>JACSVZ010000001.1:94761517-97447604 GCA_014706295.1 Lycocorax pyrrhopterus obiensis
AGGTGACTCAAACCTCCACATCCACACAGAGAGAGAGACCTGTCTTTGCTCTGTAGGTAAAATTCACATTCACAGCAGTTCCACAGTGGTTATTCCCACTTAACCCACACCCTACACTGCCATCATTAACTCTTCAGCCCAAGTATTGGGGGCCAGAACCCTTTTCCTATTTGTCCAGCCAGTTATGGGCATGTATTTCTGCATCCCAGCCTGGGAGACAACATTGTCCTTTTATCTTTGGGATAAAAGATAGACTATAGCGCAGCTTTCCTGCTCCCTGCCACACCCTTGCCCACTCCCTTAACTCACTCTCTGTGTCCTTAGTGCTATAACATCTATTAGTTCACTAAAATGTCTGAATGAAAACTCCAGTTGCTCCCCATCTTTGGTAGATTTTTAAGCTTAGGACCTCATTTTAAAAAAGTGAAATAAAATTAAGAAGACATGTTGATATTAGCATTAAAATTCTGTGGCAATAACTGCAGCATGTTTGAGCTGGAAATTATTTGCTTTCTCTAATCCTCAAAATAAGCCAAATAAACCTAAACCGCCTCACTGCAAAGGTGACTGTCACTTTTTTTGTCTGTTTGGAGTTGGCTCTGATGATCCTGAATATTTTTCCATGACTGAAAGGAAATAAATTTCAGTCTTCTGTGACTGCAGCTCTGAAAAGGCTTGGTTTATTCCAGCTGGTTGCAGTGACTTTAGAAGACACCGTGGCTGAAAATATAAAAGAGAATTAAGAAGGATGAGGCACAAGTCTGCTTCTGACTTGGTGAGGGACACCAGTCAAGTTGTGAGAATTTGGATTTTTCTCCTCTGTTCAAGCCTGATTGACAGGCATGCTGCACAAATACACTGTCTTCTACAGACTTTCCACTCTGGCCAGAGTCTGCAGCTGAGGATGGCGCTAACAAAGAACTAGTGGCTGGCTCCTTGGCTCAGGAGTCAACCCTTCGCAAACCTCCATGGAGAATTTAAAAGCAGCTTGAGGTAATACTAGCCTTTGAGCTCCTTTAAACTCTTCCATCTGGCCCCTAATGACAAACAAACTGAGCCCAAGAGTGACAGTGTTCCTCCCAGCTGCACCCTGTCTCACCTCCCGTGCTCCCCTCACCCTGGGGATTGCAGAGGGAATCCACTGACACTGGATTCAACTCTGCGCCGGCTGAAAGTATCCCTGCAATGAAGCCTCCTCCAGCTGTGGGCAGTTGGCAACTCATTGCCCTGCCAGAATGGCTTAGTATCTTTCAAGAAGAGTTTTAGAGAGAAAAACTGATTTTTGCAATCAATGCTACAATGAAAATACTTGGTTTTGTTCTAAATCTAGTGGTTTTGTCTTTTTAAATATTATTGTCTCCTGAGAAATCATCTCTATTTGAATTTCAGGGAAGATTTATTTTTATTTTCTGCAAGTCCAAAATGTACATTTTTATAAATCACTAAAGGAAGTGCTTGATCTCTGTTCTGCTTGGTCCTCTGTAAAATCGTGTACTCTGATTTAATACAAGAGTTGTCTGTCACTGACAATGGATGACTCCACCTAAAAGAACTGTTGACGCACAGAAGTTATTTCCATCACATCTACAAGCCTAAAGAACGTGTTTTGCAGATGCAATTAGTTTGAAACAAACCCTGTGTATCCTGTAGAAAAAATTAGGACACAGCAAATTCAGGTGAAATAGAAAGGCAGTTCAGCCTCTTTGTCTGTCAGAACTGCACACAGGGCAGAGTTATTCAGAAGCAAGGCACTGGGACTGCTCCACCCCCAGAACTGCAAAGCCAGCTACACAGTGCAGGGGTGCTGTGGAATCACGTTGGATTGCAGAGGTAATTTCACCTCAAATCCCCAGAATTACAGAATCACAGAATATGCTGAGTTGGAAGGGACCCACAAGGATCATTGAGTCCAGCTCCCTGCCCTGCACAGAACCATCCCCAAGAGTCACACCGTGTGCCCAATCTAGTGATTAGCTACTGCAAGTGACATTGCCAGTGCCTTTGGCTATAATAACATTTTAAAAGGCACCCAAAATCTGTGTGAAGTTGGAGAGGAGTGTCTTAGTGTCAGTCACCCTGTTAATTACCTGGACTGGTTCTAGGAGGAGGAAAGAAGGGAGGTGAGCTCTGATATATCAGGACTGAGGGTAGGTACCATTCCCTCCACTCTAATTTTGGCTTATCTGATGTACATCGCTTGACACCTGAGCCTGGTGAAGGACAGAAAGGACTTGTCTGATGTGTTTTCTGTATTCAGTGCCCTGTAGAAGAGCACAGCTGACGGGATTGCTTGGCCTTTAGCAGCACCTTGGATTAGTATGTTTGTACTACCACTACAGGAAGAAGGGCAAGCAGGTGCCAGCACCACTGTGTGCTAGGCAGCATGCAGGCACAGTGCAGGGGAGGTGGCTCACCATCTTGCAGAGCTTTAGGGCTGTTTCTCTGTTAAAATCTACTGCACTGATTTTTATTTATTTTTTCTTTTTCTTTTCTATTTTCTTCCTTTCTGGGATGGGACAAAGGCCTGATCTAATCTATGGCTTGGTCTTCATAAAGGTCAGCGAGTGTTCAGGCCTGACCCCTTTGAATGTTAGAAGTGATGCCTGGCTGTTTTCATTACTCATGTCTTGCATTACTGAGAGACTGGATATAGGAGAGTATTGGAGCTTAACATGTGAGGATAGTTGGCAGCAAGTTCAGGCAGTGGCAAAGCAAATTATAGGATTTATTAAATACCTGCTTGCTGTCTAGTCAACAAACTTGCCAGACAGCATGCAGTATCCAAACAAATGCATGGGATCTTTGGACTGCTAAGGCTGACCTCCAGTACCTGGACAAACAGGAAAGCATTATAAGATATTAGTAAGGACAGGCACCACATGCTCCTTTGAGACCCAGCCATCAGTGTGCAGCACAGGTGCACTGGCAGAACAATTGCACAGTGTCTGTAATGCTTCATGACAACTGAATTTCAAAGGTTTCCATACCAATGTGCTTACCATTAGGTTTCCTTATTCATGCTCACACCTACCTTGGCTTCTCCCCAGAGTTGGAGGAGTGGGAGGACACTGTCAATTATTCTATTTGTGCTCTGTCCGTAGTCAGAAACTCTGTTCGTTATTCTAGGGAAGACAGCTGTTTTTGTTTAAATGAATGGCTGCAAACAAGTTAACAATACTGACACTTAAATTGACATAATTAGGCTTCAGAGTCAGTACCCACAGAGACCTGTGCGAGGAGCTGATATTTATCATAGCTCTTTCAGTTCTTTTGCAAAGGGATAAGGTAGAGCTGCACCAAGGTATAACAAAATAGAAAATTACAGAAAGGAGAAAAAAAAAAAAAAAGGTGGCTTGTAACTAAGGATTATCACTTTGATAAGTGGAAAGCTGAAGAGTCTTATAGTCTCTGCTGGATGCTGCTAGAAGATGTGTTCCAGTGCATTGTTGGCTGCTAATGCAGTGTGACCCTCCTCCTGCTTTCTGAAATATTTTCCTCATAATCTCATAGTTTAATTTTTGAGTGTGTTTCATATATAACCCACCTGGCTTTGCTTTTTGCCTTCTTGTTCTTGTTTTTTAAATTCTGTTGCAACTCTTTCCCTTTGTTACACATTTTATCTTGTTGCAATGGAAAATTTTAGGTCCTGGCATGCAACTTTTTGCATTCTTGTGTGAAATCTGCAGTGGTGTCCATTTGTGCCTTCCTCTGTTCCTGTAGTATGTTGCCGTTATTCTCTGCCTGTGTAGTGTTATTGAGTGGCAGCCTTGTTTACAGTACACTACCTAGAAAAATAAAATGAGTTGTCATAGAGGAAAAAGAAATATCTTTTCAATAAACTCTGTAACCCCTTTGCTGGTTTACCTGGGAACAGCTCTGAGCAGCCTGATACTGGCAAAGGTGCTTGAAGGGTTTTTTTTTGTTTCTGTGGAGCAATTGTAGCACAGTGCAGAAGACCAAGCTCTACCTCTGCTTGTGTAATGAGACCACTGGAGGTAGAAGCTGAGACACAGACTGAGTTGTGCATGAGAGATGCTGAAATGCTCTTAAAACAGACTCATGTAATTAAAGTACTTCATGTTTTCCTGGAACACTGCCTTCATGCTATTGGTTCCCTGACAAGGAAGTCTGTTTAATGTGTTTGATTTATTGTATTTTATTTTATTTTTAGCACTGCTGGAGCCAGTGTGTAGTATATCCAGAAGCAATAGAGCTTTTATAGGAATCTGTGTCTTTCAAGCTGGCATTTGCCCTTTTTCAAGTAAAAAAAAAAAAAAAAAAGAAATTCTGAAGTCTTTCTAATGCCTAGTGAATTCCCCAAGTCAGCCACAGAAGTCTGAAGGCCTGTAGTGCAAGGCACACCGTAGATCCAGGCTGTCCTCCAGGACACTTGTTTAAAAACAATGAAAAGTGCTGGAAATGCAGAAGCCTGAGAAAAAAATCAGTGTCCTCCAAAGACAAAAGATACCAAAAGATACTTATGTTGGGAGCTGACCTGAAGAACCAGGCTGTAAGGTTTGCCTTTGCTTCTTCCTGTATTTCCAGGTTGCTTAGATCCAAGCCCTTGTGGTTGGCTTAGGTTATTCCAGGAAGAAAAAAAAAGAAACAACAAAACACCTATGAAATTTAGTTTCTCCCCTTTCCCTACAAAAGAAGAAGCTAGAATAAAAAGTGAGGAGGAAGAGAAGAAAAGCTGTAGGGGAATGATAAAAATGCAGTGCTTGGCTTCCCAAAGGCCACTCTGGACTGTGGCAATCCCTATTGCATCAGGCAGCCTGCCCAGAACTGAGGGAAGCTTGAAATTTCCCATTACAGAGGTGCACTTTCCCCATTCCGGGGGATTGACTTCCAGGTCCAGGCTCTTTGCCACATCTCTAACGAGTAAGTGTGGGCTCTGCAAGTCCGTTTCTCTACCCTGGCCTCTGTTGTCTCTGCACTCAAATCAAGGACTTCCAGTCCAAAATGGCATTTATTGTAGATTAAAGAAACCATCAAGAAAGAGAAAAAGGGAAAGAGAGCACAGCGTGTTTATCTTAAGTTTCTTAATGTGAGAATTTGCCTCTTGCAAATTAGCAAACCCAATCCATGGACTAAAGAGGCTGGCTGGCTTTCAAAGAAAAGAGTGGAGAAAGAGCCTAGCAAAGAGAAAACAGTCATTACTGCATGCTTGTGAAGACAAAGGGTATTTTAAACCTCTGTCCTTCCAGTTGTTCTAGGTGGGCAGATATGTTTTGCTAGTCAAAAATCAAAAAGGGGAAAAAAAAAAATTTAAAGGTGAAGACTCAGGGTGGCTGGGCTGGTTTTTTATTTTCTTCAGACCAAACAGTGATCAAAGCCCTGACCTCTGAGGTAAAACATGGCTTTCTCCCCACCATAGGCTGTATCTGACCTTCAGAAACTTATCAGAAGCTAACTTACAAGTTGGAATAAGCTATGTTATACAAAACTCAAGCATAAAATTAAAGTATCCAATTTAAGAGGATGATCTTTGGAAGTGTGTTTAATGGTAACAGTGACAGATTAATCCTTCAGTCAGTCTGTCTCCCTCTTCATTCTTGAACCGTCTAAGATGCCCAGACTCTCAGCTTGTGCCACTCAACTGAGATAAACCTGGGTGTAAATGGCAGACATCCCCCATGCCATTGTCTTGTAGGGAAAGTGTGTGTTCTCAAATTAGCATAAAAAGGGTGTATCTGGAGCTCTGGTTTACTCGAGGTTATCTGAATATTATGGTTGATTGAACTAGACCTTTTAGGGACGCCTAGTCCATGTGGCTCCCTGTACTAATGGGATGTAACTGGAGGACTCATTGAGATGCTTGAACAGGAGTAAATACCTCTGGTATCTCTTTGCAGTCCTTAAATGAACTCAAGTGACAGGTCCCCTACTCCATTATCCTTCAATTGAGACACAAGTTTTTAGCCCTTGGTTGAGCTGACAGCAGAGTCAAAAGCAGCTGGCTGGGAGTTGAAAGTGAACAAGGGGCTAGACCAAAGCTACATCTGTTTACTTAGGACTGAAAAGGCCGAGGCAACCAAATCAGCTTTGCTTTTCCTGCACAATATCAAGTCGCAATCGAGGTTTTGATGTTTATCCTGAAAGATGAACCAGTACACCTTCCATATTTTCAAGGTGCAAGCCATATCTCACCCCTTTCCTTCCTGGGCAGAGTAGAGGCTTCTCTTGGACGTTTAGAGTTGGCTGGGGTACAAGAGAGTTGGTTTCTATTAATTTTTCAGCAGCCATGGGATGAATGGCCCTCACAAGTGTCTCAATTCCAAGTGTCATACGCTTCCTCTACCTTTCCTCTCCAAGTATTATTTGCATGTATACAATCAGCAAAATATATCAAAGAGTCACTAGAAAAAAACAAACAAACATAAACCAAACAAGTAATCCTCGTTCTCCTCTCTCAGATGTACTGCAGTTGATCTAGGTGAACAAATGAGGAAAAGAAAATGATCCCTGACAGATGTTAGTCACATCATTGCCTTATTACTGGAAGTTGCTTTGATTTTTCCCAGTGAAGGAGCAGAGAAAAGCCTGCACAAAACAAACACTGAATACTTTTCAACTAAAGCGTATTTACATTTTAGATATTAAGTGCTTATGAGCCACACTCTGTGTGCCACAGACCTAGAGGGTAAACAGTTCTTTGACGCAAGGTTTAAAATGCCATCTAAAAAAAAAAAAATCTGTATCAAACTATTTTCATCAGGGTTGCTTTGAACTTCATGCCATCTTTAAGAATGTTGAGTGCTTTTCAGTTTCAAACTTCTTCATGTGCACCTTTCAATTAATTTTTAATGGTTCTGAAAGAAGAGTGAATATTGTTCGCACTTCATATTTGAGGAAGATTAGGACTGACATGACTTGCTGAAAGTGGTGGGAGGAATAGGTAAGCCTTCTGTCTGGCATAGTTGGAGAGATCTTTCTTGAAATCTTAAACAGAGCACAGGTGAGTTGGATGTAAAGGCTGTCTTTCACTGGTTGCCAAGATCACGATTTTTTACTCTAATTGACAGCATGTAACCAATCATAAAGGCTGTACAAATGGGATCCATGCAATAGGTATTTCTAAAGAGGGGCCTGGAAAGACTTAATGTGCCAAGAGCATCAGTGCTGGCATTTTGCTCAGTAATATCCTTGGTTTCTTTACACCATTTATGAATGGGGAGGAAAAAAAATAGTTGTCAGTCATTTAAAAAAAAAAAAAGATAATTGTTAATGTATAAATGTATAATGCTCAAGCAGGCAGCAGAGAAGACCTCTTAATTCCAAGAAAACCTGCAGCGGGACAATGCCATATGTTCAAAACATATGGACTGATGATATAAAATGCTTCTGGAGGGAGGGTGCTCCAAGGCATTACGCCTTGCGTGGCAACATTCAAAACCAGAACGTAAAAAACCCACGGCGGGGGTGAGACAGAGCTACCTGCTGCACAGACATGTTAATGAGGCAAGTGGAGAGTTAATGGACTACTGATTAAGCACGTTTTAGACATTCACTTAACTAAAGGAAATATTATTGTGCTGCTGCTCCTTACCCAGGAGGTCAGAGATTTAAAGCCGCAAGAAGCATCCCTGAGGGTTATTAAGCCATAACCTTTTACATCTTCCAGGAATGAGCATTCAGCAATGTGCCATTAGCCTGTGAAATCGCACGGTCTTTTTCCCCTCTCTTCCTCCAATTTCTGTTACATTCACCTGCTGGGTCTTGTCTTAAATTAGACTGTGAGCTCTTCCTGGCTGGCTTTGTATTTGCATAGAGACTAGCACAATGGGTCCCTGATACTGAATGAGAATTTTGGATCCTACTATAATACCAACATAAGAGTAATGAATAGCTAATAGTAATAATAATAATAGCGTAATAGTGTCTGCTTTGTGTGTAAGCTGCTTTTTTTTTTCCCACCTGCTCTCATTTGTGCGAGTTACCTCGCCCTCAGTGGCTTGAGCACACAATTTCTTTTCTTATTTTGCTTTTGTGAATTGAGGTGTCTCTCGTGTAGCAGGCAGACTTACACTGAAGTGCTGGGGAAGAGCACAGGGCCCTTGCAGGAAGAAGAGGGCATATGACAGGTACCACTGACATTCGGTCAGGTCAAACAACAGCGTTGTGCCTTGAGTCTCAAGCTTCAGCTGAGCTGCCTTTATAGATGTTTTGGTAGCCCCTCTCCTGCGGTTTATTCTGATTCTTGTGACCTTTCCAGCTCTGTTTCTTGCTTCACAGTTGCAAAAGGAGAGGATACCAAGGGCGGTTTTACACAGAAGCCCATACTATAAACAGGAATGGCTTCTCTAAGGGAATTTTGCCTCGGCTGAAAGAGATTTCTCAAGAGACAGATCACCATACCCTTGGAGGGAATAGACTGGCAAAGCAGAGAAGGCAGCTAATGTAAAAGGAAAAACAACTTTTCACTAAAATTGTATGTGTCAGAATTAAAAGATTAAGGGAAAGAATAGGGTACAGTTAGTTACCTCTGAACTGCCATCCATGGTCTAGCTCTGATTACAGTTCTGTGTAAGTGTTCAGGAGCTTCTAATGGCTGCCTATTTTCTCGATTATCTAACCTTTTAAAATTGAGGGAGACAAATTTCTTTAGTGGCTGGGGCTTGGTTTTGGGGGGATTTTTTTGCTAATGTTAAGGTGGATGCTTAACCTGTGTAGTTGCACACACCTTCCCTTTGCATTACCAATCACTTTTGATTTCTGTATTTTCTGTTTTCTGTCTTCCCCTTATCCCTGTGAAGGTGACCCATCGTTACTCAGCAGATGTGGGTAATGAAGAGTGAAGCTTTGCTTGAATTTGTCATTCCCAGTCCAGGTGAAAACGAGGACGCAGTAGAATCCTTACAGGGAAGTCTTACGCTGCAAAGACCAGTTCTATAAGGGACCTTCTGTAGACCCTTTTTACCCTCATGCCCTGTCCTTGCATTGTTTTCTAGTAACTTCCCTGCTATCAATACTTGTAATTCAGGGCCAAAGAGCAGCCCAGAACTCCCTTAATTGTCTTAAGAAGAGTAACTACTGTGAAAAGAATTCTCTGCCCCTCACATATACATGTCAGCTGGAGATCTGATTGTGGCCTCAGGGAAGCAGCGTGGAACTTTGTGTTTTGGAGAGGTGCACCCATGCCCTGTTTCAGGTGGAAGATGATGCTTTGGGAAGACTCTAGGCTTCCAAAAGAACTAAAAGCTTTGCAGTGCATTGCTGTCCCCTGCTCTCAGAGGTGTGTACACTCCATTGACTGCCTTGGGGTATATTCTGAAGATAACCATGAGTTAGTCTGCCTGTCTGAAGGGGATACACTGTAAGAATGGGTCTTTCCCAGTATAATTTTTGGCTGGAAGGAGACTCTGAGAGGGGTGTAGAAAAGGAAAGAGATAACCCCCAGGAAAGTCAAACTATCTATTTATTTAGTTATGTGTTTTGGGTTGCGTTTTGCATTAATCGCTGCCACACATAGGAGCCCTGTAATTTATTATTGGTGATAAGTGTGGACAGTAGCTATTATTTTTGTTCCCTGTTCTAAAATGTGGCAAGCAGGGACACTTAGATTTATGGAACATGCATTATTCAAATCTCAGGGCCCGATGGCTCAGCATGAACAATTCCAGCTATTTCCAGAATCTTTCAGTCTTCCCTCCTTTATTCCTCCTTGTTTTTCCCTTCTCTTATTTTTCCTTTCCTTTTTGTCTTGTTAGGCTGGATTAGGACAAGGGGATTTTATTTAGGCTGAGGTAGCTGCAGTGACACTCATGTTTCCACACCAGTGACAGGACAGGTCTCACAGGGACTTCACAGAGAAATGCAGAGAGGCCTGATTAATGCCCATTATGAGGAGCCAGAGGAAAAGGTGGTGTATGTTTGGATAGATGTCTAACTGTTAGAAAATACCCATGTGGTGAAGTTTAAGTTGGGTGAATATTTTCCTGAGTCAGAGTCTTCTTTATTTATTTTTTAATGGCTGACTTTCTCTGGAACTGTTGTAGTGATGAAGCAAAGACTGTAGGTCTCTACCTAGACTGGTGTCCAAGGCACTAAAGCTACTTTCTCTCTCATTGTCAAGAGGGAACTGCCTCAACATGTGCCTGAAATCACTCTCACATCTGCCCTCATGGTCTATACAGGTGGATTTCCCACCGAGGATCTGGATACCTCCACTCTCTTCTTTGGTATAAACTGCACGATTCTGCAGGGTTATTGGTTACACCAATGAAAAATTGTGGGAGGTTAGGGACTGCCCCTGGCATACATCCCCTCTAGCTAGTGCATAGATTTTGGCGAGTTTCTTCTTCTGTCTGGTTGCAACTGCTGCTTAATGAATAGTAAAGAATTTCTGCAGGAAGGCAGAAGAGTTGTTTTCTAGGAAACTCCTACTTACATGCAGTTAGAAGCAAAAGAAAAAAAATTCTGATGTAGAGCCATGGGAAAGCTAGTAAATTCTGAGGAGCCTTCACACCAAGTGATTAAATCCAGTGGTGGTAGCAAAACTAAAAACGAAATCTTTATCACTAAGAATAATGTATGGGGGCCTAAGCAGGACCACAGCATGGAAAGGCAAGAATTATCAAAGAGTAATGCTCAAAGCAGGAGCAGAATCTCAGCAAAATGAAATTATGAGTAACTTTTATCAGTGACTTGATACCACCTGGGGAAGTCCAAATAAAACCTAGACTACACACACTCTGCTGAAGTCCTACAAGCTTCCATGTGAGCACGTCTGTGTCACCTGGGGTCTGTTTGTATTGGAATGCCTTCCTTTTGGGCAGGAATGGAAATGATCTGTTCTAGTAAAACATTCGTACGTATCAACGTAGGTACATCTGCTCTGGGCTTGTAGGATAAAACCACTACATTTTCACACACGTTGCCCTTGTCTCAAATTACATACTCCTTTTTAAAAGTGCTGTTGGAAATATAACAGAAACCTACAAAACACGAGAGACAGCAGAGAACTGAAGAAGACAGCCAAGCTAAGAAAACTGGATTCTGAGGGTATATTTCCTCTGTTTTCACACTGATTTTATCTGCCCTCCTGTTAAACTGTAGAGTGAGGAGCCAGGGGGCCTTAGTAATACTCATGAAAATATAACATATGGATAACAATATACTTCCTTACCCAACGTGATTGTATTTACTCAGCCTGTTTGTGTACCTACCAATGAGCCCTAGTATTCTTGTTATTCCCATACTGAATCACAGCAGAAGAAATCTTTTTTTTTTTCTCCTTTCTATTGAGACTGCTAATATATGGTCCCAGGGCTAAGTATTCTTAGAAGAAATAAGCAAGTCAGAATTGGGGGGAAAAGAGAAAAATATGTAATTGTGTAAATAGCAATTCTGAATTAAAATGGATTGGGGAAAATCAATGGGATATCATAAATTCTGTCTCTGTGTGGGGAAAAGTGTTGTAAGGTCACAGACAAGCAATTGTCACGGATTTGTGTGGGCTCTATCAAAATACCAGTTCTGATAGAGCCTTTAGTGAGACAGATTTCAGGTCTCAAAGATATCAGCATGTTAACTGTTTGTCAGCCTCAGTGAGGAGACACAGCCATGCTTTTGATATTTAGGCAAGAACTGAAATCCATACTAACTCAGAATTGGACCAAAGTTAGAAGTCCTGATTGCAAGTGCTGCTGAACTTTGACATGTCATCTGGAACAGAACTTTGTGGTTTGTGCCTTTCTATAATAGGATTACTCTGAATTATCCAAACTGAAATTGAACATACATAGCAGCGGCATATGGGCTGGAGAAACAGTTTATCAGGCTCAAGCAAATGTTTGTAGCAGCTAATTTCTTGAATGCACAATAAGTAGTACTGGCTCCCATTTTAGGAGCTCTGGTTATAGTTCTGAAACAGAATATTGTCGCTGGTTGGAGGGTTTTTTTTGTTTTCTTGTGGTTTTTTGTTGTTGTTTTTTTCTTTGAAGCATAAAAATAAAAATTAGTCACAAACAAGGATGGAAGGTTGGAAAGGCAGGAATAAACAGATGATAGGAAATTAATTTCTAGGAAAGTATCTGAGCAAATTGAGTATGCTGCCATGCAAAGCTTTGATGAGATTAACGCATACCTGCAGAGTTATTTTATTTCCACAAACTTGCATTTTTATAGAGTTTTTCCAACAGAGGTGACAAGAGGTTTTTTCTAACCAGCGTTGATTATTGTGGCTCAGTCATTATGAGTGACTTGAATAGACAAAGTCTGTTGTCTTCCCAGGGGAATCACTTGAAGAGTGACACGACACAAAACTTCAAGTAAGGAGATTATTAAAAACTCAGATGATAGTTTTAAGAGTCTAGAGGGAAAAGTAAGGATATTAAAATCCTTACAATGCTTTGTATTTTATTTATAGTGTTAGGATAACGCCTAGAGGTGAAATACAGTTCCTGTCCCAAATATGGTATGTTTTGAACAGCAAATGCTCGAAAGTGTGTTAACAGGCTGCTATTGAATATCTGAAAAGTATTTTCTCTGTCTGTGAATGAAAGTGAGAACACGAAACTGTGTGGATATAAAAGAGGTGAGAAGGAGAACAGAATAGCCAGAATACATACACATTTTAAATGTTCTCAAAACATGGAACCAAATCTTATGGGTTGTGTTTATATGAAAAGGGGAGAAAGGCAAGATGATCAAGGGTCATCATACACTTAAATGCATCAGCAATGCCAATACCATGTACCAGAGATTTATGGCAATAGGTATAAAGGAGAGATTAATGGATTTATGAGATGAGAATCATTACTGACATGTATAAAAACAATTAATGTATTATTTATAATGTGGTTCTTTGAAAAGTGTCTGAAAAATGTTTTTGTTGTTAGGTCCCAGTTGGCATCTGTGAGGACTGAATTTGCTCCTCCCTGATTCAGGCAGTGGAGTGTGGGGAAAGATGTCCTGTTTCCAGCAGTAGCTGGGTAACCTGGTGCTGCCCAAATTCTCTGATAGGCACTGTCCTTGAAACCACAGCCCATCCTGTTAGGGATCTGTTAGTTAAATCCAGCATCTCAGTCTTTGCTGACAAACCTAGCTGCTATATTCCCCAGATCTGTCCCTTCCACAGTTAGGCCTTGACTTTTAACAGCTTCCCTTTCTCTGCTTATTTCTGATCCTTACATAGTATAGCTATTCTCTTCTTTTTCAGCTATGAGGGATGTTTCTAGGGTAAGTTTACTTTTATTTCTTCCCTACAGCTCTCTTTGTCACCATAATTCTGAAGACATTGTTAATCTAATCGGAGAGTTCCTGGTTTTGACTGGATCATTCAGTCCAGTGGAGACTTTTGTACCCAGTAAGTTCTGGTAGAGTTCAGCAGGTAACATGCAAGGGATTTTCCTCTACTCTGGATTCTTCTTCTCCTTTAACAGCTATGGATTTTTCCATCTATCACTGCCTCAGTTTCCCCACTTGGAAAATGCGTATAATAATAAAGCCTAAGCTTACCTAGAGCAGGAGTTGGCATAGTGAGAATCTTAAAGATGTGGTGCTGGCAGATGTGGAAGGAATGGCTGTATTGGATGCTGAAGTAAAGAACGTTTATTATACTAAATTTCTCTCAGAATACCTCTCAGATTCCTCTAGTGATTTTCTTGTTTTAATCCTAAACTGATTAGTAGAGTTCCCCTACAGAACGCTTACATTTTTTCAAGCACTGGTGCCAAACATCCATTATTTCAGGCAAATGTTATAGACCTTCCCATGCTGACAACCTTTTAGAAGTTTTCAGAAGGAAGACAAGCAATCTTATTTAATTACCTGCCAATTCTTTGTTTTATTTAGGGTAGCTGCTGTTTAGATAGGTGTAGCGGGGTGGAAGAATGTCAGTGGGCTTTTCTAGAACAAAGGTGAAAGGATCAGGTATCTCTGTGACCCACAGCTTGTAGATTAGTAATGTCAATGCATGTAATAAAAGCATCTTAATGGGCACCCCACTTGCACCCCATGTCTGTATTGCACCCCACTCGGTGCCCACTTGACTGCATTTTGCCACTCCTCTGTTCCATGCTGAAGTTCTCTCCAGAAGGCCAGTCATCTCGTTGGATTTGAAATAGATTAGTCCCTTATCAGGGATCTGGTGCTATTAAAAAGGACGATATTGCCATCTGCAAGGAGTTGAGCTGGTTACATCATTTGATCTTTCAGAGTCATAGCATGTATTACATCTAACAAAACAGAGCAATACTTAGGAGAAACCCAGAGTAGGGGGTCTACCATCTCCATGTGCATCAAACATGAGAAAAAATAGAGATATTACTCTACAATTCATACCTCAAGAGTTTCATGAGCTGCACGTTGTTTCATGAGGTACACCCTCTTCCAAACTATTGAAATTAGATGAGCTTCCCTGAGAAATATAAAAACCAACTGCACCTTATCTTTCTGCACACTGAAAGCAACATCATAACTGTTTCTTAAATCTTTGTGTACAATCAGCACTTGGAGTACAGCTTCTGGCTAGAACTAAGCTTGAGAGATGAGGCAGCTGAGCTGCTGGAGACCATGCTCCCACAATATTGCTGCCTTCAATCATTGGCAACTGCCTCCATCTTTTCTTGGGCTCTTTTACTGCACTCAAGGAAAATACTTTCCCTTACCTCCATTGTCATGGGTGCAACAGTTTCCACTTGGGGAATTTTACTGAAATTTATTGCCAGTTAATATAGACTTTTAATTACTGGGTTGGGGGGGAGTGGGGAGGAAAGAAAGGAAAAAAACAAAACAAATGCAAGGAGAAAACCCTTTCCTCCCTTTCCCCAGGCTCAGCTTCAGTCCAACATCTCTCCTTATCCCCTTAAGTTATTCTGCTGTGCTGATGGGAAAGAGTGTGTGTGTGGTTGGGCTGTAAAAAGTCTCAATTCAGGGCAGCTTCTTCAGCCATTTTGCTTTGCGGATTTACCCCATCTTTTTAACTATTGAATGTCTCCTTCTTCTGTGTGATTATCAAGACCAGTATGGAAGGATCAGGAACTGGCCTTTGCTCTGTAAAATTTGGATAGAAGACATGAGTATCCTGTGGTAGCCCAAGGTCAGGAACATGGCATGACACTGGGTTCCTTCAGCTCTTCCCCTGGGATTTTTTGGAGGGGAGCTGCATGCATCTGCTTTGTAAATCAGTTTAGGAGGAGCTGAAAGATAAAGGAGGATCAAAAAAGTCTAGAAAACTGGTATATTTGACATTGGATGGGAAGATCTCCCCTTGAAGTTGTCCCAAGACCTGTCTGAAAAACGAGGCCTGTCATAGGTAGACAGATAAAGACCAACTGCTTGATAATGGCAGCAATAACATTTTATCATTGGTAGAAAATACTCCATGAGAGGCCTGATAACATAGCCAGGGATCATGTATGACTTATTCACCTGATGCTGGTATCTCTCCTTCAAAATAGTTTCTGTGGCCAACAGAATATAGACCAGCAAAGCGTTTTGCCCTGGACAGCAGAACACAAGCTGGGCCTGGGGTCCCTTTACCAAAAGAAGAAACAACTAGCAACATCTCTGGGACTCGCTGCTAGTGCCAGCTGGATGTTAAAGGGAGCTAAGTAGATGTCAGAGTACTGTGTAACCAAGAGTTCACTTTAGAGCTAGCTCTGCAACAAGGAATTACTTTACTCGTTTCGTCAGTGTTGCGTAAAGGAGAGGAGCCTTTTTTGACAGTCTGCCCTTTTCACAGTCTGTTTGTGTTTGTCAGCCTAATTTGAGCTTTAAAAAAAATCTTGCATCAGCGTGAGTATCACAGTGGGAACTTGAGGAAGCTGGAGGTGCTTGGGTATCTGTCAGGTAAAGGTTGTTTGTGCTCATCACCAAATGGAGTGTGCACAGTTTGGGATCATTGGGTACCTCTCCTTTCTTTGGGAAGGCCTGGGACTGGGAGCCAGAGAGAGCGACATGTCAGCTCTGACTTCCATCAGGGCAGCTCTTGGGGCCTTTTGACTAGAAGAACATCTGTTAGTGGGGGTAAAGACAAAAACTCAACAGCAAGACAAAAAGGGAGTAAGAGGCATTACAGGTTTTTCTGTTGATAGCAGCTACCTGAAAATGTGGAAGGACACACCACCAAAATTCTAAATAATCTCTCTCTTTTTGATGACGTTATGCACATGACCAATGTATGTTTAAGATTTTCTAGTATTCTTCTTTCAGTGGTACTCTGCCTGTTCTGCACAGCGCATTTCTGTACGTTTTAGGTATCTGCTCCTCTATAATTTAAATCCTTGTGAGACAGAGCCTTTGTTTGCCCCTCAGAAATCCCTTAATTGTGGATGCTGTTTCCCTGCAGTAAATATGGCCCTGGAACACACCAGCATGTACACAATGTCGTGTACTACAGCTGGCAGATGCAGAGATCTCTTTGAGCTAAAAGTATGTAGCATTTAATTTCTGTTCTTCTTTTACCACTATGTCTTCTAATACCACTGTGAAAAAAGCTTCACCAGTCTGCACTGAGTATTTCACCTGAGCCCATCCCAGCGGTTGGGGTGAAAGCAGCTATGTTTTTGCCATAAAATACAAATTACCATTTTTCTTCCATCCAAGCCCTCTTCTGTGATTTCATCTTTATGACCACTGCAGTCCAGCAATATTGTTGTTGAAGATCAGGCGTTTGTGCTAGGAATGTGCACAGAAAGAATTTTACCCTCTCTGTAACATGCAGCCGACCATTACAGCTGTTGAAATAACATAGGTTTTGATCTCTGCTGTGTTTGTTTCTCTCACCATTCAGTCAGGGCTCAAAGGTGGCAGAAAAAGCAGATTGTCCTTTAGTTTAATAGGTTGCCCTGCTGTTTTCCGATGCAGAGATCCCTGGCTTAATTTATTGCTGGAATGGATTGCTTCCAAATAAGGATAATCCTCCTCATGGTGTTTCTTCACTTGGTTACCTTCCTGTTCTTTTCACTGGCAACATCCACCTCTGCAATTCTGGCTTATTCTTGCCAGAAGACTCTTATTCATTTGCTGTGTTTATTGTAATTACGGCCCTAAACCTGCTATCTTCAGTAGCTTAAAACTTTCTGAGACAATTGCTTCAGGGGCTTGAACTTTTTGATCATATTTTCAACCCAAGAGTGAGTTTCAGAAGAGGAATCTGCTTGGCTGTGTTGGTAGTGAGGATTTTGAAGTCATGCCTTTTTTTTTTTTTTCTGGCTAGACAAATTGAAAATAATTACTTTGTGCTAGATCAACTCTTGCTTGCACGAGGAAGTGCCAGAAGTCTGCTATCATGAAATTCCTACAGGAAAGTTTGACATAATGCAAATGCATCTCTCACAGCTGCTGTTTAATAAAATCAGATGTTTAATCTGGCTTAATGTATCCCCTTGGCCCTTGAGGCTAGACCCTGGCTTTCAGCAGGGCACCTGTGTCAGTGAAGAGGGAGAACCACTTCCAAAAGAAATGGGTGGGTTTTACCTTTAAAAGGTCAAGTTCTCTCAGATCTGAAGTGGCTTTGGCCCTCTCTACTCCTGTCTGTCCCACTGCTACACTTCCTGCACTCTTGTTACTGTAGAAAAGAAGATATTAGAGATGAGAGAGGTAGAACTCCAAATTCGGTGTATTTGCAGAGCCCAGTTCAGTCTGATTTTGTTTCTCATTCCCTGAAAAATCAAAAGGAATAGTATGTGATTATTTCTTCCGCTCTCTAATTTGTGGAGACTTCACATCCTTTCTTCTTCTCTTCTTTTTTTCCTGTTTGTTTTGGGGTTTGTTTGTTTCCTTTGGTGAGGGGACAAGGACATTGGAAAGGAAGTTAAGAGTTCTTGAAACATTCAGATTCAAGCAAACTTGTGGAAGTCGATTGCTGCTTTTCATACAGCCTTTTTTGAGGTTCACAGTGGAAAGGCAAGGAGTCTCACTAGCAGTCTATAACTCAGTGTTGTAGCACTGGGAAGGAGCACTCTAACGTAATTTTAACTCTATGCAAATTTAATTATCAGCAGCAATTCATTTATGCCAGTAATTTTCAACAAGGAGCTCCTCTTCTAAATAGAGGCTGAAATGAGAGCATGAGAATGAATTTAAGACAGAGACAGCTTGCTGTCTAACCCCGAGAAAAGTTCTTATTCAAACACCTCATGTGCGTACAGTGCCGTGCTCTACCAGACCCTTGCCTCCCCCTGTGAGGGGCCCAAGATAAGGTTGCTCTCTGAACCTCGGAAGAATGAATTTTTCAGCTCCTGCATGATTAACGTTTCCACTGGAAAGCTGCATCAACAGAGCTATTTGTTGCTAGACTAATTACTGTATTGACAAGGGGTTAGATGTTTTTTCATACTCAGCCTCCACTGGTGTTCTGCCAGGCAGCAGCTGCATTAGCATGGCAGTTGGCTTTCCTGCTTTAAAACCAGTGAAGGGTGTGCTCTCTCAGACCTCCACACTGGCTGTTGGAGGAGTGATTGAAATTTGAAGTTGTGCTCTTCCTGTCTGGCCTTTTGACAGAATGGCTTTAAAATCTGAACGTTGCCCTGTCACCAAGCGACAGCGCAAAGTTGCAACAGGTCCTGGGTAAGAAGGCACTGTGGAATGGGAAGTTGACTGCTCACCTGTAGTGCAAAACAACCTCATTGATACGCAGGAGACTTCAGTCCCTGTGACTTTTAACGTCTTCCACAGCATCAAACTGATATTTCAAAGAGATTAAGAACTGAAGGGAACATATGATATCCATTTAAAGGCAAGACTTCAGATTTAATGAAGACTGTATCAGAATGAGATATGATTCAGATATCAAATTACATTTGTTTAGCCCAACACAGATTAATAAATCACCGCAACATTTAATAAATATTTATCTTCTTTTAATCACCAGTTAGTGCTTTTTCTGGTCTCTCCATTCCCTTAATGGCTCATTCCTGTATTTATTAAATGTGATTTCCATTTCTCAAATAATCAATACATCTTTTTATATTTTATAATTTGGGCAGCTTTACTGAACTTTTGTGAGATTTAATTAAGATTAAGCTTTAATCTTTAATTTCAATATATAAATTACCCTGCATTCTCTATTAAGACATTATTTGGTAACCTCATTTGGTTTGAAATCTTGACTGGAAATGTGGCAAGCTCAACAGTAGTTACAGTACAAACGTTAATGAACTTCAGGAGAATCTTTGGATCAGAGGAGGAACTTTGCTGTAATTACATCTCCTTAGCTTATGTGGGTACGCAGTTAATAATGTGGAATGGGCAAGAAGGAAGGTAGATTCTGTGTGGCTGACAAAGCTCTTGTTTGCATGGGTATCTGGTGCAGCAGTAGAAGTCAGGGTGAGGTCAGCTGGAAGACAGAAACCTGTGGAAATGATAACACTTGTAAATGATGACTCAGGTGCCACACAATGTGTGGCACACGGGGAGGCTGTGAGTAGGGTTGAGCCTAGCAGAGTATTTTCCATGCCACTTGCCCATCCTCGCTAGAACCCATGGATTCAGCCATGGCCAAGCAGCTGGAGGGGAGACAATAAGTCTGGCCTGGGTGCTGCTGGTGAGAATGGCTCTTCAGCTCTTGCCAAAACCTTGACTGCCACCAAAATCTTCCAAAACTGAGGCTGTGCAGCAGGTCCATACTAGCTTCCCCACGATTATCAGCTCCCTAATTAAAAATAATATTAATCTGAAAATCTCTGCAGGTGGTCGTCAGAGAACAATTTATATTTCAGGGCACATGCATTTTGTGGCCCTCTGCTTGACACATGTACACCATGGACCTCATCCACTTGCTGGCTGCTGTCTTTTCCATTAAAAAAAAATAATTGAACTAATGAAAAAATCAGAGGAATGCAATATAATGTTGTGGGCATTTTGTCACAACTTGGGCATGCACTTGGATCCTGGGGAAACAGGTTTCCATAGTACAGGTAGAGCTTGTGTTTCCAAAGAGACTCCAGCAGCCTGTTCAAGTCAGAGATGTTTGAGTTTGGCCAGGAGCTCGTATTGTTTCATAACTTTGGCATTGTTGTTTTGTTTGATATTGGTCAAAAGTTAAACGACTTTTTTACTTTTGGGTTGGTTTGGGTTTTTTTCTATGGGAAGGTGAAGTCTCCTGCAGAGTCTCATAATGTGCATAAAACTTACTCTGGTTTACCTATAGAACCAAGGATATAATTGCTAAAAAAGCCATAAGGATGAATGTAATATTTATAAAGTTAATGTACTGGTCTTTGAATGTTCTGTGCTTCCGTAACATCTGTCATGTATCAATATAATAGTCTCTGAATTTTGCATGACTCCAGAACATCACATCTGCCATGGCCCTGTCTAGCAACCTACTGCCTGGAATGGTCAAAGTGCCCCTCTTTCCACACTGCACCTACACCTACTTCCAGGTGAGGTAAAGGCCTTCCTGACTCCAATTTGGGTGTTACTCTTGCACAAAACTTCATAAACTAATTCAGAGTTCTCACTTGACCACTGGACAAGTATTTATCCTTGTAATATTACCTGGTCTTTAAATGCTACTCAGCCAGTTTTTAAATGGGCTTTAACTCCTTCAGCTGTTGTCTGTCACGTCATCTCAATGTTCCCTTCTCTAGCCGTATGAATGTTGCAAGATACAGACTCAGGTGCTTCTTCCTTCTTTTTATAGACTTCTGCAGCACAGACGTCTTATATCTCACCTGGGAAACAGACACTGCTGTTAATTAGTGAAGGGCTATCCCCCTCTCTGGTTTTATCAGTGTCACTAGTGCAATATAGCTCGTCACTTAAGCTTACTTTGATTGTTGCTCCCTTTTAGGGACCATTTTCCTTCCACCTATGTCTAGGTACAAACACTGTCGGGAGTGGAGGAGGTTATCTGAGGAACTTTGCTTCTCTGTCACTGGTACTGTAATGATATCCCTCGGGTTGGAAACAGGTTGAGAAGAGCAGACCAGGACACAGAAAGGAATCCTTGGTGCTGCTACACAAGATTTTTCTGAGCAATAGCATCCCAAACTCCCTATTCTATTAGCTTTTCCACCAGAAGGCAACTGTGGGCCTACTGACACGAGGAAGGAGCAGGATTTGTTTCCTCCAGCTCTTCTAAGTCCTACAGTTTGCTACCCATCACAGGTTTTGAAAATGCCTGTAATGAAATTGTTTGCAGTAGCAAAGAGCTGGACTTGATCCAGAGATACTTTAAAGACCAAAACCGGTTTAGACTAAAATATTGCTTTCTAGTGTAGTCAGCAAGACTGGAGTCAGTGGGAAAATAAAGAAAGTATAGCTGTATGAGATTCAGCAGATTAATCCAACACACAGGGTAATGTTCAAGCTGAATATCTAAAATAGAATACTTTTCAGACTGCTTAGGACTGCCTTCTCTCTGCCTTGAGGCTCCTCAGTGGTGTCTGGCAAAGAGTAGGGAGCTTGAAAGGTGGTTGGGTTGGGTTGTCTTGCAAATGCAAACTGCAGTCCTGGTAAGTGATAGCGTCTGGCTGTGATCAGCCTGTGGAACCATCTGGGACTGTTGCCTTGTGAAGGCCTGCAGTGTGAGGAATGGTGTGTTGGGGGAAGTTTGCTGGGTAGCAGGCTGGACATTTGGAATTATCAAGCCTACAGTACCCACATTAAAGTCCTTTATTAATGGAACCTACTTTGCTTGTTTGAAAGAGACACTCTGGTAAGGTTAGAGGCCTGATCTAACAATAGTGGGAGTACATGACATGAACAAGAATACCATCACTCTTACCTCATTGCTGACATCAAGATGCCATTTGGCTTTGGGTGAGTTTGTTGTGATCCTGTAGCAAGAGCTCTGACTTAGGTTTCTATGTATTTTTGCCTTGGTTTGTCTCTCTGCATCGATGGAAAATGTGAGTTTCTGCAGTTGCAAAGATACTAGAAGAACAATAAATTACAACAGGTATGAGTGCTCCCTTCAATAACATCTCCCCAAATTATTAGTAGCCTTTGAAAATAGGGGACCAGGAGACTGACATCCATCCTCTGTCATCAGAGTATGCTGTGCAATTTTGGGGCGTTTGTAGATTTTATAGGCCAAAGAGTTCAAAGAAAATAGGAAAGGTTAAAGAGGAGGAGATGGCTGCCTAAATGGGGGAAAACATTAAAAGCAATTAATGTAGAGAAAGAGTAGTTCATCACCAGCAAAGCAGGTGAAGTCCCGGCTGGCCAGCCAGCTGTGTGCATCTATCACTGCTCAGCACCTGCACACAGACGTTTTGTTGTGCATATCCTACAGCTATTCGGCACTAAGGAGAGGATGCCTGGGGAGAAGCAGAGACAGAGAACAGCAGACATTTGAGGGGAATTTTGGATAGATGTACGAAGAAAAAAAATCACACCTTCTGGTAAAGCTGAAAAATAAGGTAGGAACAGCAGGAGCTGGGCACTGGGAAGTGTCTTCCACCCTATTAGGTCACTCAAAGGGAAAAGGAGGCAAGCAGTTGTACTGTGGGAGCATTGTCCTTCCCTTTCCCACCCCTGTGTGCAGGTTGAGGATGAACAGCCTTGCCTTCTACATCCTGTAAGGATGATTGCTGCTGTGCTATGCCAGTTGCACGGCTGCCAACCTTTTCTAATTTGCATGTAATGTATGGCAAAGCCATAATGTCATTACATTGCACAGATCTTGCCAGACAGCACATTCAGAAGCTTGCTATGCAGTTTCTGGCTTTGACTTCACAGCATTAGTTACCCCATAAGCCCCTTTGGCATTGAGCTTCCAAAATCAATACAGATGCCAATTACTTTAATGAGGCTGCAGATTCTAAAAAGGACACCCCCCACACACACCTAGCCCCTGGCTACTGTTTCCCTGGGAGGAGGCACAGGCAGTTTTGACAGACACTTATTTTTTTGCAATGATGCATGCAAGAACATCTGGGGAAAGAGAGGGACTTCACAGTTGTCTGTAGCTGAGAAGAAAAAGGCAGCTTGGCGCAACTGACTTGGATGTCTTTGGCTGACAGATATCACGCGAGTTGTGCCTCGTGAATGCAGAACAGCCTGGTGCCTTCAAAGTACACCAGATGCTGAGGTATCAATTTCCTGGAAACACTGCTATTGTTCGGCTTCCTTCTTGTTATTAACATTATAGTCTCAGCAGGATATCTGGAAGTGAGATAGGGACACAGTTAGGGAAAGTTTGGGTTGAGCATGCTGGTTATCCAAGTGAAGGGTTTGCAGCCAAGCCTGTGGATGCTTGGAGGGAACTCGGTGTGGACTAGCCAGGACTGTGTTGTGCTAAGGCTCCACCAGAGGCAAAGCCCTCCATGCACATGCACACAAGGGCTTAAAAATAGGCTTTTGCTTCAGCTCTCACAACTATGGGTCTGACCCCCTGTTGCCAAAGGGGAAATTGCACGGTGTGGAGGAGGTAACAGCCTGTGTCCTCTTCCTCAAACTCAATCACTAGAATCCAACATAGACCCTCAACATTAGAGAAGAGTCACCCCAGCCATCAAGGGGCGATCAATCCTCAAACCTGCGAGGACTGCCAGATAGTTACAGATCCATCCTTTCCAGGCACAATTACCAAGTCAAATACAAAGGGATGCGGTCGCATCTCCATTGCAAACACTGGGACAGGGAAATCCCATTTTTTTCAGATCTTTCCATTTGTTTTGTGTGGCACAAGAGGACACTGGTCCATAATCACAGAGCCTGAGTGCTGCTGCAATCCATCTGTTGAGACGGTGACAGCAGTGCATAAAATGAAAGAAATCCACTGAAATCAGTGGAGTGGTTTCCACTCTTGTGAGACTGAGGCCAAGGTGGGAACAGGGATCAGAGTAATACTGTGATTGTGGAATGATTCATTTCTTCTGCCTGTGCCTCAGTTTCTCCATCTGTGAACCTGTTGAGGACATAAGTTTGTTATGTTGCACTGTGTATTTGAGATTGCTGTATTGTCTGCAAAGGTGGTTGTAATCCTCAGATGTTGCAGGAGTGGGAAGGATTATCATCATTATTTCTGACAGGCAGCTATAATTCATCTTTGCTTACCAGACCCCTACGGTAGTTTTATTGTGAAATGAGTAAAGGTTATTTCAGCCTGGGAATCATGTGAGCTTATTTTTTGTTGAGCCTGATAATTAATTGGATCCAGACAGTGTTGCCTGAGCTGTGCAAACAGAGAAAATTTTATGATTCTTAATTTAATTTGTGCTTTCTATTTCACACTATTTGTATTCTCTCAAAGTCCGAAAACACTTCTTCACCATTTGATCTGGACTTTTCCCATTTGATGAATGGCGATTATTTCCTTTTCTCATTTCCTGAATTTTTTTCTCTGTTTTGTATAAAATACAAAACAATGACTTAATTTAGTTAGTCTCTTGAAAGTAAAGCTTTTTTTAAGTTATTTTAAGCTCCCTCCGCTGGAGGCTTCTGCAACAGCATTGGAGAATGAAGTAACCTGGGATAAATACCATTGGACTTGGTTTTATGCTGTGCATTCCTGTAAGAATTATACAAAAGGGGGGTGGTGTTTATCTTTTCTTTAGGTCCAGCATTTTCTGTGATAGGATCTTAAAGCATTTGACATACACTAAAGGCTTAACCCTCACCACAGACCTTTGGGAAGCAAATACAGTACTTTCAGGGCAAAATATATGGCTCCAGTTAAGAAGCAACCTTAAGGGATGTACCAAGGAATAGGATGAGAGGAGAAATGCAGGACTCACAGTGAAAGCTGCAGAGAAGTTTCTTGCACCATTTTGAATGGACAGCAAATGTAGTAGCAGAAGAGAAGGGTGGTATTGGCCAACTAAGACAGGGAAAGGAATCAAATGAAAGGCTCACAGGATGGAACAAAATAAATTCACAAAATGAAAACTCTGCAAGTATTCATCACACCACCTTTCCTCCTAAGTATCTCCACACACTCTTCTATCCCATGCCTTCTGCTCAGAAGGACTTTCTAGAATCCTGTTGCATGCTTACCTGCGGTGAAATCACTCTTGGAAACCTGCTGCTTGGAGCACTGCCTGCAGTAATGCTACTGCAGGCCACCCTGGCCCTTCTCACCTCTGCACAGAGGCTTGGGAACCCTCCCTTGCAGGGAGAGCTTTGCGAAGGTGTGGGTGAGGACACAGAGAGAAAGCTGCATCTCATGGTGGGTTTTTTCTGCACTTTTGCATACGGCTTCTAATAGCTCTGTAATAAACCAGTATTGATGAAAGAGGTCATTTACCATTAACTTATTTAGTTTTCTGCAATGAGCTAATGTTTAATTAATGTGCAATAACTTTTGCGACCAAATGTATCCTTTTAGATTTACTATAGGGGACAGTTTGGAAATCAACTTAAGTGGCCAATGACTGCAAATGTATTTATTAAGGTTTAAACATGTGTAAATGAGTTTGTGCTTATTTGCAGAGCTGTTAAACTACAGTAAATATGCTATTTGTCAATTGGTGGTTAATTAACATCCATTAGTTCTCCATTAAGAACACAGTTTGGTGTCTGAATTTCCTTGCTTTAGTACTAACTTTGAATTAGGGCTGTATGTTTTCTTCTTCGTACACAGCACTTTTCAAAATCCAGTGCCACTCCTTGGACTCTACCTTGCAAGGCAGCAGATTCAAAAAGGGAAAAGTGGAATTTTATTGTCCAGTGTCACAGCTCCTATTTAGGAACTAGGCAGCTTCCTTCTTCACATATCTTTCTCTCCCAGACTTTTGCAGCCAATGCGAGTTGTGGAGTTGTCTCAGGTGTCTAATGCCTTTGTGCCTCTGTGAGGGTTTTAGGAGACATTAGTGCAACAGCTGCTAAGGCCTGCACGGAGGATGCAGACGGGGCCGATCGTGGAGGTCCTGTTTCATCCCAAAGAAAATTTCCAAGGTTGCCGTTCCTGAGTGAAGGCTTTTGGGGGCGAGGTACAGGGAGTATCCCCTCGCAGCCGGCCGCTATGTCAGCAAACAACCACAAGGTGACACTGTCCCAGTACATTATTTATGTTTTGACAGAGAACGTATATTAATACATTTCACATAAAAGATGGTTCTAAGCATAAGCGTCTGCTCCCTGTTTCCTAACTGAGAATAAAAGATCTGAGGCAGGCATCGTGCACTTGTTAAATCCAGAAATTAGGGAGATTGTCAAACTACCTCAAATTAGAGATGATGGAGTATGTTGCTTACAGGCAGAGCTAGGCAAAGTCCTGTTTCCTTCTTCAGTTACACAAATACAAAAATAGAGAAATATAGGCCTGAGAGGCTTTTTACAAGCCAGGCTTTTACCCAGAACCATTTATTTATTTATTCATTTATTCATTTATTTATTTATTTGAATGCTCTGCTTATTTGCTGGAATTGGTTTGGGATGGTTTCATTGAGTGAGGTTAAGCTGTGCTATGGGTATAAGTCAGGTGTAGAGTTAATAAGTATTGGTGTAGACCTGACACACGTGTGAATGGCTAACACAATAAGCATCTGCGAATGAGGCACCATAACATCTGCCAGGTTTTACTGTCAGACATGGTATCAGAAGTATCTGTGGGGAAAAAAAAAAAAACCTGTAAAGTACACTAACATACAGGTAAAAAATATTTTTGTAAGAGTAGATTTGGACCTGATTTTCCCCAGGTTGATGTTTGTGTACATGTGGCCATCCTGGTTTACCAGGTCAGGTTTAAAGAGTTAACTGGGTTGTTTGTGTGTGTAATAATGAATTATCAGCTGAACCTGATACTGTTCAGTTGCCACATGCTCTGTGCCTGCAAATAGCTACTTTGGTTTTAGCAACATTAGCTAAACTGGTAGAAATATTAACTGCTTCCCATTGATTTCTCCCTCATGAACCTGCAGTTTGCCTGTGGTTTGTTGCTCTGAAATTATAAAAGAAACAGTCAGGGTAAACAATGTAACTTTAATCAGCTCAGTCTTGTTTGATCAATCATCAAAGCCCCCCCTTCAGCAGCCTCGTAGCTGGGGCCACCAAGATAAATTGTCCCAGTGTGTGTGTAAGGGGAGTGTGAGTGGAGCGTTGAAATACTCATGCCAGATAAGGAAATGCAGTAAATATAAGTGGGCTTTCCTAGAAAAGCACTGGCTTGTTCAAGCTCCTTCTGGTCCCATGCACATTTCCAGCCTCACTGGGAAGGAAGCTTTCTCAAGTGGTGCTTGACATGGTAGCCAGGTGCCTTATCAATAAGCACATCTGGGTATGTCACCCAGCTTCTGGCAAGTTATATTAGCAGCTTTGGTTTGAGGTGAGACATCTGTAAGTAGCAATCACGACTTGCCCTCCTCTTCCCTGACAATTTTGGACAGGCAGGTCCTTGACAGAACAAATCTCTTAAGCTGGGAACAAGGGGACATGATGACCATATCAATTGTGGGCATAAACCCAAGGTGGCAGCTGCAGCAGAAACTCGCTCCTTTGGCTGCCTGTACACAGACTTGACCTGAAAGAACTCCTCCCAAAAAGTCAAATCTACTGTAGGATGCTTAAATGACTCATAGGAGGGGAGCTGGACTGGATTCTAAAGCATTAAATTGTCCATTGGGGCTGTTTGTTCTTATATTTACTTTGCTAAATAGTCCAGCCCTCCTTGCTGCAGTCAGTTCTTCCCATTCAGGAGCTCAGTAGAGGCAGTGAGGAATGTTTTGATGATGTTTTTCTGCAGAATATCAGGACAGGCAGGCCCAGCCTTAGGGAAGGATGGGGACAGGCAGTGCCTAACTAATAGAGTTATCAAGTTCAGTGGGGAAACATGAACTACAGCTCCCAGGAGGCATTCCCTTCCCACAGGCAGATGTATTGTTGAGAGACTCAAAACAAAATGCAATAAATTCAGAATGGCAAAACGTTTGGCTCCATTGAAAGCAGCAATATTTCCTAATCAACCTTGGCACTTTTTTAAAGCACTCTTGATTTGGGAAATTTAAAAAAAAAATATTTCAACTCTTATCTCTAATTTAGGACGAATACCTGTGATGAAGTTGTTGGAATTTTCCACAAGGAAAAAATTCTGGTTTGTTTTTTTTCTGAGCTCAGCTTTAAAAATTGAGGTAGCTGCACTTGTTTCTGTGAAGTGCTTTGATATCCATGGATGAAAAGAACCATAGAAGTGCTAATTATTGTCATACTGGTTTTAATTATTCTGTCATACTGATGGAGCAACTGCCAGTTTTCAGCCAGCAATATTTTTTTATAAGATGTTGTCCAGTCCACAGTTTTCACAGAAACAGTCAGATACTTCTTTTTAATTGTTTTAAAAGAAAGAAAAAAATAAAATCCTCTCCCTCCTCAGCAGCTGCTACAGTTCTCTGATGGAGGTTCAAATCTGCCTGCATTTGTACAAGATGTTAATATCAGGATGATAATGAAGAGTGGAGAGATGGAAAGCTCCAATTGTTAGATATTGCAGAGAAAACAGTGGGAAGAGCTAGCAAGGGTGAGATGCTCTGAAATTTTCTCTCTACAATGATTTAAAGTGGAAAATGTGCTTCCCAAAAATTCAGGAAAGGTGTGATTTTCACCTCTTTTATTATTGCTGTTCCTGCTATTTATTTGAAGTACATTTTATTCTTTTTCTGGGAAGTACTGTGCTTCCAGGCAGCTCAAACCAACTCAGCTGAACTGTTTAATTCCACCAGTTTGAAGAAAAACTTTGTTTATGCAGCAGTATCACTGACTCCCATGAGAGCTGTAGTTTAAAGGCCTCAGTGCTGTTATCTTTTCAGCCATTCTTCCTGGCTGTTCTACAACCCCCCTAAGGCATCACTTGCTTCACCCAAGACCAGTGTCATGTCAGTGGAACCCCATTGGCTACACTGGAGGAAAGTGTTTATCCCTGCAAAACTACCCAGCAAAAATCTGAGTGGTTTCCCTAAGGTACTTCAGCAAAGACATGGCACCTGGTGAGACAGTGCTGACTGGAGTTAAATGCAAAAGGGAGGATTTAGGCCCAGGCAAACAAACAGGCACAAGCTTATCTGGTGTGTTCTGTTCTCATGGCGGAACTATCAGTGCCATGATTTCGCTGAGGGAAAGGAACCGTGCAGTGACTGACTGTTAGTGAGTGACCAGAGCTACAACCCAAATATGAACCAGGACACCTGTGGAAATGCTCTAAAGCTATTCATGCTACACAGCCATTCCCAGGGGATAAGAAGTTGCCACTCAGTAAGGACTATCATGAGTGGGTAACTCATCCAGGGGTGCTGCATTTTGGAGGAGGCTCTTTCTGTCTGTGCAATTTATGGGAATAAGATGAAGATGTGCAGAAAGCTTCATAATTGCATCATGCCAATCTAGAGAAAAAGCACTTGCAGAAGACACAACTGGCATTGGCATGTCACTCCCTCACTGTCATGGCTTTGTGTGTCCCTATGTCAGCAAACATCTCTAGGGCAAGCAGTGACTCTTCAAGACTGACAGTGGGCAGTTGGTCTCCAGGAAAAAGTAACAGTGATATTCCTTTGGGGGAGAGACTTTCCCCCCTGGTCTGGAAAATGACATGTCAGACCACTAAAACACAGAGACACTTACTTACTTTTTTCCCATTTGCACTCTTTTTTGCTTTCTGTTTATTTCCAGCGATATAGTCTAGTTCCTCAAAACCAACATGATGCAGCAAATGGAAACCTAAGCGAAGTCTTAAACACCCAAGTCCTTCCACACGTGTATTCTTTGGTTTAGTGTTAAAAAAAAAAAAATAAAAGGTCATTTATGTAAAAGCCTTTGATGCAGCAAGCCGTAATATTGTGTTGGGGTTTATTAATATGAAGCAGAAAGATTTTGCCTGTCACTGCAGTTACTACTCAGTTGTTGCCTGAGGATTATGAGGCTTTTAAACAGATAATATGCAGTTATTTTTCCTGTTCTGGAGAGAGCCTGTTGGTTCTCCATGTGAGTCAGCTGTAAAGCAGAGAAAGCACACACACTGAATGTGTCACCAGGGCCTTAAGAGCCTCTTTTAGACTGTGATGGTTGTTTGGTGCCTGACTAGGCACCTCTATGCGTCAACAACTAGGTCTCTGGCCTGGTGACATTTGGGTGACTGTCCCACCCGAGCAAGTAAAACGGCAGAAGAAAAAATATAACTTTTTCTTTGGTGACTTGCATGGAGAAACAGCACCAAGGAAGAGATGAATATATGGGGACTAGCCCTTTCTCTGAAGGGGCAGTCGGTATATTTAATGTGCTGTCATACGTCAGAGGCAGGGAATTTTCTTTTGGAATGAATGTTGAAAACCCAAAGTGCAGTCATGTAAAAGTAGCTTGTAGACTTGGGGAGATTCTTAACAAATGCTGTCATTTAGGAAAGAAAAATCAGGGTGGATTCACACAGGTACATGGATGGGTAGCGTTTTCTTTCCTACCCTATGGTCAGAAGTCATGACCCAAAGCAAGACAATTTCAGGATGAGCCTCAGTTTGTCTGTGGGCATTGACATGCAGCAGTTGACATTCTGCCACCCTGCTGGGCAGCCTGCACCTCCTTGTGCCCAGGGCCAGGCCCGGGCTATAAACCTTTGGTACTCGGATCGCCCGCACGAGGAAATGTGATGCTGAATGTGACACTACAAGAGCCAAAGTGCAGATGCAGCTCCCTGGCCTTGTAATCCTTTTGCCAAGAGTGTTTACTGGAGGAATGAAGAGATAGGAAGTACGTTACAGCCACATCAGCAGAATGTCAACTTAGGATGGCTTTGCCAACATAGCTAAACCTTTAGGTCTTTCTCACCGGGGCTTTAAGGTGAAGCTGTCTTTGGGGGCGTGTATTAACAGCCTGATGAAAACAAGGCAGTGTGATTTTAACATATGTTAAGCATAATGGCAAAGAAGGAGCTTGAGGTTTAACTAACTGATTTTTAATACATCATGGAAGCATACTGCCTTATTTGTGCTAAGCTGTTAATACACACTAGCTAGTTAAATACATGTTCTTTGCACTACTTAAATCCCAGTATGAACAGAGCAAGTAAGAATATTTTTCTTAAAAGAACATCCATACAAAGTTAAAATCCTAAATGCAGGCCCTGATTGGAATTTTCTGGGTTTTTTTATGAATATAAGTCTTACTGTGGGCTTTCTGTATTTTCTTTTGAGGATGTCTGATGAGAGAATAAGAAGAAACATTTCTACATTGGTTTTTCTTCTTTACTTCTTATTGCTTATATTCCAAATGTTGTTAAGAAATAATGAGAAAGCATTAATCATTTCTCTGGCTGGTCTAAGACAAAAGAAGAGAATCTACAAATCATACTGAATGCTTTGCGGGGTTTTTGAAACACTTCTTAGACTTAAACTCTATTTCCCTTTGCCTTAATTTTCCAAAGTGTTGTATTCTGACTTAGTATTAATTGGAAGTAGTTGCTGTATTTGCCAGATGAGTCATCAAAACAGCTTTGTATCTTTCAGAGGGATGTTAGAATTTGGCAATCTCTTCCATTCTGGTGAAATAGTCAAGTGTTGTGGTTTAAGCCCAGACAGCAACCAAATACCACCTGCTGCTTGCCCACCTCCTCCTCACCCCAGTGGATGGGGAGGACAATCAGGGAAAAAAAAGTAAAACTCATGAGTTGAGACGAGAAAAGTACAACAACTGAAACAAAGTAAAATATAATAAAAATAGTAAGGAAAAGAAGAGAGAGATAAAAACCCAAGAAAAACAAGTGATCCACGACTCAATTGCTCACCACTCACTGACTGATGCCAAACCTGTCCCCAAACTGCAATCAGTCCTAGGAGCTGCAATCAGCCCAGCAAATGGGTAACTCCCCCAGTCGTATATAAACTGAGCATCATATTCTGTGGTATGAAATATCCCTTTGGCCAGTTGGAGTTACCTGTTCTGGCCAGGCTTCTCACAGGTTTTGTGCTTCTCACTGGCTGAGCATGGAACATGGAGAGGTCTTTGTCTTTCGGGAAGCACTAATTAGCAACAACCAAAACATCAGCGTGTTATCAATATTATTCTCATACTGAATCCAAAACACACAACTGTTCCCACTATTGAGAAAAAAATTACTCTATTTCATCCAAAACCAGGACACTGAGGAAGACTAGAGCTATAAGCTGTTGAAAAGAGTTGTCCTGAACTGCTGGATTCAGGGAATCAGGCAAAGTTGAGCAGCTTGTTCATCCTTTTAGGATTTGCCATTAGAGCTTCATTAGCTGGATAATAATATTCTAATCACAAAATGTTTCTCTATGTCTCAACCCCATCCATCTTTCTTACAGCTATCCAAACACTTGTCAGCTCTATGGAAAGATACTACAGGGAACTACAAACAATGGACACCACCTTCACATTGTAAAAGCTCTTGACTGCAGAGCTAAGGGTCATCTGTCCAATACTGATGACACCTTGAATCTTTCTGTAGGGAGTTGAATACATCTAGTGAACTAAAAGTATATTGCATATTCCCCAGTCATCAAGACATTGACTCTATCCTGGCCAATGTGTTCAAACACTGTGTTTTAACATTGGCTCCTGAGAGTGAGGACATCTTTATAAAGCTGAAGATCCATAATGGAAATGATAAGGAAGACTTGATTTCTGGGTGAAATGGGGGGGTTTTGCCCTTTCTGTCTGATCTGATTTGGTTTATTTTCTTTTTGTAAGCATCGCTTCCTGACAAAAAGACCACAGAGCTTAAAACTTAGTATTTGTCCTATTCAGTCATCCCAGTAAGTTGGAATACCAGGTATGCCAGTCTCACCTTGCTCAGACTCATGCACACACAGAGCATGATGCTGTCACATGCCTCTTTCCACAAAGGACTGCACCCTGACCTTCGCTCACCAGTTTCTTTCCTTACAGACTTGCAGTGCCTGGTACATCCCTACATCCCCCACAACTCTGTTGTGCTTTGTAGGTGAAGTGGGGAGAGTTCACCTTGTGTGAAAACTAAATCCTTTGTGCAATTCTCTGTGGCAGTAAGAGCAAACCAACTTCCAGTCCAAAGATTTAAGCCATGACACATTCCTGCTGTCCTGTGTATGAACAGAACTTCTGCTTCATGGGGCTTTCTCATTGCAGAGCTTTGAGGGACTGCAGGCTGATGGTGCTGATGTCTTGCAGTTTCCTTTGGATATTTTTGTGCATTCATGGCCCTTTCTCTGCTGCAATCAACTGTGCTTGGCTTGCACAGTGGCATAGAAAGAGCTGTCCGGTACAGAGCCCTTACCAGAGTTACAGAATCATAGAATGGCTTAGGTCTGAGGAGACCTTAAAGGTCGTCTACTTCCAACCCCACTGCCATGGGCAGTGACACCTTCCACTAGAACAGGTTGCTCAAAGCCCCATCCAACTTAGTCTTGGATACTTTCAGGGATAAGGCATCCACAGCTTCTCTGGGTAACCTGTCCAGTGCCTTACCAACCTCACAGTAAAGAATTTCTTCCTAATATCTTATCTAACCCTACTCTCTTTTAGTTTAAAGCCATTACCCCTTGTCCTATCACTCTATACCCTCATTAAAAGTCCTTCTTCATCTTTCTTGTAGTCCAGCTCAGAAGAATGTAAAAGCAGGAAGGGCCATCCAGAGCTTTTCTGTTACCTCTGTAAACATCTGCATGATGACTCTCAGCATTCCTTTACAGACATTATGTTTACCAAAATACTTTAATTTCACTTCAGCTTCACTTGTGGTTCCCTTGTCTTTACTTGTGTGGTATTAGTGAAAAAGCATTTGTGTGATGGTTTTCAGTGAGCAGTCAAGAGCCTTGCATCAGCAGTGGGACTCAATGGGCAAATATTTTCGCACAGGTATCCCTGCTGCTTTTTGAACCTTGACCGTTGCTTACAGATATCTCAGTCTTTCAGCCATGGAATAGAGGCTGAAAATTTCAGCTGGCGTGAACAATGCATCCTCAGTGCCATCAGAGGTATATTGTGAACAAGGCATCGGCTTTTCATTAAGCACTCGGCAAACGCTTACCAGCAGTGGACAGATTTGCCTCAGAAGGTCTCAAACAACAGAATGTGATCTGTATGGGATACATTGCTTGTGGCTAGGAGTTTGATCAGTGTGGCCTCTCAGTACCTGAGTTTTATTGTTGATTGAACAATGGCAATAAGAATGGCAATTTGTAATTACAGCATATTCAGCTAGTGCAGATATTTCCCAGGGTAATATTCTCATGCATCCATGTTTGTCTGAGGTCAGAGGAAGAAGCTTTTCAAAAACTTACTGTAGTATGTGTTTTGTTATGTCCTTTAGTAGAGGAAAGGTCTAGAGTTCATCCATACTTCTTGACAGCCAAATCTGTTTGAACACCAGTACACCTTTCTTGTTAGCTAAAGAATCCCTTTCTCCTCACTGAGTGCATAACAGATTTCCCTGTACGGTCCTTCATGTGCCTCTTGGCTCTGGAGGATTGGCTCAGCTTGTGATAGGACAGAGACAGGACGTATCATCTCTCTCTATGGCATTGCGTTCTCCTGGGTGGTTGCTTGGTATATACAAGAACACAGTCGGTATTTTATTTAACAAATGCCAGTGACAGCAGAGCCCCAAACCACAGCTCCTTCTGTGGCATGTTATCTCTTTAGACTGGGGTCTCTTACTGCTGACCATGCAAGCACTTTTCGGTATTGGAAAGCTTTCACAGGTGAGTGGAGGTGTCCCATTGAATATCATGATTGTGACAGAGGGAAATGGACTTAAGGTACCTGCTTGGCTCTTTCTGTCATGCGATGCAGATACACATGGGCAGAGAGAAGCTATAAGAATTTGGGCTTCCTGCTGGCATTGGTTCTCACATTGTCCTCTGCAGAAAATGTTTCTTGAATAGGGACCTCAGTCGGAACACTGCTTTCACTTCATATTGTGTTCTAATAATATCACACAAGAGACATGAAATGGCTTTGATCACAGGGACTAAATGCCACCAAATATTCTTCTTCCTGCAGCCTTTTCCTTGCTACATTAAAAATTCATGGGCAATAGCAGCTTCTTCTTTTCAGGACTTAGCTACATCAGCAGATGGTGAGAGTGGGCAGGAATACCAGGGCATGTTGATGGACAGAACAGGGGTGTTCTGATCGAGCTGGGTGTGGGAGAAATTAGCACTTAATTTGCTTATGCTGTGTCTGTCTGAAGCCAGCCAGATTCACTGTTTGTTCCTCCCTTTGATGAGCAATGAGCTTACTGGAAAATTATTGTAGTTAAGTTAAATTGACATGAATCTGAAGGTGCGCCTTAATTTCTGGGTTTGCTTTGTTCTTTGTGTTACACTCGTTCTCCAGTCAAGAACAGTTTACAAGGAATGAGAGCGAGAGGCAGACTTCAAGAAATGAAATCATAGCCCCACAGAAATCAGTGGCAAAAGCCCACTTGATTATATCCACCTGATTCATCCAAGGGGCCACTACCTGTCAAGGTTTCCTTTGACATCTCAGACACTGATAGACAATTTAAATGGGAAAATTCTTTGTGCTTTAGGCTCCTTCTTCCACAGAATCCTCATCACGTCAGTAGGTAAGCCCTTGCATTTGGCAGTAGAGTTTTATCACCCCAAGCCTGTAGAAAGTTTTCCTGCCAGCTCCTTCGTGCTGTACTCTCACCAAACGAAAAGTAGCTCTGGCAAACCATTTTTACCATTCTTTCTCAAAACTGTGTTTGAAAGTGGTTGTCTTACCAAAAGCTCAGAAGCAGATGTTTGAGTGACTTGGAGCCCCCCATTTTACAAATGCAGGCCTTCCCTGGATTCCCACTGATGTGTGGCAAACACAGGGTGATTCCTTGCAGACTGAAAGAATAAGGTAAAAAGGTGTTATGGACAATGACTTCGACTAAAAAATAGATTTTCCTGGAGGACACTTGAGGTAGCCTCACCCACAAGTGCGATAGGTGTGGTATTTGGAGTTCATCTTCCAGTCCATTCCTCTATCAGAGGGCAAGTAATGAAGCATGTAAGTGCCCTATTCAGAGCTCCATCTCTTCATCAAAGGTTTTCTTTGGGTCTTTTCTTATTATCTTGTTCCGGTCTGATCCAACTTTAGTGATTTTTTTTCACATCTCTTGCCTTTGTTCAGCCAGCTGCTGTATGCTCTGACCAACCTGCTCTTTACCCTTCCCTGATCTCTGCCTGCTGGAAGAAGCTAGCGGGTTCATTACATTATTTTAAAAAATACTGGTGTGTTGTATAAATTAAGAAAGTAATAAAGTGTCACTGAAGGCCAGGACAATGCACAGCCCCCAGGGGTTTCACAGGAAGCAATGCTTCCGTTCCTGTGTGGGTTGTGGGCTCTTTGTTTCATAAAGCCCTGCCAGCTGCTGGATCTAACAGGTTGCTGGAGCTGAGTAAATTGTCTGAGTGAGTGTGTGCGTGTGTGTGTGTGTGTGTGTGTGTGTGTGTGTGTGTGCATTTGCTGGCACTTCAGGGCCTGAGCCAGGTCAAGTCCCCACACAGATTTTATTCCCCTTCAAGAGAACACCTGCTTATTCTCACTCTTGCCTGGAAGGCTTTTATAAATGGCACCCCCAGACCTCTGTTCTAGGGAGCCGTTTCAGGACGTGTGCATCCCTCATCCAGCCCAGCCTTAGCAGAGTCATAAGCAGTGGTTCAGGGAAGAATTTCTGACCCTTCAAAGGTATTGCTTTTCCTGAGAGGTATTGCTTCATCCAAGCAGTTTGCAAACTTTTCCACAGTAGGGTTTGTTTCACCTTATCCACGCGGATTTAAACATAAGTTGGGATGAAGTGGAATCAGGGTGGTTCTGAGACGAGGAAATGCTGCTGCTGCAAGTGGTGAAGCCCACAGGCCATACTGCATGGCCACTGCACCTGAGCACAGAACTGGAGGTCCCTCCATCCTGTCTGACAGAACAAGTTGCTGGAATCACCTCCAGCAAAATGCCTCCTCTCTCTGAGAAGTTACCTAACTTCTGCACCTCTTGGTGGGCAGGTCCTCTGTTGTTCCACCCCTGCTCCTATTTCTGCCTTTCCTATGCTCAGACTTGGACCTAAAGTGGCCACTCCTGGCCCTACTTCTTTGCTATCTGGCCCACATCAAGGACAGTGATATTAATCTTGCGTCGCCAGCTCTCTTAGAGGCTGCTGAGAACACCCTATTTTCCTCTCTGGCACCAGGTGTTGGGCATTTGTGGCAAAGTATTGCGCTAGGAACAAAAGTGGTACAAAGTGAGACTCAAACAGGTACAACATAATATTTCAAGGAGATAGTATTTAACAATAGGTAACAATTTAAGCAGACAAAAGCATGATTCAATTCAGTGGCTGGATGATAAAGGAAATAACGTTTGTGTTTAAAACAACAAGAAAAATTCTTAACCTGGTGTGGTAATTAATCATTGAACCCAAGAAGTGGGTGAGTTTCTGTGGCTTGAGGTAGGCAGCTAGATAGGGTGATCTGAGAAGTCCTTTCCAACTTTAAAATGTATGAATATGACATGGCCTGACAGAAATGGGGCATGAGAGCAACCTAGGAAAGGGGGAGAAACTTGAAAATATCCGGGTGAGAAGTTTTGAGGAGAGTAGTAGAGAGATGAGAAGAAAAGCTGAAACATTAAAAAGTTTGTGTTGAAAGACTAGGCATGCACTAACTCTACATGCTGGTGCAGAGACAGCCCTGACCTGTAGCCTGTAAGGATGGTATTAACTGAGCCTGTGTCTGTGGGACACTTCTCCTGGCTTTTTATCTTGAAGATCTGGACATGTTAAAGATGTGTTTTCCTCATTTTCAGATCTGATCACAGTGAAATGAATGGAAGTGTTTTCAGAAGCTTGAAGTCAGGCAGGTCATAGTTTCAAAGGAAACCTCCAAATTTTTGCATACAAATTTCTCTTCCTGTTTGTTGCATGTGAGGCTTTCTGACAGTGCTTTGTGTCCTGATAGCACCACAAAACTTGAGAATCTTGCTTGTCTTGCTGCAGGCCTCAAGTTTCATAAAAGCTGTGCTGGAGCTGTTGTAAAGGACAAGAAAATGCACGGCACAACAGCCTGCTGCACTCTATCCTTCACAATAAAATTAATTCTCCAGTAATGATGGATATGTAGCATGTATCATTTCAGCAAGACTTTGGAGCTCTCTTCAGAATCATCGCTGTTGGAGTGATTATGCTCATCCATTAGCGTTGTGTCGAGAGCTCCATGCCAGAGCAGGTCATCGAATACGCATCAGGGCTCCACAGGATGGGTTTGACCACCTCTTAGTTGTATAGAATTCCTGTCTGCAGCGATCTATGTCCCTTGCAGCTGCCAGGCAGTTGTTTTGGGGCCTGTTAAGGAGTACGTTGTAAATAGGTCACGCCTGGCATGTTCTGTAGATTGAGTCTTGCAGGGGCTTTCGGTAGAGTAGTGTCAGATCGTGTCAGATCACCCTGCAGCCTTCGGTGCTTCCCTCTGTGCGTACGATTGGAAGCTTGTGTGAGGATCTCTGCTATGGAGCTGTAAACTTTGACACGCCCTGAGAGACAGGACAATTTCAAATGGTTAAATTAGGCATCTGCTCTGAGTGCCCTCAAGAGAAGATTACGTCTCTGAGGGCAGAGGGAGTCTAGGGAAATTAACTTTTTATGCCTCTCTGACTGCTTCATTAAGTAATTTACCCAAATTCACTGAGGAATTTGGACTGTCCTCCTAGAACTTCCCAACCTTTGGGTCATCTCTCTGCTTCTGTTTTAGGAGAGACTGTTAACCACTGCAGTCACTTGTGAAGTCAATCTTAATTACTTTTGCTGAGAGCAGTAAATATTCACTGGCACTGGGAGGAAAGTTTTTGGGGGATATTAAGACTAAGCAGATAGAGCTACTGATTTCCTATGGGGAAGTGGATTATTTAAAGACCTGTAGAGTTGAACTCTGCCTGACTCATCAAGTGTTACATGACATTGGTGAAGCAACCAGTCACTGCCAAACATAAAGAGATTTTGAAGCTGTCCTCAGTGGGAGGTACGGACTGCTTGTCTAGATTAGCATGGCTAACTCCTATAGTCACATTTAGAAAACACAGGTTGACATACTACCTTATTCCCACAAGAAATGTGAGAACTGGGATCAGCTATTCCCCTGCTTCTGAAGCCATGAGCCAGCCTTTCTTGTGGGGACAGGTCCCACAGTTTCCCACTGGGACTGCTGACTGGGCTGGGAGATGGCAGGCAGCTTGGCTCCCTGCCACACAGCAGCACTGGCTGAGCAGCCTGGCCTCCAGCGGTTTCAAAATGATTTGACACCCTCTGGCAAACAGCAGCTGCAGAGTCCAGTTGCGAGGTGTTGGTAAGGAAGTCACTAATGGCACCTGATCTTTCAGGGAAAAGGCACTGTGATGCCCTCGACACTACTGATGACCTTTATTCTTATATTGTTTTATTTATGTAAGACTGGAAGGGCAACTCTTGTTTTAAGCAAAAAATGAAGCACTCTCTTTGTCTTGCCCCTCTCAAGTAGGAAGGACACTTTTACAAATGAATCTGTAGTTCTATAAGCATTTGCTATGATACCAAGCAGTAATTAAGGCCACAAACCACCTGCAGTACTAATTCTTTAATTCTGCATGGTCATACTGATGAAAAAAAGGTGTCTTTAGGCTACTATTTTCCTCCTGTCCAGCCTTCAGATTTGGTCTTTAACTAAAGGTGAAACTTCCCGAAAAGTTTAAGCACAAAATCTCTTCATCCAGTCAAACAAGTTTTTTTTTTCTTTCAAAGGTGATAACACAGTTCTCTACCCATGCAGCACGGAAGAAGATGAACTTCACAACTCGCGTTTAGCTGGTGGAAATCAGCATAGCTCTTCTGACAGTGGTGGTGATATGTCAGCTTACAGCAATTGAGAACCTGACCCTTGACCTCTAAATTGTCCACACCAAGGAGATCAATTGTGAAACCAGATCAATTGCATAGTAACAAGATTACAAATTGGTGAAAATCAGCTCTTGTTCTTGTACAGGAGGGAGTTCTGTTACAGCTCAGTGACCACGCTTAGAGAGAGGTGTTGTGCATGCATGTTATCATCCGCAGTTATGGCCTAGCTGAGTGCTCTCGATGCAGTAAATTCTTCTGCCTAATGAGGTCCTTACTTCAGAGGAAGCTTGGTCTTGTTGCATTACATGTCTGCATGATAGCCTTGGCTCTAAACTGGCTCTTTTTTTCAGCATCAAAAGCCAGTTTAATTTTTAGGCTTGCAAAGTATTCATAAAAACTATATACATGTTTTTTTCTCAAACTGCAGTTTTTTTCCCACAATAAGTGCTTTGTCAGTTTGATTTTCCATCTCTCTTCTAGCCCTGCTTTTCCTCCTTTTCTTCTGCTCCTGTGGCTCCCTGTATCCTAGGGACAAAAGGAGAATGGAACATAACTGCTTAATTGCAGTGGGATGCTGCCCTTGCACATCAGAGCAGAAATGTGTGCATGTAGGAGCTGCAGGTATGGGAACGAAGAGAGGAATGAGAGATCACCACTGTCCTTCCAAGGTCCCTTAATCTTCCTCCCGATGTGGTGAAAGCCCTTTGGCTCTTCCTCGTTCCTCTCCCTAACTCCTCTGCCAATGCGACAAAATTGCATTTTCTCTTCATGGCTGAGAAGCTTTGAGCAGGCTCTGCTGCATTGTGCAGCAGTGTATCTTGACTAAACACGTTATAGCTCACAAAGCAACATACGTTTTCACTCATTGTTGCGGATATCCCAAATAAAGTCCCTACGTGCCTGGACTCTGCTGGCAGAGCCATTGCACAGTCCCCTTAAAACTATTGTGTCCATCATGATAGGGTCTGGTATTTTTCAGAAATGCCTTTTTCCTGATTCCAGCAATATTTGGGATCAAGTCACCAGTTTTGGTGTCGCTGGTAGCGAGTGAAAGTCAAGTGAGAACAGTTCCATTCTGTGGATGTTCGGTGTGAGCTGATGAGCCTCGCTTCATCCCGGAGGGCAGCCATCCACATCACACAGATGGTTGTTGCAGTTGGCATTGAGTGAAGTTCATGGATCGCTCTTTGCATTTAGCCACCTCAAATGCAAAAAAACCCCACTCCTATTTGTGGATAGAGTCCATGCTTTCAGTGTCTCTTGGCTCCCCATGAAAAGCAGATGGCACTTCAGGCTTTCACAATGTCAGTCCCTGAGCTGCCACACAGGTAGGCAGAGGTGACCTGAGCACCTATCCTAGGGCACTTCGGCATATCTCAACATATTTCCTGCCCATCCAGGACCAGCATTGAGGTTCTCTCCTTTAGCTGGCCTAGATATCCACACTGTGACGTCTTCAGCCCATTCCCCTCAAAGCCAGTGAAAGTAGGGATAGCCAGGCTGCCTCAGCTCATACTGCTGTTTTCCTTCCAGCTTGTACACAAACCAATCCTGCATCCGTAGCGTGGAAACACAGATATATTCCTGAACCTGCCATCCAAACATTTCTACCATGTCTCTGGCTGTGCCTTACAGCCTGTGCTCATCAAAGTGTGTTGCTCTAGGCCGTGTTTCCTTTGAACAGGGTTTAAGTGTTTTGTGTTGGAGAGGAGTGATGTACCTGTAGGGCTGGGCTCATGCTGCTCCATCCATTCCTTTCTGCATAGTGACAAAGTCTGGTCAGTCAGGCTTGTCCTGCCAGTCCTGCACCCACCAGGAGCATTGAAAAATGGCATTAAAAGGCTGCAGTATGGATTTGTGGTGTCCATGCTCTGACTGTTTACCTGAATTTTTCCTCAAGTTTTCAGAAGGTAGGAAAGTTAGGAGCCAGACGTGCTGTTTCGTTATCTGCTTCCAGCAGGGGGAGATGAATCCAGAGAGTTATTTCTTCTGGGAACACGTACAAAAATAACATTATTTATTTTACTCATGAGGCGCTCTCCTAGGATTTGTGTGATTCTTGCTTGTTTAGCCTTTTACACCTATGCAACCCCTTTCTTTTGCTTCTGTACACTTCTAAAAGCAAATAAGACCTATCAGCTTTAGGTTTTGGTTTTGTTTTATTTTTCACGAGGTTTACAAGACCCTCAGGGGAATTTCTTCCTCGTCTCTCTGTTTATTATGATTATTATGATTATTCTTATTAAATAGTTATGCCACAGTGGTTCTAATGAGGACTGTATAAATGCGTAAGAAGATGAAGTCATCCCCTGTACTGCTATATCAGCAGAGAGGGGCCTCTGAGTCCTCTGTGATGCACCTCTCTTGGTAGGGAGGCATGGCCAAATGCAGTCCCACCTTGAATCAGGATCTTACTGGAGTCTGGAGACAGGATTCCTTCCTTCTCCCTCCCTGAAACCCCCTCTGTCGTTCTCTGTATAAAACATATTGGTGCCACTTTCTATGAACTATATTTAACTAAGCATTAAATTTAGATTTAACTGGATAGTTATTGCCTCCTAAGTAAATACTCTGAGATAAGGAAATATTTAGCGAGCTCTAGCAGTTGGGTGGCAGATGCTTCTTGCATTGCATAATAGTTAATCTTCGACAAATATGTTTTCCTTACTCCACGGGCATTTAATTAACATACAATAGCTCTTATTAAATGTCGATGAAACATACATGGGAGACCCTTGTAAAAAGGATCCATGCAACACTGGCTTGCAAGAGGGGTGCATTTCTTTCATTGGTAACTTCATATGGGACCAGGTCTTTTAGCTGTACTCAAAGTCTGTCACAGAAGTGCAGATGTTTCCCCTTGGTGATGCCCTTCTTCTGGCATGCCAGCAGCCTGATGCATCTCTGTCCCTTGCACTCTCCTTCATCCTAGAGAGGTGGGTCAGCAATCAGGTGTCAGCAGCATGGTCTTCTCCAGAGCAATATCCTTGTGGGGTGGCATCTCTCTCTGCAGTAGCAATGAGTGTGTGGATTAACCCCTTTCGCTCCTCACTCCTCTCCGCCTGTGGTGCTATCCGTGCCAAGTCTACTGCAGAGGAAACGTCTGACTCGCCTCACTCCTTGGCTTGAATACAAAGCAGTCATCTCTTCTTGCTGCTGCATGTGTGGCACTGGAGCAGCAGTGTCATGACCTTAGTCCTTAATTTGTGGGCCTTTAACACTTGCAGGGATTGTTTAAGTACCCATAGACAGTGCAGCCTTTCCACACCAAGGCTGCAGGGGCCAGTTTCTAGGAGTTCAGAAAGCAACTGGATGTATTCCTGGAAGAAGAAAATCATTCAAGTACCATTAACTACAAAGGCAGTGCCACTGGCTGGGGACATGCCTTAGCCATAAATCACTAGAAATAGATAAGTGTCCTGGGGCAGTACCACTGCATACTTGCCTTGTGCTTGTGAGCTTCACCAGGCATTGGCTTTAGGCTGCTTGGAGACAGGATGAAGGGTTAGAGGGACCTTTGATCTGGTCCCACAAGGCCATTTCTATGACAGTGACATTCCTTATGTCTCTTCAGTTTGAGTGCACAAGGCTGCAGGAGCAGAGGTGAAGCAGGCAGTGTACAAAATCTGTTTTTTTCCCTTCCTGCACACACATATAGCAGTGCTGTGACCACACAGGACAGCAACTCTCAGCCGAGTAACCCCATGGCTTTTCTTGCACCTGGTTCTCTGGGCCCCTCTCAAACCTCCCCTTCCCTCTTTGCTTCCCCGTCCCAGCCCTGCCGTGCTTTGGTCGCAGAAGGGTTACTACACTAGTGAAGCATCCCTAGGAGCAGTGCTGATCCCTCCCGCAGGCAGAGATCGGGCTGGTGGAATGGCAGGCAGGCATCAGCAATAAAACCTACGGCTTATTCCTTTCCATTAATTTAATCTCCCTTCTCTTTGCGGCGGCGGTGGGCTGTGGGCTGCGGGAGCGTTCCCGGGTGGGCAGCGCTGCTGCCGGCGGGCGCGGGGCTCAGCTGCGGGCTCTGGCAGCCGGGAGCACAGGCCGAGCATTCACACCGCGGGCAGCTCAATGCCGGCATTGTCTCCGGTCCGTCGCTCCGGGGCTGGGAAAGGAGGTGGGGGGCGGGAAGGGCTGAGTGGAGAGAGGTGGGAGGGAGGGATGTACAACTGTTTATCTGGCGAGAGGAAAGTCTGAGACGGGAAGAAGCAAGGTTTGAGGCTGCAGAGGCAGTTGCCAAGGATGCTGCTCTGTAAATCAGCTAGCGTGTGGCTTCAGGCCCCTAAGCCAAGTTGTTTGCACTTTTGGCCACAGACCCGCTTTCCTCACTATTTCACCCTGAGAATATTGGCTGTACCTTCCTCTGTCCTCTGTGCCCTACTCTCTGTGCCTCGCTCTCGCTCAGCAGCTCGCGGCTGCTCCTGCCTCCTCTCTGCTTCCCGCTCCAGTTCCCCGCTCGCGCTCCCCTTCTCCTCCTTCCTCCAGCCCCCTCTTCCTCTCCCATCCCCTTCCCTCTCTGCCTCTCCCTTCCCCCCTCTCCTTCGGGTGTTCCCCCCTCTGCCTTCCAGCCCTCATGCCTTTCCAAGCCCCCTCTCCCCGCTGCAGTGCCGCCCTCCCCTCCGCGGCCGCCGTTCCGTGTCCCCCCGGGCAGCGCCGTCCCCGGCGCGGGGCCCTGGGGCGGCCGCGCCCGCGGGAGAGGGATGAGGAGCGCGGCTCGCTCCGCGCCCGCCGCTGCCGCTGTGGAGCCGAGTTGCCGTCTCACGAGCAAGGCTCCCTCCTCCCTCTCTCCCTCTCTCCTCCTCCTCCTCCTCCTCCCTCCCTCGCTCCGCCTGGGAAAGTGGGTTACGAGGGAGCGCGGGGCTGGAGGCTGCACAGCCACAGGACTATCCCCTCCCGCATCCCGGCGGCACAGGATTCCTCTTGTTCCTTTTCCTTTTTTTTTTTTTTTCCCCCACCTCTCTTCATCACTCTAAACGGGTCGATTTAATTGTTATTATTTCGTAGTTATTTTGCTACCTGACTTTTTCCTCTTGTTTCTTCCACACCCCCCCCCCCCTTTTTTTTATTTGAAGGCTGTGCTAAGACTTTTTTTGGAAAGCCTTTTAAAAAAAAAGGCAAGGAGGGGATAGAAACCAGCAAGAGACTGAAAAGAGCAAGAGAAAGTGGCAGCTGAGAAGGACTGTGAAATCACCTCCCCTTTCTTGGGCTGTCGATCAGAGCGAGAGTTGTACATTATTATTGTTGTTTTTCTTTCTACGTCTGTCTGTCCACATACACAGGCAGAGAAAGAGACAAGTACTGACAGTGAAACTCGACGAGACCAGCCATGGTAGCAAGGGCTCAGCCTGATCGGAAACAATTACCGCTGGTCCTACTGAGGTTGCTTTGCCTTCTCCCTACAGGGCTGCCAGTCCGCAGCGTGGATTTTACCCGAGGTACCGATAACATCACCGTGAGGCAAGGGGACACAGCCATCCTCAGGTAGGGCATTTTGCCAACTTTTCCTCTTCTCTATGTGCATCTATATTTCCATGTATGCAACGTATACGTGTGACGTGATACAGATTTGTGTGTATATGTCTCTGTGAGAGTGTGTGTTATTTTACCTCTCAAACTGCAGTAGCAGCAGCTGCTACAAGCAGGCTCTGCGTGTGTGTTTGTGCTTTAATATGAGAAAATTGCAAAGCTTTTGAACACTTCTTGCCACACTATCCTCTGTGCAGTGCTCTGGATCAAAAGAATTTCAGTGGGGAAAGATCTGCTTGTGTTAGCCAGCTCTTGTGAACGTACACTTTCCACCAGCCCTGCAGTATCAATAGAGGAATCGAAAAGGGATCCAGCTGTGCTTGCCAGATGTTCCATTGATCTTCCCGTGCTTCTTTTTGTATATATGCAAAAACTTTATCCCTGGTGCTGCCAGAACTCTCAGGCAAGTTCTTTTGGGAAACTCTTGTCTTTTAATTTTATTTTTTTATGTTTCTGCCCTGTGGGGAGGGAAGATGGATACAATAGTTGAAAAGGCTGGTGAAAAAATGGTGTAGGAGCTCTGACATTTACAAAGATTGTATCTTAGCGTGTTGGGTTTTTTGCAGGGTTAAATAAAGGGGTGTATGCTGTGCCTGCGTGTCAGGTTGTGATGAGGATGTCTTTGCACATGAAACCTTGCTTACTGCCAGTATTGAGCGTTATATTTCTGGTCTCATTGTGCAGGTTTTCCAAAGGTACTTCTGACACTACTTGGGCTTTCAGTTAGGAGCATCCCAAATAGCTGAACTGCAGTAGTCTTTTTCCTGTAGGTTTCTTTTTTTCAAATTCTGCCTTGCTCAACTTACCTGCAGTAACTTCCCTACTGAAGGAAAATTCTGCGTGTGTGAGCGTGCACACTGTGTATTATGGCTATAAAACTACTGGGTGTAATTTAAAATAAGTCTGTGATCTGTGTGAGGAGCTGATAGTGCACAAACCCTGAAGCATCAAGGGAGCAATCCCCTAGCAAAACTAACAGCAGCAGCAAAGTTTTCTTTCTCTTTCTGTGAAATAAATCCTGCTGGATGTCACCAAATGCTCTGCTACACGATCCCCTGTGTCCTGCATCCCTCCCATTTAATGATAGAGGGAAGAAGGATGCTGGAAGAGGGGTGTGTGTGTGTGTGTGTGTGTGTGTGTGTGTGTGTACGCATATCGCTTCGGTTGCCTCCCATGTCCTCGGTTGTTTTGATCCTGGAATATCCATTCAGCAGCTTCCATTCCCCAGCTCTCTGGACTTGTTAACTTGAATGTAAGATTTATCCACACAGTGTAATAGGATTTACAGAGTAATTCATCTGCCTTGCATATGCAATGGAAGCGGTTTAGATTCGACATGGTAAACACCTAACAAGGGGTGTTGCCTCTGACTCCAGTTTCTCTACTCTCTCTTGCACTCACTACCAATTCATATATCCCATTAACCCTTTTCTAGCAGGACTCCTAGCTGACTTATCCCATTTTTAAAGGCAAATCGCTTCCATCAATCATTTATTTTGGAGGGGCTGCTCAGACAGATGTTTGCCAGCACATGTTTGGTACATGCAGCAGCAGACAAGTCATTAAGCTCACTTGCCCAGACAGGGGTCACTAGGTTTCTATTTCCCACTTAACCTTGGAGCTTTTGAGTTTATCTAGATGCTGTGTGCTAAAGCTGCATTTGCAGCTGAGAGGGCTAAGCGGATGGTGGAGATGGTGCCTGCATGTGCTGCGTGTAAAGCGTTCCTTCATCAGCAAGCTCCACGGGGCTGCATGGGAGAGTGGTTTCAGTGATTGCGTGTGGCTTGCAATGTGTTATGTCAGGCACTAAAATAAAACACCTGAGTGAAGTGATCCAGCCAGATGTGTGCCAAGTGACACAGTCTGCAGGAGCAGCACACCACCCGGCCATGTAAATGCTTGCCCCGAGCAATACTGTGTTCCTGGCAGGCTGCATTTCTGTCAGAAGAGACTGTGGCCGGTGCACAGGCTTTACCTTTTCCCTCCAGCTGCCTTCCTAAGCTCTTTAAGTAGATATGGCCAGCTATATCCTTTTCACGTCTCCTAGGGAGGGCAGCTGTCTCATCTCCCTTTCCCTGGGACCAGACCCAGGTTTCTGGGATGTTTCAGTTCCTTCTTCAGACAAGAGGCAGAAACTAAGCTGTACTGGGAGATAGGACTGCCACATGAAGCTGGAAGGTGTGAGATTTCCCTGTGTCCCATGGACTTTAGGCCCTGCAGGATAACATTTCATGTCCTCAGTTTTAAAGCAAAGGTTTGTTTGCTAGCTTCCCCCTCGCTGTTTTGTTGACCCTCCAAAACATAACTCACTTTAAGACAGCCTTGTTTTGAAAAACTCCCAGTGCCTCACTCTCCCTGTCTATAGATCCACTATGACTACAGAAGGAAAAGAGCTAGATGGGAAAAAAACCCCATGAGATGATCTATATTAACCATGTTCAAAGCAGAACTTTATGTCCGCAGAGAGATAGGTAAGAGTTTTCTATACGTGGATCATATCACCTATCTTTGCTAAACATCTGCTTCACAGGGATTGTGCAGCATCAGTTTACCAGTGCCCAGTAGCTCCTGTAGCTTGAAGGGAAATGAAAATGTAGGAGGGAGAAAAAAAGATACACAGTTGGAGAGAAATAAAAACAGTATACATAGTGATAACGAAAAACATTTTGTTCCTGTAAATTGTGATGCAAATCATTCAGCAAAGCACTAAGGACAGCATATTCTAAATGAGTCTTCCTCTTTGGGGCCTTATATATTTGTATATAGGGTTACATTTGTAGGTGGAAAAATGGGTGGGTGGACTGATCTATGAAGCAGAGAAAAATAGTTTATTATAAGCCCTAATGTTCCTCAAGGAAGCCAGTCCTCTGAAGCTTCATCTGTAGCTTGTTACTCAGAATAGAATTATTCTGAAAAGTTTGGAAATTACTTTTTAAAGCTATAGCATTTAAAGTATCCCCTCGGTATGGGACTATTAAAAAATGTCCCTAACTCTAAACTGGCTCATCTCCTAAATGACCTGGCAGGAGATTTGATTCATTTGTTGGCCTTGCTGAAGGCTGATGACTCTTAGCGAGTATTTGGCATGGGGAAGTTAGGGTATTGCAGAGAGAATAAAAATAGCTCATGGTAGGCTATCCGCAGGGAAAAGGATAATGATCTGCTCCTTAGAGCAAGGCAGAAAAGAGAGGAGGGGTCTGAGAGCTGCAACAGGTGAGAAGGGCTGAGCAGAGTTGCTGATGTTTGTCCAGCTGCAACCAAGAAAAGAGAGCAGGATATTTCAAAGATGACACTGTGTATTGGTGAGCCTGTCAGACTTACTAAGGTTCCATTGTTTTAACTCTGTCTTCAGCAAGTAGAGAAGGACACTGAACCTTACTTTGAGTATTGAGAGAGAACTTTGGCTACAGTTCCTGCTGATGCCTTGCTTTCAAGATTACATCATGGGTTTGTCAGGTTTTGTATGCAACTTCCCTGCTTGGTGTTAGGAAAAGAAGAAAACCTCCAAACAAGAAATGCACAACAAATGCACCCCAAATTAATCAAAACAAGAAAAGGAAAACAGTCCCCAACTCCAAATCTTCTTGCTGTTTACCTGCCTTCAGCATCCCTTCCCACCTCATTTGCTCTGCACATGTCGGGTGAGCAAAGGCTCACAGGGACCCTGTGTGCTGTAACACGCTTTCAGCTGGGGAGGGGATGAGGAATACTAGGATGTTGGCTGAGCTGGGACATGTGCAGTAATGAAGGGCAGCTGCTGCAAACTGAGAAGGAAGGGAACTGTGTTTCTGTGTTGTGTTTGGCCCTTTAGATGGGTTAGAAGCAAAATGGCAGTGGAGAGTCCATGCTATGAGATCAGGTACAGCATGTCAGGGGGAAAGATCAGCTGCCTCAGGAACCACCACAGCAGCTCAACTCAAAGTGCCTTTAAAGTGCTAATCTGAGGGTGTCAGCAGGACTTGCAGGTTACCCAGGGATTTTAGAAGTCTTGGCACAAGTGCAGATTTAGCCTTTAAAAACTCCTGAAATGGAGCTCATCACCGGCTGGAACCAAAATGGGTCACATCCCCATTCCAATCTGTTCCGTTATACCAGTACAAATCCACTAAACCTCAAGGGCAGAGCCAGAAATATTCCATCTGTCTTTGGGGCAGATTCCCAGGGACTGCTAATAAAGAGGTACAAGTGACTCATACAGGGCGTAAGCTGCTGAGCGCTGCTCAGATGATGTTCAGCCTGTTGAAGAACTGGGATCTCGCCAAGGCCAGAATTTGGCTCATTGCTTCTGAGTTTTTCCAAGCATCAACTTTTCATCAAGAATTAAATCAATCTGATGCTGATGTACAGATGAAAACCAACATTTGACTGAGTGTGCGTTTTTCATTTTTACCAGGTATTTTTAAATAATGTGAAGTTTCAGGCTGATAGCACATTTAGGAACAACCATCCTAATGGGTACTTAGTTTCTTCAAGTTGCATGTGTCAAAGGATGGGCTAGAATCAAATTACCAGCAGTAATGACAGTGCTGTTGGCGTAATCCTGCAATATAAGCAATTTATGCAAACTCTGTTCTTGGCCTCCCAGTATTTTGCTGATATGTTACACGTGGAGCTGTGCTAGAGGACAAAGGCACCTCAGGCAAAATAGCAACACAACATCACAACAAAGTTTATGCCTTATACCGTCATTTTAAAAGAACAGTAAAAGCTGTTCAGATTGCACTTATAATTAGCATATGATTTACAACAGGGAGCACTGAGCTGAGCCCTTTGCTAGAAATGAGAATAGGCATGTTCAAGTGTACAATGCTACATAATAATACAGCCTTGGCAGTAAAATCATAACCTTGATTATTAGTGGTATTGTTGTGGCACTTAGAGGCCACCACTAAGTTGAGGCATCCTTTGTATTTCGTGCCACGTGAGCACAGAGTGAGAGATCCCCTCCTCTGCAGGGCAGGCAGGCTATTAGCTGGGATGGACCCAGGCTGGGGGTGGGCAGGAGGTGAGGGGACTCGCCCTGGGTTACACACAGGGCTCAGGCACACCCAGCCCAGTGACCTGTCCATTAGCTTGGGTTGCCTTTTGGCTCAGCCGCACAGCAACCCAGCAAACGTGACAAATGAGGATTCCCTAGTACATCCTCATCCGCCCCAGTGTTGACTACAAGTCCCAAGTGTTTTTCTCTCTCTCCAGTCTGTACAAAGCCTTCATTAGCAATTCTAGCGTCCATGTGTCGAGACAGGGTAAGTTGGGATCTGTGCAAACTCTGCTGATTCTTTCCTTCGAATGAAAAATAAAAATGTATAAATCTAGTAACAGATGATGTTGCAAAACTTCCAGCTCTGGCAGCAGATGGTGCCATTATATGAAGGCACACATGCATCCATAGATATGTGAGTGTGTGTGCATACATATGATAAAGGAAGTTGTGATGTGTGTGTGGTCAAAGGCTGGCAATCATCATCTCTCCTTATACACACACATTATATTTGTATGGTGTGCCCAGCAGCAAGGGGGCCCTTTGTGAGAATGTTCTTTCTGCAAGGTGGGACTAACCCATCACAAGGAAGAGTGGAATGGAAATTAGAAAAGGAAAGGCTTTCTTTGGTGAAATTATGTATGTTTAATAACACTGTACATATATTTTGCATTCAGAAAGATGGAGAGACATTATCGAACTGTATGGCTTTAACCTCCTCCCCTGAGTCTGCACACACACTTCAGTTTGCAACTAAGTACCATATGTTTTCCTGCTTAGTTGGCATTAAAATTTATATAGTAGTACCCTGAAGTGTCTCAGAGTCGGTACCTCTTCCACTCCCCTCCCCAGCAGGTCATGAGGAAAGACCTATTCTTAAAATAGCTCATAGTTACTGGAATTTGCCATCTCATAACTATAAGTTTTCAAAATATATGTTACACATACCTGCCCTTTATATCCAGACCCACAGGCATCTGATTCTGACAGATCTGCGGGGCCACAGCTTGCTGCTGATGCAGTGGCAGGGCTTCAACAGGCTCACTGTGAGGCTGAATATAGCCATTTTCATTGAAGTTACCTAGTTTTGTTGTCCATCAAAATTCACTCTGGTTTGCGTGAACTCGTGCTCTGCTGGAGTAAGTGCAATGGAGGGCACAGAGGTGAATTCAGGAATTTACTGAGTTTTCTTTTACTGTTCTCTTGCTGAAGAAAAAATGAATGTGATTTTCAGCTGAATCTGACACCAAAGCATTTGCTTCAGGCTTCGAGCACATCTAACGTGCCTGGTTTTATGGTAAGTAATGGGAACTAATAATGATGAGTTTCACCTCTGCCTAGAAAACAGCTATTTCAGAATAATCTGAACCGCCAGTCTCCTCTGTGCTCATATATTTCTGCAGATTTTTATTAGGAGTAACTTGGTTGTGTGGGAGAGGCCGGCTGTGATCCCGGAGTGCGCCCACTGCGCTCGGCCCCGTGCAAAGAGAGGAGAAATAGCACTGCCGCAGCTCTATTGATTTCACTGGGGCTGGGCTTCCTCAGTCCCAGATAACTTGGGGGAAATGAGCCCACTCACACCAGGCTGGCATTCAGCAGATATTTTGCAATAGCACATCTGTATGAGATCTGGGAGGCGTGTGCTTGTGTGTGCCTGTGTGCAAGGGTGTGTTTCCCTACATCTGCTCCCACTTAAAAGTGGAAAGTGTTTTCTTGTGTGAACAAATGTTCAGATACTGTGTGAAGTTGACACACTTGCAACTGAGAGGCAGCACTGCCAGATGGACAGGTTAAGAGTCTGCTTACTTGGAGGTGTCTATGGCTTTTTCCAACTCCTGGGCCTCAGTAATCCTCACTAATGCTGGAAGTGTCCTTTTGTTGCAGTGTGTTTCTGTTGCTACAGCTGTTAAGAAAAAAAACCAGCAAGTGAACAGAATATAGCATCTTCTTCTTCTGACGCTCAGTGATTAACACCACTGTAGATCTGGCCAATACTGTCCCTTTCCAGTGGCAACCTGAACCGCTCTCACCACCGAAATTTGCATTTCAGTGGCAGAGGGTAGTGAAAACTTCCAAAGAGCAGGGAGACTTCTCTCTTGCACACAACCTCTCACTCTCCTGTAAGAACCCAGACATGTCTGACTGGTTTCTCATCACAAGTACTCTCTTTAGATGGGTTCCTAGAAGTGCACCAGATTTATGAGGGAAAGGGAAAGGCCAAGAGGGCTCCAGCTCCCATGCACCAATCTCTGCGCTGTGTGTTTGCGAAACAAAATGGGAATGGTCACACCACTGTGCAGCTGCCACTCATGGTGCCACTGCATCCTCTCCTCTAAGGGTCAGCAGGTGACCATGTTGGAGATGCACCACTGTCCCTGTCCCTAACATGGTATGACTTAGTGTATCAGTGAGAACAGTGCCCTACCACGGGTGGTGGCAGTGATGCTTTTCCAGTGTGGGAAACCACAGATACTTTAACCAGGAACACAATAATGCCTGTATGGCAGCTACCTCAGTGCTCCGCTTCCTCACTCCCTCCATCCCAAGCTGATTGTCCACCCTCACACGAGACCATGACTCGGACCTGCACATCCAGTCACCTTTCATGCCTTACTCTGCAAACAAAACCCATGTTGAAATCCACTGGCAGGCAGCATCCATGACTTTGAATAGTAAATACAAATCTCTCCTTTTCCCTCTCTGTCTCTCTCTCTCTCTCTCTGTTATTAAGCTGACAGGCACTTAGCCAATTATCCAGTCGTCGTCTCAGCTGTATTTATAAAGGAAGAAGAGACAACGCACACAGCTCTTGTCTTCAGGGCTTCAGCTGAGTCTCCCTTGTGTGCTGTAGCATTTTCCCTTGTGTGAGCTGCTTAGAATGCACAGGGAAAGAAACCAGTGAAGGGGTTTAGTTGAGAAGAGGGATGGGGGAGTAGAGGTGGAGAAAGGGGTCTGCTCCCTCAGACCAGGCGCACGCCAGAGCTGTCATTGTTTGGCACTGCTTTTGTGTTTCAGTTTGGCAGAGCGCACATGCCTTTGTTGCATAAGGTTGCGATGGATGGGGAATGCGGTGGCTGTGGGTACTTGCAAAGTCCTTTCACAAGGATCAAAAGTCAGGAACTATGTGGTGGCAGATTGTGAGTCTGTGCCTTAAAGAGAGGGAGTCACATGTACTTGGGGACGTGGTGTGAGTCTGTGACTTGGATCCAGGAGCCACCCCTAATCCCTGATGCGGTACTGTGCCTAGAACATACAGCCTGCGCTGGCTCAAGTGTTTACTCCAAACAGCAAAATTTAAGCAAATAGCACTGAAGTGTTCTGTGAATATTTTCATGAATGTTAAAAATGAATTCACTTTGGCTGCAGCTGTGCTTCCTTTGTGTGTGTGCATGTGCATCTTCTTTTCTCTCCCCCTTGTGAATAATCTGAGTGGATGAGTTTTCCTTGCCCTGGCGTTCATGGACGGAACATTTTAAAGAGGTCCGTACATGAGAAAAACAAGGCTCTAGCTGCAACTTCTGCAGCTGGAAGCCCTGTCTGTAAAGATTTGCAGGCATGTGCCCTTTCCTCACCTTAAACCAAGACACTGACTTTGTGTGTATGCCTGTGGTGCTCTTGATATATATTTATGCTGGATGCTGCTTAGGGAGCACTGGACATGGTTCTTGCAACCCCTCATAGGAGCCCGGGCATAAAAGCAGTCGAACAAGTGAGATGTAGAGCTGATCACAGCTTGAGCCACAATAATTTATGTGCATGTGACAAGAGAAAATTACCTTTAAACTCTGCACCCAACCAATCAATCTTGCAGCAGCCTGTTTTTGCTCGGAAAGGTGCCTCAGGCCAAGCCTATCAAACTCAGAAAAAGAAAGGTTAAAATGTTCCAACATCATTATCTCTTCCTTTTCCTTTGGAGGAGAGGAACCACAGTGACAAAGCCTAGCTGACTCCTTCACACCAGCTCCTTTGTAGTGAGTTTCATTCCCACCCCCAGCCCAGATTCCCAACTGGAGTCAGGAGGAATTTGCCCATGGTCAGGCCCAATGCTCATCTTGTCAGAGAATAGAAAGGAAAGCATGTGAGAGAGAGGACCAGGCACAAATAAGCATGTTGGAATTGGAAAATGCTCAAGAGGGGAGGAAAATATTACCACTGCAAGGTAGCAACTACTGAGTGCTGCAGGTAGCACAGGGATGCTAGGAAACCCCTATCTGTTCCAGGCTGTCCTCTGAGCTTGGAGAAAAGTGAGATTCCGGGAGTGATTATTCCCTGAAAAATGAATGTCCCCTCTCTGCCAAATATGATGTAACATGATCCGTACTCTCCATCCCTGCAGCAGTAGAGCAGGGAGTTTGCACCAGCTGAAGCTTCACAGGGAAAGGGTCATTTGAGCCTTGCTCCTCGTATGAGCAGAGACATGTGTGGGCTGTGATTTAGTGAGCCATGTTTGTCCCTTCAGTGCAGGCAGGTTTATTAGCAGTCCCCTCGAGTCAAAGGACGGGAGGTTTTAAGCTGGTGGAAGAAGATGTAGAGGGGCTGCTGCAGCCTGCCCTCCCCCCTTTTCACATCTGCTGCCCCTTTAGCCTTTGGCATTCTGGTTAAACGGGGTGGTCCTTCCACAACCCCCTGACATTTCTCAGGCAGGCTCTGTTCCCTGTCTCCATCTCTTCAGACTGGCCCCACAGCACACTTATTTTCTCTTCCTACACAGAATGCCTGGTGTGTGTATGCTCTGTGAGCTCATAGAAAAGGGGTGTGTAGGAGGGCTAGTAAGAAGTGGGGCTGTGTCACCAGTAGAGCTCTTCCTCTTCCTAGCAGGAATGTAGTTGGATGCCTTTTGCATCCCAGTGATCTGCTTCTCCCGCTTTCAGTTGCGGTCCAAGTTGGAAATGTGATCCTACTGGGTAGGAGATCCCATTCCTTTATGAGGTGATTGACAGGCAAGAGCTGAGGCTGCAGGCTGGTGTGAAAGCCACCTTGCTGCTGTCGGCAGAGGAACACACTGCAGAGCATTCTTGGTGTGCTGTGATTCTACTCCTGGAACTTGGAAAGAAGCAGCTGGGGGCTTTTTCTCCTTCTTTTATAGCTCTTTCTTGGGTGGGAAGCTTGACACTCCTGTGTGATGCTCACATGGGGTGACACATCAGTGCTGGGATGCAGACCTGAGATTTTCTTGTGCAAGTGGCAAAGAAGGCAGATGCATTTAAAAGACAATGGTGGTGCAATGTTAGGGAAAGTTCTCAGTGTTCAAATTGCCAGACCTCTCTGACCTTGAAGCATCAGGACTTTAGCTGGTGAGTTACAATCATTTCAGCCAGATTTGTCCATTGCAGGAGAAGCTGTAGAAACTTCAGAGACAGCCTCACATATTCCCCCCTGCCCCCACCTCCATGTCTGGCATGAAACCATAAGATGCTACAGAAAACTAAAGCCACCTGCTGGGTGCTGTAACAGGGGTGTTCCTTGGTGCTGGTCACCCTTTATTAACCTCCTGTGGCACTTCCTTTTTGTAGGACTGGGTCTCTGAATCTTTGGTGAAAACCCACACATCCTGACTGCTTTTACACTTAAGGGAAACCTGAGATTGGCATCCATAATCAGGAGCAGAAGGTGCTGCAGGCAATCTGTCTTCCTAGCACTGCATTAAACCTATTTTAGTTTTTTTCAGTTAAATATCAAATTATCTGTCCACCCACACACCCTCCCCTCTGCATCAACTGTGGTTAGGGATGGGCCATCTGTAGGACTTTTACCTGGGTAAGGGGGTCCACGGGGGTTCTTGCGTAACATGCTTCATGCGTATTCATTGGCCTTTAGAGTGGCATTTCTTTCCTTCCTATTCTCCTGGCTGGTCTCCAGTACTGGCAATGAGTCAGAGGCATGCAGGTCTATCAATTTGAAAAGTGTGTCCCAAGGTGGAGGAACACGTGCAGCTTTGTTCTTACCTGACTTGGGAAGTAGTGCTTAAATGCAGTCCAGGTGGGTCAAGGACTTGGGACATGGTCAGATCAGTTAGCCTTTTAAATGCCTTTTTTTTTTTCCCCCCCACGGGAAGCTCAAAGTGGGAGTAGCATCCAGCTCCCAGAGAAGAGAGAAGGGAGGGCACACATTAGATTTTACAGCATCGGTGTGTTCTGCTGTAGCTGTGTCCCTGCTTCAGTGGTAGTGCGGGCTGCTTGCCAATCGCCGTGTGTTCTGCAGTAGGGTCCTGTGTCTCTTTGGAGTGCTTTACGTTTCTAAGGAGATGTTGTCCAGTTGGATGTGCTCCAGAAGAGGGAAGTGAGAATGATCAGAAGTCTAGACAGCATGCTCATGAGGAGAGATGGATGGAAATGGGGCTGTTAGGACTAAAGAACAGAGGACTAGGCATGCAATATGCGTAGCAGCGTGCAGGTACAGAGGATACAAAAGAAAGGAATTACGTCTTCTGCAGAAGATGGGGAGGAGTAGTTTAAGACTGTAGCAAGAGAGACAGGTTTAATGTCAGTATGCTCTGCTACAGTAAAGATAGCAAAACATTGAAACAAATTGCCTTGGGAGGCTGTGTAACTCCATCACTGGCAGGCTTTAAGGACAGACTAGACATGTACAAGGAGTGACAGATGCCACAAATGACGAAGTAGAACTGATCCGTCTTTCACAGAGTAGAACAGACTAGATGGTTCCTTTGGGTCTCTTCTACCTCTGCTGCTTGATTCTGTGCTGCCTTCAGGCTCAGAGAACAGCAGGAGCTTAGGCAGAAACGCAGCTGAAAGGTTCAGGGAAGGGCCTCAGTGAGATGCTGAGTGAGCCTGGCTGGGAGGTCCTTATCCATTTCTTTTGCTGTGGCTGATCTTCTCCCTTCCATCTCAGGAGCGTGATGTGCTCCAAGGAGACTGTAATCAGTGCCACTCCAGTCCAAGCATGTGACACTTAACCTACCTGCCAAAGAGAAATAGGAAGCAGTGTCAAGACTATCCCTAAAACTGATTTCCTTTTGCAGGGACTCAGATTTTTTTTTTTCTCATCTGCTGCCCTTGGAGGGCCAGAGGACCTACAGGATGTTTTACCATAAGTGTGGTAGGGAAAAACAAGTCGAAGGCTCAGTGTTTTATCCTGGGAAAGTTTGATGATGTTGCTGAATGCTCACCTCATGAGGCTTTGTCAGCATGTTCTGTTAATGAAATGTCACCTTTTATCGGTGTGAAATCACTTTGTGCATTTGTATATGAGCCCATGACGATTAGGGTCTGCCTGAGGGGTGGATGTGGTGCAATTAATGAGTACTCCTGGGGCTTTTCACTGCTGGGGAGGTGGCATGTGACATAAGGCCCAAAGTGGAGCAGGTGGCAAGCCTTGCAACTACTGAGTGTCATGCCTTCAGCAGTGAACTGGGTGCACCTGAAGCAACGAGAAAACTCCAGTGCAGTGAGGATGTAGGGGTGAGTAGAGAAAGGATGTTTTAAGAGGTTGAGGAGCAATTTAAGAGTGGAAAAGCTATTCAGGGAAGGAGGGGAAGAGCATAAAGGGGCCTGCTGTAAAGTTTGGAGTAATGTGCTTGGTGTTAATCTTTCTCTGGCTGTAGTGACCCAGGTTGTTGCTAACCTGGCCAGGCAAGCTGCCAGAGGCTGTCTCCATTGCTCACCCATCGTCCACTCTCATCCTGTCTCTGACTCGTGTTTTCTTGTCAGCATTTCTCTCCCACAGATCGATTCCTCCTTGGCTCATCCTAGTGATTTTAAGCATAGAGAGAAACTTCCTCTGGGCGGTGAGAGATAATCAAGCTGAATATTACCCATCTCTGAAGTGTAGGCAGTCCGTGAGCAGAGCCAAAGTCAATATCTTGGCAGATGTTGCCTTGCATTGATTTATCTTCTCTTGGAGCAGGGTGGATGGCCTCAAAGAAGGCAGCATGGTCACCTGGCCAACCCCCAAAACATTTGCAGGCTACATTAGCTTGTGTGATTTGGTCTCCAGAAGCTGGTCTCCTCAGTGTCAGGGGGTAGAACAGCATGGTGCCAAACTCACAAATCCCTCCTTCGCTCCTGTGTGCTCATCGATGTTTCTTCTTGTGCTGAGACATCCTGGGCTCAGAGCACCAGCTCACGGTGCTGAGCTAAGCCAGCCTCATTTACTGGCTTAATGGAGCAAGGAAACAAATGTGTGTGCTGCTGCTGGCGTAGGGGAGAGGAACAGGAGACCCATGCCCCAGAAAGGCCTTGCAGCGTGGGGGGTTTTCCTTGCAGGGAATCTGGATGTGTCAGAGAGGAAAGTAAGGGCGAGGAGACTTCCATGTGAGCAGCAGGAATGGGGGGAAACAGGCAGGGCCTCTCTTCAAGCCAGAGGAATTAGAGTCAGCAGATTGCTGTGTGGGACTGGGTGGGAGGAAGGGGGGCTGCTGGCAGATAGAGGGGGGTGGTGGAGGCTGGCTGTGGGGGAACCTGTTGCCAGGCAGGAGGACCAGGTCAGAGTGCTGCTCCTGGGCTTTGCCCTGTCAGAACAAGCAGACAAAGCGTGCAAGACTACCTGTATAGAGTTCCAGTTCCCAGCTCCCCAGCATAATGCACTCTCTGTTTTCAGAGATCTTTGAGCTCTCCTCCTATGTTTAGGAGCTCCAGGTTTGGCTCTGGCAGGAAAGGGCCTCCAGCAGAGTAGGCAGGGGGTTTTTCAAAACCACAGCTAAAGAGAAACCATCTGTATGATCTCAAGTAACAGACACTCACATGTGAAACCCTTCACCTTTGGGTACCATCCCCTTCCCACAGCCCCCTTCCCCAGCCCCTCATCTCCCCAGCCCTGGCTGAGCCTTCACAGCTCCTCTCTGCCCACCCTGCGGTTTTCATGCTGGAGCAGCGGGCACTGCACAGATACATATACCACATCTCTGGTTCTGCATTTTCCCCGAGGGTGTGGACAGATGCTGATTGTCTTCATGCCGAGTTGGGGACAGCAGGAATTGTTATAAATAGCATCAGTTCCTTGCGTGGCAAAGACAAAACTTTCCCCTAGAAGTCCATCGCTCTGCTCCCAGGACTCACTGGGAGGCCACTTAAATGTCACAGAACATTTGCAGCAGAGAGTACCTCTGGAGGCTTCCTGTGGGTTCAGGGCTTGATCCAGGAGAAAAATTGAACAAGTTTGCTGAATGTTTCCTCACAATCTAATTCTTTCTGCCTGTCCTCATCATTTTTATGTGAACGGCGCTTTCTGTTCAGAAGAGACTTGGGACTGAAATAGGAGTAGCTGCAGAAGTGAGCACTTAAGATGCATAAACTTGATGTGTTGAGGAAAGAAATAGGTCTGGAGAAGCATAAGGGGGATATAGGGGTGCAGGGGCAGAGCTGGTGTGAGGAGTTCCAGTTCAGGAGAACTTTGCTGGGGGTACTGCCTGTACCACAACACCGGAAAGGGGTGCTAAGAGCAAGAAAACATTCCTGAAAGAGAGTAATATGCTTTTCCAGCACTAAAGAGTCCCTCTGCTCCCCTCGGGGGTTGATTTGCTTCTGTAGGAGTGCAGATTGCATAAGGAGCCGCAAGTAGCCTGTTCAGAAGCACAGTTGTCCATCCTCCCTCTCCTCTGCCCCCTGCCCTCAGGCAGAGGGGATTGCTCAACACCTCTGGGCAGCTGCAGCCCTGTCCACCTCCCCAGCCGACACCAGGCTCTGTCCTCCTGGCAGCAGCCGGACATGCCCTGCTGCAGCACCTTTTCAGCCTTAGGCGCTGCTTGCTGCTGCTGAGGCTCGTGTTTGCATCAGCAAGATCTCCTTCGCTGGGGGTTTGTGGCTACAGGGGCTGTGCTGCGCTTGCCAGCTGGAGATTGCCCCGCGGGCATTGTGGGGAGAGGCCCCGGTGGCCTGCGCACACTGGCATTTAAATTAAAATTACTCATACGAGATTCAGGGAGTAATAAGGAACAGCACCAAGACTTGGATATCCTCCACCTCACGTGTGCCTCCCAGAGGCTCCCCAGTGCCTCGTGGAGGCCCAGCTTGGACTGCTGTTGTACCATATATTATGCTGTCCGCCCCTGTTTGTGATTTCTGCCCTGTCCTTGCTTGTTCTCTGGTTTCCTTTGTGTTTATTATTCTAATTTATTGAGTTACCTGGAGTGTTTTCACAGACACCAAGGCTGCTTTGCAGAAATTAATGATTGTGCATTCTGCTTGTTGGTGCCTCACATAGACCTTGCTTTTATGTGATAGAGACTAAAATATGCTCAGAGAAAATGAAAATGTTAACCTCTATTAAAAACATGCATAGAAAAGTTGTTGTCAGATCTATGCCAGAGCACATGATTACTTTGAGATTACTTAGCTCAGCAGCCCCTGCCATTTCTGAATCTCAAAGTATTTTAATTGATTTCCCCTTTTGAGACAAGCCACTATTTGTCCCCATTTTGCAGTGTGGGAAACTGAGGCTTGAAAAGGAGATTTGTCTCAGCAAATTAGTGGCCAGACATAGGTTACCAAAATCTTTGCTGGCTGGAACCCCAGTTTATAGGTCCTGTTCAGAGCTGTGCTACCTGACTGGCTGCTGGACTAGGATATCACACAAATGTCTCCTAATGTAATGCAAAAGCAGGAGATCATCTTTCCTCAATTGTGGTCAGAAAGGCCAGAGCTTGGCAGTTCCAATTTAGTGGAAATGAAGCTGTGTGAGGGAACATTCTACTTCTTTTGTGTTCCCAAGGAAATCTGTGACTGGTGTTCGCATCTGAGTGTTCTCCTCAGTGAAATGGAGATTATAGTCCAGAGAATGAGCATCTTAGTAAAGGAGGAACCTACATCATGCATATCTGTAAAGGAAGCGAGGAAATTGAGAGGAGATACCTACAGATAGCAGTGTAAAGGGTTTTGTTGGGTTTTGATGTGCTTATTCACTTTTTTTTTGGAAAAGAGTAAAGCAGGAAATCTAAAAAGGTGGTTACAAAGTGTGTAACAGCTCACACAGCTCTGCTGGGAAGATCTAGATGGGGTCATAGTAAATGACAGGCCTGTAAATCTTGGAACTACGTAGGTGGCAGGTCCTTTCAGGGGCTAATACTATAAATCTATTGAAACAAGCCGTCTGTTCCCTAGAAGTTTACTGAGAAAGTGCACTCCTTGATTGGTCAGGGAATGCCAGATGCAGCATTTTGTGGAGATCACGGAGTCACTAGGGGTGACATGATACAGGGGAGAATTTTCAGCTGCTGGGACACAAGCCATCTGAAAGGGAAGTTTCTTTTCAGGTCTTCCATGAACTCATTAAAACGTAGGATGATCATTTTCCTCTCTTGCTTGAACACTTAAAAGTCCTTAAGAGAGAGTGCCTTTCAAACAGACTCTTGTTTAGCATATATGAATTTCCTCCCAAACAGAAGAATTTAAGAAACAGCAGATGATAGCAGAACCCTTTTACATCAGTATCTTGCATTTTTAAATTTGCATTATATAAGAAAATACAAAAACCTCCTAAGTGGGCAAATATGCAGAATCATAGAAATAACTTGCTGATAGGAGAAATGTCTGTGTCCTGGACAGATTGTTTCCTGCTTGTAGTCTGAAGCAAGAGGATTGATACCATTGGTGTTGGGGGGAAGGGGTCACGAGCAGGGATTTGCCCATCATGTGTAAAGTGACCATTGATGTCCTTGCAGTTCACAGAACTGTAATGTACTGCTTTTAGGGATAGCGTTAGGCCTGTGCATTAACTTGTGGCCATGAATTACCCACATTTTTGCACTTAGTAGGAAAGCAGCAAATCCTATCCAGCCTTACATGGATAGTGTTTGTTGTATGGGATGATCCCAACCTTGATCAGTGTGTTTGCCTTTGCTGTATTCTTCATTATTTTATATATCCTACACTATCCAGCCTGATGTTTTTCCTTTTTGAAGCAAAAACCCCAGCGTTTTCAATCTCTCCTCTTACAGATATTTTGTGAGTTCTCTAACTCATTGCTGTCACCTGTCCCTGAACCCTTTTTATTTCTATTGCATCTTTTGCAGATAGGATGACCTGATATGGGACATTGTATTGCAGTACAGTACTGCACTTAGCCTAGTTTTTTTCTCTTTGTCTCAGTGCATCCTATCATTGTGTTTGGGTTCTTGTCCATTCTGAACAGAGGATTTTTATGAATTTGCCATGCATTAATCTTAATTTCTGAATTACTGTATTTGATTTAGAAGCCAACAAAGTAACTCAAATAATTACTAGGTGCATCACCTGACATTGTGTGCTTGGTCAGTGCTGCTGTTTAAAATAGGATATAGCCCAGCAGAATGCCTTTTTCTCACTTGTTTGTAAACTGAGTTGATGCACTGCTCATTTGAGCTCTTGTTTTATGGAGCTCTCCTTTTTTTTTTTTTTTTTTTTCCCTTAACATTAACTGTTTCTTTAAGAAGTCTTACTGCCTTCCCTGGAATCTTTGAGGTGAGCTGTCACCTCTGGTAATGGTGTAAGAATGCTCCTGTGGAGAGGTTGCTGTGCTCTGCTCATCAGTCAAGCACAGTCAGTTCTGAGGTGGAACCCTATAAGTATTAAACAGCAAATGACAGCAGGTTCAAGACAAGAAAAGAAGAAGAAAGCATCCAGTTTGAACTGCAGGGACTGTCTTGGAAGGCAGATTGTAATTAAACTAATCGGAATTCAGACATTCAGACAAAGTCAGTGCACTCAATGCCTTTGAAAAGTGCCAGGCTTTGATTATAACTCATCTTTTTGTTTATAATCTTATCATACAAAAGATTTTGCCCAAGACACCTGCTGTCTCCAATATTTAGTCCCATGAAGATAGAAGCTACTAAGTAGTGTCTTTGAGTAGAGGCAACCCAAAGCCATCTGGCAAAAACCATTGTAAAACCAGTCCTCCTGGCTGCACCAAAGCATCCCCAGAACTCTGCCACTCCACACACCGTTGGAATAAAACTCTCTTCAGCATCTTTCAAAGGTCACATTATTTTTTACAAGTGAGGAAGTAGGGGGAAGAGTATTCAGGTGGGAAGAAATGGGCATGGATGCTGGTGAATGGGGATGTAGCTTTAAAAATCAGAGCTGGAAAAGGAGGAGTGTTTAATACATGCTGCTTTACAGCAAACTCTTTTGGACCTGCCTGTTACTTGACTGCATTCTAGACTACTATGATTATTTCAGTTGTACTTTATTTGAGCTATGTTATTTCCTATGAAACAAGAAGTCCTTCTGCTTTTAACAAACTTCTTAAACCATGTGACTGACCTCAGTTCCCAGGAGAGCCCGCTGGAGAGTACAAATGTGCAAGTGAAAAGCATTTGCACAAAATACAGGGCAACTACTTGGTGTGGTTTTGACCTGAAATACACTCTAATAAGTTGCTGGTAGCAGAGACTGAGATCACATGGTACTCAACAGAAATCCAGCAGTGAATAGCTTATTTTCTATTATTTTTCCCCTATTTAAATTAAGGGGTGGAGGAGGAAGTTAGTATTCTGAGTGTGTGTTTCTGAAGAACAGTAAATCCAGACCTGTCTCTTTAGCAAAAGCCCCTAGAGTTTTTGATCTCCTAAAAGTAATACCAACCTAGTGTGTGTTTAGTAAAGCCTATTGGTATATACTTCCCAAAATCTTTGGAGTGGATGGGGATAAGCCTGCTCTTCGGATGTGAAATACAATAACTTCTAACTTGATAGAAGTGGCAGAGTTCAAGGTCTATGTGTGACCTTCTAGGAAAAAAATCAACCCTGTGCACATCCAGTACTTTACCTGCTTCCCCTCTTCTGGGAGCATGCACCTGTGGAGCCTGGCAGAGCTGGAAGTCCCTTCAGATAACCAGGACTTTGGTACATTACAAACTAAAACAGCCTTTCATATCATCTCCTTCCCACATCTCCTTTCCTCCCAGAGAGCACTTTGCCTCCCACTCCATCTCTGTAAGTTCTCTCTCTCTGTTCAATCCTCTAAAGCATTTTACAACTCTAATTAGACACGTATCTCCAATTTACTACTATTTAAAAGGGTAAGCAGTTAATGTCGTAAGACTGAGAATGCCTGGTAATTAATTACTAACTCCAAGGACCTGGCTATCTCTCTAACCAGCCTTGTCTCAAATAGCATCTCTCTCTGTTAAAACCTCTGTTCACAGTAATTAAACAGTAGGGAGGAAAAGCACCTTGGAGCCTGCCCAGCCAAGTCTGTCTGACACAAAGTGCAGCTCTGTCAGGCAGTCCATTTTTATCTATCTGGCATGGACATAATGGGCCAACAAATTTTGATGACTCCCAAGTGCGCTCCAGCTTCATCCAAGAGATTTCTGTAGCAGGATCCCCTCTGTGCCACTGCCATTGAAACGCAAAACCAGTTGGGATCCTCCTCATCTCTGGGAAAACAATGCATCCCTAGGAGAATGACAGGTCCTCCTAGCAGTGCTCTCACCCTGTTCCCAGAAAGCAAAGCATTACAAGCTGAGGAAGCTGGTTTGTGCTGCTGCCTCTGAACACCACAGCAGTTTGTGTTGGAGCATCCTGCAGAGCAGAGCCTGAGCGGTGCTTGGATCAGGTTCTGCTCTTTACAGTAGTCTTCAGCCAAGATTTTTGCAGGTGGAAGTGCTGGTGTGATGGTTACAGACGTTTGTTAAGCATATACTGTGCCTTGTGACACAGGAAGGTGATGATTGTTGGGGGAATCTGTGGTTTGCAGTGAGAGCACACTGAAAGCTTGATCTGTGCACTTGTAACCTGGAGTGGTTATTGGCTAGCTGGATGCATAGAGTCTCATCTCATCAGTAAAAAGTTTTAAGTGCAGATGTGTCCAGACACAGTGAGCACAGAGTTAATGTGGGAGATGGCATACCAGATAGGATAGCAAGCCTGGAAAACCCAGGGTTTGTTCTCTACTCTGCTTCTTACTGCGCGTGGGCTTTGGCGCACCATTTCCCCTTCCTTGTTTTCCTCTTCCTTATCTACTATATGGTAGGGATAAAAATACCTATCACCTTCAAAAAGTGCTTTGCCCTCTGTTAATGAGAGGTGTTAAGTAACGCTTGGTAAAAGCAGGGTCGCTTTATTGTCTTCTGGCCAAATTTCACTTTAGGTTAGCTACTTAATTGCCTCTGTACTTTTAACTGCAAGAGGTATTCTTGTTTCCTTAAACTGTCTTATGGTGCATCTGTGCACTGCTAACAAGCTCTGCTTTTCATGTCTGAAGGGAGATGCCCTTCTGTGATGACTGAAGTGATCGTTCATTGTTCCTTCTCCATCTCCCAAAGGTGCTGCCAGGCTTTAATGGACTATTCATCAAGTGCTTTGGGATCTTTTGATGGAAGCAGTCCGGGCAAGTGCATGAGTCTCACTGCATAGTGAGAGGGTGGCATGCACCTCTTTACTCATCAGCTTTATCTACAATGAATAAATAGCCTCTTTCTTTGGACAGAGGAGGCCAGCAGCAATAACACCATTGTGAACTTTACATGTGAAGAAAGACAAAGTTATAATTATGTCAAGCTTCTCTTTCTAATTGTTTGAATTGGCTAGATCTATGGAAAAGATAGGCAGGTTGGGTTTGGGATTTTGGTTTTGTTTGTTGTTGGTTGTTTTTTTTAAGTGGGGTTTACTTCTTTGTTGTTGCACAGAAAAGACTTTTTCCAAACTGGTCAGGACCAGTTGCTGTGAGTTGGTCAGAGCTGAACTTCTGTGTGCAGGTTTATCTTCTGTGCAGTCCTTGTAATTTTACCTCTGTAATAAAGCTCTGTGCATAGCAGGACTCAGGTGCATTTGTCCTGCCAATAAATCTTGTGCACAGTTAATTGCATGATACCTCATGCATGGTACCTCTTGGTACCCCAGCATGGTACCTCTTCTCTCTGCACGAGTCTGGATGGATGGGGAACAAGTGGAAGATGAACATGGCAGAGTGAGGGAGAGGTCTGATCTTCATGCATATGTCTGTCCTGCTGGACATAGTTACCTGGTTTATAGTGCCAGAGTGTTCCAGTTGTATTTTGAAAAGGCTGAGCCTCAAAGAGGACATTGCATTGCATTCCTGCTATCACGAAAATCTTCCCCTCCTCCTGCTCCAAATAGTCTGTTTCCATGTTCTGGAGAAGTCCTTCCTCACTCTGTGCCCCTATGTAGCTCAGCTCTTTCTTTTCTCCTTTTTGCTTCTCTTTTTTTTTTTTTTTTTTCCTTTCATCCTCAATTTTCTTTGGCTTTACTTTTTTTTTTTTTTTTAAATCTCTTCTTTCTCATCCATTTTTAATTTCTCTCTTCTCGTTTATCCAACTTCCTCATTTACTTTCCCTTTCTCATTCCGGTGGTCTCTTCTCATCCTCTTGTGTTGATGTCCTGGCTGCAGCAAGGCTGAAGGACAGGCAGCACTCAGGTTGTCCAAGTTTTCCTCTGGGTAGTGCCCCTTCCCTGCCCATGCATGAGCCACCCCGTCTTGCTGGGCTTTTGTTGTGCTCCTGGCAGCCTGGGGTTGGCCATAGCAATATCCCTTGGGAAGTGCCTTGAGCTCTGCTTATTCCTGCTGTGGCCGTTCAAGCCAGGGCTGTGCATCTGTATCCCTTTTCGCTGTGTCCTGAGCACACAGAGAACAAAAATGAGAATCCTCCTTCAGGGGGCTTATGCTCCAAGCACTGGGGGATAAGAGGTGAATACAGACAGAAAGGGAGCACATGGAAAGCACAAGATGCTGCAGGTCAACATAATATGGTCAGTCAGATCCTATAGAAGTGCTAAATAATATTATTCCCACTTCTATTTCCCTTTCTCCTAGCTTTTCTATCCTTTTAATCACTTTTGGACCTTCTTTTTTCTTTCACCTTAGAGATTATAGGGCTTTGTCATTTTGTTTCCAAGAAAAGGGAAAGAGTGCAGAGTTTTCATTAGGCCAAGGGCTGGAGGGAAGGAGCGAGTCGTGGTATTTGCTAGCTTTAATCTTTATGGTAATACTTCAGTAAATATCTGCTGTTCTTTCTCTCCTGTCAGTGTGGCAGCCTGTGAATGATATGGAGCTGAGATCAGGGAAGAAGAGGGAACTGCAGAGAGGATTAGAAGGTTAAGATAGGATTACGGGGTCAAAATGGAAAAAAAGGAGAGAAAAGAAACAGCGAAAGAAAGGAAAAGAAAATGAAGTGTAGTGGTTGTGACAGGGGAAAGGAAGGAAAGTGTACAAGGTACCAGAGAAGATGAGATTTTTATGAATGGGTCGATGCATTCAAAGGTCCTAAAGTCAATAGTCTCTCTAAAATGATTTATTGAAGAAAAATTCATTTTTTCTATGTCACCTCATGAAAACTTTTTTTCCCTTCATCAGCCCTAGGGACGGGGTCTGCGAGGGCTGAACCAGAGGGATGCACAAACACTCCAGTACCCCCGCAGCCCTGCTTGGACAGGAAGGTGCGGTGGGTGGGAAACGTGGCTGTCAGGAGTCTGTCACAGCTGAGCCTGTCAGGAGGGGGGTGAGAGCCACCACAGCCACACAGGTGGAGGATCAGGCAGTGGGAAAGTTGTTGCTGGGCTCTGACAACCTCACTCACTGCCCTGGGGTCCCACTGCTCCGTGCCCTACTTTTTGACTGCCTCCTGCTGAGAGTGACAGAAAAACACAAGAAGGTGGAAGGATTTGTTTCCTTGAACTCATGTGTGTGGAGCTGAGGGAACAGCTTGTGAGGCAGGTTCAGATTTGGGGCTTTGAAGATCAGGGCAGTTTCAGTCCTGCTTTTGGTTTGTGTAATCAGAAGGAAATAATGGATAAAGCTTGTTTGGACTGAGAAGGAAATGACCCAGACCATTGCACACATTTAAGATATTTGGATGAATTAAACCAAACAAGTCAGATGCCTGATCTGCTGCTCCTCCTCTAAAAAATAATGACACAAGAAAAGCTAACGCAAATACAGCATCAGGGTTTGGTAACAAAGCTGTTGGAGTCAGGGCAAAATGAAAGTCTCCCTTGCTCAGCGTGAACTGAATTTCACATCCAAAGTATTCTCACCTCTGGCAATGCTAGTGAAACACAACCATTCCTCTTCTTGTTACATGTCACGTAACAAAAAGGTGCAGAGGCTGTGAAATGGCTTCTGATCCGATGTCAGAGAGGGAGACAGAGGTAGCAAAGGGGGAGCTGAGCATGACTTGCATCCCCTCATGCTTTCCCAAGCAGTACATGAGGCCTGGCCTATCATCTGTGTCACAGGCTCTGCTGCTGGGTTAGCATGAGTTTTGCAGGAGGCAAATTAATGCCTTTCTGGAGACAGGGATTAAGAAAAAGGAGCACACCACTTCCTTTGTTTTAGACTCATTGCATTTCACTACAGGTTGTAGTCTGTAGCCCTCACTGTCAGGTTATTAGATACAACATTGTGTGGCACCACTGAGTCATGTGGCACTTATCTCCAGCCAAAGAACAGAATTTTGAAGGTCTCCTGTGGCCCTCTCTGTGGGTAGAGAGAGATTCTGGCTGGTCCATGTGTAATTGAGGGGTTAGAAGGAGTATGTCTTCTTCCTTTTGTATTTCTTTTTTTTCTTGAAACAACTTCTTCTCCTGCCAGGGCATGTAGTCACTGCTCCTCTCTCTTCCATAAGAGAGTGAAAGTTCATTATTAGTCTTTTCCTCCCTTTCTTCCTGTTACACTCACACTTTGAGAAGCTGGAGGCAGCAAGTCCTGCACTCTCCTCCTTCTCTGATTTAACCCAGTCGTTCTGTGGAGCAGGGCACGCTGCTTGCTCTCAAATAAAGTTGGGGTGCTCTTAAAAACTAGACAGCCATTTTCTTAAAGTTACAAACCTTTTGCCATTCCTTTCTCTCCATCTCTTAGTTCTCCCAGTCCTCTCTTCTTTTTTGCCTGTGCTTTCTGAAGTCACCTGTGTCACTCTTTTGAGATACTGCTGGCTGCAGCTCATCCGAAGCACGGGTTTCGGTCTCTCAGACCATGTTCTTTGGACAAGTTAAGATGTCCAGAGGGCCTCATGAGCTTTTTGTAATTGCTATCTGCATCCAGACAGCTGGACTTCATTTTATTTGCATTTAATAATAAGCTGCTTTTCTTTAGCTGGAAGTTGCAAATTATCAAAACCCATCAAATCCTATCCATTGAAACTAAATATATAGTCCCCAATCAAACCCAGGTTGACTGGCTGCCAAATGGTCTCAGGGCAGGACTAGGACAACTGCTGTATATACAGGGGTGGGAGTTTCTTTGATGTATTTCACTAGAGGCAATGCAAGACATTTCTGATATAATGTGATTGTTCAGAGAAATGCCTAAGCTGCCTTGGCCCTGTGTATTCATCTTTAATTATTAAAATAGGACAGATAATTCATAACCCTTGAGGTCTTTATTTTATTTTTTGACATTGATATTCAATGTATGCTTGGCCAAGGGGGAGAAAGGTATATTCCAAGAGCAAGAGAACAAAGCAAGAGGAGAAGAAAGAGGATGAAGAAAAGAAAAAGAGAAGAAAGATATTAAAATAAAAAGCATGTTGGGAATGAGAGAGAATGAGGAGTAAGTGGGGCAGAAAAGCAGAATAGCATAATGGTTAATTGTACATCTTTTATTGTCAGGGACTGTTCTATGCTGAACGTTGCCATGTTGTTGCTTGTTACCACGTACAACTGGATGCGTTGATATCAGTGGTCTGTCCACTTCTGTGTTTTGGGGAGGGGTCTCGTGTGATCCCATGGAGGTGGGCACTCTGCAGGGAGGATGGGTGATGGTCTTTGCTCCAGCAATATTCCAGTGCATGTGCTTTTCCATCAACTCACCAGCAGAGCCAATTGTCAAACAACAGCTTCTTCCAGGGTGTATTTTCAGGGAGTTTGGAGGACGAGGTTCAAGAGCGGTGAGGGGTGGAGGGGAGAGAATAAAAGATAGGAAGGAAATACGGATAAGGAAGAGAGACTCAAATCAAAAAAAGGCTGCAATAAAGTCAGAGGGAATTAAGACAGACAGACCACTGGATAACAGCAGATTCCAGCAAGTTGAGAGGCAGTAATGTCAATGTCTTCTTGCTCGGTCACTATCAGTCGGTGTAAATGCTGCTGTACATTCACAGGCAAAAGGGCTTAGCAAAGCTAATGAGCAGGGAAAGAATGAGGAATGGGAGAAGAATTTCACTGTGAAAACTCTGGCTGAGAGGGGATGTTGGTCTGCAAAAGGATTTGCAAAGCATAACAGCACCACTAGTGCAATAAATAAGCAGAGCAAGGGCGAGAGTGGAGTGAGGAAAGGGAAAATAACAAGAAGTCAGGCTATAGTAAAGAAATGTGAGAGCCTGCTGTATTTCCGCTGTCTAAATCTGCTTGGTCCTGGTAATTAGAAAGAACAGACTGAGAGTGTTTGTCAGACTTGCAAGTTTAATGACTTAAAATTGCAGCAGCCTAACATCTATTAAGCTGAAACATTTGTTTTGGAAGTGTCATTTTTCATGAGGGAACACTGTCAGAGCACTGCCCAGTCTTCTGCTGGCAGAGCTTTCTGGTGGTAATTCATGATTGGCATGTCCAGGAGCCGCAGGGCAGCAACAAGGGGTTTTGGCTGAGCTGGATTTGGGAAACTTAGGGCTAGGAGAGAGGGGGTGCTGCAGGGTAGGAGAGCAGAGCTGGCAGGATTATGTTCAAGCATACCACATCCCTTCCCTCACTTGTGTCATTATTGTTCCTAAGCATTCATATCCCCTTGCATTTTTCCTTGATGGGAGATGCAAGTTCTGCTTTGTTTCTCAGTCTGAGATGGTAGCACCCACTCTGCCATCTCTAGAGCCCAGTATGGAGGCAGATCTCTCTGAGCAAAGACAGGTCTTCTTTTGTTCCTGCCAGGGCTTGCATTTGTTTCTGAGTTCAGAGGGCTTATTGGGTCATCATAAAATGAACTGGATTGGAGGGGACCTTAAAAGATCATCTAGTTCCAATGCCCCTGCCATGGGTGGGGACACCTTCCACTAGACCAGGTTGCTCCATCCAATCTGGCATTGAACATTTCCAGGGATGGGGCATCCACAGGTTTTCTGGACAGCAATTAACTATCACTGCTGTCCTCCAAGTTCCCAGCTAAATGGCCATGTGTTTTTTCCCTGCTTTCGTTTCCCCCACAGTAATATGACAGCAGCAGGGTTTCTTCGTTTCACAGAAAGGCTCATTCATGGGCGTGCCTGTTAGTGAAGATCATTGTAACAAAAGAAAAGCAGAAAAGCAAAGTATTATCTTTCAAACATATCTCTGTACTTTGAGTGATGCTGCTTCTCGTGGAGGTACAATTGGAGATGAGGGCAGGGAGTGAATTGTTATAATTGTTATAAGCCTCCTCTGAGTAATGGAATGTATCAGAAATTCAGAAAGCTACAAAAAAAACCACACCTTACCTAAGAGCCCATGGCCTGTCAGCATGAACTTGCAGAGCATTTGGGCATTTCAGCAAGGATGACTCTCTGCAATGGATGTGGAAGGACACCAGGCAGAAGCATATTTAGTGTTTTAAAGAATTGTGGTTTTGTGGCTTCACTTGTCACACTGCTGCTGAGTACTGATGATGTACAAACTGTTTTAATAGGTGGATTTTATAAATTTCCTGCTGAATACTTCTTCTGGTACTTGATAATGGTCCCCAAATGTATACCAGTGTCAGTGTTTTAATACCAGCAACTACAGTAGTTCACACACATCTTTTATTACTTGATTATCTGTTTCCGAAATACATTTCAGACTGTCAAAACTATGGATTCCAGGATTGAATTCTGAGCCAAACCCATGAACCCATGAAGCAGTTTGAGTTACAGCAATTTTGTCTCAATCTAATGACCAGTGGATCCATGACCCAGGACAGTAAGCAGGGATACCAGGTGCAGTGACCCTGGACAGCACAGATTTATGCCACTAACCCAGTGAGAAGGCAGCAACCAAAAGGTTTGTGTGAATTCACCCCCTAGCGAGTTCACAGCAAAATTCAGTGCCAGGTCTGAACTTTTCTGGCACATTTCTGAGTATTTGAACTCAGGATTTCTCAGGTCTGTTGCTGCTTAGAGTATGCTGGTACCTGGCGAGTTTTGTTGTACACATTAAGGGTTCATGTCACTTGCCTGCTATTTGATGTCTTTATGTGTGGACCTGTTACAGCAAAAGACTCCTGACAGTGCCTTAGGACAGGAAACAACGGTGTGAGTGAAAGTTTTTGGGATAGAAGTACAGGAACTGAGGATGGGCCAGAATAGCAAACAACCCTCCTGTTTGTCATCCCTTAGAAACAGTGACTGACTGAGAGATGGCTTCTGAATTTCACCTGAAGAACGCCAAGCCATTGAGCCCTTTGGGGTCAGGTCTCTGGCATCCAGCTTCACTTGTCATGCCGAACAGAGGATTTTCCTTACTATTTTGCTTTTTAATCACCTTCCTGCTGAAGGTTGGCTGGGTTTGGAGCAGATACTGTGAAGCCTACGTTTGTATCCTGTATATTTTCCTCTCCATACCATCTGTTCACAGACTGGATTACAGTTGCACCAGTTACAAAGCAGATTGCCTTGGCCCAAGGTCAGGATCGCAGCCCTTGTGCCTTGCCTGCCTCCCGTGCATTCACACTTAACGCAGCGCTCGCTGCCTGTCTGCTGCATTCCCTGGAACTTCTACCTGCTGTGATGGAGGGATGGTCAGGCTCTCTCCTACACCGTGCTCACCCTCTCTCTCCCATCCACCTTCCTGTCCTTTGTCCTCCTGTGTGGCCTCCATTTGGCTCAGTTTAAAGGCCAGGGAAAGGTAAAAGCACTGGCTGTCAGCCTTGCTTTGCCTTCAGCTACACTGCTCAGACCTGTCAGCACACCAGCCTCAGCATTCATCAGCCCTGCTCTGAAGAGCCCTTCTCGCCATCTCTCTCGCTTTGAGGACTTCTGAGGGACACTTGGATCCTGCTCCACTAACTATTCTGGGGCTAACTCATTTCCAGGGATGATGAGGAGGTGCTGGGAGTTAGCATGTCAATCCCTTCAGCCTACGTTTTGCCTAAGTGGCAGTAGCAGAGAAGAAGGATTGCAATGGTACTACACTGCTGGACTCCACAGGCACAGACATATCCTATATGAAAAAATGAAGGCAGTGTTTTTGTTCACCAGAATCCAGCAGTGTCGAGAGGGTTCTCATGAATAGCAGGTGAATTCCTGATTAATATTCATCAGAGGAGTGAAACAGAGCAGCTGGCAGGTTTACCCTTGGCCTCAGGACAACTTGCAGTCCCTTGTTCAGTGGTTCTGTGACTAACTCAGGCTATATAGCTGTCCAGCTGTCCCATTAAGAGAGTGTAGGACTGCTAAGTCGTGGACTACTCATGTTCAGCATGCTGCTTCTTTCCCCCAAGTTCAGTCTTCTTCTGACTCCCCAAGTTTGCCAGCATAGATTCACATGAACCATGGGGCTGTGCTTGAGACTAAATAGGCACCCGGTGCATCGATTTGCCCCTTCCTTTTGCTTCTGAACTGATTGTGTAGTCAGCTGCTGTTTGATTCTTCTCTTCTCTTGTTCTAACTCAAACCCTCTTTAATGTGCCCTCTGTGTTTTATGGGCAGTGCAGTGCCTCAATCAGCTTCTTTGTAGAAAATGGCAGGACTCTCCTGGTGCTCCCTTTTTCTGTAGCGCAGTCCCTTACTGGGCTTTCTTCTTCCAGCTTTGTATCACACACAGTGTTCTGTCTGCTAGCACCCCATCCTCATGAGTACACTGGATCTCAAAGGGCTTTGTCCTTGATGTCTGCTTTGTAGATGATCGCACCACCATATCCAGGTTCAACCACCTAAAGCAACTTCTAGACATACTGTACTCTGACCTGTCTCACACTGTCTCTGCAATTCTCTGTCAACAAGTGCTCAAAACTCAGGCTGAATAGTGTTAAAAAGCTGCTTGTCTTTTCCTTTGAATTCTCTTCACTTCGGTCTTTTTATCTCTCCAAATGATGAAAAAATCCTCCCAGTCGTGTACTCGTGAAATATGGAGGCTAGTTATTTTCTCCCTTGTATTCTCCCCAACATGTGTCTTCCTCTGCCAGGTATAGAAAATACATCTCTTCTTCTCTTTCTCAACACTGAGACCCTTTGTTCATGCTTTAGCCTTCCTTGGTCTTGATTGTTGTAACCTCTTCTGCCTCTCTGGCTTGAGAACCAGCTGTCTTCCTGTGGCATACTAAAACTGCCCCTTTTCCTCTGCCATGCAGAACACATTGCCTTTCTGTTTGCATTGCTCTGTCAGATCCCCATTGAATTTCCTTGTCCTTGCCTTCATGACCTTCTACATGATGTTTCTAATCCAGCTTTCACATCCCCTCCAATTCTCTACCTTTCTGTAAACTGCATTGTCCCATTCATCTCCCACACGTATTTTTCAGATACTTCTAGCAACACAACCCCTTTCTGAGGCTGATCTTCCTCTGTATTGTTTCTTTCTTTTCTAACTCTCTAAAGTGCTTACTTTCTCCTTTGCTTTCTCAGTGTCAAATGAGTGAAGCTTCCTGCCTTCTTTGCTCTGTGCCTTACCTCATCCATTTCATTTGGCATTGAAGCATACTAGCTTTGTCCTCAGCTTTGCAGAGCTGGACTTGGTGACTTATACACCCACTCAGCTGTCCTATAATCCAGCCATCCCTGCAGAAATTTTAGCTCTTGTCATCTCAGTAGCGCGTCTTGCACACTGCAACGTGCCTTGTTTTGACGAGTAGCCTCAGAAAGAAGGTGGGGGATCTGGGTGGGAGGAGTGCCCCAGGTCTAGGTGGGGTATCCGTGTTGGATATGGATGGATTAGGGAGACTTAATCAGTTGTGTAATAGCAGTAAGTGGATTGCTGTATCTTCCTGAGCATGACTCAACTGAAGTGTTATTTTGGATGTAGGTGGACAGGTGATGTGACCTACGAGGAAAGTGAGGAGACAGATTCCTCTGTCATGTCTCCTTTATTTTCTTTTTATTCTTTTTGGTTTGGTCTTGTTCTTGTTGCTAGAAACACAGTACAGAACCCGCCTTCTGTGACAGAAACAATCCTCTTGACCTGACCTTCCTCTGTGGCTCCACTGGAGCATGTTTTGCTGCACTTTCCCTATTACACATCCTTGCTTATCAGCAGTAGTGACCAAAATGTGAGGTGAAAAGTAGCAGCTGGGGAAGCAGGGATGGAAGAGAGTCATCAGCAGGTATGACAGAAAGGTCTTGGGAATGACAGACACAGAAACATCCCTCCCAGTGTGGGGCTTGAGGAGGACCTAGAGGGGAGGAAGAGACCCTTTTGGTATTAGGGAATGATGATTCTGGTCAGGGAGTGGGTTATTCCCTGTGCCAGCCTCCATTAGCGGTATAGATTCTGGAGGAAGATTAACGACTGCCTATGGTGCAGAGCCACTGCTTTCCTCTCCCTAACCTGGACAGATTAATGAGGTGTTCCCTCTATGCAGCATATGGCTGTGTGCTTGTGCCGTTCAGCACAGGACCAGGTCAGCTGCCTAGCTGGAGTTAAAGAGGTTTGGATCTCTGCTGAGTGATCAGGGGAGGGAAGGAAGGGCTGCCGCTAGTTGGAGTGGGGCTATTAAAAGCCAATACTCTAATGAACCAGCAATGGCACCTAATCAATGTGTGAAAAATGGGTAATTCTTGCTAATGCCCTGTTAATGTTCTCATAATGATCTGTCAGGGAACTCTGGCTAATTATTGTCATGGCAATTTGGCACAAGTTTGCCCCGGATAATGTGGCCTGGGTGAATAGAAGCATGTATCGCTTCCCATCTCCCGGCACTCTGCTGCTCTCTCCACATCTTCCTGCTTTTCTTCTGCTATTTCCTTTTTCTGGTCACTCTTTTAATTAGGCAATTAGTTGATTGATTAGCTAATGTTTGTACAACACTTCGAACATGCAAAGTGCTAATTCTGCCCTCTTTGTTATTCCTCCTTTGCATCTGTCTTTTTTTTTTCTTGCTTTTCTGATGTGTCTGAGGACCAGTTGTGTTCTGTGATGTCAAAGAACACTGGTGAGGTCATAGTTGAGAATCCACAGTGCAACTACCCCCCATTTTCTTTACCCTTAACACTGTCCTATGGCACATGCTTTCCTCTGTCCCTGACTTTGGTCTGATATCCCATTGCAATCTACCACTGCTCGGTGCATGTAAATCCACTCTGCATTAATTTGAACTTCTCGGTGCATAATTCAGGCATAACACGCTGCAGACAGCATGGAGCCTTTGCCAGGGTTCATGTAAATCATGTGGATGTACATCACTCTCAAAATTCCCTGCAGTTCATGGGTGATGTTGGATCGTTGATCCTGTTTTACTTGCCCATGGGTTGTTGACTTTAGGCTGTGTTTTTCCTTAATGTAATGGGATGAAGCTTAAAGAGAGGAGGGAACACGGTGTGCTCCACTCATCCCTCTTGCCTTTGAAAGTCATGTCTTTTCCCTGCTGTGCTAAATCAGGAATATTGGTGACTTACATTTAAGCTCTTGCTACATAAGCTTGCAGCTAGCTGGAAAGGAAGAGAGTGGGAGGGCAAGTGGAGAGCGACCTATTTGCACATTAATGAGCGATACGCCCCATTGTATTATGTAAAGGCCTGGTTTTGCATGTGTTTACATGGCTTTTCAAAAGGGGAAACCCAGTCACTGGCAACCCTCGAGGGAAACATATGGCTATAGAATGGCAGTACAGTTATAGAGAAGCCTTTCACTCATAGCTGACATTTCTATAGCACTCCTTAGTGTCATCCAGGAGGATCCCAAACCACTTAGCTCACTGCTGAAACACGGCCAACTCCGAGGTGGAACAAAGTCACCATTCTTGTAGTGGAATTCCTGTACAGTGAATGTTTAGGATGGGGTTCGAAAATCCTTTCTGTAGCAGGGCACCCTGGACCTCAAGTCAGCAGGCTAAGGCTGCAGCCAGTACCAAGCTTAGGCAAGCATTGCCAATGCTTGTTGACTTCGGTGGGATTTCTTAAGGATTGGCCAGGGGCCTTGTCTACGTCCAACCTGAAAAACACTACCTCCCACGGCTGTATGCTCTCTTAAAAGGTTTCACACAGTCAATTCTCAGCTTCTTCACCACTGGGAAAGCCCAAAGCCATTGACTGCTTCTAATGAGGGAGTAGGACAGTTCCTAGCACCACAGCTCCTGCTCTGCTTGTTAGCATCGCCGGTTATTTCCATTTGCTCCCACAACAACTTTGCTATCCCCTAGAGACTTGGAGAAGTCTCTTAACATTAGCAGCCGTGGCTTGTTTTCCTCTCTTCTGACCCAGCCTGGCTCTTGAGAATGACTCGCTCTGATCTTCAGCCTTCTTCATGTTTACTTGCTATATCACTTTTGTAAAGTGTAGATGCTTTTGTACTTTGGAAGCAAATGCAGAATGTAAATCTACTGAGATTTGGATAAATCCTGCCTGAATGTACCATGGCAATAGTCGGCATGTCTGTTTCCAAAAGGCATTCCTCCTGTAAGTGACCCAGAGGTGACTCACATTTATTTTGGGATCACTCAGCTCAAGTTTGTGAATCCGGCTCAGGGACACATGTTGTCCATTTTTTTTCCAGGAAAGAGTCATGGCAAAAGACGGAGATATTGCTTTTGTTTCACCACTGTGAATCCCTCTGTGTTTTGTTCAAACCCTTTTAGAGCTTGTTTGCTTACTGAGCTGTGCTCCCTTCCGTGTTTCCAGAGTGAAGAAAAACAAGTACCCGTATTCCTACTGTGTGAGTGGCTCAAACAACAATATGAAAAAAGAAAGCACAGCAAACAGAAAAATACTCTGGTACAAGATTAGACTGGTTCGATTCAGTACTGAAATGCATAAGCCAGAGGGCATAGCTATATGTCTCATCTCTTTACTGATCAGTCTCTTATTTCCCCATCTTGTGCTCCCTCCTGTATCCATTCAGACATACTGGCCAGCACGGGGATCAGCACAGCTTTCCCCTCAGAAATGAGTTTCCAATTATAGGCCTTGCAGGTACTCATTTGGATGAGGGATTATAAAGTCACTTCTCCCTGCTGCTAACCCCCTTCCATAATTTACCTGCTCCTATCTATGTGTGTACGAGTTTGATGTGCTGCTTCCTTTACTTGCATGTCTCCCAAGAGGGAGAGATGGAATAGGCTAAACTCCCTGCCTTTGCAAAGAGACAGTAAAAGGAGGGCTATAGGGGGCAGTTACAGAATTGCAAATGTTATGAAGAAGGTTTCACTGAGTAGCCATAGTGCAAGAACCAGTGACAGGCTCAGAATGAAATGAAGTTACTTTTTACAGACATGGGTTACAGTGCAGAACTTCTACTCACAGGCCATAGCTACCAGAAGCAGATTCTAAAGGTCTTCTAAAAGTTGCTGGAGGACACGACCATGATAGCACATTTGTTTCTGGTGCCCCTCAGAGATAAGTGTTAGGCTAGCTGCTGGCTGGGTCAGGTTTGAGAGAGCAGGGCTCATCCTCTCCTCTGTTGTCACACTTGGTTTTCCCCAAGGTGATTAAATGGATGTGTTCTGTGAGCAAGGCACGGTTCTGGGGTTAAGGCTCAGTACTAGGACGCTGCTTAGCCTTGTCCAATTCACTGCCTTGTTTACAAGTTTCCAGACTGTAAAATGAGACTTTTAGTACCAATTAATGTCTGAAATTCTTCTACAAATGACACATCTGATTAATGTCCTTTAATGCAATGCTTTGGAGCCCCTTATTAGCCATCGGAGAATATACACAGGTGCCCCTTTTCCACATGCACATACAGAGAAAGCCAAGGTACGTTTTTTCCACTCCTTAGTGTTTTTCAAGTGCTTTGGAACGTGTTCCTTCTTTAAAGAGTTTCTATTTTCTAAAATCTTTCCCACCTCAAATTTTCTTCAGGACTTTAAACAATTGCATTGCCTCTGTGTGCTTTTCTCACTCTTATTTTTAAGAAAAGCTCCAGAGCTGACCAGCCACAGTATTCCAGCTGAAAGTATGACTTGATGTATGCAGTGGCATTAATACTTTTCTCAGTGGGTGAGATTCACCCACCCCTGAGAGAAATGACTCACACAAGATCTAGGCATCACTTAAATCCAACGTAAGCTGTATTTTGTTGGCTTAGATGTGATTTTGCTGGAGCTTTGGCCTTGCACTGAGCCTCTACACAAGAGTGATTTTTCACCAAGTATTATTTTTACATCTTAATGTTCCATTACTTTTTGGCCTGCTGTTGAGGTACCTCAGAGAAAAGTCGTTATTGATCTGTCTACAGGAAGTATAGGTTTCTTCTCCTCTGACCATACTTAATTTTATGACCCAGTAAGATACCTGAGGAGTAGAGTTTATTTTTCCCGATACATATTGCCTGTGTCAAGGCTGAACTCTTTTTGTGGTCTGTTGGGCTGCTGTGTATTGCCTTAGAACTCTGGGGATCCTCTGGCCCTCATAGTCCAGATCTGATTATTTTGCATTATCAGCAGATGTTGTCTCTCACAATTTCGTTCTCCTCCTCAGTGCATTAGCTGATGTACTGCATATGCAGGTCACAGCAAACTCCTTGACAGCACTCCTGCTGTTAGGTTTTCACCATATTAAGAGAAGATCCATTATTCTTTAATTTCTGCTTTTTTGTCTTGTAGAGACTTGTTCTTCATGAGAAAACTTTACATTTCCAACCCAGGAGTCTTTTGATTTTGTAACAGGCTGTTTTATTAAATACTTGGTCAAAGACTTCTTGAAAAGTGATTTATAAAAATATCCAAGTGTGCCCATCTTTTGCTGGAGGATATACCTTAGAAATGAAAAACATACAGAAAAGAATGAAAAGAAACCAGTTTTATGCAGAATTGTTGAAGATGGGGCTCACTTGGAGCACAAATACTTCTAACAACCCCTGTGGCAAAGACTGCAAAACCAAAACAGGACAACCCCGGCAGCTCTTCTTCAATGCCCTTAGCTGAGCCTCACATACTCCAGCTGACCCACTGACTTTCCTGTTGCCAAAAAAGGACCATAATAATGAGCATCTCTGCAGCAAAGGACAAGGAGAATTATTATCAGTTCCTGTTTTACAGTAATGCCAGACCTCAAGGCTTGTTGTCACAGTAATGTCTTAGCAGACGGCAGATTTCAAGCTGCAAGTTATTTGTGATCAAGCTTGGCAAAACTATGAGCATGGGGACAAGTTTGCCTTCCTTTGTTCCTTCAAGAAACATTTTTTATTTCTTCTCCTTTAGTGTCGCATGATTAAACAGGCCTCCCTGCAGGTGAAGGTGAAATCCCAGGGCAGCTGACACTGGTACGCCTGTGAAGGACACCCGCTAAAGCGCTGTCGGGATGGTTTTGTTTTCATTCTATTTATTATTGTCCTTGAGGGCTCCAGAAGAACAAAATGTATTTTCCAAAGTCATGCATGAGCATGAGTAGCAGCTCTTAGCAGGATGTAGCCAGATACTGTACATCAGTTAGAACAGAGGGAGACAAGGGAGTATTTGGGGATGTGGAATGAGGCAGCCCTCTGGCTTGCATTTCCCTTGTGCTCTATTCCACTCCCATCATCTTTGTGCAGTCCATACACCGCAGCCTTGGTAGAAAACTGGAAATATATCTTCCTGGAGAAGAGGTTTCCAGAATGAGATGAAAAGCCATCTCCCTTTTCACTTTCCCCAGTTTTGCATTCCTCCTCTCTGCCTTGTCTCCCTCAAACACACACTCACATGGATGTATGCACACAGGCACGCGTGCAGACACACACTCCTCTCCTTGCAGTAGCTGTCCCTTCAAATCAAGGGTTCATGTCTATGTGGAAAGCTCTTGGCACAACAGAGGAACACAGATCCTGTCTGTAAGAATACCTTACGAAAGAAGCCACAAAGACAAGCCTCTGAGTAACAGTGAGTGAAACTGAGAGAAAGTTGTCTTGTTATATATAATTGAATCCCTCAGCACCCTTAAGTGACACCTTTCTTGCTTACATATACAGGAAATATACTGCACAAATGCTATTAAGCTGGAGCTAAACTAATTTAGCTGGTGGAGTGGGTGGACAGAATCCTTCTTCCTTTAAGAAATTGTGTATCACTGATTGCCTGATAAATGTGTACTAAACCCTCAATTTTTAAAGAGAATGCAAGGATTGACAAAATGTCCAGACTCACAGCTGGAGCAGAAAGGGACAGCTGTTCCACAACAGACAATTACCTTACACAGGAGAAGCGTTTGCACAGCTACTTCCCTGTAACACTGCAGGAGTGAGCTCCTGGCAGCAGAGCACAATTATACTGCAGGAAGCTGCTGAGTACCAGCAGCTCTGAGATGTCAGCTCTTGCAAAATTCTTGCAGGACCTTTAGTGGCAGGAAGTGGTCAGGCCCTTGTGCGTAGTGTTCATCCATAAAACTGACTGCTGTGTTTCTGCACCTGCCGGACAGCACATCGATCTTATTAGATCTAGTCCTTGCTTAAATCCATCAGGTTTCCATATGCAGTGGCAGACAGGCAAAACCTGAAATTTGTCATAAACGTCAGTAAAGGCAGGCAGGTGGCTGGGGCTGGTGAGTGTTGCCGTTATGGCTGCCGAGAGTTGTAAGAATGAGTTGACGGGCTTTTGCCAGAAAGGTCAGTGATTGAATCTTGTTGTAGCATGCAATGGGTTGACTCTTGTGAAGAGTAAGTGAATAAGATTCAATTCTCACCATGTCTCTGGCTAGCAGATTGCCGAGCATTGCTTATTCATGTGTAGAAAATCAGTGATATTCTCGTGGTTTGTGGTAACCTGCTTTAGGGACCTAGCTGTGACAAGACTTGATGGGAAAATGGTCCTGGTGTTGAAAGCTAGAAGTGAGATGATGCCTCTGCCCATTAGTATGAATTCATTATGACTTTTTTTACTTCTTTTGGAAGATTCTAAGGTCTTAACCTCAGTTATTTATGGTTTACGTGCATGTTTGTCAATAGAGAGTGACCTGATACAATGCCAGTTACTTCTTGGTTACCCTGACCGTGGATGTTGAGCATCTTGCTGGTGGAACATTAGCCACTCATCAGTGAGCTAGGATTTCTGCACTTTTGCCATGAAGACCTCTAAATTTGCTTCCCCGAAGCAAGAAACTTGGGATGGTGTTACCCAGCTCCCTTCCAACAGCTGCACTGTGTTGAGTAGAGAAACCAGCACTTTAGTTTGTTAAAATCTGCTCTTAAACAGAGTGATTTTCATCTTGAATTAATGTCAGATGAGCCAATGCTTAGAGGAGGAAGACATATTTCGTGTTGGGGAATCTCCAAAGGGCCTTTGCCCCATCTGTACTTCGCAAGGAAGTCAATGCGAGGCTGGTGCTCTCATACACCGGTTGTAGGGATCTCTTTTCTGATAGTTGTTAGTCAGTGAGCTGTCTTAAGCAGATGTGTGGCCTTCATTGCCCTAGTATATGAGTACCTCTCAATCTTTTTAATGCATTGTCAGAGCACCTCAGGCGTGCAAGGAAGTAAAATTACTCTATTTCACAGATGGGGAACAGGGAAATTGATGGTTAAACCCTCAGAGGAATAATAGGTACCAAAGTCTTGCCCAACTGCTACTCTTGGCTCTTAAATCCAAGTCTACTTCTTCATTGATGCCCATTTCTATGTAGAGAAATATATATATACATTTCTAGTGTTTACCAGCATTTATAACCATGTACTTGCAGTTGTATTTCTGTCCACGTCCAGAAGAATCCCACTCCTACTAAAACTGAGCAACTGAGCCACTAAGTGTTGGAGCAGAGTCTGGGGTGCAGAGGTGGGAGTGTGTTGATCAACAGGCTGTGCATAGTCCTCCCTTTCTCTGGCCCAGCTAATTTTTTATTAGTGCATGGCAGCTTCAACAGGAAGAGCCTAGAATCTTGTGAACACTAGTGGAGATGATGGGCATTCCTCTGGGAAGTGGAAAAGGATGAACTGAACCTTCTCAGACAGCTAACAGAATTAGACCTAACTCCTTGATGAGTTTCTGAGCTGTTGGGCTACGATATGAAAAGGGGGTTGGTAGCAATCACTTCTTTCTTCAGCCTTTTTTTTTTTTTGTAACTATAGTGGCTCCAGAAGAGAGCAGATTTATTTTCCTGACTGTTTAGTCAAAGAGACAGTCAGCATTTGCCAGGTTGGTACAGTCAGTATTCCTCTTTATGTAACTCGTCCCATTTCCTTCTTTAACACCTCTGCAGCATCTTTTCCCAGATACATAATGCGGTTACTACTGCAGAGCTCCTTCAGAAGAGATCATGTCCAGGGACTGACTTTGCTCAGACAGCTAGCAAGAGTAGGTTCACAGTTCAGGAGGCTCTGGGAAAAGTGGTGAAGCAATTTGTAATTTTAATGGTTGACAGTTGAGGCAGATCAGTGACAGGGACACTACAACATAGCTTCTACACCAGGTGATTATCATTCTGTCCACCCGATCTCCTTGGTTCCCTCAACATCAGAGAACTCAAAAAGGTGTAGAGAAGAAGGCAGAAAATTTGATGTGAGAGTCTGAGCTAATGGAACTGGCTAAAAATAAAAGTGAGGTCTTTATAGACGATGAAGAAGAAGGAGAAGTTGTTGAGAAGGGATTTAATTGAGTGTAAAATCCTAAATTGTATAGATAATGCCAAGGCCTGTTACTGTTCACAGGCTGGCTCATGGAGAGGACAGGCAGCTGCAAAGCAAATGAGTTCAGCTCAGCTTATCTTTCAGGGCTTATTCACACAAAACCTACAGGTGCCTGGGACAGAGAGAAGCAAGAGGAAGGAGCTTCAGTACAGCAGGGGTAAAAGGACATCTCAAGAGGAACAGAGAACCAGGAATGTCTGGACTGGATAGCTGAGAAGACAGATGATGTAACATTAAGCAAACTACTTGGTTACAAGCGAAGAGCCTTCTGGCCTATACCTGTGGGAGTAAAGGTATAGCACGGGTAGGATTACCTGTGTTGTTTCAAGCTCAGTAAAGCTGCAGCGGTACTGTTAAGTCCTTGCCGCAACTCTAGTTACAGTGTTTCGTGATCCACACTGTGAATTGTACCACTTAGAGAAAGTGGTGTTTTCACATAAAATCTGATCTGCCCAATGCTCCCAAAGAACCCCAGGGAGGAGCTGCCCTCTGCCCTCTTAAACCTGGTGGAACAGGCACTGGGACCAAGTGTGAATGGCTGGAAAGTTTGCTTGAAAATCACAGGATGCCAGTAGTTGTATGCAAGGCACTTACAAAATTTGTTCCCCTTTTCAGTGCTGTGTTCACCATAGCTCTAACAGATGTCCAAAAGTAGGGTGTAAAAAAACAGGTATGTTAACTCTCCATGCATGGGAGCCGCTGATAGAAGACCAACAACCTGATCTCAATTTTGCCCTACTAACTTCCTTACAGTGAAGACTTGGCTACCAGGAACAAGAGATCTGTGATACAGGGGTGGGGCAGCCAGCTACCACTCCAGTCTCACACCTGGATCTCTCATAACTTTGGATGTACTCTCTTTCCACTCTTCTTCCTCTGTACTTTGATCTCAAAGTAGGAGCACTCCAAACATTGGGGTTAGAAAAACTGAAACTTCAAGGCAGGTTGGGCTTTGCTCCTCGGTGTCATCCAGCCTGCATTTGTGGTTCGGCTGATGTGGAAATTTGGAGCAGGGTCTCAGTCTCCTGTAGCTCACATGGGCAGGGAAGGAAAAGGGGGGAAAGGAATAAGGAAGAGAGCAGTGCAGTGCCAGTATTATACTGAATTTTATTTGGTGTTTTAATTGAAGCCTGAGCATGGTGAGTATTAGAAAGGAATTTCCATCTTCCTTAACTTTCTGTTGTCTGTGTTTGCAGAAAGAAACTTGAAAGTATCACCCAAAATAACTGAAATTCTTAGAAACCTTTGTTTCTTTCTCCTCCTTCTTCCCACCTTCTGCAATTATATTTTTGGTAGTTTAAGCTGGCAGTACTGCTTATAACATTTTTAACATGGTCCCCGCTCTGAAGGTTACACTAAATAAGGGAAATATCATTTAAACCAGGGTAGCGCTTCAAAGGGAAGATTTTCAGTATTAGCAGTGAGAATGGGGAGGGGAGAGGACTCCAAGTAAGGAGGGAACATATTAAATAAGTGAGATCTGTGAAATTAGTGCAGTGCCATCTCTTTGCAGTGATTAGAACAGAATTAATTTTGCAAGGGGAGAATAGAGCTGGTTTCCTGTATCACTGGAAAATGATTTCCAAAAATGTGCTGCAATGTGTGAGGATTTACTGAATTCTTCATTTAAAAATGAATAATAAGAAGAATTTAGCTAATGAGAAATGTAGACATACAAACAAAACTATCCTCTGTTTAGCTTTTCCGTATCTCCTGAGAATTAGGTTCTGCTTTCAGTCTGATTTTACCTGCTATTGCTCTAAGCTAAACTTTTCATTTATATGAGAAGAACTGGAGTCAGGAGGATTATGAGCCCCTCTGCTTTGATTTTTAATAAAAAGCGAACGTTTACTTCTGAACAGTAGCAGTGAGAAAGGGAATTAAATCTGAGGAGAGTAGGCTGACCTTTGGGAGTGCAGGCGTGTTCACACACAGAGATTCCCTTGGTGTCTCTCTGTTGCCTGCTCCTTTTGCTGATACATGCGCTGCTCTGTGTGCATGCAGAGGTGCATTATACATGCTTGTGTTGCTGTAAGCTCTCACACTCGTGGTTTCTCCCAGATGATCCCCCATGAAGATGCCCAAGTGCCTGTTGCACTATTTTTTTCTTCCCACCATGTTACAGGCACAAACCCCCACCTTCTTTTCTTACAGCAAATATTCTCTTAATATCATCCATAGGGTTGTACTCAGCTATTCAGAAATACGTACAGGATCTGCAAAAGTGTTTTTTAAGATATTGAAAGGCAGAATATATTCGAGTTCTTTCTGCTTCCTGCTTTGTTAGTATGCATTTACAGGCTTCCATTTGAAAACACAACAGCTAGAAACTTAATGTTAGTACTTGAAAGAAAAGCTTGGAAGGCTTCTGGTTGATCATCCAACTTTAGAAGCTGGGACTTTTGGGAAAAGCCCTACTCATGTAGTCACAGAGCACTGATAAAATTGCCAACACAGGCAATATCAGTGGAAACCAAGATTACAGGAGAGGTGACTTAACACTGACATAGTGTTTACTAATGCTGCCCAGGGCAGGGCTTCCTGACCCAGCAGTAGGAAGAGGGAAACAGCCTTTCCATTTTCACTGGGTATTTATGCTCCTGAGACAGCTATCAGTGTGCCAGGATAGTAAGGCAGGAATGGACAATTTCCCAAGAAAGAATAATACTGGCGGGGCCGAAGGAGCAGATGTACATTATTTGTATTGGCAGAAGCTGAAAAACAGCCCAGCCCCAGCCCCACACTTAGAGAAGCACACTTATAATTAAAACCCAACAGATTTATTGCCTTGACTCATTCTGGTATTTATCAAATTATAGCTGGGTGGCACAGAACTATATGGCATGATTTACAGTGGTGATGTGGAAAGGCACAGCAGTGATTCCCTCCCAGGAGAACAGAGGGAGTTTTGTTTCTATTGTGAGAGGACCAGACATGGTGGGAGAACCTGGGTAATTAAGTGCTTTGTCAAAGCCAACCTCTTCCCTCCTCTGTGTGTGTTTGCACAGATCTAATCACTCTCATCACATGAGACACTCTAATCATTCTGACATTACGTATGGGGGAGCAGACATCTAAAGAGCAGGAGCTGCTTTCTTCACCACCAGCACCATTATGATTGCCTAGCTGTGTTTTTTTAACCCCCTGATGGAACAAAACACACAGGAAATTGAGAGAGGGAATAATGAATGCAGAAACAGGTTATAGATGTTGGCATCAAGTAGGAAACAGGTCTTCCCAAACTTTATAACTCTTGTGTTCATTTAAGCAAATCAATTTCAGTTTGCATGCAGTGATCAGTAGTATATAATTTTTGCATTTGGAGAACAACAGGGGAGACCCAATGAAGGCAATATAAGACCAGTAAATTGCAGACCCGGCAAAGAGACTCTGTTAGTCTCATCATGGATGCAGCATTTGCCTCAAATTGTAATGGCACAGAGTGAGTTCAAATCCCACCGGGTGTTCTGTTTTTATTAGAAATACTTCATATCTCTTATTCTCGGTGTCAAATGGATCGCTATGCTTTCAGCACTTAATTATCTTTATCATCCAAAAATACTCTGCCTCTAATGAAAACATTTAAACAGCTCTTCCAGGAGTAAAACATAATGCAAGACCCTGTTGCTCAGAACGGCCTCAATTCCTGAGGATGTCAGAGCGGGCATGGAAAGGGCTGTTGTCTCACACATGACATCCCCACACAGCACAACACTGGGATTTGTAGAGGCCAGCAGAACTGGACAGGAACTGGGGGATGGGCTCCCTTTCCATGTAGCTCAGCTGCCTCTACACCCATTTTATGTAACTTCACCTGCTGGGGCAAGCAAACACAAAGTTAGAGCCTTTATGCTCTGTTTTGTTACCCTCAGTGTATTTGTGGTGTTCCATGTATTTCCTGTTAAGGGGGAGCAGTAAGCAAGGCCTCCTACGACTAATCTAAGGCTTGCAGTTTCTTCTAGACTACAAGTGAAGTTTGTATTATCTTGTGACTAAACTGTGTTCTTGCTTCCATTACAGCGAGGGCAAATTCTGCTGATGTTGCTCATGTTTTGCTGACGTTTCTACCCATTTGTTTCCACCCCTGCAAAGTTTTCATCCATACTAGTTTTGCATATCAAAAGCCGACTACATCGGGTCTATTATATATAGTGGGTGGAATGGAATTGTCAAAAGCATCTAAGTGGTTGAGGAGGTTTTGTCTATAGCGGAATCACATGTGTGACTGAAGCTTGGGTAGTCCTACCTGACCTAATTTGAACTTCAGAACTTGTGATAGAAGTGAGATGTCAGCACAGAAGATGTTGGCATGGGCTGTGAATGAGACTGTGGAGTGTCCAGAATGGCTAATTTTCTTTGAAGTCTGTGTCACTGTGCTTTAGTGCTGCTGTTGGCAGTGACCCCAGCTACTTTAATACCTTTGTGGCCATGTCAGATAAATTGTAGTCCTGTCTGCCATCACAGTGTGTATGCACTGCTTGTATAGATACTTGAATGCTGCAAGGGAAGCAAGAAAATCTAGAGACTAAACATAGCAAGGTGCTTTATAATTATGTTTTGTGGTATATTTGTACAGATGAGAGGGTTTATTTATTCTGGTGAATGTGAGCTTTGATATTGCTAATGCTCAATAAGAGTTCATGCTTCACTTTCCAAATGGAAGCCTCCTCTCTTTGTTAAGAGCAGCACACATAGTAAAATGAATTATTTCTTATAGCATAAAGTACAATAACTGCTGCCTCCATTCACTTCTGGGCGTAGAGAATACCATGGATTCTTCTGGCTTGCCTTGAGAGTACTATTGTTTATTGTCACAAAGTACAGAGAAAAGGGCATCTTAAGAGCACTTTTTTTGGAATTATTTCAGTCTTACCACTGTATTGCTAATACTGTTTTGTTGTTTCTAAATAGTGTGGCTTTCATTTTGCTTGACAGCATTTATTTTCAAGGATTTCATTCTGCTTATTACATGATTATATTCTGATTCTCAGATAACGTGCAAGCATTTTCATCAAGTCATAACATGGAGGCATTATTGATACCACTCTGCTTCTAACTGGGGATCAGATTAATTCAAAATTTGTGAAAGCCACCTAATGAATCTGAGCAGTTTCAGCCCAGTGACAGACGGATGACTAAATACAGTCAGCTTATGCTTGGTTTTGCCTTTTTTTTTTTTGCTGCAAGCATTAAACATGGCAGTAACAAAGTTCTGCCAATCCTTGATGCTAGAAAAGACTGGTCAAAATGAGAATCAAACTTGGCAAAATATCCATATTTAAATATTTTATTTCTGCGGTTTTGGAAACTTTCAGTATTCTCCAGAGTGATTTGCTAGAAATGATTTGGCAAATTTTGAAATGTTTCAACACTTTGTAGAGCATCATTGAGGTTTCTTGTCTATCTGACATGAACGGGCAGTAAGGGCTATATTTACAGCTACCCCTGAAAAATGCCAATTAAGTAGTGTGCTACTAGTTGAATAATTAAAATGTCAGACTGCATACTCATTAAGTGTCCTCAACAGCTGGCCCAAGTGGTTGTGTTAGGTGTTTGAGCACTTTTTGTGCTTGTTCATGAGGCTTTTTTTACAAGATCTGTACTGTTACTGTGAAAAATCTGCTTTTGTCACTAGGGCAAGCACGCTCTCGGTGTGGCCTATGTGCGTGAGCAGGGCATTCAGTTAGGCTGAGGTCACTTTTGCAGTTTCCTCTAGATTTAGGTGTTTAGCCTAGCGATAAGATAATAAGCACTAATGCCAGCAGTGATAGCAAACCCCTTTAACTAATCTTGTTGACCATCGTGCTTTAATTTGTAGTTGAGAGTGAGTGACATAGCTGTGCTTTCGCTTCTCAGGTTTGGCTGGGGAAGGATAGAATTTGCCGAGGAGTTGAATGGGTGGTGACATTTCTACCTGTGGCTAAAACAGCCGGAGCTTGGAGTTGATCATCCCCCTCTACTCTCTGCGGAGTGCCTATAGTGCAGTGCCAGGCTATCTTTGGGCAGCCTCCTGTGTTACTGTGCTGCAGCTTCTGGCACAGGGATGATAGATGTTCCACGCCAGCAATGAGATCCATATGGTCCATGCACCATACAGCCTGAGCCAGACGGTTTTCTTGGGCTACAAGCACTCAGCTCCTCTGGCTGTCCAAATGCCAATAATTTCCCTCCTGCGGTCTTGTCCTTGCTCTATCTATGCGATTCCCTCACCATGCTTCTCTCTCGTCCCTGTCCACAGCTGCCCCACTGCTGCCTACAGCCCAAAGTTTCTGCTGTGTCTTCATTTCCTCCTTGTAGATCAATTCAGCCTGTCCTGCCCAATTTGCGCTGCTGACTGGCCTTGGCAGCCTCCGTCCTTGTCACTGCTTTGCTGAATTAAAAATTAAACCATGTCGGATGGGAGCAGCGGAGAGGCTTTCTGCAGGTCATCAACAGAGTCTATTGACAGTTTCTCATCCTGCTACCTCAGGTGCCAACTAATGACAGCAAAGGAAACTGGGCTGCTTCAGGCGAAATCCTGCTAGGTGTTGTCCGGGTGTGACATCAGAAGTGTTTTGGGTTTTTTTTCCTACGTGTAGGAGGATAGCAGGGCATAGGCAGACATCAGTATGCCAACATGATGTGTGTATGCACTCCTGAGTGCTTTTGAACACAGGGTTTCTCTGATCTCATATGTTTTGGCTCCAGCAGTTTAAATTAGCTGAAAAACAGTCTTCAGTTTCGCTTCTTTGGAAGCAATTCCTACTGTCTTTCCCTAGCAGCTTACTGCAAAGACAGGATGCTGCATGCTGAGCACTAGTTTTGGTGCAGATACTTGATTTCAGAGCTGGTGAGACTACAGAAATATTGCAAGACTTTCCACTGCAGGAACTCAGAGGCCACTTCAGGAATTCAGTTAAGGTAGGAAAGCGTCTGGCTGATGGTGTGACGAAGGGTTGCCAAGCTGAGTCAGACTGGGAATCAGTTTTGTAAAACAAAGTTGTAATATGTTGGCATAAACTATTTCACTAGTCCTCCATTCTCACACCATACATATTTTACACAAGCCCTCAGTGCTGCTCTGACAATCAAATCATCTCCCCAGGAGAGGGGACCTTGCAGGCCATGAGTCTCTGGAACACTTGCATGCTCCTGCAAGTACCAAGCCTGCTGCCCTTCCTGCAGTGTGGGGACACTGGGTGTTTCACCTGACTAGGAGAAACATCTCCCCGTTAAGGTGGGAAACTTGCAATGCAGGGGTTGAATGTCCTCAGATACACCAGCTTCTAAAAATGAAAGAGGAAAACAAACAGGGAGAAGGACCAGTCTGAGATGTTTTACATGATTTACAGTTTGACCTTAAGATGTTGTTACCAGTGCATCTGAGGAAAGATCAGGTACTTCTAGATGGACCAAAGATTTTCTTTTCCCTTATCAGAGGGTTAAATTAAAAGCTCTTTCCCAGCTGCCCTTTTTCCTCAGGTCTGCTGGCTGATAAAAGGAAGATCTGTGTTCTCAGCCAAGGAGACAGGTAATCCTCAAGGAGAAGGCAGTGGGATAGATTGTAGGGCAATAGGAAAAAGGTGCTGCTTGCCCTAGTGAGGAGCAGAGGGGCTGTGTCCCAGCCCTTTCTCCATAGCACGAGAGCACAGCCCATTAGCACAACTCAGGCTAAGATATGCTGTTCAGTCACTGCCTCCCTCCCTTTCCTGGACCTTGGGGGGAAGCTGCTTTGAAAAGATGCAAATTATTCTCAGTGCTTTGTGGGAACGACGTCTTAGTGAGAAGAATGAGTAATGGGGAGGGTACTGAGGTCAGGTGGAAAGATCGCCAGCTAAGGGACAGTAACAGCAGCCCGTGTGATGGTCTGTGTTCAAAGTCATGCACCTTGGCGTGGCTTTACGTCATCCCTAGGAGACCCCTCTGAGAGAAGTGCCCCATTTTGGGTTCTGCCTCCGTCCAATCTTTCTTTCAGCATTTTCTCCCAAGCAAAGCCGCTGTGGGAAATGATTAATTTGAGAGGCAGGCCTCTCAAATGCACTGGTGCTGCAGCCTACCTAAGCTGTAGTTAGGTGGAGCTTCCTGCTGGCAAAAGGGTCCCACTTCTGGAGCTGTCCTGGCTCCTTCCGGAGTGTCAGGAGAAAAAAGTAGCATATGTTTATTTTAGTCAAGCAAGTGAAGAGTGCTCTCCTTGAGCAGCCCAGGGGAGAGACTGAATGTGCAGAAAACCCAGCATTCTTGCATAGTCACTTTTCTGAGTCGAGCTGCATTTTGAGGATGCAGAGCTTTGCTTGGTGTGGAAGGAAATAAGCTTTCATGTTGCTGCCTCAGCATTCGTGCCATCCGTTTGTGCCAAGCAGGTTTTTTTCCTTTTTTTTTTTTTCCCCTGAGTGCTTCATGAGATATTAGTGACTCTTTAAGTATATCAGGAGCTCCATGAGCTATTTTGATGCATTGTCTCTCTGGCTTTGGCACATATTCTGGGATGATGACACACGGTCACTGTTGTCTGTCTCTGTCTTACTCTGTCACCATGGAATTTCAAATGTCGCCCTTGGATCTGACACTTTGGGGACTGGCCAGACTTTAAAAAAATCCTCCTGCCTTCAGATACTGGTGCAGGTAATAAAAGGGATTTATCAGCCTGCACTTTTCTGTGCCTGTGCCTGTGGGAATGTGCAAGGTAAATTCATACCCCATTCTCATGAGACCTGCTTGCCTCTTTTTCCTTCAAAATATCATGCAGCCCAAATTTATTTTCTTGAGGATTTTTTTTCCTCTCACAAACTGCACCTCAAGTGTTTACAGAGCAAAACAGTGGGTAAATGAGTACATTAGAGCCTCCAGTCATAGAGTCAAAAACAGAGCAATGAGGAGAGGGGGCCATGAACAGCCTGGAGCTAGGGAGAGGATGAGGTCTGAGCTGAGTCGGGAAGCAGCAGATATGGCTGAGCTGGCAGCAGGGCTGTTGTACACAGTGGGAGCTGAAGAGTCCTGGGCAGAGACATGTCATTCCATCGAGGGAGAAAGAAGAGCTTGGTGTGGGGCAAGGGCAACAGAAGATGGCGGGGAACTCATCTGGAACAAACACAGGGAAGACTTAAAAGCAGGGGATGGGTGGTTTTGAGAAGCGCACGTTGTTAAGGAGTAGGGGTTGTTGGAACAGCTCGAGCTGCAGAACAGCAGTGTATGATTTCTGATAGGGAGAGACAGAAGTAGACCCATACAGATATATGTGAGGGAAAGTTTAAGGGGAAGAAAAGACATTTCCTCCCCACAGCGGCAAGACACAAGAGCTTTGGAGCAACTGCCTTCACTGGCTGAGCAGGGGCGAGTTTTGACCTGCTGTATTTCAAGTTCCCTTTGGTGGGGACTGATCTAATGCTGTCCCCCACTGGGCCACTCATGCCAGGGTTTGCCATCAGCACTCCCAGGCATGCAATGGTTTGGCCAGTTCAGGGGGATTTGGGATTTCACAAACCAGGACACACATAGGTGTGGCAGACAGCCACCAGCCAGTTGTTTTCTTTTACCTCTCTTTGCTAAATTGGTGTGATCAAAACATACCCAGGACCTGGGAGTCTAAATAATGGCCTTGTGCTCCCTGTGTGGAGCTTGGTAATATTTACTGAGCCCGACGGCTTCATTCTCCTGCGTGCTGACTGCATTAATGGCGGGTGCAGGGAGGGAGGGCAGGGATGAAGGATAGCTGAGAGGGGTCCGGGCGACACAGCTAACGGATGGCCTTATTAGAGACACTTTCCTGGGGCCTAAGTGGAGCTTTTTTGTCTGAGTCGGCAAGAAGTGGGTCATTTTGCTGGGCTGTCAGGCCCTGGCTCTCACTGGAGAGAGGAGGCTGTGACTGCAGCAGCCTGCTGGCTTCTCACTGCTGCATTTGGCTGGGGGATGAGGTGGTGCAGGGCTGAGAGGGGAGTGAGAGAGACCATATCCACAACAGCGCTCAGGGATCCTTTCCTGGTAAAAATACTCAGATCCAAATTGCTCTCTTATCCTACCCTGCCAGTGAGTAGTATTTGGAGGTCAGTAGGGAAGTAATGTAGCTGATCCCCCCCCCAAGGCACTCCCTTCTGCCCAATTTTCATTGCCATCTCTCTCTCCATTGTCTGCATACGTGGAGAAGCAGTGATGCCTGAGGTAGGAGCTAGGGCTGCTGTCCCTCTCATCTCTCAGTGATTTTAGAAAGCCTAGTGGCAACTAGGTCTCATTGATCCTGCGCTGTGCCTGATCCACAGGGATCCAAGCCTGCTGCAGCCTTCCACAGGAAGTCCTGGCTCTGTCTTGAAGTCTCACTGCTGATGGCTTTGGCTCTGCAGATTGGACTAAAGGGGGGAACATCACATGTGTAGTCTGCCCTGCCCATCCTCCCCATCATAACTGTGTTGATGGATCATCTGAAAAAATGCAGTTATCAGAAGCAAGTGTGCTAGAATATGCCACAAGGAACTGCTCTGAGGCTATTTCCAGCCCAGAAGGAAACAAAATCTCCTAAGAATTTACAGATCAGTATCTCCAGAGTTGAAGTTAGAGATAGTTGACAATGATATGTGCATTATTTTCAGCATTTTCCCAAAATGCAGCCAGTGATGCTTGTGATGGTCACCCATCCTAGGAATGTCGATCAGCTGCCAGAAGGCATTACTGGGTTTAACCAGTTAGCCCTTGGGAGGGGCTGGTTAAAACTGAGTGAATACTTTGTCACAGAATGTGCTGAGTTGGAAAGGACCCACAAGGATCATGGAGTCCAACTCCTTGCCCTTCACAGGACCATCCCCAAGAGTCACACCATGTGCCTGAGAGCATTGTCCAAACACATCTTGAACTCTGTCAGGCTTGGTGCTGTGATCACTTCCCTGGGGAGCCTGTTCCAGTGCCCAAATACCCCCTGGGGGAAGAACCTTTTCCTGATATCCAGCCTAAACCTCTCATGACTCAGCTTCAGGCCGTTCCATCAGCTCCTGTCACTGGTTACCACAGAGGAGAGATCGATGCCTGTCCGTCCTCTTCCCCTCATGAGGAAGTTGTAAACTGTGATGATGTCTCTCCTCAGTCTCCTCTTCTCCAGGATGAACAGACCTAGTGACCTCAGCCACTCCTAATACGGCTTCCCCTCCAGACCCTTCACCATCCTCATGTCCCTCCTTTGGATGTTCTCTAATAGCTTTATATCCTTCTTATATTGTGGTGACCAAATCCTGCCCTAAAGGAGCTGAGAAATGGAAGGAATAGTCTGGGGACTCCTTTTTTGCATTACTCTGACTTCCCATGTGTGCTGACATTATGTGAGGGGTAGCTGAAAAGAGTTTTGCAGCTGGACTAAAATTTCTCACACATACCATTTCTGTTTCATGAAGTGGCATTTCTCTTAGATGTATCTGGCTGCTCCATACACTGGAGAAAGGCTGGATGAGATACTTTTGAGGGAAAATTCAGATCCAAGTGAAATGGTAGCCTGAGAGATAGGAGTAAAGAGGAAAGTTTGTTACTAACAGAGGAGTTACGAGCTTGTGTTTCTTTTCTAATATGGTGGAGGTGAAGAGAAAGGACCAGTGCCTGACCTTCCCTGCTCTCCATCTTCAATAGCTTTGTTTTCTGAGATCATCTTCTGCAGAGGCTAAACTGTGCTAATCCTCAGAGTAAACTCTGCAGTTTACATTTCTGTGAATCAGGACAGAATGCAGAAAGCCAGTTTAATGTAGATTTATTTTCTCCTGTCCCCTTTCTGTATTCACAGAAATCGTATCAGATTCTGCATATGCAGTGATTGGGAGGGTGTATGGGCAGGGCTACACACCCAAAATTCAGCAGAGGTAGTGGTGGGTGCCTTTGGCACTGCTCAGTCATTGGTTCAACTTCTCTGTGATTTGCTGCACACAGGAACATCAGAGTTGCTGTCTGGTTTAGACAGATGTAATATCTGGACTCCAGTAATTGCCAAATAATTCAGAAAGGTGCAAGAAAGCCTATACTACACTGGAACAGAATTACCTGTTCACAGGAGACATTTTCTTTCTGACTGAATGAGGTTAATGACCATCTTATGCCTGCCAGCATGAAGGTTTATAGTCCTTTATCAAACATAGATGATGACTGTGTTGTTGCTATAAACTCTTTGCTCGTTTTTTCCCTATTTTTAAATCCTTTCTTTTTTTTTTCTTTTTTTTTTTTTTTAATATGCAACAGTAACTCCCAGAAGTTCACTTTACATAAAGGTGAAAAAGTCTTTGGGCAAAAAGAATTTGTGAGCACTTTTGTCATTAGCTCCACAGTATGTCTATACAGTGTTTACAACTGGGAAGAATGGTTATTGTTTTAAAAAAGAAAAGAAATCCATTACTTGATCCTCCAAACAATCCTATTGCTGATTGCCGTATCCTTGTGGCAGTAAGGAATTAATGATTACCTTTAGATTAGGTCTTTACCGCGCGCGTGATGCTCCGAGAGCACGGCTAAATTGGGTTGGATGGAGTCAGGATTGCTGAGTCTGTACTCCAGCCTCCTTGGGCTGCGATCTTGTCAGAGCTCATAAGCTGAGCCAGAGCATTTGATTAGGCAGCCGGGCCTTTGGGGAGAGTGTCGGGGAAGAGGGAAGGGCTTAGGCTCTGTACCAGCAGAGTCTCCGACTCACCCGTACCTGCAGCTGGGTTTGCCGGGCAGCCTGGGCCTGTGCACAACGCTGGCAGGTGAACAAGCTGGCAGGATGCTCAGGCCCCTCACAGTGGGATGTCTGGGAAATCCATCCCTGCCCCTGTCTGGGAAGTCCATCCCTGCCCCTGTCTGGGAAGTCCATCCCTGCCCCTGGCAAGGGCGGTCAGTCATTCATTGCCAAAGAGTGGCTGCGGGGACTGAGTGAGTGCTTCAAAGGGTAAACCGGAGCTCCTAAAAACCGACTGAAACACCTGCCCCTGAATGCAGTGTGGTGCCAAATGCAGCATCTCAGGCACCAAAACAGCTGAATGGGGCTTGTCTGAATCCCCTGGGGCAAGACTTGGATCCCAAACTGGTGGCCTCTCTCCCAAGCCAGCAAGGCTTCCCTTGGCAGCTCCACATCCAGGCGCTGATTGGATCTGGCCCTTTTCAGCTTTTGACACTGACATGGTCTCTCTTCCTGGCATTAGGGCCTCAATTAGCCTCTTCTATTTCTGATGCTCTGAATTTGCATGGTGAGAGCTGGGATTAAGGACAGGCAGACTTAACGCAGCTACTATTAATAAATAAGGAAGATTAGGAGCTTTGTCAGTAACATAGTGCTTCCTCCTTCATTTAATTATTCAAAAATACTTCTTGTTTAACCCTCCACCCTCTGAATGAAGTAAATAAAAAGAAGTGAGATTAATGAAGATAAAGTTTAAATTAACTTTCTGTAGTGTGGGTCAGCTAAGAAAATTCTTTCTCTTGTAATTGACTGATGCTGGTGCTGGCTTCTGCAAGAATTAAAAAAAAATCTTCTGCTCCCTTTTTTACATAAATACATTTTTATATCAGGTTGGGAATATTTCTTTATGTGTTTGGGGACTGCTGTTACCTACTTACAAAGCACAAGTAGCAGCAGGGCAAATTTCTTTCCTATCAGCAGGCCACAGTTCATCTCTAGAGGGACCACATTTGGAATTAAACAAGGAGTGAAATTTTTATGGCCCACTTTTCCTCCCTGATACTGCCGGAAAGGAGGATGTTTAATGGACTTTTTGAGGTGATCTTTGGGTTGACATTTTCATCTCACTGGGAATTGTACTGATACCTTCTAACTCATTTCATAGGTGGTTGTCTAAGGGGTGTTAGTACCCAGTAACTAGGTACTGAGGATGCATTCCAGCTGCAGTGACCTCAAGGTAAAAAAGTACTTCATCCCATTCCTATGCAGTTAAATTCCTTCGGGATGCATATCTCAAAGTGTGACTACAACAGTTTCCAGATGTTTCATATCTGCTCATGCTCTATAAAGAATGATGACTAAATTGCAGTTTAGTGACCTTAGAGATACAAAAAGGGGGAGAGGGAGAGGTGACTGGCTGGCAGAGAGCTTTACAGTGATGGGATCTTTGCCAGTATCATTCATGCTTGAGTCAAGGACTTTCATTTCCCAAAAAGAACTGGGGATTAGCACAGCTTCTGCAGCCTGCCCTGCAAACAGACATGTCCTCTCCACAAATGTAGGTTGTGTGTCAGGTTTCTGGGGTCGCCTCTCCTTGTAGGGTTAATGAACATAGCAGAGATGGAGCTGCTTGGTGTCAAAAATCCTGAAGGAGAAGGCGGCACTTATTAAATCTAATATGATCTACTTGCCTTCCACGCTTCTGGCTAAGGTGGGCTCTGCAGTGTCCTGGTGCAGGCTGAAAAGCCCAGACTCAGTGCTGTATCCTTTAATCTCAAGCTTTAGGACTGACACCTGAGGAATTATTTTATATTATTTGTTCTAGAATTGATGGGGTATTTCTATCTTATGAGGATTCAGTGTCATTTCTGTCAGGGGTAGGCAGGAACTGCGATCACTGTAATTTGGCTTGGGGTTTTGTTGTTGTCTTTTGCTGACTGCTCTTGCCCTGTGTTCAGCGTCTTGGGATACCAGAGATGCTGCTTCCCAGCTCCTGGAGCTGTTCTCAGGAGTCCATATAATGTCTGGGCTGTTTGTTTTTTCTTGTGACCTAGGATCAATAGGTTGTGCTGTTTCCAAGCGAACTGCTGCTAAATGGCTCTCTGACTACATCTCTGGTTTTTGTTCCTAAGCAGGCCTGCAGATCTCTGGGCATGTAAAGGCACATTGGCTTTGAGGAAAGCCTGATGTACGTTGCCTGTTTCAAAGCAATTTTCATCTAGGAGATTAGCAGAGCAGCACAGGGACATCTTAAAGTACAGTTAAAAATTCAGAGGTGGTTTTCCAGGGCATCTATTCTAGTTTCCAAGTTTAGAAGGTGCTTTCAGCAAATAGTCTCTACTGTTCCCTTAACACCAACTGTTTCTGTAATGTTCTGGCCAGTGAACATATTCAGTGGAATATGCCCAGAAAGGGACATGGCTTGAGTGAGATAAATACATAATTTAAAAGATTATTTACTGGTTTCCTTGACCAGCATCCTGTACTGTCTTTTGTGTCATTCTTATCCTTGTAATGGATTATCTTGGTCTCATAAAACACATGATGGGGATGTATTTTTGCTGTTGAAAAAGTCTCCAGTGACAGAAAGGATGAACTCCAGATGAGCAATGTACTTTCATCCTCATATTTTCTCAGCCTGTACAAACTCTTGCTGCTGTTTTCCTCCCCGGAGCTGTGAAAGTTTGGGATGCTGAGACCTGCTCTCTATTTTGCCATGGCAGGAGACACCTCCCCTCCCACTGAGGACTGTGGACCCTATTTTTTTTTTTTTTTGACAGTGCTTTGCCTTGCCGCTGACCTGAAGAGCCTTAACACTAGGCCGTGATTTAAATGTCCTTTGTCCACAGATCAGGCCACTTTCAGAGACTCTGCTGGGAAGAGCTGGAGTTGAAACCACAGTGGACCAGTCATAAATGTTAAGGTCAAGGTGAAAGACTTGAGGTGTAGGGGCCAAATGATCTTAGGATAATTTCTGTAAGCCTCAATTTAAATTATATGCCACTGTGAAACTCCTCTTTGACCTTAACTCCCCCATTGTCCCCAAGAGATTAATCAAGCCTAGCTGGAGAAAGGAGGGAATTCCTTTTGGGTAGAAAAATTATAACATTTCTAGACTTTTTTTCTTGCATTTGGAGAACACAGTCAGCATGTGGATGACAACTATAAGAGTCGTGTGGAAACTCACTTTTGGAATAACGTGAGAGTATAACAAAGAAAAAGCCTGGTAATGCTTTTTCATTTTCACAGAAGTGTAAGGATGATAGGACTTCTTGCTGTGAGCTTTCTTTCTGTTCAGGATGAAACTATTAAGAGAAGCCACACACACACATGCAAGCCCCTTAGCTCTGAAAGCTCCCGTGCTCTCTGTGTACTGCTGCTGTCTGAAAGTATCATTTGTGTATTGCTCCGTTTCAAACGCATCTCCTTTTTGCTCTCTCTCTCTTTGTCTTTGGAAAATGTTAGAGCACTAAGCTGAGCAGGCTGATGGTGCCAGATATCCTTTGTACACCCACACAGAGACTCAGAAATAAACATCCCTGCTGCGACCTGGAAGCTTTCTCTTCATAATAGCATGTGGGCACACACACAGAGCAAGTGGCAAGAGGAGTCCTTAGCACGCTCTCTATACCTTTTGTTTGATGTGCAGGTTTGTGTACAGTAAATTAGGACCCATGCTTGGGGAGTGCATCTTTTTATATAAGAGGGTCATCTTGTAAGTGGGGCAGGTCAAAGAATCTCGTGTCCCATACTAAGCAGCTTTGACCCATGTAATGCACATCAGACTGTCGCTCTTAATTTGATAAACTAAATGCTAGATGGATAATCCTGCCTTTCTTTTTTCCCCTTCTCCTCTTTCTAAATATATCCATGTATCTCTGGCTCCTGACTGCGAACTTGTATCTACCTTGCTCCATAGATTAATCATAAATATGGATATAGATGACAGAAGGTTAAGGGCATGGCAGGAAGGCTAAGCAACTCTGCTCCATTTATCATTGCCACACTGGATGTTTGGGGGGTGCCTCGCCTGTCCCAGCTTCTCTGATACTTTTCAAGCAGTGTCAAGAGCAAAGGTATTAGAACAAACAGGTTGTAAAAGCACTAATTTAAATCTTCCCTTACTGGTTATCTTCGTCTGAGCAAATGGCTCTCAACCCTCTGTGCCTTTTTGAATGAGTAGGAAAAAAAAAGTCTGATAATTTTCGGTCAGATTGAGCAGATTTACTCTCAGGTACACAGAGCCAGACTCCTTGATTGCTGTATGTCACCAGGATGTGCAAGGTGTTTTGAAGGGGCTGATCAGTTGATGACAAATATTTGTAGACAATCATTCAAACTGAGTTTAAGAGTTTTGGAAAATTACAAAAATGCAAGGTCATATTCTAGAAATGAAAGACCATTTTCTTTTTTGCATTGGGCAAGCTGAATGAAATATGAATTAGAATTAGTTTAAAAACCACCAATACTTCTGAAAACACCAAGTTGAAGATGAACAATAGAGTCCCTCTGTCAGTCTGAGCAACACGGACACTCGTGTTATGTGCCAGGTACAGGTTCTGCTGACATGAAGCCTGCAGTTTGGGGCAACACGCTTTAAGGAAGATATAAACAAGCAGGAGAGAGCCCAGAGGGGAGCAGCTGGCTTTCCAAGAGGCCGAGAAAACAGGACCTGCACAGGAAGGTTAAAAGAGCTAGAGCCATAAAAATTTACTTGCTCTATATAGGGAAGGCAAAGAGAAACCTAAGAGTCTTTGTTCCTATAAATTGTTCTTTTAAAAGTGGTATTGATCTGTTGTGCTGCAAATCCCCAAGATGAGAAGTAATAGGTTAAATACTAAGAAGACTTCCTAACTGTAGGACTAGGAGTGTACTGGAAGGGGTTAGCGTAGGTGGGAGGATGTGGAGCTTCTTTCATTAGAGCTTCTTCAAACCGTGTGGGTAGATATTCTACAGGAACGGATTTGAAGGAATATTTGAGCCTGTCTTGGTGCAGTGGGCTGGACCAAATGATGTTCTTGAGGTGCTTTCTGCTTCCACCTTGCTGCAATTTCTGTGATTCGACACAGTCAAACCAATCTGACTTCCATGTAAGCTGGGTGCCTTTTTTTCACCCAGCTAAAATTACTCTGGTCTGAAACAGATGAGATAACAGGAAAGGAGTAAATTTCATGTAAGCAAACTTTTCCAAATGTTTGTTGGATTTGTTTCTTTACTCAGTCTCTTTTAGGAGATTATTAAGGAACAAACTTGTCATTGGATATGAGATAAAGCCGCATCATAAATAAAATAAGAAGAAAAGCAAAATTTACTGAATAAATAGAGCAGGAATATATAGCTGGTTCTCAGCACGAAAAGATGCCACAGCTCAGCGGATGTGTCACTGAGCAGTATTATGTCTGGTGTTTAATATGGATTAATAACCCAAAAATGGGAAGAATACACAGAAGGAAAAAATGTGTAGATAATACAGCAATGTTGAGGTTACCCAAGCCTATAAAAGACTCTGAGGAGGTCTGACAATGAGCTCGCAGAGGTAATTTGCAAGCGTCATAAGAGTAAATGAAATGCAATATGGCAAAGGCAAGGTGATGCACTCAGGGAACAACACATTAGAATTAGTCATGCTCGTTTCTGGGTTCTAAAAGAATTGTAACTACTCAAAAGAAAAGAATGAGAAAAAAAAAGGCACGACTGAGCAACTCAGTGAAAACATTTGTTCAGTCTGTAGTGATGGTGAAATAAAAGCATGCAAGATGAGAGAGTGCATTAAGAAAAAGTTGGAGAATAATAGATAAAATAGTACAGTACCATTATATAAATTGATGGTACGTGCTCTCCTTGTACACTCTATTCACTTTGCTCACCCTTTCTCTCAAAAGAAAATAACAGAAATAGAAGAATGACCAGAAAAAGGGAATCAAAATGACTGGAGTCTTTTAATAGCTTCTTCATAAACAATGATTAAAAAGAGCAACACTGTTTTCTTGAGAAAGACAAATAAGAAGCATTGTGGCAAAGGTATAGAAGTAGTCACCACAAAAAAGAAATTCACTCAGCTGTTCCTATTTACTTTTCATTTTATTAGAAGAACAACAGGGGAAGCAATTACATGAAAAAAATCAAACTACTTTAAACTCCTGAAGAGGAAATACTCTTTTACAAAATGCCTAATTAACATATGGAACTTGTTGCCACCAGATAAAATCAGAAACTCAGTAAGAGCTCAATAAGATTCAAACCCAGCTCCTATTTGGATGCTGGTAAGATTTACAGATGAAATAGGGAAGATATGAAGATATTAAATAGGAGGTATTAAGATATGAGGATGAAAGTGGTGTTGCATCATTTTGGGGTAACAAAAAACAATTCAGCAAGTGGCCTGAGAGTAAAAGGCAATCTTTCTTTGCACCATTTTTGCACGTGTGGCCAGTACTGGGCATTTTGGAAGCTTTCCTCAGTAGAAGCTTTTTGCAAAGATGGGTGTGGCAGATGTCAGTGTCATGGTATCTGTTTTATGAATTGTGGTATTTGAACAGTTTGGCAATAAGACAGCTGCCTTCCAGTCCTGATTCTGCCTCTGACCCTTTTTTGTGTGTTTCACAGCCTCTCTTCTGTTTCAGTTTACCTGTCTGAAGATAGGCTGCACCAATGCGGCCTTGTGGTTTAGGAGACTTCAGAGGATTGATCAATGTGACTCCTGTTTGTGAGCCACTTGGATGTGCAGAGATGAAGTGTGCTGTTGATGGCTGGTCAGCGAAAGCCCTGGCAGTATGATAGGCTGCAGTGTCATGATGTTCCTGCACTATTTCACGTGTGGCTGGCCCTTGAAAGAGGCAATCGCGTCTTCTCCACCCAGGCACGAATTCCCTTTTCTCCTGCCACCCTGTGGTCATATGGCCATGTCTGTAGCACTCAGGACCCTGCTCATGGGTCAGGATTTCCTTTGCAAGACATTATTAAAACACACATTAAAAATGTGATGTCTTCCTCTGCCCGCTCTATTTTTGCTAGCCCCTATGTGCCAATATCCTTCCTCCCCCAAACTGATGGTGATAACCTCTTCTACCATCCATACTCAAACTGTTTCTGTGCCTGCAGCACTGCCTTGCCTTTCCTGCCTGCATTAGCCTCACCCCAGAGCAGTTCCTTGGTATGCTTGTCTTCTGTCAAGTTCTGATTCAAATCCAGATCCTGTGTTGTAATTCATGACTTGGGAATAGACTAGGAAATACTGGTCTTGTTTTTCAGGAAAAACAAACACAATTGTTTGATTTTTTTTTTTCCCCTCATATGAAACTTGCACAGAATTCACTCCTTTAACAGACTAGGGAGATGAAAGGATCAACTGCACACCTGAAATCTTGACAACTCCACCTCACCTAGATGTCAGCTGTGCAATATGCTGTGCATGAGCCACAAATACATACATCCCTTTGTTTTGCACTGCAGCTGTGATTTCTCTACACAATGACACAAACATTTTTGTGAGGGTGTGTTCCCTTCATTCCCCAGTGTCCCATCTGGCAGGGCTTGGGGCTGCTATGGAGCACACATTTACAATTCCCATCAGGCAAGCTTGGCCTAAAAAACAATTAAAGTATTTGAATACATGGTTTGTGGTTGAAATCTCCCCCGTGTTAGAGGAATGTTTAGTCATCTCCTTACTAGGACAAAATCCAAGCTAGCACTTAGTTGGGACTTTCCTAAGTGCTTTACAAATATCAATTAATCCTCAAATGTGAACACATCCCATGCTTTGTTTTTCACACCAGAAGATGAACTCTCTGATCCTAAAAGCAAGAGCCTTTACTATCAGAGATAACTCTGCTCTCCTGCCTTCTAGAGCATCTTCAGCCTCCTTCTCTCCCTGCTTCATGACCAGGGAGGGAAATTGCTGCATTATTGCCTTGTGATGCCCTCTTAATACCTACCAAAAAACTGTGTGAGCAGTAAATCCCTGCCCCCACCCCCTTCCCCCTTTTCAGGTAGAGAAACTGAGGGAGAATTTGTATCAGGACCGGACTTTACAGGTCCTTCTGTTCCCAGTTCTGTCCTAAGTTCAGCAGGACCCACTTGCCTTACAGTGATCACCAAGCAGGATATAAAAGGAAGTGATGTATGAGAAGGAAAGGAGAGATGCCTCTCTCACTGCAGTGACAAGGAAGTGATGGACTCCAGGGAGATGCTTTTCTTCCTGCCCATCAAAAAACAGTGCCCCTCCCCTAGACAGGCTCCAACCAGCAGAGAGCAAATCATGATTTAGACTTTTTCCCAAAATCAATTATACTCCTTCAGTGATAGAAGCAATTTGTGTGACTTCTAATCTTTTGCCAGCTCAGCCTGATCAGCACTTTTTGAAGAATGTGGAGCCAATGTCTCTGCTAATCCAGGTAAATCAGCCATATCTGGAGACAGACAGACAGAGAGGGAAGGAAGGCAAGCTACTAAAACCAAAGAAGGCCCGTTTCAGGACTAAAAGGCATCAGTGAGGTACCTGATTTATAGGAGGAGAGTTGCCTTTCAGTCATTTTTAATGGAATATTATTAAAGGAAAATCAGGAGCTGTGAAACCTTTTGTGTCTCATCTCCTAATGTATTTATTTCTGCAGCAGGGAACCCTGTTAACCCCACCAGGTAATGTATTCCTCGGCTGGCACGGGTGGCAAGGTTGTCCCCTAGAAATTTTATTATGGAACAAACTCAGTTAAATATTTGCACATGGAAAGACTACCTCAAGGTTTCAGGGGTCTTAAATTTGTTTCCAAGGAAAACTGTCTGGTAGAGCTGCTGAATCTTCCTGCATGTGGGTATCAAATACCATAATTTTCACGTCTCTCTGGCTTTTTTTCCCTTTGTCAACGTAATGAGCGTAGATAGATGGATGACTAGATGGATGCTTGCCTAAGGCAATGTCAGGCTCTGGGCAAAGTTTGGGTCACACTTCTGAATTGCTTTCCCGTAATTTTTCAAGCAGACTCATAGTTGAGATTGTCGTCATTGTGAGAAAGGCAAGTTCCACGTAGCAAATGACACAGGAGCCTCAATCCTACAGACACTTAAGCACCTATTTAATTTTCTGTGCTGTGAATAGTCTTGCAGCAGTTGCTGAAAATTCTCATAGAGGACTGTATTGAAATGACAACCTCAAATTTGACTGATGTGAAAGACTTTTATCATGATACCAAGAAGGACTCTGCAAGAGTGAAGATGGCTGTACTGGATGTGTCCTCTGCTTTCTGCATTCCTGCTTTCAGCCCGTTCTTAACTCCTCCTCAGTAATACTTTGTAGTACATGTCAACATACTTACAAAGTAGAAAAAACACTTTTTCATTGGATTTCCAACTGTATGGTACTGTTGCATGGGAGGAGGTTCCTAGAGGTACCCACCATTTTGGCTGACATAATGGTCAAGGGAGCATGTGCAAAAGTAGAAGGATTTAGGTATTGCATGAAATAATGAGCCATGTGCCTTCAAAGCCTCTGTGGCTATAGATCATGTACATATCTTTAGACTTTCCTGTAAGAATCACCCCCCAGGGTCACTGGTTTCAGCCAGAACAGGAACACAGTGGGAAGCATGTTTACATTCAGATGTTACCACCTCAAAAAAAAGAGAATCGGGAAAAAACACAAATTTGATTTTATAGGATCAAAAAAGAGAACATTGCGGTGCTTTCCTTTTTATTGTACTAGACCTTCCAAGCAGGCTTTGTGTAAACAGCATGAAAGTAGCTACAACAGCCAAATTAGGCAAAATCTGATAGTAGCCTGACAAGGAAGGTGTAAGTTGCCTTCTGGCAGGGCCTCCCACGGCCTGCCTGCTGAATGAGATTCGGTGAGGCTGAGCAGTGTGTGTCATCGCTCGTGTGTGGGCACACGAACAGCAACCCTGCCATGGTGCTTCCTTGGAAGCTTCTGTTCAGCAAAGCCGTGAATGACAACACACGGTAAAAGCCGGTGGAGAACCAAGACCTCAAGCAAGCTGGAAAAGCAGGTTATGGTCTTAGCATCACTGGTGTAAAGCTGATGTGAAAATAGCTACTGCCACTTCTGAGTGTACCACTGATGTATCACTGTGCTCTTCTCCTGGAGGGTCCTTGCAGGCTGACACAGGTGTGTGGTTTGCAGCAGTCTGTGTGTGGTGTGCATCGGCAGGGAGCAGTTTCTTGTGGCACCTTGGCAGTGTCTCATACTGGTGCACAACCAGTGTTCTGGTTGCAACCATGTTAGACACAGGTCCGTTTAAATTCCTCTCAGGCTTTTTGCGTGCGTGTGTGCTGAAATGGTGATGTATTAGGAACATATGGTGAGCTCTAGATAGAGCTGCCCTGCCAAGGGTGCATTTCATCAAACAGTGATGCAGAAGTCTCCACACATAGTTGGGTTTGGTGCAGTCATTTAAGGACCCCAGTTACATGGGCCACAAGAGCTCTCAGATACTCTGATATCCTGTTTCCGGACTTGGTGTTTTTGCTGGGCAGCAGAGCTCTGGCCTAGCAAATTCAATGGAAAGTTTCCCAGTGGGCTTTGAAGAGCTGTGCTCACAGAAAGGGCTACATTCAAACCAGTTGGAAAAGTGGATATTTTTCCCCAAATGGCAAAGTGATGATCTTGCAAAAGTTTTCTTAGCAGATTTCAAAGAGTCAAAAGGTTCTCCATCTTTTTAGCCAGAAGAAACTCTTCCACGTGAAAAGTCTTCTCCTTTTCTTTTGAGGAAAAAAAGAGAGCAGATTCTTAATTCATTTAGAAATTGAAATTTCCATTTAAAAAGTGTTTCAAAAGCCAATTTTCAAGCAGATGCAGATCCATTCTTTCTAAAATCCAAAGATTGTGGCACATACTTATCTACAGTTGCAATTGGCTTCTCAGCCTCTCTGCCCTACATCTCCCCCCCAGGAGACAGCACGTGAGACCCCAGTCCTGGTCCTTAATCCCAGCAAAGCTGAGCATGCTGCAGCTGGTCCCCAAAGATTGCTGCACCATGTAAAATGACTACATAAAATATGTGGATGTACTGCGTATTTTCTTAATATAATATTTTCCTTACTTTAATACCCTCTCACAGTCTCCTCCTCCTTCCACGCTTTCCTCCAAGGGAACTTGAGCCTTTCTGATTTTAGGTTTTCATTTTGTTTTGGTTGATTATGTTTTTGTTTATTGCCTTCTGTCCCTCTGAGGCTCCCATACAAGACTTAGCTGCACCTGGCTTTTATTTGAAGAAAGTCCAAGCTTGCCTCTCTCCTGATCTCATTGGGTTCTCTTTTCTCATGTGTGTTGCGGGATTTTGTTTGTTTGGTTTGGTTTTGTTTATGGTGTCTTGCAGGCAGGGATCCCTTGGGCTTCTAACATGCCTTTTGACATGGGGTGATGGTCTGTCATCTCTGGTGTGTTTCTAGATGCAGGGAAGAATAAGGATGCTGTGCAGTGATGTTTAATTAAAATGTGGAATGTGTACATTCAGAGGCACGTATTTCATTTGTGCACATATGTAGATGTGTGCATGTGTATGTGTCTTGCTGCTAATTGCTCTGAGCCCCTTTCTTGCTTTCCTGTGCTGGCATTCACTGTTCCCTGTTTGCTACAGGGGAAAGAAAAAGCAGAAAGCACACCGAAATGTCACAGCTGAGAGGGTTTCTGTAATCCTCCAACATATGTTCAACATTAAAGCTCCTTCAGCAAGTCTGATGTGCTCACAGTCATCATGGGACCAGCAGTTAAAGCGCCCCAGTGCTGCCAGGAAAACGTTATCCTGGCCCTAATTGAGAGCGACTTAACTAATGTTTCATTTCCTAATTAGTCCTTGTCAGCCGCTGGAAGGCCGCGGATGCTGCTGGTGGCACGGGGCCCATCGCTGCTGTAATTGAAGTTGTTCTGACAGTCTAGGGCTTTGGGGTGATCCATAAAGTAAGGCTGATGGTTCGGGACCAAATTGGGTGGAAATAGGAGAGAGGGTCGAGCATCAGCTCAGACACATTGTGAGCATGCTCTGCCAAACCTGAGTGGTCACGAATCAACTCTGAAATGACAGAGATGACAGAATAACAGTGAGGGAATGAGAACATCACTCCATGCTGTGCTCAGTGGGAGCGCAGGTGGTTGGAGAGAGCTAGCCAAAGGGGGCTGCTGGGACTAAACAGAGCCAGGGAAAAGAAGATCCTTTGCTGGGGAGTGGCAAATGGGCATGGACAGGCCAATCACCAGGAATGCTGTGCTCATCTTCAGAGCACAGGACAGCAAGAAGCACTTTGCCATGAACTTGAACCTCAGAGCAGTGAAGAACAGTATCATCCTTAAGAGATGTTGGCCTCTTCTTATTCCTTATCGTTCTCTGGCATGAGTTTGGTGAGATGTACTCAGCCTCAGCTCCTTCATTTTTGAGCACCATGGCTGAGGTCTTGCCTTCCTTACTGCCACTGGCTATTCCCTTTTGGGGCAGGGCATCCGCATGGCTTTAGTGTTGATGTGCCAGCAGCAGAACCAACACACAAGGCACGAGCACCCTCCTGCCATGCTGGGGATGTGGGCATTTCACACAGTGTCACATCAGCCTGGGACAGGGTGTTGGGCTAGTGATTGAGAAAGAAAGTTGTTGGAGACCCTCCCAGATGGAGATAGGAGAGGATGAGAATCTGAGTTTGAGATCACATTACAACTAGAAAGACATGATTTATGGTTGCTCAGCAGAGGAGTTGTGGTAAACAGTGGACTGGGATGCATCTGGTGGAGGAACTTGGCTCATCACACAAATCCCCAGAGTTGTGAAGGGGAGCATCTGGGCACCCCTGGACTTGGCAAACACAGCTGGCAGGCAGACACTCAAACAACAAGTGGGCAACAGGAAGCCTGCAGGAGCAAAACACAGACAGTGTCAGCTCTGAGGTTCACAGGCAGCGTAGGATCGCTTGCTGGCCTTCTCCAGCCAGCCAGCCCCATCTGTTCTCCTCAGGCTCTGGGAAGTGGGGCGGATGGGACAAAAGCATTTCCACAGTGGGACTGGGCTGACTGCTGGGCCTCAGGTCCCATGGCAGTGCTGGCTGCATACTGGGCTGTGGCAGTTCTGCCTGTGCCTCAAGAAGTCATGAGGGGTCTCACAATGGGGTCTGCCGCTCATGGGACATGTCACAAGAGGCACATGTGCAGTTTAGCAGGCAGTGGTAGCAAGGAGACAACAATCCCCTTAACCCAAGATAAGTTCCTGCCTCTCTTTGCTGACACTGACACCACTTTTTTTTCTCTAGGGCTTTAGTTTTATCTTAGTCTCCACCCAATGCCTTTCAAGGAAGGACAAGCCATAGAAAACCCATACTCGCAGGATACCTGCCTTCGGTGGGTGAAGGTGGGAGGTGACTGGCACTAGCTCTGTCTTGGCAGAGGGTATCAGGGAAAAACTCCCAGCAGGCCCAGCATACATAGCTGGGCATACAAAGATCTCAGCTCAGCCCCAGTGCTCTCCAAGGCTGAATGAGCCTCACAGTCCATTGGCGAACTGATACAGTGTGCTGCTGCAGCTGCCCTGTAAGGTCCTTCACTGCCCCCAAACCATGGTGAGGTGGCTGTCTGGCCACTCCAGATCACACAGGATCTTCCTAGAGTGCACAGGTGCCAGGATCTGGGTGTATGTGCAAGTATCGTGGTGGTTCAGAACTCGACAAAGCTGAATAGACTCTCTCTTTAATTAACGTATTCAGTGGTCCTGGCTGTGAGTGGACAAGCAAATATGGACTTCAAGCACAGCAGCTGAAAGGTACTTGGCACTAGCTGGTGTAGTGACATAGTAGGAGAAGGGGAGTTGGAGTGTGCTTGTCTATACTTGATAGACACATCTTAGAATCATGGAACAGTTTGGGTTGGAAGGGATCTTTTAAGGTCATCTAGTTTAACCTCTGTGCAATGAGCAGGGAATGCAATAAACATTTTCTTTCAGAGGCTCTCTTGTTTCCTAACAAGCCCATAAAGAAAAAAAAAACAGGCTTTAGGATACATGTGAAGCCTCACTGTACATAATTTCCATAGCAAGCCACCCACACTATATAGCTTGCTCCTGGTGCCTGCACAGGTGATTTCTCCCTTTGTGCTGATCAAGTTGCTTGACCTTGGTGCCCTCTGTAAAGCTGTGAACTTGAAGGCAGCATAATAAATTCCCACCTCATCCCAGGTGCCTGTCAGCCTGGAGCTCCCGCAGTAAGGTGAAGGGGGAAAGAGGGGGCTCGTGTCTCTTTACCAAAGCAGGCTGGCTCTCTAATGCCCCATTAGCATACCACACACAAGCATTCAGCTTTTAATTAGTTACGTGGTGTGATAATTAAGTAGTATTTCTCCACAATTTTCCTCTTGTGTGGAGCAGAGGGGAGGGGGATGGTGTCTGTTGGGGATGGGAGTTGAGGTTGTTTTAACGTTGTAAGTAATTGCAACCCCAAGGAGAAGCAGAAGCAAAACGCAAACTCTCCCTGGGAAAGCAGTGGAAGCCCCATGCCGGGCTCTCTCCTGTCCCTCCTCCCATTCCCTCTGGCATGGGCCTACCCTCCTTCCTTCAGCAAAGTGCTCAGTGAATAATAGCACATCCTCTGGAGCACCCTCCTCTCCATGTCAATGTATGCACCTTCAGATCCTGGTGGGCTGACAAAGAGCTATCCTCCTGCCTAGATTGACAGCTGTTAGGAAGAGGGGAAGAAACTGAAGAAGAAAGCTCTGGATAGGAAGAATCACATGCTTTTCCAGAGCTGGGGAGCTGTACACAGAGCAAAAGTGGATTAATTGAAAAGTATTTCGTGGTGACATGGCAGAGCAGGGTGTTGGGAGCCCAGAGCTAGGAGAGGGGAAGTTCTGCACCATGAAGTTTGTGTCACATTTGGTGCTGCAACATGTGTGGTAAGAAAAAACAGCTTTCCTACTGTTAGGAACTGCAGGGCCCCATGCCCAGCTGCAGCAGGGCAAGTGTGGCCTCCTCAGCTGGGAATCTCTTACTGGAGAGCAGAACAGGTATAATTGATCCATGCAAAGCAGGGGAAGAAATAAAATAAAGCCTATTACCAAAGCGGCCTGTTGTTTCAGCAGCGTGCACGCCGTTGGGCTGCTTATGACAGGGAAACAGATGGTAATTCTGCGAGCCCTGCACATCCTGGCACATGTGTAGATTCAAAGAGTAACTGCATCATGGAAGAGGCAGATGCAAGTTTGTTGGGATATGAAATAAAATATAATTTCATAATGAACTTGGCAGCTATGCCATCCCTTAATCAGTTCGGAATTATCTCCATTAAGCATCTCCCCACTTCCCAACAGGAAACTCAAATGAAAATGAACCCTAAAACATGGTGGGTTTATCTGCTCTTAAACTAGGCAGAAGCAAAGATTGGGATACATCTTTTAAATAAGCTCCAGGAAAACCTTTGGAAAATTATCCAGTGGTTCTCATGCCAACAGGCAACATAAATCTCTTCTAGGCCAACGAGGAGATCACTGCCAAACCATGCCCTAGGATTTTCATCTGCTAAGGTGACGTCCAGCACATGACTTTGCTTCCTCGCCCTGGCACATTAGGCACTCCTGCCTTATCTGGGAGGGAGGGATTTATGTTCTCAGAATGTCAAGCTCAGGAAGTGTGGAGGCACAGGTACATTTTCTCCTTGTAAGAAGCCTCCCAGTGGACAGCAGTGTGTGCTCTGACACTGAGTATTGCTAAACTTCTCATTTTCTCTCCAGTCTGTTCCTGGAGCGGGAACATCTTCTCCAGGTCAGCTCAAAATGAGAGTTTGTGGCAAGTGACTGTTTTGACAGCTGTGTCTTTGCTGCCATGGGGCAAAGCTGTCTGTGCAAGGCAGTGGCCAACAGCTGCTCCAGAGGGCTCTTCTCCATGCCACGGAGAGAGGCTTCCTAGGAGATAGCTTAACAAAGATTAATTACAAAAATGAAGTGTCAGGTTTCTTGTCACTGGCTTTTGGTCACAGTGTCTAAGAGGGCAGGGGGCATGGAGTATCCATGAAACTCTCCGCAGATGGACAAGGGAGTTGAACAAAGGTTGCAGAGCTGTTATGCATTGTTCAGCATAGGGTGTTGTAGTTGTGTTGGAGAAAAGGGTTGGGCAGTTCTGTTGGTAAAAAATGGGAAGGCTTTGCCTTGATAGCAGCTCACTGTCCTGTTGCTGGGCAACTCAGAGGGTGAGACGAGGGCTTTGCACCCATCCTGCTCTCCCTGACCTGCCTCCCAGGTGGGCCAGTACCCCTCACTCCTGCCCCACTTTCCCAGTCCCAGACCTATTTTACCCCAAGACCTTGCCACTCCTGCCTCAATGTGTTATATGAAAGCGTCCAATGGGAAAATCATCTGCAATTACCAGAATACGTTTTTCATTGACAAAGCTCGGCTTGGAATTTGGAGTACAAGACATAAAAGACCGATAGAATAGAGCTTGATTGATAGCTGGCATGATTGCAAAACTACAGTACCTGCATCCAGCTAGCTATAAATCGTACCACGGTGCCTATCAGCCAGCTTCTCTTGAAACATTTGATTAGAGCTTCTTTCAGCTACCCTTGGCCCTCCCCAGCTGCTAGGGAAAGGGCTTTTGTGTGAACAAACCTTACGTGATTTGAGCTGAAATCATGTCCTAAATATTTGAAGTGGCATGAATTGAATACCCACATCTTTTTTTTGTGGTCCTGAAACCGGCTACTAGAACTGCTTTGCAAAATGATTGAGTGTTCAATAGCCAAGGCATAAAAGTTGCTTGCCCAAAATAAAAGGACAGAAATGCCACAAGCTTGTTTGCTGGAGAAGAGGATTTTTTTTCTTTATTTTGGTTTTCATCTGGCTACTGCCATTGGCATTCAAGCAAATCAAGGATTTTTATTGTATCCCACATCCTGGCATCCCTGGGAAAGAAGGCAGCTGGTTTCTAGACTGAGTTGGAACCTGGCCGCCCTTGTGTGTCATTGGGAAGCCCCATGGTGATGTCACACAGGCACTTAGGAGCTGAGACACAGCACTCAGTAGCTCGAGCATCATTCCGAGCTCATGAGGAAACGCTGGTGCCTCCACATGGCGCATCACTGTGGCATCGATGTAGCAACTTGTTCTTCCATGGCAACACTTCCTTGGGGAGTCTCTCCACTGGGCTTTCAGGCATCCTGTAGCGGGGCAGTGAGAATTGCCCTGTCCCCCAGAGGAGGCCATTAGCAGAACAGGGAGCTGAACCCCACACAGGTTGCTATATCCTATCTTGCCCTTTCCCCTCTAGAGAGAGAGCTGTGGGCTGAAGAGCGTCCGACCAATGTGAATGTGAGTCACGTTCTGCTAAGCTGTGCACCTATGTGAGAGTACTACCAAGTTTAAATGACAGTGGGCAGAGACCTCCCACACAGAGCTGTCAGAGTAGCATTTATTTACTTATTCTCTTTTTTGGTAATTTAGTTTAAATCAATGTGACACACCACTAGTATGTTTTCCAGTATAAATCAACACCAAAATATAGTTCTGTCCTTGTTGTGTGTACAGGCTGGCATATCCCTCTGCTTGGCAGAGAGGGCTCCAGGGGCCTGACAATGAAACTTCCCTTGGGGGAACACACTTTTGCATTCACTTCCCAAATTGTCTATTGCCTCCGCAAGCACTTTTTCTTTTACTAATGAGAATAATAAGCTTTCATGTAGAGGCACTTGCAACGTGTGTTTACTGCTGTGAAAGAATTTAGATAGAGGCTTAAAGGAAAGCGAAATAGAGTATTGTCTAGGATATCTCCTTGAGAACAATGTCAGTTTAAGTAAGGGAACTCAGGATTGTTGAGTATACTTGAACTTGGTTATGGGATTCTTTTGATGGAGGCAGAAATGCAATAAAACCACTTAGAGGCTTTGAATCAAAATGCTGGCTACATTTGGCAGAAATCTGTGAATCAAATTATTCTGGTATTTGTAGCTATTAAGCAAAACCTGAATACATTTCTCAGTGCTTGATTTCTTTGAGTATTTGAATGGGAAAGGAAGTAAGTGCCTCTCCACTTCCATGGAATAGAACTTCAGAGGAAGGAAAAGATTTTCACAAGCTGACTCAAAAGGCTGGTGTCCAGCTTGAGGCTCCCAATTCTTTTTCTGACTCCTCCTTTTCACAGTACTCATGAATTTCCAGATCAAGACCCCAAACTGATGACATTACAGCATGACACTCTGCCATATGAGAAGAGAGCACAAGGATTTAGAAGGGAGAATGATGGGTCTGCCTTTTTCCTTTTGCAGTCCTCGATGGAACCCTTCCAAATGGAAAGATGCAGGGCCAGAAAGGGCTTCCTGGCTGGTTTTCTTATGGTAAATAGGGCAAATCAACTGCAACCCACTGAGAGCAGTGTGGAGCAGATGAAGGGAAAACGTTAACAACTTTTAACAGCATGTGATAACTGAAGCTATGTCAAGGAGAGCTTTCCTCAAGGATCTTTGGGATGATGCAATGGGCACAGCAGTGAGGGGAGAAGAAGCAAACCCTATGGAATTTGGGCTGTGGCCTCGTGCCCTCATGCCCACAGGAAGTGGATTGTTCAGCACAGCTCACGAGCCTGCTGTGCTTTCTAGGCACTCCAACTCCAGGAAGGTACAGACAAATCAGAGAGCATCTGCAGGAGCACAGCTAGCATGATTAAAGGGGTGAAGGATTGACTTATTAGGGAAGAAGATTAAAGGAACTAAATATGTCGAGGTTGGCTAAGTAGCAACTTAAGACGGGACATGAATGGTAACAATCCTCCGGCTTTTGAAGGATTCTAACAGCTGGGAGAGAGAAAGAAAAGGGAGGAATTGACAAGTCTGGTTCAAGGGGTGACCAGTAACTGACTGAGCATGTGATAATTTTGGTCAAATAACAAACAAACAAAAAAATCCCAATCAAAATCCCAGATAGCTCATGGGTATCTAAAAGGAAATAATAGACACTGAACTGAGTTGCATTTTACAGAGATGTGGATGGTGTGAGCTGAGCCATGTGCTTCAGTAGTCTCCTATGTCTTGGCTGTAGTACATCAGCGCTGCAGTCCTTGCTATGTCTGTCAGTAATTGCTCCTCCTCGGAGCACGGCTGCTAACACATGCAAGGGTTAGAGTGGGAAGGCTGTGCTGGGCACTCCATTCTCACTGAGGCCAGATCTATGAGGAGTAGAAAACAGGAGCTGAGCTGATGATGTGGGGTGAGGAGGCTGCTCAAGAGCACCTCGTGTTCCCTTCCTGTCTCATTGTGGGGATCTGAAGGACTTAAATGTGCTGTTAGCTTTGTACCTTTAACTTGCCAATAGGATCAGGAATCAGATTAAAGATTTCACCTCCTCCTCGTTTCCTTCCTGCAAGTTGCATGGCCATTGCACAGAGCATGTGCTGAGCTGCCAGAAATTCTGCGTGTTGAGAAACTTACTCTAAAGACAGCGTGAAATGGAGGTGTCAGAAAGCTTCGTGCTGCTAATTAAGCTGGTGTGCACGGAAACATAACTGTTGTCAGGGTTTAATTCCGTACTGTGCCTTAAAGCTCTGTTGATGCAGCTCTCTCCTCCTGCCCTGCAGCCTCCCAGATCTCCTCACCCAGCACTTCTCTTGACAGCTCTGCCCATGCCCTTGCTCCCCACCACTGCTGCATTTTATCTCCCTGTGTAGGTAAGCTTCCCCAAAAAAAGCCCCTAGCACATCCTCTGGGTTCTCTGCTCCCCTTTTGCTTAACACCTGTCCCACAATGGTATTTCCCAGCCTGCCCCTACAAGGATAACAAGCTGTCTCTTGGTAGGGTCCCTTGCTTTGTTGCTGATAAACCCGAGGTGGGTCCATGGAGAAACTGAATATATATGCTTTGGAAAAGTGCCAGAGAGCTGGGCCTTGGGAGGGAAACACCTGGGCTAGTCTGTATTCCAAAACAAGGTCCCTCAGGCACAGTTTTCACTCATGTTCGTGGAAGTCAGGTGTAAACAGACAGTATAACTTTCAGGAAAGAGGGAGATTGCTGTATTTCTATCCTCAGTAATAGGAGGCACGAGGCCCAGAGGAGGTGGTGTCCCTTGCAGGACACTTGGGTTCCCAGCCCTCAGCCCCTGTCGGTGCAGGCAGCCTCCCTGGAAAGGATGAGGCTGTCTTCTTTCTGTGCTGTGGAGGTGGGGCTTCTTCAGCCCCTGCTCTGCTCTGCTCTGCTCTGCTCTGCTCGCCTCTCCTCTCTGCGGTCAAGGCATGCGGATTTAGTGATGAACCAGCATTGGCTACGTTGCAGAGGGTGGTGGTGGCTTGACCTCGTGGCATGCTCTATAGGTCTTCATAGTCTGCCTTCCACAAGGTGTGGGTTTACCAGAATGAGAAGTGCTGTAAGGGGGGCTTCCTACCACGTAACCAGCAGGAGTTGTACGTGCTGCCTCATCTCATGGGGCTGTGCAGTCCTTCGGCTGAGTCCAGCGCCTGGGACACCTCTTGACACCCAGGCAGAAATAACCAATATTGCCTGTAATTCCCTGTCACTGTTGGTTATCTACACAAACAACAGAGAGATGCTTGAGAGGTCAAGGCAGGCGGGATGTAGTGCCAGCAGAATACAATATGGGGGTGTGTTCCCATACAATAAGTTCTGCACGATTTGAAGCCAGCCCCCCTCCTCCATGTGTACTGCCTACACCCTCCTCCCTCTGCCTCCCCCCTCTTGCACAGAGTGTTTTTGCAGAAAACGCCGTGGGGAAAGCGGCCTTTGCTAAATGTTTTATAACGTGCCAGGGAACCTTTATCAAACATTTAATCCCAAACCTGGCTTTGAAGCAGGGAGGCATACAATTCCGTAATTAATTTTTTTTTTACCTTCTTTTGCTAATCGCTGATAAAAAGCTTAATTCTATTAACAACTCGACTTGACAAATTGCACCGTTCAACGGAAGCGTTTAGAAATTAATTACGCATTTTATTGCATTAGATCGGATAAACAGGGGAGCGCCGGCGGAGCAGGAGAGGAGCATCAGCGCAGGGCCCACGGTTGGGATGGTGGCCATTTTTTTCACCGGCTCCGAGCGAGCAGTTTACATGTCTGGAAAATCGCTGACGGGACTGTTTTCCTGTTTGTTTGTTCTGGTCTCTTTGCTGATTGCAAAAGTTCCACGTAGGAGAGTTTATTTTTGTAAAGGTGAATTGCAAAGCTATGGTGAAAATTCAGCTAAGCACAAATTTCTGTGCTGAACAGCCTCCAGGGGGGACAGCCAGGCTCAGTGAGTCTGAGGATAATGAGAATTTGGGATATATGAGCACACTATGAGGTGCAGAACCAGTGACGTCTGTGTGGCACAAATGAACAGACTGGGACAAGGGGAAGTCCAGTACGGAGTATGTACACCTGGCAAGGGAACCCCTGGGTTTTTAATGTATGTGTGTGTGCATAGATGTAGATGCACGTGTACATCAGCATGCCTAGATACATGTACACACATGCATATGCATGTAGATACAAATATGTTCTCAAATCCCCTGGTGTAAAATTCAGAAACCATTCCTAGTTTGTTGAAGGTAGTCTAAAAAAAATAAGGGAGATCAGAAACCAAAATGGCATGTCAGTTTTACCTACCATTCTGCCTGCCCACAGTGAGATTTAAGGATATTATGATTCAGAATTGCATTAGTGAGTGTCTGGGTTTGAGATGCAGTTTTCACTCTGGGTTGTTTTGAACCTTGCTGACATTTGGAGGAAGATTTGGGTTCATTCCTGTTAACCTGGGATGCATGAATGGCATATCTTCTTAATTCCAGTTTTGCTGGCTGTGTGCTGGGTTGTTTTTTTCTCAACTTTGTTTTTATTTCTTAGAGGCACATCAATAACCTTTCTCCTTGGCTGTAATCCATATCGTTGTGACCCTGATGAGTTTTAGTCTGATTCTGGAAAAGGCAAGGAGAAGAAAATTAACTTCATTTCTCACTTCAGCCTCATTTTCCGTTCGTGGGCTGGATAAATGTGGGTGCCTGTAACCAGCTCTGTCAGCTGGTAAGCTTTTCTCCACGATGTGTGTGGACCAGGCTGCTTGTGTGCCCTGGGGCAACTCCTGCTTCCTCCCCACTGGCTCCATCTGCAGGGAGAAGACACATAGAGTGGGCAGCAAAGACCAGAGATGCTTCAGGCCGGGTCAAGCCCGCCTTTTATTCCCCAGTGAGTCTAGGCACAGCCTCAGGAGAGGGAGGCAGCAGGGACGGCGGTGTCCAGACTGCCCAGGAAAAGACCTGCTCCCACAGGGAGTCAGAGTGACCTGCCCACACAGCTGCAGATGCTTGTTTTTAAAAAGCAGCCTGCCCCAGCCTGGTTCTTGGCCATTTCTATTCCCTAGCAGCCTCCACTACGCTGGCCTCTCCAGACACATCCCCCGTGGCTGCGTCCCTCTGTCCTTCACACGCAGTCTGCAGGTGGTGGCCAGAGCTCTGGAGCAGCAGTCACAGGATGCTCTCCTGACATCTATTTTTACAGTGCTTGGCAAAGACAGTAATTGGGGACTCTGTTAGAGCTGTTCCTGGTTGCAGGAGGTGCAGAGGTGTGAGGAGACGGCCAAGGTGCTGGGGAATAGGGAGATCATTTATGCTTCCTTGGTGCACATATCTCTTCAGATTGTGCTTTTCCTTTACTTTGAAGGCATTGATTGTAATTCTTCAGTTATGGCTAAGTTTAGATTTCCATTCTCAGGCTTATTTTTCGCTTTCTAACCTTTATTAGGCGAAACTAATTTGTTTGCATAGTGAGATGTTCAAAACCAGGTAAGAGATGTCAAGAGCAGGAGGGATTTTTTTTTTTTTCCCTCTCTCTCAGAAAATGCAGAATTAGAAAGACTCACACTTTGGAAAAATCATACATTGAGCTCATCGTCTCTTACTGCATCTTGAGTCTTCTTGACTCAGGTGCTCTCAACAGCTTTGGCTTGCCAGAGCTCATGATGTCAACACTCCTGCACAGGTATTTTTCATAGGCAACAGCTGGGAACCAGAGGGGGGAACCCAAGAAGGGGCATGGCCAGTTTTAGATAGCTCTTATTAGGGAGGGGAGTGTGTGGGGAGGGCAGACAAGGGGCTGTGGTAATCAAAGGCAGGCAGAGAGTAATCTAGTTGTGGGAGCATGAGAGAGGCAGAAACAGATATACAGATGGTGCACAGCAACTAAGAAAAGAAACATGATGAAGGAGTGAAAGAAAAATAAATAAAAGTTAATAGAGCTAAGCAAAAAATACTGAGAAGAAAAATATAGTGCTGCTGAAAGAGGGAACAGAATGAACTCAGAGACAGGCAACAGGGACGCTGCTGAGAAAAAAAATATTAACAATGAAAGATAGATCACAGCATGCTAGATGGCAAGAAATAAACAGCAAGTTTATACAATTTCAAGGAAAACTATTGAGGCAAAATGTGTAGAGGGAAAAGGGAGGGAGAGGAAAGAAGGCAAGATTGGGAAAAAGGAATTCAAAGGTTCCTTTGAAAAGAATAATTAAGTGACTAAGGCATCAGTGCCAAATTACTGTGGTACTCCAGGGGCTGAGGCATTCAGCGATGAAACCTGCAGGGATTGCTGGGGAGGGGGGCTGAACCGAGAGGACCAGGAGACTGGTGGCAGGCTCCCAGCCCACCCTCCCCAGGCGCTGCGCAGCCATGTGCTGCTGCTGGTCTGGGTCCCTGCACAGCCCCGGGGACCTTCTTGGCAAGCAGGTGAGGTTTAGGGAAGACATGTCTGGCAAAAATGGGGTGAGGAGAAATACATTTGCCTCAATAAGCCTTCTGGCTGATGGGTCTGTGCTGCTTTTGAGGCTCTGTCTGCCCTTTCTGAGGTGCTTACTCTTGGCTTGCAAAGCCAAGCCCTCTCTTAAGGGCACAATGCTAGCATTACACAGGGTGGGAGCTAAGGGGGAATATGCCATCGATGTCCAATGAGGCAGGAGGAATTTATTAGTATTTAAAACTAAATCAATGCACTGCCTGAAAAAATGATCCTTTGCCCTGAATATTAATGTCAATTTGGCATAGATAATTTAAATTTAATTTTGTTGTATAGGATTCCTTCTCAGCCCTGTGCATGAATGGACAAGTAATTTTGCAACATGACTTCATCCAGCCTCTGTATTTGTAAAGCCGTCAAAACGCGTTCAGCCACAGGCCAGGATTTCCCTATCTCCTCTCTCCCCTGGTCCTCTGCTTTCCTTTACTGCCTTTGCAGTGCTAAGCTTGATGGAGCATGGCAATGACAAATGTGAAAACAGTAAGCAAAAGATTTTCACCCTTGCAGAATGAGCCCTGGCAAAACCACCGCTGCATTCCTTGCTCAGGTTCCAGGAGCTATTAAGAGAGGTCTGCAAAGGTTTATTAATTATACTGGGCCTTCTTCAATATGAACAGCGTGCACATTTTGTTCCCATTTCCCCACATCTCTCTGTCACCTGAATAGGCCTCTGCCTGTGCAAAATTTTTTTACAAGAGAAGGAAGCAGCATATCCAGGCAGGCCCCTTCCAACATGTGTATGCCGCCCCAGTGCACCTAAAAGACCTTTGCCCTGAGAACTCAGCCTGTGCTGACACTGCAGTTATAGCTGGGCAAAACAGGAAAACTTAGTGTCCTCAGGATGTTGAGCAAATCAGACTTTCTTCTGAATTCTGCTCGGTGCCAATTGACAGCTCCCTGGAAAACCCACCAGGTGAAACACATCTGTAGGAGTTCATCATTTACAGGCCTGACACCTAGAAGTGCAGCTGAGCATCTCAGCTTCCACTAATAGAAGTCAACATGACCCGACAGGACTTTGATCTCCTGCAAACAACACCAGGTTTCAGCAGGCCAGCGGTGGCTGTAGGGCTTTGTGGGCAGTTTACAAGGGACTCCTCGGGTCCCTTCACTGAAGAGCTTAGCCTTTAAGAGCATGATCCCGTAAATCGGCGCTTAGGCAACTAGCCCATCGGGTTTAATGGGATTACTGGCGTGAGCAGGGCTTTGTGAGACAGTCGTGAGGAGCGGTGGCAATGGATGGAGCTGCAAGATTGCTGCACAGCATGAGGGGGATGCATACAGCCCTGGGAATGCATTTATTGCACTCACAGGGATGGGGTTGGGGTTGGTGCCACTTGGGAGGGGGCATTGCCATTTGTTTTGCATTCTGCTGGAGTATGTTGAAGGCTAGATGAAGGCAAAAGTGACGTGGGATTGGGGCTGTTCGGGCAGGGAGGATGCCAGACAGATCATCAGACGTATTGGAGCTGAGGAAACGTGTGATGGGTGGAAAAGGGGACACAGTGAAAGGTGCAGAGAGGCACAGTTGCGAGCAGTGCTAAGACCATGACTGATGGTTTCTGAGGTGGCTGAGGCACTGCCAAAGTGGGGCAGAGGGAGATTCATAATTATTTTGTTCCAGTTCAAAAGCAGATCTTGAATTGATGATATTTGCAGCCTTTCTGCTGTCCCTCTCTGCAAGCACGGTAGCTTGGGTAGAGCAAATACTCACAAAGAGGATATTCCTATTATCAGTATTTCTGTCAAAGGTGAATTTGAAATAGTCTGTTGGATGGGGAAATTTGCATTTCATGCTGCCAACTATTGTCTGAGTCATAGGTTCTGTTTTTTGCTGGCCCTTAATTAGCTGAGTCAAATTGGATAAATCACACACTAATTTACCTACCAAAATCTTTGAGTGGCCCGCCCACAAATAGGTGCCATCTCAGTCTGACTGGGTCACTTCTGAGCCTCTCAGTGCATCGTGCGGGCCATGAGCTATGCTGAGAAGCACTGGTGGTGCTGGTCTGCTTTCCACGGCCCCCCACATAAGCTCAGCCTCAATCCTTACCCACGCTTGCACATTTTCCAATCATACACGTGATTTGTGTTGTGCTGATTTTGTTAGCGATGCAGATGTTACAGTCCGGTGGTATGTAGGAGGGAATGGTGGATTTTACAGCTGACTGCAATATTCACAATGTGTTTAATGTGTGAGGAAAAGATTATTTGCTGCCAGAAAATACATCAATAATCCCAAATAACAAATAAGCATGAGAGACGGATATTTCCTTTGCTATCACAAAGATGCTAGCTTTCATCAGACGCTTTTATTTTCTCACTCACTTTGGAACTTGTAAGTGGGTTTGGTCAACAGTACAGCTTCCTCCTGATTTCAGTGAGGAAAAAAACCCTAGCTATAGCCCTGCAAGCTATTACCTCTTAAAGCACCATTTGACATGAGTTTCAAGTGCTGTTTAGCTCCAGGTTTTGCAGAGTCGTGTGATGTCTGTCCAGGAAACCTAGTAATGTTTTCCAGATGGCATTTTCCAGAGGATGGCATCCACTTGCCGTGGATGTAATTTCTGCCTGCATGGGGATGGGCAGGGAGAAAGGACAATTTGGCATCCCCCTTTCCCTGGCAGCAAGCTGCATTAAAAACACATCCCCCCTCCTGCACTGCACACCAACAGGCTGCCCCTTCACTGTCCCTGGTCAGTTTGTCATGCCCAAGGACATCCTACTGTCCCCCCTGCTCCCTCTCCTCTTCATCCTGCCCAGTTTCCTGCCAGATTGGGGCCCTGACATCACCCCAACAGCTGGTCAGCATTTTGAAGTCTACAGCATCATCTGTGTTGGAAATGCTCGTGGGCCTCACTGCTGCTGGGGATGGAGAGGAAACCACGAGAGTCCCACCAAAAGCTGGACATTGGTACAGCCACACTGGAGCTGCCAAACCTTCCTCCCCCTTTCCTCCCTTCAGCCGGGTGGCTGGCAGCCTTCTGGGATGCTGGCCGAGGCGGCTGTGATGTTCTTGAAGCTGGTGGCTTGGGGTTCATGCTTCCAGGCTGAGCGTGGGCCCCGAAGGGATCTCGCAGGAAGCCAGATGCCATGCTCATCTGTGCACTTGCCTCTCTGCCTGCGTGCGTGCGAGCTCACAGGGTTGACACGTGTGCTCGGGCAGGGAGGAGAGGAGGAGTGGGAGGTGCTGGCTGTACTTCCAGAAGTTTCTGGCACAGGCTGCCTCTTGAGGGCCTCCCTTGGTAATGTGGTACCCAGCACCTGGTAGGCTCCCTCAAAGAAGGCAGGTTCACGACATCTAACGTTGGACATGCAGCATGGAGGCTGGGAGAAGCAGACCAGGCAGCACATCCTGCTCTCTGGGAAAGCTGGTGCTTTTTCCTTCCCGTGTATAGAAGCTGGAGGGAAGTGATCCATGCAGATGAACAATATGGAGCTCTTGGGAGGGACGTGTTTGTCACCTGAGGTGTGCGGGCACCCCAGGCTCTCCGTGCTGGAATGCCTGGATTTGTACATCTGCCTTCCCCAGGGATTAAATCCACTTGGCAGGGCTGGCATGCAGGATGTGCCTGGTTGGGCACACACACGTGGGGCTATGTGGGGGGTGTGCCACCCTGTCCTCTGCACGTGTTTGCCAGCGTGTGAAGTGTGCACACATTCCCTGCCTCTAACTACGGGGATTGTTAATCCTGTTTATAGCCAGCAGCAAGATGGGCAGGGAGCCGCTTAACAAGAGCTGACACATGAAAAAAATAAGGCTTTTGTCTCCATTGTACATTAAACAATTCATGAGGTTTGGGGTTGAATAAGACATTTAATGAACATTGGCCTGTTCGGGCTGCCTGCAGCTGGTCATTTCTCACCCAGGGCTGGGTGCTTTTAAAGGCAGAAGAAGGAGACGTCAGCTTTGAGTTATAAAATTTTAACAAATAAATGGCATTTCCTACTTATCTTAAAATGGAGAAATAGGGAGGAAAGCTAATAGCTGCGTTTCCAAGTATCTCAAACAATGACAGGTTTGTAGACCAAGCTAAACTGAAGTGAGGGTTCTCTGTGAATAGCTTTATTTATTTATCAGTGAAACTATTTGTTCAGTGGTACAGGAGTGGAGCCAGAATCCCTGCTTGTTTTGCAGCAGGCACCTTGTTAGTTCTCTTCTTAGAGCTCACAGAAGCACGCGGGGCGGAGTAATGAGAAGGGAACGATTAGGGAACAGATCAAACCTTGTAAGGTTGGCTAATTGGGAGTTGGAAGGAGTCTGCTGAGAAGACTGGGAGACCTTTGCCTGTGGTTACAGGGATGTGTGGTTACCTGCATCAGTGCAATCTTTGTTTTATTTTATGTAAGATCACTTCCCTTCACTTTAAAAGAAGAAAGTAAAAAGAGATAAATATGTTTACACACTTTAAATGTTCAGAAATATAACTTTATGGGCCCACTATTATGTTGCTGTGCTCCCACTTGATTCACTGCACCAGTTTCTATGGTGCCAACAAGAAGGATCAGATTTAGCTTTCACAGCTCTTCCTCTCTGTGGGGACATGGAATATGAAGTAGTAGGAAGGTGGATTCACTTCTCTCTTGGACTTAGACATTAAGCACCAGCACTGGTGCAGCCTTCCTGATGTCACTTTTTGGCTTTTGATAGGTTGCTTTCGATTGAATTCTTGGTGGGAGTTGTCCTCTCCTGGTCCACTTCTCTACCTGGAGCCCAGTTGGGACACCTGCCAGCGCCTCAGCAGAGGCCAAAGGCCAGATGGACCTGCAGGCACTGGGTGCTCCCTGACCCCTGCGCATGGTCTGTCCAGATTGGAACCCAGAGCTGAGGCAGCTGCAGGGAGGGGGTGTGCTGCCACTGCCAACCAAGTACTGCAGCTGAATTTGCTTTTGGGGAGTCTTTCTTTGCTGCTGGCTTAGAGCACAGCTGCTGATTTCCCATACTGAAGGAAGCAGCGAGGTTGCCTTTCCCTCCCTGGTGCACGCAGACCCCCTGCTCCAGTGCTGGGACACAGGCTGGCAGCCCAAAACAGATGGTGCTGTTTTCCGCTCAGCCTGCACCACTGCCCGAGGCAGACAGCAGGCACATGGACTCCCATCAGATGATGGAGGAGAGGGCATCTCAACATGATGCTTTTGCCCATCCATTCGAAGTAGAGAGTTCGGGCTCAGGCTTGGGACACCAGTCCAACTGGTTCTCAGCAGCACAGTTCTGTTGGAAAGGAACAACTTTGCTTTGAAAATCCTGTTTATAATCCCAGTCCAGCTTTCACTACAGCAGCAGGGGACTTTTGTTTTGGCCTGCCTATAATACTGAGGCATTTTGCTCCAGAACAAAGAATCCTGTTATAGCAACAATCTCTATTAGTGCATATTAATGTGCTCAGTTTGTGTAATCTATTTTACCATGCAATTTATTTTAACATTTATTTTAACACTTTCTACCTCTACACTGGATTAATAACAACCTCATCACCTATCAGTGGGAGGAAGCTATTTAGGATATTTAACCTTATATGCTCTGGCATTTAGTTCACTGTTTAGATTGTAGCCTTTAAGCACGACGACCTTGTTTTTTTTTTTTTTTCCTCGTACAGCAGCCTGATCCAAACTACAGCTCTATAAATAGCCATTACTACTAATGCATCTAATACGGTATGGAAAATTGATGTGAGTTTAAAAATGTCGTGAAGGAGAAAAACGCAGCACGATATGGGATCTTTAATGGTCTCAGGAATCATAGTATTGGTTTTGCATTGCAGTTATCTTCCTCACTCCTGCAGGTCTTCATGTCCTTAAATCACATGCTCCTCAAATCAGGAGGGGGATCAGCAGTGTCATGGTCTCAGTGGAGGAACATAGTCAAATGGTACAAAAAGCCATTTTCTTTGGATGTCTCCTGACTCAAGTTGTTACTGCAGATCTGTATGAACTTGCCTTTGAGATCTGATCAGGTCATGTCCCAAGGTATTGCTTTTTCTTGGCTAGCCTTGGACACCATAATTTACGGATGCAGCTGTAAAATAATCAGCTTTACAGTTGCTTCCTTTCCAGAGAAATGCCTGCCCTCAAACACAGGGGCAGAAAGTAGAGCAGGGGATTACACGGGAAGATGATATGCTGTGCACAAACATATTCAACAGCCTCAGGCTTTGACACCAAGTTATTGTGCTAATGCCATGCACGCTGGTACACTGATTGTTTGGAAAGGCAGTGTCTTTAATGAGTGGGTCAAAACTGTGTTTGTTTTTTTCATCCTGTAAAACTAGAGTTATAAGCCCAGTCTGATCCTTCACTGCCATGAGATTTGTAACCCATAAGCTTGATTCCCAGAGAGGCAGGAACTCTTTGAAGCACAATTGTATCGGTCAGTTGGATGGCCTTGGGTCCCATCACTTGAGTCTCAGAGCAGAGACCCTAGTACTGTAGCTGAGTGGGGCTGAAGCTGCCCTGCCACCAAGTGGCATTTGTTCATTCCAGTCAGAACGAGACTTGCTCAGTGCCTGGGCCTTGGCTGTGCGTAAGCTGACACCGAGAGCACCAAGGAGACTTTGCTCAGTAGTAAGTGGTGGATCAAAGCCAGCTCTTCCTGTATGGGACAGTGACAGCTGTACAGGCTACAGTGACAGCTGTATTCCGGTGTCAAGACTGGTGAGACGACATGGCTGAACTGGTTTTCTACTTTGCTGTAGGAATCTTGGAAAAACATTTAGGATTAAGCCAGCCTTCAGACAGGAGAATCACAGCACCTTCCACTGCACGTGAAAGCATCAGGCAGCCTCTCTACCCATCCTTTGGTGTATATTTTCTCTGTCTCTCTCCTTTCACCCCACCATATGTGGCACGTTGGATGTGCTGCTTCCCCCTCCTGTTTTCTGCCCCAAGGTTGTTGTGAGCTTAAGAGTGATGTCTGGTAACGCTCTTTATTGCACATAGTGCAGAGAAATATGAGGATGGCAACCCTACAAGAGCAGATGGCTTCACATGCCTGGATCTGTTTCCTCAGACAAAGTAGGATACTGCAAACTGGTTTTCATTTCACTTGGTAACATCTACTTGAAATATTGGTGGGTGTTGTACCGTTTGGAGAAGCAGGCAGGCTGTTACAAAGACTCACGTGGGCAGGGTGGAGTGAGGGCGGATAGGTGATGGGAATCCTGCACATTTCTGCTAGAGTGTCCCTTTCTAGAGGAGAGGACAGGGTAGAAAATGAAAGAAGTTGTAAGGAGAGGGGAATTTCTCTGTGCTCCACTGCATGTGAATACGGGCCCATCTCCAGCAAGGCTGGCTAGGAGTAAAGAGACTCACCGTTTGGGAGGAGTCAGCTGTGGAGCCAGTTTGGACACCTCAGGCATGGACTGCAAAGGCTCAGTTTCTCTTGTTGGAGCGTGTACAAACACAGTAAATATATTCTCCAGACAATCAGCATCCACATTCAGCAGAGACTACAACATGGCAATGTTTGCAGCACAAGCAGGAGGCCTCTGCACCACACATTTGCGGGGTAGTACTTGGAGGAGCAGGTGGGGGAAAGGTGGGGACATAAAGAGACAAGCAAAGAGCAAGGTCGTCTCTGTGTGCAGAGAGAGAACTCACCAATGGGCAGGAAGGAGGGGACAGAAAGGATTAAGTAGAACAGGGAGGAAAGGAAGATTCACAGGCCAGGGATGTCAGAGGCAGTAGTGTTCCCAGGGCCACAGTCCCAGAAGCCATCCCTCCTCATCCCTTCATCACCCTGCATGACAATGCTGTCCCCTTCTGTCAGACAGCAGCCTCCATATTAACGGAGGTCTCCATCATTTCAGCTTGCTAGCCCACCCGCTCCATGTTAACGCATTTCTGATAATTACCATTTTTCAGAACTATTTTGACTGTTAAAAAATGCTTTTTTAAAAATATAAGCTGATTAAAAGAGACTACTCATTAGCATAAGCTCCTTGCTGTTCAGCCCTCTTTCCAATTAAAAGCACTCATCTGTGGAGACCTCGATTCTCCCCTGTCCTCTGGGCTAGCTTTTTGGACATTTTTCCCTGGCAGTTTGCTTTATTTTGTCTCATCTTCCTTTTTTTAGTTTCCTCTCCAGCAGATTTCTGGCAAGGGTGGAAGAGGATTCAGGCAGGTGGAGGCTTAGGTATTTAGTACCAGGTGAAAACTAGAATGAATTTGTTGTTCCTTAAAGCATCATCTTCTGTTTATTGCTGCTGGCTTGGGAGCAGAGCAGCAGCATGTTGGCTCCCAGGTTCTTGGAGATGAACCTCCCAGGGCAGCGATCTCCTCCAGTCTAAACAGCATTAGGCTGGTGGCATGTTTGGATGGCAGATCTGTAATGCAAATCCAGGGGTGCTGTGCAGTAGGTGTTGATTTCTCTCTCATTCAGCACTAAGCCAAGGTCCCAGCAAGGGATCAGCTGGCTCTGTGTTGCAGGGAACACAGCATTATGAGGAGCTGCAGAGGTCCCAACCACAGCGCCACATGATGGCTCCCAATTTCTGTAGCCCCAGTACTTTGAAAAATTTTAGCGCAAAGAACTGTTTTCTGTCTTCCTTAGTGTTCCCCAATGGTCCTAAATTAAATAAAGCAGCTTCCCTCATTCCTTCCCTCAGTGTCACCTGTTTCTAAGCAGCTGCCGTGTTTAGGTCTGAAGTAGCAGCAGTTTTGAGGCCACTGAGGTCTGTCACCCAGAGGGGCTCTGGAAACCTGCAGCAGAACTGGAAGGCCCTGCAAATGATAGTCAACACCTTCTAAGCACTGGCCATTAAATAACTGAGGCGAGAATGGTGTTTAAGCTGTCCCAAAGCAATCTGGCACTGTAGCCAGCTTGATCAGTAGGAATTCAGATCTATGGCATGGATGAGTTCCTTGCTGGTGCTCTGCAAGCCTTCAGAAAGAGGGAAACTTGCTGGCATGTATGGACCCAGCTCACCAGCATGTATGGAAGGAGGAGATTTCTCCAGACAGTGTTGTTTAGAAGTCTGTTCACTGTTAATAGTTTTCCATTCTATGGAATGATGGCAGACCTTGAGCTGCTCTCATTTTCTAAGAAGAATTTTGGTGGTTCACCTGTGAAATGCAACAGGTGACTGCCATCAGCAAAAATCTGGTTTCTTCATTTGAGGAGGTCCTTCCTCAGCTACAGTCACGTGTCACTTTGTGCCACTAAAGAGAAGGGACTTAAAGACTCTGCTTGTGAGAATGGCTTGGACATAAGTTTTTGTCTGAGCAAACTCAGGACTGGCTGGCCAGGGACCTGTAACCCATCATGGGAATACTAGAAGACAGCAGACATTTTCCTCGTCCTTGTTTTCATTCTGTCCTTGCTAAGGCTTGTTTGGATTGGAGCTGTGACCAGGTTTGGCTCAATATCCCTTCTCCTCATGCTTTTTCAGTGTCTTATGCTTAGCCCTGCAGGAGCTGACACTGCTGTGGAGAAGTGAGACTGGCGTCTAATTTGCGTCATGCCTCGGCAGCTATAGTCTGACTGCAGGCTCCTTCTTCCTGGGGTTCCTCTAAGAGCCAAAAAAGAACAGCTGATTTTCAGATCCGGAAGGGACTGGAGATGGCTGGGAGGTTAGATACTCTGGGGTTAATGGTCATCTCTTTCGCATCAACTCTCTGCTGGTGGAAGTCCATTGATTGTAATGAAGTGATGCCTGATTTACCATGACAGTCAGAAAAGCATCACTCTTAGTTTATTTATTTCCTTTAGCACTGAAAAATGAAACCCTTCTGAACTGCAGGGGAGAATTCCACAGTCACGTGAGAGATTTATTCCATTAAAAAGAGCTGCCCTTTCACACAGACTCTTTATACTCCACACCCCACCCTTTGGTCCAACATTCTCCTTCTCTGCTCTCCCACACCAGTCTGTAAATCCCCTGTTCAGTTGTACATACTGGGAGTGGATGATGTTGTCTCTTGCTTATACCATGGCACTTCAGAAATAACTTGACAGAAGTTTGTGGCACTGCAGCAGTGAGGCCTCAGGTTAAGCCATTCCATGTATCTTCTCTGCTTGCTTGACTGTCTTTTCAAAGCTGTCAGCCAGGCTAAGGTCTCACGTGAAATTCTGAAGTAACCCAAAGTGGACAGCCTGAATAGCTACAAAGGTCAAGACAATGCCTTGGCTCTGGTGAAGGGCCAAAGTCAATCCTGGTCTCACTCAGTTGCTTCAACTACATTACACCAGGATGACTTTGGTTTAAGGTGGTGGCTCTACCTTGTCAATCAATAATCTAGGCTCACGTTTGCAAAGCTGGATGCATACTACTGTCCTGCTTTCAGAGGCAGGGAAATATAGGTGGAAAGTCCAGACTGGGACCAGAGTTTGCATTGAGCTCTCCAGGATTTGCTCTGGTATGTTGTTTTTCACCAGCAGAACTCCTGATGTCCTGCAAAAGTAGAATGAGTGTCATTATCCTCATTTTGTAGTTGTGAACTGGATTGGGAAGGAGTTGCCAGGGCCAGCACAATGTGTCCTCCAGTGCTGCCCTGATGCCTCCAGGAGCCAGACCCAGCAGGCACTAGACTAGGGCTGGAGTACTCCCTATCTCTGAAATCCTTTAGGAAGGCCATGTCACCTGTCCATCATTTTTCACCATGCAGTGGCCACACCACACTTACAGCTAAGAGAACATAAAATAGGAAGGAAAATACTAGTGGAGAAGAGCTGGTCTTGCTCTTTCCAGCAGCTCTCCCTGAATGGCAGCTCTCGCATCCTTCTCAAAGTGGGGACAACATATATGTGTTCGTCCATCTCTCCCCGATGTGTGGGGCAGCTGTGGGTGCTGGTTTTTAAGAGAGTGTATTGCTGTCACAAACAGGCACGCAGAGCACTTTGTTCCCATCAGCCATGGCAGAATCAGTAGCATCTTCATGGTAAGTCTTGTTGGTTCAATTTCAACCTGAAGACAGAGAGGCTTTAGGGCAAACAGTCAGGACTTTGCTCTTCAATTTGGCCACGGGGTCTGTCTGATTTGGTTTTGCTGTCAAACCATGTTTCTTTGACCTTACAGAGGCTGAGCGGGAGGGTTGGTCCTAAGGACTTGGTTCCTAGTGGGTTTGCACACATCTGAAACTGGCCATCGTGGTGACAAGGTGCTCTGGAGGGAAAATGGGACAACAGACAGGCAGTGCTTGTTTGAAAAGCTGCAGAGTTTTTTTACATATGAGGAGTTTTAAATTCAGGCCATAGGGTCTCAGTAGTTTCAAGTCTTATGAGAACTTTGCAGGCACTGCTGCTCTTTCTCATAGTAACAGCATTTCCTCCTGACCCAGGGTACTTAAATACTCTAATATTAACTCTAGAATAGACAAGTATTTGTAGACAGCTCATCTAGAGATGGATATTTATTATTTTCTACCTAGAGTCAGCAGTCCCCATGGGCATCCATGTATTAATCTTAGGGAACTGTGATGGATGAAAAGTAGGTTGCTCTCTGCAGTCAGGTAGTCTGTACATGGGAAACTTCAGATGTACAGAAACTGAAGGGGCTGAAAAGTAAGGGGTGCCACAGGATAGCTGGGTGGGTAGGTAGATGCTCTTTATCACTTGGGTTTGGACAGATTGTTCATTTCATCTTCTCTCATTTGCTAAATTCCTACATATTAGGAATAAGGAAATGAGATGGGCATAACAGGGATAAAATTCAAAGTAATTTCCAAAGATGAATTTCAATTAGACCTGAACCATTTGGGTCTGTCCAAGGAAGCTCTTCTCTCTCATCCAAGACATAATGAAATGCTTCTCTTTATCCTGCCTCGTGCAGTTTCTCTTCCCTTGCAATTCTGCAAGGTTGTCTGCTTCCTCTGCTGCCAGGGGCTTCCTTCAGCTCTTATCCAGGTTACTTCTTATCCTCTCTGGTAACAGGTCCCTCTCTGGTCTGACTAGAGATGGGACTCCTATGAGGGACAGAAAGAGTCAAGTAGTGAACAGAGAAGTCATCTAAAAGCAGGGAGAGGGACTCTGATCCTCTTCAAAAAAGTGTGCTGCAGTTGCTAGGACCAGCTCCCAGCATCAACTTTGTAAGAAGTCTGCCCCCTCTTTTAGGCATCTAGGTATTTTCCTTACTTTAGGAAGGGACTAAAACCCCAGACACAAACCAAAACAAAAAGCCTGACATCAGATCTAATTAATAATAATAGAAAAGCCAATTTCACAGCCCATTACCCCTCATAGCCAGGTGGGGGGTAGGAAGGTGAGGAGGAGGAGGGACTTGAAGCAACATGGGCGGGTATGTTTGTGGACCTTATAAGAGAGATGGGGCGACGGTGGCTCACAGAGTTTCCCTGCCAGACGTATAGCTTTAGGCTCCATTAACCCAGAACCCAACAGAAGGTACCATAGCCAAGGGGAAAATCTTTAAAAATGCCGACAGCATCATTTTGCTTCATTAGCAGGGCTCCTGCGTGCCTCCTTCTCTCTTCGCTACCGCTCTGACCCCCTCCCCTCCATGCCCCCTCCTTTCCCTCTCTTTCCGTTTTGTTTAACTGAAGGCAATTCATCTCGTTTTAATTAATTTTTACTCGCAGCGTTATCACCCCAAGTATAAAGGCAAAAAGTTGTTTTTTTTAATTACAAAGCTAACGGCATTAATTACCAGTACAGTAAATGCATCAACGCATGGGAGCCAAGTGGCGTTTGGAGGCACTGAGGCAGTGAGCGTCTGTGACAGCTGCAAAGGGGTTGGTGGGTTTTTTCTTTGGTTTTTTTCTTTTCTTTTTTTTTTTTTTCCTAACAGCCTCACCACAGTAGAGCCTCACTTTGGGAAAAAAACAGACTGAGATTTTTTAAACCACAAATCAACTCCAGCCACCCACTGGGATATGGCATCTGGAAGGGAGGAAACAGAGCATCCTTAAACTATAGGGCTGGAAGGGACGGGAAAAGATCTTTGTCCCAAGACAGATGCCACTAGACCTGTTTCAGGTCTTGATGTTTGTTACATCTCAGCATGCACAGGAAGTCTTAAGTCCAACTGGTCAGGTAGTTCATCCAAGTGTCACCCTTGTTTCCTAAATGGATCCATGTACATGGAATATTTGCAAAGCTTTGATGAGCTGGGCAAGTGGAGAGGACTGTAGGGAGCTGACTGTGGACTCTGTCCAGCCATGGCACATGAACTCATCTCCAGAAGATGAAAGTGACCCTTTGCTTCAGGTCTCAGTGGACCCTGAGGAGTGACCGAAAAGCATAAACCCAAGTACTTTGTGTTAAAAATAAGGGATTTGGTACGAGGGTTTCACTTCTGACATTCATGGTGGTACAGAAGAGGCACATCAGGTACCAAGGTGCTTTCTAAGAGAACTGGGCTTGGAGAAAGAGGTGTCAACAGCACTGACAGTGGTAGGAGAAGGGCTCTTGGCTCTCCATCTTGGGCTATGAAGAGCCATCTTGTCTGTTTCCTTTTATTTTCTTCCAAGAGGAAGGTGTAGAATCAGTTGAGGGGAGCAAGCTTGATTGTGCCCATGTTGCACGGGTACTTGGAACACGGAAGTGGCTTTGGCTTTGGCTTTGCCTTTGCCAGGCAATGAGTAACCTTTGGAGGAAGGGAAGGATGGTACAGGAAAGGCACCTCTGCAGTCAATCGGGGCAAGGGGAGGATGGTGCAGCGAGTGAGGAGAACCTGTTATTCCCATTAAGGGAATAGGACTCTGTTATTCCCATTAAGTTGGGGATAAACCAGCAAGTGCTGAGGAGCAGGGGGGGTCAGACCCTAAACTTCAGTTCATATACATGCTTCCTGAGCCACATTTTGCTTTGGCCTGTTTCTGGCTCCTTGTCTGCTCCTGCCATGGCAAAACCTCTCTGCTGAGTTGTAAAGAAGTCTCATTCTAGCCCTCTCTGAAAGGATTGGAAGAAGTGTCTTTGTATGGCCTTGCCTTTGAGTCAGAGCCTGACTGTGAAAGGACACGTATAAGGAGTGAAAATTACCCTAATACAATGATGTCTATCATTTTCTTATTCCTACCAGAAATTCTGTAGCACAGAACATCAAAAAAAGGAATTTTAAAAAAAAAAAAAAAAAAAAGGAACTTAGTCAGAAACAACCTGAAGGGGAAAAGTTATGAAATTGAAACCCAAAGAACCAGCAGGGAAAGTGCTTTAAAAAAATCACTTATTAGAGTCACAGAAGGTAGCGCCATACCCCCACATGAAAAACAAAATAAAAACCTGGAAGCAAAAAGGTAAGAGAAACTCGTGCACTTAAATACCAAGTTATGTCGGTTTATTCAAGTCAAATAAAGAATACTTTAAAAATTGGATATTCCATCCGAGTGATGCTAATAGAATGGAACATAAAATGGAGCACTGAGATGTAAAATACAGATTAAGAAAAAATTTGAGGAACAAATAGTCAAAGATAACACAAGCAATAATAAATTCTTTACATACCAAGAGTAGGCAGCCCCAGGGAGAGTCAGTTAAAGAGGTAATCAGGATGAATAGAGATTGCAGAAAAGACTTGGTCATTAGTGGAGGGGAGAAGAGAACCCTGAATACCCCAGCATGCATTTTGCAGAGAAAAAATGATGACACTGTCCTTGGGTAATGTGTGAGGAATAATAAAACTGTGTGCAAAATGGGGCTGTAACAGATCTCCAGGTTATTGCAATGGGATTCCATGCTGGCGGGTCCCAATTTTGACTTGCAGTCCTCCACAGAAAAATTTGTATGCCCTGATCATCACCCCAGTACCACCACAGATTCTAGGAGAAGAAGCAACCTGTAAAGAGCAGGTATGAAACGTGAACCCGTAGAACCAGCAGGTAGACTGCTACAAGAAGAAATCCCTTAATAGGTTCATAGGAGGTTATACCATATTCCCAAATTAAAATCAAAACCTGGAAATGAAAAGGAAATAGGAACAAGAGCAGTCAAATGCCAAATTTCATGGGCTTATTCACATTTAATAAAAAAAAAAAAAAATGAAAAAATGAAAAGAAGAAAAGGTTACACCAGGGGCATAAAATGTCCTTTTTTTTAATTTTTTTTTTTTTGTTAATGATCAAGTCTTCATCTGTACTATTTTAATCAGTTCTGGTATTCCCCTTTAATTGTTGCTCTTAGTTCTGCCCACTCTGAAACATCCTTTTTTTTTTCATTCACATTAGACCTTGGGCTGATTCATTTTTTTCTGTTCCCATTTCCAAAATGAGGGGCATTGCTGTGTCCTCCTGTAGCCCAGGAACCCAGCATGGCCTCTGCCCAGCATCCCAAAGCGCTCATCACTGGGTGTACAGGTTGCAAATCCAGTGGAGGAGCAGAAACCTGTCAGGAGTCTTGAAGATGAGAGTTTGGGGAGTTGATTCACGTTCATCAACATACTATGACACTTCGAAACAGTCTGTCTTCTCTACCTGCGCCTTTCTTCCTTTCCTAAAAGCATTTTCACGAGCATCATTGGATTTCTGCCACACCTGACCTTACTTTCAGCTTAGTTGCTAGATTGTCCCTCCCCTCTCTCCCCTTCAGCTGTCCTCCCCTCCACCTCCAGCCCATGCCTGTGATCTGCATCCCAGTCACCTTCCCAGTATTGTTCCACATCCTTCTCCCTTTTGCATTTATTTATTTATTTATCTTCCCCAGGGTTGGAAGTGGGGAAAAAATAAAAATAAATATGCAAATGAAAGGGAAAAAACTGAGAGAAAATTAATTAAAATGTGTGTGTTTCTTTCCCTTCGAGTGCTTTAGGGTGGAATAGCAAATGCTCAAAAAAGAGAGCACTCGGAATAAGGTTAAAGAGCTGAAAACTGATTACATGCAATTGAAAATGAAAGCAGGGAGGGGGTGGTGGAGATGTAGCATATTGAGATAGGTAAAAGGCTCAGGGAGACTCTTGCTGGCGAGGGGGCATTTTTCACTGTGAGTTACAGCCAAGCAGGCGTTGCTTATGAGGTCTGTAACGGGGTTTCAGACGTTTTGCATCAGGAGAGAGGCAGGGAGAAAAGCATTTCACTTTGAAGAGCAATATGAAGAGGGCACCTTGCAGATGAGAGCTGGGAAAAAAGCAACAGCCAGGGAGGACAGAGGAGTGGGGGAGAGCCACCCACCTTCTGGTTTGTTATTTGTAGATCTGCCACACCCTGAGAGAGGACAGGACTTCTAGAACGCTTGAGGGTAGGGAGAGGAGAGAGAAATAAATAACTGAGTCTCATACTTTATGCAGGATCTGCAATCACCAGTTCTGAGCTTGATCAAAGCCATAGCTGTAATGCATCTGTGTGAAGGAGAAGGCGAGGTTGTTGGGCTGTGGAGTTGTACTTCAGCTTATTAAAGATTAGAGGGTGAAAGCAAGTTCTGGGGAGGGGGTGGAAGTCCCCCAGCCTTACAGGCATGTTTGGACAGCAGTGGTCTGGCTAGGTCCCATTTCTGATTGACTCCTGGATGTTCATAGGGTCATGTAGCAGCTTCCTAAAATAACAGGGCTCCCTTAGACCAAGCACAGGACCTTCAAGTGTAAACCCCATCCTCCCCACAGACCCACCACGACAGCATCAGGGCCAGCAATAGATTTGTGTGCCAAGGGTGAGAACGTGTATATTATGTGGCCTCACTTACGAGCAGTGCTTTTCCAGTGCATCTTCTCCATTCTGCTCTCCTTCCAACACGGGAATCATTTCTTGGCAGCCTGTTCTTTTAATTAAGCACAGCCTTTGAAAGACCACATCCCCACTTGTGTCCTACCTTGGTTCCAGGCTGCCAAGGCCTCTTCATTACTTGGAGCCCATGGGACACCTGGTGAATTTAATTTTTAAACCTGTGATGTGCTATGAGGTGTAGGCCTATCCCTCTGCAGTCACTGAATGGCATGTTCCTAGCAGCTCTTCCCTGGGGCCATGGCTGCCTGCTGCAGGGAGTCCTCTCTCCAAGCTGAAGCGAACCCAAGCGCTCCTTTACATGCTTTGCTGGCATCCACACTGCATTGGCTGTGGGAGGCACCATTTTGGTGCTGTTCCTGCCCTTCTGGGTCTTGGCTGGAAGGGGAGAGGAGGGCACTGGAGACAGCTACCTTACAAGCAGTTTGAATAGTGTCTGGAAAAGCTTCCGTATTAAATAGCCTTATTAAACTGTTCCTGATTCTGACTTGTCCACGCGATTGTCTGAGTCCTCAGGAAGCTCTCTTGAGAGGGGCTTAATGGCAAAGACAACAGCTGCTTCCTGTTCTGGTGTAGCAGGGATTGATGCTGCAGCTTTTATAACCCATCAACTGTAGCTCTCCCCTCCTGCCCACAGATATTAAGGGTCCAATTTTCCCTTCTATTTCCCATGCCTTTTAGAGTGAAAGAGAGAAAAGAAGTCCTCTTGCTGTGATACAGAGTGATTGCTGCCATCTGACATTCACATTTATCTGCTTGGTCTTTTCATTATCTCCCTCCCATTTGTTTCTGCTTGTTCTCAAGTGTTTGCTGATCCTCTTCCTTCCTCTGAGACTGGCTGTTGTTAAAACTCCTCTGCTTACCTGCTCTATGTATCTTGACTTATCTGCTTGGTTCGCATCTCATTCATTGATTTTTTCATACCCAGCTGCTAAATGAGCACTGTTTGCACCTCTTCCACAAGCATCTTCTGCTTTGCTACTGCAAATTCCTTTGTAGTCCAACTAAAACAGTGTAGCTTCTCATTACAAACAGAAAAGCCAGCAGGCTGCCGATTTTTCTTACTTCTGCCTGTGTGCTGCTTGTTTTATTTCAGTCAAGAGGTCACACCACTGGTGACTCTTACCAGAGATGTTTCCCTAACTTTGAGCCCAATTTATCAGTCAGGATACAAGGCTCATTTTTCCCAGGAGCCCCAGACCAGGAATAGCCTCTGGCTGTTACACAGCTTTTCAACAAACTGTGTCAAGAAGCAGCAAAATCCTGCCTCCGGGAACATGTTCCCTTTCTTAGTTTTATTCTGTATTGTTAACATCTCGTTTAGTGTCTCAATTACGTATAGACAGGCACAAGCTGCAAATTCAGATCACAAATTCAGGGATGTTTGTGTCCTATCAGCTTGTCTGCCTTGATTTTTTTGTACCACTACAACTATATAAATATATGAGGGATAAGCGACAAATACCTTTGTAGGAGTATCCGTGTGCCCACATTTGAGGGTTATTCCATACCATTCAAAGCTGCATTAGTAGTGTCAAAGTTAGTGTGTAAACATGAGTGCTATGCAATTCTCTGGTACAGGCATGCTCTCATGCAGCCAAAGTCCAACTTAGGCTTTTTATCCCATTTGTATCTGCAGAGGCATCAATCTCACATTTCCTTTCCATGAAATCAGTGCGGTTTATGTTAACTTTGACGTAAATCTTCATCTTCAGCATAAGTCTTCAGGCCTGATGTATGGGGAAAGAGAGAATAATAAAACCAAGAGACACAAAACACAGCTCATCCTATGCACAGAACTTCTGTAAGGTTGTGCTCTGTTTTGGAACAAGGTATGAAGCTGTTGTAGATAAAATAAGAAATGGCGAGAATTTATGCTGAAAATTCAGATCTCCCTGTTAGTCTGCTGTGTGTTCACCACAGCTGGGTTTGGAAGTTTAGGTCTGTTGGCTTTTTAAAGTAGGAAAATGGTTTCATTGTCTTCTGCAAGTGAAGCACTTGTGTTATTTCAGAAGTGGGAAATGAGTTTGGCTCATAAGAGATGTCCTGTGCTTGTAATTATGGGAATCTTGTGGTTCTAGAGGTCTTCTTATATGCATCTACATCTGCCAGTCAAGCAAGAAGCATTGGGAGAACAGGCTTTCTTGAGACTATCTAGGAAGTCCAACATCTAATATTCATGAACTTGGAAAGGCACCGACATGTGAAGTAAAAAATTGGTCAAATCTTTCAAATATCAGGACTGGTCAGTAGAATAGGAGATCCAAGCAGAATCGCTTTGTCCAGGCTTAGATTTTGCCATGCTCTGCCCTCATTTGTTTGCAATGCAAGGCAAAGGACAAGTCTCCATGGCCAAGGCATGCAGCATTTTGCTGTCTCGGGTTTTGAGGGGCAGCTCGTGCCACCAGGACCCTCTGAAAGGTTCTAGACAGTCCATGGATAAAAAATCTGGGCGGAGCAGTACGGTTGGGAGCCCCACCAGAGGGCAGTGAAAACCCTGCGAGTGCGGGGGGTCTGGGAGCTGCGGGGGTGAGAAAGGCTCCTGAGAAGTGAGTGACTGGGGAGCTGGGAGCCTGCAGGGCTGCTGGTCCTAGCTCTGGTCCTCAACTTCGCTTTCCCAATTGCGAAAGGCTGGCAGCATGCATATGTCGCTCTTAATCTTCCTTTTGCATCCCTGTTTTTGCAGTTGTCAGAGTGCCGTATTATGCAAATTGGAATTAAGCAATTAAGGCGATAATGTTTCCCTTGAAGAGTTTGACAAGGCAGAAGGAACACAGACTACTTTTCAGACAAGCTTTTGGTTGCATATTTACAAAAAACAACATGAAGAAAGAAATGGACGATGGTACACACGCACACACACCAGCTTTGTGACCAGGCCACCCTTCCCTCCCTGTGCACCCCTCCTTCTTACTTGTCCCATAACACCTTTGAGTCTTGGGCCCTCAGAGGTGCTGCTCACTTGCCACCCTCAGCACAGAGGACTCTGAGGAAGGGTCTGGCACAGCCTGTGATGAAATCACATCTTAAACAGATGTTTAAAGGTCTAGCTCAACACCATACTTTGTGCTTAGGAGCAAGGGCTTTTGTCACTTACTCATGGATTGTACTTTCACAGCTTTGCAAGGCTGGTGTGTGGGGATGAGGAGGGGGAAGGTTGCTATCAGTTGCTGGGAGACAAAAGTTCAGGGCTGCTCTCTGTCGGTTTTTTTGACTTTGCAACTTAGCCAGCATCTTGTGTGAGTTCTTCCTATCTTGTCCACAGTTAGAGGTGGTTTTGTTCTAAAAGAGACTTTCCAATCTTCCTTCGTTTAGATTTGCAGTGGATTTTTACGAAAGGAGAGGGTTATGCTACTGAACTGTTTTGCCAGTGATTTTTACATCACAGTCAAAGATGGGCTAAACTGAGGCTGCAAGTCTCAATTGTCTTGGAAGCCAAGGTGCTGGGAAGCTAACCTGACCTATGGAGATTCATGCTGCTGGTGCCTCTGCCCTTCCCTCTGTTCAGCAGATGAGTGCCTTTTAATGCTTTAGATAAGATGTAAAAATTGTTTTGAACCAGTAACTGTGCTAAGGATCGGACCCAGAGGTACAAATGTAAGATTCTACAGAACGGCATAATTTGAAATAAGCCTCACCCCGTGCTTTTTCTCAAGCTGTGCTTTCTTTCCTTGGGATGTGGTTGGTCACCCGTGCTTTGAACCTGCTTAGCTCTTGGCACAAGCCTAGCATTTTCTGCATTTCCTACAGGTCTCAGGAGGGAAAGGAGCAGAGAATGGGGAGTTACTGATTTGTTGCCAGTCGATATACATAGGGCCTGATGCACCACTGCTCCATTACACCCAGAGTCACACCGGCATAAAAAGATGAATCAGAGGCAGTGACTCAGGCTCCAGCGCTCTAAATAGTCAGCAGAAGTGGCAAGCCTATTCCCAAGTGGCACTAATGACTGAAAGAGAGCTAAGAAAGTATGTGGCTTAATGGGGAGTATTCCCCAGCTCACACAGGCACACAGGGAATCATTACCGGATAGAGATAATTGGGTGATTGTGTAACAGAGTGGTCACACACACTGATTTATAGTAGTGCATGGGAGGATATGGTTCACTTTGAAACCTCTTCCCAAGTTATATGAGCTAACATGAAGGCAGGCTCACTCAGAGCAGTTTGCTGAGAGCTGAGAGGATGTTGTGGGGATGGATAACCCCTTTACTTTAAGCATACTTCAGTGCCCACTTTCAGGAAAAAGGATTATAGAGGGCCTTGTTCCAAGCCCGCAGGGCTCATCTTAAGCTAAGTTGCTAGGTAGGGGTGTAATGAGATAATTCAGACACTCTGAGACCACTCTTTGCTTACGTAAAGTAGCATTCATGTGGAAGCAAAGTTGTCCCAGTTGGCACTCGTGTCAAAAGCTGCTCTTTACGTCTCTATCTGGCCTGGTCACTTCCTGGGGAGGTCAGCTGAGCTTATTCTCAGTAGCAGTTGTTTGGCCTGAATTAGTGCTCAAAGAAGCATTGGCTCAATCGATCCAGAAAACTCTACCTAGCCTTTGTTTAAATAAGGCCGCAAGTTCCCACCACCTCTGCATCGCTTATCTGCTGTGTAGTTCAGCAGCCGAGCTGTGTTTGTGGAGGCAGGCAAAATAAACAAAAAGAAGAAAAAAAATCCCTCAACAACTAAGGTAAATGCCCACTTCTGCTTTCATTCAGGACAGTTAGAGGAAATATTTTGTGGCTACTATCTAGCCTTGGTCCCCTTCATCCCTTTGCCTTGCTTTCCTGTAACTACCAAGCCCTGGTTTTGGCTGCTACTGCTCTTTTTATCCCTCTAGCTGAGGGTTGCACCATATTCCCCTCCCTTTCTCTGAATGTTTTAATGAGCTTGCATTTTCATGAAAGGCCAGATCTGATCGTGACTTGAATGGCAGCTGCCAAACAGAGCTCTTAGCTTCAAACTCAGCAAGAAAATGGCTTTGCCTCCCCTCAGAGCAGCTTATGTACTTGAGAGGCTCAGTCATTATGAGCAATTTCTATTAAGAGCTGAGTATCTTTTGTGTTCCTTGGGAGCAAAGGATGCTCTTGGGGTCTGCTCAGCACCACTGAGGATTGTGCCTTCTCTGTGTTTTGAACTAACATCAGCAGAGCTTAGACAAGCATGCTGGGAAGAACATGACTACAGTTGCTGTCCTGGAAGGCTTTTTTTGTTAGTCTTGTTTTTTCTGCTGGTTCGCTAGGGTATTCCCCCTGCCTTATTAATATATTTATCAAAAAAAAAAAAAAAAAAAAAAGTTCAGTTTTGTACTTCTCCTGAAAAGCATATTCCTTTTTCTGTATGCCTGGCAGACCTTCTTTGCCGCTGTGCTTCTCACTGGACTGGAAGCATTCAAAGGGTAGACACCATGAAGGACACGAGATTTTTGGTTTGTTTTTTTGGTTTTTGGTTTTGGTTGGTTTTTTTTTTTGGGGGGGGGGTGAAGGGGGGGCAGTGTCCAGGTTGTGTAATTGGAAGATGTGAAGTGTCATTACCAAAAGAAGATATGCTAAGGTGCCCTGAGATTGGTTCAAGTCCTGGCAGTGGAGCAGGTCTCCAAGAAGAGGGAGAGAGGTCTCTTTTCACAACAGTAGAAGTCAGTAGGTATGATGGGATGTGACACGAGAACCCACAGTGAACGGGTGGGACGTTTTCTGTCTCAGAGGACAGGGAAACTCAATCCAGTTCTTCTGCAACTTCCTCAGCCACAGCACCTGGGCAATCACAGAGGTGAATTTGGGCACAGTGTGCATTCCAGCAGACAGCTTTAGGAGAAGGCAGTATCAGGAAATGCTCCCAAGTACTACTATTGTCTTGGCAAGGTCCAGTGACCCCTCTGAATTCCAAAGAGCAGAGAATGATTAGGATGTGCTGCAGCCCAGAAGGAGAGATTATTTTTCCTCCTTCACCCCATGCCTCCATCCCCAAAACTGAACCTGTGGCTTATGGCTGCCACAGCTTTCAAAGTGATAGGAAATGAAGCAGCTGAGAGGAGGAGGGGAACAAAGCCTACCAAGTTTATCCTCTGCCTTTTTAGTATGTCATGGGCAGTGCTTTTAGAGAATTCACAGGGGCATGAGGTCTGGGTAAAGATAAGGTGCATGTACAGAGGTGTTTCCTGTCTAAGGTGTTTTATGAAGTCCTGTGTATTGGAAAAGGGAAGTCAGGCGACAAGAGATATCTTCAGTAAAGAATATGGTACTGAAAACATGAGAGAAGCACTGTGGGTGAATACTCAAGGAAAGTATCATCTATGCTTCTTTTCTTCCAGGCTTCCCTTGGCATGAGCTTTTGGTCACTGTGGGAGGCAAGACACAAAGCTATACAGATTATTTGTTTAACCTGTACAACAGCTTTTCTGTTCTGTGCTATGTCAGGCTTTGTCTCCAGGGCCCCCTGGGAAGCAAATGGATCTTTAATCGCTATTCACATCAACGGGGAAGTCATCAATGCCTTTTTTCTTTTTTTTTTCAAGTTTAAAGTAATATCCAATCACATTTGAAACCACTGATACTTCAAATTCACAACCTGAGTTTGGCTCTCTTATAAGCTGGGTTATGCCTGACATGTTTCTTCACTCCAGTGTCCCATTCCGTGCACAATCATTTACTCACATTAAGGCAGTAAAATATAGATGAGGAAATCTTACAGATGAGAAATTCTTGCATCTTCTCCTCTTTTGGTGGCTTTTCATTTGGCTACAGTAAATGATGATGCAAACTGAAAGACTTCAGATTTTGGTTCCTCAACTTTGATTTTTGCACCTAATCTCTGCAGCTTCATCTAATCATGCAGTGTAGGAAATCTCCCCTCTAGGCCATTTCTCACCTTGTACGAAGTATTTATATCACTCTATGATCCATTTTATCCCCATGCCAGAAACGTTTAGGCCCTTGTTCTTACCATGTCCCTGGAATAGCATGGGTCATCATCCTATTACTCCTGAACTGTTTTGCAAGGAAGCAGCCAGAGCACAGGACCTTAAGTAACCTGCCCAAGCTGGTCAAGTCAGTAGCAGAGCTGAGCCCTGATCCTGCATCCCCAAGGCCTATATTTGTGATTCTGTCCTATGCAAAATCCGTGAGCCCTGCAGCTTTTCCCAGCATTCACTGAAGCACGTCTGCTTTCAACAATTCCTCCAGCACTTGAACCCCATGCATCAGGAAAGAAGAGTGGCCCCCTTATTCCCATTAACATGCAGGCACACACTGTTTGTCTCCCTCTGGGAACATGACGGGAAGAGTTTTAGTGTCAGGAAAAATAGTAATAGTAATAGTAATAATAATAATAACAGCAGCAATAATATGAAGAAAACCTTCTAAGTGTCAACTCCACATTTTCTGGGGCCTGGTTAAGTTCTCTGGAGCATAGCACTCCATCACTTTTCTCAGCAGGGTATAGTTGCTCATAACTTGAAGGTTTTATCCCTGGGCTTCCTGTACTAAAAAGGAGAAAGGAGGTAAATCTTGTATTCCATGGGAGTATAGAAGTTTAATTAAGTATCACATTTAATTGTTCCAGACTTCTGCTTGACAGTCACTGTATTTTGAAAATCATCTCCTTATTTTTTGGTATTGAAAAGATAAAAAACATCTGACATGTAAATGGTGTCCATCTTGTGTGTCCCTCTGCACCTCAGAGTGACCTGTGCTCCAGGACTGGTGCACAGGTCCTGCTGGTATGTGTTTCCATGGCTCTGGTGCATGCTGCATTTCATGCCAGTCTTAGGGGAGCAAGTGTCTCCTCTGTTCTGCTTCCAGTGGCCCTTTCTGTCATCTTATGTCCAGCCTGCCTCGTGCCTGCTCTGTGGCATTTGTCTTTGGGTCTCTCCTCTTTCTTTTTTCCCGTTCCTTTAGGACTGGGGAAAAAAGCAAACTGCACCTTGGAAAAATCAGTTTTCTGGGCCTTTCTTACACTGCCTTTCTTGCAAAGATCTCAGATCACTTGCATCTTGCAAGAATTAATAATATAAATTTGCTGCCCCTCTGTGAGACTGACCAGTTTTATTATCGTTGTATGAAATTAGCGGTCTCTTTGAAGTCTACTTAATCTACTTTAGGAGTGTGACACCTTGCATACAGATCCTAAGCAACACACTACAGGAGCTAGAAAACCAGAGAGACTGGTCAGAGTGCAGCAGCCTCAGCACAGAATCTGCCACTCCACTCATCATTCCCTCCGTGCTGCCTGAGTCACACATCCCATGCTATCGGAGAGGCAGAGGTGTGGTTAAAAGTGGTTCACCCAGAGGCCCGCTGTTGACAGAGCTCAAAGGGCCTGCCTTGTGTGTGCTAACCCTCTTGCCCTTGCCAGTCCCCACCACAGGAGCTCCTCTGGATAGGGAAGAGCTGGGGTTGCCCATGGATCTTGTTGCAGCATGTCCACCCCAGCCACCACCAGCCACACATCACGTCCCGGCTCAGTCACTCGACAGTCGCCACTCTCCAGATCAAAGTTCTGTGGCCTTGGGACCTCACAGGGACATTTTGCTGGTTTTGAATGGAGTACACTTACATTTTCCTCCCAGTGCTGGTCTGAAGCTGTTTTGGATTTGTGCTGAACACAGGGTTGATCATTTAGTGATATTTTTCTTATTGCTGAGCAGGGCTTACACAGAGCAAAAGCCTTTTCTGCTTCTTGTACTGCCATGCTGGCAAGGAACTTGGGTGTTCTTGGCAAACTGGGAGGAGACACAGCCAGGACGGTTGACCCAAACTGATCAGAGGGGTATTCCATTCCCTATGACATCATACTCAGTATATAAAGCTGGAGGAAGAAGGAGGAAGGGGAGGACATTTGGAGTGACGGTGTTTGTGTTCCCAAGTAACTGTTACACGTGATGGGTCCCTGCTCTCCTGGGGATGGCTGAACACCTGCCTGCCCATGGGAAGTGGTGAGTTAATTCTTTGCTTTGCTTGGCTTGTGCACTCAGCTTTTGCTTTCCCTGTTAAACTGTCTTTATCTCAACCCACGAGTTTCCCAGCTTTTACCCTTCCAATTCTCTCCCTGATCCCACTGGTGGGGGAGAGAACAAACGGCTGCCTGGGGCTTGGTTAATGGCTGGGGTTAAACCATGATTAATGTTTCTGGGGATAGGAGTCAAGTATGTCTCAGGCTGGAAGAGAGTAACATTTAGACTCTGTCTTGTGACCTTGAAGGGCCAGTCTCTGGAAGGGGGAGAGAAGATAATCCCCCCCAGCTCTGCTTGCCAAGAAGCAGTGAGATGTCATGGCTTGGTCTCTGGTGGGGTCTGACACCTGGTGTGGATACCACCAGAGGCAGAGGTTTGTGCTGGTGTGTGAGGCTGTGCAGCCTCTGCTGGGAGAGAGCCATGAGGCATGAAGGCTGCTGGGGGAAATTGGGTCTGTGTAAAACCCTCCTGCTTGACCAAACCCAGGAGGATTCAAAGGAGGCAGGCCTGGCATTTACATCCATTATGTAGAAAGATCACAGATAATAAGCTCTGTGTGTGTGTGTGAGACAATGAGAACTGAGTCACTCCTGCTGAATCTCAGGATTCAAAAACAGTACCCAACAGCAGTTTTTCCACTGGAGTTGTTTTCCAGGGCTGTCAAACTATGACTGAAAGAGAAGAATGTGGTGATTTGGTTTCCTTGTCTTTCTGCTCTTCTATCAAGGATAAAAGGCATTTCTGGGTTGCTTCCTGCTACCTACCTACCTCTCTACTGCAACCTCTACATACAGCACGGCAGCTTTTCTGTGATGCATTTATCCCACCTCTGTGCCAAAATCCCCTGGAGACCAGGCTTCCACTGCCTGTGATTGATTGCCATGCCTTGCTTATAGCTCCAAAAGACCAGGAGGAACCAGCATCCCAGCCTGACTGGAGTAAGGTGCATTTTAGTCTCTTTGAAGGGTCTCACAGTGGCAGGTACCACCATGGCCTGTTGAAGCACAGACTCTGCTATCCTCAGCAGACGGAGATTTTATAATTCTGTGGCCACAGCAGCCCTACAGTTCAAATATAAAGTGGGACCTATGGCAGGAGACCACAAGAGGAGAGGCAGGATAGGAATGCAAGGGGAGGTGGAAGAGAGACAATGGTTAAAAAAAAAAAAAGAAAGATAAAGAGTGACATGAAGACCTTAGTCTTCATCTATAAAAGGCTTCATCTATCAGCTGGATTGCCTTAATGTGTCTCCTAACAAGGCTCCCCAACACACACACCCCCTTTCCTTTGGTTTTGCTCTTTGATACTGTCACATGCTCTTCATTTTCCAGCACGTTGCATTCATTCTTTGCCTTTAAACTCCAAGGATTAAAGCAACTGGATAAAATAAATAAATAAATGAAATTAAAAGAGCTGACATATCATGCTGTTGTTGGCAGCCTTTGATTTTCTTCCAGAACAAGATCATTACTTTTTTCTCCAGCTTTGGAAAAAAGCGATGGACAGACGACAGACTCCTCATCTTATAAATTCATTTATCACTTGTGGGCTGTGGTAGGTGTGGGGAGAGGTTGAAGAATGAGAGGCTTTTGTCTGTAGTACAGGGAACTGTGAATGACTGTAAGCTTAGAGCCAGGTAGCACCAAATCCAGTTCTGGGCAGGAAATGTCTTTTTGCTGCGATTTTATACAAGCCCCAGGACAACAACTTCGTGATCCTCACTGAAGCTTAGAGGGTGCTCTCATATAGCAACAATGAAGATTGGGGTCATCCTGATGAAGAGCAACCTCAGCTGTAAAGTGTTGAGTCCCAGACAAGTATTTCACGAGCTTTCAGGAGGAGATACATGGCCACTGTGGTTTTTTGGCGCAGCCCACTGTTACAAACACGAAACTTGTAGCATGAAGTGTGAAGAGCAGATTTACAGAATTTGGCACTGGATCTGAGTCTATGTAAGTTTGTAAGTCCTCAGGCCCAGGAGTTTGCTGACAAAAGGTTAGATCCGTTCAGGAGTTTTTCCTAGGTTTGAAGTTGAGCTCAAGTTTGTCGAGTCTCTGCTGCTTCGGAGCAGACTGAGTTGCAGCTCCCCCTGCACAGCTGCAGTCAGGATCAGTGAATCTGACACAAACTACTTGGGAGCCCACTAGAGGCACGTTTCCCACCATGAAATTTGGAGGATATGTGGCTGTTCAGATCCAGCCTTGTTTGGCTTTGAACGTATCATAAATCTCTGGCACTGGGTGATGCTTTGCTGTGCAAATGAAGTCCAAGGAGAGCCAGGAGCAAGGAAAACGTGTTTGCACTCACAGTTCCAGCCTGACTGAATCATAGAGTGGCTATAAATAAGGAGAAGGAAACTGCTGCAAGGAAGCTGATTACTTGAAATTGTCCATTCCTTTCCCTTGCTTTCTCCAGGATGGTTCAGTGCATCATCTGAATGTTTCTGACAGGAAAATCTTGCTGCATCCTAATGCGAAGTCTCTTCCGGCTGTAGTCATGTCATTGTTTTCTCAGAATTACTCTGCAATGTTGCTGAGAGGGTTTCTAAAGCTACCTCCTAACCTAAAGCCCTGTATTATAGTACCAGTAGTTTTGTGTTGGTCCTGGGCAGAAGGCAGCAAGAGATGAGACAAAAAGGACGTCAAGATCTTCTCCAAACTAACTTGTGTAAATGAGACGTATGGGACACGCTGAGGGGACCACTGTGCTCCGTGCAAAAGGCTCTGTGTGTGTCCTGCAAATGCTAAGCACGTCACACAATGCCTTACAGTCAACTCTGATTGTGTGCTCTCGGTCCTCTTCGTTCCAGGACAATGTAATTCCTCTTGTCAGAACCTCTTATCTCAGCAAGTGTGTTGACATAGAAGGGGCTCCAAGCCTCTGGAACTCAAAGACAATGCATTCAAGATCAGCTCATGAAGGGCCAGAACTGAATGATGCAGTGAAGCTGTCTGTGGCTCTCCACCGTGTGTTGCTTTTTCCAGCCAGCAGGCCTACAGTTCCATTTGGCATGCTGGGACTTAAAGGCAAACATCACATTCCCAGCCACACTGGCTGCACAGCTGTACCAAAACACAAATCTCTTTTCCCAGCAATTGTCCAAACTGAGTCTCCCCATGGGCAGCTCAGCCATGACTAGAGAAATAAATGTAGAACATGTCTCTTGGTTTCAGCCGCCCCGAACCCGTGTGTAGTGCGCAGCTGTTGCTTTAACCAGATACAGAGACTTAATTAGGTTAGGGTGACCTCTAGAAGTGTAGCATTTAAGAGCAAAGTGGCAGAGCAAAGCATTCTGGGTGCCACTCTGCACACAACAGTTTAGTTCACGTGTTCTGTACTGCTCCCAGAATCTGCACATTTTGGAGCTCTGTGACTCTCCATCCTCTTTTCTCTTTTGCCCCACACAGGCTAAGGAGTCAGCTTTTATGTGCTGGAAATATTCAAGGGAAAGGACATTTTCAGTACTTAAGCCTCCAAGCAAACAGGTTAACGTGTGCTTCACTGTATCATTTTATAGGGAAAGGTTCAGAAATAAATTCTTCTGCATGCTCATAGTTTCCTCTCTCACACCACGGCAAACACTTGCTCTGCCTCACTCTGTGCAACTTGTCCCACACAGCCGCCACCCTCCGCATGTTACCCTCACCTGCTCTCATTCCTGCTGCCAGTCATGGGAATGGGAATGCCCTTACCTGAATTTAGTGACCCTCTGGATGTGTCTGTGTGCACTGAGCACACCCTGCTGCACCCAAACAGCATCTTCATATTGCTGCCACTCCCCCATGCCCCCACCTGCACTGGCTTGCAAACGCTCTGCCGCACAAAGTCACGAGCACTGTCCTCTCCCCTTCCCTGGCGTTTATTTCTGTGCACACAAGATGGCCATCCCTGGGGATTTGCTTCTTTATTTGCCTTTGCAGTGATCACAGGCAAATTGAAGAGGATATGACAAATATTAACCTGCAGCTATTAATATGAGCTATTCCTACAAGGTTCTGCATGGCAGCAATTGCAGAGAGAGGTGGTTCTGATGTCCTTTTCGTCACCTTTCTGAAAAGCCCCCTGAGGAGACACACAGAGCCATGAGCCATTTGCAGAGAATATGGTGAGGGAAACAGAAGGGGGGTGCTGCCCAGGCAGAGCTTTTGTTAACATGTGAGAACTTGCTGGTCCACTCCAATACTGGAGATGCTGGGCAACGGCTTAGATTTGGAGCCTCAGAGAGTAAACCCAGCCAGCTCCCATCCTGGCTTATTCAGGCAGTGGGGATGATCATCCACCTGGCTGGGACCACAGGACACAAGGAGAAAGGTTCTAGAAGAGGAATGCCAGTTGTTCTTGTGTTTGACATCAATTGCAATGAACCCACAGCAACTGGAACACATCTGATTTGCTCGCTACCGTGGGATTATCACTTTGAGTGGCATTTCCTTTTCCTTCTGGACCTAAGTGCAGTCTTCTCCCTCTCCCACACTGTTTTTCTGTTCACAAAACTGGCCCATCAAAGCTTTGAGGTTCAGACACTAGCTGTGAAAGTGCAGAGATGTGCTGCTGGCTCATTTGCTGACCAGAGCAAGTGATGCTCAATAGTCTCCAATGCAAGAGAAGAAGCAGTGAAACACCAGGAAAGCAACAGAAGAATAAAAAGTAAGACAGATGTGCTGACAGAGCACTGTAAATCACCAACTCAAGGAGGAACCACAGGAAAACATAAGAATAAGATTCTCCTCATGAATTCTTCTGGCTGTGGAAGCACAATGAACTGTTGTCTTCCTGCAGCTTGTGCACTGAGGATTGTGGTCCTTCTCATTTCCCCTGCTGTTGGAGGTCGGCTCCTGAGCATGTATGATTTGTTACTCAAACCTCTGCATGAATAGGAGATGAAGCAGCAGTCTGAGGCAGCAGTGGCACATATAACTCCAAGTGGCTTGCTCAGCAATCCCCACATCACATTTAAATGTGTTTCACTCTGACCAGAAATAGATCAGCAATACCAAAGATGGAGCTCATTTCATTTTCCACAGCAGCCAGCCAGCATCTTCCCTATGCTACTCTCAACCTAAACTATTCTGCTTCAATATGAGAGCAGGGTCAAGACTCTACAACCTGTCTCCCTACTGCTTTTCCCACTGAAACCACCTGTCTAGCAGACTTCTTCATCTCCAGGACGGTCACTTACTCATCTAGGCACTGGCTTGTATTCACAGGGTATTTCCTCTGAGTCGGTGGGCAGGTCTCACACAATCACTGGAGTCTCAGCCATCCAGGATTTAGACCACAGTAATTTTTATCTGGAGAACCAGTACTTGTATACTTGGTGCCTTAAGGGTGATTCGGCCTCTTGGTAGCACGGCAATTGCCTAGCTCAAGCTGTATGGAGAAGACTGAGCTTCCACAGCAGTTTTTGAAGTTAGAAAGCAGGTAGTGGGTCCCAAAACCTGTTTTGTGCCTTGCAGTACAGTTCAGACATTCTTGAGAAGATGTCCTCAAGGGTGGTGATTATACTGGCAATGTGAGGCCTGTGACATCTGCATTAATTTCCATGCTCTTACAAGCATCCTGCATGAGCTGGGGTCTTGCTCAGACATCCACCTGCCCAGGCATGTGAGACATGCTTAGCCCGGGAAGGATTTATACCAGACCCTGACTTTCCACACAGTCATCACAGAGAATTAGGTATTTCACTCAGGCCTTCTCATGGTAGTCTGGGGATGACCTCTTCTTTCCTCTGACTCAGTAAAGAATCAAGCTTTTCCAGCCATAGATAACAAGTGACCTCTGTCCCTTCAGCTGGGATGAAGCAGCAAACAGTGAAGCCTGGTGCTTGCAGGCAGCAGGGAACTGAGCACAGCCTCTTTGCTTCGGCACCCTGCAGCAACGAGGGCATTTCATGTCCTTCCGACCTGTTCCACAAGCATTAATTAGCCACTGTTCAGTTTTGCTTTCTGCAACTGGCATTTAATGGGCAGAGTAGTGTCTGGTTTTGGGTGAGAGGGTTATGGTATGAGGTGTGATCTTTTAGTACATGTTCTGAAAGTGAGACCTCACAGCTTTCCAAGCAGGGCCTGGGGTAATAGTCTTTTCTCAGCAGCATCCCTTTGCCCGTGCCCACAGGCTTGCTGGCAGCTCCATTTTAGTGTGCACCACTTTGTCTCTCTCTCTTCAAAGACCGGGGGCATTTGTTGTGCCAGACTCCAGCGGGAGTGATGTTACTTGTGAGACTTGATCACTGCAGTCAGGGACTACGTGGACTACTGATTCAGTAGTGTCACTGTGTCCCTACAAGCTACTGCTGACCCTCTTGCCCAGTGCTAGAGAAGCCTGAAATATTAGTTACAAATCTGACTTGTCAGGGCCAGGCTCTGCTGTTGTTAACAGCGTGCGGCACCCGATACCAGGGGAAGTTCTCACTCGGAGGCGGTGGTGGGGAGAATAAGGATATGAGAAAAGCAGAGAAGTGTTAAAGCATTGTCACTGTGTCATAAGCAATTTGTTTGTAAGCAGCTCCAGATTTTCTTCCAGTGTTTTAGGGCTTGATAAGTACTCACTAAAAAGGAGTAATTTTTAGGCCTCCAGCTGTTCTTTACAACTTGTTTGCTTCAGTGAATCAGTACTTGCTTAGTATTTGCATTCTTTTATTGGTTAACTGAATATCATGCTAATTGTTGTCTCTCTCAACTGAGTAACTAAAATACTGGTCAATTTTTTTTCAGTTAATTTGTTGAGATATTCTTTCCATTTTAAATACTGACATGTCAAAACGTAAACATTTTACAGAAACATGCGGGGTTTATATGCAGTGATCTTCAGCTTTTCAGGCCCCGTATTTAAATTTCTGGTGAAAAGGTGAGACATAGACAGGGTCAAAATGGCCAGTAACTTAAAGAGTGGGGATCTTGTGTGAGATGTAGAAAACTCCAGCCAAGCACTTGTATAGAAATCAGGTAGAGACTTGTACCCGTATCTTGCATGTACCCAACAACTTACTGACAAGACTGTTATCTGCTCAGGAGTGGCTCTTTCTTACAGAAAAAAAAAGGAAAAAAAAAAGAAAAAATTAAAAGACTGTAATAAAACATGGGAACAGATTACAGAACTCCAAAATTTATCATGCACTGGAATTAATTAATTTTAATTATTTTGGCCAGTTCTATGAATAACAAATAGCTTGCTGTCTGGTAAGAATCAGCCTTAGCAGCTAACAAATTTTCATGTGACACCCAGCAAGTTGACAAATGCTCACAACTAACAAGTGTCACAAAAGCATGAACCACAGCTATTCAAACTCAGCTCTTTTGTTTCTGTAGGTGTTAACCAATTCCTTTTGCTCTTCTGTTCACCTACTACTAGCAAATACAGTATTATCCACCAATACAGAAGTAAAATAGGAGCCTTTGCCAACTGCAGCTCTTACCAGACCTCAGGAGCCTCACAAAAAGGATGACGATGTCAGATTAATGGGTCTCCTGCTTTTATGTGTCTCCTCTTTGGTGCTTTTGGTTCTTAACCTGTATCACCATTGGTTCTTTTGCTGATAATTATGTGCTGTTTATCATAGATAAGGTGGATACTTTTGGAGGTAATTTTGAATGCTTCTTAACAGAAAAAAAAAGTGATTTTTTTTTTAAATGGCTAATTGTGGAGAATCTACACTTGATGCCAACTGTAGTTACAAACTGCAGCCTCAGATACTAAGAAATAATCTTTTGGGTCTTAAAAAAAAAAAGTCTTCAGACAGCTGTCCAACTCTGGAAAATAAATGGGAACAATTTGATTTTAACCATGACAATGCACAATCTGGCATTTTTTGAATCAGAAGAACTTGGAGCCTGGAAATTAAACTGTCAGTACTAAAAAGTATGGGACTGTGAAGACCAAGAAGTGTTTAATCGGTATGTTAGGCTCTCAAAATGGGCAGGAAACATTGTCCTGGAAGGACAAAACTCTACAAAACATAATTGCAGTGTAAGGACAGAGGAAGGTGTGTGCGTGAGGGACAAGAGCTGGAAAGACAGATGGAGGCCAGTAGAGGAAAAAAAAAAAAGTTTGCTTTTTCCGTCTAGTAATGCAGGAGAGAAAATTCTTGCTCTCCCTAAATCCTTTCCACGTTATTGTCCTTATTGTACCCATATATTCAGGGACAGAGCAGAAGCTGCCACTTCAGGCAATGCTGACCTCATGGCACTGGTGCTGTGAATGTTTAGTCACAGATTCCCTTGTGCAGACAACAAAAGATGCAGGCACCAGCCAGGGTTCCAAGGGCAGCAGTGGCATCTCTCTGTTAAACATCATCACACAGACAACCATAGCTCTAATAGACCCCCTGACTCCGCATTTTTATGGAATGCAGAATCTTGGGCCTTCACTTCGTTGTTGTTGTTGTCCCTGACAACACTACACATTCTACAAGACAGACAATGAGGTGATGGAATGTGCCCAGGGAAGGGCAACAAAGCTGGTGAAGGGTCTGGGGCACAAGTGTTATGAGGACAGGCTGAGAGAGTTGGAGTTGTTTAGCCTGGAGAATAAGAGGCTCAGGGGTGACCTTATCACTCTCTACAGTTACCTGAAAGGAGGATGTAGCCAGGCAGGGGTTGGCCTCATCTCCCAGGTAAAAAATAATAGGCCAAGAGGAAATGGCCTCAAGTTGTGCCAGAGGAGGTTTAAAAAGGATATTAGGAAAAAAATTTTCACCAAAAGGGTTTTTAAGCATGGGAACAGCTGCCCCGGGAAGTGGTGGATTCACCATCCCTGGAGGTATTTAAAAGAAGTGTAGATGGGGCCCTTGGGAACATGGTTTAGTGGTGGGCTTGGCAGTGTCAGGTTAATGGTTGGACTAGATGATCTTAGAGATCTTTTCTAACCTAGACTGCTTTGTGAACCCAGCAGTACCCCTGCACAGGCTGCAGCTGTATCATTCATCCAGGCTTTACTGTAGCAGCTTATTGGACAGCAATGTTTGCTCCAGTCCCAGGGACAGTGATTGCATCTGCTGTCTAGTAGGATGCCCAGCATTTTCAGTGGACTGAAACCAAACAGTATCTCTGTAGTGATGAGCTGTTTTGCCATTATAAACTCTTTGTGCATATAAGGTTTCTACGTCTTTGTTCTCTCTGGTCATAACCATGTTTCCCTCAGTCTTTCAAGCAACAGAGTAGAGCAGATTAAGATACTGGTGCCCAGAATATTGTCTTATTATGGGGTCCAAATATTGATGTGGTTTGGTATCATTCTGCCCCATTTTATCTGAAGTCTTTAAAGTTTGGTGAACTGGAGGATACCAGGATGAATTGAAGGGGTGAGGGCTGAACCTGAGATGCTTTGCCCGTGGCTGGTTTACACGCAACTAAACCTGAGCAATGCCCATGTTTTTTACGCACTCACTTATGTGCTGCCTGCCCACAGCTTGTTGGCTGTCAGTTATGATCTGAGGGGAGTGTCCCAAACCAGTCACTCCCAAACAGTGCAAACTGCACATTTGTGTATGAATGTAGCTTCCCACATGCGTGTCTGATCAGCATCTGTAATTGATGTCAGGGAGATTGTTATGGTGCTGGCATGAGGAATCCTGGTTTCAGGTCAGAATGTGTGACTCTGCTGTGACTTTGTTTTTCGCTCTCCTATTGTTTGTTTTATTTATAAAGCCCTTTCCCCTCATCTTCTCCATCCCTGTCTCTGTGTTTGTAGAGAAAATAGGCAGAACTGACACGTAAAGGTGCCCTCAGAGCCAATTTGCAGCAACTGGTAAAGATCACACTGTATCCATCTAAAAATGCTTATCCATAGGGAGCTGTCTCTGAAGCTGAATGTAGGATAGTGTTTAAAGAACTAAAGCAGGAAAATACACTGTTTTAGAGAGGGGCAGATCAATTCAGAAACAGCAAGGTTGTCCTCAGGCCCTCACCTAAGCCTTCTCTGAGAGCTGAGAGTTTATTTTTCTTTCAATTTCCATATACTTTTGCACTGCTTCGATTTAATTCAAAGAGCAGAAGCACTGAAGTATTGCTAGACACGCTGTATTAGCAACTCTTTTGTAACCACAAAGTAGAGAGACACGAACTGAAAGCTCTAGACCCTGCCTTTACAGATCCAAACCCCTTGGCATTTGATCTCCTGTTTGCAGGTTAATGGGTTTGCCCTTTTTCTGGTTTCTTTGAGATTTTGTGGGGGTTTTTGTGCTTCAATTCTTTGTAAAGCTAAGACCTAGCTGCAAAGTTTGGCTCTAGATTTTGGCCAAAAATATTATTATTTCTTTTGCCCTATCTACCTAGCCAAACTAATTTGGAGTTTTGTTGGTTATGCCAGCTGGAAAAAGAAATTGGCAATGAAGTCAGGTTTCTCTGGCAAGGTCTGTTTGTTCACAAGAATGTATCAAGTCTTGCTTTCTGTTGTGCAGCAGGGTACACACAATCAGAGCTGTTTCTTCATCCGCCGCTCCAACCGGTTTGCAGTGAGCACCCTGATGCGAGAAACCCTCTCCCTGGATTCCGTCTGCTGGGTCATCTCCGTTGCTCTCCAGCGCTCTCCTCTCCCTTAGCTCCGGAGTGCGGTCACGTTTTCTGCCCTCACTGTTCCGTTGCCATCTGCATTTCCAGCAATGTTTCTGAGCAATTCCAGGCTCATGTGCAATCTAACTACTATGGTGACAACCTCACATAGCTTTTGCAGGAGCAATTAAGCCAATGAGTTTCAGAAAGGTTTAACTTGTGTCTTCGGGGCAGTTTGGGTTAGATCACACCTGATGAGCACCAAGTGGAGCAAAGCATCTGCAGTTTTGTGGCTTTAGGCTGGCAGGTGATGCAAGGCTCTGTCAGTTGTTTAGGAAGCAGCGTGCACCTTCGAGTCACCTGTAAGGTTTTTATTCCTAAGAAAAATTATCTGATTCTCTGTTCCTTCTATGGGCTTCTAAATCCCTCTCTCCCTTGCCCCTTACGTATAAATGTTGTAAAGCTATCTTTAGCTGAGCTACTGGTTAATCCAGCATTAATCGACCTCCCTAATTGTACTTTGCTATTTTGTCTCCCTTTATCCTTAAATTGGTCAACTGGGCAGGGGGTCTAGAGGGCAAACACATTCCTTATGTTACCAGCAAACAAGATATGAATCACACTGCAGGGGACAAAATTAAATTTACAGTTCCCCCTTGTAGATGTCATAAACTATTGATTTAAACTAAGAGGGGACGCAGCAGTAGAGCCAGCATATTGGCTATGTTGCATTGCTCTCCTCGTGTTCTGCCAGGGGTGTTTGCTGCCAGTCCCTGTGTGGCTTGCTGGAAAAGAGCGGCTGGGGACATACAGGGCAATGGAAAGAGAGAGGGAGAGGTTAGGTGTGGTTTGTTTGGTAGGCCCGTGGGTGGATTATTTTGGGCTGTCTTCTTGTTTCTGGATCTTAAATATCTTCCTTTTGGCACCACTGTATTCTGTGGGAGGGACCCCATTCAGAACCTACCTTTTCTTATCCCACACATTGTCTGCACTCAGCTTTCCCTGCCCATTTTAGGGGGTTTAGAAGTGACATCTTCAGATGTTTCGTGTACCACTCCTCCTCTGCATAGGCTTCCTTCACCATGCTGGACATGGCATTTTGCCCCTCTTAAGCCTCCTACATTTTCCTTCCCTTGTGGGAAGGATTGTTCTTTCTTCCCATACATGGAGTAAGGGAACAAGGGAAGGAAGGGATTCTAGATGCTGCCCATTTAGCTGGGTGACAGTGCTTACCCTGTATGCAGCACTGAAGACACGAGCTAGTGGCAGGAAACTTTACCAAACCAGAGTGCCTTTGTAGTGCGCAGCTAGAGTGAGCCCTAGCAACTGGCAAATTGCTAAAGCACAGCATTTGGCTCTGTGCCCTCTTCCCTTTTCATATCATCTCAACTAGGCTGGAAGCACTCATGTGGTAGGAAGCCAGGAAGAGACATATAGTGCGTTCACAGAGGAGAAATGTCCTACCTGGGATAATGGTTGTCACCAGCGGACCCCACACTGTGTCCCTCTGCTGTTGCTGGGAATGGTTTGAATGGCAAGAGCAGGCATGGGGCCAAATGTGAATTCGGTGCTTGGTGACTCGTCATCTATTCCACGTTTAATGACGTTAGAGAAGAATTTAGTCCCTCCTGTGCTGTCAGCCAGTTCTCATTATTGGTTAATTGGACTAGAGATGCAGTCGCTGTTGAAATCTATTGTCAGGAGCAACTTGTTATATTAGTGTAGGTGTGCTCCTTATATCCCCATGGTATGAGAGGGTCAAAGGCTGTAACTAAATATACCATTTGCCTCTTCCTGTCCTTTTCTGGGGACCACTCTGGTTAAGGTGTGTCCTGGCAAGTCTAATATGGTTGCTGACCAGGGGTAGAACCTGTGCTTTGTCCAGACAGCACGTGAATTTTGGCACTTACCTACCCCAGAAACTTTGTCACTGCTCTCTGACAGCTGCCAGAAATGTGGAAAGATCTGGGTGGAGAAGTCTTTCCTTGCCAATCTGTGCTGTCTCTGAGCAGTAGGGTATCTGACTGGGTCTGCATGGAGAATTCGATGCAAGATTCTGCATGCTACCTGCTATGGGACCTAATCTAACAAGTGGGCACAGATAAGCACTGGCTGCTGAGATCTGATGTGAAAAGCCAGACAGAGGAAGCTGTTGCAGTAACAAACTTTTATGAGCTCCGGGATATTGACTACATAGACTCAAGCACTGTCTCCTCTCATCTTATCTATTGCTTATCTGTGTGCCTACCCACTGACCTCTCTCTTCCAGCTCATTCCTTTAATCAGCTTGGGGATGTAGGAGAATATTTTGTCAGAGAATATTTCTGACTGCCAAACTCAAATTATTTGTGTCTCACTGCAAAACAGACCCCAAGAGGTGAAATGCCATAATCACTTGCATTTCTGATTCCCCAGATCACTTGTCTCTAAATAACTATTATGTGCTTTGAGGACTGGGTACGAATTTAATGATGTTATCACAATTAACCTGCCATCTTTCTATTTTACATTTTTTTCTTTTTTTACAACTACAGAATTAGCTTTAATTTTGAGCCGAAGGCTTTGTTGTCAACAACTTTATCTTCTAGTTGCCAACTCACCACAGAATTCTTTCTAGCACATAAAATGAGAAGGCACAAAGCATTTTAAAAATTGAGGACAGCTTTATTTGCACGGTCTCTCCTGTTTGTTTTCAGAATGGTCTCGTAGACTTTGTAACATCTTGTTAAAATTACTCACTGCCACAGTAGCCTCACCTACCCCAGACATCATGAAGTGTGCACATCAGCTCTGCACACACTGGGTCACAAAGTGGAAGGGGAGTGTGGTACACCTGTGGGTGAGGAGTTTTATTTAGTGGGTGTGGAGTTTCCTTTAGTGGTGATGTTTAAGAGCAGATGAGGAAAAGCTGTCCCCTGGGTTCATTTATGCATAGTTGAGTCTGCTGTAGAGTTTGGGAGTGTGTTTGATGGTGTCTTACGTTCCTTTCCATCCCTGTGTTATTGATTCTATGAGAACCTGCCATGTTCATTTTCGCTTCTCCCTTGATACTCTTTGTTCCCTAGGGCCATCAAAACCTATCTGATCAAGTAAAACTCACCTAGGTGGGCTCCATACATCCTGCTGCATTGCAGTACCTCTTCTGGAGATGGCCAAGGATCACACTAGGGCTTGCACTCCTATTTCTTCTCCCCACAGAAGATGAGAGTTTTCAATCCTTGATGAAGCATTCAAGCTACCATGGTGGGTGCTTTTCAGCTCTGGGGTCATCAGTCCCCACCCCAGTATGTCAGCTGATGTGGAGGCTCCCACCTACGTCTGACCAGAAGACTCCAACTTAGAATCATAGAATATGGAATGGTTTGAGTTAAAAGGGACTTTAAGGCTTATCTCGTTCCACCCCCTAACTTGGTACAGCCACCTGTGAAACAATCTCATTTCCATCACTTGTTCAACAATATTCAGGGGTTTTTTTTTTCTTTAAACAGTAGTTTTATGTGCCATGTTGAGATGTTAAAGTGTCTTTCCTCCCACTGTGAGCAATTTAAGACTCTAACATGAGACAACTAAGCTATGGTGCCATTAGTCAGTCTCTGTTTTTCTCTTTCGTATGACACACCTTACTCTCCTTCCTTGCCTCTTCTTCAGCAAGGGCTTTTTCTACCTTTCTCCTTCTCTGTGCAAGCCCAAATATGAAGCAGAGCAGCTGTCTTCTTTCTGCCTAGCCCATGGGTCTGAGCATCTGGATGGAAGTGCTGACTCTTCTCTTTTGTACAGCACAGAAAATGTACCCTAATACCCTTCACTTCCAAGCAGAACTGGAGCTGGTCCAGCCTAAGAAATCTGCTTAGAATCTCTATTTTCCTCTCCTTGCCTGCTGTCACCAGAGAAGTCCCAGCTACATCAAGTGCTTATTCTGGTCCTTGGCTTGTTGAATTGCCAGGGAAGGTGACTCAGGAGAATTTTGGGTCCCTGCCAGTCATTCACAAGCCAATAGTATCAAAGGTAATTGTCACTCACAGCACCTGAGCCAAAATGTGGGCCTGGGCCTGGGAGCTTTCAAAGGCCCTTGAAATGTCATGTTGTGTGGCTGTTCAGGGGTATTGAAGAGTCACCTATATTCCCCTATCTGCCCCTATCAATGGATCTTCTCTAGAAGTTACTTTTTTTTTTCTTTTTTTTTTTTTGTATTAGACATACACAGCTGCAGTCTGACCTAACCAGAGATGATTGTAGCTCACTTCCAAGAGCCAGTTTTACCCTTCCTCCTTCTCTACCTATCTCTGAAGGGTAGGTGCCCCTCCATGGGCCTGCACTTCTGCCAGTGCCCTCCGTCCTGGCTGTTTGTTCTGCAGAGGGCATTGTGTACGTAGGCATTAGTACAACATATGGCCATCACTCCACACTTCGTATGTTATTATCACATTAGAGAGTCCAGCCACATGTCCCTGCTGCAGCCAGGGGAAACTGCTGGCCCCGCTCCTGTCAGGCAGTCCCCCTAATCTCTCTGCAAGTGGCTTCGTGGTTGTTTGCAGGTGTTTCTGAGATGTGGGGGTAGAGCCAAAATGTTTGCAAAGAATGAAGCAATAAGGAAGCAACCTGTGGAAATCAGCTGCAAGAAGGGACAGTACAGAGGAAATTGAGGAGAGAGGAGGAGTTCAGGTTTGCGAATGGAATAAAAAGGCAGTAAAAGGAGAGTAATGACTTGAAGGAAGAAATAACGGACAGCTGTGCTTTGAAGGAGACATAAAATCAACATTCTCGCCTCTCTCAGCTATTAAACATCTCTCTGAGTTTGTTTAAAATCCCAGATTGTTGTCCCAGGAGTCAGGACTACATTCAGAGTGGCTAATTGCAGGCTGACCTACTTGTCAATCCCATTCTGGTGGCTTTAGGTTCTCACTTTCTGAATTGTAATGTGTTATGTGTCTGCTGTGATCTAACCCAGAAGTGATGCCTTCTCTGTGCTAAGTGAAACAACCGTGACATAAACCTCTCTGGGTCTGGGTACCGGCACACAGTTTCTATACACCCATCCCAGTTCCTTCCCAGGAAAAACCCCTGCCTTTTAGAGGGGCATCCCTCCACATTTTGGAAACAAGCTGTACCTTCAGAGGTGCACAGAAATCCTCAGGTTGCATGAGCAGATGTGTGCCTGGGAGTTTCCAGCCCATTCACAGCAGGTTCCTTGGTGAGAGGGTGTGGCAGAGGAGAAGGTAAGCAGCAGGGTGAACAGACCAGCCCTTCTTGTGCTGTGCATTGGCCCCTGCACACATAGAGCTCTGCCAAGAGGCTTTAAGGGACTGATGTAGGGCAAAACTCCCATCCAGACCCTTCCAAATTCAACTTTCAAGCCACAGCTCTCCCACACAGAAGAAGGAACTACAGCATCCTCCTTGAAATCAGAAAAGTTTCAGGAGGAAAGGAGATTTGGAGGTCTCTTATCCAAGTCCCTGCTCAAAGCAGGGCTAACGTCAACATTAGATCAGCTTGCTCAGTCAAAATTTGGAAATGTCCCAAGACAATAATGCTTCAACCTGTCTTGGCACCTGTTCCAGTGCTGATCCACCCTCATTATGAAAATGTTTTTCTTTTATGTCCAACCAAATATTCTGGGAGCCCAAAATTGCTCCACATACAGCCTCAGAAGTGCTGAGTAGAAGGGAATAATAATTTACTTTGGCCTGCTATCTACACTCTCATCATTGCAGCCAGGTACACATTTAGCCCTCCTTGCTGCAAGGGCATGCTGGCACACTCATTTTCAGCTTTTGCTCACTGGGAACCTCTGGTCTTCTTCAGAGCTACTGCCCAGCAAGTCCTCATCCTTCAGTGTTGCACAGAGATCATTTCAACAGGTGGAACACGTTGCACTTATCCTTGTTGAACCTTGTGAGGTCCTGTCACCCCATTTCTCAATGTCCTTGGGGGCATTTGAATGGCAGCTCTGCTCTCCGGGGAGTCAGCCACTCCCCTGAGTCTGGTTTCTTTCCTGAAGCTGTTGATATCTTCTGTCCCATCATGCAGGTTACTGATGATCAGGTTCACCCTTCTTTCTGATTGTGCAGAAGAAGCGTAGAACTTTTTGATGCTTCTGCTACTGTGATTTTCAGTGTGGAAAGCGAGATGTCCTATCCAGCCTCTGAGGTATCAAAAAGTATGATAATCCTTCTAGCTTGAAGAGGATGCAAATTAAATAGACACAGCTGAGAAAGGGCAGGGGAAGAACTGAGACATGGGGATGTTTTGACCTGCTTGAGTTGATATTTCATGCAGTTTCAGTGCTGAGAGTAGAACTGTGTTTGCTGAGGATTAGGAAAACACGGTGAACATGCTTTGGGCTGCCCAGCTCGCTGCACTGTGATATTATCTACCCTGCAGATAAGCCGGGGAGCTTGCTTTTCCCTCCCTCCCTTCACCTGGCTTTTTGTACCCAGAAAGTGCTAGTCCTAAAGACTTGTGTCAGGGGAATGTCTGGGATGGAGGTTTGTCAGCCACTGTCAACCCTGCTCCATGGAGGAGTTGTGTGAGTCAGTGCATGGCATGTCCCAAGGCTGAGAGCTGCCCAGGAGGCAGGACCCCACCCCACTTAGTTCCCTCCTCAGTGAGTGAGGGTTTCAGCTGTGAGAGAGATTAAGGAAGTAGTAAAATCTGCTAATGCAATAATAGTAATTAATAACAGTAATGGTCTCTTTTAATGTATTTTGGCATGACTGATTAGAGAGAGTACTGTAGGAGAGCTGAGACTTTGCAGGCGAGAATAAAAAGGCAAGGTGACTGGGCCCTGAAGTGCACATCTGGGCATGGTTTGGAGAGGCGATTTATTGACACCATAAATGATGGCTTTTTCGAGCAGCTTGTTTTGGTGCCTATGTGGGAAGACGTAACTCCTGATTTAGGGCTGGGTTCAGCAGTACTTACTCTCCAGGTGGGACTCCTGGGGTGTCCCTCCTGGCAGAGAACAGCCGGCTGGGCTGCCGTGAGCGCATGTGTTGACGAGACACGGGGCACGCACGCAGTCCTGCACGGTATCTCCTGTCTTTCCAGTCCCCGTGTGGTCTCTTACAGCCCCTGCCATTGCTGGTGTGTGGTATCCACACCCTGGGCAGCACCAGGAGAAGCCTCTCCCCTGCTTCAGTGCCGCGTGCTGAGGCTGGCGCCTCTCAAAGGCAGCCACGCAGCTCTGCAGCCCTCTCTCTCCTACCCTGGCAGCACGAGGGCATGTGGCCCCAGCTCAGATCAGGCCAAAGCTGTCAAACCACCAGGAAGGGTTACTTCTGCTCCTAGAAACAAGCTGTTTTTGCAGGGGTGAAATGCGAAAGGCAAGGGAGAAGAGTGTCCTTCGCAGCACTTAGCTGATGTTTTCATTGATCTCAGTGATTTTGTGTCAGCGCAGTGGTAGGGACTGGCCTCCACACCAGAGCCTTGTCTGGGCGAGAGGACATCTCTCAGTGGGTTTCATTACTAGTATTATTATTATAGGGCCTGCAGCATATTAAGAGCCTGCCAGGACACAGCACTCCTTTTCTCAAGGCTTCAGCCATGTCAGAGGAGACATCAGGGAGCGGGTAGGGCGCGTGGGCAGCAGCAGCACGTTGCAGAGGTGTGAGTGCCGAGGACTTGTCAGCATCACGTCAGCAAGGGCAGGGGGGCTGGCTCCTCGTTAAGTGTGCCCCCCGCATGGCATGTGCAGGATAGGTGAGCTTCAGACAGGGCAGCAGGAAAGCTCGAGGAGAAGGATGACAGCGAATGCTAGGCTGAAGGGCAAAATAAATTAAAGCAAACAAACCAGAAAAACAATCCTTAAAAGCACTGGACTTGGCTTGGAGGTCGTCACTGCCTTGGTGTGCAAGGAGGGAGTAGGAGGACGGTGTGGAAAGGGTGCAGAAAGGATCTGCAGCTTCATGGCAGAGTGTGGGTTTTTATTAGGGTTCATCAAGCACCTTTTAATGAACGGCCAAACTGCCAGGAGCCAAATGAAACAGTAGGCAAGGTGTAAATGAGAAGGAAGCTGAGGGGAGTGAGAGGAATGGCAAGGGTGCTGTGGCTATGCAATGCCAGGAGCAGGATGAGGAGAGCCACAGGTGGGGGATGCAATTAAAGAGCTGAGCCAAAGCTAACAAACTGAATCTCCGGCTTGTGCTGAGCTGTTTGCTCAGTCCCCATCCCAGGCGCTGAGCATCCCTCTGGGATTTTTAATTCACCAGGGCAGAGGGGTCCCATCTGTGGGCTGGGACAGGCTCATGAGGTTCCTCTGCCCAAGTAGGCCTGTCCTTGCCAGGGGATGTTCTTCAGGGATTGCTGAACTTTCTCTGGAAAGGGGGAAACGCCCCAGATATGGACTCTAACTTTGAAGGGTTCACATGTACTGGACTTGAGACAAAGTATTCTAAAATTGGGGTGTGGAAGACGCATCTCTGTGAGGAGGGAGCTGTACCTGCAAATGGCTGACGCTCCGATACCTTGGAGCGGCAGCTCTTCTGGCATCATATGCTCATCTCTGTGTGAGTTTTTGCTGACGAGTGTGATATATGCATACAAAGTATTTTGCTATTATTATTATTACCCAAAGTTATGGATCAGCTTGAGAAACTCAAATGCAGTAAATCACTGGGACTGGGGTAGCATTAGTCTCAGGGCTCCGAAGTAAATAATGCATGAAATATACTGACAGCAGAGTCTGACGGATCCTTATAAACAGCATCTCTCTAACGAATGCAGAGCTGCTAATATTGCAGGGTCGGATTTGGGGGAAAAATGCTGAAATCTCTCTGTGCTCAGGCGAGCTGATGCAGATGTGAAACACCGCCCCTTCCTCACCCCTGAGAATCAAGCAAGTGATTTTAATGACAGTTGAGAGGGTCAGGAATGGGGTGGTAGCTCCAGATCCAGCTGTGATGTGGACTTCATGGGCAAGTTGCTCTCCCTTCTCCTTCCCTCTTGCAAGGTGAAGATGCTGACGGGCTGTCTCCAGCCAGCTCTGCCTTTGCCCTGGTGTGAAGTGCTCTGAGATCCTCAGAGAGGGAGTGCTCCAGGCATGCTAAGTACTGTTATTATTTTTTTAATAATTGAAAGACATCCAGGGAATTACAGATCTATGAGCTTTCTTTCAGTTCCAGCCAAACTGATTGTGAAGCTAATTAAAGACAGACTAGTACAATGTTCGGGTAAGTGTAACATGACAGGGTCAATCCAGTATGGCTTCTGGAAAAGAAAATTGTGCCTTTTTGAGCTGCAAGTGGGTTTTGTTGTTTTGGGTTGGTTTTTTTTTAAGTTTAATAAAATAAGATAAAGGTGATCCCCAGCAGATATAATGTACTTTGATTTTCATAAAGCCTTTGATAAGGCCTTTCACACAAAATTATGAAGGGAAATAAATAGCCATGGGCGAAGGGGCAAGGTCTTATCACAGTTTAAAACCCAGCGGATTGTTAATTAGCAAATAGTTTCTCTTTTGCATGGAGACAAGTCAATAGTGGGAGTCAGTACACACTGTGGAGGTATTTAGTCTGCCCTGTGTGCCATGGCTGGCATGTTGGTGCTTTGATGACGACTCCTTGTTTGGCTGGTGAGAAATGCAGCAGAGTTGTCGAAAGCCATAGGAGACATTAAGAGCAGGCCCACCCCATTGCATGCTCCGCAGGCTTGCTGCCTGGGCTGTGGAGAGCCAGTAGGATCCACTCCCAGGGCTTGGCCTGGCTGCTCCAGGGTGTCTTCCCTGGAGCTGGGTCCTCCCCCGGAGCCCCTCACCATGGCACCAACCAAAGGCAAGCACGGGCTGCTGCCTCCATGAGTCAGCAGGATTTAAAGGCACCACGGGGACAGAGCAGCAGGATGACGGATGAGCTATAACATGGATGAGCGTATGGTAATGCAGACTGCAAAAATAGTCTCCACTTCAGCTGTACCGTGATGAGCGCCGAGCTCCCAGGCTCCTTGGAGGGAAGACATTGGGAGTCACGGTGAGTAACTCGATAAAAGCTTCTTCAGTGGGTTGCGTCAATCCCAAAAACGTGGAAGATGCTTGGTTGCCTTTAGGGGATGGGGGAACAATAGGGAATATGTTATAAAAAATGACATTATCTCGAACGCTGGCTATGCCCTCATTTATGACAGTGTGTAGAATTACCAGAGGGCCATGAAGCATGGTTAGTAATCTTGTGAGATTTACCTACAAGGAGGCAGTCAGTTGGACTGAACAGGGTTTTCTTTTCCAGTGTAGCAAGCTGAATGCTCGCTGTGTCAAAAATGCCATTTCTCCCTCCCAGTACCTCTCCCATCTTCCTTTTTGCCATCATGCCCTCTACTGTCCCTGAGCTCAGGCTGCCTCTGTTCAATCCCGGCCAGCTCCAATGGGAGATGGCAAGCACCGGCCATCCTCAGCCTCCCTGAAGAGACGCACTAAAGGTTTGTAATTGAGTTATTTACACTAATGAAGAGTGTGGTGAAAACTGATCAGTCCCTCCTTTTTCTGTCCTCCTGTAATACTAGAACAAGAGGTCACTCAGAGATGCTAATGGTAGCTTAATTTAGATCACATGAAAGGAGACACTTTTTCACACAGCAGGTAGTCAGTCTGCGAAATCCACGCTGCCTCCTGAGGTCAGAGAGTCAAACACTGCAGACGGACTTGTCAAGTTCCTGGGTAATTTTTGGAACTATAATAGCTATTATTAATGAGGATGCAGTAGCACCCCATGGACCCCCATCAGGAAGGACCCACTCTGCATAGCACAAGGCCTGCCCAAAGCAGGAGCCAGCCTTACCTGGGTTGCTTTGGTCTCCATAGCCAAAGAAAGGCGCTGTTTGTTTGGTCAGGTGCTGGAGGGGGAATGGTGAAAGAGCTGCACCCAAGCTCAGGCACCCAAGTGTGGCACTTTTTGTTTTCCTGCACCAGTTCTGTAGCCCCAAAGACAAGGTACTTGGTTCCCTTCCCTTGGTGTAATGAGAGTTCTGTTTTTCAGCTAAAAATCAGAGCTGTTCACTCTTGATTTTAAAAGGGTGAGGGAGGGACAGAAAGCCTACTGCTGCCTTTATCCTGGAGGAATCTTCCCATGATCTGGGTGAAGCTTGGGGGAATTGTATCAGGATAGAGCCTCATCTGCACTTCTGACCCTTTTCCTGGATCTCTTCAACACAGTGTCATTGGTCTGGTGGCTTTGCCACTCCTACAGTCAGTTCTTGGCACATTCCTGTCTTCCCATGCATTGCCTGTGGCATCATAAGCTACTTAGCAAGTCTGACTGGACGTGGGTATTTGTGAATTTTGCCTATGGGCCTGTGGATTATGATAGTGTTGAAGAATCTTAAACTTGTAAAGGTGTTTAAATTTACCAGCAAAAACAAAGTGTAACAGAACGGGGAAAAATAATTTCAAATCCATCCCTGTCTCTGTATTTATGTTTATCTGACCTGCAGTTCTAGAAAGGCCTTTAGCTACAGTAGATTTGGAACTGAATCTGTTGTTACTGTTTTTCCTCCTGTTCATAAATTCAGCTCAAGTCCCTCCATTCTCATTTTGACAAGAAGTGTTGTCCAGACTCAGTGTGGAGATCTTTGCAGGGGATTGAGACAGAACACCAGTGCTCCTTGCATTGTCTTTTGACTCTTTATTGCAAAATGGCTATAAGCAATAGGCTTTTGAGTGTGTTTTCTTGTAGCTAGCTGCAGAATCAACTCAGTATGTGTACAGTAAAATTGATCATAATCCACTTGAGGGATGGTGTGCAGAAACTCTCACAGGCATCTCTCATTCCAGCATCATCACAACAGCTCTCCAGCTATCCCACCTGCTTTACTCCTTGCTGTTTGTTACTGCCTCGGTTAGCTGGCTGTGTTTAAATATGTCATCCTGGGTTTTTTTCCCATCTTCTTGTTTCCTGTGTTCCTCTAACAAGCAGCTTGCAACAGAACAAACAAGCAAGGCAGGAGTGCTCCAGGCAAAAGGGGTGTTTTGTGTTTGATTTGAATACATACATATTTTTCTTGGTTAAAACTTGTGATACTCATCAAACACATGCAGGAAGGCTGTGAATAAGACCTTTCTCTTTCTTCCTTTCTGACACGCGCGCCGTCTAATACGAGCACCTTCTCATTTTCACTCTTGCTGTCTGATTCTGTGCGAGGCGCGGTTTCTCTCATATCCTCACGCACATGTTTGATAGTCTCATCCTCACTCCTGCTCTGTCGGCTACACAAAGCCACCTTCTCATCTCAGCAGACCCTGGCACATGCGCGCTCCCACAGGCGACACAAGCGCACACGCACAGCCACCCACACGCTTGCAAAGGCTTCATTATTGCAGGGAAAATTGCTCTCAAATAGATGAGACTGGATGTAACTATGGCAGAGATGGGGAGAGAGGGGAGCAAAGGTGGGAAATTTTGCGGTCCTTTCACTCCTCAGGGACATGAAGCACTGCTCAGGTGGAGGGGAGAACATGTCCCCAGAGTCCTCATCCCATCTGCCATGCACAGACAAGCACTGAGCATCACTTACTCACCTCCTCTCACGCACAGACTCTGACTGCTCTCCCTCAAAGTTTCTCAGTCGCCCTTTCTTGTGCATCCTTCCCTCTCTTTTTTGACTGACTGTCAGGTCCTGATCACATCACTGTCACGGTTGCTATGATATCAGCATTTTCTGACAGGTGTATATGCTTCTGTCACTCCCAGCAAAGCTCTTTAGCACCCAGCCTGCTGCCAGACCTGAGCTAGGGCAGCACTACTGGAAAACATGATCAGCGGTATCTCATATTGCTGCGTGCAGAAGATACAATCCTGATAGAAAACTGCATATTTTCAGGGGATTCCACTTTCAAATAAGGCCTTAAAACATGTGTTTTCTCTTTATGAAGAGTGAGGCTCACTGCTGTTCAGAAAAAGGAGGAACACTCTGGGCATTTCTCTTGTGAATTCCCAGAGATCTCCCTCGTCCTCTGAGGCTGGCTCTGTATTTGGCCTCCTGGAGTGGGCTGCTGCATGGAGGGCACTAATTTCAAAAATTACTTCCATTTTCTACAACCCTCAAGCTTCCAATGCAGCCCGAGGCACTGAGTGCTTCATTCCCAGTTGCATGGTGGGGTTGGCCTCTCCTGACAAGGGAGTAACAAAAACATATCATCTGCCATGATGGGGGCCACAGATATGCTTCAGAGCAAGTCAGTGTAGGCTCTTTGTTCGGGAAATGGCCACACGCCTCTGCAGGGACTGTAAGAATCTCGGAGTGTGCACAATTTGGAAGAAATTTCAGGTTTTCCAATTACTGTAGCAGTGGCTGGTAACCTTCCAGCAAAGAGGCGCTGGAGCACAGTGTTCCCTTGGCTCCTGCTGGGCTCAGCCGGTGTTTGTGTTTGAACTGGCACCAGGAAAGCTAGGAAGCGAAGAGATTATTAATAGGGAGCGCAAGGAAGAGGAAAGGTGTTTAAACAGTTCCCACTTTGCATGTCTAATTCGAGAGCTACCCTTCTGTAGTTCCCCAAATAAGCGCCCAAATCCAATGTCAGACTTCTCAGAAGCATAACTCGTTAAGCTTTAGGACACTGTAAGATAAGGACCTTGCTTGCATAAGGCCATCAAGCACTGATATTGACTCTCCAGGACGTTTTTAAGGCTATTTATATCACAATAAAGCCATTTTATTAGCATCATCAATCAAGAAAGACCGCATTTTGGCCTGGAAAAGATTCTGCTTGAGTTTCTAGAAAGGAGAAGGGTGAGTAATTGTGGGATGCATTATCTTCGATCTCATTTGAAATCTCCTAATTGAAACCACATATGAGTGTAGTTTATTGCTTATAAAATAAATGGTAGGGCCATTGCTAATGTACCTAAGATAAGTACAACCTTCCAGTAACCAGAGAGGTACGGACTGGTTTTTCAGAAGGTAACACAGCTGTGGCAGGGGCCGTCCCTGTCCACATGTGGGTGAGAAGCTGGTTCCTGGCACATGCTTTGAACCGAAGCTCACACCCCACGCTGGGCTGAGCTCGTGGTACTTGGCATCCGTGGTTCACCTCAGCTGGCAGCATCTGCTGTCGGGTGCCAGCCAGTCTCACTGGCAGCATCAGGGGTCCTGACAGGGCGAATCTGCTCCTGCAGTGGGGCTGGGGGCTGGGAACCGAGTCGTGGTCAAGGGGCGTGGTAAAGCTTCCTGCCTCCCGGCACGTGTGTGGCTGGAGTTGCTGTTAAAGTGGAGAAGGGGATGTTTGCAGCTCTCCTCCAGGGTTTTGCCAGCCCCTGTACTGCTTTTCTGCTATCAGCTCAGGGAAAGGGAGCAGACTTGCAGGAGCAGCGCTTACTCAGGTAAGGAGAGTGTAGCTTAGCATTGCCTGTGGGGGCCTCTGAGAGTGAGTAATGGCAGGGCTTGAAAGCTGTTACAGATATTTGATAATTAATTGGCTGGGAAATCAGTTTATTTTAACGACTCTAGTTAAATAAAGAAGAGAGCTAAAAGGGCTGCACTTTCCTGCAGTGCTAAACTACTTTCAGGGACAGAGAAAGCCCATTACATGTCTGCTTTTATGCCAACAGGGACTTTCTTGTGAAGGCTCTTCTGAAAGGTGGTTGAAATCTTTATCTCCCGTGAATCCCAGCAGCTTCAGTTTAAGACAGGAAAGCCTGAAGGGTGGTTTATTACCAAGGATCCATCAGGCAGAGGGGACAGGGGAGTGGAGCTGCTGCTGTAACCTCATGCTTCACCTCTGGCCAGATACTTACTGCAGAGTGGTTCCAGTTGTGGTTTATCACTGTTTTATACTGCTCTAGTGGGAGCAATGCATGTAGCTCGGTTAACCTCACTTGTCTTTCCAAGTACTGGCTGATCTCACACACGCACACACACACACACACACACACACTCACGAGGTAGAGAGAAGACTGGTAATAGCCTAGCATAAAAAGTAATTTTGGGTGCTCTCCCTGCTTCTCTGTGGCTGTCCAGGACCAACCCTCTTGTCTCAACCTAAGGAAAAAACAGTAAGTGTGAAGTCAGAGAGAGGTTGGTGGCAGGTCCATTTTTGTTAGGGCTCTCTTATTTTCCAGGTTATTGAAATATCATTGTTGTTCAGTGGGCAGAACTGTTTCTTTGAAGAAAAACAATATTCACCCTGGTCCTGGCCAAAGAGAGAGAACTTGACTGGGATCTCAGACAAAGGTTTTTGATTTGACCTTTATGTCTCTCTTTTGGAAGATATTTTGTAACTGTGCATATTAGAGACCTCAGCAGCAATGCTGAAAGAGACTTGGATCTATTCTTTGCTGCAGATTGTGCTTTGGATGCGAACTCAGGTCTCAAGCCAGTGTATCTTGTCCTGAGGGTTGTACAGCAAGTGTGCATATATGAATAGCGTTCCAAATGCAGTCATATTTGTCAGAGTCTGCAAAGAGCCTGCAACACCATCTGTTTTACTGAGTGGATAAGAGATTAAACTGCAGAAATCATGGGATCTGTACAATACATGAGAGTAGGCCAGACAATCACAGCACATCTTATTTTTTTGGAAGCTAAGAATAACTTTAATATCCCTTCATTTAGGGTTTAATATCAAAATTAACTAACATTTTACTCTCATCTCAAAAATCCCAGACTGTTCTTCCTGCCCCAGTGCTGGTGCTTGTCCTGCTGCAGATTCAAATTCAGTGCAGACACACACCTCACATCCCCCAGTGAAAACGTAAAAGAACTAGAAAACAAAAGTAAGCCCTTCAGTCTGGTGGAGGTTCAGCAGCACCTCTCTTCTACTGCTCTGTAGCACTTTGAATTGAGAATGTTCATGACAGGATTTGAGCCTAGGCTGATCCACAAGGCTGTGAGGTCCTGTGTTAACATCGTGCTGTGCATAGACACTGGGGGTGCACAGATACACACCAGTTGGGCACGGTGTCATCCCCTCTGCATGGCCAACGAGGGGCTACCTTTAGCCAAGTGTAAACTCAGGGCAGGCTACAAATCCTTATCTTTAAAACATTCCCTGGATGTGAAGCGTCCTGCCAGCTGGAGCTGCTTTTAGCTGAGCAGACTGAAGTGCTGTATTTAATGAATTCATTTAGAGTCTGGTGGAAGGAAGCAGGACTGATCCTCATTTGGTGTAAATCTAGGCTTCCCCATTTACTGCAGTGGTGCCTTGTTGGCCCTTGATTTATGCCAGCTGAAGCCACAGTTTGGCATCTCCCCATGCAGTACTGGAATTCTGGAAATTATTTAGAGCAAGTGACCTGTCAGAAGAACAGAAATAGGAACCCAGCCTCACACCAGCCAAAGCCCAAGTGCACAGCCTTAGACCCAGCTGTGTAAGAAGCTCTCAGTAAGACAGCTGTACAGAAGGGAGCTCCATGGGGAAATGGTTTATCTGTACTGCGGATAAGCCGTGCACGGGGGAGAGGTTTCCTTTCACAGCAGGCTCTTGGGAGAAGAGGCAGGGATGCCAGTGGATCCCGATAAGATATCCCTGGGTAAATGCTTCCAGTAGGACTAAGCAACATTGTCTTCACTAAGAAATGGAAAGGGTTTATGTCCTGTGTTCCAGCCAATTTGTGCAGCTTGTTTTGCCAGTGCCAGAAGACTGCAGGTGAGGAGGTGCAGAAGCTGTCAGAGCAGTCCCTGTGGTTATGCCTGTCCTGCAGTCAGTAGCCAGGCTGGAGTTCAGGCTCCCAAAGCATAGACCCAAATGATCCAAGCCAGTTGCCTTCAAGCCATGGGGAGGAGCTTGGGCTTCAGCCAGACCTTTCTTCTGCGGTTGCATATCCCTGAGCAGACCCCAATTAGAGAGAAAAGCGTGGTCTCTTGCAGTAGTGCTAAGATAGATGTGACTGGACGTGACATCTGGGCTTGTGAAGGCTATTTTGCAGTCATCACTACCCCTCTCTCGCTATCCTCATGCAACTGGTACACACTAAACCAAGTTTTGTATGAGACAGGTCAGGTCTATTACATTTTGTTTTTGAAAATAAAATAGTTTCATTGTATGACTTTGCACAACCTATTTCTTTCCTTCTCCATTGGCTCCCTGTATGTGTAAAACACTCATCGCAACCCTTCTCCTCTATAAAGCTAAGAATTTTAGTTCCACAGCGGTTACTCCCTTTGATAAAAACACTGCTTGGTGTTCAGCTTATGCTGAATTGCCTTGCAAAACAAAGTCCTGCAAGGGTCTCAGAGGAAAAAGAGTGCCAGATATTAGCATGATTAGTAGGATGGCAGGAAGATCTAGCTGTGGGAATTATTCCTTCCCTCTTTCTCAAGGAGTTGTACCTTCCTCCCATTCTGTTTCTGACCATGAGGTTATAAACCAGCTCCTGGCTTTCCTGTCAACAGCAGAAACTCCATCAGGTATATCTTGACATTTCTTTTTTCCCATTCTTCCCCCTTTCCTTTATTTATTTATTTATAAACATGTCCTCCTCTGCAAGGCATATTGTGCATGTAGGGATAAAGGTAAGCTCAGATCAAAGCTCTTGGCAGTTCTCCCTCACAGCATCTTCTCTACCTTCCCTGTAAGTCTTTCAAATGCCTTCTTTCACAAGACCTGATGGTGGACAAAAGTGAGGCATTAGGGAAAGGCAAAATTTAGCAAAGCTGCAAAGGAAAGAAAGTGGAGTTGAGCATTGCCTTGCTCTAACAGCTTTGCTGTGGTTTCCACATAAAGGAGTTCTTCGACACAGGATAAATACAGCATGGGAGTTTGAAGTTTGCAGCATTTTATTCGATGATTGTAACACACCCATGGGATGGATTTTCAAAAGTATGTCACTTTAGGCAGCAAGAAAACTGGCTGTATTGGTGAAGGAGCTCACAGTGCCAAACGCTGATTTGAAATTTGGTTCTTGTGTGTTAGTTTGGCAGCTGGTAGGCCCAAAAGTACTTTGACAAATCTGGTCTAAATTTCAATGCAATTTTTAAAAAAGTCAAATCTCGCTTGTGACTTTTAAGTGCTGGACAGCATTACTCACAGCACATTTGAGAATACAACCATATGCCAATGTCTTTTGGAAATAATGAGACTGTTAGTGTTTTTATCAGTAGTTTTTAACCTCTCCATGCATGATTTCTAGAAAATCCAGCCTTTGAAAACAAATCCAAACCTGTGCCAGATAATTCTAGTGCAGTATATAGAGGTCTAAGGTCTTGACAAGAAATATTTTGCAGTATGTGAAGTGAAAATAACTAAAAACATTGCTTCAACTGAAAGAAATTTGCATGAGGAGTTGTTTTCTCCTGACATATTGCTGAACTCTGAAGCAGGTGGTAGAGGTAGTAAGACTAGGTCACTGTAGTTTGTTCTCCCTGCAGCCCCTGTGAGGCTGATCCTCTGGTCCTCAGCCCAACTTTTTTTCAAACATATGAAAGAATAGGCTCTTCCTTGCTTTCCTTGGGAGACTTTTTACAAGACTATCACTTGTAGATGACAAGAAGTTTTTCTTCAAGTTGTTTAAGCAGACTCATTTCTCTTTTTTTTCTGACCTGTTACTCCGTCCTAGACCCCTCTGCATCTTGCTAAATAATTCCTCTCTTCCCTCAGTACTTTCAGCTTTCAAAGAGGTATAGCTTGTCAACATGTCGCTTTTAAGTCCTCTCTTAGTCAAGTTATACATAATTAATGTTTTTAAGCTTCCCATAGATGCTGATCCCTTTCCAGCCCTTGATGAATTTTGTTGTTGCTCGCCTCTGAATTCCCTTCAGTTCCCCCATATCATTCTGGTAACAAGGTGCCTAGGATTGACTGCTGCAGTCCAGGTGCATTCGGTATTTGGTGGCAGTTGTTTTTGGATGGAATTAAAAAAAGAAGCAGCAGAGCCTCTCAGAGGGAATCTGCTTCGTGGTCTCCTCTCTGAGAGCATTATTTCAGGATGGTATTTCAGGACTGCCTTTAGATATGGAAATGAGAGCGCGTGTCTTGCTCAGAAGCTGTTCTCTGCTTTCAAGTGGGAGAGAGATGGAAGAGGGGAAGAGGGGTTAAGCTCCTCAAAGGCTTTGTCTACATTAGGCTTTTTTCTTCATATTTCCCAGTGTTGCTTGCACGGGTGTAGCTCAGTCCACAGTGGCACTAATGACAGCTCTGGCACAGGCAGGGAAGCGAACATGTTCCGCTACACGTCTCCACAATCTCTACAAGCCCTGACTCCACCAGCGGTGCTACGGCAGCGGGAGCTGGAGAAGGAAAAGGTCAGCTGTAAATAATAACTAGAGTGTTTGCACATCAAGAAGGTGTCCTTCATTGAAATGCAGTAGCTGAAAGTGAGCAGGCAGGATGCACCCAGTTTCTCATTCATCTCGAAATACCACCCTTCACAGTCTGCTGCTGGCTACCTGAGGGCAGCGCTAGGAAGTGGGCATGATAACTTGGTTGGAACACCTCTGATACTCTCATGACGTCAGAAAACAAGGAAAAGTTAAGACTTACTTTCCCTGCTGTCGCTCCCATTCCCTCTCTGATCTCTCTCCAAAGAATTTCGAGGCTGATTTCTCCTTGCTGCGGATTCTCCTGTCCCACCTGCCCAGGACAAGAGCTAATGCTTCAGATGTGATATTCCCTTTTCCTTTTTGAAGAAGCAGTATGAGATGAGATGAACATTAGGATCCACATAATAGAAAGTGCATTGCTATGTCTCAGGTAGCATGCTCCTCAGGTACTGGAAGAAGCTATTTCATATAGTACAAAACACAGGAGACACCTCCCAGTTTCACATAACATTTAAATCTGATATTCTTTCACAGCCTTGTACCAATTAATGGTTAACTGATGAAATTCTCAGCCAGAAGGTATCACCAAGATGAAGATGTTAATGAGTTTAAAAAAAGAAAAAGGGGGCAGGGGGTTGAGAAGTGCCTGGGGATAAGAAAGCCAGCGTACAAACTTGCAAGGTGGATTGCAAGCTGTCACTCAGAGTGGAAGCCAATTTACACAGAGGCTAGATTTAGATTAGATATTAGGAAGAAATTCTTTACTTTGAGGGTAGCAAGACACTGGAACAGGTTATCTAGAGAAGCTGTGCATGCCCCATCCCTGCCTGGCAGTGTTCAAAACCAGGCTGGATGTGGCTTTGAACAACCTTATCTGGTGGCAGCTTTCCCTGTCCATGGCAGGAGAACTAGATGATCTTTTAACATCGCTTCCAACCCAAGTCATTCTGTGATTTGCTTGGTGCTAGATTTATAGGTTTTTATGGCTAGAAAAGATCATGAAATTATGTAGAAGGTGATTTACATTGTCACTTCAGGAAGTGTTCCACCTTTCTTTGAAATGTCTGTCACTGAGCACAGGAGGGCTGGTCACTAAACCATGTGGCCCAATGCTCAGACCTTGATACTGTTTCCATCTCCTTCCCCAAATGTTCAGGTGGGGACATCTGAGCATTTAGCTCTTCCTGCCTCCTTGGAGATATGCAGCCATTACAGATTTACCTCGGTCATTGCCCCAATAGCTGTTGAGACTGGTGGCCAACATTAGCCCCTGACAAGCTGTTGGCCCTGATCTGATTGTCTGTTTGGCTGTATTTTCCCATGTCAGAAACGTTCCTAGAGGAGGTGCACGGCTTCGTGCCACCTGGCAGTCAGCTCTTCCTGACCCATTGGAGGCTGCTGCCAGTCCTGTGGGCACGCCCCTTGTTTCTGAGAGCCCCGAGAGCTGGCGCTGTCACGTTGCTGTGTGGGAGGGCACCTATGGTGCTTTGCTTTTGGAACTAGGCCATGGTACCATGGCAGCAATCATGTGGGCTGTTTTGCAGGCTTACATGTGCCTTGGTGTGTGCAACTGTGAAAGGGAGAGTCAGGGAGGGAACCTCCCTCTCGCCTCTCTGCCATACGAAATGCATGAGGTGATGCTCCAAAGCTCCAGTTTTAATTATTTCGATCTTAAGCTTTGTAGTCCCCTTCCCTGAGCAAACCACTGGAATCCACAAGCTGGAAGGTGCAATGTGCAGTGCCATGTCTCTCTTCAGCTGAGAGATGCTGATTTCCAAATCTCTCCCTTGTTTTGTGACAGCCTGTGGTGATACCTCCTGCATTTTTAGCCTGTGACTGGGGTAGGAGGAAGCGACTCTGGACCACACAAAATGCTTTGAAGCTCCCACTAGCATCACTCTCCTATTCCCTCTTGTGTTTGTACTGTCCCTTTTCTACACCTGCTCTCTCCTGACCTGCCCTTACTCTCTTTCTTTTTCCGTACCCTGTGCATTGCTAATCTGTGGCATTATCTCGTTCTCCAGTAGCTGTGCCGGCTGCCTTAATGTTTCTTGCCAGCTTTTGCCTCTCCCCATTTTTTCTCTTCCCTCCGCTTGCCAGCCCATGATATAGCATTGCCTTTCTCCATCTGCCTGATTGTCTCTCCGCTTTTTATCTGGGTGCTGGAGCTCCAGGTGCTGTCATTCTCTGCGACAGCACAGAACGTTTCAGTTTCCCTCTGTGGCTGGATAATTACCAGATACAGAGTCACGTGGACTTCCCAGCAAAACCCTCCCTCCCCTCCTGTCAGAGAAGGAGATCACATCTCTGAAACACATTTTTCTCTTTTTCGTGGTTTTTCGTTATTGTTATTTTTTACTAGAAGAAATTCAAGGGACAAATTTGGATTAGCTTTTCTGGAGTTACCTAGTAGTGACCACGTAGAAGTTACCTACAAGGCACTGGGGGTTCAGGTAGAAGAAATAGGTGATTTCCAGTGCTGAAGTTTGTGAAGGAAAATAAAGGGACTTATAGTCTGTATGGGTGCCTTATTAGTGCTCCTATTCTCATTTTTGGTGTATCCCTCAAACAGAAAAAAGTTGTAATGGTGCAGAGACTCGCCAGAAGCTGTTTGGTTTCCAGCTCTTTTACAAATTTGGCATAACAGCCAATATCCCGTTAACATAAATGACTAATTATCATTGTCTTTCAATTAACTTCTGTTCGTAAGAGACCCCAGATACTTTTAAAATATCAGCCTGGGTGTTGGTGATCACAGAAGCACAGGATCCTTAGTGTAAGTGCTGTGCAACAAAAAGGCAAATCATCGGGCAATGTTCCCCATTGCCATTCTGCATCACCTCTGCTGTTCCCTGGCTCCCCCTTTTGATAGTGCAGGAGCCCTGGGATGCTATGGGAAGCAATGGACAGCAGAGCGAGGCATACATTCCTGGTGGGTATTTCACTGAGGCTGATCAACAGCTGATGAGCGTCACCTAATGATGCTGGATCAAGAGCAGAGCCACGTTTCTGGCTGGACTGAAAAGAGACTCTGACAAGTCCTCAGATAACCCAAAAGGGAAAGAGGGAGCTCAGGGTCTGTTTCCTCAGCGGCCTGAACCTCCTGACTGATTTTAGTGCGAGACCCTGATGCAAGCTGTCAGAGCATTTGGCATTTCTGCAAGCGTCAGCCAGAGAGCAGTTCGTCCCCCTGCACACACGTGGGGAGCAAGTCTCCTCTGGCAGGAAGCCTGTGACTGGAGCCAGTCATTCTAGAAACACGCCTTGGAATGGGAAAAGACCTGTCCAAGGATTTCCTGACTACGCTGTAAAGAAATGCAGGACATTTCCTAGGTATGGTGGGATATAAGAAAAGATGGCGCTGTGGTGGTGGGTCTCACTCTGAGGTTTTTCTGTATTTTGAAATTTTAAACTGTGCTGGGATATGGCTGGGATGGAGTTAAGCTCATAGCAGCTCATATTGATATTTTGAAGAAGGTTCCTCTGCTGGAGTGGATGTGGACTGAAGTTGTTTATGCAGGTATACTGATCCCCGACAGATGGGAAGAGCAATAAATCATGCCAGTATAAGTCCTCTTATTCTGATATAGTTACATCCACCCATGGAGAGTTCTGGCATAAAAATCGCTGTAAATTTGGGCTTGGTTTCTGTTGTGAGTTTGGGTGTTTTTCCTACACAAACAGGAACCTATACTCTTAAACAGTCATTTTAACAGAAAGAAAGCCCATGTGAGACCAGCTGTGTGTCTGCTAGTGAGAACCCGTGCAGCTAGCTGTCTATTTAGGCCAGTGTATTTTGTGTAAATTCCCTTGGGTTTCATTTTCCATGCATATCATATGGACTGAGAGACAAGGATGTTTACAGCATATGAGCAGTTCTGCACTGATACTCATATTTTCTGGTTGCAATTCTTTTTGCTTTCATTAGAAAGAGTTGATGGGAGAGACAGTGAGACAGAAATGTTTCTGTACAAGGCGCTGGGGACTTCTAGAAAACTGGGTACAAATTCTGGTCACGAAAGAGGAATTCAGACTGGAGCAGGTGCTGAGAGGGGCTACTGGGATGTTTAGGGCAATGGAGAGTCTATCATAAAAGAAGAAACCAGGAGAGTTTGGCTTGTTGAATCCAGCAAAATGAAGGCTGAGAGGGAATATGATTGCTCTCTGTGAACATGCTGAAAGATAAACACCCGGGAGAGAGAAGAGCTCTTTAAGCTAAAAGATGGTGTTGGCTTGAGAGGAAATGGGTATAAGCCAGGTTTGAATAAATCTAGACTCAGAGCTAGAAAAAAAGGTTTTAATCAGCAGAGCAGAAAGACTTTGAGCAGTCTGACCTATGAAGCAGGGGGCGGGTATCCCCCATCGAACACACTAGGCTAAGGCAGGGATGAGGTACATCTCTGAAAAAGATGATAAGGTACAGCTGACTGTGCTGGCAGAGGTTGGGGCTTCGTGACCTGGTAAGCCCATCCTAGCCTCACACTCCCAAAGCGGCAGTTTACGAAAGAGAGTGAACAGAAGTGCAGGCATCCTATCAGCCACAGACCTCCCAATAGGGACATGGCCAAAAATTGTCACCCGAGTACTGAAATAGCCAGGGAGCTGCAGACAGGTGTGACGACCAAGGTCACAGCATAATACAGCTGAGAGAAAGCGTGGGCTGAACAGATGCAGCAGTTTCCCCCTCCTGCCAGTTTTCCAGCACAGAACTGGGTTTAAGCAGTAGTTTTCTAAATCCCTCCGAGGCCCTGTGTTATCATGCTGGCAGTGGTGACTCAGGAGCTATTTATGCCACATTTTGGAAATCCGTCCTGCTGTGGCACAGCTTTCAAACAGTGACCCTGCTGTGTGTCATGGCACATAGGGAGAGGAGCAGCAGCTGTGCCAGGCTGGGGAAAGAGAGGAGCAGTGGCAGTGGGGAGAATTTTGAGCAACAACTGATGCCCATGTGCATTCAAATTCAGCAAAATGAGGCTTTGGTGCTTGGCTGAAAGGAGGTTTCAGATGCTCAGTTGATACGATCTCCCACTGCCATCCACTTAAGGGGGCCCTTGCCTTCGCAGAGGTGGAGATATGTTCAGCTGTGGGTGTCTTCCATGGCATCTCCTGCTGAGGGGAGCCTGATCCAAAGCAGTGGGAACCACCCAGGGCCAACAGCTCCTCCATTGCTCCTCCAGACTATGTGCTCCTGTGTGCTCAGCCACTGTCCTCCTCTGGTGGGGACTTCGGTGGCAGCACTGCGTTGCTCTTGAGATGCTGGCAGGGTCCAGCACTGCAGTGGCATTGTGGGGCCTGGCTGGACTCTTCCCTGAAAGCCCTGCCTGGGAGGTCAGGGCTGGCATGGCTGTGTTCTGTCCTTAGCCCTTGCTGCCCACATCCCTGCCGGGGCATGGCAGAGGGGCTGGACTCTTGCTGCCCTCCTGGCTGACCATGGCTGTGTCCGAGTCCTTGCTTGCCAGGCGGGGAAGGACTGAAGAGCTCGAGGAGACAAGATGAAACAGCACGAGCACGATTTGCTCTTGAACTTTCCCCCCCGGGCTGGGAGCGAGGCTGTGTTTAACCACCACATTAGCTTTCCAGGATCATACTTTGCAACACAACGGAGAATTTGCCTTGCATGTTCGGAGCTGGCAGCCGGGAGCTGATGTTGCTTTGTGCCGAATGAGCCGTGTTTGATCCCTCTCTCTTTTCCCTCTTGCCGTTTTGCTGCCGGGGATAGAGGGCAGTGGGGGAAGTTGTTAGCTGGATCTTGTAAGAGTGTGTGTGAAGTGAGAAGATTAGAGCAGGCTCATCACAGAGCTGAGGCGAAGGCAGGAGATCTGATGCAGGGCAGGTTGTGGCTTCCTGTGGCAAAAAGGCGTCGTGTCCCTCAGTGAGTGCAGTGGGGTGGGGTTTGGGTGCTTAACGGTGTGTGCAGCAGGCTGCTGAGTTTTGGCCTGATGCACAGAGATTGTCTTACAGAAGAGATGATCAAAGGGTATATGGAGAAAAGATGATTAAAGAGGAGTGTGGGAATTATGGCACAGAGCTGTCACCACAACGTGCTTTGGAGAAAGAGGGCAGAAAACGCAGTCCATAAACTCACTATTTATTTTTTTTCCCCAAAATGAGGTAAGAGCTGTGGCTTGCTGGCAAAGCAGCACACCATACTTCATTAATCCTAGAAGCTTGCTTCTTCTCTCTAGTGGGGCTCTGGCAGAGAATTGTGGGTTTGGGTCTGCTGTAAAAAAAAAAAATAAAATTATTTGGAATTACAACAACAATTAAAAAAACCCAAATAATTATCCCAGCTTCAGCGCGACCCAATACATCATTGATAATGCTGTAAAATCTCCATGTTAAAGTAATCATTTAAACAGCAGCTTCACCAGGCCCTTAAAGGGCTTCCTTCTTGCCTTTTCATCACTCTAGGCTCTAAATATCTTCCACCCCTTCCCAAAGGGATGAAATACCCCCACTCCATCTCCACAGCCTAGGCCGTAGCTGCTGTGCTGCTTTCTCTCAGAGGCAGAATGGGAAGCACATTGTTGAGACCCCGTCTCTGGTGCATCCTCCTCCTCACCCCGTGCAGCCGCCACCCTGGCAGTGGTTGCAGACAGCCTGGGGAAGCCGTGCTGGGGCTTTCCAGGCAAATGCCGCCTCTCAGCAGCGGGGCCCGTCTGTTCGCCGGAGGAGAGAGGGCGGAAAGCTTAGGGCCGAGAGCTGCTGGAGTGACAGGCACAACATAAACTGCGATGAGTGTTACAGCAACATGCTGGGAAATCAATGCGCTGAGTGGCACTGTCTCGACGGGAGGAGGGGCAGGAGTCGCGGGCACTGGGAATCAGAGCACCAAGGCCTCAGTGAGGCAGAACGGGCCGTGAAATCTCCAGACTTGCTTGGCCACGACAGAAGATGTGGATGCCTGAGCCTCACTCTCCTTTTCACTCACTTTCCCACCCATCAATAGGAACAAGCCCAAATACTTTCAAGAAGGGGAAAAAAAATACGTTTCTGCCCAGATGGAGTGTTCCTTGGAGCCTACAAAGGCAGGTTTGCAGGAGCGCTGCTTTGGCCCAGTGCTGCGCGTTACACTGGCAGGCAATGGAGGAGAGAGGACAAGCAGTAGGACTTTTCCGTAGCTCCTGCCCTCCCCCTGCCTGCATGCTGCCAGGTCTCCCAGCCCGTCATGAAATCCAGGGACCAGGAATGATGATGGGCAGCCCTCTATCCCGTCCAAGGCAATGGTTCCTGCTGAAGGTCCAGAAGCATTCTCCTGCAGCAGAAGCATCATCCTCTCCCCTCCCTCCTGGAGCACAGCTCAGCCCCATTGTCTGCATTCGCATGTGGGGAAAATCAGACTGGGGGAGGAGTGCGAGGATGACCTGGATTTCTCTTTCTCCACATCCAACTGTTGCTAAAAAACTTCAGGTGCCCAACTTCGCTGTGTTTGTTTACAAGGAAGCAAGGAAGGATAATGGGACATGGCAGCAAGATCTTTTGTCCTTCTGTGTCTGTAGTTTGAAATGGTGCAAGATCAACAGTTCCCAAGTTCCTACGGTGATCACGCAAGGCATGCCCATCACTATTCACTGGTCCTCTCGTTAGCCACATCAGAGATGTCAAGAAATTAAACCTGCAACCATAAGGAAAAGAATAATGGATGGATCAGGAATCATTTATTAGCTTTCACTGAGGCTGATGGTAATGCTTCCAATAAGCCTAATGAAAAGCATTTGACTGTCTCTGTGAACTTGATTATTGATTATTAGTGAACGGTAAGAGTCCATTGATATCTTGCTGATGCCACGCTCCTATTGCTTTGCAGTTAAAATGTCAGTTAACATGCCATTTAATATTCTATTAGTATTGAATTAGCACTTATTACACTGTGAAAATCATCACCATAAATCCTTATTAAAGCGTGATCCATTCAGCTGGGTGGCATCTCTGGCAGACTAAGAGGGTGTGTGTGTGCAGACAGACACACTGAGATGCATCATCCACGTGGATGCATGTTCAGAGCACGCCAGGACTTGGAATTTCCACATCTGTACATTGATTTTCCCTGACAGCTTGAGAGGAACAGGTATGGTGAAGAGAGAGCTCAAATCCATTTCACTTACTCTTCCCATTTTCCTCTTTCCTTTGTCCTCTCTCCTTTCTTTATTTTGGTAGCACCTGCTAACTTATTTCAGGGGCAGTTGCAATGTTGTCTGACTGTAGCTATTGACCACTGTCCTAGGGCTGACCTGGATGTGTGTAAGACGGGTTTTGATGCATTTTCTCTTTGACAGAGAGGAGGGAGGGTCCCTGGTTGAGCCTACCCGCAGGAGCAAGAGGAGAAGGCTTCATTCTGACCACACCACTGAGCTGTTACTGACAAGACACCACACAGGGGCATATTTGCTACCCTAACAGAGAGCTATAATGATCAGGTGCAGGGCAGAGCTGCGAAGTGCTCGCTGTAGCCTGGTGGGGATTGGAAAGCAGCCTGGTGGGGATGGTGTGGTGCCCTGGATCTGCTGGAGTCCAGCAGCACTGATAGCTGTTCAGGGAGAATTTCAGAAGTGACTGAGAAATTTCAGCTACCACTGACTTCAGCTTCTGCTGTTAATCTGCTTATCTTTTCACCACCAAAATACCTGACCCCTGATTCTTGGTGCTGTTACAACTCTAGCATTTGCAAGAGGGCTCTTGACCCTAAGGCAGCCAGCTCTGGAGGCAGTCTAGGTGTTCCTACAGGGCCACTGCTCCCGGCCTTGGAGCACACTGCCCTCCCTGGGTCCTGGCTTTCACCTCCCATCACTGGTGATAACAGCCTAGGATGGCCAGTGGAACTGGAGCAATGCCTCATCGTAGCAGTGCTGGTTTCCACTTGTAAGTGGCTGCCCACGGATTCCTCTGCGTCTTCCTTTTTGACAAAGAGTAGCTTTTTGAAAACAACTCAGATCACATCTGAGAGTTCGCCTCAGGGACAAGTGCCTGCCTGGCCAGGAGGGTAGGCTCTGGCCTGAGGGCCAAATTCTCACTCCCCTTCCTTGTCTGGACAGTGTCAGTAAAGGACAGGATCTGTTGAGCTGCTCCCTAAAGCAAATGTTTGTCAGATCAGACAGAGCTGCTTACAGCTTGGCCAGCAGCTTGGCATTCCTCCCATGGATGACCATGCAGCTTGGCTTTCCTCCTGCCCACAAGTAACCTCAGAACAACTTGGACAGCATCCATGGGCATGCCAAAAGGGAGTGGGTGTGAGGTGCTGGCCATAATGGTGGGGTCACATCACAAGGGAAGGCAGCTGCAGCACAGCATGAATGAAATGCATTCAAATAGAGGAACTTGGAAAATGTCTGACCCATGCTAAAAGGCTGTATGAAAGCCTACTGTCAAATATTTGTCTTATCTTGAAGCAATAATCTTTATCCTCTCCCTTTTTTTCCTTCAAATACAACACATGCATGAATAGTGAATAGGACACAGTCCTGTGCAGTGTGATCTAGGAGGGCCCTGCTCAAGCAGGAAGGTTTGACCATACGACCTCACCTTTCCAACCTTACCCATTCTGTGATTCTGTAATAGTGGTGGCAAGAGGTGCTGGGTTATTTGGATGCTGGAACACAGTGGGCAGAGCTCTGAGAGATGAAGGAGCAACAGCTCTGCAGACTGAGCTTCCCTGTTTATCTGCAGAGCAAATGTGGTGTGAGCTGCAGCAGGGCAAACCTGCTCTCAGCCTGTCTGAGCCGAGCCCTGGGGGCTTAAGCTGCCAGGGTTAAAGAGGAATTATGTCTCCCTGTCTTCTTCAGCCCTGGTCCTCTTGAATGAGACAGCTGAGAGTGAACAGGATGTGTCTCCTCAGTGGCATCTCCTCATCTTTTCTGTGCAAGTCTCCTTCTGGTGGTGGGAAGTGGTACAGAGCAGGTGGCTTTGCCAAAAATGCGTTTGTCTTCACAGCACCTACTCTGCTCTCTGTCAAGAAACTTGTCAAGTTACAGTTGCAGTGGGGTTAGTCTGTCCTCTGACTTGTGGAGGTTGGCACTCAGGGCCATGGCTGGTCCTCCTGCTGGTCCTCTGCTTGCTGCCCCTGGCTGTCATTCCTCCTCTCCTGTCCACCTGAGATGTTCACAGGACATGCTGCGTGTGTCACAGGGATGACAGTGGTGCTCCCACAGCCTCTCATTTTCAGCCTGAGATCTGCACTTGCCTGCACAAACAGGCAGATGTGCATCAGCAAGTGTGTGTGTATGTGTTAGGAGGGTGATGTTTGAGCAGTGAATCCCTCTTTACACAAAATTATTTTTGGTCAGAGGGATGTAGATGGGAGGTACTCTATAGTTTCCTCCCCTTGTGCTGCTGAAACTGAGAGATGGAGGAGCTGTGAGCCCTGAACCTTTGCTTTCCAGGCTGGAAGGGGTCTCTGAATGTAACTCTCGTATACTCAACTTTTGAAGGTGAGGGGGAAGCGTGGGAAGAACTACTCCTGATCTTTCTCATTGGCAGGGTTGGAAGGGATTTGGTGATCAAGATCTCTTGTGGCCTTCCAAATTAATTTTTGGTGCATGTGTAGTCCACAAACAAAAGGAAGAGAGAACTAGAGATGTCTGCCCCTAATCCCATGGGTTTATGAACCGAAGGTTCCTGAAACTCTTCAAAAAATCATTATTAAATACATGTCCATGGGACAGCAATGATGAGAAGATACTATGGTTCACTGGCAAGGCAGGAGTGTGCTGTGAAGTTTCTAAGCAAAGTAGTAAAGAGAAGGGACAAAAGGGAGATGATGGAGAGGGTTTTTAATCTCCCCCTTACCTGTCTCATCCTCTGCAGGTGTTATGTAGAAGACAGAAGCTCCAAGGTGGCCTGGTTAAACCGTTCTGGCATCATTTTTGCTGGAGAGGACAAGTGGTCCCTGGACCCTCGAGTAGAGCTGGAGAAGAGAAACCCCCTGGAATACAGCCTGCGGATCCAGAAAGTGGATGTCTACGATGAGGGGTCCTATACGTGTTCAGTGCAGACACAGCATCATCCCAAGACTGCCCAGGTTTACTTGATCGTGCAAGGTAAGCAACATGCCTGATAGGAGAGCAAAGAGCAAGAGACACAGTGAGTGGAGGGATCTGTATTTTTCTAAGAGAAACTCCAGAGTCAGTAGCCTGTGTGTCCCTTATGTTTACACAGGAGCCAGCAGGACTCTTCCCTTCCACTGCAGCGTAGCATGGTTTTACTCTGCTGTCAGTTTGTCCTTTTAGAAGTGGTGACACAGCAGGGGACACCAGTGATGCCAAGCCATATTCTAGTATAATGCAAACCTGGCTCCTGGCTCTGGTTGTTTTGGCACTGATGGGAAAGCATTTGTTTATAGTGACACTTTTCAGAACATTGTACCTTGTCTCTTCCCAGAGAGCCCTCCGGTTTCTTCGCCTCCTCCTTCCTCAGGTTTCCTTTCTTTTTTCTTGCATCAACAACCTTCTGTGCTGGTTTTTTTGGCCTTCCGTACCCAACTCTTTGCAAGGCTGGGGAATTAATTTTCCTGTGAGTTTTTCCATGCTGGGTCATTGGTTTGGAGGGAGTACTGTCACTAGGCATGTGTGAAACCTGGTACCTGAGGGCCCTGCCACATACCTTATGTTGCCCTCTCCTTCTTTAGCTACCCTCCTCCTGTGTGTGTTATAGGGAACAGGAAACTTGGTGAACCAGCACTGTCCTATCTGTCTGTCTGCATTTATGGCATAACAGAGAGTAAACACTTTAAAGAGTTCATCAGTTACTGGTAAGGGCATTACTGAGTTTACTTGTTCCATCCTGTCCAGACCAGGATACCAAACAAATGAGTTTACCCAGTTTTGTTTAGTTTTGCTTTTAATCTTCATGCCATTTTGTCTATCTGACCTTTTATCTAAAATATTTAAAGAGCAGCTCAGGTGATAGGTATGTATGAATGTGTTTGATACATATCACAGATATGTTCAACTTCTACATTATCCTTCAGGCAGGAATTTGTTGTTTCTCCTGATTTGTCTGGTAACCCATAAGGCTGCCGATTTTATTTCCCCCAGCAAGTTTTCAAATGGATGATTATAAAAGCACACAGGAAGGGACTTTTCCTCTTGCTGGTACTACTTTGCAAACTGGAGGGCTAAGTAGCATCCCAAGTGTTTATCTGCAAGGTGAAGAAGTCTGGACGTGTGGTCAGAGGTGATGCTTTACACGCAGGCGTAGTGAGCCAGAAGGCTCCTGGTTGGTTTTCTTGCACAGAATCCTCCCCCAGCAGCACGGAGAGCGGCCCATGCCCCCACACGGAGCAGCTCTGCCGGCTTGGCTGAGTGCTTGCTGTGTGAAATGCATTCCCCAGCCCTGGAGGTGTACCCTGCCTCACTGCTCGCTACAGCAGAGCGGAGCCAGCCCTCTGTAGGTGGTTTATTACTGGTGAAATCTCACAGCATACAATTTCCATTTACCTGTCAAGAAAAATATAGGGACAAATGAATTCTAGAGCCATGCATATGTATTATTAATTTTATTTGTGCCTATTAGATATGGGCCTAAGCAGCAAAATTGAGTTCTCTAGCTGAGCTTTCACTTAAATACGTGGGTATCTGGCTCTGAACTACTGCCACCTTTCTGAGAATGAGAAAATTTAGGTTTTGACACACCTGAACTCTGGATGCCTGTAAATAAAGTATCTGTGGGTAATCTTTGTTCTAACACCTGCCACAGATTTCATAAAAGACCCATTGTAATATTGTGCTTACTGTAATCCTGTAATTAGGTGAAACTCATAGCTTTAATTTTTCTAAAACTAAATTTAATCTGGAAAAAAAAAGTGAAGGAAAATATAAATACAAAATCCTTTACGATTTGGAAGAGTTAAAACATGTTTTAAAAATAATCTTAACTAATAAAACTAATTCAGTACAAGATAATGTAAGTTAGAAAATAATCCCTGTAGTTGCAGAGTACTATTTTGTTATATTGATTGCTATTTTTCTAAGCTTTGCAGGCTGTCTGCCTGAAAGATAGTCTGTTGCTTGTACAAATTAAAGGAGTTTGGATATTGAGTCATGCTAAACTATTTAGTTTTATTTATTTAATGTAGTTTATTTACTTCTCTTGTTTTGTGTTCATACATTTCAAAACATAGGCTATTTGAAGCTCCGAGCATTCCAAATGTAAAAATAAATAATTAAAAAAAATACAGCTCATGGAACATTAAATGACAGAATGGTCAGCTGGTCTGCCTGGTAATCTGGGACGAGAATTTCTGGAATGATAGTCAGTGCTCTCCTTTGAACAAGCTCAGGGAAACAAAAACAAACCAGGATCAGAGACTCATTGCTAGCTTTGTGCACATGGTTGATGCCTGGATTTGCCAGTGAAGAATACTGCAATGACAGCTTCTCCTGCCCTGGAGACAATGGGCTGTTTTAGGGCCATGCCCAGGCTTCCTATTCTGCTCACTCAGTGTTGTCACTGAGAGACATTTCTGCTCCCCACTACCAAAGACAAGTCCTTAATCTCTCCCACTTCAACTCCCTCATCTGTCTAGCCCCTGTGAGAACACAACTTCTATTACCCCTAGACACAGATGGGATAGCTATATCCGATACTAGTAAGTGGGTAGGCGGATCCTAGAGTGCTGTTGGAGACCATAAAACCTGAGACCCACTCCATGTCCACAATGCCAGCTGAAGTAGGCAGAGTTTGGTGTATCCTGGGGGTTCGCTGTGTTTAGATCACTGCAGTCTAATGGAGTTGCAATCTAGGACTAGGTCCTTTCCAGCCTTGAGAAAATCTGCTTTCCCTGGGGTGAGCTCTGCTTGGTGAACTCTGCTGGCCAGAGCTGCAGAAGTATATCACAGAAAGAGGGACATCACCTCTCTAATGTATGTGCCCAAGTCCTTTAGTGTTTCCAAGGGAAGAGCTAGTTCTACTTTGTCAGCCAGCACCAGTCTCTGCAAAAACAGTCTACTTGGTCTGCTCCTTTCCTCTCTTAAGTGTGTATGTCCACGGATAGGATCCCTCTCAATTGGGCATATTGCAGAGGGGCATAATGAAATGACACTTAAGAAAAAAAATCAGAACTTCATGGACAGCTTAAAGTAGAAAAAGTTGTCCTCATCAGTCTTTCCTTCTTTTCAAACACGAAGAAAACTCTGCTAGTAGAAGTAGGCATTCACTGACAAAAGATTCATTAGTACAACTGTGGCCATCTCTTCTGCCTTTCTGACCCAGGTGGGCAGCACTGCTTGCAGTCCACTAGACTGGACGTGGCTGTCTCTGCTCGGCTCGGTTGCTCCCCGGTGCTGGTACTGTGCTGTCTGCACTGGGGTGAATGCACCAAGAGACTGCTCTGAGCCACCATCTCACTCAAAGCATTTTGTGCTGCTTCGATTTGGGTGTAATGGCCACTTGCGAAGCTTTCTGTTTTACTACCACAGATATTTCTGCTGGTGTCTGATCAAAAGAGTAAACACTTGAAAGGACTTGCAAGAGATCTGGTCCTTCCCCATGCAGTGAGACAAGATCAGCTCTACAGTGGCTGCCCCTACCAGGTACTTTTTGAAGATGCTCTGTGCCCGTATAGCTAGTGCACGTCCATTATTTCACTCTCCTTGCATTTGGAGAGCTTTTATTAACATATGATCCAAATTGATTTTGCTGCCAATTATTTCTGGTCCTTCCAAGACACAGAGTGGTTATTTCTCCTTCTCTTCCTCAAAAGTACCTTTTATCTGCCTGAAACCCCTTAATTCCTGTGTCTCAGAGATCTCTAGTCCAGCTTAACAGGCTCACTGCTTTCCACAGGTCATATTTTTCAACCCCTGTGGCATATATATTTCACTACTGTTTGATTTGTCTACGTGTTTTCCTTAAATGTACTATCCAAAACCAAAACAAGAGTTCCAGTTTAGGATTCAGTAATGCAGATACACGTACCAGCCGTGTTTTGCATATCACACTTCACTTACCTAACCCCAGAATGAAATGAGATTTACCTTCTTTATATGAGTGCCTCGCTGCTTTCACTTATTCAGTCTTTCTGCCTTTCTAATCCTCTCTTACTGGTCTGCAGCTCATTCTTTGCTTTTGTATTTGAACATTAATTGTTTCCCCCCCCCCCCCGCCCCGAGAATACTGCTTTGTGCTCGCTGCTGTTGGATGCCATCTAGTTGGTTTCTCCATGGAGACCGCTTCAGTTTACTTATGATCCTGGGCTGTAAAGCACTTGCAACTGCCCCCAAGTTAGTGTCATCGACAAAAGTCAGGTGCCTTCTTTCTGTTCCATCATGAAGGTGTTAATTAAAATATTGCAGAGATCAGGACACAAAAGCAGGCTGTGGCAGCCGCCCACCAAACCCTCTGTCCCTGGTGGAGAGTGATCTGTTAATTGCAGCTCTTTGAAGCATCCTGATGGTGATTTAACATCCACCATATTCTCTTAGCTTGTTGAAGACTATCAGGTCTTCTGAAGTCAAGATATATCACATAATCACACATATTGCTTCTGCATTATCTGCTATGCCAGCTATCCTACAAAAAAAAGGGAAATGAGGCTGGGGTGGCATGATATGTGTTTGCCAAAAGTACATTGCTTTTTTTTCCCCTTTACTCCGTTATTATCCTCTTGGTGCTTATAAATGGGATGTTTAATCATTTGTTCCAGTATGTTGAGTGACTTGTTCCAGGAGAATTGAGTCGTAACAGGGACACAGTGGCTGCACCTTTCCCAGCATTACCTTGGGTTCTTGTTCTTTTAGGGCTATATCCTCAAGCCCTTCTCAGGCTTAGATAACAATGGAGAAATTCCTATAGTCCTTATTTGTCTCATCAGGATGACAGGCACAAGGGCGCAGAGATCTTAGCATGCATGGGGTTTAAAAATTTCTGCAATAAAGACCTAGGCCTATCCAAGTCAATCTAGAGGAGTAACTCTACTAGGAGGAAGCAAATGGTACCTGTCCAGAGCCTTTATGGATAGGTATCATTGTGAATGGAGGTAGCTGGGAACTTTTTAGTGAAAAAAAAAAACATTCCACTGGTTGTGAATTTGATTAAAATTTAATCAGGAAGGTTTTACAGGTCTGAGGTGCTTTTTCTGGTCAAAATCTGTGAAGACATTACCACAGCCTGTCTAAAACCTAACCATACTCAGCTGAGGTGTGAAGAGCTTCACATTCACATTTTTTCTCATAGCCTAGGACTCCTGCAGACTCACTAACATTTCTTGTGATTCCCAGTTATTGGTTGTAAAGAATGTGGGCTCTCCATTGGATCAATGTTTATTTCATGAAAAAAAAAAATATTAAGGGCTTTGTTATTTTGGCAAAACAAAAACAAATTTGGAAATGTCAGCAGCAAATGTTCACAAAGAGGAATGCTTGTTTACTGGCCAGCCCTAATCACAAACCCAAAGTCAAGTGCATAGCAGCTAAGGCCAAATCCTACAGTTTTCTTTCTAACTGATAGGCATCAGTGTGTGAAAAGAAGTACAGAGTGTAGCCTTTTTCCACTATGAATTGCCTTTGTAGTGCTCCTTGCTTGCAAAGATTCAGACTCACTGGTCATTGTTTCAACGTGATATAAAGATCTATTTGTTGTTGCTGGGATTTAACCATAGAGAGTTTATTATTAACTCTATGAGTGATTAGCTGTGCACCCTCTCAGTCCACTCTCCTGAAATTAGACGTTGTGCTGGTGACTGGTACAGCACAGAGAGATCCTTTACCCAGACAGGCAGCTGAAGCCACTCTGGCTTCCCCAGCACAAACTGCTCCGCCCGCAAGGCCCTTGGTAGGAGCTGGGTCTAGGGCTGAGGAGGGAGAGTATTGTCCACCATCCCTGGAGCTGTGTGAAAGGTCTGTAGATGTGCCACTTAAGGACATGGTTTCGTGGTGGACTTGGCAGTGCTGGCTTAACTTGATGATCTTAGAGGACTTTTCAAACCTAAGTGATTCTGTGATTCTGTGATCTTCCCAGCATTTGCCCTCATTTCTGAGGACAGCAATAAGGAAAGGTGATGCTTTGGACTTTGGGATTGTGTGAAATATTTCTGAGCAGAACTGATGCAAGGCACTGGAGTGTGTTTTCTAGGAGTCTGAAGTCAGATTTTAAGTGGAGGTAACTCCTGCCGGTCACCAGCATGGGATCTGAGACAGACTGAGGTTCTTCTGACCAAATGTAGGTGTTACTATTGCTGTGGGTCGTCTTGGACTGTCTTTGTCATAAGCGAGGAGACAAGGCTTTTCTCAGGCAAAGTCCACTTCATCCTTAAGTAGCCATCCAAAATTGATCACACAAATTGACCAGTGGAAATTTCATCATCCCTCCACTGGCTGTAGGGGGAAGCCCAGACTGAGCAGTCCTTTTGGAGCTATGCATCCTTTTAGCCTTTCCACACTGGTTTCTGACAAGCCTCACTGGTGTTTGTTCCTGCCAGAATACAGCGTTGGTGGTTGTCATTGCTTGTGGGTTGCTGAGAGACTGGAGCCGAGCTGGTCTTGAGCTCAGCAGATCTGTGGTGGGAGCCCACCTTCCCGTGGCATTCCCTGGTCTCTTTGGCCAGTGCTGGAAGCTGAGCAGTTTGAAGAGAGCTGAAGCTATTTTTCCTTCACTAGGCAGACAGCAAGGATGTTGGATTCAGATGCTGTTCTCTGAGAAATGTTGGCTTCCCTGCTTTGTGGGCGCAGAGCCCAGAAATCGAAGGGATCTTTCTGAGCGCTAACACTGTAGCGTTTTTCATTCCAGGGAGCGTGCAGTAGGTAAGAGCAAGCACAGACCACTCTGTCTTTTTCGGGACATAGAGCCAATGGGAAAATGACGGTGTATTTGGCATGCTGTTGCAAAGAATAATGAGATAACATGGGAATATGAATTTTCTGGGAGGAAGGAAGAAAGATTATTTTACTGGGAATGGTGGGGGAGGAGAAATAAAATATTGAAGGGAGGAGATTAATTCAGGTTACTACGGGGACTGGAAGAGAGAAGTCCAGTACACTTGGAAGGGACTGACAGCAGTTTGGTGGGGAAAATAAGCTGAGAGAGCAAGGAATAGTCCTGGGCAACTGAAACATGTCAGATCTTGCTGCACCACTTTTGCTGTTACCATGGACCATAATTTCCTACAAGAAAAATAATTCCAGTATGTCAGGCACACAACAGTATTGGCGGAAATTTTTCTAGGTTTTCTGTGCTGGTTTGTTTTGGCAACTCATGATGTGCAGGAAAAGGCACCTGGTGCTTCATAGGTTACCAAGGAATTTCCTTTCACTCCGCATCTAATATTTTTATTGTCTCCCCATGGTGTCCTGGTGCCTCTCAACTTCTGTTTTCCTATCCCCAGGCATGATTGGAATGATACTATGCAGCATAGGCTTTGGCTCTGTTATATTGGTTGGAGCTTAGCACTTCTTAGTGCATAAATCGGGAGGTTTTTCTGGAAATATTTTGGTGCTTGCTTTGCAGGTGCAGGCAGGAGACAAAAACAGAATACTTCAAAAAATGCTTACTCATTTTGGAGAAAGAAGTATAGCACACAATACATGGAATGCTTTCCTATGGCTGGGAGGAAGGATCTTGATACGATAATCCAAGTCCTTAGTGATATAAATCAGCTTAGCTTGAGTGGACTCTTCACAGTGGTATCAGCTGATATTGTGTGATTTTGTCTGATCAGCTGATTCTAGATTCAGAGCAGTGCTTTGAAAGATTTTGCCTTGTTATTTCTCAGTCTGATAATCTCAGTCTGCAGTCCCAATTCTCAGCTTGGACTCTAAGACAGGGGAGTAGGGACAATATTTTTCTCTCAGCTCCAAACACAGCAAGAACTTAGTCCCACCACTAAGTCTGCTAACCCTTGAGAGAACACAGATAACCGTTAGCTGCGAGACTGCGCATAGCAATCCATTTTAAAGCCAAGTCTGTTCCTGCTCCCACTGCTGAAAAAAAAAAAGCTGTGGTAGCACAACAGTTGCCTTGACTTGTTGTGAGCCTTGAAATTTGACCCCATTGGCCCACAACAGGATATGTCCCCTTGGATGTCCTAAGTCATAGATTCCCACTGCCTGTTCACTCCATGATGGCCAGTATCTTGTCAGCAGCGAGTGAATACATTTTTTTTGCCACATGCTCTTGAGATTTCTTTGTTGAAAAGAACTGTTGGTATGATCAGGAATAAATATCTTATTCATTTTACATGGCAGGCCTGTAACTGCTTAGTAGCTTGAAAATGAGAGAAAAAAATCAAAAAAATCTGATCTTTGATCTGAGCTTTGGATTTCTAACACAAAATAATGAGGAAAGGTATATAGCTAGTCTCCATTAGAAACTTTAGGGTCAGCTTGTCTCTTTACTTGCAATGTGGGTGAAAGCTAAGGTTAATCGTATTCCACATTTCTCTGTCTCAGATCAACCTTTTCTGTAGCTTTACTGTCCATGTGTGCCCCCTTGACTAGAACCAGTCAAGAGGTCTGAAGGTGGGAGGCAACAGGACCTAGGACACGCAGCTGTGGTAACCCAGGCCTTGCAATTCCAGCCTTCGTGGAACAGTGTGTTCCTTTTGCCTGTTTTCCTTATTTCATTGGTGCCAGTTGAGTCAGTACTGCAAATCTGCCATGCTCAAAACTCCACATGGGATGAAATTCCAGATTCCTGGGGTCCACCAGCTCATGTTCTTTGGTTTTGGCTGCTGTGTTACCATCTACAGTCATCATAGCTGTTTGTTAGTAGATGAGAACCTGGATCAAAATCTTGATTCCACTGAAATTAAAGGAAATTTTGCTCCATTGGAGCCAAGATTTCATCTGAAATTGGAATTGGCTAGAAACAGATTGTAAAATAAACCTAAATCGAGCCAGCAGTTCAAAAACAACATCAAGACTTACAGAAAGAAGCACATTTCTTTCCTACCTTAAAAGCTTTCCATTTTATTCTTTAACATTAATTAATTACAGAAATAAAGAAATCATCAGTTCAGGGAAGGGAATAAGGAGATGGTGTCTCTAAAATGAGGGTGGGGAAAAGCAAGTGGGCATGGTCCCTGTGCTGTGCCTTCTACCACATCCTTGTGTCTGCACGGTGCAGCTTGACCGCAGCTGAGCCACGGTAGCTGTGTTTCCTGCCATTTATCTCTATCCAGTGCTGGCCCTCATCACTCCTGAAGGGATCTGTAGTCTGCCCTTTTGGTGTGTAGGCACGCTATGCCTTGTAGGATAAGCCTCCTGCTGCTTTCCACAAAAACAACGAATGATAAATCGTATTAGGTAATAGGTTTTCAGGGTTTGGATTTTGATGGTTTTTTCAGAGCTCCAGCTCTTGTTTTTATCTTTAGAAACGTTGAAATTGCTACCCCAGTACCAGGTCCTTTCACCGGGAAGTGAAGAAATACTCTGAGAAAATAATTACTTAATATCACATTTCCTGTATAGCTGCTAAAATGTCAGTAGTTGGCTGCTTGGGGAAAAAAAAAAACAAACACCAACAAAGTAACAGAATAGCGGTTTCATTTAACAAAGCTCAAGATGTGATAGCTAAGGGGAAAAAATAACTTGCCAAATGTGCATACAACAAAATAGGCAAAAAGGAAACAGATACTTAGACATATGGCTTCTATTTACATTCAGACAGAGAGCACTTTCTCAAAACCCAACCACAGCTTTTGAAAACGTCTTTTTTAAAGAACAAGTATTAGGTTAAAAGGTGTTAATCTCCAGCAGAAAATAGGAAAAAGGTTGCTCCTGGGGAGGGAACAAAGGTTGGTGTGAGCAGCCTGAGGGAGCACAAGCACGTGGCCACTCTTGCGGGCAGTTCTGGGTCTCTACCTGCCACAGCTCAGGCTATCAGTGGGCAGAGCTGTGGTAGCAGGGACCAAGCCCTGCTTGAGAAGTCATAGTGGTGTGTGAAAGTCTGGGAATACAATCAAAAGATCTGATTGTTTCTCAAAAATGCACTGGGAGTGCCATCATTTGTCTGCCTCCCTTTTCCTGAAAGGGCCTTTGGAAATCCCTGGATGGGGGCTGGGAGCTTTCTCAGTTCTGATATCAAAAGCCAGAGGCTACTGAGGCTTGAGCAATGCTGCTTTTAAATTTCCTTCCTTATTCATGTGTCGGATTTCCCTTACACTGTCTATTTGATGGCATGATCTTGTGCTTCACCAGTCTTTCATAAAATCTTCTAGGAATGTCTTAATTTATTATATGGACACATATAAGAATGAGGAACAGTTCTTCAAAAATAAAACTTTTGGGGCTCCTCAAACAGAAAAGTCTACAACTGCATTTTTCCCCCATTCCATAAAGGTTACCTTTAAAAAAAAAGTCAGTGGAGAAAAAAAAATTGATAACTAGGGAGGTCCTCTTTAATGAAACAAGAATTGGATTTTGGTGATAAGTTTTAATTTAGGGCAAATAATTTAATTGGAATGATTCATTAAGTTTGGGGTGCGTAAATTGGGCCTCTGGCAGCCTATTATCTTCTTTATTCCTTTCTGTGTCCTCTCTATCAGCAGCATAAGAAAAGCCTTTTGCCTTTAATAAGGTAAGGAGACACTCCCTTTGAATGTGTGGAGGAGGGACTGTTGTGGTGCAAGGATTTGAACATAATGGCATCTCACCTTTAGGTGCCCTCAACTTGCGAGACGCTCAGGCTGCAGGACCAGCGAGTTTGTTTTCACACTGTCTGGGCATGTGGATACTCAGCTCTGCATAGAGTGCAGGTGATGTGGTGGACCTGGGACATCTGGCCATGGTTGGCTTGGTCATAAGAGAGGTTGGTAGCACTGCTTGGTGCTTTTAGAAAATTCCCTGCAAAGGGACCAGAGCTATGCCACCAGAAGATGTTCTGTGTTAGGGCTAGAGTACTGTAAACTGTATTCTGAGTCAGTGGGTGACTGGGATATCCCCTCAGGTTTTGTTAACTGGGAGGATCAGCTCTCAGCTGTGGTATACAGCAAGTACGTCATTAATGTGTTAAGGGTAGACAGGCAAAGTAAAAGAGTAAGAGCCTTTCGCAGGGAGAGAAGCCAAGAAGCAAGATCCTAAGCCTCAATTCTACATGGCCCTCACGCAGGTGCTGCAGCAGCAGCTGTATTCTGGAGAGTCTCTTCAAAATGATTGTCCCCTTGTTAGACTGATGGGAATGTGACTTTTGGGTATGTTCCTGTTTTGAATGTGGAAAAAAAAAAAAAAAAAGAAAAAAGTCCTTGGGAATAAGTACGATAAATCTCCCCAAATAGCTACAGAACAGACTGTGCAAGGTAGAAGCCTTATGACCTTGACTATACAAATCCAGCTATGATTTTAGGGATTGTGACTGCATAGAGCTCCCAATTCACAATTTTACTTGAAAGATTAATCCACTTGTTGACCTACAAAATGAGGTTAAGAACCAAAGTTCATAGGGAGATCACCCCTCATGATCCTGTTTGAAGGGAGTGTTAACAGGGTGGCAGTGACTGTTTCTCCTACTGTGTTTTTAACTATTGTGAATATGTTTCACATAATTCATGTCATGTTTGTATTCCAGGAGAATATTTATAGCTGTGTAAAGCCTGTGGACCGCCTTCATAATTCAGGTAGACACCTTGGTTTTGCCTGTACATCCCTGAGGATAGTATCAGGGAAAGCCCTGGACTCTAGCCAACCTAGATGGCACAGACTGGCTCATGTTTGTGCTACTTGATGGCCCTGCCTTTTGGAATGGATAGAACATGTCCACACTACATTGGGCACTGGTGGGGAGGGCTGTTCTCCTCCATGTTCCCTGTGGTGACCCTGTGACCCTGAGACATGCTTCTTTTTTGGTTGCTTGGTTTGTTGTTTTCTGGTTAGAAGCGCCTAAAATAAAGCGAGGGCTGGGACACAGTCTGGCAGACTGGCGCTTTTATAACCTGATGCCAGAGTGTATGTTCCATGGCACAAGAACGTATGGGGGAATTTAAAAGCCCAGGGTCTGTGGGGTTGGTGTTGGAGGACTTTAGCTGGTTGAGGAAGCCAAACTTGGCATCATCTGCGTGTCTGGAGTGTGCTGTCCATATCAGCTGTGCTTGCTCCTGCTCTGAGAGGGGATGCACTTGTTCATTTCGGGAAAGAGCCTGAAAGTGATCTCATGGTTGTGTCCATGGTTGTCCAAAGGACTGGAGCAAAACTAACAGACTGTTGCTTGCTCTCTGGAGCAAAAGAGAACAAACCACACTGGCAGGATAGGCTTTGCCATTCAAGGTCATAAAAGGTTTATCTCTTTTTCACAAATCCAGAGGGTTGTGTGGTTCTGCTAAATAAATTGCACGGGGACCCTATCAGAGACAGGACTAAGAACCAGGTCCAGAGATAAACATCTGTCGCTTAGTATTTTAAGTGTGACTCTCTGAAGGTGTTGCATCTCTTGTCCGTATGGACACTTACTCCTGCAAACAGAAGTGGTGCACTGCAGCTGAGATTCATCATACTTAATCTCAGATGTCTGAGTGTTGGTAACACAAATCTAAACTAGTCATCTGGCCCTCATCTGTAGTCTGTTGTGAGAAGGTGGCATCTTACTCTTTCTGCTGTCTGCCTTGAGATAATGTGATAGATCATCCCCCAGAAGTCCTTTTTACTTTGGACTACACGAGGAATGTAAATGACTAATTTAGATTTACACAGCAAACTTTTCAATGTCTAAAATTTGATGACATGAATCCACCTTGTATGTCTATGCAGGAAAGATGAAACCGCATAAAAGACTAGTTCTAGAGACTCTGTCATTACCCACAATCTGTGTTCTCCACTGCATTGACAGGTCTTGACTATCCTCGTGCCATAACCTGGACTGTGTGACATTAAATAGTATAACAATACCTTTTGTTTTAGTCTATAATCTGTTCTTTACTGGACAATGTTTTCAGTTATAATCCCGGACATATTTACCTGTCCTTGCAAAGGGCAGCTGAATTCCCCTCTAAATCTCTTACTTTAAGCCTGACATAAATTCATACAAGTTCTCCGAGTGAAAGGTTAGAGTCTCCTTGATGGGATACTCTTGCCTGCTCTTTCCCACTGAGCCAGAGGGTAAGGGACTCCCCTGAAAAGATTTCTGCACTTCCTGCCACCAGCCCAGCACAGCCTGAGGCACAGACTAAATTTTTCACAGGATGAGTATTGCTATTCTAACCCAAAGTGTTCCAGGGTACTTAATTTTTCTCCCAGATTTCCTGCTGCCCCATCTCTCTAGTTCTTGAACTCCTTTGAGACATCACTAGTGTTAGACCCAAGTGCTTCTTACTGTCTTCTTTCTTCTCCCTGGAGGTAAAACTATATAAGATTTAAAAAAGGAATTCCAGGAATTTATTGACTTGCACATGGAGTTCTCAGGAGCTGCAGTGCCTGTTGCATATCAGTGCTGGGTGTTGCCATGCTTGTGTCCATCTCCAGTTCTTCAAAGTCCATTACTTCCTATGGATTTCACAGTGTACTCCTCTTCTTCCTGGGGTTCAAGGGCACACTGTGGACTGACCTTCCTTCCAGCCCTTTCCACTCCTTTAAAAAAAACCCAACAAACAAACTTTCCACCTTCCAAAAAAAAAAACCAAAACAAAACAAAAAACACCTCTCCATCTCCATTTATCTAATCATATTGGGTTTGTGGGCACGTTTTCTGACAGCAATTGCAGAAACTCTTGAGTCTGCACCTGAACAGCAGAAATTCCTCTCTTTGGCTCCCAGATCAAATCAAATCGGTGTTTATTTCATTGCCCTGATAAATTTTTTATTAACTGTATTAGAAGTCTGTGAGGAAGAGAGAAGGGAAAGAGAAGAAAAAAGCTGTTCAGGAATGTAGACTGGGCAAAGTGCCCACAATTAATGGGGTAGCAGCAACCAGCGGGTATTTGAAAATTCACCGGTGCCAAGTGCCAGGAGGTTTTTGCTGCCTGTGACAGCTGGTCATCATTATTGGACGACTGCTTCTGTGTACATCTTAGATCTGTGTCTTTGTCTCTGACCAAGTCACTCTCGGTTTCTGTTTTGCAGAGACATACTGAAGCAATTAGGGCATGTTGGATGATTGTAGGGATGAGTGAACAGTGTTGGATAATACACAAAAATTACAGTTTCTCTTCTATGCTAGCCCTAATTCCCATATCTCAAGATTAGCTTAAACCACCATCCCAGAGACAGGCCTCCCTCAGCATTGTATGAATTTGAATTGCAGTTTTGCAGCTGTGTCCAACTGCTTGGTTATTCCTTATTCATTGCTGCTATAGGGCACCTGGCCTCTTCAGAGGTTGTTACAGCCCATTCTGAGTGATACCCATCTTTAAGGAAGCAAATCCCAATGCCTCATGCACCATTTATGTTTCTAAGTGTCTGCTGTCCCACTAATGAAACAGTGAGCACATAATCTTGGTCAGAAGCTGCAAACTCATTAGGAGCTACTGAGGGCAAACTGAAACTACTGATATTGTGCCACCCTATTTGAGGAAGAGAATCTGTAAGGGTAAATTTCTTGTATGTATCTGCCAGAAAACCATCTAAGAAGCATCATGTCTCCTTGGGAATGCGGTAAATCCAGCAGAGAAGCCAGAGCAGAATAATTGATGTAGAGAAGCATCTCCGAATAGAAGGGTTAAGTACAATGCAGGCACATTCAGGTAGGAGGGAAGTGGCAATAGCATTCCTCCATCTGGAGAGAAGTCTGGGGAGATAAAAGCTTTATATCAGTTCTCATTGAAATTTTTGATCTGGAGCTCCCCTCAAGGGGCAGTTGCTTGACTACATGTAAGTTTTCTGTGCAGGAAGACTTCTTAAGGATCTAGAGGGCACTCTGGCAAAAAGCATGGACAGTGTCTGACATGAAGGGAATACATGAAATAGAAAATTGTCTTGGATGCTATACCTGCCAGTTTTTTGCAGGTTCTGTTCCTCCTTGATCTGGTACACTCAGCCATTGGCCTGTTCTGGAAGGGGAAGCTCAGACCACTGATAGAAAGAGGTAACTTGAGCTCTTAGGAGGTGTACAGTCATGTCTTCTCAGGAGCTTTCCAACCCAGTACTATAGAGCTTACAGCAGAGTGACCTGATTTTTTTGAAAGGCATATCTGGGGCACACTTGACACCATGCAGGGAGGGAAGGAATGTATTTTTTTTTTGATGAATAGCTTTTTCTTTTCATGGCAGCCTCAGAAACCTCGAATGGGAAGAAATTGTGATTCTTGAGAAGGATGTGCCTTTCAGTTGGAGTGGTGACTGAAGTGTATCTTTAAGAAGATAGTTCAGCCAGGAATGTTGAGCTTGGGAAATACAGAGAATAGCGAGTCCTCCAGACTAAGGCTCATGTGGGACACGGCACCTCAGCAGGGAAGTACAATAACAGCATTGTTTACTTTCTTTAGGTATGAACAGGTATCCATGCTGTGAACATTTTAACTTCTTTTTTGCTTCCACATCTCTGCAGTAAAATGTAGTAAAAATTAGTGTGCCAAAACCCAAGTACCAGAGGTATTCCAGACTGTGTCCCCACAAGCCATTGTGAGGCAGCATATGAACCTCATGAGGCACTAGCTGGCAGAAGAACTCTCTAATTGGATCCCAGACTGTTGTAAATCAGAGGAAAAATAGTTCTCATAACTTGACTGGTATTTTAGTTTATCATCAGTTAATGTTGCCTCTTAGAGGGTCCCAAAATATGCCACAGTTCAGGTTCTCCAGTAAATTCATTCATTAGAGGACCAATCACTGAGCTGTCTGCCATGGCAAAGCAGGTTTTCTTGTCATACATCAGTTTTCTTCTCCTTGCCTTTTGCTGCTAGTGAGTTCTTGCCATCCCCATCGTGTCTTCATTTCAGTTGTTCACAGTGACACAAAATGTCTCCTGCCTGAGTTCAATCTCCCTGTGATAAAAGTCTTCCACTGAATTAGTCAGGCTGGAAGACAGACAGGTATCAAAAACATAAGCCTTCAGAAAATGGTGGCAGGCTGTCAGTTCCCATTAGCTAATGCTACCTGGGCAGCCTGCTGACTCTTCACCATTGTAGATGGGAGAGAGAAGTTTTAATGAGCAGCAGAGGGAGTGGAGAGGGGGAAAAGAAGAAAGTAGTTTAGATTAGACGTGATACTTCTGGTAGTGGGTGACACGCATACATGTGTGCATGTATATGTCCGTGTAGTATTTGAGAGCTGGTTTAAATCACTGCAATTTCACTGACTTCACAGAAGTTGCTCCTGATGTTTTCCAGACCAGTGCTGGGGTGTGTTGGATTGGATCTAGGTGCAGAAAACACCCTCAAACCTATATCAGACTTGCCAAGTATTTAAAGAAGGTGTGTACTCCTCTGTGGAGGTCATAGCTAGGACTAGCAAGAGCAAATCAGGAACGGGATGTATTCAGCTGTGAAATAGCCTCCCAAGGGCAAAGGTAGAAGAGTCATTTCCCAGAAAGTTTAAAGACTAGTTGGCCAAAACACTATTAGATATGCAGCAGAGAACAAACCTGCCTTTCCAAATGCCCCCAGCCCTGGAAGATAGAATAAGTGTGCAAATGATTCTTCTGTCTCTAGAGTATTTGAACATCTGAGATCTGAATTGCTGCAGGTCCCATCCTTCTCCCTAGTATTCGACCTACATTTAAATTCTAATTGACTTAGAGTGAAGACTCGTAAAGCTTTCTCTGTTTCGCCCGGATGCTGAATCCTCAATGAAAATATAAACTGTGTCATTAGATGTTGGGCGGATGTTGAGCATAAAGGAGCTGGTTTAAGCTGAAAATGGTACAGCTCATTCCAATTAGTCATTTTGCATATAAAATGCTTGCAGTGTCTATACTTTTAGAGAGGAAAGACATTAGTATAACTAAATACATCCCCACTGGATATTTTTATTCACACAAATGTTGAAGTTGGGCTAGCGATGGAGATGTTATGTGCCTTGTTTGGTTTTATGGACAGGTGCAACATCTTCCTTCCTACTGAGAGCCATTTTTACTTCTTCAGGACATGCGTTGTCTGCCAGGGCCCTGAGTGCACTGACTGGACCTTGACCAGTCTCTGCAGGGGTATCCACCTACCCTGTGTCCAGGGTCTCCACGTAAGCTCAAGTCTGGATCTGCGTATTAGGTGTACCTGTCTTCAGCTGGGTCTCTGGTGCCACCTCTTGGATGGACCTTAGACCTGGGTGCTAGGTAGCTTATCTCTAACTTTATCTCTGGCCTTGTTCTCCTGCACGGACCCTGGATCTGGTTCACCGTATCTGGGGCTGTTGATGAACCATGACACCAGCATCTGGCTTTGCCCTCTCTTCGGGTCCTATGCTGAACTGGTGAGGACACAGCCATGGTCATGCCCAGCACACTGCCAGTATAATCTATGTGCTGTGCAAATTTTGGGTGGGGCTTACCTCACTGAGCTGTATTCTTCTAATAGGTGTCTAACCTGAGGAAGTCTTGAAACACTTGGAATGAATCAGCCTCTCAAAATCACTCTCTATTCGTTGACTGGGGGGTTAGGTTAAAAACAATAGAATCATAGAATCCGAATGTTTTGGGTTGGAAGGGACCTTAAATATCATCCAGTTCCAACCCCCCCTGCCATGGGCAGGGACACCTTCCACTAGACCAGGTTGCTCAAAACCCCATCCAGCCTGGCCTCAAACACTTCCAGGAATGCTTACATTAAATATCCTATTTTGGGAGAGTAAATTAACTGAACCACAACCCTTAAAATTCATGTGTAAATTCTACTGTAGTTTGTTTTCTTAAGAAAATTGTGTTTATGCCTCTACCAACAGCCTGATTCTGATTATCTCTGGAAGAGCAAATAGGGTTATGTTTGTGTAAGCAGGATGAGAGCTGGATCAGCAGTAAAGATTTTGAGTAACCTGAGACAAAATAGCTTCTCTCTCATTACTGCGTATCACTAATAAGGTGCCTGTGGGCCTCCCAGTCTTTCTTTGGCTGAGCACTAAAAACTCCAGTTCAGTTTTAATCATCAGAGGGAACCCTGCATACTGGTGCAGCTTGCTTCATGTGTTATAAGAAATTATTAGAAGCATTTTTCTCTATCTTGCTGTCCATCCTGAAAGGTTCCCCCACAGAACATTCACTACAGGGAAGGGAGTCTAGCTTGCTGTCGGGATTTTATTCAGTGTTTGACCATTATGCTGTTGAAGGTCAGGGTGGAATTAGGATTGTAAATTCTGTCTCTTGAGCTTAAAAGGGTTTTGACTCTTTAGATATGAAGAAGCATCCCCTTTATTGAGCCAGCAGAGCTCTCAGCAGCTCCTGGCCAATAGAAGAGATGTCTCCAACCTCTTAACTGGAACTCTCTACATACAGTACTGTAGTGTCGGCAGTAAGGCTCAGGAATGATCAGGGAGACAGCTCCCTGAGCAACTGTGGTAGCATGTTTCCACTTCTCTAGGAGATTTGGGATTGCTAACACTGATCTTCTGATATTTGGAAATGCAAGGCTCTCAGTCCTCTTCTCCTGTCCTTTGGAGCTGGACTGCCTGAGAGGTTTGACTTCTTCCTTGTTAGGGGTGCAAAGGGCACACACTCAAAACCGTTGTGTTTGCTCCCAAAGCTGTTGAAGATCAGCATCCAATGCAAAGAAGAGAAGGAAGTAAATATCTCCTTATGTTAGGCTTGCTTTGATCTGTCTAGGGCCCCAAGAAAACTGCTGGGGACTTCCATGTTACTGTTGACTGTTGTGGAAGATAGTCAAATCCTGTGACAGACAGCAGAATCAAAGTCTTTAAATAGGTTAAAAAAATAGGTTGCACCTCATCCACAGGGCATGAAAGGAAAGAAAAGGAAAAAAAAAAGTTGCATTCTCCCTGTTCCTCCAGAGCAAGTAGCTGGTTGTTGGCAGAGTTTCTCTGCCTGAAGGCATCACAATATAACATGTCTCATAATGGCTGCACACCTCCTGCTGTGAGCTGTGGGATTTGGAGAAGAGGTACCCAGGCTAGCCGGGAGAGCAGCACACACAGCTGGCTTCCACCTGCCATTGTCATCCTGTTACCTGGCACTGCCTTCTCATCACCTCGTGAAGGTGAGGCAGGGCTCCTCTGCCAGACAGGCTGTCCCTGGCTCATCCCACCACGCCATCTGTGGGTGAGCTTCACCTCATCTCTAGGGGAGTACAGGAGCAGAGAAAACAAAATGTTTGTGATGGGCAAACAGGCAGCACTCCTCCTGCTAAATACTCGGTGGGGAACTGCGGTGGCTGCTCCTGGTACAAGGCAGTGGAAAAGCCGAGGCCAGCCTGACTGAGCGGATCAAAGGAAGCAGAAGGGAAAGGAGACTTTGCTCTCCTTTAGAGCAGAGAGGAAGGTCACTCCTGTGTTTGGTACCTACTGGGGATATCTAGATCCAATCCTATACTGTGCATCAGGCTTCCAAATAGCTTTGGAGCTAAATTCTCTGACGCCCAATTCTTTACTTGTAAGGCTGCACGCAGAAGGCTTGCAGACCTTGCGGACTTGGGGCATGCACCTGGCAGATTCTCAGAAGTGATCCCATGTTATCACAGGTAATGAACATGCAAAGCTCCACTGCACAAACAAGTGGCATTTTCTGCCTTAACTGAAAAGCTGCAGCAGAAACAAAGGGTTTTGATGGCCAGCCTCCTCCTGATTTCAGCTTAAACACCACCCTCTTGTTCCTGGCCATCCTATCCTTTATCTCCATAAAGATTCAAATTGGAGGAATATCCCAGGGAAGAAGTGCTAGTGGTACTAAGGCTGTTATTTGGATGTGGGGACAGGGAAGCAGAGGCTGTATGATGATGTGAGTAGGGCAGTGATCTCCTGTATTTGGCACTCGTGAGGCTGCACCTTGAATTCTGTGTTCAGTTTTGAACCCCCCAGTACCAGAAAGACATTGAGGTGCTGGATCATGTCCAGAGAAGGGCAATGGAGCTGGTGAAAGGTGTGGAGCACAAGTCTGATGAGGAGCAGCTGAGGGAGCTGAGGTTGTTTAGTCTAGAGAAAAGGATGCTCAGGCAGGACCTTATTTACATCTATCTGTAAGGAGGTTGTAGTGAGGTTGGGGTTAATCTCTTCTCCCAGGTTACAAGTGGTACGACGGGAGGAAATGGCCTCAATTTGCACCAGGGTAGGTTTAGATTGGATATTAGGATATTATTTCATGCCTGAGAGTTGTCAAGGCCTGGAACAGGCTGCCCAGGGAAATGGTTGAGTCACCATCCCTGGAGGTATCTAAAAAATGTGTAGATATGGTGCTGAGGGACATGGTTTAGCAGTGGGCTTGGCAGTGCTGGGTTAATTGTTGGGCTTGATGATCTTGGAGGCCTTTTCCAGCCTAAACAATTCTATGATTCTGTGGTGTAGCTAAGGAAGGGGTGAGGAGCTAGTCTGCTTTTTGCACCTGGAAAACCCAGACAGAGTCCCTGTCATGGGGAGAGTGCAGGGGTAAGAAGCAAAAAAATCACCTTGAGTGCAGCAGGGCAGTGAAGAAAATCTCTGTGTTTTACATCTTGATTAAATAGCAGGGGGATTGCACCAAAGGTCCTGTGATGTCACTGCTATGCCGTAATGCTGGAAAGACTGAGGAAAAACAAAGTGCTTTTGCCTCTCTCGCTGATACAAACTCTTGGCTATACAGGAATCTATTTTTCCAGAGGAGGTTAACAGGGAGAGGCTCAGCTCTTTACCTCGCTCTGTTTCCTTTAATGAATTGGGGTCTTCCTCCACCGTACACACAGACAGAGAAACAAGGGAGCGTGTGCAATCAGTTCTCACTCAGCTGGCCAACGAGATGTGAAATAGGTTCCGGGGTGGATGATACCCTTGAACGAAGTCACACTGACTTGTTTGCTGCGATAATGTATGGACGCTCCTTCCTTTAAAGGCTCCCGTGTAATTGAGCTCTGGCGCCTGGTAGCTGGTAACAAGTGGGTAAATTGTTACTTCCTAATGCAGGTTAAATGCTGCAAGCCTTGTTCACAGCATCTTATCCGACTGTCCCAACTGCTCTCCTTGCCAATGGAAACGTGCCCTTCAGGGAAGCCCTGAGGCATGCAAGTGTCAGAGGGATTCCTGCCTCCTCTACAGGCATCCCAAATACAAAGTGTTTTCTACTGTGGAAGTCATGGTAGGCCACTCTGGCTGTTTCCCATTTAGTCCGGGGCATTCTCGCTCTGCGGCTCAGGCTGTCACTTCCATTTTTTGCTCGGCATGCACTGAAGCAGCCTTTTTTTCCCATTGACAGCTTTCCTCGCTCTGTGTGTTTTCTCCTTCTCATCTCGCATTTATTTCTTCCTTTTCCTTCTCTCACTTCCTGTTGTCCACTTTTATTTTTTCACCTTCTGCCAAAGTACAAGCCTGGGGGGTTTGCTGCTGGATACCCTTCCTAGCATGTCAGTCATTCATATTAGCCATAGTAAGTCACTTTTCCCACCCTATCTCATTAATGCCTCAATTTCTCCATGGATATATTTAGGATGATAATTAGGTGTTTTACCAGTGCAGGAATTACAGGGCTTGAACAGCATGCTTTGAGGTCCTTGATAAACACTGATAATGAAGCCCATGCAGTCAGGCTGTGGGAAGACACACAGTAGAATAAAGGCTGCCCCTGGCACAGACTAAAACAAACCCCATTTTCAGTTCCCTTTCATGATGGACTTCATAGACTTTGGTAGCCATGGTGTCCAAGTAGATAATGTAAGGGGGAGGAACAAACCCAGACTTTTCCTCACCTTACTGTTCTTTGAGCAGCCACATAAAGCTTCCTCTTGTCAGTACCAACTGGCTCTCAGAAGCCAGCCTGGGGGTTGGTGTGGGCAAATTAATTTAATTTAATTTACTGTCTGTTAGCACAAACTTTTAATTTCATGTTTGGCTATTGAGAAACAAAGTAAAAGAAACAATGCAACAAACACCAATGGAAACTCCTTTCCAACTGCCTCCCCAGACTCAGCCTCATGTCACCACCTCTCCCTCCACCTCGAGACCACTCTCTCCCTCTTTGACCACCTTACATTCAGTCCCTGCAAGTCCCTTGGGTGACACAACACCCAGTGCAGGAGGCTGAGTTGGTATGTGAAGGTTTCTTGTTGATGCTCCTGGTTTCCTGCCTTTGTTTTCCCCTGCTGCTTCCTTCTTACCCTTTTCCTGCTCCGGTCTGGGTCCTTCACAGGCTGCAGTCTCTTCAGGAGTGTCACTGCTCCAGTCTGGGTCCCCCATAAGCACAGTATCTCCAAATTACCCCTCAGCACACCATGCCTTCGTCTAAGAGCTGTTCCCAGCCCTTTCCACAGCAATGTCCCCTTTCACATGCATCCTTCTGTACCTGCTTCTGTGTCCCTCCTGTGTCCCCTTGTGTGCTTCCTCACGCCTTCTCCCTTGTTCCCGCTTGTTTCTCTTCTCATACTTCCCTATATGTCCCCTCTGGAGCCCCCTGCCCCAGTGGTGCCACCCTGCTGGGGCAGTAGGGCTGGGACTACCCTGACTGGCCATGGAATTGGGGTGCAGTGGGTCAGTGCTGGCTTTTGTAGAGCTGATGGGACCAACCAGGACTACTGTGAAGTGACCTGTTTCACCCAGGGCACCTGGTGCCCTCCCGCAGAACCAAAACGTGACTGTTAGGGCCAAAAAAGGGTGTACAGCTAAAAGAAGGACAAGATGCCAGCCCAGCACTGCTTGCCCCAATGGTACAGACAGATATCTGCGTGTGCTGTGCAGCTGCTGAGCAAACAAAGCAAATCTGAGTGGGTCACTGGCTAATTGCTCAGTTTTATGGTTCCTCTTGCAGCTCCTCTCATGTGCTTTCTGTCTCACCAGAGAATCAAAACCAAGGTGCTTTTGCAGAAGTTTGCTGGACTGAGAGCTGTTTGCTTTGTATTTTCCCAGCAGTCACTGTTTTGGATTGGGAACATCAGCTTTTATTTTCCCCTCCTGCCACCACTCTGATCAGTGCTTTGTTTAGTGAGATGGAGTTTCTCATCTGGCAGATGCTTGCATGAGAGGGGCGGTTTTGCAGAGGGCTGTGCAGATGTTAATGTGTCAGTCCTCCTCCAAATTGGAAGTGACATGCCTGTCAAAGTCGGGCAGAGCATGATCCCTGGGAAGGTGTGGGAGCAACTCTGCTAATGTCAGCTGAGCTATGCTAAAGCAAAAACAGTGCAAGAGAATGGAGGATGAGATACACTGAGAGCAAGCAGAGGTACTATACACTAGATGGGAGATGAGGGCTTCATTTTTCATCCTATGACTGACAGGCTTACCTTCATCTGTATCATCCCTGTAATGGATGTTGACCTCTTCACTCCATGAGTGGAGTTTCAGTTGACAAATCCCGCCTCTCCCTCCTTCCCAGGCAGCGTGTTTGAGAAAAACAAGGCCATTTCATCAACTTTTGGCTTGTTGTTTCAAAGGAAATTAATATTGCATGGTCGTGGTGACAGTCAGTCCTCTGAACCCAGAAGCCTGTTGGCTAATTTCCGCCACAATTGGTGGAGGAATTGAAGCCTCAAGGCTACTAGGGCTCCCATGCGTTTTGTGCAAAGTATGACCCAAAAGGAAAGAAAGCCTCTTTTATTACCTTCATGGAGCAAAAACATGAAAGAATGAGCTCAACTCTTTTTCAGACATCAGCAAATCAATACAAAAACTCCACCCCTCACAAGAAAGCTGCGGGAAACCAGAAATATGCCCAGAGAAACTTCATTATGCTCTTCATCTTTACCTTTGCTTCTATGTACGTGAACAAATATACCTCCAAATAACTCCTTTCCCAGTTATGCACATCCCCGGTGTTGCCAGGGCACACTGCCAGCAGAGTCGCGGCACCTCGTACGCTGCAGAACCCAGGATGGCTGTGACTGCAGCCACTCCTTATGGGAACATTGTGCTGTGGGACTTCAGCTGGGGAATTGCCTATGCAGGCTGGACTTGGACTTGAGCACACGCCTCCATATTGCTACAGTGACACAGTAGGCAGAGGGTTTACATTGTTCCTGAAAAAAAACAAAAATAGTTGGGTAGAAGGATGTTTTCTCACCGGTGGATAAGTTAGGCTGCATCAAGTGGTGGGTTTGGTGTGTGCCCAGTTGTAGCTGGGCTGAAATTATCATCTCCCTGACCTGTTAGTGTTACAGGTGGTTAAAATGAACTGTGGCCACTTGTATGCTGCAAAACAGCCCTGAGGAAGGTTGTGAAGGTTATTGGGTTTTCTGAAGTCCTATCTCCCTTCTGTCCCATGCTTCTAGCCAGTACCTTTCATATATAGTTCTGCTTCTCCAGTGGACAGACTCATCATATCTGTAGAGCCTTAAATATAGAACATGTCCAGAGCAACCTGACACCATGCAGGAGTGAGGTGAGAAAGGTAATTTTCTCTTGTCTCTTTCTTTTGTCTCTGAGACCTCCAGTCATAACCAAAGAACCTGCAAATAGCAAAAATGTGGAGGAATACACTTTAGGGCTCCTTGTGGGAGCTCTGGCTTTATTGCCTGTGTGCTAGTGAGGACCAGGCCCTTTGTGGCATGCCTGTAAATGAAATGGGCGTGCTCGTAGCACGGGTAAGGGAGCGGAACATATGCGACTCTTTGGTGGGAATGTTCTGTGCGAGCCAAGTCCCTCCCCTTTACTCCAAGCTCCTTCCAACCATTCCAGTCCTGCACAAACATCTTCTCCCTCTCGTCCTTCCTCTCGCTTGTTCTAGCATCCCAAACCAGGGCCTTTGAGCTCTGCCCCTCCATCTGATCTGTGCTTCCCTGTCTAATGACATGCGCTAATGTGTGCTAACAGATGTCTGAGCGAAAATTAGCTGTGGTGTCCAAATCAATTAGACTGGAGAGGCTGTGCAGGAACAATTGCTCAATAGGCTGTATGGGTTGCTTTTTTTTCCCCCCTTTCTTTTTCTTTCTTTACAAGAGGTGAAATTCTGCAGCCAAGCCCTTGCCTCCCTGCCTTGCAAGCTCCACTTCCAAGCAGTCTCCTACCTCTGTGCTTAATGGGTTCTGATCTGGTCTCCAGATGGAGCTGGCTCCACCAGCTGCAGGCGAAGAGCAGCTGCTCTCCGAAAGGAGAGGTACATGCTTCTCCAGAACCTCTCAGCATGGCTACAGCCGGCTCGTCAGAGGCAGCTAAACGATCCTGGCGTTTTTCATGTGTCTGCCTGCTTTGCAGGAAAAGCAAATTAGTTTTACAGGATCAACCACTTGTGGAGCAGCATTTTGCAGCTCCAAACAGGCTATGGCACACATAGGCGTGTTGGCTCAGAAGTGCTTGAAATGGCTGGGATTCACCCTGTGTAGGAAAGGTTCTTGGACAGGCTGGGAAGCAGAGGACATGAATCCTTAAATGTAGTTCCCACACTTCTTGGGCTGTAGATCTGCTGCTGATGCACGCTTCTTTGTCGCACTATAGTGTGCTGTGACAGAAGTCTGTCTTTTCAAGGACTTTGCAGTAAAGCTCATGGCAGGTTGTTATGGATGCCCCATAGAAGTTTCACCTTTGGTTTTAACTAAACAGATTTCTTATGGTGCTTGCCATAGGAATTCAGAGTCACATGCCCAAAATAAGCAGTGCTGTTTTTCAGTGAAATACTGAGATGCTATCGAGATTTGTTTGGGGGCATGTAAGAATACGTGTTGGTCTTTCCTGGCATTCACTGTCCTGTCGGGACTATCTTCCTAGTAGCTACTGATGAATCGGTCCACCCTGGGTGCCAGCCATAGTTTTGAAGACCAGATCTAGCATATTCCTGGCCAGGGAAGTCTAATTTCCATAAAAATTAAATCTTCTGGGCATGAAGTTGTAACTTTACAGAGTTAAACAAACAAAAAACCCCAACCAACCAAAAAACCCCTACTTGTATTAATTAGAAGGCATCTCAGTAGCAGTGTGTATATTCTTGCACTTCTCCAAAGACTGTGGGATATTCCAGGTGTTGCTGTGTGCTTCTGAAGGCTAAACTGCATTTTTGAGGATGCCCAGCAGTCTCCTTCCAGGCTGAACTTACCTTGTGCATGAAGTGGAAATACATGACTTGCACTCCTCTACAGAAATAAACAGTGGACTCTATTCCTTTTCGGAGATGGTCTGTCCAAAAGCACATGTCATCAAGGATAATCGTGTACCTAACATCTCCACAGAGTCTTTCTGAACTCATTTCTAGTTTCATCCACCTTTCCTTCAGCTGCACCTTCCTTTTTGAGACCCAACAGTTCTTAAGAGTCTACAGCAAAAGTTTTGACACGGGTAATTCTTCATCTCAGCTGCTGATACCTCACGAGTGCATTTCTGCTTGCTCCTACCTCTCATTTTTCAATACATTTCTTGTAAGATGTTGCTGCATGAGGTTGCCAATCAGTGAACCACAGAAGCATTTACTTTAAGTGAGTAAGTACATCGACCAGAGGAAGTGCCTTCAAATAATTTGTGTGCTCTGCTGAACTGTGGCCTAGGTACATTTGGTCTCGCTAAAGCTTTTTTCATTTCTCTGCAAGCTTGTGTCTGATTTCCTGCCTTGTGTCACCTTTAACTCCATTTTGCTATCAGAGTTTCCTGGCTTTCTTCTCCCCTCTCCACAGTTAAGTGTCTGTGTTTCAAATGATGTTTCTCTAGTTTTTCTAGTCTGTTTTTTTCAAACTGCATCTTGTTTTTCTTTTCCTCTCCCCATTCACATCTCACTAAGCCTGTTTTTCTCTTGATCTTTTGAGGAACCTATCCTACAGCACTGTAGCTGTCCTGTTGAACAGACCCCCTGCCTCTGCTCTCCCTCCTGCCTGGCTCACCCCCAGCCCCATGCTGCGCCCACCTCTTGCCCCCTTCTGTGTGTGCAGCGATGGGCTGTGAACGCACACTAGCATTGCTCTTGGTTCTGTCAGCCAGGCTTCCCAGTCACATTTATCAAAATTATCCCACAGTTCCTTGCAGAGTCGAATATTAATAGGGTTCATTTAAAACCAAGACTGTCGCTAATGCTTTTTTTCCTATGCGCTAAATGGGAGGAAACAAGAATTACCCAAACAAGCATGCACGCAGAAAGTGGAGCTGTTGGGAATAGTTAATAAGGCAAGTGAAACTGTTGGCAGAGGGGACACAGAACAGAAGCAGCAAGACACATCTGTGCCAAGCGGCCCAGTTGTTTCCCCCAGACCTGGTGTCAGGGCTGGTAGAGTCCTCCTCTGGTGCCAAGGCTTCTTCCTGTCCTATGGGCTCTGCTTCAAAGCTGGGGGAAACACGGTGCTCCTCTTGCTTTAAAGGCTGAGGGGCAAAAATTGGAGGTGAACGCAAGATGGGGATGAGAAGGGAAGCTGGAAGTTTAGTTGGGTGAGGTGCAAGAGCAAAGAGATGCCTCCATGCCATTCACCCCTTTGTCAGATGGACTCTTTATTCAGAGCTCCTACAACCCTTTGCTATTCCCCACTTACAATCCATTCACAAAAGTGCTGAAATTCTCCTCTTTTCCTGTGTGGGTTCATATATGCTGTACCCTGTATCCTACTGTTCATCACCCTAGCACAAGAATCAGGACAGGCTCTTTCCAAATGCTCCACCTCAGTTCCCTTGCCCAAATCAAAACTGAGCCTCCACTGGGTTTGTAATAGAGAAAGTACCCAGCATCATACGCTGTACAGGAAAAGGCTTAACATGATCTCGCGCATTCCCACAGGTGTGTACCCTGCTACCATCAAACTGGGGGTTATGGCATTATCTGGCCACCCATAGCAGAGGGGCAGATAACATGCAGCCATCAGTGCCCTGGTGGGCTTGGGGAGAGGGAGAGAGGGGAGAGAAGCCAGCGGGAGACAGAGCTGCACTTCATGGCAATACTGAGAATTGCCCGTGCCGGTGAGAGTTCACCCAGCACTGCTTTCTGTCCCAATATCTGATGTCACAGACCTCTGCTATGCTTGGCCAAACTCAACTGCAGCACCCCATGGCTTCTAGGAGACAGCTTCTTCCCATGCACCCTCCCAACTCAGGAGGATACATATTCTTGTGTCTTAGGGATACCCCCCAGTTTGAGAAACTTCTCAGTCCTTTGGTGCCCTCATCTTCTCCCAGGCAGCTGGTGTCAGGCACCCTGGATTTTTTCTCTTACCTTTCCTTGTTAAAGGATCAACAATGGTCAACTGATTCATAAAGCATTTCCCTTCTGTTCCTTTGGTTTGTCTCCAAATGCAGCACCCGAGCGCTTACTTAGTATTGCGATATGCAGCAGTCAGGGAGCTTAACACTGTTCATGCTGCTGTGTTTAAGGGCAGAGTTTGACCCTCTGCCTTTTGGGAATGGCCAGATCACTGTGCTGGAGAGAAATCCTGTGATGCTCCGCAAATCCTTCACGCTGAGCTCTCTCCTCCTTCTTTTCCTTGCTGTCTTGACCTTTGCTGCTCGGCCAGCTGTCATGCTTAAAACAGCCCAAAGTGCTCTGCGCTTCTCACATGGAGATCTCCAGAGAGAGGCAACTTACGCCAGCTGCTTTACCCAGGTTTTTCCTCATTCTGTTCAGCCTAGCCTGGGGAGCTATCCCTGGCTTGGGGAAGTGGAGGATCAGAAAGAACATCTCAAGTACATAAAGGCACAATGATCTGTACCTCTGTGCAATTAAAAAGGCTGGTCCAGCCTTTCAATGCTATGCTTTATAGTGGCTCTAGCAGTAATGAAGCCATAAAAAAGCTGGTGTAATTGGCATCAATGCAGGCCAGCTCAGTCCTGGAAAAAAGCATTCATTCCTAGGAAAGAGTAATATCACTTCTACTATCTTGAGCCTTTGACATATTCAGGGATAGGAAAGGGAATGGGAACTTAGGGAATGGCAAGGAAGCCTAGAGGAAAGTGTTTGCATTTAATTAAAGATCATGAGACAGCAAGGACTTACGAAAAGTTGTCCAGTTCCACAAACCCAGAAATGTCAGACTGCTATGTGGTAAGAGGTAGTCCTAGGAATGAATGAAAGGGTTGGCATGAGTAGTCCAGAGACAGATGGTATTTATTTCTGGGGAGAAGAAGGCAAAAAGAAGGAACGCATGAAGATTTGGCTTCACAAGGGGAAACAGCAAAGGAGTCATTTATGACATGAAGGTTTCTGGGGAATTATATGTAGAGGAGGAGTGGGATGAGAGGAAACAAACAAAAAGCCATGCGGAGCTTTATGGAGCAAAAACAGATCCAGAGCAAAGTTCATTTAAATTTGCAGTTTTATAGCTGTTAATGTGATTCCTGGGGAAAAAAAAAGTACAGCGTGTTAGCAGCAGTGACAATAAAGTAAATCATTTAAATGCAAGCAATCATGCTCCCCAGTCTTCCTGCCCATCAGTTGGTTTGGCTGCCACTGTTTGTAAAGAGAACAATGTGAAGATTTTGATGCTCCTGATCTCAAGATTTTCCAGCACGAAACCTCTTGGGTCTCCTTTCAAGCCACCTTCATGTAAATCTCCAGCAACTCTATGATTCCATCAGATTTATACTTCTACAACTAAGACTTAGTGGCCTCCAGTGCCCCCATTCCCTCTTCCCTTTTGAGATGAGTATTTTAGGTATATAAAACTACAGCTTCTAGACTCCTTTTCATATTATACAGTTTCCAGCCAGTTTTACTCTCTTTGAGATTCTGCTAGGATTTCCAGAGGCTGTTTTGACCAAGAAGAACTTGGTCAAGGGGGAAAGAAAGAAAACAAAACACAAGACCTTTCCTGCACAGTTGTTTCACAAGAGGACAAAATTTAATTGCAAAGTGAATTGGGGAGATCAGAGCAGCAGTGGCTGCAGGCAGTGAGGGGGAAGTTCAGTGCTAATAAATGAAATGTCCCTGATCCAAGGAGAGAAAATAATCAGCACAGCTATAGGACAAACTTGGGACATGACACCAGGCAGCAGCACCTGTCAAATTAATAACGCCCCTTTAATTTTGTCCAGCCATCCTATTAAGCCCTTTTCCTGTAGCTGAGTGCTATGAGCCATGCTGACTCAGGAAAATAAAGAAGGGAGCTGGGACAAAAGAAGGAGCTCAGGGAGGAGGTTCACAGCATGCAGCGAATTTTGAGAATCTCGTTATTAACTTGTTGTGTGCCTGGAGACACAAGCAGGCATTCAGCCAGCCCTGGAGCTGTGCTGGAAGCTGGGACAGAGCCCTTTGTCAACAAACTCTGCAGCCCTGCTGCCTTGAGAGGAAAGTGCTCCCCACCTACTGCTGCTGGATTTATGCTGTCAGAAATCTTGGGTGGTTGCACTGCTCTTTGGCATGTCAGGAAGGCCCATTGCTTGTCTACAAGTTGGTTGTGGACAGGGAATCTGAGCTTTCTTTCTCCCAATTCTCTATAGCTGATGTGCTGTACTCCTTATCCTGCCCCTCTACCCAAACCCTCTTCTCCATTTTGTTACCCAGCACAATAAGGCTCAGAGCTCTGGCTTCAGACAGAGCAGGAGAAAGTAAGGGCTGGAATTTTTTTTCAAGCTGTGCATAACATAGCAGTAGCCTTGAGCACACCTGGTCTGTGAGTGGGGGGCATGGGGGCAGCGATGGGAGGGCAGTGGTGGGAACAGACAGATGCTGGGCACTGCAAGCGTAGTTGCTGGCTTGCCTTTAGGTGAAGAGATTGCTGCTGCCATTCCCACTGGGGCCAATTTGCTGTTGCTGCTCTTATCTCCGATGTTCATCAGGCTGCAGCTACAAACCTCCTTTGTCCAGGAAGTCATCTGAACCTTCCTCGCCTCCTTCTATCCTCTGCTGTCGACAGAAGAGGGGACAATGCACGTTTGCCTGTCAGGACAAGGAGAGCTGTTCTGCCGAATTGGAAAGCTAGCTTGAGAAGAAGAAAACCTTAGGTATCAAAACTAGGGGTCCACTTAGTGCAGCCGGGTGCCCTGTGGAGTGCTTATGTGCCTGAAATCTGGCCCCTTGGGTTAGGCTCTGAATTTTTTACTGGATACTCTCTGCGGGTGTTAAGGCACTCGGTTCATAGCGTCACACTTTTAATGTGCAAAAAGTACTTCTTCTCAGGCTCTGTGACCCTGGGATCTAAGCCCAAAATTGAAAGTATGAGGCCTCCTGACAAAAGCACTTATGTCCTTTGTGGTTTTCAGCAAGTCTCTTAAATTCTCTGGGCTCCATTGCTTCTCCTTTTCTCATCTCATCAACTTTAAAAATGGGAACTATCCTAACCTACCTCAAATAATGTTATTTTATGCATCCTGAATATAATTTTCTGAGGGAAAAAAATATATTTCAGGCTGAGTTACCATGTTTTATTGAAGCCCAGTTGCAATTTTTTTTTTTTTGTGAGGGCTTAATATTTAATTTTGCCACTTTGCAATGAACACCATGCAGCATTAAAGCAACACTTTTGCAAGTGAGCTAATACTTCAGATTCCTTATTTAGTTCTTACTAAAAAAAAAAATAAAATTTTTAAAAAATTTTTCCGTTATTTACATTTGGCATTTTTATGGTACAGACTAAGGAACATAATTTCATTTTGCTTATTCCAATTACAGTTAGTGTACACTGACCACAGTTTCTAATAAGTCTGTATAAGGTTGCAAACAAAGCCTGAGAGAAAGTCTCTGCTCTATAGAGTCTACAGCCAAAATGAACCTGAAAAAAAGGGAGTGGTACAAAAAAAGATTGCAACTCCCAGTGAGCTGAGGCACATAGAAGCTTGCCCAGAATAAGAGCAAATGAGTGGCAGGGCCTGGTTCTGAACTGCTGTAATCAGTAGAATATTCTATTTTTGATAACTTCCTTGTCTTCTCTGTCCCTTGACACCCCCGTTCATTCAGAATTTTTTAGCATACATAAGCATACATTTTTTTAACGTACATACATTTTCTGCTTCTTTTTTTCCCAGTTAGGTTTTAAAGACATTAAATTAAGGAGCTGGAGTAGGCACAGATGGACCACAGGTGATGGGAAGAAGGGACAGAAGAAATTACTTATTTCTTTTTATTCCTGATAAGTTATTCTCTTTGGATTGCTCATTCTGGTTTGTCTTCCCTTAATTTTTTTTTTGAAAATACAAGTACTAAATATAAGGGAGCACAGCTGGCATAGGGGATAAGGTAGTCTTTCAAGTATCGTGGTCTTGTAATGGGAATACAAAATTGCAAGGATTCACAGCCATGGAACAGTTAATGTCTTCAAAAGCAGTCCTGTGACCTTCTGCAATTACAGCAAGGACAGCAAATTCTGGCCAGGCTTTCAGGAGTGCAGGGGGAACACTCCAGCCCTGGGTTACTTGGGGAGTTAAATATCAAACTCTTCTCTAACTAACAGCAAGTGGAACAGATCAGCCTCAGACGAAGGCTTAGCCAAATTGTGGAATAGTGTGGAATGAACCTCGTTCAAGTCAGGTTTTCATGTTGCAGTGAGATGTTGTGCAGGAGCTGCTGTATTGTCCTCTTTTCCATTCAGATTTAGCAAGCTAGGGAATGCCTCTCCTGCTTTTTTCCACATCTTTTGGGTGCTGGAGCAGAATAACTTGTGCTGTTGAATATGTATTCTTAGCAATGCTAAGGAGGACCATTCTTCCACCACATGGTATCTTTTTGTCTGAAACTATATTCTTCTACCATGTCATTTGTCTTGGTCCCAGGGAGTTTGGTTTGCTGTCACCTTTTACATCTTCAGCATTACTGTTAAGCATACTGAAATACAGGAATTTCAGTGTTCTCTTCTCTCATCTTCAATGTGGCTTATTGTGCCTTAAATGAGGGAAACATTATACTTGAAGCATTATTTAATTGATATATTTTAACCCATCTGTGAAGATAGATATGGGCTGATGTGCCATCCCCAGTACAGGTGTATTCTAGATTGGGCCTTAGATGACATTTCCATCTAGTTAATAGGGTGCTTTACCATTTATTCTTGTCTCGAGTTTAGACAACGCAAAATTTTATATTCTTCAATGCTTTGAGAAATTTCATCCAAAGTTGTGCACTCATTCTGTCTGAAAAGATATGCAGGTCTCTTCAACCCCCATGATCTCTCCTCACTATGAGCTGATTTTTTTTCTTCTGCAGAGATAATGAGTTTGTTCCATTCTTTTCTTTCTGCTCCTATGACTAATCTCTGTGGGCCCCTTTATGTTTATCTGCCCTTATGGATGTTTGCAGCACCTCCCAGTTGAGCATCATCCACCACTTTCATTAGCAAGCTACTCTTCAGGCTCATTAATGAAGATGTGAAATGAAAACAGACCTCACATGGGTTCTACAGCACCTTGCTTACACCTCCTTACACCTTTGCTCTTACATGCCCCTTGTCATTATCCCTTGTTTATGGTTCTTCAGGCAATTGCCAATCCGTGACAGTGCTCCTAACCCAAGACAGATTGAATTAAATTTGCTAGCAGGAGTTCATGAAGCACTGTATTAAACATTGCATCCTCTGAATTCCCTTCAACCATGAATTTTAAAAACAGTCTAAAAATAGTATCATAGGCCATGCATAGAACATGCTGGACCCTCACAAGTTACAGAGTTAGGGTTTGACAACAGACAATAAATACTGTTAGTGTGATGAATCTGGTAGACTGCCTTGGCTCCAGTCTCATCATCTCCAGAAATGACATTGCTTGTGTCATGATGTCAGGCCTGAGATACCTAATTTGGAAGTTTCACCTGGTTTATAAGCCACACTGGTTTTCCCCTTTGAATTAATAATTTAATTGCTGGTATATGTGCTTAGCACTTACCCTTACTCCAAAAGCTGATTCAAAACTCAACGCTACAGTGCAGGGTGGGAATTGCACCAGTGAGGTTCCCATTCTGATCTCAGTCAAGGGAAAAACACTTTGGCACTAATCTTTCCCTGGTGATCAAATAATTAATCATTAGTATTTGTTTATTTTCTATATATCCTACAATCTGCTGACTCTCCTAAGGCATGACTTTAAAGGAGTCCCAAGGGATCAATATATGCAAAGTGTAAGCCTAAGGGGAGAGAAAAAGTAGTCAATATCTCTGTGATCATTTCCTAAATGGTGTAAGCCAAAGTGGCAGTGGTCAGGAAAATATTACTGTTAATGAAAATTCAAAATAAAATTGTAAAAGGAGTGATCAGAAAATGTTAGATTACTTCCTATTGGAAGATCAGTTCTTCTGGCATAAAAGCATTTTGCAGGAGCATGGGGATGCAAAAAAATTTTTGGACAGATGAATGTCACAACAAATCATTTTAACTTTCTGGTTTCATTTCACTAATGTCAAAATGTTTAACTGCAACGAGGCAAAAAGGTTTCATTTTGATTGTAGCATTACATTTAATTTTGTTTAGATTGGCATGTTAATTTTGATACCATATATTTATACCTAATGTTGCAAATTGTTATAAAGCAGTGGGAGAGAACCCCCCCTTTCCATTCTTTTGAAGTACAGACTTCAAACATTTGCGCAGTTAAATGTTACTCAGTGACAGTGACATTCTCTCACCGGGGCAAATGTCACACCCCATAGTGGCAAGAGGCAGCCTTCAAATTTGTCTACTAGCACTGTTTTCCTTTGAGCTCCATAGACTTCTGGAGTCTGCCTGCCTTGTCACATATAATTAGCAGCTGTTGAGTGAATTGATCAGTTAATTTCCATCTCTCACTCAGATGCATTTAATCCATTAGCTGATGATTTGTAGAGATTTTTTTTCTCCTGCACATTTCCTCACCTGTGTTTTATCAATAGTTAAATGGATTGGGTCACCATTACTCACTGCTTCTCCAAGCCCTTTTTCTTTATTGCTTTCCTCCAGACCACGTGGTATTTTAACAAACAGTTGGCATCTAGTAGTTTAAATGTCATAACGAATGTCACCTATTTTCATTTGTTTATTAATTGGTATCTCTTCTTCTGAACAGTCTTTCCAAATAAAAGTCATTCTTCCTTTCTGTAGCCTCTAGCATGATCTGAACACTTCCTGACCATACTTTTATCTGTTGCTTGGCTAGACACAGATAAAGGCAAGCCACCTTTGAGGTGTCCTGCGATCCTTAGCAGATCCAGGCGTGCAGGCTGGTCACGGTTGGTTTTATATGGCTTTTTGCGGAAGGGAATTTTCCTGGCTAATGCTGTTTCTTCTGCATGATCTCACGTATGCAAATTAGATTTTCTAAAAAGCAACACAGCCCTCCTACAGCTGTGATCACTGCCACCAGGGCCAGTGTCCAGGTGCCAGGACACTACTGATGGTGTAGGTGCTGTCGTACTCTGACATCCTGGCACTCAGGGATGGACACGTGTGTCCCATTGTCCTTCTGTTGTGGGAGGGATGGCTAGGCAATGCAGAGAGTCAGCGGGGTGCCTTCAGAAACAACGATGTCCGTGAGGGCATGTGTGTGGTTAGAAGTGATTTCTTGTGAGGCAGGACGTGCCTGTAACCTTTCAAGGAGACAGGGATGCTTAAGTGTACCACAGGCCCCTACCCGTGGCAAAAGGTCCCCATGTCTGCAGCTTTGTGTTTCTATTCCTGTTGCTAAAGGGCCAATAACCAACTCAATACCCCTGACAGAAGAAGACTATGAACTGTGAGACTTTTTTCCTTCTTCCCCACAGTAAGTGAAAATCCATCAGACCATCACCGTCTGTAACTCTCAGGAAGTCTGTGGACTTCATGAAAACCAAACCTATTGTTAGGAGAGTTACATTCCCCATACGGTACATGTACCTTCCCCAGGAAATTGTAAGGTGCCCTCAGAATGAGAATGATTGGAAGCCACCAGCTTAGATCATTTAAACTAAGTTACATGAACACAAAGATCACAACTCCTGGAAAAGAAATGTCCACTTTACTTGAATGAGGGACATGCTCGTGATTTCCCAGTAGGCCAAGCACAGCTTCCACTGTGCAAACGGTGAAGGAGATTAAAGCTGCCCTCAACTTTAATACAGTGCCACAGCCCGAGGGCACTACAGCTGAGCTGATCTGGGCACCAGTCAGATCAGAACGGAGCTTGGCTCAGCAAGATCCCTGCTCTCATTTGATGTCAAATTGAACGCAGCCAGCAGAGCTGCACCACACAGCTCAGGGGACCCCAGTCCGGACAGCTGTGTCGTGGCTGCCTGGCTGCTTGCAAAACAGCAGCCAAACAAGAGCTCTCAAAGAGGCTGGGAGTTTCAGGAGCAAATGGCAGTATTTGTATATGTGCATGTATCAGTATGTATCTAACTACACACACATACACATTCTAAGTATGTTTATGTTCTTATATGTATACATGAAGATATCCATGTAAGATGGTTTTATGCTGTATGTTTTATTTCTCTGCGTGGATTTGTCAAATGTTATGTGCATGTGCACACACACTTCTATCCAAACTCTCCAAAAACCCTGGAGAGTTGTAAATCTTCAGTTTCACTCAGGCTGAAAAGACTAGCTTTTCTTCTTGTGTGGCTGAGTCAGAATTTCTCCCTGATTGAAGGAAATACCACCAATACTTCTTCCTGAGGGATGAATCTAGGTTTTTTTCCTTTCTCCTTCCTTCCCTCCCCTCCACGCAAGCTTGGGGCATCAGTGGAGCAGGCAGCAGCAGAGGCCGTGGGAGGAGTGAATCTCAGAGCAGGTGGTGTCCTTCTCTGTCTTGGTGCTGTGCCTGGTGCTTTGTTGAGATTGGCTCATTGCGAGGAAGGGTCAGTGAACACGTCTTGTCACATGAATGTAAACATCTTTGGATGGCTACAAATGAGGTCACAGGGGGTCTCAGGTTGTTTTGGAAATCAGCCTCTGCCACTCTTAGTCCCTGTGGCTGACAGGAGTGCTTTTGTCAGGAGCTGACCATTGATTGTGAGCACAAGGGTTGCAGAAGCTCCTGTGTGGGAAATGGTGAGTTGGATGAAAGAAAGGAAAGGAGTAAAGAGGCAGATGCATTTCCCAAACAATTGGGTCAGATACTGTTCATTCTGGGAAGCTGTACTAGCAGGAGGAGAAAAAATGTACTGGGTGAGGGCATTGCACCATTGGTTTTCCCATTCCTCAGTCACATCCAACAGACTTCATTAGAGTTCTGGGGGATGGAATCTTTTAAGATATGTGTGGAATCCTTTAAAAAGTTAGTGAGAATCTCCTTAGCTGCGCAGAAAAGCACCTTGGTGCAGTACTTCCCTGGTACAGCCCATCAAAGCTGTTTGCATCCCAGTGCCATGCTTCCAACTTCAGAGTCAGCAGAGAACTTTGTGTCCCTCCTGGCTTTCCAACACATCCACCTCTCCGTGCCAGAGCCGTGCTTCCCATCTCTGCTGTCCTTCACTTTTCTTCCCATTCCCTCAGTGCTGTGGTGCTGGTTGTGCTCTACGCCCTTTGTCTCCTTTCCCAATGGGGTATCTGGCTTCTTGTTCTCAACATCTTCCCTCAGCACCTCAAGGGATTTCCCAAGGCATGTAGTACTATGCAAAGGCATGTGCCTGCCGTGTTCCCCTTGGACCCCAGCAAGTCTCTCCATTGCCTTTCTCTTTCTTGAATGAGGTCTCTATCTCTTTACTTTCTGCAGCGCAACTGGCTGGACAGCTTGAATCCAAAACAAGCTTCCCTGCCCAGCGTGGTGGGGAAGCACCTCTCCTTCCCCATTGTCAGTACTTCCCTCCTTAGGTAACTCATAAATTGCTCTGAGTCTTTAAATGGGCTGTTATTTCTTCCTTCCATCAGCACTCTCTCACTCTTGACTCATGGTGCAGGTTCAGCTTCAATGAATTTATTGGCATGACAAGGTACACAGGTGATGCCAAAGTTGACAACTTAATTCATCAAGTGCTACTGTCTTTCTCTCATCTGCACTCTGCTGTCACTCCTTTCCTCTTCCCCCTCCTCAGCTCTCCTTTCTGTCTGTCTTTCTCTGCCTTTCTGTCTGTCTGTCTGTGTCCCCCTCTCTCCCTCCTTCCCCCTCTAATCGCCTCCCCAGGTGATAGTTAGCTATCTCACACTCAAGACAGTCTGTCTCTCTTGACGAACGGAGACGTCAATCAGAGGGCTCACCACAGAGGGAAAGGAATTGGTCTTTACAGCATGTTGGCTGTTTTGTTGCCTTTGCAGCTTGCATGGAGGCAAGGGCTGAGGGCTGCAGTATTCAAACCGACTTACGGAAGCCACATTTGCTTTAAGGTTGGTTTGGGACGCCAGAAGAGTGAGGTGTTGTGCTAGGGGGACAGAGGAAAGGAGAAAAGCCCATCAACCTCAAATGTGTATAGGCAGGTAGGAATATCATTTAAGAAGAAATCCAACATCTTGACAAAATCCCCCCAGAGGATAAAGTCTGTTTTAAACAGAGTAGCAAATGATCTCTCCTTCTCCCCCCCCCAGTCCCATAATCCTTTGTTGGCATGGCAATTGCCAAAGTGTGTAAAGGAAGAGACAGATCCCTCAGGTATCTGTCAGCACTAGATACAATCTACCCAGGACAGTGTGTGTGTGGCATTTAATCCTCCATACATCAAGCATATGCCCAGGATACAGTGTCACACTGTATTTTCGCTGCATCCTTTGTGCCTATTTGTCATGAATGTCTGCGCCCAATCCAGTGGCAGGTTGATCCATAGTGTGATGCCATCTCAGCTCTATCTCTGCTTTTCTTCAGGCTTTGGCAGAGTTTTCAGAATTGTGTTCTGATGCAAAGTTTCTTTGTATTTTTTATCACTCTTTGTACTTTGGGGAAATAATTTTTGCAGACTCTAGTATATCGTGACCATCAGAAAGGAAAGTGTATGAGTATATCCTTATCATTCATCAATGTCCCCAACTATATTGATTACGTTTCTATTCTTGTTCAGATTGCACAACATTTTGTGGGTCCAGCTTTTTGCCTTGGGTTTATGAACCACAGGGCTTATTATCTCCTTCCCTGCATTTCCTTTTGTGTAAAAAAAGTATATGCTCTTTAATTTATACCAGCAGTGAAGGATCGAGCCTGTTTCCTCTGCCTGGGATTTGCCCTTTTTGTTCTGCCAAGGAACTTTGCAGCATATTAATTCCTCATAAAGAACAGTCTGAGGCTTTCCAGACACTCTTCCTTTACTTCTCCTACTCACCTGTTGGAGCTGTTGATGGTAAGACATCGTACCTCTTGTGACTCCACTCGGGTACCAGTCCCTGGGGATGCCATGTATCTTGCACACAGCAGTTACCTAAGAGTGAGGATGAGAACTGAGCCTTAGAAAGGTGGAGCACAAGTGTGTAGAACAATACCGAATGTGGAGTACCAGACCAACTGAGTGATTCCTTCGGTTTTTTAGTAGTGTTGCTTACCCTGATAACTGTGCTTTTACAGAGGCTCAGATGTGGATGTGCTGTTACAGCAGAGAGACATGGCTTGTGTTTTTCATGGGACTTAGGTTTTGATTCCCTACTGCAGTGGAAGTATTTGCAGTTTTTTTTAGTGTTCTTTGTTGAAAATCAGAGGAGGTTCCTGCTCTGCAGCCAGTAGCGCTGGATTTCTGGAGTGGTGAGTATTTGCTTGCAGAACCTTAGATGAAACTTGTCCATAAAGCTGTTGTCCCACTCAAAACAAAGGTGCTGGCAACCCTTCTGGATGTAACCTCATCCTTCTGAATGGACAGTGTAGTCTAGGATGATACTTGAGCAGGAAGATTGGACCAGATGACCCATTGTGATCCCTTCCAACCTTATCCATTCTGTGATTCCCTCAGTTTATAACACTTAGAGACCAGCAAACAATTCATTAACTTTGAAGAGGGCAGCCTTGAACCCCACTGGGGGAAGAAGACAGTGTTTTTATGTGTCCTAGTAAAGCTGCAGGCTACAAGGAATAAGCCTCATGCCTGGCAGTCTGGGAGAAATTCTCCTTTAATTGAAATGGCAACAGTTCAATGTATTGTGTTTACAGAGCAAAGCTCTTGGAATTCATCCTTTTCCCTCCTTTGAGGTTGTCTGCATGTATGCAGCACATCTTTACCACACAGCAAAGCTTGGAAAGGGAAACAGTAGGAAAATTCCAAGACATCAAGGTGCTCTTGCACGTGGCTGAACCAAAACAGAGCACTTTATTTTGGCAGGGAACCTCCAACAGCAGAAACTCGCCTTCTCAGGAAACCTTGGCTCTTGGTTGGTTTGTGGGAAGGAGATCACCACAATCACATCTCAGCTCTAGCCAGATAGTTACTTTGTTCAGAGATGCTTTTACTTCAGGAGTACTGTACTTGTTTTTTCCTCTTTTCTGCTGGATCAGACTTGTGTGGATGAGCATTTCTGACAGGAGGGATTCTTTGCCTTGAACTCTTTGGCTTTCCCTTCTCAGATGGCTGATGATAACACCCTGGCCTTTAGAAACGAGGCTGCTACAGCTATCACTAAGCTCAACAATGACTAACAAGTGAAGGTCTCACAGCTGGCATTTCATAACTGTGTAGGGTGGGAAAGGCCAGCATCTCTGGATCCAGAAATAGTGACAATGCAATCCAGCAATGTGCTCTTGTAGCCAAGAAAGCCAATTGTTTCATCGGCTGCATCCAAAGCAGTGTGACCAGCAGGGCCAGAGAGGGGATTCTGCCCCTCTACTTTGCTCGATGAGACCCTCACCTGGAGTGCTACATCCAACTCTGGGGTCCCCAGCACAGGAAGGGCACGGACCTGTTGAAGTGAGTCCAGAGGAGGCCACCAAGGTGATTAGAGGGGTGGAACATCTCTTCTACAAGGAAAGGCTGAGAGAATTGGGATTGTTCAGCCTGGAGAACAGAAGGCTTCAAGGTGACCTAATTTCCAGAGCCTTCCAGTACCTGAAGGAATCTTGCAAGAAAGATGGAGGAGAATATTTACGAGAGCATGTAGTGACAGGTCAAGGGGGAATGGCTTCAAACTCAAAGAGGGCAGGTTTAGATCAGGTGTTAGGAAGAAATTCTTCACTATGAGAATGGTGAGGCACTGGAACAGATTGCCCAGAGATGTGGCTACCACATCCCTGGAAGTGTTCAAGGCCAGGTTAGATGAAGCTCTGAGCAACCTGATCTAGTGAAAGATGTCCCTGCCCACAGCAGGGGAGTTGGAACTAGATGATATTTAATATCCCTTCCAACTTAAGACATCCTGTGATTCTATGTAAAGGTCCCAGTATGGGATTATTATCTTTGTTCTTTATACTTTTGACTGAAAGCAAACCCAGCATTTCCAATGTGCTGCTGTAACTTTCTGCTCCCCTAGAAGCCTGAAAGCAATCTTGAAAGGTGGTTACAGCAAGCTGTCCTGCTCCATTTTGCTCACTTCAACGTGTAAGAAAGAAAAGCCTGCTAATAAAAGATATTCTACATGTACCACGTGCATTTGGTTTGAGTGAGAGGCTCGTCACTGAGGAGCTGCCTCTGTTGAAACTTAGCCAGATCCTTGGGTATGTGGTATGCACGAGACACTTTGGAGAGTCCTATTCATCACCCTGTGGCTTATCGAAGAGGATGTGGGATAAACCATGGGCAGCCAAAGGAACCTGAGAACAGCCTTTGGAGAGAGATGCCTTTTTCACTCAGCCTGTGTGTGGATGTTCATCAGTGGTTCACAATGGTTGTTCTGCTGGCTCTACTCTGTCCCTAATGAGCTGAATATAAGCAACAGCATAAGATCTGAAAACAAACAAAAAAATTGGCTCTGTTTCTCCAGCATGTATAGCTATCATGGACAACCTCATCTTCATCCAGAGTGGGGTGTTAGCAGAAATTAACTTCCTCCCCTGCTTCCCTAATCAGGACCTTCTCTGAACTTGTAATTCCTGCCCTGGAATGGCATAGGCTTTTCTCTGTTTTTTTTTTTCTCCTCATGCCTGGCCTGTGCTCCATAGTCTACTTCCCAAACAAGGAGTTAAGAGGCAGGAGCCAAGGGCTGCTGGGATTCTGTTAAAAACCCACAATCTTACTTTTTTTTCTCAACTGGCTAATAAAGCATCCCTGCTCTGGCTGCAGCATTTCCTTGAAGCCATCACCCATTCTTGCTGTATAAGGACTTGTCCAAAGGTCATTAACATCAAAGGAGAAGCTCCCTTGGCTCTGAGTCAAGCCTCAGAAAGGCTGCATATTAGGACTCAGCTGCATGCCACAAACATCCAACATGCTTAATGTTTCTGTGAAAAAGTTCTTCTTCAGAAAATGCTCAGAAATGTCTTTGGAGGATCTGGACACTAAGGACAACTTTCTCACAGAATTTCTCTTCCAAGATGGCTGATTATGTCTGCAAAAAGAAAGATTTTTTTATTGTTTCAGTCTCATAAGTAAATACTTACCAGATTTAAAAAGAACAGTCTGAGGGAATATATAAACACACTTGAAACAAAGACCAAAAGCTGTGTGCATCTGCAGTCCTTAAAATGTTTGGGATTAAGTGGCATTCCAAGAGTTAATCCCTGGGGATTAGCATGGCAAGCACTTCTGTTGTTGTTTACACATGTCCTGTGAGGAAGGCCGTGTTGTCACAGCAGGCTTCTCTAGGAGGGTTAGCCATAAAGCTCTTGAAGTCAGTGTTACAAGCAGAAAGAACTGTAGCAACACAAACAGCAAATGCACAGAGCAGTACTTTAAAGACAGGAACTGCAGATGAGTGGCATAAATTCCGTATGTTAATAGAAAAGAAAGGGAAGGGTTGTAGCGAAGAACTTCATATCCAGAGGTGCAAATCTGGTGATAAACGGATATCAGGCATATGCCTGGCTTGTGTTTTGTGCTCTCATTTACATGCTGAGCACATAACTGAGAACCTGCTCTCCTGGGCTGCATCAGGACCCAAAAATGTGGGTTCTGTAAATCTGTGCTTGACGAGGGCACACCAAAAAGCCAGGTGTGGGAAATACAATGAGCACTAGGTAAAAGCTGGAGCTCAGGCTCAGAGCTGGAGCTGCTTTAGAGTGCAAGGCTGGCATCCAGGTTTGAAGTGGAGGTGCTAGGCTGTGAACAGGAGCGAGGCTGCTTTTAACCCTGTCACCTCAGTGCACTGAAATACAAGGCTGGCTTGAGATTTAAGCTGTTCTTTTCTGTGTTTCTTTCAGTGAGGTAGCTAAATAATTTCTCTCCTGAAAATTTCATGGAGACAAATTTATAAAAAATAAAATCAGCAGGAATGAGTATAAGCAATTGAGCCCAGTTCTATGGTGGCTTTTCCAACAACTCAGGAATGGGACAGTGCAACACGTTCCCACTCTGTGTTGCTCTCTGCAAAGAAAGAATGTACTGGAAGCACTTCTCATGCAATGTTGTGCAGAAAAATAGTCCAGACACTTAACTATATATTGGATGAGGCAGAGCATTCCTTTAGACAAAATATTTTGGCTTGTAAACTCTTACTCTCCAGTGCGGTGAGCTCTGACACGCTACCCAGCTCATGGGTAGCTTTGCACATGGCTTTGATTTACAGGATCCTGTCTGCTTCTCTGCTCCCAGCCAGTGCGATATGCACAGTCCCCATCTGGATTTTAAATAATTTCCTGCCTGGCGTCTCAGCGGGTGAGGCTCAGCAGGGTGATGGGGGAAGCTCACCAAGATGCAAGGACCGAGCTCGCAGCCCCTGTGCCTCCTTCTGCCTGGCCTCTCTTGGCATCAGCAGTGATCCTTGATGGAGATCAGCCCCAGCAGTGCGGAGCAGTGGGGGAGCACACTGTGGGTTGGGAACTGCAGATCTTTTAAAGTGGTTTCCATGCTCTGGCTGTCATGGACTGTTCCCTAAAGGCCACATGATGAGGCACTCCCTTTCAGACAACAGAAGGAGGGAATTTTTACACCTTGTAAAAACACTGTAGTGTATTTTGAGAGGTTTTTGGTTCCTGGGAGATTAAAAAACAAAACCAAGCCTTCAGGATTTGCCTCTACTTCACAGAAGCTTTAATGCCGAGCGAGGCATTGGCAGAGTGAAACAAGCCTAGCAGAGTGGAAGGTCAGAAGGCTCTTTCAGAGTCCACTCTCTTTAATGAAGTTCAACAACTTCCCTCTCTGCCCTCTCGCTCTGCTGACAGCTTCGTCTCCCTCTGGCTGAGGCTGCAGCGTGAATCAGACCGTAAAAAACACATCTTGGGTCTGATGTCACATTTCTTCTGTAAAATGCTTCAGGAACATTACTATGCCGTGTCCCAAAGGGTGTCTGGATTTTACCTTCCAGCCTCAGCTTGCTCCCTTTGCGGACTTTAGCATCAACAAGCTGTTTCTTGTTACTGCTGTAAAGAGCTGTGATTAGCCTGCTGCACACATAAGAGGGAAATTAAACCATTTAGTTGTGTTTAGCAGCTCAGCCCCTTCTTCGGGTTCTCTCTTCACCACTAAACACTTTAACTAAACAATGACTAATGAGGCCAATTTGCTGTCAATTAATTGCCCCAGGAAAGGACCCCTAATTGTGGTGAGCAAGGTGGCTGTTCTAAAGCATTGAAAGACCATATGATGGTCAGCATCCCCTCTGCCTTGGGGCTTATTAGCGTTTGTTATAAAGTGCTGTTAATTGGGATCTGGGGACGAGGAAATAAGAACTCTCAAGGCTAATTGATAGGCACCTGGGGAGGGTTTTAGTGGCTGCAAAGTTCCTTTGACTTTGGAGGGAAGTCCTGATGTTTTCTTTTTTTTTGCCCTGAGAGCTGGTGACTCCTGTGTATTAGTGGGTGGGACTCTTAATTTTATCCAACAGATGGGGGTCCTACTTGCCAATAGAGAGGAATGAAATAGGCTGGAGGAAGCAACTAATGAGGATATATGGAAGGGATTGTGACTTTTTCCATTTGTATCCAAGGTGCCCTTTTTCGGACAAGCAGTTAGACCACTTAAATGAAGCTTATGGGCTTTCTTAGGCAGTTCCAATACTGTTTGCATCTGTGTCTTGGAGATACTAGATAGCTTTTGCTGTATTATAGGTCTGTAAGCTGGGAATAAGCTGTATTTTTTTAATGTATTTTGTGACTTATTGACTGTACTGTTGAGCAGTCTTGTAATTTGAGACTGGGGAGTAGCTGCCCCACAGTGGGAAGCTCCTTCTAAGGGCCTTAGATGCAAGGCACCGTTTATCCAAAGGGAACGGTGCAGCCATCTGACTGAATTTCATGTGAATGCATTTACAGGGCTCAGAGCTGTTTTCCAGCTAGGTGTCCACTGTCCCTCTGTTTGCATTTTTTATTCTGTCATACCCAAGTTGAGTTCCTAGTTCTGTGCTTCCTGCCCTTTTCTCACAAACCTACCTCAGTGCAGCAGGAGGATGTCATGTGAAGCATCATGAAAGCACAGTGCCATCAGTGCAGGAGCAAGAAACTGCTGCCCCCAGCCTTTAGGTATTCCTCGTACCACTTCTGCCAGGCAGTGGTTCCCATTCCTGCCACTTTGTGCCTGTGCTGTGACTAGGTGCTCTGATCAAAAGGCAGGCATCTGAATGGTTTGGGAGCTGTGGCACGGGTCAGGTTCAGCATAAATTCCCTTAGGAAAAGATCTCTAGAAGCATTGCTTTAGCAAGGGCGGCCTTGCTGCTTTCTTGTTCCATCCCCCATTGCACTCCTGGAAAGGTACTCAGGAGCTGGCCTCCTGCTTGTGAACTCGTGTCTCTTAACCTTTGGGCTCACTCATTTACTGGGACATAAGGGGTGTAGCACTGCTCCTTGCCTCCTTCCACAGCCTTGAATTAGAACAGTGATCCAGCCCGCCCACACCATTCCGGGTAATATCTCAGGAGGAGTTTTGAGCTCTGAAGGGCTTTGGTCATAAAAGGCAAGGATAACAACAGCAGATGTTTGCGTGTTTGCTTGTTTGTGGCTTCCTTGCTGCCTCCCGTATGCAGCCCCTGGTCTGTAATAACTGCTATAGCGGGTGTTTTTGCGGAAACAAATCACCTGCTTTCATCTGGAGAGCAACAGTGATTGTGCTGGGGGAGCATGATCTATTTTTCATGTCTCAGTCTTTCTTATTATTTAAATTAATGTGAGTTGCAGTTGTCATGAAGTGAAGGATTGACGGCAATTAACTAGAACAGGCTTGGTGCAAGCTGTTTCTGCACAAGCCTGTTCTACCTAGCTCTGTCCCTGTGTCTTGCCTGGGACTTGAAATCTCCCACACCAGCTCTGACCTCGTGACCCTCCTGCCCTGCAGCCCTCCCAGTCCAGGGCACCCTACAGTATCTCTGCCCTTGCCTCACTCCTGCCTTGCAGCTCCCCTTCTCTTCCAATGGGAGCTTCTGTCACGGAGAATGTCCACTGGTTACTTTGGGATTTGTTACTTACTGTCAGTGACGTGGAAGATGAGATGCTGGGCTGGCATCAGCCATGTCCTGTAGATGTGAGATGTAGAAGAAACAAATACGTGCGTTCCAAGTCATTGTTCTCAGTGTTCATTTCCATCTCTCCAGAATCAATCCCTGCTGTGGGTGGGGCATCCTCCCTCTCTGGGGATGGAGCAGAGGGGTACTACAGTGTGCTTCCTTTCATGTCTGTCTCTGCTCCCCACCCCAACCAGGGGGATGCTAAGCACAGTGTAATGGATACCCAATATGCTTTACACTGAAAGAGTGGAAAAAATCTGGTAGTCTTATCTTTTTAAGCAGTACCAGAGACCCTGACAGTGCTTTCCCATGGTCCTTGGAGCCAGAGGCGTCCAGCAGCAGCCTGGTTTCCCCTGAAGGAAAAAGTTGTTAGTCAGAATATGAAAATGCCTGGAAGCTCTGTTTAGCTGTAGGACTTGCCCTGCTGTGGGGCTGCAGCCTGTGGGTTTGCCTCTGCTAATGGTTCAGAGACGCCAGACACAAAAGAGTTTTCCACTTGAGGGTTAAGAGGAGATGGCTGGGCAAATGGAGGCTGTGACACCCAGAAGATTCTGGTCCCAGGAGGTTTTATTCTCAGCAATCCTTCTTCCAGCAGTCTGGGACCTGTGAAAACATAATACAACCCACACATGGGGAAAAATAATAAGGTCAAAGCTTCTCATTTTAAGGCTGTCCTAAAAAGGTGTGTGCAAAGTAATGACAAGTGCCAAGGAGGCAATGCTAACTGTTGCTGGTGCTGACAGTTTTGGCATTTTAACATGCTGGCTTGACGCCCTGAAAATTAAAAGTCTCTGACTTTTTATCTGAGTGAAATTATTGTCCACTGGCTTTGGATTCTAAGCAGATGAAGCCAAGCCAGGTTTTAAATTTAGAGGGAAATGATTTCCTGCCCTACTCCCCCTCGTCTTAGCCTTTCCTTGCCTTCTGACCAAGGTGGCAGCTGAAAGGAGCCAGCCATTATATTCCTAACAGGATTTCAGCCTTGGATGTCCTTTTCACCCTCATCTGAAAAAGTGGCAAGCCAGATATGACCATCTGGACACATGCTCTTCCTCTTGGGCATTCGGTAGGCATGGTCAGATCTGTTTGTACTGGCTGAGTTTACTTGATCCTCTGCGAAGTAAAATGTCTTGACAGCTTTGGAAAGTGGCAGTTTATACATGTCCCAACTGGAGCTCTGCTGCTGCCCTGTAGTGGCTTTTGTTGCTCTCTCCTCAGCCATTTTGGCTGGCATTGCACCATTCTCCTAGGACTTCACAGTAGCCCGCAGCTCCACCTGCTAGTCCTGCTTGAGTTTAGTCCTTCTTGGTTTGCTGCACTGCTTTTTTTTTCCGCATGCAAATGTTAACCCCTTGAGGTTATGGTAATACTCCCAAAATGTGGTCTAGCCACTGGTTTTATTCCTGGGCTCTGCATACCCAGGTTTGCCAATGCACCGTGGAGAAGTTGTGCTGAGGATGCTCCAAAGTCACTGTCCTTGTGTCCCCTGACAGAACACCTGGGCAGAAATAGCAGCCTCTGATGTTCTTTGCCAGACTAAGCCCCTCTGTCCTCTTCTGTGCGTGTTGATCTTCTCTCAGGTGTGAGGTGGCCCTCTGAGTTGCTTTGTTCCCAGTAAGTAAGAGTAGCAGTTTGGATTTCTGCTCCGGAACTTTCAGGGCTCTGACAGCCTGCAGGTCTGCTGGCTGGAACAATGCACAGGTCTGTCCTGAGCCATGGGACATTGTTCCCCTCATCCACTGGGAAAGAAAGGAGGTGAGTTTTCCGTATCTCCAGGGCTCAGTTTCCATCACCTCTCTGAGGAGCATGTTCCTGTCTTGGATGACTTTCTGAAAGTAAAAGCTTTTTCCTCATTTTGAGTCAGAATTTTCCCTACGTTGCAGCTCATGTTTGCTGCTTTTCACTGTTCACTGTGCGCCTCTGTGCACCTCTAAGAAAAGCCTGCCTCTGTCTTTTCCGCACATTCCCACTCACTTTTTGTAGAGAGCAACAAGATCTCCCTCAGCCTTCTCTTCTTCAGACCGAACAGACCCATTTCTCTTAGGTTTTCCTGGGAAGTCATGTGCTACAGTCCTCTGACCATCTTGGGAACCTTCCAGTGGACTTGCTCCAGTACGTCAATGGCCTTCTTATACTGGGGAGCCCAAGACTGATCTAGTGCCTGAGATGCTGTCTAATAAGTACCATGTACAGGGTTTCAGATGCATCCCTCCACTTATGGGGTTTCTCTCTTGCTGATACAACCCAGGATGCTTGGTCTTTGCTGCAAGGGCATATTGCTAACTTATGCTGAACCTAAAGGACCCCCACATGTCCTGGACTGCTTAAGCCTAGCACTTTCTCCCTTCCAGAAAATGTCAAAGTGGTTGGTCCCTAATGAGGGACTGTGATGGTGAGTCCTCTTCTACCTGTCTGAAGCAGTCTTTGTCTATTGCCTCTTCTTAATCAAATGGTTGGTAACAAACACCAAGGAACAAGGGTGACACTGTGATATCCTCTGATCCTGAGCTCTCAGCTAGTTCACCATACAGAGCTAGGTACATGCCAGCCACTCCATGCCTTTCTTTTCCTCTCCTTTCCAGCCTGTCTTTCTTAGAAAGCCTGTATCTGAGCTACAGGCCAGTCCTAAGAGCTGTCTCACCCCAGCTCTGCCACCCCAATGGGTTTATAACACTGTGTGAACATCTGATTCCTCCTGTTTTTTCACCGTGGTACTTGCACTGGTGCACAGGCATGTGAGATGGCCCCCCAGCTGTCCTGCTTTCACAAGGCATGCAAAACCTTTCCTATTGTGTTGTCCCCCAGCTGCTTCCTCACTGCCCTCTGCATTGTCACTTCTCCACAGATCATGGCAATCCTTCCCCAATGCGCCTGGCTTAAATCCCTCCTTGCCAGGGTGAGTGAGCCTGTAGGAAAATAGATGTCTGCCTCACTTTGCTCGATAGGTCCTCTTCCTTCAAGGGGGTCCCATGGTCATAGATGCTCAAGTGTTGTCCGTGAGTTTGGGGCCTACACAGAGGGGCTAATGAGCTGTGGGTTGTCAACAATATTCCTGTGAATCCAGCAACACAGCTGGAAAGTAGTGAGTTGCTCTCTTTAGGCTTCATTTCCTTTTCCCCACCTAGCTTATAGGCAGCTTTGCCTCAAAAGGACCATCAGCCACTCCTGCCAGGGAGGGGGAAGGGGAAGCTGCTGTCTGTTTACTCTGTGGTAAGCAAAGCAGAAAATGATGTTGTTTCATTCCTCGCTACACGCAAATTTGGAAGCTGAAAATATATTAAAGAAAAAAAAAAATTAGAGGATTCCTTTTTAGTCAAACTCCCTCACCACCTGACATGGGGTGTGAAGCATGGAAGCAAGACATGGATGTGAGAGAGGAAAGACTGCAACAGCTGGCACACTCCACATCTGGAGGTGCCTGTTCAGGTCCCAGTTCATGGTCACTCTGGTCCCATGACACAAACTCAGCTTGGAAGGGTTTTAAGGATCTTGAATGCCCAAGTCACGGCTGGTCTTGTGAATCTTAAAGACTCTGCTGTGCCTTTGGTGCTGTGTGATGTGGGGTGCAGTCATCCAGAAGCTGCCTACTGCAGGTAGCCCATGGGGGATGCTTCTTGGCTGAACGATGTCACAGAAACCAGTAACTAATACACCCTCTGAGTCAGTGCCTTGAAGCCTGGCATCCTGCAGGAGGATGTAGAACTCCATCTGGGACTCTTAGGAGTGTAAAAATTAGCTGGGATGATACTTGGAGCCTGCTGACCCCTTCCATGCAGCCTTGGGGCAGGCAGGCAGGTTCTTAGAGGTCATTTTATGAAGATCCCCAGACTTGTCCAAACACACAGCATTGCAGTTTCAGCAAAGGCCGTTTCTACCTGCAGACCCTTGAAATACAAACTACACAAGAGTACATACTGCTCTGATGTGATTTCAGAAACCCAGGTAGTAGCGAGGAGGGTGCAGCCTGTGAGATGAGTTCGTAGCTGGCTCTGGTTAATAGGTAGGTAGATTAATAAGCCAGGCAAGTTGCCCTCCATAATTCTGCTTCTAACAAGGTCAAACTTTGTTTTGTCTTCACAGTTCCACCAAAGATCTCCAACATCTCCTCGGACATCACTGTGAATGAGGGCAGCAATGTGACCCTGGTTTGCATGGCAAATGGGCGTCCTGAGCCTGTCATCACCTGGAGGCACCTCACTCCTACAGGTAAGAAATCCAACTGTATTCAATTTCTGGACTGTGCAGTAGTTTCCTTCTCTTCCAGCATCAAAGAAAATTTCAGTAGCAATATAGACAGCTATAGAAAAATGGCAAGAATCTTAAATGTACTTCAAGTTGTTTTGTGGTGCGAATTCCCAGGCACAATAACCAGGTTTTCCAAGTGAACAAATGAGATTATTTCAATAGATGTTCTACAGAATGGACCTGTAATTCCATTTAGCTTAGGTCTTCATCTAGTTGTCCCATTCTGTACTGCTGGTAATGCACAGCACAGTGGTGGAGATAAAATGCTGCTGGTGCCAGACTGAAGGAAAAGGATTTCTGTTGAGACACTACATGAAAGAGGTTCTCTCTGAAAACCATGGGATTTGCTTCGTACTGATTTGCCTTAAAAGGGAGAGGCACAGTGGCCCAGTTTATTTCATATTACTCTCCACTTTGGCAGACAGCCAGAAGTCTTGTGTCTTCTGAGATGAGTAAAGAAGGCATTTGATCTTCAAGGTGAGTGAAGAGCAGGATGGTGACAGAATAAAGGAGAACTCGCCATCTTTGTCGTGCTATCCGACTGTGCCCTCCATGCTCAAGGACGTGGCAAAGTTGGAAGGAGAATATCCTTTCAGTAGCCAGACTCTGTGGGGTTAGCAGCTTGGGTTGCAAGGAAACCTACAACCCATAAAGATTTAACAGTAGAATGAGAACAAGAGGTAGGTTTCTATCCCTCCATATCACGTCCTTGGAGGAGAGAAAAACTCTTTGCTGATTTATTTTCGTATCAAATAATCTTTAATCTAAAATGCACAGGGAAAGCATTGATTAGCCCCATATGAGTGGTCTTCTGTGATACTCCCATATGTGTAAAGGGTTAAAGAGGATTTGAGGTAGGCAGAGAACAAACATTCTGCATATGCTACAGATAGTGTGACTTTCTACTGCACTTCAGCATCCAGAAAAGGGGAGAGTGTTGCAGAAGGAAAGTCGGAGAGAGAAAGATAGAACAACACATTGGAACAGAGCTTAATCTAAGGGCTACATCCAGAACCCCCTGGATTTGGAGCCTGTGGTTGAGGTTGGGGTTACTTAGATTTCCTGTCTCGTCTCTTCAGCCAAACCAAAGTTCTCCTGAGCTTTCATGTGTATGAAAGCCAGATATGCAGTTTGTATTTCTGGCCCATTTCTTGCAATGCCAGGAGAAGAAAGATGGGGAAAGCCTTCCAGGAAGAGGTGGGAGCAGGGCTGATGAGGGGAGCACTACTCCTCTGTGGTATCATCGTCACTACCTGACTTTTCTCTTCTGTTTTTTTCGGAATTAAGCACGACTGTGCCATTTGCATTTATGGGAAAATAGAACCTATTTTTTTATCTTTAATTATGTATATAGAATCTTCTAGCTCTGGTATTTCTGTTCTTAAGGTTTACTTCATATCAAATCTTCCATCTTACTGCTGCATCAGTCTTTCAGTTCTCTTTCTTGTATTCAAGTAAAAGATACTCCCTAGCTATTCTGTGATCACAGCCTAACATTGAGTTAAGGCTGTTAAATCTTCATGAAATCTAAGACCTGGTACACATGAGAGGCATTCTTCAGAGCAGTAAGAAGATTCTTGTTCTGACTCATCACTTTGGCTGTTGGTGCTTTGTGGGGGCTTTTTCAGTTGTACCACCTACTTCATTGTATCAGACACAGATTTCTTTTCTCCTTTTTACAAAAGTCTCCACAGAACAAATCTTCACTCTGGCTATCCCCTCTGGTGAACAACAGAATTGAAGAATCCCATCCGTACTTTGTCTGTGGGGACAGTTTTCTTGGCTCTCTTGTTCAGTTTTCCAGCATGTCCCTTCACATTTTTCTCCCATGCTGTGTCTCAGAGGTGTTGCCTTGTTAGCATCCCTCAGCACCATCTCATTGACTCCTTTCCAATCCCTCCTCAGTCCTCCTCCCTGCAGTGAAGCCTGCCAAGCACCTCCTTTGTAACAAACTAGAGGTTATGATGAAGGGCAGGCAGTCCTCAGTCTGTCACCTCCATGTGTCACTGATTGTGGTTCTCTCTTTTTCCCCATCTGAACCCATCTGCTGTCTTTTACAGATACAGAGGAACTGCTTTCAGGCAGACATCAGGTCTTTGAGCAGCATAAAGCCCAGTAAGACACTTGTCTCAGAATGGGAGACAGAAGGACTTCTTTTAAATGTTTTCCTTGAGGTTGACAATTAATATAAATTCCAAATCTCTTCCAGAGCTGCTGCCATTGGAAACGTGTCTTATCTTGGAATCTCCCTTTTCCAGAACTGCAAGGCATTTTGGCTCCATTTATGCGAGTTTTGAAGACATCTGCTATGCATCAAAGAGCTATTTTAGATCATTGTAAAGGTTTCTAAAATATATCTCTCTCCTTCAATTTTTTTCATGGTTAAACTTGTGACTGCAGAACTGGAAGAAAGAGTGTTATTGAGCTTGTGTAGGAGGTTTTGAATGGACAGGTAGTAAAATTAAACCTGTATCGGGGGGCAAGAAGGCCAAATTACTTTTTCTTTGAGCACTCCCCTCAAGGAGTTCATTAGCTACTTTGTCTGCCGTTTCTTTCATTCATTGACTTCGTCAATAGCGTTTGTTGGCTAATTACCTGAGTGAGGACCACAGAAATTATTTCTTTCTTCTTGGCTGGGAAGTGGAAGATACAAATGCGAAGGGAAGGCAGTGTTGGTACTTAGGCAGAGAAGGTAGGGATGCATGTGATAGTTTGTTTAAATGCTGCGATCATAGCTTACTTATCTGCCTGTCCAGGAAGTTAAAAAAATTGATTTATAAACTGCTATGTTGCTTCCTGTTCTGGTTCTTCAGTGAGCACTTGAACCAGGCATTTTTCTCACTTCAACTCTAAGTCCTGATGCCCTGAAGCAGCTCACAGAGAAAATACCTCTCCTAATCCTGTGAGATAGCTAAAGTGTGACTAAGGTTGATGACTGTAGCACTGACACCTGGGAGGGAGGCAGGTAAGGGGAAAAATACTTTAATAATTCAATGGCAAATGACAATATAGATCAGCTTTAATTTGGTGAAAGCAGGAATGACATTCCTTGGAACGATGCAAGTCCTTACTCTCCTCTTGCACTCCTCTTCAGATGATTGACAGATTGTATTTTGACAGAGCAGGTGGAGAGAGTCACCCAGACCCTTTTCTTTCTTACCTGACAGGCTATTGTTCTGTAGGACATTGGCAGCCAGGTCTAAGTAGCTGTGGATAATTTAACAGGCATTGCCTGGAAGCACAAACAGCTTCATTAGCTCTTCTCCTCCAGCCAGCAGAGCTCTTTTCTGGGATCACTGACCTGCAGCTTCCAGCAGCAGGCTAGCACATCCCTCCCTGCACATAGGCTGATCCCATTTCTGTGATTCAGGACACAGCTGCAGGCTTGTTAAGCCTGCCATACCCCTATGACTTTTGCCACCCTGGTTTGTGATGGTAAGCCATGGCAAAGACTGTAAAACTGATGATCTGAACTGGATTTGTCAGGAAATTGTGATGTGTTCAGTTAGAGTGGGGCTGAGTATTGATGATGTCCTATGCAGACTGCGTGAATTAGCAGCTGTCAGCATTAGGGATACTCCACTAGGGAATACTCTGTAGTCTCTCATCTCTTGAAAGGGACAAAACCCAGGCTCTTTGCACAAAGAGTGGGTGCTACCCTATTGTTTTATTCTCCTTAATATTAGCTCATAACCTGCCTGATCCATGGCCCACAAAGGTATAGATGATTTTTTTGTCACTGACTGCAATAACCTCATATATGCTGTAGCTGCACCACATCCTGGATGAGGTCCTGGCACAGGACCATGTATCACTTATCACACTGATATGGTCCGTGAGGGCTACCACAGGCAGCCTACCCATCTACGGGTAGTTACGTTAGGAGGAGCTCTGTTTTCCCTGTACCTTGCACCAGGATAACAACTAACACAGCCAAGAAAAGCATCCAGTAAAATAGTTCAGAGATGGTAGCCAATGCCTGCTTTTGAGCCCATCTTAGTTTTACTTCATGTCTCTACTGACTTATGTTTATTCAGGCTAATGTGTCTTCTCCCTACCTGTAAGATGCTGAGATCATAGTCCAGAGGCTTTATAATGTATCATTTCTCCTCTCTATGTCTTACTCAGAGCCAAGCTAGACGCCCGATTGACTGAAAAATAGCTTCCTGGGGAGAAGAAAAATTGATGTACATTCATATTCTTACCAGTAAACTCTCAAGGGAAGCCCTAAAGAATGGCCTCTTGTGAATCGGGTTAGCAGCAATATGAACACGGACAGTTGTTGTGAGGTCTTTGGATTACCAGAGATCTCACTGCCAATCCTTTTACTGTGCATGGGCAGACAAATGCAGAAGAAAAAGCCATCTCCTGTCCTGAGAAGCTTGTACTGGAGCTCACATGAGCAGTACCATTCATGTTTCTGCTTCTTTGCCACAAAGCATCAGTGGTTGAAACCTTCCCAAGGACCTTGCTTGTGGGTGCTCTGGCAAATGCCTTTAGTACCCATGTTGGTGACATCCTGAGAGCTGGTGACAGGGAGACAAAGCTATTTTGACCAAAGTTGAGGAATTGAGTCCTTTACTGATTACGCCTAACCAGCTGAGGAACAAGCAATTCGCTTTTCCTAGAGAAGCTGCAGAGTATGAAACCTGTATAAAGCCACTAGGTATCCCATTCTCAATCCAACTTCCTTGGCCTCAGGCCAGCAAGGCCACTTGATGGAGAAGAAAACACTCTGGATTCTTCTGAATTCCACCTGACAGTCTAAAGATACCCACTTTGGCTCAGAAAAGGAGCTTAGTTATTACAGCAGTAATCACAGCATAAGAAGAACGAGTCTAGAGCAAAGCAGATAAGTATTGATTGCAACACCCAAGTCTCATGTCACAGCATAAAATGAAAGAAGATGAGAAGGCTTGTCAAATATGCCAGTTTGACTCTCCCTAGAGTGTGCTAGAAATTCACACTGAGTCTTAGGAAATTTACCGTAGCCTGGCAAGTTTAGGAGGGATGGAGAATACAGAAATGTGCCTGCATGCCCTGTGTAATTGAGATGGTATACATATAATATGTTTATAAACAGCTGTAGAGCTCATTGCCATGGAAAGTTATTTAAAGACGAGAACTTGGCAAGACTCAGCCAGCTTGTGTATTCCTGAGGATAATGTGAACAAATCTGGATATTCTTGTTATTCACAATAAAAATATTGAAAAGGATGTTAAACTTCATGCTTTGGGGCTCAGAGATCAGGATAAGACCTAAAGTGAAAGAGACAGATTATCTCACGCCCCCGCTCACTTGTGTATTTTCCTTCAGTGCATGCCAGCCTCCTTGCAGAGCTGAGCGCTGAAGGAAGCAGAGACAGAGAGGTTTCTGAAGGCATGAGTTGAGAAGGCCATATTGGTCACAAGGGACAACTTTGATCATTATGTCCTGTGTTTGCTTGCTTCTCATCGCTGCCTAAGTCCGAAGCCTTGTTGCTTCACTTTGTGTATGGGAAAACCCAGTTTATGCCCAAAGAAAGGATCAAACAGAAAACCCTCAGCCAGAGTCACCACAAGTCAGTCCTGTGGCCACTAGGTACTGATGAGTGGGAAGCAGGTTTTTTGGTTATCTAAACCATTTGGATTTAGCCCACCTTTCAGCCACTCTCCTAAAACCTCAGTAAAACAGTTGTGGAGAGAAGCAGTCTTGTTTTGGGAGGCTTGGTGTGGGTTTTTGGTTCAGATTTGGTAGGGGTTTTGTGGCATTACTGTGCCAGCTCTTCTTATGTCACAACCTTCTCCCCATGAAACTGTCTCAGGAAACTTGAGGTTTACAAGGTATTTGTTTAACAAAACAACTGAGGCAACTGATGATTTTTTAAACAGGTCTTCTTTTCCTCTGTTTTTTTTTTCTTCTTTCATCTTCAAAATTCTTTCTGGTAAAAATGGGGTCTCATCTTCCACAGAGACCTTTCACTTTGCCTCTTATACACTCACAGTTTGCTTTAGCACACTTTCTGAGATGTCTTTTTCTCTTGATCTAGTCTTCATCTTATCCAATATGTAGGGAAAAAAAAGAAAAAGGAAGAGGGTGCTGGCTCATAAAGAGCCTGGGAAACAAGCCAAACTTTGAACTTTTTCAGGTCTTCTCCAGAAGGCATCCAAAGTTGTTTCAACCTCTATTTGCTTCCCACTTAAACTTGCTCCACATTTCTTATATTTTTAGAGGTCTGTTTTTCCTAGGGCCCACAAGCTAGATCCCCATTGCCTCCTTCCTCACCTCCGACAAGCTGAAGCTGTGAAGGTGCTGTCTCCCCAGCACAGTTTCTTTTCTTCCTTCTATGCCCTGCTACACATGCACTGCACAGGGATCCTTCCTCTTGTAATCACCTTGCAATGATGCCCCATTCACTTACTGTGGGCTGTGATGCTGTTTCAGTACAAACACTGTTTACGCATGAAACATTCATTTTTCTAACAGCTTTGATTTCTCTCTCCTGTCCCAGGGCAGAGAAGGAGAGCAAGGGCAAAATGAGTACTTCAGCATTTCTGGGGAAACAGACAAATAAAGCTGCTGGGAGGAGGAAATTTACCCTGCTGCCTTCAGCAGTGGTTGGAGGGGAACATGTGGACTCTTCTGGTCAGTGCTTGGCTGCTCCACCTCTGGCAAGATTTTCTGTGCTGTTGCTGCCAAGATGTGGCAGTTCTGTACCAAGTTAGTTGCCTTCCTGCCACATAAAAACGTTGCTCCTTACAGCAAGTTGGAGGCTGGTAGAGTTGCCTCCTTTTTATCTTCTCCCAGATGGGTACCAATTCTAGTCGGTCATGCTGTTAAAGTCTTTTCCGTGGCATTTTAAAGGCTGAGCTGGATTGTGTCCATATGAAAACTTTCCTCCACCTACAGAAAAGCAACATTTTTCTAGTTCACTGCATGCTGTAATATTACTGTCTTTACAGTGCTGTGCCTCTACCCTCAAGCTTAGTGCTGCTCAGTGGGACACTCCTATCTAGCTGGGACATCCAGGAATAGCCAGCTACTTTCCCTCCCCTACCTCCATGGGCCAGTCTTGAAGGATCCCAGAGAGCTAGATGTGGGAGTGAAAACTGAGCACCCCAGAGGATGAGTATTCAAAATCTCCCATAATTAGTGATGACAGGAAAAGGAATTGCCGTGTGTTTTCACAAGCAGGATCGCATCAGCAGCTTAATGAACTTTCCAATTCTCCATCATTTCCACCCATTGCACAGACCCATTGAAATCAAGCGACTTTTTTACCCTGACTAGGACAAAAAGACAAGAGGTCTGCTAGGCCCGCCCTCCTGAGCATGCTAGATGCAGTCCATATCACTTGCCTTCCCTACCAACCTTCCTTGTTCTCCAAGCACACCATTCAGCACTCTGGTAGTCAGCTACAGCAAAACAGAGTGTCTGAAGAGAAGGTTACTGAGTGCAAGACACTGATGAGGTGTGTGTGTGCGCGTGTGTGTGTTGCTGTGTCTCCCTCTAGTGATCTGAACTCAAGAGCCTGATTTGTGTCCTTTGTGCTTGGAGCTGCTGGTTTGGAGACAGAGCTTCTCTGGGCTCACCACAGTAAAGGGTGGATATTTTAGGACTGGGTCCCATTCCACCTGCCATCTGGAGGTCATATTCCCCATTGGCAGCTCCGTGTTTGCACCTGTAGTTCGCATCTGAAAATTTAAATGTGCTTATAAAGATACAGAGAGGTTGATTGTGAATTAAAGAGAGAAAAAATTCATAGCATGTTAAATTGAATAGTCTCAATTCAAACATCCTTAAGAAAGCTAGCCTTAAGAAGAAAATGGGGAGGCTGCATTTTTTTTTCCCCTTGTAGCTATAATCTATAAGTAGTTTCACTTTAGGCAAGCATATTTCTCGCTCTCTCTTCACAGTAGGAGAGAGACACACTAATAAAAAGGGAAAGTTGAGGTAGTAGCTTATGCTTGGTCTGTGCTTTTTTTTTTTATTTAGAGGGAGAGACATCACCATTTTGTTATTGTGCTGTTATGTGAGTACAGCTGATCTCAATGGCTGCACTGACTTCAGTGCCTGGTATATTCTGCACTGGAGCCAGACCTACTGTCTCATCTCAGGACCCCGGTGAGCATGCATGACAGCATCTGCTGCAGCACACAGGTCCTGCCAGGACAGTGATGTCTGGAGGGAGCTTTCTGTACAGCCCCAAAGCCTTCACCCCTTCAAGCATCTCTCACACAATTATCCTGCTTTCTCTTGTCTCTGCTTCCACCCCCACACCAATCCCACTGATGAAGCTGCTTAGCTTATGTATTCCAGCTCTAGAGATAGCTGGAAAATAGTGAGAGAGAGAAGAGAGGGGTGTAGGGAGAAGCAGATTATTTACAAGAGTCTCCTGTATGTGTTGATAGACCTAGGGCAAAGAGAAAGCAAGCTTTAGGGGCAAGACATCCTGAACCTGCTTGCGATGACAACCGCAGCAAGGTCAGATGTCACTCAGCCTCCTGCGGTGTAGAGATTTTCTCCCAGGCCTGAATACAGTTGTAGTGGAAGTGGGAGTCTCCCAGCTGAAGGCACTGAGCTATTTTGGTAGCGCCAGGCTGCGACAGACCCTGGTGTTGTGAACACTTGTGCTCTGTTTGCTTCGTCAGCCTCCTTTCTGAGCATTTCAGAAATATGTCCTCAGAACATCCTTCTCTTTCCTGTCTGAAGAAAAGCGTGAGAGACTAAAAACATTATTCAGGGGGTTGGTTTTTCTTAGGAGGTGCATGTACAAAAGCATTGTTTTTATTTCTTCTTCAGATATTCTTTCTTTCTGAACAGCACCTGAAAAATACGACTCTTCTCATGTACTCTGTATTTTTTCATGCACTGGCTGAACAAATCATCCTTTCTCGTGAGCTCCCAGCGAGTGCCCACCGCAGTGTTACTGCGGCAGAGGAGCAAAGCAGAGGGGCTGGGAGGGGATGGGGAGCTCAGGCCCATCCAGGGAAACAAGAGCTGTCTTCTGATGCAGCCTTTGAATTTCATGCCCCGTTTGGAGTGACTTGAGCCGTTGGAAAGATAAGCATATCCTGCCAAAGGATCAGTACAATCTGCAAGGTAGAAAAGTGTTATGCAGGTATTGATGGTCCGGAAAAAGGCATTGATCATGGGAGATTTCAGTTGTATTGACTGAGGGCTGTGGCAGATTGGAAGGGTCGTGGAACGAGGGCAGGACCGTACCTATGGCACTGTAGAGCGCTCTCAAAGAGCCCACACCTTGTCCGGGCTTGTATCCCAGGAAAGTCACCAGTGGGAGGTGAGATTGCTGCAGTCTGGGGAAGGCAAAGGGAAGAGCAGTGCGGTCTCCCAGGGGCTCCTTAGGCTCCTCATAAGGGTGCTTGTGGGTCACTGCCCTGTCGCATGTGCCTGGCTGAGAACTGCTGGCAGGATCATCCTAATTAATGGCCTCTGTAATGGTCACCATATGTCACTGACACCCTCCTCACCTGCTGTGCAGCCTGCAGATTTGTAAGAGCTGCATGAGTATGCAGGTGCACACTGCTGCATGCATTATTTGTGAGCACTTGACTGTGTGTTTATTTGTATGTTGACCATGCTGGTGTCTGTCCATGCAGTTTGCTGCACAGGTAAGCTTTTTGATGTTTACCAGCCTTATCCACCAACCTCAAAGGCTTGCATTTCCTTTAAGGTAGAACTGTGAAACATAGCAGTAAGCATGAAAAATAAGAGCTGAGTAGCTGCCATGGTTCTGTACACCTGTCCAAACCCTGTCTGTACATGCTAAATTACAGCTGGATGACAGGGACAAAGATTTAGTATTTTTAGAGTCAATCATGGTAAGAGACAAAATTTCACAAGTTCCCCAAACTGCAGAAGTTCAGGTCAGGCTCCAAACTCTTCAACTCCAGCCTCTCTCTGACATGCTTGCTTTTATCTACTGCATTTATCTCTGCTGTACTTGGGCATCTTCCAAGCAAATAAATAATTGGATCCTGCTTCTGTCTCCCCTTCTGCCCAAGGGACTTAAAGTTAATTTGTGCTGACTGTTGGGCTTTGGGTATGTGGTGGGTTGACCTTGGCTGGATGCCAGATGTCCACCAAGCTGCTCTCTCGCTCTACCTCCTCAGCAGGATGGGGCAGGGGGAGAAAATAAGATGGAAAAAACTCGTGGGTCAAGATAAAGGCAGTTTGATAAAGCAAAAGCAAAGGCCACTTGCAGAAGCAAAGGAAAACAAAATATTTATTTTTACCCTCTTGTCACCAGCAGGCAATCTTCAGCCTCTTCTCAGGAAGCTGGGCTTTAGTACACGTAGTGGTTTCTTCAGACGACAAAAATGTCATAGTAATGAATGCCCCCACCCCTTTCTCTTGGCTTTTATTGCTGGGCAAATGCCTGGTGGTATGGAATATTCCTTTGGTCAGTTTGGGTCAGCTGTTCCGGCTGTGTCCCCTTCCGAGATCTCACTCATCTTCAGCCAGCTGGTGAAGGGGAAATGTTGTTGAGACAGCCTTGTTGCTGTGCCAGCACCCCTCAGCAGTACAAAATACTGCTGGTTTGTCATCAACACCTTTCTAGCTCCCAGTGCAAAGCAGAGCACTCTGAGGTGTGCTGTGGGGAAAATAAACTCCATCTCAGCCAAACCCACTCCAGGGGAGAGGCTGCCGTGACAGAAGGAACCCAGGACACATATAGGTAGGTGGTCCTTGCTCTGTGAAATTCTAAGAGACCCCATTTCCTGTGGGGAGCACTGCAACCATTTGACTGTTGTGAGGAGGATTGCTTGTGGCTCTTGGGAGCCTTCCAGGGGAAAACACAGGGAAGCCCATGTTCTCTAGATATTCCTTCAGCAAGCTTCATCTTGGATGCCTGGAGCTGCAATTATCATAACTTGAGTGAAATACAGACCCATGGAGAGGCAAGTCACTCCTTGTGAGAGGCTGGGATGGGTCTTGGAAACCATGCACAGAGCAGAGGCTGTAAGGGACTTGGGAACAAAGAAAAGTCACATTTGCCATGCAGCATCTCCTGCATGAGACCCAGGAAAGATGAGGGAAGGAAGCTGTTAACTTGAACAGACAAAAGTAATTAGAGGACTAAAATAATAGATTAATGAGCAGCCGGTGTCAGGGGAACTTATTAATTATCAGTAGAGGATTTCCTTCAATGTGCAGGCTGGCCGAGGGCAGGCAAGATAGCAACTAAAACTCAAGTCCCATTTAAGGAAGCTGCTAAGGAATTAGCAGCACTGGGTGTCTGGAGAACGATAGCAGAGGTTGACTTAAATGTTTCCTTTGAATCTCGTGTTCTGTGTGGCTCAGGTAATGGCTGGGGATGAGGGGGATCTGGGAAACACTTGATTGTATCTACCCAATGTTAATAATGGCTCAATAAAAATGCTCTGATAAGAACACGTTAAAGTTGCACAGTTAAGCACTCATAAGCCAGCTAAGGTGAGATTTAAGGTTACAGATGCAACCTTAACTCTTCTCCTACTGAGTGTACCTTAGCAGGCAGCCTCTAATTAAGGGGCATTGGGCTATTGCTCAAGTAATATATCACAACATCAGTTAATGGTCTCTTTGGCTTTGGACAGGTGCACACAGTGTTTCATAATATTGTGGGTTTGTCTGTGTGTGCCTGATGAAACAGAGTCCATTTTAATTATGGCACTGAGCACACTGCATTAGTTGTACTGGAACAAAGCACAGTGGTTTAGAGCATGAGGTCCATTTAGGCTGTCCAATTCTCTCAGGTCAACATTTCACATGTCAGAAAGCAGTAGTCATGGAAGATGTTGACATTAGGGGCAAGTTGTGTTGAAAATGGAGCTTTCCTTTCTAAGGACTGATTTCTGCTCCTTTAGCTCAACATATTGTGGTCTTTTGCCTTACTGAAGCATTCAGACTGTTCACAGGGTGAGATGGTACTCTGTCCCATCAGACTATGCCACAAAATAATGCCTTCTCTCTATCACCCAGGAGATAACTGTTCATATAACAACGTGTTTTCCATTTAACATTCCTACATTTACAGCTCTGAGTCTCATTGCATGTACTATGGTTGTGCTATGATGGGAAAAAGATAAAATGTAAAGGGCAAATCTGTTCTTGGGGAGCATTTGCAGAAGTGAATGGATTCAGTGGTTTTAAACCAGACATCATAGGTCTGACATCCTTCCTTAACAGTAAAGCCGAGTTGTTAGCCTGCCCATTGAACACAAAGTTCTTTGAGGAGAAGCCATCCTTCTGCTGTGTAAGTCCTTGAGTAAAAACCTCTGTCTTTCCCTGCATACCCTCACTGCAGTAGCCTGAGATTTCTCAGAAGCCACCGCTCGTGCATTTGACAAACACGATCTGCAGCACCTCTGCTATCCCACTGCTCGTCCTTGCAGCTTGGTAAGGAGGCCTGCCTTGGCTGCATTTGGAGCAAATAATCAGCATTGTTGGACTATGAGATTTTTTCAAATCTGTTGGGCATCATGTGAGCTGGGGTGCAGACTTGCGTGGGAGTTTGAGAGCATCTAAAGCAGTTCAGATGCCCTGAGCTTTATTTTTTGCATTTTGGATCACTATCTAAAGAACAGATGGGGTAACAGGAATGCAAAGGCAAGGGCAGCAGTTTTTAGCAGAGATCTGTAGATATTTTTAAAGGTTTCCAAATATGTTTTGTCTGTCCTCAGCAAGAAACAATTGAGTTGTGAGAGCTGTCCTTTAGAGGCAGGTGCAGGCTGGTCTGAGTGGATCAGAAGCTCATCAAGAAGGTTATGTGTGAAAAGGAAAGGTCACATAAGCCCAGGTGGCCCTCCAGGAGACAGGCTGGGTGGCCACAGGAGGAACAGATCTTTTGTGCAAAGTATGAGAGAACAACTGCGAGGAGGAATGGTAGGGAATTTCATAGAAAGCCCATAGTATGGTGAAATATGCTGATTAATTTCCACAGACCTGCACAGACCTGAAGTGAGCTAAAAATTTCCTCGCTCGGAGACTTTGGGGATCACTGAGCAGAGTTTGTTTAAAAGAAATGAGCTTCATCTGAGAGGTTTTGCAACTCGTGCTAATGAGAGTCTGTCTGTCAAACTTAAGTGGCATCAAGTGGCCTAGAACAAGGGCTCTTGGGCGTTAAATGGTTCCTACCAAATACCAAGCCCATTACCACAATTGGCTGTTGTAGCCCTCTAAACGGCAAAAGTGATTAAATTGGTCGTTATGAAACGCTAAAGATGCATAATTATGAAAAATAAGGTTTGAGTAAGAGGAGATTTCAGCTCACTTGCTGCTTTGTATCTCAAGTAGGAATCAATGTAGAAATGTTTTAAAAGCATCCAGGGGTTGCCCCTTGTCTGGTTTTTTCCTGACAGTCTGGAAATTATGAATGTGTTTGGAAGTGAAGGTGTTCTTCCAGTGTCTAGGCTGATATAAAACCTGGAGACTGAATATCCCACGTCCCCCTCTCTGCATAAGATTGTGTTTCATTGTCCAGTCTCTCCCTTCTCTTTGCTAAGGTGAGGTACAGTGCACAACTTCCCTTGCTCACCTTGGCACATCAGGCACTCTTGCGTTTTCTAGGAGGGAGGGAGGGATTTAAATTCTCCAAGTGTAAAGCTCAGGCAGTGCTGCAGGCATGGACACAGGTATGTTTTCTTCTCCTAGGAAATCCTCAGCTATTCCAGAGGGCTCTTCTCCATGCCACAGAGAGAGGCTTTCTAGGAGGCAGTTTAACAAAGGTCTGTTGCAACAATCAAGCGTTAGGCTTTGGTCACTGTGCCCAAGAGGGCTGGGGGCACTGAGTATCCATGGAACTCTCTACAGATGGGCAAGGGAGTTGAACTAAGATTTGCAGAGCTGTTATGCATTGTTGAGCACAGGATGTTGTAACAGTGCTGCTTCGGAGCACACCTCAAATGTTGTTCTCCAGTTAAAAGGCTGGAATAGCACCAGGCACAGAGCAGAACATAAGCACAGGGGTTCTCTGGCACAGCTCAGTCTACCCAAACTTCCTAAAGTTCTGATATTCCTGGTTTGCACAGACCTTCAGCAGGAATAGATTATTTATTCATTTTACTTTCTTTTTAGTTCTCTCCCTCTTTAGTGCCACCCCAGCTCTAGAGGAGTTTCTGAGGAGTTTTATAGCCTCCTTAGAAAGAGTAATAGTGGTGCTGAGTTATGTACAGCCCCTGGGGCCCTCTGTTCTCCTTGGGCTGCTGCTTCTCACTAGGTGTGCGGTTGCTGAGCCACGGAGCCAAGTCCTTGTTTCTCTTGTCGAAACTTAAGTGGTCACTAGGGATGTGCTGGTATTTACATTCCATTATTCCTGTATGAGGTATGTAATGTACTAGGAGATCCTACCCAAAACTCTGCTGACCATTCATCTCCCTCATCTGCCTGTCTCTACTCACCTTCCTTCCTTGTGTGACAGCTGATGTTGAGTATCTTTCAGGAACTTGATTTGTTTGTAAATCAAATGCCTTTAAAAAATGATCAGACATTGCTTGGCATCAGAGTGTGTCATTTAAAGCAGTAGTTGCTTTTAAGAAAATACTCTCTGTGTGTCATTTATGGCATTATTCATATCCCAGAAGACAAGTAATGTCATCTGCATATCAATGTGAGATTGTGCGAGCCACTCGTTGGCTGATTTGCCATATGAAGTTGTGTTTTCCTCAGTACTCCTGTGGCTGCTGTAGTCAAAATAAAATATACTGTGTCTTAAATGGAAAGCCAGCTATCTCTGCCTTTTGAAGGGGCTGCATTCTTCACAGAGATGAAGTTGTAACACACCTCTTGGCACCTACCTGTGCCTCCAAACCTAACACTACTCAGCCAAATTTGACCTGTCTGAAAAACTACTTGTGTTAATTTAAACAGTGAGATGCATCCTGAAAAGTTTCAGACCACTCTTGAGGTGCTGACTAGAGGACAGGTTGTGAAAATGATTTGATTTCAATCCTTAGATGTTTTAAAAATTTTTCTAATTTTTTTTCACAGCTTCTTGCAATTTACACATAGTTGCCAGCTTAAATCCCCAGCTGTACAGCAAAAGATTATTCTCTGTAAGGGTGAATGTTTCCATGAATTCTGGTTATGGGAATGCAGAAGTATTTCATTATTGCAGCTCTCTTTCGGAAAACCCAGTGACCACTATGAAGTTCTTTGCCCACACAGTAGCTTGTAGGCATTTTTTAAAATGTCTACATTTAAATTCCTCTGAAATCATGAATAAACTTATCTAAATTTCACATATTATTAGCCTAGCTTATACTAAATAATAATAGGGTTGTGGTTGTCACTGTCTGTGGATTTGATGCTATGGGTGTTTGTACCAGGACCTGGCACACTTGACGATTAAGCTTTCTCACTGGAAACACTTCTTTGCAGAAACAAAAAAAAAATTAGCCCAGATGCCTTGAAGGCCTTAATTTGTGTTCAGGGAACAGTTTTTCACAAAGTTATGCACTAGAGAGCTTGCAGGAGAGAATGAGTCAAAAACTGATCTGGGTTTCACGTGTGGAACCTTTTCCCAGCATATTTCATCTTATAATTTGTCCTGTAAGCCCCGACTGCATGTCAATCAGTTGCTCTTGACAAGGATGGCTTGGATGACAAAAAGTGTGTGTGTGGGAAGCTCAGTTATTTAACCAAAGAGATTTTCACATAGTTTGGAAAGGCCTCAAGACCTCCTCAAAGTTTATGGCCTTTGTGGCCAGGATTTCAGTGTCTGGGAAATCAGGGAAGCTGCATGTTTCCAGCCTTAAAATGAATATACTATTGGCAAACATTGCCCTGTGACTGTGGTCTTACTGATATTTGCTGTTGTTTTGCGGATCTTTATCACATCACTCCGATTTGCAATTCTTTTTTAATCTAGTGCTTTTTCAATATCAATAAATCTATGAGGGAATGTTGCAAATTCCTGTTTCCACCTGTCAAACCCCAGCTTGGAAATTCAATTTTAAGGTTGTAAATAGAATCCACTTGGACTTGTCTTCACATTGCTGTGGCAAATGGTGTGCATTGTTTTTATGACACTGGAAATAGCTTCGCAAGGAGACAGCTTTGTTCTGGAGAGTTGTCCAGAAGAGATTTTTTGAAAGTGACTTTAAATATAAAAGTACCATCAAAATACTAATGACAGCAAAGGCTATCCATTTAGCTAGCCAGCCTGCAAACTCAAAGACCCTCTACTAGCTCTTGTTTAGCAGACATCAACCTAGCAGAGGAATACCAAAGATATCCCTCTGTTACTTGACTGTTCCCTTTCTGGTCATTTGTAATGTAGGCTCTCTCCTCTCCAGAATTCCCCATGTCAGGAAAAGAAAATGGAGCGAGGTACCCTTGTCGATAGCTCTTCCATCAAAGCCTGCCTCATTTATATGCAGGCAATAACTAAATGATGCCTGTGGGGAAAGGCAACAGAGACAGGGCTGGTTGAGCAATTTTAAGCGATCCTTTCCCATGTGCATTTTTCAGTGTTCTGAAGGCTGTTTTGAAAGGTAACTTTACTTTAAATTCCTGGACTTGCAAGAGTGTGAAGAAGCAGGATTATTAAAACCATGCAGCCCCCTTAAGTATCTGAAAGAGAGTGCAGCTTGTACTGAGGTGTTGCACAGGAAGATAAGAACATTTGCTGCCTCAAGATGCTGTTCCCTAAACGGCTCAGGCAGTCTCCAAAGCATTTGTCCTATAAATGTGGTGCTCGGGACAGGAATGTAGCTGGAACCTCTTCTCTTGCCAGGAGCTGGAAGTTTTGGGGTATGAGAGTGAAGGAGCGGTAATTGTCAAAGAGCTTGGAGCAGATGCCCGTGGGGGAAAGAAGGCTTTGCTACAGCATGCCTGTCTCAAGCAGAAACCCAGCACATAGTGATTCACAATCGGCATCCTCCAGGGCTGAGGCTCCCTCTGCTTCTGCTTCCTTAGGTCATTAAATAAGCACTGCTCTGGGACTTGTCTTTTCTCCTCATATCAACATCAGAAACCAATATTCATAGCCTCTTACATCCTTTCCCTCGCTCAGTGCTGGCAGCTGTTCTCTCACCCCCTTCCTGCACTTGAGATACCTGCTGCAGTAATGGGATCCTCCTGCAAGCTCTTTAATTGAAAGGAATTTCTGTCTGGCCTGAAGATGTCAGGAGGCTGACGGAGATGCGTTTCTATAAAATGAGGCTTGATCTACAGTGCAACAGGCAGCGTCCGGATCACTGAGAATCCTTCACACTCGCTGGCTTCAGCCAGCTTTTCGGGTGGGGGGGGCGTTAATTAAGGTGCATCTGTCAGGGTGTGGGTGCTGGAGACCCCTCTGGCTCGGCTGCCAGCTCTCCCTCCGCAGCTCAGCCTGCGAGGTGCCATTGCTTCCTTTCCACATGGCGCATCCCCTCGCCTGCTGTGCCACTTCCATTTCTGATTCCCATCAATTTGAAACAGAGCCCCGCTGACCCTGCTGACCGCTGCTCATACATCTCCCGGCATGGTTAATAATAATGGCCTCTGTGGGAAATGATGGGCTGAGACAGGGAAAGGACATAATGATGCTCTGGCTGGGGTAGGCGGAAAGAGGAAAGTGAAGTGACAAGCAGCTAAACAGCAAGAGAGGGGTATGATGATAAAAACAAACAAACCTGCAAATGTCTAAAAATCCACAGCGATGGCATCCCTGAAACAAATGGGGAGAGACAAGCTTGAGTCCCTAAGGGAGAGAAGAGGGGAAAAACAGAGAGAGAGAGAGGAAAGCGAGCAGAGAATCAGCCAATAATTGAAATGGCATCAGGGAAGAAAAGAACTGGAAAGCACAGAGAGGCTTGGAATTGGCAGGTGGTAAAGGAAGAGGATGAAAGACAGAGAAAGAACATGGAGGAAGGAAGATATGGATGTAGGGAGTGAAACAGAAAAGTGGAGGGGATGGCTACGTGGACCTAACAAAAGAAAATGGGCACGGAACAGGAGGTGGAGGAGCATAGAGGGGAAGAGAGGGAATGGACTCATGGATTGGCAGAGGAAGAAAAGCAGAGAGGAACTGAACCAGGGTAAAGAAAGGAGAGGAAACAAGGTATTTGGGCTTAGAAAGAGGGAGGAAAGGACAAAAAAGTGGAAGAAAGAGTTAAAGAGCAAATTGAAGAGCCTCTGGTCTGTGCCAATAAAATTCACTGGAGGCCCAAAGAACAGGGTTTGGAAACCTGATGGCACCTGATTTTGCAAGGCTTCACCAGTCCCCATGAGCTGCTTGGGATCCCAGTGTAAATTCCAGGGAAGTGTATTTCATTTTTGAATAAGCAGAGTTTGATTTTGATGAAAAAGCTTTTGGCCCTGCACCGCAGCCCCACCGCCCATGGCAGAGAGCAGGCAGATTTTTTGTGGGTATTACCTCCATAGCAATACAATGACCCCAGCAAGGAAAGCAGCAGGCATCTCTTGGGTGGGCAGATCAGCCACTTCCCTGCTCCATGTTTGCTGGGAAATTGTCCCTAGTGCCTGATGCTGTGGTGGAAGGATATTTTCCTTCTGTTGGTAGAGCAGGTCAGTGCTGACATCATGCACTGTCAGAGATGTTGCTCTCAGTGCAAACAGTTGCTGCTGCCCTTGGCGCTTATCAATAACCAATTATGTGTTCATCTGTGTTTCCTGGCTCACGATTTTTTTACCCCCACACGGAGGAAATCAGAGAAGATGGTTAAATTTCCTCTCCATAATTTCTGTCCCTCAGCTGTGGCTGGGAGGAAGCTGAGTGGCAGTTGTGGGAACAGCGCTGCCTTTGCTGTGCCGCAGGGAGGTTAGCCAAAGCTCAGGGGTGAGCTGTGGCCGCTCAGGCAGAAGTGTGTGGGCAGATCTTTGGCAGGGTTTGCCACTCTTCTTAGCTGCTCACATGCTCAGTAACTGAAGGCTGTTTTGCAAGCAATCCTCCATGGTCCTTCACTGAAACACTGGCACTCGTGTCCTGGGTTCTGTGCTCACGGCCGTCCCTGCCCTCCTGTGTAACGCTGCGTAAGCCAAGGATTTTTATGTGCACCCTTTTCTTTCCCCGAAAGAAATGTCTCCATCAGTCATGAGAATTTTAGATTTAATGTATTTCTAAGGCACTTACATTTTTTTGATGGGATGGAACAGAAATGCATTTATAGTAAGCACAAAAATAGAATCATAGAATCATCAAGGTTGGAAGAGACCTTTTAAGATCATTAAGCCCAGCCATCCACACAGCAATACCACTGTAACCCCTAAACCACTAAAGCTTATGACCCAGTGCCCGATCCAGGCACCTCCAGGAATGGGGACTCCAACACCTCCCTAGACAACCTTTTCCAACACCTGATCACCCTAACAGTGATTTTTTTTTCTTTTCTAATATCTAATCTGAATCTTCCCCATCTCAGTTTAAGGGTTTAAGGCCGTTTCCTCTGATCCTCTCACTGCAGGCATGGTAGAAGAGACCTGCTCCAGGCTACAGCCTCCTTTCAGGCAGTTGTAGAGTGATAGTGTGCCCCCTGAATCTCTTCTTCTCAAGACTAAAAAAAACCCAGCTCCCTCAGCTGCTCCTCATAAGATGTCTTCTAAACCTTTCACAAGCATTCTTGCCCTCCACTGGACATGCTCCAGCACCTCAATGTCCTTTTGAAAGGGAGGGGCCCAGAACTGAACACAATCGTTTAGTTTGGGATTACAGGTGTAAATGCATGTACAAATACAAAGTTTGCTCACTTCAGATCTTCCATTCGTCAAATTGAGGCACAAGAACAAGTCTGAAAAGTACCAACCAAAACAGCACTAACAGAAAAAAAAAACTATTTTTTAAAGATCTGCATCAATATTCATGGAACTATTTTTCATTGCTACCCTTTTTCACAGTTTTTTTTCCCAACTCCTTAGAAACCACTCTTACCCCTCCCATCTTTGCCATTTCAGCTTCCACCTCTCTCGTGCAGAGTGCTCAAATAAGCTCTCATTATTTTTTCTTTCCTGGAAAAGATGAGACTCGTTAGTATCAAATACAAGTGGTTGTGGCACAGAGAAAAGGAGGGACCTGGGTGAGCCTCCTGGCTGGCATTCAGATGCAGAGATTTGGTTTTCAAGTAGATAATGCTCTCTGAAAACAGGGCTGCTGGAGCACATGGGACAATATTGACTGAAGCACAAACCAATTCAGTGGGTGACCTTCATGCTCTTGCTGTGTAGCCAGTGAGGATGCCTGGCGTGTAAATGCCACCCTATCGGTATTCATTCCGTGTGACTCGTAACCAACCCGCACCGGGGAATGGATGAAAGGCAGCATTCAGGTATGTAATATGATTATCAGGTGATATATCAAACTGTGGTTCCACAAAGCCAAAGGGTCAACAAGACTGAAAAATATATTTTTCATCTTCTGGGAAGATGAAATTTTTGTACGATTACAGTGTCCTCAATATAAAATGAATAAATAAGTACATCAAATAAATAGGTACTGTGTAACATGGTTCCCACCTCCTCTTAGCTGACCAGCTGGCTCCCAGTGAAACTACTGACTGTGTGGACACCGTGGTTCATATTTGATCTGGTTTGTGTTTGCACATATGAAATGAGAGCAGAGTTCTGGCCTCCTCACCATTTGGGGCGTAGAGGAATTGGGTGGTCCATTCCCACTGTTTTTCTTAGCCCTTTGAGATGGTGATCTCCCTCACTGAGATCTCAAGATACTCTCCTGTTGGCAGTCACTGTGTCTGGACTGCCAAGGGTGAAGGCAAGGCTGCCAGTCTGTGTGTCAGTCCTGGTTCCTCTCACTAGCATGCCTAGGGAGGCTTTTGTGCTGGGCATTTACATCCTTACCAGCCTGCCAAAGTTTTGAATCAAATCATCTTTGCCTCACAGGATGATGTACTTTTTCTCAGCAGTCAGCCTTTACTTGACCTTTGACTGGATGACCTGACTCCCTCACATACGGGAGGATGAGAATGGAGACTGTTATTACAACTGGCTGAAGTTGTGCTGATTAAAGTTTTAGCAAAACACACTCAGTTGTTTGCTCCAGAGAAGCTACAGCTGTGGTAATGCTATAAATCATTAACATCTATAAGATAGGTTCCCAAGCATTTGCACTGCTGCTGCTGAGCTCTGGTGTGAGGAATAGCCTATGATGCCAATTCCTGTCTCAAAGATCATCTGTATGATCTCACCAGTACCATTGTTCAGGCTGCTCGAGTCAAACCACCAGGTTCAAAAAGGGGGAGGCAACAACAGACACAGACAGAAGGTTTCTGGTTTGTAAATGGACACAGCTGCCCAAAAAAAGCTGGGAGCCATTATCACAAGGCACCCAGAATAGCCTGTGCTGCAGTCAGTGAGAGCAGCTTTTAAGACACACACTTTCTTTTCTCACAGCTCAAAGAGCAAGTAACAAAAAGAAGCAAATCTCAGAGCAGAGAAATGACCTCTGAATTTTCTCAGGGAAAAAAAAAAAAACTGGATCTCTTGAACAGAAAAAAATGTGGCTGGGCTTTGTGAAGAAATACTCCTTCCATTGAGGGGAAAAAAAGGAAGTGTGATAAGATTTTGCAGTAGCTAAATTTTAAGGCCAGAAAGGATCATCTAAGCCCAGTTTGGTTTCTTGCATAGCACAGCCCAGGAGGATCTGGCATGGCGATTTCTGTATCAAGTCCATAACACATTGGAAGAACAGCCCATCTTTCACAAGGTCGTAGAAGTCACCACCGTGGCCCTTCTCTGTGGCCTGTGCATGCTCTAACAGAGTGCCCAAGCACTGTGTCCCCTCTCAAGAGACTCTGCTAAACCTGGCATCCCAAGGGCATGGCCTTCTGCCCTTCCAAACCAGGTTTTCTTTCCATGGAGAGCTTCATGCAGCCTGTGGGGTGTACGGAGGAGCAGGGCAATGAAAGCTAATGAGGTAAAATATAATCATAGCACTCCTTCACACTCACAAGCTGCTCAGAGCAGGTTCTGGGGATGGGCTGTCATTTGTCTTCCAAACTGGCTCGAGCTAGCTCACCTTTCCCCCACTGAAAAGCTCATGATTTGAGTGCCTTAGGTGAGAGAAGCATAACAGCTTCACTGCACTTGGGACATCATTGTCAAATTGAAGGACTGGGGAGGAGCCACTTCACCCGAGGAAAGCATTTGCATTCAGCGACTTCTAAAGTGCAGACAGCTTCCTCTCCACGGTCTCATAGGGGAGCCAAGCACCCTCTTGCACTTTGCCTGTTTCAGGGAAACAGTCTGAATTTTAGAGTGTGGACAAGGAGGGGGAACATGAGCAGGTGGTTCCTGGGAATGCTTTCTGTCCCACTGCAAACACTCCAGCATGGAAGCTGTTCATTTTTACCATTTCAGGTGTAACTCTGGAGAGAGTGGACAAAGTCATGCAAATAGGTGAGGACAGGAAATCCTAGCCCTGAGGAGGGTTCCGTGTAGCCAACAAAATATTTTGTGTAATGTTTTCAGATTACAGAGGATGTTTTAAGTGAACACTACGTGGAGTTGGAAAGGCAACATTCTGAAGGGAGCATCTGGTTGTGTTTTGGGCTGTTTCACTGCATTTACATGTGCACATTTTTTGCGAGTCTGGCTTTGTATCTTCATGTATCCTAACTTTGGAGCAGTGGCATCTGCTATGAACAATAAAATAGAAATTGGAAAAGAAAGTGCAACTGGGTGTGTGCTGTGCCCTAAAGAGCCAGGGATCAGACAGTGCACAGGAAAATGGATCAAACACAAAAAATCAGTAGCTCCATCAAGAAGGGGAAAGGCAGGAAAGCTTTGTATAAGTTGGAGAGAAATTTGACATGTTAGATCGTTGGAAGAAATGTTCATTTGTGTGCAACCAGACACAGTTGATACCTGCTTCAACTTGCTTAAAGAAATGGAACAACTGGAAAGTAATGCTGGAAAGTCAAAGATGGCTCTAGGTTGTCACCCTTGGCTTTATCTGTCCCAGCTGCCCAGCTGTTTGCTCTCTATAAGCCAGGGCTGTTTGCTTTTGTTGTGGGATGGTGGAGACCAAGGGGCATCCTCTCATATATAGAAAGGTTTGATGGATCTCCCTGTCTCACAGTAACCTGTAAAAGGGAACACTTCTTTGAAACCGTGCAGTGTACTGACTTCTGAAAATCTCTGCAGCTTTCCTTCTGAATTCTTGGGTTGGACACCAGTAGAAGGCAGAGCAAATCACTTGACTGGATTTCTGCGATGTCACTGGGTAGAAATTGCTATTGTCATGGTTTACTGCTGACATTTTGTGCCTACCTTTTTATTTGTCACCCAGGGATCTCAGAGTGGTTTACAATAGTGTGCTGTCTGGCTGTTAATCCATGAGACGAGGAGTCATTATTTCTGATTCTAAATTCATCTCCATCCAAATTTGGAGTGTCTGTCTAACAAGTCTCTTTCCCTGTTAGTGCTTCTGGAAGCAGGGTCTGTTCCCTTGCATCCTAGAGCTGACCAAGCCCCTTGGACAGGACATGCTCCTACTACCTAGCACAGCTGGTGTGGAGCAAGCAGAAGCTGGAAGCTGTAATCTTTTCAAAATCCCACCTATTCTGTATATTCTTCATAGCTACATCCAGCTGCCTTGGTAGCAACATGAACAACTGCAAGGAAATGAGGTGAAGCTCATGGCTACCCTTTGGAACTTGAGCTGCTTCAAAGGGGCAGCTCTACTTGAAGCATGTGAATGATCTCCCTGTAGCCAGCATGAGTCGTTCCCTGGGTTTGGGAAGTGCTGTGGACCTCCTGGGAGGGAGCAGAGCTGGAGTTTATGCAGGCAGTTTAAGCCTAATGGGAGAAACAATGAAGACACTGGAGCAAATGTATCTGGGTAGGCCCAGTTGTACGTGGGCACATTTAATGTATAAAGTCGTGTTGCCTTAAGCAGGTTCAAATCTCAGGTTTTATTCTGTAATTTTTTCTCACTGTGTGATAAGGCAATTTAGTGGATAGACTTAATACAAATCTGTTAGCTAATTTGGAATTTTTCTAGGGGGATTAGCAAATTTGGGAACTAATGTATTTTGAAGATTCCAAGCTTATTAAAATTTGGGATTTAGGATAGACTTGTCACAAGTTAGACAAATTATCTTGAAAGTCAGAAGTAGAAAAGGATGTTCAAGGAGAGATGCATGTTACCATACCAACAACCCAGAGAGCAGGTGTTGAATGTGTATATTCCATGTCTCCAGACCTTCTTCTGACTTTGAGGGAGATGTCTGAGTGGTAAGAAATATGATATATTATTTGTGGACCACAGATAATCTTCTTATACCATTCACATAAGAAGGGCGGAAATAGCTGAGACGTATTCCCTGATTTAGAGTAATATTTGTGGAACTGAGATTTACAATCTCTGTCCTACAAATAGTTTTCTATAACTGAGTAGTGATGGAGAATGCTTAACAACTTGGATAGAGCAAGCCTGCCAGTATTGCCTCATGAGGACTTTTTGCCCTGCTGTGTGACAGCGAGAGCATTTTGAACAGACCTGCAAGTCCTTGCCCACAAGCCTTCAGACTGTTCAAGAGCATCCTGTAGGTGTCTGTCCCAAGAACCATCGAAGAAATTGATGATTTGAAAAGGTTCTCAGTGTTAGCAGAGTTACCATGTGAGAATTAGATAAGTGAGAAATCAATCAAAAGCTAACCATGCCACCAGAAGCTGTTGGGAAGACAGGCAGGGCAGTATTAGAAAGACCCTTCAGGTCTTTGAAGTAGAGCATTTCTTGTAAACAGTCACCTTCCCTTCAGGTACCAACAGTAACTTTCTAAAGCCGTGGGTAGACGATAAACTGAGAATTCTCAGTAGCATCCCTGGAAAGCTGGTTTTTATTTAGGCTGGGCCTCTGAACCTTAGAGTCTGAGCAAATATGGGTTTTAGTATTTGGTATGGAACTTTACATTCAATAGATTACTCTTTTTCTAACCACTTGGACTTCTACCACTGCCTCCTCAGGAAAGCAATCGGCATTTATTTGTTGAATGATTAGGTAATGAATGAAAGTGATTAATTGGAAAAGAGAGGATGGTGGTTTTGTAGAAGGAAATGCCTTTGACAGGTATTGAGAGAAAAGCATAAAGTCTTCAGTCCAGAAATAATGGATTCGGTACCAAGAGAAGCAGGAGAGTTGCACTTACCTAGCTTTGAGAGAGAAGCAAAATCCCAAAAGGGACTCAAAAGGGCCTTGTAGCAGATTGTCAGCAAGAAAACAGAAAGCAATGCTTGATGACAGATAAGTGGTGCTTATGTTTATTTTAGGCTAAGAGACACAGTAGAGGTATTTTGTTGTGGTGGTTTTTTTTGTTTTGTTTTTGTTTGTTTTGAGTTTTTTGTTTGTTTGTTTTTATTTCCTTTTGAGAGGATTAATTTCTTTTCTTGAAAGCTAATTCTGGTTTGAAAAATTAAAAATGAAGTAGATTCTTTGGTTTTATAATACATTAAAAAGGAACTTTGAAGAATATATTTTTTCCTATACACCTTTTTATTTCCGTCATCAATTAATGTGATAAAATGATAATGCATGTGTGTTCTGTATTTGTATATATTTATACTTTCTACTCTATAATTTTTGGGAACATCTCCATTTATGAATGACCTAAAAACTGTTCATTATACAGTAACTTCAGAAGTTAAGAAGGTTAGAAAGCTAGAACAAAAAAAATTGTGTTGAAGGGAAAAGCAAAGGTGAAAAAATAGATATGTATGGATTTGGCATCAAATCGAATGGGGAAATGGGCAAGGGGCAAGAGAGAAATACAGAACTGATATGTTTCCATTTTTTTTTAATGAGTATTTTTAAAAATACTTTTGAACTTGTAACAAAGTCTTCTACTGAAATAGTTTTCCTTGTGGAAAAAAGATCTTACAAATAGTACATCAGCTGTGGAAAATCAGGTTTTTCAGGAGTACCCTTCAGCTCGAGAATTTCCTCTGGCTGTAGAGGACAACAAGGGCAATGGAGCACTGTGTGTGGCCTGAGAGGCTGCAGTAATTCTGGAAACAAAATGGCTTTAAAGATGTTAAAGGACAGAAATAGACATTATGCTTTACTTCTGCATGTTCCTTCTTTAGAATACATATCTAAGCCCTTCCAGTGTGCATTCAGCTGTGACAAGTGCTCTATGCAAAGGTACCTGGTATTGAACTAGGTAGCAAACCTTACTGTACCTGTGCAAATGTTGAAAATAAAGAGAAAGTGGAGTGTGGAAAAAGAGTACATCAATACACAGCCCTCCTGACTAGGGAAACCCATACCTCAGCAGCAAGCTGGGTTTATTGTTAGCCAACAAAGTATACTGGGAGAAAGACTGCAGAAATGGCAGAACAAATCATTTGAGCATAGCATGGTGGGGCTTGGAATAGGAAGCTGAGAATCCTGACATCTGCTTTTGCGTCTGGCGCGGAATACATGACCCCCTATAAACAGCACCCCTTCTTTGTGCCTCAGTTTCCTCAACCATAAAAAGATATTAGTTCATCTTTAGCGCACTTTGGGCTGCATGTCTGCAAAGCCCTGTGCAAGAGCTACCTAGGAATTATTTATCATAAATGACAGCAGCTTGTGTTCACTTTGCGCTTTCCTCTATTACCAGCCCTTTCTTCACTCGTAGTTTTCTTTATTTATGTCTTTGCCTCCCCATTACCTTTGTATTAAAGCTTGCATCTGCATTGATTTTACATCACTGCGCTGTACTGCAGCCATTACAAGTTTACAGTTCTGAGAGATCCTTCTGAATCTTTAACCCATTGCTCCAAGAGCCCTGACTACAGCATATCCATCATCAGATAACCCCAATTGCGCTTATTGTGATGGGGTGTTAACTGACCACTTACTATCGAGGGAAAGGGACAAATACCCCGAGCACAACTGTGTTCCTACAACTTCTAAGTCACTCTTCCCCAGTGCATATAAAGTTTTTCAAAGCAGGACACTGTCAATATTAAAATAAAGCACTTTGGAAAGCATTGTTCTAACTTGGGAAGGTTGAAGGGTGTTTCACGCCATGAGGAGACTTTTACCTGTTAGGAAATACAAGTCTTTTTAAAAATGAGCTCCCTTACTCCGTTCTTCTGGGTGGGTGTTGTTAAATCACTGTATGTGCAGTACACTCTGGCTTTCTGTGTGCTATGGCAGCAACAGCATTTTCCATTGACTGTGGAGAGAGCCGAGCATGACAGCCCTGGAGGAGAGGATTTCTGGTTTGCTCATTGCTTTTCTGAACATGGATGCCCAGCACAGCCTCAAGTCCACATCAGCTGTCCCGGTAGCTGGACAGAATATAGTTTTTATTCTTTTTTTTACCTCCATTCCTTTTATGCAAAACTTCATTAAAGCATCTTTTTATTGTGAAACAAAGTTCAGTATTGAGTGTGTTCCCACACAACAGGAAAGGAGCTACTCAAGCATGTGAGATGGGTCAATAAGACACTGAAAATATTTACTCCTGTGTTCAAGAAAGAGTTTACCTCTGAGTTGTTTCAAAGGGTGAGCTTGCTATTGCAGTTCGTTCATGAGGGGTAACTAGAACCCCATAAAATGTTTCTCACAGATCTTCCCCAAAGTCCAGCATATCCCACTTGAAAGTCTCCCTTCAGCTGGCAGGAGTTCAGGGAGAAGGCCTTATCTCCATATCATCCAGCCTTACAAAGACAGGAGTAAAGTGTTAGTTATTGCCTTTTTGCTTGTTGGAGGAACAGTTTATACTCATCAGTAGTCTGCTGGGATGAACTGAAAGCCTAAGTGACCTGTCAGTCAGGTTTACATTGACTAGAAGGCTCTGCAAATGATCTCATCACTTGAACAAAGCAGACCTGAGTCCCTTCACTGTAAGTGTAGGTATTAATAAGTGTTTCTGTGTTTAAGTTGCTGCATAACTTCAATTGCTTTTCACATGTTACTAAAGCACGGCTTTACAATGATGCTGGCACATAAGTAATTGCTTAGAGACAGCAGGGTGCAGAAAGCAGAGGAGCAGATATCCTTTCATTTTTGAATTAGTTACAGGACTTACTTATCAGGAGTCCTGATGCCAGAATAACAATATCCTGACGTTGGCATAACTATGTACTGAGTCAAACTGGGTTCCTAATAGACTTGCCTAGCTGCTGAATGCAAGGGGTTTGAGTTATCCCTTGCAGAGTAAATGGTGAGACTGGCAAATAAAAGATTTTGTGATTAATTTACTAAGGAACAGAAGAGATTAATTTTCCATATGTTTAGTGTCAGTGTTCAAGGGAAATTACTCATGCTGTTGTTCCATTTGAGAATGTGATCATTTAGTGAGGATGAAAGCTTGGAGACCTGGAAGTTCAATCAGAGCTTGATTTGGGAAATAGCAATTTCAATGTTATCCAAGGGCACATGAGGTGGCAAGACTGAGGGTATGCATTTGGATGAAATACTATGATAAAGGACACTTCCTTTAAACCAAGGAGGTATTCCCATGTTAAGTATCAGGCAGAGCTATCTTTTAGTTTCCCTGTCTAAGTCTGGTCCATATTAAAACACACTGTCTGATTATTTACAGGCAAAAGCACCTGGGCAGTCATAGAAATGCCCAGAATTCTAGCATGTGAATATAAGTTGTACTTCACATAATCAGATTTTTAGGACTTGCTTCTGTCCTTGGGGTTGGAGTGTTGGAGGAGTTGTTTGAATGACTGTTTTCACTTCCATCGGATTTGGTGGATTGGTTACTTTTTCAAAAAACTCAACATGATTTGATCTGCTCTGAGTTAAAAACTAAAAAACTGCAGGCGAGGTACAGTCTGAAGCTGCATTAGTGCATGCCAGCAGCAGGATCTCTTATGGTGGAAATGTTACCCTGTGAGTTTTACATCCATATGGGTTCCCCCCCAGCAGTCTGGTATGGTGGAGGAGTGCCCAGGTTCAGCAGAGCCCCACAGCTCTGTATGGAGACCCTGAGAAAGTGGAGTTTTGAGAAAAGTGCAGTGCGGATTATTTACATGAACGAGCCTTTGGCATGATTTATGTTCTCAGTGTGAGCAAAGGTTAAAAACTGGACACTGGGGACCAAGGAACAAAGGTAAGTCACATAGTCTCTCACTTTCAGTCTCCATATAAGGCTGACTTTGCATAGGGAGCCTTCCCGCAAAGATCTGGAAAGCCGGGCTTCCCTGGTAAGGAGCAGCTCTGGTTTCTGTCGAGCCTACCTACTGCCCTGGGAAAACTGAATGGAGCTATGTGATGAGGATGAAACAGCAAGGTAATGCCTACAGCAGAGCGTGCTGCTGCCAGTGAAGATTCTTCAGTGCCCTGAGGCAAAACTGTTTTTAGTTGGGACCAGGGGAGTGTTGATGTGCTAATTCAAAGGAAATGTTCGGCTCTAATTGCATCGGAGCAGGAGGAGGTGGATTGGTTTAACAATAGATGTACCGAAAAAAGGCATGGCATGAGGAAGTAGAGAAAGATAAGGACCTAGGTTTGAAGAGAATGATTCCAGTCCATTCTACCAAATGGTTCCAATTAGCTCTGTTCCACTGGCCCTGTTCCTCCTTTTCAGTGAGCCCATCTGCAGCCACATAACTATTGTTTGTCCAAGGTAAAATCCAGCTGTCAGGGGAGCTGTCTTGTTATTCCTGAACTCAGTATTGCATTTCAGTTGAAAATCATAGGGTTGTTTTTATTCTTCGTGGGTTTCAGTAGGCTAATGTATTTAATCCCTACCTTCGAGACAGTGAGTAGATGTGGACATACTGACTGACTCAGAACTTGGACACAGATGGTGATTTCAATCACAAATCTTCTAGGAGATTTGAAAGCTTGGGGGATAGTTTATTTTAAAATGATCACTCCTTTTTACTTGCCTAGATGCTTCTTGATTTCAGATTCAACAGGGGAAGGAAGTGCCTGACTAGAAGGAAGCAGACAACCTTAAGCTATTTCTTCACCATCTCAAGCAAGAAATCCCCTTAGAGCGCTCATTCAACTGAGATTTCTAGCTCCATTTTGCAAGCTGAGGCCCTTCACCTTTTGGGGGGAGACATGATACAGAGGAGATAGGGAGTTAAATTGTTTGTCTGAACAGGTGACCCTGGGAGGTTACTCCTGTGCCCTGTGTGCCACGTACTCCATCTGTAAAACACAGATAAAAACGCTTATTAAAGATTAGGGTTGGACAGGTGTCCAAAGACAGTCGAGAGAATCTCAAACACCTAACTGCTTCTCTTCACGACCTTTTTCATTCCCTGTTCTCAGCACTTACAGCATATAAGGTTTTTCTCACCTTAAGGCTGGTGATTGCTCTTTATTCACCTGTCCAAATGAGATTGGAAGCCAGGGCACAAGTGTGACACAAATACGGTCCATTCATAGTCATCCTCACTAATGAGGTTCCCATTTTTCCACCAGGGATGCTAAATGCTGTCCTGTGACCCAGGGCACCAGTCACAGACCTCTAACTGCCAGGGCAAAGAGTTTCAGTCTAATCTAGTACAGTGACATTTGTTAACGTTGGCTGTTCATTAAAAACTTTGGAGCAGCAGACATGTTCATAAAGCTCACAGCCTGCTCACAGATAATTCATGAGCACAATAAAAGGATTCATTATTCATGTAAGATCTTTGCTGTGAAAATTAAACCGGCTCTAATACCTCACGTGCTTCGGTGCACGTTGGGAAGGTTTATTTGTGGCATTTCTCTTGCGCTTTGAGATCCTGGAATTAAAGTTGCTATGGAGAGAGAAAGCAGTATGGACCAAGTTTACAGCTGTCGTTAATGCCCTCATTAGTTGAGGCCTTATGAACACATCAAGTTTAACTGCATAGCTGTAGTTCAAGCAGTGCATCTCCACCTAATGCACATTGTACTAAAGCAGCACAGCCAAAAAGGACCAGGAGGGCTATCCCAGTCTACACACATATATGTTCCAGACATTAACTTTATAAACATCAGATGCAAGAGTATTGCCCCCTCTTTCACCTGTGTTCTTCCTTACTTCTCCTTGCTGAAGGCTGCAGTTCTGTATAGGCAGAGGAAGGGACAGCATCCTACTTCTCTCATCTGCTTTAGTGTTGCTGAGGTTGCTGCTGGCTTTTTGCCTGTGGTGGAGCAAGAGGTGCTGGCATGATCAGCAGGAGCAATAATCTCTAGCCATACACAGGTAAGAGTACACATGGGGAAGGGATGGTGTCTTCAGATGTTAGGCCTGCAGTGAGCACTGACCACAGCCTCCCCATCTTAATCAGACTCTTACTAAATGGATATCCAAATTAGTTGTAGACCAGGCCTAATACCCCTAATAGATTCATTTCAATGCAAGCTAAGTGATACAACTGGTACAGAAATCAATGACTATTTCTATCCAGCCTGACAGTAGTGTAAGCTGTCTGTTACTGCACATTTGAAAGGGATGTATCATACATCCTGAACAGAAAGCTATGCACGCTGAATGGCCTGTGCACAAATGGGCACTTGAACTGCTATCAAAACAGACTGTTGCATGTAAATGAATGCGTGAGCATGGAGATATTCCCCTGACAGGCATCCACATGCATGCCAAGGGAATTGTACCAGCAAGGCATTGTTGGTAGTAGCAGTGGTATAATCATTTTCATCAGTATAGGACCTTAAAGATCCCATAGACAGTGAAAGATGCTTAGACAAAGGGGAAAACTGTTATACTTATTTTTACTTTGTGGATTTTGGCAGTGGTGAAATTACTTTTTAACCATTTCTTCTTATTCATCTGATGCATTTTCAGTGATAAAATCCTTTGAGCAAACATCAAGGTGAAACTGCCACCAGGGATGAGAGGAAATGTCTTTTGTAGAATGTACCATTTACAAACAAACATGTTTGCACTTGTGCACTGAGCCGCCCTGCAAATTGTTCCTGGTTTAATTTTTTTGTCACCTTTCAGTCTGTCCCCTGCAGGGATACAGTATGAGCAGGGCAAGCACAGCAGTGTGAATATGGTTGATAGACCCCTTGCAGTCCCTGAATAGGCAGTGTGAGAAGGGATGTAGAACGTGAAGTCAAGGGAAGGTCTGAAACAAGAGTTTGAGGGCACTTTGCTAAGGCAGGAGCCAGCTGAAGAACAGAGCGGGTTCTCCACAAATACCCTAAGCACTCTCATACTGCTGTATCCATAGTAAGTCACCCCTGGGACACCAAACTGTTTATGTGCTAGCCATACTGGCCTGCTTGGGAATATGGCTACAAATAGTTCCTTCTCGAATGGGCCTGCATGCACGTTAGGGAGTGTCCTTCCTTTCTGGGTGGGGAAAGAACCCATATTCAGCTGCATCCTCCAGCCAGTGCATGAAGCAGTCCTGCTGCATTTTTCCCCTCTTGGTTAGGGAGGGCAGAGCTAAACCGTGTTCCTGCCCCACCTGAAGAAGGTGTGAGATGAAAGACTAGAGCATCTTGTCAGTGCCTGGAGCTCAAGGCCTTGGATTTCATCAGCTGTCAACCTGCTCCTTTATTAAATATCTCCCTACTCCCACTGTGACCTTCCAGAGTGAGTGCCTAGAGGAAGGTGAGCAGTGAGCTCAGTACAGCAGTGCTTAGCCTCTTCCATAGTCTGTACCCCTGTGTGATCAGCCTTAGGACACTGGCATGGCCGAGGTGTGATCTTGATGGGTGACCTGTTTCTAGGCATGGAGAAGGTCAAGTTCCATGCTGGTGCTCCTTGATATGTTGGTATCCTTGATTGTATTGATCAAAGAGTTCTCTGAGCACCATCGAGGACGCAGCAAGAGAGCGTGGCTCCAGTCATGTTTGCTGGACAGACAGCAGAGTCAGTATTGTTCCCTCACTTTTGCACCGTTCCGTGCACAGACAAGCCCAGAGCACCAAGAGATGTGAGGCACAGTGTGCTGCTTTGCCAATAACACTTGACAGGGTTCAGTTCTGCACAGCCTTCCCCACTGAGGCAGTCTCTGGCAGCCTCACCAAGATGTTTTCCTGCCTGGAGGAAAAAAGGAGATTGAAAAAGGGCTGCTGCTTCCAACCAGGCACAGAGATGATGAAGTGTTTGTGACAGGAGGGGCAGACCCACTATACAACATCTCACCATCAGTTTGAGGCATCTGACTACCAACCCTCAAAGCAGACACTCTTGTGCTGGTCATGCTGAACTGCTGACTCCTCTCGAGCACTCAGATCACAAAGGCACTAGGGAAATATGCTGCTCTGCTTGTAGAGCTGGCCGTACGGCCATACACAGCTTCTTACCTTGAACAACGTATCTTGGAAGTGAAAATCTTGCATCCAAGCAATAAAGATACACTGCATTGAATTTTGTTTTGTAGCTTGCTAATGATTTATGAGTTTTTTCTGGGTTTTTGAAGCAATAGATCTGCTCCACAAAGAAGGTCTGGGCAACTTGTTGGTCAATGTTTAATCCGTAACTGCCATCTTCACATCAGAGCCCTCCTCACATAGTGTAGCCTCTGGCACATGGGAAGAGCAATTTTCAAGTAGCATTCAAAAGTGGAGGTACTTTTGTCTTGGGAAAGCTCCCTTGAGCAATAGTAACTCCTCTTCAGTAGAAGAAATACTATTGTCTTAGCAAATGGCAAGGAAAAGAAGAAAAAACTATCTCAGCAGTGAAGTTACTCATGAGGTGCCAGATATTGGCAGGAGCATCTGATCAAGAAAGGTGCCTTAGGAGTCAGCAGGATAGATGATGGCCAGGTCCAATCCATAAACTGGACCTAGAACAAATGATAGGTATTGGGTGTGTTTGAAAGTTGCTTTAGTTTTGTCCCTCTCAGTCTGGTTGGAGACAAGGCCTGAGAGATGCCTGGAGTCTCAAGTCATTCATTTTTCTGACCTTTATGGCTGGGAAAGACCCAGTTTCCCTGTTTGGTTTTGTATGGCTCAGCCATCCTCCAGCTGTGACAAACAGGGAGGGCTTGTGCCAGCTGGAGAAGTAGCATATGTGAGGAGACAGCCACCTGCCCCCTTGTCAGAGCAGCAGATAACGGGGATGGCCTCTCCAGGCCAGGCTTGATCACCAGGCATGCCACTTGTCCATGGTGAAACGGCTGGGCTTGAGAGGAGGTCACACCACGTGGCTGAGAGAGAACATCGCCTCTCCCCACCCTGACTGCCCAGACATGGGTAGGGATGCCAGGCCACGCCAACTGGGATGGCTTACGTGGTAAGGGGAGCTGTTGCCATCCCTCTGAGCCTCCCTTGGGTCTGCTGCAGCTCAGAAACAGCCCTCAGTCCTGTAGAGAGCCCCTTAAAGAAGGGCCGATGGCTTCCCCTGTGTGTGCACACCTTCCCAAGCACGGTGGCTTGTAGTCACGCTTTCATTTTAACTCCTCAGCTCCCTGTCACTGATGCCAACTGGCTCACCTCATTAAGTTACAGAGAAGGAAGCCCCTGGGTTGATGGCAGGCAGGTTTAATGTGGCTCTTTTTGAGCACTCAAGTGCAGCATGTAGGAGGCTGCTGGGGAGATATTCCCACAGGCTCCAGCAGAACTGGCTGATTGAAGTTGCTCTGAATTGATAGCTAATGGGGGAGCTTTCTTTGATAGCTCTTTCATTCTGGGTGCAGCTGGATAGAAAAAGATATCTTCACACGAGGGAGAGGGGGTTTATTCACCCCACCTTTTATTAACAGATGCTTCTAGGGCTCTCCAGCAGCAGAATGACATCTGATGAAAACCTAATGGTGTAAATGATTCTTAACTTCTTCTTTTTCAGCAGCGGCTCTCTTATACACACCAACTGACAGTCAGGTCAGCTGAAAAGTTGATAACTATGTATAGTAAAAAATCCCTTGGCAAAGTTTAGGCCACTGGAGCTGGATGTGGCCTCTCTGTGGGTCCAAAAACGGGTCCTTGGTTTGGTATAGGTGTGCTAGCTGCAAGTAGAGTATCTAACTCCTTAATGCCATGGGTGGTTAGGTAGTGATGGAGTAACTGAGGGGCAAAGCTGGTGTAGGGATCCAGGGGCTGCAAGGCAGGAGGGAGCAATATTAGTAGAGGCTTTAGAGAAGCTTTCTTGGCGCCCGTTCATGTTATGTATGGCTCAAGCTGCGGTGGCAAGAATTAGGCACACTCAGGAAGAATTATATCAAAACTGATTAACAGAAACTGGCTAATGGTGAAAATGCTGTTTCACCCACCCCATGGAGGCCTCTGTTCAACAGGCTCATTGCAAGTACTTTTCCTCCTACATTATCTAATCTTTTAATCAAATAATGGATTTCTTCCCATTGCCATAAGTTCTACATCTCCTAAAGTTTCCGTCAGCCAGATGTCCCTGCAATCTGTGTGTATCCATGAACTGGCATATTTGTGACCATGCCATTTCTCATTCACATATACAGATCAGGGCGTGTGTTAGAGAGGCCAGAAACTCCAATAATTTGATCGAGTCTGAGATCAGTGGGCCAGATTTTGGCTGGTATAAATCAGTGCTGACTTGGAGCACAGTCATTTTGCTCCATTTGGGGATCTGACTCATAATTTCCAATCTAGGCCCTGGCATCTGGCAGACTCTGTGGCAGGGCACTAAAGAAGCTGTTTGCGTAGGGCTTGCTTTGCCCATTTCCTCAGCTTGACACAGCAGCCATTTGTCTTCAGTGATGTGTGCTGGGCCCCATCTTAAACTGCTGAGGTAAATTTAAGAGAGTCAGAAGGTAACTACACCCTTACCTGGGAACTTGGCCATCATGTTGCAGTTAAAAACTCTTTGCTTTTACAAGAAAGGACTTGGATTGCAGTGACTTTTATTTGTAGGTGATCAGAAAATGCAGTTTTTCACCTCAGAGACAGCAGCTTCACTTTTTAATGCCATGTTGAAGAGCAAGAAGCCTTGAGCTGTCTCTTAAAAAAAGGTCATCAAGTTCATGTCATAACATGGGTGAAAATGTGTGTGTCTGCTTAGCTGGGACCCCAGAGAAGACTTTGACCTGTGGCAGCTGACAAACTGACAGTAAGTTCCTAGGCAAAGCAGGGAGGGCAAATCCTGCCCCTTTTCCTTGGTAAGATTCTGTTCCCCTTTTAGCTGGAGGTGTCATGCACAACCCCAGCTACTACAAATGGTGGCATTCCTCCTCTTCCCTGCCTGCAAAATACCATCTGGGAAGGACGGTTTCCACATATTTGCAGGGTGTCTGGCCAGCTGGGATGATGTCCTGTGACTCAGTGCAGCTGCTGCTGCAGGCAATCCCTAGCACTCCATCATGGCACCCACCTGGCTAGGCCAGGGCTGGGGATCCACCGGGGAGGAAAATGCCGGTTTAGGCTCACAGTGGCTTTGCGTGAATGCGAGGAAATCCTCCACATGTGAGTTAAATTGGTTGAGTGCACTGATGTATCCTGACAATTTTAATGGTAAGAATTCCTGGATGGTGTTCCCTTCCTTTCCTCCTCCCTGTTTTGCCCTCACCATCAGAGAAACGTTGGCTACTGGCACCTACTGGCTGGACTCTGCTGTTGTCAATATATCATGGCAGCACAGTGCTCATCTTACAGTGGCTGAATGGAAATAAGGCCTGCAAAGGACCTCACAAGTTACCTAGCCCATATCCCTGCCTAATGGCAGGGTCAGCTCTTCCCAAGTCATTCCTGATAACTGTTTCTCTAGCTTGCTTGGAATGACTTCACACCCTCAATGCAATATACAGGACAATTTATGCTTGTGCTTCATTATACTTTATGTTCTTCCGACGTTTAACTGAATCTTCCCCATTGCAGTTTGAGACCATACCTTCTTGTCCTGCCTATTGCAAATCAGATGCAATCATCTGTTGCTTTCTTTATTTTGTCAGAATCTTGTCCATGATTTCATCACTTTTATTGTGTCCTACTTCAGTCTTTTTTAAGCTATGAAGGTCCCGCTGGTTTTGCCTTTCCTTGAAGCTCATGTGTTCTAAATATCTGATCATCCTCCTGCTCTTTTCTGGACACTTCAGTTTGTTCATACCCTTCTCGTCCTCACTCCTCCATACTTGTCCTGCTCCGGCCTTTCCAGTGGATTTCCAGTTTGTTAGATAAATACATTGTCAATCTGTTGATTGCAACTCAGCCTGATTGCAGGCAATGCAAATGTGGGAAGGCATTCATGAAACCATCAAATCTACGGATGTCAGCTGATTGTCTGCTGATTTCCCATCCTAGGACTTGAACCTGGAACTGGCCTGGCAGCCAGTTGTTCTCAGCTGTAGGAGAGAAATGTATGAAACCAGCCATCTGTCTTTTGGCCAAGGCGCAGATGGATTTGTGCTACTGCCAGTGCAATTCCCATCTGCCCCCATCGTCTTCAGCAACTACGGAAGTCACTCCTGGCTGCTACTCCATAGCTGAGCCACAAGTCTGAAACAAGATCATTTGAAACTGGAACAATTATTTCGTGTGGTGCTCTAGTTTTACCTTTGCTGGATGGTGCTCCAAATGCTGTTTCACCAGTAGTTTATGTTATTGCTGCTACTTAGAAGGTGCTCCCCAAACTGAGCCACCCAGGGTGCAGAGATTGTTGGAAGAGCATCATAAAGATTTATGGCAAGCCTATTCATACTCTTTTCATTAAAAAAAAATCTCCATCTATTTCAGGGATATTCTTGGCAAAACAAAAAAGGGGGAAAATGAAAATCTTACTCCCATACGCTTTCTCCTATAGGAAAACAGATCTAGCTGTAATAATCTTCACATGTGCCCTGAGCTCCTAAGTTCCCCATCACACAGCTGCACTGAAGTCAGGGCATCCCATCGATTCCTGTGCACTTTGGCAGAGTCACAGCAGGGGCGGATCAGGCCCTGCTCCCTGTGCTTCACACAGTGCTCACGTTGAATCATTCAGTGAAGGCTGAGCAGGCAGAAAAGACTTAAGGTTTGACAAATTACCTGGTGTTTGTTCACATGGACACTCTGGTGTTCTCCCACTCTCTTTCCGCCTACCCCCAAACTTCCTTCACTGAACTTTGGCCTAATAATATCTATTATTTCTAGAAAGGGAGTGGGTTTTTTATACCATTTTCCCTGCTGCTGCTCAATTTAGTCTGATGTTAATGGCCTTTGAGATACTAGACTGGGGACTTTGCTTTTAAAAGAAGCCTTTTGTAGCCCTGATTTCTTTTCTTTCCCCTTGTGTTTCACCCTCCTTTCTTGTGTTTCTGTTGGGGAAGTACTGACTGTTTGAACCTATGTATGATGCTGTTGGAAGATTGGCCATTTTTGTGTGTTGGGGAGGGAGGGAAAAAGCTTTCATTGCCTACCTAGCAAGAGGGTCTGGCAGGCTTATTTCTTCCCGTCACAGGGATCTCACGGTTCAGTACAGAACTGCTCAAGGGTGAAAGCAACTGAGAGAAGCTGGGGCTGGAGGCAAACCGTGTGAGCCTGTCTGTGCTGCTGCACTGTCTGGGCAGCAAGAAATGTTGGATGCAGGAGAGAGAGCTGGGTGGGAAGCAGGAGCACAGGCAGGCAGACCAGACAGATGAGAGGCTAGAAGGAGTAAGCAGCCCATTTCAGCTGATGGCTGAGAGGTACATAGAGTGCATGCGAATCCAAATCGATCTGTAGAATTAGCCAGGATGCTTGGGCAGAGCAGGAGACTCAGCTCATTTGCCAGCACAGAGGGAATTTCTGTGCTGCTGGGATCCCATGCTGGGCAGAGCAGAGCAGCTGGGCTAGGGGACCACATACCAAACAGCATCTCCAGGGAAAGCCATTAACACAGTAGGTGACATTCCCAACCTGTGTGAATTGCTCTGGCTGCCTTCAAACCAGATGAGGTGACGCCAGCTGTGAAAGTGACCATGAGAGGAAGGTTATCTCCAAATCAGAAGGGACTTCACTGACCTCCTTAGACTTTCTCTGAAACAGTGGTGCTCTGAACAGATGATCTTCCTCTCTCTTGCAGCAGATTATCCCCCTTGTTAAAAAAGAAAAAAAGAAGTGCCTTTGTTTTAACTTCTGTTTCGAGAGAAGGGGAAAAAATGCACCTGTTCCCAGAATTGCCTGTCATAGCTCCAGAAACTGAGCAACTCATGGGTTTTCTGTCTCTTACATGATTGTTTCCCTCCTGAATGAAGCAAACCTTGTTGTTCTGCTTAGGGGCAGGGGACTAAGGGGACCAGCTTTAGTATGGTCTTGTTCTTTGTTCTCTCTGGTCCTGGCAAGTGACCTTAGTCCCTGCTTGCCTCACTTCCCATTTCTCTGCCTTCCTGGATGTCAAGAGAAGGAATTTAGTAAGCACTTTCCCACTCCTGCTGTCTGGTATTGCTGTGAAGTTAGTACAGGCTGTCTTGCAGCCACTCTGCATTGGCTTCGGTGCTGCATTTGCAGTTCAGCTGAGTCCAAGCTCCTCACTCATCTCTTTTACTCTTATCTAAGCTTTACAGGTGCCAAAGCTGGTATCTCCCCCTCTATTTGCCCTCAGTCCTATGTTAACTTCCAGTACTTTCTCTGGAATGAGCAGGGGGAAGAATCTCAGGAAAAGTTCAGGTTCCCAAATCGTTTTGGCTTTAAGACTGACATCCCAGTAAATATACTGCAGTGGGAAGGTGGAGATACAGATACAGACTACTGGGATCATCTGTCCATCAGTCAGCAAGAATGTAGTGCTTTGTTCACTTACTACATCTTCTCATGTCATAAAGCACAATCCAAATGAAGGACTAGAGAAAATGGATTTCATATTCCGTAAAGAGCCCATTTCTTGCACTCCTGGGTAAGACGATGAATTTCTTCAAGTAGGTTCTGCTGTGTGGAAATTAGAGACCTGAATGTCTGGCATTAACAGTGAGTAAAACACTGTGCTGACCAACCCCTGCCCCTAACACTATGCACTGAAGCGCCTAGGGACAACACCAGAGCCTTTGAAGGCTCTTCTTCACTTAATTATGACGACAGGATACTTCAGGTGTCGTGAACCACAGGGAAACGCATTCACATATTCCAAAGAAGTGTGGGATGATTTATCTAGGGAGTGTAAAACCACTAGCTATCCTGGGTTTGGAAGTATGTAAGGGTTTCATTCTGGTCATGATCCCTTAGCACATGACGATGAAAAAATAGGGAGAAGAAGAAAAACATGAGTAAGGAGAGATTATAAGCCAGAAGGTACATACACACTGTTGGTCTTGTGCGTGAGTGCTCGGAAAGTGATGTGGTGTTGTTTCAGTGGAACAGGACTCGGTGGGTGTGCATGATGAGTGAACCCTAACTTTGAGGCTGGCAGGAATGGCTCACAGGAAGTTGCACTGCAAGAAGCAAAATAACATCAGCTACTGCAGTTCCTCAGAGCTTCTTGATTCCCTGCCCCTCTCTGCCACTGGGCTATGTCCCCTGGTTGTGGATTTTGGCCACCTGTCCTTGTTGCTGACATAGACTAGAGCATCCCAAAAAGATTGGTGTCAGCCCCTGTGACCAGCTCCAGCCTGAGAGCCTTTGCCCTGTCCCTTTCCACTCCACCTTCCAGTGAGCAGGTTATGAAGGTGTCTGACACCACATCCATTCCCTGTAAGCACTCCATGCACTCAGGGTGTTTTTTGGGGCTGGTTAAATGTTTGCAGTGATAAAGGGGATGGAGAAGAGTGCCACATTTAAGTTACATTCATCCAGTGCACTCAGAGAGCACTCATCCTACACACTCATCCTACACACTCAGGTTTTCAGTTCATATGGTCTTTTTCCAGCTATTTTGTGCCTGATGTGCCCATTATATACAGCTTATTTGGTTGCCTGAATTAGGTTCTTGTCTCAGTAGGCACAAGCCTTTATGTCGCCAGCTCTGGCAAATTTTTGTCAGCTAAAATAAATGCAGCATTGTTTGGAACAGGCGTCCTGGTAACAGCAGGATATGGCCCTGCTCAGAAAAGAGCTCAGGGCTTAAAGAAGGCTGCTTCTCCTTGCAGCCCTCATTTTCAGGGTGTATTTCACCCCTAGCACATCCCTAGTGCTTGTTGCTGTTGTTCAGTATACTTGCAAACCCTTGGATTGCACACAGCTTTCGTGTTCCCAGCTTTGGGGGGTGACGTTCATTAAACCGACAGACGGAGAACAGGAACCAGGCCCAGCTCACAAATGCACCACCGAAAGCCTGCAAGCCCAGAGCTTGCTCCTGCTCCCCGTGAACCCACTGGGCTGCGTGCTGACCTGTCTGAGATGGTGTAAGATGGAGTTAACACCACCCATGACAGCAGTGTACACCTGGCATTAGGCAGGCGTAGCAGAGACCAGAGCCTGCCTGTGCTTTGTGTTCGAGGTTACCGTGCATTGACCTGGGCTTAGGTGCATACACAGCAAGGGGCACTTCCAAGTCCACCTCCAGTCTCCTTTCCAGGTTCTGCTGTGCCGTTTTGTGCGTGCACCAGCTTCACGGATCCATTACATATTGCCAAATCCTTGCACTCATTTGAGGATTATCTCAAAGAGGCAGCAGCCTGCACTCATCAGATTTAACCATTTCAATCTTTCCCGTAAACTAGATCCTCCCAGAGCTGGCTGTGTGGGGCTGCAGGCTCCTCTGGCAGAAAGGCAGAGATGCTGGTAGCTGACTGTGTAGACAGTGAGAGTGAGGGACTCTCCCTAGAGCTGAGTTGCCAGAAAGACAGACATGATGACACTCCAGCTCACTTTCACAGTCCAGGATCTTAGCCCAAACACACAATCAGCAGCGGCCCAGTGCTGTAAACAGGGACAGTTGATGCACGGGCACATAATGTGCATATTCCTGGCACTGTCATGAAGCTGGTAATCTGCACCAGAGCAAATGCTGGAGAGCACAATGTCATAAATCGTCTGAGATAGGTCACCTCAGTTCTTCTGCCAGGGCCCAAGTCTCTACAAGCCAAGCAGAGGAATCAGCCTGTATAGCTTGGGCTGCAATGAACCCGGCACTGCTGGGGCTCAGGGAGAAGCTGGGTCAGTTATCTGATCACACCACTGTTTCAGCTGTCAACTCTTACCTCTTCAAGTTGCCTCGAGAAAACCTGCTGGTTTTCTGTGTTTCGGAAAAAGTCGTTGATTCTACCTTAGGTCTTTAACAGAAATGGCTTTCTTGGGCCTCTTCTTCATTTTCTATGAAATTTCTATTCCTGAAGAAATGAAGAAAGAAAAATGGCCTACGTGAAGCTAAGCTTCATATACCTGAGAGCAGAGCAGGAGCCAAATTACTGGGAATGGTGAAGACCACATATGTGAATGAATTTGCATGTAGCTAGAGCTGAACTGGGAGTAGTAGTGTATGGTGGATTGTGCAAGGATAGTGTGAGATTGCGCTAGAACAGGACCAGGGGGAGGGAAACGCACCTCTGATTCTGCACAAAAGAGTTTGAAAGAGGATTTGCATATGTAGCATGCATATAACTGAGAGTGGAGCAGTAATTAGGAGTAAGTGAAGGTGAAGCTGAAAGAGGAATTTCATGTTCAGTGAAAGATCTTTCCGTGTAAGGTATTGTTCAGAAAGGTTATTAGCAGACAGCAGTACAAACTGTCCTGAGCCACATGCTCTGCCTTTGTCTGACTACAGGATTTTTACAAGCCTTTTTTTCTTTGAGAGCTGACAGCATAATAGTCCTGGACAATGCCAAATCATCATCTGCACACTCACTAGGGGAGCTGGGCTTTTATATGAGAGTGAAGAAGATAAAAACAGCACACTCAAAGCAAGACAGAAATGACTGAATAAGGGAATAAGAGAAGAAGAGAGAGATTTAAATGCTGTTTGCTGGGCTGGCTGATTTTTTTTTTCCCTTTAATTTTTTCCTCTCTCCTGCTCATTATATTCTGGATGTCTTGTTCCAAAACTGTTTCAGTCATTTGTGTGCCTGTGTTTGCAGAGCATGAAGGCTCTGGCTTGGAGGTAAATACCAAATAGATGCTTTAAAAAATAGCAGGTGCAAGAGGGAGGAGAGAAGCCCTATGCAAGTAAAGTTTAGGACAGATGTTGTGTCTCCTTCCCCAAGCAGCATTCTGCTCCTGACAGGCAACTCTACAGAGTGCACCTGCAATTGGGCTCCACCTAAAGTATTAAATAAGTGAGACCCCTTGGGTCAGGTCCTTAAACTGGACAAGCAGCCGGTTTCAGTCCAGAAAAAGGGACTTGGTTATGATTACTGCCTGCTGGCTAGGACTGGATTCATGTTGCAAGACTCAGACAGAAAGCCAAACTTTTCTAATACTCAGGCATATCAAGAAAGATCTGCATTCATCAGATTCCCATAAGCAGGCTTGGGTGGGGACTGTATCTCTCAAGCCTGCGTTCTTCCCCTCTATTCCCTTATCTCCCTTCCCTGAGGCTTCCTGCGCATCCCTCACTGCGCGGTTCCTTTTGTAATATGGCAAGAGCTGAGTGACAATCCATCTCCTGCCCCTTTTTGGCCGCTTCCCTTACAAAGATTGCAGGAGCTGTCACAGTCATTAAAACTGAAAAAAAATCAGCCGTGAAGCATTTTTGCTGCCAGTCTGTGTTTGGTAGGAGGAGGATTTCCTTCAATCAGAGGGTCCTTAGGTTGCCCCAGATATAAAATGTGTGCTGGCAGGGATGGCATCTGGCTTTGTCAGCTCTGTTGAGGAGAACAAGCTCCATATAGTAACCCTGTCATGCAGGAGTAAGGGAACATATTGCAGTTTGTGTTGGTAAACCCTTTATGCTGTTGTGTGTTACTATTAAAGATATGATTGTGTCTGGCATTATGAAATGTTTTGGAAATGGTTTAGGACATTTTAGCTCACTGTACCAGTCACGTTGTCTGCATGCCTTCAGCAACAAATCAGGTGCCTTACTAATCTGAAGTCCGGCTTTACAGAGCTGAAGAAATCCTCAAAAATAACATCATTCTCCTGCGTATAAAATCGTCACAGGGTTTTTTTACGTATTTTATCTTAGATTCTTCCAAGGCTAGTACAAAATGAGGAGCAGGAATTATTTTTTCCTAGTGAGTAAGACTTTTGTTCCTACCAAGGAGTGAAACACTGCAGCGTAACAATTTAACATGCAGAGAACTGGAAATTTCTGCCATGAGCACAGGGGTTTTGGTGGGAAGGCAAAGAGATATTTCCCTAGATAGCTGCTTTGCCTCTCCCTACTGGTTTGTGAATGGTTGTGAGCGTGGGGCTGGGGTGTCATGGATGGAGAGATTCTGGGTGTCTTTATATATAGATCTGCTCTTTGCCAGTATCTTTTGCCAGGCTACCAGGTTAGCTATTGTGGCTGTATTGTCAGAAGATCTGGGGATCAGTGTTAGGAGCCTCACCTGAGGTCTGGAGCCCTCTCTGGAGACTTTTCTGGCATCTTGTGTGCTTCCTTGGGAACAGTATGCTTTGCAAAGAGCCTCAGTTTTGCTTTATTACTTGATTGCATGTAAAGAGCTTATTAAAAAATGAGTAACAATAAGTGTGCAATTAACATTAGATTTATTATCATCTATTATCATCCTGTATTGACTGTTGGTGTTTGGCACAGACACTGACATGCAGTTTAAAAATAAATAAATAGACTAAATGAAAATTTAGCTTTTGGAGATTTTTTTGGAAGATTTCATCAGTACAGCAAATTAGTGGTGCCATATAAACCCTTTCTTGGGACTTAGATTGAAATCCAGTAGAAGCTAGTCAGTCTGAACTAATTTTCTAAAAAAAGCTCAGGTACTGGGGCTCAGGACTTCCAGAGAATCTCCTTCTCCTCTCAGGCTCCAAAGGAAGGATTTTTCTTCCCCAGCGTGTGCTGCCCTTTTTGACCTTCTGGCCTGAGCACAGCAGAGACTGAGTGTGGGCTACTCTTGGGAAAGTGCCCTCCTGCAAGAGCTGTGCAGTTCAAAACCTCCTCCGTGCCCTTGCCCTCAAACCAGGTGATGGGATGGAGAAACAGAGGCAATTGAAACAGCACCACAGCTCAGAGCAGTCTGCTGGTCTTCACTGTGCTGCTGCAATGCGCTGAATAGCAAGGTGCAGTCAGCCTGCGCTCCACCTGGCCATCACTGTGACAGTCCTGAGTATTCTGAGGAGGGTAATTCTTGCCTGTGTTGTGACTCGTGCCTTTGTGGCCCAGGGTCATGACAATGTGTGAGAGCAGGACTGCCAGTGTATACCTGGGTCTTCAGCCAAATGGCTCCTGCTTACAGAAAAGTGGTGGTACTGCACACACAGCAGGCATCCCCCAGGAGCCGTGCCAGCTGAGAGGCTATACCATCAGGAAAGAGTAGGCCAGTGCACTCTATGCTCCTGCATAAAAAATGAATTGTATAATCTTTTATTTATCAAAATTCTATTCTTTTTTTTTTGCTTTTTTTGCTTTTCCAATATTTCTGTCCAGTTCCTGTCATGGTCTTTGCTAGTCTACCCTGAGCAAGTCAACTTTAAAAAGTTTTCAGACCACTCTTTTAACTGTGTAGTAGAAAGATCAAAACTGAGGGAATTCTCACAACATCTCTGCAGCCTTTCTGCTTTCTGGCCCGCAACCTTTCTTCAACTGGCCTTCTCCAGAGGAAGCAGGGAGATTATTAAGTAAGGGGCCAGGGGGCTGAGCCAATTCTGTTCAGTCATTCATTTCCTTTAGTGCTGCTGGTGTGCACCTCTAGAGCAGTTTTCTGAACAGGATGCAGGGGATACATAACCATGAGGGTGCATGGCACTGCACAGTCATGAGCAAGTATGGCCTTGCAGTACCAACCAAGACTGCCAGGGATCCTAGCAAAAAAAAGGGGAAAAAGAACCCAGAAATCTGAGGTCAGTAAATAGGAATGAAAATCACCTATTTACTGTTCACAGACTGGGATGGAAGGAAACTGTTGCTAGAGAGCCCCAAGAGAAAAAGGGAGACCTCCCCACCTAACAGCTCCCACTGAAAGTTTGGCTATAGATTCAGGGTTTGCATTGTGCTCTCTCCACTGGCAAGTTGGGATGCTGCTGGACTCATCAGGGGAAAAAGGAGCTGAGATGAAGGCAGCTCTGCTGATAACAGTGGCCTGCTCTAGCCTCCCAAGTCAGCACTATCCGCAGAGAAGGAGGGAGGCAGGCCCTGGGCTGCCCAAGGTTTGTACTAGAAAGGAAGAGATAAGTCAGAGATGAAAGGGAATGCACTGGTCAGTTGTAGTAGCTCAAAATAAATTGCTGCATTCTTGTCAGCAAATTATTCTGCAACCACAGCCCCCTCCTTCCCACACACACAGATGCCTTCCTCTCTTCTCCCTCCATCCCTCCTTAAACCTCTTCGTGTTTGTCTGATGCTCCATTCTGTAGCATCAGCTGAGCATATTGAAAAACATACAGCTGTGATTTGTGACTCAGTCCTTGAAATGCCAGAGATCAGATCCACTCCTTAGAGTGACCTATGCCATGTCCAGACGGGGACACGCCAGCAGCTCTACCTCCAGCAGCCCTCACTCTCTCTCCCATGATGGCAATTCTGGCAAGGTTTCCAAGAGGATGACAATGTGTTGCCATGGGCAAAGAGGGCCTTGCCATCATCTTTTGTGCTTTCTGTGCAAACAAGAAACTTTTTACCGTATGTGTGTGTCTCTGTCTTTAGTCTCCATCTCCTCATTCTCCCCCACGCAACTCTCTCCTTCCCTCCCTACACCTCTCACATATCCATCTCTCAGCTCTGATGGTGCAACCGCTCCTCTCCAAGGCCATGGCCTGCAGAGTGGAACCAAATGCAATGTAGGCCCAAATAACCCAGTGTCCTGGGACACAGATGTGACTGGAGACTGAGGAGATGATTGCCTTGAAGATGTAATTCACATAGTTCCAGGAGTGTGTACACAGACCTGTCTGGGTGCAGGCGGTCACTTTGGGGCCCCCCATCAGAAACACAGGAGAGCTCAGAAGCTGTCTTTCCTTCACCTCCTGCTAACTATGGCTCTGGAGCAGCAAGGTTGCTGACAGAGGGGGCCAAGGGCATGGGAAAGGCCAGGTGTGCTAAGGACAGTGAGTGAAAAATCAGCATGGGATGGATTCAGACTTCCTTTAGCTCAGTTGGGGTTGTTCCTGATTGCTGGTTTGGTTTTTTTGCCTTTGAGACCCCAGGACAGGGCAGACATCAAACGGCATGTCCTGGGCTGTTGCAATAGTTGTCCACTATTTTTCCTCTAAGTTTTCCATCAGAGGAGATACTGGAGCTGTGTTTCAAGCCGGCCCAAGCCAATGAGATACTTGCTCTCATGCAGATCCCGTTCAAGAGGAGGCAGCACACAGACAGCAGCTTTGAGAAGGCCAGCAGAGCTGTGCTGTCCAAGCATTGACCATCAGAAAACACCACAGGGAGCAGCTCATTGTTGCGGCCTGAGAACAGGGCAAGCAACTCCTTATTTGCCATATGCCAGTCCAAGGCACTATCACGGAGCCATCTGTGGGTCTGCGCCCAGTTAGTGCTGCCTCAGCCTCTCCCAGAAAGACAACCTTGGAGTGATGACTACAGAGAAAATAATTATAACAGGAAAACAGACAAACTGAAAAATCTGCTCAGAGCTCCTGCAGCACTGCAGTCTGTTCCAGAAGACTATCATGTCAGAGGAGAGCAGCATTTGACCGATGGAAGCTGATTTGTGTTACGGAAAGAACGCGTAATGTCATGTTGGATAATATCATCCCTTTCTCTGCGTCTGAGTAAATCTCTGAGCTTTTGATTTCCCTTGGTTTATCCTGCTGTGACAGTTCCCACACAGAGGCATGGGATAAGCTTCCTCACCTCTACGCTGCTTGAGGGATGATTTTTTTCCTTTATCAGAGCGCACTCTAGAAAGACGTTGGATACTGGGCTAAATCTGCCCTCTTAAGATTTTACTTAGAAAAAAAAAACAACGTAAAGGCTTGAAAAAAGCTTAGAGAGATAGTAGGCACGGCAGTGCAGAGCTGTGCTCCTTGGCCTTATCTCCTGGGTGATGCTGGCTGCAGTGCACTAGCAAGCTGCAGCAGCTGTGAAAGCAGCTGCCCTCAGCCTGCAACAGTAACACCACCATTAAAGAAACCAGAAATAATCAGAAATTGCGTTTGTGTCTGCACTGCTTGTGCCAGCTGAGCTGACCTTGCCCTGCAAGGAGCCACAGGAGCAATGACAGCCAGTTCATGGTAAGGGAAGCAGTGGAAACTCATTGGAAAGGACTGTCTGGGTGGAAGAAGAAGCAGCACAGCCAGGCACTGTGGTAAGTCACTCTGGAACAGGCCCTGAGCAGAACAAGCTGAGAGAATCACAGCTTTCCACCTGGTGGGAGTAGGTTTTGTCAAGCCTCACTTGCAAATGTTGTTCTCCATGCTTCTCACCAGGAACGAGGTGTAGGCAGCCAGGGGAGCAGAGTGTCTGTCACCATGGCAAGGGGAACCCGGAGGCCCATGCTGAGAGGGAGTCCTGGAAAGGGCTGTGAATCAGCAGTGTACATTCACTGAGACACAGGAGGGCCTTCAGTGGTGGTGCTCTCCATTGGTTTTCCACACTGCTCGAGAGCTGTCGCAGCCCACAGCTCAGGGCTGTTAGACAGACAGGAGAAGTGCTTGGGCTGTGCCAGCTTTGGCATGTGGTATGGCTATGTTCTTGGGATAAGAAGTTGTGATGGCACCAGCTCAGACCTCTGCCAGCAGCTAAGAGGGTGCAGGGGTGCCTTGTGCCATCACCCTGACCACCACGGGGGCAGTTTCAACCATGCAGGCCTTGCCCCTGCTCTGTGTCTACGCTGGACTCTCCACCTGAGGCACTGGGAGATGGGAGCTGTTGTACTGGCCTGAGACTGGGATAAGGGGCTCCCTGGGCACTTCTCCCTCTCCGCTGGCTGCACAGGGAGACAAGGAGACAAGACAACTTGCTCAGGACAAGCATGTTATTTTCAAAAGCCAGTGCCAAGTGAGACAGGTATCAGGCTCTCCACGCTCTCCTAGATCAGGGCTTGCATCACATGTTTGGGAAGCTACAGCAAGCTCATCCTGAGCAAAGGACGTGGCCCTTTCCCTCTGTTTGCAGTCCTCCTCCAGCATACAGCACTTGTACCTGTATCCTTTTCAATGCTAAAGCAATACCTCAGCAAAGCCACTCCGCTTAGTCTTCCCTTCTCTGCCTGCCTGATCTTTCAGCTCTTCCCTTCCCTGGGCCAGCAGTGCAGCTGCAGGACAGAGCAGCTTCTTAATGTGTAGGTCAGGTAGGAATACCCACAAGGAATTTTGGGGGCAACTCTCAGGGTGGAGGCATCTGTCCCTCATCCTTCTCCTCTGATGCCCCTGACAGAAGGAGAACTGTTGCACTACACCAGCGTTTAAGAAATAATAATAATTAAAAGCTTTCTGATGAACATGTTTAATTTCCTATTCTAAAAAGCTGCTAAGGCAGCGCCTTTTGTTCATTAGCATATTTGCAAGGTTAATGTAGTGTACTTAATAAGATAAATAATGCCTGTCATGATATTTCAGGCCAATTGTAAGGGGAGGGAATAAAAAATACTTCGCTTAACATCTCAAGTTTTTGCCTGGTCAACTTTAGGTTAACTGCTGAGCTACCACTGAGTGCTAAGGTGTGTTGTTCACTCTTCTCCTCTGCAGGTGCTCACCAGCACTTGCCGAGGGTTAAAGGAGACTGTCAAAGCACAGATGGCATGGGTGAGCTTGAAGTGGACTCTTGGTGTCTACTGTGATAGACATCACTTTGGGAACGTGCTTAGGAAAGCAGCAGAGCCATAAAAGTCTAAAGGAAAAGGATATGGGATCAGGGACAATGTCTGTGACTGTGCAGGAGACAGCAGTGGTACCTACCTGCAGGAGAGGGTCTGAGGCTACAAACAAGGATGGCAAGCAGACGGCAGCAGTAGTAAACAGTGACTGATGCAGTGGGACCACAAGGCTGGAAGAGGTATTAGTGGTCCTCTTATTTTTATGTCCTGCTTCAGCTCGTAGTTTAATACTTATTTTCGTATGAACATCCAGAATCAGGGAAGCATGTGAAAAATCCTCATGTAAGACACTATGGGAGACACCATGGGAGACAATCATAAACCTGCTTCCAAGCTGCCAGCCCTGGGCAAGTCTCAGGTAATGATTAGCAGAGAGCCCTTGTGTTCCTAATGGCTTCTCTTGCTTCCTCTTCTGCAGAGTGATTGCTTTCTTAGGCGTTTCATAATGTACAATAAAAGCTGCTACATCCTTAGATAAATGAGGCCACAGTGGGCAAGGAAGAAAGAGGAAAGAACTTTCCAGGCAAACAATCCAGGGCACCTGGCTTGCTACTCCCACATGCCCTTCCTTTCTCTCTCCTCCTCCCCCCGACCAGTAAAACAGACCAAAACAGCTCATTATTTTCTCATAATGATGAGGAGAGGGAGAGAGAAAGAAGCAAAAAACCCACAAAACCTGCAGATATTTTCTATATAGGAAATTAATAAATAGATATGCCACACAGATACATGTCACGGTGAAAAGCTGGAAGGATGGGTAGATATTTAGCTGGCTTAAAATGCTAGGCCAGTATGATGAAGGAAAGGATGGACAGCAGAGGCAGCTGAAAGATAAGGGGGTGTGGGGGATGCAAGAAATAAAATGGGCAAAATAGAAAGCACAATGAAGAAAGAAAGACACTGGAAAAAAATGAAAGAGAGAGAGACACGAGTGAGAAATGAACAGGATGGGAAAGCAGATACAACAAAAAATACATGAGTTTGGCAGAGGATGGAAGGAATAATATGTTGTTGTAGGTGTTCAAGGGGGTGGTAGCCAAGGGGTGGAGGACCAGCTACAGTGGGTAGATTGATTTTGATGTTAGCTATATTGCAGGTCAAACACAGTCCTCGCACCACATCGGCTCCACATCTGTTTCTCCTTCCACCTGCCTGTCAGCCCCCCGCTGTGTCCTAGATATTTTCGGCTGGAGCACCTCTTGGGCTTGGCACTGTCTGTCTGTCAGTCCCAGAGCGGGGGGAGCCCAGAGCACCAGGCGAGGCACGTACCAGCCCGCGTGCCCCGCAGCCCCAGTGAGCCAGGGGCTCAGGGCAGCCTTACAGATCTGCCAGGAGCCTGAGCGTGTTACCACTGGAATCCCCCTCTCCTGCCTCATCTCCCGGGCAGACTGGTAGCTGGAGGCCCATCCCACAAAGGGAAAAGGGCTTTGAGTGCAGCACTCAGTGTCATAGAGACTCTGGGACAAACCTGACAGGCTGTCCGGCTGGAGAGATGCGGGGCAAGCCATCCCACCCCACAGGATCATCCCATCACACCTGTAAACTGGAGGTGGTATCAGCCTCCCTCACTGAGTAACACGGGGAAAGGGCTTTCACAGCAGCTTTGCTGGCTTAGCCTCTCCAGGCACCTTGTTGCTGTGGTTTTGGGCTGTGAGGATGGCGTGTGTCAGGCCAGAGGGAGCCATTTCTTCAGCCTCATCTCTGCAAATGGTGTTGCTTAGCTGACGCCGCTGCACTGTGGGAACTTCCCTTAGCCCTGGGCTGGTGGACACAGATGCCAGGCTGGAGGAGCCCAGCATTGTGGCATGGTGCAGCTCATGGCCCCAGACAGCAGCCCTGCATCCCAGCAGCTCACCTGGCTGAGATGCGCTCATCACCCTCCAGCACAGGGCAGACAGCCCTTAATATTAGAGCCTGCTTTCTCTGCAGTGCTGTAGCACGTTATTGTCTGAGAGCAGCTTATTAAAGAAGGAAACCAAACCAGTCCCCTGCCTCCGTCCCAGCTGCTGGTTTCTTCCTGTCTCTGGGGTGCTAGAAACAGCAGCACCTACAACTCCAAAATCAGCTTTGCTTCCCTGCCCAAGCTGTGAGCAACTCTGCAGGGCCTTGGCAAAGGTGTGGCCCACCAGCTCAGGAGACATTAGTGCATCCCAGTGCCTGGGCAAGTGGAGGAGTGGGCTGGGCTGCCCTGGGAGATGGTGGTAGCAGTGCAGTGTCTCGGAAGCTGCTTGGCTGAGTGCTGCTCACAGCTTTCCTGGGGGAGAGCACCCCCTTCATTGCTCTGCTGATCCCAGTTGCATGGTAACTGCGACTGACGCCTCAGTCACAGCACCTGTTCCTTCCCTTCTCTCCTGTGTGCTGACATCCATTAGTTTGCAATCAGTTGCTCACTCTTTTTTTTTGTTTTCTCCACTTGCCTTCCCTCCACATCTGCCCCATCCTGTTCCTGTCCTTTGTGAATAATGCTTGGCAGTGTAGTGTGTTGCCATAGAGGAATTAAAGCTGCTCTAGGCAGTTAGCCACTCATCTAGGAGAGGATCATGAAAAGCAAAGAAGGAGGAAAAGAAAAGAAAAGAAAATCAAGGTTTTCTCCATTCTCTGTCTCCTTAGTGCTTGCTAGGGCTCTTGGCAGAGCTGGGGGCCCGGTGCCCAGGTGCTTTGATACAGCTTGAAGAACAAAGATGTAAACAGAAAGAGGAGGAGAACTGCCAAACCGGTACGAAGCTGAGGATTGAGATAACGAGGGCTGATGCAGTGGGAGACTGAGCTGTATTGTGTATGATGTACCAGCCATGCAAGCCATTCTGCACAGTGCCATGGGCTTTGCTGTGCTCAGGAGCTCTGGATCTTGCCCTGCAGGCTTCACAAACCAAGGAAACATAGAAGAAATGCAAAAGAAAATAAAAATGTTCTGGGTGGAGGAGGAGGGAAAAGAGGGCATATTCCTCACCTTCCCATGTAGAGCCAAGACCTCCATCACAGGCAAAAGCACCCAGGCATGCATATGTAAATACATGCACACAGAGCTCTTTTTCAGTACTCAGAAGAGATTCAGGAGCATCAGAAATCTCCACACAGAACCTCCCCAGATTTTGGCTCCTGTCTGTGATCTTAGTTCTTGTCTGCCCTTCCAGAGCATATCAGCAAGGCTCCATCAGCTGCACTGCATCAACGGGGCTGTAGCAGAGGTTAATGGTGACATCTGGGCAGGGTTTTGCCCATTCTGTGCATTGTGTATCAACAGAACATTCTTCAGTCTGTTTGTGAAGGTGATCAGATAGCAAAACTTCAGGAGGGAAATCTCCCCCCAGAAAGCATTTGCACAGTAGGCGTGGGGATTTAGAGTCGTGAATGATGGTGAAAATGTGAGGTGGTGTTTTTTTTATATGTACGTAATGATAGCTCTTCGCTAGGAAATGAAACCCAGCAGGGGAGAAAATACTGTGTGGATTTCAAAAGTCTTCATATGTCCAAGCACTAAAGAGCATTTCTTCTCCTTCTCCTGTTCAACCCTGACACCAGAGATGCTTCAGACTTGAGCAGTCTGTTTGAACTACCTGCTGTTCAGAAATCTTGAGGAGACAGCTGAAGCTCTTTGCTGCTGAAGCCTTTCTTCCAAAGCTTCCAGGAGCTAGATAAGAGAAGCATCCAGGCTGCTTCCTGCTCCTAGGAGAGCAGGCAAACTGCTGACTGCCTCTGCACCCTGTTGTGCATGCTGGGGTGGATTAAGGCTGCTGAAAAAGGGGTCTGCTGGCCTCTGGTTGTCCTGCAGTGAAGTGAGTCAGTGATAAACCAACATTGCGTGGGAGGTGGGAGTTCTGTCTCTCCTCAGGAGATCCTAAAGGATTTCTGCCTTATTGGAAATCCTAATAGTAGCTGGTCTGATTTTTATCCATTAATCCCTGTTTTACTGTGTGAGCGCACACTCATGAAGCAGCATTGTATCTCCCTGTATTTGAGTCCCATCTTCTTTCCGTGCAGATGTAAACAACTGCCTATTTCTCTCAGCCTCGCAGACCCAGTGGAACAAAAAGTGAATGAGATTTTCTTTCACCTTGTGCATCAGCAGCGAAAAAAACCTATTTCCAGCGGCAGGATTGTTTCTGCTGGGAGTGGCGGATGAGTCAGATGGAGCCTTCTCTGATGAAACTCCTGTGTTTCTGGCATGTGAGAAAAGCATCCTTTGCCTTGAAAAATTAGTGAATCACAGGGAATCTCTTCTACTGTCTCACTTTCACAACCAGTGTTATACCTATAATCAGGATTTTTAAAGGCAAAGGAATGAAGTTCCTGAGGCAGAGGATGACAGGAATCTGTGCTCTAATAAATTTTGGACAAGGAGATCAAAGAATAATCAGAAGAAAGTCAGGATCTTGGAAAGCAATCTGATTTTAGTGCACACAAGAACAGGTGGCGAGGTTTCTTTTTGCACTTGGCACAGTGAAGTATTGGCATTTGCCATGAACTCTCCACCCTGGGTGTAAATAATTAAAAAGGTCCTGTAAGGACCTATGAGGACAGGCTGAGAATGTTTGGCTTTCTCAGTCTGAAGAAGAGAAGGCTCCAGGGAGACCCTAGAGCCCCTTGCAGTACCTAAAGGGAGTCAAGAAGAGAGTTGGAGAGGCAATTTTTACAAGGGCATTTAGGACAAGGGGGAATGGCTTTAAAGTGAAAGAAGGTACATTTAGATCAGACATAAGGAAGAAATTCTTTACTGTATGAGTGTTTGAGGCCCTGGAACAGGTTGCTCAGAGAAGTTGTGGATGCCCCATCCCTGGAAATATTCAGGGCCAACCCAGATGGGGCTTAAAGCAATCTAGTCTAGTGGAAAGTATCTCTGTCCATGGCAGAGGGTTGGAACTAGATGATCTTTAATGTCCCTTGTCCCTTCCAGCTCCAACCATTCTATGGCTCTACGGAGTTAGTCATCCAGAGCCAGTGACTTTCTGTGCATACAGAGCATCTAATAATTCTCTTAAAGCCCATGACAAATACCAGCATTATTTCCTGTGCAGATGGTTGCTACAAAGAAGCAATTAGGAAGACAACCAGTTCCTTTCCATCTCTTCTACTTTTTAAGCTGCAGGGGGAAATGGCAATATTTTGGTTGGAGATAAGTACAAACCAAACCGTAAGGTGTTGACAACCCCAAAATGCTTGCATTTCAAACTAGCATCTAGATTTGTATCTTGGATGTGGTCCCTGGCTTTACATCTTTGAACAGTAAATCTATTTCACAGTTTAAACTGTGAATATAATTTAGCATTAATGTACCGTGGATGTCTTTCATATGGCCAAAAGGGACAAGTTATGTATCGGGGTTGGAGCAGAGAGACATATCACCGTGTTGGCAGGATCTTTACTGCTGGAACACTAAGTCCAGGAATCTAAAACATGTGAGACTTGGAGTATATTTAAGTCTGAAAAAATAAAGTATGGTCATACATCTAGCAGTAGCTACTCCATACTGGTGTATAGATTATGTGAAGTGTTTCAGATGTAGAATAGGTGCTGCCTTAGGGTGGTAGAGGAAGCAGAAGAGCATCTACAGTGAGGAACCAGTTCCTGTGGCTACAAGGTCTCCCTCCATTAGGGGTCCAGCAATGAAGAGATCCAGGTTCTGTTTCAAGGTTCCTTCTTGGGAAGGTTGTTTTTCTTTTCTCATCAGCTGAAGAAAGAGGAAGAATAAGGTTTTCACTGTGTAAAATTGTTTACAGATAGAAAACTGAGCGGGAGTTCTCAGCATGATATAGCCTTGTTAAGCAATGGCCTGCTTTTCCTCCTGTTGTCTTAATGGAGAAAGAAGGAAAGAATTAGCAGTCTCCAGATCTGAACAGGAGAATTAATTATGGCTGTGATTCATTACAAGCAAAACCAGCTAACCGTTTCTCTGCTATTTTTAATTTTGCGTTTGAATCATGGTGTATGTGAAACACAAGACTGGGTCTGAATTCCTAGGAATAACTTCATTTCCAAATGCGCGTGTAGCAGAATTGCCAGGAATTGGAGAACAAGTGCAGACAGACAATCTGATTTTTACAGGACTGAAGAGTCTCTCCGTTGTTTTGCAGTTGTTCTCACCTGTTGGTGGTGTGAGGGAGGGATGCCCATGGTCAGAACAAGGCAGATCACTGAGTTTTACTTAAGTTTGATCTGTTGTTTTTTAACATAGTCTGTGTTTTGATTTGTTTTTGATCAAGGCTAACTGTGCCTCTTCTTTCTATTATTTCTCTTTTTTTCTTTTTTTTTTATTTGGGAGGGGTGTCACTATTATTATTGCTACTATTGCTATTATTATTGCTAGTTTGCAGTGGTTTTTTCAGTCATCTGTGTTCAGCTCTCTTGAGAGCAATGAAAAGAAATCAAACTGCTTTTGTGAGTTGTGGCAGAAGAGTGCAAATAGATTGATTAAAAACACTGTTTCTTTTTTTAATTTAAACAGAGCAGAGGCTTGTGGGTAACGTGCATAATGTATGCTCAGTGGTAACAAGCCACTGTGGGGAGAGGGGAGGAAAATGAGGGAGAAAGAAAAAAAAAAGGAAGTGGAGCCAGTGTTGTTCTGCCTTTAAACACAAGATTGATTTTACATTTTCCCTGTGTGTCACTTTCATTACTAGCAAATTAATCCTTCTCTCTGAGGCTTGAAACTTATTTCTAGGGTTTCTCATAAGAAAATAGCTTATTGTGTGCTACCTATTCTTAAAAAGGGAGCTCAGAGCTTGGCTACAAGAGCAAGTTGGACCCATTTAACCAAAGGTGCAATTTTAAAATTGACCCTGTTTTAGAGGTGCACATGACTGACTTATTATGATTTTTACTTCTGTTCTGGAAGAAACACAACACTCTTGAAATGATAGGAAAATGCTGACTAGAGGACAGGTAACATCACTTTAACTAAATCGATACAAAGTTATCCCTTCACAGCTATTTCCCCTTGTTCAGATAAAGAAGGCAATTACAGAGACCTGTGGCCTGAAGGATCAAGTCCTCAGCAAACCGTCTCGGGAGGAGGTTGTGAGATGTTTCTGACACTGATACCGTTCTGCAGTGCAGCATCGCCTCGAACCGTCAGGGTCTGCAGGCTGAGGCACCCCCGGGGACTCAGGGAGCTTCCTGGCCTAATAAAGGGGCAGATTAATTGAGGGCTCATTTTAGGGCAATAATTCCAGACAATTAAATGATTAAATAATTGGACTACTGAAATGTGCAACTCTACTGCAAGTTGAGCAAACCATTTGGACGCTGTTGGGTTTCTAGCAAAATCATAATGCTGCTCTGTGGGGCTGCTCTCTCCTCAGTCCTCAGGTCATGGTACTGTGTGTAGAAATTTGGACTTGCTTTGTTTCTGTTTAAATTATCTGGTATACCTAGAGCTTAGATCATCTGTGCTTCATTACAGCAAGGTTTCTTTCAGGTTTCGGTGGTTTTTTTGCAAATTGATCATTTTTCAGATCCAGGAGATTACATGTATATTCCTTTACAGTCCTCGGTAAGTCAAGTCATTGGCTGTTTACCAAAACCTGCTGTTGCTTTGTCTCTTTGGGTGCCTCTGATGAGGCAAGATGGCTGTTCTGATTCAGTTCTGGCTCAGAAAACTGGCAGGTGACCCAAAGCCACTTCTTTGCCTCAGTTAACATCGACAGTTTCATTTCTGTTTAGGGTGAGTAGGTGTGCCACAGCCTGCCTCCCCCTTTGAGGGTCCCTGGCCAGATGTGGCCCAGGTCTGTCTGGACCCGTGGTGCCATAATGGGGCAGCAGTGTGAGATCTCCGTGGCTGCCTGATATCCGGGTTAGTGCAGCAGCAATTTTTCATTTTCAGTTGCTGCCACAGAATGTAAGTGTAAGAGGACAGTCTTTGGGGCTGACCTGAGCAGGGCCTTGCAGTCCTGTCATCAGCAGTGACTGGTAATTAGCTGGGAAAGGGTGGGAAGAAGGGCTCCATCTTTCCTGCTGAATATCAAACAGCATACAGAAATAGCCACTTGAAGTCACAGTGAAGACTTGCTCCTATCCGTGCCAATCCAGCATGTTTTATCTGACCAAAGGTCAGGTGTTTGTTGGGATTAACAAACAAAAGGGATGCCAGGTGCAAGAAAGAGAGTAATTATTTTTATATCAAAAGGAGTCTTATTTTTTCTTTTTCTTCTGAAAACTCTAGTGGCAGCATTTCGAGTTGCTTAGACCATGTTTCAGGGAAAATGACTTCCCACTTTTCCTGTGCTGTGGAGTGGCCAACTCTAATGGAGGATCTGGTATGTGATTAGGTTTCTTAAGTGGCAGGCGGGGGAGTGCATCTACTTACAGAATTATTGTTAAAGTGAGGAGCTTTTGGGAGTTCTCTGCAGGAACTCTGGATTGTTGGAAGCATTCCACTGGATTTCTCAAAAATGCTCATATTCTGAAAAACGGCAGTCTTTACTGCTGCCTTTTGGATTTACTTGAGGCTTAAGCAAGCCATTGGCTTCTCTTTGAGCATGCACTTGTTTAAATACACCCGTGCAGAACAAAGGGAGAGACGTGGTCAGGCCATCTTCACTTCCATTCTGACTGACTTGTAGTGAGGGGTGCCTGTGAGCATCTGCAGGACTTATTGCTCAGGGGACAAGAGCTTGTCAGAAATGTTGGGCTGATTATCTGCTGTGTGAACTGTGTGCTTTATAATTGCCCTCTTTACTCCTGCATTAGCAGGAGTAAATCTTATTTTATATGCTTCAAACAAGTGCAATTGAGAGAGAATAGATCTTCACACTGATACCTAGGATCCAGCTCTGTTCCCTTCAGAATAATTGGCAAAAATTCCCAAAAATTACTTTCTGTGAAGAAGGAATCTCGGTTTGGATCAGTGGCATAGTTTTAGATATACTGTACTACCCAAGGGGCTCCTGAAAGAATGGAAAATTTTATAGGTCTTGATTGATGCAGGGATGTCCCAGAAGGCAGCAGAAGAGAGGACAGTGGTACATATGCAGTGGACATGTGCATGGGTGTAGGAGTGACCTATCTTTGACCTGGTTTTGGGGAGCAGGGACTGCTGCAGGGCAGGAGGGAGGACACTGACAGAGCTGGAGGGCTCTGGGATTTGCCCACAGTAGTCAGGTTTGTACCTCATATGGTATAAAGCTTGATTTTCCAACTACCAAAGGCAACTTTGTAGACTAGGCAGAAAAAATATAAATGCAAATATCACAGAGGTTGGAGGGAGGAGGGAAATGAGTGTTATGCTGGTTTGTTTATCAAGAAACAGAACTTTCCTGGGACACAATACAAAACTACAAGCCTATTATCCTACCGCTTTTCCAGCTCCAGCACCAGCTCTTTTCTTTTCCAGGTGAGGCATTATTGTGTTAATACTTGCAGGAGGAGGGAAGAAACGAGTCCAAATGCCCCTGTTTGAAACGTCCTATCAGTGCATAAAATATGTCTGCGGATTTGAGAATTACGCTGACTTCACAACAGTAAATTTCAGATAAATAATTTATCTCCTGCAAACACATTTCTGTGCTCTTACACATCCATTTGTTTCTGGAAAGCAGTGGGGGTGTTGGGGAGGCAGAAACGATTGGTGCTCGCTGGGGAACTTTCGGTGGAGCTGCCCGTAGCTTGGGTGTTGTTGGCCGCTGGAGGTAGGGTTTTGTTCTCACAGCCACCAGCTCCCACATCATAAATAAAGCCATTTTGGAAACAGGAGGCACCTTGAGCTGAAACTGGCATTTCTCACAATATTGGCAGATCAAGCCAGCAACTGTTGATTTTAAATGTTTAATGAGCAATATGTTGCTGATTCTGATCATAATGTTGTGTTTGCCTAACCTTTCTCGATGTGCTCCCTTCTGCTGTATTGCTGGCACAATTCCAGGAGAGGAGGAAAGGGAAAGGGAAAAAACACAAACCCCACCACGAAGGGTGAAGCAGGGCAGAGAGAAAAGGAAAATTGAATGACTTAAGAAGAAGGGGCATAAAAGGCAGAGATAGAACTTTACTAGCAGGAAGAAACAGCAGCAGGATGTTGATGCCATGTCAGAGTATTAAATTGGGGATTGCAGAGAAAAACAGCTTTTCCCTGCAGAGGTATTCATACTGAGAGAACTGGAAAAGAAAGGCTGGTTGCTAAAAGGAGATGGACAGGAAGAGCTGTGTGGAGATGAACCCCTAACCAGGGAGTCTCCTGAGACAGTTCAATGTGTTGTTTAAAGGCAGGTGAATTGAAAGAGAAGCAGTATTGCACACATCAGTCAGATGCTCAGTCACTTTCCTGCCAGGCTCTTAGAATGCTCCCTGTAAAGACTGTCTCTAGTATGCTGTATTTTTTCCAGTTTGTTTTTGTTTGACTTCAAAACCCTGAGTGGTTCAACATAAGCCTGTTTGACACTGGGTTTCAGGTTGGGCTACAGAGAGGCTTAGAAACATGAGTGGGTATCTCAGGATACAAAGGAGGCTTCACTGGCCAGTGGAGGCAGGAGCACGCAGTGGAAACAGGGAAAGGCTGCTTCTATAGTACTAAATAGCAGCTGGTTTTGCTGTTGCTCCTGCCCTGGACTACACCCTCCCTTTACTGGTGTGCGTACTGACCATTGCTTGCTGTAGATGACTGAGCTCTTGCTTAATACGTACCATGACTCCTGCTAGGAAAAGCACAAGACTCCAATACTGGAAACTGAAGTATTTTGTTTTCTGAACAGAGAGGTTTTGGGCAGCAGGGTCAAATACTTCCTTCCCGAGTGCCTTGGACACTCCTCAGCAGGAGGTATCCAGAGAGTTATTGTGTAAAAACGTGAAAGATGTTTTTACCATGTTGATTAGGCTCTTGAATGAGAACACGCATTTTCTCATCTTTTCATCATTACCTGTTTGGTTGATGTTTAGATCAATGAGTGCCTGCCAAACGCTCAGTGCCCTATTAGAAAGTTGTTTCTTGTTTTACATGATGGCTCATTTATTGCTTCAATTGTATGTACAGCACAGTATATATTGTCCAAAAGGGAGATATAGTTACCAGGTCAAACTTGGTAAGGGGGGATTTTTCTTTTTTTAATGAGGAGAATATCAATTTTGCAATACTTGTTATGCTTTCATTCCAGGCTGCTGCATACAAATTCTGTTATGTAAAGGTGACCACACGCAAATAGATGTATGGAAAAGTGTGTGTTGAGACACTGTGAGATAGAAGTAGAAAGAAACAGGACACAGAGGACTTGCCCAAGAGCAAGCTTGCCAGAAGAATGGGCAATGGTCCACCCAAGCCACTGTCTGTCCTCCAGCAATGAGAGAATTTTAAGTGTCCTTTATTGATATAACGGATTGATTTATTGTTATTCCTTCATGGATGATCTATCACCTCCCTAAGTTACTTACTTAATTGTTAACAAGTGGGAGTGAAGCATGGATATATGTTCCACACTAAATTTTCTATTTTTGAGAGCAGGTATGCATGTGATTGTTGGATTTACCTTCTCTCTTTCTCTGTGTTTGACTCCCTCTTTTATACCACCATGGTATCTTCTGTTGTTTTCTTGCTTTCTTGTTTGCGTGCTTTAAAGCATCAAAGCTACTACATGCAAAAAACATTTTAATTAGCCTTGAGCCTTCCACTAGGGTCCTCAAGTACAAACAGGCCTTTACCGTTTCAAATCAAACACATCTTCAGTGGGTCATCTTCAAGGAAATCTCCAGCAGCCCAGCTTCTGTATGTGAAGTTCTTTGCTGCCAACACCTCCAAGTGATTTCTCTTTAGCTGTAGCATATTCCTTCAGCTGTAGCGTATTTTCTTACCTTCTCTGCTCCCCGCCCCCTGATTCAGTTCTTTACAGCTTTGAAGTAAAAGAATGAAGTCTTTTCCAGCCATGTGGTGCAATATGGCATCATCCCCCTTAAAGCAATTGCCATGTAACAGACAGCTATACAAGCAAAACAAAGCTGCAAGTATGAGAACTCTTCTCCTAGATGTTTCACCAATACGCTATTCCTGCATGAATGTTTTTTGTCATTGCAGTAGCTCATCTGAGTTACAGTCAGGTTTCAGTCTTGTGGACAGATATACAGGTGGAGGGAAAAAAGGGTTCAAAGATAAAAAGGAAAATAGCAGAGGAAGAGGAGGAGGGAGACAGAGTAAGAGAAAAAACTGAAAAAACAAAAAGAGGTATGTGAACTGAAGAGGGGGAAAAAAAGGATGAGAAACTTGAAGCAAGGCTGTGATGGGTAACGAAGCAGGAGAGGTGATTCAGACTTCTGGGGTGGCAAGGTCTGAGGCTGAGCGCTCTTCTTGGCAGAGCAGAACGCTGCAGAATGCAATATAATCTCTATCAGAGCCCTTCAGTTTAGAGGCATATAAATGGAGTGGGGTTTATTGCAAATTCTGGTTAATAACTTTCTCAAAGGGGAAAACTTCTGTATTCTCTTTGAAATACAATTTCTTGTCTCATAAATTGAAACAGCTGTGACTGTTCCCTCTGCACACAATTTTTTTTCATCTTCTGCCTTTTTTGCTGGGTGTATGCGTATGATTTTGCTTAATGATTTTTCTCTGCAGAAGGGACCCAGAGTGTGGTGCTGTGTACAGGTTTGTGATCAGTGTCTTTGCACAAACACAAGAAAAAATGCCTTGGGCATTTTCTTCTTTTAGAAAGGAACAAGTGTTAAGCTATTAGTCTGAATCTAACTTAGACTGCATTTCTCCTGAGAAAACTCAGTAAGAATTTCTGCAGCCTCATTCCCTAGAAAGACTAAGCTGAGATTTAATCTATCACCTAGACCAGGCTCTGGTCTTGGACCTGTAAAGTTGCTTGTACCTCCATAGCTACCATGCAGAAAGCAGAGCAAAGAATATAGGTGAGGATCTTGACAGCCTGTATTCCTGCCTCATCTCTAAGGTGTTGCCTCCTGCACAGGGATGGTGATGGGCACCACAGTGCAGGTGGGGAGAGGTATTCCTGCCTGGAAAGGGGAGCAAGACCATTTTCCTCCTTGTGATTCTAAGCAGTGCTAGATATTCTCTGCCAGCATCAAACCATCTCTGTCTCTCTGAGGACTCCTAAATATGTCTTTTTTTTTTTTTTTTTAATTGAAAGAGCCAAGATTGCCTTTAGGCTTGTGCAGATATCAACCACTTTTGAGGATGACTGAGTGTACAGAAACACAGACAGGGAATCAAACCTTCCTGCCTTCAATTCACTATCTGCTCCCAAGCCAAAGTGGTCAAGTCCCTAAATCATTAAACAAGTGATATATGAGTTAACATAGCATGCTGACAGGACCAGCATGCTCAAATGTCCCAAGGAGGTTCACATTCAGAGGGCTATACGTCACCTTCAGCCAATTTCTGTTTGGGAAGAGCTCAGGAAGGCTTTGGGATTCAGTAAAGAAATACCTGAATATCTGTCTCAATATCTCAGTTTTTCATTTCTCCATCTCTCTCCCATGACTCCCTACAAGTGCCTCCAGCTGGAAGAGGTAAGGGGTATAGAAAAAGCCAGAATTCATCAGATCTGGGTGCAGAACTCTTTTCCCTTGTAGCAGACCTCAGACTTCTCATTGTATATAGTAGATAAGAGCCTCTTTGGGCAAGCTGTATGTTCAGGAGATCAAGACCAGCAAAGACATTTCTCTTGTTGGGTAAGGAGCCAGACCTGTGGTCTCCAGCAGTTTGGCTTCATCTCCATCTCCTCTTGCAGAACCTTCTTGCTGCATCCCAACCCACGGGCTCCCTCCCATGCCTGCGTCCAGAGGCCCAGCTCTGCTGCGTGACATCAGCTCTGCTGGTGTAGCTGTGTCCTTTGCCTATCAGATTTGTAAGTGAGGGCACCAAAACCTCAAATCACCCCAGTGACAAGTGACTGGAGAGGTTCTCTGTTTCTTTCCTGCCTGAGCCTCGTGGCAGCCACACTGGCCTCCATGCAAACCAGGGTGTGCTCACAGCAAGAGCCTAGGAGATGAAGAGGAAAAGAAATTCACAGGGGCTCTTCCAGAGCTAGTGCATGGAAAGTGCTGGAGATTATCTTCAGGTCTCCTGCAGTGCTGGAATTGGGGGGTGGGGGGGTCGGACTATGGCTTCTTCTTAGTCTTTTTGATCCTTGAATTGCAGATTTTTCAGAGGACCTCTCTGTATTTGAGAAGGTAGCAATAAGACCTCTTGTTTGTCCAGAAATTGGATGGCTGTTAATGTGGTGTATTTTATCTGCTTTTAATGAGATGAAGCCAGCAGAAAGCAAGGAGGAGGAGCCAGCACCAAACATTCCCACTCCATCCCAAGCCCTTACTACCAAAGGTCATGGGAACCTACCTACCTTTTTTCTCCTTGTGTCCCTGTGCATGTACACACAGCATATAAGTGTCTGAGGCCCTCAGTGATACTGCCAGCAGCTGTGAATTGCCTGTGAGCAGTGAAATTGTTTACCACAGTTCAATATAACAGTAATATATCTGGAAGACTCTGGCCTCAGTTACCCCTTGTATGTTGTATTCCCAGCCAACACTAACTGCATTCCCTGCTGCTTTCCCATGGCAATTCACCTTGCTCAGAGCTCTGCTTGTTTGCCCTAACCCTCTGTATCCCCTCACTTCTTCTTAATCAAACTTTCATCTCTATCTCATGCTCTGTGTCTCTTTCTTTATTTATTTCCTTTTCTGTCCTTCTCCTGAAGACTTGGGTCTCACAAACGATCCTCTCTATGCTACTTTTAAAAATTTTTGTTGTCTTGACAGTTCTTCCCCTGTTCTTCATTCTCCTTTCTTCCCTCTTCTCCTCTCTCCTTCCTGCGTGTTGCATCCCCCTGTATATGCAAGCTCATACTGTCTGAAAATTATCTCAAGACCTTCTACTCCTAAAGCAGTGAGAAAATACAATCTGCAAGTGAATTTGCCATTTTAATATGGCTAACATTCCTCCCCTCCTTCAACTGTTCTGCAACTGCAGACTGCAGACTGCTGAGATTAGTGGCATGAAATCCCACCAGGATATTGACATAACCTATAAGCCAGGAAGTTGTTTTAATCAAACCCAGCACCCCTTTTGAAATGCTGGACTTAGAAATACAAGGACAGCAGTTTCGAGAGCAGTTGAAAAATAAGTGTTTAAAGAGAGGGTGTTTGAAAACCTGGTTTTTTAATATTATTTCAATACCTTATGGTCAAAGTTGCAGGATTTTTTTTTCCCTACCGAGTCCTAGCCCATACAGAATACTCAGAGTATTGGTGCTGGAGAGGTGATAGAAAGGAATTTGATTGAAATGCTGGTTATTAAGAAATGCTATTATCCAGTAAAAGTGTCAGAAGGCCTCAATCCAAGAGACATAGATGACTACTGTGGATGAATTCTTAGTCCTTGGAGGCCAGGTGGGAGGGCTCAATTGTTGTATTTTTCCCCTACCCCCAGTAAAACTTAGAGCAGCCTTGGAGGAGCGACTCACAGGGGAAAAAAAAAGTCTGTTGTGTTCTTTGGAAAGCAGAGAACCAGAGAATAGAAGATACCTTAAACTATTTGTCAGCCTCTAACTCCACCTCTCTTTGTTTCCCTCCCTCTGAAACCCACATAAAGCAGTTTGTATGCTATGGTGATGAGAGACAAGGGGAGATTTCTGTCCCCAGCTGGTGATCGGTTTATTCACTGAAGTATGAGGATTGATAGCACTTGTCACTAATAGCCCAGCTAATATAGCTGCAGATGCTACATTTAATCGTATAAGCTGTGAGGCATAATTGCAGAACAAGGGCCTCTGGCCTACACCACTGGAAAAGGAAGCAGAACAGATTCCTAAAGGGCTGCTGGAGAATTGCAGTGGTCCTGCACCTCTGCGACAGGAAAAAAGAGGATGTGTCCTGCTTCTGCGTGACACTCTCTGCAGGATATGTGTCCATGCACATGTGTGATTTACTAAGTGCACATGAGGGAATAAAATGAAAGGATCTTGTGCATGAGATGAAGAGTATGTGCAGGAGAAAGCAGAGAGCTCCATTCTATGTAGAAGAAATGAAGGGAGTGTTTGGCGTAGGAGGATGTGCCCTGTCACATTTGGCTGTCTTTCATAACACCATATTCCTGACAGCCTTGTCTTGATATCTGCAGCCAAAAGGAGTCAGAGCATTTGAGAAGATGTGATGCTGTCCAGCAGCACAGCTGCATAAAGCAGGGAGCAGCTTCCATGCAACTAAGACCAGAGCCCTGCAGCAAGGACTCTGTAGTGCAGTGAGGATAAGTTGGGGAGAAAAAGGGGAAGGTTTGGGCTTCTTATGGCCCCCATCACCAAATGTCAGCCTCACTCCCCTTCTGCTTTCCAGGAGCATTTGAAACCAGGTGTTAGAGATTTTCAGCCTTTAATGAAGGGCCTCCTCCCACCTGCCAAATGTGTTGTGTCACAGATGTGCATGAGGCTGCATGAGTGCAGGCACCATGCAACTCTTGGGAAGCAAATGATCCTCTGTACTTCAGTCCTCCACATGCAAGACCACAGACACACCCTGTGCTCATCCTCTCACCCTCTCCCCTGCCCGCCAGCCTTCCTCTCTGCACATCCTCACCTTAATGCTCCGTCACACTTCCAGCCCCACACCCATTATTCCACGTGGTTTTTTTTCCACCACCCATACACATGGACACATACATGCACAGTCTAATCCCCAGGCACCCTTTCACCCACCTGCATTTCCTCTTGCATCCCCACAGTTTTTGGCACTGCTTTCCTTACGATGCTCAGCAGCTCTCGCCCACACACCCAGCTGGTACTTGCTCATGCTCACCAGGCTATCATGTTCTCTGTCTCCAAATGCCCAGTGCTGTAACCAAGCTGTTACTTGTTCAGTTCAGTCATGTGTGTGTCCTGTCAGACACACATGTGCAGTCAAGTGGCCCAGAACAAGACCAGCATGTATCAGGGTTAAAAATTAGTATGCCGGGAACATCCCTCTCCTCTAAACTCATACCCTGATATCATAGCCCCCAAGGGGATCAGTTTGTGGTGTAAAGAAAGCTGTTTGTGGTTTTCATTGAAGGAGAGCACAGGGGAGGAAAGTCCAGCCCAACATCTAGCCCTTCAAATGAAGTGACTTGTCAAGTATGCAACTGTGGCGGGGATTTGAGAAGCAGTAAATTTAGCAGCACTCACTTCCACTGACAACCTGTCATGTGCTTGAAACATAAATAGTGGTAGAGACAAATCACTGCTGTTTTCCTATTAAGCTTTGGCCCACTGGCCCTCTAGCTTGCCAGCAGCATTTTTACCTGGCCTGCTTGTGTGCCTTGTCTCAGGGACAGATGTGCCTCCCCATTACAGGCTTTGGGAGAGTCAGGACAGGAATTATCATGCTGTTATTTCCTAGGTGTCCTTGGTGTCTGGGTACTTGCTCCTCCGGTGATGGATTTCTCACTCATGCCATGTGCTGCTGGCACCTCCTACTTCTGCCCAAGGTTGAGGAAACATGGACCCTCTCCTTAGAGGGCATATGGTTTTCACCCTTGCCCCTGGTTTCTGCCTCATAGAGTGGCAAGGTCACACTGATGGAGTAAATGAGGCACTGATTTGAATAAAGGAGTAGAGGTGAAGTTTTCCAATGCACCTGAGTGACTTGCAGGCACAAATGCCATTGAAAGCCACCAGGTCTTGTCCTGTTAAAGCATTTAGTGGCTTTTGGAAACTCTGCTTTCAAATATCAATTATTATATAACCATTTAATAAAACATGCCATCAGGAGCTCACATTAATCTTTACAGAGATGAGACATCCCTCGGTGCTTTAAACTGAGGAAGCAGGGATTCAGCACATTTCACCTTCTTCCCTCTCTATCAGTTTTGATTCCTCTTCCTCAAGGAAGATGAAATCATGCCAGTGATTAAGGTGGCCTGCTCTGTGCTGTTTAATTAGAACAACTGCTGTTTCAGTTCCAGTGAAAATCTCACAGGTGCGCAGTTGCAAAGGCACTCTAATGAGACCCCTGTCTCTCCAGGAGCCTGGAGGAAAGGAGCCAGAGTGTCCTCAACATAAAACAGATGGTTTTTCATGCTTTCTTGGCTCTTTTGGCTGACTTGGGCTCCTGTTGGAGCAAGACGTTCCTCTTCCCACAGGAATCAAATGCGTTTGGGGATTTGGGAGAAGAGAAATAAATGGATTCCTGTCCGTGATGATAATAGGGGGATTCAGAGAGGTGAAGCCCAGTGAGACACTCTTGATTGACATGATTGGCCATGCTCTTCTCATGCCAGCACCGTTACAGTTGTTGGAAATTTTATGTAACCGTCAGAACTAAGTATTAAGGACTTGGGATGAAGGCAATGAAATATCTTTTAGGTTTGTCTTCAGACCCCATAAACTTACGGGGTAAGCTGTAAGAAGTCAGAAAGGAGTTGTTTTGATACTGTTACTTCTACTTACAGTTTTCTGCCTTCTCCCTTTCTGGTGACCCCCTTCTTTTTCCCATATCCCTGGGAGAGAAACCCTGCTTCACAGCCATGATTTAAAGAGTGCTGACAGCCAACAGCTGCACTAGCAATGGTAGTAGATGCATCAAGGAGCTACAAGAGCTCAAAATCAGGGTCTGTATTTCCTCTCTGCTTGCCTCCCCTGTAGGACTGTACAAGATGCAATATTAGGTAGTAAGCAAATGCCTTCTTTCTCCTTTGCAGTCAGTGCCTCGCAAGTTTGAGAAAGAGAGACTCTATTCTTTGGAAAGCAAGGGAGTGGCTAAATGCACAAGAATTAAATATCCTGGACCGAAGCAATCTTTTATCTGGACTGCTATCACTATGAATCAACAGCAGACACCTCAGATGATAATATCACAGGAGCCAGCCCAATTGATCAAAAGTCTCTGCAGCGTGTGAGCCCAAACAATCTCTTCCCAACACACCCCACCCAGCCTCAAACCTCTGTGATTCTCACCTTAATACCTGGCAATACTTGATGCCTGCTCAATCCTAAATCCAGCCAGTTAGTTTCATCTCCTGATCCCTCGTTGTGCTCCCTACAAAGTTTTCCCTCTCCTTCTTCCACCAGGAGCAGATATGGGGGATGGTGTCCGGCAATTACTATGCTGGATCTAATTGAGAAACATTGCAGCAAGGAGAGGGGTCAACAGAAAAGCAAACAAAACGATTTTTCAAGAAGCTAATCCACCTATACAAATATTGGCATCAGGCATCACAACTGGCGTGTTTTTGAAAGGGTAAATCTTGCTAAGGGGTGGCTTAACTCTTTGACCTCATTTTCTCAGTTGAAAACTACAGCAGTTTAAAAGATCAGTGGCTAGATCCAGGCTGATACGGAAATCCCAGTCTTTAGGTTTTATTTGTGAACTCGGTGTTCAGAGTAGCCTCACTGAAAACAGGGATGAGCTACAGGAATTGCCATCTTGCTAAAGGACAGGAGATTCAAGGGCCGTGCTATCTGGTCATGAAATGTTTGGCTCCAGCTTGCAGAGAAAGAGCCACAGCAATGCCTAAGCCTCTGAGTTAATGCTCTTTCCCATTTCAAGTAAACTTGTGCCAGTTTGTAATTTCTCAAGCCTTCTTCCGAATTTCAAACATAAAGAATGGAATTCTATAGGCAAAGCTGAATCATTGAGGAGGAGGGGATCATCCAATTTTTTAAAAATTTTTAAGTTAGGTTGAAGTTCTGGGTTCATCCTTACCCTCTCATCCCAAGAAGTATGAGTGGGCATAGGACAGAAGGGAACAAACACCTAGATTTAAAAACAGGGAAACATTCTGGTGGATGCCTACAAAAGCAAGCCATGTGATTCTTGCACAATAGTATATTGAGCGTGTCTTGTGCTCCATAAGACACAAGAGACTTCGTAAAGAAGATAACAAGGATTTTTAAAGATGCCACCAAACACAGACCAACCCTGTAGTTCCTGGATTGAGAGACTGGCACATTTGGTACCAGTGAGTGCCATCACACAAGGTTTCTCTAAAGCCTGGGGCTGACATAATGATTTGTGGAATTAAACTAGGGACTGCATTGCAGTCCATCCCTGCTCTTCACTGGCAGGACAGAAATTACACAGTTCAGTCAGGCTTCTTGCCCCAGAAGGGACTTGTTGCTGTCAGTCTTTTCTTTGGTCTTGTGTTTGTGAGGAGGAACTTGTCTTCAAACTGTGTAATGATGATAGCACAAGTGCATTGTCCAAAATAAGAAAACTTGTAGAAAAAGGAGTACCTGAGGCCGAATGAAAGGAAACCATCCGACAGAGTCACCAGAGACTGTAACAGTTGACTGCCTGCTGTTGTATGTTACGCCTTTCATAAGTGTCCATGACATGGGAGAAATCTCAGTCCCCTGCACCAGCTCTCAGCTTGCATTACCATCTTGTGCTTAGCACAGTGGGAAACAAAGACCTATTGATTGCACACTCACACCCCCACAAACACACCCTGATGTTCCTCTGGCCAGGGGCAACTGCTGGCCCATCCTCTTCTTGTAGGTGGTGGAGGAAGAGGGCACAGGTTCCCGCAGTGCTGACCACACTGATGGGAGTGAGATTGGTGTGCTGCCATCCATGTGTGCACATCGACCAACTCCTGTGCCTGAGCTATGATTCTTTGTCTGACCTTCTGGTTTCAACCTCCATTTCATTAGCTGCTCCAGCACTGTCCTCGCAGCCCTAATGAATTACCAACTCCTGCATTCCTAAGGCTCTCAAAGCTGTGGTGACATTTCATTGATTCATCTAGCTGATGATGCCTCCTACCTCATGTTGTTTTAAAGTACCCTTCAAAAGGCAGCAGGGAAAAATTTGTGATGCGGAAATGGTGCAGCTATTGGTTTGTTCATGTTTATATGTCATTTTCTTGGCAGTAAAATTAAGGCTTGGTGTTTGGTAGCATAGTCATGACAACTTGCATTGCAGTATGCAACACTTAGGGAGTATAATATTGTAGTTGTGACATTACATGACTTAATTTACCTCATGGTTCATAATTTACTTTATACATTGGCATCACAGCCAAGTTCTTTTCAAGAGCAATTAATCTGTCCAAAAAAAATGCTGTTTGTGTTCATTAAAAAAGTGTTAACAAATTTGGGCTAAATTCAGTGAGTAATTTTGGGAAAAAAAAAAAAAAGTGATCTTCTTCAACACAAAATCATCTGATTTAAATTATATCTCAATTTGAGGCAGACCATTAATTCCTTCTTCTGGTTCAGCAAAGAGAAGAAGAAAACCACTGGTCAAACACAAGGCTTTGACCTGAAGCGGGTCTGGATTTTTTTTCAGGGGATGGTTCCCTTTTTTTTCTGGTGTTCACATGTGGATTTTGAATGGAAAATCTAATCAGCTGCTGAGATGGAGTAGATGTTGCACACCTGCTCCATGCCCAGACTCGGGGCTGTGTGTGAGAGAGTGTGATGACCCTTAGTGGTTCTTTATGAAAAAGAGGGGTGGAAATTCAGAGACACAGCCGATCTGCTGAGGCTGCCTCAGGCAGATGACCCCCACTGACACTCACCCACAGCCGGGATGCAGGCTGCATCTGAGCTGTCAGATTTTGGCTTCCAGCTCCTGGGCAGAGCCATCAGCGATGGGTGAGTCATCCCAAGCGGTTTGGTCAGTGCTGTCCCGAGAGAGAGAGCACAGAGACATTGTTCAGTCTGGGGAAGCTGCTCTCAACCTGGAGGGTTTTATCTGCATGCTGGATGCATGGAGTTTGAGAAGAAAGAGCCTACGAAAATCACAGGCTCTCTTAGCCCTGGTCATACCAGCGGGTGCTCGTGTTCCCCCTGCCAGGGAGCTCCTCGGGCAGTGTCCCTGGCTCGGGAGTCAGTTTTGCACATAAGGTGCAAATGTGATTCCTGTGAGCGAGGTCCTGGTGAACGCCAGGGGAAACCATGCCAGAGTGTTTCCTCCTGGTCTGACTCATTCTCATTCACGAAGCCAGAGCCAGGCCAGAGCCCTCCCTGGCACTGCACTAGTTTTTTGGTTTATGTGTAATAGCTACAGACCTGAGGGCATGGGAGGCATGAGGCCAGCTTAAACAATAAATACCCTGCTGTGCCTTGCTGCTTAAACAGAGTAATTACTGCCTTACTACATGTGACCCCTCTGTTCCTGTCCCTCTGGCAGTTGTTATTTCATGGCTCCCTTTACACAAGGGAAGGCTGTGCCTCTCTCCCAGCTGTACATCTCTCTGTCCGCCACTGTCTCACCTCCCGTCTTTCTCACTCGCTCTGTCTCAGTGCGTTTCTTTTTGACAGTAGCTGACTACCATTTTCTCTTTTTCTCAGTCACTGAAGAATCTCACTCTTTTTGCATTTCTCTCTCCCTGTTTTTTCTCCATCTATTTTTGTCTTGTCTCAAGCTTTCCCCATTTTCACTACTTCCCATGCTACTCTAGGTTTTCTGCCTTCCTTCCTCACTGTAGCATTGTAGCACTAGCTGTCCCTTTGCTCATCCACCATCTGCTTCTCTCTACTGATCTGTTTGCTAAAAACAAGCCTGTTCAACTAAGGGATAGGAAAAAATGCCAAGCTCATTGGAATCTGTGATGGCTGAGGAGACAGAGACTGATAAACGAAAACTTCAAAGTTTTGAATTAAAAAAAAAACAAACCCCTCAGCTGGAGGTAAAACAAAAAAATCATGTCAAAAGCTCCCTTAGCTATTTTTGTCTTTCAGAAGCCTGTTCCTAGGGAATAGAAGGTGCAGAGCGAAGGAGGAAAGTTAGGTGAGCAAAACCTCAAACACTAAATGGAGAGCGCAGAGACAACAAAACCTGCAGTTCAGCAATAGAAGTTGCTACACACAAAAAACTTCAAATGGCATCCATTGATTTCCAATCTTTTTTATCTCCTTGCATCTTGTTTTAGGCCCAACAAAGATGCATAACCCATTCTGCTCTCCTCTCTTCACAACTACAAAGATGCTTGGAGGAAAAACAAACATAGGAGCAGGGTGGCTGATCTCTTTCTCCACATGCCAAGTGCAGATACTTTCATCAGATCTGAATTTCAGTTTAATTTAAGACCATGGCAGTGTTAAAAAAAAAAAAAAAAGAGAGAACTAAAGTAATCTCTGCACAAGAAGAAGCCCAGTGTTGGATGCACAGACAGGAGAGGAGATGACACAAAATGTGGCTGCCACCTCTGGAGATCAGCTTCCCCTTTGGAGATGTAAGAAACTAGGGCATGAAGGGAAAGGCCTCTCTGGTAGAGCACGTGACTGACTACCTGAAAGAGCTGTCTGCACACAGTACAAGTGGGATTTTGTCTGGGTGTGTGTCATTTGTAGAAAGGAAGCATTTAGCCTTTGAGGAAAGAGTGATGGTGTGTGGGAGAGCAAGGGGCCATTCGGGTGGAGGTGAGAAGGGCCCATAAAAGCCTGGGGAACGTGTCAGTCTGTGTTTCTGCACACACAGGCAGATTTATAGATGTAAAAACAAATAAAATACATAGTATATAAAACACAGAATATAATATAATATATATATATATATAATATCTATATGAGAGCACAGGCAGGTGTGCACACCAACAAGGACAATATGCAGAGCCAGTGGGGTTGTACAAGGCTATTTCCAGAGGGTAGGGGAAGAGGAGGGCTGCTTGCCAGCAGGCTAGCATAGCCAAGCAGATTTGCTGTTCAGGTTCATTATTTACTGGGTCCAATTAGGAAGCCAGTGGATAGGAAATGTGGCTGAGGCAAGCAGGCCTTCAAAGCCTTCCTCCTGCACACATCAAAGCTGCTGCCGCAGATCCTTCTGCAAAAAAGGCTCTGCCAGCTCCAAGCAGCAGCAGCAACCGCCTGGCTCGTGCTGCTCGGGGTCGTTCCCTCTTGGTTTGATTGTCAAGCCTCCCAGGCTCATGCTCTCTCTATCTCCAGCCTCCAGAGCAGAAAGCTCCTCTTTCTGATTTACTGGGACACAGTTAAGGAGCTACAGCTTGGCAAGATGCTGTTTAATGGAGCTATAGCAACAAACCGAGCTAACTATGAACACGTGAAATGCAAAAATCCTGCAGGGAAGCAGGTTGCCTGAAGTCATGTAAGGGGATGGTTTGGGATGAGAAGAGCTGCACTGAGTGAGAAGTTATCCTCCGAGGTAAACCTGAAAGGACCCTCAGTGGGAAAAGGCTGTACTGAACCAGGCAGAACAGCCAGGAGATACCCCTTGTCAACAAGGAAGCTTTGGCAGTAGGGTCAGAATTTCATCCCTTGATAATCTGCTCAAGGCAAATGTCTTCTCTTAAAGGGAATGGAGTGGCTCGTTTGCCAGGAGCTGGCAGTCCCTCTTTCACCTAATAGAATATGTTCATTGTTATCGGTACCAAAGAGCATTGTCCAAGCCTTCTCCCTCCCTGCTTTGATAAACTGCATAGTGACAACCATCAGTTCCCTGCCAAAGCCAGCTCTTGTGCGGAAACATTTGTAAATTCACTCGATGTATGAAGAAGCTCTGTTCCTGCTCCCCCCACCCCCTGTTTGCCTTAGAGGTTAGAGTTAATATGACTCACCTAATCTGGCTGCCAAAGTGAATTAGTGAAAACATCTCTACAGCTCTCTGCAAGATATCACAACCTGACATTTCTCTAACACACCGTGATACATCTTTCCTCTCCCTGATCTGTACTACAACACCTCAATTTTATATAAATGCTTTTTGTTAGAAACGGTTAATGTGCTCTTAGAGGGGACAAGGCAAAAAACAAAAGGGTCTGTCTTGAAAGTGAGAGCAGTTCTTGTAGCAAAATGTTGATGCTCAGGGTCACCAGTGCAGGGACAAGAACAGTGCTACCACTTATTCAGCAAGAGACTGTCACAGAAAGTTTCCCTGAAGTGTTATGCTCATATCTGTGTCCTAGAGCAGGGGAATGAGGAGCTGAATAGGGTTATTGATGTCTCTGACATGCCCTTTAGAAGAGAAGTCCTGCCTTTCACTGATTTCCAGGGCACTCCGCTGGGCAAGCCAGCAGCTCATCATGTCTTGGGAGGGGTTCTGTGTAGCTATGAAAGCTCTCCTGCTGGACATGGTACACAGTACACGTCAAGTGCATGTATGGATGCAGGGGAGAAGCTCAAAAACATCTTCCCTTGGGAAAGTATCCACCCTTTTAGGTTACTTTGGAGCTCCATTGATGTGGTTCTCTAACAGGCAGACTTAACAGCACCCGTAATGAGGGTGCCACTCCATTAGAGCTGGTTAAGTCACCCTCAACCCTGTTTTCATTACGGTGACAGTCTTGTGACAAGGGCAAATTGCAGGCGAAGCAAGTCCCACTTGGAATGAACCCTGTGTATAAACAAGGTGGAATTGCAGAGCAAATGATCTGCAAAACAGAGGCAAATTACTTTGTAACCTTTTCTTTGTGAGTCTTTCCCTGATTTCTGATTAACTTTACAGTCAACCGACTGACCTACCAGCTGGGAGTGCTGCTGTGAAAGGAGGGGAGTGTTGGTTGTCAGCTCAGTTTGGGGGTGGGATTTTTAACGTGCTTTGTTATCAGGTAGCAATATGAGCAATATGCCATAAGAAGATCTGGGAATTAGGAGAGCTCCCAAACAGAAATGATGCCTGCTGTAGCAAAACCAGAAACAATATGCTGTCTCTACAGACAGCAGCATGGTGCGGTAGTTGCAATGCAATCCTTCATCTGTGTTCAGCCCCGGTAACACCTCATCTGAAATGCTGTGTTCAGTTTGGGGTATCACACTTCCAGAATAATGTGAACTTGTCAGAGAGGTCTAAAAGCAAAGAACAAGAATGATCAAGAGCCTAAAAAAACCTCACCTACAGAAGAAGGTTGAAAGACCCTGACAATGTTCAGCCAAAAGAAAAAAAAGATGACCACTGAGGGAGGAACATAAGTGATTTAAAAGTTGATAAAAGGCTATTGCAGGGAAGGAGGGAATGATTTGTTCTTTTTGTCTGTAGTGGCTAAGACAAAAGTAATAGCTTTAAATTGCAGCAAGGGAGACTGAGGTCAAACTTCGGGGAAACTGCTCCAGTGGTAAGGACAGCAAAGCACAGGAACAGATTGTCAGGAGTGGCTGCAGAATCTCTGCCGCTGGAGGGCAGAGGATGGCTGTGTCCCTGACATGACTCTGTGTCCTGCCTTGAGACTGGGGAACGGACTAGATGGTGACTGAAGTGCCTTCCACAGTGCTGTGACTCACCTAACTCTGGTCCTTCAGGGGTTAGGATTCCCTAACATATTCATGAGTTCCAGTAATAAAAAACCCCTGTGAAAATCCCACCCTGCTTCCTTCTCCACTGACTCTCCACAGCACCAGCCCCAGCACAGAGAAGAGGACTGAGAGCCGTGTCCTGGCAACAGGAGCCAACTTTGCCTCCTTCGCTCGTGCAATACGCTGCTGCCATGCAGGAAGGTCCTGCAGCAGACTGTTAGGGGATGCAAAAAACAAAGCAGTTGTAAATTTTAGACCAATGAGATTTCCACTACCTGAACATCTGGTAGGAGCTGGAAAAAGGGACTGTTGACGAGGCCTGCTGAAAGAGATGGGGAGCCTTGTCTTTACATAAGTTTAATAGGTACACTGCTGTTTTCATGCTGAGTCTCCATGACAGGGGGTTGTTTTCCCCTAGAATGATTCTGAAAATTGCCTGTGAAAAAGAAAAATAAAAAACCACAAAAATAATTATGTAAGAGACAGAGTTCTGAGCAGATTTTGAAGTTTCTAAAGTCCCTCTCTGATGCAGAAGGGAATTGCACACAGCTGGCATTGCCAGGGGGCAGCGAGTTTTTTGGAAAATCTGACCACTCTCTGAGGAACCTGAATAGGAGCTCTTCTGAGCTGACCTTTTATTTCTTTTTCCAAATCTGGTTTTTACCCTTTGAGGGTTGGGGCATGCTTTCTCTAAGCATACACAGGCACATGACTGGGGCTTGTGGTTTCCCACACCGCAGAGCAGTGCTCACAGCCCCCTGAGAGGAGGAAATGGGGTTCAGATTCTTTCCAGGAGGTGCCTTACTTTGCTTTCTGAAGGAATAGAGTAGATATACCAATCCTAATATTTCACGCTTCCCTGGCAACTTTCATGCAATGGATCTAATGTGTTTTACATGGGTTAACCTCACTGCCCTGCTCTAACCAGGAGGTGATGGGAGAGGGGGGGCTATTTGCTGCAGTTCACAGAGGGAGAGCAAAGGAGCGACTCACTCAAGGTCATACAGTGAGTTAAAAGCAAGGCCACAGACCTCCCCCAATTCCTGCCCCCATCCATAACCCTGACTGACACTCAAGTCACTGTTTTCCACAGTGTGCAAGTGAGGCAGCACGGTTTAAATGTGTCATTTCTATGTACAGTAGATCAGGGATGCGTGATGATTATTGGTCTCTGCAGATCAAATTACAGTTTGTTTCTCTCAGTTTGGCTGTGTTTAACGGTAGCTTGACCTGATCGATGGCACTTCAGGGTGGTGGTTGCTCTGAGAGACAGAAAGGCATTTTTCACAGTTTTGCAGTGGAGAAAAGGGTGCTGACAACACACCAGCACATCGAGGACCCAGCACATCAGCCACAGCATGACTAACCTCTGGTAGTACTCAGCCACCACACGAGTGAACTTAGTCTGATCTCATGCGGTGGAGATTTTGCTACTTGGCCTGGGCAGCCTGTGAGATGCTATGTATTGTATCACCTGTATGCGGCCTTCCAGATTTTCAGTTTTCCATAGTTAAATGAAATACTGGTATCTTGCTGGTACGGCTTCTGAAGTAACCCTTAAATGGCTCATGACTGTTACTTGTTTGCAGAATCTGTGTTGTGATTGTTCCTCCATAGCAATTTCCCAAATCTGAAAGCCTAACAGAAGCACCCTCTGTATTCTTCTGTCCTACCAGGCAGAGAGTTTGAAGGTGAGGAGGAGTACCTGGAGATCCTGGGGATCACACGAGAGCAGTCGGGCAAGTACGAGTGCAAGGCTGCCAACGAAGTTGCCTCGGCAGACGTCAAGCAAGTCCGGGTCACTGTGAACTGTGAGTACATCGCAGCTGGGGCAGGGCAACGGGGAGAGCTTTGCCCACAGGCAGGGGTTACTTCAGGATAAACAGAGAAGCATCTCTGGGTTTGGATTATGCAATCTGAAAAGGAGGGCGCTGAGAAAACTGTCTGCAGTCAGACACTTGCCACAGGGTACAGTTTGTGCTTTAAACCTGGTAATATATAAGAAAAGGCCGGGGGAGGTGTGGCACAGAGAGACAGACAGAGAGGGAGAGGGAGAAAGAAGAGCTGTGAGTTGCCCCCATCTCTCCCCTCCGAGATGCTGGCAATGCCTTGTTTTCACTCATTGATATTCGGGCCAACAGTAGCGTGAAGAGAAGCTTCACCAAGGCAGCAAGGAGAGATAAGGGAGGGCTCAGCTGGCTCAGAGCAAACACGTGCCTGCCTGCACCCAGCCATCTCAGCAGTGCCTGCGCGGCTATCACAGCCAGGGGACGCGGGGCAGAGGCACGTGCTAATGGCAGGGTGCAAAAACTTGGCTTCTATGCTGGTTTCAGGTCATTAGTTTAAGCTCTGTCTAAGAGACCCTCCATGCACCAGTGCAATACAGAAAGGGGCTTGACCAAAGGATACAGCAATCCCCTAAAAGCACTGAGAGGCGTGATTAGCTGTGGCTTACATCCACACCTGTGGAGTGGGGCATGGATCCCAGCCCATATGTGCCTAGACAGATGTCCACTTCACTCTGCTGGCGTGCTCCTCTCACTGTAACACAAGATATTTCAAATTGATGTTACTCTTTAATCCTACATGTGTATATGTCCACCTCCGTACTTGTGTGGCTTATGTTTGGCACTGGAGTGATGTAGAGTGAGCTATCCCCATGTACCTGCTTTGTTTCCTTGTTTGGAGGCTAATAACTTTGCAGTTAGGATGGATGAATGGGAGGTATATCCTCTTCTTCAGTTTAAATTGAGACTTAAACCAGAATATTAACTTAAATTGAAATTGGAGATGGCCACAAACATTTCTGGGTGCATATTCATGCCTTGATTCACAGGTAGAACGGTCAGGGAGAGGGTTAGGGCAGAGAGCTGATGGCAGCAAGTGTTTCAGCCAATACCAGTCTTAATTTGACTGTAGGTGATTATAGCACCTTTTAATACCATTCTTGCTCTTTGTCTGTTTCTTTACCTTGCTCCTTGTGGGCCATCACATCAGATCAACTTTTCTGCTTGCTTAGAAGTTGAGGTTATAGGATCCCTGCAGCATCTTCCAAATCCACAGGTTTTCTATAGCTCCCATAGAAATTGGGTGGCAGTGGTTTAGTATCAGCTGCCTCATGGGCCAAATTTGGCATTAATATGAACTGTAGTAGCAGATTTTCTGCACTGGAAGTATAGAAGTGTCCAAAACAGCTGAGTTTATAGATTGGAAACGTTCCATGAGAACCAATTAATAGTTTCAAATATTTCTGTGAAACATAATTTCAATGGTGCTTTAATGTGTTTGAAACAGATTGTTTGTATAAAGTCAGAATGTTTGATTTTGATTTAGTTTCAACACATAATAACTATGCCACGGTAAGATCTTAAACATTTTAACTGTTGGAATATATGAAAAAGTGATGTGATAGAGTATTGTAATATTAATATGTGGTGTAATTGGTAATGTAAGCAACTTAAAACTCCTAAAGGACAGATCTTTTCTATTGAAAGAAAGGGAAACAAATCTAAGAGATCATGAGGACCATGCAGGAAAAAATCAGTCCTATTTGGGGAATGAAAGCTAGATATTTACATACATCTTTCCTCACCCTGCTTTGTTAAACAACTCCACAAGCAGCAGAAAGTGGGAAAAACCACAATAAGTTTGAAAAATGGGGCCTGTCCAACCTCAGGAGCTTCCTGGCCATCTCTTACCGTCTGCTGTGGAGCACTATCAGCTCGGACTGCAGGAGAAAGCATCTCACTTTGCTTTGGTCTCAGACTACCACCTTCAGGCTTCCCAAGTAATTGACCTTGCACATCACAGACAGGGAAACTGAGGCCTGGGGAGAGTGGGAGGAAAACAGCTAAAGGGAACCCACTCCTGGCTTCCCAGGCACCAAATGGCTACACGCAGAGCAGCTGCTTTCTGAGTGCAACAGGCTGGTTTGTTTGGGACTGCCACCCGCCCCTTCTCCCGGGAGAGCACTGCACCAACTTTTTTAAGTGGTGAAGATAGGGACTGCTCAGAGCAAGGGCCTGGGCTCCCTGGCAGCAGGCTGGGGAGCAGATGCCTGCTGGGATCATTTTCTAGGCCCATGGAAATGTGCCTATTCATTCTGTGACTCACCTCTTGTGCCAGATTCATTAAATGGAAAGGTCTGTCTCTCTGTAGACAGCAAGAAGATATAGTGCTCAAACCAAAAAATCAAATAAGAATGGTTAAAAAATCACCTTTGCTATCCTTTTATTATCCCTCCTCCTTTTCAAATTAAAATATTTACATGAACCCACAGCCTTTGAATGGAGGATTCTATTTATGTACACTTATTAATATTTATGATGTTAGAGGGTGCACTGCAATATCCCTAAAGCCCTGCATAAAATCCCGATTAAGGTCAGGGAAGGGATCATATTGAGATGGCTAATGTGTTCACAAACAAATTTCCTTCCATACATTCTCCAGATAGATTTTTTTTTTTCTTTGACTGACACAATCCGTTTTGCTTCCTTTTTTTTTTTTTTTTTTTTGGCCCTTTCAGTTCTGGGACAGATACAGATGGTGGAGTGTGTTTTACGGTAACTTGAGTCTCAGCAAAGTATCTGTCTGAGTCGCAGCCTTGTAATCTCAGGGCATGCAAGTATTAGTGATGAGAGACAAGGCACTTATTCCTTGATCCCTCTCAGCAGCCAGGTGGAAATAATTCTGCCTTTTAACATGTAAAGCTTATCACTTAATATTTTGAACGTGGGGCTGGGATTGAAAATGCCAGTGCCTACCCTACCTGGTATCCAGCCAGTACTGAGGCCAAGCTCCAGCAGAGCACACCAATGTATTTTCCAAGTTTGGTTTGCCCATGGCACAACACTCAGACTTCAAAGTAAGCAGAGCACCTCTGCTGAGGGCAAACTTCATGAAGAGCAGTCACAAGCACGCCCATCTGGAGCTCGTCACAAAACATGATGTCCAGGAAGGTTTGATCAGGATTTGTAACCTTGGACACCTAAGGGAAGTGTCTCAACACTGGCTCTCAGAGTTGCACTCACAGCTTCTGCTAAAGTTCTTCTCTTTCAAGCCACAAATGGATTTCTGTTTCATACATGTTGCCTCAGTCCTTTCTTATTGTAGTTTTGGCATTAGACAAAGAGTTTTTATGGAAAATAATTTTCATGCTAGTATTAAATTGCTTCTTTATTCCTTTACTTTTGCTGTCTCCCTTTACCCTTGATGAAGTCTTTCTCTCATCTTCTCCTCTCTAATAAGCCATGCGAAGTAGACATCTGAAGGTAAATATTCATAAATTGCTGAAGTCCATCATTAACCTTAACTCTGCCTGTGTATGCCTATGCATTTATGACAGAACTTTATTGAGCAGTGCTGAAGAGAAGCACATGTAAGGAATGCTGCTAATGCTGTACATTAGGGAGAGTTCAAAGAGCAGTGTTCTGCAGAGGAGCAGGGGGAAACATGTGCCACAGCAAGCAGCTGCTGTGGCCCGAACAGTTTGCATGAGGCAGCCAGCCCTGACATAGTTTCACTGTTTGATTCCACCTGGAAGTGTGTGGATTGACCACGTGTTTCCTTCCTGCAGACCCTCCCACCATCACAGAGTCCAAGAGCAATGAAGCGGCCACGGGACGACAAGCCTTACTGCGGTGCGAGGCGTCAGCAGTGCCCACGCCTGATTTCGAGTGGTACAGAGATGATACCAGGTAACGCCTTTAGCTGCCTCTTCCCTCCTCTCTTTTTCAGTCCATTGAAAAGAGGTTCCTGTCATCCTCCCGAACTCCTCTCAAACAAATTGGTCCTTACAATCCATTTGAGTCACAATGTCCCATCCGACTCGGCAGAACCAGCATGGTCGTGGTGGGAGGAGGCAATTCCTCTCTGCACTGGAGATACTGATGGAAGTGCAGATGATGGAGCTCTTGCCTTAAAGTCGATTATGGGCCAACACCCGATTAATACAATGTTCATGTGCTAAGTAGCCCATGATACAGACCAAAAAGTAGGTAGTGTTAGTCTTCAATTAGGTAATGCTGCTCTAGGTGCATTCTTCTAGGAGAAGGAGCTGCTGAGGCATGAGATTCCCCCACCTGTCTGACCTGGGCCTCTCAGTCGTGCCTATGAGAATAAATGAGAAGAGAAAAAGGATCTGTCCTTTCTACCTGAGCATTTATCTGGCATTAAGAAGGTTGTGTTATTACCCTACATTTTAGGGTAGCCAGCCCTGAACAGGGTGCCCAGGTTCAGGGGTGACTCAGCATTGGTATATGCACATATTGTGAATCAGTGTGTTTCACTAAGAATATTTTGTTTAAGTACAGACTAGCCTTCAGCTGGCCATGGTGTGTTCATTTCCAGAGTGACTCAGTGCTGGGTAAATGCTTCCTCCCTTTCCCTTGTCTTTCCTTGGTTCTCCACTGCTTTACCAGTGGCATTTCAACCCCCTGAACTCCTACGTTCCTTTCATTCCCTCTTCCTGTTTTCCATCCATGCCTTCTTTGGTCTCTTTCCTCTATCCTCACCTGCCAGCTGGGCTGGATGACTTTGGTTTGCTGTGTGGTGGGGAGAGATTTCCTTGCCAGTCCACAGCTGCCATTGCACTGTGCACCTCTCCTCCTGTCTTCCCAGGATAAACAGCGCCAATGGTCTGGAGATAAAGAGCACGGGGAGCCAGTCTCTGCTGATGGTGGCCAATGTCACTGAGGAACACTACGGGAACTACACCTGTGTGGCTGCCAACAAGCTGGGAGTCACAAATGCCAGCCTATACCTTTACAGTAAGTACGGGAGAGGGTGAGGGGAGGCTCTCGCAAAGACATGGCTGTGTAGGAAGCACACCGTGGCCAAAACTCAGGAAGGCATCTACTTGACAACCCAGCAGCCTCAAACCTCCAGCCACGACCTGGCTTGCAGCACTCTGCTTTGGATACCTACGTGTTCATACTTGCCTTGAAACACAAACAAAGCCAAATCGAAAGGTTTACAGTCAGGCCCTTTGATTGACTGGCTTTGCTGAAGACAGATTTTGTTAAAATAATAAAAATGTGTTTGTTTTAAAGCTGGAAACAAAAAACCCTTTAGAATGACAGCCCCTTTAATAAGTAGACAGAAGGCCAGGGCTCGGAGGATCTATGACAGCTGAGAAATGACAAGTAATTCAGAGAGATGGAGAGAGCTAGCCACCGAGCCTGAGGAGAACAAGACAGAGTCAAGAAAAAGAGAAATTGGTTTGAAACTGGAAGGGACAGAAATGAGAAAAGACAGAATGATTTTAAAGGGGTATACCATAGGGAACATGAGGGAAAAGGTAATCAACAGATGAAACATGGAATAAGGTTCCTTGGATCTCATTCTGCTACCTTTCAGTTACTGAGTTTGTCTTAGTAAGTACAAACAGACAGAAGCTGGGACTAGACCAAGCTCTAGAGAAGAGTTACCTGCTGGTTCTGAATTTTGCAGCTGATTCAAACCTGACCCTAAACAGAGCCCTTGCCCCTCACTGACCATCCACGCACACATACCAACTGTGGTGTATTCAAAATGCAGGTCCCAATTCCAGGTCTCACACTTGGGCTAGACTTGGCCCACATGTTGTTGGTATCAGAGATAGACTGCAGCAAAATGACCCACTCACACAAATGGACACGTAGACACAAAAGTGACTGATGGCAGTGTTCCTCTGACGGTCCCAAATTGAATTAAAACACTCATGCCATGACCTGCATGTCCTTTTAAACAGAAAAAAAAATAAGCTGTGTAAAGCAGTCAGTATGGGATGCAGTTTAGTCTAGTTTCTGGTCTGTGTGGTCAGATTAATCAAACCACCAAAAAAACCAAAATTATGGTTTGGTTATTTTTAACAGATATAGTGCAAAAGGATAAATCCATGGGCATTCTTTGTTTACCACCTTTGGATTTATTTCATGGCAGTTTGAATTTTTGCAAATTTGGCTATATTTTGTGGCAGTTATTTTCAAAAGAACAGATATTATCATAAAAGAACATATATTTGATTTCCTGTAGCAATGCAGCACACAAAACAAATTTCTACTTTGAAAGTCTTTTCACCCTGGTCTTGTGACTGTCATGAGATTCAAAAAAAATCCTCAGGCAGCAATCTGGAACACAATTTTCAAATAGTCCAGATTTGTTCTTGCTGATATTAATATAATTCTAAGTTTAGAATCCATTATTTGTGACTGAATTCTAAATTTGGCCCTCTCTGTTGGTTCCTGTTACATAGATGAACTGAAATGCATCACTGAAACAAAATACAAGATGAAATTCAATAATGTATATATGCACATGTGATTTTAGCTGGGGGGTTAGTTTTGCTAGAGAAGCATTTTGTATGACTTCAGAACTTCACCTCAAAGGATCTCAAAGGATTTGCTAGCAATGAATATTTTAATATCACAAGTCATTTAGAAATGGGTGAATGTTGTTAGCACCATTTTGCAGTAGGAAGTTAAGGTACAGAGTGAAGAAGTGGTTTACCCATGGTCATAAAATGAGTGGCAGAACCTGTGAGAGACCCAAGGAAACCTTGCAAAGTTGCTGTTAACTATTCCAGGAAGAAATGTGGACACTCATAAAGATGACTTGCAACAGCGAGGATCCTGTTTTAGCCCCCTTTTGACATGTATGAAGAACACTTTCCTTCTCTCAACTTGTTGGATTTTGTTTATAATTTTTTAGAAATTCAAGGCCTGTTTATACTGGAGGACACTAGAGAACTTCACAAGACCCAGGAGAATGGAGGTGCAGGAGCTGAGAGAGATTTGATGATTTTCAGTGAACTCTTTCTAACTTGTGTTTGTTGCTTGGTTAATCCCTACTTTTGCAGTGTGCAATTGCTTCATATTGTTTCAGGAAATCTCTGTTCTTCTAGTTAGTGTGGAAGAGAGAAAGAGAGAGGAAAAAAATAAATTCAGGCAGACTACAGCTGGTGTTTTGAAGGTTAAGAAATCAGGGGGGAAATGAGTGAAGGGAATCCAGCTTCATAAAGATAAAGAAAGCAGCTGAAAAAACCTACAAGCTCAGATGAAAGAAATGCTGTAGTGATCACACAGAAGCTGAAATAACAGGTAATGCACATTCTCAGCCACACACCCAGACAGAAAAATAAAGCAGTGCCAAGTTTTTTGCAAGGTACAGGAGATACTCAAATACTTGGGAGTGTTTTTCATCCCTGGAATCAGAGATTTTATTTCCTTTTTAAATAGAGAACAAGCTCACTGTAGGGCAACATCCCACTGGGGAGGTAAGTACAGCGATGGTTCCTCAGTGTCCCATTGCAGCACAAAAAAGAATGGCAGCAAGGAGTGAAGAAACAACCAGAGAGTTAATAATGAGGTACTGGCAGCTTTGCCTAAGGTGGAGGGCAGACAGGGAGCGAGCGAAATGATGTGAAAGAACAGTTTAGCAATAGAGAAAAATTGGTGGCTACCATTTCATGAAATCTCAGTCAGCACTGAAAAACTCTCAGAGACTGAGTGCCTTAGATGTCAATGTCATAGATAGAAGATGCATTAAAATACAAAAGCAGCTCCCTTGAGCTGTATGAATAGATAGCTAGTGTTCTTCCTTAAAGGATGTAGCAGCAGGATTGCCTGCTGTAGGTGGAGAGATTTATACCCCTCACTCCTGGAGACTGAGTTTACAACATAAATACAGCCCCACCAAAGGTTTAACTTACCCAGGAAACTGTCTCCAACAGCAAATATGGAATATGTTTGTAGAGAGGGTACTCAGGTACAGTTTGATGATACAACTGATCTAACAGCTTGCTGGCATCCCTTCCTCTCCAGTCCTTTTGCTCATCCTGCTCTGTGCCACATGGTTTTGTTGTTTCACTTATTCTGCCACCAGTGGACAGCCCACTGAGCCAGTCCAACCTGCTAAACCAGGGAATAGGTAACTGAGCTTTACTGCTCATCTCTGTAAAACGCCCCAAATGTTTTCCTTTGTTGTACTGAGCTGAACTAGTTCATGGCTGGGCTCAACAGGCACCAAAGCCCATGCAGGAGAGGAAGCTGTATAACACATCTGTGGGTATGAGGAGCTGGGAGGCAGGACCATGTTTGGCAGCACTTGTGAGCCAGTTGGTTGATTCAGCTCTGCAGAGCCTGGGAGCAGGGTTTGTAACCCCCAAGCACAAAAAAGGGACAGTAACACACATCTCTGTGAAAATTACCTGACAGAGAGGCAAAGCCAGGGCTGCCATCACAGAATAACAGAGGTGAAAAGCAGTGACACAACTGAGGGGAAAGGGTTCTTCCTCCAAGTCTATTAGGAGGTAGGGAACGTGTTTTCTTTTTGTTTTACTCACCTAACAGTGCTATGAAAAGCATTATGAGTGAAAGTCACAATTTGTATCTTAACACATGCTACACAGAGGTGTATATATACATACACACACAGAAATGTTTATATACGTATATGTATATATATATGTATATATATACATATACACATAGCAGATACACATTTGCTGGAGGAACATAGATACACAGGTTTATGTGTAGGTGAGTATGTATACAGAAACATGCACCTGTGTGATGTGTAAGCAAACCCACACACACCCTTCCACAGGCACACAGAAGCACATGCAGTACCTGGTGCATTCTAGCAAAGCAGGGAAAAGAAAAAAAAGCTTTTCCAATTTAGTTGCCTTCTGCCTCCTGCCGAGCTAGCCCATCCCATAGGCTGAAAAAAGAGACAGCAGCACAGTGCTGCACATCCTGATGCAGTCCTGCTGGCTCAGTTGGCTCAGTTATAGGAGACTGTCACATCAGCAGGTCCCCTGCTGCATCCTCTGCACCCTTTGGGGAATTGGCAAACGCACAGGTGAAGCAGAAGCTGGCAAGACAGTGCCAACTCAAGAAGCTTCAGGTGGAGCCCAGCAGTTTTGGTTGCAGCAAGGCATGTTCCTAGGAGCTGGCATTAGCCTCTAACTTGTCATTATTTGTTAGCATCCTGCCACAAGTGTGCAAACACTGACACCCCTCCTTCTGCTCTGCCCACGCTTTGTTATGCCTGAGCATGTGGTTACGGTGGTGGCTGCTGGGGTTTGGAACCTTAACTGTGGCCAAAATCCCTCGTAGTGCACACCTCGTGTTTTCCCCAGGGCTGTCAGTAACAGGGAGACTCGGGAGACAGGAAAGTGGTTTGGGCTGACAGTCAGAGGGGGCAAGGCTGAGACACTGCTAATGAGCCAGGGTGGAGCAATAAAAGCAGCACACAGTGGGAGAGGGGAACAGAGACAGAGTCCTTGAATAGAAAGCAGCATGATAATGAGGCCGTAGTGCTTTGCTTTAACTGCTTATGCTGTGCAGCCTGCAGCCTGCTGTGCAGGAAGAAGGTAAAGGGGAGTTGAGTTATTTAACCAAACTAAATAACAAGGAAGTCTTGTCAGCACAAACAGCCTGCTTTCGCAGAACAATGGTCCCCTGTTGCTACATAAACACAGAGATCCAGGCTAGACTTGTATTTGATCTCCCCTGTGCCTGCTGGGGATTCAAACAACTCCATTATCACCATGAGGGCAGGAGTTCTGCCAGTGTCATAGGGATGGGCCTGACCTGCTCAATCCTCATGAGCTCCAGTGAGACAGAAACTCACTCTTTTGAACCAAGGATACTGTAGAAAGAGCATTAGCCTCCAAATAGCTGGGCCTAGGTGATCAGAGAATAATAGTGGACTGCTGATTTATTCTGCCAAGCTCTGTGTCCATCAGCTGTGATCTTACCAGGTAAGCCAGGAGACAACTCATTGCCCCAGGCCTACCAGCTGTTGCAGCTAAATGTCTACCTATGGATCAGTCCATGAGTAGGAACTTGTCTCAGTCAGTACAAGGCATCCAGCAAGCTCTGAAGGCAATGAAAGGAGAGCCAGTGATAATAGTCAAGCCTGGGGACCTTGTATTCTTGTTTTTGTGCCTGGCTCTGCCAACAGTTCAGCATTTGACCTTGGGCAAATTGCTTCCTTGCTCTGTGCATCACCTGCACCATCTGTGAAGCAGAATTAACACTACTGTTAGTCTCAGACTGAGGTCGCTGATACTGGTTTCCCTCAGTGTCTGTGCAATTCTTTTGGGATCCTTTTGTGGAAGAAGCAAACCGTGAAGTCAGCAGTGACGTATATCAAGGTCCTGCTGTGACGTGTAATGAGGACACATGACAAAAACCCTATAAACAAGACAGCAGGCTCTGCGCACAACTGGAAGATGATGAGTCTGCAAAAACTCTTCCTCTCAGAGGACAAAAACTCTAAAGGAGCAGAGTGCCCTTGAGGATTCACCAGGGTGACTGCTCCCATGCACAGATCCTCAAGACACCTGTCATCGGCAAGAAATCCATTGTGGAGAAGGTTCTGGGGAGGCAACAACTACTCATGGAGGACTTCCACAACTCACCTCTCTGCCAAGACTAGCTTCCAGGCAGAGGTGTAGCTAAGAGGAGCTGTAGAGTGATGATATGAGTGGTCTTGAAAGTCAGAGGGAAGATACGGCCCATCAACTCCAATTACCTTCACTGCAGGTGCTTAATCCCTCTTGCTGTTTGGCTATTATTTGTTTAGTTTTTCAAATTACTTCTTTCTGACTCCCAGTCCCAAGGGATGTTGATGTGTATTAGGCGTGTTGCTAGCAAAATGCTCTGTATATGAAACCTACTCTAGTTCATTTAATTTGGGGATGGACAACTCCATCAGGTTTGTATCTGCTGCTTGCTTGGTGTGAAAAGTGGCTTATCCTTTTCTCCTGCATGTTGCTTATTGTTTTTTTTCCCCCCTTAGAACGAGTTTTACCCACACTCCCCAATCCTTTTCCAGGTCAGTATATGTTTTATGTTGAAGTAGCTCTTTAGCCGGGTCATTCTCCGTCATCCTGACAAATGCTCAGAACTAGGCATGGGCAAAACAGCTCAGAAATGTAGGAAAATAAGGGCTTTCCCTTCTCATTTAGGTGTCATTTTGTCTTTTCTGCTCACCTTCCTCATCCTTCCCTTTCCCCCCTCCCTCTTCAAAAAACCAATCAACTGAACAGCAACAGCCTTTAACCAAGCTTTGAGCCATGATGTTGTGTTGTCACCCAGGTCTGGACAGTCTTTAATGAGGTTCAGTCTCCCTGCAGACCTACTCCTAAAACAAATTCCCATCCTAAAGCTCTCTTTGCCCACTTGTTCAGATTTGGATCAAAAGCATAAGAAGACCTAAATTTTTGCAGAGACGGTGGAAAGGACAAGGGGAAAACTAAAAACACAGCCAGAAGGTTTTTTTCACTCTAGTTGAGCATCCTATCATCCACCATGAAACACTTTGTTTTCTCATGCTTTTGTCCTACATCTCCAAGTCTTCCAGTCACATAGCCCTATACCTGAGGCAGAGAGCATGAAAAGAGGCACATGGTGAGGTGTTACTGTCTGCTTTATTCCAAAAGGGAAAAACGTATGAAGGCAAAACAGGGTCTGGGTGTTTCTTCTGTCTCTGTGCTGCCCATTCCTGCTTCAGGTGCAGGCAGCATGGTCCCAACATCCATATGAGATTTGGGGCTTGGTTGTGATCCTTTCATTCTGAAAAAGCACAGAAACCAGAAAGCAGGCTACAGCATTTGAAAGTGGTGTTTGAAACTAAATCAACAATAAGGCAGCATATCCCTGTGTTCACTGAAAAAATCTTGGCCTACAGCTCCTCAGTATCTTTGTTTTACTGCCATACGAGGAAGATGCACACAACTTACGGGTTGCTCAGAGACCTAAACTGTTAATGTCTACACGGAGCTTTGGGATGGAGTGTTGTTAGGAGCCCATGTTGTTTTGCGAAAGAGCACCTGCTCGAACAAAGCACCTGCAGGTACTGCCATGAAAAGAACAATAAATGCTGGGTGTTACACATGCTCCGTTTAACTACTCTGCCGTTTTCAAATCAAGCTCTGCTCTTGGCAACTTATTCAGGCTCAGGATGTAGTCACAATTGCCTATTTAAAAGGCAAATCCACAAATACAATTAAAGAAAAGTACCTAAAAAAAAAAAAAGGAAGGCGGGAGGTAGAAATCAAGCTACCATTAAAATTAAATCCCAGAGAGTGATTTGTAAATAACATTCAAGGAGCTGAGAAAAGGAGTAAAGTAGGCCATTGGGAACCTACTGTGGAAAAATAAATCCAATTAAACACCATTATCTTATGTATTGCAAATGAAACTTGTGCTTGGATATGAAATTAACGTTGCTGAAGCTGTTTCGGATGCAGGGTTTTGAGGAGTTTTCCAATTACAGGTGTTCTTTTTTTTAAGCAGAATTTTCAATGACAAATATTTTTGTCTGATGAAAAACCCAGGGCTCTTTGGTTTTATGATTATTTTTATTATATATCCTTAAATTCCACAGGCAGGCAGTGTTAATTTTTTTCATAGCCAGCCCTGTTTACAGCTGGTTTTGAATTAGGAGCCCATTAAGCTAAATGATAAAGCAAAATCTGCGAGTGAGCAAGGCCAGGATTCCCATTACAAATACACCTCCTAATCAACTTGCCAAGGCCATCCTGCACAGCTTTAGTTGATCCTTTAAAACACTTTCCCCTCCATCTCTGAAGCTGTTATTTTTTTACTGCTCCCCAGTCTCCTGAGATCATCCTGAAGGACATCCTGGTGTGACATAACTCCTGTGAGGAGTCTCCAGGAATTTGAGGTGCCAAATGCTGGTATATCTCCAGTGACTCAGGACATGCCAAGAGGATTTTGCAGAGGGGGAAAGTAGAGTTTAAATATTCTGGACCTCACTTGTTTTCTGAAAGCCCTTACCAGCTTCTCCACTGTGGGCCTTCAGCACAGATACTGGTGCTTTTTGCATGTCCTTTTACTGTGCTGCTCACCTTCAAGGAAACCTTGGGCATAAAATTTTGTTAGACCTTTTTCTTCCTATGAGTTGATGTTCTGAAATGTAGTCCTCAGCCCTCAATTAAGCCGTTCCTCAATGACCAGAATCACAGCCTTCTTCCTCTTTCTCCCTCAATTTTCATTTCTGTTAATCCTCAGTAACACTTCCCTGCCCTGTGGGGTTTTGAGCATTAATTTAAAAGGAAGGTGATTTGAGACGAAGAGCACTGTAGTCCTGCTAAGCATTGCTATCATTAGCTAGCTGCTGTGGAAACATCTTGCTTTCAGGCAGGCTGGAGACTCAGAAGCAGCCCATTCAACTAAACAAATGGGACTTGAATTTGATGAGACAGTTTCCTAAAATGCTGGTGGGGCCCAGCTGATTCAGCTCTCATCTGAGTTGTCCTTGATAAATTTTCTAGCCCTCCTGATTTTGCAGCCAGACATTCAAAATGCCTTGAAATGTCTTCTGGGATGACGCCACTTCATCACATCTTTCTGTCTGCATTGTAACATCATGTTATAATGGGCTGACACAAGACCTGGCTGTCACCAAGCAGGGGCCTTACTGCATCATCAGGTGCTTTTTCAAAAGGATTTTTCTTCTGGAAGAAGAGAATTTGCTCATTCCATACCACATCTGCCAGTGGAAGGGCAAGTGTGGCCACTGTTGAACCTCAAAGGGACCTGTCAAAATTATGGCACTAGCTCCATCTTTGTCCTTCATTGTCCCTTGTCCCCAGCCCTTTGAACATGAACTCCTTCCCCTGTGATTAGCACCTAGTGTCCACATCAGAATGGCTTAGCCAGACTGATGGGCTTCAAAACCTGTGAGTCTTCCTCACAGGAGTTTTGTGATGAGGGCTTGCCAGAGGCTGTATAGGGGCTTTCTCAGCGTGGTTAGCTTGATGCCCTGGGAGCTATGCGAGGGGGATGTGGTGCTTCAGAAAGCAGCACATCCAGAGCTGCCCACAGGGCAACAAGTGTGTCAGTCTTTGGGGCCTGATCAGACAACGTCATGGCCATCAATAGGTTGACACAAGATTTATAGCAGTAGTGTGTTAGCAATTAGCAGAGTGGGAGGGAAAAGGAGAATGAGGAGCCCTGTCTTTCTGCCAAAAAGTGCACTGATCGGAGAATGACCCTGTGCGGCTGTAGATCGTAGATAGTCTCCACTTAGTTGTAGCCTGTGTAGCCTGTACTGTCACTAATGCCTTCATCAGGTGGGTGGGAGCTGGGGGAAGGGAGAAAAGAGATGTTCATTTGGGTCTGATGGCCAGAGTGGGAAACAGAGAGCATCTTTCTTTCTAATACCCTCTCAGTCCTCTTTCCTCTCTCTGGGTGTCCAACTGTGCAGAAGACAGCTCCTCTGTTGCAGTGGTCACCTCCCACCCATCTCTGCTCCCCTTTTGCTTTCTGTAGTGCATGGCCCTGCCAGTTCTGCTGAGCTGGCTGCTCTCGTGTCAGCAGGGTCTGCTTTGGCAAAAGGTCCCTGTGCTTCTGACAGCTGAGTCCATCAAAGCTAAGGAGAGAAGCGTGGGGGATTACAACAGAGACTACAGGCTGTAAAGGGTTAACACTTGATGGGGATTTGCTGACTAGGCAGCCAGCCCTCCCAGTATGATGTGACCAGCTGAAGGACCCATCCACCTCTGGAGTCCTCTTCACTGAGGTCGGAGGGTGCTTTCTCATTTGGGCTCTAGAAAATGGGTCAGTGAAAATCCAGGCCTTCAGGCCTTTGAGACAAACTGGTTGGCAGGGCTGGGGAAGCCATAGCATAAGCAGGCCCAGATAGACAATCTTGTCTTTTTGTGATCCTGACAGGGAAATGGAAAAAAAATAACGAGCAGAAAAAAATAACGGCCATAGGGACCAAGCACATGAGGGCATATTTGGAGCCATGTAGAGTCTGGTATTCCCGTAAATCCTAAGGCATTCGAGGGACATGGTTCAGCTGTACTGGTCACTCCACAGTGATGTGTGCCTGACTACTCAGGGCATGCCTCACTTCCCTGAAAGCTGCCTGAGCCCTGGGCATTGGCATCTGATCACGCCCTTGGCCCTGGGTGGGAAGCACAACTCACAGCTCTCCTTGCTTCCCACGGCGGGTATCCATGCAGATTTTCCAAAGAGCTCACTGTCTGTTTGGTGAGTGCACAAGGGATTGGCCCTGCAGGACGGATGCTCAGACAGACCAAGCTTCTCTTGCTGCTCAGGGTCAGTGCCAGTCCCTGCCAGGGCTGCGGGCACTGAGGGCTGGGACTGCACTGGGTGCCAAGCCTGTGGGGCTTTCAGGCCAAGGGAACAGGAAGGACAAGGCAGGGTGAAGGCAGGCAGCCAACACCATAGTAATTGCTTCTTGCTGTTTCATAGGTACGAGGCAAGGGATGGCACTCTATCTTATTTTGACTGTGTGGTTTAAAGTGAGTAATACCAAAGTCAGAGGTGATGATAGCATCTTTCAAAAGGAGGTAGTATGGCTGTAGACAGAAACAGCATCTTGGGGAAAAGAGACATGCCAAGAATTCATGCCAAGCTACCAACATTGCTCGGTGGGTTTTGCTGAATAGCAACAGACAGCTTCTGTTTGTTGAGATTGCTTAAAAAAAATTAAAAGCCAATCTGCTTCTTCCCACCCCTCCCAAAAAAAAAAAAGTGTAGAGAAAAGAAACAGGCTTTCTCAGAGAAAAAAGAGACACAGGGGAAAAGAAAGAGAAATGGCTTTACTGCCTGATCTGTTTCTGTACTTTCTGTTCATTATTTTAATTTAGATTGATTTATTCCAAAATGAGCCTTGGGTTGTATATATTTGCATAGTACAGTGCTGTGGAGGATCCAGTGAGCGAAGATCAGCAGGAGAGGGTGGGAACTGAGACTGGAAGTCCCAGAAAGATATTCCTCCAAGCCAAGTCCTTGCAGTGGGATAAGGAAGACGTTTCAAGGTCTGTGCAGTCACCGGTGTGGCTTTGCATGCATGCAGAACAGCCCTGCAGAACAGAGGTCAGGGCACAGCAGTCAGGTGGGAGAGTGGAGCTTGGGTGGATCCAGTGGGGGAGAAGACACATAACTGCACTGCAGAGATTAGAAACAAACCCATGGAAGAGTGACAGCCATGGAAAATCAGTTGTCTGATAGGCACAGTGATAGTGTTAGTGTTGTAGCATGGACAGATTACCCTGCAGAACAGAGCTGGGGCAGGTTCTAACCCTCCTGAGGCAGATATCCCCAGCCCAGAGGACACAGCCTGATACCATCTGTATGTTAGATGAGCTTCTGAAGTCATCAACTGAACCTTCCTCCTTCAGAGACGCTGAAGGCAACCTATCCCCACTGCGCAGCAGGTGTACTTCAATCCTTGCTCTCTCCCTCTTGCTCTCCTTACTTCTTGTGTTGAGCTGCCAGACAGGCTGGCTGGAACTGCAGAGGGCAGCAAGGAGGAGGACGAAGAACTGCCACTGTTGCCTTGATTTAATCCTTACACACACACAAAAATTCCTCCAACCCCTGTGAGAAAATGACTAAAGAGTAATTTCCACCTTCCTCCTCCTCCTCCTCCTCCTCTTCGCCCTTCCATTTCCAGTGTAAACCACTCAAGAATTTGCCTAACAAGCTGGCCTCCCCTCTGGTTATTGTCCCAAGTGAACAGTCTCTCCATTCACTAACCCATGACGGTAAGTTGGTTTGGGAAGCTGCAGGTTTATCTTCCCAGCTCAGGCAGTGCACTGGGCCCGCTTGTGAACCGGTTGCCATTCAGTGTCTGCTCTGCTGTTGATAAAGCACATTACACATGGCTGGGCTTGCATGATTAATACAGCTGTCTAAGTGCTCTCTCTAAAAACAAAAACAACCAGAAAGGAGAAGGGAGGTGTGGGATTTGGGAGGGAGGGTGTGCATGGGGAAAAAACCCAACCATTCCAAAGACATCAGGCTTGCAGAAAAAGCAGAGCGTTCCCGGAAGACCTTCGCTCCCATGGGTGAGCAGGTCTGTCAGCAGAGCTCTCCTGGCAAAGGGAGAGGCCTCGTGGCAAGGTGAGCAAGGAGCAATGCGCCTGGCCCTTCCCCAGCATCGCCTGCATGTCCCTCCGCAGCCTGGGGAGTGCATGCATGGATGGGAGATGGGGTCAGGCCCTGGAGGAGGATGTGCTCTAAGCAGCATGGCTTCAGCAGGCCCGGTCAGGCAGCCCCTACGGTAGGTGTTGCAGCTGCACAGGCACACTGACCCATGGGGACGCTCCCCAGCCACATCAACATACCCACCCTGTGCTCAGAGGCACAGCCCACAGGCACCGAGCAATCTCCAGGCACCCTAGAACATCTAATGAGGAACAGGAATTCATTTTGGAATAAATCAGTCTTCCTGCCTCTTTCCCATTGCTCCAGCTCCTCCAGCTGAAGGCCAGCTCAGCTGCCTGTGTAAGCTGTATTAACTTTCCCTTTTTAACACTGGTCTGGGAATGGGCTGTGGGAAGCCACGATGGCTTTCTGCTCTGGCTTTTCCCAGGCCTGGGAATTAAACCCATGCTTGCACTGTTGGGGTGTTAAGGTGACCAGGAGTCTCACTCTGGGATTGCGCACACATGGACACTTCCATATTTTGATGAGAGCTACAGGGAACACAAGATAATACTTACTTAGACCCCACACTTCAGAGACATACACCAGCCCATGGGCCCAGCTTGACTGTCATGACATCTCTAACTCACTGAAACACTGAGAGTGATATCCCTAAGAAGACCTCAAGGCTGGGAGGATACTCTTCTGCAGATACTAGAGAAACACAGGAAGGGCAGAGGCTGCAGTAGGACTGGATTTCAGCACCAGTGTAACCTCAAGCACACTGGTCACTCTCCACCCCAATTTAGTTATTTTTCTGCTCCAGTCACCCCTATGTATGTCCCCTGCCTCTTCATTTCTGTCCACAGCCACTCACATCTTTCCCATGCCACATATCCAGTAAAGCTTGTAGAAAACCATAGCAGGGATGAAGTGAGTAAACAGACAGACATGAAACTGATGAAAATATTAATTTTTCAAGAGGTTCCAGAGCCTCCAATTAGCAAACCTGCTTCCTAGGGCTGTGTGTGCTCTGGGTGAGGGGAGCTATGCTGTTTGTCCTCTATTGAGACACTGGGCTATGTGCTGGCATCACCTTTGGTCTGCTGTGCCCTACACAGGTGCTTGAGAGGTGAGTAGGAGAGGAATTGCTTTATCCTCAGAAAGTAAAAAGCAGAAAAACTCAGATCTTCCCCATAATGACTCCTGAAAAAGTCTGTGCTATGTGATTTTTTGGATGTTTTGCTGCTAGAATGAGAGTCTTAAATGTGTGATTTGAAGACAATACAGTTTTAAGTATCTGATTTTGTATCAGTTGCTGGGGAAGGTGGGGTTTGGGGGGGGTGGTTTTTTTAAAATAAATCTCCAGTTGCTAGGGAAATGAAAAGGGTGGGATAACAATTTCTTCAGCTATGAGAAAACATTGGAACTTTTTATATACACAGGACAGATCTGATGATGAAAGATCTGTGTAACCTTGAAACAAAGGTGGTCTTCTAGCCACCACCAACCTCACTGGTCAGGATAACAGTTCAATTTTAGACTAGGATTACTGTAAAGCAGCTCCAGGGTAAATGGTGTAAGCAGACAGCTCTTGAACACCACGACCTTCTCAGAAAGACACTGAGAAATACAATTTCAGGGATATTCTTCAGACCTTAGGGAAGGATGGGTGAGCTGCATTACAGAATGAATCTTCATTCCTCTAAGACATGAGGTATGATAGATGAGTACTTAGTATACCATGAATGAGCTCCAAAACATGGGGAAGAACTGTTCAGTGCTAAAAAAGCACGAGCAAATTCTGAAATACATTAAACCAAGTGCAAAGATTGATAGACACCAGAGACATTTCCTTAATCTTGTTGGAGAGCTGCTGGAGGGCATCCTCCCCAGTTTGCACAGTGGTACTTGCACCTCTAGGAAAGCCAGCCTATTGCCACTGCAGTCACAGTCAAGTTTTAATTACAGGAGCAGAACTGGTAGTGACAATGGGGAATGAGCAGGCAATGAGCAAAATAGCTTCAACACTGAGAAAAGGGAAGGAAAAAAAAGTGTCTTCTTCTAAGAGGAGGGGGGAGGAACAGGAAAGAAGTAAGAAAAAAAGCCCAAAATGAACCCTAGTAAGTAGAAGCTGGTAATCCCTAAAGCCTCGGAGTAGAGTGCAAAGCCCTGGAAGAAAGAAATTAATAACTTTCAAAGTATGACCTTGAAAATGGAATTAACAGTATTCCTCCCTTTAAAGCCTTCATGATAATAAAGATTTCATCTTCCGAAGCCCTGGCAAGAGAGTCAACAGACTAGGAAAAATTGCTTCCTGCAGAGCAGCTGGAAGTGTAAACCCTAAGACCCCTACAGGCCCCAAGGAGTGAGATGACAGAGACATCAGCATGGTGCACATCCTCTTTCCCTTGTGCCTTCTCCTTTAGAAGTGGGGTTTTTTCTTCCCCCCTCCCCCCCTCATTTTTGGTCCTATTTTTTGCTCAAGAAGCAGAACTCCAGCCTTCACTTTAAGTAGAGTCAGCCTATCAACAACATGGAGCCCAGAGCTGCTCAGGGTGGGCAGCACCTGGAAAAACAGCAGGCTGGCTATACCTGGTTTACCATCACTCCTTCCTTCCCATCACAGACAAGTTCTCCTAGCCCATCCCATGCTGCTCTCTGGCTTCTCTCACATTCAGAAACTCATGGGGACCAATTGCCCTCTAACACCAGATTTTACCTTGCACTCTCTGGCAGGATCCCAAGGGCAGATTCCCCAAAGCAAATCAAGAGCCAGGAGCTCTCTGATGCCCTTTGAACCTTCTCTGTGGTCTCTCTTCCATCAGCAAACTGCAGATATGTCAAGCCCTGGAGTCTTGTTAATGTAAATAAGAGAAAAATTGGCACCTGCTGTCTCTTCTCCTGCCTTCATTTTGGTTTACTCAGATGATGAGATTGGCAAATGTGGATGTGAAACATGTAGATGGGTGGATGATTTTTTTCCCCTCAGGAATGTATCTGCTTTCTGCTTGCATCTCAAATTATCCTTTTTAAAGGTCTGTGTTGAGAATCTTGAAAGTAACAGGTTCGGTTTCTGCTGGTGATGATCATGGTGCATACATTTGGGGGCATGCCTCTGGTGATCCTGTGGCTTTACTTACACATCCTGCCTCATTTGCTTCTTGAGCAAGGCTTACATGTCATGGCACAGTCTCCGTCCCCCTCTATAATGGGTCCCTTCAAGGGTGCTGTCAGTGTTACAAAAAGGAGCTGGAGGCAGTGAGGAGACACAAGGGGAAGTATCTGTGTGGAGGAAGTAGAATAGGATGGCTTGGGTTGGAAGGGGCCTTAAAGACCATCTAGTTTCAAATCCCCTGCTACGGGCAGGGGCACCTTCCACTAGACCAGGGTGCTCAAATCCCATCCAATCTAGCACTGAACACTTCCAGGAATGGGATAGCCACAGTTTCTGTGAATGTCTCACCACTCTCATAATGAAGAACTTCTTCCTTATGTACAATTTAAATCTATCCTCTTTCAATGTAAGACTATTACCCACTGTCCTATCACTACACGCCTTCATAAAAAGCCCTTCTCCAGCTCTTGTCAGCCCCTTTCAGGTACTGGAAGACCACAGTGAGGTCTCGTGGAGCCTTCTCTTCTCAAGGCTGAACAACTCTGACTCTCTCAGCCTGTCTTCAATAGGAGAGGTGCTCCAGCCCTCTGAGAATCTCCATGGCCCTTCTCTGGACTCACTGCAGTGGGCCCATTTTTATGCTGGGGGCGCATCATAAGAATAAGTGGAATAAGTAGAGGGGGTTAGAAACCATCAACACCCCCCTGCACCCTCGGTTTCTGCTGCCGTAGTGGATAGATGTCCTGCTTTTTGTGTCTTCCAAAGAGGTTTTGCCGAGAATGCAGGTGCCTACCGGTCATGGAAAGGTGCAGGCCGGTGGGGACCAGGTTCCGTGCCACATCCCCGTGGCCGTCCGTGGCTGGCCCAGCGGCGGTGGCTCGGAGCGCGCAGAGCCGGCTCCCTTCCCTCAGCGCGGTCCCGGGGAGCTCTGCCGTGCGGGCCCCGGGGTTCTCCCGGCCGGGTGTGCGGAGCCGCCCAGCCCCGGGTGTTATTCCCAGAGTTTCCCATGTTCCCAGAGTTCCCAGCCCGGGGGCTGCCTGGGATGGCGAGGCGGGTTTGGTGTCCTTCGGCTGCCACCTCGCGGGGAAGGAGCGGCGCTTCGGCGGCGGCGCCCGGGCGGGGACGGAGGGACAGGGGCACCCGCAGCGAGCGGCCGGCCACGGGAGGGTGACAGACAGGACGTGTACAAGCACTGCCCCCCTGCATGATGCCACACCTTCACCTGCTGCTGCTCGTGCCCTTTTTCGCACCTGCTTGTTGGCATCTGAGCTTCACTGGGCACCACATCCATACCTAAACAGCTCTGCTGGAAACCCCACTTTCCCCCTGCAGTTCTGAGCCCGGGCTGGTACTGGCTGCCTGCCTTTGCAGTCCTGGTACTAATGTCCTCTTCCCATAAGCACCATCACTCCCCTCTACCTGTCTCCCCCATCCCTGCTTTCCTGTGCCTGGGCGGGACCTAATTTCCTCTCTTTATCTCCCCTTTTCCCAGGACCTGTTCTCATTACTTACCTAACCTTCATGCTTACATAAAGTCCTACGTTTCCCCATCCTCACCCTGGCTGACATCTCCTCCTCTTGCCCTCTTCCATGTCTTGAGCTGAGCATTCCTGTATTGCCATTTCAATTGAAGATCTTCCCTCGTATCATTTCCTGTGCTGTAGCCCAGCATTGGTACAAGTGCTCATCCTATCACCTCAGTCCACATTACCTGCTTCTTTTCTCTCTCATCACAGCAGCCTTTTCCTGTGCCTCTGCCCACACAAACTTGCATATTTTCATCTCCTCACACAGCCCCCAGTGGGCACTGCAGGCTTTCAGAGGCCAACACCAGCCATGAGGTAGGGCCTGTGCAGGGATAGCCTTCTGACCTCGGACACTGCTGCTGAGGCTGGGTGTGTTGCAAGTTTTCTTGACAAAAAAGCTCATCTCTCCCTTTCCTAGGAAGATCTGAACAACCCCCCCCCAGCTAATTCTTCCCACACTGAGCAGTTTCCTTTGCCTGGCTCTCCCATAGTCAGCAGAGGAGGCTGCAGAGCAAGGAGTGACTGAGACGGTTTTAATCTAGCCAGTTCAGGGAGCAATTAGTAGCAGCAGGTGTGCCAGACCACCTCTTAATGCCGAGGTCCTAGAGTCACAGAAGAACACAGCACCCAAATTTAATGTGGGGCCACAATGTCATTGCTGGTAGCTGACTGCAGCTGTGCTTCTTAAAGAGCTGAGTGGGCTGTGGATATAGAAGTCTTCAGGCAGTCCAGAAGTGACCAGACAAGTTCATGGAAGAAGAAATTAATCTCAAAGGGGTTCAGCTTCTGCTGGCTCATAATGACTCTGAAAAACGGGAGGCAGGCCAGTATGATGCCATGCTGGCCATGTGCTGCTGGCTGGCCCCCACCCAGCACCCACAGAGGACAGGACTGAAGGTTAGACAAGACCCTTGGACTGAACCAGCAAAGATCTTTTCTTGTGGTGTGTTCCTCAGGCTGTTTTTGAGGATGAGAGCAGCTCTTGGCTTTGCAATCTGGCTGTGGTTTGCTGTGAATGTAAGCAGCTTTTCCCATCTTCCTCTGCCATCTAATCCAAGACCCCCCATCCTTCTCGTTGTGTCTTTTCCTACACTCTTCACAGGAGTAGGAGCAGTTCCTGAACCATCACACATGCAAGCACTACAGCTATGCCATGCCAAGTCGGGTACAGTAGCACACATCCCCACTCCTCGCTAGTGAGACCTGGGCTAGGCTGGCTTGCAGCCCTCTGCACGTGAGGGCATGCAGCAACTGTTCTGCCTCATGCTGCATGGAAGGGTTGGCCTGCAGGAGTGCTAGGCACTAGGGGAAATTGCTGACATCCCAAACTGAAGGGCCTTGCCACCCCTTCTGCATCCTCACTCAGGAGTATGTGGAAGTTCTCCCAGAGGCATTAGGAAAAGACTCCTGGAGCCTCTCTGTGCCAGTCTGGTATTCTGGGCTGTTGCACGCAGCCAGGTGGGCAGGACCAGTGAGGTCACGGTGGCACAGCTCTGTTTTTCCCATCGTTAAATTTAAGGATGCAGCCAGGGTTACACTGGGAGAGGTGTGGGATGGGGGCTGTGCATGGTCCCCTTCACCTTGTGAGAGCTGCAGCTCTCTAAATCTTGGCCAAGGCTACCTTGTGGCATGGCACCAATGCAGATCACCCAGGCTGAACATGTGTCACCGATAAAGCCTTGGAAAAAAAGGATGCAGTGCCCATGAGGCTGTTGCAACACAATTAGGCACCATGGCAGGGCTCCACCTGCCTCTGCACCAGGTATCAAAATGTCTCACATTTGGAGCAAGGAAGAGCAGTGCAGTTGTTCTGCCCTTGCCAATTTTCAGTCTGCTCCTTCTTGATTTGCTTAATGGGATCTGACTCGGTCAGCATTTAGGGTCTAGGGTCCCTTAGGGGTTTAGCTGTGAAATGCTGCCAGATATTCTTATTAACTCATCAGCATCGGAAACCCAATTTCCTCTCCTGTCTGTGGTGGAAGAGCACCCCCATCAAAGCTGTTCCGTGGTCACAGACTTGGCAGGGCTGCCCAATTGCCGGGGCGGGCGGGGGATGAATAGCCCGGGATATTATAGCAAATTCCCAGAGCACAGGCTCAAGGGTACCGAAGCGGGAGACCGCAGGGACAGCCCCGAAGCACCCGGTGCCAGCGGAGAGGGAGCAAGGGAGGGCAGCCGGGTGGCGAGGGGGCTTTCTGAGGGGGCTCCACCGAGCAGAGCTCGGGGGCGGCTCCGCGCGGCGGCCGCCAGAGGGCACCGGAGACCGCGGGCTGGTGCGGGACCGGAGTGGCGAGGGGATGTGCGGGCTGGCCAGCGGATGTGGGGGTGGAGAGGGGATGTGCGGGATGGAGAGTGGATGTGCGGGATGGCGGGGGCATGTGCGGGATTGGCAGGGGTCTGTGCCCTGGGGGCTGCAGGGATGGGGGATTCCGGGGAGTCTGTGCGCTCAGGGGCTGCAGGGCGGGGGGACTGCCAGGGGTCTTGTGCCCTGGGGGCTGCAGGGATGGGGAATTGCGGGGAGTCTGTGCGCTCGGGGGCTTGGCGTCTGCGGCGTGCGTGTGCACACCTGGGGGAGCTGTGCCCACGCGTGCCTGTCCACGCGTGCACGCTGGTGGTGGGCGCGCCCGGGGAGGGCAGTGTGCAGGTGTGGGGTGCGCGCTCAGGTGTGCGGGTTCTGCAGCACACTGTGGCCGCTGTGGGGGCCGGCGCTGCCCCCAGCGTGGGCGCTTACCCGTGGCCGTGTGGGTGCCTCGGTGCCCACAGCAGCAGCTGCTCATGGACACACATGGAGAGGTCATCTGGCAAACATGGGTTGGCACAGCCTGAGGTGTGGCTGGGAAGGAAGGGTGACAGTGATAGAATGAATTGAAAACGGATGCTATTTCCTGCACAAAATCTCACTCAAAGACAAATATTTTATTTTCTTCCAGCATTTTCACTCTCTTTCTTATTACGCTCGAGCAGCTGTTGTCCCCCAAGACATTATTTTGTGATAGAACTATGACCTTCCCACAGTTTTCAGTACTTGTGACAGTAAATGTAGCACCCGTGGCGTGTACTCTAGCTAGCTGTGCTGTGAAACCCAGAGATTCCATGTGGCCCCCAGGGTTATGTGCAGAGACCACACTGGATCCCAGTCATCCCAGTCAGCCTAACACACTGCCCAACACCTGCACAGCCCGCTGGTGGGAACAGCTGCTGGGGTTAGCCTGTGGTGGGGCACAGAAGGTGATCCGGACTGCACGTGGAGAGGTTTCTGCAGCCAGCCCCACCATCTGACTGGGACACACAGGGAGCCATGGGAACATGTAACACATCATTTTTCATCTCTGGAGATGAGAGTTTTGGCTTGTCAGATGCCCTCAAACTTAGACACACAAGCTCTAGCAGAACAGAAGCTGGTGTGACCCTCTCCCAAGTCCTCCATCACACCATGTATCTTTGTGTGTCCTCTCTTATACCTAGATATTGCAGAGGCTCATCTCTTCACCACACCACGCCACTACCACACCATGCCATGCCTCTGCCCCCAGTCCCCACCAAGCTCACAAACTCTGATCCGTGCATTTAGATGTATTGAGGCAGAGGTACCCAGCCAAGGCCAAACATCCCCTTGCCTCTGCATTGCATGCCACCATTGGTGCACATGCCTTTGCTCTGGTTGCGTGGGCACCCTAGAAAAGTGGCAAAGTGGAGGATGGTTGCCACGTGTGTGTTATGTGCATGTCCATGTACGAGTTAAGACAAATAGTATCTAAGCCAAATAGTAAAAATGTGGTGGCTGAACATTTTTTTGTGGGAAACACACCCTGCCTGGTGTGCTCTTGTTTATTTGCTGGGCCAGAGGAGTCATGTTTTGTGCCAAAAAAGGATGCAAATTGTCCCAAACAGCTTCCCCACAGTTATTTGACTGTGAGAGATGCTTTTTCTGAAACACAGGTGAGGTAGGGATAGTAGCTGAACTGAAACTTGTTCCTGAGCTTAGAGGAGGAAATAAAAAGAGTAAAAAAACCAGTGTAGTAGGATTTGTGTGACAAGCCACAAAAGATGCATGTGGACTAGCTGAAGAAAGAAGCCATAGATGGAATATAAATTTTCCACGCAAATCAGCACATACTTATTTAATAATGAAAGAACAGAACTGGGGCACAAACAGCTATTCTAGTAAGTGATCAGCTACATTAGGAAGAAATCAGGCAAATGAAAGTGCAACATAATTTGAGGGACTCTGAAGACATCCTTCTTTGATTTGCTGCCTTTTAGTCACCAGCTCAAGTTTAATAATGACTGTGCTGCTGAGCAAGCCTGTGGCACCCGAGCTCCACCCAGGAGAGTGGGGCTCTTCACCTCTGCAGGTTGTGAAAGAGCAGTTGTACTTCAGTCTCATGGAGCTCACCTGAAAAGGGCCTTTTTTTAATTTTTTTTTTTTGGCTCCCCTCTGCCATCAGAAACAGCTTTTCCTGGTAGTTAGCATGACTTCTTTCTTCCACAGCAGGATCAGTTCCAACATAAAAACTCATCTCCATCTCCACTCTTCAGCATCTTCCTGCACACCTTCTGTGTAAAACACTGCGTACACACACACGTATGTGTATATATGTCCAGGTACATGTGCATGCACACGTATATGAGTACTTCATGTGCACACATACGTGGTGAGCATGCATTCACAGAACCACAGCCATGTGCACCTCCCTGACCAGTTATAAAGAAAAGGCTGCCAAGGCTTGGGATTGCAGGGTGAATTTAAAACAGCTTCGCTGCCATTAAAGCCATCCAGGAAAGGGAACCCATAAATGAGAGGATGAATGAGAAGATGTCAGGAGTGTTAGCGCTTAATATTCCTGGAGCGAGGCTGCATTATTTGTTGCTGCAGCAGCGCGCTCCTCCCTGCCCCCTCTGACGGAGCCTGTGGATGCGCACGCACACACGTGCAGCTTCATTTCCCACCCTTATGAGAAATCAACCTCCCTGGCACACCCTGCACCCTCACCCCATAGGTGTCGTGCCACAGGGCTGTAAGTGCAACAGCGAAGCCTTCCTCCACCCCGATTCAGAAACAAATAATTACGGTGCGGCCCCTGGGAGGGAAGGGAGGTGTCTGCTGGCTGGGCCCATGTTTTATTGATCGGACCACTGTGATGAATCAGCTCCTGTGGAGCTGGTGTCTGCCTGCAGACAGGCACTGGCCACTGCGCAGAATTACAACGAGTCCTGGCATCTCAGGGCCATCACTGAGAAGGTGGTGGAGCGGGCAGGTGTGGGGTGGTGACCAGGGGCTGCATCTGCAAAGGTGTGAATCATATCCCTGCGCTGGAAGGCCAGCAGCTCCCAGCTGGAGGCACAGCAGGGGTTGGGACGTGGTCAGTAGCCAGGGCTGAACCTTCCTGCTTGCTCCAGATCCTGGTCCTCCAGCCTGGGTGTTGTTTAGGGCGAGCTACGTGCCATTGGAGTGTTGGGCAGAGGGAATGAGGATGCTGACGAGCTGGCAGGCAGCAGCCTGTAACTGGGCTGGAGGGAGGCTCACGAGGGTGGGAAGGCGGCTGTGCCCTGCAGCCCAAACCCAGCCCTGCAGGAGCAGCATGGGACTGAGGCGCTGTGTTCCTGTGTCACCCCCATCTCACCCAGCCTCGTGTAATCTTGTCTTCTTTTCTCTCCCTTCTCGCACCCTGCAGGACCCGGCACAGGGAGAGTAGACAACGGCTCCATGAGTTTGGCCGTCCCACTGTGGCTTCTGGCAGCGTCCCTGCTCTGCCTACTCAGCAAATGTTAATACAAATCAGAATTAAAAATAATAATATTAATAATAATTAAAAAAACAACACGACAACAACAACAACAACACACAAAACAAAACGCGTTATACAGGAGACAGAGCGAAGAGAGGGGAGAGAGAAAAAAGAGGGGGGGGAGAGAGAGAGACGACTGTTTCTTTCACAACTTTTGTGTGTTCAGGAGCGAAGAGGGGGGAGAGGAAAAATTACAGCAAAGAAGACTCAGCAACATTTAATCCAAAACCTGAAAAGCCGGCTGTCAAGTCATCGACTGCCTAGGAGGCAACACGAAGCAAGGGGGAGAATGGGGCACCAGCAAGGACCGTGTCGCCGGAGGATGCTGCAATGTAAACAATCCAACAAAACCCGCAAAGCCAATCAAACAGAAGATCCCTTTTCTTTTCTCTCCTCCTTCCTCTTTTCCATACTCCCTCACTTTCCTTCCTTCCTCCTCTTTCTTTCTTTTGCAGAAAGAGGTCTTTGCTTCGGTGTCTATAGCCATTTAACTTTTTGGATGCCCTGGGTCATTTTTGTGAGCTAATGCTCAGCCAGTTCATACTTTTAAAAACAAATTAAAAAAAAAAAAAAAAAAAGAGAAAAGGAAAAAAAAAAGCCACAAACCAGAGCAAGTCACCTGAAGCTCTCTGCACACTGGTGTCCTGTGAAGAACCCCTTCCTCTCTTCACTTCACCCTGTGCTCATGTGCACCTAGCCCTTGCTAAACACCTTCTTTCCTGTCCTCTCCTTCATGCAACGTCACCCTCACTGGCCTGAACTAAAGCTGTGTCAACTCTACTGAAAGCCTACTTTTCTTTTTTTTCTTTTTTTAATCCTCTTCCTCCCCCTCCAGTTCAACCAGGTGTCTTTCTCTTTCTCCTGTGTATGCCTGTGTGCGTGCGTGCATGCATGTGTGGCTCTTGCTCCGTCTTTACTCTTTCTCTCTTTCTCTTGCTCTCTCTAAGCATGCAAAACGAACAGTCCATGTGTACATATGCTCATCCTGCTGTAGATAATGTTCTGCCTTGAAACTGTGAGACAAGATGCAGAGAGATCACTTAGGCAGAGAAGAGGGGTGAGGAGAGAGGGGCAGCTGCAACACAGGTTCACATTGTGTCCCCTCTCCTGTGTCCTCACTGGCTTTTTGTCTTCTGGCCACCTTGCTTGCAAGAGTCAGTCTGCACCCTTGTCTAGGCTTTTTTTTCTCTCCTATCTCCAACCTGTTTGGCTCTCAGCCTCCAAGTACCAGCATAGCAGCCTGTGCTACGCATGAGTGCTCGCGCACGCGCATGGGGGCGTGCACTCCTGCAATCGTCCAAGCAAGCAGAAGAAACCAGGACTGGCCCACAACACCATGGACTGAAGAGTGCGGCCACCATTCCTCCTGGGGATGGGAGGCTGGGCTGGTGGGATGTGAGTGATGAGACCTTGGACGTCACCGAGCAGCCATTCCTTTTAGGTATAGCGTGCGTAGGAACGATACCTCAACATGAAAACCACAATCTGGTCATTCCTAACCGTTTTGGTAATCATGTAAAAATAGAGCCAATACCCTTTTCTGTTGCTTTGTTGGTTTTGTTCTTACTGTCCTCCCTGGCATAAAAGGAAATGTAGGCTGTGTAAGGGTGAGTGTGTGTGTATATGTGCATGTGTGTGTGCTGTACACCACTGCTATTACAAAACTTACTGCAAATTCCACATTTCAAAGAAATTGGGTCAGAAAATGTCCAGGACCTGTGAATGTAAGAAATAAAACAAATATCAGGTCCAAAATCCTGGGCTTACAAAGAAGGAGCTTAAAGTGGTGCAGCAAAGAAGCAGGCAGCACAATTTCCCCTGCTCTTCTGTTATCTCAAAGGTGCTGGTCTTGCTGGAGAGCACTCTCGCTTGCCATTGCACTTTCCACAGCAGAATCACATACAGAGGTGCCAGCAAGAGATGCTTTAGTGGCTCCCAAGTGAGGAGGGGAGAGAAGGTTGTGAGAAACAGGGCTGAGAAAATGCTGGGTGGTGGCTGGATTTGCCACAACAGCACAAAGTCTGCTGCAGGAGCCAGAGTGAGCAGGGACTGCAGTGCCTGTGTGTGGGTTGGGGCAGAGGAGACAAGACTCCTGTGTCCCCTGGCTAGTCACGAGCCGTAATATCCACCAGCAGCAACGTTGATAAAACACAGGGTTTATCAGGTAGGCCTTTTTTGGAGAGAGGGATGTGCAGGGGAGAGCTTGATTTAGCCCACACAAATCGGGTGACCATCCCACGACAGCACAGTGTTTTACAGGTGCTCAGCCACTGAGCTTTCAAGCAGCAGCCAGTTTGCTCCTCTGTCTTTGCCCTGGGCACTGGGGCAGGAGCAGCACGCTTGGCAGCCGTGCTCACACGCAGGCAAGGGGGAAACAGCTTGGCCTTGCAGTGTGCGGGAGGGGATACCCGCCAGGTGCTCCCCTGCCGGGAAGCAAAGTGGGAATTGCTGCCGGCGAGCCCGGCCCCCGCTTTGCGTGGGTGGGGCACAGTGCGGAGGCTTCTCCCTGCGCTCAGCGTGGTGCTTTCGCCGTGTACTGCGGCACTGCCGGCGCTGCCCCGTCGCTGCTGAGCTCAGCTGTTCCAGGAAGCAGCAGGCACGCAATTAAGCAGGCAGTCAAGGGCTCCTCCCAGGCAGCCAGAAGAGCAAGGAGATTTATTAGATACGTGAGTGGCTGAAGTTTTGGCATTGTGAGTTGGTGTAGAGGTGCTGTGGGATTGGATGGTGGTAATTTATGCTCCTCCAGACCCCAAAGCCATACCTGCAAGAGGGTGCAAGTTGCAAGTGGGCAACTGGTGCTTGAAATCCACCCAAGGCATCCAGGGATGGCTCCCTTCCTCCAAGATAGGGCAGTTGTTGGACATCTCCTTTGGAGACTGGTGTGTGTCAGCCCAGGAAAAAAAATGCCCTGTATCCTTCAGAGCATTCAGACGTCCCAGTCCTCGTGCCTAACCTTCAGGAGGGCCACGTAATTCACAGTCTTAGTAAAAAGTCCAGAGTTTCTGCTGCAACAGGGCTCCTCTTTCCCCTGGTACAGCCGTGAGCTGATCCTGGTCCCAGAAACCAGGTCTGGGAGCTGCACCCTTTCCAGCACACTGGCATGAGGGAAACCACCATGCTGCTCTTTCTCGGAGCTGTACCTATGCCTGGGTTTATTGGCACAGGCTTGTTGAAAAAGGTGGGCAGCCTGCAGTGCCTTGCTGTGACAGGCTGTTCCTCAGGGCTGAGTCAAGCCCGCTTTAGGTTCTTTGATGTCAACATGGTTGCTATGGTAGCACCTGTCCCATGTGTTCTCTGCATGTGTTTTGTCACTGTGGGGTCGCTCCTAGGCACCAGGGTCACACACATCAGACCCCTATGGTGTGGTGGTGGTCATCAAGCCCCAGCACCTCATTATGTCACATCTGTTTTGGTTTGAAGGAGTTTTGAGGGTATGTTTTTTAAGATGTCAAAAGCAGGGCATCCATTTTTTAAAGCCACCTGCTCATTAATGGGGGAAACGGCCCCAGCCCCAGTGCTGGGATCTGGCCTTTCCTGCAGGCCCTGGGCAGATCTTTGCCTCTGTTGCCCAGCTGTGAAACAGAGTAAAAGCCAGTTAATTGCAGACCTCTCTGAGAAAAGCCACCAACACCAAGTATGCCTGTTGTTTGCAGCAGTGCTGGGGAACCCCACTCCTGGCAATGTCTGTTCCTAGCAGGGCTGGGGGAGTCCTGGGTAGGTTGGAGCTTGATTTTCTCCAAGAATTTAATCCTGTGAGTGCAGTGTGCCTCACAGGGTGCTGCAAAAATCCCCCCGTTTTCCCTGAACTCAAGCAGGGATCGCTCAGAGCACCTGTCAAGAGGTGAGCTCAGATGGATATAGGAAACACAGGCAAGGTCCTATGCTTTTTCCCATTCTTCCTCCCTCCACCCTCTGATGGAGATGTTGCAATGGGTTTTCTCATGTCTTGGGCCCTTCTCTCTGAAACTGTTTCTCCTCATCATCTCTTCTCCCCGTTTACATTGCTGTCTTTCCCATCACCTCCCAAAAAGCTGTGTTCTTGCTTCCTGCTGCCTCTCAGCTGGTTGGGGACCAGGGAAGATGGGAGTTTGGAATGGGACACCAGTTCCTCGAGCTTGTCAGTGTAATTGTGTTTGATTGATGAAGATTTAACATTTAGTGTTATAAAAAGATATGAACAAAATGGAAAAAAAAATTGTATTTCTTCTACTGGTTTGTAAATATTACAAGAGTTACATGAGATGTCTGGTAATGTCCAAGCAGAGGAACAAAAACTTAGATTTCATATATGGCCCCATAATCACTAGCAGATTTCTAACCCTTTTCGGATGACCGAGAGGAGGGGTGAAGGCAAGTCTTTCTGAAAGGAACTGGACAGGGGAAATGCAGCCACCCCGAGCCACATGAACTCCATGCATGAATGTAGCATGTTGCTTGGAGCGTGTGCCTGGTCAGATGGAAAACGAAGCAAACGCCTGTCTCTGAACGGCTGGGAAGGGCGACGTGGGATGCTCCAGCCGACACCTGTATCTTGGCAGTTGTGTTCATTTCTGTTTGTTTGCAGCCTCGCACTTGCGGGCTCGTTGCTCAGTGATGCACCCTCTCCTCCTCCTCCGTACCCGCTTTCTTCACCAGTGAAGTTGTGTCGTCCCATGCTAGCCCCGAGTGCATGTGAACGTGCCATTCATGGAGATTTCATTGGTGACATGCATTGTGTCGAGAGTTAGTCTTTGTCTGCACATCTTTCTCACACCACTGACTGTTCACCACTTGGGCAAATCGCTCGTGCACTGCTGCTTGCCCCACTTTTGGTCAAAGAACATCTAAGCCCCACCAGCTTCTTAGCTCCAGGTGCATCCAGACCACACCCCCAGGCCTGTCTGAGCAACCCCGTTTTGAAAGTCCAAGCACACAACATGGACAAAGCCGCCATCAAAAGCCACGTGGTCCAGGCTGAGTGGAAGCTACACATCTGGAAGGAATTTGGGGGAACAGCAGCAAGTCCTGATGAGACAAGAGGATCTGGGAAGTTGGAGGAGTTATGCTAGAGTCCTTCACAGCCCTACCAACAGGTTGATATTACAATTGTTGCGCAGTGTTTCATCACTTCGCCCTTCCCTGGTGAGGGAATCTATGGGCACAGGGCAACACCTCATCGCCTTCCAGCCCCTCACACCTCTGCTTCCTCTCCTCCAAGCACACTGACCTGCAGCCCAAATCATCATGGTGCTTGATGTGATGTAGCAACTGACATGGGGGATGGCTGACCAAGACAGTATGACAGAGGAGGTGCCTGGGGGGTGAGCAGTTCTCTCTCTTTCTCTCTCTCTCTGTCTCTCCTGATGGTGCACAATCTTACTGCTTCTCTGGCTCAAGGACACAAAACTTCTTGAGTTAGGGATGCCAGCAGCAAACTGTCCTATGGGAAGAGCAAAACTTGAGGCAGGGAAGTGATGGAGAAACTGGATGGTAATTTCCAAGATGTGATGCCGGTGGAAAAGGGTAGGGATGAGTGCTGTCCATCGTCCATGCGCAGAACTCTCAGGTTCATCAGCGAGGAGACCATGGCCTCTCGACACTAATCTTAGAGTGGCTTCATTTCCAGTGGGATGCCCAGAAGATGATTTTTTTTAATTGCATGACTCTGCTGACTAAGAGCTGTGTCACACCATTAAAACCTCTTTCACTTTTCCTTCTTGTAACTTGCTAGAACAATGATCGGGCAGCTCCCACAGCCCCCAAAATTTTGCCTAATGGTTGGCTCCCATTAGGGCAATATATGGTGCTTGCTTGTTGGTTCACTCGCCATAACAGGGGAGCAGACCTCATCTTGGTGAGAGTATGTTGGTATGGTCCTCTATGGGTCAGTGTGATGTGGTGAGGTGAGGAGACCTGCCAAAGCAGGGCTTGGGCAAGAGGAGCAGTTCTTCTGATTAGCCCAGGCAGGTGGGAAGCAAAGGGTCCTTCACTTGCTGCAGGCTTCGGTTAGCTGGTGCCACAGCAACTCAGACTGCCCTGCAAACCTTGTAGAAGTGCCCAGGCAGCAGAGAAGGAAGGGGCAGTGACAGGGGGACATGACTGCTGCACGGGTGGTGGGGGCTGCATGAGCAGCAGGGCTCCTTGGGCAGCGCAGCTGGGGAAGGGGCAGAGATTGCATCCCAGTAGGCCCTTCTTTCCCTGCCTGTCCTCATGGTGCACCAGGAGCTCCCTCCTGGCCTCCCAGGGCATGCTCACCATGCAGCAAAATGGGCCTCAGCGAGTAAAGCAGTGTGACACCGCGGTGGCTCCAGCCATGTCCTGAGGAAAGGCGTGTGGATGTTTCTGTACATAACAGAGGGGTCATGGGTGGAGACAAGGAGAAAGACTTACCTAGGAGCCAGCCAGTGAGGAGAGCACGTCCCAATGGGTCTGTCCTTCTCCACAACTGTGACATTTGCTCCCCATTCAGCCACGCACAGGCGCATACGCACACCCCGTGAGCTCCACCACGCACGTGCTACAGGAGCGCTCCTGGGGCGCTCTCCTTCCCCACGCTCTCCGTCACACACAGCCAGGCGGGCACTCAGCCACCTGCTGCTGGCGATGGCTCTGTCTGTGACACACAGCTACGTGGTGACCTCCTGAGGAAACCAGGAGAAGGCGTGTGCGTGCCTGTGCCTGTGCCTGCGGGAGCACACGTGTGTGCCAGGAAAGGGAGGAGGGGGCGCAGAGCAGGAACCTGCCTCCGCGGTGCCACCGTCACCTCCCAAAATCATTCAGCCTTCCCAGCTGGAGCCAAGATTCATCCTCTAGACCTTGAGAATGAAGGCCAGTCCCTTCTTCTTGCTACACGGTGGGGTGGTTAGAACTCTCCTCATTAACAGTGTTATATACATATAAATATATATATATATCTATATCTTTATATATATTTTTCCCCAGCACTGTAGACATGAGCTGAACTTCTCTTTAACGAAACGAGAAAATGGCCATTTTATTTTTTGCCATTGTTTTGGTTTTGAAACTAGCTCTGTGAAAGAAAGTTTTAAAAGCGCAAGTGTGTGTGTAAAAGAACCGATCAAAAAAACTAAACAACCCAACAAACAAATGAACAAACCCAGTGATGGAAAAAAAAAAAAGAAGCTTTTTATTTTTTTCTTTTCTCAATGTATTTAACTTCTGTTATCTCGTTTCTGTTTCTTTACATGTATGAATGCTCTGCTCTTCTGTGATCTTAAAAAAAAATACAAAAAAATACAAAAATTAAATAAACGTGAAAAGGAGGTAATGTTTCTTCATTTTCCCTCCCTTCCTTGCATACTCTGGCTTGTCTCCTCTTTGATCATGTCTAGTGATGACTTCCTAGCCTACAGGGGGAATTGTGGGCCAGGCTACCCCTTCCCTCACCTTCCTTGGAGGGGCAGGGTGGCAAAGGACTGCAAGTGGGGCAGGGGCCAGTGGCCTGGGAGTGAGGGTGCTGTGTCACCCCAAGCAGTCTGGCCCCTGCAGTGCAGTGCCTGGGGATGAAGAGAGCAGACTGGCTGGAAACAGATATGAAATGGGGCTGCCAGGAGGAGAGGAGAAGTGCCGTAGGCAAAACTGCAGTGCACAGCCCTGAAGTCAGCACTTGCCTTCAGCTTCTTGTTTGTTTAGGGGTTTTTTTAATTAGGTAAATTGCATGATTGTATGTGTGTGTGCAGATAGAGTTTGGGATCAAGGCTGCAGTCCCAGGAGGAGAAGAACAAGGAAGCTGATGGATGGAATGGGCTGAGGCTGAGCTGCTTAGGCAAGCACAGGACAAGAGCACCAAAAGACAGAGCATGATGGTGGAGATGGTGGAGAGAGAGAAGGAGGGTGGTGGGGAAGGAGGCAGGAATGCTGGCCAGAAAACAGCAGGATGCAGCACTGGAGAGGCCAGGCTTTATGACAAGGAGGGAGTGGGGAAGCAGGGGAATGGAGAGGGCATGGGGCTTGGAATGAGGGCAGCTGGGGCAAGGGGGAGAGGGGCAGGAGTCCTGTACCATGGGCACAAGCAGGCATGAAAGGACTAGGTTAGAAGGGAGCAGGAAGAAGAGGGCAGCAGAGTAGCCTGGGCAATATTACAAGGAAACATAGCCAAAGGGGTGAAGAAACCAAAAAGCAGGAAAAACCTGGTCAAAGGAGAAAGCAGCACCTGGGCATTTTAAATGTGAGGGACATCTACAGCCAAATGACTATAATGGGGGTGTCTCTTCAGCATGTAAGTGCCACCTGTCTATCACAGCCTGGCATCACTGTCCTTCTCCCAGTGGGAGAATCTCCACTTCCTGGTGGCCTCCAGGGACGCAGCTGACTGTGCTACTGCACAGGGCAGCATGTGCCTGCACCCAACACCAGGGCAGCAGCACGAGGCTGCACATGGTCAGGCTCAGCTTGGGCTGCAGGAGAGCCTGGCTGCAGCTCTGAAAGGGAGCTCTGGAAGGTGGTCTTGTCCTCGCTCACTGCTGGAGCATGAAAACCAGGCCTTCTTATTTCTGTTTCTGCTCTGTCCACACCTATGTGGTGCCTTCACTGCCTCTGTGTCACCTTCCACTGTCTCTCCTGTTGCCAATTTACAGTTCACTAGGGCAGAGACTCGAGACCTGCATACAAAACAGGAGTATATTCTATGAAAAGTTATATATAATTTTGTTTCTGGAACATAACACATAGGACGATGTAAGCCTGGTTTCTAGTAGAGTACAGACTTGTTTCTTAAATTGCATGAAACTAAATAAAAGTGAAGCTGTCAGAAGCTCGGCACAAACAGTGGGCTAAGCAGAGGTACATCACTGAGCACGAGGTGCAAGCGGAGTGGTGAACATGAGTGTGAGCGGCACTTACCACACCTTTGCTCTGTGAGACCGAAGAGAAGCGATGGGATATGAACTCTCCTCCATCACCCTCGCTCCTTTCCATGGTGCTGGGAGAGCCAGGAAGTGCAGCACGGAGGATCACGGCAGAGCTGGTGGCGAGAGTGCCAGGGCAGGGGTACCACTGTGCTCTATGGATGTTAAGGTCGGTACTGAGCTTTCCTGGCTGGTCACTGAGGTGGAAACAGGCCGGGTTTGTGGTGCTGTACATGAATGACACCAGCACTACCAGGGCTTCACCTCAGTGTGTGCTCTGAGCACACTTGGAAAAGCTGTCTTTGCTTTTCTACCTCCATCACCTTAAAGCTGAGGCTAAAAAGAAGTAACAAGATAAACCCTGACAAGCACAACTCCTCCTTTCATTAACATTTTAAATGGTTATTTTTAATGGTACATTTAACTAACACTAAGTTATCCATGGGAAGACAATTTGGCTGTTAACACTGGCATCTGCTTAACAAACAAGCTTTGCATTTGGTGAGGCGTGAGCATAACACCAATAGTACTCCTTGCTAACAGCAGACTCATTAACATTAATTCCTGCTTTTACCACCATGAAGAGCTTTTTGTATCTGTAAGAGCAGTTATTAGATGCACCCCATTCTCACTGCAAAAGGAACATAGGAAATTATTAGCAGTGATGCAGACCTACCAGTAAATGAGGATCTGAATTCCTAGCACTTACCATAATTCAACATTTCCAGAAGAGTAAAAGTGAGGAGATGTTCTGGGGACTGTGTTCTTCATCTTTCCTCACTGAGGAATTTGAACTATATTCAAAGACAGCTAAATTGCAGGTGGAAATTAGTTAAGGGTCATGGTACTCAAAGGCTATGGGAAAATGTGTGTGCATAAAAACATCTTGCAATTCAGCCAAGACTGGCTTTTGCTATCCAAAGCACATATTGTCAGAATGGGCAAAGAGCTGGTTTTAGAGAGGTAAACTGTGATGGATAAAACACCAGAACCTGAGGTGCAGCCTCACCAGTGCCCAGTACAGAGGGACAGTCACTGCCTTGATCCTTCTGGCCACACTATTGCTGATACAGGCCAGGATACCATTGGCCTTCTTGGCCACCTGGGCTCATGTTCAGCCACTGTCAACCAGCACCCCCATGTCCTTTTCTGCTGGACAGCTTTCCAGCACTCTTCCCCACTCTTCCCCAGGCCTGTTTCACTGCATGGGGTTGTTGAGAACGAAGGGCAGGACTCGGCACTTTGCCTCACAATCTCCTACTGTTGGTCTCAGCCCAGCAATCCAGCCTGACCAGAATCCCTCTGCAGAGCTTCCTACTCTGCAGCAGATCAACACTGCCACACTTAGTGTCATCTGCAAACTGACTGAGAACAAACTGAGCTTTCATCTGAAAGCTGGAAATTGCTTTGTTTTCCAGAGAAATGTCTGCACCTAACACCTTTTTATTGGTCTGTTGTCTGTGTTATGAACTCTGTCCACACATGGCATGTGTGGTATCTGTAAAAACTTGAGAACACGTTGGAGAGTATGAGCTTTACACAATGCTTTCTGATGTTTAATACTTTCAGAGCATATGGTTTGTAGAACATTTACTGCTTCCTCTTCAAAAGTGTCACCTTTCCAGTCCAGCTTAAAAATGGTGCATTGACCAGGAAACTAGAGGAAGGAATGTTTGAACCATTACCACAAAGAGGAAGGCACTAATTGAAACACATAATGGACTTGTCATACATTCCAATAACTTGGATGATAAATCTGATTTTAGGTCTTTTGAAATATTACAAATGATTACAAAATGCTGACCAGGAATAATGTCACTCTGCCAGTTGAAAGCTACTCCAAAATCTTTACAGAGCTGGAGGGCAGCAAGTCATCCTTTACGCTTGGTTTGGAAATCACGCCTCGGCATTGATCTGCTGCTGCCCCATCTTTGGGTGCTAATGTTTTTATCCAAGTCTGTGCCCAGGATTCTAAGGTTGCAGTCCCCTGATACCTGTGTTGACAGGATGCTCTACTAGCAGGGGCAGAGTTTGTGGAAGTCACTGGTAGAAGTGGATGATCCCACCTTCTTCTGCCAGTTCAGCATGTGAATCTGGGTTTTCCATCTCTTGGAGCCCAGCCTCCCAGGCTGTTTCCTTAGCTTGCAACCTATTTTGAAATGCAGTCCTCCCAGATGGAGAAATCACTCCTGGGTCTGAGCCTCTCGAGGATGCCACGCAGACAGAGGGTCAGTGAGGCACTTGACACAAGTGCAGGAATCCAGCAGAGCTTCAGTCTCTCACAGTGCACCTGGCTTCCAGTCCTGGCCCTGCATTCCTGTAGGGAATATATTGTTCACTTGAAGTGGCTTCACTTGGCAAAGGTTGTGGAAAACAGGCACTGAGCAGCCATCCAGAGCACCCACGAGCTGCTGGCAAGCTTGAGCTAAGACTATGCATCCTCTTTGAAATGTGGTTTGGGAAGCCTGCTCGAATAAAGGCTGCCTTGCCTGCCTGTGGGTCCATCACCCATTGTAGAGTGGCCTGAGAACTTCCAGCCATGTAAAACCTCTCCCAGATCATCTCACTGGCTGCTGACTTTACTGGTTTGCCTAACAGAGCCAAGACAACCCTCTTCCCAGCACCAGTGCTTGTGTGCTGGTTGTCTGTCTAGTGAAGGGTGGGGTGGGCTCACCACATCTTTCCATGAACGATCCTTTTCTCAGCCTGAAATTCCTGCCACCACAGAGCCTCGCACACCTCCAGCACAGCCTCCTGCCACTGATCAAAGCTCTTCCTGAGGCCCAGGAGTGACGATGTGCAGAGGTTCATTGCTGGAGGCAGCTGCTGGTGACAGGGCCCTGGTGCCTCTGTGGGTGTGTGGCCTCCCTCGCTGCGGCTGGGGCAGAGCAGGAGCAGCGCTGCCGTTCCCACCCGCGGCACACAGCGGGGATGAGCACCGTGCCACGCTCCAGAGCAGTCTGCTCCTGCTGCTGGTGGTGCCGGGCTCTTCTGCTCAGCTGCTTTTCTGGGGCAGCTGCTGGCACAGCAGAGCTGCTGACAGGCACCAGGGCAAGCCTCCCACGCTGCAGGATGGGGCTGCAGCTGGCACGGCCCCGGTGCCCAGCACAGGCCGCAGTGTGTGCTCTCTTAGTGGGGCACATCGTGCACCAGAGCCCAGGCAGGCCTTTCACTGCCAAGTGATCTGGCAGCAAGCGGGAGGAACGGGTGTGTAAGCAAGGTCTGGGGCTGCTGTCTGCTTGAGGATGTTGTGGTGGGGCACGTCCCCAGGGAGATGCTCTTCTTGGAGTGCTCGAGCACCAGAGGGATGTGGAAAAGACATGAGGATTCGTGCTGCTGGCTGCAGAGACAGATCCACTCCCTGGGGGCAGAGGTAGCCCTCTTTGTAAGCCAACAGCTGAGAGCCAGCTTCTAACTCCAAGCAAACCCTGAATCAGCTTGAGGGCAAAGACCAGAAGCTCAGAGGACATTTTCAGTGCTGTCCAAACCCTTCCTCTTCTACTTGTTACCCCCATTAGCTAATTGAAATGGAAATCAAGAAAGATATCAAACATCTCTCAGAAGGGGCTGTAACACTTGCAGATAAAAGTTGGCAATTGCTCTAAAGCACCTCCCTGGCCCCTGCCCCAGGCAACTACCCCAGGCAGCAATGTGTCCTTGGGAACAGGAGAGATGGGGCATCCAGAGGCAGATAGATCAGACTAACAGCATCTGATTGCCACTGAGTGATAGCTGAGTTAATAAACCAAGAGATGTTAAGGAGAGTGACTGAAGAAAGGGGGAAAAAAGGCACTGGAGGCACTTTGTGCCTCTAATGATGGCTGTGATGTGGCAAATGAGGGAAAATTAGCACCACACAGACAAATGGAAACTGATTTCAAGAGGCACCGAATGAGACAAAATTGCAAAGAGAAGCTCAGAAGATTGATTCCATAGCAATGAATCTTTATCTCCCAAGGAATCCAGTGTTCGCACTCACTCACTCACTCACTCACTCCTTTGGTCACTGTCTGTACTCTGGGAGCTCTCCTTCCATCCCTTTTAGTGATCCCTCTTGTTCTTATTAAATAGTAGAGCTGAGAAAACAGTTACTCAGAGCAGGAGCATGAATTTGCTTTGATGCTATCCTCCCTCCCACCTTTTTTAATTTGTGTCTGCAGCAGTTTTTTGCTGCACTGAAAGTGAACAGGAGCAGGAACTCATCACTACTCTGGTGGCCAAAATCTGTAGTGTTCAGCTTCACACAACAGTCTGAGAAACTGGGATGGCCTGACCACAGCTAAGGTCAGGGAGGTTTGGCTTGGGACACAAGGAGAACGACTGTGTGAGGTGGTTTGTGCTTGTACGCCAGAGGGAATAGTCCCCTTCCTCAGTCTGTTGGGCAATTTAAATTAATGAATTGCTGAACTCTGTTCATCTCCAAAGCACTGGCGATGCCATTGCATTCTCTTGCTTTGTGTCTGTGACATGTGGTTGTTTCATAGTCTTGCCCTAAGGGACAAAACCTTGTCGAGGTAGGGAAGAGGTGCATGTCATGAGGAAGTAGCCTGTGCACTGCTCCATGCATCCTTCTGCATCTGGTACTGACTCCAGGGTCACCCGTGAACAAGGAACAAGGCTTGACAGCCAGGCCCAGGTCTTGTGTTCAGTCAAAGGAATGCAGTAATTTAGGGAGTGGCAAGTCTACAGCCTGGCACTCTCCCTGTGGCAGCAGTTTCTGTCCAGTGCTTACAAACAGCAGGGACTCATACCAGAGGTGGACTAGTACCTGTCTGAAGTCCTTATTGACACCTCCTGAGCTAACTGTGCCAGACCGGACTCATCGCCCTGGATTAAGCCTCCCTTTAAAACTTTGGCACCAGCTTGGAGTGAGAGGTTACTCAGTGGTGAATTAGGCATGAATGGGGGTTTTTTGCCTTATCTTATGTATTTGGATCATTCTAAGAGAAAGAGCACAGGGACACTATTTGTGCTCACCCTCAGCTCATCAGCTCTGTCATCTGAAAAGGTTACTGTCATTACTGTGCAATTTTGATTCTTGGCACAGACACCTTCTTCAAGGGCCAGGCACCCATGTGGTAAAAATCAGCATTGATGTACCAACACCAATGAGTCTGCTGTGCTGGCTAGTGAGCTCCTCTCCCAAGGCAGAGCTCTTAGACATAGAACCTATCAAACAGAAGGGATTCACCCCTGTCACATAATGAAGGGCCTCTGTGTTTGACAGGTGCCACAGAGGCAAAGGACAGGTGTGGCACCTGCTCTGGAAGCTCAAAGTCCTGCTATTCTATAATGGCAAACTTACCCCAGAAACTTAATTTGCAGGACATCCCATTTAGCTGAGCTGCCCTTTGTACAGCAGCCCTTGAGAAAGGCTGCCTGGGCTGTGACTGTTCTGTGCACACCCTGTGTTTGCAGCAGGACCAGTGATGCTGGGCTCACCAATCCCTCTGATGCTGGTTGCACATCTACATCCCTCCAATGCCAGCAAATGACCGTAGGCAAACCCATCAGAGGCGTGGGCTGAGTCTCACCCAGGGGTTGGCAGGTACCAGGCTGCTCTGGTAACTTCCTTGTAGTGAGTAAATTAGCTAAACCAAAGCCGGTCTCCAGACACTTTGTGAATAAAGACAAAATAAGTGTTTGTTGGTGCTCATCTCCTTGTTTTCTACTCTTGTTCTCTTACTTCTCTGTTATCTGAATCTCCTTTCCACCTTTATTGGCGTGAGGTGGTTATTTTCCTTGCTGGGTTAGTGCTTGTCTCTTCCCTTTCTGTTTCTCATGCATGAGTTTGTCGAGCAAGCACAAGCCATTTGGCCCACATTGATTATTTATGAAGGTGGGAACCTTTTATCTCGGCTGCTTAGTAACTTAACACTGGTGTAGAGAGGCTGCCTGCAAGAAGCTGCACGTCTTGCAAGAGCTGGGAGAGAGGGAAGGAGGCTGAAGCGTTCCGGTATCTGATAGGAAAGGCATGGAGAAAGGGAGACAAATAGGGCTGAACTCACTCTAAAGGGTGATTTATCTATAATGCCACCAGAAAGTAGGGGTAAAATTATACCCCTGGGATTTGGTAGTGCTTTGCCTTCACCTTGCAGAGTTCCTAAGAAAATATCAGTAAAAAGTGAGGCCCATTATTATAAATTCCAAAAAGAAGGGATGAAATTTTCAGGAATGAGTGGAATGAGAACATGGCACCTCTGCTTTTGTACCCGCAGATGCCTCACAGTTGCCTGGGTGCCGGCTGTACAGCCTGACTTCTGTGAGTGAGGGCAGAGCCAAAAAGAACAAAAGATTTCCAGCTCAAGCCAGGCTTAGTGGGAGAGGCGTTGCAACCCTCCAGTGAGGCTGCATACCGTGATTTCTGCAAAACCAGGCAAGTCACGCACTTGTAATGGGTCACTGGCACCTGGTCAGGTGGAAACAGAAAATGTGTTTGCCTCCTCAGCCCCCGCCCTTTCCTAGCCCAGCTTTTTGTATTTTCTCTCTTTTCGTTGCCTATCTGCTCACACTGCACCCCACTAGTCCAGAAGATGGGGGAACAAATACATTTGGCCAAGTGTTCACAAAGACATTTGCAGAGGGTCACCCATATGAAATGTGCTGTTGAGAGGATCCGTTCTCAGGATCCAACACGCAAATACAAGCCTGGCAGCCTGGAAAGGTGTTGTCCTTTTCCTGAATACATAAGTATGCAGGAAGGCAAATTCATTGTGTGTTGGAAACTGCTCTAGAGCAAAACAAATAGATCAACACCAAAGGACAGGAGCTGAACTGTTTTATGAATGGAGATGCTATTAGAGTGCACTGCAAACAGGATAATGGAATATCAGCTGAAATTTCATTTTACTGTTACTACTAAATCAAAATCCTACACAGAGTTTAATATAGTCCTCCTAAAAATTTCCTGTCACTTCTGCTCTTCCCTTCATCCAGCGACAGCTGAATGTGTCAGATTCCAATCTGTCCCATGGCTTATGAAAAAAAATGTTTTATGGAAAAAATATTTTATGGGAACATAAATTTAAATGCTGCTCCAGCATCAGTGCCTTTCAGACAGAAAATGTTACCAGAGCTGCCTTTGAGGTGACCAGCCAGAGCAGAATATGGTTAATGTGAGGAGAGGAGGAGGGCACTCTGCCCCCTCCTTTAGCTGCCTGCTGTCAGGATGTGCCATGATATTCTCTGGTGGGATGAAAGTGGGACAAGGACAGGGCATATCTGGGAGGCATCCGCAGTCAGCCAAGTAAGTACACACATGCACCATGGGTCCTGAGCCTCATTTAGCGAAGCACAGATCCCACGGATCTCTGCCATCCTTTATGGCTTTCTCCTCCACAACCAGAGCAGCAGGAATAGCTGTGGGGGGAGGCTGATGTCTCTGTGGCAGGGAGACTCTACCCCAGCATGAATTCTCAGAGCCAGCTGTGAGGGGAGGAGGTTCAGCTCTTGGGGTCCCTCTCAGCTGAGCCAATACCCAAATGCAGGCACCATGAGCACGTTCTGCTCTTCACCCAGCCACTGCGCCAGGCTTTCCATGAGGCTGGCTGAACAAAAGGCAAATCTAATTTTCCCCTCCAGCAGTCTCAGTGGCAGCAGAAAGCAGGGCTGAGCTGTTCTGAGCAGCTCAGGGATGCTTTGCTGTGGCTGCCATGCAGGCTGCAGGGCTCTCTGGCTGCCCCATCTCCAAAACCTGCTGCTGCCCCTGATTCCCCTGTTCCCCAGCAGGGAGCAAGGGGTGCACCCCCAGTCACTGATTCAGTAGTACTTTGCCTTCCCTATGTCAAGGCCTCCTAAAATCCTCGTTTTCCTTCCCTGTTACACCAGCTCCTGTGTCACCACGTGGCAAGGCTGCCCGGTGCAGGTGGCTGTGTCACTCTATTGCTGGTTGAATGACAGTGGCATTTAAACCTGGATATTAACAGAAGCATAAGGGATGACTGGCTGTGCCCATGTGCAGTGCCAAGGCTCTGGGCACAGCTCAGCTGGCACCGAGCAGCTACTAACGGGCAGCTGAGTGAGCTCAAAAGGTGTTTCTACCTTAAAATTTGATCTTACGAGCTGGCTAGGGATGAACTAAAATAAAGTCCCACCCTTCATGAGCGGAGTTTTCTGTGACAAGCGTATTCCGAGCCGCAAGGACAGGATGCGCTATTTAGGGCAAGGCAGAGGCAGGCAGCACATCATGCGGGAACGTGCTCTCCCCAGGCATTCCACTTATCGGAGCGCTCACCTACAGACACGCCCCCTGAGAAACCTTCTCCCTGGTGGGTGTTTGGCTTACACAGGCATTCCCCAGAGATAGTCCCTGGAGATAGTTTTAGCCTGAGAGAGGAGCTGTCTTCATGGCATGTATTTTTAACAAGGCTTAAAGGTATGTTTTATTCCCATCCCCTTTCCTGCAGAATAAATTCTTCGGGGCAGAGCAGTTACTGATCTGATCTGCCCGAAATCCTGAGAGATTGGCTCAGTTGTGTGTTCTGTCGCAGCCTCTTCCCACGCCCCTGAGCAAGCGGCAGAGCCCTGCCGCCCACCCAGGAGGAAGGTACCACGACATGTCTGGAGGGTCTAAGCCCTCACAGCTCTCTGTTGTCATAATTATCCTTCCTACAGCGCTCCAGGGGTTGTGCAGATAACACTGATAAGAGTACTGACAGCTCCTGGGTGCAGGGTGATAGAAATGCTGTGATGCTGAGGCTGGCAGACTTCTGAGGTCTGGAGGCAGCACCAGCAATGTGAGGCAGTCCTTAAGTCTTGGCAAGACTAACATCAAACTTGAGCTACCTGGGCCAGCTACCTGGGCACCCAAATGCTGCTGGAGCATCTTATTTATTTGTGATGGCAACCAACAGCCAAGTGCCTGTGGGAGCAAAGGCCTGTTCATACAAACGGTCTTGAATAGCTAATGAATTGGGATGTGGAAGACTGGGCAAAATGGTTTAAATTTTCCTTTATGAACAGAGAGGAGAAGTCAAAACTCCTTGTGTAATCATGCCCAGGTGGAGAAGTGAACCTGTGTTTGGGAACTCCCCCCTTGCTTCAGATCAAAATGCTGGTTTGATTATATCTCTCTGACACCAGGATTTGTGTTTTAAATGGAGATTCCTTGCCATGTGATGATAAGCACAGTAGAGGCAGAAAAGTGTTCCCTGTTCTGGCCTCTGTGGTCCCCAAGCTCCACAAAAAGGCAGTAAATTAGTGAAGTGTGACCTTAATAGCCCTAAATGCTTCCAGCGTGTGTAACATTGTGCTAGGATCATCATCATCATGTGGGTTTTGCCAGTGCAATGCCACAGGGAAGGAAATAAAGTCAGCTACAGTTGTCTGAAGAGTCCAGGCCTTGTCAGGCTCACAAATAATAACTACAGAATGATGAGGGGAAGCCTGAATCTTTCTTCCATCTGTGCTTAGCACCTCTGTGAAATCGCCTGGGAGGTTACATGAGGGTTTGTTTGTTGTGGGGCTGATAGTAAGTGCACTGACTAAAAGCAAAGACGTGGCCATGATCCTTGTAGATGCCCACAGCCTCAGTCCAGGAGATCCTTCAGAAAAGTTTTGAAGAGCCATGAATAGTGCTATTTCTTACAGGAGGTGCACTTTGCTGCCTCAGAAAGTGCTTTCTTTTCTTACCTCAGCAGTGTGTTTTCTGACTGCCTCAGCTAAACCAGGCAGCCCTTGCTTCTCTAGAAAGTGCCTGTCTGCTGAGGACACAGATGAGCCAGGGTACAACCCACGGATGGCAAAACTTCAGAGTTCCACACTTCTTGGTACTTAGATTCTTGATTTTTGTCTTTTTACAGAGAGAAATTGCCCGACTATGGACCCGGCATGTTTAAATCTCTGATCTGGCCCAGTTAAAACTGGGATCATTCACATCTCTATCCTGCATGGAGAGACTGCTGCAAAAAATCGGAGGTAGCCAAGTCTCACCCTGAGACACTCTTGATGCCTTGAGAGGCCACCTAAAACAGAGACGAGACAAGACTAAGGGAATAAAGGTAGGTATTTATTTGAAAGGCCTTCAAAGGTACACCCTGGGGAGCCAGAGGCTACTGCCAAGATGGACCCCAAGATGGACGACAGGTCACGAGTTCTTCACACTTTTATAAGTTTGGTTCATTTACATATCCGGGTTAATTCTCCAATTAAAGCTTCAGTCAATTATGTAGTTTCCCCAAGCTTGCCCCCCCCTTCCAGAGGCTTTGGTTTACATTTTGGGCCTAGGACAGTCTGAGTGTCCTTGGACAGCAGGTCTGGAGAGGTTTTGTTATGTCTACCTAGCATGAGAGAGCAGAAGTTAGCAGGCTACAAGAAACTTCAGCGTTACACACCAGGCAATACAGGATTTGAAAAATATGAAAGTTAAAACCTAAGGCATCAGTCTCAGTGTCTGCTCATGCCCTGCTGCTGCTTTACAAACTTCTCTCTTCCTTCCTAGTAATAAATAAATAACCAGAAAGCCCAGCAGCTCAGATGTGAGGGCCCGAGCTCTTTTTCAGGAGCTGTGTTTGGCAGTGGAGGAAAAACATGCAGACTCATTCATGGAGCTGCTGCGTGGAGCTGCCCTGGAAGAGCCTGTGGGCGTATGCTGAATGCTTAGTAATTAAGCTGATTCTGGGCATGCTGATTATCATTTCAGGGAGATGTGGAACATCCTGCAAATACTTGCATAAACATCTGATTCCCAGGACACACGCAAGCACGCGTGTATGGGTGTATGGGAGGGAAGGGGAAGCAGCCTGACTAGTGAGTGTTTTGAGAGCAAGAATAAATAGGTGCTGTTGCATCTGTGACTTTGTTTTGGTTTTTAATCCAGCGGGGAGGAACCACAGGAAATGGTACATTTACAATCCTCCTTTCTGTCTCTGTCAGCCAGAATGAACGACTCATCAGCATGCAGATTTTTCTCTTTTTGTTCATCAAAGCAATAATGCAGAGAGAAGCCAAGCGAACTTGGAAGCCCACTGTTGAGCATCTCTTGTACTTTTTGCAGTGATAGCACTGGTGGAGGACCACTGTTTTCCTAGAACACTATCCAGGTCCTACTGTTGTCCATGGAGTCCTTGGTAAAAATTTACTTAGGACTTTAAACTGCATGCTTTTAGGAGTGTGTTTGCTCCAAAAAAGGTTTGACTCTGGAGCAGAGTTGTGAGAGTTGCACCTCTCCCCACCCCCAAAATCATAGAGTCATAGAATGTTTTGGGATGGAAGGGACCTCAAAGATCATCTAGTTCCAAACAACACCACCACCCCAACCTCCCTGCCATCAGCAGGGACACCTTTCATTAGAATCTTAGAGATATTTGGTTCTAGACTTTGGTGGGGACATATCAGTTAGTTAGACTATTAGAGCCCTGGTTTAGTACCTAACAGGTCTGAAAAATGCTCTGAGATCCCACCTGCCCCGATCTTTGGGGCCATTTCATACACCAGAGTGCAATGGCACTATTTATTACACCCTTTCTCCACACTTCCCAGCAGGATCCTTGCTGTGCCAAGTACTGCGGACAGGGCATTCGTAATCCAGCTTCTGTGCTTCTGTGCTGTCTCACGGAAGCTCTGGACTTTCCCTGTATCCTAGCGCAGCATTAGTGCTAAGGCGAGGAGGAAACTAATTGCCTCCAGGCATTTTTGTCAGCCTGTGAGATTCTTACAGAGCTCTTGGCCTTGCACATTATGAAGACAGGCAGGGAGACAGACATGGGTGTATCTGTGTGAGAGGGGTGGGGGCAGCAGCTCCAGACAGCACGCTCTGCTTAATTGGTTTCCTTCCTTTCCCACTTTTAATCACCTCCCTGTGCATGCTGCCCAGGGCCCATTTCCAGTCATTTTGCAGGCCTAGTGAGAGGGCCATGGAGCAGCACAGGAATGGATCACTTCCCAGAAGTCCCTGGTCAGAGGCACAGGTCCCTTTTTCTGGCTCCCTGGCTCCACAGCAGCCTACTTTCCACCCAGTCCCTCTTCGATGCTCGTTAATGGAGAAGGAGGTGAGCATGAAATGGACTGCTAAAACCTATGAATATTTCAGAGGAAAAAGTCAAGGGACTCCATTAAATCCTGTTCAGTCTCTGCAAATGGAGCTGGGGGGTGGGTGTGCTGCTTAATGAGAAACTCCAGCGCCGTGTGACCGCATGATGCTTTTCTCCCTTCTGCAGCTTCCCCATAGAGTCACCCAACACTACTGCCATCCTCTCCTTTCCCAGACAAGTCCAAACAACTCTGCTGTCAGCCATGTCTCCTGCTGCCTCAGCCTGCCTCTACACACCCCCCCAATATTCACCACCCAGTTGTCCCCAGATGTACCTCTTCCCCCTATCACACTCACAGCATGAGGGACTCCCCCTGAGCTGCCCAGCATCCCAATGTCCTACAGCAGCCCACCAGCTAGCAGCACACTGTTTATCAGCATCCTTTCCAGCTCGCCTGCTATCTTCCCCCAGCCCCTTCCCAAGCCCCTATCCTGATCACAGCCTCCTCCAGACAGCTGCTGCCCCCCCATCAGCAAACAGCAAGAGCGGCGGCAGCTTTCAGAGCAACAGACAGAGCCTGACAGCCCCATATGTTTCAACAGAGACAGTTCCTCCCTCTAATGGGCCCAGAGGAGCATGGCTTTCAAAGGATTCGGCGTGGAAGTGACAGGCTGGAAAGTCTTATTAATGGTCTGTGCGCCAGCGAGGGGCCGGGAGCAGCGCGTGCCAACAGCCCAGAGGCCACGGCCAGGCAGAGCCAGCCCTCCCCAGCCATCAGCATCCTGCCACAGCCCATGCCCTGGGGCGAGCAGAACCCTTCCCTGGGATGTGAGATGGGATGGTGATGCCCCTGAGGCCTTCGGCTTTTTCCTAGGGACCAGTCAGCATGTGAGGTCTTTCCAGACCATGCACCCTGCACTGCACCCTGTTCTTCCAGCCCTGACTGCAAAACGTGCCCTGTGAGGTGTCTGGCACCAGGCTTGGCTGTCATGCGTGGAGAGGAGCCTGGGGGAGACAACCCACAGCTGTAGGTCTCCTGTCTCTTTGCTGCTGAGAAGCAGTGGGATCAAGGAAGCCAAAGTGCCAGCATGCAGGAACTGCTCAACCCTTTGCCGGGTGCTGGCATTCAAACCGGAATTGTCTCCTGGCCTTCAAGTGACTTCTAAAGAAGGTGACCTGTCTTCACTCACAGAGCTGCCCCTCATAGGTAACTTCTCCATGGTTTCCAGGAACATTGGTCTTCCACATCCAGGGGCTGAAATGTCTCTGCTCAGACAACAGCACACGCTTAGGCCTCCAGGAAGTGTGGCAGCTTCTTAGCTTTCACTCTGTTTTTCCTAATTCACTCAGGTCTGCCTCAAAAGGAAAGAGACCCAAGAAGGAAAGACTCAGGCCCTGGGCAAACACAAGGAAGGAGCCTCTGCCCCACAGCACACACAATGAAATCATCTCTGCACTTAAACAATGAGCTGCTGCACAGACAGGCATTGAATGAGGCTTCATTGAAATTTAAGCCACAGACTGTACACGAATAAATGGTGAAGGACAGGCACACCTGGTGTAGAGGGGGAAAATGGAACCCTCTACATTAGACCTCACCTCCAGTGAGAGAAACTATTTCTCCCTCTCTGGGTCAGGGTCCTAAGGATTGCCACAAAACCCTTCAGAAGATGACTGTCTCAAGATAAGAAAAGCATAATTATGGGCTCAGCAGAGGAAGGCCTCACCAGCGGTTTTCAGTTCACCCCAATTAACCCTTCCTTGTTATCCAGCCACCGATGACCTGTACCACCCTTCCTCTCTCTCACCACAAATAATGAATCTTCTCTCTCTTGGCTTAGCATCCACCTATTGCTCCCAAAGTGATAATTACATTTTACTCGTAACTTGCTTAATCAACTACCATAATTAAATTAAGCAGTGCCTTTCTACCTGTACCCAGGTTGTAGTTTGGGTTGTAGGCTGATGCATTTGCAGAGACCCAAGTGCCCCAGTCTGTTTTGTACAAGCTACCACCTCTCTGCAAACCCTGCCTCTCAGCCAGAGTCAGTGGTGTTCCTCTGAGAGAAATGGGCTTTCACTTCCTAGCCTCTCTTATTATTAATGTTCACCATTTCATGCCAAGCTAGAGGAAAATTATTTCCTCTTCAATATATAAAAGTGGCACTTCATGGAGAAAAATAATTTCATTTTTAATAAACAAAAGTGATCTTAGGTACAGAAGTGTATCATTTCCTTTCGCTTTTTCTGCTCATCTTCAACAAGGGAGTAGCCCTGTTCAGACTTGATGCCAGCTCTGTATACAATGGTAAAAAAGGGCAAAGAGACTGGGAGACTGTAAATGTCTGTTACAGAGTGCTTCATATTCCCTGCTGGGGTAAGGAAAGCAGACTTAGAAATTTGAGTGGTTCTATGAGAAACAATGATCTTTTGCCTGTGACCTCAGTAGAGCACTGAAGGTGGCAAGTGTGCCGTGAAGCTGTTGGCATTGACAAAAAACAGGAAAACCAGGAGTTGCCCTTGCAATTTCCCCAAGGAGAGGAGGTCTCCCCGAGCCCAGAGTGGGCTGAGCCGGGAGACCACCAAAGGAATGGGAAACACATTGCTCACTCAGGAGCAGGGGAAAGTTTGCTGGTGTAGTCCATGCATGTGGCAAGATATCCAAAGGGAGTTCACCTGGGCAACTGGGGGAGGTTGAACACCCAAGGTGAGTCATGGATCATTTTCTACATTTCAGGCAGAAAGCTTATTTCTTCTTGCAGTGGCAAGAATGTGACTCTGGAATCAGGCAGGGCAAGCTTTGTGTGCCTGGTTAGAAAGTCTCACATGGAGATTTACATTAGGCTGAGCTTCAGCTGACACACGTGCCCTGGGCCAGTGGTTCAGCTCCTGCCCTCCCCCTCCAACAGGTGGAGATAAAAGAGTGCAAGGCAGCTTTGCTGCCTCAAGACAACCATTTACTTGGAGAGAGGTCCTTGAGTGTCCCCTTAGAGGTGTTTTGCCCCACAGAAGCAAAGCCAATCTGCCAGGGCTGATCCCTGCAATCTAGTGATGTGGCTAATTGAAACCACTTGATTTTGAATGCTTAATATTTGTTTGCACACAAGCTGTAGTCCACGCCTTTTTTGGAGAAGCCACGAGGCAACTGATGATTACATACAAGAATACAGACATCTAATTGTGTCATTTGTAAATTGGCACTTTGTCCAGAACCCATGTGAGGTGCTGAGGTCTGCTCTGTTTCCCAGGCAGCTCCTTGGAGCCTCATCAGGAATTTTCCTGGGCCCTTGCTAAGCCAGCTGCTATATTTCATAGATGAGTTGCAAGTGATTTCTAAACAGTGGTTGCAAAGCTTCCTGGGATGAATAGATGTGACAAAAATGCTTGATTTCAGCTCTGCTCTTGAGCTGCTGACAGATACAGCTCAGGATTAAGTCAGAAGCCTAGCACAGCTTGGGCAGCAATTCCTGCTCTGTTCATATTTCATTGTACTTGGCACAAACTTGATACTGAGGGAAATAATGGTGGGGCTTCTCAACTGCTGAAATACATATTTCTATCTCAAAAACTTCTGGCATTTCCCAGGGAACTACTGAAGATTTAAATCCAATGAGGAATTTGATATCTTTAGATAAGCTTGCACAAGGTTGCCTAGCTTCTTTCCCTTGAGGTGGCAGCGCACTGGAACAGCTGCCCAGGGCGGCCATGGACTCTCCCTCTCTGGAGGTATTCAGACCCCACCTGGACAAGTTCCTGTGCCACCTGCTCTAGGTGACCCTGGCTTGGCAGAGGGGTTGGACTGAATGATCCCCCGAGGTCCAACCATTGGTGACCCCCATTCCCATTTCTACACCCAAGCAGATTCCCTGACTCGGAACATCCCAGGCTCAGATATGGCCATGGACATTTTGCACCTCTGTGGTGCCCAAGCACAGTGTTTCTCAGTTCAGCCCGGTTTCCAGGCAGTGCCCCGACAGCCACAGGCCAGCCTTTCCTGGGTCAGAGTGTCTGTGGGGATGTCTGTGTCGTGTTATATAAAAACCCAGGACTTTTGCACAGGAGACCACATCTTCCATCAGGCCAGTTAGATATTCTATCTCAACCAATATTAAGCACAATAAAAATGTACCAGGCCTTTTACTTCACCATTTCAATTTAAGATAGCTTTTTACCCAGAGAGAATAAGTAGAAAGCATTTTTTTCCATGGTAGTAGGACTTCACTGAGAAGGTCGAGGGAGAATGAAATGAGATTTTTTTTGTAAAAGCATCAAAGTCCTACACAAGGGAGAAATTCCTATTCCAGGAGCAAATAATTGCACACAACTACACGTATCTATAAGTGAGAGACTTTATTTGAACCAATTTTTCAAATACAGACATCTGTATTGTTCTCACTTCTCGGGAATGTTTTCTGCTCATTTTTGAAGCTTGCAACCTTAGGACAATATTCAGGACATATGTGTACATTAGATCTCTGCAGATGGACACATTCATAATGCACAAGTACAATGAGTGAGAGACTCTTTCCAGATCCTCACACAAGAGCATCGGAAATGGGCCGCTCTAATCGTCAAGTTCTGCTCTTATTAGCTTCCAGACACGTCACAGTTCTTGATACTCTCTAGGCTGTAGCCACCTTCTTCAGGCCCCGATTTATTACTGTGTTACTTCAGCTGTATGCCAGTGGAACTCCTCAAAATAGGGCTTAGGTGATGCACAGGGATTTGTTTTATTCATTGGGAACAGGCATGAGCAGAAAAACCAAGCTAATGGGTGAACAGTTCACCTGGGATTTTCTTTTGTGAGAGTAGTCTAGGTCTCAGGCTGGGATTTCTTTTTTTAGAAGTGACCAGTGGTTCTGGGTGTGTAATACATGAATCTTGATGTTCAGAGCATACAGGGGACCTGTGGCTTGGACCCCAGTGAGGTGTCTCTCAAGTTGGGCACTCCAGATGTGAGCCACTGGGGTCACTAGCCTGTTCTGCAAATCTCGACCTTCACCTCTTCTTCCAAGTATTGCTCAACAGAAGAATGTAGTAATAAAGCATTGTAGGTAAGAATGCAGGCTCGCACATGACCTGAGATCAACACCCTGAAAAATGGATAGAGGGTAGTGCTTTCAGGACCACCTAAATGACTCACGATCTTCAGTTCCATTTTGGGAAATGACTGGAGAATTTCAGGCCTGAGACCCCCAAATGCACTGCAGAGAGGAGGTTGGACATCCTTCAGCATCTGGGCCTTAGGAACTTGTATCTCTTTGAAAGCCAGTGAAATGTGTGCTCTCAAGTGCCCGTGTCACTTAGGTTATTCTGAAAACTGTACCCTATATACATATAGGTAGATAAGGGGCAGACTTTCACAGGCACAAGTGGCAGTTAGACATGTAACTCCCATTGATTTTTTTTCCCCCTCGGGGACCTGGAAAATCCCCACCCCCCGAGGAGTTGAATCCTCCTCTCGCATTATTTTCACACCAGATTAACACCACTGGTTCCAGTGGAGCGACTCCTGAGTTACCCCAGTGTGAGCGAGAGGAGAACCAGTCCTGAGGTGCTCTAAATATCCAGTGAAAGTGCTAATGTGGCAATGCAGAAAAGCAGGGAATCTGAGCACAGGCCTGGAAGAGGACCCCCAACGCCACCTCCGGTGTCACTGAGCTGCAGGTGACCACCGAGTGGACTCCTTAGCCAAGAGGAACCACAGAAACATTCATTCAAACCCTTCCCTCCACCTCTGCAAACCACAACCACTCCACTTCCTTCCTAAGACACCTATGACAAACACCAGACCTTCAGTATGAAAAGTCACAAGTGCTAGCCTGCTGTTTGAAGACCACAGGAAAAAATAAATAACTCCTGTGGGGAGTTTGGTATGAACTCCCTCTTCCTTTTTTCTTCTTTTCTTTTTTTTCTAAATCCCTCTCTGTCAGTCACGGCCATTTCTTTCGTCTAGTTTCCCAAGCAATGGTGTTTATGTGGTCAGCACAAGTGAGTTCCTTCTGGCTAAGGCCTCTCGTGGGGCTGCATTAGGGTATAGAATTGGAAAACACTGGGTCTGAAGGGATCTCAGCAGAATGCCCTTCCCCTCCCTTTGGAATGTGGCTCATGGAGAAGCTCCTTGGCTGATGCAACTGTTGCAAGGGTTGTGGGGTTTCATCTGCTGTCAGTGCAGACAGGATGCCACAAGCATTGCAAAGCAGATCAAATTCATGAGAATGATCTACTGCATTGATGGGGAGTTTATGTTGGAATTTTTTTCACTTTCTCACGGCCTAGTCTAGTGAAATGTAGTAGTGAAATGTCAAGAGCTGGCCTACAGCTGGTACGAGCATTCAGGATAGCTGTGGGTCACTAGCATATCTTACTACAGGGGCATGGAAAAAGCCCCTCTAGGACCCTGAATTTCCACAGCACTGCACGGTGAGGTCAGGCACCATATTCCCAGTGTGAGTCACTCTGATATGCCCTGCCCTTCTCTTACATAAAGTAACAACCACAGACACCTCCAGGCAAAGCTATATCCTCTTCAGGGAGAGAGAATTAGACACATACTCCCTGGGGAATTCCTGTTGGTTGTTACAGCAGGAGTAGTAGAAAAGCTTCAACTACTCTGCTGATTACTCTTTGCCCCACTCTTTACTTCTGGGACCTCCTGCCTCTTCTGCTGCTTTCAGCTCACTTGATGTCTTGCTAGAAAAATCATTCCTCAAATACCCTTGTTCTCTTTCCAGTTTCCGTCCCATGCTACATCCTTTATACTGTTTCCTTTTAGCCTTTGAAAATCTGGCTGAAGAGGCAACTCAAGGAAATCCAAATGCTTTTCTCTGCTCTCTTCCTGTACCCTGAAGACAGCCCAGCTTCCTATACAAATCTTGTGTATTACACATTAAACCACTGCCTGCTCAAGGCCGGGTTTGTCTCTGTGCTCTCTCTCACGCTCTCTTTGCCCTGACTCTCTGGCAGGATCAGGACACGGCACAATAATAAAGATAGGGGGTGCTTGGTTACAGCCAGTAATTTTAAACTGGAACCAAGGGAGAGGAATTAGTATTTAAATTATTTAGGTTTGCAGTTGGTAACCACATACCCCGTTCTCTTTGTGGGGGGAAAAAAACCAAAACACAAAACCCAACCCTTTGTTCTCTAAGCAACATGGCAAAGTATGTTCTTACAAACGGTGACAAAACACGCGCGATGCCCCAACCATCAGCCAAGGGGGAGGCAACATGCGAAATACAAAGATAAAAACGTCCTTGGGGAGAGAAAGTTGTTTCATTTTTTGAGGAGGGAGGAAGGCCTATGTCCAGGAAGACATGAGAGGCAGTTTTCTTTTCCTTATAAAGTTAAAAATAGTAATAGCAAAGTGGAGGCAAGATGAAAACTTTGGGGTCTGAAATCAGAAGAGCAGGGAGACCACATGGTCTTTGCAGAAACAGGCAAGACAGAAAACCTTTTTAAATGGTCACGATAAGGAGATAAGGCCAAACAAAAACCGTGCTCCCTCCTTTCTGCCTCCTCCCAAACACCTCTCCCACAAATCCTGAGAGCTGAACCTCAGTTCTCTCAACTCGGTGCTAGAGACACGGGGTGTCTGCAGTGTCTGCGCTGGGCTGGGCCCCTTGTGTGCTACGAACAGCAAACATACTGTACACCTCTCCTCCCTACGCCTCAGCCCCCGTGTCCCTCAGAGCGCTCTCCCTCCCAAACACCATCCACGCCCTGCTGCGGCCGTGGCAGACACGGGCGGGGTGGTGAGACCTGACATACGGTCCAAGCAATGCCTGATGTCTGCGCTACATTTGCTGAATTGAGGTCAGGCTGGAAGGTGTCTCAGGGTTTACCACCCATCATGACATGGGAATATTAGCATATATATCATTTATGAAGTATGACACAATACCTATCTGTCAGTCAGCCCATCTTTCTACCTATTTAGTCTGTCTAATCTACTTCAGCTATCTACGTTTCACTATCTCTATCAATCATCTATTGCTCCATATTATCTAATTTCTTCCTGTCTCTCTCTCATCTTGTTCACTCTAATCTTTCTTTCTCTAGCTATACTCCCCTCTCTCTCCCTATCATCCATCTATCCACTCGAAAATCTTTCCCCCCCTCATCTCTCTAATCCCTGTTTTTAAAAATCTTTGTCCAATCTCTCTCCCACTCTCTCTTTCCCTCTCTTTAAAAAAAAAAAACCTCCCTGTCTCTCTCTCTCTTATTTCTACAGAATGCCAGGAAGCACATGGAAATGAATCCTGACATGTTTTGATGGCACTTCCAGTGAGCAGTCTACGTTCAAAGTGATCAGTTCTGAGGAGACACAGTTCATCTTTTCTCCCTATTTCCAACAAAGAGATGGAGGAGAACAAAGGAGTGCCAGCCAGCCCTCCAAAGGCCGTGGGGCTGCCACTCCAAGAAGCATCGGCCACCAAAGGACGCTGGAGCTGTCAGCATTCCCATCTTTTGGTGTTCCTGCTGTGAGGACAATTTAATCCTGCTCCTGCACCGTCGTACAGTAATGCTGCAGGGTACTCTGGCTGTCATTGCCGATGCAGCCAGGAAAGCATGCAGGAGCTGCTGGGAAAGCACATGGTAATAATCAGGGCAGTGAAAGAGCAGTAATAGCCAATGACTGGGCTTTTATGAAAGCCCAGATATTACTAAATATATTTTAACTGTTCACTCTCACAGCTCATAATGACAGCAGCAGACCCAGGTGGCTGTACAGGCTCTGGGTTTGGTGTCTGTCAGTCCTCCACTGGGACAGGCTGGGTGGCACCGGGGAACAGCCCACAACCTATGGGCAGCAGTAGTGGAGATTTAGGAGGTGGTGCTCTGCCCACAGCCATAAATGGCAGCTGAAAGCCTTGGCCCTCAGTAGAGCTGGGTGAGCCACCCTGGGGTTCGGCGAGGAGCAGGAATGAGGTATTTCTCAAAGTGCTGCCAACTTGCTCCTATGCCACCAGGCCTCATCCTGCCTGTGTGCCTGTTTATTCAATGCATTGGCCCAATTTATTTTGCCAAACAGAACACTTTTGGGGGACCATGCTATGCTACCCAGGGACTTCAACTCCAGCCCAATGGCGTGAGCATCATCCTACTGTGGCGAGAAGCTCAGGTCCCAGGGCCCTGTCCCCTCATGGCCCTTGGCGCACCCCTTGGCAGGGGTCAGACCTTCGGCATGGATCAAGCTGGTCCCTCAGCAGGCTCATACCTCCAAGGTCACCACAGTTCTCCAAATCGGGGCCTAGAGGTCTCCTAGAGGGACGCTTATTATGTTCCTTCCTAAAACTGATTTTGCTACTTTCATTATTTATGTTATTCAGTGCTAACATCTCACTCAAAATCCAAGCCTGCTCCCCTTAAAAATCCCCTCAGTAGTGCCAAGGAGAGCAGTTGGTTACAGACTGGTGGCCAAGGAGCACAGCTGGGCCACGCAAGGAGTGGCCCACCAAAGACCACAGGCCAGCAGGATGTACGGCAGCATAGAAATGCGACACGGTGGTATTAATGATAATTATTCTCATTTATTATAATTATTGTTCAGTTTGAAAAAGGAGCCTGGAGCCAAGCATTATGCTAATTGGCACATTTTTTAGTTGTTGTTCTTTTAGTTCTGAAAACAAACTGGGGTTTAGTATTCTTTTTTGTTCATTTGTTTGCTGTGTTTGGTCTTTTGTTTGTTTTTTCTTTCGTTCATTCCATCACATTGAAAAAGGAAGAAAAGAACCTTTTTTTCCCCCCTCTTTTGTTTTAACTCACTCGGTAATTCTGGACTCCTCGGATGAACGTAACATTGCACACACACACACTTGGAGAAGAGAGAGAGGAGAGAGAGAGAGAGAGCGCTCGCAGTGGGCAGACAGACACACGCACGCGCCAGGTCAAAGAACTCTGATACAGTGCAAGAATTTTCCCAAAATGATTGGATCATCATTACCAAAAACTTGCCATAACAACACCAAGAAACAAAGAAATGTTTAAGCCACACTGTTTGACTGGGATTTTTCCTGCTTTTTTTTTTTTTCTTTAAATGTTTGCCACACAGAGAGAAAAAGGGTTTAAGTGGTAATGGGAGAGGGACAGACAGGCTCACAGATGTGAGCAGGAAGGGGGGAGATCGAGATTGGGGTGGGAAGGAAGGATAGAGGATAGGGGGAGGGAGGGAGGGGCAATGGGGAGTCATTTCTTAATGTTCAGGCATTTTCTTGGTCCGCCTTGCTCTCTTCTTCTTTCACCTCTTCCTGCTGGGCACTTTCAGTAGGTTTGGTTTCTTCTACAGCATCTAGTGGGGAAAGAGATGGTCCAGCGTTAGTCAGCCATGATCTAGAGCATCCTGCACGCGCACACAGCCTGACGGACTGCGTGACTTCAGGCTTGTCGCTCCCAAAATGACCCAGGGCTTAAAGTCCCTGGAATTTCTGCAGCATGGAAAGAATATGCTAAGGTTCAGTCCAGCAGGCAAATACATAGCTCTCACAAAACACCTTCAGCCAGAAAGCATGTGCCACTGGAAGGAGCTGCCCTGCTCGCTGCTGATGTGCCAGACAACCACTGTCATTTCATTAGGGGCACTGATTAGACTCTTGGCTTATCAACTAGATCACACAGCCTTTTACTGAACCCACTGACTGTACCAACCACTGTTGAATTTTTGTCCCCCAATTACAGCTATGGATCCTCCCAGCCGAGACTTAATGAGGTCACAAAGAAAAAAACTCTATACACACTTGAAGCCTGCAAGACCCAGAGGGAAAAATTTTATAACTTGTAACTGAAACTTCTCTCACACTGAACAGAAATCTACAGAAATGTCTCTAGCCTTCAAGAATGGAAGCCTACATCTCTCCAGTTTTCTGGTCTCTCCTTTCAAAAGCAAAGCTGCCCTGGGGGGAAGCAGTGAGTACAACTGGAGGCTGGGTCTGCCTGTCAGACAGACACCTTGTTCTGACACACCATTCACATGAGAAGCCAAAACTAATGCTAGGAGCTATCCCACAATGAACTAGACAGAGGATTAGAAGCCAGGGGAAGGCAGAGGCAGCCAGGAGGAACAAGGCAAACAAAAAGAATGCCCCTCAAGCTGGAGTGATCGCACTGCTGTGTTCATCTAGCCCATGCCTCCTTCATTGCAGCAGGATGGATTTAATTGTCTCTGAGTTTCTACTGCCCAGCTCTCATCAGGATACACTGTCATGTCCCCAGCTTCTTTCAGAAACAATCCATGCACTGTTTGGATTGCTTTTTACAGGACAAGGTGGTGGCTGACCCAGGGCTGCAGGGCTGTAAGACAGAATAATGCAAAAGGGTCTCAGTGCACTGTCATGACTGACCTGCTCCCTTGCCATCTCCCCCTTTTTATGACTGGCTCCCAGGCCCACACGGCCCATGGAGAGGTCAAGCAAGCAGCAATCCAGACTTGGGATAAAGAACAGGGAAAAGAAACAAGTGCTGAAGGGCTGGGTGGTGTGGGACAGACCACATGTCATTGGTATGACATATACCTCTGTGATGGCACTCAGCATACCTCTGTCTCATCACTATAACCACAGTGGTCATTCAGAGAGCACTCTGGGCTCCCTGCACAGTTCCTGGCTTCTCTGATGGGCTATCACAGTACATTGTACCAGTAAATATAATGGGCCAGGGACTGCTCCCTGGCCCCAAGGCCAGCTGGCACCACACAACTTATGTCCATATGGATAAACTCTCTTCTTCTCCAGAACACGGTAGCTATGTCTGGGACCTGTCTGAAGCAATGCTACTTGGTGTACACAAAAATCACACCAGGGCCTGTGCCGTCAGCCTAACAATGCGGATGTTCACTTGCCAGTGTTTAGTTTGTGAGGATTAGCATCCTCATAGCCATGTTTAGTGAGAATGCTCTTTGGGATGTGAAAGTTTCCTTACTGACACCATTCATGCATTTTGGCCTGGTCCATTTGATGCCATCAGATGGCAGACTTGTATTTGCTTCCAGTACTGGCAGTAGGTGCTACATTCCTGCTTCCCTCTCCCCCTCAGCTCTTTAGCCTGGGTTTTAAATATGCTCCTAAGCACCACTTCTTTATGAATCACCTTTAAGTTGTGTGCAACTTCCCATTCTGAATCATCTTCATTAAAGGATCTGCTTCTGGACCTTCAAATAATTTTTATGTTAGTAAATTCTGATTGCTGATTTCCCAAGAGAAAAAATTTCTGTGACAACATCCCCATGGCCTCAGCCATTGCATCTGCAAAGCCCCTGTCAGCAAAAACATCTGTGGACTTTCCTTCCCTTGATACTGAACAGCTAAGCAGGATGCTATTCAAGGACTCCATCTATATCTGGTACAGCTGCCACCACAGACCAGAGACAAAACAGGCTACTGATTAAAATAGGATTGTAACAAGTATCATTGGGAGGCAAAGCTTGGCCTACTTTTTTTAATTTTCTTGAATGACTTGATCACTGGGAGAGAGGAGAATCCCTTTAATGCTGCTCTTCAAGGCATTCATAGCAGGAGACACATTGAATTACGAAGCTGAGAGTAGAATCCCAGTGTGCAACTATCTACCCCTAAACTTGAGTGAAAAGACTATTATTAGCCAGCAGCAAATTCTGATTTCTTACGAGACTCTGACAGATCCTAGAAAGGCAGAATTTCTGGGGTTTTCTCCTCACATAAATGGAAGATGAGTGAAAGAGCAACAAAGACACGTAACGTGGCTTCAGGAGCACAAATCCTGACACTGTTTTTCATTGTGTTTAAAACATTTTGTGTCTTCCTACCAAAAATATGCACGGTTTTTAGCTGGCAGTCCCACAGCCCCCTCAGGACAGCACAACAGACAGGCCCGTAACACTGCAAGCACAGGGACAGACAGACACTGGGGGGTCCTGCACATCTGCTGTGCTACCGAGTCACACAGATGCCCTGTTAATCAGCAGCTGAAAGTGGGGTCCAGCTCCTACAGTGGTGGGCTCTTGACAGCACTCCAGGAGGGATGGGCAGGAAATCTGCTCATACTCAAAGTGGGGGAGCTGGCAACCTCCGTGATGCTGGTTAGCTCACAGTGTTCCCATGCTGTCCTTGCTCTTAGGATAAGCAGGCAAGTCGAAACACAATTTTCTGCCCTGTTTTATTCCCTGTTAGCTCACCACAGTGGCAAATCTAATTTCCAGGGAGCGCCCATGGCGCCTAGAGATCCCTGGCTGGCAGAGGAACTGCACAGAGGTGCCTCACTGTCCCCATTAATGTTCTCTGGGGAGCAGATAGTGGCAGGCCGATGACTCTCTGCTGAAGCAGGCCAGAGACTGCGCTGATTTCTGGCATGGATGAAATAGGCTGAACTAAGTGGGGTCATGGAGCAGCAGGAACAATTTCAGGTCACTTCATCATGTATTCAATCAACGGAGAGGAATCCTACAACCCAAATGCTGGACTGTGTATATCCCAAGTATAAACAAGAAGTCTAGGTTTTTGAATAAGAATTATCACACAAAATTCAGTGAATCACTCTCCCTCTTTTCTCTTGCATGATATCAAAGCAGTAAGGGGAAACGCTCTGTGTACTCCTACGCCCTGCTAAGCTATGTCTTATTTCCTAGCAGCTTTAGCAGTGTTTCATCGGTCTTTGGGATGAGGGAAAAGAAGCAACCTGGTGTTATTATGTAGTAATGAACTTTAGCAAGAAGCAATATCATGAAGGAAAAAGAATTCAGCACAAAAAGATAAATTTCAAGCTGTGGCACTGCTAAACTACAGCAGTAAAAAGAAGAGGATTCGCTCTCTGCAATGGGAGCAAGTGCATCACAGCCCCAGTGACATCAGGGCCAGTTAACAGCAGTTTCTGATCCAGAGGAGAGGTGAGACAGTTTATCTGACTCACCAGTTTGTTTGGTGCAGGCTATTTCTGCAGTATGTTTTCTGGGCTTTCTCCAGCCTTGTTTTCAGTGTCCCAGCAAAGAAGGGCAAGGTATCCCCAGAGAGATGAGTAGATAGCTATCCTGGGGATTCCATACGTCAGAGAGGGTATTTCTTACATTGCTTTTTACCCAATACTAGCCTTGATTTTCCAGTTTTTTGAACTCTAGGCTACCACACCTGTGGGTTTATAGTGGACAGATAGGGTTATACAGACAGAACTGCACAGTTTTGGCATTTTACATTCACTTTGCTCTTTGTTGCAAAGGTGACAAAACAGTGGTTGAGAATTGAAGCCGTCCCCTGCTTGAAGAACAAAAGCATTTCATCCTGGGTAGCCAAACTTCCACTTGTCTCAAGCTGCCTCCCTTCTGAACATGCCAGCACTGTGAGATCTCCTCCTGCACGATCAGAGCCCCCTGTGTCCACTTGCAAGGGACAGAACAAGCAGGAATCAGTGAGCTGTTTCTTCAGGTGGGCCTGGACTGGGGCAGCATCCATGTGCATGTGGTGACACCATGAAATGAGAAAGCTGGAGTGGATGGACAACTCACCTAACTCCAGACATCTACAGAGAGACGTCTGCAGCTGATCTTCTCACCCTCTGCTTCCTTCCTAATTAGTGGAAATAAATAGGACATTTCTAAGGCTCTGTTAACCTGTCTTATTTAGATGCCTACTTTAGGACAAGTTTCAACCTGGGAATACCTACACCTGCAGCAAGCCAAGGTGGAGACATTCACATTTATTCTAGGGCCCTCCAGCTACAAAGCAAAAAGAAACTCACAAAATGAGAATGGAGGAAAGAGAACAGGAGGGGAGGCAGAGCTGTAATATAAAGAAAAAAAAAACTTGAGGGGGGGCCAAAACCAAATTCAGTCCTAAAGGAAAAAGCAAGAATGGCTAGGTCAGAAAGCTAAAAGAATCACCTCAAACCAACAACAAAGCCAACCTGGTTTGTTCTTGTAATCACCACCTTTATAGTTCTTTTAATGCACACCAGTCATCACTTGCACTGTTCGTGGTCACTCCAGTCCTGTGGTCCCACCCTTCTAGCTTTGATATTTTACTTTGCTTTTTTATTTCAGCCTTTGGAAATCTGTGCTTCAGTCCAGATCATCTTATAGCATAGGATAATTTTGCCAAAGAGACAGGCATCTGTGAGCTGAGCTGCCACTGTTCTCACTTCCATTTAGCACTCTGGATGGTGCAGTCAAGTAGAGAAACCTTTTGGGCAGCCTTGGACAAACCTTAAGCCGTTGCTGCTGAATTGTTTAAGGGGTAGAGCTGCACGGTGGGAGAGGCCGATGTGTGTTTGCTTCCCAGCTGAAGAGCCTGTGTCAAAGAGAGGCTTCATACCTACAGCTCCACCTGGCACCAGCTTCGGAACAGCCTTACCCATGGAAGAGTAACAATATGGAAGTGAGATATAGAGCCTTGCTGCAATAGGGTCAAAGAGAGCTCCTGCTCCTCAGCACTCCATTTATTTCCTGGAAAGGGTGAGAGTCATGTCTGCGAGCCCTGCTGGGGAGCAAACGGCTGGAACATATGCAGCTCTGGTTTCTGTGAAGCTGAAGCAGGCATGCAAGCAGCAGTTCTGCTGGATGGTGGTACTTCCAGCTGCCTTTCCTACGCTGTGCTCTAATGGCTGAGCATGCAGGCTCCTCTCCAAGTCTCTCCACTGCCCTACATTAGTGAAATTAGGTTGAGTGGATTTCCGGGTAAAACACTGTCTCTTGGGACCTGCCCAGCTCCAATCTGACTTGCCAAGATTAATTAAATCAGAGCAGACATCAGCTTATGACCACAGTAGCAGCAACCTCTCTGATGATCATTTCTTTTGTGGCTGGTGGCTTGGGTTTTGTTTTCCTTTTTGTCTCTGTTCCACTGCAGATCTTTAAATTACCACAGCCAATGCCAAGAGAAGAGAAATTGCACAACACTCTGAGATTCTAATACAGATGCAGAGATTTTGCTTTTGCTGCTTTCTCACTGTTTGCATAATTATTGCTGATATTGATTGGGCAGCTAGAACTCTCCTGTGCATTCATGCTGAAGTACTGCCCAGATCTACTCAGACACTGCTCTCTCTAGCATTTGTCATGCTTCCTCCTTTCTCTGTCCTTTGCCAGCTACAGCTTGGGCAGAGATGGAACAGAAAACCTGTTCCTCATTCAGTTGTCACTCTGCTCCCAAATATTAATCTGGGCTTTCCTGCCCTCTTAATAGGAGATCTCATATGACCCAGAGATGACGCTACTTAGAATTTTTTTTTTCAAAGGTAAGGCACACTGGAAAGCCTCATTTAAAATCCCTGCCCTGAGCATCTCCTACTTTTAATGACATTTGGATCCAGCTTTGGATCCAGGCTTCACAGCTTGATTCATCTGTCCCAATCCATCTGTCCTTCTAGCCAGCCAGAAGTCTATTCCAGGCAGACGATGGTAGGTCTGAGACTGCTGAAACAAGACACACTTCAGGTTCAGAGCTGTTGCTTACACAGTTCTCTCTCTGATCCATGTTAGCCCATTGCAGTCAGCCCTATGATGCGTCATATGCAGAGCTAAAATCCTCCACCCTCCCAACTTGCTGCTTCTAAAAACTGGTAGACTTATGCTGCCCCAGCTAAACACTGAGAAATTAAGGAATTGGGTATTTTAGGTAAGTGGTTGCATCTGGTCCAGGGTATCAACTTGTACAATTTCTCCCAAATCCCTGGTATATCCCTCACTCTGTACAGACAGACCCATGGTACTGATTCCTGTGAGCCCTGGGCGTCCTGGTGAGCTCATAGCACCTGGGAGATCTGCAAACCCTCGGCACATCCTGTAACAAGGTGGTGGGGAGGAATGTCCTCAGTGCAAGCCAGGAGGTTCAGGGAAGTTGCCCAGTAATTACTGGAAAGAAGCAAGCAAGCAGCCTGTTAAGCTTGAACCAAAAAGTTTAATATGTCCCCATACATGGTAGCTTGGGCCTCCTATTCCTCTACCACCTCATCTTTTTCCAGAACCATATAAGAATGGTTTGGTTGCCCCAGCAGTGAGGAAAAAAAAACAACTTCTGTAAGTCCCATGGCTGGTAACTTCGGTCCAAGCTTGGACAGCTGCCTCTTTTTCTGATCCTGCTAAATCCTCAGAGCACAGCCAGACCCAGTTCTGTCGCCCCAGCTGCCTTTGCGCTTTGTCAGGCTCAAGAGCCAGTGGCTTACGGATTTCCACTCCTTCTCATCCCACCCCCTGCCTTTCTTCCTCCAGCACCACCACGGAAATCCAAGCCTGCATTGGCATCCATGTGTGCAGTAGATGGAAAGGGAGGGAATGGTGGGAGAGATGCTCAGGGTGCGCGGCAGTGGAGAGGGGGTGTCGAGGGGAGTCAGGCTTACAGCTCCATTGCAAAGCATCTTTCACAGTGTCTAGACACCAGCTGCTGGGTTGCCACGGAAACTCCCCAACTTTGGCTGAGGGAGGGAGCATTGAGGTCTCCAGAGAAATGGGAGTGATGGAGGAAGAGGGTGGGGAGAGAAAAGGGAGGATGTTCCTTGTGAATGTGAGGTGTTATCCCTGTTACAGCTACGTTTGCAAATATTCTTCCATCCTGGAGAATGGGAAAGAAGCAGCTCTCCTTCTTTCTTCCACTTCTGCTTCTTTCCTATATCCATGCACCCATGTCTGGATGCAGCCAGACATGGAGGCTGAGAAAAACAATATGCTTACTGCTGACTGTTCATTTACTGCTGCCTATTACCAGCACTTTTGTCTCAAACTTCCTGTGTACTGTACCCATAACTGGGCAATTTCACTCCAGCTAGACCCGTAAGAAGCCTACCAGAGTGGCTAGGTTTTCAGACAGCAAGATCTCCTCTAGCAAGGCCAGTCCCTTGGGCACTGCCACAGCTACAAGCAAAGGCAGCTCCAGGGAGGACAGGGTGCTCCCACCTGGCAGCGGTGTGATCTTTCACGGTGCTTCTGTGGGGATGCTTTCTCACACCAGAAAGTGGTGGGCAGGTGGGAGGCTCTGTAGTACAGTGGCCAAAGGCAAAGTAAAAGAACTTTTTCAGGATGAGAGTGCCTTGGAGGCAGATATTTTACACTGGCATTGAGTGGCCTCCTACCAAACAGCATCCAAAGTGCTGTGACCTCAGAGGTGTTGTGACCTCAACAGATCTCTACCAAGGTTCCATGGTCTTCACAGCCAGGGAGCTTGAAGGGGAGAAATGGGAAGTGACTTGCGCAGGGTCTCCCCAGCCATCAGCTGGGATCAGAGTTGATCTGATGAACAATCAGGTGCTCAGCTGTCCTGTTGAACCAGAAAGGCTCCCTCTAGGAGGGGTTCCAAGCTACCAGTCCCTCTATCTCCTGCATTTATTACTTCACCCAAGGAAAACCATAGAAAAAAGTACCCATAAGTTGTTCTTTACTCTTCTTTTCCCCTGCCCCTGTTGATTTCACGTAGGTCCTGCAGACCAGAAGGGGTACTCTTTAATTCCTTAAATACCTTATGATTCAAAGAGCTTGAATATAGAGGTTTTTAACTTCCTTCCAGCTGTGGAATGTAACAGTTGACAGCTGCTCTTGGCACATGTGTTGGAAAACAGGATGTCCCCATCTCATGCAACATTCTTTTGTGTCATCCATCATTTCTCCCTTGCTGGTTAAGTTCTGGAGGATGGTTTAGAAATAGAGGGCATGTGAGGGGACAGAACAACAAGGTCTTTCTGACACCCATCCATTTATTCTTTAGCTTCTTTAGAGAAACTGCCCTGTGAGATTATAGGGGAGAAGTCAGAGGAAAGATAAGAAGAAATGGAAATACCCTGAATAGATATAGGCCAATTGAACCTCACTGAAGTGACAGATAGTGATTGTTCTACAGCCAGGACATTCCTAGCAAAGTAATTAATTCAGGGAATGAAGCTTACAGTACTTTGGGGATGGAGGTTTGAATTTGGAGAGGCCAAGCAGATGCACAGAGAATAGCACAGCAAGTGACAGAAGCTTGACAGACAGATCAGGTCCTCAGAGGTCTGCCCACCTCACAGCTCTGCTGAGCAGCCTGGCAATGGTGGTAAGATCAGTAGGGGGACAAAAATGAACCTGAAACTGTGGCAGACTGCTGGCATTCATGCACTGCTGATCCTGAAATAAAGAGGGTTAAGAAGAGGAAGGAAACGTGCAGAGTGGTAAAGCCTTTGGGTTCTCCATCTACAGCTCCCACCTCCTCACACAGGACTGGCTGTGAAGCTGTTCTCCTCCCCTTCCCCAGCAAAACTGGCTAGGGAAAAGAAACTAAAGGAGGAAATCTTCTGTAATTGCGGCAAAATGGTCTAGAAATTCCTTCAGTGCATCCAGAATTAATGTGCTGCTCCTCCCATCGTACTCCTCCCCCTTCAGCTGTCGGTGGCAGGAAAACAAATTGCTGCAGCTCTTACTACAAACCACGCGCCCGCCTCCCTTCCCCCAGCCCGAAAGACATGTGCCATTCATAAGCTGCCTGACTGCTGGTCTCCATTATTAAAGCCTAGAAGACTGATAAATTGGGGATTCATGGAGCCTGCAAGCCTCCAACAACCACATTGCCATGGAAACCAGAGGCAGCCTCCATCTCCAGCAGAAATGATATTGATCTAGCTGAAGGCAGGGAATTACAATCAAGGAGAGGATATAAAATGTCTCTTTTTCTTTCCTTTGCCATCCTCCCATTTCGAGTTTAAATGAAGGAGAAATTTCATTTAGAGATCATTAGTTTGTTTCCGTCCATCATCATATACCAAAGCTCTGCAAATTGGATGCTAAAATTAATTAAATGCCAGTTGTCAGGCTTTCCACAGCCATCTTCTTGATAACTGTCCCCAGCAGTTGCAACATCAACAATGCCAGCTCTTTGCATCAAAGAAATTACTAATATTTCTCAAACGCACAGCTGGTGCACACCCATAGAATCCCAATGTGTTTTGTGCAGGATGAGCACTGAAACACAGGCACTGCTCTCTAGAAGGTGGTTCAGGCTTCATGCTGCAGTCAGGGAAACTCCTGGGAGCCTTTGCTTTTCATTTCATCAGGAGGAGGTTTGAGAGCCCAGACACAGGAAGAGGCATTTTGAATACAAACACTTGTGGGAAAAACCCCATTTCGAGACATCACCATGGCATTGCTGGTGCAGAGCAATTCTCCCCTCTTCTTGAGATTCCTTGCCTGGGACTGCTTAAAAACTGCTTTTCCAAGGATGGAAAGATAAGCAGTCACAGTGCCTGTCCTGCAAAACTGGGTGGGCAGATGGACACTTTCCCCAGATCATACAAAGGCCAGATCCTGCTGGTTTGACTTAAGGCGAGAGGTTGGGCTGTGTCGTCATCCCTGCTACCCCAAGAAATCTCTGTGACCAGAGGTGTGGTGATGCTTGTCCAGTAAGTGGTGAGCTCCAGGGGGAAGGAGGTGTAGGGCAGCCCTGAGCCTGGCACTGGCCATTTTCAGAGCCAAGCTGTACAGCAGGAAGGAAGGAAGGAGCTGCCTGGAAAACCTCTCATGAGCGCTCTTATTGCCAGCACCAGTCTTCTCTGTGAAGGTGGCAGCAGCTTGCATCAGTAATTCTGATTTTAATTCAGATTTGGCAAGCTCTGTTTTATTTTATTTTTTAACCAGTTTTTAGAGCCATTTCTCCCAGTTGGAGAGGGACTATCGAGTCTCTGAACCCTCCGAGTGCTGCGCCAAGCGAACCGATGCAGCTGTCTCACAGTAGCCATCTCGGTTTAATTGGCTTTTCACAATGACAATTCCATCAGGCAGATAATGAATTCGGCCGTGACATGAGGGCACTCGGTGGGACAGCTGCAAATGCTGGGGAGACCACCTAGGGGCACAGCCAGGCAGGCCCATGCCCCGTGCACAGCCAGCTGTGCCATGGCCAGGATGCACCACCTCTCTAGAGCAGCAGGAACGTCTGGGTTGTCAACTGTGCCTCAGTACTGTCCACTATGGTGGAAAAAAGCACCCTTACAGGGAGCTAAGACAGCCCTTTGCTGAGCTAGTCTGCAATGACAAGGTTCCTCTTCCTCATCAAAGGTCATTTTCCTCAGCCCTGACTCAGCTGTGGGGCCAAGCAGTAGCTGCTCCTCCACTATCTCGTGTGCAGCCAAAGTCTGCCCTCAAGCCCAGCTCTGCACAGGTCCATGGAGGCCGCCAGTTACCACAGCTTCCACGTGCAGAGTTTGTAAGTTTTTGGCCAAGGTGGAGCAGCCCAAAATTTTGGCTTGAGCACCATCATTTTGACAATGGTGGTCATAAGAAGACGACGGCCTGATAGGAGGCATGAACTCATCAGGCCTGAGCTGCTCTGAAATTGCTCTGAAATTGCACTGAGGCATAGGAAGTGGCACCCCACCATTTTGTGCTCTTATTGTCTCCTCCTGCTGATTCTATTTGCTATAAAGGTCCTTGGCTCGGGTCTTGCCTGCTGGTCACAGAGTGATGTTGTGAGGTATCCATGTGAATGAACACGTCTCTCTTACTCTTCCTCTCCTGCTGGAGCTGTTCCACTTCCATAAACCATTAAATATTTATTGGGCCAGAGGAAAACATCGACTCTGTAGACCAGTGGTGAGGGCACTCATCTGGAATAGGGGAGACCAAATGCCACATCCTGGCTCCAGCAAACAATAAATAATTTATACAAAGTGGAATAGCTCCAGCAGGAGGGATCAGGGGAAAATTTTTCCAGCAGCCCAATGGCTTGCTTGCAAAGCTCACTGGATTTCAGCTTCCTAGCATAAGACCCACCCTGTCTTCTGTCCCACTCAGGAAGGACCTGACCCTCACATGCTAGCTACTCTGAAAGCAGGCAAAGGTTTTCTTACTACTTTAATCTACAAATCTCATAATTCGTGGTAGCGGTATATATTATGTTTGGGTTTGAATAATTGAAGGATTCTTTAATGAAAAAAAGATTATCACAGAAAAATTCCAGTCCAGCAGGACTCAGAAGCCCTGAATGGTTGTGGTTTAAACTGCAATCATGCTCAACTCTACTCTTTGGGAGAACCATGTCTCTGTGTTTTTCTAGAAATGAGGCCAAGAAGCAGTTGCATGCTACATCCATTAAGAGTGTCTGGAATCTTCTCCTTCTTTCCTGATGTAAAAATCAGTGATTCCATCCATCTTTCTCGTAGTCATTTGGCTGCAGCAATGAAAAAGCTTTCTATCTCGAGGCACAAAAAACCATTTTCTTTCTCATTTTCTGTCTCTTCATTGAGTGCAGTGAACAGTGTTGGGTTAATGTCTCTGCTGTTAAAGTCTGCTGCTCAGCAGCAGTGCCATGCATTTCTTCCCCCTGCCTGCCTGGTGGGCCTCAGCTGTGTTTGGGAGAGGTTGTGTCACGGACAAGAGGTCAAGTTTAGTCCAAATAGGCACCATGCTTGGCCACACGGGTAAGTCTCCCAACAAAGGCTTGGCAATAGTGCTGGGATGGCTTTGGGGAAACATACCTTCAGCCCCAAAGACAAGCTTAAAGGCAGGTGCCAAACCTGTTTGCACTGCTGAAGCATCTTCCTAACACCCACCAGTGCCACTGCTTGCAAACCTGCAGCACTCTGAAAGTCCATGCTGAACCTTAGGAGCTGCTCCATGGGACAGTGCAGGACTGAGCGGCGGTGGTACGGAGTTCCAAGATCAAGGTGACACTCATGCCTCCTCACTGTCTGGCAATAAAGAAGTTACCTCCTTTCACCACGGGTATCCCTGGTGTACCAGTTGAATAAGGGACTGTGAATGCAGACAAAGGGCCGGACAGAATTGCTGCTCCTATGAACTGTAGCAGCCTTACTGAAGATAAACTCACAGCAGCCCTCTGCTCAGATCCCCTGAGTGTGGGGGATTTCCATCCCTTCTGACAACAGGGGGAGCAGAGGACCAATGTTACAATACTGCGCTGAGTGCCTTCCAGGGGGAGAAACGTAGGTACCATTTGTAAGCAAACCTAACATTAAGACAGACTCCTTCAGCTCGCAAATATTTCTGAAGAGGGGCAGACCCAGTCACAGGGTTTGGTCTCCTGTGGCATATCTCTTGTTTCAGCACCGATGACTGGAGGTTATGCTGAATTGCTTGGGACACTAAGGCTGAAATCACAGTTGAAATCCTAGCCTTACATAAGCAGGATAGCTAACATGAGATGTCTAAACTGGAACACATACTCTTTCTTTTTTGTAAGTCCACACCCAGTAAGGGAATGGAGTCCCATATTCATTTGAAAACTAGACAGTTATGGATTTAGTCCACACAAACTTGCATTCACACCTCCCTGTTAGAGCCTTGTGTCATTTCCAAATCAATGTGTGCCCCAAGCTTTTAAGAACATCAAAGAGGTTTTTAAAAGTACTTGCCACTGCCCCAACTTTAAATTACTTTTACTTTATTCTGTCTTCGATCTCTTCAAGTGGTTATCAAGTAAAGTCTTTGAAACATTTTTCACAGCTGCTAAAACAGTTTTGTCAAAGTCAGCAGCACTGGGGAATGCTCCTGCACAATGGTCACAGTTCTTGTTCCTACGCTCCTATCCCTTTCCCTGTACCTGCAATGCATTATCAGCTATGGTTCTGTGCCACTGCACCCACTTTAGCATTGGGATTTGGATGCTCTTCCAAATGTCAGAGAGATTTTCTTCTTCATTAAGCCCTGTAGGTTACAGGTAATGTCCGGTTATCATTACTAGCATTACCAATTACTGTGTTTTGCTGAGGGAAGATGGAGAGGCTGAATAGTGTTTTCCACCTTCTGCTTTCTTTCATAATGAAAAGAGGACTCATTTGCTATTGCCTCAAGGTACAGCTGGGAAGTCTCTCATTCTTTGAACACTGGATAATTGGGACCTCATGACCTTTATTTAAGACTTATTTGCATGAAGCATTGAGTCTCACTTTTCTGGTCATTAGGGGAACAGAATTTTCCTTTACATCTCTGGACCCTGTCCAGCTTTCCATAGTTCTTCTCCTGACTACGCTACAGCCTGGCTAAGGGCAGGTGTCCAAGGTGGACTCCTGACTGCCAGGACTTCAGCTGAGATTTTCCTCTCTGTTCCAGTGTCCCATGCTGACACTGATGTAGCTAAGGACACAGAAAGAAAAAAGAAACATTTGCACAGATAAAATTCCCATTTGGTGATGATATAACCAAGGCTCTTTACATGGTACAGCCCATTAGAGCTAAAGGATATGTAAAGGGAGCCTTTGGCAGGGAATACAGAACTAGGAAAGAAGTCACAGTCCTAGTAACCTGCAAAACCAGACTGGACTCTTCTTAAAGAATAGCAAAGCAGACAATAGCAGTACTCCCCATCATCTGCGCTTCCCACACATACTATTTAAATATCTCATCTATTTTCTGCCTGAAAGATATCCAGAGAGGAAAGCCAGGAAATGAGGAAGCCTTTCTTTAAATCAAGCTTGCAGCATGAATGTAGTCTTGAGAAATATTATGCCTAGAGACCTGTTCAAATTGAGCTTGTGTAATATGGTCTTTCACAGGTCTATTGGAGGTCCAGAACTGGAGGTGGAAACTACCCCACAGAGCTGATGCCAGTGGCTTGAGTTGAAAGCCTTCTGTCACTGCTTACATTTTCCTTGGTTCTCTTGGCCACTGCCCAGTCTCACAGATCATCATATGGCTAAATAAAATATTTCAGTAGTGTCTCTACAAAAAGAGTCATTGCAGTGATCAGTGCTCATTGGGTAGCTGTCTGCAAAAAGAAAAGAGGTTGGTGTGCCTAAGGACTGAGATGAGGAACAAAAGAGAAGAAATAATGCCTTTCTGGAAATATGTGTATAAAATTACAGCCTTTTTTTGGACTAATGTGAAGACTCTCTGTCATTCCATCCCATAAAATAGATTTGCAAGTTTAAAGGGAGTGCAGAGAAAAGCAACAGAGTTCCTAAAAAGCATGGGAATAATTTCATATAAAAAGCAGTTGAAAGCACTGCTTGTGTTTTCTTCAAGAAAGAGATGAACAGCAAGGGATATGATACTATGCCCTCTGTGCATAAATGCATACTGTATGATGCTATATTCCATAATCAAAGGCATGAAGTAGGGCTATCACAAGCTTTTGCTATTTCTGTGATACAGCTCAAGTACAGAAAGATATTTAAGGCAATGGTGGCCAATTTGTCACCGAACTTTACGGTCATTGTACAGTTGGTTGGAGTTGGGAAAGCTGTTGTCAATCAGATATTTTGTGTGCATACACACACACACACACATATATACCTATATGCCATATAACACCGCAGTTAATTAGCATCAAAAGAGAAAATACATCATGCTTTACCTGTTAAACTAAATCTTAGACAGCAGAAGACAGGGATGAGTCCCAGCAGTAGAGAAGCAGCTTACCCTAGATCTGCCCATAGCAGTGCTTTGTGGTAGCCACTGCAAGTACAATAAATGGATATTAGCTCTGGCCTGGCTTGGCAATTTCTATGTTCCTCTACCGGTTATTTGCATGGATCCTTGTGAGTACAACTTCACCTTGCCAGAGTCCATGAAATTTCCACAGAGATTGGAAGTGATCATTGCACTGACATTGATAATCCAGTATTAATGCACCTATTACATAGCTCTTGAGGAATGTCTAACTAATCTGACTGTTCTGACCAGGTGAACTTTCCAAATCCTTTTCCTCTGCATGTGGCAGTCATCCGTACCACAGAGTCAGTACTTCTACTTTTAAATTTCAGTTCCCTGGAGCTGGAAATCCCAGATGATACTCTGCAAGCTTATATCTATCTGAAAAGTCCAGCCTACTTGATCCTAGAGTAAAGAGATGACAATGGCAGTGGTGCAGAGCACTTCTGGCAGCTACAGCAAACAGTCTTCACTTAAATTTCATTGTCTGTCTGTCCAGACTGTCCACAGGTCTGCTATTTGAGCCCTTCTCAGCAGAAATTTTGTTCATCATTTATGACACAAAGCCTTCCTCCCACAGAGCATTTTCTGAAGATGATCTGAATGCAGATACAGTGGGCCACTGTGGAAAACATTGTAATGAGAGTGACTTAGAGCAAAATCTAGGTGGAGTTCAACCCTTGGTCTTGTCTGTAGAGAGCCATGTGTTAGCATGAGCGACCACTGTACAACATGGCACACACTGTGACACTGGCAGGCACTGCCTTAAACAATGTCACCTCTATGTGTGGCTTGGAAGAGCAACAGCTGTAGCTGCCAACACCAGAAGGGGTGAAAGATTGCTGTCACCTTTTCTATAATTTGCAGCCTTCACAAAATAAGCCAGTCAACCAGCCTTGAGTGTCCATGCATTTCTTACTGAGGTCCCAAAAGAACCGGTACCCCTTAGGTATGAAGGAGTGGTTACCCTGTTCTCCTCGAGAGGCCTTCAACAGAGTCAGCCCACACCTTGTCATCAGGAAATATGCTTAATGTCACCTATCATTTTATTAAAAGAGGGCAAGTACTGCTTCACCACTGGCCCACTAGTGCAGTTCCCACCTCTACAGGGCAAGCTGCATCTCATCAGGAAACAATAGACCTGAGGCACACACAGGACAAGAGACAGTATTTCACTGCAATAGAGGAGGAAATCCTACACCTGTGTCAGGTTGTGTGTAGGAAAATTGCAGCATTCCACTTTTCTCACCCTGCCCCTCACGTGGCGATTTGCACCAATGCAAAGCCAGCTATGAAATACATAGGAGATATTTACATGTTTAGATGTTTTATGTAGACACAATACAAAGATTAAAAATTTCAGAGCAACTGAGGACTAGACACATACTTCATACTTCAGCACCTGTCAGGTAACCTAAACTGCATTTATAGTTTTATTTTGTTGCTGGAGCAGTACTACAGACAAGGAAATGCTGCCATGCTTGCTTAGAGTTGTTCCCTCTGGGGCAGTCATGGGGAGACTACTGTATTTGCATTGCTTTCCTTGGCTGCCAGGTGTAGCAGCAGAGATAAGCTCCCTTGAAACAGGAATGGCAGTGAGGTTTCTCTGCCTCATGCCAGCTACTCATGGGCCAAGAGTGAAATTCCAAGTCACACAGCTGCAATCCTCTTGCATAGTGCAGGCTGCACGTTCTGGCTGGTACAAGACAGTAGGCAGTCTCCCTTTCCAAATCTTTATACAGCCAGTGCTCCCAAAGTGCAGCAAGTATTGTCCTTTCATCAATATGGAGACTGAACTGAAAACAAAGAACTGATTCAACTGTAAACCATGGAAAAGGATCCACAGGGACTTGCTCCCTCTGAGGAAGTGAAGATGGTACCTCGCAGTGCTCCTTGCTTGCAGGATACAGGGCCCTGGGGGAACTGCTGGCCCGCTTACATGCAAAGCACTTATCACCTGGCTGATTTTTCATTTCAGCTGTGAAGCTGCTCCATTGTAAAGCTATTTCATCAAGCAGGAAAAAGCATTCTCCATTTCTCAACAAAAGAAGATCCATTTGTTTCCTTAGGCACAATATACTCTTTCACATTTCTGAGCTTTGTATTCTTACCTGACAATCTGAGAGTGCTTTGATGTGAGAGCCAACCAGATTTGGAGGTGAGACTTGAACACTTGTGAAAGTACAAATCTAATGTAACACTGTGTGACATTCACCTCCTCTCCTCCCTGGGAGGACATCATAGCCCATCTTCTTCCACAGTCTGCTGTGCTGGCTGCTGATCTCATTTCAAAACTGCATTAACAGACTCTTTCCAGTAACTTTCATGGAGACTCTCTGGATTTAAGCCAATGAAGCCAAGATTAGAATAAGTCTCACTTCCTCATCCATATGTAATGTATAAATTCCCCCCTATCACTTTTGAATTTTGTCCTGTTGAGTAGGTTGGAATCTAAGGAAGCCTCTCTAAGCATACTACCAACACCAAAGAGGCAAAAGCTGGATCATAAGAAGAAAACCTATAAACTTAAGTCTTGATGAGGATGCTCAGATGAGAAGACAACTTCTTGGCATTCTTGTCATCCCCCAAAATACATGAAGAGGTTTGAGAGATTGTTCTTTTTACATCAATCCTTCATTGCCACTGAACAAAGCCCACTGACTCGTTTCATGCCTTATCCAGTTTGGAAGCCATCTCTTTTTTCCATCTACACAGAGAATTGCTTAGGAACTGCCCTACTGTACAACAGGGAATGCCTGGGGTTCCAGACCAACTACTACTGGATACAGGACAGTTGTCCAAAGACGTTTCCTAGGCCATTACCAACAGACAGATAGAGCTTGTGGAACTGAGTAACAAGGAGAGGTGAGGGCTGTCAGAGGAACAACTGACTGGTACAGAGAACCACTCTGTCTCTCCCCCACTCCAGAAATACTAAGCATTAAAATCTGTGCACTTGTCTTTATCTGGTTAGTTATTCCTTTCGCCACTTCCTGTCTTTTACTGTCCTGCCCATAGATAAAGGCAAAAATCTCTCCTGGGCATAAATTAAATGCCCTTGCCTTTTGCTTGTGCTTGCACCAGGGAAGGTATGCACAGATAGCACGATGCAGCCATTGTAGTAAAATTCAAGGCAGATGAACATCACCACCCCAAAGTAGCACGGTCAGCACGCCTCAGGGTAGTAGCAGCCAAGCATGCCATGGCAACCAGCCAACCAATGACACTGGCCAGGAGCCAATTTGATTTATTTTTGGCAGCCTGACACTGCACACTACTGTGCCAGTCTTCGATCACAGAAATGATAAGAGGTGACCTTTGGAGGCCAAGGGGACTGATGAAGCTGAAAGAGGATCTGTCCCTGGGCTGGAGAAGAACTGAAGTGGCAGATGTCCCCTCTTTCATGAATGACCATTGCAGCCATGCCAGCAACCACCAGTGCTGTGTTTGCTGGGGGATGACTGGGAGAAAGGTCGGGACCTGGCAAATGTGTTTAAGTCTATGGAAAGAGTAAGTACCAAGAGAGATTTAAAGATATAAGAGAGAGTAATAGGATGAAGATGGCAAAAAGAAAACACAGGCTTTCTGTCAGGAAATATTTCCTGTCTGTGGGTACTTTTGTAATGTGAAGATGCTCGTCAGAGGAATATTCTTTAAGAAGGAAGCAGCTTCCCACTATTGTGGATGTCGTGCTATAGAGTGTATTGCAGAGCACAACACGGAATCTTCAGAGAGACGGACAAGGAGACCTCTTTAATCTTTTCTACATTTCTTTCTTGGATGACTCCTGGGGCACTTAGCCAGCTGTTCAGGTTTGTGACTGGAAGGCTGATATCATACTGGAATAGGAATTCAAGAAAAATCTATACTCATTAACATTTTAAAGAGGCTATCAGCTTGACTCTGGCCACACACCTTCCATGTTTGCTTTCTGCAAACATTGGTAAGCTTGAGTGTTACTGCATGCATACTGAGTAAGTATAAATGGATGCACATACTGGTCTTGAACACTTGATCACTGAAAACTCATTTTTAAATATATATTTGATTGTAGATTTTCCAGCTGCCTCTGTTGGCTAGATATTTACATAAGTAATAGTATCATGTGCAAATGCGTATTAAATCGTGCATTTTGAATGGCCACTTCAAATGATGTGGCCATGAATGGTTGGCCACTTCAAATGATGTTAAAACTAACAAGAGCATGGGCAAGATATCTGAAAAGTATTTGGAATATTGCATAGAAATAAACCATTCTTTCATGAGTGACAACTCAAAACAGGTAAAATGAAATGAAAATTAATATCAAATAGCTTGCTACTATGAATTCCCTATCTCTGTCCATTACAGCAGATTAATCTGAATAAAAATGGAATGTCAATTCAAAGCAGAATCATTCTTGCTTTTAGGAATAAGACACCCCAAGCCTTAAATAATAGGGAGTTAGCATTCATTATCCTGTGTACAGAGGACCCCAAAACACTGATTCATCCTGTCCTATTCTTGCCACTGATGTTTATACCTTTGCCCAAGTATAAAACCAACACAAGTACAGCATGCAACATAGCAAATTATATCCCACTAATCACATGACATTTATATTGCCACTCAACTCATCATATAAAGTAAGAACAAATGGCTGGAGACCTGGACAACAAAAAGCAAACATGGACAATACAATTGCAAGGCTTATTTCTAGAAACTTCTAAATAAGCAGAAGTAAAACGAAGAACCCTTTGTAGCTGTGTACAATCAGTTTAGACTCACACTCTTTAAGGCTGCTCCCCTTGCCCATACCTTAAATCATAAATGTCCTGCATGAGTTCCTCTCCCAGTATTTAATCTGTCCTTTTGCATATCTGTTCTTCCCTATCTGTCCACTTTGTTGAGCAGGAATAGAGCTGCCTGAAGGCCCGGGTCAACTATGAAGCTTGGATGCCTAATTGAAGAGTGGGACCTGCAATTTGTGGAGGAGAAGTAGTGGACCAAATGAAATTACGGAGGAACATCAGTAAGTACAAGACTGGGTGCTGAGGCTCTGTTACATTTACATCAGGCTGTTTATGAACATCAAGGTGATATGCAACATTTTTCCCCAACAAGCTAATGAATGCAGAATGCCTTGTACAACTGGGTATTTCATGAATGTGGAGGCCAGTTTTGCTTGGTGCTGCGTCTTAATTGAATTTCATCTGGAATCTACCTCCAATGTTACCTTTTTTTTGTTTATGTTCTATTTCTTTGATAAAACAAGAAAGGTAAAGAACAAGAGAGAAAAATATCCTCAGGTCTTTGATGCATTTTCTACTCAGCTCAGTATCACAATTTAAAATCAGCTCTTCTTTACGGTTTGTAAACATTATATGTTTGTCAAAAAATATCCACTTTTGCCTCTCAAGACTCTTCACCCCTTCCCAGGGGAACTGGTTAGGCAGACTTGCATTCGGTCAACAGTGAGGAATTGAAAACATCTCCTAGAGAGACTTTTGGTATTCAACCCTCTCTTCTGTCCTCACTCACTGAGCTGTCAGGGCTCTTAATCTTTCCTTTCCCTACATGATTCTCTTACTGTCCACATCTGAATCAGCTGACACGTCTAAAAGCTTCATGCAAGCTTGGCTGTCGTGGGGTACTCCAAGCACAGACCCTACAAGGATAGGTGTGGATGAAACTATAAGCACTGCTGATAAAAAGATGTTCCTGACTACGATGTCGTTGTACTAAGAATCTCACACACAAGCAGATGGAAGAAAGACCCTTTTGACTCCATGACCATCCCATCAGCAAGGTCTCCTGCAGTATGAGAGAGCTTTTGTCTTGTGAGATTTTCAGCTAAAGTTGGAAGCCTCCAGTGAGCTGCTCAAGTTGCCCCACTGGAGCTGTCTGTGCTAGTGTGACTGAGAAGGTTCACCACTATCTTTAGCACATGCAGATCTTGGGGAGCTCTCCCTCCAAGCCTCCCAGCTGGCAGACACTCTCCTGCCACCATGGAAAAAAGGGCTGATGGCACCTCCATCTAGAGGAACAGGAACCTCAGCAGGAGCTGCAGTATTTCCAAAAGCTGATTCAAAGCAGGAAAGAGGGTGTTAAGAAATTAATCTCCCCCACCCCTAAAACTAGCAAGGGCATTCTGTTGTTAACTCTTGATCTAATCCCCACACCAGCTCTTGCTCCCAGGAGCCCAAGGGAGGTATCCATTTCTGGAGAGGCCCATTCCCTAGCGAGGCATTCACTCACCTGTCTTCTCTTCGGTTTGGCTGCTCTCCACTGTCTCCATTTGGGGTTGCGCTGTTGCCTTGGCAGTAGCATCCTCTGCGGCAGGGGTGGTGGTGGCAGTGGTGTCAGCAGCAGGCACGTCGGCTTGTTTAGGCTCCTCTTTGTCTTGGGCTTCGTCAGCCTTCAAGGATGGCGAGTTATCAGTGGAAGCTTTAGTGGCACTTTCCCTTTCGGGGGCAGCGGCAGCAGCGGGCTTTTCCTCTGAGGAGGCAGCAGGAGTGGCAGCCTGTGGAGCTGGCTGCTCTGAGCCCGTGTCAGCGGCTCCGTCTCCTTTTTTCTCCTCCGCTGGCGCGCTGCTGTCTTTGCTGCCCTCCTCCTGCTGGGCACTGTCAGCGGCGGCTGCTTCTGTGGCAGCAGGAGCCTCGCTTTCTTTGTTCTCGGCCGCTCCGCCAGCAGGGCCTTCCTCCTTCTTGTCGGCGGCATCAGTCTCAGATGCTGGGGCATCTCCCTTCTTCTCCCCCTTGAGCTTTTTCCTTGTTATGTGTCCGCGGAAGCTGGCCTGGATTTTGGTGGCTGCCTTATGAGCTTTATCTTCTGGTTTGATGCCATCTTGCTCAATCTTTTGGTCTCCGTCCTCATTTTTTTCAACCTTTGAAGAAGAGCAAGGGAGGAGGGCAGAGGAGAAAAGAGGGAGATAAGTTAAGATTTCGTCAGGTGTAGCAGATGCTTTAATTTTATTGAGAATGTCCCACCTTCCCCTCCTGCTAACCAGTGACAGGTTTCAAAACAGCCTTTCCATTTGGTGTGGGTTTGGAGCCAGGTGGCCCTAATTTCATCCTAAGGCTGGACAGACATAGGTCTCCAGCCAAACCTCCAGCCAGAGGTTTGTAAAAGGAGTTTAAAGCACCTCATCATCTCCATCAGCAATGCTGAGAGCATCTTGGCTGCATGGAAAGGCTTGCACCAGCTGGGTTGTCTCTATTCCCAAGATTTATTTTCCTATTCATTTTGAAATACACCATTTTTTTTCCCCTACTCATTTTCAAAACACTCTCCTGAGGGGGATTTTCACAATCCTTCCAAATCCACCTCTGCCTTCAAGACGGTGTTTCTTTTTAATGACACCTTGTTTCACAGGTGTGTGACTCTAATGACACCAAGTGCTTTGTCTTTTATGGCTTTTTGGCTCGGGATTGCCAACAGAGAATAGGATTGCTGCCCGCCCCACTGCAGTTCCGTGCTGTCAGACGCACACAGATATTCACAGGATACACAAATACCCTGCCTGCAAGCACTCCAAGCGCTTTGCCTTTGCTCTCCACTCGTGGTTTCACTGAAGGATTAACAGGCAGATTAATATCGCTCTTTCCAATTTCAGCAGACTATTATTATTTCTCTGACTATTGGGGGGAATTCAGCGTTATAACAAAGAACAGGCATTCCCCGTGTTTTTTAGACTTAAATTGTGCATTAAAGTCTTAAATGGGACCAAAACAGAGCCTGTGCCTCACGCTGGTCTGCTGCAGAGAGATAATGCTCAGCTTATAAACCTTCACTGAATCTACAGGACAGATCACACTTCACCCCAATAATTTAGCAGCCCTTGGGCAAGTAACGGCTCAGCTGCATATTGATGAAAGGACACCGTTCTATTAATAGTCCCATTGGGAAGCGTTCAAAAGACCTACTTGGAAGCAGAGCCACTGGCCTCTTTGCTGTCTGCACCTGGTTTCCATCACTGGCTCAGGTCACAAAACAAAGAAAACAAGCTGACTGGGAAAGATAGAAGCATTTACTCCTGGGTAGGAAGAGAGAACCACTCCTTTGGCCACTGAAACTGAGATGTGCCATCTGGAGAAAGGCTCCTGACCAGAAGAGCAGAGAGAGGGGACATTCAGTAAAAGTGTGGCAGGAAGAAGGGAGAAGAAGCCACTGCAGTGTGCAGTGTGCCACTGGAAACATTGTGCCTGAGGAGAGGGGGAAAGAAGAGTGGCCACAGCAGCCACACTCCCTGGGAACCAGACTGGAAGTGATCGTTTCCACAGCACAAGAGAGGGTCAAGCGCACCTGTGGAAGTGATGCTTGGCCAGGGAACCAGTCGGGTGTCCACTGCCATGCCATGGGTGGTACCCACTATGTCCCACTGGGCCCCCAGTGATCCCTCACCCTAGCACTGGTGCCCATCATTCCTTAAGTGGGTATGGTGGCCAAGGAGTGAGCAGCCCCAAATCATCAAGGAAAAGAGCCACCCCACACATCTGTGCAGGGATGTGGATGGGTCTGTATAGAGCAGGAAGTGAGATGGGAGGAACACTAGGTGCCAGGATGCTTATGTGGGGGGTGAAAAGGGCTGTGAATGAATATGCAAATGGCATTAATACACAGAATTCTGCACAAGGTATTTTTGTGATCCTGACCATGCCCAGGGACAAAATGGTTGTTGCACCAATCACAGAGGCACAGCTGAGCATTTTGTCTACACTTCCCCAAGTGCATTAAATGACACAGGATGGAAAATGGGCTTTCATGTCTGTCTCAGCTTGTCAGAGAGCAGGTGATGGTTATGTGTAAAGACAACGTAGGCACCAGCAGGCTGCCACCACTCGTGTGTCTTGCACAGCTAACTCAACACTGTTATTCAGCATCTGGGGGAAGCTTTTCAGCCTACTTCAGCACAAGGAGGTGGAAACAAATTGGAAGTATGTTTAACTAGCCAGGGTAGTGCAGAGCTCCACACAGGCTCATCCATCCTGTTCCTTACACAAGTTTTGCAGCTTGCAGTAAGTCCTGTGTTGCTGTGGCAACCTAACTGCTAATACCTGAACTAGCTGGTTTACAGAGATCTTGGGTATGCCAGCATTACACTGTAGCCACAGCAACATGAAGATAGACTGGTACTCCTTTACAGCACTGTATTACACTTAGATGCTGTAGCTTTGACTCCTTCTCCCCAAGGACTGTGGCTAGTCTCAAACAGCAGCAAGACTGGGAGACTGGAAGGACAATTCAGACATAACTACGAGGCCCTAATGGTCCAGTGCCTATGTCTGATTCCTGCAAAAATATTAGTGAATGTGACAAAATTGTTAATCCCTGGAAAAATATGAAAAACATTGACTGAAGGGAGATCTTTCCTGCCACTGGCCTTGTTGCTCTCACATCCCACATACCTCCTACACTAACCAAGACGGCTATTACAGGTCGTGGACTGCTGCATGCCCGACTCTGACTCCAAAGGAGCTGCCCTGTCACCTGGGCTATGCAGCCCTGTAAAGGTTTATCTCCTTCCCTCTGCTAGCCAGAGCCCAGGGCACAGGGAGCCACAGGGTCAGCTCTTGTGCTGTTTTGACAGAAGCACTTACAGAGAGCTGTGACTGCCAGTCAGCCTGGCAGGGGATGGGAGAGCACGTCTCTCCAGGGAGGTCAAACCAAAACCTCTCATCTGCACCTACAGCACGGCAAAGCTAAAAAGCTCTTTTGCTATTCCAGTGACATCATTGTCCTCTTCTCCCAGTTGGGATGACATCCATTTGAGTCCTTGCCAGATCCCAAATTGTGCAGCTGCAAAATGTATTTCCAGTAGGGTACTTTCAGCATAATTTCAGATACAAAAGATAAGAAACGTGAGACTGGGGCAGAGGTGGAGTTCAAGATTGTGGATGAAAGAAATGTACTAATAGTTTGTCTTTGCCAACTGTGGCCCTCAGGAATCCTGTTTCTATTCAGTCCTTCCCCAGTAAAGCATCACAGGCATTTAAAAGCACTTTTTTTTCAGGCTATTGGCCTGCAGGTACTGCTGGGGTAGGACATGGTATCCATAAAGTATGTGTGTCATGTTGTATAACAATGGGTTGGGTGAGAAACAGGTTGTTCAGGGAAAAACTTCTGTTCACACACAAAAAAAAAAAAAGCCCCAAGGGCTTTTCATCTGTGGATTATGTGCACAGCAGATAAACCTTAATTAAGGAAGCGCTCAAAAATAACCTGTATACAACAGAAGCTCCTGGAAAGCAATTTGTCTTCCTTGGAAAGCTAAAAGGGTGAGTCAGCCCTGCCAGGATGCATTCAAAACCATCTCAGTGGAAAACAAGAAATCTGTCTGTCTTATCTGTCTCCCAAGTGTTCATGACATCTTGGCTGTAGAACTGTGGCTAGAATAAAGTGGCTATTATTACTAGTGTTTGCATGGAATCTAGAGTTCCCAGCCAGGAATCAGGTATGGTAGGGATCGGTTTCAGACATCAATATTCCACCACCCCCTCCCCTTCATTTACACATTTATGTGTAAAGCAAACTCATACTAATACCTAATACTGACATATTCGTGATACTGTTAGGTTACATGCAATCTATTCCCATTTTCCACAGAGCAAATGTGCTCCGTTTCGTTTAGTGTTAAACAAATCATGGATCCTGTAATGGCAGGACATAACTGAGGCAGGTGGATGCAGAGCTAAATGGATATATAAAAGGACATAGTCAAACAAGTCCATTTTTTTATTCAGACCATCCTCACATACCCAAGGAAGCCAGTGTGTAAAGCTTTGCCTTTATGAAACACACTTTTATGTCTCTATCTACACAGCCCACAGCATCTTTCCAGTCCTAGAGGGATGATCCTCTCACCATCCCCATCTGCTTCTCTGCCACACCTCCAGGTTTCTAGTACATCCCTTCCCAGGCAGACTGTTCCTGTAAGTGAGACTTTCCTTGCTATCACGTAGCTGAGAGAGTAGGAGATAAGAAATTAATGTTTAAGACACAGTTGGCGCAGAGGTTAGTTCTTAGGTACCAGGAATGTAGAGATTTCCTGGAGCCATGACAAGAAGATTTCTAATCTCTGGCCACTTTTGCAACTTCCATCTTCAAACTCACAGCTTAGAAAGGGGTCAAATTATGGCAAAGAATTAAAGAAGTATTACTATAACCTCCAGACCCTTTTAAATGTCTCCTATGCTGGTATTTCAGGAAAGGAGAAATGGAGAAACTAGGTGTTTTCTAGATATTCCACATGTTTTTAGCCACATATAGGCAAAGAAAGGAAAGGACTGAGTGCTTTGGTCCTTGCTTGCTGTTAGTCCACTTGTCTCTCATGCTGTACCTCATTGCCTTTCCTTGCAAAAATAATCACATAGTTTTGTATTTTGAATGCTGGGATGGAGACCAAGAAAGAACTTACTGTTTCACTGAAAGATGTTTGAATATTACACAACTTCCTCTGCTTCTCTCTCTAGCTCTCCTTTTCCTGGTGTTTCTCTGCCCTCCAATATATGGCATGTATCAACCACCTTAACGTTCATCCTAGGATCAGGCTGCTGTATGCTATAGCCATGCTATGTGCTCAGCCATCACCCTGGTACCCTGCTCCTTTCTGTCCCTAGTTAGGAGCTCCTCTTAAACGTGACACCAAATCCCAGAGCCCTTCGATACACGTAGCCATCTCCCAGTACTCTGAAATCTGTGTGCTGGGAGCCCAGATTTTGGACTCACACACCTTTCACCAGACAAGGCATCAATACTGACCAGAGCCTGGACATCCATGGAACCACTGACACGTCAATAACCCACTTCACCCATTTCACCCAAGGGAAGTATGATACCTGATTATTATTATTAGGAAAAAAAAAACAACAAAACCAACAACTGTGTTCTCCACACAAAGAACTAAGGGCCAAAAGTCATTCCTTTCTCATGACACCTGTGCTAAAGTATGTGTGGAAACTTTTTCTTCAGCTATTTAGGTGAACTAGTGCTGAATCACCCAAACACCTGTGCTGTTTGTGGGGTTAAGATGCGTCTCAGCCCATGCTCTGTTCTTGACTAGAACACAATGTATGTTCATACTGATGTTACTCAAGGTCACTTGGGCCTAGACTCACGGAAATTTAGGCATCCAACTCCCAGTGATTTCCCGGGATTGAGTCACCTCACTGTTTTTCATGGGCCTGGCTCCACATGACCTGATTTGTCTCAGAGACAGTATTTAAGGAGCAGAATGTATTAAAAAAAAGGACCAGCTGTCTCCCCAGAAGGAGTGAAGCATGGACACGTGAAAGGGAGAAAAGGCTTTCACGCCTTGTGAAGTGAGGAAGCAATTTAGCACACAGAACAGCTTTTTCTTAACCCAGTTAAATGGTGTGAAGACACCTGGCTAGAGGATGGCACCTGTCAGCACAACCTGTCTTCAAGGCGAGGAAACAGAGTTCCTTTATTTTCCCAGGATGACTTTGGTGATGGTGGGTAAAACACCCTTGAGAAAGAAAAGGTTAATTCATCCCTCTGAAGGCCTAAGCAGGATTGTTCCCCAGGGTATAACTAGCAGGGTTTCAGCTCTCCAGTTTCAAATCCTCTAACAATGGAGTTTCCACCCTTTCCTCTACAAGATCCTCTCATATGTAGGAAACTTCCCCTCTATTTTATGGTGCCTAGATTAAAATAAGATAATGACAGGCAGATGGCTGGATGTTATTCACTCATGTACAGTGACTGAAAAGTGGTAAAAGATAATCTAAGCTAGACCTATTTAGATATTTCTAGTGAGACTTCTCAATAAATCCATACTCTCCTCACCTGTTCTGACTTCCCTTCTGTTTGTCACCCTATTTCTCTTAAGCTGGTGGTCAACCATGGTGTCCTCTACCACCCTGAAGCTCCAACAGCTCCAGAAGTTAGATGGGAAAAAGCACTCAGTGCTGCTTACATTGCCTTTGCAGGCTGGGTGAAAGACAGTAGAGCCTTGCCCCTGAAGGGGATGAAAAGTGGATGATGTTCAGGATAATGTTCATGATCTCTGGAGCAGAGAAGCTCACTGGAAAAAACACTTGCCTTGAGTCTGTTCTTGTCTCTGTGGAGCACTTTGGTGATTGTGGGACACAGGCTGCACTCACTCATCTTTCAATTTAAAGCACCCAGAGTCTCAGAGACAGGACTGGGTTGGAACTTGCTAAGGTGGTGCTTTTTATAGTTCATGCCAAGCGTGTGTGTATAGCCTGGGGTGTGGCCTCAGTGTATGAGGGCACTCCACAGCACAAGGTCTGTGGGGACTGCGTAGAAGGTCTTGAGTGTTTGGCACAATCAGCATCTGTGCTCTTGCTTGAGGCTGGATCCTGGTGCGTACTGTACTGTCAGTTGTGTCTAGTCTCCTTTTTGGAGGGAAATACTTGTGTCACTCCAGAAGGAACCAGTCAGCAGGTGTTCAGATCAAGGGATCAAAGCCTAGAAAGGAAGCAGGAAGGTATCCAAGCTGACCATGTAAATGTACTCCCAAAACAGCCCATATTGAAGAAGTTCAGCAAAAGAACCAGGTGAAAAATTTCCCTTGAACTACACTTTGATTAGAAAAGTCCATTCGAAGAATAGCTGATTTTTGACGCAGATGTGCTTAGATAGAAATGCAAGCTTGCATACCACTGGACTAAAGAGAAATTTTATCTTTTTAAGCTCAAGCTGTGGGGTTTGCTTGGTTGTGTTTGGGGCAGTTTGGGCAAGGATGGTTGCTGCTATGTGTGGTTGCTGCTATTTTGAAGTAGCACCTTCAGACTCTGAACCCATGGTCTGCTGCCCATGAGCAGGTAATGAAACACAGAATTATCAATGTCTCTCCCTTCTTACCTTTTCTCTCTCACTTTCTTTTTTTTTTTTCCTTGCTTGCTTAGTTTTGGACTCCACAACATTTTTCAGGGAATTGTTATTAGCCTCTAGTGGCTCAGAGTGCCTGCCCCCATGAAAGCTGGACACATTTGCTTCTGATCTAGCTGCACCCAGGGCACAGAGGCTAATTTACTGCTCAGACTTGCTCCCCTGAGATCTTGGGCAGACAGCTGCTGAGATTCCCCAGAGTCCAGGCTTATGCATGGTCTCCAGAATGACTTCCACAGGAAGCAGAAGCTTATGTCCTGCTCCTACCCCATTCCTTCCATGGGAACACACGGCATCCCATCCTTCAGGCCTGTCGACCTGCAAACATGCTGATGGTGCACTGTCTGTGTCACTGAGGAAGACATTAAATAGCACTGGTCCCCATATGGACCCCTAAAGGTCACCACTTGTCATCAGTGTCTACAGGGACTCCAAGTTGTTGACCACTACCCTCTGGAGGCAACTGTCCAACCAACTCCTCACCCACCAAAGAGTCCTCCCATCAAATCTCTCTCCCCAGTTTAGAGAGAAGGGTGTCATTGGGAATCATGTTAAAGGCCTTGCAGAAATCCAGATGGTGACGCCTGGAGCCCCTCCCCTATTCACTGGTGTAGTCACTCCATCAGAGAAAACCTCCACGTTGGTCAGGCAGGACTGGCCCTTTGTGAGACCACCACTGCTTTACACCCAGCACCCGCACAAAAAAAAAGGTGTTTCTCCTCCTGAACTGCAGCTGTGGCTGGGGTGAAACCCTGTGGCTGCCACCAGTGCCTTCAGTCACACACAGCAATTAAACTTCAGTAGGGACAAAGGTGTATATCCCAGCTGAATTTACAGGGTGAGCTGAAGGAGGCAGCAACCAGGATTCTTGATTGGCATCTTGCAAGGCCAGTAAAGTAAGTACTGCCTTTCTTACTGTTCCATTAACCTTTTGGTCAGACCTTTGCCTTTTGTTTTTCAAGTCTTGAAAGTGAGCCTAGCCCCAAGCATCACCTTTAGCCAACAGCTTCCCCATTCCCTGAGGAGCGCCATACAATCTTTCAAGTCATCAGAGCTGCTCTTAGCAAAACCCAAAAAATCAGAGTTGCAGATCTATGCAATTTGATAAGCTGGCTTTAAAACAGCTCTGCCTAGGACAACCTCTCTCACAGCCTCTTCAGCTTTTGTTCCAAATAGACCAATCCCACAACCCCACTGCAGAGCTGAACTCGCTGTCCACCCTGATTTTGTATCCCCATTACAGAAGCAATCCACTGCAAAGGCTTCTACCTGCTGGTATAGACTCCATCTTCTCACTGGGGCAGCTGGCTTTTTCTCAGCTTCTGGTTCTGATAGATACAACAGGTCTCACTGTCATGGCCTCTCCTTACCAGCCAGGATTAGCCCTACTGGCTCTGCTTCTTCCTCCATGGGATTTCCTGACCCTGTTAACACCAGCTTCAACTTCACTAGGACAGGGTGTCAGCCTAGCTGCTGGAAGGCAAAGAATGAGGGTGTTGAGTGCTGGATCTGATCTTCATGGATGCTCAGTTTATTAATTTGTGTTGTGGATCTTCATGCCCATTGGGGCTTGACTGACCCAGAGATTGCCCTCATGCATCCTCTGGCTTGCCCTGGCCATTGTCTCCACCCACCTTTACTTCAGTGTACCATTGGTGTTGACATTTGCCCCACAAATCTTCTACAAGCTGCCTGATAGGACTGTCGTGACAGCCTGTGTATGAATTCACCACAAGCAGTGGGTAAGACATGGACCCCTCTTATGAATCTGAATTCTTCACAGCAACTCCATGTCTTGGATGCCAGGGACCTTATAGAAAACCTTATGTGAAATTATTCTTGGCCTACATTTACTTCTCATTTCTCATATGTGTTTAAAGTACAAGCAGAGGAAGAAGGAGAGAGATCCGTATTTCCTCCCTGCTTAGGCCCCAGTACAGGTGAGAACAGGAAGAGTTAGACCTACTCTTGAGATATCAAATACAGGAGACGGGTCACTGGTCCCACTAAGAGCTCTTATATACTGCTGACTCACAGAAAAGAGTGAGAAGACCCAGACCATCCTTTTCTATTCCTTCTATTCCAAAGTTTGTACAACTTATTAACAAACAGTTATACGAAAATCTTATTTGAAGTCCAGTGCCAAAAGCAATGTCAGATGATGAAAGTGGAGTTTCATTTCATTGATTCCAATGACATTTTATTAGGGATAATTTTTACAAGACAGCTGTGGGCTGCTGCTCCAAACAACTTACAAATGGAGACATTGTTAAGTTCCAGAAGGACTCTGAACATAATTAAATTAGTATATGTAGTGCTGCAAGAACCTCAAATGCACAGTGCGTAACTCAGTAAAACATTGTGCAATATTTAAGCCGTTCTCTTATCTACTTCCTCCTGTCAGTGCAGGATGAGAACATCCTAAAAGGGGGCTTAAGTGTCTGCCAGAACCTGAAAAGGTCTCCAGAGGGGACGTGTATGACACAGCTTCTTTCACCCAACAATCTGGGCTTGGCTGCCCAGTTTGTGTAACTCCAGTGCTTCCCAAGGTCTGTGAAACTGATGAATCAGGCCTGTGATTGCACCTGTCACTCCTGAGTGGCATCCCTCTCCCCTCTCCCCTCTTCAGATAAGGTTGTCACCAGAGTACAGGCATGATTTTGACTGAGAAGATCCTGAACACGAGACTCAGTAGCCCCAGGGTTTAGTCATTTTTTCTAGACCCTGGCACTGAGCTATGGGAAATGCACATGTGGCTTTGAGCCATTTTGTTTCCTACTTTGCTCCTTTACTGTATTCAACCCTATTGAAAAGGAGGGAGGGGGAGGCAAGCCTGCAGTGCCTGCTGCAAAAAACCCTTTGTGGACCCTGCTATTTTAGTGCTATAAAGACCCCCAACCAAAGGGAACATGCTGAATAGATGTGCTAGGGAAAAAGCCACAAGTCTTTGGATCCACCACTTACAAGGGCTAGTATATCACAGCCACATTCAAATAGTCATCCAGATCTTCTCCTAATCTTCTTGCTGCAGGACAACTGTTATTTATTTCAATTTTTTTCACCCCCCGGGCTTCCCACTTTAAAGTTGTTATTAAAAAAGGGCTTCAATAAGTATTTAATATCTTGGTCATCAGGTCTTCTAGGTTTTTTCCATTCTTCAATCACGAAGCACGTCAGTAGCCTCAAAGCACTGCATATTGTAATGTCTTTTCCCCAGGCACACAGTTTAGATGACTCTGCATCTGGTGCATCTGTAGCAGAACTGTACTCTACATCCAGACAACCCTGGAGCCCAGCCTGTGGGGGGCTTTACTTAGTGACCCCCTGGCAGAGAAGTTGAGGGGAAAGGGACTGTGGGATAAGGACTCCTAGGATGGCTGGGCAGGCAGAGTGCACAGAGCTACTTCCACTTCTTTCTATTCTGATGAAAGTTTGATATGGAAATAAGGTTTTCTTCCTGAGAAGGACTTATGGGTTTCTGGAATAGGAACGTTCTTCCCTCAGGAACCCATGCAAAAACAGACAGAAAGCACTGGGAAGCTTGCACAGATGATCTAACACCAGAAAGTGGGCAGTGTTTCCTCTTCTCTTAGCAAGGGCCAGTTCACACTGAGCAGCTTTGTCACACACTAAAGAGAAAATAACTGAAAATCTCCAGGGTCCTCTAGACCCTCCCTGTACAGTGCAGCAGGGCTGATTCTGTTCATCCACCCTGCAGGAGTGGTTTTGACCATTCTTTGGACATTTGCCCCAAAAAGGACTCTCTGGGTTCCTGTGGCAGTTTATTCCTTTGGTGAACTAAAGAATTCCTCCCAGAGTTTCGGCCAGCCCCCTGCATCTTGTCCATGCTGACATAAGTTTGTTTCTGCTTTCTTAGTAACATCCCTTCATATATCAATAGCTCTCACTTGTTGTACCATCCTTCTTTGTCAGATCACTCCTCCTAGCCCTCTTAAGCTCTAACCAGATATCTTACTTGATTACTGAATTTACATTTGTTCTACTGAGAAATTACTAAAATGTCTCCCCAGCTTTAATGAATAATGAAACACTATACTTACAAAAATAGTAATTAGCAATATAGCTCAAAATAAATCAATGTGTGGATCAGACTCCCAAAGGCAGGAGGAAAAGCTACAGCCATTAAAATAGGTGGAGCTGAAAATAGCTAAGCACTTGGGGGAAAATGAAAAAAAAATAGCTTTAAGGAACTTATGAATGGCCATGTCCTATAGATAGTTAGCAATCCACACAGGTTGGTAAACACTGTCCTGAGTCTGACTGCTCCATTTCCTGTCAGCTCCCCTCTAATGCTATTCAGCACATTTAGGAGTTTTCTGAGGATGTCAAGCAGCTGGAGCAGCCAGGAAAAGTAAGAGGGAGTGGAAGAATGTCAAACCCTCTTCAGTGGTTCTCCAAGAGCTTCCATCAGGGCTCCTATCGTCCTTCCTTCCAGATGAAGGAAGAGGTGCCCACTGTAAGAAAAACCAAATGCATAAGGATTTATAATACTGACAACCATTATTATTTCTACATCCTAGGGATGGATCTCCCTTGTGGTGTGGGAAAGGAAGCAATGAAACAAGCAATGGCAGACAAGACAATGGGAGTGTGTTGAAAGGGCATAGGGAGCGCACTGGTTTACAGAGGAAAAACAATTCAGATACTACAGCAGCCACCTTGTTTTCCCCTAGCACCACCTAAAATATAGTGCTATTTCTTGGTAGGAAGACATAATTCTGTTTCTTCAGGAAATCACAGGGCAAGGTTGGTTCTTGCCAGATCAATTTATTGACCCGTTAACAATAAGAATACCAAGTCCTTCATAAGACACACCTTTGGAGTCAAGCAAATCATAGGTCTGCTCAAACAACCCAGATTATGGTAGGCAAATGTCTACATTATGTGGCCAGGCCATGTCATTTATTGTACTATAATGTTCAGATTAACTGGTCTCTCAGTCAGGAAAATAGACACAAATCATGCAAATTCCATTACAGTGAATGATTATCTATCTAAAATTTTAGCCCAGGAGTGTGGTGGGTTTTGTTTTGGTTTGGTTTTGAGGTGGGTTGTGGTTTTTTTTGGTTTTGGTTTTTTTTTTGGGAGGAACTCTTTTTTTTCCCTCCTTCCCAGTCAGAGAGAGGAAATCATGTTGTACAACTATCACAAACTGCATGTCACAAACACACATATATGTATAAACATAATGGAGTAAGTAGGCAAATTGCAACAAATCCACTTCCTGAAGTCAGTTTGCATAATGAATTCACTAAATCCTACAGAAATTAAATCAGAAATGAACCCTAGGCAGAGAATACTTTCAAACATATTAAATTCAACGAGACTCATTTGATCCTTTCCAGAAAGAATGAGTTATGAATGTACAATCACTTTCTGTACTCTCTCAAACCAAACACTAAGGTTTTGGAATCTGCCTGATCCTTAGAATATCTGAGGACACTCATGTAGAATTGCACCTATTGGGGCTTTCAGGTGACTAAGACTTTGATTTCAGTGCAAAGCAGAGAAAAAAGTTTCTACATGTAATTTCCTTTGGTTGCAGAAGCAATTATTTTGAAGCCTGAAGAAAACACAACACGCTCCCCCAAGACACCTGCTTTACAGATTGTACTCTCACAGAACTTTACCATGAATTATTAACATTTTAGTATACATTCCTGTGCTTTAGCTCTAGCGGCTCCCTATAAACTTGGCTGAAAGAAGAATTAAAAGGCCAGGTTTTAAGGAATGAATGCTGGGATCTTAACAAATGCCTCATTGCCTTAATCCTATTGAAACCAGTGCGAATTAGGCACCAAGGCTCTCTGAAAATCCTGCTAGGCTCCTGCCTATATAAATCTTATTTGTTAGGACACTTCTGTAAATTACCTAATACCACCCTGCCACTGTTTGGAAAAAGGCTTGTAAATATCTGCTATGAGATTGCAAAGTAAAACAAAGTAGCTTAAAGTAGACTTAAAGTGTTAGTAGGAAATCTGGATATTTGGAGCTTAGGAAACTCTGGGGTATAAAGGGATTACACTAAAATCTTGGTCCTAGTTTTTGCAGTTGGAAGTCAGAAAGTTAAAATGCAGGAGGGAGAAGTTTGGCAAAGGAGAACAGAGGATCCCAGGGTTAGGGCAGCAAACAGATGGCTGTCCTACACCCCTGCCCCACCTTTGCTGCTGGTTCCTTGGTTATCCTGGCCCATGCTTATCATGGGGTCATTCCTATTGACAAGTTCTGCATCTCTGAATAGCTGACTTCAAACACCTTGAGTCTGATTTGGAGCAGTGCTGAGCACTCAGAGCTGCAGCTGACAGTAATGGGAGATGTTTTCAGAGATGTGCAATTGAAAACAAAAACTATGAATAAAGGTCAGGCCCTGTTTCTGAAATTCAGGACATAAAACTAGGGCATCCTGCTGACCAAACTCTTTGTGCCTCAGCTGTCCACCTGCAAAAATGGAGAAAAAAATACTCAGTTATCTCACATGGGTGTTGCAAAGATTTACTAAGAGATATTAGGGATGTGCTCAGAATCACAAGACAGCTTGCTCTGATTTCAGAACAAGGTTTGAATATTATTAAGCAAAGTTGTGGGGTCACACACTGGCTTAATATGAGAATTCAAAATATTGAATAACTGCTCATTAAGTGAGCACTCTTCATTCTGTGACCCGAATGCAGTCAGAATCCCTGAAAGGAAAAATGTGTTCCTGTTATTAGAAGTGTACTGAAATGCATTCACAAGAGGAGACCATACTGAGGTTGCACAGGCAACTACATTCCCAGTGTTGGTTTATTTTTTTTATACTTGCTTTAGCATCTTTAATAACTTTCTTCTAACATAGTTTCTCTGTGGTCTTTATCACACATATATTAGCTCATATTGCAGCTGAAGTCTAAATCTATTTCCACTCCCAATAATGTGGGATAATTCAACTCTTACCCAGATTTCACTTTTTAAAATGTAATTAACTACATCATGGGAGCTCAAACCTCTTGGCTTCATCAGTATCTTACAAAAAAACAGAAAAAAAAACCCAAAACAACTTTCAATTTCCAAGAGGTGTCAACCTCCTATCCAGTACCTTAGGCAAGGTGAGGGATTTTTCAACAAGCAGCTCCCAGGCAGAAACAAGCAATGGCTCCCCAGGGTGCCAGCATCCAGTGTGGGATGGGATGAGGCCGGGTGCCCAGCTGAGTCCCAGAGCTTGTAGGAAGCTGGTGGCCTCAGAAGCCCCTGGGAGCTTCCTCCTACATGGAGATACTGATAAAAAAGCAGTCCTAACATCAGCAGTGTACTGGCAGTAATACAACATATATCCATAACCCCAAGCTGCGCCAGGGGAGGTTCAGGTTTGACGTGAGGAGGAATTTCTTCACAGAAAGGGATGCCACACATTGAAATGGGGTGTCCAGAAAGGTGGTGGAGTCGCCACCCCTGGAGGTGTTCAAGAAATGACCGGATGTGGCACTCAGTGCCATGGTTTAGTTGACAAGGTGCTGATCGGACAAAGGCTGGACTCGATGATCTTAAAGGTCTTTTGCAATCCAAATAATTCTGTGATTCTGTGATTCCATTGTGGGAGTTATATGTCAATCATTCAGTATCTGCCTCTGGGTCCAAAGCCACAAGTTGTTCATCCTTGAATTAGGTGAGGCAGGATTATCAGTGGAAAATGAAGGGTTTTTCTCAGCAAAAAAATAAATTATTACAAAGTACATCTTATCTGGCAATTTAATGAATGCAAAATTACTGCATCAGGGAAAAGCCCCCTGAAGATTTAATCATTTAATATGTACAAAAAAGCTACTGAACAGAGAATTACTTTGTTCAAAGGATCAGCTATACCCTTGCCTAGTTTTTGTCAGCTCCATAGCTACCCTGGAACATCAGAGCTGGAATAGCAGTGCCGCTGCAGGGCAGAAGCACAGGGCATTGATAAAAGTGGAGCAAAGGAATGGCAGAAATCTTGTTTAGCACTTGCCATGCTCTGTATAACTGAGCACTATTTCACTGCCACTGGCAGTAAAATGACCTCCTGCTTACACCACAGTACTTGAAGCTTGTGTTTTCTTTAAAAACTATACCTATCTCCAATTCTGATTAACTTCTCCAGGCATTTCTGTGCTGCTCAGCTTTCATAAATGGATTTCCAAACAGCAGAATTGCTTTGTATGGTACCCCTCAGAGGTACTCAGCATCCTCTGCTGTCTGCTGCACCTGACAGCAAGAAGAGCTTAGAGGCAAGTACCCAAGAGAAGTTGAAAAATTACAGGCTGGGGATATCAGCATCGATGATGCCCTACTGCGTGAAGCTGAGAGAAAATGAATCGTACGTGAAAGATGGAACTGGATGGATTTAAGGAAGCAGAGCAACAAGAAGCACATTCTTCCCTCTGCAGGGTCAGGTCAGACCACGGAAGAGAAGCAAGCAAGCCCTGCCAAAGGGGCCCCTTACTGCACTGTGTGAGATGGGAAGGCTGACTTTAGCTTGGTAAGGCCCCTTCATGAAGTTCCAGAGCAGGTGCTTACAAGTTACAGTATTACCTGCTGTGGTCAGCACTTCTCCTTCTAGAGGGATAAGAAGCCAGTGAAGCCCCGTGATCACAGATATTTCCAACAGAATTATCTCCTGACCTAGTCCAGTGCGTTTTCTGCCACCCCCTCCATTTCTGCGCTGCGGCAGTGCCTATTTCCACAAGGATTGCTGCAAAGTTAGACCAAAATCCCATCTGCTTTGGTAATAGTAGGGACCATAATATCCCCATCATCTCACAAAAGCTAACCCAAAAGCTACATTTCCTCTGCCTTCCTGGCAAACATGCATCAGGTTTGGCCCAGAGAGACAACCACATTTTCACTTGGCAAGAAGGTCTCTTTCTTCCCTACACTGAGAGCCTCTCCACTTCCATTCTGAAGTGGCAGAGGGATAGTGTCCTTCCTCCAGACCTGCCAACAAGACCTTCTCTTTTGGCCACCAACGCTGCCTGCATGAAATATCTCTTCTGATCACTCTGTCTTGACTATCAGCTCTGCATCAGTCCTGGCAGACAGAGATTTAGTTCCAGAGGAGCAGGAGGACGGTCTCTTAAGCTACCATGGAGGGAAATCTCAGCAGAAGGTCCTTAAATAAAAGACAAGGTGTCCTCAGAAGGCACAGGCTTCAAACCATGACCAGGGATTAGATTTGACATGTTTACAGTGTCATGCCATGCCTGCACATTTCAGGGCAACAGACATAGTCACTACTCTTCTTCCATGCTTACACAGTGCCCAAGATTTGCTTTTTTTTCCCCCCAAGATTCATTAATTTTTGTACTGGGACTTCTGTATTTCCATTTCAGTCTCTGCTAAGAAAAACTCTCCCTTGAGCATGTTAGGCTGCTTTGTGCATCCCTTGCAGAAGTAAATTTTCTTCTGGAGATAATTCACAGACACACAGGCTTAGGAGGCAACACAACAGTTCGGCAGCAGCCAGCACATGTAGCCATGGCAGGAAAAATTCCCCCCCACCTTTTCCTGACCAGAAAATTGTGTCCCATCTTGTACACCAGAGATTTGAGAAAGGCAATGCCAATATTCATGGTGTCCACAATAGCAACAGCATATTCAGAGTATGGAGAAGGCTCCCATCAATAAAAGTGTGTGACAGTGTACCACCAAGGTTCTTGCCTCTTCTCAGGCTGCCTGTTAAGCACAGTTTGAAGGCTCTGATCTCTTTCTTAAGCCCATCCGGGTGTGGAGCTTATGATCCAAACCCTGTTGCGAGTACACCCTCCCCACCTGGAGATCCTCCAGGGCAGCAACCAAGAGCCTGAACTTCATGAGCACAGCACAAGCTCAGAATACAGGACCTAGAGTAGCATAGACCTGCTTGCTTCCACTACTTCATGGTCAGTTCTTCCTTACGAGATCCTCCCACAGAGTCCCATAGGCAGATACATGTCCCACCCCACAGACACAAATAAAAAATGACTGGCAAATAAAGCAAATTATTTTCATTACTCAAACTATTTATTCCAGGTGAGGAGAAGGAAAGGGAAGAAGAGAGGAACAAACCTATCTTTCTTCTGTCCTTTCTAGATTAATTCATTCACAAGGAATGTGAATGCTACTTTAAAATCTATTGGTTGTGTACAGAGAAAACAGGCAGAATTACTGCAGCAGATTATTCCACTTTTTTCTGTGCCTCAGTTTCTTCACATGCAAATGGAGTAATAACAAGAGTGTTCCAGGATTGATTTGTTAAGGATCTAAGCTGACATTCTCCAACATCAATGAAAAGTGTAGTACTAGTTTCAGTGATAACACCTTTGGCCCATTTTTCCCCAATTATTTTGCAACCCATCATTCACAGGCACAAGTCAAAAGTAATGTGACCCATGTATTACATAAAAAGCCTGTCTTACAAGCTTCCTTCTGGGCACACGTTACAAGTGGAAGAGGAAAATGTAAAATGGAGATTACCTCTGAAACCTCACTTTGACTTCCTTGCACAGATGCCTTTTAATAGTCTTTATTGTATCTTTTTTTCCTTGAAAGCATCCCCCACCTCAGTGACTACAAAGGACAGACAGAGCTCACAGAGTGGGTAGCAATTCAGTATTTTCCTGTTATCCTTATTTCAAGCACACCAAAGTGCCTTATTTGCCACACACCACTCCAACACATCACTGAATGCAGAATACTGACTTCCTCATGGTCTTTTTCTGTGGTGCTATTTTGCCATAATATCTCATTGATTCATGAGCCTTAATGGATATTCTCCCATGGAGATAGGTGGGGTTGTTATCTCTGTTTTACAGACACTGAAATCAAACAAAAAGAGGCTAAGGTCAAAATGGCCAGAGCAACGATGAATTTTGGGTCCCTAATTTGTGATGCCTTGCATTAGTATTTCCCCAGCTGTGTGTGTGTTGACAGCAAACCTCCGTACAATACCATCTCCGCACTTCTGCAAGTCAGACCCCAGGTGTCTCAAACTGAGAACCCAGAAAATGAGAACACACCAATTAGTGGCCACCCATGGAAAACCTCATTTATGTGGTCTTTTCATGTCACGTAGGAACTTGTGACAAAAGGCAGGAAAAAGCCTAATTCTTCAGGGCAGTATTCAATTGCCAAAATATGAGACCATTCTTCTGTTTTCGAACAGCCCCCTGCCCAATTCAGTACATAACCTTCATCACTGGCAGTAAATGAAACAGGAGACCTATAGAAATCAGCTTCGTTTATGGCAAAACTCATTCAGTCCCGAAGTATATTCCATTCTGTGCACTGAATGAGACAGGGATCCTATTGAAAAAAAAAGGCACCAGTGTTTGATCTTATAATTAAGAACCACATTTTTATGTCTATTCATGAGAGAAGACAAATTAAAGATGGATAGGCAACCCTTTTAATTAATTTTCTTTATTCTAGGTGTTTGACTTTGAAAACTAAATGTATGCTTAATAAAGGTGTTTAATCTTCTTCTTAAAATGTAAACTAAAAAGGGAAATAAATAGGAAATTTGATCATTTGAAATCATAACATTCTCCTTTGTATTATAAAGGTGCAACTGTTACCTATTAAATGGTTGCAAAATTCTTTGTGCTTTCAAAGCTTTATTCCTCTAATCTCAACAGACAAATAAATTAAAAAACTACAGTGCCTATTTGAAGAAGACCCCTACCAAGAAAATTCTTGTCCAAACAGGAAAAGTTCAGTAAAGTTTGATGTAGATGAAAAGATTGTCTTTGACTATTGCAATTTATCTCATCTGCCAGAAGTTGGGTAATCCTGATTATAGGCAGGGTGTCTTGTTCCGCCTCTTGTGTTGTGAAAAGACTTAGGAATAAACGAAGGGTATCTTCCTGAGGGTTGTATGGATTTAGCATGAGATATTGGAAGATACCACAGATCAGCTTTAGTCCTGTATTCCCATGCAGCACTAGCTCTTCTGCTGCATGAGAATACATCCAGTGAGGGTGAATATTATATCTCAGTATGTTTTATTCTGTATTCTCAGCAACCACTAGGACACATCATAATGGCAGCAGAGGGGATTAAGCACTGAAGGCGACTTCTAGTAGGAGTACAGCACTCCGGTTGGGAATTTCTGAGTGACTGCCATACAAATGCTTTGAGACAATTCATGTCAGGCAGGTAGAAGAAGCCACCAATTGATAAATCCCTTGTAATAATTCTCTTGTGAAGATGATGAAAAGGGCACCTCAGTGTGGAGTTCCAGCAGATGTCTGGGTTCAGGAGATGGATGTTGGAGCTAAGTCTAGGAAGAAGGTGAGATGTCTTGCTGAAACCATAGTCTTAAGTCCACTAGAAAATATGGGTAGAACTGGGCACCTCAGTACCATACCACACCAGGTGAATGCCTTTTGAACCTGCCTATAACAAATGCTGAAGACAGAGTGGCATCTAAACAGCCTGGGTTTAGACATCTTGCTCTGGTTATTGGGGAGGTATCTTCTGGTTTGGATTCCAAGCCCCGAATCTCTGCACTGAAAGAAACAACTCTAGTTCCTCTCTGACAGTGTGCAGTAGATAGGTATTTGTTCACTATCTCAGTGGACACACAAGCTTCCCTAAATTATGGAAGATGTTGATTCAACTCTCTACTGTACCTGAAAGGATCTCAAACCTTACCTCCCTCCTACAAAGGACTGTTTAGAGCAAGCTGCTCCCAGCTTTTCCTGCTTAAGCTCCTTAGCTTTCTCATGGAAGAATTAAATAAGCATCAGGCCAGAGACAGAGAGCACACAGAAGTAAATATCACTTTATATCCTACTGGTTAAGCACACATCTGCAAGAGGACAGACTGGGTCCCGTTTCTGCTTCGGTGAATATTTGATAATAATCATATGAAATAGTGTTGAAAGGGCACAAGAGACCATTTAGTCCACCCTCTGGTCCAGAGGTACTTCTTACAGCCCTTCAGTGATTGGAGCTGCCATAGTTTACTCAGTGTATCCCAGTGCATCACAATCTTTTTGGACATCCCATTAAAGACCATTACTCCTAGTTTTACACATCATGGGCAGCAAGAACAGATTACTCCTATTTTCTTGCACTTGCTAGACTAGCATCCTGGACCACTTTTGGCCTTATTTCTTTTAGGTTAAATAACCCTACTTATTTCAGTCTTTTCTCCTTTGACCTCAAGCAATTCTCACTATCCCAGTCTGCACACGCTCTCACTGGACCACACTTCCTTAGAGTGCAGTGTGAGACTAAGGCAGGGCATTTCAGCTGAGTCCTACATGTGCACATCAGAGCTGAAGGTTTCTGAGATGTGTCTGACAGCCTGTGCTCCCACTTGCACAGCCTGATAGGATGCTGTTTCCCTCCCTGGCAACAGGACGACGTTCTAGACTAACACTGAACTTGTGGTCTTCTAGAGACCCTGTCTTCCCTCCTGAAGGACAGCCTGTGGTCTCCCATGCACAACTGACTGGAATTTATTAATCATTCCCAGGGAGAGCACGTTCACTCTGATGCTGTTCAAACCAGGTCGCTGGTTTGACAAGCTTTTCTTGAATTACAGCTGTTTCCCCCAGCCTACACCTGGTTTATGCCATCCGCAGATTTTATAAAACACTTCCTCTAGACAGCTATCCAGGTTAAAATTGTAATATAAAGTATAATGTATTTAATGAAAATATGAAGCACTAGCAGGCCACAGCACAAGCTTGTGGCAAACCAGCTCAATAGAGTCTTCCGTTGCAACAGGAAATCAGTGAGAATTGCTCACTGAGTAAAATTATCTACACCAGTTCTGCATCCCTGCTGTAATGCTTTCCTTTGGAACATGTTTCTTTGCTTCATTTATGATAAAAGACTGTGAGATAATGTCAAAATCCTTGCAAATGACAAGGTATGACAACTACTTCCTCTGTATCCACAAGGCTTGTTACAGAAGAGAGCTAAATTAGTTTGACGTGATCTGTTCTTGACAGATCTGTGCTGGCTCCTAATAATCTCCTTTATTTGAGTATTTCCACCATTTTTTCTTCCCCAGGAATGAAGTTAAACCGGGTAGTCTGCAATTTCTTATCTTCTGCTTGTTTTCAGCCTTCTGACACCTCATCCAGCCCTCATGAGTCTTCAAAGCATTCAAAGCTTATGGTTCAGAGATTGCTTCCCTCAGCTTTGTAAATAAGCTAGGATGACTTGAAAGAACCATCTTACATCAGTACATCCTGACTTGTTCTGACCTTTTCCTAGATCCTGATCTTCCTCCTTTGTGGCTCCTGTTAACTGTTTTAACCATCAAATTGCAGCTGATCATGTTACTGAAGATACCCAAAATGGGCATAAAATGCTTCAGCCTTATTGACAATACTTGATGCAAAGCTTCAACCACAGCTCTTCCCTCCTCTCCATGAGCATCATAAACAGAGAGAGTCAGGATGATATTATTTCACTCTCTTGCTCAGCTCAATTAATATTTATTTGTCTGTGTATTGAGCTGATCATGGGTTATAAAACTAAGGATCATTTAGGCATGGCAGTATGCAGCCTGTTAATGTTACGGGGACCTTACAGTTGTAAGTGTAATTATCTGAGGGCTTTAGGCACCTCCACAGTTAGAAAGGAAGGAAGCTCTAAAGTTCTACAGCCTATGACAGACACCTCTAAGAACGTAGTTCAGTTTAGAACAATCCCTTATTTCTCAGCTCAGAACAATGGTAAAATACTGTGATACATTTCAGACTCCTCTTGACAGTCACACCCTGATTAAAGAGTAATGAAATTCTACAAGATAAGGCATTGTCTCATAGTATCTCTTCCTGATTTGTGGAACCATACCACTGAAAGGAAGAAAACAATGAATATAAGTGAGAATTAACTGAACTTTAAAAGAAGATTTGCTAAAAGTTCCTATGAGCCATTGGGGGTTATTTTTCACTAATATGTCCTTTTTTTTGTCTTCTACAGAATCTTGTATACTGGCATCATAATGGAGGGTTCTTTTTGCTGCATATCCACTTCTACCATATGAGAGGGAGCTTCAAGTACTGCTTCATACATTAACTTTGCTAACTATTCTCTGGAGGTTATCCAACTTTTGTTTACTTCATGGAGATTTCAGCTGGCTTCAGTTCTTCAGTTATTTTGGGGGGAGATATTTTTTTCCTTGCTCCATTTGTCCTTTCCTTAGGGTTTTATCTCTTCTAGGTGGTATTCTGAGTGGAATTTAGGATACAAGGGAAAGGCCATTTGCCAGTGCTGTGCTTTAGGCAGGACTGGTTGCACCCCATCATGATTTTGACTGCAATTTTAACAGTCAACACTAAACATCAATTTTCTGTTACGGTTGTCAGTCCTCAAAACTCTATGTAGGACTTGAAATTCTTCTGGGTTTTCCACTGGAAATGCAAACAACAGGAGGGGTTAAAGCCACAGTTTTTCATCTTTGATCAGGCAAAGCCTCCATTCTGACAGAATCATCTCAGCCTGTGCAATCCAGGTTGTTGCAAGGTGCCAGTCTGACTACTTCAACATAACAAGCCAAGAATTAAAATTTTAACACTAGGTAAGGTGAAAGGTGTCCCCACTTCTAGGGAACACAATGAAGCATCCCTGCTGGGGGTAAACTTTTGGTCCAGCTTCTAAAAGCCCCTTTGCTTCAGTTCCCCATCATTCCAGTGCTGTGTCCCAGCTTCACCACTCTTCTCAGGCACAGCCGAGCAGGTGATGCCCTCCTTGCATTTGCTCAGCAGGTGATTTCACTCTCACATGAAACCAAATGGCTGCAATTTTACTGTCAGCAAATCAGCAACTGACACTTGTTTCTTTATGTCTACCCTTCCAAACCTAGAGGACTTTTTGTTAAATTATTTATAAATCCACCACTGAATGCCTTACTCCTAAAGCTGTGGGCAGACAGAAGGTGGAATGATACAAGGAGAACAATGGTCAGTTCAAAACCATCGTGGTTTACATCCTGATGGTTTCAATCTGAATTAATGTAAATGACTGGCCTCTTCTGCAAAAGAGCATAGCATAGTACCATGGTGCCCAACCTGCACACCCTGGAGTACTTAACATTGCAGATTTGTAAGGTCATGGGATGCTATTAATAAAATAAATGGATTAGACTCCACTCAATAGTCTGATGAACTGAATGCTAATTGATAATAGTCTTAACAATTATAAGAGTAATCGAAACTGAAAATTATTCTGTACATTACCAATTATTAGAAATCATCCCAATTCATAAAAAAAACTGAAGTTCCTGAGAGCACAGGAGCATTTCTAGGCGATTATGAGAAGGGGTTCAGATACAAACACACTCCCCTGCACCCCTGAATTTTAAGGACGTTCAAACCAAGTAAGTGAGATTCTTTTGGAGCCTTTTAGCCTTACTAATTACCAGCTCTTACAGAAAGGTGTATCCTCCAGAGAGAATGCCTAAATAGTGTGAGATGTCCCAGCTTTCTATAAATAGAGATATACTGTGATTACGGCTGGAATTAATTCAAGAAACTTCAGTTGCAAGATGAGTAATGAACGGGACTGACATTTATTGGTCATAATTTAAGAGACTGTAAGTACATCCTGCCTTCCCTTTTGAGACATAAATGCCAACCAACCCTGGTTGGCAGGTTCAGGACATCCTGTCTTGGGCCAACAAGACAGCTGGAGCACAGCCTGCCACCCAACAGTGGCATTAGAAGGCAAGGGACAAGCCTGGAAGGAGCATGAACCATCAGGAAAGCAGGAATGCTGACACTAGTTCGTACTGCATTGCTTCTGTTGCACAGCCTTCCCAGCTGCCGCTGGGGCTGGGCAACCTTCTACCTATGCCAACAGCAAGGTGAGAGGTGAAGATGCACCCCTTTGCTGTGTCTGTCTAGGGATGCTCATTTGTAGCAGCTGCAACTCCTGCCCAAGTGGAGAACTGGAGCAGATACAAAAGCAACTGGAGCACAAAGAAGGAACCCAGTTCTCCTTCGGATACCAGTGCCAGGAAGGGTGAAGGGAGCCAGACCCTGGCAGTAGTGGCTGATGCTGCCAGCAGGAGTCCCCAAGAAACACAGCATAACGGAGGGCTGCGACCCAGCTAGGGGAGAGAAGGAGCGGCAGGAGGACTGCATGGTCAAGGGAGCAGGGGGAAGGCAAGGAGCAGAACAGATGGGGAGAAGAGACAGAATGAGTAACAGGCGGAGACAGCAGGATCAGTGTAACTCCAAAAGCACAAATTCCTTTTGCTGTATTAAAAACAAATCCCTATTTTTGTTACACTATTCCTTCACCCCATACACATATTGTAGGCTGGATCACTGTGCTGGTCAGGGAGGAGCTACCACTCCGGTGAATAGTGGGAAGAAAACTAAGTTGTAGCCCTACTCTCAGGCTCTGGTCAATTACAATAAAGCCTGGGTCTGGGAAGAAAATCAATGGTTTGTGTTAAAGGAACTCAAGGGGCTAATAAACATCCTAGCACTGCAGGAGTGACTGAGGATGGATAAAGCAGAGCTTTGCCTGTCTAAAGCATCTCTCACTTGAGGGCTTCTGAACCCCTTTTCTTCCCCCCACACTAATTGTTTAGTTTCCAAATTAAAGAAGCATCTTGCAGAGATGGCCATAACAGTCAGAGAATGTACGCTTAGATCAAATCAGAAAGCAGGTTAATAGCACTGCTAGAAAGAGAAACCAGCTCTCCTTAAACCAATTCCTGTATACTGTCCTGTGGTGCTCACAACCATGAAAAGCCATCGAGTTTTACACACACACTCAGCAGGTGATAGAGAGAGCCCTAAGGAAATATAAACACCTTCTCCACATGAGGCCATCAGAGCTCTGAGGTTACATGTCACCTCCTGGTGTGCTCAGGAGGATCTTGGAATTATAGATTAAATGAACATGGATGGATTCCAGACTTTGATTTTGGACTTCAGATGTTGGAAGGTGTTTCATCTGGATACCTGCTCTGGTACTCCCACAGCAAGATATTCTACCAGCAAGCATTTGTACCTTCCACCACCCATTTCTGGATCACCAACGTTCTCTTATCAGCCTGACATTCCTCTGTGTAGAGCTACTGGGTTATGGCTGTTTCTTTACAACAGTGAGCACTGGGATTTCAAAACTTAGATGCAGACAGGTAAGGACTGCTGCTAAATCTACTTATGAGACTTGTCAGACTCACAGCAAACAGGGGAAGCACACAGTGACTTCCAAAGGGCATCAAAACAGAAACCTGCCATCAAAAGGTTTCTCATCCTTTAACCTGGCACTGTCATCAGAGCTATTGTTTATTCTGAAATCCAAATAAAGCCCAAAACAACAAAGGAATCACAAGTCATTTATGTTCAGGAAAAGGACAATGGGAGAGGCATACAGAAGGAAGGATGCATGGGCCAGCAGTGCATGCACTGAGCAAATGGCAGTCAGCAGTGCACCACCAGCCTTCCACAGCCATGCAGAGGCCTCAGTTTGTAGAGCATGGTGCTAATAACACCAAGGTTGTGGGTTCAATCCCATACGGACTATTCACTTAAAAGTTGGACTCGGTGATCTTTGTGGGTCCCTTCCAACTCAGAATATTCTGTGATTCTGGTGCTTTTGCTTCAAATTATCTCAGCCAAAAGCAGAGGCAACCTTCAGGCTATAGCTGCTGTTTTACCTGTTAATGCACCAATCCCTCAGCAGATACGTGTCTGCTTGGCAGAGATCAGGCAGAACCCACTTCTGCCCCATGTCCTCTGCCATGGACAGCACATGGAGCACACGAGTCACTATGAGGAGCACATGCCTCACAGCACAAGCACAGCAAATCTAAGCAGGAATACACATCCTTTGTTTGCATCATGCAAGACTATCAGCCTGCCTTCATCTTGCAAGGGGCAATGGGCCTGGTTCACCTTCCCACTAGCCCAAGAAGGCATTGCAACTTGGCAGCTGCCAGCAGTGAGAAATTCCTGCTCTCTGGGGAATGAGGAGAGGGAAATACAATGTCTGTGCAGGATGGCTACTAGATCCTGGGATGGCATCACAGAACCCAAATCAGATAATATTATGAGTTGAAAGGGATCCACAAGGATCATCAAGTCCAGCTCTTAAGTCAATGGACCACCCAGAGATTGATCCCACAACCTTGGTGTTAATAGAACCATGCTCTAACCAACTGAGCTAATCTCAGGGTCCTGGACAGCTGGCCTGAAATGAGAGTGGATTTGTGGTGAAAACTCTTTGCACTTTCTCCTTGTAGTCAATCAAAGACACATGACCAAAGGAGGAGTCCCTCTCATCCTCATCCCCAAGTGATGCCTACCCTCTCAGCATGGCATGGGCAGAGTCTGTGAGCTACAGCTCACTTCCTTATCCTGAGGCAGGAGCAGCTCTGAGATCATGCAGGCAGCCCCAGCACTGGGCCAGGACAAGTCCTCAGAAAATACATGTTGGTTCCTTGGGCTGCACACGTGTTCCCAGCCTGGCATGGTCACATAGAGGATTCAGTGCAGCCCTCTAGGCAGGGATGCCTCTCTATACCAGCAGGTACTGCCTGACGGGTGTTTGCCGGGACTTCGATTCAGGAGCAAGTGGCTACAGACAATTCGGATCCACAGACTGGTTTCTTTCCCACTAAGCACTACAGCTGTCCTTCTCCCACTGGAATCTCTGCCTGCAATTAGTTCCCTAGGAGGGGGGGGTTGTCTGTGCCATTAAGAACAGTTACATTACATGATCTAGGAGAAATCAATGTCTCTAATAGTCAACAAAGGCAGTGGAGGACAGGGTGATGGGAGGGGTGTTTCTCTGGAGACACCCTTCTCAGTAGAAATCTCAGGGGTATTGCCCCAGGAAGAGAAATAGTAAGGACCTGGAGTAATTAAACTTCCGTGGAGCAATTGTTTACTGGAAGAAGCAGAGAAGCTGCTCAGTGTCTCTCAGAAAGGCAGAGGCAGTGGCTAGACTCTCCCTAGGTGCAGATGAAGTGCCTCTGCCCTGAAGTCAGTAGTCTGTGGTGATTTACACCATGCTGGCAAGTGGTGAGAGGAGAGGCGTGGATCCTTTAAAATACCCCTTTTCCTCTGTCCACGGCAGTGTTTAAAGGTAAGACCACGCCTTGCAAGTTTTGAAGCATCTGGATTACGCAGTATAGTTAAGTAATTCTAAATGAAGCCTGAGACATTTTAATAACCTGAGGCAAGAAAACCTTAACTCTGCATGCATCTTCCTCTCTCTCTTTTTCTCCATTTCCTCCTTCTTGTACACCTCTGCAGTTCCTGGAATGACAAGCCACCTCACCGGCTGGCTGTAATTGCTAGAACTGTTCCCTAATGCTTTTGCCTTCTCCAATTGCATTAAACTGCATCTTTAGAGGTACAGCCCTGTTTATTCATGCTGCTCGTGTGGAAGGGGGAAGAAATGCAGACTGCCTCTTCTCCCCTCTCCCTCCTTTGATTTGATGGGTGTGGCAGGTTTAAACCTTTGCAGCCGCTGGCTCTCCGGCGCTGGGGTGAGGAGGAGAAGACCAAATGGGAGGGAAGCCGTCGTCTATGGCTGGTGATGAATGAGACTCATCTCACCCACAAGTGGGAAACCTGCTTGCGGGTTATTGTTTAATCACTCATGCAATCCAATACTGAGCACATACCCCCATAACGTCCATCTGTTCTAGAATGCAGTGCATGCAACACTTGCATTTCTAGCCACCTATCTCACTGCCCAGCCCTGCGTGTTACTGACTGCATCTCTCGCTGGCAGCAAAGGCTGAGTTCGGTTTTTCAGATACAGCTTGACCCAGCCTTTCAGTTATGCTACCTTTCAGCTGAATATTTTGTGGGCTCAGATTCAGAGCTGCAGTCAGCTGTAGGCAGAAATGACAACACTTAGCTATCTACATCTCTCATGGGCGGGCACAGTCAGTCAGTCAGTCAAAGACTTCACTCTTCACACTGGCATCGCACCCACAAGAAAGAATTATCTGCAAGGTATGATTGTATGAACATATTTGTCTCTGAGGGGTGGGAGGACAGACACACACAGGCACACCTAGACACAAATGTGAAGAGATTTCTTCCACGCCCAAGTCTGTAATTTCAACATTTTGCTCTTTAGCTGCCAGAAAGGCGGGACACCAGGGACTTCCCCTGAAAAATAATTTGAGGAGAGCTGTCTTTATTTTGGGAGGAAAACTCCTGCCAGTGCTGAAGAACCCATTCCATCTTTTTCTTTCTGTGAAAGGTCTGGGTGGGGACAGAGGAAGAGCACAAGCTGAAAACCAAGGTCTTTTTCTTCTCCCAATCAGAGCTTTCTCTGGTGTATCACCAGCTTTCCTGAGCGAGCTGCTATATTGCCAGTTTGGCAATTGCGGTGTGTATTCAGGTACAGGAGCAGCAGCTGGGCTCCGAGCCCAGCAATACCCACGAATACGCTCGGGCGGGCACAATCGGGTTGCGCGGCTGCGTGAGGCTCAGGAAAGCATGTGCGAGGAGCGCACGGTGTGCCCGTGCGTATCCGTGTAGTAGGGACGCGAGCGAGCGCTCGCAGAGCGCGGGGCTGCGAGCTGCCCGTGCACGCGCAAAGGGGTGTGTACCCTGCGGTGGATCCGTGCGGGAGCGGGGACGGAGGGCTGTGTGCGAGCGAGGCACCCGCATGCCACGCACTGCTAAATACCACAGAACACACAACGACAGCCGTCAACCCAGACAGATGTAAAGAACAGGTACACAGGAATATCATTCAGGAGCTTTAATGCCCAGCCTGCGACGGTATGGGCAGAATGATCCCTCTTCCCCGGTAGCTCTCTCCGGACTCCAAAGAACCCCAGAGCTCCTACTTTATTTTAAAATTTGCTGTGCACCTCCACCCACTGCTCTGTCACTTTGCCTCCGTCTGCCTTCCTTCTCCTCCTCTGCTCTTTTCATCTCGTATTTGCCACCAGAACGTGCTCTGCTGGCTGACTGCAACGTGTTCCCCCCCTCCCCAGCCTTCACCCCCTCCTTCCAGATTTTAGTGAGCATATCATTAATTGCAAAGCATTTGAAAAACCTGCATGAGGAAAAACACAGGATGACGCAGGGTCTCTTTCTATCCCAATCACTTGCCCCTCCCCATTATTCTACAAATTTCTCCTTCGTTTGCTAACACACACATCTCCATTCAGAAACACACTTTAACCTGAATCTTCTTTCAACACTGTGCTGTTCCACAGGAACTGTAGTTACTCACATCAGCGTGTGAACAGAATACTGCAGTGCTACGTTGTAAAAGACACAGAAATGTACGCATATATAAAGAAAGTAACCAGTATAGTGCTGTGCCTAAGACTAATTTGAGTTTTGTGCTCAGAACAAGGACCAGAGCTCCTACAAATATGTAATTCTTGGAAGTTTCTAAAATGTCTTACAAAGATATCTAGGGTCAGTTCCTGTCTCAAAGTTCCAACTGCATAAATCCAGCATCCTCTCGAGGAAGTCCAAGAGGTTCAGCCAAAACAGGCTTTCTTAATCAGGAGCAGGTTTGGGCTTTCACACAAAATAAAAGGGGGAAGGGTGAGGGGGAAATTATCTAAGTAGCATTTTTTTTTCTAATTTCATTATCATTTTGGACACACAAATTTTGACACTGAAAACTAGCCGCCACCCAAACCTTCTCATCATCCCAATTCCCTTATAGCAAAAGCCGGGCGGTGCCAGGAAAGAAAATGAAGGGGTTTCCAACAGGTTCACACCGCGAGCTTCTCTTATCCCACCCGAGTTCGGAGCTAACAGAGGCGTGGTCCTCTGTCTCTTTCCCAGCTGGTGCACAGTTGTCTAACTGGTTGTACTATGAAGGGTATTGCAAAGAGGGTGACTCTCCCCCTCCTTAGGCTAATGCTTTTGTTATTAATTAATTGGATTTTTCACTATAGCATAGGTTAAAAAAAAAATTCCTTCAGGTTAATTCTTGCTCAGATTCTTGTAACACAAAAAAATGAATACACCTGTCCTCCGAGCCACCTCACAGCACAGGCACATAAAGCATCTCCCATTCATCAGAAACGGGAGCAATTGAGAGCGTTCTGCCCAGGGATCAAGGCTCACTGGGCATCCGTTCTTTTTTGGCATAAGATGAAGAATTGCTTCCTTTATCTCCAAGGTAGAGCCAGATCTCATCACGTTTCCTGCCAGCCGCAACACTCCCCTCCACCTCCCCCCCCAACCCCCCCCGCCCCATCCACACCCTCAGAACCACAGACAGAAAATCCTAGGCAATATAACTGCCCCTATTAAAAAAAAAAAAATAAGAAGAATAGAGGGGGGATTCTGGTAGCTCCCCCAAATGTACATGTAGGCCACCCCCCTTCCCCACATCACCAGCCCCGGAAAGGCAAAACAGTCACGTTGCAGGGTGTGAAAAGAACCTTCAGTCGCAAGATGCTAAAGAATTGCAAAAGAGATGTCTGCTGAAAGCAGCTGAAATTTCCTCCCCCCTTACCCCAGCCCCTACCCCAGCCCCTCACACACTCAGGCAGACACGCACCCCACGGACACCCAGCAGCCTGGGAGATTTCTTAACAGAAAGAAATATAAAAATCTTAAGCTCTACCTGTTTTGTTCTTCTCATACAGCACAGCATGATCGTATTGTCCCCTTCCTTCCTTCTTCTTCCTTCCTTCTCCTCTCTCCTTTTCCTCTTCTCTCTCTTATCTCTCCCCCCCACCCTCTCCACTCCCTCCCTCCCTCCCTCCCTCTCTCTCTCCCTCTCTCTCTCGCTCACACACACATACACACACGAGCACACGCGCACACACACACACACCAGGGCAGTTAGCAGCAACTGGAAGGTCCACAGCTATTGCTCATCACACATGCACACGCTGCCTCTCCCTGCCTCCCTCCCTACCCTTCCCAGAATTGTTCACCAGCTCTCCCTGACTCGTCACCTCCCCACCCCACCCCCACACCGGCAGCCACCCCCACCCCCCCCCCAAGTCCCTCGCCAGCCTCATGAATAATTAAAATCTTCAATCTGGACCCAATTACCCAACGACTTTCCCACTGTACAGAGGCGACAGGGGAGAGGGGACACTGCGGGCTGCGGAGGGGTGGGGTGGGCTGGGGTGTGTCTGGGAGGCACCGGGCGAGGAGGGGACCGGGCGGCTGGGGAGCCCCCAGCCCTATTCCCACCGGAGCAGCCGAAGCCCCCGGCCACGGCCAGGACTGGGATTTATGCGTGAAGCAAGCGTGGGGTGGGGTGGGCACGGAGGGGAAAAGAGGGAATGGAGGTACTGCCACGGCAGGCAGTATATGCCATGGACAGGTGATGTACCGTAGGTGGGAGCTGCGAGCTAAACGGGAACTGGTAAATATGTTAAAATGGCTGTTGGAAACCCCTCTCCCCAGCACACTGGCAAACATATATGCACGTGCTGCCTTCTCTATATGTGCAGGCATAAACCCTGAATAGTGATGTCCTGCAGCACTGAACGGGACAACTTTCTCCCTTGTTCCCTTAGTCCATCCCACAGACCTTCCACAGGCACAGAAAATGATATTCCTGCGATACTTTTTTTTTTTTTTTTTTTTAACGGAATAACTTCTAAACCCACAGAAATCATCCCTTTCCCTTCCGTATAGATCTTAATTAATTTCCGTGTCGAAGTAATTCCTACACCTATTGATCTGTGCCTGCAAATTGCTGTGAACTACTGCGAGGCAGATGTGCGTGTTCACACACGGAGGCAGCCCCCATGCACGTGTGGGAGCAGGAGTGCATGGGTCTGCATGCACGGGAGATCATGGCGATGCAGGAGCCCCAGCGAGCATTAATGCGCACATGCACTCGCTCCCAAGCACGCGTCTGGAAAGTTATAACACCGTGTTTGCTCAGAATATACACGAGCTGGATAGCTGTATCTGTCATTGTGAAAAAATACCCCAGACAACAGTTAAACCAAAGTGTGACAATGTTGAGCGCGTTAAAAATATTTTTTTTTTAATTGCTGGATTTTTAGGATTTCATCTACCAAAATTCAAATTTAGCTTATTTCAGTTACTGAGTCTGGGAGGCACAGTCAGATGCTGTTCTCTATTTAGCATTAATGTCACTACATCAGCTTCTCTGCCACACCATGGAGTTACTTCTAATTTATTTTTAGTGTAAAACTGCCTGTAAAAGAGACAAAAATTGTCTTAGGTTATTACTAAGGTCTTTGCTCTTTAATTACATCTAAATACATTATTAACACAAATATTCACGCATGTGTGCACGCTTATACAAATAAATGCATATGGATATAGATATAGTTTTTGGAATACCCCTCAGTACAGACTCCTACATAATCATATCCTGTTGCTATGATATCATTGCAGTTCCCAGTACACCATTTATTTTAAGAAAAGCAAACAGCATTTCAAAGAAAATCTAGCTAGCTATCTACATCTGTATGCAATTTAAGGGAAGTGCCTTTTGGGGTCAAGAAGGTACCAGTGTTAGTCCTGGGTTACAGACTAGAAAAGGAAAGTAATGACATGGTAATAACATTCAGAGAAGATACTAAACTGGCAAGAGTTGCAAGTACCAGCTGACACAGAAGTAGACCACAGGATTAAGTAATGAAAATCAGATTCAGCTTCAGAAAACGCATGCAGAGAAAAGAAGGCAAACTGTGCAATCGCAAAAGAAGAGAGGTAGGAAGTGGAGTAGTACAAAGCAGTGGACATCACATTTGAGGAAAGGATCTCTGTGACATACGTCACTGCTGGCAACACCATGCCAAGGCACTGAGGAGCAGTGCAATGGCATTTTGAATTACACCTGTGGGACTTAGGAGCCTCTGCCCTGGCCCCTGGTGCTGCTGAGGGTTCATCTCCAGGACGAAGAGAGTATGTCATGAGCTTGTGGGCACTTGCCAACCCACATGGCTGTTCCCCATGCCCTTGGGAGATGAGGGTCCCCTGGTAAAACATGTCTGAGAACTTCAACGGGGTCTCCCTTTGGTGACAGTGAAGAGAAATGGGAACTTTGAGGGTGTGACTCAGATCATCCTAAAGCAGGAGCCTAAACTAGGTCAGACAAATCACGCTTCAGAAGTGTTTTAGAAGCTTTTTTTCTTCCCACTGACAAGGCCTTTTTAGGGAACCTCCCTGTGCTAGGGAGCCCTGATGAGGAAAGCCTTCCCAGCCCCCATCTTTCCCAGACACCCACCTGAAGGAGGAGCAGGCTGGCAGCAGAACTGTGCTGGTGCAGTCAGTGAGGGTTGGGCCATTTTCTTGTGTTCGCATGGGGCACTTGCTCACCACCATCAGCACACCAAAGGTAGAGCCAGCTGTCTACATGCCCAGCCCCACGAGCACTGTATGCTCCAGCTTATTGCAAATAATTTTTGGCACACAGACAAAACCTCCTTAATATGTTCCCCAAACATATAGAGTTAGTGGTGAGTGGCTAGACTCACATCCATGTTTCCCCTGAATTAATTTTGTTACATAGAAGAGCCATAAATTAAAACTCGAATTTTCAGGGCATGTAATTTCATAACACTGCTGTCTTTCAAATCAGGACCCTTTAAGTACATTTAGAAGTTGGACTTTTAAATTCTTCAGCAAATTATATGGTTTAGAAAATCATATCCCAGCATCCCTTGCCCTGCCATTTTGGCTGTTTTCACTTCAAGCTATAAGGTTGAACACATCTTGAAACACAGAAGGAAGAAAGGACAAGTCCACAGCAATGAAAAGGCCAAAGAGAATGAGAGGGAAATAAAGGCACAAACTTTAGCCAGGGTATCAATGAAAATCAGAATCAAAAGGGAAGAAGAACAGGTGAATCTCCATCTCTTCAAGTGCCCAAGTCAAGATGGGATGCTTTCATCCAAATGACACCTTTGCCTCTCCAGGGCACTGCCCACTCTGGCTCATTCAGCACTCCTTCGGAGTCGCAGGATAACACTGCATCACGCAGTATAGACATGCCCTGAAAGGCCCCTTTGACCTTGGCTTTTGAATCTACACAACTAAAAGGAAGAGCAGTTCCAAAGAATAACATGAATGGGGGACCAGGGAAGGGAGCCACAAGAAGGGGGTGAACAATGACCATAGATTTTAAAAGCTTTGTCTGTGAGACTTGACTGAGTGACAGCTAAGGAAGTAGATAAGTGTGATATTTTCAAAAGCTATAACCCTCTAGAAGGGAATCATTTGGAGCGATATATAGTCCACTCTTTGGCGTATGCTGCATGTTGCTTCACCGTGAAGGAGGGTATGGCTCATACAAAGTAATTATTAAGGTGACTCCTTTAATTCAAAGTCATGTCTTTAACTTAAAAGGGTAAAGATAATTTCAAAGTAACGAGACATATTCGTGGTTATTACAAAATAAGTTGGGTGGAATAAGAGACACAAAACTGTGCTTTTTAAGCCTATTCAGTTCAGCCTATTTAGGTCCAACAGCAAGAGATCAGATTCAGTTTCATTTTGAAGCACATCATTCCAACCTGCTCCTGGGACTGTAATCAGGTTGATTCTCTGGCCAAACAAAGCTAAATGAGACCAAGAAGGAAACAGTTTGCCTATAAGAGCTGTCCCAGTGGTAACCATACTAAACTGAAGAGGCGTCTCTTTGAGAGAAGTACTGTGAAAGTCCCGTTACTAGGGATATTTAAAGCTTCAGTAAAAACAGCTCTAAAGTGAGCGACTTGCTTTCATTGGGAGATAGACTGGGTTTTCTCTCTATTCATATGTTCCACATATAGTGGTAGCCTCGCCTTTTGTTAGCCAACTTTCATGCTAGAGGGAAAAAAGCCAATTTTATAAAGAGTTTTTGGTATCCTCATTTGAATAGGCATTCCTGAAAATCCCACCATGGGACCACTTGCATTTGCAGTCTCCTCAGCAGCTTTGCAGCTCTGGTCTCATTTGGCCTCACTTTCAGTCATCTATGTCTTAGTGACACAAAACAGTGCGGTGCAACACTACAACCAAACTCCTTTTCTAAATGATTTAGACATAGTCATGAATCTCCTTGGAGAAGTACCCATTTTTCAGTATAAGGATCACTTATGTCAATTTACCTTGGATTTCAGTTAATCCTGAATTATTAATATTAGAAAAGGAGAGCCTGGTTTATTTTGACCTAAGACTGAAATAAGACGCTTTAGACCCATGATTTTCGAAAGCCACAATGCCACTTACTCTTGCAGAGAAGGCTTCAGAAAATGCCAGTCCAGGAATACTCTTATTCATTCAGTGTCTTTAATGACTGCTGGGTTACTTACCCTGCATGATACTGAACTCACGTGGCATTAGCACCTGTTGCCATCAGGCTAGTCACAGAGATGTGCACAGGTGCTCTGCATTTATTCCCTGTGAGTTCCATTTTTCTTCCCATGCCTGCACAGCTGGGCTCACAGCACTGAAGACACCTGACTTTAAAATATCACACATAATAGGAAATGGCCTCAATAATTTCCCTGTTTTCATCATTTTAGAAAAAATGTGTTTTCTGTAAATTGTGTGGTGTATACAAACTGGAATATCTGGCTACGAGCAAGGGTACAATAATTTTAACATGCACAAAGAATGGTCTGTACAACTCCTGTGTCAATGTTAATTATTATTGAGCTTCAGAATCATCAAAAATACAAACATAACAATTAAATCCCAGCACAGCTTAGTGCTGAAACTGTAACTCTTCAATAAAATGAAATTTCATCTGCTTGTCTGTCAGAAAGAAAAATGTCATCCCAGAAAGCAGTCAACCTATCAGCTATTATTCTGTGTACTTGTAGTCTGCCATGGGGGAACGTGATACTTTACAAGCCAAGCCAAATGTGAGACAGGATGACCCAGGAAGCCCCTTTCTTCTTCTCCAGGGACCCTTCAACATGTGCTGTTGTACACAGTCCCTCCTGCTGTAGCACAGGCTCAGAAAAGCAAGCTTTGAACGAGAATCAGTGTCACCCAGGAGCTCAGCACGGGCCAATTTACCCTGGCTGGCTCCACCCTTTACTCTTAAGTCCTGCAGTGCCACGACAAGTTGCTGTCAGCACCCAGGCTCACCACCTCACAGTGCCAGTGGGGCTGTCTGCGCTGTTCCGTGCTGCGGGGTGTGATGGGGCTGGGATGGAGACTAACGCTGAGGGGTGAGTCCTACACACTGCCTGCACACACGACTGGAGAAGAAGAGTCCACCCTCAGTCCTGTTTTACTTCCCTCCTGGCTTCACCTGGTGATATATTGCCATTCCCCTGACACTGCAGTGCCGAATATGGGAGCTGCCCAGTGATACCAGTATGATGACATGACAGTATTATGGTGTGAGGCACAATTTCCTGAGCCTTCTTTGGACTACCTGGTCCAGCTCTGCACATGCCCACAACACCCCTCATTGATGCCAGGGTGGGGACGATAACCTGGATGCTTCAGCACTGGCAGGGAAAGTGGGCAGGGACAGGTTCATTCTCCTGTGCTGTCCCCTCAGCTGACCAGACTCTTTCTTTGTTCCAGCAAAAGAGGTGACTTGAGCTGAAGCAGCCTGCATGAGGGAAGGTACGTGGGGTACCCTGGACCCTGACAGGAATTGAATGAGAAGGAAAAAAGCTGAAGAAGACCTTCCTATGCCCTTAACTGGCACTCCAGTGTCAGCTGTGGAGTGAAGTTTCCAGACATGAAGAACATCCAACAGGCCAAATCTGCCTTAGCCTTCAGCCTTTCAGGAAAGGGCATTAAAAATGTCTAACCATGGTCATGCTTCACTCACAGGCACATGGTGACCAGGCCACACATTGATCAGGATCACACCAGCAAACTCCAAACACAGACTGTTAAAAGATGTAGGAAGTATTCGTATTGGAGAAGTGAGCTGACAGGACCCTTTCACTTACCCACAGCTGCACATGGGAGAGTTAGAACAACAAAGATGTACCAAGAATTAAATGAGCAGGAAAACTGTAAACATCCACTTGCCTTTAAGGCTCTAAAAAGACTCTCTCCTTGCCTTGACTTCATTTAGTTTAGCCACAAGATACCCACTGAGAGGAAAGTCCATATCCCTCAGTCTGCCAGGCAGACATGGTATCTGCAGAGGATTGCTCCCTTGCAGTAGGATCTTCAACACAAAACTCACTGCATCTAATTAGAGTGGAAGACCTCCCCAGTCCAAAATGCAGAGCACAGGGCTTGGACACGGAATGGGTCATAGTTCAGTCTCACCCCAGCTAAAATTTTGTTACAGGTCTCTTTAATTAGAATGCTGTTAGAAGTGGGAGATAGACCCATAGTGATTTTGATGCAATTCATCAAAAAAAAAAAACCCAAACCTATATGAATTTCAGGTTGGGACTGAAACACTCTTACATGCTAAAAAGTGCTCCATTCATCCCTAAAATCATCAGCAGCAGAGAATGGAATTTCACAGCTTAAATTCCCATAGTATCATCCAGCAGCATCAAAGCTGTGTTTTGTGTGCACGCATTAAAAGAGTTCTACATTACAAGATGCACACCATATCCAACCTTCTTAAGAGTGCCCTGGCACAGCAATTATTATTTCTTTTCCAAGACCTCACTGTTAGCCAAAGGAATTCACTCCAGAGGGCAGGAAACACAGATGGAAGTTTATTAAGAGTCCAGGTCTGTGCAGGTGGGAATCCAAATCTGCTGCCCCGTGCATGGAAACTGCATTACAGCAAAAGGCCCTATTTTAGCTCAGCTCTGCAGGATACAGAGCTATGTTTCTGTACTATGATTTTCTAGAGGTTTAGGAGCTGCTCCAAGCACAATGGTGAATCTTCTGTGTCCGTCTGAGGGATTAGCTCCTTGCCCAAGCAATTCTGGTGGCAAGGAGAAACTTTCTGGAGAGGCACAGCCTAATTTCTCAAAGCAGTCCCACTCACTAGCTGACAGAACTGTTTTATACAACAAAGTGCCGTGTCCCATGCACACCTGGCACTGTGACATGCTAGAGAAGCCAGTCTTATTTCCCACCTGATACACCCCTTTCTTTGCCCTACCACCTGCATGCACAATTCACTCAGCTTGTCCCTGGTGTGGTTGCCACCCATAGCTGTCAGTCCCCTCTGTCTGGTAGCTGAGGCACAACCTGACACAAGTAGAGGCCGGAGAGGGTTTCTCAGCCTGCAGAAGGCAGCAGGAAGCAGCAAGGGAGGTGACGAGGACCCACAGTCAAGCACACAGAGACCTTTATGCCTGCTCTGGTAATGACACAGCAGATGCAGGGCTCAGTGGAGGTGGAAAGGTCTCCTTCAGCTCGAGGGAGAAAGGAGGAAAAAGGCATTTGTTTACTGCCTACATCAGAGAACACAAGCATGCTGACCTTGACGGTGTTCTCGTGTGTGTTCATCTCAGTGGGGTCAAGTTAAAACTTATTTTAATATCGTACGTTATAAAATTTGAAGGGTAATACTTCCTTGTTGCCCTAATTTATTCAGCTAGAGAGGAGGAAAAAGAAGTTCATTCTCTGTTTGTTATGAAAGCTAAGCTCAAATATGAACAATGTTCCATAGTAAATGATGGAGAGTTTGACAATCTTATCTGTATCATATCATCACATATTGAAAGGTTCTATTGTTAAGAATACATACAAGAGAATACAATTTTATCTGCTTCGGGACGTGTAATTCTGAGCTTTCTCATTTTAGAGTTCTTTTCAAGTCAGGGATCTGTGTTAGGTCTGTATAAAGTTAGAACAGCAAATTATATACGTCCAGCTTTCCCAAAGTTAGTCACAGTTCAAAAACAACACTGCCATTGCCTGGGCTGCATCCAAAGCAGCGTGGCCAGCAGGGTGAGAGAGGGGATTCTGCCCCTTTACTCTGCTCTCATGAGACCCCACCTGCAGTGCTGCACCCAGCTTTGGGGTCCTCAGCACAGGAGGGACATTGATCCTGTTGGAACGAGTCCAGAGAGGGTCACCAATATGGTTGGAGGGATGGAACATCTCTCCTTCAAGGCAGGATGAGAGAGTTGAGATTGTCCAGCTTGGAGAAGAGAAAGCATGAGGGTGACCTAGTTGTGGCCTTCCAGTACCTGAAGGGAGCCTGCAAGAAAGATGGGGGGGTACTTTTAACAAGGGCATGTAGTGACAGGACAAGGGGGAGTGGCTTCAAACTGAGTAGGTTTGCATTGGGTACTAGGAACAACTTCTTTACTGTGTGGGTGGTGAGGCACAGCAAGGCATTGGCCAAAGAACTGGTGGATGCCCCATCCCTGGAAGCATTCGAGGCCAGGCTGGATGCGGCTTGTAGCAACTTGGTCTAGCAGATATCTCTGTCCATGTCATGAATTCGAAACTAGATGATGTTTAAGATCCCTTCCAATCCAAACCATTTTATGATTCTGTTCAAGAACAGTACTGAGTTCTGTCTAAAACTATATGTCATTAATTTCCTTCTTAAGGATAAAAGCTTAAAAGAAAAATAAAACAGGGAAAACAATACACTGAGTCCTCAGGCAACACGAAACACAAAAACCCAACAGTGTCAGATAATCTCCATGTTGCACATGACACAGGCCAGGCCCTTCCCTGCTTAGCTGTCAGCCATTAACACGGAATGTTAAAATGTTAAATGTTAAAATGGCATCATGGCCATTTTCATTCTTGCATTAAGCTCAGTAGTTACCAAGCCATGGCTTGAGGCACAATGATGCCCTCAAGGTCTTCCAGCATTTCCTGCAACCCCTGGGAACTAATAGGCTAAAACTGAGCTCAACAGGGAGACGAAAGCTGCTGAAACACAGAGCTCATTTAGTATTGTTGCTTGGAAGCCAGTGAAGGTTATTAATTCTTAGATCTTTGGCAGAAGCTGCCTCCTTTGTATGTTTAGTCATCCAAGAAGTCAAAATGGTCTCCCAAAGGATGCTGAGCTACTCTGTCTGACTTCATTTTGATCATACTGTGCCCACTGAAAATGGAACTTTGCTGGATATCCTTTTTTACCATCTTGTCAAACTCCTGCAGGCTCCTATTAGATCTTCTTCACATGCAGTCCAACCTCACTGACCCAAAATTTGTCTCATCATTTCCCAGGACATCAACTGGTCCTTTCTGTGTAAGCACACAGGTGTCACATCCCAGGAAAATTAAAGGATGGTTTTGTACTTTGAAAAATTATGTCATGCTCAGCATTAAAGCCCTATTCCTCAACACACAATAAATTTAGGAAGCATTTATTTTATCTTCATTGACTTAAAACAGATATTAAATCCTATTTTACTGTCACTTCCTCCAACATTCTATTGTACAATACTTTCTGTCTTTCTTGTAGCAGTGAGGTAATCTACATATCAAAGTTGTTTGTGCTGGACATGTTATTTCACCTAATAGTGAGAATTTCACCACAGTTTCTACAAAGACATTACTAAAAGGCATAAGAGATGGTAAATCTTTCTACCCTCTCCTGAAATGCTGTCAAGTGGACAGAAATTCTACTTGGTAGTCACACTCTGCTTTTCAACCCCCAAAAGCAAAATTCAGTAACATTACTGAAGATTTAAAATTCTTTCATTATATCCAATGCAATCGTGCATTTCTGTAAAGTCTATCCAAGCATTCCAATCATAAACCCATGGGGTTTTGTTTGCTTTGTTTTGTTGTGGGGTTTTTGCTTGCTTTGGTTTGGTTTTTTGTTTGTTTTTTTGTTTTGATTCACTGGAAATGTTTGGATCTGCTGTGGATCCTGTCTAAGATCCTTCTTCCTAGGAGGTAAATCCACAGAAAGATCAAAGTTAGAAGTCCTCAGACTATCCAAAAGATGCCTTGATAAACGTTAGTTAACAAGTGGATTTCAAATTTGGATGCAGAACCACTTGCTTTCAGTTTTTCAAATTTCTTTGCAACATCCTAATGAATCCAATTCACTTACACTATCATTGACTTTAGGTGCACGTTGTTCTCTCCTCAGTCATCCCAGTCAAGGACCTAATAGACTCTGCTGCTTTCTTCTGGTCCTGGTGTTCAGTTGCTCTTAAGTAAAGCTTAAAGTAAATCAACATTATCTCCTGAAACAAATGGACATTTTCGTAGACTTTGGGAAACAGTTCTTTAACAGGAACATGTATAAAGCTGAGCAACAACAACCTTTTCTCAATGTATGCACACTTATGCCCTGGCAACAGCACTATCTATTTTTCTAAGGCTTAGCCCAGAGTTCATATTATTTAAAAGCTATATACGTTCACTGCAGTGTTTAGAAAGCACTCACTCCTTTCTTGTACAATTTCAAATAGTTCCATATGTGCTTTTCACAGCAACAATATATTTACTGCTCCTAACATGCTTTGGGACCTTGATCAATTTACTTCAGTTTCTCAATTACCACATTCCTAAAGGAGAAAACAAAATCCTCACTGATCTTTATTCAAGTCCCTTTGAAATACATCATAGTTCATCTCTGTTGTTAGTCACTGCCAAACATATCCACGGTTAAGGTAATTAACATTACTGCATCTGATGAAGACACTTTTTGAAATGTCTCAAATCTGATTCTTTTGAAGTCATATGTGGAAAAACTCTTACTCTGTGACCCTGTGGTACACAGTATCCCCAAATCTACCCCATGTTCTTAAAATTTCCCCTCTACTGTACTTTTCATAAACTCTCCCTGACACAACCACCTCCTTGAACCTGCATAGGTCCCTCATTTGACTCCCGCAACCCCAAATAATTTCTTTTGGCCTATCCATAAGGGAAGAAACAGAACTTGCCATGGCTCTCTCAGAATTAAGTGTCTGCTGATTAGTCAGACATTCTCTACCTCAGAAAGTATCAGAGCTGAAAACTCTTAGAGGCAGGAAGAGTGTCTGGGAGAAGCACCTTTGCTATTTCTTTATTGCTTCTCTCTGTCCCTAGTTTTGGCTCCGGAATAAAGAGAGTGAACTAGATGGATGTTTGGTCTACCCAGAGATGGTCATTCTCAAGCTGCTAAAGAGACTGAGTAACACTTGAGCTTCCCTGCCTCTCCTTCACTAATTTGAATCTTTCTCTGCCATCTACCCAGAGATGATATTTATGAAACTCTTGGAGGGTGAGCTATCTTTGTGACTGCTGCCTCGTTGTCAGACATGGGTGGGATGAGATAGTGAGTTGAAGTTTCCTCATGACAGGGACAGACTGACATTCTGAGTCAGCACAATCACCAGCATGTTGGGTAGGTTTCTTTGCTAATGCAGTGCACTTTTAATATAAGTTGCTCCACGGATGAGTTTCCAAATCAATGAATAGCATTTCAGACCCATCAGAAGCTACTCCCACAGCAGCTGGCTGCAAACATATTCTTCCTGCAATTTCTGCACTTCCCAGCTGTTAGTGGCCAGCAGTATTTAACCAAATGCTGTGGTGTAGGGCTCATTCAGACAATGATGTGGGTGATGCCTGTGGTAGCAAAGAACTGCTCTGAGCTGCAGCACAGTTAGGGCTAAAAACACCCTTCTAGGCTTTCCTGCTCAGCAGGAAGCAGTCTCAGCCATGCAAGTAAATTACAGGCTTATCATTCCTCATTCAAGCATCAGCACAGTCATTCAGCAGAATCCCCATGTCCCTACAGCAAGACCATAGAAATATAGTGGTTTAAACTGTACTATGTATTTGTTCTTCACCTTTTTTATTGCCCCTGCTCTGTAACTTTGCTTCATGGTTATTCAACAGGTGCCCTTTGAATAAGGAGCATGTGGCACAGAGATGACTGGCAGACAAGGCAGTAGAAAAGAGCAGTCTAGGAAGCAGTTGTGCTTATTATAAAGGGCAGCTAACTGATTCATCAGTGCCCTCCCCAGCAAACCATGCAATATAAATGTTATTTTGAAATTAGCCTTGTGGAATAAGGAGGATTAGTTGGCATGCTTGAAGTGTGAATACCTAATGTCCTCTCTCCCTAAAGGAAGATAGGTTGGGGGTTTTTTTCTGTCCAGCTTCATGGTGCATGGCTTCAACTCAATTTAGGATGTGTGCCTCAAGGCCATTTTTTTAGTCAATTCTCGTTTAAAAGAACTAGCAGGATTTTCATTCTCCAGCATTGGACCGGTAGTCTGACTCTGACTCTCACTCAAGGCTGGAGGAAGAGGGTAAAAAAATTGGGTTGCAATCCAGCATAATAAGATACTGCAATAGGAGGAGATAGGAAGCAGGGTTGCCTCCTTTTGTAGGTCTTGCAAGGAAAAACAGCAAACCTGCCAGGCTACAGATTGCTGTGTTAGCATGCAGTGAGGTTGGAAGAGCATATGGCAGGAGTGGCTGCCTGGCTGAAGTGCACCTATTGCCAGCCCTGTCATTCGGGGCTGTGGAGAAAAGATAAAGCTTTTTTTGAGTGCCCTGACAGCTGACAGGAACTTGCCGTATTGCAGAAGCTGCTGAATCTCAGTCAGGGGAAGAAGGGGAAGAGAAGAGAAATCAAAAGCAATCCCACACTTGGTGCATACTTGTCTAATCTCTGGGGGACACGAGATAGGGTGAGGTCTCTCATGTATTCTGTGCTCACCGTGCCTAGCAGTAAGGGGTGCTACCAAGTGCAAGAAGGACCCAGCACAAAAAGGTGCCAGAAGAATCTGGGCTGAACTTTATTTCATGTTATACCCTTTTTTCAAAAGACATGAGGAATCTATTGCTGTTTGGTATGGGTAAAACTGCTCTGAAATTTCCCTGCAGCTACTCAAAATGGAGAAGAACCTGAGCTGGCAGGATCTTTGCAGTGTTTCTGGTAAGTGTGGAGTTCATTCCCATAGCGCCAGAGATGGGAGATGGGGAGGAAGAAGAGGGTTTTTTCTTTGGGGAAAAACTTGATTCTTCATGAAAAATCAGTAACAGTTATTGGGCTGGAAACATAAACACTGCAGTGTTTTAATTAAAATTTTCTGCAGACTGCAGATACTTTCTGCTAGTGCATTTAGGGGAAAAAAGAGACTAAAGAAAAAAGAAAGTCCCATAGAACAGTTCTGCCTAAGTTTTTGAGCTCATCTTTCTCTCTATTTAGTTTTAGTCACATGATTTATACACAGTCCCTCTACCGAGCATTCCAACAACAGCTCCCACTACCTTTACTGTTTATTCCAGGTAGTTCATCACATAACAGGTTTTAGGCTGTGGGCACTGCTGTATCACTTCCATTCCCAGCAAACATGCAGCCAAACGTGCAACCTTTTTCCCCATCAAACTTGGTGGAAGTGTCTCTCTTATGGTGTTCTGCATCTTATCAGATCACACCTATGGGCTGCTGGTTCCTTGAGGCAGGAGACCTCCTTTAGACAACATTAGATGCAATGCTGGTGCGAGACAGATGTGTCTTTCATCTGTTAACACGAGCACAAATAAAAAGACAAATCTGACCTGGATTTCAGTGGCAGTCGGGACTAAATGCTAGATTCAGATCCAATGAGCAAGGCATTTTAGTCAGATTTATGTGCCTCTCTTGGAACATAATGTCCTTAAAAACAGAATCTGGATTCACTTCGCATTGACAAGCTGTGTCAATGACACATCTTCTTAACGTGCCATTGGTGCCTGATTGTTCCTCATGTTTCCTCTGGCTCCACACAATAAAACACCTTTTGAACAAGTACGCATCTTGGAAGATGAATAAACTCAGTCTGTGCTCGAAACATTTAAGTGTAGGAAAGAAGGCAAAAGAAATCTGCCAGCATGGTTGGAAGAGAAGCTTATCTTGCCTTGGCTGGGTTCACTTTGGTTTTCCTCTCCAGCTTCTTTCCATCATTTGCTGCACCAATGCATCTTTGAGGATGCTGACCCCAGAACAATACGCTGCAAAGATGATTACAGTCTGAAAAGGAAAAGAAAACCCTGTTACTATGGTTGTTATGGGTTTTAGCTTTTCACATTTAATCCTTTAATTGGTCTTTCTGGCAAGAAGAATTTGATACTTGGCTTTATTGCTGCATGGATGAGCCCTATTGCAAATCCCATTGGGATAAAGTTACAGTCATTTTGGCAGCAAGATCCATAGCAACCTCTCAAAAGCCTACCCAGAGGATTCCTTGTTGACATCACAGTTTCTGTGTGATGTCATAAAGCCTCCTAGAAAACAAAACAAAACAAAAAAAGCAGCAGGACCCCTGGATGTTTGATGAGATTGAGGCTAGCCCTTACTCCACTATTGTATGTATCAAGAGTTATGTCAAAGGAGAGCTTGGGTTTGGCTTGCAGCCAGAACATTGATGAAGACAAAATACAGAATAAGAAGGTTGAACAGGATATATGCACAGTAAAAAAACATACTGTAAAGATGCTGAGCGTGCTGGACCAGAGGGTGTGAGAACATTACACTGAGTCATTTGGGCAGACCTAGATGAGGGCTAAGCCATCTGAGCAACAGACTCTTCAAATGAGACAGTTTTGTCTTATGGAAGTATACGAGTAAGTTGCCTTGGAACCTCCCAGCTAAACATCTCAGCGAAATTTAATCTCCCATGTCCCAGGCCAAGAATGATAGCTGCTTCCTTGCATTCCAAATGAGCAGCCCTTGAGGTATGAAAGAGCGAAACAACTTCATTTAGAATAAAATGAAATGTGGGCACTCTGATTCACAGCCGTATTCATTAATGACTGGTAACTTTCTTCCCTAAGAGAATGGGAAGGATTGAAATCATTGCAATGGGTACAGTCCATGATAGGAGTGTAATTTCTTCTGAGTTACGAAGTTCCTGAATACAAACCTAAAGGCTTGGCCCTAAAAGCCCTCCTCGAGTCAGTCAATTTGTGCTGATGTAACTAATGAGACGTCTGGACCCATCGTCATGAAAAGAGAGCACATTAACACCTGTAGAGCTAAAAATAAAAGCGTCACCCCTGAGCTTGGGCCCATAGTGCTTATTGCAAGGGGTGGGGTAGGACTGGCAGAGCTGTGCGTCCATTGTGGATGTCACCATGGCACACCCACGCCAACATCTCCACGGAGACATAGCACATTTCTAGCTCCTGCATCACCAACTTGTTGCCAAGGAAACAAGAGGATGCAAAATAAAAAAAAAAATAAAAAGAAGAAAAAAAAATCTCAATGACATTCAATTTTGAGACAGTCAAGAAACCCCTGAAAGGGATTCTAAAGTGCCTGAGTAGGAAATGGAAATTGGGCTTCTAATTACAGATTCTCAACCAACTCCTTTTTATTCCCCGGTTATTCTGTCTGCTCACGTCACTGTCTTCTTGCCATTCTCTGTCTACAGAGGTACAGATGCCAGACATCGGTGAAAAGAGAATCAGAAAGAGCTTTCCTGGAGTGAAGGAGAGGAGGGAGGGAGAGCGGGGGAGAAGGTTACTCGGTACAAGCAATAGTGGAGATTCCATAACTCAGAGAAAGGTGGTGGACAGAAACTGCAGAAAGGGAAATGTGTGGAAGAAAGGCAGAGTAGGAGAGAAGATTTCTGTGAGAAGGGAATATGTGCAGTTGGTAGGTGTGGGTGTACATATGTATATCTTCACCAAATGCATGTGTATTTTTATATATACAGCTGAGAAGGTACATGTGCATACAAAGGTGTATCAAAATCTACATTGGGTAAATAAAAACCTGAGCTGTGCACCCCCAAAAAATCACTAAGTTGACGTAAAAATCAAGCAAATAAACAAGAAAGAGTGTGTCTTTTCATTTTGTTTCTTTTAAACCATTATAGCACTACATTTACAAGCTTTTTCCACAACCAGAAAAGCTACAAATCTGCACCCCTTCTTAAATGACAGCCAGCACTTTCATGCAACCACCTGACTCTAGGAGCTATGGCTTTGCAAAAAAGGAGAAAATGTAAGAAGAATCACAAGAAGGTGCTGACAGGTGGCAAAGCTGGCAGTGCACATAAACATGAGAGGACACAAGAGAAGCAGCAAAGTGTATGACAGTATGAAGGGGAGGATGTGTTGGGTGTTACTGTGCAGAGAGACACGACCACCAAGACAAGATGTGCAGGTGTTGTCTAAGCATAGCAGAGCCACATTCCCCGACCACCAAAACCTGCATGGCCCCAAATTACACAGCCTACCTCTCTAGGGGAATGAGCACAGAGAGGGTTAACTGTTTGAGTAGGTGTCTGCATATCATCTTACTTGAGCATGGCAGATAGGGAAAGTTTCACCATGTGATAGCACAAAGTGGCGCAGATGTTTTAATGGCTACCCTGCACGGCTGCAGGATGGCTTCCATTTGGGTTAGTGCTGAAACAGATGAAAGAGCTCTGTCTTCACCTCCTTCTCTTCAGTGTTCAGAGTCTCACCCTTCTTCATGCCTTGAGCCTGTCATCAAACTTGCAGCCAGAAGTGGGACTGCTGTAGACCAAGAAGGAAAACTTATGGAGAGAAGTTAACCATTGCTGAATTGCAATGAGCGTCCTACAGAATGACACAGGGATCTCAGCTAATAACAAGGAGTTTGTGGATTTACGGCTGTTGATAGTAAAAGGCTGCCAGCATTAAGGTTTGGACTCCATCCCAGGCAGGCAAGAACCATTGCTGACTGAACATAAATATCCTTTGTGCACCCTACCACCTTCTTCCTGCCTCTTGCACAGGTCTTTGCAGGACTGAAAGGTCTCTACCGACTCCAAGGCAGATTTTCTTCCCCCTTGCTAGAAGCAGATGTGAAGGATGCCAAGTGCTTCTCTACAAACCTGTGTGGTGACAGTCCTGGCAGTCGAACAGCTTTGTCTAAGGTTGCCGTCACATGGAAGTGATGGGCACGTGAATCACAATTGTGGAGAACACCAGCCTACATGCAGATGCTGCATTCAGATTAGCAGAAGCAAGTCCTGACCTCTTAGCTCTCCCCTACTTACTATGTGAGGTAGTTTGGAGTATCCAGTTCCCTTGGGAATGGTAAGCAGGAGAGGACAGGGAGACCTCCTCTTACATGTATGCATGCAGTATAAAACCACAGCAACACAAGCAGCCTAAATCACCTAAATGATGAAGCCAAGGTCAGATTAAACCTTTTTAAGCATTTATCAGTGGTCCACTTCAACTTTATTCCTGAGTAAGGTGACAATAGCTAAAGCAACTAAACTGCAGGCCACAGAAAGTGGGCTCTGGTTTGTGTGTCCCAGTGCCACACTTCCTCGCAGACTCAGCCCTTGGCCATGGAAGCAGAACACAACGTGGGCACGTCCAAAGGGGCCATGTGCCCCCAGCAGAGCTGTACAGACAGAGGGTGTCTGGTGCTGAGAGCTGGCCATGACTCAGATATAGGGAAGCAGAGCCATTGCTGTCAAGATGCAAGGGAAGTCCAAGTGAAGGAGAAGATAGTAGAAGTCCATTTTTTCTCATCAGCACATCTTAATTCCCCATCATATGTGTCAGCCATACTTTTTTTCTAGCATATCCAAAATGTTGCCTCTTCTCAGCAAAGAAAAATACACCACTCATATGACTACTTTCTGTATTAAAAAAAAAAAAAGAGTGCTTTTATCAGGGAGTTTAGATTCACAGATTACTGTCGAAAAAGGATATAATGCATTCTGTTTAAAAATGCAGGTATATATCACAACTCCCAGCATCTGAATCACCACTCAATTTTTATGTTTCCTGGAAGGAAAGATGTTTTTTGGTAACTTACTGTTTGAATGAATTTATCATGAAATACCCAACAAGTGACATTAAAATTTGCTTGGGGCAAAATGCAAGTTCTGATAATTTTGGTTTTTTCTGTTTACTCCAAGTGCTGTTCATCAATGAAATGAACATTTATTCCAACTGACTTTTTTTCAGGTGGAATTTTATCATTCCTATTTCCCTAGATACAGCTTTGCCTCTTCAACAAATACTTTAATGAGAACTTTTAAATTTGCTTTGAGTGAAAAAGTATAAGACGCTCTAGGAAATTCAGATTTTCAGAAAAATAGTTCTAAAACTCTGACAGTGATTTCCTTTGTAAACAAAATTGCAACAGAGTTACACGGTATGACTTCCTTAAATGTTTAATGCACAGTGTAGGCTCTCTTGCTCACGTGCATACACACATGCATATATTCTCTAACACTCTGCATGCCTGCAATGCACAGACACCATCATCTCACCCTCTAAACACACACAGACCTTCTCTTTAATATAAGGACAGCCACACACACACCTGCACAATGAAATCTTTCTGACACAAAGGCCCTGAAAACACAATTTTATCTCTCTCTAATACACACTGTCATACCTTTTTTCTAACACAATGTAATCTCCCTCTTGCTCTTTCTTTCATACACACAGACACAAAAACAGACACATACAGTGTAATCTTATCTCTCTGAGATTCAACTACAGTATCTACATTATTTTCAAAATTGCATAAACACTCTCTGCCTGACATTTCCATTTGTAGACTCCATCATTCACAACTACACAACTGATTGCAGAGATGGGAGAATGTGGAGGGAAGTCCTTGATCACGTAAACGCCTCTTAGGTAAAGAGGCCTTTTCTGGCAAGATTTTATTTTACAAGCCAGGAGACATTATAAGCAATGTTTTCACTTTGGATGCAGCACTAGTTACACAGTGCTTTTTGTTATGATATTACACCACCAACAAATAGGAAGAGACTTAAACAGCTTGATAAAAAAAAATCTGCTAGATCATAAAAAAGATTTTTTTCTGTATTGTTATCATTGTCAAACACTTCATTGATACGTTCCACAATACGTGCTGCAAGCAAATTACAATATGCAGTTACACCGATATTTCCTGTGACATATAATAAGCTGTGGGCCCTGAGATTTCAAAAGAAAAAAAGAAAGATGTATAGAGGAGGTTCCACCTCCACTTAAGCTATTATTTCTACAACAAAAGTCTGTGCTTAAATCACTTGTATTAGCAGGATTGTTCTAATGGGAATATTAAAATGAATGTCTGCCTCTGCGAGCTTCTCTATACAATGGAGATTGCCAACAGTAAGAATCAGAGGATGGAACACAGAGCACTTGTCTTGCATGCCATTGATTCAGAGCCAGAGTAATTGGTTGGCAATTTTGGGGGGACCTCTGCAAAATTGAATTTCATATCCTCATTTGATTTCTCCACATTACCTCATAACAGAACCAAATATTAAGATGAAAATGTAGTGGAGGATTTGGAGTTGATCCGGGATATTATATAGCAGGTAAATGGGAATTTTTTTCACAGGGTCACGTTGGGCTACAAGGGTTTTTATTACCTCCATAGAGCAGGAAAAACTGCAGAGGAAAGAGTTATTTTTAAACAAATACCAGTAAACCAGCTTCAGAGGTATTGTCTTAGTTCTAAATAAGCACCTTACCTGAACACAAGATCTCTAACAGAGAGTAACTTGCTATAATTCCTGGAAAAATGTTACTTCTACATCATGAGGGGAATTTTGCATAAGAGTTTGGACCAAAGCATCAATATGGCTTTAAGACCCTTTCCTCGGAGACAGGAGAAAGGAAATACCTTTGTGGAGCCCAAACTTACAAAAAAACCTGATCCACTGAAGGACTGGAAAAGCAAAAGCAGCTATCCTACTACCAGAGGGGAGTTAAAGAAAGGTTTTCCTTTAACGGCCTACGATACTGCTTTGATTAACCATACGCTGCTTTGAGAACACTGACTGCCTGTATCAGCACAGGGCCACACAGCTCCAAACAGAAGGACTGCTGAGCCAAGACCAATTGGGATCACAGGCAACTGGAGTGGAGGCATGTAGGCAAAGAACAGGATAGACACAGGATCCCATTTTAGGAGCATCTCAGAGAGTTTGAGGGTGGAAGTGTGGTACCCCTGGCTATGACCCCTTGTCTGGGGGTGACTTTATTATGTTGTATCCCTTATCGCTGCTCTATGCCCAGACACGATTCCTGTGCCTTTCTGTGTCTTTAAAACTGGGTGCGAGAGAAAGAAAAAAAAAGCCAGATGAACTTTTCAAAGCAGTTTTGTGCTCCAAGGTCACTGCTACTCCTCTGCGTGCTTCCACGGCGGCAAGAGCAGAGGAAGCGCCATTCCTTTTTTTTTCTGAGTTTTTCGGCTTCTTCTCAGGAGAGAGACAGAGAGTTTAAATTCTTCGCTGTTTAGCCAGCTCGCTAGCTGAGGCAAGAACTTTCCTTGGGCTGTTCTGCTCCGGTCCGGATCACCAGCACCGGGAGGCCCATGCCATGGCCTGGAGGGGCCACACCCCAGCTCCAGAGAGAGAACAACCACACCTACAGAAGGACTTTGAATTTTACCAGGTTCTCACGGCAGTGAGAGGTTTTATTATTTAGTGTTATTCTGTTCCCTTGTGTTTGTTAAATAAATAGGGTTTTGTGGATACTGAAAAGCTTTAGCAGAGAAATTTTCCAGCTCTCTGCAGCATTTTGTGAGAGTTTTGTCTTTCCCATGCAAGTAACTCAGAACAATGTTACAGTTTTGTAAACTTGTTGCAGCTGCAGGTTGTTTTGCAGAATTGTTATGGTTCTAACTAGAAAAACATTCAGAGATGGGTGTCGTAGAACTTGACCAATCCCCTCAAGAGGTGGATGGCCAAAAAACCAATTACCTTATGCCATTTAACACACTTTTGTTAACTAACATATAAAAGCCTTTGGAAAGATTATTAAATAGCTTCCATTTCTCCCTGAGCCCGGACTCTTGTGTCGTTTCTCTACTCGTCCGCGGAGAACAGCGACAGGGTTTTTTTCTCTTTCACTTTCCTCCGAGGAATATTTCTTTCCAGAACCTGGTGGGGGAGGGGTGGCTGTAACCTTCCTTCTATCAGAGGACGTTCAAATTCGGACGTTCTCCTTATTTGTCTCAAACCGGGACGCACCTATAGATGGCACAGGTGCATTGTAAGCAGCACTGAAGAAGTCACAGGAAACTCCCATGCCCAGCAGTGTTTTAGCCCTTTTAGGGTATAATCCCATTGAAAGTGTGAAGCAGTGGTTTTCTGACACTGCCAACCAGCCTTCGGCTACCACAAAAATACCTAAACCAAAGCATGACCACTTTTGACAATATAGAAATTGACTCTAATCTACTGCAGGAAGCTCATATCACCACAGACCTTGCAAAATCCATGCAGTTATAGCTAATGTCAGATTCTTTCTCTCCACAGAATTGATAGAGCGGGAGCAGATGCACTACAAACGTCTCCCACACACCACATACCCTCATGTGCCTCTTCCCCTCCTTGCCTCCACTTGGCAGATGCCAAGTGTCCATAATCCCATCTATAACTCTGTTCACAGCACTGGCACGCTGTGTTGCACTAGAGGATGAAAGAGCATTTCACAAGCAGCACCCAATGTCACTCTATCCCTGAGGTAGGCAAGCATCACTAAGCCCCCTTCTACAGTGAAGAATCCAGTGCAGTTGCATGTAGCAACTGCAGACCAAATACAGCACATGAGTTTCCTGACCCCCTTCCTGAAATCTGTGATAGCCACCTGATAATCTTCTGCATGGAAAATATTCCCTAGAAAACAGACTGGGATACCAGTTCAGCTGCCCTAAGAAACTCCAGACTTTTTCCTCTTTCCTGACAATTTCTTTGTGATATCAAATACCATGAGATTAAGGATCCTGATGATTTTGAATACTTTCCTTGAGAAAATTTTATAGGCCTCACGCTGCCCCACGAGGGGTGCTGACCTTAAAACCTTACTTGCTGATTGTGAAACAGATTCATTTCTTGGAATCACCTTTCATGCACTCTCTGAGGACCTGTAGGAAAATGTCACCTGTGGGTTAGTCAGCTTATTTGGAAAATTGTCCGCTCAGCATCTACTTGTCATGGTGTCTTGCCACTGATTTGTTGTTAGGAACAAACTTGGGTTTTGGCGCCTTCCTGAACAAATAGATTTCCACAGGTCACTTGGCCAGTGGTGGTCACTTTGTCACAGCCATCTCCACTTCAGTCACCTCCTCACCTTGTTGTTGTTCCTCCAAGCCTGAGCAGTGGCCCTGCTGTCAAACTTTCCAGGTAAAGCTCAGTGTGGACTCCTGCAGCTCTTCCATTTTTATCTCTAATGAGATTGACCCATGAAGGCCTCTCCACTGAGGATTCAGGAGAAAGCCACTAATCAAGCTGATGGAGACACAACACAAAGCTTCTTCCTCTCTCTTTCTGTCTTCCACAGTTTCCTCTTCCTTTCTTACTGTGTAATCAACCTAGTTATCTACCTTTCTGTCACAATAGTAGTTAAGTAGCTCTTCAATATTTCAGAAATAGAAATTTCTTTTCTTCTTTTCTTCTTTTCCTTCCCAGGCTGTAGGAGGAATTGTTCAATTAATTTTTTTAGGTGGCATGATTTGTTTGCTTGTTTATAGGCATACATGTGAGGGGGTGTTTTGTAGATGTATGTGCAGAGCTCACTGGGGGAGGGCGAGACTGAAGAGCCAAGCTGCGTATTTATCATTGAGAGTGGAGAGATGCACAACCTTCCACAGCTGATGCCTTATGGACCTCCACAGCATAGCACAGCCCCTGTCAGCACTCTGTCTCCTGCTTTTAGCTCAGCCACACCAGCAAACCTGGGAAATCACCATGGAAGGGAGATACTTAGTGGGGGAAGAAAGAGGAAAGAGCAGCAATTATTTCAGTCTCAGCTACTTCAAGATTGCCTCTGTCCTAGATAAACAAGATATCTCCTGCTATTGCCTGAACATCTAAGCATGAGGCAAATGCTGTGGAGAAGGTCTTTTCTTGGGCCAGCTATTATGGACAGGTAGGAAATGACGCACAAGTTTCTTTTGGGGACTGAAGTGGCAGTGGAGTGAAACACTGTGCAGATCTTTGCAGAAACTTTGACATTTCTAGTGCTACGAGACATGACAGCAGAAATTTCCTGGACAGTATACTTCTCAAAAAAATTATTTTTACCAAACTTCTCTAAAAAATGTTTGTGCCGTAAAGTACAAATACCCTAAAATATTTTGCTTTCATCGATGACAGATACTCCACTGGCTCCTAACAACCACATTTACTGGAACAGCTTTCATCCTTTTAACAGCTCTTCTTTTCTCCATGTACCATATGTTTTGTGCAGATCCTACAAACAGAAAGAGTCAGAGGCAATACCAAGGGTCTCCTGCCATTTTTGAAGCTAAGTATTACTCAAGGGATAAAATAGCATTGAACATCATGTCAGGAGTTTCACAGTGAAAGGACATGGCAGAAGAATGTATTTAAGTTGAGACAAGATATTTCCAGCATTGGATTCACTGGAACAGTGTTACCTCTACCCAGATTGCATGGCCATTTGGAGACTTCACATAATGCTGGGATGACTGTTTGCAGATTTTAAAGTAAACGGTATGAAAGACAAAAAAGTATCTTTGTTGACTCCAAGGCAGTCTCTGTCTAAGTTTGTCCAGCTGAATACCAGTCTTTCAGCAATTTCCAACAAATTTATCTGTTGCGTTGGTAGCAGTAGAGTAGTAGAGTCCTTGTGTGTGAGTAAAGCCCTTCCTCACATATGTGCACATGGAGCTGGGACAGAGGGGAAATGTGAGAGTGAGATGCTGGGTACTGGAAGAATGTTTCATTCCTGCAGTGCTTGTTTTGCAAAAGTCTGGAAAAAAAGAAGAAAGACACTAGAATTGCTGACCCAGCTGGATTCACATTCTAGGTGACTGTGAGACAAAAAGACTTTCTTTGAAAAACAGCTGATGAGGAACTGGTTGGATAATCCTATCCAGAGGGTAGTAGTCAACTACTGAAAGAAGCACAATGTCCAGATGGAGATCAGTGACAGTGATGTCCCTCAGGGGTCTACTCTGGGACCAGTACTGTATAATGTCTTCATCAATACCATCAGGGGATCAAGCGCACCCGCAGCAAGTTTGCAGATGACAGCAAGCTGAGTGGTGTGGTTGACATGCCTGAAGGATGGGATGCCATCCAGGCACCTGGCCAAGCTTGAGAAGTGGGCCCATGTGAACCTCAGGAAGTTCAACAAAGACACGTACAACATCCAGCACCTGGGCTGGGGCAACCCAGCATCACTACAGGTTGGGGAATGAAGGGATTGAGAGCAACCCTGCTGAGAAGGAGGTAGTGGTGAATCAGAGGCTGGACCTGAGTCAGCAGTGTGTGCTTTCAGCCCAGAGAGCCAAGAACATCCTGGGCTGCTTCAAAAGCAGCATGACCAGCAGATCAAGGGAGGTGATTCTACCCCCCTGATCTGCTCTCACGAGAACCCACCTGGAGCTCTGCATCCAGCTATGGGGTCCTCCACGCAGGAAAAACATGGACCTGATGGAGCAGGTCCAGAGGACGGTCACAAAAACAATCCAAGGGCTGAAACACTTCTCCTATGAGGAAAGACTGAGAGAGTTGGGGTTGTTCAGTCTAGAAAAGAGAAGGCTGCAGGAAGACCTTAATGAGGCTTTTCAGTACCTAAAGACGGCTTGTAAGAAAATGGGGACAGACTTTTTAGCAGGGCCCCTTGAGACACAACAAGGGGTAATGGGTTTAAACTACAAGACGGTAGACTAGATACAAGGAAGAAATTTTTCACAGTGAGGGTGATGAAATAGTGGAACAGGTTGCCCAGAGAGAGGTGGTAGATGCCTCATCCCTGGAAATATTCAAGGTTCAGGGTGAGTTCAGGGTGAACTCATGTTCAGGTTCAGGGTGAACTGGGTTCTGAATAGACTGATTGGGTTGAAGATGTACCTGCTCATTGCACTAGATGACTTTTAAAGGTCCCTTCCAACATAAACTCTTCTATGATTCTATGATTCTATAATTGAGGGAGTCCCGAATTTCAGAAAGCAGAAGGGAAGAAAATAAGCACTTCATCTGCAGTACAGTTACAATGAACCATCCTGAACAGTCATTATAGCAGCTCAGCATTGGGATGTCAATAGAAAGTCATTGCACCTCTCTGTGAGATTAAAAAACATGTCATTCAAAAAAAACCTAACAAAACCAGCCAACCAAAAAACCCCGCATATAATATGGATTTTTTTTATTTCCTATCTGGGTTTTGAATCCTCAGATTTCCTCTGGTCCAATTTTTCAGTATTGTCTGCAACCATCAAGATGAAAAGCACACATTTACAAAAATTAGATCTTTTATTATCAAGTATTTCCATTAATTCAGTGTCTGGGGATTTTAAGGAACACCTGAGGAATCACTCAATACACAGCGGTGACACTGCTGTTCCCAGCACAGGTCTGTTACGGTCTTTGTGTTAACATGTCAGTACACTTCCCTTTCCACATGCCATGAACTTCCCTTAAAGTTACGGATTTGTGGAACTGCTGAGCTACTGCTCTGCAATGTGTATGCAACACTTGATCTGAAACCATGAAAAAAGTCTTCTTCTAAAAGTAGACCAGAAGTGATAGAAAAGCAGTAGTAGTTGTAGCCAGTAGTTATCTCAAATATAGACATTTATGCCGGCACTTAAGGGAATATATCCCAAATTTTGCATGCCAGAGGGGCTCTACTAGCCCTTTCCAAGGAGAGTAACACTCTCTTGCGGAGAAGGCTCCCTCCCTCACCTTCTCTTTCTCTCTTTGTTCTGCTTCACCAAGAGAAAAGGCTGCATCTTTCACCAGACAGAGTCAAGCCTGCAAATCCCTTGGCAGACAGCAGCCAGATTTCTCTGTTAGCTGGTTCTTATGTGACCAATGCACATAGTACAAACAAATGATGATGCAAATGCTAAAGATGGCAAGAGATTACAGTGTAAACAAAGGCTCTTACAGGATCCTGACAGCTCCACCACTTAAATCACTGCACACTGAAAGCAGGAGTGAGATCAGAGTGACTCTGCCCCGCCACACTTGGACTCACAGGTAAGATGGTTCATGCATACATTAGAGCATCTCCTCTAATGTACCCAGTACTTGCACAGAGACCAAAATGCTGGGAAAACTTAAGGCTCTGCAATCCTGACAGCATTACCAATAGTCACATGGAAATTTGAGCATCCTGCAGCAGAAGCAAACAACATTACACCATGAGGCAGTGGGTGTCTTGAAGAGCACGTCTCTCCAGCTCCCTGCTCATTCTCCAGGGCAGGCAGAAAATCAGAAGCCAGACAACCACCAGCTCGGTGGAGCAGTGCATACACCCCCCACTCCCTCTCTCCTCCCCAGGCAGCAAGCAAAGGAGGGTGAGTGCTAGGAAGAAGGCAGGCTGGCTCCCTGATGTGAGAGTCCTGCTCATAAAACTCAATTAAGTGGATTACAGATGAGCTCATTCCCAGCGGTGGGTCACATTCCATTAGAGGCAGGCTCGATGCCAGGCGGACTCAGCGCTGCTCGGATGGCAGCAAGATCCACCCCACCACTTACTGTCTCTGCCTCTGATCTCACCATACCTTGCAGGATTTCTTGCCCTGTGCCCCACACTGCATGGCAGGCTCATTGCTCATCTCTGCTCATCCTCTCAGTGAGGTAATCAGGGCCAGTGTTAGGTCATGGAGAGAGATACAGGGATGGTCAAGCTCTCTGAAACACTGCAGTCTGGGGCAGCAACATGGAAAAGGAAAAGCATAGGGAGAAAGAGGCAAAGCGGAGCAAGAGGAAAATGAGCACAGAGATTCCCTGGAAAACAATGGCAGAGTTCAGGGAAGGATGGAAATAGTCAGCCCCATAAACTGGATTAGAGGTATTTTACGTGAAAGTGAGAACAATCAGAGCTCTCAGTTCACTAATCCCAAAGGCTTTTTCACAGCATAGGTATAAGATTACAGCATCATCTGCTCTATGAATGTATATACACTACCTACAGTCACTGCACTCAGCACTCAAAAATGGGTGTGTGCTTGTATGTGGGGAACAAAGAGTGTGTCTAGGGTATATTTGTGTGTGGGAATGACTGTGTTTGGAAGAGGAAACGGGAGGAAAAGAAGGTGAATGAATCTGTGAAGGGTGAGCGTGTGTGGGTGTGAGGGCAGGAGAAAGCTGGATGAATGAGTGTGTGGGTGGGTAATACATGGGCTAGAGCAAGTCAAATGTTAAAAGTACCTGCATGCATTTTGCCAGATTTGAGACCTATTTTGACTTGCTTTGTGCATCCCACTTTGCTTTTCACTGTTTGCAAACGTTCCTGGCAGCTCAGCTTAATTTGTACAAATAGCAACCGACCAAGAGTGAGCCAAATCTGTTGTAAAATAGGTTGAAGAAGACACAGGTTTTTGTGCAGATCCAAGCAGCAGGGGCTTTGTACCATCTGGAACCTGTGTACCAAGTCCCAGGGAAAGGCCTACAAGGGAGATCAATCTAGTTACCTCCCCGCCATTTGCCATTCCACGTGAGGAAGGAATACTTCAGACCAGTTGCAAACTGAGACATGCTGTATGGACAATGATCCTCACAGGGCATGGGACCCACACGGCGCAGGCATCTGCCATCCTGGCACACGACACCTCAGTATCCACAGCCTCAGAGAGAGCTTTCTGCTTTAGCTCAGAAGGACTGAGAGGAAGACAGCAGCCTTATGTTTCGTTCCCTTGTGTGTGACAAGTGAACTCAGTTTGGCAGCGTGAGGCAGAAGGTTTCCTATTTGTTTTACCACCAGTTTACTGGGCAAATTTGGACAACTTCGGTTGCCTTTTCCACATATCTGTTTCCTAAGCCATAAAAAACTATCAGTAACAACACAGACATGAGATCTCTTGATGAAAAGCACTATGTAAGGCTCACGTGATACTGTTCTCCTGCACTAGCTGAGGGCGATTGTCAAATTTCCTTTGCATTCATTGGCAGCAGTACTCAAACCTTAAGCCCTGAAGAAGTCCAAGCCTGGACTGCAGGAGCTCCAACTCTAGGCTCTCCAGTTCTGCTGCTCCCTTCAGCAAATCATAACCCAGGTTCTGGCTGCCTGTCCCAGGACCTCCAGCATATTACATTAGAGCCCATCCTGGGTGGCAAAGACCTCACAGTCCCTTTGCCATGTCTCAGATTGTACTTTCTGCTCTGTCCTTGGCAATTTCATTACCTGGCTTGTATGTTGAGTGTGTTAAGAGTCCAGAATGGCTGGGATGCAAAAGTACTGTGGCCACACCATTTCCTTCCCCATAATGGTGCTAGAAGAATTTAGGGTCATATATCACAACCAAGAAATCTGACCCCCTGTCTTTTATTCTGCTTTTCCCTTCCTTTCTGACTGGCTTTTCTTTACCAGCATTACTCTTTCTGCTACCCTGTCCCAGAGGTTTGCTCTGGCAAGTGCTGCATGCACTGTGCCAAGCTGCTTCACCCTGCCTTACTGATGGTACTTGGAATGGCTGACAGTACACTGCTATATCCTCCTGTCTGTCTGCATGAATTAGCAAGCCCTTTGCTTTTCACCTTCAGCATAAACAGTGACCTGTCTATGCAATTAGCCCCTTCTCCCTTTAACTAGAGGGAAGACAATATATTGCCTCTCCGGGGAACTCAAGAGAGAACGAGAGAAAAAACAGAGATGCTATCAGGGTGCCAAGGCACGAGGTATAAAAAGCCTTTTTCACCCTAACAGTATATCAGGTGCTGCCTCAAGAACTGTTATTGAACTACAGCCAGAAATAGCATGGTCCTATCCTGAGCATTTTTCTCCATCCCACTTTCCCTCCTTCTGGCACTCTTTGCTTCTTGAGTGTATTTCATTCAATGAAATGGTTTAAGGCCCTGCCTGCAAGGAGAATCTTTTGTGAAATACCACGGCTCTGCCTTCTAAACCTTCCAGCTGAATGGGAATAACTGCTGCGGTTGCCACGGCACAGGCTACACAAAAATGATGCTTGAGTTTAATTATACTGAGTGGTTGAGGCCACTGCCTCACTTTACTCTGGGATACATTCCTCTGAAAAGCAGCCAGGTAATTCTGCTGCAGCTGCCATTCCCACAGTGTCCTGGGAAGGGGAAAGGAGGAAGGGTGACAGGGAGCAGGGCTTTCTGTCAGGTTTAGCTATAGAAAGCATACCTGAGCTGGGTGGTCTCAAATGATGTGGCTACACCAAACAGAGATCCCCCAAGGCAGTGCCAGATGTGGCTGGTGGATTCTGAGGAGTGTAGGCAAAATTCAGACTTGAGGTGGAGACTTCCTCTGCACTATTCCTGTGCAAGAAGAGGAGAAAAAAAGTAAAAGGATTGAGAAAGGAAAGAAGGCAGAAAGGAACTGGAATTAAATCTCTCAAGACTCCAGAAGTAAGGAAATAGAGGCAACAAAGGTGTTTCTGAGAGACCAGCAGCCTCAGCCATAAATATTGTACACAACTCAGCCCTTCTCTAAGGGGTGTTGCCAGCCCAGCTTTGGCAGAGCTGACAGCAGCGTTGGTGGTGCTTCAGTACCTCATGCAGCTACTGCCTACTTTTCCTGGAGCTGGTCATGGGCAGTTGTGTCCCAAATAACTACAGAGCTGGAAACAATGTAGCCACATGTGCTTCGAGACCCAGCGAATCCTGCTCAGAAATGGGGGAGATTAACCTCAATGTTACCCTCTGCTAATATGGCTAATTTCCTTCTGGGGATCATGCCTCGGCCTGGATACACACACATATCCCAGCTCATCTGGGGCGTGCTCAAATGTACACACAGCACAGCACTGCTGTACCCAGCTGAACACACTGTGAGGAGCTCATACAGGAGTGGTGTTTCTCACCTCCCTAATGGGCATTTTCTTCGTAAGTGCAAGCAGTTCTTGGACTCAAGAGTCCCTCTCATCTGCAACAAAATTCTCCCCGAATGTTTCAGGAATCTGCCACTACTTCCATCAGCCAAACTTCATTCTCCATGATCCTAAGGAGACACAGATAAGGATGAATCCACTCTGTCCTTCCTTCCTTGTCGCTTTTGCTGTTTTGGGGTTTTTTTTTGTTTTTTATTTTCCCTCCTTCTGGTTGCAAGCCTTCGAGTTCCCTTGTATGGGAACCAGTGAATAACAGGACAAGTCTCTTAGATCATGTTTAGGAGCTACCCTGTTCTTAGAGAGACATGCAGTAATGGAGAATTGTACTAGAGGAGCAGGGGAGTTTGCTGTAAATCTTCTTGGGAGCCACCAATGATAAGGGCTTTTAAAGACTTTTCTTTTGGAATGAATATTTAGTCCTTCCTGAAAAGGACCAAAGTTTGCATAGCGCAGTAATAACTTTTATCAAATTAAGGGATGCTGGTGGCAAAATTAAAAAAAATAAACAAACCACAAAAAACCCAAAACCCCAACCAACCAACCAATAAAACCCTCCAGAAAAAAAAAAAAAAAACAAACAAAAAACCCCAACCAAACAAAAAAAACCCCACACCAAAACAAAACAAACAAACAAAAAAACCCAACGACAAAAAAACCCCAAACAAAAAACACCAAGCAAACAAACAAAAATCCAAACCCCAAATTCCAAAATACCAGGAAAGCTCTTGGTATGCCTGAAGATGGATAGCCAAAAGTGTTACTTGAATGCATCACAAAAAATTGAAAAAAAAAAAACCAAACTAGCATCCAACCAAAAAAATTTGATCAGATGCTTTTGGGCTTAACATTCAAAATATTTATGTTAAATTGATATGTAAATGTATACTGAGGCATTTATAACTACCTAAAACATAAATTTGAACATTTTGTAGGCCTGAAGACCCTTAGCTAAAACTCGGTGAGTCCCAGCCCCTACCCAATGACACTAACACATCTTAACCTTCAGATAAAACTGAGTTTACTATTCAAAGTACCAGACAGACAATAGCTTTGCCACCTCCACCCTCGTGCTCTGGTGCACTCCCTGCTGCTGCCTCCACTTTTGCAAGGCTCTTTCAGGAAGACACAGCCTGCAGTGGACACCAGCACACATTCCTTGTGTCCTTCTTGTGTACATATGGTTGTATGCATACACTGGGTTGGCATCAGGCTGATTCCAACTAATTAACATCCCAGGCAGGTGTTAATCGAACAGAGATTGTGATCCCTGGCTTCAAAAGGTGAAGCCAGCGGCATTTAACCCAGTGGTCTCACGCAGCAAAGCTCTGGGACTGGCGCTTTCCACTCCCAGGAAGATGCGGCATTGCTTGGTCACCATGGTGACAAGCACTTTTCTGTTCATAACCACCACCCTGAACTGTGCAACTCTCTCCTGTGTGAAGCCCAGGCCCGTGCACTCACACAGGGGCAGTGTCCTTCGCATGTGCAGCCCTGCTGGGGCTTTGCCCACTGCCCCAAGCTCAGCAACCACCTTCCCACACCCCGTATTCCAACACTGGAGCGTGACCACAGGCACCATCAGCGCTCCCACCAGAGGATGCGGCTGGGTTAAACTGCTAAATATTTAACGGGGAGAATGGCTGGTGCCTCCCTTGAGCCTGCTGCGGGAGATCTCCACGGAGGATGGCTCTGCTGAGCAGTCACCCGGCCAGGCGCCCATGAAAGTGACAGCCGGGCACAGCAGCATCCCCACGTGCTCTTCATCCTCCCCTTCCTCCCCAGCACACCGTGTCACCGCCCTGCATTGTGGGCGCTGTGTCCCGCCGAGCCGTGCCAGCCGGAGCCGGAGCCGCCCCAGCCACCCCGGGCTCCTTCACGGCCCGCTGGGCCCGCGGGGAAGCCTCTCGCTCCCAAGCGAAGGGTTGAGGCCGCCGCCCCTGGCCGCCGTCGCTCCCCCCGCCCATCCCCGCAGACATGTCCCCTCCGCCATCGCTCCCCCCGCGGTCTCCATGGAAACCAGCCCCGAGCAGCTGCCGGCTGCGCCCCGGCCGCCGCGGCGTCGCCGGGGAAGGCGGTGGCAGAGGCAGCCGCGGCCCGGCCCCGGAGCCCCTTTGCTTCCTCGGGAAGCGGGCGCGTCCCGGCGTGTCCCGCCGCTGCAGCGGGGAGCAGGCGCTGGGACATGCCCGGAAAGTGCCCAGGTGGCCAAGAAGGCCAGCGGCATCCTGGCCTGGATCAGCAATAGTGTGGCCAGCGGGACTCGGGCAGTGATTGTTCCCCTGTACTGGTGATGCCGCACCTCGAGTCCTGTGTCCAGTTCTGGGCCTCTCACGGCAGGAAGGACATCGAGCGTGTCCGGAGAAGGGCAGCGAAGCTGGCGAGGGGTCTGGAGCACAGGTCTGATGAGAAACAGCTGAGGCAGCTGGGGGTGTTGAGCCATGAGAAAAGGAGGCTCAGGGGGGACCTGATTGCTCCCTACAACTACATGAAAGGAGGCTGTAGCCAGGTGGGGATCAGTCTCTTCTCCTAGGTAACAAGTGACAGAACAAGAGGAAATGGCCTCAAGTTGCACTAGGGGAGGTTTGGATTGGTCATTAGGAAAAATTTCTTGACTGAAGGGATGGACAAGCATTGGAACTGCTGAGGGAAGTGGTTGAGTGGCCATCCCTGGAAGTGTTCAAAAAATGTGTTGATGTGGCACTTGGGGACATGGTTTAGTGTTGAACATGGTGGTGCTGGGTTAATGGTTGGACTCGATGATCTTAAGAGATCTTTTCTAATACTAAGAATTCTAAGATTCTAAAATAGAGGTATAGGTGAGCTAGGTGCAGGCTGAGCTGTCTACTGGCCCTCAAGTGGGATGCGGAGCTGAGCTTAGGGGTTTGTTTTCCTCTCTGTTCACCTTCAAGAGGAAGACATTCAGATGAAAAACTCCCCAGAAATGTCACAAGTTGCTACTATAGTCCCTCCAACAAACACTTGGCAGGAATTGCCAGCCCTTATGGCTTGTCTACATTTTACAGGTTTATATTCTTGTGAGGGCTTTCCTCCTCTGGGGAGATGAACCAGGTTTTTCCTCAGGTGATGAAGTTGTCTCTCATCCACTGAAAAGAAGAAAATCTCTTACATACATTTTTTTCTTGATTTTGTTTTTCTTTTGTTTGTTTTGTTTTATTTTTGGGAGGAGGGGGTGTTTTTTTCTAATCAGGTGGCATTGACCTACCCTGAGATACAGACTAAGACATGGAAGTTGCTTTCACTTGGGGTTGCAACACATCCTCTTTGTGGCAAAAGTTGTCACTAGCCCACCTAAGCCTCTTTGCACTGTTCCCACATGTGCCCACACAGGCAAATTTGTTCACAGCTCCCTGGGGAAGAGTTGCATCGCACAGCATGAGTAGGGAATGGCTCCAGAAGCCTTCACAAAATGCACAGGTGACAGCAGATCCTGTGGGAACAGGTCAGGCTTTGCTTTCATCTGTGTGCCAGCCTGGAGAGCTGGCCTGGTGGTGGAAACATATGCCAAAGGATGTCCTGAAAGTAGGTTGAAAACAGGAAATTCAGCTACGATGTTTTACTCTTCACAGTGAATCATGTCCTTTTTTTTTACCACCCTTATCTCAAATGCACTGTCCTGGCTAGCAAAACACTATCTCCAGGTTCAGCTCTGAGAGACTCTTTACACCTACTCTGCCTAAAAGGTCCAAGTAGGGCCCCAATTTTGGACCTGTCTTTTGTAACTCTTTTTTATTCTAGCCCTAAAATTATCTTCTGCCCTCATCTTCAACTCTCCCAAATCTCATCCTGATCTCGTGTGTCCCTGATTATATGGCTGCTGAAATCTTTCTGCCCAATTTCTCGGTAATATTTCCTTGTGTCCTTAACCAGCAATTATATGTCAGAGATCAAAAGGAGCCTTTCTCCATACCAATAAGATGCTTCTGAGACTAAAATTTTGCCTGTGTACATGAGGCTACTCTATTGTCTCTGCTCTTCTAAATCCAGCTGATGCCTGTTGGCCCCCAGCTTTTCTTCCTTGTGTTTTCCCTCTAATGACCTCTGCCTCTTACCCCATCTCCTCCATAGTCTGAACAATTTGCAGTGTAGGATCTCCTTCTTTGGTATTGTCCTCCCAGACCGTCACACTGCTGGGTCACTCCCCAATATGATGCAGCACAGACACTGTAGCTGCTGTTTGGCTTCACCCAGGGAACGTCTCTCCCTGACTGCTGTTAGGTAATTAGAAGATCTGATGTGGTCTAATAGGCTTGGCTGTTAAATGCAAACTCCCTCAGCTGCAAAGTGCTGGGCGGAGTTGCTGGCAGCTCTCAATTTTCTGCTCCTCTTCTATTTTCTTATTACACTGAGTAAATATGACCCTTTCTTCTTCTTTCCTAGAACAACTTATTTACCAGACATTCAAATATGTAAGTAGTGAAGGTGATAGAAATGCACACTAACGGAGCATTGAGGCTATAATTTGAATACACACAAAGCCTAGGCTGTTCAGTCCTTGTTATGGGAGGGCAGGACATTTCTCCAGCTCCATAGTCCAGAGGAAAGGTATGGATCAGGGGGAGATGAGTGCTAAGAGTTACACCAGATTCTTAAGTCTGCCAGGCATAAAGATTGCAACTGAGGAATAGATAACTATTATTTGATTTTGTGTTACCACATGACTGCACCTCTTTCTTTAAAATGAGCTCTTAGACAAGACATCCACATTTTTATGACTCTTGCAGCTGACCACAGTCATGAAATCGCTGTGGCCAGAAAAAAGCTCCAATTGGCTGATAGTGCAGCAGGCACCTAGAAGCCACCAAGCTGTGTAGCAGCGAGCTGTGGAACTAGCTACGCCACTGCCTGCCTCAAGAGATGAGAACTCAGGTCTCAAAATCGCCAGAACCTATGATGGAACTTCATTACTCAGCTGATCAACAGGTAGAGGAGAGAAATATAGCATGAAAAGAAGGGTGAGGAATTAGATTGCTAGAAGGAATATCTGTGATAAAGCCATATTTTGTCTGGAGTTCAAAAACCATCAGGATGAAGATGATACAGGCAGAGAAAAATTCAGCCAATATGAGATCTGGAATAAGAAAATGTGAATTAAAGTAGGCCTTTTCTCCATTTCACTATGTGCAACTGTGTATGCTAGACCATCTTAGTTCCTGACAGACCTGGTGTGTAACATACACAGTTCCTAAATTTATACTTCGCAGGTCCTTTAACTGGCTCTGTTAATTCCAAATTCAGAGAAAACAGGGCTCAAATGGATCCTAGTACACAGACACAGCTGTCATCTACCTTCCCTACCACAGGACTGGACCAGATATTAAGAAATTACCACTATTGTTTCCTTCATTACAAATTTAGTGAAGTAGTAGGGTATTAATCAAGCCATCTTACAGTCTGGATGATGGGACCAATACCTAAGAGATGTTTTGAACATGCAGTGATAAATCTTCTTCAGGCCTTGGAGCATTGCCTATTTTCAGTCTTAGTTTGCCTTCAATGTAATGTAGGGAAAAGAAGCAAAAGGGAAGGTTTTAGCTCTCTGTTTCCCCTTCAAAGAGCTTAGCTGTGTTAGCCTGTCACTTGTGACTTAGGAATCATTCTTCTTTGTACATGAAGATTGAATTTGCCATAAAACAACACCGATTTTTTGCTTTGTACGCACTACATCTGAAGAAATAAGGTCAGGAAAAGCACAAATACCTAAATGAAGCCACTTACAATAATGTTTGCCTGGCCTGCATAGATCTATCCTAAATAGTAGGAAAGTATTAAAGCCTCCTTCTGTTGCTACTCTTGGTGGGGTAAGCAGGGAGAACAGGCGTGGGACCTTCCAGAGGCATGAAGATGACTTCTTGGCATAGTTCAGAAGCAGCAGGAACAAAAGACAGCTTAAACCATCTTTAATAAAAGCTGTGCACAGCAAGCACAGCCTCAGCCATAAGCAGCTTTACCCTGCAAGCATAGCACAGAGAGACCAGGGACAGCACATACTACAGAGACCAAGTCTCACTTTCAGTGGTGATTCACAGGAGCAAATGAGGACAAAATTAATGTAAGTAGGGGAGAAAAACTGACATTGCTGTGGAAACCATTTCACTTCATGGCATTTTAAGCCTAAACTAAATTCCTGACAATGAATAAATGTAGTTTTGTGTTATTCTACTATTGCAGCCAGCCCAGAGTGGGCCATGGTGACAAATACCTTCCAGGCTATCTCCATGAAGCAGAAGCCCCTGCTGTTTCAGCTAAAATGCCTGTAGTGACAGTATATGCTTTATGTGGTTCAGCTAGGACTGGGAAACCTGATCTCATAAACTTTGTCAGCATGAATTATGTTTTTATTATATCAAATGGCATCCTGGCGTTTGCCCATACACCACATCACAGCTCAGCAAACACATACACAGGCTCCTTTGCCAGAGCATGCAGGCACGGGGGCAAAGCTGTGGTTGTTGCGAGGCCTCCCATCTCTGAGCCTGTCCAATCTGATCATGATTGACATCTCAGCTGACATGTTTCATCAGTGTAAGTTCCCCCTCCCTGCCTCATTCTTTAGCTTTCAGAAGGTAGGCAGTTGGTCCTATGTCTCTTCAGAGGAAGCACCATGACCTACACGTCTGCCCCTGACCTTTAGCCTGATCAATAAAACTACAAATTGGTCTTTTCTTATCCTCGACACTTTAGTCATAAAATCCCTATTGAGATGGAATGAAACACTGAACTTTATGTCTAGGCATCATGAACATGTTTCGTGGCGGGGGAGAGACTGGCAGGATTTCAGCCATCAAATATACAGCCCTCTTTCACTCACTCTCTGTGCAGCAATCCTGTGTGTGATATTTGAAACCTGTAGAATGTCATTTTTGGTTCTATATTCACACATTTCCCCAAATATTCCAGAACAGCTAGAACCTCTAGTGTGCTTTAACAACACTTTTTTACTACCACGCGTGCTTTCTCCTTTTGGTGGCGTTCAGGAGGAGGAAGGGAAGAGGCCTAATTTCTTTCAGAGAGGAACAGAGATTGTTTTGGGAGAGGGTCAACAAAGCCCATTAAGAGTGTTATGCTAGATGGGTGCACAGTTTTTGCTGGTATTTCTGTTGCCTGATGTTTTAACTGCAGGGGACTGCCCGTACTGGGGCAAGGAGCATGAGGGGACATGGGACGGCACAACTCAAGGCTCTCATCTCCTTAAGGCCAGCACAGTGTTGGCAGACCCAAGCCTGCATTTGCCCATGTGCAATAAACAGTATTTTGGTCTGAAAAAGTGTGTAATGGATGTGGGGTTTATAGCAACAGCCTTTATCAGAAAATCAGAAGGCTCTATAAGTGCTTGTTGTGTTACTTTACACTCGTTGCGGTGCGATTCAGAGGGAGGAAGGAGGTTGTACTGCACAGTTTTGTGCACAGCTTGGAAAATCTATTCCATCGTCTTTACAGTGAAATAGCTGCTGGAGCCACATGGCTTCTTCATGCTGGCAAGAGTGTTGTGTATTTAGCATGCTCAGCTGCTAGTGGGGTTGTAAACCATACTTTTTACTCAGCTGCACTGCCATGGGATGGCCTTGAATAACCTCCTGTGTCACATCAGGACTTTTAGCTGGTGAAATGAAACATGACTGTGAATCAGAGGAAAGAAGAAAATCTTAACAGACTCTTCAAATTCCTTTTGGATAGCCAGGACATTCCTTTTGCCTAGAAGGCTTGCCATCATGTATGTCCATCCACAAAACCCAGAAAGCCAGATACAGTCAATAAGATGGACCAGAAGACCAGGAGTATTTGGGTTCTTGAAAGCCCAAAAGGAGTGGTGTGAAAATAATAACATGTCCTATGTGGCTTTCTGATGCTGCTGTGTGCTACCTAACACTGCTGAGTCTGTGAACGTGATTTCCTCTGCCTCAGCTTGGAGGAGAGGCCAGAAATACTGTGTTGGAATCACACAGCACATGTTCAAGGCAGGCAGGTGGCAGGTTCAAAGTGGAGTGAAGAAACCGCTCCTTTATGTAATGCACAGTTAAGCTCTGGAGTACCTTTTCTCAGGATTTAAGGGGTGCTGGAACTTCATGTGAGTTTCAGAACTAATCCAATACAATCTTGGAAGAAGCAAACATCAGAAGCTACCTGATGCAGCTCTGCTGCTGTATTATACAGGGAGTTCTTAAGCCAAAACTTGCTGGAGAGTGGAAGAATATACAGGGCAGGGGTTGCTCTATGCTGGCCCTGCTCTCTGCTCTTACCAGGGGACCACTGTTGGCCCCTGTCAGAGAGAGGACTCTGGGCTACACAGAATGGTTACCCATATATGTATATAAACCATATATAATGGTTTTATACAATCTTACTTAATGCAGGATGAGACTAGTGTCTTCTAGGTTTATATACTTCCACACAGGGAAATCCCACCTTCAGAAACAGAGGCTTTTCCTAAAGAGACTTTTAGTGACATCAGCTTTTAATGATACTGGATCCCTATGTCTCATTCCAGAGATGGGGCTTCCATCTTCACCCATTTATCTTTTATATAATTTGCTGGATGATCTTTGTGTTGTAGCAGAGATCAGGTCATTATTATAATGTATACTGCAGCACCTTATTAGAAAAAAGAGGAGTTGTTCCTCACAAGAATTAGTTGCCAAAAGAAGAAGATAAACCAAAGAAGAGGTACAGCAGAACAGAGAGGCAACACCAGTTGCAGAAAAGTTGGTCCCACTGGAACTGCTAAAAAAACAGTTCACATCTCTCAACTCCCAGATGATGCCACACAAGCCTCACATACCATGCCACCTGGTCCAGTCCCAGGCTCATTTTAAGCCCTACCTCAGAATGCTATTTTTTTCTGTTTTATTTAAAAGCGCTTCCTGATTTCATAGCTGAGTGCCCTTTCCTCTGGTGAAAAGCACTGCTGTCTGACACTGGACACCAGCTCAGCTTTTGGTGGTGGTTATTGCTCTCTATTACTGTGACCATTTTCTTCCCTTTTTCAATGCCATTAAGGACTGAAGGAGGTGAATAGTTAGAGGATAATACACCATTAGGGACCAGCCCTAGCTGCACAATACATTTCAAGTACACCAATGTTCACCCCCCCAGTTTCATCTGTACTCCATTCTCTGCAAAAGAATACCAGCACTGATAAACTGAGGCTTGCCCAGAGACAAACTCAGTTGGAAGCAGTAACATGACTAGACCACCAGGATTTTAGCAGAACCAGGATTTCATATTCCAAGTTCCCAATATGTTGTCTCGTGTCATATTTGAGCATGTAACTTGAAAAATGCCGTATGACATAAAATACACTGCATACCAACAGATTTGTGTTGGACTTGATCTAGTCATTCTGACTTCTTTATTCATATGGTTGAGCTGTGCAAGGAATAAATATCTCTGGTACCAGATTTAGAAAGAGTGTATTTTATTGCAGACAAGAAGATATTATCTTCTCTGGTGGCAGTACAGGGGATTGATGGCAGTTTACAAAATGCAGAAACTCTCTGTGTGTGTGTTAATCTCTGATAGGCTTATCGCTGTACTAAACTGCTTCCATAAATCGTAGGCTTAATGCTGCTTTCAGGTACACCAACACACACCCAGTAACTCCTGGAGAATTTTAAGCCATATAAATTACAGCAAAATTTGATCCCTTGTAGTGTCATCTTTTCAATAGGTGGAACACATAAACACTCCAGATTGTCACTTACCTCACCAAATTCAGCCTTGCTGGAAGGCAGCTGAAGGTATCCACTGAGTATAGCTAGGAGGAGCAGATTCCATAGACCCATTATATGGGGTGATTTATGTGGCATTCATTGTGACTGGGCTTAAGGTGTATATTTGCCTTGTTTTTACAGTATATGGCTGGTCAACTCATAATGCATGTTGTACTCAGATCTATGGATAAAATATGAAGTTCACAGAGGAAAAATAAGAACAGAATTTACATTTCATTCATTTTTTCGTCTCTGCTGTTTCTGCACTCTCAAAAATCAAAATGCATTTGTTGTATCCTAATCTACATCAAGCTGTCCTGCAGGAACATTCATTATTCTTTTAGTGTCAGCAAAACACATTGAAACAAGGATATTAAACATCTGGCCAACATACATTTATGTGGCCCAAATGGTATATTCAAGTTCTAAGAATATAAGAATTTCTTCGGAAACAAAAGTAGTTTTGCCTCCGATTTGGGAGAGAAGCTATAAAATATGAGCTTGTATAAGTAAAGCAGTGTTCTCTTCCTGAGACAATGCAGAGTGTAAAACGTTACCTGAGAAGTGCAAACTCCTGTCCTCTACCACTTATCTCATTTCAAGTCTAATGAGGCCACTTAGACTTAACTAGTTTGCTGCTAAGCCGGGTTGACAAAGAGACAAGCTTAGGACTGGAGATGAGACAAAAAATGAATATTGCCAAAAAAAAAGAAATGCTCAAAGAACAAAAAGAGCAGAGATTTACAGGAGAACAGGGACCAGAAAAAAATAAAAAAGGCAAAAATGTGTGGTCGTAGGACATGGGCTTGTTTTCACCCCAACAGAGAGGTCTCAGCTGTGGCTGGTGGTAGGACCAAAGAGGGAGATGCTGTTTGCAGAGGTGTGAGAGCAGGCACAGCTCAGCTCCTGTGAGGCTGGTGTTAAAAAAAAAAAAATAAAAAGCTGAGAGGTAAACTCCCAGGCATCAGGTCACAACCCCGGCACATCAAGGTTTTCCAGCCTCAGAAAATTTTCCTGCTGCCAGCACATTTTGGGTAAGAAAAGTGATTTTCTGCAGCAGTGGAAAAAGGCAAGGAAGGCAGTTCCAAAGGCTGAAAAGTGGGGGAGGGTGAGAAAGATCTTTGGGTGTCATCAGTCTGATGGAAATGATAGTAGATTTCAGGAGGTGTGTGAACAAGAGAGGTTGGCAGTGGGATTTTCAGATTTATAGGAGATGACAGATAGGTGATAGGGTCTGTCACCTTTCCTGCAGTTCTCTTGCCACTTCTCCCCCGATGCCCTTTATTCCTTTCTTACTCCCTGGAGTACGTGGGCTCCATTTCCAATTTGCTATCTTCCCTAAACCCCACAATCCCTTCTCTCTACCTGAGCAGCCTTCTGCCCACACGTACTTCCTCCCTCCATCTATCATCCGTCTGTATCCTATCCCACTCTACAAAACAGCTCCTCCAGGCAGCAGAGATTGCTGTCATAGAAATGGAGGCACAGGGGCAGAGCTAGGAAGGTGGAAATGGTAGAGAAAGGAGAATGGGGTACAAGTGCGAATGATGATTGCTGCTGATGTAGAGGGCAGCAAAGGCAGCGTGCAGGCTAGGAGAGAAAAGGCACCTGGTTGTCCTTTATGAAGGTTTGTCTTAATACTGCTGCCTACCTTAGAGCAGTCTAAGTCACTGTAGTATGCCAGGTCAGCTGGGGATGGGCAGGGGCAGGTCTGCTCCTATCCAAAACACACGTGGGCATTAGAAGTCACACGCCCTGTAGCAACTGTGGAAGCTGCAGCCTCTCTCCTGCCATGGGACCCCCAACCTCGGACACAGCTGGTTGGCAGACACGCAGGGTGCCAGAGAGAGACACTGCAAGGAGTGCTGAACAGGGAAAATAAGAGATGTGGACACTGTGCCAGGTGGTGGGAGGTGGGGTAACCTGTGTGTCTCATGCATAAGGTGCACCAGCTGGCAGGGCTGCCAAACCCCTGCCCATCCAGGGATGAGCAAGGCACAGAGAAAACACCACTCTGGAAAAAGACAAGGCTGAGAATGAGGTCAGATTCACAACAGCCAGACATAGAGTTTCCATCATGCGAGACAGTTCTGCACCTTTATTTTCAACATGATAGTTCAGAAGCTTGGAAATAATCAGGAGGAAAAACCTGTGATTGAGGCACTATCATGGAATTCAAACATCAGTGGCTGCCTGATAAAAAACATTTCCACTTGTTTTGTTGGGTAATGGAGAAAACCTTGTCTCTTTTCTTCTTCTGTTTTACACTGAAATAGCTGCTCTGTGTGGTCTTTCAGATGCCTTGATCACTTGGCATTATAGGTTGATGTAAGTTTGTGCCCACCTTACAAATTTAGCTGGTGATTTAGCTGTCTGTAGTCCATTCCAGAGTAACTAAATTATTGCAGTGTAATGATTTGGAGTCCAGTTTTCAAAAGCCCTTATCAAGTGGTTTAAAAACTTGTATCATACTTCCCAGTGTAACTCCAGCACTTCTGACAGGAGATGCTTGTGAGTGATGAGGGAATGGCTGCTATATAAAGTAACACAAGTTTGATTTCTTTGGGGCAAATTAAAAGGGGATTTCAACAACAATAATAATAATAGTTAATAACAATAGTTATTAATGGTAGTAACAACATCATCAATAATAATGATAGGGTAGCACTCTTTTAGCTGAGCTCCACTAAGTACTGTAGTAATGCTGCTGCCCTCAGCTGCCCATCCTCCCCCGTGACAGAGCCTTGCTGTCGGAGAAGCCGAGTGGGTGGAAGGGGACACGTGTCCAGGTCCTTGGCTGTCCCTGCACGCAGCCCATGGTGGCTCTGGCTAACACATTCAGAGTAGAGCTGTGAGCACACGTTTCCCAGTGCTGCTCCAGAGGTAACAGCCTCCAGCAGCGAGGTGGGCTGGACAGCAGGGCGGTCAGGGCAGCGTCCAGCACATGAAAATCAGAGCTGCTGTTTTTAATGAGGGGAATGAGGATGCCTGTGCCGTGTTTGAACCATGTCCCTACCATAGGTTTGCCACACTGATGATGTCTGACAGGCTTTTCCACTGGGTGAAGCCCGGTGTTTGGCAAGGGGGAATAAGTGTTTCCAATGAAGCAGAATGAGTAACCTTTTGTTAACTAGTAAGAAGAACAATTGAAACTTAAGAAATAAGTGATGCCCCCCTGTTTCAGGTCATAACCAGAGATCGGTGCAGAAATTGTTGCCCTGGGGCTGCTGTGTGTCCCCTGGTGCTGGGGTCAGCCATCACCCGTGAGCCGAGGCCGAGCCCTGCTCGTCGATCTGCCTGCAAAATGTCCACAGCTCTTCCTGTCAGCTGCAAACAGCTGTTGCTAGGGAACTGCGAAAAGTCAAAAAGACAGCAAAGGATGAGGGGAGAGCAGCAGCAGAGGGATGGCAGGCCGAGGCTGGCGAAGGGGGAGGTGAAGGGGGAAGGGAGGCGAGAGGGTCAAGTAAAGGAAGCACTGAAGAGCCTGTGGTGGGAATTGGTCCTCATCTTGCCACAGAGAAACAATTCCCTGTCCCTTAAGGACCATTTCCTTATAATCACTAAATTGCTTCCCTTGATTTTGTTTGTGTGTTTGTTTGTTTTTAACCTCTCTAGGACAGAGGTAGAATATCTTTTTATTTAGAGTGCTTTCACGTAATATTGTTTTGTACTTAATTATCACCTCACCCTTCCTCCCTTTCCTCTTTTAATAAAAAAATTGCCACTCTTATTTTTGCTTTCCTTCACTTTTAAGGACTGTTGCTCTTTCCCACTGAAGCATTGAAATTGTAGATATACCTCATTTGATGAATGCAGCTGAAACTAAAACAACAGTTTTCGTCTTTGGTCTTGAAATTTTCCTTCTTCCTGGAGTTAATGGAGTGCTGACAGATGTTCTCTCTTTGGGAAACATCAGGGTTATAAAGTTACTCACCACACAGAGCTCCAGTCAGGATCTGCCTTGTTCATCTAAGGCCCTCTTTCAAAGCCAGCTGAACCCAGCAGCAGGTTGTCCCTGTGTGAAACTAACTTTGGATTAGGCCGTATCACTCCAAATCCCTGGTGACCCATAGGTCATGTGTAAGAGATCTGCATCTGGTGACATTTGACTGCCCACTGAACTGACTGGACACCATTAGAGCTGGTGCAGGTCTCTGCGTGGGACCAAACCACAGCTCAGACTCTGGCATTAGGTCCTCTCAACAGATGCCTCAGTGTCTCTGCCACTGCACTGTATTGAGTGGGTTGGAATGTGATAAGTGATGGTGTTTGAATTAAAGTGGGTTCTAATTGTGGGCACTATGAAAGCTGTCTGAGCAAATGCATCTAAATAAGGAACGAGATTATATAGTCCATTGCCAAACTGAAACAAGGAAACAAAATATTCTTTGCAATTTAAACAAAAAAAATTAGCAACATCATGTGGATAAAAAGGTTGGTAACAAGACATATATGTATAAAGTCATTAAAGAAAATAAAATAAGCTATATGCAGAGTTTCCAAACTCAACTGTGGTTGCAATACCTTCCAAAGAAAGCCATGACATGTAGTAAAAAGTTCTGTTTTATTGGTTTCAAATACTGCAATGTGTAATTGACTTATGGCAGGGGCGGGTGGTGGGATAGGTAGTATTTCACTTCCAAGCATTTGGTCCAAAATCAGCCTTGGTTAGCAGTGATTGAATGTTATTAGTGTTTGATGGGTCTCTGGTGGAACCTGTGAAATGCGTCGGAGGTTTCAGCTCACTTCCTAGTGGACAGGTGCCCACACCACTAAAACCACAGCTCTTTGGAGCTCGCTACATTCGCTCTCATTGGCAATCTCAGTGGAGAGGCTCACGGCTGAATGGAGCGTGGAGCAGTCTCCATGCTGATATTTCTTTTCTGCCAGTCCTGTGCTGAGGCACAATAAGGAAAATACAGGGCTCAATGGCCTGCTGTTCCTATCTATTTGTCAGAGCAAGAGAATATCTTTCAGCTTTTGGACCAAGCGTGATAAAGGAAGATTACTGAGCTTGCAAAAACCCATTCTTCCAGGAGAGGAACCAGGGAGGATTTAAGCTCTAAATTAGTGCTTGGTATCTTGTTCCCAATTTTTCAGGCTTCAGGAAGAAAAATTCTGTTTGTTGTGATCCTTATCAATCTTCTCTGCAGGACCAATGGGCTCTTCTGTAGTGCTTGCAGTTCTCTGAGACCAGTGGTATGCTCACTGAGAGGCACGATTTACCCTAAGGATGCACAGAATAAAATGGTTTGATAGGAACCGTGTCATTTTCTGGACTTGGAAAGCGCAGTCCATCCTCCCTACCCAGCGACAGGTGAGAGAACTGATCTCTGCAAATAAAGGCTCTTTGGCACATCAGGCTTGGTCTTTAGAGACTATTCACAGAGCTCCATAGATCATGTTGCTCACTGACATTTACGTTTTGCATATTGTTTTCACCAAGCTGCTTCTTGGCAGGCTAATAAAAGCACCCGGTTTTTGATGGCTGTCGGTCAGGCTGCTTCCCCCAACCATCTCCAGGCCTTGTTCATTTCCCTCAGTGACCAGGCACATCTTCTGCTTTGCTCCTGTGTTCACGGGCACTTGGCCTTGCAGTATCTGCCAGGCAGTTCAGCACCTGAGTCTGTTGTTAACCCAAGCAGACTGTGTTGGGTGGCTTGTTCATTAACATCCTTGCGGCAGGAGAAATGCACTGCAGAAAGACCTTGCAAAGACAGGGGGTGAGCCATGGTCAGGAAGGTTGAGAAGGAAGAATTGCTGCGCAGCTGCTGTATAAGAAGCTCAGGAATTCTTCCCTTATTGCTATAAAAATCCTCAATAACTTATTCATCAGGGGCTGGATGACAACCAAAAGACACCGCCCTTCTGATTTCCAGTGATACCTTTTAGAAAGAGAAGCATTTGCATGGAGACGTAGCTGCATGTCAGACCTGTGACTACACACTGGCCTTCTCTGTGCATTCTCTAGCCTCTTCCTGCATCACAAAGCAGCAAAATCTGTCTTTGAATCGCCCCTCTGAAAGGAGTCTTCTCATTTTATTAACAATACAGGCCACATGGACAAAGGAGTTTCCTGACCTAGGCAGCATTCATCTCATCCTAAGAGGTGTCTCTAACAGATGGAAGCAACATCACATGTAGCCACTTGTGTCTCCCCGCTGATTATAGAGGGACTCTGACTTCACACTTACATGTCTGGGTTTTAGGTGGCTGAACTTAGCTGAGACAAACCTTGTGCTTGACAGCCTCAAGATGACAACACAGGGGTTAAACGGTGGAATTATAAGTCATCTGAAGTTGCAGTTCTCTTCCTTACAGTTTCAGTATTTCTTGAAGATAATTAATAGATCCCAATATTATCCAGCAGGTCAATTTTGTCAGATATGATAAATTATGAACTAAACCAGAATATTACTTTTTGTGTCCAGAACTGGTTCTCCGTGACCACAGAGACTGAGTAAGCTTTGAAATGGAAAGGAATAGAGTTGATACTAATTGACTAGTTGCCTTTGTCCTGAGCAGGGGGAAAAGTGCAGCTGTGGTTGCTGTCAATATGAGACGACAGCGTGGTCAGTGGGGTATAAAGCAGTAAATGGTGGAAGGTTTATTTGCACTAAGTAACGGGCTGAATAACAAAAGGGCGATGGTTTGATCAGTGTGGTAGAGGTGAGAGCTCATGCATCAGGAACAGCAAAGCCTTAGCCAGAGCAATGGGAACTGGAGAGGAAGGGGACGGAAACTAGAGAGGAAGGGGACAGGCCTTTGAGAACGACAGTGCTGACAAGGCAATATTTTATAACAGGGAGGATCAGCGAGGCAGAGCCTCAGCCAAACAATTGAGCATAATTCACTGAAAGTAACGTTTTCTCAGTGGCCTTTCATGTGCAGAGACCAATATCAGAGGATATATGAAGAAATTGTAAGAAGGGCTTTGCAAATTTCAAACAGAAATGCCACTTCTTGACACCCAGGAAGAGGAATTCTCTATGTCTACAGAGTACTCTTCACCCCACATCTGTTTGTTCGGTTTGTTTTGGGTTTTTTTTTAGTAAGAGAAGCATTTGCTTTTAAAGAATTCCCCTTTCACTGCATGAAGATGTTTTCAGCTGTCATTTCCTTTTTCTCCTGTGTTGAACCTTTCTTCCATTATCCGTACCCCCTCATCCATCCATTCAACATGGGTCCTTCTAGCAAGCAGGTTCATGTCATCTAAACTTCAGTTTCCCTCCTGTGATAAGGAGATGGGCAGCTTAACATAAGCAGTATCAGAAGCAGCAGTTTTAAAATTCCTTTATTTGGGTGGAGCAAATTAGACTTCAGCTTTGAGGACTTCTGGTTCTTGTGGTCTCTTTTTCCCTGTTCTATGCATTCCAGTATCGATTGAAGGTTTTGGGAAAGAAAACCCTGGAAGTGAAGTCTGTGGGAATTTCAAACATAAATGTATTTATTTCAATCCCAGCCATGAAAGGCATTTTTGTTTGGTTGGTTTTTAATGTAGAACCAGGACAGGAAAATGCAGTTAGGATGCAGTGGTGTCAAATACTGTGGTAGTGATGTGGCTTGACACATTAGCTAATGCTGCAGTGTAATAGGAATGGAACTCTAAAGCAAAACAGCTGGCACTGACAATTTGATGTCCACATTTACATGTTTTGGAGAGTTTAAGTTGGTTTAGCTGTAGTCTAGCCCCATGGGCTGAATGCCTCTTAGCAGATGTATTTCTGGAACAAGAGTTTCCATTTAAATGGGAAAATAAACTACATGGGGACAGGGATCTTCAGAAGTGCACCTTTGCACTGAAATAAAATGCTAATTCAGACACACGATACATGGCCAGAAGTGTGCCTCCACTTTTATAAAACAGAAGGAGTGATGTTCATTTCCTCCAAGAAAAAGGGTGTTATTAGCCACAGTCCATTTATCTGCTCAAGTGCAATGTACTGCCAATTGAGGATGAATACTGCATGCTTAGAAACATTAACACTTGGAAAGCATATAGGAATGCCCTAAAAAGAAACATACCCTATGTTAACTATACTCTCTGTGCTTTAATGATCCACCCACGTCCAAAATGTTGCCTCCCTCTTTTTTAATCCTTCTTTGGCCGCGTGCCATGTTCACTTGAAAAAAGTAGTTTTTTCCTTTGAATTACGTGTGGTTGAGAGTGCTTCACTAAATGCTGAGAACCCTCAGCACCTGCTGACTCGGGTGAAAACTGATGGCACTCAGCACTCTGTAAAAGAGCACAGTCTCCTGCCTGTTAGCAAAGGATGTGGAGGGCAAATGGCTGTGTGGGTGTGAGCACGTCTACAGGGAAAAGAGGAAGCAGCTGTGTGTGAGAAAAAAAGAATGACCAAGGAAAAGAGTTGTGTGTATGTGATAGGGGGAGACTAATACAGTTAAAATTGAAGTGATAAATCATACCTGAGATCTCTCTTGAGACCTATAAATAGGAAACTGAAAAGCATTTCCTTCTATTTATTTTATAAGTGCTATAAACTTTATCAGCTTTTAGTATTGGAGACTCGTGCAATATTTATGGGTGGTTTACTTTAGAAGTTATTCAGAGGTTAGCGTCAGGAGGCTAATGAAAAAGAAAATTGGGATGGGTAAAGGAAAGAGGGCTTTTCCTACAGCCCCATAATAACAAATGCATCACATCTGAGTTGCTTTGGCCCTCTTCCCAATATCCTTTGCTCCTGTATTTCTCTGGCAAATACCTACCCTGAGCTTCACAGCTCCACAGGGGATCACAAAGAGCATCATTTATTGGTAAAACTGAAGACAAAACTTGTTCAAAAATTCCTGTGAGGCGACTCACAGAAGAAGGAGATTGCAGAATAGGACTTGGAAAGAGGAGACGGTTTCATAGATCTGGATAGATTAAAGCATGTGAATGGAATCCAAGATCAGCTTCAAGTAGTCTTCAGCTGCAACAGAGAGGAAGGCTAATGTGGGAATGTCCTCTTACACTGGATAAGCTGATGGCAGTGTTTTTGGACTGATTTTAGTCTGACCAAAATAAACAAGCTTCTCATCCCTCAAAGAACTTCACACTAAGCCCAGTCCAAATGTCTGTTTCCTTATGTCTGGAAATATTATTCAACTTTCCACACTTATGCAGTTTCATAGATGGCTTATTTATACTGTGTTCTTTCAGATGGAGACAACAGCTGTTTTCAAAGTTTGAAGTTTCAAAACAAGAAAAAAAAATCACTTCAAATTTATAGCTGGATGAAAGAGCTTTCCAGAACTTGCTGCTATGTAGAATCCTCCTCTAAGAGGAAGTTGCAGGTTGTTCACATAAGGAAATTGGGAACATACAGAGATTGCTGGGCTCAGTTATATGACGGAATTCCCCCAAAAAAATCTGTGAACATGAGCCAAAATTAAATAGCTCCAGAGAGCACATCTTATGGGTAAGACAGGAAGCTCAGTCCCAGCTGGGGAAAGCACAGGCACCAAAGATGGCATCAGCAAAGAAGAGGGACTGTGTTGCTCAGTTGTTTCTGTAGCAGCCATGGGGTGAAAACTGGACTCAGAAGAGAACATGACAGAGGGCAGCTCACACATCTCAAAGGTGAGGAGACTAATGTGTCAATATCTTAGTCCCTTCGCTTTATCAAGGAGGGGACCAAGAGGTGACTTAACTTATTTTTAAACACCTCAAGAGAATTGGCCAGTGCTTATGGGGTCTTTAGTATGGCAGAGAAAAACGAGCCAACAAATCCTAACATTAAGCTAGACACAGACAAATTCAGACAAGAAATGAGACCTGTTTGGGTTTGTTTTTTTTTTAACAAATAGAAGAATGGAGTACAAAAATAGGCTGGCTTTGACACATTTTTAAATCCTCAAATCAAGATCAGATGCCTTACTGGATGATATATAATTTTAAGCACACACAAGTTACTGGACTCATTACTGAAACAGCTGGATAAATGTCTCTGACATATGTCAGATTAGATGATAGTATATTTTTCCCTTCTGTCCCTTAAACTGTAAGTTTGTGAGAGAAGAAATTACTTAATCCTGTAAATGTAAAACACAGCCTCTATTGTTTGACTGTAAAGACTTATTAAAAAATGAAACAAACCAAACAAAAACAATAAAACAAAACAAAAAACCCAACCAAACACAAAACCAAATGACCCTTGTATGAAGTGATGTTGTAGGGAATATGGTATTTTACCTATGGCCTGGCTGTATAGTATGGGTTACATTTTGGCCAATGGGAATTATGCCTTGAACTTCAAAAGGATGAGATTTAAAATGTCCATACCTTATGCAACTCTCCATTGTTGCCCCAGTTTTGAGAAATTTCCAACTATTCTTTGAATAAATTCAGCAGTGCACTGCCTGCTTCTCACCTAGGGTCAGATGGACTAACGGCAAGTTTTGTTGAAATCCTTCAGAGAGCCCTGGAACAAACATTCAAGGATGGTCTTTCAGTAACCTTTTTTAATTGTACTATCTCACAAGTTTCTACTGCTATTGACCCTAGAGAAAACTCTGACTGCATTATTTTTAAACAACCATTTTACAGATTAATTTTTATTTACTTGGATAGGATTTGTCAAAAGACCTGAGAGAAAAAATTCTGTAGAGTAAATAAACAATATTTGTCTCCTAGGATTTTATGTCTAGACCAGACAGTTAGTTATGAAATAATAAAAGAGAGAAAGAGGAGGAAAAGAAGGTGTTTTCAAAGGGGATAGAGCCAGTGTTATACCTAGAAAAGGCTGAAAGAAAAATAATGATGACCTATGGTTCAGCTGTTATAAGACAAAGGTTCAGAGAGGGGAAAATGCCTGAGTTACTGGAAAGAAAATGATTAAATTATCCTCCTTTTTACTGGCCTAAGGAAGATGTGAGCGAATATGTTACTCTTCAAGCCAGATTCAGGATAGTGATGAGGAACAGTCCTTTCCAGAAAACAGTTTTAGCCACAACATAAAAAGTCATCTGCTGGAAGATTAAATCAATAAAAGGCTATGTTTTCATAAGTGTAGTATATTCATGGTATTAACTGAAACAAGATGAAGCAACTCTCATGCATATCATGCCTTTTAATTCACAGGAAACTTCTCACTTTTGATGCAGGGAGTGATATTGTTTAACTTAAGAGTAGCATTTACCTTCACCATCAATGACTTGGGTGATGGGGCAGAGGCCTCCTCAGAAAGTGCACTGATGACACAAAGCTGGGAGGAGTGGCTGATACCCCAGAGTGCTGTGCAGCCCTTCAGAAGGACCTCAGTGTCATGGAGAGATGGGAACTGTGTGAAATTCAGCAAAGGCAAATGTGGAAGAATAACCCCCTGCACCAGCACAGGCGGGGGGCTGACCTGCTGGAAAGAGCTCTGTGGAGAAGGACCTGGGGGACAACAACCTGTTCTGAGCCAGCAGTGTGTCCTTGGGGCCAACAAGGCCAATGGTGTCCTGGGGAGCATTAGGAAGAGCGTTGCCAGCAGGTCAAGAGAGGTGATCCTGCCCCTCTACTCAGCCCTGGTGAGGCCACATCTGCAGTGCTGTGTCCAGTTCTGGGCTCCTCAGTACAAGAGAGACATGGAGTTCCTGGAGCGGGTCCAGCAGAGAATGACAAAGATGACTGAGGGACTGGAGCATCTGTCCTAGGAAAGGCTGAGGGAGCTGGGCCTGTTCAGCCTCAAGAAGAGATGACTGAGAGAGGACCTCACCAATGTCTGTCAGTGTCTGGAGGGAGGGTGTCCAGGAGGATGGATTCAGGCTCTGCTTGGTGGTGCCAAGCCATGGGACAAGAGGCAATGGGGCAGAAACGGATGCACAGCAAGTTCCACCTGAACATGGGGAAGAACTTCTTTACTGTGCAGGTGACCGTGCACTGGAACAGGTTGCCCAGAGAAGTTGTGTAGTCTCCCTCACTGGAGATATTCCAGACCTGTCTGGACACAATCCTGTGCCATGGGCTCTAGAAAGACCCTGCTTGAGCAGGGAGCTGGGACCAGATGACCCATCGTGGCCCCTTCCAACCTTACCCAGCCTGTGATTCTGTGATGTGAAGGAGTAAAGATTTTTTAACTTCAGATCCCATGTGATGTAGTGAGACTTGTGCACCTCCAGACTTAGGAGTTTTTCTTCTTGTTTGTTTCCATATTCAGAATGAAACCACCAGAAGAGAACATACAGGAGTTGTACTTTGCCCAGATGCCAACACCATACCAGGGAGGTCCAGCTGGCAGTCTGAAAACCAGAACCAGCCTTCCTTCCAGCCCGCTGTGTCTCCTCTGAGGAGGTAGGAGACAGCTGCCTGGGAAGCACACTTGGACCTAAGAATCAAACATCTTCCCCATGACTGTGAAAAATTTGATAGTTCAAGCTGCGCATGCAGGAGGGGATGGTACTGGCATCAAGCCTTCTTCTTTGCTCATAGACTCCCACCAGCAACCTAGGAGTTCCTCTGAGAGACCATGAAAGTTTTCTGTGATCTCACCCTACCAGCTGTGGAAGTAGGTGGCCAGTTCTGCTAAGGGGTTTTACAATGCTGAAGGAAACCTTGAAGAAAAAGCCAAGATCCTCCTTCCCGCACCCAAAAAAAAAAAATCAAACCCCAACAAACAAACAAACAAAACCAAACAAATAAACAAAAAGAGCATGATAGACACCAAAGACAACTGAGCAAAGACTAATTATTTACCTCTTCACTGACAGGTAGTATGGGTAGGTGTTATGTTAAAAACCCCTGTGAGTGCCTGCCTGACCAAGACATGTTACAGAGGAATGTGTAGCTGTTTGTCAATGAAGCTGTGCACCTTCAGAGTAAAATAACTATTGCTTTGCAATAAAGCAACTGGGCTCCATAAACTCTACTACTCCTGAAGCACAGTTTCCTAGCCATCTTAATCCTGCAACTCATGGAAACTAAGAAGTTTTTTTCACATCTTGGATACCTTTAAGGGCTCTCTCTAGTGTAGAGTTTCTGATGGCTAATAAGGGATGAGCTCCCATTGTTGTCTTTTCCTTGTTCAGTCACTGAGATGGTCTTTCTTATCTGCCTGGTCAGTGAACAAAGCTTGTCTTTGAGATCTGCCGTCCCCATAAAAGAGCCACTGGGACCAAGAGCTATCTGGAAGATAAAGCAAGGCAAAGACAGGAGTGAGAGAAACTAAGAGTAAGTCACTAGAGAGCAGGGTGTGTTTGGATCCTTTTCAACAGGCTGCAGGGTCTAAACTGCAGACTGCCCGTGACACAAGCTCCTCAAGTGTCCCTGGAAGAGGGTAGGTGCAGTTAACAGCAAAGCCATAGAGGTCCACTCCGCTGCTGTCTTGAGGTAATCTTTGCCAGTTCAATGGGCAGGTAAATCCATCCAGGAAAGGTTTGTCCATTGAGAAAGAAGATGAAAATGACTTTGAAGTGCTAGAATGGGACCCGCTGTGATGGGAGAAGCGTCAGTGGAGGTGACGATGGCTTTCTCACCAGGTGACAAGAACAGAAATGTCAATGGGCATTTCATTAGAGGGAAGGAAGAAAAGTACAGACGAATAAAAGGCACAATGCTGACAGCAGCTTCTCCTCAGCAAATATTTCCATCCCACTTCTCTGTCATAGACGCAAAATTTATTGCCACTATGCAATGCATTAACCCTTACTAGGGCCCAGGGAATAGCCATTTCCATGCAAGTTATGTCCAGCCATAGGAAGACAAGATTTGGCTGCAGAGAGAAGGCTACTCATATCCTGCCCATTCTGCTGAGGTCCCTCTTTGTCTGCTTACCCAGCATGATCCAATTCCTCCACACCCCCACATGCTGTTATATTCTGCAAGCCTAGAACCTGCTCTGTACACAGAAAGTGTGTTCCTGGTCCTCACAGCCAGTCTCTCATTGCATGTGCTGATAACATGCCAGCTTCCCCACCCCCCAGCTCTACTTTTCACCTCAAACTGATACTAGATCAGGGTGGCCCTTGAGCAATTTCTCAAGCACTGCACTGCAAATGAGGATACCGAGTGAGGGAATTTGCTTGTAGCCCACAGCAGACCTCGTGGCCTAAAGGCAACCATGCTGTAGGCATGCGAAGATCCACAGACTTGGAACTCTTGATATTTGGAACAAGAAAATCTTTCCCTACCAGCTTTTCTTTGCATTGATTGCAACCACTCCTATTTTTTTTTCTTGATGCCCTCCTAGAAGATCTCCAGGTGTGTGGTACCTCCTTTAGAAAATCTATTCCAGTTTGAGTTCATTGCTTCTTTTTTTCCAGCTTCCCCCTCTTCTCCAGGGACTTCTCATCTCCCCCCGCCCTGCTGCTCTGGGGAAATGCTAAAGCTAGCTCCTAATTAAAGTGGTTGCAATTCCCCACTGGAACAGTGGCGCCAGGACCTGAAACCATCCTGTGTCTGTGTCCCCTAGAGACAACACAGCCATGCTCAGACACCTTGCTGCTCACTCCTCTTGTCACAGACTTTCCCATACTGGCTCCAGCAGGTTTCTTCTGTGTTTTCTCATCTGTGCTAATCTCTTTCCGGTGCTGCAGGCAGGGGATGGGAAGGTCACTTGACAGATGAAGTGAAGATCTCCCCGCCCTGAAAACGATGAAACGGAAAAAGCCATGGGGGAAAACATGAAGGACTAAAGCAAAGATACAGCTCTGCCTTGTGCTGTGTCCACAGCAACAGCATTTCTATTTGACTTTCTATTGTTCTTTGTGGAGGTCCAACACTCAGAACAGTGCCTGCCACCCAAACAACACTAAATATGTAACCCTCTTACTGCCCAGATTAGTGCCTTGCAGGGGCCGTGTCAGCACACACACAACGTATGGCCCACCCTACAAAACAACAAAAACTAAAAAGCTGGCCCATGTTTCTGCCAATGCACATTCTGCCCACCACACCCACAGTCATGGCCCCTCACTAGCACAGCACAGAAGCATGAGAGCATCTTTTGTGCAGCACTGAAACACTGCCACTGAGCTGCAACATCACTTGTCGTTTGTGGCCACCAAACAGAGCCCATGCTGTGTGACTGCACACACCCCTTCTGCCCACCGTGACAGTAATATTATTCTGGCTAGAAATGTCCATCTCAAATGTCTCTTGGAATAGGGGTACTCCTTATCTGGAAAAGACTTTGTAGCTGCATTATATACCAGCATCATCTTTATTAGGACCAGCCCAGGCAGTACAGCAGAGGTAGTGCAGTGTTTAACCACAGTGGACACTCCTTCACCTGGTGTGTGATGCCTTACAGCCCCTGTCAGGAACTGGAAGTGCTCCTCTGTTAGGTGGGAGCAGGCAACACAGGTTTCAGAACCCAGAGTTGCCCCTCAGTTCTTTGAACTAAGCAAAACTCAGCTATAGAATCACATCATCGATTTGGTTGGAAAATACCTCTGAGATCCTCAAGTCCAGCCTACGACCGAACACCACCGTGTCAACTGGACCATGGCACTGAGTGCCATGTCCAGTCTTTCCTTAAACACCTCCAGGGATGGTGACTCCACCACTTCCCTGGGCAGTCAATTCCAATCTCTAATCACCCCTTCTGTGAAGAAATTCCTCCTAATGTCCAACCTGAACCTCCCCTGACTATGTCCTCTTATCCTGTCACTAGTGGCTTGGTAGAAGAGGGAAACCCCCTCCTGGTCCCAACCTCCTTTCAGGTAGTTGCAGAGAGTGATGATGTCACTCCTGAGCCTCCTCTTCTCCTTTGCCTGCATAGAGGTGTTTATCCACAAACTTCAGAATATATACCCAGCACCTATGTTTTAAACCTTTTTTGTAAAGCATCATCAGACATGATTAAATAAGCACAAACTTGGTCAAAATCATGCTCGTGCACAAATACATGTGTACAGTATATATTCCTCCCATCAGCCACACGCACAACACAAAAATGTACACATGGATCCAAGTGGAAAAAAGTGCAGAGGCAAATAAATGTTTTCTGAAGGTACCAAGCCTGACACCCATTCCAATGACTTATGTGTAGATACAAAAAAACATTGGTAGGCGTGTTCTGCGTAGTGATGTTTTCCAAAGAATGTGAGAGACTGAAGAACCTAATCCTCGTTTAGAAATATAAGGCAGAACCTCTTGCACAGCCAGTTCAAAGCCCGTTGTTGGTATAAATGAAGTTCAACTTTGCCACCTTATGGAGAAGCAGCACGGATGGGCTCTCTCTGCCTGGGGATGGCAAGCAGAGGGCAGAACTGGAGCTGGGAGAGCTCCACCCTTAGGGTGATGCCAGGAGAGTAGGAGGAGGACGGGCAGCAGTTACTGCTCCCAGAGAGACAGTGCACACCCAGGCACAGCCACTGGCTCACACACCTTGGCCTGCATGCCTGGCAGCAGCTCCATCTCTGTGGCTCTGACGAAGAAAAGGAGGCAGAGGAGCAGTGACTGTTTTGCTGCCACCAGCAGTCTGCTGCCCTGGGCAACTGCCTGTGCTAGCTGTGCTTAAAGCTGGCACTAATCATGCTGGCCTTGATAAAGCTTAGGCTGAGGAGACTTGGCTGCTTTGGACATTGTTAGCCTGTATTTTTCTTCCAGCTGTGACAGACAGCGGGGCAAGGAAACAAATAAAAACATTATCACTGAAGTTGCCCAAAAGTTTTGATTCAATTCACAAGAAATTGTTATGGGAAGGTAGAAATACCTGCTTGGAGATTCAACTTAACAACATCAGAAATTTACTGTCAGGTGTTTGAATAGAAAATTTCAATGAAAAGAGAAAAATGGAAAAACAATATAATCAAAAGTTTCAGTGAAAAAATTGGAGTTTTCTCTACTGATTATTGCAAACCAAACTATTTTGTGCCAGAGTGGTCTGGTTGACAATAAAATAATAATTTTGAGTTTGAAATGTCATTATTTTTGAGTTTGAAGAGGTTTTTGGGAATAACAGTATGAATTGTCTTATGCTCCTATTTCATGTTACCTCCTGGGGTCTTCAGGAGGACTGCCTATCCCATGAGACACAGCGGTGTCAGTCTGAGAGATTCCATCGCCGTCGCAGCTGTGTGCCACAGTCACCATGAGTAATGGTGACTGACAGGGGTGCTTGGCTCTTCAGGGAAATGAGACAGCCTCCTGCTTCCTCACAAAAAGAAAAGCAAATGGAAAAGACAGGTGCAGAGATACGCTGATAGCAAGAGGCATGGAAATATTCTTGAGAGGATGTCGAGCTCGAGCCTTACACGCAGTTCCACTGAGGAGTGAGTTTGCAGACAAATACTGGCTCTGCTAAACTAGGACCACCAACAAGTCTACGAAAAAAGCACAGAGTTAACCAAAAGCCTGAATAATAGCTTGTGAATGAAGTAATTAAAGATAAAACAACATGACTATCAACAAACTTTACAATCCAAGGGTACTTAAGGAACAATTAGTTGTTATTTCACCAATAAAGAATTATCAGAATTGACAGGGTTAGGTAGAAGCAGTTCTTTCATGTAGTGTTTAAATACATTCATATCTTCTTAGAATCAGTTGTTCAGGTAAAGAGCAGAAATGCATTCAGAAAGGATTCTGGTAGTTGCACTGCTGGTAACAATGCAACTTTATCTGTGACTTTTAAATTTCCTTATCTGCTAATGGTTGGGACTTTGGAAGATGGATTTAGAAAAGATTGCTCTCTGCTTGCTCACTGCTTTCAACTAGCCATGCAGAAAACATAAAAATGGACAAGGCAATCTTACCAGTGCCAAGGTGTCAGTTTTTAGGTTATGTCCTACCACAGAGCAAGACACCGGCACACAAACACATGGGCTATGTTAGACTGGAGTGAAAATGTCATCCAGCATCAGCTCAGCCAAATATATCCAACTGCTGGTAAGACATGCAGGGATGTTCCCAATAATGTCTGTCTCAACTGTCATCAAGCAGTAACTATCGTTTCTCCCCAAATCAAAACATAGTCTGCTCAACAGGGAGCTAATAAAAAAATCCAATTCTGAGGGGAAGAATGACAGGGAAATTTTTAGGCACATAAATTATTAATATAAAAAAGATGTTGTTGTTGTTGTTCAAAAATAGTCCAAGCTGCTAATACATAGTTTGGAGTTACTTTCTGGGCAACAACTGAAGCAGCCTGTCTAGGAAGGGATTCTAAACTCATACTTTCATTAAAGTCATGAGTAAGAAAGACTTACACCAGAGATTGCAGCAGATTTGTTACCTTTTTCTGGCTGAAGCTGTGCAAATAAGAAAAGAAATATTCACTTAGATACTGAATAAGTAGTCAAGCTAGAACCAGATTTCTTCTCAAAAAATAGTTCTCTTCCTATGCAGAGAATCACTCATCTCAACAACCTACAGCTAGAAAAGAAGATAGATTACATCAAGCATGCTAAAATATCTCCAAGTAAGCAATTCCTACTGTTAGGCTTCTCAGAAAACCACACACATGGTTTGCTGGAGGCTGCCCATTATTGGAGCCACTGCCATTTGCAGATGTCCAAAGCAGAGAAGTCTAAAGCAAACAGACTGACATTCCCAACCCGATGCCTCTATGTCAAGTTTCTGTTAAGTCTAATGCAGAAAACTACATGCGGTAAGAGGATTAAATTTTCATTCCCTGTATCAAAGCATATGGGACCAAATAATCCCAAAACTCCTTTTCCCACTTTCCCATGCCGAGGGTCATGACCAGACTATAAAGAGAGGACAGAGAGGAGCTGTCATGATTCAAGGACTAGTTCCACCCTGCTTTCCTTGTGAAAGCACAACCCTGAGCAGTAAATTCACCACTGGTTTACTTTTTTCCCAGCAATATTGACCAAGTCAGGCAGTGCTGCAGCACCTTCTGAATGTAAATCCCTAGGAAGCTGCAGAGTCCATTTCTATTTTGCAGCTAAGCAAAGGGACTCAGAAGCGATGGTGGTGTGCTTACAGACTGTAATGGGCACCAACACCCCAGATTTTTTCGGAGCTTGCTGAGATCTGATTTGGCCTTAGACAGCCCATCTTAATCTATTGCCATGGAAACCATCACATTCCTGGGCACAAGGCCACCTTTTCCTGGGACAATCTGGGTTTTTTCCAGCTCAAGTAGAAACGATTATTCTAACAAAAAAAAAGCAGGTATTAGTGGTGAAACACTGGAACAGGTTGCCCAGAGGTGTGGCAGATGCCCCATTTCTGGAAACATTTAAGGTCCAGTTGGACAGGACTCTGAGCAACCTGATCTTGTTGAAGAGGTCCCTGCTCATTGCAAGAGGGTTGGACTAGATGACCTTTAAAGGTCCCTTCCAACCTAAACTATTCCGTGACTTATGAATATTCTAAGTAACAACATACAAACTATAAGCAGATTCCTCTCTCCTGTATTTCAAGGGAAGCCTTCTAGGATTTATTGGCTGTTGTCAAGACAAAAAAAAGAGAAGAGTGGGCTTGCTGAGACATTGATGGCTTGTGGGATATTGACCTTACTATTTCTCACCAGATGTGAGATAAGAGGGGTATTGAAGATGATAACTTCTAATGGTATCTACAGGGAAACATACAACAGGATAAAGAATTCACTGTACAGTAAAATGCTCCATAGCCATTCTGTCAGCAAGGCTGAGTTTGTCAACATAACAACTGCCTTGCTCACACAGAGACGCACCATATGTTTTTTACAGCCAATTATCTTCTCCACAGTTAGAACACGTTCCCCTACTAAGCCAAACCCTGCAACTTCTGGTCCCTATCAAAGTCCCTGAATCTGCAGCCCTGTGACAATTTTGTTCCCAGGGCCAGAGATCTTTGCCCAAGGGACTTGAAAACCCCAAACAGCACCTATGAAAAGCCCCAATCAAACACACCTGAAAGGAGGGAAGGGGAGAAAGAGCCACCAACCCCTCAGAAAGAACCACTAACCAGAAAAGGAAAGCAAGGAAGCACATTGCCTTCCTGCAGCTTCCAACCAGAGCATGTCCTGAGTGCCATGACAAGGAGCAGCCACCCACATGGAGGAGTGGGCTCAGGGTCACACTGCATTCCCTGACATTCCCATGCCATCAGGACATGCTAGTCTCACTGAGCTGGCCGTCAGCTGGAGACAAAAACACTCTGTCAAGAAATAGCCAGAAGACTCCTTTTGCTTCTCAGTTTTGGACTCAAACCTAATTTTAAAGACTCCAAGTCTGTTGAAAAATTAAACTATTGCTTTCAAGACAGCCACTATGAGAGCTGCAGGCATGGCACAGAAGTAACTATGTAACTCTTAATTTTGGAAGGGGATTGTGGGATCATTTGTTATCGTCACTGAAAGAAAGAGAAACGTAAACACACATATACACATCAAAGCTGAGACATAGAGTGAGAAGTCCTTTTTTCCTGTACTCTCCACACCTAGTCCTTGAGAGTCAGTAACAAGCACCCTTGGGATGCAGCAATGGTCAAAGGGAATGTTCTCAAGTGACACTGTAACCCCAGTGTGCTGAAGGGGGCATTGGTGGCTCACACAAGATGAATGCAGGGTGCCCAGCAGACTACACCAGGGCTGATGTGCCACCCAGCCCACTACAGAGCAGAGTTCTGCCTGAGATACCCAACATAAAAACATGTTGCAATTTATTGCATGTCTTGCATGGCTTAAAAAGGCTAAAACTTCTGTCACTGAAGTCACCAACAGTGAGAGCAGCTCTGGGGAGACACAGCAGTGAAATCCTGTTGTCACAGAGTCATCACAGAGGGATGTCAGGCATAAACCTTGTGAGTGTGTCTGCCATCTTCTGACCTGCTGTTCTGTAGGTGCTCAAGGGAAAGCAGTTTACTCCAAAGGGTAAGCAAGGCTGGAGCTAAAAAAAGATAGATACAACTGCTAATACAAACTAACCTGAAAGGCCAAGGGTTTCTTTTTGATTTGTATTGTCTCCACTGATCTGTGACCCCCTCTGACCTCTGCCTCTGACCCCTCACCTCTGGCAGTCAGTGGAAAATTAGTCACTCCAAGTAAGGACACAGGCCCTGGGTCTGTGGTCTGCGCTGGTTTCCTTAGGATCAGGGCACTGTAGGATCAGGGCACTGTAATCCCCTGCAGCACATGCTGCAGGTCATGGTGCTCCTCCCATTGGCCATCCATCTTCCATGGTTCCTCAGCAGAAAGGCAATTTGCTGAAGGGTGCTCCTGTCAGAAGAGTCCTTGTCATACGATAGGTGGGGAGGTAGGTAGGTAGGTTGTCCAAAATTGGCTGCCTGATCTTGCCTTAATTTTTCCTAATGGGCAACAGAGATTTGCAAGTTTGCTTCTCCAGTGACGCTGCTGGAAGCGTGAGTCACTGCCCATGAGTCGTATGCAGAGCTCCAGAAATTTTGTTCTGTCTTGTGACTGAGTCTTGGCTGGCCCAAACACAGCTGGGACCATGTGACTGGCTTCTTGCTAAACCAAAAGTTAATCTCATCAGAGGGCTCAATCAACAAATGCTGACTCTGTTTCCTCAGGGTCTGCCCTGGTCCCATGGGAGGGACAACGGGGACACAGAATTGAAATGGATGGCTTGCTCCCAGTGCAGTCTCTCCAGATTTGCAATTCAATTCAATAGAAGATGGAGCAGGCTGCTGAGCTGCCTTTGAAAGGGTCAGGGGGTTCAGAAGCAGCAGGAAAGGAATGGAAGCAGGGTACAAGCAGTACAAGAGCCAACATTATTCTTCTTCATTCCAGAGTGAATGCTCTGCTCCTGGAGCAGAAGACAGAGCACACCTCTGATTGAATTACCAGCAGGACTAGAAGAATAAGCAAATGCTGGATGGCTGACACCCATACCATTTAGCAGACATACATGTGGCTCAAACTGGGGGTAACACCAGGTTACAGTCAGAAAACCTTTGCCCCAGGGGTACTGAAAACAACTTTTCTTTCACTTGTGTTCAATACTCAAAGCACCCGAAGCTTTCCATGTTACAGCCAAAGACAAAGCCAGTGTGTTATATCAAAGCATGAGACTGTTGATTTTTGTATGAGTTGCAAGGGGCTGGAGAGACCTGCAGAGACACAGAAATATATACTGAAATGTGCTAGGAAAGCATGGTGAGTTCCTCTTTGCCTCTAATCCCTCGAGAGGATGAGGTATTGCTGTAGGCAGCACTGCCTAATTGCTTGCATGAATTACATTACGATGAGAGCAATTCAGTTGGACAGAAGAGGGCCTGAAAAACTTGCGGATTAAACACCCTGATTTAACCACCAAAATGTACAACATTTTTAGTAAGCAAGATCTTCTCCTGCAGTTTTGATTTGTCCTTGTCACTGAAGTTCAGATGGCGCTAGTCCCAAGAAGTCACAGCAATCTAATGCAGTCTGTCACATGAGCTTGTAGAGTCCTGTTCCATATCCATTATGACAAAGCCATGGCTACAGGTTGTCATCTCCAAGCCTGTGCTAAACTACATGATGAGGACTTTCAAATTCCTTCCCTTTTGTTCAGCTATGTGTCTCTGGATGACACAAGGCAGTTGCTAGATGTGGCTCCATGCCTGATGTTGGGATTGACATCAGGCAAGATGATACAAATGGATCTTTCCATCCTTCAGAACTGTATCTTCCCCAGGTCCATTTCTCCATTTCTTTCTCACTCCTAGAGCATGTATAAACACAAAATGTTTTCAGGAAAGGAGGAAAAAGAATCATAGGACTTGTCTTCTTCTGGTTGCTTGTTCTTTTGGTTCCCCCAAACAGAAGCAATGTTGCACCCAAACACATGACTGTTTTACTCACTTCCTCTAGCAAAACTGCTGCACTCTTTCTGCTCTTATCTTCAGAACTTAGCAAGGCTAAGGCTTGATTTCTTCACCACTCCTTAGTGCGAGCCTCCTTCATACAGCAGATTGTAAACTGTTGCTTAGACTTCTACTGAGATAACAATTCCTGAATAACCTAATTCCATAGAGCTAGACCTCTCCTAGCCATACCATACTTCTACTTAAAGGCCAAAAAGGCAAGATGTTATTTCTCTTCTAGTATGCACCGTTTTACCATTTCCAGTGTATTGCATGGCAGGCTCTATCCAAATATTTAGTGCATAAGTTTCATCTTGGAAAACCATTTAGGAAAGACAGATACCTTCGCCAAAGATAAAGGGCAAAACCAGGGCCTCCTTCATTCTTCTCTATTCATGAGGATTTAACTCTCATCTTTTCAGAGCATTCTGGCTCAGGCGGCTTCAGCAAAGTACAAATTCTAGCTGCTCTGATCTCATGGATTTAAAACTCAACTATTTCCATTTTCATGGCTACATGCTTCCTGTACTTTGAACTTGCTTTGAACTTTGGATTTGAACAAACTTAGGAGCTTCCAGTCATAATCAGTGAGATTTCATGTAGGCAAAAAAAAGGGGAAAAAAAAGAAAAAATATGTTCTCTATGGATCAGACAAAATCAGCCTTGGGTTCAGTCAAAAAGGTCAGATGAACTTCCTAATGAGCCCTACCTGAGCTTTAAGCTTGTATCGACAGCTGAAACTAGTCAAATTTCACTCCATTTCAGGTTTCATTTCAGATGTTTTATGCACTCCTAGACCTCACCATTTTCAACATATATAATTTGGTTATTACTCCTGATTTAAAGAGTAGATATAAATTATATCGGAAGTGAAGAAGGTGGCCAGACCAATAAATCTCTCCTCTGCTACTGAACTTTGACAAGGCCGTTTTTTTCCACAGTGTGCTGAGGTTGTTTCTGTTGGATGTAAAGTCACAGATGTCCATATGGTAAATCTGTTTCAGCCCCCCTCCACGGAGGGCCCGTGGCTTCATGGAGGTTGCTGTACGTGTCCACAAGATCTGGGGCCACCTGCAGGGCGAGACCTTGGCCTCACTGTGTTCTGCCCCATGCGGAAAATGTGCTGCTTTTTGGGCAGCAGCACATCCACCTCCTGAGAGCCTGTGGAGCTACAGAGCTCTGCCTCAATGCGTGAGACAAGAGCCTGACTTCATTTGCCTGTGACCACCTGAACAGGAAACAGCACAAGGACTTGAACTCACACAGTTAGATGGCAGCAGCATCCCAAGCATCCACCCTTCCTGGGTGCTGCCTTTCTGCTTGGCCTACAGAAAGCAACAAAAGCCCCAAAGCTGCTTTTCCTCACCCTTTCTCCTTTACTTGACACCATCTTCTAGTACAAAGACAAGGCGTGAGGTCTCATAGCACAGTACAGTCCACCCGACAGGATCAATGAGAATATTTCTTCTCCTTTCTTTTTGAAGACTGTTGCATGGGATCATGTGAGCTGTATCTGTTTAAGTTAAACCTGAATGACACTTACAAAGTAGAGAGAGGTTGAAATCAGAACTGCTACTCTGATATGCTTCAGGATGAGGGATGGAGAAGGCATGCGCTTGTCACAACAAAAGGAAAGGCCGAGGCTTAGCCCAGTGCAGCTTCATGCCCAATTTCCCATCCCTGGAAGTGTTCATGGCGAGGGTGGATGGGGTTTTGACAACCCTGGTCTAGTGGAAGGTGTCCCTGCCCATGGCAGTGATGTCAGAATTAGATGATCTTTAAGGATCCTTCCCACCCAAGCCATTCTATGATTCAGTCCTCCTGTCCAGACCCCATGTGCAAACCAAGCTGGGTTCCACTGTGTCCCTGCAGGCTGCTGCAGGTGGCCAAAAAGGCGCGGTGTGATCTATGTCCATGGACATACCCACAGCTTGCCTGGGTAAGGTGCTGAGAAACCTGCTCTGCCTGGCCCTGCCCTGACCAGGAGGTGGGTCTAGAGACCTCCAGAGATCAATTTCCACATCCTTTACTCTCCCATTCAGTGATCTTTCAAGTTGTTTCACCAACACATTTTTTGGCAGGAAAATAGAAGTGGAATGCAAAGTACTCATTATAAACATATAAATATATATAAATGTATTAAAAATAGATGATTTCTCCCATATAACAACCTCTAGTCCTTATTAGAGAGGAGAATGTGAACTCTATTTTAGCTGGTGGTGTTGCATCCCCTTTCCACTTATACAAATCAGGTAAAAATACTCAACAATGTCTCACGTCTACCTTTTTTCTTTCTAATACTTTTTAGCTACTTCAAAACAACTCACATATACCGTGGGTCTAAAGTTCAGCTCCAACTCAGATATTATTAGGATCATCTACTACCTAAGAGGTCTGCTACAGAAAAGGTGAAGGAATTGGAAAGAAGAAAATTCCAATTAAAAATAGGAAGTGTGGAGTACAAAGAGAGATTGTGAAATGGTGGCAAGCGAGTATAAGAAAGACAAGCAGAGACTGTCAAATAAGCAGCAGGAATGCAAAGAGATGGAGATTTTAATAAAAAAAACATGATAACTAAAGCTAGTCAGAAGCAATTGTATTTTTCTCTGAAACATTCTTACAACAATGTGAATTGCTAGGGTTTGGGTTTGGTTTTATTCCCTAGAGGCTCACTGTACAAAAAAAGAGCTTTCATCAAACACAAAAGTGTTTTCAGTACAAACAGGAAAAATACCTTTTGAGATTTTTTTTTTAAGGAAGTATAAAGGAAAATATTAATTATATAATTGTAATTACATTCCATTGAATCTTCCACTGAAAAAAAGTTTCAGACACCTCATGGACTAATATGCAAGGTGATAGCAGCCTGGGGCAGCTTGGCTGCTGTCAAACCATTATCTTTCCAGCACTGGTATTTCGCATTTGATTGTAAGAATTTTACACATGCCTCATATTCCTTGGGAGAAAAACCACACCACAGGCAGATTATTAGGGGAAAATAATTTCATATCTCAAAAGATAATTGCAGACATTGCCAATGCTACAAATGAGAGATTACCATTCTTCCTCCTGTTCTTTTCCTCCACCCCAAATAATTCCCAGCTTTCACTTCTGTCTTCTGCAGTCCTTCATGAAACCTTTCTCTCTAGTAAACCCCCAAATGAGCTCTTCTGTACACAGCAGACAGGGCAAATAATCCATCAGCTTGCCTGTCTGCAGCTCTTGGTATCATGAGCACCAGGCAGTTTACAATACAAAATGCTGACTTTTAAATTTTTCCTAATATAAGGCTATAGATACAGGTACTGATACAAATTCTGAATCAGTTCCTCTGGACTGTTTGCAAAAGAGATATTCTGTGAAAGGGAAAATCTTGGGAAACCCCAGGTCCCAGAACACTGGCTTATCAAAAGGTCCAACTTGCAGTGGTTATTGGTCAAGCAAACTGGTGTTATCTGGAGTAGGAGAGAATACATGAAATCAAGATCTATCTTCAGCCAGGGTTTCCTGCCTTCACTCCCTATTCTCTGCTTTACTTCTAACATTAGCTTGATTTAAGATTATTCTATTAAAACACAGGAGCCTAAGGGAATGCCCAGAGCAAATATACAGATTCTTCTCACAGTTTTGCAGTATCATACACCAAAGATGTGCTTCCCATCTTTGCCTATAGGATCCTTTACGGAAATGGTTGCCAGGATTATTCCTGGGTTTGTTTTTTTCCTGGGGATTTGTCCTTTCCATGTGGACTAAGTCAGCTGGAGAAGCGTCACATAGTCAGAAGGGTGTGGGGGGCCTATAAGCAATGTCTCGGGGGGGGAGGAAAGAGAGCAGCAGGTTTTTTCCTGCACTTTGTCTCCACACACCTCAGCCTTACTGTCTCCAGCTGAAGAGCCATCACTGTGCCACACCCCCCAGGACTGCATGGTCAGAACTGTCCTATCATGCAGTCACACCCTCCCTTACCCAGTCATTTGGTATTCATCTCATTTCCAGCAGGCCTGTGTAGGGAGCTATTGTTGCTGTTTGGCAGATAAGCCTGAAAAACAAAAAAAGACAAAACATTGTAGTAGTCCTGATCTCAGCCAAAATTCAAATGCTTGGGGGACTTTCCTTGCCAAATCAGTGAACAAACAAATAAACAAACTCTTTTTTTCCCCCTTATTTTGGCTCCAAGAGAACATGTCATTCAATTCAAAAGGAAATGCTCCCTTTCCATTTTCAGTAAGTTTAACAGAAACAAATGATGGGAATAAAAGACTGGAGGCAGACATTGCTTTATTCAGCAGTGCAGTGTTAAAAAAACACAAAGCACCAAGGGGCAGCTTTCTCCATCTGATGGGACTGTGAAATATTAATGTTTCCCCATTTTAGGTCTACCTCCTCTGCTATAGGAGGTTCACATGTAATTTAAGGTACATCTTCACATTTCTCTGCTTTGTACCACACATGCAATGCCTGTAACCAACCTCTTTATGAACTCCATACAAAACGGATTTCCCTAATATGTTAGAGAAAGTGGAACAGCTGCTGCAGGAGGAAATAAAAGAGATTTACCCCAGAAAACCTGGGGTAGAAATATAATTTCAAGCTGATGAGGCATAGGCAGGGATAGTGTCTGTGTCTTCATTGGTGTGAATGAATGCCTGGAGAAAACAGCTGGGTTTACATGGGCTGTTCCTCATCATCCTCCAGTTCAGGAATTTAGCTTCCTACTCCCTTATAAAAAAAAACACAGACCAAACCAAAGCAAATCCCCCCCTTTTCGACCATTCCGCAGATCTAGTTGTAGTTATTACATGCCTATGGCTGAATTCATATCAAGAAATAGATTTTTTACCCATACCATTTCTAGAAAGAAAGAAAGAAAGAAAGAAAAAGAAAGAAAGAAAGAAAGAAAGAAAGAAAGAAAGAAAGAAAGAAAGAAAGAAAGAAAGAAAGAAAGAAAGAAAGAAAGAAAGAAAGAAAGAAAGAAAGAAAGAAAGAAAGAAAGAAAGAGAGAGAAAACCCAAACCAGATCATTTAGTTCCTAATAATGACTCTATAGCTACATTCTTCCCAGTCTGTTTATCCCAAGATTTTTCATTGTGCATGAAAGAGTAATTAGTCCAAACGATACTGACATTTGATAAATGTGGGTTAACTGATATTCTAAAACTCAAATGAAAATCTCAGCCTTAGGGAAAGGGAGCAGCAAAAAATAATCACCTTGGGAGCCTTCAACAATATTAAGACTGGCATCCTGAGGCACCGAAAATGGCTGGGGAGCCAAGCACTGGGAAGAGCAGCATCTCATCCACAGCTCACCAGCACCAAGAGGCAAAAATTCAGAAGGAAAATAAACAGTGCTCAATGTGGCAAGACTGCAAGGCTACGTGAGAACCGCTTTGTGAGACCACCAAATCAGTCACCACAGATCCTGGTGAATCCAAACTTTCCCCAGTTACCCTTCCTGTACTGGGAAAAAAAGCTGGGTGGGAGCTGTCCAGGCAGTGCCAGCTATCTCCGAAGGCAATTTAGCAGCACCAACAGTGTGTTCTGCCACGCCTGGCACAGATCATCCTCTGCCCCTGCACATCTACAGAGGTGCATGCTGTGTGACCATTCTTTGCACTGGACTTCAAAAAGCAATGAAATCCATTCCAGTTTTGCTTGTAACTGTTTCGTTTCCACACTGTCCCTGTTTCCTGGGATTCTGGCTTTTCTCACCACACTTTGTTCTTTAATGACTTCTTTCTGGATCCTAAAAATAGCAGTAATTACAGGAAAGGTTCTGTTAGCCTATTCTAAATAAATGAAGGCCGTTTAAAAAGAACTGTGGTGAAAATGAAATAAAGGTATCATCTGCTATGCTGTCCACAACCCATGCTTTCTAAAGGTGCTGAATCCAACCTGCAGTATTAACTTTCTGTATAACAGAGACTTTAACATGACTGAATCTAGCCACATTAAATTATGTAATCCACAAGATCTGGTTTCTGCACTCTGCATCCTTAGATCCCCAGGAGCGTGGCAGGAAAGATGTGTGTAATGAACTTTAGTGTCAAGTCAAATGTTCTTTTTTTGCTTTCCCCATGTGAGTTAACCTAAAAGTCATTAAGCAGTGTTTCAGCATACACGGAAATGCAGCAGGATGCTGAGCTGTACTGCTAGAGCTGTATGCAATGGCTGTGTGGGGAGTAATTGAATCAATGAAACCTGTTTGCAGTGCCTGGCCAGCACATGCAAGGACACTGCCCAAGTTTGAGAATGAAAGGTGAATGACCGGGAATGCCTGTCCTGCGACCCATGTGGGTGGAGCAGTGCAAGCTTTGATTTGTGCGAGGATCAGTGCTTCCCAAATCTAACTTCAAGCAGAGAATTCCTTCAAAAGGAAAAGAGAATTTCATTTTGCAGGACTCAAGTAGTCCCTGAGCTCTTTCCTGATACTGGCAAGCAGGCTGAAATACTGCCAGTAGATTTTTAGCTTGGTTTCTAAGGAAACAAGGCCTTCGTAAGCACACAGGAGTGTGTGTGTGTGTGTGTATGTATGTGAGCTTCTTGGATGCCCTTCACCTCCAAAAGCTTTTGAGCTCATTGGCTGATTTCAAACCAACTTTGCTGAAGCTATTGAAGGTACAGTATTCTTACAAGAGTCATGAAAATAGGTGATCACATAAAGGTTGTGCTGTTCATTCTGCCTCTGACAGAAAGGCTAACAGAACCACTCTTTCCAGACTTCAAGAAATCTAGGATACTGGATACTGTACTTCATTATTTCTACAGATCATGAATATGGTTGTTTTCCCTTGAAGCATTGCCCAACAAACCCTGGATTAAGCCTCACCAAAAGCCCCTTCTAAGAGCCACTGAACACTGACCCACACTGGGTGCAAACTGATGCTGGCAAAAGGATTATAGGCATAAACTTGATAAAGCCCTGCATTGTCTAGAGCATTATGTTTTGCAAGGAGCACAGGGGCCTAGTATGCACTTGAGTCTCAGCTGAGTGGGCTTCAGGCTGTTGTACACATGGAGTATTTGACCAAAGCACCTAAAATCCCCCAACTTGGTTGCTTTTACTGTTGCTTTTCCTCTTCGTGCTGACTCTGCTCTCTAAATGTATCCAGAGAGTGTCTCTAGGAGAGAGGGAATCGAGGGCGCCAATGAAGCGGAGATGTACTTAATGCAGACACCATTAATAAATCACTGATAGTTAAGATATAGATTGGGTGATGGGTGGCAGATGGGAAGGAGGAATGTCAAATTGCTTTTCTCATATAGATTATTGGATTAACAAGGAAGCAGCGGGCATGTGGCAAACCAGTGTAACAAATTACTATCATAAAAAAAAAAGATAGAGCTCATCGCAGGCTGGTAATAATGCCATGTCGGCCATTAGCTCTCTGGAGAGGTACTTAGAGCACAACATCCGTCTTCTGGAAAAGAGACGGCCACTGCAACACCAGAGTGAAGGAGGCCCCCGTTTGCTTCTCCTTCCCCCTCCCCCTGCCTCTGACATGAGAGCCCATGCTGTTGAAGCAGGGTGGCCTACAGCAGCTGTAATGAATAATCACCATAGCTTTTAATAAGCACTGCTAATTATTTTCCCCCCCGCCCATGACCAGGCATTTGCGCTCCCCTGCACCAACGCAGACAATATTGGAATGAGATCAGTAGGCAAGCAACAAACTGGCCAACTGGCTCTCTTCTTGGGTCCCAGTCCTGCTCTGTCTGAAGTCAATGAGTAAAATCCCATTTGCTTTCAACGGAAACAGATCAAGTCTTAGTTTTCCTGCTGCTCCACCCACCAAGCACGTGTGCCTACCTACATGGAAAGAATTACATACTACAGTGCTGCAAATAATGGTCCCTGATACTCATTGGAATAAACCTCAGGTTGGCTTTAGTGCCTTCTACCAGAGTCTTCACTGCCTCCTACCAGGAACTAGGGATGCCTGTGTGCAGAGAGCACACACAGCAGGGCTGTTGAGCACAGGTGTTATGCCATTAGCAGGTATATCTTCTAAAATTAATAAATTAAGCAGTGGGGCAGCTGTGAAAGTCTTATGCTGAGAAAAGAAGGAATGAGTAGCATAGCATGGCATAGCATAGCCCAGACCATCTATTTTGGTCATTGCTAAGTTATTTATGGGCTCAGTCATTTGGTCTCACAGACTTCCATTTCAGCTTAGGCTGGGTTAAAGCATGTTTTTCTTCCCTCCCCAAGCATGTTTCCATGTTCTGGTTTTGGACACCCTGCCTTGATACATAGAAGGCTGCAACCCTCTCCCTTTAACACCCCCTCCTGCTGCCGCAGCCCAGCAGAGCTCCTGATGCCCCAGCTGCTCACACAGGCTCCCTCCCTCCAAGGAGTGCAGCCAGCACGACTTAAAAAACCAGAAATCGATTTCCAGACTTGGAGTATTTTTCTTAGCCTTGAAACATGCTAGAGCAATAGGGCTGGCACAGTAATGCAGGGAAGCCTTCCTTTCACTCGAGTGCCTTTCTCACGTGAGCAGGGACCGCTGCTGCCGCAGCAGAATCCAGCTGCTGACAGCCCTGGGTGCTTGCCACTGGTGAAGCTTACATGCCTTTCAGAGCATGGGCAGCAAGGTGTGCCTGGGGGACTGCAAGGCAGAGCCCACCTTGTGCGTAAAATCATAGGCAAGCACATAATCAAACATGATATTCTAGCAGGTATGTGCTACAAAGCTTAGCAAAGGCTGCCCAGCTGATATTTGACTTGGCGGTGGTTTTTTTCTGAACGCTGTGCTCCTCCTGATTCGTGTGTGTGATGAACCAGGGCTAGAGAAGAGTAAGGAGTAGATCCTCTCCTGTGGCACCCTGTGATGCCTCAGACCCAATGCCCAGCTCCTGCATGAACCCCTCCTGTGCCACCCCTGTGTTTCCATCCTCACCTCCTTCCTGCTGGCCTGACTTCAGCCTCTCCTTTCCCTTCTCTGCTGGCTCCCAACACCAGGCGAGGGCCTCATCCCTTGGTCTCTGCCCCATTTGTTCCACTCCTCCTTTGAACCACGCCTTTGCTCAGGCTCTAAAAGCCTCGTAATTTCATTTAGCTGCTGACCATTCGGCTCCAGGCTGATTTTGGCCAGAAGCCTTGGAGAGCAGGACACAGAAAGGCAAGACACATCAGGAAGTTTGAAGAGGGTGGTTTTCTAGTTTCAGTGGTCAACCTCCACATCAGAAAAACCACTGGTGCTGTTGGTCCACAAAGGTCAATTTCTCGAGACTGGGATGTCACAAGCGCCTTGTTGGTGCCACCCAAATCCCATACCAGATCTGTGATCAATCAGCTTCTGCTTCCAGGGTTGTTATCTGGCGCTTCCCACAGGCACAGAATTAAAACCCCATTAAAGATGAAGCTCATGCGTTTCTCCATGTGCGCATTCGTGCATACACTTAATGTCTCAGCACTGGTGGGACCGGGCTGGGTCTGTCATTACAGCCACGCCACAACCCACCACAGGCGCCAAGGGCTACAGCTCTCCATGGAAACTCTAATCCCTGTGAAATGGGATCTTCGTTTGTTTTTGTTTTAAGAAACCCACCAAAAATAGCTGAGAGATCGCAGAGCTAGATAGAAAGCTTTAAGAAGGAAGAACGCCAACACCTTATCACACAGACTGCCCCTAGCCCTACTCCCCAAGCAGTCAAGCTGGCTTTTAGGGTTTGTTTCTGAAGACACAAGTTATTTATGATTTCCACCCACCTCTCAACACACACCTCATCTGTTGTCTCTCCTTTGTCAGTTAAAAAAAAAAATAAAACAGATAAAATGGAGGGCAATTTCATCACCTACACATTTTTTCCTATATAATTTATCCTGGACAGATAGATGAATAGAAATGATGGAAGTGGTTTAAATGTACAGTGGAGAAGCTGTTTGTCCATCATATGCTTAAGAGAAAAAATAGCAACACCACCCACTGATTATGCAGTCAGTATTATGGCTTTACATATGCTGCTGTGTGGAATGAATTCAGGAATGACAGTATCATTGTATACCAGTTGAGGATTCATTTTCTGGCTAATCTATAGCTCAGATCATTACTCACAAAGCACAGCTCTGGCCTGGCTTTCTCACTGTGCTGTAATAACAAAGTTAGAGAGTCCTAAATCTAACCAATTTCCACATGGCATTTCACTGCCTTTAGTGTGGCATTGGTGCCACAATTTCAGGGAGGGATGGAATAAAAACAATCAATTTCCAATTTCCTGTCCAGTGCATCAGGGTAGAGCTTCACATCCAGTCTGTCCAAGCAGCTGCACATCTGCAAAGGACTGGGCACTTTCAGGTCCCTGTCCTGGGAGCCAGACTTGCCCCACAGGTGTTGTCACCTCCTGTTAGCCAGCACAGCGAGGCCATCACAGGACTAGGTGCTCTCAACAACCAACATCAGGCTGTGGCATGAGCTGATAAAGTGCTGAAGTGCTAAACTCGACCTGATTTAAAGGAGTAAAAAACCCCAAACCCTAAAAGACCCAGAAAATGTCCCAGTTCTGCTCTCCATAGGAAACATGGGTATTTGCCAATGAGGAAATTCTCCTGCTTTGAGTGTCTTTATGGTGTACGGCCTCCTGAGTTACAGGCCAGTGCAACGTGGCCCATTTACAACACAGAGCAGCAGACATTATATGGGAAACAGCAAGGGCCACTATAAACATTTGATTTATGAGATTAAATAAAATGTGTTTAGCAAGCCAGTGTGGTGCATATAAAGATAAGAAATTGTGCCAAGTGTATAAGAAGTCCATCTTCTAACACTGGTAGGGTTCAAATAAAGATTTCAACAGCAACATTTGGCAAAAATAAAAGAACTCCAGCTTCTCTAGGCATCCTTTGAAGGCTGTTTGTCGATCTAGGGACCATGGGCTGTCCTCGCCCTCTCAGGCCACTGGGACAGGTGGTTCCAGGCCTCCTCTGTATTTGCTAAAGTGCCAGGTGCACCTGCAGGATTTAAAGCATATAGGTCTTTGTGCAGGAAGCTAATCTCTTGAATTTTATCCGTTAATTAACGAGATGCCAACTGGAGAGTACAGGTGTTTGGCAGTTTCATGAGACACACACCACAGAGGCAGCAGCTGCTCTTGTATTACCTGAAACTGCCAAATGTTCCTCACTTGTAGGCCAGCACAGAGGACTGTACTGGGGTGACCCAGATTCTGTGACTCTCTGTGCTGCAATGAGAATTTGGTCAGCTTTAGCTGTGGAGGAGGCTCAAGTCTCAGACTGATGAGCCCCAGCAGATCTAACCATTGGATTTAGGATGTTGTGGTCCCAGCTGTGTTTCTGCCTGAGGTCTGACATGACAGCAGGGATGCTCCATGGTACTTGTGCCAGTGTCTCTGCTCCCATGGTGCTGGTAAACCCAGGGAGAAGCAGTCAAGAAAGCAGCATGACTGGCAGCACGTGGCAGCAGCAAAGGTCACAGCCCCCAGCTGCGCCTATCCCACAATCAGAGGTGCATCACTTGGGTTATATTATGGTGGGGAAAAGGAGGTGGAGGATCACTCATACTCCACAAACTAACACAAAGGTCTGAAAGACGACAAAGCATCCCCATATCTCATCCCCAGCCCTGCCAGGGCCATACATTTGAAGCAGGTCTTGGCAGCCCACTAAAATGGGATGGCTGGGAATGGATCTAAATGCCACAGCCCTTGTAGCTTCACGTCCAGAAAATGAGCAGCCAGGACTGGGTTCAGATGAAAAAGATATCCAAGTTTTAACACAAACAGCCTCCCTTCTCTGAGTGCCCCTCTCCCTCTCTCCCATCTGTCTTGCCTTGGTTTTGTTTACGGTGGGGGTTCTGGCCTGTGGGTGGGAGATAGCTGCTGGGTGCTCCAAACTGGAAGCAGTTCAGGATCCATTCCCACTCCTATGTCCCAGGCCACCACCTATGTCCCAGTCAGAGCTTTAAGAGGAAAGAGTTTGAAGGTGGTGTATAGAGAGAGTTGGAGATGCCCATTGCCCTGCCATGAGCACAGGACACCGATGGCCACAGCTGAGGGGAGGCAGTGGTGAGACCCTGAGAGGATATTCAGTGAGCATCCAGGTTTGATATTTCAAGGGATGCTTAAGATTACAATTCATCCAGCTCCCATAAACCTCCTCTGAAAACCCACACCTCCTGCAAGAATGAGATCTAGCATGTACCCACTGAGTTTGTCTGCAGGAGCTCCAGCGTGCTTGACGCAGGCACAGGGATGACAGAACAGCAGGGTTCCCTGGTGAGGCCACCGGAGCTGTGAACAGACAGAAAGGTCTTCCCCCACACCACCCCGCAGCTGATTATCATGTTCCAGAAAGGTTTTGCATGTGCAAGATATCTGTAAGGCCTGCTGCCAACTTTTTGTCAAAGCACTGATTTTTTGTGATGTGAGTTACTGCTTTCTTATAGTAATTATTGATAATGCTCTTGGATGAATTACAGACATTTAAAAATGAATTAGACTGTGTGTGTGTCTGTCTCCCCCGTCCCCTTTCTGTTTCCCCACCACAGGATCTATGGCTTTGAAATGTTGATACATATTCATTACAGCTTCTAAGACTTGAAAAGCATAGCTAAAGGGAGAGCTCAGATCAACAAGAATGTGAAAACAGCAGTGAAAGCAGGATTGAGGCTGTAAGCACAGTGAGTAAGCAGCATTTGAGCAGTCAGCACAGGGAGTGAGGTACCAGGTCTGAATCCTGGTCCTGGTTCTGCTGCTGTCTCTGATGGCTGCAGACAGGACATTGTGTCCTGGCTCCGTCAGACACAGGATTGGCGTGGTGATGCTTACCAGGCCTCTGAAGCATTATGCGCCATAAATGCAATCTCAAGTGACAAATGAACACAGCCATCACCTTTCCTGCCATTTCCAGTTGTCAAAGCAATGAATCCAGTAAGAAATTCTTTTGGGAAAAAAAGAGCCCTGAGCATGTACCAAAACCACAGGTGAGAGCATCCTGTGCTCGTAGTGTTGAGAACAGAATCCCAGTGGCAGATGGTACACACGCACTTTTGTACAGGCAGGCACACACTGGCACACGTGCTCCATGCTTCCACAGAGACACGCTTTGTTCTCTCTTGTTTTGAAGAGTTCCCAACCCAGAAGTTCAAACAATGTGGAAACTTTGGATGTCTCTTGCATACCTGTTCCTGTAGTCTGGGATGCGGTGAGAAAAGGCAGATGAAAGATGGGTGTGTTAGGGCTGTTGCAGTGGTGCAGGTGTGAAGAGAAGCAAACCCTCTTTGTACCAGTGGGGTGTCATGGTGTCAACACTTTGATCCGGCTCTTTTTTCTCCTTTTCCACTGCAGCTCCCTGGGTGCATTTCTCTGATGTGAAGGTGTGTCTAGCACCAGAAGGCATTTGGTTAGTGGCCTTCATTCAGGGCAAGACAGAAAATCGTATTTGGTAGGAATTCAATCATCAATCTGGAAGAAAACCCTCCCAGCTGAATTTTAACTATGGAGAAGTTTCGGATTTTAGCAACCTGGCGGTTTTTTTCAATAAAATCAATGCAGCTGGAGAATTCCCAAGCAGGCCTGGCTGTGACATCTGAGCAGTTCTGCCTCTCCCTGGCACAGCTTCAGAATACAAAACTGTTGCATTTGGGACATCTTCAAGCTCTTGTGTGAAGGCACATTCACCTGTTAAAACTCTGACTAGATTACTCATTTAGTGCCTTTACAGTCAAGGCACCACCTGCAATTTTTTTTTTTTTTATTTCTTCCTGAGAATCGCTTTAATGCAAGGCTGGTGAAAAGCTTCATATTAACAGCAAAAATCCTCAACACAGAGCAGGTTGAGTACTAGCAATGCTTGAATAAGCTTTTTCCTTACAGATTCTGATCCTAATGTGTCTCCAATGTTATCCCCAGAGATGAGAGACTCGCTTTCACTTTCTAGCCTCTCTGCCAGGCTTGCCAGTGAAAGAGGGAGACAGTTTCCAGCAGTGATGGTATTTCTGACGTGCGCTGATCGAGTAGGAACTGGACTGGGACTAAGTTCATTTCCTATCGGCTGACAGCCAGTCAGCACGTGATAGAAATTTGCAGTCCCTGCTGGTGTGGGGGCTGGATTCATATTGGCAAACTCCACATGAAAAGGCTGTCTAACCCATTACTAAACTGTTGATGCCAAGACATTTCTCTGTCTCCTGTGAGGATTCATTTTATAGTCTTTATGATGAATAGCCCTTGATATAAAATAGTCGGGGATAAAAAGATACAAAATAGAAAAAAGCACGTACAGCGACAAAGCATAGCTCTTTGTTTCTTGATGCACAAAGATCTGTCTCTGAGCTCTGGAAATATGCAGGCTGGATAAGGGATGCCATTAGATTCACAAAGGAGACCTTCTTTTGTCCCTTGCACAAAGGTCACATCTGGAACACAGGCTCAAACCATCATGTGTGAAGAGGGATGCAAAGAATGTTTCCAGGAGCCCTGACCAGCTGCAGTCCCCAGGGATGCTCTGTGAGAATGAGTTGGGACTTATTGTAGTTGAAGTGAGAGCCCCTCCTTCCCCTAGTGCACCCAGAAGGGAGGTCACATAAGAAATGATCCTCAGATAAACAAACACAAGTCTTGCACAAGAGTGCCTGGGTTGAGCACTTTGCCATCCATGGCAAAGCACGGGGTGTGAATTAATACTCTTACTCACCTTATCATAAGTGCATCATAGGAAACTCAGTAAACCCATCACACAGCAAAAATCATGTGCCAGCCCCCAGCTCTGCTTTCTTTTGGGTTTTTCTTGGGGTTTTTCCTCTGCTCTTGCCCTGCAGCTCCCTCTTCCCAGGGTAGAAATTGCAAGATCTGCTTGCTAACTTGGGTCAGGCAGAGGGCACAGGCCAGGCACTTGACAGCAAAAGCTGACTTAGTACCGTGGGTCCGATGTCTCTATCCCAATTTTGCACTGGGAGGGAGCATGGCCAAGTGTGGTAAACTCTGAAATTTGTTGCTTAATTTGCACACACTTGACACTGTTGAGAGCATTGAGGGGCTGGTCCTTAAGCTGTTCAAGAAGCAGCTGGAGTGAAGGAATAGCGGTTTGGGGAGTCAGCCCTGCTACTCAACTGATGGGATGCCTTAGGGCAACACCACCCCAGGTGAGGCACAGAACATGTATTTAGGGACCCTTTCCTGGAAGGGATGAACATGCCCCAAGTGCTGCTAGAGACACTGGTTACTGAGATCATGCAATGCAGCTGATGCACGTTCAGAAACCATCACAACTAAGCCAGGCTTTGGCTTTGGCTTACAGCGATGGTTCTGTTTGGTGACAGGCTGCTTTAATGTGGCTTTTATCAGTGCCTTTCTCCCAAGATAAGGAGAGTGTCAGAAAGACACCAGCAGTGGTTTAGAGGTAGCTGGATGCTGCTGTTTTGAATTAGTAGCAGGACAGCCTCCGTTCACATGACCTGGTGTGAGGCTTAGCCACAAGGACTGTAGTTCTCATGACAACAGTGTATGGTCTCCTTACAAGCAATCCTATCATGTCTATCAAGTTACTTTCTAAGGGTGGATTAGACTCCAAGTGGACTGCATATTGCCCTCTGATAACAGGCTACCTGGTCTCATGCTGTCTGTCTGTCGTCTCCTGTGGCCAGGCCACTCAGGAAAACAAACCACAATCGGAAGCTTGGAGAGTAGAAGGAGATGTAATGCTGGGAGTTGTTTCAACCAGCAAGCCAAGACCTTTCATAAAGTCTGCAGTTTGAGAAAATCAATGTCTCTAAAAAGACAAGAGGGTTCCGTGGACTCAGCCAGGGGATTCCAGCTAAATGGCATGCCAAGCTCTGGAGCTGCAGTGGACTGTCACAGACCTAACAGACCAAGGCAGATACAGGCCCACACAGAGGGCAGTGCAGGATACCAAAAGACTTAATTCAGTGTTAATACAACAGCTTCCTGCTGGTATTGGAAGTGGTGTGCACATTAAGGATGGGGGAGCAAACTCCAGGCCATTAATAACAGGTAATTGCAGGCTATGGATTATGGGCACTGTGGTACTGTATCACCATGGGCAAAGAGAGGTGGCATGGAAAGCAGTAAAATAAATCTATATTAAAGGAGTTCATTGCCCATGCCAGAGTGTACGCATATGCCAGAGCCTGGATCTGTGCTGCTGGCTGCCTTCCCAAACCAATGCAAAACACTGCAAGAGGGAAATCACAAAATTTATTTCCCTGAGATTCTGGAAAGGGAAACAAATTTTGCCTCAGAAGGGAAAGTCCAGCATGTTTTTTCTACCTGTTCAGTAAGCCACAGAACCAGCAAAGACAGCGGTCTTCTCCCTTGGACAGAGTCTCTTCCTCTTTTCACTGCCAATGCCTGTCTCTGGCAGGCTGGTTTAGAGCCTCATCGGAGCTGAGGGACCAAATGCTCCACTGCTTCTTCTTGATAGCACCTCATTTCATCTGTGCTAGAGGAGAACAGGAGGTATCTGAGCTGGAGCTGCCTTCAGCCACAGAAGTTGAGTGGTGTCTCACACTCCATGCATGCTCAGGTAGACACACACGCGCACACACTCTGTCACCACCCCCAGCCTCAGGAGGCAACAAGCTCATCCCTACTAGCAAAGACTGTGCCAGAGGATACCAGAGTCTTCTGCATGTCCCTCCTGCCATTCCACCTCCAGCACATGGAAAATTGCTTCACGGGCCAGGAAGTACTCTGTAGGAATAGCTATGGTTGTAAGCCTTCTCCATCACTAATGCCTCAAGTTTCTGAGATTGCAGCTACTTGAGGGATGTGAGCAGTCTTGGCTCTTTCAGATTTCAGTGAGATGCATGAAGGAGCCTTTAAGCTATGCCCACAGCTCTCCTTCTTCATAATCCAATACAGGTCTCCTTCCTTTTCTTCTTTGGGGTGGATCAGAAAGCTGATCTGTTAATTCATGCTTATATGTTCTACAATTCATCTACATATGTAACAGCTGTATCTTTGAATTGCTAACACAAGACCAGTTCTCATGATACTGAAGAAACAGTGTAGGGGTTCATTCCTATTCTTACTTCTAAAATCAGACAAAGAATTCTTATAATGACTGGCTTTGGGAAGAAAATCACCTGCAAAGAAGCAGAGGAGTGTGACTATCTATCTATCTATCTATCTATCTATCTATCTGTCTATCTATCTATTGCGTGTGTGTGTGTGTGTGTGTGTGTAGAGTGTCTCTGAAAAACACTCTAAACCCCTTCTGTATGCTAATTTTTCCCTTTGAGTTTCCAAGACAACAGTGGTTTCACTCAGTGCTGTCCCCATATAACTCCCTGGTCCTCTGTCTTCAGAGATGACTGCATGGTTTGTAAGGACACTATTTTTTTTTCTCCATTTCTGTACTTTTTCCGTACATTTCTAATCACCTATACTGAACTATCCTACCCCTGATATCTGTGAGTACCAGCACACAGAGATGTTAACCCAAAAATAGCTATGGTTTGATCCTGAGGAGAGCATCACCAACTCTGGTGCAATGGCCTCACGTGTACATTCTTTCCCCGTGTTGCATGTGGAGTCACTTATTCCGTTTTCAAATAAACTATCTCACTTGACTGTGTGGTAGAAGTAGGTCCATGGGAAGGTTCTGTGCTGTCACACTCTGAAGATGACTCCTTAACCTGAGAAACGTTTTGTCTGGTATAACTTGTTCTGCATCTGTATCCAAAGGCATTCAGAGGCATCAGCTTTCCTCATTAAATTTGCCCTCTGGGAGGCATCTCAATAACAGGTAGCCGTGGTTGTGCCCACTACGTGTAGTAGGATTTAGCAGCACTTTTCCTACGCTGGCAGTCACTCAGTAAATGTCATTTTTGCATAGGCAGGTACCAGAAGTCATGTCAATTCATTTTGCCACTGCTACTCCTTATGCTCTGCAGTTTGGAGTTTCCTGGTAATGCAGATGTGCAAGGGAAGCCTGCAAAAGTAATGCAGCAGTGCCTATTTCTTTTCCTATTTTCCACTGGGTACAGGTCCTTCTAGAGTCTGAAGCGCTCACCTTCAGTGAAACAGATCTGAAGGCTTGTCTTGCTATTCCCTTCATGAGAAGGTTGTTCTTCAGCCCTGGGATCTCACCTGTGGGAACACTTTCCTAATTTCAAACTGTGCTCTTCCCTATTGTTCATTTGCACTGAGAGCATCACTCCAGCTCTCTCTTCCTTGGCTGAAAACTCAAGTCATTAGCCAGTTGCACCACTGTCTTCTCCCATGTATCTCCATTTCTGTCCCACAGAAAACGTTCCATGAAAAATCTTGATTAGTAGAGTTCAGGAAACTGCAGCAGGATAGTACAGATTTCCAAACACTGCTAAGAGGCAGTGGCTCATATTATGATTTGAAGGAAGCTTCTTCTCCACCTTTGCTAGTAGTTCTCATTCCTTATCACTCCAGAAGATCAAACTTGTTCTCTACTAATAGGACATGAGTGCTGGTGGGATAAAAGCAAGTGCTTATGAAAGCAGTGTGGTTCCTGGGGTGGTACAGGAAAGCACAAGAAGAGAACTGCATAATCTGTGAAGAAGCTGTGAATCAGATGTTCTTGTTTATCTTTTTTTCCAGACTTCATTTCCCTGCTCTTTAAAATAAAAAGCAGCAGTAAGGCAGATCCTAGGTTCAGAGCAGCTTGTATTTGGTACATTCAGAAACTTATCCAGGTTTGATAGGGGCATGTGCAGCTCTGAGAAATCTCCTGGGAAATGGATTCTTCCCTCCAGAAAGTTGGAGACAACGCTCAAATTTATTGTTGAGGTGAAGTGAACAGAGATATAAATGTGCCAAGACATTATGTAAAGATCCTGTATCGCTGTAGAGGTGCAAGAGGTGTAGCATTGCTGGTCTGCCCTGGTCTGCCCGTTGACTCGCTGTAGGGCAAAATGTGTCTCAGTGCTCCATCCATGAAATGCACGTGACAAGACACAGGAAACCTGGAAGATACCACTCGTATTTTTTAAATCTATTGAGATCTTCTGCAGAAATTGTTAAAAATGGACAAAACATTTTTTTTTTAATCTAAGTCTTACTGTTTCAGGGGACTAGAAATACTGAGAGGAGGAATAGAGCAGATCTATTGGGACATTCCAATTGCATTCTGATCTTGAACATGGTACACATATCTTTGATTTTTAAAGTCATTGAATTGTGAATGTGAGAACTATTTTGGGAACCTTTGTTGCCTTTAGAGTTCAAGGAGAGCAAGATTTTGGACCACAACACATACAGGTAAACGCAGATGCCCCTTTCAGTCAGACACCTCAATCATGACAGAGAATTTTATGTATTCTTCTGAAAAAAAAAAATTAAAATCCTAAAGGTAGCTAGTGTCAGGCCACAAACAAAGGAGCTTGGTAATCAGGTGCCCTTAGCTATATTGTGACCTTGGCCACTACAGAAAATTACTCCAGAAAACTCCATCACGCCAAGAGATCCTTGATCTTCTAGCACAACAAGCAGGTTATTACAGCTCTCCAGTGTTCCTGCAGAACAGCAAACAATCAGATCAGCTAAGAAGCAGCATGTACACCTTCAGCTCCCAGAAGTGCTCTGTGCAAGATTAACAGCAAAATGCCTTTATCCACAGGAGCATGCCTTAGGATCACGTGTCATAAATCTGTGCTCTAACCTAACTTTGATTATGTGCATTTATAAAGTACAGAGGATCAAATACAAAGGAAAGAGGCAAATAATAGCAAAATAAATTAAATAAATAATAAGAAAATTTTGAGCAGTAGAGAAAGAAAAGCCTCAATCAATCTGCAGCATTATTGCACAGCATGGACCCAACTGTTGAAAAACTGCTGTATGGGAGCAGTCACCCTTTACTTGTCCAGAAATAGCTGAGGAGAGCACAAAGGTGACAGCTTGATTCTCAGCTTCTGACAAACAACATGGCACTAGCTGTTTACCTGAAGTAACAAAACTGTGTGTGAAAAGCCCCTTCCCAAAGAGGACAAACCCCAATCTGTAGACATTCCTCCTATGAAGACAAGTCATACCTGCTTCCTACAGCACATAACTTAGTGTGGAGCATCAGGATTTACAGAGCATTTCCCTTAAGTGTTACCAAATTCAGTTTTCATGTGTCAGGCTCAAATTTTAAGAGCGCTAGAGATTTTTACGTAGTGCTTTGAGGCACCTTTTAGAGCTCAAGAGCAGATTAAGCTGCCCTATAGGTATGAAAAATGATGCATTTTGGCTGCATTTTGTCTAATCACACTTCAGAGGTGGGTCAGGCACAACCCAAGTCCTCTGTCAGTTCTGTTCACACCTGACTGTCACTGGCAAGTGCAAAGGTCTTTAACAACACCATCAGCCCAGGGAGGAAACAATGCAGAGTGCAAAATGGCTCACAGTGAGTCACTTGCAGCTCCATGTACAACTGGCAGCCCCAAGAAGGAAGCATGTGCTTGTTGTGTGATCCTGAATTTACTACTATGGATTAACATATTTTTTCCTCTGCTCTTGCAATAGCTCACTGTGGGATTTACAATGTCATGCGAAGGCCCCTTTTATAAACTGCTGCCTGTAATAGCTGAAACAGCGAAAATCACCAAAGACAAGCTGAGTTCTGGCTCAGAATTTTAATGCATTTTACAGGTGGGATTTTATATTTGGAGCAGATTTTTGTAGTCCATATGTAGAAATCAGAGTTGAATCTTTCACCTAGATAAACCAAACAGTGTCATCTTTTACACTAAACATCAGCTCATACCAGCAATTCTGATGGGATAATTACAGATCAAGTTGACATAAGAACTTAGTCAGCTATCCTTGGTTACATCAAAGGTCCATCTAGCCAGGACCCTTTAAAAGTCCCTCACTGAAGGGAAGAAACTACTTGGAAGGTGCTTGTTCTTAAGAGACCAAATATAAAATGTGTATAAAAACAGAAAACCTCAAAAATTCCCTCCAACACACTGAAACCAGAGTTTCACAAGCCGTTGTTGATGTCTCTATAACCCTCAGTAGTTTTCCCTTCTCTAAACTTCAGAGTCCAGTCCCCTCTGAAGCCCACATGAACAAGGATATAGCACCTGCAACATCTGCGGCAAAGATTCTCACATGTGAACCACATATCCAAAGAACCACATCCTTTTCATGGCTCTGTTTCAGGTGTAAGTTCAATTCACTGCCCCTGCTTCTCCCACCAGCGAGCAACAAATCTCTGTGCCATTAGTGAGAACACAGAAAGGGCCCTGGCTCACCTCACAGCTCTCCAGTAGGTACAGAAAGCCACTAAACCATCCACATTCATCCCAAAAACAGGAGCTCACTTAAGTTCTGAATCAAATCCAAGCTTGAGAGGTGTGGACATGATGAAAAGGTAGAGTCAGGATATCTGGGTGCTGACTGGTGGTCTAGCCCATGGCAATTCTTGACCATCGCTGTGGACTGACACTGCTTCTTTAACCCCCTTTGACACCCTGCCCAAGCCCATTACCATGAGGGATCCTGGTGCCAGGCACTGTCTGTGATGCCCTATGAGGTTACAAAAGCTCCTTAAACTCCATCGTATGCTTCAAAACCAGAGGCTTCAATGATATTTGCCTTGTCCTGTGTCTCCTTTCAGCTCCACCATGCTCTTTGTTTGTGCTGAAGGATGTTCACTCAGAGCCTGGTGGGAGGATGTACCAGGCAGGCATGTTACTGGAAAAGAAAGCGGAAGCAGGACACATCTCATGTTAGTAAATAACGAGAAGGGTGGTGCAAATGCTTCAGGCAGCTCCAAGGCTGAGTAAGCTGAGCTGAGGGCTGAGCAGTGAACACCTCTCTGCATCTCTACTCACAGATCAGCACAACAGGATCCAGTACCTACTGTTCTGGAATAATTCTAAGCCTAGTTTCAGCTGTGGTGTAGGAAGGAGTTATGATCAGATGTGCTGAAGAAGCGAAACAAACCTTAGCCTATGAAGCTTGGCTTATTCTCCCTGATATCACTTCTGCCCCATTAACCTAAGGGTAAATTAAAGTCAGGATAAGACAATTGTTTGTTGGAAAAGGAGAAAAGATAGCATTCTCTCACACAAACATCAGCTGCATCCACACATACTCACACACACACACTGAGCATCTACTTAAAAGGAGGGAGCAGTGAAAAGGTCAGCAATCTGTACTCATTTTCTGTCCTCAGGACCACAGGAAAAAGAAGTTCATTGAGTGCACCCCCTGCCTCAGAGCAGGGTCAGTGTTTGTATAAACTTTCCCTAATGATTGTCCGACCATTCTGAAAAACCTCTGGTGATGGCAATTCCTGTGGTATTCCTAGGCCATATATTCCTGACCTCACATACATTTTCATTAGCCTAAAAATTTGACCTAGTGTTTGGCCTATGTCTCCTTTACTGCAATTTAAACTCAATATTCCTTTTTATAACCTCGGTGGAAAAGAAGACTATTTAAATTCCTTTGTCTTAGTAGCAATTTCCTATATATTTAAAGACTTGTTTTCCTACTGCTTCCCTCTAGAGCCAGTCTTCTTTACCCCAAACAACCACAAATCTTTGTGTCTTCCCTCTTGCTGTGTTTTCTAGACCTCAGGTCATTTTTATCCCTCTCCTCTGCTGTTCCCACCAAATAGCCTGTGTCTTTCCACGCTGGCTTTCCAGTGCTTCAGCGAGGCTGTACCACCACAGAGCAGACCATGGCGTCCCATGTTCCATGTCTCTTTTTTGTAGCCTGAAATGGTATCTGATGTCTGCCCTTTTTTTTTGGCAGTATGGTATTTACAGAATACGCATAAGGATCTTCAGATCTTACTGGATGGGATAAATAGTTCATATTTTAAGAGGAAGAGGTGACAAAGTACAGAGACCAAGTAGGATGAAAGGCAGAACTTGGGGACTTATTTCTTTATCTGAGGAAATAATTATTTCCTTGTACAATTTTCTGGCATAAATAGAAAACATTGTGTGGTGTTTTGAACACTGCATTGTATTTTGGCTGCTGAAAACCAGGCAGAGATTGACAACATTAAAGAGAAGCTCATCGAAGAACAATAAAAATGGTTAAGAAGAGAGAGAAAAATTAAAAAGAAAGTAATTCCCTATAATTTAATCAAGTTATAATTTCAGGAGAGGATTAAAGGCTTAAACAAGCCTTAAAGATGGAAACACGAGCAATGCAATGGTTTAGAGTATTAAAGGACAGCAAGCACATGGTCATAAGAGAATGCATTGACATGAAATTAATGAAAATACCACTTCAGAGTAACCTGGGAGAGCAGGATTTTCTAGGCAGTGGAATAATGTCCAGAAAAAGTGACAGAAACTTCACTATTCACAGCATTTGAAGCCAGACTAGACAAAATAAAGAGTAGGTGGACAGCAAAGGAAAGGTCACTGGGGCAATTAGGGCTGGATAATTTTCTCTTGGGTCTACCCTTCCTGTTTTCAAAGAAGAAAATGTACAGATTATGTGTATTTCAACAGAAAGACCTCCCTACTATGTCTTCAGCCCAGGTGATGACAGAAAAGTGTATGGTCCAGCAGGCAGGTGTAAAAAGGGAAGACATTGTCCCCTCACACCAAGAGCCCTGATGGTGTGGGCTGGTGCTGGAAAAGGCTGATGGACATCACAAGCAATTAGGTATTACACATTTATATTCCTCTTACAGCTGAGCAAATGGTTTAACTTCCTTTCAGCTTCTGCAGCCTTCTACCAAAATTAAGTGTGACCTCCTCCCCAGTCCAAGTAAAGTGATTTTTTGATCAGTGACAAGGAAGATCAGTATTTCCTGAGGAAAACCCCAATCCCTGCTGCTTTGTGTTATATTTATATACATATATATATGCAGGCTCACGTGCACACTCCTCATCTCCTGACCTGCAGTAAAGACTGAATTAAAAGTCACAGGTGGCAGCCAGGGGTGGCAGCCCTTCAGAGACAGGCCAAGCCAAGCTGTATTAAACCAGAGCACAGAGCACCCTGAGCCTGACCTGTCAAGTGTTATCACACTCATGCAACAGATTTTGGGGGTGTCATGATAAGGAAGGAGACTAATCTGTAGCCCCAAGACACGTGCAAGAATCCCTCTTCTTTGGTGGAATTAGGGGAAACCCAAAGAAAATTACCTCATGAGACAGAAAACCTCCTAAGGCAGATGGCAGCTTTTGTGTTTTGTCTAACCTTGTCACAGACAAGAAGAATTTGCTACTGATACATCAGCAGCTGAGTAGAGCAAGTGTGACAGCGAGAAGGCAGGTGAATTTTTTTCTCTGTTTTTGCTGAATCATTTATTTCCTGTGAGCCGCGTTTTCTGGGATGCCAAAATGATCGGCAAATTCCAGCTGAATTTGCTAAATAATTTCACATGAAATGAGACTAAGGGGAAAGAGGCCATGTCAGTAGGGAGAAGAGTGGTACACTTCCAGTTTTTACTTGTAAGCTCGTCTCCTAAACGGGACAGTGAGGAAAGCCTGGATGCACTGAAGTGCTACAGCAGGAGCAGCCAGCCACCCTCCTTCCCCAACAGCATCCTCTTGGCACTGACACAGCATCAGCCTCCAGTTTGAACCCACATTGCTTCCACTCCCAAAGAGAAGGGCTTAGTCACCAGACTGAGCTACTCTGATCTATGCTACTGCTGGTCTTTCTGGCTGAGGCTGTCCCACTTTGCACTGACATGCAGACTAGGAGAAAAATAAACATTTTTGTCACTTGACCCTTGTGTGACAAAGTTCTCAGCAGCAATGAGAACACTCAGTATTCTTGCTTTCTCACAGCTGGCTCTTGCACTTGAACCATCACACTGTGAACCAGGGCAGGGAAGCAGAGCCTTGGCTTAAAAAAAACCTGCCAAAAGATAAGCTGTGCTTTTAAAGCCCCACAGTTTTTTTTTTTATGTGCTTCATAACCCAGCTGCCCAGAGACCTATGCCATCACAAGCAGGAACAGGGGGAAAAAGGGGGTAGAAGATAAAGATAAGACTCTACCAAAGATATGGGGGAAGAGGTATTGCTGTGTCAACACTCAGACAAAGACGTTTAACCATGGGAATGATAAGGAAAAGTTATAGGAACCCAGAAAAAGTGATGACAGAAAAGTGTATGGTCCAGCAGGCAGGTGTAAAAAGGGAAGACATTGTCCCCTCACACCAAGAGCCCTGATGGTGTGGGCTGGTGCTGGAAAAGGCTGATGGACATCACAAGCAATTAGGTATTACACATTTATATTCCTCTTACAGCTGAGCAAATGGTTTAACCTCCATTCAGCTTCTGCAGCCTTCTACCAAAATTCAGTGTGACCCCCCCAGTCTAAGTAAAGTGATTTTTTGATCAGAGTGACAGGGAAAATCAGTATTTCCTGAGGAAAACCCCAATGCCTGCTGCTTTGTGTTATATTTATATACATATATGCAGGCTCACGTGCACACTCCTCATCTCCTGACCTGCAGTAAAGACTGAATTAAAAGTCACGGGTGGCAGCCAGGGGTGGCAGCCCTTCAGAGACAGGCCAAGCCAAGCTGTATTAAACCAGAGCACAGAGCACCCTGAGCCTGACCTGTCAAGTGTTATCACACTCATCTTCCTGGAGAAAGGCCGGGCTTCATAACTCACATCAGGTGGTGGCTCTCAGGTCCTGTACATCTATGCCCTCAGCAAGTGAGCTGGTTTAGTTTTTGTCAGAGGTGTTTTATTTTTTTGGCGAGAACTGCTGGAGTAAAATGCTGTTAGCACATCAGCAGGCTTGTCACTCCCTCCCTGTCACATCAATCAGAGAGTCTCTGTGGACCCAGGCTGCCTTGCCTTGCATCTCGGCACCAGAACAGTGAGTTCCTTCCCCTTGCATCACTCATCCCTGTTGTGAATGAGTTGTTCTCCTGCAACTGCAGGAAGGCAGGGGACAGGAGCCACTGAGCCCCACCATGCAGAGGAGAAGCTCGAGGTGTTGCAGGATGAGGAGGTCAGTGAAGCCACATCTTTCATTATGTCTGAGTTTGCAATCAAGGCTCATTCCAGACAGTATAGTTAATCTATGCTCCCCGAATCTCAGCTGGAAGAAAATGGATTAGCTTTACTGACTTCACTGAAGCCATGGCAATTTACCTTGCTGAGCATCTGACTCTTATCCTGGCCATCAGTTACTTCATGTGTTTCAGCATATAGCACAAAACCATCATTTCTCAAGCTGATCAGGCATCAAACATGACTCTTTGAATGGAGGGAAGCAGCAGAGATGAAGCCAGGAAGTAGCATTTCAGTGTGCTGTGAGAAACAGGGGAAAAAAAAACCCCTGTGTAACCTCATGTGTAAAACATCCCCCATCTCCCACCCCAGCACCAGCAGATGAGGCACCTTTCCAACCAGCACAGCAGGCAGCTCCCTCAGTGAGAGCAAGCCAGCATAGATCCTGGCTGTGGCAGAGAGATGATAAACAGTACTGCAGGGCACACTGCAGGGAACATGGGAGGTTGTAAATTAAGGTCTTCCTAATTAGAAAGCAGTCAGAAGCACACAAGCACACACAGATTGCTGGTCTGGGGTAAGCTGCTCTTCTACAGGTTACAGTAATGTTAAAAGGCAAAGCATCACACAGGAGATGGCAAAGGACAGAGCAGTGGATGAAGCAGCAGGTGCTTGTATGGCACTGCCAGCTGCAGAAAGCCATGAGTAAGGGCCAAGGAGGAGGCCAGCATCAGAAAAAGAAATATAATGACAAAGGCTCTTGAAATTACAGGAGCAATTCTGAACTGTGACAAAGATTATTAGGAAATGAGAGAAGATGTCAGGAAATGAGTAAAGTGTTCACATGCTGTGCCTAGAAAGTCCACATGGCTGTGACTCTGTGAAATATAAATGTGCAATCATCAGGTAAGAAAATTTACAGCCTGAAACTTTTCTATGGGGTAAATCCCTGCAGCAAAGGACAAAGGAGTGGAATTACGGAGATCCTATGGTTCCTAGCTGGAGGTGCAGTGCTAAACCAAACTCAACACCTTAGTAGGGTAGGGGAGGGTGCACATACCTTTGTGGTATTTACAAAAAAAAAAAAAATAAGGCAACTTTAGCTGCAAAGGTGAAGATGTTTACTGTGATGTGCAGGTACTAGATGTTCTGGTGGAGAAAGGAGAGTGTCCTCCCCAGACACTCTTCTTGAGTGTGCTGTGAATGGCTGTGATGCTGCGCCCTCTCCACATCACACCTCACATTCAGCCCTCGTGAGGACTCAAGATGCAAAGAGAAGAGAGCAAAGGAAAATCTCTCAGGGGAAATGGCAGGGATCCTATGACATAAAACTGGCCTGGATAAAGTATTCAAAAGTGCTTGATAGGAAAGAGCCAAATAGGATCTAATATTCTCTTAATGAGGCAATTTAACTGCCTGTAATTCTGTGTCCTGTGCATTGTGCTCTCCCAGCACAGAAGTTCAAAGGGTTGTCACAACAGGCCCTCAAAGGAGAGTTTTTTTTAATGAGTGGGATTTCTTAGGGACTCAGTATGGGGCAGATATGCTGAGGAGAAGAGAAAAAAGGAAAACGTAGGATACACTGAAAAATTGGTCATCAAGCTGGATCATTCACTGAGCTATATTGCTGCCGACTGTAAAGCAGCACTAAAATCAGTTATGTTCTCCCATAGACCATGGTCACTTCTGGTTTAAGAGGGGATGAGATCCAAATTTAGTTTGACATCTTTAGCAAAGGGACTTTGGAAGGTTTCATCTGTTCTGCTCCCCCATGAGCAAATGTTTCCTCACCATGAAAGGACAATAAGGCTTTTCCAGTGTAACCTGAAGGGAAGACCTGAATTCAATTAACTGGCAGAGAAAATGTTCTCTCTCTCCCCCGCTCTCTCCCTCTCTCTCCTATTTCCTTAAGACAGTGTCTGTCCTTACGGTTGAAGGTCGCCCGTAGAATGCGAGTCAGGGGAAAGGTACAGAGCAAGGGAGGCTCATGCTGTGGTGCTGCCGCCTCGGCAACCTCCGCAAACATCAATTGTACAGAGAACAGCAACTGTTTCCAATAGGTTAAAAAATAAAGCCTAGTTATTTAATTTAGCGGACATGATAGGTGGGTCAATATCTATCACTCCGTCCCCATCTTTCTTCCCCACCCCTCAGGTCTCTAAGGGCAAAGGTTTAAGTCCCAGCTGAGAAAACAGGGCATGCTTCATTTAGTAGCACCGCAGCAGGGCTGCCGGGGAAGTCATGCTTCTGATGAGACATTAAATCAAGGTAAGCACTAATCTCATGGACATCACTGCTTAAGAAGCACAGGAAGAAAAAAAGAACAAAATTTTCATGGCTCTTGTGCTTTGACCCTCACTACAGTGTGATTCAAAATGTATGTGGGATGGCAGGCATCAAGTTTTCCGACTGCCTGCTTCTGCTTCTTTTTTTACCATTTGCTCTACGGGAGATTTTTTGTGTAGAAAGGGGTTCTGTTAAACAAAATCTTCATTAACGAGAGCAAGTAGACATCACCCCAAAACCCTATTTAGCATCCAAGTCACCAGACTATCCTCTTTTCCTCTTTGCAGCCCTCACTCCAGTCCTCCTTGCCCTACAACCCCCTCTTTCCTTCCACTGTCCCAGCACGTGTGTCTCCCCAGTCCCATGCCTCAGCCATCATCAGCCATTTTTTCTAGCTGGTGATTTCAAATCCCACTAGAAGGTCTGCAGCTCAGGTCAGGCTGAACCTGCATATCTGAACAGCGACTTATTTCTTTTAGGAGCAAGAAGCAACAAAGAAGACAGCTGCACTATTTCAGCCTATTCTCCTTTCTTTCCCAACCAGCCCCCAAACCCTCTCCCTGCACAGGCATGATTTTCTCTTTGAAAAAATCTTGGTGCACCTGGTAATTGCTGGATCCTGAGACTAATGGCTCAATGATAATTATCTTGTTTTTCCATGCTTTACACTAATTCTTGTTTATTAAAATTGCTGCTCTGTGAGAGAGACTGAGCTGTCCCAAAGACATACAAGGAAGACAAGTATTTACGGCCACCAATGTCCTTACATAGGCTTCATCACTTTCTTTAGCTGTGAGCAAAGAGAGCAGAGGACAGCAGGTTAGATCCTGTCTGGATAAATAAACAACAAATTATTTGGATTGTCCTCTCCAGTTTCCCTTGTTTTCTGTAAAAAAAAGAACGAACCAACCAAATAAACAAACAAAACTCCAAGCAGTAATTCAGCCCTATTTTTATGTTTATTACAGGTTCCAGGCAAAAAATCACATCCAGCAAATTCTGCAACTGATCATGCCAAAAATAGAGATGAAAACATTAAAATATTTAGTCCTATGCTTCATTTAGTCTTAGATCCAAAGGATTCTTCCAACAGCCTTTGCTGCCCCTGGTGTGGTTCTCCTCTCACTTTGATGCCAGCAGGTGTCATAGTCAAAATGTGCTACCCAGACACAGTCACTGGAATGAGCACCAGTTGCACTGGGAAGGAGGGATCCGTGATTTCCCAGTGGGGTGAAGAACCCATATCCAGACCCAGTTTGTTCCTTGGGGCTGGCTGAAAGATGGAGGCAAGCTACCAGACAGGGCCCCACCTCTGAACGAGGTACATGTGCAGTGACAGGGCACAGGTACTGCTCTGCCCACCACAGGTGACAAAGGTCCACGTGTGACAGCACAGGCCCGGCGCAGGCACAGCTGTGGCCTCTGACAAGCACCACCCCAGTGATGGGCACTTTCTTCTAGGGAGTCATGCCTCCACCATGAGGAATTAACAGACACATCCAAAGCCAAAGCTGCTGATTTCATTAGACTTAATCCAGGGGTGAGTTTCTCTCTGCATGCCAAGCAAGCCATTGAACATATTTAAAAGTTCCCTTTGATGAAGTCCCTTCAGTTAAGTCTCTTCACAACTCCCCGTCTCCCTAAACTCCTTGGACGGGCCACATTAACCTCTGAAGCGCCTTAGACTTGTTCCTGGAGCCCCTCCATCTGGCTTTTAGCACTTTCCAGCCTCACAAACTGCTCATGCAGAAACCCTGCACTGGCTATTTACCGAGTCCCAAGACTTCTCTTGCTGAAACCTTGCAGATGCCACAGGTTCATCCACTTCCTGAGAGCCTCTCTCTGCTGGAGCCCTCACAGCTCACACCTTAATTCAGCTCTTCTTTTCCCTTTTAACTTAACCTGCAGAGGACCTTCATGCATACACTTCAGGGACATCGAGATATCTTCCTCCATCCTGGACCTCTCCAAAGTTTTTATTCTCATGTCTTTGTCCCCCACAACCTCTTTAAGGTTGGTTTATATTCATCAGACTCCATGCCAAAATCTTCTCCGCGACTTGTGTTACTAACTTACCCTTGCTAATACGGCTTCTGTCCTCACCTCGTCCAAGCCAGACACACAAGAGTCACCCTGGGCACTCTCCCATTGCAGAATGTGGCTGATTTCTTTAGCAACATCCTTTATCCTTTGCATCTGCCACTTTTAAATCCTTCCCAGATCCACTGTTACTTGCAGTAAAATTATCTCCCATCTTCATGGTGAATTTGTAATTTTTCCTTCCTTCAGTAATCCCATCTCTGAAGGCCTGCTCCAGGACGTACAACCATGTCCTACCAGGGCAAAATGGTATCTAGAAGAACCAGAATGTCAGGCAGGAGAGAGCCCAGTGAGATTCTCTGACAAGTCGGAAAAACCACAGGGAAAGTTTTTGAAACCCCTGAGAAGTCTTGGGAGCTTTAAGCATCTCTCCAGTGATTCCTCCTGCCTGGCTGAGCAGTCAGACATTTGACTCAGGAAAAGCACTGACTGATTCCCTTGGGATCCATGCCCAGGCCTCTCAGTAGAGGGGCTTGGCTCTGAAGGTCCAAGGGTACCCACATGTAGAATTCACATGCCTCTTCATTCCCACCTGCCTCTGCCAGAGAAGGATACCATGAAATGACTTTGGCTGAATTATTTAGTGCTGCAGAAGTCTTTTCTCCTGGGTTTGCAACAGCAAGCTTAATATACACTCCCCCTTCCCTACATTTATCCGGCCCTCTGGGACTCCAAAGCCTTTGAGGCATTACGTGTGTCAGTGGCTGACTTTGCACAGATGACAGGGCAGCGGACTGAACGTGAGCAAGTGTCTTCACGCAGCTCTGCATGACGTGAACCTGTTCTGCCCGTGTCTGTGCAGGCGCGCTCTCGGAAACAAAAGCTCGGGCAGCCGAGCGTCCCCTCTCCCATCCTAGAGCGGGCACACCCACGCTCCGCTTCGCGGCTCCTCCGCCGGCAGCTCCTCTCCCATTCACATTCGTAGCCATGCCCACGGACACACTCCGTGCACACAGATCCGCTCCTTTCCTCACGGGCACACCCACTCCCTCACATGCGCTCTGCCTTTGTCTTGCCTTTCACAGCCACGGACGCTCTCCATCTCCGAGCTACCACACCCCACTCCACCCCCCCCCCCCCATAGATCTTCAGCTCCCGAGATGAAAGGAGCTTTTCCTACCTACGAAGAAAGGTTACTGCTCCTTTTGAAAAATAAATTTCAATTTTTTTAAAATCTTTTCTGATGAGCCACGGAAAGGCAGAGACTCGAGCCGCCTTATGGTGCAGACACTGTGCTCGTGCTGAGGCGGTCCAGAGCACTTTTACCCTGCAGAATAGCAGCAGATCCTTTGGTGAAGGATCAGGATGGCCGTTCATTAAGAGAATAATAAAACAGCGCCAAATATTCGTCACTGCACTGCAGCAAGAAGTGAGCAAAATGGGGATTCGGAGCCCTTTTCCGCTACGAGAGAAAAAATGTGCCGGTATTGCCTCCCAAGGGCTGCGGATGCGGTTGCCATAGCAACGCTACATCTGAGTCAGAACTATTAAGGATCACCATGGCAACAAGTGTCTCAGTTGCCATTTCCAGAGATCTGACTGGGTTTGGACTGGAACCATGACACCCCAGGAAAGGGGCAGGGTGGGAACCATCGCCCGGCGGGTCCTGGGCGGGGGTAACTGCTCTGAGCCCTCCGAGCCACACTCGCTCCGGGGCACCTCCCTCCTACATCCCGAGATCCCTGCCCCGCCACCGCCGGGTTCGATGGAGCCACAGCGTTGGTGCAGCGGCCTCGGCACTCAAACTGGAACCTGCCGGTGTCGTGCCCCACGCCGGCCCCCAAGATGAGGCAGAGGCAGGGTTCAGGGCGGCTGCGGTGAGCTGACATTCCCTGCAAAGCCTCGCTAACAAGCAGATTTTTTTTTAACCCGTAAACTCCAGACAAAGGAGGAAACAAAGCTCCCTGCTGTCTGCCGGCTCTCACCCTCCCCTCCGCGCAGGAGCCTTCATGCTCCTGTGAATATTGAGCGGAGACAGAAGCCCGGAGGGATTTGCATTTCACACTTGCCAGCAAATGAGCAACAGGAAGATCACACCGAGACCCCGGCACGGTGCTATTACCAATATGTGCACTAGTCATCCACTCACTGCAGAGGCTGAAATTGCTCCTTTCTCTCCGCCGCTGTGGAGAGGGAGCAGGCGCTGTCTCCGTGGTGGCGATGTCAGCGCTGTCCGAGGGCAGGGGCGCGGCGCGCCTGGGTCGCTGGTGCGGCGGGGCGGCCCTGCTGTGTGTGCGCCGTGCCAGGCACACGGGGCCGTGCGGAGAACGGCCCGCGTTCCGCACAGCGAGGGGTGCCACTGCTGCACGGGCTGGCGCTCGGGCTCGGGCAGCCAGTACAGAGACGTGCCCTGGAAACGCCCGCAGAGCTTTTAGCACCACCGTGTTTCCCCGTGGGAAGTTAGGCGAGGGGGGCGCAGACTCTGGCCTGCACATAAGGGAGGGAAGCATCTCCGAGATGTTATGAGCAGTTCTCTTCCTTCTATGTCCAAAGTGATTCTCACCACTCTGTGTTTGTAAGACCATCTGAGATGCTGGCAACACAGCTCTGTCAGAAAATACATGATAATCTCGTTTCTTAGTCCATGCAAAGCATTAAGCACACCTAAGTAGCTGGACTTTGCCTGCCCTGCCTTTCTTTCTCAGTGCTCAGTCTCTGCCCTACCCTCCCCACAAACACAAATCCTCCACACACAACACCTTCATACCAGGGAGTGCTTGTTGTAAAATGTGCTCTTTTGGGAATACATCACCTACAAGGCAGAGAAGGCATAGTTTTACGTGACAAGGGCTGCCCAGGTGTATAGGGTCTCCTACTGGTCCATTAGGCTGGTAGGAATGCCTGCACATTCCCACATGCCTCTGGCCTGTGTTGAGGACAGATGTCTATTGATAAAGTCTGCTGAAGATCAGCCTGCATCCTTCAGAAACCAGATGTGTCACAGCCAGATGCGGTAGTGGGTCCCTAACAACTGGGACAGTGCCAGGTCATCTGTTACTCTGTTCTGAGCCAGGGGGACAAGCACAGCACAGGATGTGGAATGCTGCTTCCTACAGGACCAGGTTTTGTGATCCTGCCACTCCTGGTGTCACTTTTTCTCATGCCTCACACAGGTCTGGCTGATTCAATGATCCCTCTCTTCTGTTACCAGAAAAGAGCAGCAATACTGCCCCCCTTCCTCTTCCTCCTCCTTGCATCATCCTACCTCTCTGAATTCTGGTGTAACATCCTGCCAGTTGCTCTCGCACACCACTGACCCCTAACAGGCCCAGACACACCTGCTCCACTAGAAAGGCACCTTTTGTTTATTTTTTTTTCTTTGTGAAAACATTATGTTTCAGGAAACAGGAGGCAGAGTGAGGTGCTTGTTGCTCCTATTTGTCGCTACTGAACCTGCCTTTACCTTTGAGCTCTTTCAAGCCCAGTTGTAAGGCAGCTCCCTGCTGGCAGCCCTCTCGCCTGCAGCTATTGCAATTTGAGTGAGCTGTCTTTTGAGACATTTTCCGACTGTGGTAACTAAATTAACAGGACACTGGCAAAGCCGTAGCTGCTGTAGATCAGAGCACTGGTCGGAAGAATCAGTAGCAAACACCCTCCTGCACAGAAGAAGACTGCCACTTGGGACTTTGAAAATGGGCGAGCAGGGAGCAGTTGATCTCACAGTTGGCACCTGAAATGAAGCAGATCTTTAAGGTCCTTGAACGACTGCCACCTGCTTTCCTCAAAACAAGATACAGGAGGAAGAAAGGCGGGGGTGGGGCTAGCCAGGGCACCGGGGGATTCCCGTCTTCAACACCATTTGTCTGCTTGTTTCTTCAGTGCTTTGGGCCAGACCAAGCTGCCAACTGCTTTTCCCTGAAATAATGGGAGTTTGCTTCTGAAACAGAAATGCCAGTTTAAAGCTTGCCTCGCTCTCCTGTCTCCAAAAAGATGCTTAGCTCCTGGTTCTTTGTATTTTCTGAGTTTTCATGAACTTTTTTCTTGTGACAGGTGTTTCTTTTTCTCTTATGCGAAAGGGAGAAGTAGAGAAGAGTCCTGATGAAAAGGTAATGCCCTGTTCTTGCCCCCAGCAGCAGTGCCAGGGAGTGAGCAGGGAATTGTGCCATCCCTTCTATTTCTGTAATCACCCTGGCAGGACTCTAGGCTTGGATTAGGAGTTTACAGTCCTTCCCCATCCTGCTTTTTCACATTAATTCATTCATTTTTTTCATTAATAGATGGTGTGCACAACACTGGCAGTAGAGCTGATGAGTTCTCAATACATGCAGATAGCTGGTTTTAGTTCTGATTTTAAAAAAGCCCCCACCAAAATCTCTGCCTCAAAAAGCCAAGAAAAAACATAGCCTTATGATGACATTTTTCTAAGTAAATAGGTCAGCAGATTTAACAAATGGATCTGAGGTTCCTAAGTCACTTAAGGAAATTTTATTTCATCACAAATCACTTTTACTTCAGCAGGGCAGAGGTGGAAGATGTTTTCAGGGTAAGGAAGATTCTTCTTTTTCATTAAACAGCGTGGCGAGTTGACCTTGGCTGGACACCAGATGCCCACCAAAGCTGCTCTGTCACTCCCCTTCTCAGCTGGAAAGGGGGAGAAAAATACACCAAAAGGCTCGTGGGTTAAGGATGAGGAGAGGTCACTCACTAATTACTGTCATAGGCAAAACAGACTCAACTTGGGGAAAATGAATTTAATTTATTACCAAACAAATCAGAGTAGGGAAACAGGTAATAAAACAGAACCTTAAAACACCTTAAGTTCACTCCCAATTTTTTCTCCCTCCTCCTCACAGTGGTGCAGGGGCACTGGAATGGGGTTTGCAACTGGTTCATCACATGTTGTATCTGCTGCTCCTTCCTCCTCATGGGGAGGACTCCTCACACTCTCACCCTCTGAGTGTGGAGTCCCTCCCACAGGCTGAAGTTCTTCATGAACTGCTCCAGCGTGGGTCCCATCCCACGGGGTGCAGTCCTTCAGGAACAGGCTGCTCCAGTGCGAGTCCCCAAGGGGTCACAAGCCCTGCCAGCAAGCCTGCTTCAGCTTGGGCTCCTCTCTCCATGAGGCCTCAGGTCCTGCCAGGAGCCTGCTCCAGCGTGGGCTCCCCACGAGGTCACAGCCTCCTTTGGGCATCCATGTGCTCCACTGTGAGGTTCTCCAGGGGCTGCAGGTGGATATCTGGTCCACCATGGATGTCCTTGGGCTGCAGGGGAGTCTCTGTTCCAGCACCTGGAGCACCTCCTCCCCCATCTCTTTTACTCCTCCTGGTGTCTCTCTCACAGAATTGTTTCTCTCACATATTCTCACTCCTCTTTCCCAGCTGCTGCTGCACAGAAGTTTTTTCCCCTTCTTAAATGCGTTATCCCAGAGGTTTTACCACCATCATTGAGGAGCTCAGCTTTGACTAGTGGTGGGTCCATCTTGGTGCTGGCTGGCATTGGCTCCACTGGATGCAGAGGAAGCTTCTAGCATGTTCTTACAGAAGCCACTCCTGTAGGCCCTCCACTACCAAAGCCTTGCTACACAAACCCAATACAGTTACTTGTGTTATCATTAATCCTGAGAGTGAACGCACCTATTTAGTTGATTCAAGGCCATTCACAATTCACTTTTTGTCTGAGATTTCATTCCAGGTAATCTTCTAACTGACAGTTCTGTGTCCAGCAGTCACACAAAAAGCTATTCACATCGTTCCCTACAGATGGGTGCATACATGCTGATGTAACAGACCTATCAAACGTCATCCTCTTCCATTTCAGTGCGAGAAAGAAAAGGACAAGCTCTACTCAAAGTCTCAAATCATTTCCTGGCAGATTTAAGGCCAAATAGCAGGACTCTTCCACTCTTCAGACAAAAAGAAGAAATCAGGGTCAAACAGCAACTGAGTGTGGCCCCTCTCCTGCTTCCCCACTGCAGGTGTCTGTGCCCACACGCGCAGCCCAAAGCGTGTGACGGGGCAGGGCAGCTTTGTGCAGACATTTGCAATATTGATACAAATATGTGGCAAATTATCCTCCTCTAATGACAAAATGAGGCTGTTCTCACTTATGAGTCACCTTTTTTTTCATGTATATATCCCCATGTGTTTGTTTTCTTGTATTAGAGGAATAACAGCATACCCGCTGGCCAGAAAGCCAAGTGCCTCAAAATAGCACTGAGACGGGTCTGGCTTGCTCAGAGCCTGCTGCTCCTTCAGTTGTTCCCAGACACTTTTGAGGAGCTGGAAAACACTGTGTAGCATCTAGGGGTATAAAAAAGCAGTGCAGTTGTCTCCCACCAAGTTTGGTATCTGGATCCAGCCTGCAACAGCATAGTGGGCTGGGGGCAGTAGGCATGGCACTTTGTCTTTCCTGCTTTCAGCTGCTTCATCCCAAAAATGTTCGCCTCACTCAGCTCCTGAGAAGAAATTAAATACCACAGGGACCAGCTGGCATTCTCCCACTCCTCCACGGACACAGCCACTAGACAAGCAATTTATTTCATGTGCCCACGCCAGGACTGAAGGAGGCTGCACAGAGGCTCTGTGCCATGGCTTGGCCCTCTCTGCATCCTTGAAGCTCACCTTACCTTCGACTCCTGTTCATCCCAGAACAACTTTATAAGGACATGGAATAATTGTAGCATGAGCCCAAGCCAGCTGTTCAGATCTGACCCTCTTCTCTCTTCAGTCCTTGCTTAGCCCCATGGAAACCTCTGACTTAGGGATGCTCCTGCCCTCTGTTCAGACTCCTGAGAGGCTGTTGCTGGCTCCAAGATTCCCAGTTCCTCAGAAGGGACCCTGGGACTACAATGAATCATGACTCTTGGGTGTCAGACCTTTTTCTATGAGGGAAGAGAAAGAGAGGGTCAAAAAAAAGTCCTGACTGGTGGATATTTTTTGCTGTTGTGGCTGAGTCCTTATTAAGTATTGACTAAGGCAAGCAAGCTGGAGGATTTTCAAAGGATTTTCCATTCAAATCAGTACACAAAGGCTTTATTACCAGTCCCAATGCCGGAAAATCATGTCAGGCCCTATCAAAATCATGACAAGTGGCTTAAATCATGAGTTTAAAAATAGATGTGTTAGCTTATTATTATTTGCATTATGGTTTCTGAATCATTAGGTTAAACTGGCATCAAGTTCTTTGTGTTCCTCCATGTCTGAAACTCTAAAAACACTCTAAAAATACTAATAACCCCCCTGAGATCCTCAAATAGTCACATTTCTCTAGAGTATGATCTTCGTGGGAAAAAAAAAGCAACATACACTGTCATAAGAACCCTGCTAAAGCCATGAGAACTGCCAACTTCTTTCTTCTCCTCAAGGGTTTAAAATACATGTTTTATCTGTTCATGTCTGACAGACAAAAATACAATGCTGTGATAAAGCAGCACAAAGGCCAGGTTTACTTTTAGAAGAAAGTAACGCTTCCAATTATTTAGGTGTTGGCAGAGAGCCCAAAGATGCTGCTGGTAGCCCTGCTACCAACAAACCTCCAAGCAACCATATTTTCTGCACACTGCTTAGGATCCCTCTTTTTAACAGACACAATGGATCAGAACCTGAAGTGCCTATACTGGTACTGGATGAGCTATGTCCAGACCCAGAAGCAGCCCAGCCCTCATGACAGAATCACAGAACAGCTTGGGTTGGAAAGAACCTTAAAGATCATGTAGTTCCAACCTCCCTGGCATGAGCAGGGATGTTGCTACAGGCAACGCTGCTTCTCTGCTGTGGGAAGGGGCACCTTCCACTGGACGAGGTCACTCAAAGCCCCCCATGACAAAGCTATGCCCAGGGGTGCTGCCTCGCCACCAGCAGCCAAGCACCCTCCTTTTATGGCACTCCTCGCCTGAGCCAACACAGCAACACAGTTTTAAGGCATCAGATCAGCATTTAATTAGAACAAGTGTCACTTGCTTCTGCTCTCTGTCACTCCTCGTGGCCTTGAGCCACTCATACATGACTTTCTTACAGTCAGCCCTGAAAACCATCCTTTCCCATAAGGCTGGACAAAAGTCCCATACGGATGCATCATAGTGGCAGGGAGGGAAGGGAAGGAGGCTATGGCTGATGACAGAAAGGAGGAACAGAGACACATGGATGGTGAACATCAAGTAGTGACTTTTTGAGTCTACCTGCAGCATTTTTAGCTGTAAAGCCCAGAGGGCTGACTAAGACTCAGACAAGCCACCAGCTGTGTCAGCAAAGCAAAAACATAGTGACAGTGGTGGATGCCTCAGAAGGAAGGAGGGAAAGCCGATTTCATCTTGCTACCATTCATGGAGCTCTGTCTCTAATGTGGCCATGGACACCCATGCAGACATTGTAAACCCTGGATACACATGCTGGCTGTCTTCTCTCTTACATGTGTCCGTCTCCTGGGGGACTGGAGCCCTTCAGTGTAAATTTGGATTTCAGCTCTTGCCTCTTATTGAGTTGTAGATGGGCCACGCTGTCCTTCAGGTGTGTTACCTCCTCCAGGCTGGATGTATCCCATTCAGAGTCCCTCAGGCAGCAGCCTCCCTGCCACCATCCCTCCTGACAAAGCATCCCTGAGGATGGATGGCCTGGCATTTTCTGTAGCAGCGGTGCTGTCCCCAGCAGATGTCAGGCTCACACCTCAGTCTTGAGGGGACATTTCAGGGCTGGGGCTGAACAACCAGGCTCATGTTAACTCATCATCACCCAGCCTTCCCACAAAGTGTGGAAACATTAGCGCATCCAGATGCAGCAGGCACTTGCTGCCCCTTCATACCAGCCAACACTGGAGCTCAGGTGCTTGTTTATTTTTAACATAGCCCTTCTGGCAATTTAAAACAGGAGACAGTCAGAGAGCAGGTTACCTTTCAAACACAGGTTTCCTGATCTGAGGCAAATCATGCACCCATTGCTGGCTACCTGGGCTTTGTGTGGGCAGAGATCAGAGACCTGCCACCAGGTTTGGTAAATGTGGGTGGAGCAGGCTGGTGAGGAGACTTCAACGGGTGCCGACAGCTGGTGCAGCTAAAGGAAGGACCCTGGGGAACTCAGAGATACGAGAAGGGCTGAGACGAGCTGCTGGGGGGTGCAAGCACTGGAAAATAAGAAATGCTGAGAGAACCAGCTGGGGGAGGTTAATAAAGCCTGCCTGTCAGGGGAACTATCTGACAGGCAGACAGCCAGAGGAGGGGAAAAAACAGCTCACTCGAGTCCACGGACCCATAACTGGGTTATGGAGCTATGTAATCCACTTAAGCTCTAAAACTGTCCTGCCTCCCTCCCCCAACCTTTACTCTCCTCTTCTGTACCTCTAATATTCAGAAATGTTTCCTCGAAGCTTTGCAGGAAGTCTTGACAGTGGTTCAATTTGATTAGCGCTAGCTGTGGAGTTTTCCCAGAGGATCTCGGGAAGTGCAGAGATACATACCCCTGAGAAACCTGCAGGGTATAGACGAGCTCACACACTGCCTGCAGCACAGGAGAGACCTGCTCTGTAAGAGGGGCACGCACACCAGCACAGACACAGGGGTGGGGTTTTTTTAACCTGCATTAGGAAATATATGTGGACACTTAATGCAGTTTATTCAAAACCAGCTGTCTTCTCCATTATACATCATTCACCCTGAGAGAGATTAGAGAAGCACAAGACGCAAAAGGCCTCTTAGATCATCTAGCCCATCACCCCACAAATGAAGAATTAATCCCATTAAGGACCACTGTTGGCTTCGGTGGCTTCAAGATTTGGTCCTAATTGCACAAACACAAAGCCATTACAAGACTGCAGTCTGACAGAGAAGCTTTCTTTTTTACAGGGTATATAATTTCTTTAATTAAAGAGGCTTATCTGCATGCTAATACTTAGAAAAATATTGTCCACTTCTATTCTCATTTCAATCTGATACCCTGGTGCGCTGGATATAAGCGGGAGGTGAGAATGTGCAAAGACGTGCATGCACTGTGAGATCAACAATGCACAGGCAGATCAAAAAGACAGGTCCTTGCCCATGAGGGGATTATAATCTAATTTATTATAGGGATTGCAGCGGCGCATTACAAGCAAAAAAAAAAAAAAAAAAAATTCATTTTGTAGGAAGGATCAGGAATGCAGCATCAAACCCTGATCAAGAAGGGAGGGGTCCACACTGATTTTCACATGCTTTGGATCAGCAGCCTACAATAGCTGAACTCATTGCAGGCTATACACGCATTTTGTTTGCTCTCTAATAATTAATTCAGAAAGGACATTCAGTCAGGGAGGGGGACTGGATGAGAAATGTTCCTGAGAGCTGTCTGGAAAAAATAAGCAAGAAGGGATTTACGGAATGCGAGGGATAGAGTCCAGAAGGTTGTCTCCTGTAGCAGGGGTGCAGTGGGAGAGGGTAAGAGGGCCAGTAGGAAGAAGAGGACAAGACTGAATGCATTGACAGTGTCAAGGACACAACTGGCGACGGACCACAGGGTGGGAAAATGTGCAAAGAAGCCCCTTAAGAGAAGATCAATATAGAAGCAAAATGCAAAACTCAAGGAAGGAATACATACCTGGGGAATCAAGCTACCACTGCTGTTTCTTCCTCCTCCTGCATATTGCAAATAACAACTAAAAGCTCAAAATCTTTGTGTACTGATTAAACTTATTATAAAACGACAGCAAGAATAGGAACAAATTATCAAACTCAACTTGCATTTGCAAGTTTTTAGTGGATAAACACCTTGGTCATCTTCCTCGGTAAAAAAAAAGTGTGCCACCATTGATCAATGCTAATGGCTTTCAATAAAGGCTAATTAAGTTATGCTCTAAGATTGGACAGAGCATAAGCCAAGTCCCAAGCATGCCCTAAAGCCAGTCTGAGGGGAAAAGAAAAAGGGAACGTACCCGTATGAAGCTACAGGGGATTATTTCACCTACTGCAGTCTTTAATAAGACTATCAATCAGCCAGGAGGGATGTTTATCCCTGTCTCCCAACATATCATACAGAGGCATTCATTCCCCAGACATGAGCAAATAATGAATTGTTCTTTGAACCAAGAGGAAGATGAGGCCCATCTAGTCACCACCTCAATCAAAATGGAAAGCACCAAGCAAAAAAATATAACCCAAGGCAAGACAGGAGAGGAAAACAGATTAAATATATGTATAAATATTCATACGTAATAAGAGATGGGATTGGAACAAAAGAATAAGCCTTAACAGACCTAAAGGACAAACCAAGAGATTTCTTGGAGTTGCTAATGGGAGAGACAGTAAATTGTTACTGGCATCTTAACTTCTGCTGAACATCAGTGTAATAAGTGAAGCAAGAAGTGGGAGCCAAGACCCCAGAAATCAGAGCTGTCTCTGCTGTCTCACTGCTTAAACTACTGAGACATTAAAGGAGACCCTCAGCTTTATTTAACAAAAAAATTTAAAAATTGAAAAAGCATCTGCCCTTCATTGTTGCAGATAAAAGCTTGGAAACACAAAGCAATTGCACCCTAAAGGCAAGTGAAATGAACTCAAACCTTGTCATTTCAAAATACATGATTAGCTTGAAGTCTCAGGACTGATCTCTGGGGGGACACTCACAGTTTCCAGTTTTGTGAGTGCTTAGGACTGAAAAAGAGGTGCTCAGAGGTGGGGACACTTCCTTCTGCACAGCACTTAGACCAGATAGCGACAAAAGATGGAGGTGAGAGACAGGTAAAAGAGACATTTGTCTTGTTAAATACAGGCAACTGTGATATTTACAACACCCTTAATATTTGTTTTGGCTCTTCTCAGCCCCTTCTACACAGCAGTCTACAACCCCCAAAGGGGATCAGAGTACTCAGAAGATCTGTAGTAGCTTGCACCTATATATGCGTGTGTGACTTCACTCTTCAGAAGCTTCTATATGCATTATATTCACTTCCATGTCCAGCCACACTTGCAGAGATAATACCTTGACTTTGCTGATGGTGAAATCGTTGAAACTTTCATTTAAAGAGTGGCACATGAAGAAGCAAAGGATAATAGTTTTTAAGCAAAAACAGATTAAAAGTGATGCAGCTATTGAGCTTCCTAGTGCAAGCTCTCCTACTTCAAACTGCAAAGAATAGTGGCCATTAGTGGTGCATTGCATATTACACCAGGAAAACGTGCTTGAGATGCAGACCGAGTTATTTTACTATTCAGTTCATTTTTGTTACTGATCTTTACTTTTTAACCGTTCTAGCGCTAACATCTTCATGTATAAATGGTCAGATCGATGGTTCAAACGCTGAAGTGACAAGCAATTATTTAAATTATCCTTACTCAAATGTTAATAAATCTTGTTTGTTCCCTTATCCTTATGAAATGTGGTATGCATGAGTGGTAATTAAAATGGGGGTCAGTGGAGGTGTGCACTTAGACAGAATGCAACTCTTGGTCCACACAAATTTAATACAGGGTCATTGAAGTAACAGAAAAGATAGTCACAACAATCTAAGGAAATCAGCAAGATAAGCTGTTGGAGAAAGCAATATATTTTCTTAGAATAGTTGATACAATTAAGAAAATGATAAAGCTTTCAGGCACACAAACACTTCTTATTGTCCTCCTTTCTCCTGCCCACAGTATCAGCCAGTCTAATAAAAGATATTGCAACTCCTTACAAGCCTTGCTTCATTTACAGAGAGATGAACTTGTGATCAGGTGAAAAAATGCGACAAGCAGGACTGGCCATGCGAGCAAACCGGATCCTGAATTATTGAAAGGCAACCATGTGGCTGCCACCCGAGCAAACAAAGAGGAACAATGAGAGAGGAAGTCAGAGGAGAAGCATCCATGGTCGTCTGTCTTTCAGCCCAGGTGCCTGTCTTTCATTTGTGTCCATGTTTATTAGTGGCTTAATAAAAGACATTGTTGATGTACATAGTCTCACATGCATTGCCTCTGTGCATGAGCTCACTCCCCCTTATTTTCTGATGTATGTCATCTAAAACTGGGGAAAACAAAATGGAGAATTGGTTAGGATTTGGCCTGTGTTCCTATCCGTGTCCGGCTTAGGCCTCAAGATGATGTAAACCGATGGAGACCCACTAAACTCAGGTGGGTCTGCTGAGTTACGCCAGTGAAGGATCCAACTTGTTTACTTATCAGCTGCTTATGTCTTACATGATGAATTGGTCCTGTACTGACAGTTAATAAAAGATGTATTTATGTAAATGAGAGAGAGAGCGCATGGTCTCCAATGTTAGAAAGGATTGTTTTCTCCACAAAATGTATCAGTTGAAAGACAGACAGACAGACAGAGGACATGTTTGTTTTGAAATATTGGGGCTTCCTGACATGAAAAACCATACAAGTTTTTTTTTTTCTTTTTTGGTACAACAAATGCAAACTTGTTATTAAAACAGAATTTTCATATGGCAAAAAAGTTGTTTTTTCAGGTTCTGCTGGAAAGCATTCAGCTTGGAGAAGGTATTGGATTCCCAAAGGCTTTTCTACTGTGGGTTTTTTCCCTTCAAACATGTCAGTTCATCTAATAAAAGAGACCTTCTCACCTAAAAACCTCATGTCACTTACACCTTTAAACATGCATACTACTTCTGTAACAGCTTGTATCAGCCATTCACTAATGATGGTTTATTAGCAGCAAGTGGAGTATAATATTCACCATCTTCACATATGTGAGAATTGCATATGCGTGTTGCAAATGCCTGAGAACATGCAAGATCAGCTGGTGTTCCTCCCCAAAAGGGAAACTATGAATCAGTCACAAATATACAGCTGCAACATAACGATAACTATTGTCCTTTCATTTTCCGTGACAACTGGAACACGGACACTGAACAGCAGGACAATGGAGTTGTGTCAACATGCAGGAGGATTTCAGAGTGCTTACAGATATGTCATCCTGGTCTGTTATGGAACACTAAACCTTTGGCATTTACAAGACTTTCTCAGTGGTTTGATTCTCTTTATTTTTGTCTTAATTGCTTCATCCCATCATTTCAGATGGTGTGAAAGGAATGCATTCAATGCTTGCAGAAAAAAAGGGGCTCTCTCAGGACTGTGGAGAATGGTCAGATTTCCCCAGGCTTCTCATTTGCTTTATTAATTCTTACTCCCTGCCATAAATACACACAAACCTGCACCTAAACATAAAATCTTCTACTTGTGTTACAGATGAGAAAAATGTTGTCAAGATATAGCAGGAAAAAAGCCTTTGGGATTTGTTATAGATATATACATTAACACAAGCATCTTCTCTGATTAAGGCTTCCCAGTGTATTTAGAGTTCGACCTCTTCTATATATTCATTCATACTACTGCTTACTCTGTAGTGCCTCTTTCTTTACTATTAGGCACTTTTCCATTATTGTCTTTAACAGAACATCTTGTGTTTCTTCTCATAATTAAAAGAAACACTCATCTCTCTTCCCTGGCCTTTTGGGACTTGAATGAGAAAGTGTCGCCCTACTTCTTTTCCCCATTGTTACTCTGGGTGCACAGTCGTCATCTCTAAATGCAGTTTAAGATCACTGATTCTGTATTTGGTAACAATCTGGCAGAATTTGGCACACTGCACAGGGGTGAGGTCATTTGGTAAAGCAGGGAATCCATGGGGATCTGTGGCTGTCTTGTTTGTTATTAATCTGTTCCTCCCAGGAACACTTTTGCTGTTTTAGCTTTTAATCTAAGAAATTTTTTGAGTACCATTCCTTTTCTGGACAGACGATTTTCTCCATTATCCTAAATATTGGTGCTACAGCCTCAGAATGACTTGTAGGGCTGATGTTGTAGGGCTGGTGAGTGGGACTGTGCTTTCATTTGCAAGCTGTATTTCTTGCCTGTTAGAGAGAGCACATCCAGCTCTTTGTGGGCTTAATGGTGGTGAGAAACATTTGCAACATCAGTCGTTTTGCACTGGGGCGTCCTTTGCCCTGTGCCAATAACACACAGATTCTCCCTCCTACCCGTTCACCTCCTGCACTGCTCATCTGTCATACCCAGCTAATAAACTCGAGGCACCTCCTGCCCTGATCATGGCCTTGCATATTTAAGTCATTAGAGCCATGCACTTGGCACACACTGGGGCTGTGGTGAAAGCTGATCATACAAGAAACGCAGCAATCATTCCGCAGCCAATGCTGTCTAGATCCCCATCCCGCTTTTATTTGAGTCCCTGCCACGGGAAGTATTGAACTGGACTAATGCACAGCAGAAAGTAAATGATTATTGAAAAACTGCTCAAGTTTTATCTAGCCACATATTAAATGATCTTGAATTTGGGGCAGAGATGGGCAAGGCAAGAAAACAAAGCAGCAAATGATCTGTCTGACAGGGCTTTGGAGTCGAGCCGCAAGAGTCAAGTCTCCGTGCTTATGTATGCGTGTTGTGGAGGGAGAGGGGAATGCACAAAGGGAGGGGCAGCCAGGCAAGGGGAATATATCTGTATGAGCTAATCTGTTTCTCTTGCTTTCCTCCTCCCCTCTCCATCTCCCTTTTCCTGCCTCTCTCTCCTGGGAGATGACTCACACCTGCTCTGCCCTGATACTACCATTTCCCATCAGAAGCACACAGCCCCTCTGAAGTCACCCAAGCTGTTCTGTGTTAGATCCCTGCATTGCTTACATCTGCTCTTTGGTGTGCAGGATTCAAACGCTGTGATGGGCAGCATGCCTGTAACTCAGCACAGACTCATGAAATCCAGCCACCTGCCTGTGACACACTGATGTCTTGATGGCATCCTGGGCTTCTGAGTACTCCATCCAAGTGGGAGCCCCATTTTAGGGTGGGTTGATGAACCTACTCTTTATCAGAGAGACCGGTCTTCATAAGGACCCAGGCAAAGCATTTATCAGTTGACATCAGGTTCTCAGATAGACAAATGACTTTTCAATTCCAAAGGTCTGAGTCATTTCATCTTCATCTGACCTTATTCCAGCTACACCTCCCACCTTGGCTGAAACAAACTATTTCACCTGCATACAAACAACCACAGTGGTGTCATCTAATGCTTTCTACACAGGATCCCAAAGTACTTTAAAAACATTAATGGATGAAGAGTCAGGACCTCATCACAATGTGGGTAACCATCATTTTAATTTATATTTTATGAAACTAAAGGCATAGAAATAATCAGCATCTTCCCCAAGGCTACATAACAAGTAGAGACAGAATATTGGAAAGGAATGGGGCAACATGGTCCAGCACTGTATTTGAGAGTCAAAACCATTCTTTAGATCAGTGAAAAGGATAAGCAAGCATTTTGCATCTGTTCTGCAAAGTTTTGCATCTCTAAGTCTCCCTGCGAGTTTCAGTTTCAAGTAAGGCTGTACACTTTAGGGACATTCAGTGATAATAACTGAATTTGGCCACCTTTGTGGCTCAAAACAAGGCTACAGACTGAACAACAGCTCAGGAAATCTCAGAGGCTTCTGGGTCCTGATGACCACTGAAATATCATATGGGACAAACTGCACATTATTTTGAAAGTCACCAAGAAGGCATTGTTCACCCTTATTATCCTGCAATTTGTTTTTCTTCTTTGTTGGGTACACATAAAATACCAATCACTGTAGTATCCAGAGGTGCTTACAGGTGTTATCAAAGACAGGAAAGACGGTTTGATTTGAGCTGTCAGCAGCAAATTCTCTATGTGCATAGATACTGCACTTATCCAGCACACACTTCTACAGCAGACAGCTAGAATTATCTTAAGAATATGACAAATGAAGGCGTGGTGGTTTTGCCTAACTAGGAAGATGTTTTCCTTCAGATGTGATCCCCGTACTGTGCTCTGACAGTTGCAAACTTAAGGTTGATCTCCAGAAGCCAGATATAAGGTGTGAGCCTTTTGTAGTGGCAGCTACAGTAGTTCCTGGAAGAGGCTTCCTGGGAGCATGAGTGTCCCCTTCAACCAGAGCTGTCCCTCCAGCACTTAGGGAAACTGGTGGCCAAGCCAGCTGCCCAACACAGCATGTATGATCTAATTTTTTGAAGTACTAAGAACTTTTACTGGCATAAACCTAGACTTGCAAAGAATCAGGAGAAAGAGGAATTTCCCTTCCCCTCAACACAAGCAAGGCAGCCATCCTTTCACAATTAAAAAAATCACGAGCATATGTCTGACTTCTTGCATAAGACAGTAAAATTACATCCACAGTCACATTTCACTCTCGTTTTCTTTGGGAAATATAATCCTGAAATAGAGCCTTGCCCTTTCGCAGTGATAATTTTCTTGCTCTGTTATAGGGGGGATAGAACAACAGTTCAGCACCGGTTTCCAAGAGGGCTTTTACATCTCTACAGAGGAAAGGAAGCATACTTTTCTTTCTAGAGATTTTTATCTCTGTTTGGTTCAGACATCCATTGTTCCAGATGTCACTGAAAGTCCCAGTAAAAGCCCTCTTTTATATATACTCCAGAGATTTTCTTCAAATCGACAGTCCCTCTCTGAGGGCCTGGATTTATACTCTGCCTTCTTCTCTGCCTCTCCTGGATGTCTGTTTTCTTTCTACCACTTTATTTAAGCTATCATGTACCTACTTCCTCAGCTTTCTACCGCCTAAAATGCTGCTTTGATTCATCTGTTTTGCTTCAGCTTTCACTCTGGCATTGATCAGCAGAGGCATTTGGGAACTACAAAATCTGCCTCATCCCTCCAGCTTAATACTGAGCACACTTAGTAGATGCATCTTATGCATCTTACCCAGCCTGTCCTGGTTTTGCCTGGCATAGAGTTAATTTTCTTCCTAGTAGCTGGTACAGTGCTGTGATTTGGATTCAGTATGAGAATAATGTTAATAACACATGGATGCTTTGGTTGTTGCTAAGCAGTGCTTACCCTAAGTCAGGGACTTTCCAGTTTCCCAAGCTCTGCCAGCGAGCAGGTGCACAAGGATCTTAAGTGTGATCACAGAGCACATACAGGAAAACCAAAGGATCAGCCCCAGCTAGCATGGGCTTAGAAGGCAGGTCCTGCCTGACCAACCCGATCTCTTTTTGTGATCAGGTGACGCGCCTGGTGGATGAGGGAAAGGCTGTGGGTGTTGTCTACCTGGATTTCAGCAAAGCCTTTGACGCTGTCTCCCACAGCACTATCCTGGAAAAGCTGTCACCCACAGCTTGGACAGGTGCACTCTTCACTTAACTAAACACTGGCTGGATGGCCAGACCCAGAGAGTAGTGGGAGATGGTGCTGCATCCAATTGGCATCTGCGCACTAGTGGTGTCCCCCAGGGATCAGTGTTGGGCCCAGTCCTGTTCAATACCTTTACTGATGATCTGGATGAGAGAATCAAGTCTACTCTTAGTAAATTCAGGGACAACACCAAGTTGGCTGTGAGTGTTGGTCTGCTGATCTGTTGATCTGGAGGGCAGGAAGGCTCTGCAGAGGGATCTGGATAGGCTGGATTGATGGGTCAAGACCAACAGTACGGGGTTCAACGAGACCAATTGCTGGGTCCTGTACTTTGGCCACAACAGCCCCATGGAGCTCTATGGGCTTGGGGCAGAGTGGCTGGAAAATGAATGGGTGGAAAAGGACCTGGCGATGCTGGTCAACAGCTGCTGAACATGAGCCAGTGTGTGCCCAGGTGGCCAAGAAGGCCAATGGCACCCTGACCTGTGTCAGCAATAGTGTGGCCAGCAGGACCAGGGCAGTGACTGTCCCCGTGTACTTGGCACTGGTACAGAGGCCACACCTTGAATCCTGTGTCCAGTTCTGGGCCCCTCACTGAAGAAGGACATTGAGGTGCTGGAGCAAGTCCAGAGAAGGGCAGCGAAGTTGGTGAAGGGTCTGGAATGCATTTCCTACGAGGAGTAGTTGAGGGAATGGGGGTTGTTTAGCCTGAAGAAGAGGAGGCTCAGGGGGACCTTATCACTCTCTGCAACTCCCTGAAAGGAGGCTGTAGCCAGATGGGGGTTGGCCTCTTCTCCCAGGCAACCAGTGACAGGATGAGAGAACACAAGCTGTGCCAGGGAAGGTTTAGATTGGAGATTAGGAACAATTTCTTCACAGAAAGGGTGGTTAGACATTGGAATGGGCTGCCCACAGAAGTGGTGGAGTCACCATCCCCTGGACATGTTTAAGGAGAGACTGGACGTGGCACTCAGGGTCTAGTTGACATGGTGGTGTTTGGTCCATGGTGGTGTTTGGATGAATTGAAATCATCAATGATTTCAGATATCTTTTCCAACCTAATTGATTCTGTGATTCTGTGATCTGTGAGGGAGCATTGCTGGGACAAATGACCCAAACTGGCCAAAGGGATATTCCACACCATAGAACATCATGCTCAGTATATAAATGGGGGAGTTGGCCAGGAGGGACTGATGGCTACTCAGAGATGGCCTGAGCATTGGTCAGCAGGTGGTGAGCAACTGCAACGTGCTTCACGTGTTTCTTCTGGATTTTATTCTCCCCTCTCTCTCCTTTTCATGACTATTACTATTATTATCATTAGTAGTAGTTTTATATTTTACTTTGTTTCAGTTATTAAAATGCTCTTAGCCCACGAGTTTTACTTTTTTCTGATACTTCTCCCCATCCTGTTGCAGGGGAATGGGTAGTGAATGAGTGGCTGCGTGACACACAGCCCCATTTACTCAGCTGCTTCAAAACACAGTGGAGAAGCAGTCAGGCATCACCTCTCAGGGAATAGTAGGGACTATGACAGCCAGGAAAATAACCCTTTGTAGTCCTGGTTTCCAAATCTCTTACAGGCATTTTAAATCTGGATTGGCTTTTATCATGTTCCTGGGCTATACAGCTTGTATCTCAGTTAAGAGAAACAAAGCCTTAAAGAACTGCTCCACATACTACCTGCCCACTGCTGAGATGGAAAACACTGGCCACATCTATACTTAGCTGACCCTCTGAGTCTCTGAGGTGCTCCCAAAAGCCCTCCCACACAGCCTGGGATCCCTTGTTCACATTTTGCTGATAAGCAATATGGTCCTGAGCTGGCCATGCATCACGTCCCCTTGCAGTCCATGATACTGGGGCCTGCAGGGAAGCATCCCACTCTCTTTCTTTACTTAAAAGGTCAGTCACTTGATGTCATCCAAGGCCCCTGGGGTAGGTGGAGGCTAGCAGTGCAAGTCTGGGTGACTGCAGCAGACTCACCGTGTGCTGGCATGTGCTTCAAGGCATATCCCCCTGTCCTAACTTTGACCCTCCTGCTACCAGCCATGGAGGTACTCAGTGCATAACCTCAGAGCTCAAACACACAGCTAGGCATTGTTTCTCAGCTGTCCCGCAGGGCTCTGTTGTCTCTGTTCTGTGTAAGTCAAGAAAGCACCATTTTGCTTTGCTGGAGCACTGAAATTCTGCTGTGCAGCAACAAGACAGCCCACCTTGCTGCCTGACCTGACATGGCCAGATTTTACTGTCCACCTGCTCCACACACACATTGACAGACACACACGATTAGTCCCTCTAAAATTCTAATCAAATGTGGCTGATTAACATTTAAATGCCACCACAAAAGCCTCTGTTGACCTGCACTTACACTGATCAATCTTTCCAAGAAAACTAAAACTCCAGCTTGCAGACGATGGAGCCTGGCCTCTGAAGATTGATTTCTGATGCTCTACCACATCTTTTTTTGGATTAACACCTTTGGACAGTGTCCCTGTGGCTCAGGTGGATAGCAGGACTGCACCTGCTCCCTCTTGGAGGAATCAGGAATGAAATAGCTTGTTCAGAAAGCATAGAGAGAAAAGTCCTTGACTTGTCTGGGATCATGGGATGGCTGAAAAATAAGAGTTCCAGTGGTGGTAGGAAAAAAGTATTTAAGTGGCAGGCTCGTGCTTTCTACTAAGTAATTATCTTGCTTTGGTCTTATGGGGCTAACATAGGAAGGGGAGATCTGATGCCTAAATTGTGGAATGCATTGGCATTGTCTAAAGACCCTATGCTTTCTGGCCACCAGTACCCGAAACTTCCTCTAGGAAATCCACACACTTTTTTATCTGCTTTTGTACCTGTTAACCTTTCTAGATCACCACATTGCCTTCATTTGCAGGCTGCTCATCACATCAGCTAGCAGCTGTGGCAAAGTGATCCTTACAGCAGGACTCGAGACAAAAGTCTGTGAACAAATACATTGCATCAAATGTGTACACATGGCCCTTACCTTTCAAAGTGGATCCATTAGTGTATGTTTCTTCTGGAAGTTTTACTTCAGAGAATGGCAGCCTGCAGTGGTTGAAAATGTTAGGACTTCCTAGGAGATGAACCAAGCAGAAAGCACAGACTATCTGCAGTCTATTGTAGAAATCCACAGTTTGTCCACATGTTGGAGACTGTCTGCTGCTCCGGCCTTCCCATCTCAGGAGGGCACATAGGAGAGCTGGAAAAGGTTCAGAGAGAGACAATGAGGTTGTATGGAAAAGCTTACATAAAAGGGATGACTAAGTAATCTTTAGCCTAGAAATGAGACATCTGATAGGACTGTAGAGTAGCAAGTGGCATGAAGGTGGCAGACACACACTGACTGGGACCTGTCTTTTCTGAAACAAGAACCTTGAGCACCAAATGAAGCCAGTAGATAGATGGTTCCAAAAAAACCCAAAGGAGGTACTTCTCTTAAAACACACAGTTGAACTGGGGAACTCCTTACCACAAGCTCTGTAGTGACTGTAGTTACATTTGGAGAGCGGCTGGACAAACTGGTGGATAATAAAATTCTTATAGACAATAAAATTCTTGTGGACAGAAAGGAGACCTAGTTCAGGAAGTCCCTGAGTTGGAAACAGAGCTGGAAGTACAGGCAGAGGTAGTGCTATGCATGCTTTCTCTATTCTGACACGTTCCTTCAGGTATCTGCTTTTGGCCAACATTGCTCTAAGCCAGTACTGTTGCTCTTATATTCCTCTGTCACATATGGGCCTCCCAAATCGAAACCATCAGCTTCCAGTCTACTACCAGCACCTTTCCCTGCATCAGGCAATATGTGAGAAAGAGCCTGATGGAGTTAAGAGCACCATTTTCAGAAGCAGAAAGAAGATTAAGGGAATGGCTACCTGGTGCAATGCAAGGCAGTATGGAGAAACCAAAATAGTGCTTAAGATATGGCTCACATATAGGAAGACAATAACAGAGCAGCACCAAGCAAGCCCTTGCAGCAATCACTGTCCACCTCCACCAGCCTTTAAAAACAAAAAAGAAAAGAAAAAGTTTGTTTTTGCTGGAAAGGAAGAGGATAAGCATCCGTATCACAGAAAAGCATGTGCTTTTAGTTGGAGCAATTTTAGTTACAGCTCCATGGGAGAAACCAAGACCTGGAAGCCTATGGAAAGAAACCTACAGCTCGACAGAAGAATCCCTGCAGCTGGGAAAGGCAGCCTTGGGTGATAAAACCCTTGGGTGTCCCATGTTTTGGTACTTTGGAGGGGCTGAAAGCAGACTGGATCAATAGCGTTGGCATCATATTTGCATTGTATTAATTTCATGCGTCTGTCTTCCTCTGGTGGCCTGTCTGGGAAAAATATAGGAGTTTTTCCCCCTTTTCATACCTTAGTTGTCTGTAGAATGAGAGAAGAATTAACACTGCCTGTAACCAGAGGCTCAATGCAGGCAGTGCATGTTGTCATGCCTACCTGCACTGAATTTTCTGTTAGCTGGCTGGTATGTTTTCCACACACGCACTCAAGGTTAAACTGATCTCTGGATTCAGGAACAGAGGATGTCTTCCACTGGTCAGACTGCTTAGAACCACCTGGTGTGGGGCGCTTGGTTTTTTCCCCATTAATTTTCTTTTGGAGTTCTTGTTTTGGTTAAGAGGTTATTTGGTTTTTAACAAATGCCCTACTGTATCAGCAATCTAGCATATTAATGGTGGTGACCTGTCTCCCTGTCCTCTTCCATGGAATATTTTAATACACTTTTTATCTTATAATAGATCATGAGTTTATTGTCAGGGTATAGAGATTTATGTGATCCTTGTGAGCCCAGCAGATCATAGAATCATAGAATCACAGAATCACAGGATCACAGAATCATAGAATGGGCTGGGTTGGAAGGGACCTTTAAGATCATCTCATTCCAACCCCCCTTCATGAGCAGGGACATCTTCCACTAGACCAGGTTTCTCAGACCCCCAACAAACGTGACCTTAAAATGTTCTACAAAATGTTCTGTAAAACCTCCTGAACTAGACCTCTAAGGCATGGTGGTCCTTTCCCAGGTGTGTTGCTGGGAGTACAGACACCCTTCTCACATCCAGCCACATCCTGCCATTTGTGACACAAGTCTCAAAACATTCTTCTATGATAACTAAAATGGCTATAACCAGAGATGGAGAAAAAAGAGATAGTTTTAAAACTACAAGGTCCAAGTCTTCTTCCCCTTTTGCTAAGAAGAGAGGCGGTGTACCCCAACTTTGCAATTTCTTCTAAACAACCACAACTGCCATTCCTGGAGCTCTATTTGGCATCCACCTCATGCTTCTTTTCCACCACTAGAATTCCCTCCTTTCCCTTTGATTTTCCCATTATCTCCCAAGCATTCTGCCTGCTCTGGCCACTCTTTCAGTTGAAGGCTGTGACTTTGCTTCCTGAGATTCAAACAGGCTGTCACCTTCCATCAATAACAATTTATTTTTTTTCCCCTCCAGGAAGAATGGCCTCGCTGGCAGACAAAGGAAAGCACCTCTCACATAAAAGTGGAGCAGAACTAATGTATTTACTCTATTTGCCTATTTTATTATTCCTTGGAGATGTATTAGTTTAACAGGTTTATTTATGGTACGTGAAAAGTTAAATATTCCTTTGTCCTTGGGATTTGCATAAACTGGTGCAGTGTGAGATTCTGGGGGTTTTAATGAGGTATTTGTCAAAATACTCTCCCTGGCAGATTTTTTTTAATACCTTTGAGACCACAAAGGATCATTTCACTACAATACTCTGCTTCTATCAGAGCCTGTGTGAGTGCCTTGTAATATCCTGTGGTTGTATTCCCTCTAGATGTCTGACTTCCCTTTGAAAGCAGTGAGAGACAAGAAGAGCAGAGCCTGGAGGATGCCTGCCAGAACCTCCCCTGAGCCAGGACTGAGTGGGGCAGCACAAGCTCCATGCATCCTGCCTGGGTCCTTGGGGTCAGATCAGGGGTCCTGCAGAGCCCTCCCAGTGGCCACAGGCCCCCACACCTGGAGTTAAGACACACACCAGGCTTCATCCGAGCTGTTAGCATAAAATCCTACAAACCAAGGTGTCTTCCTTAGTGGAGCTTAATGTCAAAAACGATCTGGAAGAACATCTGGAAGAAAGATCTCGTGTGTAGTTTTGCTCTGAGGAAAGAGCAGCCAACACGTGATCTCCCAGGCTTTCAGCATAGGGCAGCCCTTATCTTTACCACAAGGATATTGTCCATAGGAGCTGGGCTTTACCATAAGGTCAGCACCACAGGAGCTGAGTCAGACCCACCACTTCCATGGATTTCAGTGTTGACCTCAGAAGGTGCAGCACCCCTCCTGAACTAGCATGGCAGAGATGCCCTAGCTGGGCAAGACATGGGCTCCAAGTGGAGTCAGATGACCCATCCCTCAGCAGGTCCAGGAAGATGCACCACACTTGCCAAAGCAGGAACAGCCCCAGTCTCCCCTGCCACCCAAAAACACATCCCAAAGCCTGCGTCCCACCAGGCCATAGCTGCTAGCAAGTCCCACGGGAAGGGTTACATCTGCTGGGACATGTCCAGGGCTGGAGAAACAAGAAGGATATAGGGAAAAGCCAGAAGGGAGAGGGAAATGGGAGTGGTTTATATAAGTGGTGCCAGTCCCTCTGCTTAAGGACACCGATGGAGATGGAGGGAAGGAGACGATTATGTAATAGCATTATTTGCAGGTCTGACAAAATCCTTCACAACTTCTGCACATCCTTTATTGTGCAAAGCAAGCCAGACAGGGAGTGGAAATTACAGCTAGTTAAGGATAACTTCATTAATTCATTTTTACTTCAGTAATTCTTCTGCAAATTAGAGAACCCAGAAAGTTCCTTCAAAAAAAAAAAGAAAAGAAAGACAAACCAAAGTAAACAAAAAAACCCTCCAAACAACAAGGAAAAGGAGATGCAGAAAAGAAACTAATCCCTAATTATCAACTTAGCAGAGTGAATCAATATTTACCTCAAAATATGCTAGCAATAACATACTATGTATAAACACATCCTCATTCTTTCTCAGTGTGTGTGGGTGTTGATCCCAGGCTATGGCTCAGTAGGCATAACGCGAGTAGTTCTGAACACTGGCTGATCCCAGGAAGAGATCATGGCAGGCTCAGCTTGCACAAGTCAGTTCTGAATTACACCAAATCCCCAGGCATTGGTGACTGGTACAGAAGCCTTAGGTACAGATTATTTCCAGTTTGAAGTGCAATTCCTAAAGACATGCAGAAAAAGATTGCACTGGCAAGAGACATGGTTGGGATGGGTAGGTCCTTTTTGGGTCTTTCTTCACACTGGCATGTAGAGAAATCACTGCACAGGACTTTGACAATGACAAAGCTGTGTTAAGGTCCTTTCTTTGGCATGGTCATCTTGTATCTATGGGTTCCTTTCTAGCAAAGTGATCAAGAGCCCAGTGCAGATGGTCAGAGTTTCCACTGGGCTTTAATGGGCTTTCAATCAAGACCCACAAGATCAATTCTGTGAAGTTTTAACGAATTCTGAGTTTCTTCAGTTCTCATTGAAATGATAGTAGTCAGCATCTCCAGAGGTATCTTTTAGACTGGGGCTCTAGATCCACTATGACATGCAGTGAGTAATTTATTTGTTTTTCAGGTCACTTTTGCAAGGTCATCTGAATCACATGTGACTGAATGGACAAGAGAGACCATCTCTATGGACACAAATGCCTCCTTATCCTCCTGTTGGCAAGAGAGGCAGGATCAACCATCAATGTCACAGTGAGAGACAACCAAAAAAAAACCCAAAAAAACCCCCCAAAAATCAGGTGCAGTACTACAGAATCAGGTTTCTATTTACTGTAGAGTTGTTACAGCTCCTAAAATATTAATTCATTTTTAATAGGTTATCTGTTAAACATTAAAAAAAAAAAAAGGTGCAATTTTCCGAAACTAAATAAACACATTTGTTGAATGGAAGCTTTAAATTTTGGAGTACATAGAGGGCTTTAAAAGCTGAAGTGTATCATTCATTATTTATCACCACTTATAAATTTTAAGTAATCTGCTAAGAGTTATTACCTAACACTTACTTTTCAGTGTCCAAAACATATTTGCTGCGTGTACACAGTTAGTGAGGCTTTCAGTGGGGCAAAGGAATAAATCTGACTGTAGCCATGGTCTTCCAAGCATCCAGGCTCCCACTGGCCACGACTGTAATGGAGGTACAGTGCTTCTTACAACAATTCCACCCTTTCCATCTGGAGGGGATGCAACCTGAAAGCAAGACAGGTCTAAGGTACCCCCTGGGTGCCTGCTACTGTCAAAAGCATCTTTTGAGAGTAGCTCACTCCATCCGAGGAGAAGTAGGTTAAATTATTTGGGGCGGAGGGGATGACGTGGGGATGCAACGCTCTCCCATCGCTTTCTGTTGATTGTAGGGGAAGCCTGGACAACTCGCTTATTTTCCCCTCAGGATTAGGAAGGATTTTAGGAAGGATTTGATCGTTTATAGCCCAGTCTAAGTGACATTCTCAGTAAAGACAAATGCAGAAGAACTACAGTACACAGGGCCTCCAAATATCTACATGCTAGGGATGGCTTACTGGGATGGCATTTATCCAGAGATACTAAAGCTCCCAGGCCTCCCTGCTTCAACTCAAACAATGTGCAAGTTGGGCTGATTGATTGAGACAAAGGACTTCAGCGCTGGACTTGGGCTTTTGCACATTCTTCCAGTCTTCTTCACATTTTAAAATGCTTTTTGCCAGTGCTCATCTAATCCCATGGGCTGCTGCTTTGTCTCTGAGGGAGTGCAAATGTGAAGCTGCTCAGGCTCACAGGGAGCTGCGCTGCCTTCCTCGGCTGAAGGCCAGCACGGTCATTCCCAGATTTGCCTTCCTTGCTCAAGAGGGAAGGCTGGAGCCGTGTGTCATGGAGCCAAGTGTCATGGAGCTATGTGCTAGGTGCAGTAAGTAGATACCTTAGGGGATTAAGAGCAGACACGGTAAGAAAAAGAAGTTACGGTCATGCATATCCTCACATCTTCGCAGCTGTGTTTCTGCACGTGGCCTGAAAGACTGAGAGACCGGACTGCAATAAATCAGAGCTGTGACTGTGTGAGTAACTGTACCAACAACCACACCAGATTAGACAAGACGTTCAGTGGTGAGGGGTTTAGCATGCAAAAAGGCAAAAGCAGTGCCTAGGAGTTAGCTACTTCCATCCACTATCCTCTTCGATTGCCCATTTAATCCTCAGAAATATGAAGAATGTTATCTCCACAACTAAGTTTAAGAAATGAAGATAATCTCTTCCTCTCTCATGTGTTCCCTCCCTGCTATTTCTTTTTGCCTCAGTCAAAGATGTGAAAACGAGCTTGAACTGCTGAGGAGAGAAGCAGCTGCACTGATGTCAGAGCTTCTCCGAGGACATTTCCCAACAGGCCGGGAAAAGGATTACACTGTAGCTGGTAACAGTAGGGGATGTTGATTTTCAAATCCCTTTTATTCAGCATTTGTGTCAGCGTTTTCATGCGTGTTACCCCTGGGCTGAGCCAAACATAAATCTGTTCTTACCAGTCTTCTCATTAGCATGCATGAAACAAACATTAGCAGAGAGGGCATCGGCACCGAGCGATAGCAATCCATTTCTGTCGCTTGGGGAGGCAGACAGGAGGTGGGGAGCAGTGCAGTCTGACACACGGGCCCGGTAAGGCGGCGGCTGCTGAAGCCTGTCCATGGTGCAGTGTCAGGTTGCTGCCTGCAAGGTGCGGCATGAGATACAGGGAGGCAGAAGCAGGTATAGCACCCGAGTTTTCATCTCGGAAAACAGGGGAGGTCCATTGTTCATTGGTGAAAGAAAAATTCTTTCATACTAGGTTTGTCATCTGCCTTTACATCCACAGCCAGAGAAGAAATGATGTGTTTTTTTAATTGCTCAGTCACTGCCTCAAACCAGGCTCACAGGAAGAAAGTCCCAGATTTCTTTTAGCATTTTGATGGTGGATGACTTATGTATTTAAACTACACAGATGTCCTACATCCTCAAAAGCAGGAGGGGTCACCAGCAAAACACAGAACACTGAATATTGTGAAGATTTTCTGCAGTGCAAAACCCACTATGCTGAACAAATGTTGCTTCATAATATAGATATATCTTTCCTGTGAGCACATGTGCTAGGAGTCATGCTAAAGAGCAACCATTCCATACATCCCTCTAACTGTGGGGGCTGGACTTTCTCTTTCCATGCAGCAAAGCTACTGCAAACAAGGCATTGTACCAGACTCCGCAGCAGACTCCGTATCGCTAATAACACTGGAAGGCTGAGAAACTGGTGTCTATCAACAACATCCCTTGTGTTAAATTAATGACATGTACCAGAAGCAATGTAGGAAGATTGTTATTTTGGTCCCATCTGGGTCTTGTGCTGGGGAAGCAAAAAATGATGGCATTTTTTTGGGGAGAAACATTTGGCTATCCAGTCAACCTTTTTTTTTTTTTTTAATAAGTCACAGCATCAAGCTCTGGTTTCTTTCCAATTCTTCTCCAGTCCTTTTGGAAATGCTCTAGTGAAGAAGCAAAGAATATTGCAAAGAGCATTGCCTTGGCATGGAAAAGGCAGTGTTTTCCCACACAGCTGACCTGAGCATATGGAAGTGGAAAGACTGAATCTCCATTCTTTAGTGAAGTAAGAGTTTGCAGAACGGTGGAAAATGCTTGAGATGCAGCACCTCAACCCAAAGGTCTCTCTCAGCTTGTCTGGAGGATCAATGCAAAGCCTTCTACCTGAATTGCAATGACTTCGTAACTCCAGGAACCTTGGAAAGAGTTGATACAACAGGATGCTAAGGCATCCCTACTCATCCCTTCTGTGTTGTGGACAGCACTGAAGTACTCCATTAGGATCTGTCAAATACTTGTGCCTATGACAAACACTGAGCCCCTTGGAGGTGTGATGGCTGTCAAAAATTTAAGTTTCTTGCTCCCACAGGCAATGTTTGAGTATTTCTCCAGGTTAGTGTCATACCCATTTACCCAATAGTAAAGTACCTCAAAATTCAGAATGCCTTTTTAAAAATAGCCAGACCTAACACTAGACACGTATGTCCCTTGGTGTTACTGTCTGCAGAAACTTGTCCATCTTAGCACACTGAGCCAACAGCTTTGTATTGCTTATTTAATCAGCCTTCTATAATGGGGATGCACCACAACCCTCCCACAACTTTTTTCAGCCAAATCACCAGCATTTAACTCCCCTCTGTCCACATGTTGAGCATAGAGTCCTACCCTTCCATACCTGAGCAGATTCTCGGTTACCTTACACTCACAAAGTTGAGTCCGTCTAGCACAGCTATCCCATATTTGGTGGGAACAACCTTGCCTTATCACTTCCCAAAAGCATCTCTATGGAATGCCAGTCCAGACACAGAGAAATACAGGCCCTCAGGCTGTCTGTTCACGTTGGCCAGCACCCCATCAGCATCACATCTGATTTTGCTTTTTCTAAGTCATGTGCAATATTCCCACTCTCCCCAGAGATTCGGGGAACTTGGTGGTTCTGGTATGCAAGGAAGTGTCATGGTTCTGCTCCCTTTTCCTCAGAGTCTGTGGATAGCACTGGAGGAAACTTCCAGGCACTGAATGTTTTCCCTCTCCTCTTGTTCCCTGGCTGAAAAAGCGCAACATCATCCTGCTGTGACTTCACCTCTGTCAGTTTTAGGGTTTTTTACCTGAAAGACATTAAAAGTGCCTTACAGTGTATTTTGTGTTGTCTGGTATTATTCTAGTTATAGGATCTCTTACTCTAGGAAGTTGCCCAACATCCCAAGGAAAGCTGCCTTATGGCAGAGCTGGGCACATCTAGATTTCAGCAGTTAAAGGTATCTGCTGCTGGGTTTGGAGTAGGAAATTTCAATCTCTCTTTCTTTTCTTCATTACAAGTAAGTGATCTAGATGTACATCACATGCCACTACTCTTATTGTACTTTTCTAGCTTCCAAACACTGAGGCATCATCAGACTGTTGAGACTACTACTCTCCAGTAACTTCACTGGTCAGCAAGGTCTGCTTGTATTTCTCTCATGAATTATTCTCCTCCTTGTAAAATGAATACATTCACTGTTTAGGACACATTGACACTGAGACTCCAACATCATTTTGTTTTAAAGAACTGAGCTATATGCTGAGATAGTTCAGACTCTCTGTGGCAAGGTGCATTCAGATCACAGACTTTCAGAAAAGGCAACACAGGAGTGCTGTCTTGGTTTCAGGTGCCCCAAAAGCAGGCTGCTGACAAAAAGGGCACCCTTAGCCTTATTTTTTTTTTCCCAACTCCATCCCTTGTTCGGTACAAGTGTTGATGGGCCACAAGGAAGCTGGAATCACAGGGCTGACCCAGCTGAAAATCAACCCAACCAAACGAAAAAGCTGGCTGTACAAGTGCTTGCACTGGGACAGGGAGGGATTGAAATGTGCTGCCGGGGTGGAGCGAAGGCAGGAAAGGCTTCCAAACTCTACTTTGGTCAGCTTCACCAATTAGGAAACCACAGCCTGACAGGAAACCACCCAAAGGAACTAATAGGAAATGCTGTGGGAAACCTCCCAAAGGACTAATAGGAAATGCTGTGATTAAAGGCTTTTTACTGGGCTTTAGCACCAAAGCAGAAGGAGGAAAAGAGGGGTTTTATCAAATGATTAAAAGCACATCTCAAGAGTAGGCTCTGCTCCCTTCCCTACCTGAGAAGGGAGTCTGGGTGCCTCACATCATAGTGAATATCCTAAGTATTGGGTACCTCTGCCTATGAGAGCAAAGGCATGGCCTCATTCAGCTGCGCTGTGTTAGCCCAGTGTGACTTATGCACCCCTGCCAGGTCAGGCCCCACCAAGGAGGCAGCTCTTCTTCATCACCTGCAGTGCCAGTACAGGGCCAAGGTTTGGAAGGCACTGAGCAGCTCACTGGCTTTGCTGTACTGAACAGTAGAGGTTTGATGTTTTACTGATACCTCCACAACTACAGTGAGTGTAAGGTTAGTGAGAAACATCAGTAGGATGTGACTAGTGTGTTCAGGCATTGATAGCCTGCTTGCTCTGCTGAGATTTTTTTTTGATTATTTAACTCTTCTTTTGGCTTTTAAATCTGGAAATGTTTGGCTAATATCTGTAGAATCTAGCAAGTGAAGATTAATATGATACATGCCAAGAAAGATCTAAATTCCTCACCTATTACAATTTTATAATTCTAGTCTATGTATGCATAGGTCTCTTTCACTGGTGGAGAAAAAAATAAATTGTTAATTAAACAAGAAACATTCCTAGCTTGGTTGGCATTGGATTTCTGGGTTTCCTTTTCTAGTTGACTCTTTTTTCTGTTTCCTGAATCTTAGTGAAATATCAATATGCTTGCCATGGAATGCATGAGTCTTTCTTCAGAGAAAAATTAATAACCTTCTGTTAATCAAAACAGAAACAAAAATATCTCTCTAATATTAATGTTTGTAATCTACCTTTAAAAATACATCAGTGCCCTCCCACATACACTTCCTCCTGCTTCTAAATAAATTGCCGGTGCTAACAGTGCCATCTCTTGCATGAAACCTAAAATGGAGTTTCTGACCATTTACAGTCATTGATTCCTGTAGGACTCTTATAAAGCACTGGCACTACAAATCTACATCTTTCCTTTCACTTCAATCTGTGATGAAGTTATTTGTCAGCTTTTATCTGAAGTTTATAGTCTTAAAAGTGTTGAGTAAGTGTTCTGCTTTGGAAGTATCCGTGCTGCAAGGTGAGCAACATGGCTTCCTATAGAACTTCATGGAGAATTTTGGACTGGCGTTCCATAGACAAGAATTAGGTAGTACAAACACCTGCTGGGGAATAGAAGGGGTGTTGCTGCTTGCAACTGATGAACCTCTATTAAACCAGAGACCTTATTTTAAAATAAACTTCTGTAAATATAACAAAAGGTGAGTGGAAGCGAAAACAATATGTAAAGCAATGTTACTAAACCGGGAACTGCCTGGGCTGATGTGTTAGGGGCTGAGACAATAGCCTTCTCCTAAGTGCTGTGCATGCTCAAGCAATAAGCCATCAATGTCCTTTTTGTCTGCAAGTATTAGCCAACAACACAAGATGTCAATATTGGAACTGGCAGGCAAAACTGATGCCCGAGTCTGTGCTTTAGTCGCCGCACCATGTGGCTCGCCACTGAGCAGACCCAGATCCTCTGTAGGAGGATGATCTGCCTAGGTGTGGGTAAAACAGCTCAAGCTTTACCCTATTTGCAAAAGTTATCAGCTGTGCATAGAGAATGGGGGTCACGCTGCTTTTGGTGTTGAAGAACGCTGAGACTAGCCTGACTCATCAATCCCAAAGTTAAACACTCTGAGGGAGAACAATGTTCCCTGACAGGAACTGGCACTGGCTCTGGTGAGAGTGTGGCAAACCTGATCAACGAGCCAACAAGTGATAGTACTGATAACTTACCAAAAGCTGCTGAGCTGCCATAGCACCATACCACCTGGAGACATAACTGATAATCAGTTTGCACTATAAAAGCCCAGTCCCACCTTTTAACAGCAGGGTCTTTGAACATACTCCTTCTCAGAGCGTGTGTGGAGGTTCCTGCATTACATGGAGCTGTCCCTCCAGGTTACTCCTCAGTGAGATTTGCCCACTGTCATTGGTATGGGCGAATGACATCAATCTCTAACAATTATTTTGCTTCCACAAGTAGTGCACCATGCTAGCAGTTTTAGCTATCCTATACTTTGTAGTAAATAATTCTAATTAATATCTTTTGGTCTAATCATTACCATGAATTTAAATCAATAATTTATTTAATTTATGTAAATATACTCGGGTAGCTATCCTTACTCCTGCAGGACAAAGTCATAGAAAGGATCAATTACACCTCTCTAATGCTCTAGACAGAAAATGTCGACCAAGTCTTGGACTAAGATTGTATCCAGCTGCATCATACACTCATCCCTGAGAAGGAGTTTAGAAAACAAGGGGATCTTTTCTGCAGTTCATGATTCAATGGGATGACCTCCCTGGAAGACTTTCTCTGAAGCTTCCACTCTGCCCATGACATCCCATAAGGATGTGGGTGCTGCAGAGCTTAGCTGTTGTGGCCCTTGGAGCCCAGGCTCCTGGCTTAGGCAGCCCGTGCAGTGTCTGAGGGAAGATAAATGGTACAGAAAGAGACCTACAGAAACCTGCTCGTTAAGCAAGGGCACAGCTCAGGGTCAGCTGGCAACCGGCAAAACCCAGGCAACTGGGAAGTGCTGGGCTGAGCAAGTCCTTGTCCCTGCCCACACAATCATTACACATAGTGAGGCCCATCTGCTTGTCTAGGACTTGCTGCTCTGAGAGTGGGATTTGACTGTGTGGAAATAACAGCAGGAATACCGAGTTGTGGAGCTTGCTGCTGCTTCAGTACTGACCGTGGAGCTTCTGCATGTGTGTTGGTTTAAGGGCTGGACTGGTTTGTCTCAGGTCAGGAAACAAAAAGACAAGGGTAGGAGAGAGTTTAGGAGAAGTTCCTCCATGGCCCCAAAGAAGAGAGTCCCTCTGTTTTTACTGAGGGACAAATAAGTTGTGGCAGAGGGGAGGGCCCATCTTACACCTGCACAGCTGTCAGATCCTCTGCTGTTTGCAGGTGTGTATTGCTGTGCCTGTCAAAGGAGTAAGCAAGCAATTTTGTCCCTTAATGCATCCCAAGGAGAGCCTCTCTAGAACAGTTCCATGGTCAGTAGTTGTGCAGGATGCGAGGGAATCCAGGTTTAAGTGGTTTGTACCTACTGCTTCAGCTCCAGTCAGGGTGAGGTAGGAGCTCAGCACAGAGGTGCTCCCATCAGGCACACAGAGAAGCAAAGCTAAGTTTGGAAATCCATGATATGCAGGTGCAGGTGTCACCTACACAGGAATGCAGGTGTGTGATGCTCCCATTCTTCATTCCCTTGATGAAAAAAGCAGTAGGATGGACTTGTCTGTGGAGGGGTTTATCATGACCACAGCTTTGCACAAGCAGCACTGTGAACATCCTCCGGGCTACGGGGATCTATGGATTTTTGGAGGGAAGTGAAAAGGCCTACAGTCCTAGTGAATGGGGGAGGGTGGGTGTATGATGGGAAAGGAGATCAGGGGTATTGAATTGCATTTTTAGATCCATGCACTTCTGTCTAATTGCCACTATAGGTGCTCCAGCCTATTACTGGATCTGCCTAGTCCCAAGTCTGCATTTCAACCCTTCTGGCAAGTGTTTTACTGCTGCTCTGTATTCTGCCAAAAGCTTATTGGATATTAATGTGCCTTCCTGCGGCTTGAATGAGCTGGGTCCCTTTAGCACATTTAAGAAATACAGGAAAACTACTGATCCCATGTGCTTTCAGCACACGAGACATCTTTGCTTCCCACTGAAATAGGTCTGAGAGCTGCAAATCCTCACATGTCTCAATGCTTCACAGGAGACAAGCATATCAGATGACCTCTGTTCTGACCATTGCCACAGCCAGTACAAAAGTTAATTATTGGGTGTGGTGTGCCTCTTCTATCTTTCTGCTAAAATCAGTCAGGATCAGAGCTTCAGGTAAATTCAAACAGCTGAGTGTGGGGTCTTTTCTTCCCCAGAGAGCACATCCAGCATCCTCTGTGACCCCAGCATGCACAGGCTGCAGAAAGGGCACTATTCTGCTCATACTCAGCTTCTCATGAGACCAAGCTCTGAATGCTCCTGGTTTTCAACCATCAGCTGCTCCTTCAATAGGCCTGGTCAATAGATCAGACCAAGCTTTTGCTAAACTCTCATTCCATGGTTTCCACTGGGTTCCCGTGATGGGTTTGTTATACAATGACTGCAGTTGTCCCAGAGAGACTTCCTCTTCATGCTTGAATCCAGCATGCAGTGTCACAGTGACAGTGAAGCTGAGAGCCATGTCTGTTACAGTAAATACAAAGGGAAGTGTAGCATGTGCTCACATCCTAGTGCTTGCTTACTGTTGGGAGCGTGAGTGTCTGCTTGTGGTGGAGATGTGACAGTACGAGCTAGCAGACAGAACAAACTGGTGCCTGGCCTTTGGGCACAGTCTAGGGTCTAGGGCATTTTTATCCATAAGAATATATTTTCATTGCTCTTTGGATCCCTCCAGCTGTCTATGGCATGGTAGTATGAGCTCTGCAAATCTTAAATTTATGAACTAATGACGGGGGGGAGGGGGGGTAGTGTCCCTAGTAGAGTCTGACAAATGCCAATTTTGTTGGATCTCACACGTATTTTTAGGGCTTAAGTCCTTCCATGTGACTCTATGGAAGGATTGGACTGAGTCAGAGATGATTCCGTGAACTGCACAGTGTTTGAGTGCATCAGTGCAGGGCGGCTCCTCCTGCCTTTTCTTTGAAATGATTCTAACCAAAATGGTGAAAACACTTGCCAACTTAAATATAGCAGTACTCAGAAACTGAGGATTTGAACTTCTAACACTCCATTTTCTTCTCTCTGTTAGGATAATTAATCATATGTAGCTTAAAAGGATCTCAAAGCATTATATTATTCCTATTTTTAAAATAGGCTGGCAGCAGGGAGGGGTGAAGTGCTGTGTGCCAGGTCAATAGCAGAGATGGCAGTAAGACTTTCTTCTCTTGAACAGTGATGCAATGTTCTGAGCACCACACCCAAGCCACCTTCATCCACTGCTGTAGTTAAAATCATCTTCAATGAGAAGCTCACATTCGTAAAGGTTTGCAACAGTATAAATAATATGCCATATTAGGGCTGTAAATCAAGTGCCATTTCCTTGAAACTATTTCAAGCAAAAGCTTCTGCTTTTTTTCCAGCATAATCTAAAAGAGCTTTATTGATGTCCTGTCTACCATCTGTTTTACATATGAACCTTGTGACTCCTAATCTTTCAAGCTTGTTAATTAGGCCAGTAAGAAGCATACCACAGGAGCTCTGAAATGCAGCTCTGAAATTAAATGCTGGTGGAACATTTATTTTCCCAAGTATGCTAGTGATGGGGAACCTTCCTGTGATCAGTCTCCTTTACTTCAGGGAGTGGGTGCAGCAGTGTAGCTCTTTATATTTTCTCCTGCCTTCTCACCTGTTGCAGAAGGAACCTGGGAAGAAAAGGCTTTTGTGTATTTTTCTCCCTTGCTGCAGCACAAGCTGGATGTTTCTTAGCTGCACCACAGCTCCACTGAGATCATCAGGAGCTCAGCGCTTGAAGGCTGCCAGATGTACAGACAGTATGAGCATCGGTGTGGGCTTCCACAGATACCCACCTCAGTGGATTATGCAGATAACTAATTGGAGGAGATGCAGCTCTGAGAAGGCCCCATTTGGTATGCAAGCCACTGCTAAATGCTGGAGTTTCCTTTTATGTTTACTGGCTGCTCTTTCTGAGGTCCAGTTTTGGTATAACTTATGCATGAATATAAAACAGTAACAAAAGTGTAGGCATCTGCCCACTTGTTCTTCTCTTCTGCCTTCTCTCCTCCACCACCACCTTGCAGTATAAAGCTATATGTTCTGAAATAGAGATGCAGTTGCCTTTCCCACTGTGCCACCACCTGGGGAGGGATGCTGGTTACCAGGAGACTGCCACGCCTTCTTGCTGGAATAAAGGCAGGAATGGCAGCTGAGGATGGCACACCAAGAATTGGCTTGGATTTTACTTACAGGTGTGTGATAAATTGTCCCTAGCAGGTGTAAAATCAGTTGTATCTCCCTAAACAGATGCACAAAGTCTTAAATGGAAAGTCTGTTCTGAAAAGCCATCTGACAAAGCATGTTTTTTCCTAGAAAGAGACGTGTGGTCATGCAGCTCCCTCCTCCCCTGCCTTCCCAGCCGAGGGAGAATGCTGCCCTCTCTTGGATATGGACACAAAGCCATGTTTGCCACCAAACTACCCCACAGGGGCTGGTGTTTCTGGCCACCAGAAGTACACCATAGCTTGCTGCCAAGGTGTAGCATCAGGATGCAGATTACAAGCTCCCAAGTGTTGCAGTCCAGGCAGGTCATCTGACATGTTGCACAGGGCTGCTGGCAGGGCATGGTACCCGAAAAGCTTTGGTGGGTTTCCATCCAAGTGGTCAGTGGAGTGGCATTTAAACAGAAAATACTTCCCCCCCCCCCTTTTTTTTCTTAAACAAAAAAAAAAAAAAAAAATTCTTCATATCCTCCACTTATACATAATTGCCTGGACTGACCTCTGAGCCCAGAGCCAGGGAGAAGGCTACATCAGATCAGATTTCCTCCTATAGGTGAAAGGGTCTGGGACTCAGCTCAGGTCTGCTGGAAAGGAAATGCTGGTGTTGTCTCCATAGACTGCTTGTGCAGGGATGAGGACTGGGTTAATTTCCTATGTCTTCCTCCAGTGTGTGCAGGAACGGGCCGAGCGCAGGCACCGAACGGGAGATGGAGCTCTGCCACGCACTACAGTGCAATGCTGGGGCTTCCCAGGGATTCATTACCCAGGAAAGCTGCCCTACCTTCCACTTTACAGTGGAGTCTATGGCAACAGGATTTCTGTCCTTCAGCCATCTGGGATCTGTTCAACCCTACCATCAGATCTTCCTTCTAAATGATTGCCTTCTGCAGCATTCCTGCATTATGAGGAGTTACAAGTCAACCAACACAGTTAGAGCACCATTTTGCTCTTTACCGCTTTTCTTTCTCTGAGCTGCTCTCAACCCTCACCATCCCTTCAACCTCAGCTGGAGAGAGCAGCTCCCTTTACAGTTGCTTTCTCTCCTAAAAGCACAGTTGCTAAATCAGTTGGAGCTTTACTTTGGAGACAAAAGGGGGCACACCTGCACAGCTGAGAGAGCTGGCTGAAGTTAAATTTATCACTAGATGTGAGCAATCCTAATGTATCTCTTGGGAACCACTTGTGAGTGGACAGAGCAAGCTAAAATATGAGACAAGGCTATCAAAAGTACTTACTCCTCTCCCCATCTGCAGTTAGATGTAGTTTTCCCTTGGTAAGATGTGCTGATTTGAAGCATTCCCAGCATCTCCCATAGTTAATATCTCCTTGGCTTCACACTGGAAAGCCATGTGTTACTCAAAAGTTCCAAATTCATATTAATACATCAACAAAGCACCTTCTCTTCCAAAGAATCCAGAGAGCAATATAGACAACAGATCAAAGCTTGTACTGGGAAATTGTTGTAAAACTATGGTTTAAACTCAGTCTGAATAAGATTAAGGACTTTATGAGCTATAACCCCTGTGCTGCAGGAACACAACTGCCCTTTGGGTCTAGTGCTAGCTCTGAGGGCTCACCAGCAAGAAGCAACAGTGCACAACTGAACACAGAGCTTTTGTAAGAGGCAATGGCAGAAGGGACCCAAAGAGCCAGCATGCAGTTGTTCACCTTGGAAAGACACCAAGTTTGGAAACCCAAAATTTTGAAGAAAACCCTGGGAATGACAATGTCAACAGTTGTTAGGGCCTTGCTTTCTGAATGAGGTGATCATGGTGGAGCAGTGGCTCTGCAGTGATTCAAAAGGAACACTGCCATCTAGTGCACTTCGAACAGAGAATTTTCATGCTACAAAAACGTGATTTGCATCTGTTTGTGCAAAGGCTGGAGGCACTGCCAGGTAAGAGAAGGCACTGTATTTTTGTTGTATAGAGAAACAGCATTTCAACTTTCAGGTGATCACTAAGTATGAAGAGGAGGAGGAATGAACAACCACCTTCTAACACTCTTATTATACGTAAGTAATTATTTTAGCTGGAATCTGTGCTTGATCTATGAAATAGGTTTCCACAAGCTGGCAGTGGGTAATGTGTCAGGATGGTGGCATGCTCACCTATCTCGTGTGCTCACTTGCACCCAGACTGTTGCATGTCCACAGGCTTTCTCTGTGTACCAGAAAGATTCCTGATTGTAAGAAACTGCTGGTTGTAAAACTGGATCACTTTCTTTTTTTTTTAGGAGGGATGACCTGATGAGCTCTATTAAAGCAATAATAGAATATTCAGGAATAACTCTTTTGCCCTAGCACTTGAGATTCCCAGATGCTGAGGTGCAGGGTGGGAAATGCCTGCGTGTGGCACCAACAGCAGATGTCTGCCTGGTGGCAGACAGCTGAGCTCTGCACTGTGCAGCTGCAGGGGGCCAGTGGGGAATGAGGCTCAGGGGCTGGCAGAATGAACTCTTCACAAGAAGGAGTCACTCGAGCTCATTTTCAAACCTATCAGACACCACCCCCCGATTATTTCAGTGCAAGTCAAAATAATCTGTACAGACAGAGCGATGGTTCAGTCTACTGGCACTAGGGTGGTTTGTGATGTGCCCTGCTCACCTGACCTGTTGGTGAACACTGCCTTCTTTCAGGTAAGGACACCTGAACAGGTTTTGACTCTGCAGCCTCTTCCATAGAGGAAGAAAGGTTATCTCCCTTTCCATCCTGCCTGTGAAGTAGATGAAAGTTCTTCCAAGCTGAATCATGATCCTTATGGGGCTGTAGGGGGATTCAGAGGGAATTGCAAAGTGCTTGTTAGCCTCAAAATGGCTAATTAGTTTTAATCATTGGCAGCAACTCAGAAATTACAGCTGGTTCTCATGCTGATGCCCTGGAGCAGCAAAGCTGTTGCCCACAGTTAAAGGTAGCCAGTTGTTCCTTCCTAGTGCAAATGCCTGACATCAGGGAAAACTTTGAGACTTTTTTATGTCAAGAAATGCACCCAATTCATTCTGCATGGGGTGAATCACCACTGTGAGCGTGCTGTGTGAGCTGCTTGCATCCTGACAAGGCTGATAGCTCTGCTCCTACACTCGCAGCAGAAGTATGTGCTTACTTAGCAACAAGCAGCTGATGAATTCATCTGATCCCTCCACTAGATGGGATGCAAGCACCATAATTTCTAAGCGTTTCTGGTTGAAATGTGAAGTTCCAGCACAGCCAGCTCAATATAACTGGTTCCCATGCCAGATACTACTAGCCAGGGGCTATGAAAGGCAAAAGTGTTTAGTTCCAGTTCCTCTTCATCAGCAAGAGCACAAAAAGGGAAATGATTCAGTGCTCCAGAAAGATGATACATAAGTGACTGGGGATGACATCATTCAGCAAACAGGCAACACTGTATCCTGCAACCCTCTAGGTCCTAATCTAATGTGAACAGAAATGAGGGAGCAAGCCAGGGTTGAGACCTGTCACTTCAGCATTGTCACTAGATACAGCAAGTGCTGTCAGCTGTCCAGAGAGACAAAAGCTTATTTTTGGAAGCAGTAAGAAACTTAACATTTTTATAGCTCTCTAACCTTAACACAGTACAATCTTACTCCATTACTGCTAGTACAATAATGTCCACTATGCCACTAATTGTACTTATTCATTATCCTAGAATAATGATAGTACATATTATGAGTAGTAACTCTACCCCTCTTGCTTTATGCTCTAATTTTTTTTGTGTAGAAGTTAGAGATATTGTTATTACTACTTTCTCTTGTGAGGGGGGTGTGAAAGATACAACGAATAAATAATTTGTCCAAAAACCCTGAGCAAATGCATAGCACAAACAAGGAGTACCTTCATGTCCTGGTTCCCAGCCTCTTGAACAATGTTCTGTACTATCAGGGCCCTTCATCACCATGAAATTCACAGGCAGCTAGACACAGTCCCTTTAGAAAGCCTCTTCGATTTTTTATCTTGACAGTGCAGCAGACTAGACATTGATCGTGTTGACTCTAATCTTAAAGATACATTTTTACCAAAATTAAATGTGAAAATAAATACAGTCTTGAGGACACTAGGTCATGTGTTGTATTTTTAAATTCAGGTTTGTTTAATCTTTTTACTTTCAGTTTTCAGAATGCCAAACATTTTTGTCCTGACACCACTCAGACAGGGCTTGTGTATTGTCAGTCCAAATTGGACAGTTGAGTAGAAAGCGACATGAGCTTGTGGGATCTGGGAAGGTGTAAGGAATAAGTAAGAATTCTAGTATGAGCATGAGTTGATTAGCAGTGAAATTATTATATGCTTTGTAATTTAATGCCTAGCATTATGTTCCAGAGTTAATGTCCCCTGGAGAGGAACTGAACGCTTGTAATTCCCCCCAAGCTAAAGCCTCAGAGGCCACTGAAGCAGTCAGGCAATACTGCATCAGGTACGTTCAGCTCATGCTTTCAGTGCTTCCTCAGGAAGGACTTACATTCTGAAGCAGTTTCATGGCAAAATGATGGATGCTCTTCCCAGGGAATCAGGGAACACCCTGGGCCCTTCAGGTTATGTTTACTTTGAGCTAATGGCCTCTCAACTTCATTTTGGTACAGCTTTGTTTCATTTATCCCTAATGGTGCAATTGCAACCACTCTAACTGTTGCTCCTTTGATATCCTTCGAGCACTGTCACATATCAGATACCATAGGCAAGGCAAAAATCTCCTTTGTTCTGCATGACAAAGGAATATTAGAGGGTCAGGAATGCAGGTACAAGTCTCCTGGAAGTTCCCTTGATGCACTGACATCACTCACTTTTCAGCAACAAACGCAACTGAAAGGGCAACACCAGTACCTAGTACGTGCCTCTGGTATGCCTTGAAGCAGCATTTTCTCACACTATTACTTTTGACTATAATCGATGTTGTTTCCCCACTGTCCTTCTCAAGAGGTTTACAGGTCACCTTTGCGTGCTGCAATCTAATTACTGCTTCTTGAGATGTGTAGCATTCGAGCTCGCATGTGTATCAAGGCTTTCATATCTTACTGGTGTTGGCACAATTGCAAGGGAACAGCATTTTACTCCCACTGCAGGCTTCCCCTGGCTCACGTGATACCCACCTTGCCTGTGGTGATGGACCAGTTAAGACAGATGCTGGCCACATTGCCTGTTGGTACTATTTGCCCCTGTTCAGAAGCTGTGTTCCACAGTGAGGTCCTCATTTAGCAGACAATAACAAACAGATAGTTCCCACCCACCGAGAGCTCGCTGCCTAGGGTTATGGAAAAATATATCAAGTGGAGGTCAAAGAATAGCAGAGGGCAATAATAAAACACTGGCCACCCTGCTTTCCATGAGCCTCTTGCCTCAGGGGTAACAGTCAACCTTGCCTGTGTAGGACCAGCTGTCTCTTACTTAATACATACATGCACACATGCACACACACACAGGCTGAGCATAAATTAAACAGCCTTCAGAGCGCTAACAAAGAGAAAATGCTAAATTCAAGCCAGATGTGACCCACTCCCTAGACACCAGCAAGCAGCTTTGGGCTGGAGTTCCACGCTGTTGGAGGTGACTGGGATGGCAGGCCTCATAGAAGGCTCCAACACTTAAAATCCAGTGGGGCTCTTGAAGGTCTCACCTTTTCTCCAGATTACAGGACTTCCTGCATCCAGGCTATCATCCAACAGGCAGACTGGCTGTCCTGGTGTCCCTGCACTTTGCTCAAACACCATACTTCTTGGAAGAAAGCAGGTGAGGGGGGGGTTTATGTCCATGATGTGGGTTTATGTTCTATTCAGATATTTGGAAAACATAGGGATGTAAACCTTTAGAGCCCGACATTTTGGAGGATCCAATTCCTATGTATCCTATTCAGTGTAGGCATCTTTTGGGGTCTGTGTAATCCAGACTTTTCCTGCTAATATTGGATCTGAGTCTCACATATCCAGTGTAGCAGACAACTGAGTCAATGCAGGGCCGAGCAGGCAAGATGGAGCAGAAACCCTGCTGCAGAATATCCTGCTCCATGGCTTCAAAATGAAGAGCAAACCTGGAGAAAATATCAGTGGCCTTGGTGCTTAGAGTGAAAGCCTGTGGGAAAAGAGCCATCAGAATGGATTTGTGGATTAGGAAATCTCTTGTGAACAAGTCCAAAGCTGTCCTTGAAATTATATTTTTAATTTCAAAAGACAGCTTCTTCTCAATTTTTCCATTTTGATTAACTAGGAATTGCATCAGCATCCCCATTATTTTTGCTAAATAAAACTCTGTTTGAGTTTCAGTCCATAAAGTTTGATCAAATGCATTTTACTATTGCTGTCTAAACATTTCATCTGGTTAATGTCTAACTTCAAGTATTTTTAATATTTGTACTTACTAAATTATTCGGAGAGAAGCTACTGATCCTAGGCCAAATGCTGATGTCATTTACACCAACAATTAGCCCAACATTGCTCAACTCCCCTCAGGTGCTGGCAGGGTTCGAAGCTCTGGTGTCCTGCCTCGTTCCTCCCACAGATGGCAGGCTCTTGACTTGGCTTTTCCCAGCTCAGCTGCTGGGGAAAAGGCGGCAGGAAACACGGGCCTATTGTATTTTTGCCTTGAACATGAAAGATTTTTGTCCTTCTTGATTTAACCTTCACTTGTCAGACTGATGGTGGTGGGGGAAAGAAGCCAATCTTCAAAGTCCAGAGAAAAAGGACGGGTTTTCACGTTAATACATGAAATATCAGGGACAAACGCACAGTCAATATGTCATGAAATAGCTGAGAGAAAAGTATGAGTCAAACGCAAAGTGAAATCTTCACAGAAAAAGGAAGCAGGCCCAGCTGAACCCCTCTGCTATGGTGTGTTTTGGGGTACAGCTACGTCCTGCAAACACTTTTTAGAGACTTAAAAAAGCTCTGTGACTGGCTAAAAATAAGCCTTGGCACATTTCATGCAGACTGCAAAGCCCTGTTGCAGATGGGAACTAAGGTTCACCAGGCCTGCAAGGTAAGGTCTAAAGGTCTTTTCTAGATGGGAGAAAGTAAAGCAGCAAAGGTGGTCTGTGCACACTTCAATGCTGGGTAGAAGTATTTTGGCAAGGGGTGAGATTTTTATCTTTTGGTTATAACAGTGCTCCCTGCTGTGCCAGGAGTTGTAATGGTACAAAGGTGTGTTATAGTGGTAAGATTTGCCCGACATGAGCATATTACTCTGATAAAAGTACTTGAATGCCAATATAGTCATGTTAATACCAGAGTTTGTATAGCTTTACTGAAATAAAGTTGAAGCAGTAAAACCTTGGCATACAGATAAGGACTGAGTATCTTATCCAAATATATAGAGCAAGTAAATGACTGATCTGGGAATAGTTCACAGCCGTCTTCCTTCCCAAGCTGCTTTTCAGACTGCCCGAAACTATTCTGTTCACATTTCTTCTCACCCAAGGGTAACACAAAGCATCACTGTTTGTCAAAATGTCATGGTTTAAAAGAGATGCCACACTCTTATTTATAAAAGCAAGTGAAACAAAACATTGGACAGTATTTGTCTGCTGTCTGTCCTCCTTTCAGTAGCACCTGTAATTTTTGTGTGTGCTGCTAGAGTGAGTTGAGTCAGGCCTGGCAAAATACAGATGTTTCTGTGGAATCACTTGTGATAGTTTGGGTTGTTTGGGGTTGTTTTTTAATGTATATCTACCAGTGTAAATTTATGCAGAGACCAGCATATCCACCTGACAAGTGAAAGTATGACAGTGGCTTAACAGTATACATCTAACTACTTGTACTATGTAAGTTATTGGAAATGGCTCTGTCCCTGAGGAATATGGATCTTTACTGGGGGAAGCAGGAGGGCAAATTCACAGCTGCACCCCATGTGAAGGTTATGCTTTAGTTGTGCTGTTCTCCATTCGAACGGCTTCATTTCCATGGCTCTGCATACCTGTCTGAGCCACCAGACACCTCACTCTTGCAGCAGTTCAGATAACGCATGTTCCTGTTATCCTCTTCAGATCAGCCTTTGCAAGTTGTCTTCCCTGCACGTTACACCAAAATTTGTCTTCCTTGCTCCCTATGGAAAAGCTCTATGGGCAAGATGGGATGGCCAAGGAGCTGCTCTCTCCAAGGAGTATAATGAAGCAAGACCACAGAGCACTGGTCACGTTAGAGTCACTAGAGGCAGCTGGAACAGGCCCAGACGGCTCTTCAACTAAGCCAGACTGAAACATTTCAACACAGTCATCAAACCCAAATTAAATATTTCTGAAGTTCAGAATATTTTTTTCTTTTCAAACTTCATTTTTCTGTGGAAAAACTCTGTTAATTCAGTATTTTGGGACAAAAATTAATTTTGAATTATCTGGATTTCCCTCGGGAGGGAAATTCTGCTTTTCAATGAGCTGGAAGTGATGTATCTTAAAATTCCCAGGCAACAATCTTATATTGGTATTTTTAATTCTGAGGACCATTCCCATGAGTTTCTAGTGTTTTTAAAGTAGGTCAAATTTTGAACACAAAAAAACCTTAAGAGTTATGCCCCTTTCATCTTTTCTTAGGAGCAATAAGCCTTTTTGGTATTATTGCTGGCTTAAATATTAAACAGGAAGCAAATTACATTTCCAGTCATTAAAGTACAATAGAACAGCTCTATTGTCTGAATCAGTGCAATATTAGGTCAGATTGTCACAAAATGCTTGAAAATGAAGTCATATTGAAAGAATGCAATAAATTAAGACTTTTTATGCTTTCACTATGAGCTCTGCCTGATGAGGGACTATTTCTTCATTCCTGCCAATTATGGTAGGGCTTTCAGCCCCCAACACCTGAATTCAGTAAACATCTGTATGGAATTTGATAATCACATTCATAAAGCGACTACAAAAATGCAGCACATTTCAATGTTGCTGTTTACAAGAGTCCAATATTACTTCACCAATAAAGGCATTTCCTTGCAACTCTATTGGTGTGAAAGGAATTGTTCCCTATAGGATTTTATCTCAGGCAGCACAAAGATGTGGATCCACAGAGTGGCCTTGTGTTATAGTGCTCTTCTAGTCAAACCCCTGCTTGTAAGAAGCATGATTTCTAACCATAAATTTTAGAAGCGTGCTCAGTATCTTACAATGGTTAATGGTGACATCAAAAAGAAGCAGACCCACATCACCCCTGGAAATGCTGTTCCCTCTTGTGTGAGGTAATCACCAATAACTTGCTGGGCATCACCGATACAACTGCAATTCCCACCAGAAATGTGGCCTTACGAACCATGGTAGACAACAAATGCTGTTCAAGAACCTCTTCTTCTGCATCTGTTTGAAATCAATGCCCTGTCCCTCCACAGCATGCCTCATAAATGTACATCCATGCATTTATCCATTGCCATCTCCACGTGGTGTTACCTGGAGTTACGAGCTCAGAGGTATCTGCTCTCCAATGGCCACATCATTTCTCACTCAGTGAAATAGCTCAGCTAGAGGAGCCTTCAGCTCATTCTTGATACTTAGTTACAGACTGTGAAAGATTTATGTATATGAAGTGTGCTCAGTTTTACTGTCATGCGACATTGTTTTGACAGCCCAGATGAAGTTCCAGGTATGACATTATCAAACAGAATATGCCCTAGAGAAATTATTTTTCTGAGTATTTTATTTCACACTCTGTCTCATCTTAAAAATGCAGAACAGGCCACAAGAAATGAGAAGGAAATTAAAGCTTTGATTCGGCACAGAACCTCAGCACATGCTTGTGTGGAAGCAGCTATGCAGTCAGAATCTGCCTGTGCTTAAAATCCAAGTGCTTCACTACAATACTGATCTGAGTCAGATGAAGCTCTTTACCTTCTTCTGCTACCAGATTTAATTTGTTTAATCCCATTCTATTAAAAAAACAAACAAACAAAACAAAACAACCCACCAAAAATTCCTGCAATGCACAAATAGCTACATAGACTAAAAAATAAAGAGTATCTTCTAATTGTTCTAATTGGGGCAGCAAAGGTGTAAACCAGGTAACTGGAATACAAACATAAAGGTAATGCCTTCCTCAGGGAGGTAATGGCAGAGAAAGAGAGACGGCCTTGTTTTTTATACACCAGTTCTGAAACTGAATGTGAGAAGGGAGTGAGGGCTGCTTCAAGAGAAGCCCCTGAGAATGATGAAAGAAGCTGGGCCCTGTCCTGGTAAGGACCTCCCACAAACCCCAACTCCTGGGACAGAGGAGCTTTCTCCAAACAGCTAGCGGAATCACCCAAGCTCATGGCAATGGGACACGTGGTTGTGCAGGAAGGATCACGACAAGGGAGGTTTCCTGGAACACTGGTGACAAACTTTGACATGGAAGATGGAAAAACCATCTGGAATGGGAGTGCTTCCCTGCAATGACTCCAAGAGACAGATATAAACACTTGAGATAGGAATGTGGAAAGCAACTTGGGTAAGGGTGGTAACTTTACATTGGGTGATCTGTGCAAACCAAAGGACAGAGAAAAGCAAACATAACCAATCTCTAGGATGGAAGAATTGGAGAAGTGTTATGCTGGATCACATAGGAATAGTCTGGCAGAAAAAAGGGCAAGTAGTAAGCTCAGTGTTCTTTAAAGGAATGACAACCACCAAATCTCAACTACCCTAGTGTACAGGAAGGAAGGATAGTAAGCAAGTAATTTGGAGAAAGTGCGAGTTTTATTTGACCTGAAACAAGACGGAAACATGCAGAAAGGGGAAGGCAGGTCAGACGGGCAGAGTTCTCAAAGAACAGTGCAAGTATCAAGGACTACAATCACAAACACCAGCAAAACCCCCAAAAAACCCAGAGATGTTGAGAACAGTTAAATAATGCACTAATGGTATAACAACTAGGGAAGGTATGGGCCTTCTCTTTAACGGGAAAGGAGGGACAGTGACACCGCCCGCTGCCCTCAGGTCCCTCCTGGAGGAACCGGCGGTCTTGGGGCTCAGAGAACGCTGCTGGTGCCCCTCGCTCTGGACCTGGCTGCAAACCCAACACCTACAAAGGACGCTTTTGCTCCAGCAACACCTGTCGGCTCTGCCTGAGGGGGTCTCTGTCCCGGCCCTAAGGACAGAGGTCCCACAGCGCGCAGCGCCGAGAGATCCCTGGGCCAGAGCAGGGACGAGAGAAGCGCTCCTGGGAATACGCCTTCCCCTCGCTTCCCGGGATGAGCGCCTCACGCAGGCTGCGGGGCGGGCGCACTCCCGCGGCTCCTGCGTGCGAGGAAGGAAACGATTCCATGTCCCTTCCTCCCTGCCCCGGGACGCCCTGTCCGCTCCCCCCGTTCCCTGTTCCCTGTCCCCGGCCCGGCCCCGGCCCCTCCCGCCCGGACCCGGCGCGGGCTGCGGGCGGGGGCGGGGGCGCCGCCCCATTGGCCGAGCGCGGCCCGTCTGCCGCGCTCCCGTTGGCCCGCGCCGCCGCCGGCCCCGCCCCCCTGCCGCTCTCCCATTGGCCGCCCGCGCTGGCGCGGCCCCGCCCCGGCCCCGCCCCCTCCGGGGTCATTTAAGTTTATGGAGGAAAATAAATAAATAAAGGTGGAAATAGAAATGCGTAGAAGGCGGGGGGGGCGGGGCGGGGGGGGCGCAACCTAACCTGCTGCCTGAGGGCGGGCGCGCCCGCGGCGGCCAATCGGCACCCGAGCGCCGGCAGGAGTGACACCTCCGCCGAGCCAGTCAGGGCTCTCGAGCGGCGAAGGCGGCCGCTAGCGTTCTAAAATCCGACCAATGAGAGGCGCCGCGCGCTTGACGGACGTTTGCGTCTTCCAATAGGAGGGGCGCGTAGCGGACCGGCTTCGCCTATCGAGAATTAACCGTGAGTCGCGAGGAGGGGGGCAGGCCCAGGCGGCGGCGGGAGGCGGGGCCCGGCCCTGAGTGGCGGCGCTGGGAGCCAATGGGTGCGGGCCGGCGGGGCGGGGGGGCCGGGGGCCAATGAGGGGGCCCTGCGCGGCGGCGGCGGCCGCCTCTGAAAGTGCCGCGAGCCGGCGGCGCCGAGCGCGGGGCAGGGGAAGATGAGAGAGGTACCGGCGCTTCCGGGGTCAGCGCGCGGCCGGGGGCGGGGCCCGGGCGTGCCCCGCCCACCGGGGGCGGGGCGGGCGGGTGAGGGGCGGTGGTGGGGGGGCGAGGGGCTGTGGCGTCCCGGCGGGGAGGGAGAGCCCGTATTCCGGGAGGGAGCGGAGCCCCTGTTCCTGGAGGGGGTACGCCGCGCACCCGCCGCCTCCCGGAGTTTTTTCACCGGCCCGAAAAAGTTTGGGAGCCGGCGGCGCCACTCCCCGGAGGGTGCGCGCGGCCGGAGAGTTGGCACCGACATTCCCCCGGTTGTCCCCCCCCCCCGCGCCGCTCCTCCTCCTCCTTCTCCAGCCGCGCCGCTGGGAAAAGTTGGCGGCGCCCGTTTGTGAGCGAGGGTCGGAGAGGGAAGAGATGCCCAAGAACCGTCTGGGCACAATCCCGTGTATTGTGCTCTGGGATGACCCTGCTCGAGCAGAGAGGTCGGGCCGTGTGACCCAGTGTGGCCCCGTCCAACCTTGCCCAGTGTGTGATTCTGTGGTTCTGAGAGGGCAGGTGGGGGTTGTCCCCCGCGAGAAAGGCAGTGCCGGTGCCCGGGATGCCCCGCGGCATGCGGGGTGAGAGCCGGGCTGGGGAGGAGCTGCTCGTCCTCCCGCACCGAAGAGCTCAGCTGCTTCAGGGTTTTGGGGGGTTTGTTTGTTTTTGATGCCGTCCCCGAGGGCTCACAGAGCAAACCAGTTGTCCCCCGTTGTCCCTGCGGAGGCTCTGGCAGCGCGGTCCCGCCCGAGCGCACCGCGCGTCCCACAGCGCTTCCAGAGCCATCGGTCCCTTGTCCTTCCTCCCAGCGCCGGGCAGCTGCCTGTGCCGAGGGGACAGCGTCCTGCACCCAGGTTTCTGTAGCCCTGTCAGCAGGGAGGAGGCTCACGTTTGTCAATCGGAGCGCAGGGAAGAAATAGATTTGCAGGTTGAGAGGAAACGGGCTGCCGCACAGCCCGTCGTGTTCCCAGGCTTTGCCTCTTTTTATAGCGGAGTAAGTCGGTGTATCTCAGGTTAAAAGCCCTCCTGTCAGCCTTGGAGTCCTCTGTGCTGAATGGCAAATGGGAAATTGTGAGCAAGTAAGACTCCTTGTCTAGTAAAGCAAACTAATGTGCAAAGCCTGGAGCTCGGCTCTCTGAGCAGCGTAATTATTTAGGAGCAAAAAGTATCTCCATAAAAGCTGTTATTGTCTACAGCTACTGGATCACAGTCCTGAAACCCGAGCGCCTTTCTGGGTCTTTCTGAATGTCTGGGATGTGCTCTCATGTAGAAATGATGTCTTTGGAATTCACGGGGCTGAAGTTGTGGAAATGCAGAACCATTTCGCGTCTGTGAGTCTTGGGGTGCTTTGCAAGAAAGGGTAACTCAAGACAAAAATAAATCTGTGATAGGAGAGTACTGTTATCCTTCTCTTGCACACACAAAAACCCCTCAGAGGCAAAAGCTCTTTCAGCTGTTCAGAGGATGCAATGAGGACACAGTATTAGAGCTGACTGGGAGGATCCTTCCCTCCCCGGTGGAAAATGTGGTATTTGTGAAGTTGCAGTTTTCTGCAAGAAAGTTCAGTTTTACTGGGAAAAAAAAAGTTATATTATTCTGACCAGAAAATTAAAGTGGTGGCTCATGGCTACCTGCCTTGCAGACTTCTGTCAATTCTACTTTCTGCTTACAGGGAGAAAGCACAGTTAACAAAACCTTCCCCTTAGAGACTTCCACCTTTTTTTTTTTCCTTTTTCTTTTTTTTCCCTCGATTTTCCCCCCTTTAAAGGAATTGCTTGGAATTTTTATTCCACAAAGGACATGAGAGCTTTACTTCTTACCCTGAAACACAACTAAATATTTTTTCATAGCACAAAAATTCCAGTATTTGGCCAGCCCGATTCAAAACTTCTGGAAACTTGGGGCCAGATCTTTGGCTTGTACAAACTGGCTAGTTCCATTGTGTTTAGTCCACAGAGGATTTGGCCCTAGTTAATTAATGGTTCACCCGAGGTCATGCAGCGAGTTGATTTTTAAAGCTGGAGACTGAATCCAGAGCTGTTATTATTCAATCCTGTCATATATCTTGAAGTTTACTGCGCAACATTGTATTTTTCTTAGACAAGCTAGATTAATAAGAGGCAGAATCCACGAGGCTCTGATTGCAACTTTTCTTACAAATCATGTTCTTAAAAAATCTATTCAATCGTGATCTTACTAGAAAAGCGAGTAAATATGTAGTAATTAGTGCATAGGTGACACTGACTACCGAGGGAGAGAGAGGCCTGAAAAACTGCTTTTGTTATTTAAACCTTTCTTTCAAAGTACAAAAGCATTTGATTGGCACTTCACTGATTTAATAGTCCATTTGTAATGCAGGAAGAACATTACAGAAAATTTTAGCATTATTTTAAATCTCATCATTTAATCTGTAGGTGTTTTTAAAAAAATCCTCATTTCTAGGAGAAGAAAACTTTCTGATAGCATGTGGAATCTGTGACTACTCAGTTGTTAAAAATATGAATGCCTTGTGTCTTCCAAAAAGAAATGGTTTATGAGTCTTAAAATGTATCCTGTTTGTTGTGTTAGCACAAAAGTAAAATAGAAGAAAAGTCCTTCTGGCTGAGGATTTAATGTTTGGTCTTACTATGATGTAACATTAGGAATGGAACCTAAGCCCTCTGCTTTAAAATCAGGGTTGCCAGCACTCATATTAAAGAGAAGAACAGTTCAGATCCTGTGCAGCAGCAGTGCCACATGTATGAGATACCTGCTAGCCCATTCAGTCATCTGAATTTACAGAGGTGGTCTTTCACCTGTACTTGCATAAAGATGCTTTGTGAAGGTTGAATTTTTTTCTGTTTTACACATGGGGAAGATAGAAAGGCCAGAAATCCAAACAGACTGGCTGCACACACCCCTTTCCCCCCATGTTCCTGATTTTTCAGGGGAAAATAAGATTTCATAAAGTTCTTAAAGGCTTGTCTCAGCCTCCAAACGTTTGTTGCTAAAATATTATATGCTAGAAAGACTCTGAATTAAACAGCACTGGAATGACTTCCCAATGTCAAAGAGCAGTCAGTGACAGAGTTTGAACAGGCCTTCTGCCTCCCAGGCCACAGCTGCACCTACTGGCTTCATTGTCCCATCCCTCCTACGCACATGCATGCCGGGCATTGTTTTGGAAATACAGCAGAAACTTGATAATTCAAACTGATGACTCGGAGAGCCACTTGTGGAATTAATTTATTGGGTAAATTAATGACTAGATACGCAGGCAGATTAAAAAAAAAAAGAATAAAAAGATGGTGTGTCATAGTGTATTGTTTGTTCTGTTACCTCTAACAGTGTGATTTATTTGTCACTGCATTAATTGAGTATCCTGGAAAATATTTTGTTAGAAATTTTGTGAGTAAAGTCTTAAAAAATCTCAGCATGGTTCTGTTCTTGTTATGTAAATCTGTGAGGGGAATTGGGTTTTCAGCTCTTCAAGGACGAGTTATAATTTGGGATTAGAAATTAATCCATAGCACCTATTTTGTGGCACAGGATTTATAGCATGCCTCAGAGGTTAAACCATAGCCTTAGTATACTGATCTGTGCTGTAGGCTTATTTGATTTCGGCAGGGCTGCCTGCCTAAGACAAATAGGATTTGATCCTTGCTGGGTAACCTTGGTCAAATTCCAGGCGGCCCTCAAGACTTACTATTTCCATCTTGGTATTAGAAAATAAGTGTGTTCTTTCTGTTTATTTTTCACAGGGCCTCAGTATTGTTCGGTATAGTTTGTCATGTGAGGCTGTAAATCCCTTCAAGCGAGGTGGAATTTTAGATTTGCAAACTGTTCCCAAATGATTGCATGTGTATCATGAAGGAAAAGGCAGTCCTCTAGCCAAGAATGGACAGAACTTACAGAGTTTAGCTCATTAAGATTCCAGAGTGACTGCAGATATTAATGTAGAAGATGCTATGGGGAAAAATAATTATTTTTAATTTGCTCAAAGTACCAAATTAATGTTAAGTAAGCAGAATTCATCTGTAATTGCCCAAGAATCTTACCAGCAGTTTAAGCTCTCTGAAGAGGTATTGTAGAGAGTGTGCACAAATCATTACAGTATTGATAAACAAACAAACAAAAAATACAGTGTCTCAAATTGGCAGCTATTAGTAAACTTTCCTTGTTTGCCCTTACATAGGCACGCTGACCCTTGATCTTGGGTATCAGAGCAACCCAAGCAAATCAAAATTCAGTTCTTTAATTTTCATGAGCAGTATATACACTGAGGGCAATCATTGAGCATTTCTGAAACAGAAGAAAATAGTTACCATTGACCAGGTTTCACAGCCAGAGGTGATTTTGGAAGGTCTGTGTTGCTTTGGGAGGTCCCGTGTTTGTGGCCTGAGTAGGGTGAGCAGGAAAAAAAAACAATTTTGGGACCTAGATCATTTTGTGCTTACTGATATCAATCGATCTCAGATTGTACTCTGATTTTCCCAGATATTCATGAAAGATGCCTCAAGGAATACCAGAATAAGACATTTTGTTATCAAATTTCCTCGTAAGAGAAAGCTCTGATTCTGACTCTTTTAACAGCTTATTCAAAGAAATAATTATTTCTTCATCTTTCCTTATTTTTTTAATCCAATATGGGGTCCAAACCAGTTATCGCTTCTTATAGTTTCTTGAAAGCATGTTGAAAACTGAGTACTTGTTTACTGCTTTGTGTTCCTGGCTTAAGATTTGGGCCTCATGAAGCTCTGCTCTGCCACGAATAGCATATTTGACTTTAGGGAAAAATTGCTCAGTCTTTTGTTTCCTATCTGTACAACAGGAATAAAACCATGTGCTGTCATCACAAATATTTGCAAAGGTATGTACACGGAGAATTCCAAAATGCTGCCATCAGGGTTATAAATAATATCTCAAGTAATAATTTCGAATGGTAGGTGCCAATTTTTCCATTGGCTGTTTGGTTTGACAATAAATGCCAATGTCAGTAGTTTTATAAACTTTGGTGTAGTTATTCTGGGTTTGCATCAGAAAACAGAAGGTGGCTTAGACATGAATTTCCTCTTTGAAATAACTGAAGTGACATCAGTGGAATTATACAGGAATGATTTTGGCATTAATACTGCTGAAAGACAGTGCTCTCTGAGTGCTTTGGCCTCATACAAAGTGAGCTGTATTAGTAGTACAGGAGTTCAAAGCTTCTTTGGAATTGTAGTCTCCTCTTCACCATTTTAAGTTTTCAAGTACTGCAGCTAGCAAGTACTGTTTCTGGAAGAACTTCCAGGATTCAAAAATGTGCGCGTCTCAAACCCAATACTAGTTGTACACAAAAATTACTTAATTTCCCATATGACTGTTAGCATGTCCATTTGACTAAAGCTTAAGAAGGTAGAAGTTTTAAGGCATTTTTGTAGCAAACTCCAGTCAGACATCTAGGCTGCTTTTCTTATACATAACACTTTCTATTTCCAGACACTGTAAATATTGGCCGTCAGAATAGCTTTGCACAGTGTTTACCCACATCACGTTATGGAAGATGAAGGAAGCAGAAAATACCCACTGTTTCCAAAACTGGTGATAATTTTTAACTGCTTGTATTTTTGTATAGCATCTTTTGAGACCCTGAGGCTTTATTTCCACCACCACCACTGGTTCTGTACACTTCCCTCTCCCACTGGTGCTAGTTGTAAGTTGCAGTCATTAAGCATAACTACCTCAAGGTAGATATTGAACACTGTCAAAATTCACATAGAAGTTACGGCTTTTAGCTGTAGCAAAACCAGGGCAAAGTTCTGGGAAATAGGTTGGAAGTGCCTGAAGTTTGGGCCTCTGGAAAAGTTGTCATTCTTCTCTATTTTAAGTGTACCAGAATGGAATTAGGGATTGAAATGGCAGGTGCTGCTGTTCTTCTGTTAAAAGCAGCAATATCTGTTTTGTTAAGCAGTTTTCTGTTTCATAACTGTAAAGTAAATAAATAAAATCTTTGTGCTGTTTAGATGGAGTTTAAATGTGGGGTCCAGATTGTCTCCAAAACAATTTGTAGGACTTCTCCGCCATTGTAGTGTGTGAATAACACCCACTGAACTCAACGTGAGGGTTTTTTTATCGTGTGGCTGAAAAGAAGGGTCCCTATTTATAGCAGTCAAACGTTGGCAGGTGCAAGACTGGTGAGAAATGTTAGTCTCACACATACAAACTAGTTGTTTAGGAGAGACTTGTACGTGGTGGGAGCTGCTCCTCGCTGGGCCGCTAGAATCAACAGCGTTGCTCAGTGGCTGTCTTCTCGTTGAGATCAATCAGCTTGTATTTCCAGGAGGGTGTGTAAACGAAGAAGGGCCTGATGGTGCTGATTGCAGTAATATACTTAGCTATGGCAGCCTTAGCTATTATTTATAGAAGTGCTAATTATATCAATAGAAATAGCAATATTAATACTGTTAAGTGTCAGAATCCACGCTTGACAGCATGAACTAAACACAGCTACTGTGAAACAAAGCAGCCAGCTTGTCTCCCTTGTCAAACCACCAATATGCATTTCAGGAAGAGTACACACCCACCTTAATTGCTTGGGGTCTCACCATTTTTGCTCATCTTGTTATATCACTATCATTTCAAGCTGAAAACTCACAAGACCGGCTGTTCCCATGAAGTGTAGACTGTATTCAAAGTCAGTCTGGAAAATTCAAACTGTGACTAAAAGTGTTACAGTGGATTCCAGTTTAAAGCTGTCATCCTACAATGCTGGAAACTGCAAAGTGTCTTGAAGTTCAGAATCTGACCCAAACTTTTTTTTTTTAGTCTGTATCCTACCACTTCTTGTTTACAACATAGTTGGTGAGGATGCACGTAGATTTCAGTACCCACAGTTACCTTCAGACTACGTTATAGCCAGCCTTAATTGGCATCTTTTAAAGGGCAGAAATCATATTACCAAAAAATAAACAAAACTAAAAGAAAACAAGAGCATATTGAGACTTATTGTCTGGTTGCTTTTTTAACTTTTAAAATATGCTTGATTTCCTGTCACAGCTCTTGTTACATCTGCCTACCTCTTGTGACAGTGTTTTAGACTGACTTCCCAAAGGAGCTTACAAATCAAGCAGGTTAATGTCTTCATTAAAACTGAATAACAGTTTACTTTGGGAAAAAAACATATTAAATATTTCAGGATATTGAACACCAAACTACTATTAAGCTTTAACTAATGCATTTACTTTGCTGACACTTGCTCTCCGATGGGACGTGTAGCTCAAGTTAATGTCACTCCAAGTGATGTTTAAGACTTCATGAGAAAGTGTTTCCAACCCCTTCTAGATGATTTTACTCTAATTCTATCACTCTGTACTTGAGAAAAAGTTTTAAATTAGTTATTTCAGCAACTTGCCATCCTTATTTTGGAAACGTACTGGGTATAAATGTCTCCTTTAGAGTTTTAAATAATCCTTTCTATGTCCTAGATACGTGTGGTGCACTGTGTAAAGAGAGTGACAGGCTGTTGGCCTCCGGACATATAAAGAATGTCCTTAGCATGCTTTGCCTTTGGGAGAAAAAGACAAGGATTGTTGAAAACAGAAAAGGTTTGGGTTTTGTCACCCATGCCTGTGACCTACCTTAAGGCATGACTGATTTAGTGGATTGGGGGATAGAAATGGAGGCACGTGGCCAGTAGGTCAGGGTTTCTCAGCTGGCAAGTGGAGATGTTCTGTGTGGGCTGCTGTTACTGCAGAGCTGTGGGCTTGTGTCGTTCTCAGTCTCTGCAGAATCCATTTGCAATGATGCCATGTGGGACACAGGGGCATCCCATCAGTAATAGGAATGGGGTTTGTTTGGGTTTCTTTTGTTCATGTTGCGCTGCAAATTCTGTTGCTGTAATTTGCTTTATCAGCTCTTTTGTTTTTGTTGGGATTTTTTTTTTGACCTCTTCATTTGGCAATCCTACAGTTGACTTATCTATTATCAGAGCTATGTCAGACTGTGATGCGTCATTCTTTCTGGATCCCACTGCAGCAGCATCCCAGTACATGATGCAATCAAACAACATTCCTCCACTGGCAGATTTAGACCAATCCTTTTGAAGTTTGTTAATGTATCCAAAATCAAAGCCACTTTCAGTTCTACGCTGTAAGAATACTGATACTTTGTTGTAACCTTTCCCATCGTTGGTCTGTAATAATCCTGGAACTCTTCTGACATCCCTTTAAACTCTGTGAACAGGTGATCTGTGAGTAAATCTCCCTGAGGAGTTACAAACTTTCTTGAATTATTTACATCTTCTGTAGGAATTCTGTCTTGCGTTGCATACTGGGCTGATTGCATAGATGATACAAACTGAGTGATGCAGAAAGAAATGGAGGATGTGCCTAGAACATAAGGATATGCCTTAGACTCATGAATATATTACATAAAAAATAATTCCTACTGTAACGCTGCTGGCTTTTGCTGCATTAACTTGAGGGAAAAAAATTGTCCACAAAACTTAGGATCTTGGTTATAGCCATAAAGAAATTGTTGAGAAAGATGAATGGCTTAGAGAATAATTTATGCAATAGGACAAAAATAAAAAGCCTGGTTTAACTACTAGTGGGTATCTGAAAGACGTCATTGCTCAGTGGTGATGTTCTGGAATATAATGAGCACTAGCCTCATCTCATTTGGCAAATGTGGTAATTCCTGGTAGGACAGGAGATAATTAACGAGTGCACATGGAATATGATTTGTTTTTTTTATTTTTACTCATGGTCACAACGCATTTAAGTTCAGTAGAGTAGAAAAAAAAAGAAATCATTAGTTTTAGTAGAATAATTCTGTGAGACACCCCACTTTTTGAATAAACAAATACAGATCAATATTTTCTTGAATTTGCTGGTCATGCACATTTATTCAGTCTATTGTCATTCACTCTCTCTAAGTAGTTCCACATGCCACATTTTTTGGGATTTTACATTTGTGGTTTAAAAACAAAATTGTCATGCATAATCCTGACTTGCAGTATTATAGATAAATAAAACAGACCTGGTTTTGTTACCACAGTGGCTGAGTACTTATACTCTTGTGTTGCAAATACATACTCAGGTTCATGATTTGCTTTCTGAAAGGCCACATGGACATTTGTTAAGGCTTTGCATTTTGTTCCAGTAAAATGTAACATTTTGGTCAAATGGTATTGACTTCAATGGAACAGGTTGGCTTAAAGTGAAGTTACCAAAAACCAAGGACTGAGATGAAGAGGGTTAATAATCCCCCTTTTTCAGTGATGGCTCATCTTGGTGCTACTGGGAGACATTCACCCAGCCTTGTTGTCCTGCCCCTGTTCCATGGATGCCATTCACTTGGGCTGACAATGTGGTGCTCTTTACCTAAGCAGCACTGTTCCTGGACAGCATGATAACCCAGACTTGACATGATAAGCGTGCTAACTCCAGATTCCCAATTAGTATTAATGTTATTTGCATGTGTGCACTCTGACAGAAGCCAGGGAGTCCCAGATGAGGTCAGTGCCCCATCCACTGCTACTGGGTATTTTATATGCTGTAAAAGAAGCGCTGCCTCAGGAAGCTTTTAGTTAAAAAGGCAAGTCAGGAGAGAGGTGAAGGAAACAAAATGGTAGAATTTCCACTGTTGTGGTTGCAGACCAAGACATGGGGAAAAATTAGATGATTTGATTGGGATAATCCAGGGAAACGAAATAGAGGTTTTCAGAGGCAACTAACTCCCACTAAAGCAAGTATGGGAGTGATGTGCCAACCTGCCATTTGTGCCTTTGAAAATTTCCCCAGGGAGTCTATTGTAGAGCCAAGCATTGAACTCTGGTCTTCAGTCCCCCACCAGACAATCGTTCCTTTCTGCTTTAAGAGTTTTTAATTGAAAAATACCATCTGAACAGTGTCTGTAAAGAATTACTTTTCCTCAGAACCTCCAAAAGCAAAGCAAAATGATGTGCTGCAGTAATAAATTAACCAGGGATCAAAATAAAAACCACAGTCTTGTTATGAAAACCAGAACTGGTGGGTAAATACTGTGAATTTATGACACCACTGGAAAAATAAATCCACTCTGGTAAATGTTAATACTTTTAGAACTAAAGATCTTTGGTTTAATTATTAAACTATTCAAAACTCTTCTAAGCAGTCTTTACATGCAAAAGCTACAGAATGTTTAAAAAAACATACAGAAGTTCATCCCTTGCTTTTCTGCAGGCACTATTTATATCTGTGTCGGTGTTCGTTTCAGAGAAGAGAATAAAACTGAAGTCCACATGACCCTATCTTACTCTCCTCACACAGCAGTAACACTTTTCCTTTTATATAGGGTTGTACGTATATTCACTCTCATGTTCTCATTGCTTTGTTAGGAGGTAGACTCTCTTCCCATTTTGCAGGTTGGGAAATACTGGCAGAACTCAAGGTTACACATATCCAGAGAAATAGTGAGACTCAGATTACGCTGCTGGAGTGACCCATGTTCAGGCCACTCCAACACGTCCCCTAATAATATTTTACAAGCCTGAGCCATCTGTGTGTGATGAGATCAGAAGTAAGGAAGTCTGCAGTTGCCAGGAGAATTTTAGCAAGCAGAACTGTACAACTACGAAGAAATCCTACAGCATCAACAAAGGAAGCTCAGAGTATTCACACTGAGCTCTTTTTGACTCTTTTATTTGGAGACTGTTCTTGTAAAATTTTAAGGTTTGTTCTTCCTGTTGCACACCTAATTGTTGTTGACCATATTGTGAGCTTTGCATACATTATTAGGAGTCTCCAAAATGGCTAATCCCATATTTTGCAAAAGCAAGAAGATACTACTGCTGCATCTCTCTGTGCACTTGTAGGGGTAGCCAACCCCTCCGTCTTGGCTGCATCCCGGTGGTTTGGCTTCCTTCCCCTCACAAACTCCACACACACACACACACATGTTCAGAAGTACCCCAAACAAGAGACCCCCTGAGAATTCCCTATCTACTTCTGATCCATGGACTTCTTGCCATGTGTGGACTTCACATCAGTGAGATGGGTTCATTACTTATGCCTTCCTTTTTTTTATTTCGTGTAAGATGAACTTCACAAAAACAAACATGAAGGATAGGCCTTTCAAAAGCTCTGAGCATCAGTTTCACTCTTCTCCCTTTGAACACAACTGGGACTGGACTTGACTGGAGGTGGAATTAAACCCACAGTGGGCATTTTCAACACTTCCAGTCATAGAAGAATTTATAATCCTACAAAAGGGATTCTGAAGTTGTTCAATGGATATGAATCTTTAGCTCTCAAGAATGGTTCTGATTCTGGAACAGAAAGTCCCTTGAGCTGCTTTCTTGGTTACTACGGGTTAAGTTCAATTAGGCTTTCTCCCAGTTTGTTTTATTAGAAAATGGTATTTATTTGACTCTGGTATGCTACCTAAAATTGTTATAATTTGTTTCTTTATTTCCATAAACATTTCTCTGTTTGTTTTGGAAGAGTGGTTACTTAAGGAAAAAAAAAAACAACAAAGTAAGCTTAAAAATATATTGCTTGTCTCCCGTATCAAATTTTCTCTTGTAATGAGTGTATATAATTTTCCTATAGCACCAATCTAAACAAAAAAGGCAAAAAAAAAAAGAAAAGAGGAGGAAGATAGACATTAGAATCTATTTTCAGGATGGCATATCAGACCACACGCACTTATGGGGTAGAATAGATTTGTTATTTTGGGCAGTACTGTGGAACTTATGAGAAGCTTTCTTTTTTTATACAAAGTTAGTTCAGAGAAGATTAAAGTTTATTTCAAACTCAGCATATTTGACCTCAAGCATCATAAGAGTCATGTAGAATTGGCTCATGCTATTAAATTCCTACAGCGAACTCCATAATAATGATTAATTTCTTTCATAAACTCTCTTCATAATTAATACAGGTTTCATTGTGGGCACTGCTATTCTCATATTGATTATCTCTACAATTTAGATTGGACTCATAAAATGATGTCTTTGTTTACTCTGATGGCCAGACATTTATTTTACTTGGATAACTCTCATCATTTGCAAACTGGACTGGGATATTGCTACTATAGAAATTACAAATATTTCAGACCTGTTTCATGCAAGAGCAGGGATAATTTTTTGGCACCTGAGATTAATAATACTTTGGTGTTTTCTGATGCTTCTCATCTGAGCATCTGAGTTCTTTATGAACAATTAATTAAGCTTTAAGACACCCTTCTGAAATAGGGAAGCATTAGTAGCCTCCTGCACTGGATAAACTCATATTTGGAGATGTTGACTGACTTAGTTCAAGTCACCTGTCAAGTTGTCTACCTTCAAGTTGGATATAACCCATATTTGCTGCTTACCTATCTTATCCTTCAGTTCTGAGGAGTTTTTCTCACCTGGCATGACAATTTTTGATTGTGGCATAGCTCCTTTTGGCAAAATATGCATTTTAAAAAATTATAATAGCTGGGTATGCTTTAGCTGCTTGAACAAGTGTAGACCTTTCTTGTTGCTTGTTTGTTTTCAAAAATAATTTTATTTTATTTCTAAGAATCTTTCATAAGCTACAGTTAAATCAGTAAACTTCTAAGATGCTAATAATCCCTTGTAAAAAAACTCCAAAACATGACTTTGACATTTCAGACAGACTTCAGGAGAAGCAGCTTTAATTGGAAAAGCAGAAAATAGTGAATGATGGTATGGAGAAGGTAAAGAGCCACAAACCAGATTTTGTAACATTACCCTGTACACTTCATGCAGTGTTGTGCAACAGGTGAGCCTTTCTCTTGGTCAGTCTTGCGCATGTTAACAACGTAAATCCAATTTATTGCCATATTAAAGGAAACCCTTCTCATATAACTGAGAGATCTCCAGGTTGGGCGTGGTATATTTTGTTTAGTTCTGCTGCCCAGACTCTGGAGGGTCCCGAGCCCCATGGGAGCTGCTGAGCTCTCCTTGTTTTGTTAACTTCAGAGGGTGCTGGGGGGAAGTTGCAGTGACTGGCAGAAGTTAATCTTTGGAAAGCCTTGGAGACAAACAGGAATTCCATTTTTTGAGCTGAATTCAGCCATCCTGCTGTTGCCAAACCTACAAGCAGAAGGAAATGTGGATGTAAAAAGCAGCACGTATATACATATTAATGCTTCCAGTACAACATCCCCCGTGCCTGAGGACAGTAAGTGCAACTGAGGACATAGTGAGGTTTACAAGAGTACCTCACATGTTGAGATGCTTTATAGTCCCCCCTGTGAATAGCCTAGCGAAAACCATATGTGAAATATAAATATACTGGGACTTAAAAATGGAGCTGCATTCCAGCCTTTTAAGTTAATTTTGTAACATGCTGCATCTGAGGGCTTAATGTGTGTTGTATCCAATGCTAGCTGAATACTGCAGGGCTTAATAAATGCAGTGTGTACTGGAGACACCAGAGGGTCTGATGGAAGACGTGAGAGGAGAAGAAGAAGATGGCGGAAATAGCACATTTTAGTGAAAGAACAAATCCAGTTTGAACCAACTGCGTGCTTGCTTCCTTCAGTCCGAAGGCAACAATGAACTCCCGTTGTCATGCTGAGTCAGTTGGCAGTGACTCACTTTATCAGTCTCAAAATTGTCCGGCATTTCATCAGAACTGGATTACACAATGGGTTTTTCCTTTTCCCCCTTTTTTTTTTCCCAATACACTTCTAATATTAATAGGCCTGTAAATCATCTGACGTTAACATGTTTCCTCATTAAATTCTACTTTTTTAATTATAAGATTAATAATAATACAACTTCCCAAAGAGGGAAATACGGTAATCCCAACTTGACTTGAAATTCTCAAGGAAAAACTTTCTTAGTTATGTGATTCTCTCAGTTAAAAATAAGTTAAAGCCTTTTGTTACTTTCCAGAGGATATTGGCATAGCTAACATATGCTCACAATTGTTCAGCTGAGGTATGTGTTCTCTATTGGATGGGGAGAGAAAATTTGTATGTGGAAACAGCAGCCAATGTATCAAAGGTGAAGTTTTCTCTCCAGCATGACTTTTTTTGTTTTTTTTTTTTCTGCAAAAGCCTATTGGAGGAAACACTCAAATGCAGTATATTATCCACTGAAACAGCACACACAAGTGATGTGATGTATTTTATGGGCGTATTTATCCCTTGAACACAAAAAGACACATTACCTAAAATGCAAAGTGTGTGATTCTGTACTTAAAAACAAGAACATCTTCACAGTCTCTGTAGTCTGTGAAAAAATTTAGGTCTACGAGGCTTTATATCTAACTCTGCATATTGGTGCACTTCACCAGATTCTTTGATTTTAGCACCTACGCTGTTACACAGTTTCAATGAAAGCGATATGAATAAACTAAAAATGTGTAAAAAGTGATGCTGAGTTGGCTGGACAGCAATGCATCTGTTCTAAAATCCAGCATTTCTAAGTTCAGCCATCTTGTCTGCCCTAACTTAACATCTGTATTTTCCACCTGCATGATTAAATTAAATGTGTTCAATCAAATCCATTTTTTAATCGCATATTTAGGGCAAAATATGTATCTTCAGTTTTTAATCTTAGAATATTTGAGATACCTGGAATATGTTCAATGCCTGTCCCATCTTTGACGTCTTATCCTGGGTTTAATCCCATCCGTCTGTGTTTCGAATCCATCCTGGTGGCTATGAAATGGAAAGCTTCCAAGAGTCTTCGAATAATTTTTTAATTTTGTTCTTCAGTGGTTCTAGTTCTTTGTTGTTAATTAGATCAAACCACATTTCCACTGAGGCTGTAACGGTAGTGTCATCAGCCTGTAATCTGTCAAGTCCCTCGGAAACCTCCTTCAACTGCTTTTGTAAATTTAGTACCTCTCTGTAAAGTTCCTTGCAGAGAAAAATGTGTGCTATTTTTTGATCAAAGTCCGTCTTGTTCTCAGTGCAAATTTCAAGACACTTGTTGATGCAGATGCAGAATCACGTGTTTCTGAGAGGAACACTGAGTGTCTCTGGGAACCAGAGGGGCACTTTTTCACTCAGGTTACCCTTTTTCACTCGAGTTATCCAGCCTGCTGGTGACAGCAGATTTGTCTTTAGGCTCTATAGTACAGGTTTGGCTGTTTCTTTTTCAGTTAGTGTGGCTGAAATACAGCACTGAGCAGCCACACATCACAAGCAGAAGAAATAGTTTTAAACATTCTTGTTTCAAATTTGTTTTTTCTGTCTAACCAAATAGTAAAGGCATCTTTCTCATTTATTTCTCATTGCTGGATGGTATCTTTGGTAACACTGCACCAATATCTCTGGTTTTCATTTTTTAATAGCAGCATACAAAGACATGCATTTCATTGTCTGTAAGCTTATGGCCATTAGGAGATCATTTGTCATGTTCAGGTAGCCAACCTGCACTAATGCCACTGTTTAATGCTGTTACTTTTTCTTTTATTATCCTTCTGTTTCTTCTCTTGGAGATTTTTGTAGTGGACAGCTGAATTTACAAGTCTCTAAAAGAAATGTTTCAATCACTGGTATAAATTGCTCCTTTTGTGTTCCATTGAAGGCAATATCATTAAGACAAAATAAGGTTGCATCTGTCTTGTTAAGCAGAGCTTTTCTTTACAGCATAATCAGCTGGTTACCTTATTTCTGGGTCTTCAAGACACAAAGGTGTCTAATGTTTAAGAGCATCTAGGAGGTGTAGAACACAGATTTATATCATCATTACAGCTACGTTTAATAATGATAATGACAGCATTAAAATGTCTCACTTTTAGGTTCATCAGACGTATCAGAGTCCTGCTTCAGTAGTTTGACTTAAAAGAACATCTCATCTTGAAGGGTCTGCAAAAATAAATTATCTGCTTTTTTTTGAGATGGATATGAAGTCATCCTAACTTCTTGAACAATTTTGACAATGCCTACATTATACTGTTAAAGAATTATCTTGGGTTTTGTTACTTTGGTACATGAATACACTTGTTGCTTTCTCCAACTTCTCTTGAAGTCAGATAAATGAGTATTTTTATGTGTGTTAACCATTAAGCTCCAGTTTGTAACATTGGTATCTTTATTATTAACAGTAGAGCAAGAAGCCTGCAGTCTGGATTTAACAGTTAGGATGGAAAACCCGGGTGAGAGCGCTGGCTTTTGTTAGACTTGTTACAGAATACTCAGATTACTTAATGGAAGTTTTTAGATACTAGCAGTGTTGTACATTCATGTTCAAAACTTGTTTCATTTATTACTTTCTTTTTAGCATCATTTGAAAAATGATTCCATCGACTAGCAGCATCTCTCTCATCAGGCCCTGAAAGCGTTATTCCCCATGTAAGTAGGAAGGCAAGAATTTATGTTTTTTGCTGTCTTTTAAGAGGGACAGAGCCGCTTTACTCGTGTAACTTTCCCGTTGAGTCTTAGAATGTTTAAATTTCTCATTTGCTGGTAGAAATTAGAGCCTGATTTTTCAGGCATCACTTCTTCCTATTCTTTGTTATGTTCATGTAAACATTTCTAAGTGTCAGATCCTGAATAGTCAGCACTGGATTGTTCCTGTATCTGACATTGTAAATATAGGTAACATGACTCATGGACTCTTGGCCAAACTATATATAAGCAACCCCTGCCACAAAATGTATTAACACCTTCCCTGGGCCTATTGTGAGGGGCTGAGCAGGCCATCTTTGTTCAAATGCATTTCTGCTTATGAAACACCTCTAGCTTTCTCTGTCAGGGCTCTGTCTCACCAATCACATCTGTGTGAGTTTTGGTTTGATGTTTAAATGGAAGGGCATGGGGAGCACCCCTCTAAAAGCCAGTGCAACTCAGATGCTTTCAGTTGCTGGAAAAAAAAAAAAAAAGCAGCTAATTTAGCAGTACCATACAATTTGTGCTTCTTTTGTTCATATTTATCATATTTAGTGGTCCTTTATAGTTTATTGCCTTTTTTTGCCTCTGAGGTTAGGTGAGGCTTCGAACAACCTGGTCTAGTCAAAGATGTCCCTGCCCAAGGCAGGGGGTTGGAACTGGATGATCTTTAAGGTTCCTTCCAACCCAAACCATTCTATGGTTCTATGATTACCCTCTCAGTGCATTCTTAGGTGTAGTTCTCTTAAATGAAAATATAGCTATCATCTTTACAAGTAAGTATTTAAATTGTTAATTGACATTTTCTCAAAGATGGAAGTGCATATACTGCTTTAAGAGTGAGAAGGACGTATCAGGTACTGCAGGAAATTCCAAGAAGCTTTCTGTGGATTGAGAGTGTGGCCACAGTGGGAGAATGTGTGGAGTGGTAACTGTGTGGGATGGTTTGCTCTTTATCCATCAAGTACTTCCTTGTCCCCATAGGGATGGTCTTAGGCCCAGATTAGAAATTCCCAGGACTTGATCTAGTCTTGAGTACACTTGAGACAACTGAGGGCTGAAAGGCTGAGATAGCAGGGAGGAGTTGGAGAACGAAGGTGCTAAGACGAGCGGGGTAAAGGCTGCAACTCAACCAGGGTGTTTTACTGTACTTTTTTAATCACATGCCACAATCCACTGCCCTTCCCAGACGTATGGAGATTTCCATGATAAGCCTAAAGACTGCTGTAGGAAATTCTTTTTTAGCCCAAGCAGTATTGCCTAGGATTTTTTTTCAGCAGAAGGACTTCAGAGTCAAACCTGTGATGTTCAGGGGGCTTATGGCTACTCCTAAAACACTCGAGTGATTTCTGGCCATTTAATTGTGACAGTTGAGTAATTAATGGTACAATATTTTACTTCCAGCTTTGTAGTCTGCCTTTGCCACAGTTTTCAATATGCTTCCTGGTCTTTAATCTACACTTCTTTTTAGCTGTTAGAAAACAAACTGGAAATATCTTCTTTTACTCTAGTAGGAAGTTTTTTATACTCCTTGAGGAGAATGAGATAACTTCATGCACTTTTCCCTTATTTTATTCCCCATTTTGCCTGTCTTGTTCCTTGATGGCTTTCATTCTTTGATCAATTCCATCAATTTTAATTGGAATTTTTTTTCCTGTCTTCTCTTGTGATAAAAAGATATTTTCAAGTAATCTGTTTCTTTAGGCCCAGTGGTAAAAGGACTGTCTTTGGGAATTTGGACATCTATTTTCCATTAAAATGAATGGAATGAAGTGTTAGTATCTTGCAGGGATTTGAACACCTTTGAGCTATTGTGAAGTAAGTATTCTCATTCCTCTGAAAGTGAACTCTTGTTGTAGATAGGGATGGATAATCTTAAGCTTTGAGACCTGTGGATGGTGGTGTAACATGGATGTGGAGAGAACCTGTAAGTCAAATTTTTGGGCTTTATTTGTCTTGCACATAACTTTTCTCAGAGGAGCAGCCTGTAGTTATCCCAAAGAACTTTCAGCATCATTAAGTACCTAACACTGAAAATTCATAGGAATTGTTATATCCTGTCTGCTCCAGAAAATGATGTAATTTATCACTTATCTTCATATTTTGAAACAGAAGTCAGACTGAGTTGACTTTTAGCAGTATCGTGAACTGGTGCTTTTGTTCCCTGGTGGTTGACTTCTTGTGCTCCAAAATTACAGCTTTAATTTAGGACGTAAAAAGCTTGTAGCCTGCTTGACTGTGAGGTTCTAATTAAAGATTGCATTAGATGTGAGCTGACACTTGTTTATTTCCAGTCAATCTCCTAATACAAGAATTCTTGGATGTTTCAAGCAGTGTTGACTCTGAAGACTATTGTCAGTCATTTAAATGTAGGAACTATTTACTGCTTTACTGGTTTTTTGTTGTTTTTTTTTTTTTTCGAGAAGTAAGGCAGGAAAAAGAAGAGATAATTCTGTTATATAGACCTTCAGCATTGTCACATTTTGACACTTGGAGCCCAGAATACTGTTTATATTGAAACAGCAATTTGGGAGAGTAATGCCCCATAAATCCTCTTCATTATAACCCTGTGGCTACCTTTCTCATACCTATTTTAAAGATGCTTACATGAGCTGCACATGGTGCCTGAACAGGCAGTCCCAGCTCTCATGACTGAGAATAGCTGTGCTGCACCAGGTAGCCATTAACAGCTTGCTCACAGTTTGCCCCCATAAGCCCATATCTGAGAATCCCCAGTGAATTTTTATGGCACGTTGCAGCTTTACTCTGGGAATCCCTAGGAATTTCAGGTTGAAACTCATTTGCTTACTCAGTTGGATGGATGTGTGATGTACAGCTCAATACTTTTGTGGGATTTCTATCAGACAAGATTTTCTTCCCTTGCTTGGTGCCTGGCCCTCAAATGGTTTCCTGAAGCTAGTGAGACTTTCATTCAGCTGTAGTGGCAGTACTTTTGCTTCTGAAACAGGAAGCGTAAAGGTGTAGTGGCATTTATGGTTCTAACATCTGTGATGTTATCACAGCGTGTTAAAAACAAATGTCGATGCATTCTGAGACTACAACAGAGAGTGCTTAAAGTCATATTTCTATCCCGGTTCTTACCAATATTTTGTTGGCTTCAGGACAACTCAACAAATGGAACAGTAGGAAAGCAAAGTACCAGTTAATATAAAGTTATCTTTATTCCAACTTCTGTTTATTTTGCTGAGTTTTTTTGTTGCATATTATCAAATGGTTTCACAATGTGACCTCTGACTTTGAAACAAAACAAATTAAATGTTAGTTAGTACTGATTAGTGCAATGTTAACATTGATTCTTTATTTACTCAAAAATCAGGAAATTAACGTTCCTCTGATAAACTTAATTATGCCTAATTGCACAGATATTACAAAGGGGATCTCTCATTATATAATCATAGATAAGCCTGATAGCAATACCAAATCTTACAGTCCTAGCTAATAATTGCAAAGAAAGTTATAGAAAAGGAGCCCTTTGACCATAAAATAGTACCTGACTTGAACTCGTTACAAAACCTGACTGAAGAGTAGCATTGAAGTTGGTACACTTTGTTTCTATTATATCATTTGAAAATATTATGTCACCTTGTTCTGTATGTTCTAGTTCTGTAATGAAAGGCTCTTTTGTTCAAACACAGGCAAAATAAAAGAGTTGTTTGTCTATAGGATTCCGAAGCTCATTTCTGTCAGACTTACACCACCACTAACCTCTCTAGATCTTCCAATTTTTGACAGGTTTGATTGAAAGAAAGGTTCTTATCTCTGTTCTTGTGTAAAATAAGACCTGAGGCTTAATTTTCAGTTATTACAACTTTTTGCTTTTAATTTCTTTGGCTTTAAATAATAAACTCTCTCATCTATTCCTTTCAAAATGAACTTCAATTAATACTTCATGAAAAAAATGCACCTCTAAATGTGTCCTTTAAAACAGCTGAGCAAACTGTGTTCACTTTATCAAAAAATATTCTCCTTTAGGCTAAAACTAAAGGACTAATTGGAACCAGTCTAGTTTTTCTAATAGAACTTAGTTTATATAAAGTAAAAAAAAAAAAAAAAAAAAAAAAAAAAAGAGAGACTGGGACATTCCTTTTTTTTATTACATCTAGTGCATCTCGGTTCTTTATTCTTCAGAAACATCTTTGATTAAATGTTTCAAAGCCGACGAATCCTTCCCACATACACACAAAAATAATCCTGAGGTGGTCTACACGCAATCAAGGCTTGTGAACATGGAACTTTTATACTTAATGCTGGTGGCATTGCTGTTAGTAAAAAGGTTACATCCTTACTAGTGCTTCCTGTGTGTTTGATACAGGGCTCAGCAGTTAAGTTTGTTGTTGGAGTGGGCTTCTGAGACTATCAAGGATAAACCTTTGCTGGGTGTTTTACTCGTTTCTGTTGCTTTACTGAATGGTCTCACAATATTTAGTTAGCCCTGAAACAGAATCAGGCACTTTTTTATACTCACAGGTCAGAGCCACTTGGCCTAAATGCCCCCAAGTCCCTGGGCTCTATGTTTTCTGTTAGCTGGCAGTGAGAATTTAGGGGAACATATCCAGAAACACGAAGTACAGGGACTTAGCAGGAGTTTGGGCCAGCTGAAACTAGGTCCTACAGTGAAATTTTGGGCTGAACTGCTTCAAAGTGAGAAACAAGCCTAAGAGGTTTGAGCAAAAGTTCAGCCTTTTCAGTAACTTACAACTTTGGTTTGCCTGATAAATGCTTTGGTTTACCCTTGCCTAGAATACGTGGAGAAAAATCTCATAGAGGAACTTTCTCACAATGACTGTATTTGAGGAAAATAATCCTACATCCACTGAAAGGATGTCATGGTGAAGTATTAGATGAATAATGGCACTTAGTGTTGCTTCTTCCAAATATTACAGCATTATTGTACATGCTGTGATTTATTTTTATTTTTTGGCCATATATCCTTAGCTTTAAAAAAATATGTAAAGAAATTTCTAGTTTTAAGAATTGCATTAAAAAGCTTTAAAAATACTTCTGATCATAATAGAGATTTTTAAAAAAATCCCTGGCTTTTAAGATAGTTACATAACTTCTAGAGCCTACTGACGAGTTTTTGGATGTTTGAAGTTTCAACACTCTGTGTCTATTTTCTGTAGAGTTTTTGTCCACTTCATGTATAGTCAATAACAGTTCAAGTTTATACATCTGATACACTTATACTGCATTTTTGTTTTTATTTTTCCAGAAATGGCTATTCATTTGGGGGGAAGTATTCTCAGACGTGATATTCTAAACTAGGAGATAATTACCTCTTGAATGAGTAGCATCTTTGAAAATGCTGACATAAATATTTTCCAGGTAGAATGGATTCACGCTGATAGGCTTATGAAAATATTCAGTTGCACCCAGAGGGTAAAATAACAGCTTCCAAAATATTGCTAGTGATGTGTCTAGCTTTTTTCCCCCATCCAGATCAGATCTTCATTCATGATAAACTTAGTGCATCTCAACAGCTACAACAGTCACTAGAGTTGCAGAAGTTTGGGTTGCTTTGTTGGCTATCTTTTCCCCCTACTATTTAAACAGGGTAAAAGTAGAAGTGTTGGGCACCTTGAGCTTCAGAATTTTCACTTTTGTTCATGTCATAAATGTCTGCAGTCATTATGGCAGCAATCAAATCCTCTGCATGCTCCTTAATTTTCTGCGGCAAAAATAGGTGTCTTTGATAGTCATCCTGGTTATCACTTTCTTGGTAGAGGAGAGTGATGAATGTGCATCCTGATTTGCTCCTTTCAGATGGTAAAACTGTTTTTTACAATTTGCTGTTCAGTTTGGGATGGATTCAGTGCAGATTTTCGTAAGTAAATCATCAAATTTCTAGTCCTTAAATGCTGGCTGAACTGCAACACGTCTCTATAATGGAATCAGAGGTAACCTTTGGGAACCATAAAGCTGTATAATAGAGGGTGCAGCATACAATGCGGTGGGCTACGTAACAAGATCCGACTTCATTGTAACTCCACAGCTTGCATGAGGGCCTGGCACGTTAGCTCAACAGCTAAATTGGTCACTAATGGCCTGCCCATGCAAATAAAGGTAATATCCCAGCACCCTGTAAGTGGAGAGGATGAACATACATGTATAGCCAAGGCTACACATAACTGCACCTTGCTCGGAGTTAAATGATTGCAACACAATCTAGACATTCAGGACAGAAAGCTAAGAACACATGGACATCCCAAGTTTGTGTGCGTGGATGTCTGAGGGCTTTTTGTGTGGTTTTTGTTTTTGAATTGGAAAGTGATATGTTGGTATGATACCGGTCTTCTGGAGCTGATGAGGACTCTCAGTCCCTGTAGGTGGTGATTAATATACACCAGTGTTGATGAGTATAAAAGCAAGGGATTGGCCTTGCTGGGACAAAATTTATTATGTTGCGAGATCTCACTCTCACAATTTACTGACGTAGCAGTAACATTTACCCAAGACAGTACTAGAGAAATGTATGACATGGGATGATTATGCAACAGAAACACCATTTTGCAGCCTTAGTGCAATGTGGCCTAAGGGAACAGTCATTGTGCGAAGTGTTCCTCGACTGAAGTACAGGTAGTGTCATCACAAAGGAAAATGGGCATTTATGGTACTTGGTACACAGATTGCCCACAGATTTACGCAAATCTATTTAAACGTTGGAGATACGTCAGCTTTGCATCTGAGTTATTATTCAGGACATTCTGAGATTTAAAAAAACCAAAACAAACAACAGTAGAAAAGTCAGTTCTGGTTCAGTAAGTGCATCCCAGTCTTGCCAATCAGTTGGGCTGTCTGAGAGACTGATCCATAGAGGCAACACAGCCTGAACTTTTCATCAGGAAAGGCCAACATCTCAATCTCACTTTCTATTCTCAACAGGGTGATTAACACTTACCTTTTTGTTTTGTTTTTGGTTTTTTTTTTTTTTTTTTTGCTATCTGTAAAATGAGAATGACCGTAGTTTTGTTGCCAAAGGAAGTTGTGAGATTTAATTTGTTTAGGATTATGTGCACCTCAACTATGGTATGATGGATCAAAGTTGCTATATTAAAAGACAGTATTACTTATTTGGAGGTCTGGCAGTAAGTAGTGACTGCTGAGATGGGAGAACAATTGAGATTCTTTGCATATTGAAAGGCACCAGAAGTGCACTGTATTTCTCCTTTCCTGTCCTCAGCATCATCACCAGTAAATCTGCAGGGATAAAGAGCTTTGTGTGGTCCTTCTACATTTTTCGTTGGCCCCTGCTGATGTAAATCAAACATACTGTCCTCCTGTTATCTTCAGGTTTAAAAAACCTATTTTTAATCACTTCATACAGGTATCTAATTTGAATCAGCCTGCCACGCTGCAGGACTCTTGTGCTTTTTTAATTGGCATCTCTCTCATTACATTTGCACAAAGTTGCAGAGACGCTGCAGGACACCAGTAGGGACGTGAATCACCAATCCTGTTGGGCTGGCAACACCAGGGGAGTCTCGGAGACCCGTGTATGTGGTTAAGGGGACTGAGTGGAAGCAATCAAGTTCAGACATGTTGCTGTGACTGTTCTTAGGTCCTGCCTGTACCATCTGAAACAGAATTGTGATGGAAGCTTGCCTGGGATTTTTAACAGCAGCATGGTGTTAAACCAGCCTGGTTTCTAGGAACAGTTCCTGGCATTCTGGTAAGGCAGAGCTCCCTGAAAGTATTAATGGAACTATTGTAGTCCAAGTATGTGAAGTACATCAAAACCAGTGTTTTAGCCCATCACAGGGATAGGCAAGGTACCCAACCAGGTCATGGAGTCAGTCCCACTTAAATTTCTTCAGAATTTGAAAATCAACCCTTAGGTATCTGCTAAGAGGCTAATATATTTTTTTTTTCTGAAGGAAGTAGCTCTCGTCAGACATGTTTATATGATGCCGTGACTCCTTTTCCAGGTTTGGCTGCCAACAAGATACGTCTAAACTTAGCATGTTGGTGTGCCTGGAGACATAAAGTGGAGAGGAGAGACTAGAGCAGTCTAGAATATGTTATTTGGCACTGAAGTATCTTCCTTCCCTCTCAGTCCGTCATCCAGAATCTTGTCATTTGCAACAAAGTCTTTCACAGTTCTGGTGGGCACTTTGGTTGTCCCTATCTCCCCCTTACTACTGAAGATCAAGGCTCTACAGCTCCCTGGCAGAACTGGAGAGGGGTGCCCCTGCTGCATCGAATACAACCATTTTTCACCTGCCCTTGTGGTGCTAGTATTTTTTTTTCATTCTTTTGGAGGCTTTGCTAGAGGAGTTAGGGCTCCTTTGCCTCCCTAATGACAGTTGCTAGAAACTAACTCTGAACTGAGAAGACAAGTTTGCAGAAAAAGAACACCAGGAGTATCATCTACTGGGTAGACCAGCGTTGCTTGTTCTTGCATTCAGGATGGATAGTGCAGCCTTTTACTAAGCCAGCCGGGAGCCCTCTGTCCCAGCCTCTTTCTCGTGAGGTGACACCATGTGTGGCATAACCAAAATTTGGTGTCTCTGCCATGGGAGAGGTACGATCCTGGCACATGACTAGGGCTTGCTTGCCTGTTCTGTTGCGTGGCCAGGCGTAGGCCAGCAGTGTGACTGCCATGCAGGCCCTCACTGTCACACGGCAGGTCTGTGTCCAGTCCTGTGACAGAGCTGAAAGCTGCCAGCAGCCACATGTCCTTCTTCCTCTTCTTGCAAATGATCCAAGTGCATAGCCATTGACCTCCTCATATAATGGAGAGGAGGAATTGCAGGCCCACAGGAGTGTGGTTGGTGGAGAGCAGGCTTTCATTGAACATTTTGAATCAAGCAAATGGGCAGTTTTATGTTGGCAAAACATTAAATCAGGATTCTCCATTCAAATTGCACCACTCAGGATTTTTTTAAAATGGTTTAGATGGACTGAATGATTAATAAGACAACACAGAATTGGGCCACTGATGGTTAGAATGTAAGTCTAAGAAAGACTTTCAAGCAAGGAACCAGTAGGGCAAATCACATCTTGTGGGGTTTTTTTCATTCAGGTCAGACATATATTTGGATTTTATAAAGATTATGGTTAATTTGATTAATTTCTGATTGAGGGCCAGAACTAGCTTAAGTTGGAATCTACTTCTTATTTGCTTTCCAACAATCTCGAGGTTTGAAAGTGTTTGGTTTAGTTCTATAGTTCTGCGAGTACACAAACCCCATGCGACTTTGGAAGGGGTGGCTTTGCGTTCCAGTTTGGGTCTGGCTCTAAGCCATTCAGTTGTAACTGAATGGAACTGGGCTCAGTTCTAGTGTTCTTACTGAGATTCAGACTTCCTCAAAACATGAGGTAATTTGACCTGTGATCCTGGTTCAGATGCATATATGACATTTCTAGAAAGTTAGAGGAAAGTTAAAGATCTAGATGCTTCCCAGCTTACAGGTTTGGGATCTGGATCAATTGCAAATCTCTTTTTCAAACTTTGGTGTTTTCGACTCAGTAGTCAGATTTCAACCTGAATGTCTTAAATTTGAAGGGTGCAAGTCTGTTTTTTTATCCAAAGTTGGTACATTTAAAATATCTCTTCAGATTTGCATGTGTAATATTGGTAGCACAAAGGAATTAATGTTAGTTTGGGGTCAAATATTCCAGACTACTAAGAAATTCTCACATCTGATATCTTCGTTTTGGTGTAGACCTGGTTTTTAAATTTTAAATTCAGAGACTATTTGTATTATTTGAACTGAGTGTAAGGATAGGAAAACTTGTGATTTTCATCAGCTGGCTTTGATACAGGTCCCCTTGACGAAGTAGTTGTATTTTTCCCATAATATTTGCCATCGTAAAACTCTGAGAGATGCCAGGCCGAGATGGGAAGACTCTTCACATATTTACAGTACCATCTACTCATGGAACTACAGTTGAGTCTGTTTTACAGATGGAAAAACTGAGGCAGTGACTGCTCAATTGGTACTTACACAGCCAGATCGAGTTACCACAGTTAGAAACAAAGTCTACAAATGCCCCTTCTGCTTTCCTGACCTTACATACCCTTCAATAAGGTGATTATGGTCATAAAGTCCAGAGAAGAAAATATGTAATATGACTAAATTTTTGTAATATATATTTGGAGTAACTTGGAGAGCTGCCTCTACATATGCCAGGTGTGTACGTAGCTAAATATTACAGAAGGAGTTAGACTAAGTCATCTATTAGAGCTTTTTACTCTTTGTATTTTACCCTAAGGTAAGAAAGGCTGTGTTTTGATGAAAAAACTAATGAAAATTAACCTTTTGAAATAAAGTACTTAATCCTTCTGTATTTACTGTTACATCTGGATGAAATGAGAATGTTTATAAGTGAAATACAAAAATGTGTACCATCTACCAGTGAACAAAACTAATCAAATTCACCAGTCACCAGGCTGGTTAATATTATAAAGACTCTGTGAATCATGAATATCCAGCCAGCCTGAGGGTACAAATCCATGAATCTAGAGAGTTTACCTGTCTCTTTTAGTCAGCAGGCTATCCCTTTTCCATCACTACAATTTAGGCATATATTGCCAAATAATAAATGTGATAATAAAAATGTATTTTGGGAAGCAGGATGTTGTAATAGAGCTTTAGATCAAAAGTGAGATTCATTTTACTTAATTTAGCCAACTACAAGGTAGCTGCTTAGCCTAATCTAGTTGTGTAGGCTCCCTCCTCAGTGGGGAGAGAGAGAAAGCTGGGCTGAATTGCTTTTGGGAGGTGCCTGTCTCTCCACTGACAATAGAGGGAGCCTACACAACTGGCTTAGACAGGACACTTAACTTTTAGGTGGGTATGAGTTACTCCAGGCAAAGTCTGTTTTGCTCCAGGAGATTTGAGTTCTTGTCTGTTTTTCTACTGTTTTACGGCATAACCTTGGGAATATCACTTAACCTTTTTTTTTTTTTTTTTTTTTACCTTGGACCTAGTTTCTCCATCTAAAAAATACCCTGTGGATAAAGTTCTTGGAGAACCTTTGCCAAGGATAAAATACAGGTGCAAAATATTTTTTCTCCTGCTCTTGCTACTTTGACATGTAAAGTTGTCATTAAAATAAACAGAATTTTTGCGACAGCATAAGTTTACATGTGATGAGAAGCAGGGCTGAGTGAAAATTATTTTAGAAGCAGCATGTATCTTCTTCAGATGTGACAGAATATTGTAAAAATAAAAATATAGTAACTGGTTACATCTATTGTTTCTCCCATCTTTGCTTCCCCTTCACACCTTCTACTACCCATCCATCCCCCCTCCTCCCCCCAGCAAAAATATATAGGGAGCAGGGAGAACATTCTTCAGATTAGACCTGTATTTTAAATAACCTTGGCCTGTTTGCAACTGGGAAAATGTTTTTTTACTTAAGAGATTTATTTCTGTCCTTGTAACACCATGTACTATATGCTTTGCACCTGTTCAGACATAAGCACAGCACATTATTATAGCTGTAGGGGTAGAAGCTTCCCAATATATATTTTTGAAAGGAGGGAATGCTGGGGAGAATAGCCCTCTCTTTTCAATTGTTTACCGAGCAGTCTCTTAGGAAGACTTCTTCCTCATCAAGATCAATTTTCCCTGCTCCCCTATTGTCTGGGGAAACCTATCTTCAGGAGCGTCTTTCTTGAAAGATCTCATGACTTTAAAATCATCAGTGGGCTTTGTGTAGTCTGCCTGTCAAAAGAGATATGTTTACACCTTCCCTGCATGTGTTAGAGCTATAAGGTTACGGAGCAGAATGGCTGATACGTTTCAGCGCTTCATGCTAATATGCACAAAAAATGTATTTATGATAATCATATGGACTGTCTGAAACAATGCATTCCAACATCCTGTAACATAAATAAGAAAGGTGGAGCCAGCCGGCACCGAAGTGTTTATTTGCCAGCAATCCTGCTCAGCCCCGTATACCTTTGCTAGGCTGCCTCAGCCTGGCAGTATTGAACCTGTTGCTGCATTAGCCGAGTTGTATTTTGCTAGATAGGGGAAGGAGGGTTGTCTGCTGTCTGGTAGGAGGGCTTTGTCTGTGTGCGCCTTTCTCTCTCTCCCTCTCTCGCTCTCCCTGTCTCTCGCACTCTCGCTCGCTCTCGCTCGCTCTCTCTCGCTCGCTCTCCCTTTCCCGTCTCTGTGGTTTGTAAGGTAGGTTGCAGTGTGTGTATATACACAACATCAAGAGCAGGAAAATGGACTCATTAGGGAGGCAGGCAGTCATTACCACTCACACTGTACTTCCAGGGAGACAGCGACTATGAGGAGACAAACTGAGGACTGGGGAACAAGGTAGGCCAGTCAACTTTTATAAAACATAAAAGAATAAAGCCTCTACTCTCCTTAAACCACCAGCAGTTCTTTATTTCCCCCCCCCCCCGCCCCCCCTCGATTTTTAATTTGGAGATGTAAGTTTGCCAGACCTATTTGCTAGCTTAAAATTCGGAACATCTATAGAAGGCCTTACCCTCTACAAATGTTCCCCCCCCTACTTATTTAAGGGTGTGCCCCCTTATGATTCACTTTAATTACTTTTTTTTTTAATCATGAAGGAAACAAATACGTTTGTTTTCCAACACTAGTTCCAAGTAAATCAATATCTTTCACTCTTTTAAAACAGCTCTCTCCGTATGTTTGTGGGTCTCTCTGCTTTTTCTTTTCTGTTTATGCAGTTCCATCTGTCCGTCCATATATCATGTTCTCCTTATTTACTGCTAAATGGGGGTTTATTAGTATTTGCCAATGACTTTTAACTGTAATGCCGGTGACCAGGGTTAACGGTGACTCTCGTTCTTTGTTTTCTATATTTATGCACACTGTAAGTTTAAAGTCCATGCTTGGCATACAGTAAATAAAAGCAAAAAAAGAGAAAGCAGGTTCCACTCTTCCTGACAGGGTTTTTATTCAGAGATTTCGCTGTTTATCTGTTCTGGTTTGGGGGCAGAGGGGGTTAATTTTGCTTATTGTACATGCACGTCTTCCTCCTGGATATTTTTAACATCTATTTTTCATTATTAGTGTTTTTGCAGTTTTCTTTACTAGGAAGAAAGGAGACGTATATTCTAACTTTTATGTTGCTGATCTAATGTAACATTATGGAGGCATCACTGGGTTAATAAGAATTCAAACTTTCTAAGAGGGAGTTTGTATCCTTGGCTGCCCCCCACCCTCCCACTTTATGCATGGTTATGCTTGTGTTTCCGTGTGTACTGACGGGGAAGGGAGGGGGGAAGGGAATAGATATTTTTTACAGTGGTGGCAAATTATGAAATCTATCGAGCCATTTTGTCCAGAAATAGTAACTATTTATTTACCATTTTTCATTCCACAAATATGCTGCTTATTTGTATTTTCAAACATTGAAGCTTTTTTCTGAATTGATTTTTTTTTTCTTTTTTTCTTTTTTTTCTGGGGAGGGATTTGTGATGCATTTCATAGCCCATTTAGCATTGTCGAGTTTTTGGAGCCCAGATTTATCATGGGTTCTAAAGACTGCTTAAACTGATCCATTTGAAATGGTCTTTTTATCTGAGCTCTTGTCATTTCTGTTGGAGAGTAAAACTGCTACTCTGCTGGTAACAAAAAAAAAAAAAAAGAAAAAAAAAAGAAAAAAGAAAAGGGATAGTGGAAGTGAGTTACATAAAATGTTCTGGAGAATCCTAAGTAATTATATAAAATGGACGCTGATCAGTGGAGATCTCTGAACACTAACAATCACCTTTTTTAATAGAAAATTATTTATTTAATAGCAAGAGGCGGACTTCTTAAAAACATGCATTAGGCCTTCCTTTTAGCACAAAGAAGTCCATAATGCAATATTCCTAACCCACCTGAGACTGCCTAGGAGATTCTGCAAAACCTTCAAATCCTTTGAAATGTTTCTTAAAAATCCATTATTTTGCAGCCAGAAAGAACTTTTGCTGCCAACAGGTTTTTTTACTGCTGTTTGGGGTTTTTTTTTTAGCTGTCCTTTAACTTACGAGTCCCCATTTCTACAGAAGTGCCTCCTCGCTGAACAAACTAAGTTAATTGAAATCCAAAGCAGCAGATCTATTCACTGGCACTATAACTACAGAAACTACTTGCTCCATTTTATTAGCAGCTTTTCCAGAACATGAGTGAAACTTTTCAAGGTTTTGTATATCAGTGTGCCAAAAATTGGTGGCTCATCTCTTAGCTGGGGAATGACATTCATTGTTTACTAATTTTTTTTCCTCCTTCCTTTTATTCAAACTTCTAAATTAATATTTTGTTCGTAGACTTTAAATGTGTTTATTGATCCAAATGACCTGTTAACTGCAGCAACGTATTTCCTCCTCTCCTAAAGTTTGAATCTCAGGCTTTGAAAATCAGATTGGTCGTAGAGGGGATGCTGAAGTTATGCCAGACATGTAGGGGTCTTAAAGGTGGAGTTGCTGATGCTTCTGGGTGGTGGTCAGCCTGGAGTGAGACAGCAGGAGTGTTCGCAGCCGTCCTCCTCGTGGGATGGGTGAGGGGTTTTCAGGCACCTGTCATTTTGTCCTGACCCAGTGCAGGTGTATGTTCCTCAACAGCCCAGGTTTTTTGTAGGCAAGCCCGTGGACCTGTCCTCAGGATTCTTGCATGTACTTTTAGCAGAAGCCCAGACTCATCTGAACATTTTTGAAAAACTTTAAAAATGACTACAAGATACCTCTTGGTTTTATGAAAACTCCAGGCAAGAAGAATTCAAGCAGAGAAAGAGTCACAGTAGGAGAAACATTTTTCATTCTCCAGTAAGACTTTTTTCTAATAGTAAAACCTTCTTCACTAGGAGGATGTGATTTTCCTTGAACCCCAACTATATTCTAGCCAAAAAAAAAAAAAAAAAAAAAAAAATCTTAGCCCTTTCAATAGCACAAAGTCCGTTTGCAATCTGGATACAGCAGCAAAGGGTAAAGTATGCCTAAGTAAACTTAAATCGGGCATACGGTGATGTAGCTGGAACTCGGGGAATGCCAGACCTGTTGTCCAGGGGGGCATGGCCGGGTTTGCGTGCGCGGGGCAGCGCGGGGTGCTCCGGGTGCCCCTGCCCGCAGCCCGGGCAGCTGTGCGGGGCAGGGCTGGCGCTGCTCGTTGGGTCACACCGTGCTTTATTTTAGTGTTGGAGCAGACAGTTATCTAACACACCCACATGAGGAAGTGCTCTGGAGCAGTTATTTCATGCCTTGCCATGCCCTGTAGCTACAGCAATTTTGGGCTGAATGGCGTTTGTATGTGCCGCTCTCACTCCTGTGAGACGAGAAGCAATGCTGTTGGCTTTTTTGTGTGTATGTTTTTGCACTGGGGTTTTGTTGTTTTGTTTTGTTTTGTTTTTTTTTTTTTAACAGCACCAAAAATGGGATATAAGACAGTTAAATCCAAATACCAAACAAATACCAAGTAAAATTATTTTTAATAGTGGGGGATTTTGCTTGTCTCTTAAAGGAGGAAAAAATATCTATCTTGTTTATTTTGATAAAGACAGTTGTAGCAATTTCCTGAGTTGAATATATCATTATTGTAAATATTACTCACAGTTTTCCTATTTTCACATTTTCTTCATAGGCCCAGCTTATTCATAAGGGAAAACAGCTGCAGAATATTAAAAAAAAATTGTAATAGTATTTATATAAAACTTTGATGTAAATAGGGAATAGTGTCCCCTGCTAGAGAATTCTGTGGGATGGCTTACAAATCCCATACAAGAGAGATTACAGTCTTAGATAAATTGTTATTTAAATAGTTTCAAGAAAACCTTGCTCATTTTTGCAGGCCATATGAGGTTTTAAGCAGAATAATTTGAATAGAAGTTCTGTTTAGAAATTGATGGCATGCTGTGGCCTTATAGATTTCAGTTGGTTTCACTCCAGTCTGTTTTTGTAGGAGTTTTTTAAACTGCGATCTGTATGGTAGAGAGCTTCTGCTGAAAGAGATTCATACATGTCAATGGGAATTTAAAGACTGAAATTTAACTTCAAGTTACTTAGATTTTTTTTTTTAACAAAACTTTTAGAAAATCCAAATCCTTTATAAATGCCTTTTTTTTTTTTTAAATGAAACAATGCAATAGAAATAGTTACTTTTAAAGAATAACTTGTTCCCACTGAAGGGTTTGACGTTCACACTGTGGTGCACAGGGAAAATGATGGCAAATCAAAGTGAAACGGACTTCACTGTTCTTGTTAGTTTGGGCCAAGAAAATTTCAGAAAGTAAACAAACAGTATCAACTGTGAAAAATAACTTGGATTTTTAATAAGCTGTCTATGCCAGGTTTCTCTTGGTAAAAAGTACTGTTTGACCATACACCAAATTTTGAGATACTTTTGTAAGATCTGTACCATTTTAACTTGAGGAGATTTCCACAGATGTGTTAAACTTTCGGTGAGGAGTAAATAAAGGCAAAGGCTTTTGTCCAGGTAGTTTTTCCTTTGATAGTGTTGACTATATTCTTGGTTAGTATTTATCATAAAAGTTAATATTTAGTTCTAAAGGCACTGATCCAATTTTCCTCTAATAGGAGACTGGCATTTCAGAATGATTGCTGCTTATATCTTTCATGTTTTCTTACATTTTTGGACTTAATCCTCCAGCACCATCATGTGCTATGACAGCATTTTGACCGCCCAGCGCTGGCAAGAGTTCTGTTTGCAGATGGGTCTTGTAAAATGGTCACCAGAGGCACAGGGACATGTGCCACCTCCCCTTCCATAGCTGCTGGGGCAGCCAGGGCTGCTGCTGCTGCTGCTGCAGGGCAGGTTGCTACACATCCCTGAGGTTTGCAAGAAGAAAGAAGTTCAGCTTTTACCACGTGCAGGGAAGACTTTGTATCTTGAAGTAGATAGAATACAGGAATGGGAAATTGAGCTAATGGGATAAAGCTGTCGTTAAAGAAAAAAAACCACTGTTCTTCTGAGAGCTGGGTGTTGGCTTTGGTAAAATGAGTGTGGAGGGTCCCAGGCTGTTGGAGGGGGCAGATGTTCACCTCACAGAGAAGGGAGCACTAGGTGGCACTATGGGAGGAAAGGCCATGGACTATGCCAGAACAAAGGCTGAAATCCTTTCATGCCAAGAGCGGCCTCATCCCATCAGTGATGACCTGCCCCGCCAGCCCCATGGTGGGCACATTTGCAGCCTGTGCTGTACTTGCTGTTCTCAGGTACTGCTCCTCGAGATCTTTTACGGCAGACAGGGACTCTTAACACAAACTAGTCCTACCTGATTCAAACACTGGCAGTGTCTGTAGAACTTCATTCTTTAGTACCTCATGCTGTAGTTCTTTCCTTGTGCTTTTCTGCAGTGGGTGGACACAGATCACTAGGTAACATTTCATGTCCAGTTTGCACAAGTGTAAGTGACAGTACCAAAGGTGAACCAGAACCTGTAGAGTCTTCCAGAATGTTTGAGCTACTATCAAACCAGTGGTTACAAAAGTCTGAATTAAAACCAGTTGGTAACTATAGCAAAGAAGAAAGGAAACCTGAATAAGCAGTGCTTCCAACCCTCTGCAGAGCACCTATGGGAAATCTTTTGCAGGGCAGACATGGTGCCGTTCTGTAAGTTACACCTGTAGATGACCTCTTAACGTTACATTTTCAGAGTAAATTTGTCTTGGAGTTGTGGTAGAGCTAAAAATGCAAGCAAGTATAGTGTGTTGTTTGAGTGGGAGGTAAATACAGCATGGGAATTACTGATTTTCCTTTTTTTTTTCCTTCTCAACTAAAAGACATGCTTTCTAATATCTTACTTTTAAAATCATTGATAGCTGTGTGACCAATTCCTTGAGGATACAAAAGTAGGACTGGGAAAGTTGTCTTACGGACTTCAGAGTTGTCCTTTCAGCTGACCGAAAGTTAATTATTGATTTCTCTTTCCTCCGTAGAGATCCATATGCCTTTCTTTCTGACTAGAAAGTTAGTGGTCACAGTGCAGGAATGTGAAAGTAATCGTCATGTGGCAGTACAAGATTTCATGGGCAGGATGTCAGGAATGTGTAGGATGGAGGTTGACATGGGGAGAAAGTGAAGAAAGACAACTAGGTAAAAGCTCGTGTCCACTGTCATTTTAACTGGCTTGGATGTAGAGCCTGCTATTCTCCATGGCTCTGGCTCCTAAACTCCCAGCAATTTGAGAGCTAAGTGAGTCACAGGCATTAGTGACAGAGGAATGCTGAGAATAAAAACAAAACAACAACAAAAAACTCAACCAAAAAATCTCATTGTTTAGGCACAAACACAAGAAAACCATGTTTAATTGCTGATGTGCTCCCTCTGCTGGTTCTTTAAAACTAACAAATGCTATTCCCAGGAGACCGGGCCACGCCCTCTGGGACACTGCCTGACAAAAATTGTGCCAAATGAATGGCTTTGAGCTCTCTTGCAACGAGCGGTAGTAACAGCAAAAGAAGTCTTCTGATGAAGTGTGTTAAGCCCTTGGATACCAGGCATGACTGCTGAGAGGTCATGAAATGTTCAATCTGTAATTCAGCCTTTTTTTCCCCCAGCCTTATATTTGATAGGTGTTCCTTCTCCTATGATTTCCCAAAGTTTGTATTTTCTGTTTTGCTGCAGCTGCTTCTAGGATTTTTCCCATCTGAAGGAATTTTATCAAATGTTCTCATTGATGCTTTTAGTTTCAATTTTAGTGTATGTAGTATCTGAAGAAGCCCTAATGTAGCTTAGGCTTTGGCAGCTCCAATTCTTTTTTGTCACTGTCAGTTAAATGTGCTTGTCAGCTTTATACTGTTGTGCCCACTTCATCCTGTCCTTTGGCTTGAATACCGGCTGTTTTTTCAGGATACTCTTGAACATCCTTCCTCGTTGTGATGAATCTGTATTTCTTTTCCAAACATAGACTGAATTGTTTAATGTGTTCCCTACATAGCATATTTCCCCAGTAGATAAGTTTTTAAAATCCAGCATTTTGTGCTTTCATACTATGAAAAAAATGTCTGTCCTCGGTAAGATTGAGTACTGGACAGAAAAAACTGAAAAAAGCTGTATTAATTTCCATAGAATATTTGGAGTGTGTGGAAGATTTCTGACATAGTAATTATTCAATAAAAGATGGTCGTGTGTTTCCCATGTTTCCCACCTATGTGGACTGTCATGAAAAAGAGCTTCATCTTGCAGCCGTTGACACACCAGTGGGAATCAGCTGTGCAGAGCTGTTGCGGGACTGGGCTCAAGTTTTCCATGTAGAGTAATGAAAAGTTTCCTTTCTGCAAGTCTCATGTTTCCCATCTAGGTGACTGCTTATTAAATCTTTATCCAGTAGGGACAATAAACCAAACAGTCTGGTGGGTAGCTAATTGTCTGGAGTGACTCAAGTCACATATAAATCTTATTTGTACTCAGTACGTTGACTCTCTCTGGCCTCATCGCTCTCTCAAGTATTCATTCATTTTGAGACATCTAGAATGTAATGCAAAGAAAAGATTTCCTGGTCCTTCTATCTCAGCATCTCGGAGGATACTTGTAGACTGATGCTCTGTTATTTTCCTTTCACAAGCCATGCAGTTTAGGATCCCATCCTTCTGAAACACAGTGCAGGGTACTGGCCCCCGTGTGGGCAGTCACAGCAGAGACAGCGCTGAGACCTCATCACCCTCCTCTCACCAGGTCCCTGGATGGCAGGAGCAGGAGCAGGGGTTGGCATCTCTGTGATAGCCTGCCATCGTGCTGTACCTGCTCTGGGGATAAATAGAGAATACAGTGCCTGGGGCTACCAATCTGGCACCTTTTGCTGGTGCTAAACTAATACAAGTGATTAGAAGCGACACGAGTTCCCGGCAAAGGCCCAGCCTGTCCTGGCGGACTGTTTGAAGTCCAAGCCCTGTTTTGTAATTTCCAGCATTTCATGAAAGTGCTGCTTTTATTTTCCTCTCCAAGCCACGGCCAAGTTTTGAAAGCTTCAAAGCTTGCTCCAATTGTATAGAAAAAGTGTTTTTAAGATGGTAGCATATCCTAAATGAGCTGGTTCCTTCTGCGCTATACCAACCTCAAATCATTTATCCACCAAGTCAGTCAGGCTCATCCTGAAACATTTCACTGCTGTGAAAGCAGCTGCTCCTGAACAAGATTAAAAGCCAGTTGTGCTTTTGCAGTACAGTTAGCTATGCAGAACTTTGTGTCGGACAAGAGAAAGCTCAGTTCTTTTTCCCTAGTGCTGGGCATTTCTGGATTCTCGAATTAACTTGCTTTTTCTGCTAGTCTCTGAGTCCATTTTTACAGGGGACTGGATCCCGTTCCAAGCCTTTCTTAATACTTTTGTAGACAAACTTTTTTTTTCCAATGTGTTTACAGGGATCTTAAATATTTTTGTCATCACAAAGTCATAGTGCAGTATCAGAAGTTTTAATCAGATTGCAGTGCAGTCACTACTGTATGCAAGATACTGGTGAAGATAAGCCGTGCATTAGGGAAGCAGGATTCCGAGTTTGTTTCTAGTTTTTTGTGTTATTTTCAAGCAATCATTTCATTTCTCAGTTACCTGTCTTCAGGATAGAGATAATGCTGTTTATCAGTTTCTGAAAGCAGATAGGACAGTGTTAGTTATAGCTATACTAACAAGTTTTCTCCTTCCCTCTTGAGTTTGTGCCTTGTTATCACCCTGAAGTGCATTGCAACTTCTTTCTTTACTCTAATGGCTTTCCTTTAGCCTCCCCATGAAGTTTTTGAATACTTGTGGTCTTTCTCTGGCATGTCAGACTAGAACTGACACCTGAAGTCTTGGGGTTTGGGTTTTGGTTGGGTTTTTGTTTTGTTTTGTTTTTGAAAAGGTTTTTACCACTTGGAGGTTAAGAGCTAGTATTTACTTAGGTAGTTTGGATGACAGTAAAACTGTTCTGCCCTGCTCATGCAGGCTGTATTATGTTGGATCTCAAGTTAATTTTGCCTATGTTTTGAGCCATGTAATTTCACAGCATTCAGCCTTAGGTTGTCTTGACCAAACTCCTGTTAATAATTGAGCTAGCTCAGTTAAGACTGTCTCTATGCTGGAGAGAGAGCCCTCTTGTCTAGATCACATCCATATCCAGCCCTGTGATAATTTATTCTGCTATCAGAATTTATTTAATTTTCATTCCACATCTTTTGCAAGTAAAAAAAAAAAAACTTGAAAGGAAAAAGGAAGTGAGCTAAAATGAACTTTTCTAGAGTTTCCTGGTGAAGTCTGCTCGTGCAGGAACATGGTTTAGTAGACTGTAGGCTGTTTTAAGGAGTTATTAGAATCTGGAGTAATGTTACTATGGAACATTGACTTCAGTGTGGTAGAAGGATACAAATGGAGCATTTAGGAAGGCGGTTTGAGGAGAATGTGAGCAGCTAGAAGAAATAAAAGCTGAGACGCAGGCAGGGGGCAGAGCTGTTCAAAGAAAAATGAGGACAAAAAGTCTGAACCTCATGCAGAAAGAGGGACTTAACTTGGTCCCACTGGCAAGAGAGGGAGGAAATTTTAGCAGCAGGATTCTGTATGAGTAGGACCAGAGAGGGGTGGGACGAGGCCACAGCCCTTTCCTTTTTCCTTATGAGCAGTGAGCTGGAATAATCATCATACAATAATCATCTTCAGAGGACTGTGCTCTTGGGATAAAAAGTTCCACGTGAAATTTCTCAATGTCTGTGTATCTGTCAAAATGTTTATGGGTCATATTTTGCCCTATGTTACATTTTTATAAAAGTGGACCAATTCCGTGAAATTTAGAAGAACCAACCTTGAACCAAGAGCTGAATTTAGCTTTGTATTTCTCCCTACTGGCTGCAGCTGGCATATGTCTGAAGCAGTAAAGATGATGCATGGTACTCCACAAGTGATTTGTGACCAGGAGACAGTTTTCTTTAGGACAGTGCTGCTGCATTTGACCTCATTTCTGCTGTGTTAGATACTGTCTCCCTTGTGGCAGCATACATAGGTGTATTAATGAGATTCTTCCCAGATCTCTCCTTGAAATCTCAGCTTATAGAGTTGATGAAAAGGCTTGCTTTTGCGAGGTGTTGGTGATTAGTCTCATAATGCTCAGGCAAAGGCTGCAAAGAATTTAGCATCCAAAAAGATGCCTTTTTTTTCTCATCTGCAAAGGTTTAATCCTGAGAACCTGTGTGATCTCTTGTTGTTGTTGTTGTTGTTATTGTTGTTGTTGTTGTTGTTGTTTTGGTTTGCTTTGTTCTCATTCACAAAAAAAGTGAGGTGCCAGTTATGTCTAAGTCTTTCCCAGGCTTTTTTAGATAAAGGAGTTACACATGTCCTTCAAAACAAAGAACAGTTACCAGCTGAGTTCGGCAGGAGGAGGGAATGCTCACAAAAGGTTCTAGGACAGTTTAGCCATAGATAGCTGCTGATATGGATAAATAGCACTTTGCATTTCTGAAGAAACTTATTCAAATATCTTACAGTGTTTAATGAAAGTAGTTAATTTAGTTTTGCCTTATTTCAGTAGCTGAATCAACATTATTATTTCCATTTTTTAATTAGAAACAATCGAGGCACAGAGAGAAGAAGGAAGTGAGGTCTTTCTTTCTTCCTTCCTCAGTGTATTGTACATGCAGATGGGAGTTGGAAAAGTAAAGGCCATGTTCCATGGACAAAGGAAGCTCAGATGGTTCTTGGCTATGTTAAAGACTGTTAGGCTTCATTTTTTTTTTTTTTTTTTTACACCATTGTGGTATTGTAACACATACGCAACTTCTTTGCCATTAAAGTCTTGTTTCTATTTCCAAAATGAGATACAAAGACCCTACAGTAACTGAAAATTGAGGCCAAATACATTTAATATACCAACATGTCAGCAAAGTCTTTAACAGCAGAATTTTTGAAGAAAAAAACCTTTTTGGTGTTTTGTTTGCGTATTATTTATAATTACTCTCTTAACTGAGTTAAAGAAACTTCGATTTTTTTGTTTTCTCATGGCTGGATTTCTCTCAGCTGGATATATCCCGATGAGCTCCAGTGTTAGCTTTAGATGTTAGCAGTAGATACTCAAAACTGGACCAGTCTGTCACCTCTTTTTGTACAGTTAAAATCATAGGGAAAAGTTATTTCTGGCTGAAATACATAGTGGTGTTGCTTGATCCATTAAATAGTCATCAAGAGAAGACCAGAGCTCCCTATCACATATTAAGACAAACGTGCCTTCAAATAATTCTGTTGTTCTGAACTTCCTGTGTGTATGTCTGCTCTATGCGCAAAGGCTCTTAACGTCTAAGAACTGCAATGTGGAGAGAAGAAAACAGCCCATAAGGGTTCTTTGGACACAGGCATCTAAAGGGGATTGTTATTTGTCTGTTTAAACTTGTCAGTGGGGACAAAGCCTATGCAGGCAATGAAGGGAGCCCGTGAGTGCTGGATCTGGGCAGAGCACAGGTGTGTTGCTGCTGAGGCATCTCTCAGAGAATGAACAGTGGGAGGAACTGAGTTGCTTGTATATTCAACCTGAAAACTGTGCAAGGAATAGCTGCATTTAACTTTTTGTTACTTAAGAATGAGATTCTCAAGATCTTGAGATCTCAGTTCTTGAAAACTTGCAAACAAGTTTTGGGTTTGTACCGCTCTCTAATATTTTTTCACTTCCCAAGAGCCAGTTTTAATGTCTGTTGATGCTTAGAAGACCAGATTGGAAGGACAGCAACAGAAAGTTTTATTAGCCAGCACAATTAATACTTTCTTCCTTGAGAGCCAAATTCATCTAGTGTAGTATGTTTACAAAAGAAAAAGCTAGAATGCACAATAAGGTTTTGCCTTTATCAGAGACATATGGACTCACCATAACTGGATATATTTGTGAGACTATAACAAAGAACACTCCTCAGGCATGTCTCACATTTCAAGAGTCGAAGGGCAAATTGGATGAATGTCCCTCCTAAAAACTGGATGAACCAGCTTTTTCATATGCAATTTCCAATTTCGATAATCCCCAAGAAGCTTATAAGAGCCAGGATGGAGTCAGTAAAACCTTGTCTTATTAACCTCCAAAAGGACACAAAGGGGTTTGGATCTCGAGGCTGGTCAGGATGCCAAGTGCACCTCTTAAGTACTCTCACTCTGACTCAGCCTGCTGGAACTTTTGGCAGACACAGTGCAGTAAGGTTCACAAAGCAGATGAATACAGTAGATGGAGACCAGGTTTACTGGGATAATTCCCACCTGAGAAAAGAAAGTCAAGCTTCTTTGTACAGGAAAGGCAGTAAATACCTTTCCCTCCTCTACATCTATCCCCTAAGTAGAGGTTTTTCCCCCGTTCCCCTTTCACACATATATGACCTGTTTTTTAGAATGGATGGTCTCTCAGATTCATTCTGCTGATAAGCACTGGTCCTTTGAGAGATCCTCAAGTCAATTGTATTTGAGTCCTCTTACTCTTTAGGATACTTGTGTCCACTTTACATGCAAAATTCAGACACAGAGATATTCTACAAAGGTTCCCTACTACACAGTTGCCTCTACATGCTGTTGTGGTAATAAAAATGGGCAACTTTTTCCTGTCATTAAGCACCTTCAGTGTTATGCATTTACTTTAATAAATCAGTTTCTGGATTTGTTTTTTAACTGACTAGGGTACAACTTCTACCGTATTTAATTGGGATGTACGTAGTCTTCAAAAACTCAGAAGCAGTGCTTTATAGGACACACCATTTTTCCTTGTGGGTGCCATGAACCATTGTGCATCTAAATGGGTTTGGGGGAAAGATGGGTTAAAGAGTCAACAATTATGTAGGCATTAAGTCAGCCAATTTAGAGGATACTTACTTCTTAATCATTTTATTGAACTCATCTCTCTGTGGCCCGCCCTTGGTTTTGATGGGGATCACTGATGTGTTTAGGGGGAAATGCTGCTTGGCTGTCCTGTTTTCCCAAGTTTCAGTGTGCCTAAAGATCAGTGTGGGGGGAACACAGTGGAGAGTTTGGAATCTGGAAGAATGACAGGCCATGGATTTCTCCAGACTTTCTGGGAAGCCTGAGCAAATGAGCTGAGCTTCTGGGTGAACCTCTCTTAACCGGAACTGTTGAGGCTCCTTGCCTTGTCAGAGAGAATCTTGCTTCCTCTCAGAGGAAGTAATTCTGCATCATTCAAGAGAGACTTTAATGGTCTATACTCTATTTTTTAGAAAATATGCAGGAAAAAGCCTATTTTGTCATATGCATAAAACTGTAAAGCTTCAAATCTTTATTGCTCTTTGCTTATTGTATAAAGCTTTTACTTTTCTATATCCTTACTCTGAATGCCTGTATATTTAACCTTAACAAAAGAAGCACAGTAAGCCAAGCAAATGGAGTGGTGTTCAATTTGCTTCCTTATTTTCTGCCTCAGCAGGTCAGGAACCTGCTCCTTGTGGCAGAAGGGGCCATATGCCATGGTTCCTGCTCCGCAGTGTAATCAGATCTGCTGTGTGTGCACAGTAAAACCAAGCTGAGCAGAATTCGGGCAAGGTGCACCAAGCTCACCACTTGTGTGCAAGACAACTGTAATAATGCCCATGCTCAGGAGCTCCAAAGCTTCCTGGAATCACTGGGTTTGCTGAGAATGCACCATAACTGATTTGGAGGTTTGGAATACACCCAATATATCCCAAACTTGCTTGACTGAATTCATGGTAGTTTTCTCAGCAGCTGTGCTGGCTTTCTATGGGAGTAGGTTCTTCTGGATAACCAGCATTAGGAGAAGGTCATGAGAGAGTGAAGTACAAATCAAGGATCCTGAGTACAATCTTCAGATGCTGAATTTATTTATTTATTTATTTTTAATTCAGGTACTATTTTTAATAACCTCAGATTTGGCATGTGTAAGAAGAGAAGATGTGACAAATAAGAGGATGTTTTGGGTCTGCTGTAGACCTTCCTACTGATCTGGGTACTTCACCTCTGCTCTTGTGTTCCCTAGCAGTGAACTAGAGTGATGGGAGAACCTTCTGCATGCCTTGAAGCTTCATGAACAGTCTGTGAAGTGCTCTGAAACCTTTAGGTAAAAAAGGCTGGGGATAACACAGTAATTATTGCCACATTAAACCTCTCTTGATCTGAGAGGAGTAAGCAGAAAATGCAAACACATGTTTTACCATGAGAAAGTAAGATGTGGTCATTTAAAAAAAATTCCCAATAAGGAAACCATCTTCATTAGCTTTAGTTGTTTCCCTCCTTATAGTGTTTTGCCTGATCATGTCATCAGTGGAAGAATACACAAGTGGAACAAAGGGTAGTAGGGCTGAAAGGCAAATTTTAACACTTCTAAACCTTGTATCCTGCTGATGTAAATTAAAGTTTTAATTCCGGTTGAGGGTCGCAGTTCTTTTCAAAGCTGCAGAAGATGAGCAGAGATGGGTATTTGGGTAGAGAGGAAAATGACCAGCAAGTGTCCACCTGGGTTCTGCAAAGGACCCTGTTGAGAAGCTGATCCCCCAGTGATGGATGAACATGGCTTTGGCATGATGAGAGATGCTAATATGTTGTTTATGTCTTAACCCCTGGCAGAGAGAAGGGTTCAGGAGGATGAGATTTAGAAGTAGGATAGAGGTGAATGTAAATTAGATGGAAACAAAGGGTGAAGGAGAGGAGGAAGGGGCAGTTCCATAGTGGTGCGTAGGTTCCTGTGTCTGTTCTGGAGTTTGTGGTTGAGCTGAGTGTCACCAGCAGCACTGCTGCATTTAGTGTGCTCAGTGTAAATAGAATCCATAAATAGTTTTGTAAAGTGTCAGGTTTTGCTTGTGAAGTCACTCTTATGGTGGCTCTTGCCTCTGCCATTTCTTTCCTTACCTTGTTGGTGGGCTGAAGTTACTATTGCTTAGCCCAAATTCACATGTATGAATGTGCTTTCATCTCTTTCTCTGTTGCTTTGTTTATCTGTCTCTGTCTATCTCTCTGTGCGCCTGCTGCTTGTCTGCCTGCCAGTTTTTTCTTTGTCTCTATCACTTCATCATTGAACCCATCTGTGTAGAAAATGGGATATTTGGCTGTCTCCTATTTTTTTTATTATTTTTTTTTATTATTTTTGTCGTTTTGTTCCCTCAGACTTACGAGGATGAAACTCGCACTCCTGGGGGTGCCAGGCATTTTAGATCTTGCATTTAGGAGGAGCCGTGATGCTTTTTGCGTCTGTTTGTCTGTCCATCTGTCTGCTGGTCTATAATAAGCTGTGCAGCGAGACAGCAGCTTACTATCTGTGTGTGTGAAATTAGCTAATTGGTGTTAGCAGCAATATTTTCACATGTTTTATAAGCAAAGTGCAGCAAGGTATATAAATGTAGATATGATCCAGAGACACACACACATACACACACGCGCGCGCATGCAAGCCTGTCGCTGCTCATGCATAGACGCTCAGAAGTAATTAATGTTAATAAGATTTTAATGTGCTTGTGAGATCATAATGAGGAGAAATGAATGCTCTGATTAGAAAAAGGTAACTGTGTGTGTGTTTTGGCTTAGAACAAGATTTCCCCTCTTTTTTATAAATCACAATTTCAGAACTTGTTTGTGATTGCATCAGTCGGTTTTTATTTTCAAATTAGATGTCTGTTTAGCCATTTGAATGATTATCCAAATAAATGGGTAAAACCCTGATCATAAGGAATCGTGCAGATTTTTTTTTTCCCCTTAGAAAGCGAAGCTACTACATGACAGGGCTGGGCAGCCTCATCCTTCTAGCATTACATTTTTTTGATGCTGCTTTTAAAGCCTCATCAGCAACTGCTCTCAGAGACAGTGCTCATTTTTTACAAATAGAGATGTTTATCTATAGGTGTCTGCAGTGCATAATCAACCACTGAAACTATTGTGCCAAGGCACATTCCTGTTCATCAGTAATGATGAATCCTCAGAGTCCAGGTGATCACATGATACCTTGATTATATTTTGAAATAATTAGTTTAGGAGAGCAGAACTGTATTTATGTATTTTTTTTTTTTCCTTTCATGAGTCGGTTTCCAAATAAGAGGCATGGGAAAGTGTTTGCAGGAAATATTTTACAAGCTAGGATGTTTTTTCATCCTGTGTAGTCACCTGACCCCAGGCTGGCTAAAATCCAGCTGGACACTAGGGGTCCTTCTCTCCAGCAAATCTATGAAAATATTGTCCAGAGGGCTTCACTTCCATTTGCATACTCATTTTTGTTATTAATCTCTTTGGGATTGGGACTTCTTTTTTTTTTTTTTTTTAATTGACACTGAGAGGTTAGATAGTTATAAAAACATCTAGAATTGAAAACGCAAATTTGAACAGTCCATGTTCCAGTGCATCCCATGTTGCCCACCCACCCACATTATTCTGGTGGTGCATGGCTTGAGTGGTGTTTTAAAGTGTTAGATCAACGACTGAATCCATGGAATACCATTCATTTCCAGAAAGTGCTGGGGTACCACAACAGTGGTTGGGATGAGAAACGTTAAGAGCATGGTGATAAGATTGCAGTTTCCAAATTGTGCTGAAGAAAAACCAGTGTCAGTAAATACAGCTTTGACATGATTTGAAGTCTCTAAAGATGATGATGTGACAGTTCGTTTATAATGAATGAATTTATTTCGGGGAAAGGAAATGGCAGGCATTATGTATACTTGTTTATTCCTCTAAACGCCCCTTTCAGCTGGCTGCTGTACAGTAGGGCCTCTAACACTAGTTTATCATTCTGATAGCTCCGTCAATGAACTTAGTTTTATGAGGTACCTTGGGATATTGTCTGCACAAGTGTGTGCACGAGTGTGTCTGCATGGGTACACTCAAAGCATCACTGAAACCTGCACATCCATGCAGTAAGGCCAAACCAAAGTATTCCCCAACTACTGCAGCCATCCAGGTAAGTTTTAATGGCCCTGGATGGAAGAAGGACATCTTTACTTCTCCTAAGTACTTATAGGCCGAGAAGTGCTTTACATTTTGACCTAAATAAAATGGCAGTCTGAGCTCTCACAGTAAGGAAGCAACTGATTTGTTTTAAAAATAATCGATCCTATCTGTCGGTAATTTTATTAGAATATTTTGAGAAATTTCAACCCCAGTTTAAGATTAGTATTGAACTGAATTAGTAGTGAATTAATGGGATGTGATTCATTTTCAGAGAGTGCTGAGGTACCACAACAGTGGTTGTGATGAGAAACAGTAGAACATGGTGATATGATTGCCATTTCCAAATAATGATGAACAAAACCAGTATCAGTAGATTTTGGCTTTGACGCAATTGGAAGCCTCTAAAGATGACAGTTCAAATCCCACTTTGGGATTAGTATCCACCTGCATGTTTTTCGTTGCCTGTTTCTGGTTGTTTCCTGTGTGTGTGAACATGCCGGTTCCAAAGAACTGGCTTCCACAAAGTTGAAGAGTGAGAGTAGGAACAAGGTAATGATAAACTCCAAATCCACTGAATTGTCACCTTGGAGCAGGAAGCAGCTAAGCAATGAGAGGAATTTCTCATTAATTTGAGGGGGGGGGGTTCTGTGTTCTAGAAGGAAGATGTTGTGGAAAACACTCAGTTTAATGTTCCCAGCATTGGAGATGAAGTAGCCAAGCTCCCTTCGGCTATAGGCTGAAAACTCCATAAGGCTTGGGGAACTCAGGAAGAGCTGAGGCAAATTGGTTAAGTGCATGAAGTTAGTATGCAAAAATGAGTTGTGCTGAGTCCTTGGGGGACTGCTTTAATTCAGGAGTAAATTAGTCTTAGACCAATGTAGCTTAACTGAATAAGGAGCTACAGGGAGCTTTGCTGTTGAATTAGAGCATCTACTCACAGCTTCAAGACAATTAAATGTATGCACATTGGTGTCAAACCTTTAGTTGATTTGCCTTAACATTCTCAATATCCCCATGCAGGCTTGGCTTAAGAGATAGATAAACTGTCCCAAGCAATTAATTCTGTACTGGGGATCCAAAACAAAACAAATTTCAATAGCTTGTTTACTTTGAGGGAAATATCATAATGCCAACTATTGCATGGTTGTAGACAGAGCAGTACTGATTGCCCTCCCTCTCCTTGGACACCGTTGTTTTCCTGTGCAGTTATTGAAGGGTCTACAGACACTGAAGATGGCTTTCTGTTAGTCAGTTTTAGTCAGTCTGTACATACAAAGTTCCAATATAAAACGTGCCAATGTCAGAGATACTGTGTATTTGCAATGAATTCTATAATCACTACAAGAAGAGCAAGTGTTTTACTTACATTTGACTACTCCAGTGTAGTTCCAAGATGAGAAAGAGGGTTTTGGTTTGGGTTGGTTTGGTTGTGATGGAAGAACAGAATATGGTGGGAGCATAGTAATGACAAGCTGCCTGGGAGAAACTCATTTTCTCTTAAAGAGGCCTATGCACAGTGTGAAAATAGGAGCTCATAATTGTATGTTGAGATTGTGCTCTGAAGAGTCTTTTACAGTAAGTTTGCCAGCCTTACTTGTATTACAGCTGTTTAATTTGACTTTGTTCCTAAGTACACATATAAGGTTAAAATGCTGTTAATTCGTAGATTTCATAATTAATGAATAATTGTGAGTTAGTTGATAAAATCTCCATGCTAAACAACATTGGATTTGCACAGTGAAAACTCTCTGCATAAGGATGAATTTTGAAAATATCTGTAGGTTCTAGTTCGATCAGGCCAGTAGAGAAAGTAAATAATCAACTTGAAAGCTTCATTGGAGATAGTCCCCTGCTAGCGTCAAGGAGGGGGTGCTTGTTCACGTATGCTAACTGCTCTGAGGTTTTTTCCTATGAAAACATACATCCTAGAACTGTCAAGACTTAAGCTTTGAAAGAATTAATTATGTCACCTTACTTGCCCAATTCCGTATTTCCATTTCTGAATAAGTGGCCACTTTTCTACCAAAGTGCTTAATGCCCAGAAGCACCTGCTGAAGCTGCTGGATGCAGAGAACTTCTAGTAGTATATGCATTTAGAAGAGCAATTTTAGATAATAATTGGCCAGAAGGCTCTTAGGTCTAGTGAGCTTAGAAATTCCAGATAAGTGGTGTGACATTTCTGCCAAAAATGTTGTTTTAAGAAGTTGTGTAATTGCAGAGTGTGATGTTTACTTCAAAGTGAAAAGTATGGCTATCTGTAGGAAGGCAGGAACTGTTAAAGAAATCAAGTTGTGTTTGCATGCTTTGGTCATCTCAGCTTCTGAAAGTACCAAACACTTTTGAGGTAGGTAAGGAAAGCCTGCTCATGAACAAGTCTGGAAAAAACTAGCCATGGAGGAAGTTCCTACCTTGCTCTGTCATGGCAAATTTGGCCAAGTCTTTGAACAATGTAGGTTTTCAGTCAGTTTGAGTTCTGTTTAACTTAGTAATGGATATTCGTACTTAGCCATATGAAAGAGATTTTTTTGTTTATTTTTAATAAGCTCTTTGTCTCACTGTTACTTTGCACTAGATATTATGCAATCTACAGGTTGATTCACACATGAAAGGAAATGGCTTAATTTTTCTGAAGTTTTATATGTGGATATTAGGAAAGCTGTTTGGATATTTGAGGTTTCAAGTAATATAGAAGCAGATAGCACTGAGCAATTAGACAGAATCAGAAACATGAATCACTATGGCATGGATTTGCTTCCTGGTATTTCAGTTTTGTTGTCTTGTGGACATGGGTCTTGTCATTAGCAGAATTTCAGTGACTTCAGTGTTAGCTGCAGTCATCACAGAAATACACAAAATAGTTTATATGTGTGCTTACTCCTACGCTTACGCCCGTGTTTACTAGTAGTGCATTTGGAAAGAGTCTGAATGTATAAGAGTTTGAATAATAAGTCTGAGTAATGGTTCAATTTCTTTGAAAAATGCTAAAGGTTAATCTTGTTCTCATTCTCCAAACTGTTCTGCCACCACATTAGTAGGATTAGGCCTTTTTACCTCTCTATGCCTGTATTTGTTATTTGAAGAGAATTGCAAACTTCTTGTGTTTCCTGTGGCAATAGATACTATGCATTTGCCTCTCTTTAAGACATGATTGTTATTTTATAGCTCCCTGTCAAGTAGGTGGACTTTACTTGATGGGAAGAACCTTTGCGTTCTTTTGTGTGAAGGCCTTTCAGATCTGCAGGGCACTGTGAGGTTTGGGGCTTGCCCACAGGGTCACTCTCTGCATTACACTTCTCAGCCCTGCTGTGCGCAATCCACGTGTTGGCAAAGGCAGCACAGCAGCATCTCTTCTGCTCTGGGAATCCGTACTCGAGATGCATCAGACCACCCTGCTGGCCAGCTGTGTCTTGTGCGTGTGATCCTGGGAATCCGACACCACGGTGCTCAGCAGTATCTGCAGGGTTTTGTGCCTCTAAGTGAAGTCCTGAGCTCAGGGAGATCTGCCAGCAGGCATTTTGTCTGGAGTGACAGCCCAGGTAACACAAACTGCTGTGTGAAGTTTTATACATTGGGACAGCAGAGGTGCCTGTCTTCTAGGCAGGCAAAAAGCTATGAAGCCTGACTTGGGAAATCATTTCTCCGCAGTCTTCTTTTATGATATTTGCCACAGACTGGAGCAATCCATTGAGATATTTCAGCCACTCAAACAGCTAGAAGCTCCCAGCCCTGCTCCCAAGATTCTTATCTGACCACATGATAAACATTCTTCTTCAGGTATTTGCCCTGAACATCTGAAAAGTGCTTCAGGCAAGTAATGTGGCAGGTGGTAACTTGGTTCTCTTGGTGGTGGTAACCCAGCCTGCTCTGCCCCAGCAGCTGCCGCCAAAACACTGACCCTGGCTGGATCTGCACCTTCTCCTCAGGACAGGGAAGGAGACCCAAGGCAACATGAGGCAGGGGGCATGGGGAGCAGAGCAGGGAGTGGGATAGGGGTAAGAGGAAGGGGGTTTGTAGGGGTAAGGAAGGCAAGGAAGGAATGAAGCAGGGACCAGTGCCATGGGATTAGCCATGACAGAAGGGTGTGGAGAGTGATTTGTGTAAATAACTGGTGTAAGTAGAATCTGCATTAGAAGGATGGGAAGGTGATGGGGTGGAGAGGTCTGTTTTGAAGGGAAAGTAGGAACAGTACAGACATGTCTCCACCTGTGCACACTCAGGGTTCATCACAGAACTGGGAGATGTCATTGCCGATATGTTGGTACCAAGAAACTTCATTGCTTTTGGAGGAGTTTGAAAACATTGAAAGTAAATGGAGTTGAGGCCCACTTACTAGATTTTCTACTCTCTTAATACAATAGTACAGTCTTGATGAATGTGTTTTTAACAAAACTGTCAAGCTGCTGTTAAAAAACCAAAATACTGTGCCCTGGTGCAATTGATTTCCAGCACTCTACCTTTGCTGCTGCTTTCAAGGAGTTTCTTACCTTTTATTCATTTTTCTTTCCCTGACAGTGAGTAGATGACCAAATTTTTTTGAATTTCCAGCTGCTACTCAGGCTAATGGAAAAGTCTAGCAGGTATTGGATTATGTTCTAAAGACTTTCTGTTAGTCTCTAACATAGGGGGGTTTTTTTTGTGGTTGCTTCACATCTGCTTTGAAAGCACTACCCATAATTTGTCTGCGTACATCCTGAAAGTTCCCCAAATTGAATAGAGCTGAAAGATTACTTCCTCTGTCCTTGGAGTTACATGTCTCTTTTTACAAACCTTAAAAAGATGATTGACTCCTTGTTTGTCAAATGTTGCTAACTTATATCAAGCTTATAATTCACAGGAACTCTAGATCCTTTTCTGAAAAACTGCTGCCTGCTCTGTTATCACCATCTTGTATTTGTGTCGTTAATAATTTCTGCCCAGGTACATTACCTGTAGTCTTGTTGAATCTCATCCATTGCCTCTTGAGATTTCTTTTATTTGCGAAGGTAATTCTGAATTTTATTCAGCCACTCAGTGCCCTCCTATGTTCATTTGTCTGCAGGTTTAATAAAAATGTTTTCTATTCCATCATCAAGGTTATTATTAAGAAAGTCAGATAGAACAAAACTTAGGGCAGAAACCCAGTTGATGCAGTCTTGTATTTTGGTAATTACTGTGTGGATTCCCTCATCCAAAATAGATTTGCATGTGTGTGATACCGTGGATATGCTTGTTTTGTTCCTAGCGTGCATATAAAAATATATAAGATGTCAAAGGCCAAAATAAAGTCAAGGTACATGACATTTGCTTTCTATGAGGTTTCTTTTCCTGTTGAGAAGGAAATTAGGCTGTTTTGGCATGGTTTGTTCTTAAAGCAGTGTTGAGTGCTACTCATCTTTTATACTTATGTGCTTAAAAACTGGTTTGATTCATTGTTCACTAGTTTTTCTGGGAATTAAGCTTAAATTCTGTGGTCTGGAATTTCCCCCCCCCCTTTTTTTTTTCCTCTCTCTCTCTCTCTCTCTGCATGGTAGGTACTAGATTTATGCTTTGAGTCTTTTCTTGCCTTCTACAAAGTCTCAAAGTGTGTTTCAGACGATTCTTTAAGGAGAGCAGGATGAATTCATATACAAATTATTTGAAAAATATTTAACTCCATACTCTCTAGTTTTTTTGCCATTTCTTCTGGAGTAAGACCATACCCTTTTTTGTGAGTATTAAGTGAATTATCCACGTCTCTCCACTTGAAATTTTGAATGAATGGTGGTAAAAAAAGGTGTTAAGCATTTCAGCCTACTCACATCATCTGTCAGTTGAACTTCCTCTACATTGATTAACGAAGCCACATTTTTCCTCATCTACCTAAATGTGCTAATAGAATGGTTTCCTGCTATTCTTGACATTCCTTGTTAATTTTGTGCTTTGAACCATTATGATTTTGTCTCTACATGTTTGTGTAATTTTTATGCTTATGTATTCTGATACCCTGTTTTCTTCAGGATTTTTTTCCTGTCTTGGTAGCAGTAAAGAACTTACACTTTAGTGATGTTAAAACCCTGCTATTCTCTTTCTTTCCTCTTTATTAGGATAGCCTGTGCTTTTATTATTACTATATTACAACATCATTACTATTATTATTATATCATTATAAATTGTTGTTTGTATTTAGCTGTTAGGTTTTTTTTTTCCACCTGCCCATTTTAGTCCATGTTTAAAGACCTTCAGTAGGTTTGCAAGCTAGTGCCCAGGCATCCTCCTCCTTTTGTGTGAGGTGAATGTCCTCTTGCCCTTAACCACATTTCCCATGGTCAAATAAGTAAAATCTCTCATTAGAGGTGCCAGTTGTATCCATGTGTGATGCAGTTATCTCTAGTCTTTGTATCCTTGCCTGATCCCTGCCTCTGCTGTGAGGACAGTGAGGAACACTGACTCCTTCAGCCTTGCTTCTAGAAAATTGTAGTCACTTTTGAGCCTTGGTAGCCTTCAGGTGGTTTTTTGGTAGATTTTATTTATTCCTTATGGCCTCTTTTTTGTACCTTCTTCCTGTGTTGCCTCTCTGAATTGGAATGTTCAGGAGACTACCCTGACCTCACTAAAAAGCCATTTAATTTCATTGTAATCTGAATTTACTTACTTAAAAGTGGTTTCTATTATCAGTATATTATATTTCTTTTCTTATATTTCTGGTTTCCATTTTCTTTTTAAACCCCTGCTTCTTTTCTTCTTTTTAAAAATTACTTCTTTTCTCTTAGCTTGCACATTCCTTGTGGCCAGTGTGTGTGTTTTCTCATGTCAGCTATGTCTTAATAGACTTTCTCTTCTCTCACTTTTCCTCAGACATAATTTTCTGGAAGTTTTTGGAAGTTTTGCAGATCAGTACCATTTCAACCATATGGTTTCCTATAATTGTCCTCTAAAATTAAACTTTTTTGCCTGATTTCTGTCCTGTCTTTGTGTGAGTCTTCTCTGTTGAGTAACTTTGTTCATGCTCATTTTCTGTTTCAACCTGTTGTGAACCAGATGAAGGTCGAATGCTCTTTCCCAAACTTTAGTCAGTTAATAGCCACTTCAGAGCATTTGAACCCTACCTCTAAAGGCAGTGACAGATTTCTATCATCCTGTACCTGTCATGTTGCTGCAAATGTTAAGAGACTTGTGTGGAAGGAAGTCTGAATACTATTCTCTTAAGTTTTTCCTTTTTTTTTTTTGTTGGCTAGTTGGTTGCTTGCTTTGGTTTTAATACCAAATAATTGGAAGATTCCAGAGAAGATAATATTTTAAGTTCCTGCACAACCTGATTGCTTACATTAATTCTTTTAGAGACCAGCTGCTGTAAATGATGTTTGGGTACAAGTTGCTTAACTTTAGCCATTTTCAAGGAAAAGGCAGTCGAGACAGCTATTTAGTCTCCCTCTATTATCAGTGGAGAGGAGGAGAAATACCTCTAGAGAGCTATTCATCCTAAATATATTACAGTTTTAGGATGGGATTAATGGCTCTCTGGAGATGATTATGGTGGCTTCAATTAGATATCTAACTTTAAGGAAAATAATAGTTAGATTATATGCATCTTAGTCCCACGCCCGATTAGATTTACCTGAAGAATATTTCTACAGTCCAAATATACAACACAGAAAGCTACCATGCTTTGTCTTATTTTGTAGAGATTTTGTATGCTAGATTTTTACAGAGTTTGGAAGAGTTATATCTGTTTTAAAATACTTACTTTTTTAAATGTTGCTTTGCCTCCTTACCTCTTTCATTGTAATTTGCTCCTTAGTTTGGTTTGTGGTGAAGAAACTGTTTGGGTTCTCTATTTCTGTGTGGTCCCTTTTCTATGAGTCCTGTCTTTTGAGACTTCCCTTCAGGCATTTGCTCTTCAGTATTGCAGGTGAATACTGTTCCATGTCACCTTCCTCACAGATGACATGAAGACTGATTAACCACAGGTTTGAGTATACTAAACTCTTGTCTCTGAGTTAGTATTTTTAGGTGAACATTTACTTGTATTTCAGAGTATTTCGTGATGCAGCCAGTAAAAATAAGTGATCCTGAACAACAGATTAGACATATTTGTTGTTTTTTGTGGAAGAGCGAATGTCATTTTGGTGTTGCACAAGTTTCCCTCTTCATCTCTGTACAGCCGTAAGGTGTCCATGACACTATTATTCTGGCCACTCTGTTGCCAAAAACTTGTCAAGAATTCAGTGGAAAATTCAGAGAAGAGCAACAGAAGTTAAGAGGCTGAAGAGATTGAAATATGAGCAAAGATTACAAGATTTTAATATGTACAGTTTGGACTAAATGATGACTAAGACATATGATAACAATCTACAAGTATTTGAAGGGTGTAAAATATTAAGACAAAAAAGGAATTATTTTAAGATGTTCAAAGGGGTAAAACTCAGCAAGGAAAAATTTCAGCATGAATCATAAAAAACTTCCTGAGACTTGTATGAGCCGAAGTCCTGGAGTATACTCTGCAGGAAGGTGGTAAAAAGCCTACAGTCTCACATGGCCCAGAGATTACGCATTAATGCACACATAAGCTCTCCAGTCTGGTGCCACCCCTTTCCGAGAGCTGCTGAGACCAAGTGATGCTTTAGCGGTGGCTGTTGGACTCTGAGCAGGCGGGTTCACCTGTATCCCAAGTTCTGCTTTCCCAAGGGCTCCTGCAGGATGAGCTGCAGCATGGAGGGTTCATTCTGGTGGCAGCAAGCTGCCCTCAGCTGCTGTTTTTATGGAGAAGCCCTTTTTCCATCATATGGCTGTGCATGCACCCATCCGTTTGATAAGCGTAGGCAGAATCAAGCTGTCACTAACAGAATATATGCAGAAGACTCAAGGAAATGTAATGAAGAATAGCATTTTGGAATATCCTGGCAAAGGATTAGCGTGACATGCTAGGTGTTTTCTTTTTCCTTTTATCCTCTTCTTTCATCTCTGTAAGTTGGTGCAGTCACATTAAAAAATGTTTTTTTGTAGACTTTTCCCCCGCAACTTAAGAGTCATCGACACGTACTTATTTATTCTGATAAAGGCTGCAGATTTAGACTGTATGTTTAGTTTAGTTAGGAGGTTCTAGTGAATAGTAGTGGACTAATTTAAGTCTAAAAATATTAAACTGTCATGACCACTGTATAATTGGGATGGTATTTTTGCTAAATAGGGACTTCTTTACTGTTTACAGCTGGTTTTGCACTCGTAACAGATACAGACAGAAGGAGTGAGGACTACAGTTCTTGCTCCCCCCTCTGCCCTCTGTTCCTCATTTTTATTTTCCTGAGTGCAAAACCATCCTGCATGCCAGCTTGGGAAGCTGGCATCCCTCCTGTTAAGACCAAACTTGCTCTCTGTTGCAGTATAAATAGTGCTTGCTTCCAACTTCAGAGCAGCACCCAGTGTTGCATGCATTCTGTAACTCACTGGGAAGCAGTAGCTCTGTTAAAAGGTTTTCTGTGTATAGAATGGGTTTGTGGCTTTGAATTCACTAGACAACTCTGAGCAAACATCTGGGAATAGGCCCTTAAGCTTGTGTGATATTAGGTTACTGTAATCCTTTGGTTCTGGAGTGGCTGCATATAAGGAGGTCCTACTTCACAGGTATGTACAGGAGAAAGCAAACCAAATGCCATTCTTTATAGTACTCCAGATACAAAGCTGGGAGCACGCCCAACCTCAGTAATCCTACATTCTCTTTAAACTGCTAGAAGCGGAGGGGGGAATTGCACCAGGTGAGCCAGTTATGTTTTGAAATGTCCTTTTGTTTGCTAGGCTGGGGATTTTGATTTCATAAAAGCATCTTCTTCTGCTCTGTAAAAGTACCTGGCTGGGCAAAACGGGAGACTGTTTGGTAAGACAGAGGCCAGAGAGGAAGGCTGGTGAGGGAAGGCTGAAGGGACGGGCCATTTTCAGTACAGAAGAGATTAGTTCGGCAAAACCACCACAGTCTTTGCTGACAGCATGTGAGGTTTTGCTGTGACCCATTTAGTCGTTCTGCTGTTGAAAAATGTCTTTGAAAAAGTTCCATGATAGAAAGCAGTTGCTGTTTTCCTTAGGCTCAGTAGAACCGGTATCTTCCCAACTGAAAATGCTGGGCTGTCTGCCCCAGTCATACTCTTGGGAAGAGCCTTTCCATCCTTAGCTGTCTGGCACATGTGGCCACCTACAATCTAAAACCTCAGGAATAAGAATTCTTTTATCCTTCTGTCAGTTGTTTCACTTTCCGAGTGCGGATGATCCTCTTCTGCACCATCAGCCGTTGTTTAGCTTCAGCCTGGATGCACCAGAGCAAGTGTTCCTGAGAGGGATGCTGGGTTTTGGGGTTATGCTGTGTTGCTACAGATCATGTCACCTCAGTGGGTAAACAGTCCAAAAATAAAACCAGCAAACGATACAAAAAGGAATCCAGTTATATTTTTGTATCTCATTAAGTTTCGCTCCTCCTTCTCATTTTATTGGCAGAGATATCAGGGGAGGGTACATCCCCATCAGAGAAGGGGTGAAAAGATTTGCAGTAGATGTGTGGGTGAACACCAGGGGTTTTTTTCTTATGGGGATTAAGTGGGAAAGGGTTTAAGATCTCCCACACCAGTCTCATTTGAGGAAATCCTTATTTTATCGTATTTACAAAAACAGCCGCTGATTTAAGATTTGTTACTAGTAGCCTGCCTGGGGGTTCTTTATTTAGTTACTCTGCTCAAAGAGCTGCTGTCCCAAGCTGTCATTTAACAGAGAGGATTGCTTAATATTGCTGTGAGCCAAAGGTGTAGGTGGGTGGACTGTCTTTTGAACCCTGAACTTGCACAGTGTGGTGGTGACAGATGAGCAGGAGTTGAAAAAAGGTGAGATTCCACCAGCATGGGCTTTGGGGTTAACACGTGGTCTGTCCCCAGAGCTCTGCATGACCTTAGTTTATGACTGCAGAATACTGGCTACAAAAGTCTGTTGTCTTCAGTCCCCATGTTTCAGTGTGAGGTCAATAACTAATCAATACTGTTATCTTCTGTTATTTTTGGGGTGTCCCTGACTGCATACTTGTCCATTCCAGGGTGATAGCTGAGACGTCACTGGATAATTTTGTTGGAACTCAACCTGCATTCTCCATCCAAGCATTTAGTGCACCCTAAGTCAAGAAAGGCACTAGGAAAGGATATTGCATGCCTTTGGGTTTAGTACACACTGAGCATTTCCTTCCTTACCACGGGGGGGTTTTGTTGTTGTTTTTCCCTAGCTTTGTGCTCCAGCATGCTCAACACCTGTGTGCTTAGTGGTTTTTCTGGAAGTGAATTATGTCTGGCAGGATAGCTAAGGCCCTATCCTGGATACGTTTCTACGTCATGTTTAGAGTTCATGCTCAGATTATGGTCCAGTCAGCTTTTGTTGCTTTTAAGTTGGAATGGAGAACCTTTGTCTTAGGTTCGTCTGTAGTAAATGTTTTACCTCTGTCCAATTTTGATCTTGAAAAAACTTGTTTTTCAGACAGTAGCTACAGGTTTGATAGAATGGGAGTTATTACGACTCTCTTTATAGCCATAATCCTGTGCTGTAAGAATTCTGTTTGTCTCATGTCCCCTACTTAGGATTTTTATGTAGTTATTTATACCATGCCTACTGGATCTGGGATGCATGCGGAAGGGGCATGACTTCCCAGTGTTTGGATCTGCAAACAAGATGGTGCAGGGAAAACTCCAGTTAGTTTTTAATTAACTTCTTCATATATTCAGTGTTACGACATTGCTGAGAATACAAGCCTTGACAAGTAGAAGTATCAGCTTTTTTGTCTCTTTTTTTTTAATACTGAAAGCACTGAACTTAAGCACACTTGAACTCAGTAGGTAGAGGAAAACATGTGATTTCCCTAAAGAAATTTCTGTAAGTTAATATTGTAAGATGGCCTTGCAAAGGCCAAAAAATGAGGTATTCCCAGTGAAAGAGTTAAAAAAACACCTATAATTACAGAAATCCTTTAGTATGTACAAGTTGTGACTATTTTTTCTCTGAAAACACCGCTGTTTCTGTCACTTCACTACAGGTTTCTTTGTGCAGTAGACAAAGAAACATAAGGGAAATAAAACACATTGCATCTGGGATTTAAAAAACCCAGTATTTTCTTTGTTCCAGTGAATCTGTACTGTTAATTCTAAAAATGAAATAGAATATTTTTCTAAAAACTTAGTATGCAGTTCATGCATTTTCATGGAATGTCCTTAACTATTCACTGACTCACTCCCTATTCATTTATGGCTAATATATGGCACTTTTATTGTGGTTTCTAAAGTATGGAGGTTATGTGAGTCAGATGCAATTTAGAATAGAGATTATCTTTAAATAATCAAAAACATACTTTGCCAAAAATACTAAAAAAAGGAAGGAAAGCATTCAATGTTCTCAAAATATGAAGTGCTTTCTAAAAAGACTTTTTTTTTTCAATAAATAAGGGAGAAGAAATGTTATGTAAACCTAAGTGTTTGGCAGACATCTGTTTACTTCCTCCAAGGAGACAAGGGGTATTAAGATTTTCTGAGCTCATGAGAAAGGCACATCCTTGAGTTCTTGCACCAAGGACATGATGGAAAGCATTTTTCCTTGAAAATTTTCAGTAAGAAGACATAAGGTTAGAGGTGGCATGAATGATAACTTTCTTGAAGAATTTAATCAAGGACGTTATAGAGAATGTGGGTGTTTCGATCTCTGCTTCAAAAAGGGGGGGGGAAATCAACAACCAAATACCTCTCTGCTTACCCTATTTTTTTTTTTTTTTTAATTCTTCTTTTTCCTTCTTAAGCTGATTCTGGTTCTTACAAAGTTTTTCATTAATGATACAGTGTTAGTAAGGGCAATTGTTAGTTGTTTTGCTGTGACTTTGAAGTTCCTTTGTTGTGACAGCTGCTAGGCTGGCATTTCCTGGACATCAGTGGGATATGATGATAGCTTGCCTGCTTCCCTTCCTTCTGATGGATTTTCTCAGAAAGGATAGCAAACTGGCAGACTCGGATTCCTACGCTGAAAAAGCAGACGTTGGATCGTAGTGGGCTAGAGTTGAGAGAAATACGGCGATCCAAAGAATTATCTTCTGTTTTGTAACATAATCAGCAGTGTGATCTACAGGCAGAATCAAAAGGATCTGAGACTTAGGAAAACATTCATCCTCCTGCTTACATCCCCCCCTCCTCCCCTCCCATCCCCACCCCCTCTTGCTTTCTTTTTTAAGAGTTCAGTGCAGCAACAAGTAGTGCTGGCCTGTCAACCTGATGCCAGCCTAAGTAGAAGCCACATTATAATAAATGCATATTTTCACTATCAAAAGATAACATACTGTTGGCTTAAAAAAATCCCAAACAGCCTTGCACAGAAGGGTTTTCAACAATATATTAAGCCCCATATTTTTCAATTACAACAGGGCTTTTTTTCCTCTGCTGATCTTTTTTTAATAACCCAAGGAGCAAATATGTCTTGGTTTTGAGCTTTAATCTGGTGCTTTGTGTACTCTGATGACCTCCTAATCGCACTCTCCATGACATGTCAATTCTGCTGCAATGGAAAGTGGGTGATTTGGTCTGTCATGGAAGTGTTGATATGCTCACATATCCTGTGCACTTAGGACAGAGGAGTTCAAAGAAATGCATTAAACAAAGGAATGAAATGTTATGGGAACCCATAATTCAAATATCGAGTGTCCCTTGGCCAGTTCACGAGTGGTTCTTTATCTGTGTTGTGACTTTAAATGTGAGCACCAGGTGTGAAGATTCCTGTTTATTTTTATTTAAGCAAAAACAAACACAAAATATTTCAGAGCTGATGCAGATGATGAAATGTAAAGATGTGAGATGTGTTTAGTAAATAGTCAGGGTGCATATGTCTAAACAAGGAAGGAGTTTGTAGAATGTGGTTTTAGTTTACAGTGCTCTCCTTTCATAGCTATATAACCATCTGCCTCTTGCGTGTTCCTTAAAATCTGGTGAGCCTACACTTCAGTCTGTAACCTTCACTGCTACACTGGTGTTTCCTTTGCTGAGCTAGTGGGATCATTGAGATCTCACAAGCTGTCAACATCTGCAGTGTTATTCTTCCTAAAAACTGAAAGATGGGATTAAGCTTTGTTATCAGATGGACACTGGTCTAGTGTGCAATTTGAGAGGCATGATGTGAATGTGGGTCTGAGGGCAAGGGTCTACTCCCCTGGGTACTGATAGGACTTCCCCTGTGGTCTGAGATGTGTTACCCAGCTGTTCTGCCTGGAATTTCCCCTCTGTGGTGTGTAGGTAACGACACCTGCCTTTCTGGTGAAGTTTATGTGGCACCATTAAACTGAGGACTGTCTAATCGACCACTTTCACCTTCATAATCCAGCACTGTTTATGAGTTTAGTGAGTAAGGCACAGATTTATGACTCTGTGGAATTACTGTTGTTTGAGGAAGGCATGGTCCAACGTCTGAAATACACTTTTCTGGTTTTCCCCGAGAAGCAACAACGTCGTTTAAAACTTATTACTGAATCTTTCTTCTAAAATGTTTTACTAAGGTTTTTCATCAGCTGTTCAGTTTCAGCAAGAGCTTAAGACATGTAGGTTTCTGGGTCTGCATCTCAATCCACCCTTGGCTTGCTAGAAATCCTGAGTGAGTTAATTTGGCTGCCATGCACTGAATCTTGACAGATCTCCGTGGATCTGCTCAGTGCTCTATTGAATACTGTGGTGAAGAAAGCGGAAAACTTGTCCATGGATACAAACTTGAGGCCTTAAAATTGCTGTTCCACTTTTCTTGTCCATAAATTGGTTACAAGGGTGAAAAGAGATTAATGATCTATACAGTGTTTTAATCATTTGCATGCCTCAGTCACTTTAAGAGTTTATAATGTGGCTTTAAGAGTTGTGAATGTTTCTTTTTGATGCATGGTGTTGGACAAGGGGTTAAAGGATCAGGAAGACAACTCAGGTTAGTGGTTCTTGTGGTTTTGTGAGTTTTTTGTTGCTGAGATTTTTTTTATTTTGTTGTGGGATTGGGGTTTTTGTGTTTGGTTTTGGTGGTGGGTTTTGTGAGTTTCTTCTATTTTTTTTTAAATTTTTATTTTAGATGCTTTTTGAAGAAAAGAAACTTGAAGCTCCTTGTCTAGGCTGTTCTTGAATTGTGGTGTAGATGCTTTGAGGGTATAAACCACAGAGGAAGTTGGGATAAAATAGCTACTTAAAAAGAGATTAAGGGATTTACTTCAGTGCCTCTATGGGTTGTGATTTAAAGGGAGAAGAACCTAATTTTTCATATTACAGCTACTTTTATTAGCTACAGGTTTTAACTTTTTGGAAAGATTCTCACATCTTTCTATCAGCCAATTTTAGAAGTTAATCCAGACCAATCAACAGAATGGTATGTTGCACTTGATTTCTTGGTAATTTTAAAAGCTTTTCAGCGTTTAATCTGTCCAGTATAACTCCCTAGTCTTTTGCCACAGATGGTATTGATCACAAAGAATAACAGATAACTATACTTAAACTTCATTTTCCAGAGCAAAAAAAAAATAAAAATTAGAAATTGGGGTGTGGAGGGAAGAAGGCATTACATAAACCAGAATTAAATACAGAATGATGACTCCAGATCAAAAGACTTGAAACTTCTACTTGTGGTTAGTTAATATTTTTTTTTCCCTGCAGAGTTATATTTGGGACAGGAGCTGAACTTTGTCTTCCAGCTTGCTTTGCCAGTGTTGATCACAGCTTTGTCAATCTTTGAGTTTGCTGGCACCTTCAGAATTTTACAACCACAGTACTCAATACAGTATTTTTGTAGTAGTTCTTTACTGGAAACTGGTTTCTCTGTGGGAGATAAATTGAGGGTGGCATGCCATTGGTCAGTTGAGATGGAAAGCTCAGTACTGTTATCACTTTAGTAAATGGAGGATTTTTCAGTGGTCCCAGAAGAACAAAATTATATGCAAGGTAGTTGATGTTTGCCTTTGAAAGGGTTTTCTCATTGGTTCTTATTCACTTATATCAGCCTATCCTGTATGAAAAATACCTTGAACCTCCTTACATTTTCTCTCACAAAAGCTTTACTCTAGAATTGTTCTCCATTTGTACACATTAATTTTGTCTTTTTCAAATGTCAGCTCAGTATTTCAATAGTAGATTCAATCATGCCTGAAGTTCTTACAATCCATTTTCAGTAGTGGATCATCCATTAGGAAATAATGCCCTCTGTGGTTTTTTTCAGGCTTGATTTGCCTTGGGATCAGAAATACCCAAAGTCTCTTTTGAAAATGAGTTGTAATCGAAATGTGAGGTTTCTGTGCTGGCCCATATGCATCCCTTCTGTTCATATGCATTTGGGCCACTTGTCTTGCCTGGGAAAGAGAAAAGAGAATTTGACTGATCCTGTGAATACGGTTTCTTTCTTTCTTCTTTGACATATTGCTATTTCTTAGACTAGTTGGAATGTTCTTTAGTGGGTTCCTGTGGTAGTCATTCAGTGGTAAAAATGTTTTCTTTCTTGGGAAATGTTTAATAAACATGAACAAAAATCCAACACAATCCAACCCCCAGTGGTTTCTCTCATGTAACTTTTTCTTATTTCTTACATTTCATTGTATTTGCTTTTAACCAAAACCAGCTAGCTTTAAATCTACATTAAGCCCACATTAAGGTCTAACTTCAAATTTTGGTCTAGAGTTTGGAAATAGGAATGTCTGATGTCCAGAGAAATATATAATTTTTTTTCTGTGTAAATTAAACCCCACTTGATGGATTAGGTGGGGTTTTTTTTTAAAGATATATGGGGTAGTAATGGTGTTGGAAAACAAGTGGAAAGGACAAAAGCTTTGAATTTAGGCTGACAGGCTGTAGTCCAGAAGTCTTAAAGTACTATTTGAAACTTCTGGAAGGTTTTGGTTGAATATTAGAGTTCAAAATGCAAATAAGAAAATAAATTAAGAAATTTTTCAGGTTAAATCTTTTCAATCTGTTTTTCTCCATACTGCCTTCCAGCATCCTGTGTTTTCTCTTCACATTCCATTCCCTAAAAGCCTCTACTAGTTTCAGAAGCTGTTTAAATGCCTATTTTATGACTAGCATAATATTCAAAGGTCTCACAACTTTTGTGGCACTGAAACTATAGTATTCCCTTCACTGCAGTTCTTGAAAAGTGAGGGAGAGGCACAGATGAGAAAAGTAGCTTCTGTGCATGTATCCTGCAACTTTTGTCCAATACACCATAAATTTAATCCTAAACCACCCCTGGCTTTCAGCGTGGAAAGCCCTACCAGCTAGGCTGAAAACACATAATTGTTTGGTCTTCAGTAACAGGGAGTGATACCCCTCTTACCCTCATATTTACTAACAGAACTTTAGCATGGTTGGTTGTGTGATGCTGACGGAGAGGCAGAGCTGTTATTTTCATTTCTTAGATGATGAATTGAAGCATGGTGAGGTTGCCACTTGCCACAGCACTTGTTCAGAGCCTCTGGGTGAACCTGATGCTCCGCAGCCTATGGCTGGTGCTCAGGAGCATTGATCATCCTTTTATGACAAACTATTAGTACATACAACATGTGCCAAGCCATTGTGGAGAGATCTATCACAGCCACTTAGGAAATCTTTTATACAGTCCTCTCACTCCTAGGGAAGAAAAAAAACATCTTAAGTCTCGTCTGCTTTGAAGTGAGGTTTCTGTGTTTATATATTAAAACAACCTGTTTGTGTTGTGGAACTTCAGAAAAGTTCTAATCTCTACAAAGATTTGAACTTCAGAGGTCTGTTTGGTACCTTTACAGAATCCCTTTCAAGCATACACCTTCTTGAGAGAAAATGCACCGTGAACTTACTGTAAAAGGGAACAGACCGAGATTGAGAAGAGCAATTTCCTGCCCAGGTGACACCTAGAGGGCAAGTTCGGGATACGGTCAGGCATTGTTCTTTGAAGCACCTTATGTCTGTGAAAGGAGGGGGGAAACTGAAACTTATCTTTTCACTATCTTTTATGAAATAAAAATACTGGAAATCAGAAAGATTTTGCCAGCTGTGAATGCAAAAGTCACAGCAGGATGCAGTTTACTGGAGGCCCCTGGTCCCCGCGTTGCCATTATCCATCAAGGTGCGAGACAAAACAGGAATGTAAAGCCTTAGTGCTTGATTTTCTCCACCTTCCCTTTGCATCCCAAGGCTTTTATTTTCAAGAAGCCAAGAAGGAATTGAGAGTTCAACTGTATTGTTTAAAGACTAAATCAGAAAAGTTGATCTCAGATTTGTTCTGCTCCATCCCTCTGAAATTAATGTACGCTGAAAGAATTAGATCTGGTGGAAATTTGCTGTGCAGTCATCGTAAGTTGGTGAAGAGTTGGCTCTGTACCTTCTGAGTTTGGAACTGAGGCCTCATTCCAGCTCTCATTGCAGAAGTGAGAACTTCTGAATTCGCTTTAGTAGCTCTGGGCCCAGTATAAACCTGTAGTACCTGTGGTACTTCTGAGGTGGCTAAAAGTTCTGATGATTTGTTACAGCAGCTGGTCCCCCAGCTTCTCCTGTCGTGTTCCCCCTGCTTCAATCTCCCTGTGTTTTCAAGGGTGCTAAGGAAAGCTGGGCCAAGCCTGGGGTCTGCTGAAGGCCTGTTTGGACCTCTGTCTCCTATTAGACTCCCTTTCCTGTTCTGAAGAAAATTGTACTTACTTCCCTTAAAGTTTCCTTAACTTTCTAGTGAAGCTTGGTCACCAGGAAAAGGGCTTGCAAACAACTGTGTGCAAATAAAACATGATCACCTCAGAGAAACTGATATTTATTTATTATTTATGGTAGTATTCCATTAGTGGAGACTGAATTTGGTTTCACTGGGGTTTTTCTTGTTGGGTTTTTTTCAGTATTTTACCAGATCTTAGTAATGAATCCCTGAGTATTATAGCATTCCTAAAAAAAAAAAAAAAAAAAGAAAAAAAAAGAAAGGAAGCCCCACAAAAACATGAGAATGGTCAGCTGCCTTATGATCAAGTCACTTTACATGAGATGGGGACCAACTATGTACAAGTCCTCTTTTTAAGGACTCTTTTTCTTGCTTTGGTCTAGAAAATGCTGAGGCCATGTTTTCATCATTAAAGGAAAACAAAGTTTCATAAAATGACTGTATTTTAAGACAAGATAGAGAATCACAGCTTCTACTATGCTGCCCATGAGGAGCAGAGTCAATGTTCTTTAAAAAGCGAGATTGTAGTGAATAAGGACTTTTGTTTCCTTCAACGCTAAGTTAGAAGGACCTACTAAAAGAGACAAAAAATAACTAAGCCCCTGAGCTTACACACATTTCTTGAGGGGAATCTATAGAGAGCTGCAGTGAATTCAGCTGAGTCCAGGGTGTGAGGAGACAGACCTGCTCACAGGACTGGGACCTCCTGACTTCATGGACAAGCTGTGAATCTTTTTATTACACAAGCTCTGAGGTGCTCATGCACTGAAAATTGGATAATGGCTTCTCTCACTAGCATCTTTCAATTCTGTAACTTTTAACCATATTAAGTACAAAAACTTGCAGTGAAATTTCTTTTGTTTTTTTTTCCCCAAGTGAAAGACCTTTTTTTCACAAGAGGTTTTCAATGATTTTAATAATCTACTTCTTAAGTACCATTCTGCTTGTTAACATTCCTTGGGCTGAGAAGATGGCAGTGCAGTTCTCTGATGGGGAATTTTACCCAGAGTTCAGTTTCTGTAGTGTACATCCACTGTCCTTCTGTCCTACCTGAAGTACACAGTAGGATTGTACTTTTTGTTTGTTTGCAAGGGTGATCTTAGAGAAAGGTCTGTCAAGTAAGGTCCTGAATGAGGCTGAAAGGATGGAAAGTATTACTGAGTAATGATGGACATTTACATGCTTCTCAACAGATCGGACTCTTACTCCATTTTCTTTTCATAATGGCTGCAAGTGAAGGCACAGTTAGGCTTCTTCAGTGACATTTATTTGATCCTAGTTAAGTAGGGATTTTAAAAATTTTTCTCGAAGCCACTGTCTGTGCCAGAAGAGCATGAATTTAGACAGAGGAATGAAATAATACAAAAATATCCCTTGATCTTACCAAAGTAGAATATAACCTGTCTAGGCACTGTTTGCTGATAATTTGCTTTTTTAAGGTGTGCTCATAATCCCTTCAAAAATATAACTAAGAAATTACTAGAATTGCACAGAGACATGTTTAGATTTTAGGGAGTGGTGAAATCAAGACTGAACATTTTATTGCTAAGGGGAGACTGGTAGCTTAAAATCACCATTTTTCCCTCTTACTGTTGTTAATTGTGTGTTAGTGCTTTTTTAGCTGAGTGCTGAAGAAAAGAATCTGTGTGTTTTGTATGTTTGGTAGACCTTCAGTAGAGGCAGTTTGCCTCCTTGTTTTACGTATTTTACATTGTACATTGATGTCTCACACAGCAGTAGAAGGAAAAAGCAATAAGAAAAGTGGTAAAATATTGATCATGGAAGGAAAAAGTAAAGACATGCTCATAAAACTCAGAACATTCTTAGAGCATCTCAGGAGGAACATTAAAACCAGACCTCTGTCTAGCTGCTTTCATAAAAAAGGAATAGATTTCACATGGGTGGTACATCAAATGGCTTTATGCTATGACTTAAGTGGATGTTGCAGTGGGATGCACGGTATCTTGTAATAGTGGAGGAGCATGTATTAGACTTCGTATTTTCTGCACCTGCTAGAATTTTTTCATAGCGATTGGGTTTACCTTGGCTGACCCACACTTTTTAAAAGATCTTCACCTTTGCATTTTCTCTCTTGGAGACAAAGTGGCATTTTAATGAAAATATATTTATCTGCTACTAGTGCTTTTTAGATTCAGAAAAAGGAAACCTTGAATTAAATATAAAATGCGTGTAAGTGGTCTACTGGTAAACTTTCTGAGCTGTGTTTTATCCTGCAACATGATTCAAAGTCTTCTAGCAGCTTTTTGAGAATTCATTCCTCAGTTATATCTGGTTATTTACATACTTTTTGGCTACACTTCAGTATTACATCAGTCCACAAGGCATCCATAGCAAGGGCAGAACTGGAGAAAGCCCTACAACATCCACCTGTGTGGGCATGGAGCATCTTGTGAGGAAGCCAGGATATGGGTGAGAAAGAGAAGAAAGGCTGCTGCATGTTCACTTTGGTTTGGGATTGAGGTGCTCTTCTGAGCGTTTTCTTCGGAATTGTAGTGAAGACGTGGGACCTGTGCCCCTCATTCTAGCTCAGATCTCTGTGGCCTAGGAAAATCTGGCCTCCTCGTTCTAACAGTGGCCTTTGGGAGTGAGCCAGCAGGAAGGAGAGCATTCAGCAAAGAGCTCCTGGTTCAGCCTCTGAGACTGAGGTGCTCACCCTGTGTGTGATGCATCCTGTCTCACATCACCTAACACAAAGAGAAGAAAGCCTGTCATGGTCCTGTTTTGTTGAATCCAACAACCCAAGAGCTGTTGTGTTCATCATGAGCCAGTTCCCAGCCCTACACGCAGTGTCAGAGGGTCCTCCCTGGTGCTCAGCTCCCCTTCTCTGAGTGCTGATGGAGGGATCCTGTGCGTGCCTTGCCTCTGCAGGGCAGTCCTTCGAACAGCTTTCCTCCCATATCTCCCACCTCTGTTCACTTCACCACTACCCGAAAGGCAAAACCTTAGTTTAGTTACTGTTACTGAGTGGGTAATTTATTATTACGTAGATTTTCTTTGTCTGAAGGTCTGCTATTCATTCTGGGTGGAGGTGTTTGGCTCCAGTCACATTTATCTGTCTGTGTCCACATTTCAAGGATTTCCATGCTATTGACATTTCCGTTACAGGAATTTGAAGAATGTTCAATTATATACAGGCCGTGAAACATTTTTACTTTTTTTTTCTTTTTTCTTTTTTTTTTTCTAATGTCTGCCAACTGTTCCCTGCCAAACTTTAAACTGGGCTGCCATGGCTCTTAAGATTTTAGGGTTTTTTTCTCGTATTTGCTATATTGTTATATACACACGTAGTGCACGCACGAATAAAAGCTCATACTGTAGTATTAGAAGACAGGACCAGATTTGATCTGGAGGATTATTGTAGGCCTGTTTCTAATTTATATAATGTTTTTGTTAATACCAGTACCTCTTTAAAATGCCCAATAAAATACTGTAGCATTAATTTAAATAGAAATTTCAGTCATTTTAGATATCCCCCCATTATAACAGGTCAGGCTTTTAACAGATGTCTCAATAACTTTGCTATTAGCAGGAATATTTCATGAATTAAAATCAGGCCTCTTTGTCTCTGTCACTCGTTGAAATGACCTACATATCTGGCAGATGGAGAGGACTTGCTTGTGCGTTAGTAGTGCTGGGGTAGGGTTTTTTCAGCTGTGTATTTTTGGAGAAGAGAGGAGGATTTAACATAAGTTAACATAGTTTATTTTTTATTAATACCATACTTCAGTTGCTCTTTACAGAAAAATCATATTAGGCACATCTTGCCTTTTAAGCACAGAAAACATCTAGGACATTTCTCCTGGGCACCAGACTCCTGTCTTAGTGTAAACCCTTCAGTGAAGCAGTGGACAACTTTTTGCAAGCATATGGACTAATGGGGCTGGAGCAGAAGGTGCAATAACTCAGCTGCTGCAGAGGTCCTAGAAGAAATCTCCTCCAGAGACCTGAGTGCTTTCGAAGCCTTTCTGGGGTGTTGATTTTTGTGATGAAGTATTTTCATTCCCCTTCCTGGCATAGAGACAGTTTTTAAGCATTATGCTAAGGGTTTCACCTAAAATGGCTCTCTGACATGTTGTTGTGCTGGCACATGACTCTGTTTTCTTCGAAGAATCAGAAAGGACCTCTTGAGCTGAATGACGGCAGCAGAGCCCGAGTCCTGCTGAGAAGAGGCAAAACTCTAGAGAGAGATTTAGTTGTAGATGTGGCCTGGTTATCTACTGCAAAATCACTCTCTGGCGTCCTATGTATTACTGCAGATAGAAATGATTTCTTATTATTTTTGTTGTAAGTTTGATTGAAATGTAACTAATTACACGAGCAAGTAGAAAAGCTTCATACATGAATATGCTGCCTGAGCAAGCAATATATCCCACAGTCATTAATCAAGAGGTAAAAAACACGTGGGATCAAGTGAAGTTACTTAAGGGATACATTTGACCTGCAATTCTGTTTATTCTAAAGGCCCAAGTCAAGGAATGATACCAAGTTTCTACAATTTCCATTGACTTCAGAGAGAGATGCAAGCTCTTACTATTTTTTCAGATTAGACTATTTGCTGTCAAGTATATCAGTACTGTCTGATCCAATTTAAGGACATTTAGCCAACAAGTTCAGAAAACAGCAAAATTAGTATTTACAGCCATTACAATGGTATTCTGTTCCCAAGGATTCTCCCTGTTTGCAAGGAAATTTAACTTTTCCTGCCCAGTGAGAACAGCCTACAGGCCAGCTGGCAGCCAGGAGTGCTTTACCAGTCATCTCTCAAACCTTAAGGATATTCCAGGAATTGAAGAGGCAAATCAGGAAAGGTGTTAATGTTATCATAAACCTGTCATAACATAATACTGCTCGCCAGGCCTGCACTCTTTAGGACTCCAAGTGGGAATATTAGTTGAAGTGGTTATCTGGTGACTGTGGTGGTGATGATTATAGCAATAAATACAGTTCTCAGCTCTTAACTAAACTAGCTGCTTAGGATAATATGAATAAATTCATACAAGGGACCTGGTTTCCCTTCTTGAAATTTTAGGTCTTTTTCCTACTTAATTCAAGTAGAGTTTTCAGTCTTATCTGGAATGATGGCGTAGTACATTTGAGCTCAAGTTGTACGGTTTTAAGGAGTTTCCAGGGATATAGGAGCTGCCTTAATTCCACCTGACCTGCTCTGTTATGTGGTTTGCACCTGGGTGCTATCAGAGGAAAGTGGCTGAAAAGAAAGTGAACACCTTTTCAGAGGAAAACATCGGTTCTTGAGGTAAAAACAGTAAATCATTGGGTTAATAATCATCTTGCTGGGTATTGTGCTGTCTCTGAAATGGGAAAGGAGGTTTCTGATTTATTAGAGGTTTTCCTGTAACAGGGATGGAAACACAGCCCCACAGAATATCACTGGATGTTTATTATTTGTGTGTCTAAGTAAAAGCGTTGTCTTTTAACTCTTTTTCATCTTGTACAAAGAATGGCTGTAAGGAGTGTGAAAGACACTTAGACAGAGACAACAGGGGGAAAGGATGTGGTACATCCTGCGCCCATTAACACTGTCAATTAGCACCATTTATCTTGAAATTTGTCCAGCTTGGAACACAAAGTATGTACGTCAGGGTTTGGGCCAGACAGAAACATAGAAAATGATGTTATTTGTGGAGACAACAGCCAATGTGGGGGAGAGAGCAAAGGCACACAGTAATTCTAGAAAGAGCTGCATTTTTTGTGTGTGTGAAAATTTGATTATAAGATTATTCTTTCAATGTAAACACAATTCTCTGAAGACTTATTAATGCTTCAGTAGCATAGTGGAACAACTCTAGTGCAGTCCGCTTTAATAGCTTTCTGGCTTGAACCCCAATACATAATGTTCTAGTAATAGTTTATGGGTGACTGCAATAAATTGGTAGCAAGTGTTTTCCATTTTTTGGCTCTTCTTATCAGTTCTGCTGGTGGAACATTTTGTTTTGAGAATATTGCAAAGGCAATTGATCTGCTTTGGATACGTGCTCTAGAGTTTTGTGTCTTTTAAAATATATGTATATATGAGCTTTTTCTCCATGTCCTGAGATGTACCGTGTAAAGCTGGGGGCCAGTAAAATGTTACAGGGGATCTGAGCAGTTGGTTAGACCCAGCAGGACTCCACCTACCCTAACTAATGTTCTGTGAGTACTGCCAAAAAGGCAGAGCTTTCCTCTCCCCCCTCTCCCCCCCGCCACTTCCCTTCCCAATACTTTCATTGTTCTAGTCTTTTCATGCAGCAGTGGAAAATTTGTTCCTGTCCATGCCGGAATAAAGATCTTTCACACAGGTTCACTTTAGACCCAAATGGCTTTTTGAAATAGAAAGAAACATGGGATATTTTACACTTAGTGGTTAGGGAAAAAAGCCACTTTTGATTAGAGATGGGCCTTATATGGTCACCTTTGATTTCTATTGGATTTGGAGCTGAACTTAACTGTAATTACAGAGTGAAATTCCATGGCCTCTATTATGCAGGAGCTGTCCCTCTTGGTCTTCAAATCAATTAATTCACAGCTCCAGATCATCTCTATAGCCAGGCTAATTGAAACAGCCTGCTTTCATCTCCATTCCCAAGACTAGAAGAAGAGTTGGGTAGCTGAACCCAGATCGGAAATGTCTAGCTGCTTTCTGTGTGTAAGGGGCCAGACAAAAGCCACCAGGCTGATTGCCTCTGGATTCCAATCCTCTGGATATGATAAATAAAGTCAAAAGTACCAAGAGAGTAAGCAAACGTTATCCAGTGGATTTTGCCACTGAATATCCTGTGCTTATTCCTGGCTGCATTTTATTTCTTTAAGCAGCTCTCATGCTGGCTCTTTGCACAATCATCCAACATAGCTTGTAGATTAGATTCAAAATGAAAATAGGTACATTTCTTCAAGATAACATTAAACACATGAAAAATTAAAGGACAGCTGAGTGCCTCCTTCATTCCTTTAATCTTTTGCATGTACTGGAACATTTGTTTTATATAAAGGTTATATTGTAAAAATACTGGACTTGGGGCAAAAATCAAATTTTAAAGAATGTAAACTAAAGTCTGGAGATCACTAAAGCACAGAGTGAATAGATACTCAAGAAATATTTAAAGTAACCGAATGTGGACTTTGCCCAGTTAAAGTATCCCAAATGACAGCAGGGGAGTCAGCTTGATTGTCATACAAAGCTGCAGAGAGAGAGCTGGAGATGAACAGAAAGTACTGAAAATTTGGCCTTGAGACAATAAATGGAAGTGCTAAGTGGATGAGAGTGAGCATTGACAAACGAAGTTAGAAATGGAGAAGTGCAAAATGAGGGTTGTCATACCAGAACCACTTCTAATGGTGTTTACACTGTCATAAACCTAATAAATGTGGATATTTCTTCTCTGATGCATACTGGCCATATTGTAAAAGCGTGTCATGAACTCACAGAAAGAGAAGAGCATCTGAATAAAAGGGTGCGCAAGTTGGACTCTGACCACAGAGCCTTAGTGCTACTTCTGAGCAGTTCCCATCCTGCATCTCTGCGCTTCTTTCACTGCCTGTTGTGAACGTGGATCTTTTTTTCTTGTTGTTTACTCATTTAACCAAGTTATTAAGATAATCCTATCAAATACTTTGGAATGCTCCCTTAAACAATTTGATTTCTTTATTTTCCAAAGGAAAAAAACCCAAAGCCATGTTCAGATACAGATCTGGGAATCTGTTGCATATTTCATTCATGTAGGATCTGCAGTTTTCCATCTTTCATCCTTTGTAATGGAGGACAGCTTTCAGGCACTGCTGCTAATGATGCCCTAGGCTGGCTCCTTCTCTCCACAAACTGAAATTCATCCCACTTCTGACTAAGGATTCTCCAACAAGATAAGGGTTGTCCAATAGGTAATTTTCTGTGGTAAACATTGTGGTAACTGGAGTTATCATTCCAGAGCACTGAACTTTCAGTGTCTTTTATTAGAGCATCACAGAAATCATGCAAGAAGGAACAGCAGTCACATGTGGCCATTGTTGCTAATTTCCATTGTGCAAAAGCAGATATACAATATGAAAAATGCAGAAACTAGATGGTCCTGTATTTGTAATCATTTATATTATTAATATGCCCTTAAAATAGATGTGCAAGAACAATCATGCAACTTAAAGAACAAAGAGGATAATCCAAGAGGAATAGTTAAAACCCCATTTCCACAAAAAACCCTGCTTTTTTGTGTTTCTCTTATTTATGAAGCAGTTTTTTTATTTTTGTTGAGGATCAGTTCTGCAAGTATGTTTAGAAAGCTACTCACATCACAGACAATCAGTAAGGTCTAGTGTAATATATAATATTAAAATGAGCATAATATTTAAATTAGCAAAATTCAGAAATGTGACGATGTAGAGAATGAGCAATGAGTAGCTCTGCAAGAAGATTCAGTGAGGTTTGGTTCAAGTTATCTGCTCTGGCTTATAGAGGGCAATAATTTTCTTGATTTTTGGGAATTTTTTTGGTAGGTCAGAAACAGAGAATTTGCAGAATGTTCTATTCTTGGTGTGTGTTCCTTTTACGTTTAACTGTATTTCTCCACTGCATAAAGTGGTCTACTTACAATGCCATGATGTGTTTGGAATAAACAGTAGAGTGCTATATTTCACTGTAAGTTCTGTCTATAGAAAGTGCTGGCTCTCAGATCAGCTGTTTACATTTTTCTGAAAAAGCTTCCATCTGTTACGTCAAACTTGTTAATATAGGTCCTCAGGATACAATAACATTAATGCTTTAAGTATTCAAATTAAATGTCAGAGTCCAGTTGCAGATACCAATTTCAAATGTGTCAGTGTCCTGAATCCACCTCTTTTTACTAACAGGCCATTTAATAATCCGTGTAAGTATCTATGGATGTCTAAGTCTTTGAAGGTCTGTGGGGGGCCAGATGTACAAATGCGGTTACAGCATCAAATCCTCACAAAAGCTTTTCCACCACGCTAGCATGACCACATAAAATTTGGCCTCGTTTTTTTTTTTTCTTGGCTTTGCAGCTACAGCACCGTCAAGACCTATTTAGAGTGAAAATGGGCTTGGTAAGAGAAGTCTCCAAGCTTCATGTTGTTCCCAGTGAAGTCAACGGCAAAATGATTGCATAAATACAGAAATACCTTACTTGCATGTATATTTTGCCTCTCATTTAAAAAAAAATGAAACCCCATAGACTTTACAGTTTGTTTTGTTTCTTTTTTTTGTTGTGGTTTGCATTCCTTCAATTTAAAACATAACTGAGTCCTTCATATTTTATTTCTTGTATGAGCTACTGTAATTTATTATTATAGTGGCCATTCAACTAGAATGAAGATGTATGCCCCTCTTTTGATCCTTGTAAAGATGAAGGGTGAAATGTAAGTTTGTTATATTACCTTTCTTGTTTCTGCTCTTTTGTATCCATGGTTTTTTAATTTACATTGCATTGTGAATGAAACCCCTTATCTTCTGTAATGTTTTTTTCCTGCCACTCAAATTTTGCATCAACACAAAGGGTTTGTTCTTCAGTTCGTGTTCAGTATTTGGTCACGTTCATTATGAGGTGTATCTAGAATACACAGATCACATTCAGAAAATATCATTTCTCACTGTGTTTTCCTTGATATCTTATTATTAAGGGCTGTTTTTTAGTGGATAGAAATCCATTCTATGCATAAAACTACGTTCCAATGAGCTTTACACATCTAATCATATCTACATTTATTCTGAAATGCTCAGTGATCAACAGTAATTTCAAGTACAATGGTTATAGATCATATGAGTCGTAAACACAATGACACTGGTTAAATAGGACCATGCAGAGGGTTACTAGTCCAATAATAATTAAAATAATCCTCTTCAATTCACTAATAACTTTGGCCACATGCCTTCATCCAACCCCCAACACCACCCTCAAATACTCTTTAAAAAATATTCCCATTACAGACAATCTTGTGTAACAGATTAACGTAACATATCTGGAACATTACTCAGATTTTTGGGCAATGGCAATCTGAACACATTCTTAAGTTTAGCTTTTCCTCTACGGTTCCTGCTGTTAGCTCTTGACTTTTTCTAATTGGCGGGACTTTACGTAACCGGAAAGCTCTGCCTGTGGTGTCACAGGGAGGCTGGTTTAAGCGTGGGCATTGGAGGGACTCTGCTGAACAGACATACCCAGTGTTTTAAGGGGCTCACACAGGTAAACAATATTGTAAGGTCTGAAATTTTACGCTCACGTTCTGATTTGAAGGGCCATGATACCTATTTGATGGATTATTTTAGTCGTGTCAGTGGATTGCACAGATAGGGTTGCAAAGGTGGATATACAAGAGAGATGTTAAAAAGATGGGATATTTTTTTATTTAAAAAATGAGATGATGTAACGTCTCTGGGTTAGAAACAGAAATTTAATCATTTCTCGCTGAAGACTGGAAGTTAGGAAGCCTTTTATTTTCTTCTGTTCTTTATCTCACCCCGACTTGTTTTTCTGATAGCTTTTACTCTCTTATAAAGTAGGAATCCTGCCAGTGAGATTTGTGGTGGAAAGTGTTTGGGGTGCTTATTATTGTTGAAGTATGATACAGCCTTCAATTTAATGTCCAATTTTTTTTTTAGGTGACCAGACCTAAAAACAAAATAACTCTCTGCTATGAATAGGATTTGAAGTATAAGTCCTATTTATTTTTTGTAACGAATTTCATCTTGCCCATTGGCAAAATAATTGGCCTCTGTAAAGAATCAGTAAGTAAACAGCCAAGCAATTTTTGCTGGTACATATTGTAATTCCCATTTTAAAAATTACCTAATAAAGATTGCCTTTTAAATAAAAGCTATTTTGGTATATCAGAGGCATGTTGTACTAAACGAAAAGAGGAAAAAAAATACCTCTGTCATTTGAAAGAGACCATTTAGCCTCTGAACATATTTGCTCCACACTAAATAATAGATGTTATTCTCAGAGAAATAGAAGATGTTCTATATAGTTCTATTAGAAACTGTTTTGTTTTTTCTGGATACTTCACCCACTCCATCCACCTGCCCCAAAAACAACAAACAGATTCGGCTAGTATGTGTTGTAGGTAAATTTTAGGTGTGTCATATAAATTATTAATTTAATAAAGTTAATACTTAATTAACTTTTTAATCATTAACAAAAGTGGAAAGTTCAGAGTTAAGATATTCTTCTTCCTCCCCATAAAAATAAACATTAACAATCAGTCTAATTCTATTCATAATGTTGGCTTGGAAAGTTAACCATAGTAGATGGATGTGAAGATACTACTCTGCAAAGTATTAAGATTACTTTCATGCCCTTAAAAAAAAATTGTCCAAAAGTGTTACTGACAGGGTAATACCTGCAGGAGGAATTATTAGTGTTAGCATTATCAGCATATGGGTACACTCATCATATCATCACTGAGACCCTTTCCATTTGTTTTCTCATCCTCTTACCTGGAGAAAGACTCAAAGGCACTGTGGTTTTTTATATGTATTTTTTGCTGAGTACAGTTCTGTTTGCAGTGGGCAGGTCAAATAAATAAATTTTGCATGTGCGGAGGAAGGTGGTAAGGTCTGTGATGCAAATGTATTCCTGGGAAAGGCCATTCCACTACTCTTGCCCTGGAAGATCCTTCTGCTCTTTGACAAATGAGCTGATCGGGTGCTGCTGTGCTTCCCAGTGGCAGGATCTGCGGTCGGAGCCCAGCTCCTTCGCATCCTCTGCCTCTCTCCCCTCAGCCGTGAAACACTGAGAGTTGATCTTTAGCTGCTGCATTAAACACCAGTTCTCTGCTGATAAGAGATAACCATTGCTGTTAGCATCTTGCTTTCATTTTAAGCAGAGGGACCTGCCGAGGCAGGGAGGCAGGAGCGAGGTACTGGCGTTCCTAGCACTGGTATTCCTAGCACTGGCTCACTGGGAACGGCTCCGCTTGGGATGAGCCTGTAGGATTCAGGCCCATTTGCCACACAGCAGTGCTTTGTTTAAAAGCGAGACTTCAGTGCTTTTCCATGTACCTGATGGAGTGATTTTTGCCAGGAACTGAAGAAAGAGAAAAAGCTTGAATTTGCAAAGTCTGATTCTTATTCCCTTTAGAACTCTGAAAGTGATTGAGTGAAAGTGCTGGTATTTTTTCATGAGACTGCATTGGTATCCTGTGATTTCTTTAGAGAACTCCTTCCCAGGCTTTATTTGGCAAAAACACTGAAATACATTACTTAACTTTCTATGCATAGAATGGAAGCTGTTAGTCAAAGTCATTCTTTTGTGGGAGAGGGAAGACAACGAATTTTTCATTCCCAGTTTCTGTTTTAATGTTGGAGGAGGCATCACTCTAATTTTGTGTTAACCAGTTTTCATTTTGGAAGAGCTATTTGAACTGCCACTTCACAGTTACTTCAGAGCTTCAAGGTCCTATCATGCAGTGTAGTGCCAGATTTTTCTGATGCGTGCAGATCTGCAATAGAAAAGTCAAACATTTTTGGATCCCTAAATCTGATCTTTCAGTTGACAGAGAAAACTATACAATCATTTCTGGTTTTTAAAAGTTATTTCAGCCACAGACAGATTCATTTTCACTGAGATTCAGAGGTATTTCCTTTTCTAAATAGTAGGACTTGTGATCAAAGTCTGATAGCAGACTTTTATCACCTTTCTTGTAAAAAAAACCTCATTTTGATGTGAGTTTTATTTATTAGCATTATTGATATTGTGACAGCATCGTGGATATTCCTTCTTGGCTTGCACTCTGGGCTTAGAGCAGCACAAATCTCAGCTAGACGTAGAGACTTACGGCCATCTGTTTGGTTGCCAGTACCTCTGGAAATGTCTGAATACCTGGACACCAAGAAGCAGCGAGTTCTGTTTGTGTGATTTGTCAATACCCTCCCAGGTCTGGCAGTGTGCACCTAACTTTCCACATGTGTGTGCTCACTGGTCAGCACATACAGACCTTGGCCCATCACTGGTTTTTTGCCTCATAGGAAAGAGGGAAGAGAACTGGGAATAGGAGTACTTTGTGATGGAATAGGAATCTGTAGCTCGCTCATCTAATCATGAGGCGTTTAGTCTCAGCATCTAGGCTAGGTGGAAGGAATAGGCAGAAGAAAGGAGGACACTCCTTTGGTGACTGACTTACCCAGGTATCTGAGAAGAGACGGAATTGCCCTCTCAAGATGCTCACCTTGTTTCAGTGGTGGAGGGAGCAGCCGAGGCCACAGTGTCTTTTAGATGGCCAAAGTTAGGTGGGATGACTTTACCCTTAATGCCTCTGGTTTTATTTCACTACGTGCAAATTGAGGATAAACTAGTTCTATTTGGCTTTGCTTTAAAGTCCTTTGAGATTGTTGATGCTGGATTTATGCAAATGTGAAGTAGTGTGATGTTTGGAATTGCTCAGTTAATGGGGTAGATGTAATACTGGGATTTTTTGCTCTATATAATTAATAGAGAAGAAGGAAGGCTTTGTTATTAAAGCAGTGGAGTGTAACCTGAGATAAAAGTTCAACACTGTACTCTGTCACAGATTTTCTGAATAACTCCAATCTGTGTGCCTCAACTCATCTGAAAAAGTAGTTCCTGCTCTTTCACCCTTTGGCTGGCTTGTCTGAAAATTATTTTTCTACTGATGACTGTCTTCCAGTCTGTGTCACTGCAGTGCCTAATACATCAATCTCACTGTGCTCTCAAAACTCTACTGCAATATAGATCATTTATTATCAGAAAACATAGTGTTGTTTTACATGACATGTTTCAGAAATTTTGGGTTGTCTCCTTTAACATCACAGGACAAAATCCTGCATAATTCATGGACTTGTATTAAATGAAAGAACAGTGCATGTTTGGGAAAAATATAGATGGAAGTTATATGTGTAGGTCCTATTAAAATAATATCAAGTGGATCACATGTTTTGAGGGGTATCACTTCAAGAAACAGATTTTACTATGGAAAATATTTGAACTAAAGCTTCTTAATTTAAAAGCTCTGCTGTGTAATAAGCAGTGAGTTAAATTTATCCTTGAATCTTATTGATTTTGATAAGATTAAACCATAGTTAAGTTTGATCCACAACTATCCCTTCAGTTTTGCTGGTGAATTTTCAGATAAAAGAGGATACCCTTTTGGATTGTTTCTTCAGATCTTAATCTGTACAAACTTTATATTTGTCCTCTAAGATATGATGCATTCTTTTAATGGAGATATCTGCTAGCTTGCAATATAGCTCCCAACTCAGTTTTAATCCAAATACTATATATTGATGTTATCTCAGCTAAGGCTTTTACTAAATCAACCGTCCTCATGTCCTTAAAGCAGAATGAATGTTAGAACTAAAAATGTGCTACTGATCTGAACATCTCAGTCTTCATATTGATTAATATAATGGTTATTTTTGTAATATTATTAATTTTTAATTAGACCCATTCTTGTTACTTGGTTTCTATGTACCGGTTTTTATACATTAATCTTTATAAAAAATAAATATTCTATCTGTAATGAATGATAGGAATGACTGGAAAAAATAAGGGGAAGAGCGTTGTCAGGATCGAAGATATTATGTGGGTGTCAAATTTAGTACTGTTTCAAGTGTGTATTTTTGTTCTAATTCCCTTTATGTTTAGACTAGACAAACCTATTGCAGCATGAAGGAACTGTTTTGTGTCCAGAAGTCATTGCAAAGTGGCAAATACTGAATTTTTAATGTTCCCCACTGAATATAAGTGGGGAAAGATACATTTTCTAAGAGGTTTTGTAGATTGTTTTGTTTTGTGGGTTTTTTCCTAGAGGAAATGTGAACTAAATTTTTCTATTGTGAGGCATTTTAGGTATGCCATATAAGTCTTATACATGTATTGGAGTAATATTGAAAAATTCAGTAAAGTACAAGAATAAAAAGAATGGAAAATAGGCTCAATTTTGTTTTGTTTCTGTTTTTAAAAATAAAAATGTATTGAATGTCACTTGACAAACATCAACTGATGATAGTGGGAAAAGCTTTGGAACTGATATTTTGTCAGGGATTTTAATAAACAGTAAGAGTCCTTTGTAATAATACTGCAAATACTTCACCAGCAGAAAAAAAAATGCTTTTGCTGTGATCATCTGTTTTTGCAGAAAAGAAATTCGGTATTTGCTAAAGTCTTAGCATCTGTCTTAGCAACCTTATTATGAAAGGATTGATAGATATATTGACAAATTACACAGCAGAAGAAATACAAAAAGCAAAAACTGATTACAAACAAGTTTTCTTGCCTTTTGATGACCTTTTGTTTCTTAACTGGGGTATCGTGAGCTTCACAGTCAACTGGAGACAACTTGTCTTGGGAGATTATCATCCTTCCTTCACTCTGTTACGTTCACCTGTCCACTGATACCAGAAAAACGTATTTCTGATAAATGTGGATGCTTTACTAGTTAGAGATCAAGTGTAAGAATTGCACCAGGTCTGCTTATGGGTGTTTTGACGTAGGGCTGATTCATGTCAGGCTAAAGGATTCTGTGATTTTCCCCTTTCTGGTCCTTACAAGTGCCTGCTGGTGTAGCTTTGATTCACTTTGTAAATAGAAGGAGCATGAAAACCAGTATGCTTTTCCTCCTAAGGACTAAAGTCAAAATCTCCTTTCCAGTAACTTCTGAACACCAATATAACCAAAATAGCTATAGCTATGGCCACATAACTGGGATCCCTGCTCAGAGCTGCTCTCCAACTCTCCAAGGAAAACTTGGATCTGCTTTGGCTGAGCAATTCTCCTTTGGTACCACCTGCTGCTCATATGCACTGGGCGTCCTTCCCAGGGGCTTCCAGCTAGCATTGTGTAAGTACACACTGGAAAGGCTGCATAATTCATGAGGACACAGCTAACTTATCTGCCTCTTGAAAAATGTCCTGAAAGCACTTCTAAACTCAGAGAAAGATCCTGCTTTGTCTTCTGGGTCTAGTAAAATACAAAAGGTTTTGGGAGGATTTGCTGTATGTTTTGTTGCAATTGTTTCCATTGTGAGACCTCAGCAATTTTGAATGAAAGTCCTTTTCCTTCAGCTGAGGCTTCCAGACGAAGATTTGAAATCAAAAGTTAAAGAAGGGATGGGCATTGTGCATATATCCCTAATGCTGCATCTTTTGTCTACTGAAGTATTTGTAAGCTAGCCTTTAAGTCCATCAAAGATACATTTTAGTGTTTTCTCTACATGTCTTCTGCTTATCCTTATTTTCTGTAGCATTAGGTATACTCAGAAATACATGTATTACTTATACACTCTTCTCTATGTGTCAAACAGAATTTGTAAGTCATTTATGTGAGCAGTACACAGTAAACCATTCTCACACAGTGTACTAAATATTAAATATACAGCATAATGTGCTAATAAAATGTTGCTAACATAAGTAGGCCACCTAAATTAGAGACTAAGCCAACTCTGTGATTAACTGTCTCGTCTCCTGAATTGCACCTTTGCAAGGCTTTGGTAGGCACAAAAAAAAAAAAAAAGGGTATAGTACATAAATATTGACAAAATTGTTAAGATCTAAAACCAGGGGAAAAACCAAACTATGTTTGACCATTATAGCAATTTAGAATAGATTAATAAATATGTTATCGGATTTCACATTGTACACGTTTGTATCAAGGCTGAGGGAATATTACTGTGTGAATTGGCACTGGAACAGGCTCCCCAGGGAAGTGATCACAGCCCCAAACCTGACAGAGTTCAGGAACGATTTGGACAACGTTCTCAGGCACATGATGTCACTCTTGGGGTGTCCTGTGCAGGGCCAGGAGTTGGACTTTGATGATCCTTGTGTGTCCCTTCCAACTCAGCACATTCTGTGATTTTGTGATATGTCTTCATTAATCCAGGGCTCCAAAAGCAATATTACGGAATAATTTCTATGAAATGCTAGTTAAGAAAAGTTCTGAGATTCACAACCATGTTTCTGCCATGGTGATGATGATATTACCATTCAGACAAAAAGTTGTGACTGTATGATGGCCTGAGGTTACTGGGGAGGAGATGGTGTTGTTTTACACTACTTAATGCTGGGGACTTCAAAGGGTCTGTGCTAACTTCAGCAAGTAAAGAAATGTCAGTTGTTTTATCCAGCAAGGAACTTTGACCTTGGCTCATTTGCAGCACATCACCTGGGAAGGCTGTGTCCCATCAGCACCGCATCAGGCAGAACAATGTGTCAGAAGGGAGAACACGAAGATGGGCCCGGCTGGAGGTCCGGCCTAGAACAGCATCTCGTGGGAACCTCAGGGACCAGTGGCAATGACCTTTTTTTGTTTGTGGCACAGCTGAGGTTTGCTTCAGCAGGGTAGCTTTATTCAGTAAAGAAAATGTGATTGTGCTGGGGCTATTTTATCCTTTGTTGTAGAATTTCTGTCTGGAACTTTCGCCAGGTTCTCCCTCTGAATCTAGCATCTTCCTAGCAGATGTACAGAAGCCAGGGAAGGTGCATGTGCCTCACAGGAATCTTATTTTTGCTCAGCTGCAATTCAGAAACAGCCATCCTATTCAGTAGCAAACACATGAATACAGGATCTTTATACTAAAACTCTTATTTCTGTATTTAAAATTCCAGCATGGTTTGGTGAGAGGAAGGTATTTGGGGGTTAATAAGAAATATGTATTCTTCAAAACAACTCCACCTCCAAAAAAAAAGTCCACAGCCTTATAAAATACCTGGTTTGTGTCCTAAAATAAAGCATGTATTTCATGCTCTAAAAGTCTGAGGTTTGTAGCTGAAAAAGATTAAGTAAATAATTCAGAATTTGTTATGTTTACTTGTTAATAATTAAGCAGGTTAGTCTGTGTACTTTTTATAGGCATTGAACTTTATTTATTTATTTTTATTTACTTGGCTCATGTTCTGATTTTTAAATTTGAAGAAGTTTCTCCCAAGGAAGACATCATGCGAGAAAAGGCATCAAGGAGTTAAGTACTGCACAGGAAACAAAATCTGTAGGGACACATAATCTCTGGAGAGAATGGAGAATTGTCATCTCTCACTCCCCTTCTGCATTCCTCCAGACTAATCTCTAGTGATTTAAGGGAATTAAATTTTAAAGGTGATAATGATTTTTCAGACAAAAGCAGCACCTTTGATTCCTACTTTGTATTTCCAGTGACCAGAGACAGAGAAGTCTATCTTTGGTCTGAGGTGACATTTGGTTCATCTCAGTCAAAGGAAAGTTCCAGCCTTGTTCCGTTTCAGAAATAGCACAGAAATTTGAAGGAAAAGATCAGTAACAGACACATCGTGTGTCTGTTTCCTTGTTTGAGTGAGTTACGGTCTGGAGAGATGTTGTAAGCTGACAGATGTACAGTCTGAAATCCTTGTCTTTTGAGGAGGTACAGAGGGGCCACAGTAGCATAAGTTGCTCTCCCAGACACATTTAGAACCATCCATTGAGAGACTGCATCCTGTGGCAGGCTATAGTTTGGTCCAGGTGGATCAGTCTGGGCACCTCTGCTTTCATGGTAATGAACAGGCCAATACGTTCCCAGGCTCCTCTTGAATCTCAGTGTCTGTCACTTGAGAAGAGAATGTGATGAGAAGCAAAATAATTCTGTGTTTTCATCCAGTAATTTTTGCTTGTTGTTTTACATAGTCCAGACCTAAGCACAGGTTGAAACAGAGAATGAGAAGAGGTTTGGATTTGGGTTTGGTTCTCCCCGCCTCCCCTGCCCACTGCTAATCACATTCCCTTCCTACCTTAAGTAGAGCCACTGCCTAATATTTTTGAATGTTTGAACTGTTCCTTTGGTCTTGGCAGAATAAGATACCATTTGATATTTTCACTCACCTTTTCCAAAGGAGAGACAAAGCACAGGGCGGTGTGAAAAGTCAGTTGAAGTGATCGGCATTAAAAGACAAAAGCTGCTGAAATGTGAGAGTGATCTTTGGACTGTATATTAAAAATCAAAGATTTAAAAAGACTGTTTATGTGAAAATTAATAGCCTGATTTTGTTGACAGTTGAAGTCTTCATCTGTTACCATGGCATGTTTTAATTCACTGTCTGCACTGGTATTTCCTTCTGAAGAAATACACAGGCTCGTTGCTAGTACCTCTGATATTAAAAATGCCATTTGCTTCTCGTGTTCCAGGTGATGATTTGTGTTTAAATAAACTTATGGTACGTGAAGTTAAGGCACATGAACCTCGCAGACAGCGTTACAGATGCTCCCTTTTCTCCATCACATGACTGTTGCCTTCAAAGATCATTTTGCCCTGAGCCTAGACAGTTAATCCAGGTCTTCCACAGAGATAAATATGGGCAGGCAGTATTTTTCAAATAGATTTTAGTAGTGCACAGGGAACTGAAATTGTTTCCTGAAAGACTTTTTCATGTGTGAAGAATGGAACATTTAACAACACTGTTGTTTCTTTAAATTTTTTCTGTACATGTACGAAGCTTTCTTTCCCACAAATAAGCCAAATCATGTCCAGGTCATTATCTTATACTTGCAGACCAGGTCAGTGGTCTGCTGTGGGCAGTTCTTCAGAACTGTCTTCTGTCTTCAGAAATTCTTCAGACAATGTCTTTGTCATGGAATTTAATGCTAGTCACTTGATTTATTCTATTTCCCCCCCCGCCAGACAGACAAGCTTGACTCTTGAGAAAAGTTAAAGAGATCTCAGCTCTAGTTCTCACTGGACCAAAATAGCATCACAAAAAACATTACTACAGTCAGTAAGAATTGCCCTGTGGTTTTAAGTCCAGTGAAAGGTTGAACCAGCCACAAAAACTGACCACTGAACATGGTCCTTGAGTTCAAAGCTGAGGCGTAGTGGTGAGCCTGTGTGAGACAATCTGTTCTCCTGCTAGAAGTGCTGCCCTGAAGATGAGGGCTTTTCAAGCTCTAAGTCTGCCGGGTAAGACTTTTCTACAGAAATTAAATTCTCACGCAAATCTTTTTTTTTGACGAGAGTTGTTGGGATGCACTGTCCATTTTGCTTTGCCCAAGTTTCATGCCAGGTTGAATCTCAAAAGAGACCAACAGATAAGTGTGTACTCTCACAATGAATCGTGTCTGAGATCCTTTTGGCTCCTATATCCGTAGCATTAATAAACAGTGATTTCTTTCATTCACTTGCTGCTGGAGTTCAGTTTGTATGTATGATGATTATGTTTGGAAGGACTTGAACTGGAGTGATGCTAATATAATTTATCTTACTCTTTTAATTTTGTTCTTAAATTTGTTCTCTTAATCTTTGTTCTCTTAAAAAGAGAAGAGTTACTATCCTACGATATTTCCCACCCCCCACCATAATCTTGAAGAAAATGTGAATAAAATTGGCACATTCTTACATTTTCTTGAATGGAATGCATTTATCTTGGTTTCTCTTAATCTGATGCTAGGTCACTGAACAGTGGTTTCTTCATTAGTAGCAAATGTCAGAAGTCCATACAGCCTATAAGGCATCAACATAAGGAAATGAACAAATGTGTAGAGTTCTTCTTGTTTGCATTTTCAGCAGTACAGGATGCTCTTGTTACTGTACGAGCAATTAGCATAGTGGAAGAGGCGTTTTCCATTTAGGACTGTTGAAGTTATCCATTTCTGTATTACTTAGTTTTGTGGTAGATCTTGTTCTGGTTAGATATTTAAAAAGCAGAGTTAATAAATGTACCTCATTTACTTCATCCTGAAAAGCACATTCTTCTAGGAAATCACCGTGACCTACCTCAAGCCTCTCTGAGGACTGAGATAGACTTAGAGCTTTGAGCCCAGTAAGCCTCTAGTGAGCCTATGCTGTGAAGTATTCACCTTTGCTTAGTACATGGAGTTAACTTTCATGTAAAAGTGGAAAAACCAAAGTGGTTTCCTGAGTTGTGTGCGGAGTTTTTCACTCCATTGATGTCATACAAATGCATCAGATTTTGAGGGTATTACTTGATGTGATATAATTTGAATCACCAATAAGCTGTTGATCTAAGTTAAACTACAAGGTTTGAACATGGAGGTTGGATTTGAAAACAAAGTGTATGGCCTGGAAACAGTTGTCTTGGTCCAACAAATTACCATCTCAAGTATAAGGCTTGATTAGTTTAAATCATGTATAAAAATAGATTTAAAAACTGTAGCAGAAATGTTGCCACTAATTAAACTCAGACATTCAAATGTTTAGAAAGGCTCAATTAATGATTGTGAAAATAAAATAACTGTAACAGTTATACAGACTCTTGTACAGCACTTTCTGGCAAAAATCACAGCTGACAAGAGGGCAGCTTGTCATCACGAGTAGTTGTACAAAATTTCAAATGCCAGTAGGCCAGAGAAGAGAAACTGAGACTTTTGACTTGGATTTAATCATTTGCAGAGCTTGAGGAGTCTAAACGCTGCTGGAGATCTGACTGATCAATGGGTTTTAAAATAGAAAATTTTCTCTTGCACCTTGTGATCAGATTTTCCCATGCTCTTTCCGTGCTTTTCAGCTCTCCCAGGCTCCCCAGTACCACCCTCTCTTACTGGGCTCACTCAGCAGAGCCATCTCTTGCTGCAGCACGTAGTGTGCCAGTAAGCACAGAGTGGTTCAGCTGGTAGATGCAGTAGACATTAGGCAAACAGTACAATTTTGTACCTAATAGTGTCGCTTGAATCAAACATATCCTCATGCAATCCATCCAGCAGCATTTAAAGGTCAAAATCTGATCCTCATTACTCAATATCCAGGCCTTCTGCTTTGCTTTATTCATTGTCTGTGCAGAACTGACAGACTGTTCCAGACCATCCTTGTGTAATGCTGGAAAGTGCCAACAGCTGCTGTCCAGCGAGTCTGTCTCTATTCAGGCAACTGCAGACCTTAGGAAAGATGAAGCATTTGTTGCACAGCCTTAGATCAAGCAAAATAAACCTTCTTCCCTGAAAACAGGGGAAGCTGCCATCCAGCAGACTGTGCTGAGTACACTCAGGACCGCCCCACCCAGGCTGGGGGATTGCCGTAGGGAAATTTCTGCGAATGCTGCTGAGGCATTGTTTGATTGTCATGACCAGAGGTAGAAAGCACCCAGAAAACAAGAGGAAAATGAGGAGATCTGAAAAGAAATTGAGAGCATGTCTCAGAGAAGGAAACAGAAGTATCCCTGTAGTAGCCAGGAACTGGTGGGAAGTCAGGCTTGGAAACAAAATGCCGAACCTGGAAGTCTGCTGGTGTTATATCTTCTTTATTTGAGAAGGCAACACTTTGTGTGCTTTCTTTCTAAATAAGTAAAGGTTCTCCAAAGATTAGTTTATTTCTGATAAGTAATCTGTTCTTACCTGTAGTCCCAGTAGTTAAAATGTCTTCATGGCTAGGTATGAAGAACCTCCACTAGCAAAACATACAGAATATTTTTATAATAAATAAACCGTTTAATGATTTTAAAATTATTTTAATAATTCATCTAAAATTATATTTTTGGATAATTTTTTTTAATATATTGTTAATACCAGTAGTCTTAGTTAGTCCTGTCATACTCAAGCTGGCATTAGCTTTGGACACAGGTTCTTAGGTGGAAAGTCAGCACTTGAGGGGAACAAAGGGATCTCACTGCTCCTGCGAGGAAGCAGGAGGCCTGACAGGAACGGATTTGAGCACTGTAATCTAAGTGAACCTCTTGTAACAGGAATTAGAAACTATGCCAGTCTGGTCCCTAAACCATATTCTGAATTGGTGAAGGAGAGTGCCCAACTCCTGCTTCCAATCTTCAAAATGCTTACTCTTTCCTCAGCTGTGTGACAGCCACTTCTGAACATTTTGGTAATTAACAGTATGTGATACCAAGTCTGCTTTTAGTTCTTTTTTTTCTCAATGCAGCCTGTGGAGAGGTTTTCTGAACATTTTAGTCATTAAAGGCATTTATATTTGAAAGTGTGAAAAAGTTATACACATTTTTCATTACAAAACAAAAAAAGAAGCTCTTCAGGCTCTTGACCTGTTAGAGAACTTACCTGTAACTTTTTCCAAAATGCATTTGAATGACAAACATGTGTGGCAAAACTTTGGTTGTGACACACATTTGCTTTTATCCCTGAGAGGAATGAAACTACACTTAATGGAAAAAAAACGAGATTTACTTTTTAGAAGCACGGAGTCTTAGAAATCGCTCCCTAATTATTTTGTGTCCAGCTGTATAACTTCCCTCTCTGAAGCACATGCATAACATGACATTTGAAATGCTAGTACATTTAGTTTATTTGTTTGTCACCTGTGCACTACATGTGAATGTGTAGGACTTTGTTTTGTCTTCCTTCAGATGGCTGTATGTTTATATATGTACAGCGTTCCACCCACTTCTCCCACTGAACACCAGCTATTTGACTGTTATGGAAACTCAAGGGGGTTTTTTTGTGTGCAAATCCCTAAACATACGCATTTATTTTCTTTACAGCAGCATAAGAAAGAAGTGTTGAGAGCTGCTCTTAACCCTTTTGGAGGCCGAAGTCTAAAGGTAAAACCAAACTCTAATGTTTGTGTTTCTGAAGGTGTTGATATCATAATTGTTTGGAAATGCTGTTTCCTTATCACATCTGAACTGAGATTTCCCACAGGAGAAAAGGAGGGATACGGTAAGAGGAATCAAAACATTATTAGACCTCTTTAAGAGCCACCAGCATATCTGGGCATAAATTATACAGGTAAGTTACAACTGGTAAGCTGCAATTATCTATTTTACTTAATATGAAAACATTGGCGTTGAGAGTCAGTGGGACTTTCAGTAGGATTTAATATTGCTAAGGATTTAATGATTTTTGTCTCACTATAACTTGATAGTTTTTATGATATATAAAGTTTTTTCAAATTACAGTAAAACAAATCCTGTAGCTCTTTTCTCAGGCAAGAGTCCCTCAATGGGAGTTTTGCCTGAGTGAGAACTGAATGAGGTCTAAATAATTAGCAATTAAAATATTCAGTTATTGTGCTACTGTATATAACAAAGCACTGGAGGTATTAAAAATTGCTAATCTCCTCCTTATTAAAATGTTAACTGCTAAACATAATACAGTTTTGCATTTTCTATCATTCAGTTTTGCAGTTCATTAGTAGAGGTGAAATGTTTGTGACAAATAGTCATTTGAACTTTTGAGGGATTGACTTTGTTTTCCTGGCATTTTAGTTAATATTTCCAACTGAGTTAATTTACAAGCGAAAGTTTCTGTGTAAGCCATGGATTTTAGGAAAAAAACTTGATCACAAATAACTTCTCATATGCCATTCATGAGTATTTGCAGAAGAAAGCTGTTGGTAGGCTACTCCTCAGGAGGCAGGGCTGGGCAGTTTAGGTATCCCCATTGATACACATTTCGATCAGCAGCTTCTTGTAATGCACTTCAGTAATAGATTAAGGGTTGCCCATAGCATTTACCAGACAATTTTCAGTGAGACACTGGCATGTGAAAGGTCCAGCAACAGGCTAAGGAGCAAAGTTTTGCGTTCCAGGTCTGTTAATTAGTACATGAGCTCTTTATTATCATGCTAGGTGATGTGAGAGCCAGACTCTGCTCTCATCCTGCTTCACTGTGCAAAAGAACGAGTAAGGTGCATCTCCTGTCTCCTTCCTCACATAGCAGCAGAGAAAGTGTGGAAAGGGAGAGTGACATCTGATGACAGAGAACAGAGTGGTAAGGGAAGGTGGTAACTGGTAGAGGAAGATGAATTAATGAAAGAATTTGGTGACAGGTGAATTTCCCAAGGGAAGGCGACACCCTCAATGCTATTTCTCCCATAGTCACTCTCTGTAGTAGATTTTGTTACTTGTTATGCCTAAAGGGTTTTTTTCTGATCTTTCGGTAGAGACATTTAGACCTAGGCATTTAATTGTGCCATATAACTGTTGGCAATTCAGGCCATGATTCTGCAAGGATTTACACATGTATTTCACTTACAGCATTATGAGTAATCCTGTTCAAATACATGAGATTAATCGCAGGGCATAAAGTTAGGCATGTATATTTGTCTTTGTAGTAAAAGAGGTGTAGTTTCATTTGTTTATTTACTTTCAGGGTGGGAAATTATTTTTAAAAATACATAAATACATGGGATTTTCCACTAATTTTGTAACAATTAAAGAGAAGGTAGATGGTAGCAAAATAAGCTTTCTGCTTGTTTCCCAAAATCACATTTTTGTCAGGTTCTCAGCTGTAAAGTATGGAAAAGAATAGGCTGCTATAATTTTCCTTTTTACATGCACAGTTAAACCTCCAGCTAGATGGAGATGATCATATAATTTATTATAGAGGAGTGAACAGGACAGAAATCAAACAGGAAGGCATGCGTACTTGTGTGGACTCTTGTTTATAATTTCATCAGATTGGTGCACACCTCACATTTTATTTAGTGATAAGATATGCAAATTATTCTGGAGCCAGCAGCAATACTTTCACCTGAATGTCAAAACTGGCAGAGATTTTTAAATCAAACCTCAGTAACAATTTGTAATTTAAAGCAACTATTCCTAAGATATAGCTACCAACTACAGACAAGTAAATGCAGAATTGTTTCCTACTTTCCTTCATACTATTTTCCTTCCTCTCTTGTTTACCTCCATGGAGGAACAAGGCTGCAGGCTTACCTGTAAGTACTGGATGTAACTATGGGCAACCCTGCAAAGGAGCTATAAACGTATGTGGAAGTTTGTGCAAAGCACAGGAATGCAGTTTGAAAATGGGGAGACTTATGAAATGAGATGTACCAGAGGAGATGTCTTCTGTTTCTCCAGATGCCTACATCACATCTTCCATTCTGTGAAGGAATGGGTAGCACAAACTCTTCATTTCAACTGCTTCTTCTGTTTTTGGTCTTAGTTTTCTTGCATTTATGTCCTTAAATCAGAATGTGGTAGTAGAAGCCTATGGATACAGTGGAACATTTGGATGATAGTTTTGCCATGAGATCAAGAACTGAAATTCCTCAAAGCTGTAGATGTTTAGCTGCTGGAGTTTTGGTTTTCAGTGTACATACAGTCATGAGAGAAAGGGTGTCACTGAATATGCAGCTTGGGATTTAAATGTTAGATGTGTTTATTTTTGGAATCCTTGTTCAAGTCAGTGTGCACTGACTATAAAGTGATAATCCTGTGTATTTTCCCCAGATTCAGTTCCTCCTCTTCTCTCTGTGGATGTGTGCACATAACTATGTCCAAACACTTCCATCTGAAGTTGTCCTAGGACTTTTCTTGGCTTGTTTTCTTCTTGTTGTTTTTAGCGTGTGTACCTAATTAACCAGAGAGCTGTCTGGGCTGAAAACGTCCAACAAAGGGCAACAACTGAAGTTCCTGATTAGAAAGATATGACCTGTCCATAAAATATAAGTCCCATAATACATTCTCATGGATCTGAGTCCCATGTCTCTCAGTCCCATATCCCTGAAGTAGTCTTTGTGAAAAAGCCAAAATACTCGAGGCTTACTGCTTGTGCCGATTTGGGCCACTGCAGCAGAACATTTTGTTTACAACAACTAATTCTAGGACCTACTTTGGTGTTGTGGATACTTAACTCCTACCCACTCAAACAGAAGCACTTCAAAATAATTAAAGTAAATGAATAATCCACACACAGAGCAAACCCTTTCAGAGGGAAAGTGAATTTATTGAAAGCAAGAATTTGCTTTTTTTGTTTGTTTTTGCTAAACCATTTATTTCAAGGTCTTCTTTAAAAAGAAGCCAATGCTTTTGTTGAAAAATAAAAAAGTAAACCTTAATTTTTGATTGTCATTTTTGCCATGGCTGCTGAAGTTAAATCATTGAAAACTAGAAAAAAAAGCAGATGGAATTTGTCTTTTAAAGCTCAAGTCCAGGCAGTAGTGTATTGCCTCTCTGCAAAATGCTTACTGAAGAAGCACTGGAAGAAATACAGTGGGTGTTGTGGTATGTTCACTTCTAGTGCACTGCTGTAAAAGACTTTGAAAGATTTGAAAGTATTTGAGAGCACTTCCCTGACAGGCTGGAGGAGCTCTCCTGGTTTAGTGTTTCACCTGAATGGATGCATTTTAACCATCCATTGCAGTCCCCATGCCATGGTTGTGGCTACCAACATTGATACTTGGCCAGTTGCCACAAGAGTTGGTCACTTGCTTCTGTGTAGGGAATAATTGCCGAGATCTGATACCAATAACCTTATTCATCCTACCAAAACCTATGCATTCGTATTTGCTAAGTGTTGATATTGGAATCTGTCATATTCTTTCAACGTCGAGGTTCACGGGAAATCTCTGCTTCTGTGCAAAAGTCCCCCTTACTACAACCCCTGTAGGGGAAATTCAGCTTCTTTCTTATGTTGACACTATATTTGCTTGGTTTTTTTCAGTGCTGAATTTAATTCCAGGCATCCAGTAGCATTCCAGAGGGAGAGGTGACCAGCATTGCAGCCTGCACTGCTGTTCCTTTGCTTATGATGAATAATAGCCCACTGAGCTGGTTAACCATTACACTGACTTTTTCCTGTTCCTTCATAGTTGATTTGTACCCAGGGGACATGTGTTACCACAGCCTGGCTGCCAACCCGAAGTTCAGCATTGTGTGTGCATGAGTGTTTATGTTTACCTGCATGCGTATCTGGTGTGTTATCCAGCAGATATTCTAGTAAAACTAACCATGCCAGGCCAGTGTGCCTGGTTTTTCTATATAAAAGGTAAAAGTTGGAAGGGTGATATTTTACTCTCCCTCCTTTGCTGGTTTTTTTGATAATGAATGTGAAAGGATTGGCCTCTTAAATCAACACACTGGCACAACAGGTTTCCTCGTTCAGTGCTTTAAGCATGGGGTTTCATGATGCTAAAATTCTCTTTCTTAGAGCACATTTGAATCATGTGGCCTGTGATTCATGTTGATTTACCAGGGGTATGACCTGATTCCTCCTCTATGAAAAAGACAATGTCCCTCTTCACCGAGAGTGAAAAAGTAGAGGCAAGGAGTTTATGCCACGGAAGTTTTTTGAGATTCGGAACAAAATATTTAACCACCATGGTTTTTGCTCAGGTGTATGTCAGGGTCAAAGCCAAGAAGAAACACATTCATTCTCATTTTCAGTCATTCTCATTTTCTTCTTCATCTGAACTGCAGATCATCTGGTAGTATCTGGATGATGTGGCACAGGTGACACTTGCCACTTTTGCCACATGGAACATTATTTGGTTTTAAATTCTTAGTTCTGTGCCAGTGACTCAGTTTATGTTCATTGGAAAGAATAAATAGCAATTTTGCTGTCCAGATATCACAAGTACTGATCTTTAATATCTCTGGTGTTTGTTTTGGGAAAGTTAATTTTCTTCAGTGGATAGCTCAGGACAGTGACTTTCCGCTTCTTCTCCTGGTCAGATTTGTATTCCATTGTCTTTTTAAAACCCAAAAGAGACTTGGCTTCACTTTTTTTTCCATAAAAGTAGAACTTGGGTGGACAAGGAATTAATTGTGAAAGAGAGGGCTAAGTCCTCCATCTGGTGGTTCAAGATTTTAACTTCAAAGATTATTGTGTCCTGCAAAGTTCAGGAGGTACATCTTTCACTGAGTAGTACAGTGAAATAGTTTCCTCCTTTTCTCCTTCCTTCCTTCTCTCCTTCTTTACTTCCCTTTATTTATCTTCTTTTCTCTTTGTCTATTTCTTTCTCTCTCCTTCTCCATGTTAGTATCTCCCTCTTTCTCTCCCTGTCTCCTCTTTGTGTAGATGGACATCTGTTTTCCTGTTAGACCTGAATCAGACATTTGTGCGGGGATGTTGTGATGCTGCTGCTTAACCTGAACCTTCTGTGTGCTTTTGTTGTTCATTCTGTAAACCTTCCAGTCAAAGCTGACCCTAAGTTATGCCACAGTTTGATGAGCAGAGTAGCATTCCTGCATAACTCGGTGTTCTCAGCAGTGTGGGTTATTAAAAGATCAACCCCTATTGCTCCTGTACCACAAATAAAATGAGAGACAACAAAATGAGAGACAGCGAGAAGTCAGCAGCAGTGGGAGCTGGACCATTTCTGGGGCAGCAGCACATTTTAGTGCCAAGAAGATGAGGTAGACCATTTTGACTCTGAAAAACAACTTTGAGGCCATTTTAGTCATTCCCTTTGGTTCTTTGGAATCAAACTTATATGATTCTTACTGATATTAATAGGACTCGGGGGATTATACAAGTCTCTATGCCTTCCAAAGACATATCTTTAGAATGGCAGAGAGAATTTATGAAAGTAGGCAGAGGCTCTTCTGACAGAAAAATGGCTGAAAACTTGTATTTTTTCTGGCAAGAAATCAATATTGAGAAAAAAATTAAGAAGGAAGAAATGTTGCTACTTATTCACTCATAGAGCATTTTAATTACATAAGTTTTTATAGATCTGAGTTGTGGTCATTTGCTGCAGAACTTTGATCTGAAACTTCTTCCTTCCTCTGAATTAAAATATCTTTACAGTAATGTTTGTAGGCAAATTTAAATGTTTGGGGGTTTTTTATGAGATGAGACTGCTCCAAGATCTCAGTATCTGTGTCAAAGTGTTCTCTTCTAAGTTATGTTTTAACAGTTTGATTGGTATGTGGCTAAAACACAATGTTCCAATCCCACCTGCCTGCCCAGGCTATAAATGTGAGATGCACTATTTCCATATAAACTTTAAGCCTCCTTGAGGTTCCAGAGGCCACCAGACTGAATCACTCTTGGGTTATCTCCTCCACCAAGACTGGAGACTCTTGTCATTACTTCAGAGGTCATCAAGAGAAAGTGTCTTTCTCTTTGCCAAGGTATTATACTGCAGCAGAGATTCAATTCATTTAGGGGTGACTGAACATCTCTAGATCTTGGGAAGAAATATTATTACCTAAGCAAACTCTTTATGTTTGAGAAACAGCTTTTCTTTGCAATTAGTTTTTTTGCAATTAGTTTTAAAACTCTTCATCCTTCCACTAGTCTTCGTTATAATTGGTGACTTTGAGCAGAGAGATGTGTGGAGGCAACATTGCAATGTGAAAAACCTAGTTATTATCCAGACTGATCCAAATAAGCAAGCCCACCTTCCTCCCAGCCTCCTCAGAAAAGTGTGGAACTTTTTCCCAAGCAGTTGTCTGGGGAGGAGAGCTGCACAGATTTTTGTAAAATGACCACATCCATCTATCTGTCAGGGAGATCTGCTTCCTGTAGTTTGGAGAGCTGCCTGTGGATTTTTGAGGAGACAGTTGCTCGTGTATGTACACTGAGCATCAGTGGCCTGCAGGTGATCCTGTCATCTCTAACTCTAGGACTGTGCTTTAGTGAAATAGATTAATGTTCAGTTACCCAAGCTTTGTTCATGTCACTACTGAAAGGCAGCAGCAGGTGAGAAGTAACTTGAATATGCCCTCTCCTGGTGTTGACCAGTTGTGTTAAGTGCTGTTTTCATTCTCCAGTTAGATTTTCCATAATCTAGCCTTGAAATTATGAATTCTTTAAATTTTCCAGATTCTCAGAGTCATTCTGTAGTGTTTTAAGTCATTAAATTAAGCTAGATGCTGGACTTTGTATTCAAGATGTGACGCGACCTCTTCTGCTCTCTTCTTGGATACAAAAACCTCATCAATTTTCTGAAGAATACATGTGTCTGTAAATAATTTCCATCTCATAGCGAAAACCATGTTTATCTGAATATTGATGTCTTAAACAGCAAAAGGAAGAATATATTGTCACTTTGAAAATAGGTATCTTTTCTTTCTTCTTATGTAGCTATTAACAGTTTTACATAGTAGTTAAACTTGTATTTACGTTTTCAGATGACATTTTTTGGAACGTGGTGTCAAGAGGGAAAAACATCTGTTAAAAAATCACACTTCTCCTTTAAAAACCTTTTCCTTAACATCTGGTAATATGGGTGTTAGAGTTAGTTTGGCATATTTTAGGAAAAATACATATAAGCCTTGAGCTTTAATTTTGAAACCTGTACAGTCAAAGCTGTGTACAGTTGATCTGGACATTGCTTGCAGAATTACAGAGTTTAGCCTTTAAATAAAATCTTACTGTACTTCTATTTTGACAGTCAAGTAATTGTAAAATGGGTGTTTTTTAAAAAAACAAAAAGCATGATTTAGCAGAAGTTTTTCCTGCTTTTTTGATCAATTTTCTAACCAGATATATTTTTTCTTGAAGTCTTGCCAATGGCAAAAATAAGGAGGGAACGCATGGACTCATGCAGAGTGCTCGAGGTGCTCACTAGGACAAAAAAAAAAAAAAGAAAAAACCCCTAAGCTATGTCTGCAGAAATGTCACATTTCTCTGATATGAATGAAATGCAGAACTCTCTTCTTACAGCTTTGAAAAAATCAGATGAAGTAACCTCTCCATTTACAGAACAATTTCGCTGTGTGTTCCACTTCCATTTCTTACTGGAAATCAAACAGCTTTGTTTTTCAGCACTTCTCTTGCAAACTTGGTCCCTTGTGCACACACACAAAAACCCCTAAATCCATGCATCCTAGGGAATCAAAGATTTGGGAAGGTACATTTTTCATAGGTAGTTATAAATATGTATTAAAAAATTCCCATTGCATGAATTTCTTAAGGGGATAATACATGAAATCACAAAGGAAGATGTTATGGCAAAAAGTACTGAAGTAAACTCAAATTTAGATCTTCTTACTAGGAAGACTCTGACTGAAGTAACAACATTGCACAGATGCTAAAAACAGAGCAGTTGAGGTAGAACTGGGTTTCAGTGTGAGGCTTTGCTTTTGACCTTTTGCTGGTACGGAGTTCTAGGACAACATTGGTGTCGTCTTCAGTTGCCTCTAGAATCTTTTTAGTTGTGGAAGATATCTGCTCGTGAAATATGACCAGAAGTCTTCATTCGTTTGTACAACTTCAGGGTATTAATTCTTAACACAGCTTTCAGTGAGCTAAAAGATCACAGTAACTCCTACAGGAAATATTTGTGTGGATGATCCCTGAAAACGAGGAACAAATATTTTATTTTATTTTATTTTATTTTATTTTATTTTATTTTATTTTATTTTATTTTATTTTATTTTATTTTATTTTATTTTATTTTTATTTTTAAGAGGAGGGCTTGGGGAATGTCTGTGGGGTTTTTTCGGGTTTCTTCTTCTTTTCTCCAGTGTACTGCATACACTAAATTTGAGACAGTAGAACTTTTTCCTTACACAAAGCTGTCATGTTTTAAGGCCATTCTGCTCCCTCTGAACCTGTATTGAAATAGGTGCCTCACTTGCTTGGCTCTCCTGGTGAAGTTTTATGGATTAAAGCACCACATGTACCCTGCACAGTGGCACTATTAACAGTGTGGAATGAGGCTGGGAGAAAAACTCATATAGGAGCTACACACCTAGGTGCAGTTAGTAAACAGAGATTGTTCCCCTCATTAAGCATAATTAAACCTAATATTGACTGTAAACTGTTACTTACCTTAAACTTCTCTGCAGACATTGTGGGAAAGGGATTAACTTAGCAGATAGGTACACTAATTACTACCTTCTTCACATTAAAGTTACCATCAGCAAGGCCTATATTCATAAATAAAACATAGTAGGGGATGAGAGACTGAGAAATATGTAAATTCATTTGCAGAAAAAAAGACCAAATTAAAAAAAGAAAGTTGAGTGATGCTACTGGAAGCAAATGGCACTCTAGCTAATTACCATGAAAAGTATGATAAATCATGGACGTGTATCCTTGACTTCTGACTGATAGAGCCTGCGGAGTGCAATCTCTCATGCGTAGCTGCCTCTGACTGATTTAAACCCATACCACTATCGGCTTTGATGGGAAAGCACAAAAGTGTGTTATTTTATTTCCTTGGGTATTGTTGCTACCTCTTTCTCCTAGAAATGACTTGCAATTATTGTAAAAATACAGTCTGATTTCTTGTCTGCAGAAGAATTGTTGTTTGATGCAATTGACAAACAAAGGCTCCAAAGATGGTCTACTTATGGTTTAATAGCTGCATTTTCAAATGCAATTGATCTGGTATATTGAGACAATTATAGAAATATCATAAAATGTCAAGGGAGGGGTTGCTTTTGCTTTGTTATACTTATTCTCATGGGAGAGATCTTGAGTCCCACAGACAAGATTAAAAGTCAGAATCAGTTTAATTTATGAATTTCTGTTCGTTTTCTGTAGAATTTTAAGTGAGTCACATCGCTGCTCTGTGCTTCAGCTTTTTGATCTGTTTCCTCCCAAATTCCATAGTTTTCTGCACTTAACAATTGCTGCAAGGGACTGCACACACTTAGGATTATTCAGATGAGAGGCTTGCAGGATGAGGCCATACTATGTGTTATCATGTCAGTGCTGTTATTGCTTAATCCTGTAAATACTTCAAATTTGAATACATAATGATGATATGATTGTTGTTTGTGGGGTATTTTCTGTTTTCCTTGTATATCTGTCCAGAGTACTATTTTGGTTGAGCCATATCAGAATAAAAGTCCCTTTTGCTGGGCTAGCTCACACCAGAGTAATCCGAGGACAGATTTATCATGAGGTTCCTGAGCAGAGCATTGCCCAAGCCACAGGCATAGGAGAAGCTTGAGTACACTAGTATTTAATGTGCAGGGTGGAAATTTACCATCACAGTGATGTGCTTATTATATGGATATTTTAACACAAAATTATTATTGGCTTCTACTGAGTATTAGCCTTTAACTTTTTGCTAAAAGGAATTTAATCTTTGTAATGCTCAAAGTACTGCATTTTGCTGAAAGAAGGAGAGGGAAAAGTGAAGTTGTTAGCTGAACATCTGCAGATAGGTTCTAATCAGTGAGTACCTTATTTGTTTGTTAATTTGTTTCATTTCTCTTTTTGGTGTCTCTTTTTTTCTAGAGAGATTTACTCCTGTAATATTGACATGATGTATGGGTAGGAATATGTAGTTCCCAGGTATGAGTATTATGCTTCAAGAAACAACGCTTAGTAATTAGCAGTGTTTTCCTGCTCTGGTAACCCTTGCTCTTTGCAGCTTTTTGTGTAGCCAGCTGCAGTGTTTATAGATGTTCTCTTCATATGCTTTTTGCAGTTTCACTGAGTTTTGACAGCACAGAATTTCAAGAAACATTTGAAAATTGTTTCAGAGCTGCAAATTACTTTCAAAACTTACATGGCTTAATTCTGCAGTGACATACACATCATAGCAGATAGTTAGCAAAGCAAAGAGATGTCCTCTGAGCAACAGTCCAAAATTATTGCTAGCTAGCAAAATCACAGGTTAAAATAAGAACAATTTACCGGAGTAAATACAAATTTAGAGGCTAGTTTGTTCCAGCATAAAAAATATTTGCATTGTTTCTCTTGTTTGGGTCTACGCAACTGCAGCAAGGAGCTTTCACCTGGGATTCAGTTTGAGGAGCTATTTGTTCTGACTGCTTCTTCAGAGAAACTTAGAACAACTCTGTTATGGGCTTGTTGCTTTTTTTCCTGGTTCCCTTCCACGTCTTTTCAAAGGCAAGAAAAAAGGGTCAATGTATAGAAAACAGAGAAGTAGACTTGAGACATGGATGTTATCAGGCTGCATGGCCTTTATGTTTCTGTTTATGATCAAGGTGCCTGGCCAGATTTCTCCAGACTTACCAGCTAAATGTTATGGGGACTCTTAATCACATTGTGTCTCCAACAGTGGACAGCCTAAATCCTGGGCAAGCATTCCAGCATTTGGCCTGTTAGTAACACCTGCGTGCTTTGTCTGATTAGAAATTGAAATTGGGTATATGAGCTTTACAGGGAAATGTTGCAAACAAGTATTTTGGATAAACAAGAAATATTAGGAAAACTCCATGACATAAGCAATGAGAATATGAACTCCAACTATGTTTTTTGGGAGGAAATAAATTATTCTACTTTGTATGTTAGTACTCTGAAACTAAACTGCGTTAATTCCCATCTTCTGCCCTGCCAGCTGGTGTCCACTGGACACTTAACGTCCAGTGGACACAATAGTAATTGATCTCTTTGATCAATTCAAACTCATTCCTTCCAGTTCTTCTAAGAGTGCTCCTAAGATTCTAGCAAAACAATTGTCTAAGTAATAATAAACTTGAATCCCAGTCATCTCTGCAAAGCATAGGCCAAATCCCGTGAATTCATACTGAGGCAAAATTTACACTGAAGTCAAAATTAGGAGCTTTCTCATTTGCAGGATTTCTGTCAGGCAGAAATTCCTACTTAATTTCTTCCCCTGTGGTAAGGATGACTGAACACACTTATAGATTGTTATAAAATTTAGATACAGAAAATCCTTTTTTTTTTTAATTAAGACATATATTTTTATGAGCATTCGTTTGTGAAGGCAGTGTCTCATTTAAGTGATAATATTTCTTAAATAATAGTTAAATGGAGTATTTGAATATTATCATTTTCATTCTCATCAATATCAGGACAGCAGGATCCCATGACTGACTTAAGACAAAATGACTGAATGTGGATATATTTCTGCCAAGTACAATATAAAAATAGGAGGCTGAGCTTTAAAAGATGGATGATACTTTTCATATGAATTTAAGTCATATTCTTAATCAACTTGTTTAAATTTATTTGAGTTGGGAAGAATGTGTCTGTTTAAAATACTCTTCCATTTTCTGCTGGGTGTATAATAGGTTTCAAACCTTTATTCACATACATTCAGGTCTGAGAGAAGGCCCATGATTTCTCCATCTGAAGTTGTTCCTAGTGGAATGCTCTCTAGAATGACAGAGCTTATGTCTTCGTCCTCATATCAGAACCTAACAGCCAAAGTGTGTGGCTGTGAGGACACTTCACCAGCATCTTGGCATTTTTCCTGGTAGATCTCAGTAGATTCAGTTACTTGTCTTTTGGCATGTTAAATACTAGTGTGTTTTGAAACCTGCGGTTCCTTGCTTCTCCTGTTTGCTCTTCATTTTCCTGTTTATTCTTATCCTTCCCCCATAAATCATTTTCTCTAATGTCTCCTTCTCTGTTTCCTGGTTTTCAGTACCTCTGTTCTTCAGTGGTTAAAGCCCTGAATTTCATTGTCTGTCCTTACTCAAGTAAAACACCTCTTGAGGTCAGTCATGGGTTTATCTTCCCATGTTTTGGCCCTTGCTTGTTGTTGAGTAATTACATTATATCCATAGCAAACTCTCTGTATTTTGGGACATAGGCTTCAGCCAACGTAAGGCCTTTGGTTTTACATTTACTTGCAGAATGAATCTGCTTACTTCCAATCCCCCATTTGGAAGCTTGTTAGGAATGTGCATGCTGCTCCAACGTGCAAATTCTAGTCAGTAGGTGGAGAATAAGTAGTTTTTTGTCTGATAGGTTAGTACTTTCATTTTACCCATTTAAAGACAAAGATGGCAATCTGCTTGTTTAATGTTCAGTAAGATCTCAATGCTGAGTGTCGAGGGGCTATGGAGTGCTAAAACAAAGTAACTTAGGAGCTGAGGAGATATTTATATATGAGAGGGAATACTGGGAAGGGCAAAGAATGCAAATGAAGAAAGGCCAAGATAGATTCAGTACCACAGACTAACTCCCCATTTACCCCTCTCTAAAACACACAGACAATAACCCTCAATAACCTATGTGAGTTAGTGAACATTTTGCTGCATCTAAAATGTTGGTGCAAGTGATCATTACTTCTACTGGATATCCAGGTGTCTGAGCCCACCCTGGTTCTTTGGAGTCCCAGCTTACACTTTTTTTTGTGTTGGGTAGAAAGTAGGAAATGTTTTTTTCGTTGGAGAAGAAGGATTTTATTTGGGTGTTACAGTTTTCTGTTACGATTATTTCCTTCTGCAGTGAAATGGAACACATGGGCCTTTTACACAAAAAGTATAAACTATGAGTGTCAGGTCATTGTAAGAGATAGTCCAAACTAAATGCAGTTGTCCACAATTAGTCCTGTGCTTCATTTCTCCCTTTGCTGAACCAAAAAAGCCCCTGACCACTTTCTCTATTATCAAAACTGGAGACTTTCTGTGTCTGCATTTCTGATGTGCTGTTAGTCCGTAGCAGAAAGCTTACAGATGAAAGTGTTCTTACCCCTCTTCCCCTTAGCATCTACTATTGGCAATGGGACTTGGGTTTCTCAGTTAAATGAATTTTTGTCTGCTCCAGTTGACTGTTCTTCTGCATGTCAGATCCATTACGTTTTTGATGCAGTGGAGTATGGTGCTTTAAGGACATAGAGTAGCTACTACGTGCCTGTGAGTTAACAAAATTTAAGTATTTAAATCACATAGGAAAATGAAAAGTGGTTTCTCCTGTGTTTGGAATGACTAGTAGCTTTACAGCCATCAAACTGAGCATGGAATGACCAATTGACCCTTCCACTCTTTATGTTGACTGGTGACTATAAATGAGAAGTCTTTCCACCCCTTCCATGAGGTTATGAGACATGACTATGTAGTAATTAATGCCACTGTATAATTTTTTAACTGCTACAGAAATATAATATCAGATGCTCAGATGGCATCAGTTGGCTTAGCTCCACTAAAGGCAACAAAATGCGATGCCAGCTTATACCAGCTGAGGATCTGGCCCACAGTTAAAAGGAAAAAAGGGACAGGCTGCCAATATGGCAGGGAACATATTGAGATTTATGGTAGTGACTTAATCAGTAAAAAGTTCTGCTTGAAGTGGTTGTCTCTTTGCACATTAGCATTAGTCACTTGAGCTGGAGATATTTGAAGCTCTAACACAGCCTCTGCGGGCGCATTTGTGTTCTTGCACTCTGTTCCACGCTCTGTGCTCTTAAATATCTGAGAGCATCCCACCTCACTCCTGTTCTTCTAGTTGGCAATGTCTCTTCAGAGGTCTTCACAGATTCTGGGCCATATATAGTTTTTAACATAATTTTTATTTGGATGACTGTATTTTTTCCCTTTTGCCTATATTTCCAGTGTTGCTTTCTCAATCACGCCTAAAACCGGGGGGATTTTCATGTCTTTTGTAATTCTTATCTAGCTGTCCTGTTTGCATTCAAGTATTATGTCAATCTTGATAAGAATAAGAAAATCCAGTTTGCTGCCTTTGTATTCAACTATGTATGTCATTTTTTACTTGGAGATAAGGTGACTATACCTAATGTAATACTGGTAAGTTTTTAGCTTCTATGAATATGATTGAATAACTTGATGGATAGAAATTCTCTTCTCTGTGTTACAAAGTTAGTGAATGAAATACTTATTAAAGATGAAATGGCTGTAGAATCTCCCCAACTTTTTTCTCCCTCAGTAATATAAGCATCGTAGCATTTGGTTTATAATGAGTGTTTTCTCTAAACTTGTGAGCCATCCCTATTTCTGATATCTTGTTTTTGATTGCTAACAATGTCCAGAGGATATAATCTTAGCAATGTCCAGAGAATATAATCTTTTGGGCCTGGCAGTTTCCATGCTTGGTCCCATCTGTAAGGTAGGTTATACGAGAAATGTAATGGTAAGTTGAGGAAACACTTCTCTTCTGCACTGAAATACCAACAAACTGATTGATGGCTTGGAATTATACCTACAAGATTATGTCCAGCCACTTTTGGATCACGCTCTACAAATATATACTTAAGCAGGACAAACTTTCAGAAGTAGAGGTATTTGAATTTCTAAAGCCTGCAAAGTTTGTTGAGTTCTGAACATGTAATGAATTTTCTGTTCTGTGCTCTAAAAGTACAGAAAAATAAACTAATCATTAAAAGCTCTCCAGATACAAAGCTCAGACGCAGTTTTTTCAGAAGTTTCAAAGGATGCTTTGAATGACACTCAGTCTTTTACCACGATATATTTTCCTGTACTTCAAAGTAAGAATGAGTCTTCTGTGGCATCTGTATCATGTAGGTGTTGAAAAGAGTGCTGGGGAGGCAGGACACAATGTTAACCTCTTTTTCTTTTAGTTTGGTGATTATCACGGGTTTCAAAGAATCCAGTGCTACCTCAGCTGGAGGACTGTTGCCTGTCTTAGGAAAAAAATACAGGACCCAGTCCATCTCTTACTGAGGTACTTGAAAATATTTGTGTTTCAAACAATAGTTGGAAGTTTGAACTTAAAGCATGTAGTATCTTCAAATCCTATATGCTGGTAATTGTAAACAGTACATACAAACTCTTGAGAATATTGTGAAGTACTTACAAGAAAGGTATGAGCTGTATTAAAATACTGCACCAAATGTTTAAAGCAGTATTTATTCTTATATTCTCAGTGTTATTTTTTAGAAATTGCATGTACTTTATAAGTTTCCAAATGATTTATATTTTTTAAAGAATCTTAGAGTGGTTTTACAAAGTATCATTGTCCCCGTTTGATAGATGGGGAAACTGAAACACGAAACGGTTAAGTAATTTTCTCAAGGTTGTAGGATAATTCATGGCTAAAATAAGGATGGATTATTTCTTGGCATTGAGCGTTTCATGCACTATTCTGCTGCTTCTCTGTGTTAAAGAATGCTACAGTACCTTTATGATACATTTTAAAAAGAAACCCAACTCGTGGTCTCATGTTTACAAGTCTCTTTAAAAACCCTTTTCTTTAGCTGAACATCTTCATCTTCTATCCTGACCTTTCATCAAAATTAGATTTTCATGCACACAAACCCCACAATAGAGTGGAAGACTGAATGCCATCTTTGACTTGCCTGAGATTAGAGTCAAAACCAGAGGGCAGAATCTAGCTAAGAAATATTGAGTTTAAATGCTTATAAATGTACTTTAATGCTTCAGAATTGTTTCCTGTATATTGGACCAGAACAGAAGGTTAGTAGGAGATAGATGTCCCCAGTTATAAATAATTGTGACAACAACTAACAGTACAGTGCACTTGAAAGAACAGTTAAGTCTTGCTGCAAAATGCATCCTGACTACAAAAATGACAGCCTGCATGGTGCTGTGGATGGAGGGCAGCTTGTACTGCTATTCAGAATAATAATATTAGCTTGTATCTGCTTAGAAGATCCTAGAGTTTTGTAAGTATCTCCTAGAAAGTAATCTAGTGTTCCTTATTCTGGTATTATATGGGAGTGCAAGAAGACATAGTTTATAAGGAATTTGAAGTCAGGTTATAGTACTTCTGGGGCACGATGTATAATTGATATTCTTTTATAATTACAACAGCTTACCTTACAAGCACAGTGTTGATGGTACACTTTGTGGTCTGGCTGGCACCAGTGAAGATTGTGGTTAATCCAGTTTCTTATTTTGCAAAAGTCACTGCAGAAAAGGATACATTCTTCTTTCAGACTCCTCAAAGCTTTGCTGAGGTGCACACACTTGATGTAATTTGAAGGAAAGTTTCAATTTACAGAAAGCATAACTTTGTCCTACAGTCATTGCCAAAACAGCAAATTCTGGCCTGTTCCATAATGTCAAGGATCCCTGATTAAAGAGAGTTTCTTGAATCACTGTTGTCATTAAACTCTATTGCACACTTCTGTAGGTTGCTTTCTGTTCTTGGACACCCTAAGAGATGTCTTCACCTGCTATTAAGCCATTAGTAACAAATCTGAGCTGCATTTACATTTGAGTCCTTCCTAAATGTTCTCATCATTCTCATGCCAACGTTAGCCTTTAGGAAGACATTCTCTAGTGAATGGAAAGACACAGTTTCCCCTGCCACTGGAGGCTGTGTTACTACATGTGGTGACAAGTAGCATTATGTGCATATATTCCTGGGGTTGCTTGTCACCTTTGGCCCTCCCAGCTGAATAGATCTGCATGTGGAACAATGGAATGAATAGGTGGTGTCTTTTCAAATTTTTCTCTTTTAGATAGGATAAGTTCCTGTTGTCACCGCCTCTTTATCAGAGGGTCATGTATATTTGCCGAGTATTGGGATGCATTGAGTGTTGTTAGTATGATTCCTGTACTGTGTTTCAATAGGAACTTCTTACTCCCACATCTGTGCAACTGGAGGTGCATAAAGGGGAATCCAAAGCTTGTCAGTATCTGTCAGCTGCAGATCTGGAAAACCTAAGAAATGCATCATCTCAGGCGCAGAGAGGGAAGGATGTGCCCTGAACTTAACATGGAGAAACATGAAGTAACTCGTGTTGCTGTCTAAATATTTTGGAAACAATCACATTAAAGCTGAAGTGGTAGCCAGTAAAATGCCTTCTTGGACCTTCATTACTATGTAAGCTGAAGTCTATGCAGCTAAAACAGGTAAGAAGCTTTACTGACACTGACTTTTTGTTCCTGAAATAATTGGTCTATCAACTCAAGACAAAAGTAGCTTTAGAAAAGGTGAGAAATGAGCCTGTGTTGAAAAATTCTATAGCATTTATAGCCTTTTACTCTCCAGCCTCTTGCCTTTACTAGAATTATTCATTGTTTATCTCACCGAAAGTAAACTTAAATCCTAGTTAATGAATTAGTCTTCTAGTAGAGCTAGAAGAGCCTCCTACTCTTACTGTTGGGGCACAGCTCTGACAGTAGATAACCAAACCTCAGCCATGTAGGCCTTTTTCTGCTAGGGGATTTTTAGCAGCAAATTGAGATTATTTGGGTTATTTAATACCCTTTCCCCTACAGCCCCAAAAACGTGTAGGACACTGTAACTATTCTTCACTGGAGAAACTCTGATGATTAGGGATACTTGATCCTTCACCACTAGGAGCTTCCGGATCAGAAAAGCTAATATATAACAGTGCAAGCTAAGATAGCACAAGAAAACTTTTTAGAGCCAACACTTCTGTCTCCTGGTTGTACAGATGCCATTGGACCACCAAATAACAAAAGCATCATGATGACTAATTCCAGTTCAGGTTTAGATGAATACATCAAATAATGCTGGATAAGACACCTCTAGAATTTACAGTATTCAACTAGTGCCCATGGCAATACTATCCACAGTAATTATATGCTACCGCCAGCTATCTCGAGGATCAGTTTAGGAAGAGAGCAGTTGCTTTGCCCAGGGAAATTTAGATTAGATGTAAAATTGGATTTTTCATAAGCCCTTGTTTTTACCTAGCTACGAATGTTTCCTTAGCACAAGTGAAAACTTTACACATTTTAGCTCAAACTGTACTCTACTAAGCCTCCCACATTTATACCCATCTTCTTGGCAGTCATCCCAAAATATGTTTGGGTTGAAGCATTACACATTACATTTGGTGAAGCTTTAGCATTCCCTGTTGCTCACATCAATCCTTATTTCTGTTTGCTCTTGTAATTTACAGTTAATGAAAATTCTAAGTTTACCTTTGTTTTTGTTGGCGTCTGTACAAGAGAACCCTTTAGCCTTTTCAGCCTCACATCCAACTGAAAAGCTGGATCCAAAAGGGAGGGTAAAACCTATCTGAGTGCTTTCATTTTAGACAGAAGCCCTTAGCATGCATGTCAGCATTGTAACATTACGTTTCTGAAGGAACAGCAGAAGAGCCTTGCTCAAGGCTTGACCTGTGCCTGGACTAGTGAGTGGGCTTGTAAGTAGCAGGTAGAGCAGCTGATCACAACATGAGGACGCCAGATCTCAGTGGCCATCTGGTTAATGGCCTTAACCAGTTCCTGCTCCCTTCCAATTCAGGCAAGATTCTGCCTGAAATTAATGGGAATTTGCCTGATTACCAATGTGGGAACGTGGCTAATAGCAAACTCATACTGATGACCTTAACACAGCGTAGGCAATATTGACAAAACAAACCATTCTGGAGTCGGTGCAGTCTTTTCTAACGAGCCTGTTAAAAGTTGACTCACAGATTTTCAGTTCAGGAGATACAATTTGTGTTTACCTACGGTACCACCTATGCACTGAGCTGTGTATGTACAAGGTTATAATGTTAAGCAGCGAGCTGTAAACAGATGGTACATGTAGAATTTCTGTACATACACGCAATTAGATAATGTACGTGATTTGTATTATGCTTTTTAAGACACTTATTTGAAAGACAGTTTTGTGCATTAAAAATTCCTATGCAGCTATCAAATTATTATATAAGTAAGCTTTAAAATACAACCTTTTCATTTATTTTTGGTGCTCATTACGTGTCCTGAATCATTGCTTGTTCAGAAACGTTACCTCTTACATTAACAAAATATTTTGCAGGTGAGAAACACTGACAAATTTAGAAAAATATGTAACCAGAATTATAACACAGAGTCATATTTCTGGGAAAAGCAGGTTTCATGAAGGCAAGCCTGACCAAGCCTTCCTGCATCTGCTTATAGTGCTCTGTACAATCTTTTTCTTTCCTGTCATCAATGTTGCATTATCAGTAGGAACTCTGATCGCATTTTGGAAGTTCATTTCCTGCTTTCTGGTTCTTCTTGTGTTGCTGTTGCAGACGCTGTGCAGTCTGATGTGCTGGAGGACAAGGCATGGGAGAAAACGGCTGTTTGCACCTGTTTCAAATCTCCAGTGCTTTGTGTGGTTCCTGGGCAACAGGCAGGAATCCTGAAAAGCTAGGCTGCACTTGCTCGATTGTTGCTGGCAGCTGTGACTTCGAGAGAGCACATAGCAGTTCGTTAGCAGGTTGCTTGTGTTATGTGACATGCACCAAGCATGTCAAACTCTGGGCTGAGCTCGCCGCCTTTGCTGCCTGCATTCGAGGCTGGGTTGCCTGGGGTTGCAGACTTGGCCAAGGAAAGCATTATAGGGATGTAAAGTGAGCTCCTCGTTGGTAAAGGGGCAGGGAGGTGAGGCAAGGAGATGTGAATCAGTGCTTGCTGATTAGAAAAGGAGAACAGTGGCACACAGGTTCTCTGCTCCAATGTGTGCTATTTTCCTCCAGCAATTTTGTTCTTTCAGTGTGTATTTGCAATGGTAGGACAGCAAAATGCAGGGGATAAGATGAATTTGAGTGTGAAACTGTGCACACAGACACATGCATACATTATATGTGCATTACAGTGAGGAAATACAAGATGACTTGATTGGATAATTTTAAATTTTATTATGAGCTTTGATTTCTGGGTCTCGTTTACTTTGAGGGATCAGGATCAAATCAATCCTTACAACCTTGATCTTGGCCTATTTAGGCAGCATCCAAGCAGCAGATGCAGTCACACTATTTGACTGGCAAATTCAGACTATTTCATCTTCATATCTACTCAGTTTGTGCCTCTTGGCTCAATAAAGCATCTCTTTGCTCTTGTAAAAGGAGTTAGTGTCTGATAAATCTAGTTAAACAAACCACAAAGCTACAGCATCCTTACAGTCTGTTGAAATCCACATCATGAGATGGGAACAGATCTGCCATTGTCTGAGATCTGTTTACACTCTATGCAGTTTTAACCAAGAAGGAGCGATCTATAGACTGATCTCTTTTCTGCAGCTCCAGAAAATCTCCTTTAGACACACAGTGCTAATATTGACAATGGAAGTCATTAACCCGAGGTGAAGAAAAAAGCAGAAGGAAGTCTGCCTAGTAAGGAAATTAGATACACTCATGAAAAAAAGCCTATCAAGGACCACTTAATGAAAAGATAACGTAACAAATATATATACATAGTATGTATATGTAAGTATGTATAACATCTATAACATACGTAAGTATGTATAACATGTAACCACTTGCTCAGAAAATGCCTGCCCAGTGGTTTGGCAGCAACTGAAAAGATTTAGTGCAAGGCAGCAGGACTTCTCATTTGTCCTGCCCACAGGTACAGTGAGAAACTGTCCTGGCTAGAGTCAGGGACATGCTCTTGAGCCTGTCTCTCTGGTCTGCAAAGGGATGTGATGTGGGCATGGTAGGTTTTCATCTGAACCGTGCTCCAAATGCATGCTTCAGTGCTTATCTATTGTTGTTGTCTTCTTTATCTGAATATAGAAAGCACTAGTTGTCACGTCCTGAGGGTAAATGTGATAAAATTAATAGAAACCAGAGTATGACATAATCATGTACATTCAGCATGAGCCCCTTGATTTCTTTTGTGATCAGAGCTTTTTGTTTCCTCATCTAGAAAATTGTGATAATTGGTGTTTATGTCATATTGCTCTACAAAAGCAGTTACGTTGTAAACTTTCTTTTCATGGTCATCCCTGTGTTTTTCTGTTGTCATTTAGTTTTCTGTCTTAAGGTTGGATTATAATCTGTCTTGCCATAAAAGGCCTTCTGAATTCATCTTCTGACATTAGTTTGGCTATCAAATCCTAGGAAGGAATAAACGGAGATATGTGTGTAGGTCTGTGTGCTGTTTTTGCTGTCTTCTGTCATGCAGGCAGGACCATAACATTTGCAATAGACATCACTTTAGAGGGCTCTCTCAGTTTTTATTCAAGAACAATATACAAGAGTATTATTCTTTAGGAAAGGATTTGTGGTCCCTTTGGTTGGCCTTGCTTAGCACTGTTCTTGTTACCATCTCATCACTGCAGTGAGAAAATTGCAGGTTTCCTCCGTCTCTGCAGGTAATTTGGCAAATTCCTCTTAATATGGCCCCCCTGTTTTTAAATTTTTTTTAAAAATGAGATCTGTAGGACTTATTCTGTCAGTTTAGAACATGTTGCTGGCAGTAACAACTGCGCTGCACAGCATACACAAGTCAGGGGCTGGATGTTTATGAAACGCATGAGAATAGGTGTTGCATTTTCTTATGTACTGCTTCATTTTACATAAACTGTATAGCACCAAAAACACCCACTCAAAGTGCAATAGAAAAATGGCATTCAAATGTTAAGGATATGACTTAAAGCTCTTGCAGCCAAGTACAACAAAGTTGAGAGATTTATTCTGTTTATAAATCATACTATTGTCTCAGGTGTTCCAGCTGATGCAGTGGAAAGGACAGACCCCAAAAAGAGGATTTTGTGAGATGCTACATGTAGGTACAGTAAGATGAATACAGTAGCATGAAATTCTAGTGGAAATATGTCTGACAAGATTCTCTCTTTAATTTCTAACTTGTGACCACCATGTTTTAATTCGTTCTGTAAAATACTCCTATGTTTTTAACATCCCCGGGTGCTAACAGTCTGCAATAAATGTCCCCTATCTCAGAATGGCATCCTTGCTTTGTTGCTGCAGATTATATCTGCATTCATATGCCATGACACATCTTTCACTGCTTCCTCGTGAAAAGAATTGTAGAAAGATGATGTGCTTCACTGGGACCCTTGTTACACAAGAACAGTGTGGATTGTTCAGGAAATGCCAGTCAGTGTCCTCTTCCATAGGCTCCCTGGTCAGAATTTGGGACTGGCAGATACACCTTGAACCAGCCAGTGTGACAATAGACGGCTCAGAAGTGGCTGCATTATGAGCTGAAGACAGAAGAGTTACAGTGACCTTGACTTGGGCCACATCCAAACACGATTTTAGAGGGAGGAAGGGAAAGAAAAAAGTCTGCCTCTGGAGTTGTGAGCATGGGCAGAACCTCTCCTTTCACCCTATATTCTCTCCTCTTGTGGGGTTCTGTTGTTGTTAGTGGTAGTTTTTTTGTAGCCACCCTGTTCCATCACTGAGTTTCCTTGTCGGTGTTTCAGAGGATGTGCAGCACTCAATAGCATTGTTACTCCACTCTTCTTTGTGCATAGTTCACAGCTTAGCTATTCTGCCTAGTCACTGGTGGGTCATGTCTTCAAACAGTCCATCAGACACACCTCACTGCAGCAACAGTGCCTTAAAAGAGAGAATAGTCCACCTCTGGGCCCTGAAATTTCACTTCTGTTACAGAATGTGATCATTCTGTTACAATGATACTATCTGGGCTAAATTTACGAGTGTTTGATGCGTTACCATTCTCCTGCTCCCTTTTGTTCTGTTACTGATCTGCATTGAAACTTCATAGCAAAAAGTTCTACTAAGAAACCAAGCCCTCAGAAAACAGATTTGTGTGGGGTGATTTTCTTCTTCAGTAGCGGAAGATTACCTTGCCCAGTCTTTTTGTGGCTTCAACTTGCTTTTTTTTTTTATCTAAGCTCAAGTAAATTGGGAGTTATTTGAAAATGGTGAAGCTAATTGTCCTAATTAATACAAGTGGGCCCAGTTGGGGGATAGAACTTAAGACCAGTCAGGTGATATGGGGAAAAAAACCTCCTCCATTTGAGAACTAGGTACTGAAATAGAGAAGCTGGGGATACCTAAGATTGTAATGCTCCTGTGGTAAGGTTGTGGGGGTTTTTGGCTTGTTTTTTTTGGTTGTTTTGGGTTGTTTTTTTTTTTAATTTCTGTGTGGATTGTTGTGTAATATGTTGAATGTATCAGTTTTTGTATATGAGGGGCCGTATCTGAGAGAGGGAGGTTACCTTAAAGACAAAGCTTCCTTTCAAATAAAGAGCATTGAGTGGTTACTCCAGCCTCATAGCTTTTGTTGATCCTGAAACAGTTAGTAGTGCATTTCCTGCTGTGTCAGAATGTGCTAGGTTCAACCAGCAGCTGGAGATGTATGGATTAGCCACCAAGTGAAGAAGTACAAGGGAGAGTGCAGGATTGTGTCGTGTTTCTCCTATATTGTGGTTCTGAGATGAAAACTATGACAATGCTAACAAGGTGCATGAAGGGGAGTCTTTTTTTAACAGGAGTTTTTCATAGAAGTGGTTAAAGCAAACTTGGAAATCTTTGAAGGTGTAGTTTTTGTGTAGGAGATGGCAGAATATTATGCTCATCTAACAAGCATCTATCATTTCATTTCTATTTACTCTGCTCCTTGATCATCCCTCTCCATTTCTGAGCTACCTTTATGTCGGTAGCTGTCACTGAAGACTTCTACTTGCTCCCTTGCATCTGACAAAGATTCTAAACAGGGCAGATTCTGGTTGTTGACTTTGAGAGTAGATTTTAGCCCAATTTACATAGATAAGATTTGGCGTGCTATCCTATCCCAAGTGTCTGTTCAGTGAAAAACATGCAGCTATCTGTGCCTCTATCATTTTGTTTGCCAGCAACCTGGCAAGCAAAACTCTTTTCAAGTCCTGACCTGGCTGATGGCTATTTGATGGCATAGAAAAAGAGGAAATAAATAGCAGTTGAAGTAGTCCAAAACACATTAATTAGGTAAGGATTTAGACTAACATCCTGCATTTCCCTGTCGCCTTCAAGAATGCCATTGAACTGTACTTCTAACCACCACACCTTTTCTGTACCTGTAGGCTAAAGGCTATGCCCTTTGGGAAAAGGACTTTCTCAACCCTGGCAATAACACAGTTAAAGGTATGGGAATAGGTCAGCCAGTGCCTGTTATGGTCCTGTAGCCACAAGACAATCCATCTTCCCCGTCATAAAAATCTGGCTGCAGTATTATTGTGTGTAACCCATGCTGATTCTAAAAGCAGTATGAATTGTATACATCTTGCACATCAGTTTCAGTGTCTTAAAAAATGAAGAGTTTTTTTCCTTTTTCCCCTTCCTTTGAAGTTTTAAAGCAGAACTTGCTGGTGACCCACTTTTGCTAACAGTTCTCTTAACTAACCCCTGTACTCGCTTATACATTTTTTTTCTCTTCCACCCACTGTCTGTCTAGCCTGGTTTAAAATTTTTATATATGTACTTTTAAAAAATTGATTAGTTGGAGAGCTGCCCGTTCTTCTGCGCCGTATAATAAGGATTTAAAAACTGCACACTGAATTCTGTATAGTGTAATTAAAACTGACCCAGATTTGGACCTGAGAACACCAGGACTTAGCCAAACTTGCCATGAGCTGAGTTCTGATGGCAGATGGAAGCTAATGAGGACACACTACACTCCAGAATTTCCCAGCTGCTTGGCCCCTTTTTGTACAAACAAGGTTTGGAGTGAAGTCCCAATCCCAAGAGCATGTTCAAGCAAATGTACTGCACCCAGTGTTTTGGGAAACAAGGCAGTGCTGTCGGACTGCTTCAGGAAAATTTTGAGGCATTATTTCCAATGGGCTTTTACCGTGTATCCCAGTGTCACGCATATGCTGTCTTCCATCTTGTCCTAGTGTGAGTGTGATCATATGGTTCAGATCCTATCTGAATACCCTCCTCCAATTTCAGTTGGGAGGGCTTCCACTTTAAATTAATGGAGTGTTAAGATCCCACAAGCAGTGGGTCTCCCTTCGACCTGTGGTTTCCTTCAGTGGATTCAATGTCCTGGGACTATTCAGGCAGATGTAATTGAATCAGTTTGAAGCAGCTGTAGCTGGCATGTGGTCTCTCAGATTGCTAGCACCTGCTTGGTTGGGTTTTTTTGTTGTTTGTAACTCACTAGAGTGAAAATAGTGCCAAAACCAGCATTGGTCTTGGAGCTGATAAAGCACTCCAGCTCCTATATCCCTTTCCCCTTCTAGCCCAGCCACCTCATTACTGGTGCCTGCAATAATGTTGTTGGTAGTGAGCAGGAACAGGTTTATGCTTCCCCTCCACCTGCCTCCCTCCCCTTCAAGCCACTGCACTGCCAACACTGACTCTCTTCTTCATAAGCAGTAAGACTTAATCGTGCTCAGGTGTGCAGAGCGTCTGTGCCTTCCTCAGAAAATTGGGCAGCCCATGGTTTGCTGTGTCTGATGCAGGCAGCACCAAATTTATCTGCTGCTCTAGCAGTCTAACTGCTGGCACGGCAAAGTTGCTGTTCGTGTGTAACAAATGGCCAAGGAGTCCTGGGAGGTTCTGTTCAGTACTTCTGCTCCCTTCCTCTGGTGTAGTGTACATAGATTTTGGTTACTGTGTTCCTCCTACAGTCAAAGTTTTAATATGGTAAGATTTCAGAGGGGACTGAGTCGCTTGGTTGCCTCTCTATATTGTGTGATTTATTGTAATCAAAGTTCAAATTAAACACAGTAGTGCACTTGGCCAAATACAGTAACAACACACAGTGGTGTGGTTTTCAACGTAATATTACAAGATGGCATATTGCAACATTAATTTTTTTAATATATCCCTCCACTGACTTCCCCTTAGTTTGTGCATAAAGTTGATGTGCCTCCCTTTTATTTTGTCTCTCCATGCCTCAGAGATAAAGGATGTATCTGGACTTTTAATTCCAGCCATTTTCATCTTTGGTGTTAGCCCCACACCTCACTTCTTGCTCTTTTGCTCTCTTTCTCTTTGTCTCTCACACTCTCTCTCTGCTCCCCCCCGCTCCGTTCCCCCCCCCCTTTTTTTGGGTATTACCACATATTTCTAGAGTTGAGAGGGTCTTGTCCTCAGCTGATGTATGGGACTTGATTGCTTCATGCAGTAGCTTTAAAAATTGCTGTTTTGGGCAATTAAAAGTCAGTTCCACAAAGTGTTCCAAGTTCTGAAGCTGTTTCTTTCTTTCTCTCCTTTTAATCTATATCTTGCATTTATATGACATTGTGAAAGGTTTTGATTTGTCTGTAGCTATTTGGGATGTAGGTAAAGTCTCTCCTCTCATGGAATATTCCATCTCTTCTCCAGCACGTGTACTAATGCACAGCTCTCTGTGGTTTGTTGAGCTCAGGCATTTGAAGGGTGTTACTGACAGCAAGTTCTCTGGGGTTCAAAATACGATTTCAATTCAGTGGAAGTTAAACGCCAGTTTAAACATATAGAATTAATTTGTTTTGGGGTTTTTTGCAGTATGCAGGAGATGTTTCCCTTTATTTATTTGTTTTTACAGTACAAAATACTCCTGGTTTTACCTTTTAATTTGCACTGTGTACTTAGATACATTGATAAACTACCTTGTATGACTTGTATCTGTGAAAGTGATGCAGCTAAACATTTTAATGGTTGTCTGATGGAACTAAAAAAGAAAAAAGAAAAATGTAATTCCAATCAAGACAGAATTGTTTTTACTAATCCAGTAGGGTTATGTCACTGCTTGTTTTTTCTCTTGTCCTGTTGTGATTTGTAGTGTTTTGTTTGTTTGTGGACTTACTTTGTTTTCTTTCCACCCACACTCCTGCTTTCCTACTTCCTTTTGCCTAGTCTCAAAATGTTTACCAATAAAAAATATCCATTTGTAATGATAGCTTTTGCTACTCTTTGTAGTGTGCAAGTGTTTCAGCTACAGGTACCATCTACTGAATAAAATGTCAGCCACCATTTCTAAGAGGGGAAGCTACTAAGGCTTAGATGAAGAAGTGGCCAAGGACTGTGGCTCTCAATTTTTAGAGGTACTATTTTAAAACATTTTCGCTATAAGCGACATTTTTTGTGAATTAAATAATGGAGAGCAAATATGGAATATTTTATCTTTTTTTCAGATGTTTTGAGTACCCAGCATCCTTTGATGAGATCAGTAGGATTAGGGAAGGGAAACTGTTCTTGAGACCACAAGGAGTATAGAATCCATGGATAGCTAAATAAATAGCAATAGCAAAATAGAAAATGTTGTTTGTATGCAAAAATCCTTGGGGGTGTGGGGGAAAAACAAGTAAAGAGTAAGTATGCAGGTGTCTATCTTAGGATTTCTTGGTGCCATTTGTAGCCAGCTAGAACAAGAAAGCATCTGCCACTCTTATGGTTGTCTTGAAGATAAATATAGTTTTAGGTCAGCAGCAAGTGCTGGCTGATATATTTTATTTCTAGAATGCTTTTTTTTCATGTACTAAAGTTTACTTTAGAAATGCAGGCACTAAATAATTGTGAATTCTACACTAAGTACAAGAGGTAGTAGAAAACCAGCGGGATTTATGTTCTCAAGAAGTCTATCTGGCGTAAGCGAAGAGAAAAATATATAGATGTTCTTTTCAGTCTGCTAGCATCCTGACTATGAGTTGTGAATTAAGTGGTGTTTATTGTGCTGAAGCATGCTTTTTATACATTTAATTTGAAGGTATCCGTTCAGAGACTGTACATCTCTTACTTGGATACAGATAACTGATCGATTTTATGTGGAGCATGCTAGCTTTTTGTGCCCATGGAGTACAGAGCTTTTCAAACTAAGATATATTAGTAACTGGCACGGGAGGGTGACACAAAGGACAACAAAGGAAGTTAATAAATTGATAATGAAGTGGGATTATAGAGGATTGAGCATGGATATTAGAACCATTTCAAACATACTTTCTAATCACTACCACTCTGCTCTGATTCTGTGTAGTGGCACCACCCTGAAATTTACTGTTGGGTATTTGGTAAAAGACCTCTTGACTTGTCGCTTATTGGCAAGCACGTCCACAATCCTTGACAGGGGTCAAGAGGTTAAGTGAGTGACAGGCAAGATTCTTCTGTTTGCCATGCAGTTGGCCTCTCTAGAAGAGCCTTTACTTATTTAAGTTGACAAAAATATTTGGAAGACTTGCAGTACGGTGTCTGATCTACAAACAAAGCTTTTATTGCCTGGGCTTTGTGTTCCATCGCTGCATCATAAACATACAAAATCAAGAAATCGGTGACCAATTTGACACTAAAGTGAGTGTGAAAAGGTACTGTATTGTACTTCTAACTAGCAAATAGAACTGTGTAAGCAAATCAAACTAGTGCAAAGTACAGAGGAGGAGATGCTGACAAAAATGAAATGGACTCTAAATCTCAAAACATTTTCAACAAGAAATCCGAACCCAATTCTTTCTGTTACATTGACCAGGCAGTTTCTTGAAAGAAGTATGAGTTATCTCATACATACTTACAAAACATAACTCTTGTCCACTTCCCAAAGCTTCAGTTTTTGCTTTTCCCAAAATTCCATGCTCGACAACTGGACAGAAGGCTACGCTGAATTAAATTTTATTGTTCTGGTGTTCTCCATCCATTTGCAATGCACATAATCAGGAATTCAGCTATGTCCCAAGAAACCTGTTTAACCTAATGAGAGCAAATGGCAATGGGTGTTCCTTACCCGAGACAGCAGTGCCAATGTTTCTGCTTAATTGGGACATATTTGGCTGGTTCTGGTGCTTCAAGTGGTTTTTAAACAGGTGTTTAATGGGTGTGGGATTCTGAACTCTGCCCTTTTGATACAGCAGTTGCCAAATAAAGATTAAGAGAAATAAAAAGATCTAATACAGAATAATAATTTTTGTCTTTGTATATTTATTCAGCATAATTTTTACTTCAAGTCGCAGGCGGGTGGGGAGGTGTTTCTTCTCATAATTGAGAAAGTCCATTAAATAGAACAACAGGATGTCTAGCAGGGTGTCCTAATTAAAATTACCCTGTAATTTGAACAAAGCATTCATTTGTATGTAGCTAAGGTTGACCTAAACCCCATCTAAATCAGGAAAAATTATTATACAATTTTTTTTTCTGCTGAAAATGAAACTTAGCATTCTGCCAGCAAACAGCATGGTTCTGTTATTATACAGTATTCAGGAGTAAGGATTTTCTGTTCAGTGTTCAAAAAATAATGTTTTGAGTAAATTTAAAAGATATTTCTCTCCTACCTCCACCCTTTGATAGTATTCATTCATGGTTGCGTTTCTGTGGTATTGGAAAGCAGAGAATTTTGTTCTGTGCATACTGTAAGCCCATCTGAAGCCTTTGGTCGTGGCCAGTGTGCTGGTGAACTAATAAGCAACTGAGATAGCAGCTGCTTAGCAGGACTGATTGGCTCGGGCTTGACTTTGCTATCTGCGACTCCACAGTTTCTGACTGGCTTGGAGTGCAAGCCGGGTAATTTTGTTATCTCGGGGAGTGTGGGCCTGCATACATAATCTAGGCTGTCTACACAACCGAGGAGACCGTACTCCCTGTGTAAAAATGACCTGCTCCTGCTCTAGCTGTCATGCTTTAAAATGCTGCTGAGGCAAATTCTATTTAATATAATCTATCAAATCAAAGTGAATGTTTGAAAGAACTAACTTCAGAAATATTGTTTGTATTTAAAAAGAAATTTGCAGCATCTTTTACTTGGCAGAGCTGCACAAACTGCAGCTTGTGGATGTTGCTTCCAGGGCACAAGGTGGTGGAAGTTTATTTATTTATGCCTACTTTCTGGGCAGGTTGGGAAGGGTGAGGATTTTCAAAAATGCTTGAAACTGGTCTGAATATGCTGCTGGTGGATTCAACTCGGACTTCTTCTCCATGATTTGAGTGGAAAGAGAATCACACCCTTGTTCCTTTGGATAATCCCACCCATAGGTACAAAAAAGGGAACTTGATAAATGCCAAAACTTAATTAGGTGCAATAGGAGTTTCCTTCCACTGAATTATTTTTCTGCTTAAACCAGCTTTTACATTTTCATCTGTCAGCTTCAGTAGAGTATATAACAACAAAAGAAAGGAAAGGGAAAAATATGATGAACAATTTGCTTAACCTACCTTACGCTTCAAGAAGAATTGTTAAAAAGAAGATAACATTTGAGGCTGGTGTTGTGGTAATACACTTTTAAACTGATCAAGAACACTTGAATACAAAGCGTTCAAAGATTGGCATAATTAAAAATTTTAGATTCCTATCGTTGGTTTAAAGATAGTCGTGTCTTTGTGGGCACCTGTTGTAATGTGGAAAGAGTAAAATTAATTCAATCAAAGAGGTATTGGCCAAGGTATTTGGTATGTGTGTGTGTTTATATATGCTATTATGTGGATATTTAAGTATGCGTGCTTTCCAATGGACAGTTATTTTACAGAGAAATATATTCAGTGACAGCACAGGAAGAATATATGCACAAATGGGTTGTACTGGTACCTGTACCTTAAAAGGCAGTTGAAGGAAAATGGGACTCTCCTGTTGGAGAAACCAGCTAAGCTTCTTGTCTCGGGGTTGCATAACTTGAACATGTATAGGTTTGTGTAACAAGCTGTCCAGGATAACTGTAGCCATCTTGAGAGTGTGTAGAAGACAGGAACGAAAAATAATAGTTGTGTGGATGCTATTGCTTCAGACTCACTTATGCTGGAAGGCATTGTTTTGTTATTGTTGGACAAAAACAGTCACCAATTCTTATGCCTGGGCTGGTGTCCTGCCCTTGAGGCCTGGTTGTTACTTGGCCATACAAATTCTAGCTGCAGTACTGAAAAGGTGGGTATTGGTTGTTGAGCTGATGAAAACAGAGGAAGATCAGGTGTCTGCACTGATTCCTCTTCTCAGTTACTGTAATTTCCAAAGATGATGAATCACCTGTGGACGCTAACTGGTTAATGAAGCTCTTCCTTAGTGACTCCTTCTCCTGAAGATATTGTAGATGGTGGTGCCAGGTGATTCCTTACCACCAAAGGATCTCTCTTGTAGGATGTAAAATGTTCCAATTCCCTAGAGCAGGGAAGCAAAAGGAAGGGAACTTCGGTGTCTTCTGTATTCAGCTGAAATCCAGATGCCTATCCTGCACAGCTGTTTGGACAGAGTGGCTTTAGAACTACTGAGGGTTACAAAGTTAGTTTTTAGTCAGGGCAGAATTGATGCTTCTGCTCTGGAAAGTAGCAAAAGAGATGTGTAGTATGGTAACTGTAGAGGTGTAAAGGAAAATTCCTGCTCTGTACTTCTAGGTGTGTTTTCTGAAGTCCTTGAAAGATTTTTCAGGAGTTTCACCATGTTCTGGTAGCAGTGGTTCTTAATCACACACTTTATCATTTGCCTTTGGCAAGAATGCTCAATTCTTTCCATTTGAATGTGGGACCTTGCCTTATTGCCTCAGGGAAGTGTTACTGTAATGCATGTCACTTGAGGCTAATTCAACCTGCCACTTGGAAAATGCCCTTGGTGCAGATTGTAGCTGTGCACCATTATCTCAAGCAATTTTTCATCAGAAGCAGACTGCTTCTGTTCTGTATGGTCTGCAACAGTTTATTTTAAGTTAGCATGTGAGGTGGGGTCTTTTTTACCTATAAAGCTGTGATTGGTTTGGCTTCCAGCTGTGTGATAAGAGCCCTTCTCCTGTGGCATACCAAAGCAGCCCTAGACATCACAAGATGTAGGTCCACAGCAGCTTAAACTAATCAGTGTTGACGCTGCTCTATTGCTGTTCCTCCACCTGAACAGTTCTGCTGCCTCCCTAGCTCTAGCCCCCAAGTTTCCTGCCTGGATCTTGAGCTGCAACAAGGGTTTGATGTGGCTGAAAACACATGGAAAAGAAGCCTTCATTCAGCTGAAAGCTCCCTGAACCAGGCACTTATGCAGTCCTGGCTCAAGGATGGACTTGGGGGTGTGTGGCAGGGAGAGGAAGGAGGTGAGGGAAGGGTGGGATTGTGACAGCTCCAATTAAAATCAGCTTACATCATAATACAGCCATGCTTGTAAGGTTTTGGAAATGATAACCCAGTGGTTTCAGCAAGATACAGCTGTGAGCATAGGATATGATAATCAGAGGAACTGTGGCTTTGGAATTTCCTTCCTCTGCTTTTTTCTAAGACATCATTTTGGTGCACATCAGAAACGCTCAAGATCACACACCTCAACCTTTCCACCCTTGAAAAGAGAAAATGATATGAAGGCTTGATTAATTTCTTTTATGAGGTTTGGTTGCTCTGTGTCACTAGAAGTAGATCAGGCAGAGGGCAGAAAAAAAGAAAACATTTTTGTAAGCAGTAGGGAATTTTCCCCTTTGAAAAAGAGCTAAAACTTCATTAACATTTTAGCCAGCTTTAAATTAAAATTTGCATCTGAAAATAATCTATAATGTGTTTTGGGTGCCAGTGGGTCACATCAGGGCAGTATCAGCACAAGTTTCTTGTGTGTACAGCTTGTGATGTGGCTCCGGTACCGTCAGCCACAGTGTTACTGTGCCACTCATGCTGGTGTGAGAATGCCCATGGAATTAACACTTGGCCGTGTGCTGATCATACAAAGCCAGCATGCCCTGGGCCACATGGCTGGCTGGGGCACACTGAACCGAGCAGATGACTGCTGGGTCCTGAATTCTACATCTGCTTTGTGTGCAGGCTGACTTGGCCTAGTCGTTTTTACCAAGAATAGTCCTATTCCATTCCATTGCAATAGGTCTATTTACACCAGAAAAAGTTTCTCTTGTAGCATTTCTGTAGGACAGGCTCTTAGAACATGCCACCAGTGACTGGGTCATCTTTCACCCATCCCTATGCCACTGAATGGTGATAACTTTAATTTTTCTGCCCCACTGAGCACAAGTCCTTGAATTTGATGTTGGGAAGACGAGAGTTCAGAAGTGAAGCTAGCAGCTCTGCTGTGCAGGCAGGACAAATGGGAAGACTGCTCTGTATCCCTAGGTTTTGCACATATGAGAGGATGTAGGTATCTGCAGCATGCAGCCTGAAATGGTTTTTTTCCTGCAAGGTTTTTATGTCAAATCTACGTGGATTAGATTTGTAGCTGTCCTGAGCAATTGGTACCCCAACTGCAAAGCCTTTGGAGAAAAACTCTTTGCTGATTGTATCATGCTTTTGGTAGGGCATGTGTTGTAGTTCCTGGCAACTGTTTCTAAAGGGTTTGCCTTCATGCAAGGTCTTAAAAGATGATTTTTCTCCTCTTTTTTTTTTCCTCTCTCCTCAGGGAACTAGAGGGCTTGACGCATCCTTTACATCCTGCATTTACTCTGACCACAGTCCCTCCCTGTTCTCACAAGCGGAGCTCAGCCCTGCTTCCCTTCCTGTTGATTCCCAGTCAGCTACATGGTAAGTTTTCATTATCTCTAGACTTGTTGCCACGAGGTAAACTCTGGCAGACTCTCTCTAAAATCCATTAGCACTGGGCATTGAGGGCAGAGCACTTCATGCCCATCAGAGATCACTCAGTTGTATTCCAGGCTGACTGCAAGGCAAGGAAGATAGTATTGAATTAGCATTGGAGCTGAACTTCAGCATAGATTGTTATAGGAATAAAATATGAAGTAAAATATGTGACAGAATTAAATCCATCAGTTCTAATAAAAGAAACAGAAGAAAGCAAAGAAATATTGGACCCTTAAATCCCATTAACCAGGCCAGAGAGAGAATGCGTTAAAAGGAAGCTGCACTGTATCTTTTTTCATTGTTTGATGAAATAATCTTTTTCACCCTTTAAGTAGTGTGTTTAAAACTCCTAGTATTTCTGAAACAAAGAGAATATACAGCCACCGAGCTAGCTGGTTTTTATACCTTCCTTTCTGAGTATTGTCCTTCAGTGCAATACAGAGCCATTTCTTTGTTCTCACAAGCTAGCAGTTAAATTGTATGTAAATGTATGCAAATTAGATGCTGTCTAATAAAGAGAGTCATTAGATGGAAGAAATATTTAGTTTAGGGGGAAAAAAGAGAAGAAAGCAGGTGTATTTTGCACTAGAAAAATGTAAGATTGCAAAAGCCCCTCAAACTTTGGGTGAAGGCTTTTTATAAAGCCATTAAAATATTTTCTAAAAGGCTTGCCCTACTCTTGGTCCTATTTTCTGTGTGGTTTTTTATGTACGTGCACTTCTGTATTCTCAAAACTCACTGGCTGTGCTATACATACAGACATGTAAGTATTGAATTCATAAGTATTTTATTTCTTTAAATCATGTAGCTATGAATTTACACACATGTACCTTGTACTAGGGTGTGTTTTCTGCTTACTGAGTAGATAGAGGTGAAATTCACGTGGCAAATTTTATTTTCATAGATTGATTTATTCATCATGTGCTCTGACTGGATACCTTTTCTCACTACCTCATCTTCCTCCATTTTATCAACCTCCTCCTCAACAATTTTAAAGCTTTATTTTTTTTTCCTGTTTTATTTATTCACCAAATCTTACTGCCAGATGCATTTCCATTCTTTCACTTGCATTTTCTGCCAAGTTATCACTTTTGAGGTATGGACCTGATTTAAGACTGAAGCAGCAGTGACCTTTCTAAACATGAAGTTGCAGCTTTACTGTCAGGTGTCATAACACTAAAATGCTCAGAATGTGAAGCTTTGTGTCATCCAAAGCTGGAGATTCCACACCTGTGGATGGAGCACTTGTATCCACCTAGGCTGAAAGATTTAAAATAGATGAACCTGATTTTCTTGCCACCTCTAAGGAGATGAAATTTGAGACTTTTCTCTCTCTCTTGGAGAATTTCTACTCCAGGTCTTTCAGCATTTCTGTTTGGGTGGACTAGTGTTAATGTCACAAAGGTGGCATGACTCAATTATCTTGAAGTCTTTTTTGTATTTTGCTTCTAATGGTCAGTTATGGTTTCAGGCAGAGACAACAGCTGTATGTCAACTTGACTTTTTTTTCTGTTGCCATTTTGCAAGTCTGGAAGTATAAAGACATATATGTATATGTGTATAAAATATATGTATATAAAAATAATGTTGTTTAAATATTTACATATAAAGCCAAGGGATTGGCTTCCTTCCCAGAATTACTGGAACTACCTTCCCCAGGAACATTTGGACTTGAGAAATCTCTACAGCAACACTTTTTTACTGAAACTAAATAACTTGTGAAGTGAGTAACTAGCTCTGCACCCTTTGTTGTTCATATGGGTTCTTTAGCTTGGGGTGATGGAGAGACCTCTGTGCATGGGTAGTTCACTTCCAGCTAATTATGGTAAGATTATCTTTTATTGCCATTTCCACCCCTCAGTTTCTCATTGGCTGACTTTATGGGAGAGAGCTTGCGAGTGAACCTTGGACAGAGTGGGAGAATTTTTGCCACAGTTCTAGGACAGGTCCATGCAGCGTGCTGCATCTGAGCAGTGTGTGTGGGCTGGGCACTGCATTCCTTTCTGGACAGCTGAAGAGCAGTCAGGCTGATCACTCAGAACAAGCCGACCCCCCCCCAGCTGCCCAGCATCCCAACCACCCTGGCTGAGCAGTCAGCAGGGAAGCCATAACTTGTCTGCTACCTAGTGGGAAATGTAGGCAGGGTGTTTGTAAGGACATGGCGGAGGTTTGGCAATGAATATTTCAGGCACTCTTGAGGGCATAATAGAATATGTAAGGTGAAGATTGTGAGGAATGCAAAGAAAATCTGAGCTGTAATATAAAGATGCCAGAGAGGGGTGAGGTTAAAGTGAGGAGTAACATGGGATGTACTGGTGACTAGGAGAGACGAGGCCACGTTAGCAAGCAGAAAATGTTGGTGGTTTACTGACTCACTTGGGGCACCACTCTTCCAGGCTTTCTGGCATTCAATGTCCTGGAGAACTGACTCATTAGTGATGCAGGCATTTAATATGGATGTTTACACAGAGTTTGCAATCTAGCTAGGTGTAGTTGTGCACATTCTTCAGATTTTGGGAGGTGGTGGTTAATCCTGAAACCCTAATTGGGAAATTTACACTGGACATGGGACAGGCTGGCAAACAAAGTACCTTCTGTCTCTTACATTCTTGATCAGGCTGCAAAAAATACATACAGATGAGTGATACTCAAATGGGGGAAGAGTGAGGGAGGCTTAGGGGCAGGGATCTGATTAATTCCATATTCCTTCCCCTGTTTCCTGTGGTCTGGAGTAATTGTTCAGGGCAGGAGAGAATTCAGTGCCTACCTACTTTTGAGGATATGCATCTTACTACCTTATCCATCTCAACAATAACAATAATACAGCTTTCCTACTCTTGAAGTACACTGCAAGCATATATATGCACTAGAAGGTGTGAGACTTCTGTATCCTGTGATGATGAATCCAAAAGCAGTACTGTCCACAGATATGATAACCAGACCCCTGGTCCTTCAGATCAGGCATCCATCCTGTTAATATCTTCAGCTTCAGCAGTGGGAGGCACAAGAAATCCTAAGTTGTAATAGTGGAACAACTAATTTTTTTCACTAGTGATCTTGAGGGTAAATGAGAATTTTTAAACCTGTATCTCTCAGGAGCCTGTGCATCTTTAAAGAAATAGTTTTAAGAAATAAAATATGCCACACTAAACTAATCCTAGAGCTAACGAACAGGCATTGGGACTAGCAGCTTTTGCTATTACCTACTGCTTATTATTGTTATTATTATTATTTCTTTTTAATTATGCAAAGTGCTAATCAGTTTGATTATGCACAGTGCTAATCAGGTTAATTATGCAAAGTGCTAATCAGTTATTCTCTAAGCACACGAGGAGAGCAGAGGTGCTGGCAGTGAATGGTGGTTCTAGATGGGGGTAGTCACGGCAGTCATTCCTTATTAAAAGAGGAGTAGGTGAGATGATAGGGGTTTTTGCTTCCATTAAAAAGTAAATAAAAAAAAAAAAAGAGAAAGCCGTGAGGGGGATAGTTCTGGTGGGGTAATTCTTCTTTCACAGCAAGGCAGACTTTTTTTCCGAGTCAGCTCATGCTGTTGGATAATTTCTGTAGGAGTTTGAGTGCACTGATTTGGGCAAATGTATTGCAGGAGAGTCTTTTAATGGGAAGGGTACAAGGTGTGCCCACTTAATAGGTCGGGGTGCGTAACTAGAAAAATCACACATTAAGGGAGTTTGGTCAATCTAACAAAGTCACCTTTCAAGCACTGGTAGGTGGGATACTGATAATGTAACATGGATAGCAGTTGTTCATGTGTTATTATGGCTGAAGGTCCTGTATGAGCATACAAAATGTATTTCTTTCAGGGTGATGCCTTTAAAAGCTGTAGGAATGTAGGGTGCCTTATCAGTGGAATGTGTGTTAGGCTGTGCTTCTTCTTCCCCTTTAGCACTACATTATAAACTAGAAGTTTGTATTCCTGTGAAACAAGATCTGTTTTCAGTAAGCTATGTTCTCCCAACAACTACTGAAGTTTCAGTGTGTCTCTCTTACTATGCTCAGTGTCTAATATCTAACCAGTATTCCTTATTTGATTATGTTTCAGTATTGGTGTGGGATACATAAGCATTACTTTTTTCAGTTAGTAATGGAGATGACATTCCCAGAGCAGACAGCTACTTGCTCATAAAAGTCCTGGGTAAAAGATCTTAAGAGATTTTTGAAGTCATTAAAACAAAAGACTGCTTCATATAGGGCCATCAGCACTAGAAGGTTACTGCACCAGCAATGCAAGAGAAATTTTCTTTGAAAAATTAAACGTTGAAGGTACTAACTTACGGGGAGTCATGACAAATTTTCAAGTATATTTAAGGTAGGAAGTAAAGCAAAGCATCACTAATGTATGGCTTAAACCAGAGCCTGAAAATTAATAACATTGCCTTCTTGGCTTTGTAACTACTCCACAAGACACTGATCCTTAAAACAAGTTTACTACCAAACATGTGGTCACAGATGTTCATCTATTCTTACAGATTTATTCTGGTGTTAGAAATGTAGACAAACCAATGGTCCAGCATCAAATCTAGTGCCTTAGATCTGGAGGAGGGGAGTATGTGATGGAAATAAACTTAAGTGAGAGGGGGAGACACCAGTGTCCTAAGACTGAATGCTTTCCTGTCTGAACATCCACATCTTTTCAAGTGGGAGTCAAATCCTGAGGAAAGAAGCCTCAGAAGTTTTCATTTTCCTCTGGGTATTTCCCCATAGTATCCAAAAGCTTCTGTAGAGTCAGAAGACCCTTGGAAGGCCAGTAGCATAAATCCCCCACCGTAGTATTTGCATCTTAGAAATATAAATCTACCTGAAACATAATCATTGAATTTCACTGTCTCAGATGGCTGGCCTTCTGATGAATTGGGGAGCTAGAAAGGCAAAACTCACATTCTGCTCCTAATCCTACTGCTTTCTTTGTAACCCTGCTAAATTTCATTACCTTGCTTGCTTTAGTTTTATCTTGATGGCAAAGTATGGTTAATGGCACGGACCTAATGCTGTGGAGGTGGTTTGTGAGGCAAGTGTATTGTTTGCAAAGTACCTTGATATCTCTGAACTAAAAGGGTTATAGAAGTGCTGTGTACTATGGGGAGTTGTATTATTAAGAAGCATCACCAAATCTTGTGATATTGTGTAAATTAGTGCAAGATGGCACCAAAATAGTTTGTGTATTCCTAAAGAGTGAAATAAGTGGATGGAGAAAACTCAGTTGCCTTGACACAAAGCTAATGGGTTAGCAACCAATGAGGAAACCCCAGTAAAGAAATCTGTGCCTTCAGTGCTTGAAGAAGTGTGCCCTCACTGAACAGGGAAGTCATTTGCTTGCATGGCAGAAAGTCATTGCTTCAAAACTCTTTCTGCATTTTCTTGAGGACCTGGTGTTCAGAGGTGCAGGCTAACTGCTATTTAGCCCAGTAGGAGCTGAGTCTCCTCATTGGCATTCACACAACTGGGAGCTGGTGGGGAATTAATAACAATAGGATTTTGAACATTCTGCCTGACCTTTTAAAGTTACTGACCTGCATTCAGGTTACAAATACACAGCAATTTTCTCTTGAGCTGCAAAGATTCTAAATGTTAAATCAGTAACTCAATCAGACTAGCAGCCCTTCTCCTCTCTGTTCTCTTGTGCCCAGCTGCCATGACTGGAGTAAAGGAACGGGAAAACTATCTAAACATATCCATATCTTACTGTGACACAAGTACTTGGAAGGAGCCCCACTGACATAAACTAACACAAAGTGACATATTGTTTAAAAAGTTGTTTCGAATGTCTTCTCCCATTGATCTTCTTCAAGGGAGATAAATAAACACTGTGTGTGGTGCAGCCAGACTGAGTATTTTTGCTCCTACAAATGTTTATACATTCTCTGGTGGTTGTTTGTATTGCTGTTTGTTGACTGTAAATGTCAGACCTGTATGTTTCTAATGTATACATTTACAGGAGCAGTTTGGGGAGTACAGTCAGGGTAGTGCCTCTTATGAACACCACCAGGTGAATAGTGGGTGGTTTGTTTTTCTCCTCCTTCCAAAGCAGTGAATTTGTCTTTGTGCTCCCAGTGAAAGAGAGGGCTGTGGTGGCAGGAACTTTAGTAAAGCAGGACTTTCGGGTCCACAAGGAAAGCCATATAGGATTTGTCAGGTAGGATCAAGTTACTTTAGCTTTTCATCTAATTAACAAATATCTCTATTGTGCTGTCAGTTCATTCGGTGGTGGTGAGGATGATGTGTGTTTTCTCTCAGGAGGAAGTGACTGAAGTTGTTACAGATGACGAAATTCCTGTTGGCTGAGACCCCTCCTGCCCCTCTGTTCCTGTTTCACAGTCCTCTCCCATGTCTTTGAAAAAAGTCTTCCCTTTTTCACTTATTGTTATTATCAGCATCTTAATCCTCAGGGCAGTGGGATTGTGTAGATGATTTGGGGAATGATGCAGGCACTTTTGTCCACTAAACTGAATGAGCATAGCTGCCTGAACATAACATATGTGTAGGAAGAGTTCAGCTTAATCAGTCACCATTCCTCCTATTAGGTGGAATTTTCCTTGAACCCATGCTTCTGTTGTGTTAGTGTAAGTTAAAATTACATGTTTCTGATGTTCCAAATTGCCTAGCACTTTCCTTTCTGCTCTCTCATGCACCTTATCTACATTTATTAGACACAGGTTTCACTGCCTTGCAGTTACCATCACAGAAACCACTCTCATTTGAGTATAAGCTTTATTGACATGTAATAATTTTTAATTAGTTTTAGTAGCTTTAAACATAAGTTTTGGGAGAGCTGCTTCTGCCTCAGGTGGGCTGTTTACAAATCTGGCGCCAGAGGAAAACATTTTGTTTTGCCCATGCTAAAATATTCTGATAGCATCTAAGAGTTCTTGTGTCTTCATAATTTGTAATGAAATCAACTGATGACCTTTGTGGCAGGGACATTTTTTTTTTTATTCTTCTCTATGCTTGTGCATCTCACCACCCTGACCATAGGTGTTCCATGAAAATAAGGAGGACCTACTACAGTTACCAGCTTCTTAATGAACTCAAGAGGCAGAGGTCTGTCTGGTGGTCCTGCAGGTTGCCATGCTGTTGATGGCCACAAAGCACTGATATGTTAGTGTGTAGCAGATTCTCTTTTTCACTTGGCTGTTTGAAAATTCAGAGAATTAAATTCATGGGAAAAAAAAAAGGAAATAATATTTCATTTACCTAAAGTCAAACTTGTGAACACTAGAATTGAAGTTGACAGAGCAAACTTAATTCACCTTCTCTGGGCTTTTCCAGTTTTTACGTGATCATATGCTGGTTTTGGTGGGAACCAGTGTTCTCATAGTACACCTGATGGACCTGGTCGGTGGTGGAATAGAGATTCTTTAGTAAGAGGCTGTTTTCTTCAGTACCACTTGGCTCACTTACTGCAAACACTGGAAATTGTTTAGTATACGAGGCAGAACATAGCAGAAAACAAAAAGGTGCTTTTATTCTCAGGATTATGGTGAGAGCATGCATGTGCTTAAAGCAAAAAATATGCTTGAATTGAGTTGCTTGTAAAATCAGTCATCTTTAGGTGGGTTGCAAAGCAAGCTAGTATTTCTGCTTTCTCTTACCAATTCACTTACTCATTTTAACTCTTCACTCTTTCTGCCTTTTAAAACATTGTTTGATTTCCTTTAAAGAAAAAAATAAAGTCAATACCAGCAGTAACAGCCTACCCTGGTCTTGCATCACTTTGCTGGTATGTGAAAGACTTTTTTTTTTCCTTCTTGTTTTTTTTTTTTTTTTTTACTCTCCCTATGAAATTGCAATTTCCAGGATTTTGACTTTCAGTTGGTAGGAAATGCACTATGTTCTACATTTATTCACTGACAAAAGTGCACACAACTCTTCCTGACACTTTGACAGTTTAGTGGGAGATGCTGCTCTAAGTAGAATGTGTCTGTCTGTAGCCAGGTCCGTTTTCTAAGCACTGGGAATTCAGCTGTTTTCTTGTGAATTCTTTTTTTCATATTTTATTACTACAGAGAGAATACAAAGAGTGCTTGTTTCTTTCTTTCTTTCTTTTTTTTTTCCCCCTCCAGTTGACACAATCAGTATTATTTGAAGAAAAAAAATTACACAGAGAATGGGAAATAGGGTGGGAAAATGTAATAGGAACTGCAAATCTTTTCTGTCTTGTCTGAGTAAATGAGAGCTGATGAGAGATGCAGCACAATGAGGTCTAGGGAATGCTTGCTGAACTGGTATATAAAGATTGTTTCATTTTGCTTCATTTCATTTTACTGTATTGAATTTGAAAGGGAAAATTGCAGCGGACATGAAAGTTTGCTGTGGAAACACCTTGGGTTGCAGTACCCTTGACGTGAACCTGGGCAAACATGAAAAGGAACGTTAAATAAAGTAGCGTATGAATTGTGTAGGTGTGCTTCAGAAGCTACTTTTTGAAGAGTGCCCTTTCACAAAGAGTGGCCCTGCCTCTCAGGTTATTCTGCTACTTCTGTTTTTAATCTCTTAAGGTGTCATTCTGGGTTGTCTTTTGGGTTTTTTGTAATTTGGTAGTGGGGGGAGAGTGAGTCAAAACCGTACTGATTTGCAAGACTATGTGGTAACATCGTTTTCGAATGCTGATTTTCAAGAAGTCTGGAAGGAGATTATTTCTTCCCCCATTTATGCCCACCCTAAAGGTTCTTCTCCCCTTTTCAAATGAGTATAACTCAGGGGAACTTGGTTCTAGGTGGGATACTACTACAGCAAGGTATTCCTCAATAGACAATTTTACTTTTACCTTGCGTGTTACAAGCTCCAGTGTCCAACTGGAGTGACGGCACATCGTTTGCTGGAAGGAGGAGCTGTGATTAAAATCAGGTTTGAGTCAGTTTAATATGAAAATATTTTTTCTTGTGCTATCTTAGGCATCATTAATTCTCATAAGATGGGGAACACAGGATTTTTTTTTGCCTAAGTCAAAGTCAGTTGCGAAGGTTTGAAGTAATGTATCATGAACAGTAAACATTGCTGCATAAAAGCTCTGACAATGCACACTGTAAGATTTGACACTCCTGCTGGAGCCATTACCCTTGGGAGAGATCTTTGATGATAAAACATAAAAAAATTAAACTTTTTTTCTAATCTAAATATGCAAATGGTAATGTTCAGAAGTGAGATTCAACATCCTTGTCTTCAGAGTCCAGCTGGTGTGTTCTCGTGGCAGGTTCATACCATGAGCAGGTTTAAGACTCTTCTCCTGGAAAAGCTTTTTACCTTGTGGAAACTTCTGAATTTCTATGAGGTAGGCATGCTTGGCAAGCCTTTGCCTGGAAAGCTTTATGCTTTGTACACTCCTTCCCTAATCAAAGTCCCAGAGAGTGAAGAGGTGGGAGTAGGATTGGTGGGCACTGGAAGAGAAATGAAGGGGGGTGGTTTTACTTTTCTCCAAGCAGAGGGGTGGTTTAATGGCATTGTGTAATATAGCTCTTCTGCTACTCTGAGGGCTAGAGAATGATTGGGTAGGTTATTTAATTCCTCCTCCCTCCACCCCTGCCATTACCACTACTTCTAAATGGAGACCTGCAAGTGCGAGGGTACCCATAGGGATGTCAGTGTCTCTGGATGTGATTCATTCCAAGGAGCATTGTTCAGCTCAGTGTCTGAAGTCTGGGTGTTGTTAAGTGCCATGGATTCATACTCCTAGTTCAAGCACAATCCATTTTTCTTCGTGGCTGTGGTTTTGGAAGTGGAAGGGTTCCTCACTGGGTTTTTTTCCAAATAAATTTCATAGGTTCAGACAGGGAAATCTTGGATAACAGAAGAGAAGTGATAAAACCAAAATTCTTCTCGACTTAGGAGTGGATAGCTCATGGAAAAGGGAGACAGTGTTGCCATTGTGATGAGTAGATGTAATGGCTACAGAGCATTAGGAAAAGATCTAAGAATTTAAAAGCTGATTGAAATGCACAACATGTTGGGATATTTTGGGGGTGGGGTAAGGCAACCACCTCTTCCTGCAAATTTTTCAAGTCCAAGTCTTTAGGCTGCGCAGTCTGACTAGCTATGCTATTTCATATAGAGTAGTAATTCAAGGAATATTCTTTTTAGCAGAATAAACAAATTTTTGCTGCTTGACATGTGAAATGTTTGTGCTAGTAAATTCCACAGACAGTCTATTCCCCCCCCCAGTATTGTTTTGTCTGATTATACAATCTTGAAAGTTTAGAATTGACTGGTTTACTGTAAGAAACATTAAGTAAATGCAATCTCCCTATTTTTAATAACAGAAGCTCAAATTTCATGTGAGATCACACCAGTACTCCAGTGTAATTAAGTTTATGGTTCTTATGCACTTCAAATGCCTGTGATGTGCAGTTAATAGTATTTTTCAGACAAGTATTAGGACACCTCAGTAGTGATGCCAGTGTGGGCTGGTGTCTATCAGCAGTGCAGACACCACAAAACAAAGGAAATTGCAAGACCCTGTTATAATTTGTCTAAAAATATGCATGACAGCAGAGCTCTTTTTTCACCTGAGTTTAGAGAGTGATAAGGCTTTGAATTAGAGTGAAGCTTCATAAATGAATCAGGCATGAAACGAGATTTTGAAGCTTGGCTTTAAGTCCAGTGTGTATTGAGAGTGAAATATGGCTGGATATCAGATCTTCTGCATCTTGGATTTTGTGTAATGGCTGTACCTCATGTCTGTTTTCTGCTACACAGATTTTGCCCCTAAGCTGATATAAGACTGCATAGGAAGTTCTGGAGAAAAGCTTTGGATGAACTTTTCATCTGTGTACATATACAGATTTGTTTGTTTGCTTAAAGGAATGATGATTTTTCAATAAAAGAGCATTCTTTTTCTGTTTCTAAGGAAAGAAAAAAATACTAAAGATGCCTAAGAATTCCAGAGAAGTGGGTTGGAATGAGTTAAACAAAGTATTTCATTTAATTTAAACTGGTGGATATTTTTTGTTTATTTCAAAGAAAAGTTTTAATTTTCAAATATTTTGAAAATGAAGGCCAAAATTTTCATTTTGTGAGGAGGAAGAATGTTTCTGACTTGGCTCCATCTGACATGCTTGTTGAACACTGAAACTTAAAATTGTACTTAGGTTTGGATGTAGAGCTGGATCTGCATATACAGCATGTGTGACAGCTCTGTAAATTAGGGTAAGACTTGATTATTCCAGTATCTTGGACTACTGGGCCTGAGTCTGCAGCATCAAGATTTTGGGATTCTTGAGATTCAGCTTGGTTGTGTATGGAGGTGTTGGGAATGAGCCCCTGGTTCCTTTCTCCCTCTGATACAACAGGACTGTCAGGCTTGCTGGCAGTAATGGCAAAGTTCTCGTGTGTCAATAAAGCCTCTCCTCCCCTGGAAAGCTGAAGCACAACTTGCTTTATATAAGTATTTAGGGACACAGCAAAGACCAATAGGTGGTATGTGGGCCATCTTCTCAGTCCCCTTTTCAGCTCACAAGCTAGCTCCTGTGTTGTGGGGAGAGCAGATCTGGGAAGTCTCTGGCAGGTAGCCATAGAATAGCCCTTCCCTTACTTTATTAAAACAGCACATGCAAATGCTAACTAACTGTTTGTTTTGTTCATGCAAATTTCTGCCCATGCAAATTTAGTCTGCTGTTTTCCTTCATTGCACATAAAGAGGTTGGAATGTCCTTTTGAGTGGGAAATAGTAGCAAGGGTAGTTTGGCAGCACCACTTTTTATTCTGTTCCCTCCTTAATCAAATGAGAACCACGCAGAACTGGTGCAGCAGTGAGGACTACGGGGTTGGCCCTACAGGTATTAACTCATGTCAATCCTATGGGGAGCTTTCTTTGTGTGATATCTGCCTTTTAGGGGGGCTGCTGGGGGCAGGAAGCAGCGCAGTTGGGACAGGCAATGGGAGTACCTGCTGTGGCTGCAACTGCCCATTGCTGGCTGGGAAATGCTAATTGACATTTGAGAGAACATACTTTATATGAGAAAGTGATGAGTGAATGGAAATTAAAACAAAAGGCTTGAAAATAGAGCTGTAATCAATCTAGCCCTGTATCTCAATAAGCCAGGGGCAGTATTTCATAGTGAATTTGGGGCAGATATTGCAGCAAGTGCCACAGTAGCAGGGGGTCTTCCCCCCACTCCCTCCTCCCCTTCCATTAAATCTACATTTGGAAGGTGGATGGTGCTGACTCATAAATTAAATTGGGGTAATACATACAGTGTATATATATTTCTGTCACTTTGTCTCAAATTAAACACGAACCTTCTCCCCTGACAAGATGATAGAAAAGTTAATTGCTCGCCCTGGCTTTAAATTGGAATTTGAATTTGCAAAATGCTAAAGGTTTATGAGATCTAAATCATGAGGAGCTTAAATTACATTCCTGTGATAAAATATTAATAAATCAATTAAAACATAAGCCGAGTATAATATTACTTTTTTTGTAGGAACCTTGAACACAATAATTCATTAGAGTGTGCAGTAACAATTATTGTATCTTTTTTAATTTTCTTTTTTATTAGTTTCTCTTTTTTTAAACTGGGGAAAAGGCAACATCAGATGGGAAAACACCACACAATGGTGGAATATTATCCTGGTACCAAATCTAGTCATCTCCTAGTAACGATGCACATACATACAAAAGCGTCTGAACACCCTCAGCTCCTCACATTGCACCATGGCTCCAGTATAACAAGATTCACTCACTGAAAGCTGGGGCCTAATTTTCCCCTTTCCACCATGGGGAAGAAGGGCAGTAGCATGGGAAGAAGGGAAGAAACCTTACTGCTCCTGTTCTTTTGTTTTGCTTTTCCAGCCTCTTTCCATGCCATTTTATCCTTTTCTTATTTTCCTTCTCCTTTCTCTTTATTGGTATAAGATTGGTATGATTTCAATGTCAAAACTGTGAAAAATTCACAGATCTTTCTGTAAAACTGGCCTGAGTTTTGTGTTGGGGAAACCCAGGTTAGAATTGGATTTCATTGCTAGATTTTTGGTTATGTTTTGAACAACTCTCACAGCTCTAATCTTTACATAACCCATTTCTGTGTACTATATAAAGAGCACTTCAGGCACAGTATGAAACTTAGTTATTATTTGAGGAAGGAGGTGTTATGCCAGCTCAGCATGCATTTCTTATATGCAAACATTAATACACAAGGAATGCAATTATAACATATACCTGCACACCTCTAGTGCCTGTGAAGATGCAGATTCCTTTGTGAAGTGCTTTTTACCTTCTGTGAAATGACTGGACTGCATGTCTGATACAGCTATGCTTAGTAAAGGGTCTAATTGCTATTATTACATTATTTGTGTTTGAATTCTTGAAAGGTTATTTAGTACAAATTATGTGTTAGTGCCAAATTGGCAGCTCTGGGGACTGAAGTCTGCTGTACCCATCCATAGGGTAGGTCCTGTGGCTGAGTGGGCTCTGCCCACCCTTCCCTGCACCTTGGAGTCGTGCACAGCCATTGCTCCTGCTGGCCTCGGAAGGTCTACTTCAGACTCTCTCGGTTTTGCAATTTGCAGGTGAGACCGTGGCTTGTGCAGGTCATGCGTGCTGCAGCCAAGGGTTTTTGACTAAAGTAGGGCATCTAAATAGAAGCCCCAGCGCAGTCCCCCTCTGTGGGGACGAGAGGGCTGTGCAGGAGGCGGCAGGGAAGGGGTGCGCAGCTGCTGCTCCCACCGCTCCCGTGAGCAACCTGCAGCCATCTCCCTCCAGCAGCACGGGGCAGCTGCCTTGGCCAGCTGAAAGCAGCCAGGGCCAGAGTCAGCTGGGGAGAACAGTGACAAGAGATCCGGGAGCAGGTGGTGGCTTGTGCTTCTAGCCACCTGTCTGAGTAACGCTTTCCTGTGCTGCCCAGAAGCTATGGCAGGCTCCAGTTTTCCCTGGATATGGGGTCCCTCATGATGCTCAGGGCCCTCCTCATGGTGAGACCATAACAAGTTCATTGAAGGATCCTGCTTTACCGTGCTCCTGGCTGTCCTAACTTGGGAATGACCTCAACTTAAAATTAAATCTTAGTTTCCACAGGCTTTTGCATTTGCTTCCCTCTGCTGATGACACCGGTCAGGGTCTGTTGTAGTGATGCAGAATAAAATCAAACTTTGTGTTTCTAAGCACACGTACCATGTCAGTACTGCTAAGCTCTTCATCAATATTAAAGAGTCAGTTGTTAGTTTTTACATGCATAGCTTTTCATTTTCCCCATTTCATGAAGGGGGGATGTGAGAAAAGTCACTTTCCACCAGGTCTCAGTGTCACGTAGCAAACCAGTGGTGGCAATTCAAGTGGCTACATGTCTCCCAGCAGCCCACCCTTGCAATGAACCTCACCAAAGTTGGAGAAACGCCTGTTTCTCAGGAAGTACGCGATCATTGAGCTTGTTTTGTGCAGACTGAGAAGCAGCCATCAGATGCAATTAGCTTTTTGTGGCTACCAAAATGAGGTAGCATTTAAACAAACAAGCTAAAACTGAAGGCTTCATATCACCAACATGGTCTGATCTTCCTTTGTTATGATTGCAATAGATTGTTGAGGGTTGACCCAGTATTATTTATTCATGCCACTTGATAATTGCATTTACTCAATAGATTCCATACTTCACCATTTCTTTTATAGAGTGTGACTGAATCTTTGTGCATTCCTGTAAATATTTTTTTTAAATTGGATTAGTTGAAATTCATGTGTGTGTAGGGAGGTGTTCCAGATTTTTCTTGTGTACAGGGGTGACTTCCAGCACCAAGTGAAGAAAACTTTTAATGCCAAGTTATTTGTCAGTGTTGCCTTTCTGTGAGTCATAGGAGTTACACTGAAGTCATGGAATCATAGAATGGTAAGGGGTTGGAATGGACCTTAAAGATTGGCTAGTCCCAGCCCCTCACCTGCCATGGGCAGGGACACCTCCCACTAGACCAGGTTGCTCAAGGCCTTATCTATCCAACCTGACTTTGAACACTACCAGAGTTGGGGAATCCACAACCTCCCTGGGCAACCTGTTCCAGTCCTTTCTCTGTGCCACACTGTCCTTGCTGGGAGGTGAAGCAGACTGTATGCACAAGAGCATTGTTGTCTCCTGCTCTGCCTGGAGATGGAAGTTTATTTTAGCCCTGGGTGAGATCAGATGCTTGAGGTGGTGAGTTGAGGCTGCGGATGGGCTCACACAAAGGAAGAGGAGGACATGGACTGGCCAGTGCCAGTACAGGGAGTACCCTACAGTTTTGAGGACCACCCTGTCAAAAACCTTACTTCCCTGTGCCACACGAGGACCACCATCTCTTCTTTACTCTGCCCCAGGGGGCAGCCTGAGGGCGGATGGACGGACAGACGCTCCTGTAAGTGCCTGTGGGGGGCACCGAGTTTCTCACCGATGATGGTAAACATGATTTGGCTCCCGCGCTCTTGTAATCAGGCTTACTCTTGCTGAAACAGAGATTGCTCTATTGCAGTGCCAGGCCTGTAGCAATACCAACTGTTAAATAATAAACAGGCCCTGGTTGTTGGCAGCAGCTCCCGGCCCCCCGCCCCCACCAACACGGGGTACCCGTTCCGTGGGTTTACCTGCCCGCCCGTGCTCCGGAGCGCGGAGCAGCGCCGTGCTCAGCGGAGGTGGGAGCAGTGCAGAGACATCAGTCTCTGTCTAATCTGCTTAGTTTATTATTCTCCAGGGACCTGGGGTGGTATAGCAAACATGCAGTGCTTTGGCAGCTCTAACAATGGCTGTGCTGTTGTTCTAGATAATACTGCAGACTTTTGCCTGATGCATGGGATATTTTAGTCCTCTGCTCAACTGCCCATTCTCTAAGGTCTTATTTTCTTTTCCTTTATTTTTTTTCTTTTTTTTTTTTTTTTGGAAGGGTGAGGTAGGTGGTGGGAGGGACTAGTTTCCTGTGAATTGAAACATAAAGTAATGGGCTTAACTAGCTTGTTCTCCTGGTGGCAGAATGGTATTTATTGTTTTATTGCATTAGTAAGTATTAACAAGCATTTTTCCAGTATTTTATTGTTAGAATGGATGCTGAAATGAAGAGCAATTTTTTAGTGAATGAAGGGACTTCGTTATGGAAGTCACTCCACCAGTGGGGAAAAAAATACCGCAGCAAATAAGCCTCCACTCTTATCTCCATTTTGACCACTTTTGTAGTTTTTGTTTGATTTTATTACTGTGTACACTGTATGCATGTGGAAAACAGTATGTCCTGGTTTATGTAGAAGTGAAGCTTGAGCGTGGAGATCAGTTAGGAAAAATATTGTGATATTGTGAAGAAGAAGAGATTATACTGCAGAGTTAAAATGTAACTGCATGAATAGACTCAAGCGTACGTATTAATTTCCCTTTCGTTCTCCAAACCTTGAGTGGAACACAAGCCAGAATTTTCACTTGGTGGGATAATGATTTGATTTTTTAAAACCCGTATATGAAATTAATTGTAAGCAAAGATTTTTTTCCATTCCATGCTGCTGCAGAGTTCTGTATTTAGAGTCAGCTAAACTTTGCACAGTATAGACCATTTTGGTCATCTGTGAGGGAAATACCTGAGCTGTGGGTTAGCTGTGACATGGATGACACAAAAGATCTTTGTGTTTTTAACAAATATTGCGCTGTAAAAAGTGTGGTGTCTTCCAATGTTCTGGAGGGAATTCTGTCATAAAATTCCCTATCAACTCTACTTGAAACTCCACCCTTTATCGTAATTATGGCAGGTGCAAGTATAAGGAAGCAAATGTAATTAGTAATCAGACCTGTGAGTACTGCCCTGTCGCCAGCTTTTTATTTCCTCTATGTAGCTTTGCCATTACGGATCTGAGAACCCTGTAAAGCCCTTGCATAATTAATGTTTAGTTTTTAAACCAAGAAACCCCAGATGGTGAGGTCTGGGGCTCACTGATGCTGTTTCCTCTTAAAATAGAGGGCATTAATGTGAGTATATCCATCAATTTTCAATAGTTGAGTCAAGTTAAATACTCCAGAAAAAGGTGGGAAAACTTGAGTTTGTCTAAATCCTTGGGCCAAATCTCATCATATGGGGTTTTCAGATCATCTAGATGATGTTAGGAGACATGAGCAGCCTTTGCTTCCCTTGCCATTTGTTTTCCTAGTATACTTGAGCACTTCTGAAAATTCTTGTGTGTTTTTTTAATCATCCCTGAAGGCTTTGGCCTGAACAAGCATCTGGCATTTGACGCAGTCTGTGTTGAGATTGCAGTAATGACTTCTTCCCCTGTTTGTCATTTACTTGAGTAGATCTCTACAGACGGTCTTTTGATTTATTCTCAATGGGAGCAAGTTGGAGTTCGGTGCTGCTGGATGTCTGCAAAATATGGGAGAAGTACAGACAATGAACTTGTTGGTTAATGCCTTCTTTCCGAAAGTTGTAGAATTGACGTAGTTTTATACTTCTTTTAAAAACTTTTATTTTTATTTCATAAGAATGTTGAAACGATGCCAACAGATAATTTTCAGGAGTCTTGAGCAGGGCAGCTACAGGTATGCAGGGAGAGGCAGTGCACTCAGGAGATTAATGAAGTGCCTTTGCAGCTGCTATTGTAGAAGCTGGAAACCTTGTTTCATTAAGCAGAAAAATAAACTACAGAAACAGAAGACTCCCTCTCCTTCTTTCTAAAAGTGTTTCCTTTCTTAAAATGCACATTTTTAATCCAGTGGGAAGAGTCTTTTCTTACTGCTGACATACTCCTTAAATCATATTGTTTTCAGGCAGTAGGTAGAGTGTGTAGATGAGTGACATTTGCTTGTAACTGTAACTAAAACATAGTTTTAGTGACATCAAAAAAATGATTGCATTTATAAGCTGAACCATTTACAGCAGGTAGAAGGAAAATTCAAAGCTAGAGTTAGGAATGGAAAACATCTCTTATCACTTTGAGAGCCTGCAGCTGTGCCATCGTGGGGTGTGATTTATTTATAGTTGCTGGTCAGTGCTTGGTCAAAAGAACCACCAGAAATAACTGGAGGGACCCTTGGGAGTAATTCAGTAGGTGGTGCTGTTCCCTTGAAGCCAGCTCTGATGCTGTGCCCAGCAGGATATTTAGGGGTTGTTTATTTCTGCAGCTCTAGCTTTCAGGTAGGACTTGAAAATTAGCTATTTGCTGCCATAAAAAATCCCATTAATGGTTTGTTTTTTTTTTTCCCCCAGCTGTAGCAGTATTCTTGGACCATATGTGAACTTTCAGTAGCATGGGTGGTGGGAAATACAGTAGAGGATAAAACATAATGGTTTCAGAGTCATCTCATGTATGCTTGAACCTGAAGCTTGAAGCAAATATCAGGATCTGTGAATTCCAGGAGTCGTAATTGGAACAAAAGCCCTATGGCAACAAATGGGCACATAGTGATAGGACATGGCTTTAAACTGAAAGAGGGCAGTTTTAGATTAGATGTAAGGAACAAACTCTTCTATGAGGGTGGTGAGGCACTGGAACAGGTTGTCCAGAGAAGCTGTGGATGCCGCATCCCTGGAAGTTCCAAGGCCAGGCTGGATAGGGCTTGGAGCAACTTGCTGTAGTGGAAGGTGTCCCTGCCCATGGCAGGGGGGTTGGAAGTACATGAATTTTAAGGGCCCTTTCAATTCAGTTCTGTGATTCTATGATTTTTTTTTAACTTACTGTGTGGATAGCAGACCTGACTTGGCTTCCAGCACAAGGTGAAGTTGAATCCAGAAGCAGACCTAGAGAGGACTGCAAACATTCCAGCTCTGGGAGTTGCTTTAATGTGACTTCTCAGTGATAGCCTTCCTCTGAGGTATGCTCTGGTAAAATACAGACACTCATCAAACAAAGCAACACATATTTTTCAGAGGAGGTGAGCAGTGTCTTTTCAGGCTGTCTCCAGGATTCAGAATTCTTCTCAGGAATCTTCAGAAGCAGTGAAACCTTTACGCTGTGCCGGACTTGTCTTTTGTGGGAGACCTGCTTGTTATGGTCACTCAGAAGGAAGACTGTTCTTTTTAACTCTGAAGGTCACATTAAACATAATATCAGAAATTTCTTTTTGTATGGTTTGAAGTCAGAAAGGTCATTCATGTTTTGAACTCAGTTTTGCACAAACAGATTCTCTCCATCTTGAACCCATCAGGAGGTTAAAGCTCCTCCCTTCCATTGATAGTTTTGTTCCACTGGTCAATTCCCTTGTTATTTAAAAATGTGGGATTTGTTTCTGCTTTGATTTGACTTTTCTTTCTTTCATTCTTGGCTTCACGTTCCAGACTTTGGTTCTTGTTATGCCTTTCTTCACCCAACTGAAGATCCCTTTAGAAAACAATGCAATAGAGAAAAGTAAAAATGCCTTCCCAAGCCTACCCACTACCTCCTGTTTATGCCTCCAGGGATTGCTTTGGCCATCTTTGCCATATTGCACTGCGTGTTCATGTTCAGTTGTTTATTTGTTGTAATGCTTTTAAGAATTGCTGTTTTTCAGGGGGCAGCACACCCCACCTGCACCCATATTCCATCCTGTAGATACAGAATACGTTCGTTTTTCTTGAAGGCTTGCTCTACTAAAAAGTTTTATTTGAAAGAACAGAAGTTTTGCAAAACCTGATTCCCCCCATCTGTTGGTATCCTGTTCTCCTGATATTTTATCAGGAGATTATTTGCATCACCTGGAAATTTTTATCAGCAGTGATTTTATAACTTAGGAGTCATCGATCAAAATGCTGAATAGTGTTGTTGTTATTACTAATTTTACCTCCATCTTCTTAAACCCACCTGGGTTTGAAGACCCTTAGGGTAATAGATTAATGAGGGTCTTCCGTTAGTTAGCAGTTCAACACATGCTTTCAGTGATGAAGCTAGAATGTTCTGCAGTAGTCCTAAGTCAAATGCTCATAAAACTGTAAGTGTATAAGCTCTTAGGCTTATAAATACATATACTTACCAAAGAATGAAATCAGGTTTATTTGCCAAGACCGATTTTCCATAAAACTGCATTGACTAGCATTAATTACTTTACCACCCTTCAGTTCTTAATTAGTAAGTTCAGTCAGCATAGATCAGTGCAACTTTACTGGTGTCAGTAGATTTGTACATTTTGCTCCTTTACAGTGTTTCTAATGAGTGTGTATTATTAAAGAAAGCAAAAAATAAAGCAAAAGTCAGTGCTAAGGATACCTTAATGTACTTGAATAGTATTTGGAGAAGCAATCTGTAACTTCTCTGTGTGGCTCTGGATGGAGTGCACTGGTAAGTCCCAGCAGTCCCCACAGGCAACGTGGACAGTGGGGAAGGCCCCTAACTGGAATTTTAATCCATCAAAATGTTTGTGGGATTTCTTACAAAAATTAGAATTGAATCTGAAATCTTCTTTTATCTTGCATAGAGCATATGTATATGCTCTGTGGCCATCGATACTGTACTCCCACAGTCTTTTCTTGTTTGTACTGAAGCTCAGGATAAAGCTTGGTTTTCCTGAGCTGGTCCCTTCTTTCATTTCCTAAAGTTCACAGAGGGAATCTAGTGGGGAAATTCTCCAGACACCACAGAGTTGTAGGTACTGCTGAGATGTCTGTGAAGCAGCTGTGTTGGTGTGGAGGCAGGAGGCTGATGACTCCTGGAAATAGGTAGGTCTTCCTTTCAGATAGCTTGAGACATGATTTTCTTTCCTATTAAGTCTTGAGATGCTTTGTACTTTAAACACCCTATTGTGTCTAGTAAGCCTGAAATACTTACCATTTACATTAGCCTCCAAATGAAAAATGTTGAAAGGCTATGCAAGCAAGATTCATGGACTGCTGCATTTGACTGTCTACTGTATAGAAATTTGCAAGATGTGGATGAGAGTTATGTGTATAAAAATATTTGAATTTTGTATGAAAAAAAAAAAGTGGGTTTTATTTTGTCTTGAGGGTGTGGAGACTTGGCCAAAATTGGGCTGGCAAGGATGGCAAAAAAAAAAAAAAAAAGAAGAATTAGAGTATACCAGAATGACCTACTTAAAAAAATTAAACTGGAAAAAAGAGTAATGGCTTGTAGCTATGGGATAATGGAATTTGGGACACTTTATCGTAATCTTGCTTTTAATTGACAACAGGCATGTTTGTGCTTTGTTGTGGAAGGACTTTGTGATCAACATACCATTGCTGCATGAAACACTCCACTTTTTATGATACTGGTCAGAGAAAACAGTCCAGGATTCCAGTCTCCAAGTCCAGGATTTTCATTCAAATCCATTTGCATCATATGCTGAGGGAAATTCACTCATATTATTGAAAAACAAACCCCACCCAGTCTCCTTCTCCCTCAAAAAATCCTCACTGTCTTTCTGAACATTGAAACTTCTTCCTGCTCAAAGGAATTACCAAGGATGGCTGGTGTTTCTGAAGAACATTGTGTGGCAGGTTAATGTTACCCCTGTTAAAAATATTTGGTAGGGAATCCCTCTTTCTGTATGGTACAAGGCATTGTTGTTTCTAATCTGACTTTGGGCATTATTGTGATAGATATATTTTAATTGCCATAATGTATGGATTGTAGAAGTTGAAATGGAATTTAAGTGATTGATTTCTGTGTTCTAATGATAGATAAAACTCATGAGTTTCAAACCTACTCTTTTAGCACTAGACTTATTTTACTCAGTAGCCATCTTCTGAAGCTTCATAAAAGCATTCTGTTTTCAAGCCTTTCCAAGCAGATCTTAGTGATAAAGCATTTGAAATAGCATTTTTTAACTTACTGAGGTTTTTTTACCCACAAATTTATTATCATTTCCTCATTCTTCTTGATGAAAAAGGCATTTTATGTCTTAGTTTATCTATACATTCAGTCCATAAGCCCTTCCCTTAAAAGTTCTCAGTAGGTTTGGTGAGATACTATATGCCTTGGGGAGCCTGAATGATTTATTAAAATCCCACCCTTCATCCCCTTCCAAATATGACAGTCAGAATTCAAAGTGAGAATAATTACAGCTGTGCAGTTACAGCAGTTCTGAAAGACAGCGTAATATGAAGACTCTAGAGGAAATGTTAACAATTCTAATAGTTTCTTGCAAAAGACAGAGAGACACTGTCAAACCAGAGGTTTAAACAAAAAATAGGTTAAAATTAAAAAAAAAATAAATTGAAAAACTACTTAAAGGCCATATCACGGACTAGTTGAGCCATGGAACAGATGATAAGCAAGAAAAACTTGTTGTCTAAAATACTGGTATCTTGCTGGCAAAAAGAGACATGTCTGTTATTTGCCCCACTAGATAAGTCACAGGGGGACACAGGAACGAAATAAATCTCTTTCACTACCTCTCTCTGAAATACTAAATTAAGGTTAGTGGCTACATTTGACAAAGAAAAAGTGTTTCATCTGTGCTGCACACAGTGAACTATTAGTATGACTGCAGCATTTAGACAAATTGAATGGCATGCTATTGTCCGTCATCTTTTTATTCTCCTTTTTTATCCTAATTTTGAATAATTCATAGGGAAAATGATCACTTCGTAATGCCACAAACTCACAGCAGGCAAAACTAATTTTACATGATATGAAAACAGATTTTATTTATTTAAGAGTAATATTTAAAGAAAACAACAACTTTTTTGACACCAGCTGCTGGGAAATAAATAGAATATTTTATGACAGAAAAAAAAAAAATCCAAATGCATTAAAAGCTGTTCCTGAGAGATGGATTAAAAAGTAAAATATAGGCGTTGGGCAGATAAATTTAAACTTGGTGGTCACTGATGTAAGTCTGTTCCTTAGGGGGAGTGAAGGATAGTTTTCTGGAGAAAAGGAAACTTCAAAGGAGTGCAGACTTGTGCTTAAGAACTTGTCTGAATAGCTGATCTGTGTGCTGGTGACCGGGGGCAACTTGGGTGACAACTTCTTAAGATCTTTTACATCCTCTAGACCAGATGGGGCTTTTTCCCTCATGTCTGTTGCGTGAGAAGCAAGCCTCCTTTTTTTTTTTTTTTTGTCTAGTTTTTCCATATCTGACCTCAGCTCTTTAGCAGGAGGAAACTTTAAACTTACAGCTTTTTTGCTGCTGGGTTGTTTTTTTTTTCTTTCCCTCCTTCTTGGAGTGGCTTGATGAGTGCAGAAAGAGGGCAGTCTGGAGGAATATTTCATTTTTTTGATGAGGCCCTGCCCAAGAGTAGAAGGAGTGAGCGGGTCGATACCCAGTTCTGGTGTCTCAGGATTAGGGAGGAGGAGGTGGAGAGCATGAGGAAAGTTGCACAGCATTTTAGCACGAGAGCGGTTGGAACAAATGCCATCAGTAATATAAATGTTGTGTACTGCATTTTCATGTAAAATTGTTTAACTTAAAAACTCTTAGTGACAGAGGGAATGTAAATCTGAGGCTGAGAGCCTGAGTCCCTAGCAGAAGTTTATTATTATGCCTGATAACAGCTGAATTCCAGCCTTTTCGCATGCTATAAAACGGGGCAGTTTTGTCTATTATTGGCGCCGTGTGCACCACGCAGTGAAGGGTTTGTCGGCAGTTCAGCTGTAAGCCCCCATTTTCACGGGTTTATAACTCTACTGTTAAAAATTCACTCCAGGCTGGAACTTGGCACACGAGATGGAGTCTCTGCAAGTTATGCTGAAACTTGGGCTGTCCTCAGGCAGCTTCCTGACAGTGTTAAAAGACACGAGGGATGTGTACGGCTCCTTTCAAAAGACAAGAGAGAGCAAGGACAAGTCCCACCATTTTGTGCCTTTGATTAAAAATTATGTTGTTGGATTCTGGCTTGCTTAGAAGGAGCACCCTGATGCCCCTCGGTGTTCTTGTGCATGTCTTAAATTTGGACAGACTTTTATTTAAATTTTTATTTAACTTATCTGTTCTCTTCTTCGTTATTTTTACATGGAGAAAAAATTGATCAAACCCTTTTTATACATTTCCTTTAATGGGATTTAAATGCAGTGTTGTTTTGCTGTGCTTTAAGGTTTAAACATTGAATATTTCCATTTAACTAGCTGTCATTAGTTAGTATTTATATAGAGTTTGGTGATTCTAAGAAGCCCTAGGTATGGGTATATGAAGTGTGTTTTATTTAATGCTTCCAGTATTATTTTCCAAGAAATTAATTTCAAGACTATAATACAGTTGTGACTGCTGAGCAGTTATAATGATGCAACCTTTGCTTTGACTCAGTCACCTGGTACAAGGCATGCTGTGATCTTGTGAAGAGAGCATGGTTTGGTGTATTTGTATACTCTAATTTATCAAGGTGTGAGGGTCAACTCTTTTTTTGAAGGAGCTTTCATTTTTCAGAGTGGTTGGATGCTTTTATGGTGTTGTCATCTTGAAAGCAATGCCATCGGGATACTTTTGGTTTTGTAAATGGTCGTGGTGATCAGGGAGCACCTTCAGTGCTGCAGACCGGCAAGAATTCTTTAAAGAGAAGAAGTGAATGGTGGGAACTCTTCACGGAATTGTACAGATCTGTAAGCAGATAGGTCCAGCTGTGAAACCTGAAGTTGACCTAGGAAAATGAACCTTTTTGTACATCACAATCAAAAGCATGGGCCAAAAGTTCCAAGAGAGAAGATCTATTTGAGGTGCACCAAGGGGCAAAGGGTAAAAAAAAAATAAATCGGTGGGTTAAAATTCAGTCTCTGACATATATGGAAAGATGGTGCTTGTCTTTTTGTCGCTAAGAAATATAAAATATGTATCTGAAAAAAAAGTGTCCATTCTTTGCACATACAATTTTGTTTAGATTTTTTTCAGCATTTGACCCATTAGGTATCTAATTCTTGGCTTATACCCATTGATTAAAGAAGAAGACTAGGAATTAAATTGACTCAGTGAAACAAATTCTCTTTTCTTACACAGTCATAAATAAGAAATAATCCTGGATTTTTGTACAAGTGTCAGTGCTCTGGATTTACTGTAGCTTATATCTAAAATCAAAATTTGGCCAGTTATCTAAAATTTGGGAGTTACAGTTTGTGTTGTGAAATAGGAGTTGGTGTCGACCTCCTTTTGCTGAGGTCATCTGGTCTGTCCACCAAAATCCACGTTGCAAAAAATTTTCATTATCCATAATATGCACCATTCCTGAAGGATGACTCTCGTGCCTAACCTTTATTATCTCTGGAGAAAATACTTAAATACAGTCTTCTGGGATTTGCTACCAAATATTTAAACTTCTTATTGCATTGGAGATAGTAAATCCATGTAATGAATTGTAACTAGCAATGAATCTGAGAGGCATCTTCTGGAAGTAACTTTTTGCTAAACTTTATCTGTATTCAGACACTGTTGGCAGAGCAGGTGAAAGAGCTTGAGGTCAAGGGGGTGCATAAGTGATAGAGTTCTGTGTGATCAGTCTTGGAGGTCTCAGTCTAAAAAGCATCATTAACTCAGTGTTACCTTTCAGTGCCTTTCTAAAATCTTCATTTTCGACGAGAGGCCTGCGTGCAGAATTTAAGAGGCTTATTTTCTTATACAGAAATAATGCTGCTAAGCTGCTAGAAATCTCAGCAGCTTAATATAAATGTTCAAATAAAAAAGTTAGTATTTTAACTGTATAACCTTCAAATATAATTAATAATGAAATCCTAAGCAGGAGCCTAGGGGAAAGCATTTGGATTCTTTCTATTTGTGGAATAGGTGCAGGTCTCTAGTGTGCAGTTGAAAATAGGGACTAAATATGAGCTGATGATTTGGAAATCACTAATGTGTGCTGCTGAATGCAGTCACAGTTGGGATGTAAAGTAGAGCACAGGAGGAAATGAAAACAGAGGGACCTGAGCCACCAACTTCATGCTCAGATAAAATACTGAACTTGTGTTCTAGGTGGGGATATTCAGATGCTTTTTTTTTTTATTTGGCCTGAGGATTAAATTGATGTTATCCTGCTAGTGCAGGAGGTAGTATATTATTTTTTTCTTTACTCTTTTACCAGTGCTACCCAAATTATTATTATGGAGCTTAATTATGGGAAACCAAAATCACAGTAAGAGGATGTGTCATGACTGCATGTGTGATGAGCCTGTTGAGATTTGTACCACAGCAAGATGCTTTTCAGAAACACTGCTTCCCAGAAAAAGATGGTGTAGAGAGTTAATCCACAGGTGGTGGCCATGTTCTGACTCAGAAAAGGCCAAAACAAACTGTTCAGATAATGAAGGGTATTCTCCAGCGTGGTTGGAGTATGTTGCTCTGTCTGTGCTTACACTTTTCAGAACCTGTGCACCACTTCCATGCATGAAGGTTGCACGGAAGGCTCCCAGTTTTTTCTGTAATGAAGTGCTTAAGCTGTGCAGTATTGGGTGTAAATGGGAGATATGGGATTATGTACCAGAATTTTGGCCTCAGTAATGAAATAAACAGAGAGGAAAACTGTCTGCAGATACTTCAGTCATAAGGGATGACCACACAGTACTCTTCCAGAGTGCAAGTGGAAAAGGCAGAAGCCCTGAAAAGGACCAGGTCTTTCTTTTTAATTTCCAGTTCTTTAAGCAGCTTGAAGCACGTGGTGTAGGTTTGAGTAAGGTATAAACATGTTGTGGGGTTGGGGGTTGCTACATTACAATCCTTTGAGTCACATGATTGGGAAGGAAAAGAAAAGAAATATGGAAGTGGAAAGTGAAGTTTGGTGTACACAGTAGTCAGCATTCACACATTGCTGTCACACTGTGTGACCTGAGGTATTGCGGTTATCTCCAATGTAGGTATCAGTTGCCATTTTACTGACAGCTTCTGGAAAAGTGATGGTATTGGCTAATGGAGCAATCATACTGCTTGTCAGAGAAGAAAAACTATTTTTAGACTTGTCTTTTATAACAACACCCTGAAATGGTTGATGATGCCTAAAAGAGGCAACACAGAAGTCAAACTGTTATTTCACATGGCCTGTGTTTCAAACAGAAATAAGCAAAAATCTCATGAAACGTGGAAAGGACACTATAGATTCACTCCCAGTCTGCTGTTTTAGAGCCCCACCCCAAATGTGGTAGCTTCCAGGGCTGCATTTCAATCCTGGGACACCTCCTCTCTTGCAGACCATGTTGTGTTGTACGCCGTCCATTCTCTTACAGTGGCTGCATCATTCCTCCTCCTGCTCAGTAGCAATCACTCTTTGATGCAGAAGCTGTAGCCTAGGTTTTTGTGACCATCTGTGATGTTTCTAAGAGAATCTCTCCTCTATGCTGCCTTTTCCTTGGGAAAAAATTATTTGCTGATTGAGCCCATATCCAGCCCATTGCTAAGCAATTCATTAATGTTTTCAGATTATGGTGGATCCTTCTCCCACCTCAAGCAATTGAAGGATGTACTAATGAATGGCTGTTTAGCAACTTCAGATTGCCTGTATAGTCTTGAAGTCTTCCATTTAACCTTTCACATGTGGTGGTTGCATCTGAATGTGCGTTGCATCTATTGACACAGTTACATATTGCTGAAGCCAGAAGCAGACTGGTTTGAAGTTGCAGGAGAAGAAATAACGTAAGAAGTTAACTTTTCCCCTTACTTTGGAATCAGAAGGATGTTCTGGATATCTTAGGACATTAGTAAGTAAAGTTACTAGGTAACCAAAATATTAGGAAATTCCTGTAATAACATACTTTCTATGCATAATGATGTTTCTTGGTGACACATAATCTTTGTTCCACCTCAAGAAGTTAATGAGAAGACTACTTCTCATAGGGTTCATTTTTATCAGGACTGCTGAAGGTCGTAGTAGGAGAGAAGAATACACTTCCACTAATTTTCAAGAAGCAATTAGTTCAGTGAGCACTGGAATGTAGACTTTCTACGGATTAGTGTTATGGTTGACTTCCTGATTAAGAAGATGTGACCTCTCACTGAAGTATTTCCTGGGTTCTGAGGTGTTTATAAATGCAGTTCTGTGGTGCTTAAGGCATGAACTTGTACTGTTGTTTTTATCTTGGGGAAATTAATAGTTTCGCTCTCTACCCCTGCGTATTTATTAATTTTTTTTTTTTAATTTTATGAAGTTTATGGGAATCAGCCTTTTGTTCAGGGTGATAACCTTCTAGCAAATCTGGTTGAAATTGGTAAATTAAGAGTATTAGTGAGAGGATGTATTCAGGCAGTGCTGTTCTAGCCTTAAGGAAACCAAGAGAAAAAGCTGGTGTCCAGAGACAGGATATCTTTAGTTATTCCAGGCTCAACCAATGATTTGCTCTATGACCTTTGGCAAACCACTTGTCTCTTTATGCAGTAAGAAAATACTGATTGATTGAATCGATCTCTGCGTGGGATGCGGGTAATTTTCAGATTCCTGACTGAGGATCTCAGGGTTCTTTATTGCCAAATACGGAGAAGGTAGAAGGTAGTGGTAAACAGGCTGTCAATATTTTCTGAAGATATGCTGTCATTTGCCTTGATAATGATTCATACTGAAAGATTTAGGCGGGTTCTGCTGTTTGAATAATGCAGGTGAAAGTGCTTTTCTGATTCAAGGACAGCTTGGGTATGGACTGTGCAGCTTGAAGAAAGGAGACCTAAGATCATTTGTGGGTTTGAAAGGTTTACCTGAACGTTACCTTCCCATTAATAAAATATCCTGAAAATTACGAGAGATTTGTTTAACTCTTCCTGTGCTATGTGCGACTTACTGAAATTTGCTGTAAGAGAAACAGATTACGTAAGTTTACTTGCTTGGGTTTGTTTTTTTTTTTTTTAAGTCATACACTGGCAAATTTGTAAAAAGTAAAGCATGAAGGTTTTTTCATTCCTGTTACCTGTCTGTAATGTGTGCTGGAGCCAGTCCCTCCCTTCTTTTCTCATTTGATCGTGGGATGCAACACGTGAGCCATGCAGTGAGAAGCTGGGTGTTGGCATCAGTTACAGCAAACAAGTGTTTGGAAGACTGGTAATTCAAGCCAGCCTAAAGCTTGAAAGCAAACCTTTACTAGACTGGCATTCATTAACAATACATATAGCAAATAGTTCTTAATCATTATCAGCTATTACCACTGCCTATTCAAACAGTTGGTTCTTAACAATCCCATATTTTTCCAAGCATTGCTTAAGAACTTGAATCGAGAAACTTAACAAACAGTATTTTGACCAGCTGGAAGAATAAAAATCACTCTGTTTCTTAATACCTTCAAGTTTAATATTGGATATAATCATCCAATGTTCTGCACCCACCAGACCAGAAGCTGTCCACAATACCTTCCAATAAAATAGTATTGTAGCATTCAAACTGCACTGAGAATGGATAAGAGAAAAGAAAAATAAGGATTTCTCGAAAAACAAAATAGTAAAGGAAACTATGACAGCATTATACTTGTAACCTGAACTGTGTGAATTTTTAGGTTTTTTTTATAAGCTATATCTGATAAAATGAAAACATGAAATTTGCATAAAACATGACAAAAGTTGGGATTGCTACAAATCATGTCCCTCAGAGATGCCAACAAGGTTATGAAAAGAAAAGAACACCTGCATTTCTTTTATGTATGTGTATGTATATAATCTATATGTGTATAAACAAAAACTTCCAAAGCAAAAGTGCAGAAGTTTCTTTTCAATCTCCTTCTTCCCCTATCCCAACTTTACTTAGTCCTTTCAGACTCTTTTTTACAGAAAACAAAAAAAGGCACAGATTTCAATTTTTTGGGTTGCAAGCTGTCTTTAAAGATCCCTTCCACTTTAATGTTTCTGGCTTTCAAACAACTGCCATTTTACCTGAAAGGGCAACATGTTTACAGATTGTATGTGAAATCACTTTCAAGAGTAATGTGTTTCCTGAACATTTCTGTTTTTAGCACTGTGATAGCTCAAAGCTAAGGACCCTTCCTAAGAGGAGCTGTACTTGTAGGAACTTAGATAGGGTTCTTTTTTTTTTTCCTGATATGGACACATCTTATTGTGGGAGACATCCTAGAAAATGAGAGGCAGTCCTCCTCTTATTCATAGATGTGAGGCTTTTCTGCCCTCCAGGTTAGCTTGTGTAGTTTTCTGTTCAGGAGCTAACTGGGGTTGCTTCCAGTGCAAAGTTAAATCTTGAATGTGCTTTTAGCTGGTTTTGCGGGGGATTTGTTGTTTTTTATTTGTGGGGTGTGGGGTGGTGCTGGTGAAGTTGTTTTTGGATGAAGTTTAGGAACTGGAAATTAGGTGAGCCAGAGCAGTGTGACTAATGAGTTTTCTGCAGGCCATCAGCAAGAGTCTCGCCAATGGTATGTGGACTGTCATCCTGCTTTCAGAGAAATTGTGGTAATGCATGACTCTTCAGAAGTCCTGCAGATAGTGGTCTGGAACATTTCATTAGGATTTTAAGAACAATAAGGGGATGCAGATTTATTAGGCTAATATGTTTAAGTGGCCTTGGTACCATTTTATTTAACACAGTGGAATTTTCTGCAGCCTGCAGAGCTAGGAAATAATTCTGTACACATTTACTGTGTAGTACTTCCTCCTTTTGGGCTTGATGTGGCTTAGAACTAAGAAAAAAACCAACTTTTCTCCTGTAATTCACACTCAAGATATATTTATTTGGTTTTGTGAGCATCAGGGCCTTACTGTACTGGTTATTTTTTCGTAATGCAGACTTCCAGTCAGTGAGGACAGAAAGGAGATCGCTGACTAGGTAAAACCCTAGGCTGGTTTCAGTTATAGCTCAGGAAATGGAAAGTTTCTTTCTTGCCCAAATATGAGGCTCAGTCAGTCAGAAAATATAAAGACATGGGGCATTGTTAAAGAGTAAAAAACTTCAGCTAAAAAAGAGAAATGCATGAGGGAGGGTTTTGTGTCAGATGGCTACAGCAGAAGATCTGGCAGCTGGACTTCAGAGTTCTTCTCGAGCATCTCCAGATCTGCTGGGGGAATAATGTAGCTGTTGTTGGCATCACTGTATCTCTTTATGGAAAAGAAAGCGTGTTTCTAAAGAATTTTGAGATTCAAGGAGGAAAGGCTGCATGTGCTTGGAAATTTTAGCCCTGTTACTATACCAACTGATTAAAGGGACAGTTCACTACATGTAATTGAAACCAAACTTCCATTCAATTGACGTTAAATAATACGGTATTTTATGTAATAGTCTCTATTAGTACGCACAGATGTATAATGAGAATTTATAGGTACCTGTGACTCCTAGAATATTGTTCCTTTTATTGTAAACTGTTGCCCTAAATTTTGGCTTCTTCTCGTATTTCATTCTTTTGCTTGCATACATTAGAATAAGTGGCCAACAATCTTTAAAAAGGTAGCACAGAGTGGAATAGCAGTTGGTGTTTTGTACCTGGCAGGCTTCATGTATTTCCCAAGGGCCTTTACTGTGGAAGGTACAGGTTCCAATTTTGTTCCTTATGCATTGTTTAGTGGGGCAGGGGGGGCAGCAGAGCATGGGATGGTGCTGGCCTGCATTAATTCAGGAAGAGTTCCTATGCACGTGCAATGAAACTTAGCAGTTCCTCCATGATAGACCCACTTCCTTTTTATAGTTATTTGTAGAGAAAATGCTTGAAGAGTGCTGAGTTCTTTCTGTGGGAGGTGCAGAGGAGGGAAGAAGAAGAGTTTTAGCTCTTCCATACAAATTACAGGTGGGTTCATCTTTGGTAAATGTGGTAAATGAAGATGCGTCTCAGTTATGACAACAGAAGTCTTGAAGGATCTATCCTTTTAATTCTTTCAAGGTATATTGAAGAAATAAAAAATTTAGTTGTATAATATGTAAATGTTCCTTTTTTATTTATGAATATTATTTTCACTGTCTCAGCAATGGGGTCTGAAATATTTTTCTGGGCTTCATTGCAACACAAAGGCATTAGATCAAGAATGTTCCAAAATTCAGATTGGCTGATATTTGCTTATATCACCATGACTGAATGTTACCAGTTTTAAAATGCTTTTTTTGTTGTTCAGGGAATTTTAAAACAGCTTTGATTTCAAACATGAAACTTGGCAAGTGACTGGTCCATAATGTGTTCTAATCACTTCTGGTATTTTGGAAAAGACTTGAAAAAGATTGAAGTTGTTATTTTATTAGAAATTTAGTTACCATTTGCGTATCTGAACTCTGATCTTCTTTACCTGGAATGTAATTAGCATATGGTCTTGTAGTCTTTGCCTGGTGTTAGTGTTAACATGATGGAACTTAATTTTGTGTTTTTCTGTACATGGGGTTTTGTTAGAATTTTTTTTTACTGTTAAAAAATTATATGCCAGTTTTAATTCTGTAGTTTGGTTGACCACCAGGAGGATACATTTGATCTCATCTGTTTAAACATAGATTATGGAACAGGTTGAATACCCAATTTTTTTTCCTAATAATAACATTCTGTTGTATGTTAGGTGTGTTTTTGTTTTTTGTAGTGCAAGTGGAGCCAGAGTGAATTTTAGTCTTCGAATTTCGAACAACTCAGTTGTTGCAGAAGCCCCATGAATCCGAGCTCGTACCATGTACTCTTCATCTTAAGTATTTGAAGCAAAGATAAACGTTACATAGATTTAAGTGTGTTCACTCCATAGCTCAAGGTCCCTGGAATAAATATAATTTGTATTGGACCAGGCCGACAGGATGCTGAGGTCTCTGAATCCAGTCCTGCAATGTATTTAGATACACTTTGTCTTCAGAAAATAGTAGCCATGCTTTTAAAAAATCCATTTTAAACTTATCTAGTCATTATGCTGTTGCTTTATTACCTAGATTTTGCAGGATGTGGCTGACAGTATAAAAATGTTTTTCTTGTTTTCACTAATATTGAAAGTAAATGGAAGATTGTTTTTTCTTTTTTTCTTCCAAATATTATTTCCTGTCCTGACACAGTGATCAGTTCAAATCATTGCTGATATATTCTCTTTTTTTTTCTGCATTGTTTCTGGGGAAAAAAAATTACAATAGAGCTTTGCCAAATCACAGTGCAGGAACTGAACTTCCTTGGACTTTTATATAGTTCCAGCTGGGTTTGAATTTCTCTTCTTGTAGGACGATGTCTAATTAAACAAGAATTACATATATGGGCTTTATTGGGAGATATTTGAGAGCTTGCATCACTGTTACATTAAAAGTTTAAGCAGCAGATTTGCAGTACAGTCCAAAGGTCTCAAAGTCCTCTGGTATTAAATTTGCAAAGATTTCTGAGATGAATGAAATTGGAGGGGGTTGGTAGCATTGTCCCTGTAATATTGAATCTCAATAGCCTGTACAATAAGATATTGTTCAGTATCCTCCTTGGGCCTTGAGCTTAATATGGCAGTTACATAAACTGAAATAATGTGAAACTTCTGAGCCTGGCTTGTGCATGACATTGTGCAAGATGGAGCTGGTTTTGGGCTCCAGGTTAATGGCCTTCTGGCAGAAGCATTAATAATGTGCTGAAGAAAAAGACTGCATTGATTTGTGCTTCTGCACATGGTGGAATATAATCTGTCCATGTGTAATCTGGAAGAGTCCTGATACCACTTTGATGCACCTGCTTATATGAAGTCCAAACTTAACCTGTAGTCCTGACTTTGCTTTTTATTAATTTTATTTACTCTTAGAAGGTCACATGCCCCTTTTTACATGTCAGAATCCCAAGTTCCTCCCAAGGTCCTTGGTAGGCTGCAGAGATAAGGCATCTGCTTAGGGTGGCATAACAGTGATGGACCTACTGTCCATCTAAAGTCTGTCGGGGCCACAGAAGCCGCACTTGCCCTTGCTGCTCTGGAGACCTGAGGTGGATATTTCCACCTCTCATTTTTTCCGCTTCTCTGACATCAGAACCACAAATCCACGCCTCTCTGCTAACACCACTTCCCTCACTGTCTCTTTCTCCTGTGAGAGAAGTGTCACATTCATTCTATTCCCTTGTCTGTCTGCAGCAAGAAGGGAAAATGGAAGCTTTGCGGTGTGAGCAAGGCAGATTCTCACAGTGAAAACGGAGGAAAGCAGGTGCTTGTCAGGGAGAGATGGGCTTAGGCTGCTGTGTGAGGGTAGAAGAAATACTGGAGATCTTGGGAGAAGATCAAAGGTCCCAAAACCATAGATGATGGATTTCGTAGGTGATGGAGATGAGTTACCAGGTACAGTCTCCTGATGTCACATGTCAAGCCAATGGCCATGAGCAGTAAGTCAAGAGGAAGAGTTGTGAAAACTTTCCCGAATTTCTCACAGTTGAAAACACGTAGCTTTCACCCACTTACACTCAGTTTTGCTGTCTCAAGACAGAAGATATTAAAAGTTATTTTGGCCTTATTCTTGGAGTGGCACAAGTAAGCAGAGGCTGTGGCGCTGGGGGTGTGTTCTCCACGCAAGGAAAGAGAAAGAGGCAGGATATAGTGAACTTCACATCTTGCTGATATTGATGAGTTTATCCTGGAAATGTTCAACTGCTATGTTTAATTGCTCAGCACTTAGGGATATGTAGACTTCCAAACAAAGGTTTATCACTTTGATCTTCTCTGCCATATGTCCCATGAGATTTATGTGCATTCCCCCAGGGTTTTTCATTTCACCTAAGTACATTGCTTTTCATCCAGGATCTTGCCCTTTCACAAGAAAGGGTCAGGCTGAATTTCTTTGGGTCAGATCTCTGAAGGAAGTGGAGAGCTAGTAGCCATTAAACTTTGAGTGTACACCGTGTCTCTGTGGGGATAGCTCAATGTCATCTCCTGTACCAGAAATCAGCAACGAAATGGCTTTAGCTGTGCAGGGCAGTGGAAATTCAGAAACTGCAACTGAAAGAGTACCCTGTTGCCGAAGAAGAATTTAAGGATGTCATATGTGGTTACTCTAAACTTTAAAATTTTAATCATTAATACTAGTATTCTAAGAAAATAGGCCAGATGATCAACCCCTTACCACAGTGACTGAAATATATTATTTTATTTTGCTTTGCAAGGGAGCTGGTTTCACAACTAGACCATACCAGTGCATAGTAACATGATGAAGTCAAGCAAACACACTGAAAACCTTCTGAGTTTGAAAACAAAAGTCTGTATTGCTTTTTGATAAAGTTTTTAACATTTTAAGATATATTAAATACCACATTGTTTTGTCTCACGCACATCTCTGTTATTTGGATCTTAACAATTTTGATACCTTTCGCGTTTGATAAATTTCTTTTTTCTGAATCATCAGTTTTGGATGTTGTCAATATTTACATTCTTTTTCTCATCCTTAATGAATCTGTGTAGTGATAATAATCCTAGCACCTATTGCTCTGCATCAGAGTAGATTCTTCTTTCTATTCTTTTCTAATACCATTGATTAATAACTCATTGCTTCCTATCTGTCAGACAGTTTTTATCCACCTTATTGTAATAGTATTCAGACCATAATTCTCTAGTGCCTCTATGAGCTTCCTGTGTGGTAGTGTGTCAAAGGCCTTGCTAAAATCCAAACAAATTATATCCACCACATTTCCTTTATCCGCCCAGTTTGTCACCGCACTGAAATACCCATCACAATGAAACATTTATTGATGTAAGTTTCTCTGTTAAACCAGAATAAATGTGAAGGTTCTGCTGTGATTATGTGATAGAGCCTGCTTCTTAACAGGTATTATCATTTTATGCACTAAAGATAATATGAGCCATGGGAGATGATACCATTCAGCAGGAGCAGTGAGGCTGTGAAGATCAAAGCATTATGAACCTTGAAAAGAAGTGGGAGAAGCTTATGTGCTACAATAGCTTGTAAAGGGCATAAGTAAAGTCTTCAAGCTGTATTCCAAGAGATGCTCAGTGAATATCAGCTTCAGAGCTGCTTCACAAAAAAACTGTCTCTTTAGAGAAAGAATTGTTTGGGCAAGGCCTCGTGAAAGCTGCATGCTGTCACTGTTCCTGTTCCTTGGGAACATAAACAGGATCTAGGGACAGCTTGTGCAAGAAAACAGTTGGAATAAGGAATATCATGGTTTTCAGCAGCCAACTTGATTACCATCATCGCCCCTGCGTAGGAGGAAAGCTTCAAGAGGTATTTAGAAGGATGCTGGGTCCCACCTGATTATAACAGAACTACCCTTTTAACTCCTAAACATTAGGAGTCCAGGTCAGATCTTAAGTGCAGTTATAGAGACCAACTCTTCTGTGGGTTGGGAAGTTCAGCTTCTCATGTGCTTTCACAGCTGGGCTTCTCAAGTGCTTGTTGCTTACTCTGTTAGCAGTAGGAATAAATTAGGGGAGTGGACTGTCCTGTTAAGGGATCCAACACGTTTAACGAGTGTGAGGGCCCTTGTGGTGAAATTGCATCCAGTACCTGTTTCCAAGTGACCATTAGAGCAGATTATATATTGCAGCTTTTATACAGTTGGTTGTCTCTAACTTTCTGAAACTGAGATTTCAAGGAGTGTTAGTCTTCGCCCAAAGGCAGGTTTTATCATAGCTGAACAAAAATAGTTCAAATACTATTGGGGGATGTGGGGTGTGTGTGAAATGTAGCCAAAAATACACCTTTTCCCTGATTACAATGTTTTTCTAGCTGAAACAGCCATGGTTTGGAAATTAAAATTTGTAATGGATATAGTCTTCATTGGGAAAGTAAACTCAAAGGATGAATGCCATGAGGAAGACAAAATCTCTGTTGGCACTCATCTTTGCAGTGGACCAATAACAGATGGAGATTTGCCATTTTGACAAAGAAACCTTTGATGTCCTGTTGTCCATTCCTGCTGTGGGAGGATCCCTTGATCCCAGCACAATGCTATAGGTTGTCCTCTGCTCCGATTCTTCTCAATTACAAAACCCCCCACGTTTCTCCAATCAGCAGCCCTGTGACTCTGGTTTGAGCCACAGTCCTACGGTGTTAGGAGTAAGCCCGGACCAACTCTGCTAGCCAATACAAATGGCTATGAGTTTGAAGGTAGAACTGGAAATAACCAAAATTCCTGCATGTTTTTCAAAGTGTGGTAAGAGCTCCAATTCAAACTTTTTGGGAAGATTTTTCAAGCCCTGACATTACCATTTTTATTTCTTTTTTATTCTGTCACTCAGAACAAGAGACAGGTGACAAAAATAAAGCTGTTTGTAGAGAACTAATACCAACTAAAGTGCATTCACCTTCAAAAAGCAGTAATGTAATGCTATATCTGTGTTAATAAGATTTGTTCTTTTGAGTTACCGATGAACCTGAACAGAGCACTGTGCTGGTGTGTCTACACTGGTTCCAGTTTCAAAGTTTGTGTATTTGTTGTTGGATGAGGAGCCTGTACAATTGGCTTTTCTTTTTTGTTTCTGTGACACAATTGCTCCGTGGCTTTGCTTATGTTTTCAAACCTAAAATGCCAGAAAATAGTCTGGGCCATATCCTAAGTAATTATTTAGATTCCAAAGTTGGAATGAGGTCTCTTGTCTGGCCCATGAGTATTTTTGAATATTCTCTTGAAGGGGATGGGCTTCATTTTTAATTTGTGTGTCCATTTGTCATCCAGTGCCCTCCCCTTCCCTCGTTCCCTGGTTGTCAGAGATGAGTTCCTTTATATTATCAATGAGGTTTTTTTTCTTGAGTAAGGACATCGGTATTTTACCTTCTTTGAATAGTTACTTTTGGCAGTGGCTTCATTGTTGATTTCCAGTTCAAGAAGTGAACTTGAAAAAGATCAATTGACTGATGTTATAACTTCTATATGTAGAAATTTCTAAAGATACTGAAAAGTGTCGTGCTGTGTTCTCTTCTAAGTCTTCCTTCTCCTCATAACTAATCAGCTATATATGACTCTAACTGCTCCAGCTGACTTAAGGTACTCAAGGAAAATCAAAGCCTTACAGATACGGAACTTCTTTATTGCTAAGAGTTTGCAGAAGGCTGACATCATCTGAAATGTTTCCCAATAACAAATTGCACTGTTTTTCCTTCTCTTTAAGTTTTAGATTGAATGAATGTGATTCTTGTCAAAGTGGGGAATAAGACCATAAACATGAGTCAGGCAAAGCAGAGTCAGGGGCTCATGCAAGTCATGGAACATTGCTAATGAACTTCGGTCGTTGAAGAGTTGGTAGCTTTCCTCTCACAGTTTTCAGACTCTGCATAAGCTTTATGGCAAGAAGGAATTGGAAGAAAGCAAAGTGAAACCTGTTTACCTTCTGATAGTTTTTTTTAAAGCCTTAACTAAGAGGTAACGCTCTGTTGTTAACACTTGACTCACGTGTCTCATTCCTGACCTGCCATACTCCTCATTCTTGCAATTCCAGCTCTTGTACTTCTCTCAAGCAGACATTCATTGACTGTTCTTGAGCCATGTCTCTTGCTTTCCACAAGGGGGTTAGGCCACTCCTTTCAGCCAACAATCGTGACCTCCTGCCCCACAAGTGTTAAGCATTCTCACCTGTGCACAGGAAGGCAGGCTCTTCCAGAGAGCTGTTTCTGAGGGTCCATTTCTTTTAATGGGAGGATCATAGCGTGTGCTAATTATGCCTGCCTTGAGGAGAGGGGCCACCTTATCTGCAGGCACGATGCCCTTGTGCTAGTTTACAGAGTAATGCCAAATGTAATGCCATCCTTTCCCTTTCCAGTCAGAAGAAAGTGGGCAAAGCATGAAAGACTTCTATTTAAAACTACTAGGAAGGTACACTGAAGAGCAGTTGTCAGGATTGTCCCCAGCATGGGAAGGAGGTGCTATGCCTTTGTGCTTTGACAGGAGAGGGCCATGTGTTTCCTCATTCTCTACAAGAAAATGGGCATTTTGGACAAAATTCGCTGTGGTGAAGTCCATGCACCAATTTATTCCTATTTAGGTCATCGGAATAGGGCTTCGTGGTGCGGTCTCTATGCTGGCTCCCTACACAGGGATACATTTCACCCTCAGTGAATGCTCTTTGTTTTCTCAGTTGAGGTCAGTTTTTCACTGCATTCATTAGAAGAAATAGCTTTGGATTTTAAATACCGCTGCCCCTCTCCTTCTCTGCCAGCAAGCCAGCATTACAGTCCTGAAGATGTTAGAAAAGGGGTAAATTTGGAAGGGGAAGGAAGTGAAAGAAATGTAAGTTCAGAGGCTGAATCTGTTATCACTTACGTGGCAGTTGTGCTGTTGCCTGCTTCTGATGGACTTACCAATTTTTTGCCTGGATTTCTTCACTGTTTGTCTACCTCATTAGATGTCAATCAGGAGAAAGAAAGAAAGTTGTTTGATGTAAGGTTGTCTAAAGGAAGAGGAACACCTGTCTCAGATGGTTCCTTCAGGAAAAATTTCATCCAAGCCTATAAGGGTTATCTTGTGGCAGCATCATCCTAGTGCCTCTATCAGGGGCCTCTTGTTCATTCAAACGCTCAAGAATTGTTTCTAATTCTTCCTGTGCTGTCTCCTTCGGTGCTCTCTGCTTTCCCTGCTGCTCTTCAATACCTTTGATCATGACAGTGGAAAACTTCAGCCTACAAATAAGTTTGTGAGCTCATTTTTTTTTTTGTGGTATTGGTGAGTGTATGAACATGTTTGTGTGACAGTATATTGTCTGATACAGTGTGTTTTATTTTAAACGTCTGTGAGGATGGATTGAGAAACCTCATATAACACTGATGTTTGAGGAATTGGATTTTTGCTTATGGGAGAACAAAGTAAAATTACACTTAGGAATTGCTCCCAGCCTGTGGTACATTCAAAATCAGTATTAGATTTGCAACTGGGATTTATTTGACCGTCTCTGTGAAACTGTTGCTGGTGAGGAGAATAGCTTTGACTTTGAATGGGGTAAATTAGGCAAGTTCTGCTGTCACCTTTTAAAAATAAAATTTAATGAAGTTTTGATTTGTTCCTTTAATGAGTCATTGGAACATTGTATGTGTCTGTGTATATTGCTGTATGGTTTGTTATTATGAGGCCAAATCCTGACAACTTATTGCAAAATTGTTTTAATTTATTATTAATATTTTTTGTTTTTCTCATTTCTCCTGGTTTTGGAGCCTTTATAATTAGATATAATTAAAACCACAGGTTTTAAACTCCAGTCTAGCATTTAAACTCATATTTATGGTACAACCCCTGGAGTTTTATTGTCATTCCAACTATTTCAACTGCATTTTGAAAAAAAAAAATTTTTTTGCATCTGTTCTAGTGCTGTGTCTACAGCTACCACTTCTCAATCATCTGTTTTACACAGTAATGTGACATTTATTTTACGTGATAAGAAACAGTGCAGTTTTATAGATGAGCTATTTCATATCCCTTAACAAAAGGTTGCAAGGGACCTTTTGACTTGTACACTTTAAAAACAGCTTTCATCTTTTTGAACTTGTCTTTCTCTGCTCCTCCATGCAACCGTCTGAAAGTGCTGCATGCTGTAGAACGAATTTTTTAAAAATGTTGTTGGCTGGCATTATGTAAAACCATATTTTCCCTTTTGGTGCGTATGTTCTGGTCCTAGCAATGTCCTTGTTTTGCTGAAATTAACATTTTTATCCTCACAGTCTTTGGTATGCGATGGTGTTTTTCTGTCTTTTTTAATTGTGATTTTTTTTTTAATTAGTATAAGGTTGATTGTTAAAATTAAGTGGCAGAAGGCTTCTTTCCAAATTATTCAGAGATCCTTTGCTGAAGAAATATATTTTGCTACTTTCAATTGCCTTTTTGCCTTTTTCTTTCATTGCAAACTACTCTGGGAAGAGCTTCTTTTAACAAAAAAAAAGGCTACGCTTGACTGATAATGCATTGCTTTGGATGGTGAAACATTATGAAAGTTTAATTTTTAATTAAATCTGAAATACCAATTATAACTGAAAGAGATTTTAACCTGTTTCTTTTCAGACTGCCTGAAGTTACATTGTAGATGCTGAAATCGCTGCACCTTAAAAACAAAAAGATTAAGCCACACTGCATTCCTGTAAGTAAAAGCTTTTCCGGTACCTTTTGTCCGTATTTTTCCTCTATATGCATCCAAAGTGTTAGCACAGTAGCTGGTCTTGGATAAAGGTCAGAGTCCCCTTGAATGGGATTTAGAAGTTCAAAGGATGTTTTATTTAAAAATTAAAAAGGAACTTACATCTTGCAGATCTTTAATTTCAGACCACTGAATAGATCATTCTTTGCTGCTTTGTTTTGAATATTAGCAGGAGTACTGTGCATCTCTGTTTGTTGACTTACAGTTCCTGTCGCTTTGTCAGCGAGGATTTCTGCACGTTGGTGCAGAGATAACAGAAAGTAGCAGAAGATTCCTTATAGCAGAAAATAGAGTTTATTCTCTTCTCGTGATGTCGTAACAAATTCTTCTCCTTTGTACGAGAAAAAAACAAACAACTTTCTGATGACATCACGGGGGACTTCAGCTGCTTTAGGGTGTAGATGAAGGCAGAAATGCCTAATTCATCTCTGCTGTGACACGACAAAACAGTCAAAATAACAGCCACATCCCTCAGCAAGAAAGGAGTCTTTTTCTAAGAGCATAGTTATTCCATGAATGCAAGTCAGATTGCACATCACTCTGATCTACCCATATTTAGAATCTGTTTATTGAATCTATTTGGGTTAATAATTAAGATTTGGAACTTCAGTGACTGAACAACAGGCATGCAAAAGAGGATTGAAAAGTATAGCATATTCAGATACATTTAATCTAATGAAATAATATATGAAAAAATCCAGAAGCTTGTAGAAAGGAGAAAAAAAGATCAATTTCAGTTGAACAGTACAAAGCTGTGGAATATTACAAAGCAAAGTCAGTTTGTTTTCTTGTTTAAGATCAAAATGTGCAGTCTGTAATGAAATCCACAGCCTTCTTCTAAAGTGGTACTTCTGTACTCCAGTTTTTAAATATTTTAACTTTTACAGGGGATTTATCATGCCCCCCCCTTATTTTTTAATATATTTTAATGTTTTATTGTAAACTAGCTGGAGGGTACAGTTACACTGTGGGCAGCTAATGCCTGCCCCTCCAGCACACAGTGCCAAGCATGACTCAGACAGGCAGATTGTGCCATTCTGGCTCTACTCCACTGTGTTTTTACATTACTGGCAAGGGCCATGCCATTGTGTTGTTTAAATATTGTGTATTAACTGCAGGCTGTGGCCAGTGAACGGTATTTAACATTTTCTGCTCTTCATTGCTGAATGTGAGCAGCTTCCTTGGCCACCAGAGGTTAACCTTGCAATTACACTGGTGAGCCGAGTTGAAAACGCTCGTGGATTTGCTGGGTCCAGCAGCAATTTAAAGGGAGGTGTTCAGGGAAAAATGGGGGAACTCTTCTGAATCTGTGAGTACCAAATTTCATGCTTGTCTTGCAATTTAGTGTGAACAACCAGGAAAATTTTTGTTGGAAAGCAGGAGTAATTCTCTTTCCAAAATGCAACAGCAGCAGTGTAAGAGTGAATTAAGGCAAGTTCTTTGAATCCTTAGGATCCAGATGGTCACTAAGTCCTCCATGGACAGCCCAAGACAAAATAAGAGTAGCAATTGGTGCTGGCTGGGATGAGGGTTTTTTCAGTTACATGAGATTCTAGACTTTGAAGGGGAAATAAATGCACAAATGTAAAACTCATGTATAGGAAATATTTTTTTGTTTTCTTTTTTTATCAAACGTGTCAAGTGTATCCACACAGAGATGTTGAGTAGCTTTCTCAAGGTCCAAGTAAGTCTGTGGTCAAACTGGGAACGGCATATGGGATCATGACTCCTAAGACTCTTCTGCCTAGGTCTTTCCATTCCATGAAGTAAAGGTCCGTATTTTTAATCCTTGAGTTTCTTGTGCTAATAGCTTAAAAAACCCACAAACAAACAAACAAAAGAAACTACAACAACAACAAAACCTCCCACTTTTAAACTTTTAGCTGCTTTCAAGTTCTGTAGCCTTGGTATAGTCTGCCTCTGGAATACAGAAGAACAAGGTGAGGAAAGCTTTGCATAAGCACACGTATCGTGTAAGATGAGGATGTGGTTCTTGCTGTACCTCGTGTCCATGTAACTAGTTACTTGCACAATAAAAATGGTGGCACTTTTTTATAGAGGAAGGTATGCTTTAAGGATTTCTTTTGTTTCCTGTATGTTTGCTGTAATCAGGTGTTTCTAATAGTCAGATCCTTAATAAGGTGAACTTGGCACATGATCTTTTCTGTATTAACCCAAAAACAGCAAAGAAAAAAGGCAAGCCATATCCTGGTAGTTTTGTATTTTATTTCTTTAATGAAAGCGTGGAAATCTTGCTTTAATGTTAGGATGTCCCTAAAGTGACTGATTAAGACAAGATGAGCCGAATTTTTGGCTAATATAAAATATTTGACTTGGTACATGGCATTAAAAGAAAATACAGGTACACAACACCTGAACATCGGTCAGACAGTTGCATGAAAAACTCCACTTTCTAAATGTGGTACAGATATTCTCCTAATGCAGAAGGTCTGTGGTCTGGATTCTTGCTATGTTGGGTTCTCTAAACTAAAGTCATGTGGGTTGATAGGCAAGCAGATCTATTGAGGTCAATGGGACTACTCAAATACTTAACTTTAAGGATGTGGTTTAGTGCTTTGCTGTTTGCAACTAACCCCAAATAGGATTAAGTCAAGCATGAAGAGGTACCTCTGCTCATACTCAGTGTCTGTGGGGTTTTGGAATGAGACAATGACAGTGTATTGTGTGTGGAAGAAAAAGATGTGCTTTCAAAGTAATAGTTATGTTGCTGTGTGCTGAGGGCAATAAGGAGTATATGGCATGTTATTTTTGCTAAAAAAGAGGTTGGTTTGTTAAGGGCAGCCTTATGCAGCCTGATCTGATCAGTGACCAAGAGTTCCGGTGTTCTAATCTTTGTGGATACTGGTTCAGTGAGTGGCATTGGACAAGTCATTTAAACCTCACTGTGCCTTGTTCAGCAGATCACTCTTTCAATCTGGTTCAAACTGATACAGCTCTGTGAACATTACTGAATTTGTGTTTGCAAAGCTCTTAGGGGATAAATAGTAACCATTGTTATTATTAATAAGTATATTGTGTAGACAAATCATGAGGGATGGCGATACAGCCGCTCTTGGGGGTGATCTTTCACAACTTGCTTGTGCCTTTGCGTAATCCCATCACTCAAAGGTATCAAGGCCAACTCCAGTTTACAGAAGTAATTCTCATGTCACTCTCCCCACTTTGGAGTATTATATTGTTGGTGTTCTCTCTCTGTCTGTTTCTTTGCTACTTTCCTCCATGCTGAGTTAACCTTGCATACCAAACTTTATTCCTTTTTTTTTTTTTTGCATTATACAGCAGAGGCATTTGTGTAACCTCCAAATTACAGAGAGCAAATTCATTTTGTCTAGTGATTGTTTGCTGATGATGTATGAAACAGACAGAAGACAGTTTGAATTTTCATAAGTTCAATTGAGCTTGCAGGCATAAGGAAAGGAACAGGCAGAACCCAAGCCAATGTGACACAGTAAGCTGGCATCCCAGAGTGCAGGCTGCATGTGTAGCGTCAGGATGTCACGGCTGGGAAGGGCTTCGTCCATCACAGCACTGCTTTTAGGTGAAGGAAGAGTTCTGAAGTAACAAACAAGCTGCACTACCATGTTCTTTACAGTGCAGGAATCCTCACGATTCTTGTTGGGTTTGGGACCTGTCCTTTCCTCCTATAACTTGCTGTTTTAGCTAGAATTTCAGGTCTAAGATGGGCTTTGAGTCCATTCCCAGTTCCTGTTCCTCTTACAAAATGTAGACTCTCATGAGTTTAAGCCTTTTTTCTTTCCCTTTTGATGCAGATATTGGCTTGTTGAAACTGTGCTGCAAATGTGAAATGAGTATGGAAGTGTGCTTGCTTTGAACAAAGATCATTGTCTTGGGGCTGACTATCCCTGAGGAATGGTGTTAGCACTAACAAAGAGAATTAATTTTGCCTTTTCCCCTTCCTTTACCATTAATCCAGAAACTCATGGGGATAAATTCTGCCCTGATTTCTACCTGTGGAACCCCAGTGGAAATGTGGAGAGGTCAAAAATGTTTGTCAAGGCAGAAATTGTCCTAGAGTTAAAATTGTGGAGAAAGCAGAAACTGGTTGATTGTTATCTGGCCCAGGGGCAAGAGGATATGTAGGAGCCCTACCTGGCATTACATGCTTCTGAAAGTGTTGCTTTTGTTGTACGTTAAGGAGAATATACTAAAAAAACCCCAAAAAACTAGTGAATGAGAAGTTATAATCAAGAGCACAGTGATTAATTGTTCTTCATGTCCACTGGGAGAAAGACCTAAAGAAATCAGTTCAATGAGCAGTGAAAATTACCAAGTTAGATATTAGGAGCCATGTTCTGACTGTATCAGTTGTAAAGAGCTGGAACACACAATGTGTAGGTACTATGGATGCAGGGGAGGTTTCTTTTTTAAGGAATGGCTTGGAAAACCACCTCTCAGGGTATGCTAGAACTTCCCATAAGACAGAAGACCAAAGTGGATGGGTTCTGTTGCTCCCAGGCATTTATCTGATTCAGTGTACCGTTTGGGAAGGTTGGTATGTGGCGAATACATTCCTGATTAATAAAGCCTAATGTTCCCGAAAGATCTCCAGGTTTCTCATATTTCCATCCTCTCATAACTGAAAGCACACTGTGTCTTCAAAGATTTCATTGGGCTGCCAGCATTTTGCTTTGACCCTTCTTTTTTTAGAGAAGGACAGAGGAGGGAGTCGTATAGACATGGAAAGACAGATTTGCAGTTGTGGTGAGCCTGCAGGGGTTTCTTTCCAGTCAGTGCACAAATACTGATTTGTTTCAGTTACTGGTTTTTAAAATTTGGATTAATGGAGACACTCCAGGTATTGCCTGATACAAGCTCCTCTGACAAAGAATATGGAGACAGTTGAAAGTTGCAAATAGGACTGATGATCAGAGCAAATATGTAATGAGGCTGGAGTAAAGCCTGCTACAAAAAGGTAAATGTCTCAGGAGATTAAGAGCTTTGTAATTGTCTCTCTTTTCTTATGATTGCCTCTGTTTTCTGAATTTTCATGCAAACATCCTAGAAAGATGTTTTCACTTAATGAAACTTCAAATCTCGAAATGCAGTTGGCCAAGAACTAAGAAAATTTTCTTAGTTCTCAGGTTGGTTTTAATCAGTCTCATTCACAACTTAGCACAGAAAAGGAGTTGGGAATTATCTTTGATTAAGGCTCTCATGGTTTTTTTTGTTGTTGTTTTCTTACAAATGTTTTAAGGGTTTTTTGGGAGGTGGAGGGGTTGTGTGGGGCTTTATTTGTATGTTGTAGGTCTGGATGTTAAGGGCATCAGCTGCAGAGTACAAATGGGTAGAATCGTGACTTTTTTCATAGATGGCAGCTCTTGCTTTTGCAGAATAGTGGCCACAATAGATGAGGATAGGAAAATGGCTCTCTGGTGTGTGGTTATTTTAGTATATAAAGGAGTATGGGCTGTGATTCACTCATGTTAAAAAGGCATGGGAATATAAGCATTGATTCTCTGCACAGCACTGCTGTAGGGAGTTGTAGTAAAACACTTCAGCATTTCAGCACCTGAAGATGTTATGGTGAAAGTGGAAAATCTTTCACTCCATTTATCAAAGCATTTGCTGATCTACTTCAAGATAAAATAAAGATTAAATATTATTGAGCAAGGAAGGTTATCTTAGACCAGAGATGTCATTAGATAAACTATGAAAGGAAAAAAGGCAGCACGGACCTGGCCTTTTCCAAAGTACTCCTGTTTTGTTCTATCTGAAACGAAATTGTTTCGCTAAACCAGCGTATAATGGGAGGGACTCCAGAGAAAGGCATTGTGGTTACTCTATATTTACATCAGTGTCCCTGAGGACACTCTCGCTGAGTCATTTCAAATTCCGGAGTCTGATGTAGGGCAGCCTGATGAATGGGAGTTACCCACATTTTCTGGTCTGTTTTCTTCACTAGTGTTAAGTTGTCCAGCTCTGAATTTTACTATAGAGGATCTTGTTTTCACTGCCCTCTTTCCTGCCATTGCCCCTGCAATATCTAGATGATAGATTAGGAAGAGATTTTAATCTGTTGTGCTGAAATTGGTCTGTTGTTTTCAACAGTTTTCACTGGCATGAAAGAGATCAGAATATTTGTTTTATTTGTTTATTTTTATATAATAACCAAAGAGAAGTATTTGACTTCACAAAATGTTTTGGTGTCAGCAATAACTGAAGGCATCTCTGAGTCAAAACCTGCATAAACAATTTTCTGAACCTGTTGCTTTCTTTGGCAGATTTTCTTTTTCTTCATATTTCCTTAGAAATTTCATTCTAGTTCATGCAATGTTCTTATTGAAATTTTGAATAATTAAAAGCTTTCGTAGAATGGAAGAGTGTTCTCTCATTTCTTCCAAGATTTGCAGCAAGTAATCAAGAATACTGTGACTCATACCAGCAGAACGTTTTCAAGAAATAAGGTATATATTTCTCAACAGCAATGATAGCAGTTGTGCACCAGATCACTGCATGTCCTCTCTGAATATAAACCAGAGTAGGTCATGATCATGCAGCCCCAGGTCATTTAGGTGGAGTATAGTGGCACAGTTCCTATGTATGTAGTTTGTAAGACCAGACCATCAGTGGAAAAATCGGAGTCAGAGACAGATGAATTCTCATCTCTTCCCAGTTCCTTTTTCCGTTCATTAGGGTTTCAAGTGAGGAGGGTAATCTGTTTTGTCATGTCTGTTGCCTTGTTTTAATACACAACTAACCTTCTTATGTCTGAGCGGCTGTCACTTACCCAGAACAAGTGATACTGGGCTCCTGAAGCAAACAGCTATAAAATGATCATCCTTTGGGGTCAATTTAGTGTGTTACTGACAGCTTTAGTCTGGATGCTGTTAGTGACCAGAGGGAAATTCCAGTAGTCAGGGCATCACAAAAGCCTGAGGAATGCAGAGAGAGGATGCTGAGGGGCCCAGAAACCAGGTGACCAAGAAGGTATAGAATTAAATTAGTCTATCAACTCGACTGGAAATACAGCATGATTAGAAGTGAAAAATCCCAGAGTCAATAGGCAAGGTTGCTATAGGTAGTGATGCTCATGGATGGCACCTGAATGCGAAAGTTTTGATTCCTCATAATTGTTTCAATCCTGCAGGAAGGAAAGGCTTATTCTTTTGACTTTTGTCAGGGATTCAGCGCTATTTAATTTCTCTTGGTGCCTCTTGGCCATGTGACATCACTCCAGAAAGGATCCCATTTGCAGTTTCTTCCTGTGTCACAAATCGGCGTACTGCTGCTTCTTTGTGTTTGTGTGTGGCTTAGAAAATACTGCCCTTTTACAGCTGCATCTGCCCTTCCTCTGATCATGCTTGCCATTCAAGAACACATTTGTCATGGCAAACTCTTGTTCGCTTCAGCAGTCTTTATTATGCTGTGGTGTTCTTGTGCCTGCGTGCTGGGCTCTAGAACAGCACTGAAGAGAACATTCAGATATTAGTACAGCCCTAGATGTCTAGCAGATATTTAATTTCTTCAGGATACCAGTCGTGGTCACCTCGAGTGTTTTCCTGCCCTGTCCAGGGAACTGTCCTTTGGCAAGAGTTCAGAAGAGTTCTTAGTGTAGGAAGGTAATCGCAACTAATAGTTATGCTTGTAATCTATAACAAATATAAAATCCTTTAACAGATATGTTTTTGGACTGGTATTGAACCAAAGCTTTGCATTCATATAGTCCCTGAACTTCTGTGATGCTCAAAGCATCATTCTTTTCTCATTTGTAAATCTCAGACTATTGCAAAGATACAGAAATAGGTGGTGAGAGAATACTTTGCTACCAGGTCCAAAGCTAGGTGCAGTAACATTTAGGTGCATGACTCCAAGTGGAATTCAAACCCAGAGTTAGGGCCTTTACCCAGTACTTGGGATGTGTTAAGGGCAAAGGGAAGCATCTTGTTGGATGGCGTTCAGCCTAGAGGCAACTGGAGGGAAGCTCTAGAGACTAAAGACTTGGTGATTCTCCCATGGACAGGATTTCTTACCAGCAATATATTTTTCCTTACTGCAATCCATTCATGTCCTAGAGAATTACAAATGTCCTAGGTACATTTTATTTTTTATGAAATTATCAGCTGTTAAAATACGTTTTCTATCCTCCTATAGAATTTGCCTTTCATCAACATGAGATAGGCAGAGATTTCCCATGCCTTAGAATGGTGGAAAACAATTCTGATGTTCCTGCATTGTCAGACTGTCAGTGGCACAGTTTTCTATGTGATTATCTTAATTATTACTTAATTACATTTAAAAGCATTTAATTTCTAAAAATCTCTTACACTATCTCTGTCATAATGTTTAGAATGTATCTATACCATATAGTAGATATTCTTTAAGCTCCTTACGCTTTTATTTCTCGTAAAAGAAATATACTGTATAGCAAAATAGAATTTCTTTATTTAATGCTGAACTAATTCTCAAAGCTGTGTTGTAATTAATCATGGTTGCACTGGTGGAAGTTTAGAAAGGGTAGTAGGCTTTTCTTCCTGCTTTTTGTTTGTTGACGTTGTAGGAAGCCTGAATATCCATGTTATGAAGCACTAAGTCTCACTTTTACTGCTGCCAGTGCTTCATCCCACTGTCTGAATGGGATAGGACCTTCTCTGTACCTCCTCTCTGCTGCTTCCTAGAGCTGGCAACTGAGGGCTGTGGAACCAGGTGAAATTCAGGGCTGCAGGTAAGCGGTGTGACAAAGCCAGTGTTCTTTGTATAGTGCCCAGAGAGGTTATGCAAACATAATTATCACTCGTGATCCCTGCCAGATCTCTGCACACCATTTCTGGATGAAGTGCAGCCATTTTCTGATCACTTCTTTTACAGATAAACAGGGAAATCCTGGTCCAAATAAAGTCCCTGGGATTCTTCCACATTCCTTCCAGTGGAGACAGGAATCATTGCAAATATATGTGCTTGAGCTGGCCCTTCACATGGGTTGGGTTATGGTATGTCTGATGCATTTATGTATTCGTCTTTTCCCCCCTCTCCAAAAGTCCTGCCCCAGGTGAGGGGCAGATACCAACAGCTCTGGCTGATGTTCTGCTGGAAGTGCAGGACTTTCCTTAACTGATGTAGAGGAAAATGTTTTACCTTTTGGTAAAAAAAGTGGGAAAATAAATACATCCTGCTTTCTCTAGAGAGCCTTTTTTTTTTTTCTTGAAACAACTAGATTTATCCTGTTTTAATACCAAAGTGACTTAAAATTTGTCAAATGCATGTTTGTGCCCAGTAGTGGCTAAATGAAGGTTTATTTTGGATTTATTCCTATTTTCAGGTGGTTTGGAGTTCTTTGGTGAAAGGTTACAAGACTATATTGGTTAGAAATCATTCCCTTCTCCCACTTTATCTAGCCCAGTTTTAATACTAACTTACAAAACAGTTCTTCAGTCAGCGGAGTTGAGGAGGAACTGGCAAATTTCATATGCAGTTCAGACAGACCAGTTCTTTCCTGTACTGGGGCTGGGCTCTTGCTTGCCCTGAATCCAGCTGTAAAAGTCCCAGTCTCTGACTCAGCTTGGCCTTTTTATTCCTCTGCATCACTGATATGCAAATGGGAACTCCTGTGCTGATCTTTCTCAGTGTTGAGAGCTTTCAAAACCCAGTCTGCATTTGTCCTGCGTGTCTTTAAATATAGAAAGAAATAATGGAGCCTGTTCTGCATATTTGAAATCTCAGTCTTCTCACTTAAAGCTAGGTCAAATATTCTGCATATTTGCAAGTGTAGCATAAATTTATGTGGCTAAATGGATAGCAATGGAAGTGGTACTGTTGCCCTTTAAATAGGGACTCCATTTACTTTAGTGGGATTTTCACCAGTTTCAGTGCTTGGAAGGTCAGTTTTTGTTTTCTTTCACCACTTTGCTAATATAGAACTATTGTTATAATTCCTCCCCAGTTCATTCTTAATGGCCATGTCATTAGGACTTTTAGGTTATAGTAAGACATTGATGGTGTGGAGGGCAGGAAATAGTAAGAAGCTAAAGAAGAAATCCTAGTGCAAATATTACCAAACAGAAAGTATAGAAACAGGCATCACGTATAATGGCATATAGTGGCTGCTCAGTGTACCAGTCCAAATTAAAATGTGCTCTCCTCTGCCCAGTAGATCTAGACCAGGAGAGATGAAACAAAATCGTGTCCCCTCTTCTCCCTGCTTTCCTCAGTTCATAACTACAATCCCAATTATCTTGTCAAAGTGAAGTTTTTATGGGAAAACGGTAACATATCACCACAATAACTTCTGAACATAGCCCATGCCTCAGGACTTGGTGTGCACAGAAGGTCTTATTTCACCTCTAGGTCTTGTACAAATAGAAATGCCTTGAACAATGAGCCAGCAAAATGTGAAATTAAACAGGGGCAAATGTACATGTATTTTATGTATAGTCACATTAATCAGACATATCATTTTTCTTTGGAAATGACTGTTTCAACAAAAGCAAAATTACAGCAATTAAAACTGTAAGGAGGAAAAATAATAGTATTGATTTTGTTTTGTGAGGCTTTGTTATTTTTTGTTAATTTCATGTTATATAAGTAGTAATGCATGTCTTATTGCACGTCAATCTGTTTGTTAGACTGCAAGAGGCACTTAGATTTCAGAAAGGTGAAGGTTCAGTAAGTACTAAGTTAATGCTTAGTGACTTTTTTCATTGCACGAAACACTGCTAGTTTTTCTACAGCGATGTGCAATAATGCAAATACAGAATAGAAAAAAATGAAAGGGCTTACTTGGAAGTTCTAATACACAGAACTTTCAAAACAAATTTATTTTTGGCTTTTTAATTATGTGGAAAGGTTCAGTATCACTTCTTTTTGAATCCTGACTTCAAAAGGAAATGAGAAGTCAAAATTTCTCCCTTTACTTGTAGCTTTAAAATGTCTCAAAATGCCTGGTAGCTCACTAGCAAAAGTAATCACAGAATCATAGACTGAGTTGGAAGGGACCCACAAGGATCACTGAATCCAGCTTCTGGCCCTGCACAGGACACCCCAGGAATCACACCCTGTGCCTGAGAGCATTTTCCAAATGCCTCTTGAACTGTCAGGCTTGGTGCTGTGACCACTTCCCTGGGGAGCCTGTTCCAGTGCCCAACCACCCTCTGGGGGAAGAACCTTCTTCTAATATCCAGCCTGAACCTCCCCTGACACAACTTCAGGTCGTTCCTTCAGGTCCTGTCACTGGTCACCACAGAGAAGAGATCAGTGTCTGCCCCTCCTCTTCCCCTCACACAGAAGTTGTAACTGCAATGAGGTCTCCCCTCAGTCTCCTCCAGGCTGAACAGACCAAGTGACCTCAGCTGCTCCTCATATGGCTTCCCCCCAAGGCCCTTCTCCATCCTCATTACCTCCTTTGATCCCTCTCTAACAGTTTAATATCTTTCTTATATTGTGGGACCCAGAACTGCCCCCAGCACTCGAGGTGAGGCCGCCCCAGTGCAGAGCAGAGGGGACAATCCCTCCCTTGCCCGGCTGGCGATGCTGTGCCTGATGCCCCCCAGGACAGGGTTGGCCCTCCTGGCTGCCAGGGCACTGCTGACTCAGGTTCAGCTTTCCATCGACCAGGACCCTTCACTGAGGCACAAGAAAAAAGATCTGGGAACTGTTGCTTTTTGAAATTCTTTAGGGATGTTGTTCAGAGACATTGTGGATGTCCCATCCCTGGAAGTGTTTGAGGCCAGGCTGGATGGAGCTGTGAGCAACCTGCTTTAGTGGAAGTTATTGCTGCCCATGGCAGGGGGAGCAAGATGGAACAATATGATCCTGAAGGTCACTTCCAACACAAAACATTTCATAGGTTTGAAATTTCATTTCTATTATTTTATTAATTTCTAATGTTCTTTGTGATGATACAAGCTGCATCTCTCTCTCCAATTTTCCGCCATCATTCTTGTGTCTAGGTACATCTAATTCTTTCTAATAGAGGAATTAGGGTGTCAGCCTGTTTTTGCTGACAAAGGCTACTGTAATAGATAGTTGAGTATTTCTTGTGGATGCCAGCAGGAATGACTATTTTGTGGACAGATATTGTAGTAGACAGAAGTATTGATTGGGTTTCATTGTAATAAACACTGCCAGATGTTATCTCAGTGTGTACTGTTTGCATTAGTAAATAAATAAATTCTCCAGAGCACAATTATTCCCTATAATGTTTTTTCAAAAGCTCACTATTGTCTTACTGTTGAGCTTCCTCTGCTTTCTGTGCAGCTTGAGAAACTAATTGGAGCATGTGAAGCTAATTGTAAAATTCAAATCTTGCTGTAGGTTCACATACCATGTCAAGGCCAAATCTGGCATGTGTAAGTGATGGCATCTTCACTTGAGGTAGTCTTTCTTCATCTGAGACTTTCTCCTGTAGAAAATAACTGAACAGGTTTTCTTCCCTGTTGTGTTGTTCTCCATACTGGTGAACACGTTGTCACAGGAATGTCACAGGGCCCTCTGACTCTTGGTAAAGGCTCTCAGCTTGCTGGTCACTTGGTACAAAGTGATGGTTTGGTTCCAATCCGTGTGCTGTCACTGAAGGCGTTGGTTAAATGCCAGTGCTTGAAGCCCAACAAGTCGCCTATCAAGTTAAACCAGCTCTGAGTAAGAATCTGAGCTTCCACTGAGACCAAGAATACCAAGAGTCCAGATTCACTGATCAAGCTGTGAAAATCACATCAAATCCGTGTGAAAAGCACATCAGTGCACAGCACATCATCACAGTGCTCAGCATTTCGGTGTGGGCCTCTGTGCAGCTCCTGCATCTGAACTTGCCTAGTGCTACCTTTGTCCTCACAACAGGCAAGGCAGATTGAAGCAGACTTACATCTGAGTTCTCTCTGATTCCTGGTGCTTTCAGCTTTCCTGAAAACACTGAGCAAGTTCACAAGTGCTTTTTTGAAGTGTAGTCGGTGTCCATAAAAACTCATGTTAAAGGAGAGCTGAAGTTGTCTACTGCACCTTCTGAAAATTGTTTATTTTCAATGAAGCTGTACCTGTTCCCTGAAATGGTGGTTCCTTGCTCTGCTGGACTAATGCATCTTGTAATTTATGATTTTGAGTCATGTAATGAACACTGGCTTTCACACAGATACAGGTTCCCTTGACAAGCCTGCTCATTCTGGAGCCTCCTCAAAACATACTCAAAACAAATTAAAAGGTTTAGAAAGATGCAGTGTGTATTTGAATTCTCTGCCAGTGAATCAGCATTAACCTTACGACTCCTATGTTAAGTCAACATTCTCTGTGTCACATCCTAAGTTTAAATTCACATGAAAGATGTGATTTTTTCCAAATTCTTAATAGTTCTACTATTGTTTGTCTGCTTCTTCCAGTTTAGCAGCTGAATTTTTAACTGTACTTTGTCTATTTAGGTATATTTAGAATTTTTATGCATTTTAATGGAACTTGCTGTAATAGAAGCACTTACCTGTGTATGTATTTACAGATATACTTTACAATCTGTAAGGTTACTCCTTCTCAAAAATTTTATTATCTTTTTTTTTTTGCATTTGTCAGTGTCTTCCTTTTTCGTCTTGTCAAAAAGGGAAAAGAAAAAATATTACTGAAGAGCAAGGGAAGGAGCAAATGGAGGACCTTCCCACCCACTTTTTCTTGTTGTGTGCATGAATATGTTCAGTAACATCTCTGAAAACTTTGAGAATAACTACTTGCTCCTAAAATTCCCCACGTAAAATTAGCAATACTTGGCCATTTAAAAGGCAGCTCTATTTCTCATCTCACTTCCCTTTGAATAGTCAAGTGCATGTCCAAGCTACAGCCACTGAAGAACAATTCCAAGTTGCAAGCAAACATGGTGTGCCAGCTGTGCATTTTTCCTGTTTCTAAGGATTAAAGATCACAAATGTGAAGTGAAACGTGACAGAGAGGCACCTGAGTGCAGATCCGAAGGTAGAATCTGCACTGGCTGCGTTTCAGCACACACAGTGGGAAAACGTAAATCTACTCGTGAGTCCTGAGATCTTTACCTTTCTCAGGTTAGCAAATGTATCTAAGGGAGGAAGCTGGAGTAGCTAATTCCCAAATGATTTTAATGATTCATGCTCCCTAAAAGAAGGAGCCATGGGAAATATGCCTGAGCATCGCTATTTTGTTGTATGCTATAGGATGTTTGTTTAGTGAAATAGCTTTGCTATTAGATTTGTTAATCAGTCGTGTCCCAAATAAAATAAAAAGTGCAACACAGCCCTCCTTAGGTTTGATCTTCTGCAAAATTAAATGCCTCATTTGTTTCTCATATCAAGGCAGGAAGAATGAACCAAATAATGACCAAAGCCTTCAGTAACTCTGAGGGTCTTTTGATTTTAAGGTATAAGGACTGCATGAGCTTGCTGCTTCTTCTTCAGAGGTTGTGATGGAAAACCTTTGCTGTATTCTCCCCTCCTGCCCTCCCTGTCTCTCAGCTCTCAAGTGATACAGGGCCACAGCATAAGACACCTCAGGTAAATGTTGCAACAACCAGCTGATGTGACTACAGGGGATGTTTTCCGTCTGGTAGGTAGATATATAAATTTCCTTTGCTCCACATTTGCGTGGAACAAAATACCCTGCTTTTTAATGATTGTTTCCCAGGATAAGGTTGGAAGCTTGTCCCCAGGACCAGTTTGGTTTTTGGCATCTCCCTTGTTACTGTGTGCAGTGATGCCACTTAATGCTCATTGAGGCAGTGGATTTGCAATTCTGGTTCTTGGCCTAAAGTGGATTGAGATTCATAAAAAGTAAAAAATAATCTCACATCACAAAGCCACCATGGGAGGCTTATAGCTTCTGTGACTATCTCACTTGGGCTAGATTTGAATCAGCAATCAGGAGGTGAATGGTTTTGTTCTTATCCCGCTGCCAATTTCCTGAACTAACATAATCTGAGTGTGTGTCACAGAACTTTATTTTCCAATTGAATGCATCCATCCTTTAAAAACAGGTTAAAAAATAAAAGACAAAATGTAAAGGAAATTTAACATCCAAAAAATACAGAACAGTGCTCAGGACTTTAAAATATATGTAAACATCAGTTCCTGCCAAGTTAGTCATTACTAAGAGTTGTTAACACGGGGGATTGATTGAGAGAATGATTGTTGCTGTAGAATGATGATTTAATAAGAGAAAAATCTGATAGATTTGACATGCTACATAAAATGTGCAGAATGGTTATTCTTTGGTAAATTGCAACTTTCGGTTGTACCCTGTACAGATGTGTTTGTTCTGTGCCTTGCCACGTTCCCTTTTTTTTCCTGTTATTCTCTTTAATTGCTAGAAATCATTAGTATTCACCATTGTTACACATGTCACCCAGAAAAACATACACACACCCCATTTTCCTTCCTGTTGTTGCCTTCTCTCAGCCCTTTGCCTGGTCTGTACTCACCTACCTCTTCTGGCATTCAGTAGAGCACTGCAGAATGTCCTGCTCTCCATCTTTAAAAGGTGTCTACCAGGAGCTTGGCGTTATTTGCTCTTTGCTAGCACTGTCTTCACATGCACTGTTCTGGCTGGTGATTATTTGTCTGCTACTTGGTCCTAACAAAATGCTCAGTGCTTTATAAGCCAGAAAATGAAGGCTCTCTCAGCTCATGGAAGTTGTACAGGACAAGGAGATGAAACAGCCCTTTTATTATTCCTGTCTTTACTGACAAGCTGTACTCCGTCCTTCCATTTTACAGCAATAATTTATGAGAGGTTGGTTTGGGGCTTTTTTGTTCTGAAATGACCAGTGCCTCTGTGAAGATCCTATTACAAGTGGTGTTGGTGTCTTTGGTCTTCTGTAAAGTCCAGTGGTACATGTGGGCCATGCCCAAATAATAGTGATCACCTTGATCCGAGCTGCTGCTGAGCCCTTTTTCTGCAGACAGGGGAGGCTGGTGTCAGAGGCTGGCCACAAATGGTCTTTGCTTGCCTTGAGGAAATATAGGGCTAGCCTTGGTGCTTGTACTCTATGAATGATAATAGTAATAATAATAATAATGGAAAAGAATCCTAGAGTCTGATTACAGCAAATAAATTCCATAACACCCTCTGCACTATATTGGGTGTGCCAAAGAGCGCAACATAAAATGACTGAGAACAACAGCAATTCAAAACAGCAGCACACAATGGTGTAATTGGACCCTAAGCACATAAAAATAACGGTTTAAAAGAAAGGAAAAAAAGGCAAAAATGGGACCATGGAGTGGTATCAGGGACAGTGTCATGAAACTGTGGTAAGATGCATGAGCCTAGTAGAAAGAAAAAGAGGGGGTGGGGGGTGAGTTACTTATGAATCAGTACAACTGTGCTTTGTTCTGCATGAGTGTTTTAATAGAGCAAGTGTAATATAAGGATCAGGTGGGCTCGTGGGAATGGAACAAAAGGTTTTGTAAAATTAAAGCAAAATAATTATAGCTCTAGGTGTAGAGTGAGCACACTCCAGCAGTTGATAGCAGGAACCTGCTCAGAATGGAGAAGGAAGGAGGGAGGAAGATGCAGTTGGAAGGGTTTTTTGGTTTGGTTTTTTTTAATCTGTACATGCACATGCACATGTACATACATACATGTGCACAGATAATGCAAACAGATTCATACGTGTATGGTAACAAAGACTTTAAATCAGTGACAGTTGCACGCAGCTTTAGAAGTGACTAATAGACCCCCACAAAAAATGCATTAAAATGAAAATTTAAGGAATAGTCTCAAATGAATTAATTAAAAACAAAAGAAGGAGAAATAGCAGCAGAACATTGCTTTCTGAAGGAATAAAGGATTAAAGTCTAAAACAGAGACTGTCATATGACACGGTAGATGTTCTTGCTGTAAAAGCCCAGTGATGAATATGTGCAGAGTGCCCAGTGTACTAGTAAAGCCATCTCAAAGTCCCAGAAGTGAATGTGATCATAGGGGTTCACAACAAAAGCTGTCAGCAATGCTTTGTGTTACAGAAACTCCCATATTTGGGCAGAGCATTCTGCTGTGCTCCTGTGCAGAAAAAGCTGTTTCCTACCTGAATTTTGGAGTAGTTTTATGAGCAAGGTGAGAGCTTGGTTGATCACAAGGTGGCCTCCCTGTATCTATTTGTGTACCTTTCCTTTACTGTCTGCATGTATATGTACCAAAGTGCACGTGGATTCTGTATAAAAGAAGAAAAGAAAACAAAAACCTGAAAACAGAGTCCTGACCCACCACGCACTTTTTCTCTAAGTTGCTGATTGTCCTCAAAATGTAATTAAAGAGGAGTAGAGAAAGACCTGTACTCAGGTGTGCATTCTTCTACTTCTGTCATGTTGGGCTCACAATGTTCAGAATATGCTCCTATTTTGGGCAGTGACTTCCAAATAAATAAACTCTTTTTATTTGTAGATATGCTGAAAGAGAAAGAGGTAGTGAATTGTAACACCACCCTCATTGACTCCCCATAGCACCTGTGGGTTAAGATGAGTTTCCTTCCACTTATGCACCACTGTATGGAATGTTACAAGGTATACCAGTGATAAAATGAACATAAAGTGAGAAACTGGTTTTATTACAGCACTCAGATCACTTCCCTACCGTGGTGGATGGTGTCTGATGGGCAAGACGATTGCACCTCATTGTGGTGCGTGGTGCAGTTTGTGGAAAGGAGGTTCAGCGCAGCCCACAAACTGTAGTTGCAGGCACAGCTACTACAGATGGCTGGCGTGCAAGATAAGGTCTTGGCAAGGGAGGGGGACAATTAGCCTGCCTCCCACCACATTTCCCCTTATTCTGTAGTCAGATTTCCCTTATTCAGAGTTTGTTCAGGGTAATTGTTCACAGACAATATATTTTTGTGCTCACGGTGCAATCAGAGGCTGTTCTCACTTGAAGCAGAGCACATCTCTTAGGTAGTGCTTTCTGCCAGAATGTGGAGGCTGAGATCAGAGTGAAGCTTTATGAGCTCCATTTGGTGCTTTTTACTTCCGTCTTGTTTCTCTCTCTGCAGGGGATGTGAAACTAGATTTGTCCTGTTTCCACAGCAGGGTTTTGGTTTATTTTGTTTTTCCAAAGCATTTCATTCGGTGGCGCAAATCCAGAGGAGAGTGTGTTGCAGAGATGGATTTGAATGTCAGACAGAAAGAGTTGTGTTTAATAAACTCTTTGTTGTAAACTATAGAAACTTGAGAGCAGGAGGCCCCTGTTTAATACAAACATTCCGTGGCTAAATTATCACTCTGAGTATTTGCCCTGAAATTTAAAGAGCAATGAGACAAGGTAACTTTGCTAAAAAGGCTGTTTATGGAGTTTGAAACTCACCCTTGAAATTCTTTAGTTCTGGTTCTGCTCTCAAACTCTTTCCACCTTCCATCTGCCTTTGTCTTTTGGCTTAGAAGTGGCTGCCTAATAGAACTGAGTGAAATACAGGACTAGTTAAAATGAAATTTAAAAAACAAAACCAAAAAAAGCCCCATCAAAAATAAAATTAAAAGAAAAAAACCAATAAAGTTTTATTTAGAGAAAAAAACAGAAAAAAGATGCTTTAGTAATATGATGCAGTACTTGAAGATAATAGCCCAACATGCAAACAGCTGAACATGTAGCTCCCATTATGTATGCCGCTACTGCTTATCTCCTCTGCTCCCCTGCTTTTGAAAACTCTTTTCTGTACCACAGCACAAGCTACCTATCTGTGTTGATTTCATTTTGAAGTGTTTTGTCAACATGAGCCTATTATGAAATTAAAGGTCACTAAAAGGCCAGGCATTCGTTGGGGTAAGCACTGCACACTGGAAAGGGAGGGTCAAGAATGCCTCATCCCATCCCAAGCCCCTTCAGATGTGCTTCGCGAGCTGTGTGTATTCCTGTTTGGGAACAGAGACGCTGTAAAGCTTCAGTCGACCCCTCATTCACAGCAAGACACAATATGCCAGTACCTGTCACATTCAGAGTCCTTGAAACACTATTGAAGTCAGAGAATTCAAAGTCCCAGATTCTTGGCTTCTTTTGAGATCGCCTCATTTTCTTCCTTGCCATTCTAGTAAATCCGACATACATACATGCACATGCATGCTTGTGTAGACGTACTGACATCTTTCCAGAGCATGAAATTCAAAAAAGGGAACAAAAGCGTGGGTTTTTCCCCTTGTCCTGTCACTTTCTGACAAAAAAAAAAAAAAGAACTTAATAAGTTGTTTATATTCCAGCTTTATTTTCTTCCATTCACTCTTTGCCAGGAGCAAAGTCTAAAGGATTAAGACAAGAGCAGCCCTGTGTTGTATATGTATATTATATTTACATATAATATACATTATTTAGATAATAAAACCTGTTCTAAATTGTACTGAAAAAAAGGTAGTATTTCCACTTTTGCTCAGGAATAACTGATGCAGCACTGCTTGCATTTCCCTGCTTTTCCTCCATCTATTTTGGAATTCGATGAGCAACAGCATATAGGCATCAGTAAAGTCCGCTTTCCCTCCCTTTGCTCTTTTGTCTGATTATCCTTTTCGTAGTCTGTAGGAGAATGAGTCTAATCTGGCTGGAGAATTTGCACCCTGATTTTCTCATGCGGCACATGAAGATTTTTAGATAACAGTAGGGACAATTTCTGGTCTTATTGAAGTTGTTGGCAGTTCTCCAGATGATTTGTTCTAAGATTTGGCCTTGAGAAAAAGGATCAGTCACACTCATCTCCTTTTAATTCTGAACTGGAGTGACCCATATCACTGCCCAGTGATGGCTGCCTAGGATACTAGCAGTGAATTTTTGGAAAACGATCAAAAGTTCAAATATATGCAAGAATGCATGAAACCCACTGTCTAAGAGACCAGAGAGAATGCAGTTTGCCACAGCAAAATATGTGTATAAATAGAACCAAATAAAACTGGAAGCTTGAGGTGAAAGATATCTATGTCCATTTTATTATTTTTCTATGTCATGTCAATTTAGGATGAGGTCTGGAACAGTTCTCTAAACTTATGTATATGTTTTTCTGTTTTTTCTAAAATCTTTTGATTGCAGAGCACTATAAATGGTGCAAAACAAAGTCTCTTTTCCAAGTTCCCTACGGTGAGCAACTTAAGAGCATTTAGTTTTAGCTTGTATTAGGACTCCGCGTCCTCAGAGAACAGATTCTGCCCCTTTGATCTCTAGATATAAAAATCACTGTTTCCCAGTGGTTACAGAAGATCACTGGGGCCCCAGGAAAGTACCATGAATATGCAGAATGAGGACCTTGTAGTTCCAGTCCATTTCCAGCATTGCTGTTGCTCCTTGTCTATTTTTAAAAAAAAATATTAATGGTCTCCAGTAATCCCCGTTTCTGAAATTAATTTAAAACTACTTATATAACTTAGCAACATGCATTAGGGAAGGGAAAAAATATTTTTAAAGAAATAGTCATGCTCTCTAACCCTACCATAATTTCTTTTATGTGCTTATGTGTGCAGGTAGTCTGCACAATAAATTTACAGGCATATAATTTTGTAAGTCTGTATCCTATGCAGTGGCCCTGCCCATGGGAAAGGAGTTGATCTAAACCAATATTCAAATCCAACAGTTTTCCCTGTCTTTTGGAGGGAAGGAGAGGTAGGGAGTCAAAATATAAGATTTCATTGCAATACAGTTCTGTCTGCAGCTGAAGACATTTCACTAACATGTTGGTATCTGGAGTTTTCCCTTTCAAAATTTCTTGTAGGAGGCAAATTTTCCAGTTGGTTTGACTTTGCTGTTAAAAAAGTCAAGCTGATTTTTTTTTTCTTTGATTAAGTGAATAAAATGTTAAGGGTAATTAAGCCAAAGAGAGTTTTAAATCTTGTTGATTTTTTTTTTCTCAGTTCTTAACCTGGTAAACAAACTGGTTGTATCCATGTTTGCAGGGATAATTTAAAGCCACTGCACTGAAAGTATAGTGTAAAAACACCAGTTTTCACTTCAGAGACAAAAACACTTTGATGACCTTCAAACCTCATGTGTTAAACTTGCAAGTAAAAATCATGTTTTTCATTATTTCTGTTACCTCAAGGTTACTTCAGGGCTAAGGCTTCCTGTGAAGATCAAACAAGAGGTTTTTTCCTGTCTTGCACATCCTTATGTATGCCCAGATTATGCCCTCTGTGAAGGTACTAAACCGCAGACGTTGTGGCCTTGGAGCTGGAGGGAGGATTGCTTGGTGTTACTAAGGCTCTGATCGGCAGACCAGACCAAGATCCGGCTGCTCCTGTCTGGCTCTGTAACCTTGGAGAAGTCAATAATATACTTATGCCTACATTCCTCAGCTGTAAAAGGAAGGGGATGCTCTTTCCCTGCTGCAGAGGTACTTTGGAGATAAACTTGCTCTCTGAAACTGGTGGTGAGTACGGGAAAATGTGCGTGTGGATCAGGTTCCCAGCCCGTGCCACAGGGCCATATTTTCCTGACAGCACGTGGTCCCGAAGATCCCCCAGAACATTATCCATGCTTCCAGGCGATCACAGCAGGCCTCTCCACTCCTTCCCGAGCACACCTTGTCAGCAGCTGCTTTGGGAAGTGTGCACATCTCCCTCCCTATTGCGTAGGGCTGTTGGCACAGAGGAGACTTCTGTGTGCTCCTCTCACCCTGTGTGCTCCTCTCACCCTTGCAGGATGCAGTGAGTGAGCTTGCCCGGCCTGGCTCATTTGGAGTTTTTGATAACCTTTGCAGAGTGAAAGTGGTTGTTTCAGAGCAGCAGTGTAGTGCTGCTTCTGTCAGACACTATCTGCAAATGCTAGTGTTCCTGATACATTTCTTTTTAAATGTTTTGCTGTAACCTTGTTCACATAGGCTGATCGTATGTGTCCCAGATACTAACAGGAAGACAAAGTTTCCAGTTCCATCTGCTGCAGTCTAGAACGATTTTATCCACTATTCACTGGGGGAAAGCAATTCTGATTTAAATGGCATATAAGCTGTGCCTTATTAGGCTGATAGGTTTTTTTCTAGTGGGTTTTTATATTTGAGCTGGAAATAACTGTGCTGCATGAACTCTTAAGTGAAGATGTATAAAACAACAACAACAACAAAAAAAAAACTTGTGAAATAGCAGAGGCTGGAACTTCACATCAGTGATGTCTGCTTAGCACCTGGACTGCTTGTTAAATCTCCCCAGAATGATTCTTCCACCAAAATGCCTGACCAGCTCTTCTCCAGCAACTTTCAGCAGAGGTAGGCAGGAAATCCCATCAAAAAAACCAGCCAAAAAAAACCGCAGCTACCTTGGAGCCACCGCTGTTTGGAAATGAACAGTTAACAAATGCAACCTTTTCACTGATGCCCTAAATTCCTTTGTCACTTAGTAACAGCCTGTACAAACTATGCCTCCACGCCTGACCTAAGTTATATCATCTTGCCATGTTGGGGCCTAATCTATTGTTGAATGTGTACAGAAAATCGGTTATAAGATCCATGATATTATAATGAAAAATTAGAATTTTTTTACTAAATAAATGGCAAGGTTTATTTAGTGAAAATATCACGTCAGTGTAGAGAGCAAAATAAAAAATAAGTTCACGTGCTGTGCTTGGATTGAGGGACGTGTCACTATGTAGCTTCTTAGCTTCCTAACACTGCTAATGGGAATAGTGATAGCCTTTATCTCCCCACTCGGCTGCAGTAGACCTCGCTGCCTGCCAGGAGACAGCTTTCCAGTGGAAAGCTTTCTACAGCAAGCTGGTTCTTACTAATCATCTTGTCAGACGTCCCTAAGGCATCACTGGGTCAGGTCTGGGGCATGATCACACCTTTCTAAATCTGTGGAATTTTGGTAGAAGTAGCTCAGGTTTGTATCAGTGTTCCTGTCCAGAAGCTTGTCTGTTGATATCAGCAGGAATTTACCTGGAAAAAGATGTATCATTGAGCAGCTGAATTTTAACTGTTCAGGACCAGTTGAATCCTTTACATTACCAGGTTAGCATACCTAAATGTGGGCTTAAATTGCTTTTCTCTTTTCCTCAAAATTAATGATTTCTTAAAGTTTATTGTTTGGAGTTCTGCTTTCTTCATTTCTGAGTAGGTAAAGATGCTCATCTGTGTTTAATGTGTAGTCGTGGTACACAATTCATAGATAATGCTGAGATTTAATTCAGTGTGGAGGTGGGATGGAGATAGTGCTGGGAGCCTTTGTGCCACAGAAACAAAAGCACTAAGTTGTTTCGAGAGAGATTTTCCGTGCTAGAAAAAAGCCCTGCAGAACGCCTGTCCAGCCTTGGGTTATAAAAGTACCTTCGAAAGTGAAAGCAAATAGGTGCCGCAAGCAGGGGGGGGAAACAAACGCGAGGTTCAAACCGGAGCGGCCACGCAGTCAGTTGTGTGTCGCTTGGATTTGGGAGGGATTTCGGGAGAGGCTCGGTAGGACGGGGCCGCGCTCAGCCGTGCCCGGGCTGCGGGGAGCGGGGAGCGGGGCGGGCGGCCCCCGGGGGACCCGCGCGGAGGAAGGAAGGAAGCGGATCACCGTGTATGGAGTCTGAGAAGTGACAGCGTTTTGCACTGGAGGCAGCTGCGTGAGGTTACCTGAGGACAATGTCTGGCTCTACTGGCTGATTGCTTACAGCATTTAAAAAAAAAAAAAAAAAAAATCCAGTTAATGGGGGCACCTCCTAAACAAGCCAGATATCCCTTTTGCCATGCAGTCCCTGTTGAGTAGAGTATAATTTTACATTAACTACGCTGGATAAGTAAGAATTTGTTATGTTCTGACTTTATCCAGGAAATTCCCTTTTAACCCAATTGTCCCCATTAAGTGTGTCAGCTCTTCTTTCAAAAGCTCTGCTGTGCAAAGGCAAATTAGTATATTAATGTGGAAGCACATAATTTTAGGACAACAAAATTTGGGAAGCCCTTATCCATTTTTTCACAAAGAATTATTTATTACAAAATATTGCAACAAACTCTGCTTGCTTACAGTTATTTATAAAAATTAATTTTATTTTTGTTCGTATTTATTTTTCACTTTTAAACCTTAACAACAGAATTCTACTTGCCACTTTCATTTTCTTCAATGTACTTTAATTTTGTTTAGAGTTGATTTAAAGTTTCATTTTCAGATTATCATCTAAATATTGAAAATCTAACCTGAAAGTACCTCGTAACACTGATCTACTCTTCTTTGCCCTCAAATTATGCATAACATAAACTTGACGACAGTGAGGTTTAATTCTGAAATGCTTTATTTATGTCAGTGTAATTCAAAGCCTAAGGGAAAACAGTTAATCTTATGTACAATTAGTATGTAGCTCTGTTTAGCTGAAGTTCAGTGTATTTCCCCCACAAATGGGCATCAGGGAACAGGTCCACTGCTGTCTTCTTGAAACCTGTGCGAACTGTTGGCTACTTCCAAGCATCCAGGATGGGCCCTACCTGGGCTCTTGGAAGTTCTTCTGTTTCCGAGGCACTTGTGTAGGTGGGTATATTAGCCATGGCATATATTATTTATGTGCTGTTTTTAGAGCTGTCAGAGGAAAATCAGTTTTAAGGAAGAAGGGAGCAGTGCTGTTGAAGTGGGGTTTTCACCTTTCACATGCTATTTGTTTCCCCATCCTATTTTGGTTTTTGAGAGTGCTGTCTTTTGTGGAGGAGATGGTCAGTGCCCCAGAAAAATTGACCCTATGGGTGTTGCTGTTTGGTTGCTTTTTGATGGAGGTGTTTGGGGAGAAAAGTTAAATAATTTTTAACGTGAGCTCACAATCAGTTTGGGCATATGGCACTGTAGGATATCTTTGTACAATAATCCTAAAGATGACTGAGTGGTTTAAGTGTATTTCTAACTTGTCTGCTTCTTAGCAGTAGATATATAAGATATACATAACATAAACGCATTTTATTAGGGGTGTTTGATGCCTCTGATGTAGTTTGTGCCCTGAACATGGTATTTTGAAGTGCTTATTTGTATATGAGGAATTGTTAACGCATTTTATTATACTATGGTTTGAATTTGTGGGAATTCCATGGTTTTCTACAACATCACTGCATCATATGAAATGCACACAGTCCTTCTAAATGCAGTGAAGTGTTTATGATGCGATGTTAATCTTCAGTTTGGGGCCCAAAAGTTGTTTTCACCCATGTAAGGAGTAGCCAGACACAAGCTGATTTTAACAGATGATGCATTTCTATCCTAAAATGGATTTAAAGGGATTCTTTGTCATACTGTTCAATCCCAGGTGTGTCATTTTTTTTCTTCTGCTCCCAATATGGGTGTTCCTGTTTGGTATTTCAGAACCTAGATTTTCATTTAGCAATTAACGTGCGTGATTCAAGTCACTCTTTCTGTATTTTATGAATTTTTTCCAAATATAGTATTTCTCTGCCTACTGTTGATTGAGCAGAATGGGACTTGCCTACACAAAATTTCTTAGGAAATACAATTTGCACATCCAGATTTCTGACTACACCCACTCTCCCCATTATTGCAAGGTGTTAATCTCGTTGTACGATGCTGCTTGCACAGATGCATACATACATACCCTCTTTAAAAATAGGCTGTGTGCCTGAATCCTTATGGGAGAGCTAGGTCTGTATGCTCCCTGAATATTTAGCCCTTGTGGTTACTGCAACAGAGCTTTTGTGAAGACTCTTCCATATTTTTAGAAGGTGCTTTTAGTAAGCAGTTTAATCCTAAGTAACAATTGAGTTCTTTTGCAGCAAATTTTAATTTAAAACTAATTTTAAAATTACACATATCCATTTTAACAGTACTTTGGATTTGAGCAGTTCCTTTCCAGAAACCTACCCTGGAGAAAATGTTTTTAATCAGGTTAAAATGGAGGCAAGATAGAAAAAAAAATATTTGCTGTGGCGTGACTGGAGCAGTGCTAATGAGCTCTGCTCTAATACGTGAAGGAACATATGGCCCCCATCTGAATACAAACTGGACACAAAGCAGTAATTCAGCTGAGATGTCCTGAATATTGTAAACTGGGTGAATGTGGTTGAAGGTGTTTATAAATGGTGGCTGAATCCCACACACTGACTCACTGCCTTCTAATGTCCGGGGCTCAAGGTGCTATTTGTAAGAGTATAGAAAATGACCAGTAGAGGGAATTCTTAATTAATGCTAACAAAATAGCAAACTGAAGTGTTATGTTAGGGAGAAAAGATTTCTTGTACTCATGACGCAGCAAGAGACGGATTATGGAGAGGGCGAGTTAGGAGAAGAAAAATCACAGGACAAGCAAATTGAGTATTTACTGGCAAATAATTGCTCTCTTAAGCTGTGGCTCTCTTCCTAAATTCTTGGCATTCCTGAGCACTAGAACCATTTTCAAAAAATGCATCGTTACAGAGTAGATGTAAAAAAACCTCTCAAAGGCTGATGGTGCAGACTTGTGCAGGTAAGAATGTGTGTATTATTGCCTATATTTCTTGTAAAGCTTTAGATTGCCATCGTTTGCAGGACTGCTACTTTCTTCTGTCTCCGATAGAACTGGTGATTTCGTTTCACAGCTACATTTTGTCTGAAAGTTGGGGAAGTGAAGATAGTCTTTTAGGCAGGCTGCAGTGTGTGCTTTTCTGTCAGCACAGAGGTATCGACGGACAAGGAAGCAAAGCAAGCTGGGGGAAAGTATATGGCCCGGTTTTATTTAGTTTAAGTGGGTGCTGGCTTCTATGGAGGTGCCTCTAATTAAAAAACTGCACATCAGCTTAATGTGGGGCAGGAACTTGCTGCCTGTGTGTGCTGGTATTGCCGTGCTGGTTTCACTGGAGGAAGGCTTGTGAGATGCTGCAGGGAAAGAACTTTTTGTAAGGGATTCTTAGGGACTGCCTGCATCCCCAGGGCTTCCCTAGGTGTGGCTCCCCAGGGAAATGAGATGTTTGGGAACCCACTCTGTTTGCTCCTTTCTACAGTTTGCCTACCTGTTTCCTACTGCTTTCCCTCCCAAATTTCCCCACTTTTAGCCAAGTTTGATGGGTAAAAGTTTCCAAGCTTCCACATTTCTTTTAAATAGACAGCTGTTTAAAGGGGAAAAGTTCTTTTAACAGCCTCTCTGTGGGACAGGCGGCCTCATAATTATACGCAAAATTATACATCAGATACAAAACTCCAACAGAAATCCATTATACAAGAGGCTCATTTGACTCTTCAGGAGCTGGCTCAAATTTACAGAGGATTTTATTTTTGTTTATTCCACATGCGAACTTCATTTTCTAATACTAAAAAAGGGCATGGAGATGTATAGGTGGTTAAGAATACTTTGTCTTAAAATATGACTCTTACTCACATCTTAATCATCAAATAACAAAACTGTAACACTGCCATTTTTTATCAAACCTGCAGAATGCTGTCCCTCATTTCTTCTCCCTGCTTCATCATGTGCATTAAAAGTAATGGCTAAAACAATCTCACTTCTCACAAGTAAATGAAAACAGCTCATATTCCTGAAGAGCAGACGTGTTCCTTTGATTTTACAGGGGGTTTATTTTGATTGTACTGACCGTGTTCAGGAGTGGTGAACAAGCTGAACACTTGATGGATGGGGGCACTTATGTGTTGGAGACACAGCTCTGGAAAGCCACACAGAAAGCATCACAGAGCCCAGTATCAGATCCTTCAGAAAAAAATGCCAAGTTCCCCATAAAGAGTAATGGTGGTTTAACTTTTAACACAGGGTAACTTCTCATTAATAGGTATCAAATTAAAATTGACTTATGTCTTTAAACATGGGCAGTTTTCAGTCCTCATCGTTTATTGTACCGTAATTGTGGATATTCTGTTTATTCAGTACTACGCTAACTACTTCTATAATTATATTATATTTATTATTATAAAAGCCTTTCTTATTGCAATAATTAGTCCTTTTTAAACTGATAAAATCTTGGCCCATCTGGGGTTTTGGGTGCAGAGTACTGGAAGTTTATTATATAGCATGTGGATGAAAAGTAGAAATCTTTTTATTGGTTTTAGTGTTCTGCCTTTTAATGACTGTCCCCTCTTTTCTTGGGAAGTCAGATTAATTTTATTTTCTCTGTGCAGTTATATTTATATAACTTCCGCTACATTCAGTCTTTTTTGTTTTCTTTGTCATTTTGAAGCTTTCTAAACTTTTCACATACAAAAAGCTCTTGAGGGTTTTAATGAGTCTTTTACTCTTTGAACCCTTTTTGTTTCTCCTCTATCTTAATTAAGACAGGGTGATCAGCATTGACTGCAAAACCCAAAGTGATGGCATGACAGCAACTTATATAACCACATTATAGTTGTCTCAGAATTATTTCCTTTGGACCCCCCCGTTGTTCGGTGTGAGGCCCTGAACAACCCCACTAAATCCCTCCATTTCCTTTCCTGTGTTGGGTTCTTTGAACTCATCGAGCACTGGGAGATGGAAGCAGTGCAAATTATTTATTTCTGCTGGTGGAAAGGCTAGCTACAGAATCCTATAGAAAGTGGGGATTTTTGAAGTCAAGAGAGAGATCTGTGGAGAAGTATCCTTGTACCTTGTGTGCAGCAAACTGGAAGGATTCCATAAGATAGGGATGGCTGACATGGAAAGGAAGTACAGCTTGTTCTGTGGCTTCTAGACCATCTGCAAGTGACTTGCAAGAGATGAGAGGATGCCAAATAAAAGCACAATTGTGATATAATGGAAGTATGAATCAGTCATTGGTCTACTCTTACTGGAAAAAGCAGGCAAAGCCCAGGACTGCTCCTCGGGTGGTACTAGGATACTTCATTCCTTTGAAACGTGTGTTTCAAGCCTTAACTCCACACCATCAGTCACTTAGAAGTGTCTGTATTAAAAGCTTTTTTCAGTTCAGATTATCAAATGTTACCTTTTCATTTCTGCAGATATATAGAGGCATGTTATAGAAATGTGAAATAGCAAGTCCCTGAGTCACAGTAGAGCATATCAAGTTGACTTTTGCTGGAAACAAGTGAGTTTTATTCCCATTCCTTTCCTCTCAGTTCACCCCCCTTCACCGTGTTTTTGCCTCCTGTTCTTGCCTCTCCCTGCCTTCCACCAGAAAATTTCTTCCTTTTTCCTTAGTCAGAATTCTACCTGGAATGGTATATTTTTCTAGTAAATGATCACTTTCAGCATTGAGGTGATAAAACGTACTTTATGCCTTCTTTGTTGCCCAAGAGAGAACAAATAGATTTTGAAAAGCAGATGGTTGACTAGAGAGCCCTAAGGTATCACAGAGCTAACAGGTGCAGCTCCCTATTCAGATTCTGCAAAGCAAAAAAAAAACCTGTTTCCCAGACAAACCAGAAAAAATCCAGGAAAAACAGTAAAGAGGATGGACTTTAAGAGTCCAAATACATATATATTTTAAATCATGTTTATGGTAGGTGATGCAGGGACAGTGTTTGTATGCTGGAAGTAGCCATCTCTTGCAAAGAACAAGGCAAGCTTCACAGCTAAAGCAGAGTGCTGGAAGGTGGAGACCTGCACTGAATTCCATCATGGCCATTGATGAGCTGAGCCATTTGCAAAACTCTTTTCATGTCTGTTTCCCACACAAAAGCAGGGCAGTAGCAGAGGAATAACTAATGTATCCTTCTACAGATCATTGTGAACCCTGTACGGGAAAGACTGAGGAAGGAAAAGTGGATCCTACTGTTGAAATGCCTGATACTGAGTCAACTCAGTGCACGTTCCTGAAACATACAGAGTAAATTGTTGAATACCTCAAGCAAAACAACCTGTGTAGGTCATTAACAAAGAAAGAAAAATCATATCATCACCATTACCTGTTTCTAGTCACATCTGTGCTATCTTACACATTTAGTATGGAGCAGACAAAGTATCTAGTCAGCCTTCCAGTGGTGAAGGAGCTGTGTCTGCCCTTTTTCACTTCTTCTGCAGCTATTGATAACTTCAGATGTAATTTATACTGGGTTTTGTTCACACTGCCATAAATCCTAATTCAGAATGAAAATGGTTGGAGAATATCAATGCTTCATTATTAATAACATCATTAGGCCCTAATTTTGTGATCTTAAGCTTGAGCCATCCAGCTGAAAATCCCTGGTGTGTGCTTACTGAATCCCTGCTGGGAGCACTTCATTGTTGTAGGTGCTCTTAAGCACATTTGGTCTTGGGATAACAGAGGACTATGAAGTGGTGCCACCTTTCTCTAGAGGTCTGAAGAGTTATCCTTGCAGGAGCAAGTAACTTATACAAGTCAACAAAATCAGGTTTTTGCATTGCTGGAGGTGGAACATACAGAGACACTAACTTAGAGCCTTCTAATTTGCGTACTGGAGAATAGGATATTCTATTTCAGGGAAAAAATAAAGGAAAAGGAAATCCGGAGGATAACTAATCAGAATTTTAACTAGTAGCAAGAAATGAGGAAAGGGCACATAATGAACATGGCTCTTTTTGCCCAAGCATTAAATATTAACGTCTTTAAAATCTAGATTGCAAGAAAGTGTTTCAGTGTGTTTAGCCCAATTAGAAAGCAGATTCATAACCATAATCACATTTTAAAATTAATGAATGCAGGAATAAGAAAGTAATATAGATCAATAATATTATGTAAAAGTTTTTCTGAGAGTTATGGAATCTGGTGCATCATGCTCTCAATTTTTCCGTAAAAACATTTTTCCATTAGTCATCAGGTTGGAGCAAAGTTTATAAAAATTGGAAAAACAAGTCGTAAGAGCTAAAACACATTTTGAATGTGAAATGAAAAGATGAATAGGATGGAAAACTTCTTGAGGAGTTGGGAGAAAAGAAGGTAATAGGGAGATTTTTTTCTGCTTTTGTTTAAAAGATGGGGTCTTGCTGGAGAATTAAGTTGTAAGAATACTGTAGCCAACTGTGAATATCTGTGATACTGTTAGAGGAAAGATTGCTCTCCTGCTCCTGTTTTCAGGCAAATTGCCTTAGTTGTCCTGGTCTTTCTGTGCCGCATAATTATTGACTGAGTTGAAGGAGATCTCCCTACAGCTGTGAGTAGTAATGAGGCTTTAGCATTTCTTTGCACATCACTGCTAGGATGTGACCTCTCTCCCTAGAAGGCTCACCTTTCCATTATAAAGGTGTTACTTCTTTTCTGAATGTTTGAGGCATCACTCAGGTGATACAATCCCTTCCCTGTGCTGATGAAGAAAATGCAAACAAACAGAAGTTCCAGAGAGCTTCTTTAACCTTGGATGTGAAAGGTGATCAGTGATGGAAGTTTCAGATTATTGGGACAGGAGTTTTGAAGGAGAGCAAAAGAACGGATATATTTAGGATTGTACTTAGCATATTGCAGAAATGGTGCAGGAAATGCAGAGAAATGCCACAAACGTCTCCACATAGGGAGGTGTCAGAGACAGAATGACAGCTGCCATTCAGAACTCTGATGACACCTGAAATGTAAATAAATGTAAGGCAGTGATGGTGTCCTTTTTTGAAGGCATTTGTTCTTTCCATGAAGATCTTCCCCCTCACACCAGTTCACCTACTTTCCTGTGATGCAGAATTGATATGACATCAGGAAATTCCAAGAAGAATAGAAATCAGACAAAATGGATGCTTCTACAAAGGGCAGATTATCCTGTCTTTTTAGAAATAAAGGAAGTGGTGGTGTGAGTCAGTCCTCAGAAAATGATGTTTGAAGTGAGATTTATAAAAGGTGCAGGGGCACAGAAGCTCAAGTGTTGTGAAGAGGTGATACTGCGTGGCAGATCTAGCTGGGATTTATGTGCTGGCAGGAGGACAGATATTGAGGGTAGGAAGGCTTTTTATGATCAAGAAGAGTAGCTCAAAGCAGCACTGGTTTTATATGTGTGCACGATAAGCAGTGGTGAAACAGAGTACAGCAGAATCCTAAGCCAAGGGATGGTGAGTGGGCAAATTATTGGGGGATTTATGCTCTATGCAGCTATGGCTCAGATGATTTGGCTATGCTTTTCTTTTTCTCACACTTTTCCCAATTTATTTTGTATTATGTATCATGCCTACAATTGTTTTCTCTTGTTGTTTCTCTCCTGACATGTTTAATCCCATAACACAGTGTAGTCTTGATGTTTTCCTTCTCCTTCAAAGAGTCCCAAGAGAGAGAGGCAAGGAAGGTAGATGTATTTGACTTTGGAAAATGATTTGATGCCAGTTGCAAAGGAAATAAAATATATCACAGGGGTCTGCTGCGGGGCGTGGAGTGAAAATATTGCTTGTTTGTGACAAAGGATTGCCTTGATGACTGCTTCAGCTTGATCAGTCTGAAACCCATGTCTCACTGTTTCCATTACAAAGACTTTAATGTTCCTGTTTCTTTTGGAAAAGGACTTCATCTATTTTGAAATAAATCCAAGGCTCCCCAAATGTACTGTTTGCTTTCAAGCCCAGCACACAAGAGCTGTGCATCAGGGTCACATTGCAAAGGGGTCAGGAGAATGTTCATTCTTTGGGTCGTGAGCCAGATTAGCCAAGGAGTCTGCATGGGAGCAGCCCCATGGCAGCAGAGGACTCTAAGGACCTGGAATGTCGGGACATTTGGCCAGCACAGCTGTACTGCAGTGCAGGGCCATGGCTCCTCCCCAGCCCGGGACCACAGGGGATACTGCACAGGTGGTGCTGTGCTGCACTGGGGCACTGCAGGGCTGCTGTTGGATGACGAGATCTCAGCGTGAACAAGTGAAACCCAATAGATCTTTACGTCCCAGGGGGCACATCTGGTTTGCATGTAGAAGGCAGGACTTTAGGATCTGTATTAGGCATGAAGGCAGAGTAATATTTATATGATGCTCTCTTGCTTTCAGATCTGGAACTCGGTGCTAATCGTTCCTTCAGTGGGTCTCAGACTGGGTATGTTCACTGGAGTTGGTCATTACAGAGGCTTAGTGCATTAATTCAAGTTCTCAGCTAACAGTGGCTCAATGTCCTCCCCAAACTCCCAGTGGCTTCCTATCCTGAAGGCATAGCTTTCTGAAATGTTTTTTTTTTTCTTTCCCTAGTCCTGAGATATCCCTAATCTCTTCCAACTTCAATCCCCATTTTTTCTAGTTGGCAGCACAGAACTATTTCAGTGCCTACCTGTGGAGCTCGTTCCCAACTTATCATTTTTATATTATTAGTTTCACCTAGTGTTAAAATACTGCTACAGTTCTAATATGTAGGAAAAAAGAAAGCAAATTCACCCTCTGAAAGGGAAAATACGGTCTTTAAATTTGTGGTGGCCATCTCTGATGGTGTATCCCTGGTAATCTTTTAAAGTTCAAGAGTTTTGCTTTTATTTCTTTAGTGTGTTTCTGTATTTGCATCCACTGCTGGAGCTTTTACATTAGACTTTTTTTGTTTAGAAATCTTACAGGTTGTTTGGGGTTTTTTTTTTTAAATTCTTTCTTTCTATTCTTCTAATTCAGCTTTTAAAAGAAATTCTGAAAAAACTCTCATGTAAGATGAGCTCAAGTGAGCTGCTGCCAGCTGGGAATTTCTTTGTACTTTAAGTGGGCTTTGTGTTTCTCATGGGCTAGCCATTGTGGCCTGAAACAACTTGTTAGATCAATCCATGAATCCAGAAAAGTACAAGTAAAGGTGACAGGGGTGTTTGCACTCCTAAATTACTGATAGGAGAAGATGCCTCATTTCTAGGAGACCACCCTCCTCCTCCTCTGTCAGCTTAAAACTGTCTAGTTTTAAGCAAGTTTGGCAGAAGTGGAGAGGCTGTGAGGAGACCCAATTCCTACAGTTTGGCTTTTTTAAACCAGAAATGAGGCAGAGGCAGAAATTACTCCTGCCTGCAAGGGAGGCTGCAGTGTGTGCTCCAGAGACCGATGTGAGTGTTGTCCTTCCAGCTGGGCCAGCCATCTTTCCCAGATTGTTCTGGTGCTTCCTCCTCCTGAGCACTTGCTGGGTGCCAGCCCCTCAGTGTGGAAGAGGGAGCTGGAGGAGCTGTGAGTGGTGGCCAGGGTGAAGAGTGAATGGGAGGAAGAAGTGGGAGAGGGCAATCATAACTGGGAAGACTGGGGATATCATGGCCAGGATGTCACAGAGGAAGGGAACCCGAATATAAAGGAAACCAAGCCTCGCTGATGCTGTTACTTGTGGGACGACTTGCTTAATTCGCATAACCTCTTGCCTGTCAGCATTTCCAGAGGTACTTTAACAAAGAAACACCGTTTTTAGGTTAAAGAGGAGTTGGAGGGAAAAAGACACAAGCTCTGGTCTTCAGATAATACACATGAACTTGACAAACTGATTGTAATGTCTGTGTCTTGAATTCTTTATCTCCAAGTGAAGAATTAAAATACATGTGCGCTTCAGAGGGGAGCTGAGATACTTCATCCATTTGGAAATGATTTTTCTCCTTTAGGAGACAGATGCTTTACCTTTTCCATGAAAAGTTGTAAATGTTTCAGAAACAATTAATGAAGCTTCCTGACATCCTCTTGGGTCAGGAAATATGATTGCTGTGGGAAAACTGAGGCAAAAATCTGTCATGTGAATATTTTATTTTAATAGTTAATGAACAGGGAAAAAAGAAAGTATTACTCTAAAACACGAGCAAGATTGTGGAAAACTTTGGCAGAGAAAGATTCTGAGACAAATTCTGTCTTGACTGGCATCTCTTGAAAGTCAAAGTGTCCACTCAGTGTATAAGGCAGGATTAAATTTGGCTCATGGTGTAAATATAATCAGGAGACTTACCTCTTAGTATACTTAATTTCAGAATGTACATGCTTCATAAGGCAGGCTTGTAGAGCAGAAGTAAATACTTTGAAAAGTGACTACAGGAAAAGATAAACTTCCTTTGGTTTCACAACAGTAGTGGTGCCGTGACTTTTTACATGAAAACCACCAGCGTCTTCAGTCAATGGCAAAAGAACTCCAGAAAAACTCACCACACCATCTCAAGGCATTGGTGTTGTGTACCAATTAACAATTCCTATTTAAGGATTTGGAGATTGAGACACAGAAATGTAGCAGGCCAGACAGCAAATAAAGTAGCAATAGAGGAAGAAAAAACCAGATGCCCTGACCTTTTCCTCTCTGTTTAAATGAGAAGATCCATAGTCCTTGGAAGCACGCACATGTCCGCAGAGTTCAAGCTGATTTTTTTTTGCTTTCAGCCTCTGTGTAACCTCAGATGATCCAATTGTTTTGACTCTGTCATCCCAAGATCCAAGTCATTCAATCAGTAATCCTAGGTAGTCTCACTTCTTTACCAGGACAAGCCTCCCTTTTTTTTTTTCCTTAATGTCTAGTAGATTTTTGCCTGAACACACACCAAGGAACAGTTTGAATGGCATTCACTACATGTTACTGGCAGATTGTAATCATATGGATATGTGTACCAGTGTGTATTGAATAGGTAACTGTAATATCTGGCAATCCCTTTCCCTCTTAGACATTTATACTTCTGTGTCAGTTCAGTTTGTAAGTACATCTGTTAGTCAAGCATACTATAAATCAAGGAAAAAGTAAAAGATTCACCTGGTAGGAAATGAAAAATTTATGATGAGAAGAGACAGAACCACACGTAAGCGTGGGATACATACTGATGCTCAATGATTCAATGATTATTTTAGATTTCTATTTGTTTGGGTGGTTTTGCTTGGTTTTTTTTTTTTTTCAGGGCAAGCTTCTCAAGCGTCAGCAATTACTTTATATTCATGGAAGTCAATGAATGGTTTACCATGCACTTTAGGTGAAACACACCAGTACTCCACATTGTGAAAGTCTCACCCCAAAATAAAGCCAGGTTCATATGAAAAAAGAACCTGAACAACCAAAAAAAAAAAAAAAACAAACACAACCAACAACTGAATAACTGATACACACCTTTGCTTTTGTGTTCCTGACTCAGATATGGAAAGACATTGAACAGAAATGGGCATTATTTCATATACAGGGAGAGCTGGTGCTTTCCAGCACACTATCCTTATTTAAAAATTGCTTGGTTTTTAATTGTCTTTCAGCCCACCCTTCTGTGCACCCAGAGGATTTTCCTCTGGCCTTTTAAAATCCACAAAGTTGTTGGGAATACTAGACAAGAACACACTTCTCTTTCTACTTGCTTATGCAGTTCCTAACTGGTAGCACAAAAAGAAATAAAAGCTAATTCTGTGAGGTTCTTCTCGGAGAAGAAGGGTGATGAGGGGAGCACTTGACTTCCGAGGTCAGAAATCAGAGACTCATTCCCCGTCTGTGTCACAAGTTTTGGACTGCTCGGTTGCTCTCCCTGGGTAAGGACAACACTCTCAAGGACAGCATTCTCTAATTCTCAAGTTGTCTAGATGCCATATGTGCCTGATCCCTGATTATGTAGTGGGGTTAGTTACGATAACTGAGAGTTATCCTGATTTTACTGTATTTCTGTTGTTCAAAGTGTGTTAAATGACCGTAGTTTCCTCTGGCACTCAAAATCTGAGTGGTCCCTTACTTTGTAGAGGGGAAGGTTACTGGTGGTGTTCATGACAAACATGTGAACTGACCGCTTCTGTTATGGTCGTATTGGAGTCTGGATTCTCTAATAGCTGTATCAAAAGAAGGCATAAGATGAGATCTGGTTACCAACTGATCTTTAAGCATAAGAAATAGACTTTTGCCTTCTGTTGTCCCTGAGCTGTAAATCAGGAGGGACAATCCTCACTTTGAATGCAATGCTTATTCTCAGCATGATGTGTGTGGTGCAGAAGGCACTGAAAGAAAGCATTAAGGCTAGGATAACGTAAAAGAAAATGCTGCAACTTTTGTTCTCCCCTCCATAGTGGATAAATTAAAACAGGATGAAACACCAGCAAACTTGAAAATTAAAGCAAATGTGTATGTGTGGACTATGACAGTTTATTCTGAAAATCAAAGTAAATTCTTCCCCCTCCCAAGCTATTGTTCTAATGATGTAATGCTCTAACAACCTAATCCTCTACCTTGCTTTCTTTGATGTACCTTCTCAAATTTACTGGCCAGCCTGTATGGTGACTTTGAGATTTCTGATGTCCTCTTGCTCCGTTGGCTTTCAGAGCTACACCAGGTAACTCTGCTGATATTACATTGTGCTTGGAACAGGATGTAAAGGGATGTCACTTTCTTGCACCAACATTCTCAGCAGGCATTGAAATAAAAAGTTCAAACACACCCCCACTGAGCACCTAACACATGGGGGTGACTATAGGAAAATAGGAAGTAGGAGCTGTTCAGGAAGGAGTCTTAAGTAGACAGCCTCAGTCTACACCCTCCTTTGAATTAGAAGTTACATGGCACAGAAGCCTTTTTATAAAAAAAAAAAAAAGAGTCTAATCCATTTTTTCTCCCCCTATGGCTTTGTGTTTTATTTTATTTTACAATAATTACACCCTGTATGGCAATATCCTGTCTAGCAGGCAAACATTGCTGCGGAATACAATCCCAGGTTCCACCAAACCATTCCCACAGTCCAGACAGGGCTGCCTCCTGCCTCGGGACACGCCAAGACAGTCACAACAGTGAATTCCACTCAGCTGGAACTAAGAGACGCTTTTACTATTCGACAAAAATAAATCCAGAGAGAAACTAAATGAGTTCTCAAGTAGCAGTCAAGGTAAAATATGTGTGCATGAAAGGGGTGTAAGAGTCAAATCCTACGTGTGTAACGTGGAAGCCAATTGTAATCAAAGCTTAGTTTTCACGTGTTCCGTGAGGAAGCGTTTAATTGTTTCCCAGCTTTCTGGGGGAAGGTGCCTCGTGATGCATTTCCCCCGTGCATTCTGCCACGAGGGGTTTCCCATGTGGCATGGGGGACCGAAGCAGGCATTGTGCCACTGAATTCCTCTCTGTCTTGGGTGAGTTAGTGATCCTGTTTGGGTTTTGTGAGCTGGAAAGAGTAGGAAGGTTTCTGCCATAAACAACTTGTGAGAATTGTTGATATATTAGGGGACAAAGAACATTGATCTTAGTAATACATTTGTCTGAATAAGCACATCAGTATTTGGCACATTGTTATTAACACCTTTGTGCTCTCCTTTTCTTCCTCAAAGACAGTGTGCATGCATACAAATAAACCTGCATTTTCAACTTTTATGTCAGTGCATGACTGTGGGGACAGAGGAGAGACGTCCAGCTGTACAAATATACTAAATACGTCCTCCATTATTTGTGGCAAAATTAGGTTTTTGGACCCTTCTGGTTAGAACAAGACACATAGTTATTACTGAGGATATCAGCTGTAGGAAAGAAACACTGTCTCATCTTTATACCACATATCCCATTCTTTTGTCAGCTTACATTATAAATAAATAACAAAGCAATTTGACACATGCCCATTGATTAAAAATAAAAGTTGTCAGAGTGAGAAGAGAAAGACAAAAATATGAATTATTAATAACAATATTAAGCAATGCAAAAAAGATGCTTAACATGCAGGAAAGTCCCTGAAAAGTCACTTAGTGAAGGGGAAAGAAAGGACAGCCGTGAAGACCTTCCCTCTACTACTACTTTGTCTTTTCTTTGCTACTTAGGCCCTTGGAGGTCGGGGTGACCATGTGAAAGAGAAGGATGATTCTGTTAATTTGTGTAATCTTGTTTACCTCGTCTCTAGTATTCTAGCATGTGCTGCCTGCACACATGGAAGCATCCCATAAGGAATGAAGTTGACTTGGAGTGATTGTGTTGTGTCATGATTGGGATTGGCCATTTTATACTACTGAGCAGTCTTCCTGGCAGTGGGTTTGAATGACCAGTTGACAGCCCTGGCACATCATTTGGAGAAGCTAAGGTAATTTATACTCTTTCTAAATTCTGTACATCACACATACCTGTGGTTTAATATGCAGATATTAAGGTATACAAAAATGCTAGTAGTAGTTTGTGTTCTGTACTTTGTAATGCTCCAAAGGATAAAACATAAACAGTACCCTAGTAGCTGGCATAATTATGCATTTCTTTTCCCACCTTCTGTCGCTTATTTTGGTTGCAACTATTTAAATGCTTTCATTTATCAGACCAGTTTGAATGGCTGTTGGGTATATTGACCATCCTGGCAATACTTAATTTTCCATCTGTGAAGATCAGATTTCTTTTTTCACTGAAGAGGAAAGGAGGGAAAAGTACACTAGTGAAGAGAAAAAGAGACAACTGCACAATGTTCACAAAAGCTTTAGGAAACCCCTCGGTGACAATCCTGTTTGCTGAGGAGTGCTGTTGCCCTAAAGCAGGTACAGTGTGTGCTATCACAGCAGAATAGCTAATCAGAAAGTTTTCCTGGCAGCACCAGAAGTCCGATCGTGGTTGAAGTCATGCTGTCTCTAGAGGAATATTTTATATTAGACTTCCTCGTGGCCAGTCTGAGCATTGTATTATTTGTAGCTGGGGAGATGACATCATCTTAAAAAAACTCCAAACCTGCAGGAACACTAAGGCTCCTACCCTGAGCTTATGATGTTAATGTTTTGAATTAACAAACTGTTAATGAATTCACAATGTGATCTCCCAATTATTATGTGTTAATTCTGGAAAGCTTCTTTATATGCATTTTTGGTTCATGTAAGGGCTAAGCACTTGTAGCTTCTATGGATTTCATGAAATTCCAGAAATGCTCAGAGCTTCTGAAAGCCAGGGTCAAAGGATCTTCTCGCTGGCATTTAGTTACCTGTGGTGCAGGTACCTCCATCCTCATTTGGGCTCCCTTTGCAGTTAGCTGAAAAATATGAGGCACTTAGAGGTGTCATTCTGCCTTGTCACAAAGAAAGGCGTCTGTAATATTCCCTCATATAAGGGATCACTTCTGTTCATAGGTTGTAACGTCTGGATGAAGACTGTGAGCAGTTAAAAAGTTATCTGAAATTCTTCTATGCATGTTGTCACAAGCTTAGTAACCAAAATTAGGGAGTTGCCCTAAAAATGTTAGTCTTCACTTTTCTGTTTCTGTACTGTGCAGGTTTGCAGGTTATGAGAAGATGGACTTCTCTGGGTATATAATTATAATTATAATGATGCAACCACGTATTAGGCCCTAAATGGTTTGCATTTAGATTTTATGAGCTCTTTTTAGTTTCCACATACATAATGTGTAAAGATTAGCACTGAGTGGATATGCCTCAGCATGGGTACCTTACACTATTCCTGAATTTGGCCGTATATGAAATTATTGGTCTTAAATATTAATTGATGTAGCCTGACTCCCGTTAGTACTTCTAATCTGCTGTATCTGATCCCCAAGGTTTTGGTGAACATAATTTGTGCATTAAAAGACTGAATTTAAGTTAATTTCATTGGTTTGAAAAAGTTACACATACCAATAATTGCTTGACAGAGCTCAAGTACACATCAAACCAAGTGGAAGGGAATGGCTGCTGGGACAGGACTGAGATGATGGAAACAGCTGCCCTTTATCACACGTACCCAGAACTATAAGCTAAAGTCTGATAAAAACATATAAAGAGATCCTAGCATATTATGCTACTCTGTGTTGGAAATTAAAGGCAATAATTTCTTAAAGTGTTTTTTGTCTACTTGCACCATATGTAGCCTTATTCTAGAGTCTCGTACAACTGTTTGCAAGGAAATCTTTAGACAGTCAAAATGTTTTTCCTTTGAAAAGGAGATTCTTAAGAAAGCGAGTAGGCTTTAAAATTCAGCAAGGCAGGTTAAGACAACGTTTGATAAGGAATTTTAAAAAATCTGGGAGAAAGCACTTTAATAATACCATTATGGTACTTTTCATCAGCCTTACTGCACCCATGTGCAGTATTTCAGCTCTGTAAACTGAAGCTTATTTATGCTAAATGATTTGCCCAATATCTTATCATGGGTAAGTGGCAGGCCAGAAATGGAACCCAGGAGTCCTAATTTGATTTCTTGTTGAATTCAGAGACAGTATAATGCCCCTGAAAGAAAAACACTCAAGAATTCAAGAGGAGCACTCTGCTTGAGGAGTCTCCCATTTCAATAAACGTGTGGTTATAGCATGTCTGTGCTCCACTGACCGAGGTCCCCGAGGCTGCTTTCAATCCAAACCCATGTCTCCTCTGTGGGTGCCCATTGCTCTACCGAGCCTTTCAGTGCTCTAAACCAAAAGTCTTGTTCTTAATGGCCATACTGGGGAAAATACAGCCATCGAAAAGTGCCACCACTGCCAGCGAACAAAGCGAGTACGGGTGAAATAAAAAGAAACTGTAGAGTCATAAGAATATAGGCTGCAGTTTGAATGCTTCCACCAATGTTGAGCATCTTATTTTAGAGTAGTGAAGATGAGACAGCAGATGATATTATTTGTCTTTAAATCCCTGTCTAATCATATTTACCATCTCTGTGAGATCTTGAATAAATATGGATAAGTCTCTGTGTTTTTAAATTCATATTTTGAAATTTGACAATGCATTGTGCGAGCTTTACAGGGAGGTATTTCTGGTTTTTGAGAGAAGCCTCTTCATGTCAGCTTGTCTTCTTGGTAGCTTTCACAGTGTGTGAAGAGGGAAGGTAAGAACTAGGGCAAATAACACCTTCCTGCAGCATCTGGGCAAACATTTGAAATCAGTGAGTTAAATGTGTTGGCTGGTAAAAGAGACTAGTGTAGGCTCTGGATCTAGTCTGGAAAATTCAATCATATAATCTTGAAAGGAAAATTCAAGAGTCAGGGGAAACACAGTCCAGCATGATTTGTTCAGTCAGGACTTTGTTTGTGAATTCCTGTCAGGACTGACCTCAGTGTATTTATAAAACTTAAAAGGGATGTTCTTTCTTACAATTCCAAATTTTCCCTCGTTCAGAAGAAATTTTGTATACGTTACAGCCAGTTTAATTTCCAGAAACAGAGTATGAATTTCCTCAACTGTGACATGGAGGGCATAAAATGAAGTTTTGTGAGCAGACTTTTCATTAATGTCTTATTTTATGTTTAGCCAGAAAGAGAAGGAATCTGACTTTTTTACATTTTTGCTGAGGATGAGAAGTTCTGACAGCAGTGAGTAGATGGAAAGGTAGCCATGCACTGTGTGTGCAATAAAGGCTCAAGCGTGGGTGTTCGCTACCGCGTGAGATGCTGTGGGATACACCACCCGGCCTTCAGCTGCTTTTCCCAAAAGGCAGTTATCTCTGAAATGCTGAGTCCTATCTGCTAGCCATGTCCAGATGTGATTAAGCCAAAGTGCTTTTCTGATGGCACTTGAAAGCTATGCTTAAGCAAATGCTTTGAGCCCTAAGCCCCAAACTTTACCTACTTGAAACCACATCTAAGGAATGATTTATTGATGGTAATCCTACCATAGACTATTTTAGGACAAATCCTTTTAAAGTAGCTATTAGACAAAATTTCTGGCTCTGTTGAAATGGTGTGTAATATAAAGAATACTTGATTTCATTAATGCTGATTTGATAACATCAGTCACCCTCTGGCAGTTTAGGTGAGCCCACAGGCCAAAATTTTCGCCTTTAAATGCTCTTTCTACTTGTACCGTGTACTAGTGGTGTGATGGGCACTTAAGAATAATGAGAATACAGTTTAACTGTTCAGTACCTGACAGTATAAAAGCTCCCTCAGCGCATTTTGCTGAGTGTTGTGAATATGACTTGAGTTCCCAGATTGGCATGAGTTCATGCCTACTAATCACAGAAAAGTTTCTTAGAAGTGGAACTGTTTTATTTAACCTCTGTATTAATTGCAATACACATCTAACAAAAGTGAAAAACAATTTATGTCCATATTACTGAAATCCCTGCAGAATACAAGAGGGAAATATTCTATCTTAAATATTAAATGTATATCTTAAATACCTTAAATACCTGCAGTTTGGTAAAATGTGAAGTACAAAGGAAAAATATGTGTCATCTGAAGTTACTCAAGGTGTATACCAAATGTTTTGAACAGTTGGATTAAAATTCTAGATAGTGTATAGCGTGAGTTGGTCTTGTCCTAGTCCATGGGCATTATTTTTTCTAAGCTGGGAACATAAGGTTATATATCAACTAATCAGATATGATCAGTCTGATCTGCTGGGTCTTTTTTTTTTTGAAGACATAATCCTTATTAAAAGCAACACTGTGAAGTTTGAACATTTTTCTTCCATTTCAGGCATAGATATTTTTCTGCAGCTATTTTTTTACTGTAAAAATAAGAGTAATATCTTTTACAAACTCTCTTTTCAGACCTTATTCCAGCAAACCTCCCACTGACTTCAGTTGTTTTACCTACGTAGAAACCAAATCAAAAGTTAACAAAGTATTTCAGGATTATTTAGTGGGACTTGAAAGAATAGTTTTATTTGGTGGTGAAATCTGAGGAGCTTTTAAATATGGCAAGTCCTGTTAAAATCTTTTCCAGAAATCTATATTTTGTTGACAGTCATCACTGACGGGTTTAGCTTCATGAAACTTCATCCTGGAACCAAGCTTACAAATTAGCAAGGTCAGTGTATTTTATTCTCCAATTTTTTAATGTTCCACAATGGGCAGTCTCATTTATTGCCTGTAAGCATAGCACAAGACAGAGGGAATGTAAACTTGCCTAATGATCATGCAGTGGAATAAGATACTGTTATCCTAGCAAAGTTGGTGTTAATTTAGGAAGTTGCAAGCTGTCCATTTTGTTTTTTTAATTTTTGATATTTCTGATTTTCATATGCTCTGCCTTGGTAAAGGCAAAGTTTATGATCTCTGCTTAGTGTGACCGATTTATTTTGATCGTGCTCAGTACTTGGTGAATTTGGGGAAGCCATCAATACTTGATGTTATTACTTGGTGATTTGTCTTTTGTCTTGAACTTGGTTTGGGAGATAGGAAAATGAGGATCACATCTCCAGCTATCATCCCGGGTCATTAAGTGGATGCCAGCCAACTCTTTCCAGTGCACAGGTGGTGGTAGCATTGATTAATTCATGATCACAAAGTGCTTTGGTCTACTGGCATAAAAAGCAGGATAGAAGTGCAAAGTGTTATTAATGGAATGACTGCTTGACATACTTAATATATGATGTTAAATATCTTTTGAGGCTAGATACATTATGAGTGCAAGTGACTCGACTGAAAGTAGTTATGGTTATTTCTTTAATTGAGAAAAACAGAACCTTACTGAGTGCATCACAGTTTCAGCCCTCATGATAACCTCCTGGTTAGGACTGTGGGTCAATTTGGTTCATCTTACTAACATATGGCCTAGAAAGTGGATGCTGGCAGCATCTTCAGAGTTTGGGGAACAAATGCAGTCACTTTTTATGTTGATGGCTGGAATTTCTCTTCCTCTCCTAACAAGACTTATCCAAGCTTTCAGCTGTGATTTCATTTCAAAAAATAGTGTCATGCTGCAGGACATGTATTTCCCCTTTTTCCAGGAGAAAGAAATTTGTAGTTGTTTAGGAACTCTGTAAAACATAACATTAATTCTGGTTGTATTTACACTGGGAGAAATCTTACCCTGGTTTACCTTAATATGAAATTTACCACTCTGTTACCAGGTTTTGCCATATAAGAGCCCCTTCCTGTTCAGTGGGAAGCACTTGCTGGTTGACCACTTTGTGAAGTCATGGATATGTTATTCTATCCAGCTTTTCTCCAGAGCAACACACAACTACAAGGCTCTTTTTGTGGAATTTCAGTGTTTATGCATGATGTGAAAACCAGAAGGATGTGCACACCTAGATTAATGTTTCACTTTGCTGGCAGTGGTTGCAGTTTTACTGAAAGTGTCATAATAGCTGATGTTTTTCTTAAAGATTGTACTCTTGAAGTAAACAGATAATGTCAAGTTCTTTGTTTTTTGTTTATAAAATAAGTTTCTAGTCCTCGTGATTGGAGGGAAGATACTGAATTTATGATCAAAGCAAAATACAAAGACTCAGAAATGAAAAAATATAAATATAAAGGCTGGTGCTTATTTGATTGGTTAATAATATTTTTAAAACTTTAGAATTTTCAGAGGAAAAATGGGGAAAATTCTGAAAGGCAGGAGGGAAACAGCATGAGCTCAGGATCAGCAGTAGTTCGTTTGCATTTTGTTTTCAGCTTGGTCTGAGGAGTAGTTTAGTGGTCTGAATACCAGTTTTGAAATCCCTGTGCAAGTTGAATCTGTATCTACAGTATCAGCAGCAGGACTAGGAACAAAATTCACACCTTCACACCTCTACAAAGAACAAGTATAGCAGTGAGAATTTATTACATATTTAGCTAGCCATTTAAACAAAGATTACTGAAACTGTTCTGTCTGGTATTACTTATCTGTGTCTTTATTAGCTGACCAAGAAATGCACTATTCATCATTCATCTGTGTGATGTTTCTGTGCCTCTGCCTGCGTGCTGGGCTATATTTCCTCTTCTCTCCCCACTCTTAAGTGTTTGGGCAGGGAAAGTACTTACTAAAGCAAATTTCCAAGGTATTTTTTTATATTCTTCTGGTTTAATTCCTTAAATTAAGATCATCACTGTTAGTAAATATTATGTGCCCATTCACACACTAGTCATTAGAATTGCTGTGGGAATTTCTGGGTGGAATTGTAAGTTCTTTATTGTGTGGGAATCAGACTGCATGATGCTGAGGGTCTTCTATGACTCCAAGAGCTGTGAAATAGCTTTCAAGACTTAAAATGAATGGTTATGAATAATTTGGCTTTTTTCTCTGTAAATTCCATTACAAAAATAACAATAAAACTGCAAATAAAATACTTTGTTTTCCTAGGGAATTGTTTAGTATTTTTATTTGGATTGTAGTACTACCCAGTCCCCAGACAGAATTAGGGTCTGTCTCTAATAAATGTTTGGGTAGAAATTAAGAGATTGCCCCTGCTTTAGATCTTCATAATCTTCATCAGAGATTCATACAAATGAGAGGAAACATTGCTATAGGCAAAATGTCAAAGGACATTGTGGTGATTATCCTTTTGTACAGCTGGGGCAAGCAATTCTAAATCACATCTGAATTGTATAGAATATGGTAGGCACAGGACTGTTCTGTGGATGAAACAAAACAGTGTAAATTGTGACTCTTTTTTTTTTTTTAAGGCTAAAATTTGAAAGAAACTATGCTGAAAATTGACTTCTAGATAGAATACTTTTGATTTTTGGCTTCTTTCCACAAAAAAATTCTTTCAATTTTCAGTAAAAGTATTTGTATCTTTCAAAAACCTCATTCAGCTGCAAATAAAATTTTTATTGATGTTTTCACAAATATATTTCTTTTTTTATCAGTCTTTGTTGGGGAAAAGTTGGAACCTATTAATAGTGGCCTGTGGGACATCAGTTTTTGTGACTGCCATGGCTTCAAAACTTGTTGAAAGGAGCCTAAAAATGTGTATGACTTCTTAAAGCCAAATGCCAAACCACTCCCATACACTTCTGGAAGCTGTTGGGATTCTTACCAGGGTATTCTCCATAGAGTATAATTCAAAACAGCATTGCCTGCAAGAGATTTTAGGTAGAGAGTATCTCCAGATTTTTAAGTCAGTTCTTAACTGTGTTTTGTTGATGGGAGGGAGGAGTAATGTTTTTTCTTTGTGAAGTAATGTTTTTCTTTGTCTCACCTTGATTTTTCTGTTTCTTAGATAGAATGACTACTTGCAGAAGAAAATAAAAAGAGATATCCATTGCTTTTCCCTGCCTTGCTTCCACTTGCAGAAAGTCTCCTTCCTCTAGTGAGTAAATCAGGGCAGGTGCCAGGAGTGCTGCTTCCCCAGCCTGCAGCATAAGGAAACTGTCTGGCTGTACTGAGAAAGTTTTCCCAGCTCTGTGTTTATTAAAGTTGTGAGGAGAAGCAGGAGCACTGAACGCTTTTTGGAAACTTAAGGGAAAAAAAAAAAAAAGCATTAGCTGGCATTTTATGTTAGGGATTTCATACAATGCTGACAAAAAACCAAAATCTTAAGACACTGTTTTCATCCAGTAAATCTTTGGAGTGCCTTGAAAGCTTTAAACTTCTTTTGCTAGACCACTTTAGAGCAGCTAGGAAGCTATTGTATGTAAAATTTGTACTGTTTAGTTACTGAAGATCAGCTGGATTTTCTTGGACCCTGAAGAATAAACTTAAAGATACAGAGAAAATTGTGAGTCTGTCCTCTAGATACAATGCAGTTTAGGGTGGGGGCAGAATTATATGTTAGCAAGTCTTAAATGGAAATCTTTGTACTGCCACAGAAAGCCAAAGGACACTGTAATATTTAAATCAATCTGAGTTCCCTCCAAGTAAAAATAAAATAAAGGAAATGGTGCAACTTGGCAAATAGATCTTGACCTCATGCTATTTTTACAAGTCAGACAGATGTGCAGTCTCCGATAAGCTGGTACCCAGGACGAGCTATCAGATCAGAAATCTGTGGACTCACTCTTCAAATCCCAGCACTAATCGCAATGATAAAGAGCTACCTTTCGATTAATCCTGTCCTGGACTTTAGACGGAAGATACTGCAGTTTAATTACTGAGTGAAATCCACTTTGTCTGATCTGCCAGTCTGCACTGTAATGTCATAATATAATCAGCTTCACCCCTGTCTGAAGCTCTAGCGCTGTGAAGTCCAAGGACTTGTTTGATTGGAAGAAATAAAACGATGTTCAAACAACCACCAGCCACAGGGCTGTAATTACCAAAATCTTGTTTGCATCTGTCTGTCATTTTCACCATTGGTTTTTTTCATGACACGAAGAAGCGAGGAGAGATCATGGTGGATAAGAACAGCAACCTGACAGGTGACAAATCAAGATGTGGGATGGTTTTCTTGTACAAAATAATCATTGTAAAATATTCAGGCTAATTAAACTGGGTCTCTTTCTTACGTATTTCCCATCGGCTTCGGTGACACATGCTGGTTCAAGCAAAGCCAGCCATCGGTACTGTCATTTCATAATTAAAATCTGTAACTGAGCTGGGAGTGTCTCCACCGAAGGTTCCAGCGCCGGGATGGAGTCATGTGAGTGTGAGAAATCATATTTCTACTCATGTGAGAGAGGCAGCATGCCTGCCACAGTGGGAGATGTTTCCTCCCACCCCTCTTAGCAGAGTTAGCCATGATTTGGAGGGAGTGTTTCTTCAGACAAAGAAAGGGGCCATGGTTTACTGAAACACATTACTTAGCATGCCTTGCACAGGTCATGGCTCGCCCCCCACAGCCGTGTGGGAGCTCATTGCATCAACTCACACTGAAATCAGTGGGAGAATTTAGGATGCTCCTGATCTTTTGATGTCAGGCCTTCTTCCCCTTCACCTCCTTTTTTAAGGGTGCAACCAGGGAGCGTTGGCAGAATTTATTTTTAACGTTCCATGGAGAAGTTCATTACCTTTTCCAGGCTCATTTCACAGAGCTGACTGAACAGCGGTGGCTTCCTCTCACCTCTGACCTCGGCAGAGCTGGATCATTACCAAGAGGTGAAGACATCCAAAGTTTTTTAATGCATTTTGTTTGGTTATTTTTCTGGCCATGCCAGGGAGATTGTGCTTGTGATGTGGAAAGAATAGCTGACAAAGCTCTCAAAAATGACTTGTTCTCAAGTTATTGCTAGACATAGATGCTAACAGCCAGAAAAGGAAACACACTTTTTATCTAGCTGCATCTTTTAGGGAGGGCACTCCCAGCCTGTGGTTGGGTTAAGTATGGTTGGATTTGCTGACATTTTTTCATTGCATGGGTTTTCTTCCCCCAACCACATCAAAATCCTCATTTGTCTCATATTTTCTTATCATTCAGTTTTCTCTGCTTTTCCCTTTGCATACTCTTTGTCTTTTGGCCATTTCCACACAGCTCTTTCTTTTTCTTCTTCCATGATATAGTCACTCAACTCCTTACCATCTCAGTTGCACTTTGGACTCTCTATTCCACCCTTCTTGAATGGAGTTCTTACACTGTCACTTTCTCCCAGCTCTTCTTCCCTAAAAGCACTTGCGGTTTCCATCTCTATCCATTTGTTTTTATAGAATGAGCTGGTAGATTATTGTGAATCACAACTGGAGTTTGACAGTAATCCCTGTGCTGCTTCCTCCTCGCAGAATGGGCTTGTTCAACACCTGTAACTGAAGGGCCCAAGCACGGGGTAAGAATGCTCTCTGGGTGTCCTGGAGCTGTAGTCGATGAGTAGATTTCTGTGCACAGACCAGCTCTCTTCTGTACTGCAAAATCAGAGCAATGTCTTGGGGCAGAGACAGGGTGAGGAAGAATATCAGACAGCAGTTGTTAGCAGTATGTGTCTGTGCCTTAAACTTGCAGTACATTTACTTTCTTCCCCTTCCTTTTGTAGCCTGTAGCTGACAGCAATGCCTAGCATTGCCTGTCAGCAGGGATGGCACGCAGGGTGTTTTGCAATGGAAATCTGGCTTTAAACCTAACTGGGTTTGTCACTACTGTTTTAACTTCTGAATGGTATTTAAACATTACAGTCTGCAGATTCCGTTCCAGCAGGATCTATCCAGAGGAGGCTGTCTAGAGAATCTCCTCTGAACCAGCTCTGACCAGCAGCAATGGCCTTAACACTTTATTTGTGTGCTTTCACCCTCTGCCTAATCCTTTCCTTTAGAAACAGAAATGTCAGAAGGAAGATGTGCACAGCTTCCCAAGAGTATTTTTCAGCATGAAGGAGTCCATAGTTACATGGTCTTGCTACGACCACTGGTGCCTTGCTTCCCAGGGGAAAAGTATCAGGGAAACTTGAACAACAGTTATATGGCCAGTTGCTACAGGAATTATTTCTTTTCCAAATGCAAGGATAAAGGAGGGCATAGGCTAGCATATAACAGCATCTAAGAAGAAAAGAAGAAATCAGTCTATGTTGATCAGAATAAATTGTGTTCGTTTCTAACAGGAAAAGGGTACATGCAGGTGGAGTACAGGTTTGGTGTGGAAATGCCTTGTTACAATACACAGTGATGTGAAGTTCCCGTCTTCTAGAGACCTCAGTTCATACTCAGGTGTTTGGTGTGCTTACAGATACAAAGATGGGGCATTCTTAATGTAATGGCTCTCACATGCTTTGATGTGGGGAGTTTTGTGTGCATGATGCTGTATTGCAGCCCAGCTGCACCTTTGGGGCTTTTTGCATCGATGTGGCACAGGTCCTGGGGTAGCTTTAGACTACCACTACATTCTTTGGACTGGAACTTGTCAGAAGACCCAGCTCACAATGGTCATGGCTGTATAGATTATTTTAGCCCCTTAACTGCCCTGGAAAAGTAAGTTTCTCTTCTCTTGATCACTCCGTGATATCTGTAGGCTTGTTGTCTTAGATACCATGGCATCTTCTGCAAAACTGTGCTGCTGTTGGCCCTTGTATTGTGTGAATTAATGATTTTTACTGTGCAAGATCAAAGCAGCAATGATCCATAGTTAGAGGACGTAGCACAGATAGGAGGAGACTAGAGGAGAAAGAGGAGAAGCAGTCAGAGGAGTGATCTGACGATCGGAAAGGAAAAGCAGAAGATTCATATTTATTCCTTAGCCCTCATACTGCTTGCTCACGCATAGTTTTGTGCCAATACTCATATTAGCCCCACATTTTAGGCTGAGCTCCACATGCACATGGCTCACAATGACATTTTCACAAGTACTGTGAAGTGTTATCAACACATCCCTAGGTCCCACATGGCACAACCAAAACCTACTGGAAGTAGAGTGAGACTTGTATACACTGGGAGCAGTTCCATTCAGGTGCATGAATCAAGTCCAACTCATGGAGAATCAGGAGCAAGAGTGAATCTCAAGTCTGTTCCTCAGATGTTCAGAGTACTGGGAAGTAGCTAATTTTCTAATTGAAAATTATAGAATCATGGGATCACTAAGGTTGGAAGACACCTCCAAGATCAAGTCCAACCTTTGACCAAACCACCACCATGTCAACTAGACCATGGCACTAAGTACCACGTTCAGTCATTTCTTGAACATTTCCAGGGATGGTGACTCCACCACTTACTTGGGCAGCCTGTTCCAATGATTAGCCACCCTTTAACTGAACAAGTTCTTCCTGATGTCCAATCTGAACCTCCCCTGGCACAAGGCCATTTCCTCTTGTGTCGCGACGTGCATCGGGGAAGAGGCTGCCCCCCACCTTGGTACAACCTCCTTTCAGGTAGTTATAGAGAGCATTAAGGTCTTTCCTGACCCTCCTTTCCTGCAGGAAAATTGCACCACGGTGCTGATAACACTTCATTTCATCATATCACTCTCTTTTCTCTTTAGCACAAAGATTTTGATGAAGAGAGCTTTCTGGCCACTTCTGGTGATACAGAGATTGAAAACTTCAGGGGTCTAGATCCAAAGGTATTTGGCCAGTTTATGGTTTTTTATAACATCTGAGAGCTTGAGACCTGTTATTTCTGTCCCAGTGAAGAAAATTCTTATCCACTGGCCAGCCTTAATTAAAATTACCCTCTCCCTAGCAGCAAGCCTGATGGCAGCTCAGTCTTCTCTTTGTCTAAGCATGTCACTTTGTGCACCAGAGAGAGGGGTGCTGAGAATCCCAAGGAAGGAGGGGAGCCACATCTTCTGCTCAGCATAGAGAAGGTCAAGCACACCCCACAACTGCACAGAGTGGCTCCTCATCCATTTACTAATGAGCACCTTGCTGACGTCAGCCAGGTCACCCTGGCATTCATCAGAAGGCAGGGCTATGTTAATACTGCCTGTGGTCATGCTTACCCCACTTTTTAAACAGAAGTCAAATTGAAGCCCTCACAATTCTGCAAGAGTCAGAGGAGAGTTAATATTTTTGGTCTCCAGTCCTGCCAGTGCTGTTAACAATGTTTTAAGGGCAGAAGGCAACTGCTAATTGTGATGTAACTTGAATGATTTCATCGCTTCACTCTTCTCACCCTGCTGGGACATTCATCAACTCTTCCTGGTCACTGTTGACCTGGGATGCCAGAAATCTGGCAATCTCGAATCGCATCTTAGCCAACCTGAAGATGATTTATCCACTCTGGTCCGTTTTTGTATTTTTTTTATTTTATTTTATGCAGTTATGTGCAGAATAATCTCATGCTTAGAATTGTGTGGAGACTTCTGCTTTTGTTGTGTTTTAGAATTGTTTCTTTTCCACACAGTTAAACTATATCATGTGAAGGTTGAGGAGAAACCTCATTTTAACATCTTGTTGGCAATTCCCCAAGCTACACATTTTTCCCTAAGCCCACTTGTCTCGTAAATCATAAAGTACCCTTTTTGGAATAGTTACCAGTTGTAGACTCTTTCTCCCTTTCAGCATAAAGAGTATTTGAGAAACCAGGGGCATCTTACTTGACTGTCAGAGCCTCTATTGAATTCATCCACAGGTCTAAAGAGATGAAAATTGTTTGAATTGACCCTATCTGTTGCCAGTCTGAAGAGAAAACCCTTAAGCTTTCTGCTTTCTTGTCATGTATGGTCTCCCTTTGTCAGTTCACATCCAAGGTCCCTATTTTCATTTTTCTTAGGGATAGCAGGAGCTCTAGCAATATCTGTCTTTATAAAGCCTTCAATGAGAGAGCAAGAGACTGAGCAGGAGGGTGTGGGGAGAAGGGTGAAATATACTGGGTGAGTGTCTGACCCTGGAGTACCTTCTGCTGTCTCTGAGAACCGCAACCTTATCGAGAATCACACTTGTGGCTTCTGTGGCAAAGGATGACAAGAAAAGCAACTTTGTCCACCACGATGACTATTCAGAACTGAGGCCTGGATTTTAAAACAAATGCATTTGGAGCATAGATGTGGAAAGGAGGAGAAGTACAAGTGTTGCTTATTGGGGGCCCTGCAGACAGAAAATTATTGTGTTTCTAACGCTATTGATTTTTTGCAGCAGCTGATATTTCAATCTGAGTGCAGCATGTCTGAGAGTCTACGCACACTGTCAAGAAGAAATATGATAGTGTCTTAAAAGATTAATAATATCACTGGTCCTCAGGAGGCCTGTCTTAATTCACTGGCCTGTTCCTTGGCATGTACTGTAATTTATCTAGTCTGATTTGAATAGCAAATGGCAATCGGCTGCCATTAGGGAAATAGGCATCAGTCTTATTGATCCAGGATGGGCTGGATTTTATTTAAGGAGAGCTGCAAAATGTTATTAACTTCCGGATGAGAGGCTGGAGGTGGAGAATTTTTTGCAGTGCTCCAAGGCGGGGTGAATTACACTGAATCCTGAAAGTCCTGAAATAGATAGTGGGAGGGGGGTGGTCAACTGCTGCCACTTTGTTTTCAAAGACACCAGTTACTTCCAGCACAACTGTTCTCTTTCCTGGGCTATCTGTATGTCTGTGTCAATGGCTTAGTTGTCTTTGATGGAGGCAAGGGTACTAACATTTGGGGAGAAGAAAAAGTGGTGGATGATCTTCCTGTTGATTCAGATGTCTTCACTGCGACACATGAATTGTGGGTTTTCCAGGCCCCCTCACTACGCTTCACAAGAGCTCTGCAGTTTAACCTCCTCGTGGGGAATATGTAATCCTTGCTGATGCTCTGCTTTTATGTGTGTTTGGAATGGCCACCAGTGCTTCCTGAGGGGAGTGGCAGATGTGGCTAGAAGGGAGGTAATACTGCATTGGCTGTAAAGGTCCTGTCCTGGATCCCTTTTCATACCAGTTCTTTGCAGCAGCCTCCATGGACAATAAAAACAGGTTTTGGATAATATTTAGGTGCTCTAAATCCAGCTTTATTTTTCCAGTGGACAATGTTGTTAAGTGTCATGCTGAGCTGTGGATGTGAGGAAGTCTGGTGCAGTCTCTACTAACACAGAAAAGAAATCTTATGGCAGTATTGGGAGTCTGAAAACTAAAGTGTTTTTAATAAAACTAAACATAAAGAAGTAAAATTACAGCAAATACCTTGGGAAATTTCCAGTCTCATGGTGTGCCACTGTGGAATAACCTCCCCAGGGAAGAGGTGGGAGCCCAGTTATTCGGCACTCTCTAAAGTTAGACTAGACAGAGCATCAGAAAAAAGAGCGTAAGGAATCCCCAGCTCAGGTGGGAGGATGGACTAAATGATTAAATACCACAGGTCTCTCCAGCTTTAATCGCTGTAACTCTTTGATACATCAGACTCTCCCAGCAGGAATCACTAAAAAGAAAGATCCAGGAGTGCTGTCTATTAAAAGCTTAGAGCTACTTCCGCTCCATCAGGAGACACTGTAAGGAGCAGTGGAAGAGTGTTGTACGTAGGGGGAGTTCAAAGCTACCCTCCGGTCCCATTCTCACTGGGAAGCGTGCTCCTCAGGGAGCAGTGTGGGAATGGTGGCTCCGAGGAGCTCACAGGCTGTCCTGCACCAGGCTCCCTGCAGGAGGCACTGGGAGGACTGGGCAGGGGCTGCTCTTTCAGGAGGTGGGAAGCATGCAGTGGAGAAAGGGATGGGAAAGGGAGGGTGCTCTGGTCAGTGTTGGCTTTTTACCTTCAAGAAGCTTCTTGAAGCTCACGAGAAGATCTTACTGGCATCTTTTTCCAGCAGTATTCACAAAAAAGAAGAAAAAGTGCAGCAGCGTTTCAGAGAAGTAGATTCTTGTTACTTGCATTCAGTTTCTTTTGTGCCTAAAACATGGGGATAGAGAGCAAAGCTCTACAGGAAATGGCCACTCACAAAAGCATTAAAATAAATTGAAACTGACTTTGGGGCTTTTTTGAACAGTGGTAATTGCTATACATTGTGATGTTTGCATAAGAAATTAGTTAATGTGTAGGAGAATGACGTGATATATTTTATTTGCCTGATGACTGTAGTCTCTGAGTGAATGACTTATTAAGGTTAATAAAAAAAAATTTGCTTGTGACTTGTAATAATTCGATTGCTAGAATTTAACGTTCCCTTATGCACAGTTGCCTAAAGGGGGGAAACTAAATTATACATACGTTCTAATGACCGACTGGCTATGCTTTTATTTATTTCTTAATAGCGGTTTGAGAACAAACAATGTGTTCTAAATTGTTGGTCTGTCTGTCTTTCTGCCTGCCTGGGCAGGAACGTTATGGCTTTCTTAATTCTCCTGTGTGATTTATCATCCCCAATTCATTGTTTTGCATAACTCTGCTCAAAATGAAGAAATGTCATTATTTTGCAGTGAAAAAGTTGTCATTTGCATAATGCCTGCCATTAATTATTGTGAGACTAATGCAGTTGTTGATATTTTTAGGGCACAGTGGTACATCCTGCACCTTGTATAATGTCATTCTGAAAACACGGGTAGTTAATAGGTGCCACAACACTGCACAAATGCAAGAAGGGAGGAGGAGAAGAAGAGGAAGGGCACATAATGGAACAGGCTGTGATCTTTATTTAGATTTTTCTTCTCCTGAAATACATATTGAGAGACGACTATAAACAAAAGCAAAGGCTAGGAAGCTGTGACACCCAAGAGAATGAGGGAATGAAGAATTAGAAATGTTCTTTTCTACGTATGTTAGTCAAGATGGACCTAAATAAAACTCTCTCATGCTGATGTTCCCTGGGATTTGAGAAAACTCCTGGCAGTAGTTAGTGTCTGTTATCCCATAACTGGCAGTTTTTCCTCTCGGAAAAGTCATTTGTTATTTGTTTCAGTGGCTTATTTATTTTTACAATGGAGTTATTTTATGATTCTTTTTTCAAACTTGTAAAGTGAAAAGGGCAGCTTTCATGCTACAGTCTTCCTTCTGCCCCGTGGTAGTGGGCAGTTTCTGAGCCTGTGGTTGTGATTGTATCCTAATGGGAAGAAATTACTTCAGAAGACCATTAAACATCAACAGATCCAAAGGCTTTTGGTATCTTTACTAGAAGATAAGAAGCTCTACATCCCTTTGCCATTCTACAGATCTACTATGTCCTTTCTCTGTTTGCTGATGTATCTTAAAATGCCAGAAGGAGAAAACATGGCCATTTACTCCTCAGATCCTGAGATTCACTGCCTCCAGAGGGATGTTGTTTTGTCTCCTGTTTTCTGCCATTAGAATTAAAACAACAACAAAGAAAATTAAACCACAAAAGTTCAAATAATGCTAAGAGTCTAACTGAAACCCACAAAGGGCAGGAAATTCATCTCTTAACATTGCCAGTCTGTCCTCAGCTCACCCTATTGTCACAGAGAACTGAAAGTTGTTCCTACAGTGTGTGATGTTACAGACCACAAATGCTGCAATGTGTAGGCACAAAACACAATAGAGGAACAGACACGGAGCTTTATTCTCAGTTTCTTGGATGTGGTAGGTGTGAGACAGACCCTTAAGGTAGCAGAACATAAGGCTATTTTTTAATGTGTTTTTATGCACTTAGAACACAAGTGCAGTATATAAAAAGTGTTTCATAAAGTTGTCATTCCTAGTTACAAACTACACCACAACTATAGATTGTGATCTTTAACATTATAGAAACAGTCCATGTGTCAGTGGTTGATTTCTTACATCCATACCACTGCCCCTGCTTGAGACTTTTTAGAAAAATATAATTTAAAATACCTCACGCTGGCAAGAATCCTCGAGAATACAAATCAGAAGGAGAAATTGCTGCATAAGATTGTGGCAACAGAATGTCATGACTTTGCTCTTCATTGTGCCAATGATCTGAGTATCTCCAAGGGCTTTGCAAATCTTGCAGCAATGTATCCTTTGAGATGCTTTTCCCAATTCACAGGATTAGAGAGAGGCTGTGGTAGGAAAGAGGTCCCTGTCCATGGTATCCCACCCCCACAGGAGAGGTTTATGCTGCAGATGCCCTGCAGATCTGATGGAAGAGCATGAATTCTCGGAGTGCTCTTTGTGTAAGATGAGTTCAGGAGATGCTCAGCACCCCTTAGAATGAACAGAACTAAATTTCCTTCCTGTCTTTGATACAGGCTCTCTGTGTGGCCACAAAAGAAGTCACATCATTTCTCTCATAACTTTCATCAATAAGGAATTAAAATCATTCCAAACATCTGAGGGTACATTGTGAGGATTAATTCACCGAGATTGTTGGGAAATTCAGATGCTGTATTGATGAGTACCACAGAAAATCCAGAAACAAAACCCCATCTTATTTCATGCAAGAATTGGATGCCACTCAGTAAACAAGGCTTGGGGCCACACACTGAACAGAGAGGATAAAAAAAGAGTATTTGAATTAGTCTCATTCCCTGGATGCTATCCATTATACAGAGCACAAAATATACAATCATAACATGGAAGATTGTATTGTAACACTACAGCTGTTGTGACAGACTTCATTTTGATATTTTCATACTTTTGCGTGCTTTGCTCTGTGACCTGAATGTTTTTGCTTGGTTTTAAAAGGCATTTTTGAGCGTAACATGCACAATAGACTAAGTGCAGCTTCCACGGAAATCACTCCATAGTGTAAGTGCAGAACAGCCATTAGAACGAAAGGGGGTATCATCACTGGCAATTACAAAAGTTTGGTGGTTTTCGTCTTAGAAATTAATATCGGCAATTGGAATCTCATCCAGTTAGGAAAATACATTGTATCTCTATATCACAAGTCTCCTGATGATGCCATGATGATTTTTTGCCTTTTCTTTTATACCCCTTTTATACCTTTTTACAACTTCTATATTCTTAGTGCTTTTTGCCTACATTCTTGGACTTGTTTGTCAAGCTAAGAGACTAAACATTTTAGAAGCTTTGTAGTTAGAGAGCAGTGTGCCCCAAACCCCAAGGTCCTCTCCAGAACACATTTTGTAAACTAAGATAGAACCATCCAGGGGAAGGTTCCTTGGGGAGGGGGGCTCACTCGAGCCTCTCATTGGGGAATCTTTGATAGATATGCTAATTAGTAAGACCTAGAATGTTATACCAGATCTTTTGGGGGGCACTGCAGTGTGCATTGGGGTGCATTTGACCTGGACATAGTGCAACTAAGAATCCTTAAAATAAATACCAAGGTAAAATCCCTTTTTCCCTTCTAACTGTGTTTGACTCTTGATTTTAAAACTAGGAAAAGGCATCACTGAAAGAATATTTTGTTCTCCAAATATTTCTCTGTTTCACTCAACATTTTGTCCTTAACATACACTTCAACTATGGTTGTACCTGGGGAAGGATATTAATCAACATCCAGTAGGCTGGCAGTGCAATAGTAAATCATCAGTTGCAGCCATAATCCATGTGCTCCATAAATTCATTTTGAAGTTGGAATCTCTGTGATCTATGTGTTAGCCATGTTGAAGCTTAGCTGCTGTCTGATACACATCAGATTGGTTCATTCTGCTCTTCAGAAATGTGCATTTTGTAGTGTGGAGTAGCGTTTTCTGCTTTTGCATCATTGTGTTTAATAGCCCTGATGGAAAGGCTGTTAAAGCCTGAGCTGTATTTTCTGATTTTGTCCAGTTGCTTTTTGAAACCATTTTTCCTTTTGGCGTCGAAAGCATCCTGTGCCGATGAATTCCACAATTTAATTACAGACTGTGTGAAAACATACTTCCTTTTGTTTGCTTTAAACCTGGTGCTTGATAACTTCTTTGGATGCTTTCTAGAAATATGTAATGAGAAATAGGGAGCAATTATTAACAGTTCACCTTGTCCTTGTTTGTTATGATTTTATCAAGCTCCTTTATATTTCTCTCAATCATTTATTTTCCAGGGTGAAGAACCCAACTCTTTTTAATCTGTCCTTGCACAGAAGTTGTTTTGTGCTTTGAACATCTTTGTGCTCTTTTCTGCATCTTTCTGGCTGCTTATTTCCTCTTTTGTCTTGAGAGTTGAAACCTACATAGAGTGTTCAGTATGTGAGTCTACGATGGATTTTATTAGAAGGATATTGTTATGATTTTAGTTTTATTTTTTATCTCTTTTTTAATAATTCCCAAGAGTTTTTTTCCTCCTTTATCATCAATTCTGAATATTGAGCTGGTTCTTTCATAGGTATATCCTCAAGGATTCCATGGTGTCTTTCCAGTGTAGCAATAGCTAAATTAAATCCTATTTTGTTGTATGAATATTTAGTATTTTTTTCCTCGTATGGCATGATAGCATTCTTTTAGAAAGTTACTTTGGTGAGGGTTTTAATATTTTTTTAATTTTTAGCAACATATATCTATTGCCTCCTTCTGAGAGCTCTACTGATTTGTGAATCAAAATTTCCATCTGCAAAAATTCATGTTGTATCTTCCCTGTTTTATCTGCTCAAGTGTCTGTTATTATTTATTATAATTTCTACCAGTTTCTGTGGCATAGACTATAGACCAAGTGATCTATGTAGATCTTCCTAAAGCCCTTTTTTACTATTGCCATTAAATCACTTTCTATTCTTTTGTTGTGCAAGAGTTATTAGTTAAGCTCTTTCATGACTGAGTTTCTTTATAACAGTTTCTTTTATAACTGTTAGATGGGAACCATTTATTCTTTCCATTGCACATTTTCTCAGATTTAACCTTCCAGAGAAGGGATTTCACTTGCAAACGTTTTAAAACTACTCTGTAGTGAACACAACTGCAAGGAATTTATTTGGGGTTTTTGTTCTTTGAATACCCCTTTTGCACCTCATCTGTTGGCAGAAACAGATTTTATGTAAGGTATTAAGAAAGGTTATTTATGGCTTTAAACAGCTGTTCCTCAAGATTTTCCTGGGCCTGCCTTATTCAACATTTTCTTTTTAAAAAATTAATAAAACATACACTTTTTTCCTGCTTTCTGTGTTTCAGTGTAACTTCCTCTTTTTGAATGGTGTCTTTTTACTTCACTTGGCTTGCTTTAAAAATCCTATTATTTTCTTGTTTTCACATGTGGCTATACATTTGTTTTGTGAGTTCTGAGTAGAAATGAATTACTGCAGGACAACTTTCAAGGTTCTTTCATTTAAAGGAACCATATTATGCATTTCTCCTGGAGATTTTTGCCCTCTTGCAAAGGATTTTCATCTGAAGTGGCAACCGAATTATGGCAGTTTACAACCCAGAATATTCAGGTAAATCAGAACTGTTTAGGGATCTCTTTAGTACCTCAGGCTGTAATTTGCTGTGTCTGCCAGACAAACTGCTGAGATGTTCCTCAAAATGATTGAGGCAGACAACTGGGGGTCAGGATTATTACAGCTATTCTAAGGAAAGGCTTTCCTGTTACTTGTAAGAGACGTGTGTCTCTGATAGCATATCTTCTAACAGTAGCCTCTTAAAACATTTTACCCTTAGCTGCTTCTTTTTAATTTCCTTTTTTCTCTGTTCCTTATTTTAAATAGGATTTTCTTCCTGAAATTTTATATTGCTGTAGTGGATTTTGTTGTTATTTTTTGAGTCCTGTAGAGAACTGAATTTACTTGTGTTATGTTCATTATTACAAAGTGGTTCTTTAATATGCACATATTAAAGTAGGTTTAGTTATCTTAGCACTAAAACAAAGTTGCTCCTTCTTCCGTAGGTTTTCTGCCTCTGAAGTCTTCCATTTTGCTTATCATAGTCACTGTTAGCATTTTAGTAGGATGGTGCATGGTATGATTCTAACACCATTCTCTTTCTTTTTAGGCATGGAATTAAAACCCATGGAGATTTTCATTACTTTTTAATTTTTACTTATTCCTGTTATGTATATATATTTTAATTTACAGCAACAATCCTTCATCTGTACATTCTGCTCTGATTATTATGAAGTACTCCCTACTTTTGCAATATACATCTTCTCCAGCTGCTGAACTTGTCTCATATGTTGTTTGTTTATTTTTAAATAAATGTTTCACTCCTCTTAGTCCTTAGTTTTTGTATTGAGGTGCTTATGCATTTGTCCCACCTGTTTAAGATACTCTATTCAAACAGCAGACTTGTTTTGACTGTTGAGGCAGTTCTTTGCTGTATTTGATACCTGAATTTTGTCAGCTTACATTCTTTTGATACAAAGTTCTCATGGTTTCACCCATAGTTGATGCATTTTTCTGGTCTGTGTACAGTTCTGTCCCTCTACCCTTAATATCTCTCAGACAGTATTTTTAAATCTGCTCCACCTTCTCTAGTTAGAACCATTTCTCCTTTGTAGGATCCCTCACATCTAAAGGATTCTTAAGCTAAACTTCTCTTAAAGACAGACCAGCCTCCAAAAAGAGCAAGTTTAATGTAATGTCTGACTTGCTAGCATCCTATTCAGATAGTTATTCCTTCAAACTAATACACTTCTGGGATTAGAAATTTGTCAGATTGAGCTCACAAAGTAGTTTTGCTTTTATGTTACGTATTGGCTGACACACTTCCTTGTCTTTTGGCTTGTCAAGATTCCTGCCTCCCACAATCTTGGGGATGCCTCTAACCTGGACGACCTACAAGACCTGGAAGCCCTCCCAGTAATACATTATAAAAAATATTTTTAATGGGTTTCAGAGTACGTCAGAATCTCAATTATCTAAAGAACATGGGAAGAACACTGAATAGGGCTTGATAATCGCGTTTACCAGTAACCAGAATGCCCTGCATGCCCATGGATCTGTGGAAATAATTAGTAATAGAAGCAATTTACCATTTAATTAATAAATGACAAGGGGCAAAACCTTGTCTGGGTTCACTGAATTTGGATAATTGAGGCTCCACTGTATTTTAAAATCTGAAATATTAACCATTATTCTGTGTGCTTGAGATAATAATCGTTTAAAAAGTGTGCACATAACAGGACCTAAGCCTAGTTGTATTATTTCTATAAAGGAAGAATTTCATAATGTCCTACATGCAGAGATTTGCTCTGCAAGAAAAGATCACATTTTTCTTAAAGTATCTGGACCCTGTGTCCTTAAATATATAGATCTATGTCATCTTTGAATCTGTAACTACATTCAGGAGCCAGTGAGGAATTTCAGAGGGCAATGAATAACCTCTCACCAAGATGAGTAAGAACTACTGCAGCAGAACATCTTCAGACTGGTTCTTATCTCGGCTGCCCACAAAGGAATTTAAGATTGATGGAGATAACTTAAATTTTATAATGAAATAAGAAAGACACTAGAATTGGTGCCTACCATAAATAGCCATTCAGAATATGCTGTAGGAGGTGGATTGTGGAAAGCTGGGATTGAAGACAGATATTCATGGCTTATAGTATATTCCAGTGGGTTTAACTACCATAAAACACTGGTTTGCTGCCTCTTCAAGTCCTTGAAAAAAGAGTTCCAGGCTTCTACCTTCCTGAGTTTTGCATGTCTGTCATGCCATCTCACACATTTAATAGTTCCCACCTCTGGCATTAAAGCAGTATGACTGAAGAATGAGGACTGAGCCTCTAAAAGATGACATCCTTAGCATCACTCCTGAGATGTCAAAAACTGTGATTCCCTTCTTCTCTCAGTCATGTTGTTTGTTGCATTCTATATTTTTGTCCCTCAAATCTCCTCTATTCAGCCATGGTTGTAAGGGATGCTGCAGAAGAAAATTGGTGTGGTCATAAATGAGACTCTGCATTTAAGTGTGAAAGCAGGGAGAATGGGAAGAGACTAATCTTCTTCAGAAGGGCTATCCACTGCTAGAAACCCGCTCCTGGAAGCAATCTATTCCTGTGCCCAGGAGGCTGACTGTAAATCAGCTTGGTTTGTACTATCCTTTTCAAATACACAGTGATCATCAGAGAATAGGCAGTCCTTGCAGAAGTGTGATTCCAGCCCCACACAGACGTTTCATTCATAAGAAATTGGAGAAATTAACAATAAAACCATGCTATGAAGTTCTAGGTGCCAGGGAGTTCTGCCTGTTGCTTCTGCAGAAGAGAGTAAAATTGTTCATTTCAGTCAAACTATTGCTGTGCTCACATAAAAAGTATCTCAGAATTTGGTGTGTATAGTTGTTTCTGCTCAAGGGATCCATTACCAGAAAAGTGGGGACATTGCATCAGAAGTGATGAGTTGGCACCATTCATGGTGGTAAGTGAAGCTTGGTTATGCAATGAGCCACATCCTGCTCTCCTGACTCTGTGAGTAGCTCTGTTGAAGTCAATAGTAATTACATCCATTAAAATCAGTGGAACTACTTGCATCAATAAGATAAGTAAGATTTGGCCCAAAGGTTGGTTGATATCAATGTTTTTAATCTCTCATTTTCATAAGTGCTAGGTTCATTCAAGCAATTTAAAGTGAGGTGAATAAAGAACATTCTGTGCTTTGAATAGTTTGGCATCACACACGGACGGAGCATGTGATTAATACCATATTGTTGGCTTTGTTCTTTGCTTTTCAGTTGTGACTGGTAATGTCCTTTTCGTAATTGCTGATATCCCCCCAAGCCTGTATAATCACTCTCTCCAGATTTTCTATGATGCCCTTAGATTTTTCCTGTACTCAATGTAATATGTTCCTGTATTCACCTACCCTCCCATCAGAACTGTTATGTGTTTCTGATGTGCTACTCTGACACGATCAGAGCTGACATGGAGCGATGTATTCACCTGACAATGTTTCCCAAACCAATATGTTATCGGTATTTTCTTGAGCGTAACCGTGGCACTCCTTTGTAGTTGTGCTTCTGGGAAAACCTGTGGAAGCACACTAGTTCAGTCAGTGGTGGTAGATAGGAAGTTGGGCTTCAATTTCAGACATTATAGTTCACTTGGCTGCCTAAAATAATAGAATTAGGGGATAAGCAATGAAAAATGGACAATCTTGTTGTCTTCATAGAACTGCAAGCATAGAATACCTGGAGCACGATAGTCTTGATACTTTCTACTGAGAACAGTCAATATATGATATTACTGTTAAAGCACAGCTGTGAGTTCTGCAGAAACGTGAATGAGGAATGGCATTGCTGAAGATTAAGCTCTAGTGCCAATGTTGGTGAAATGCCATTGTTAGCAATTCCACCCTCATTTTTTTATATTTTTTCAAGAAGTAATACATAGTATGTTTATTTCCCTCCTGCGAACTTCCTGACAGTATGTAACTTCCTGGATGGGCCTTTTTTATCACCAGGAAATTTCTTTTTTTTAAAAAAAAACCAGTAAGGACTGAAAGTTGTCTGTGATATTTAGCATGTGTCAATAAATGAATGGCTTACCACAATCAGAAAAGATTCGTTAATATGCCATTAAATCCTGCACTGGCTTCTCACAAGATAATTCCATTTTGTTGTGTTCTCACTGATGTGACATTGAGGACAGGTTCTGCTTTCAATGAAATGTGAGGTCATTTGACTGATATGAAAGGTTTTTTTACTGATTTAACAGCAGAATGCATAATTTATGATTACATGTTATAAAGGGAAAAATACTGTCAATATTATAATTGTTACATAGGTAACACTTGCATGTGTTCATAGGAGTAATCCATTCACTGGTTAAGTTCCTTCAGGAGATTCATATATTCCCCCCACATATATACTCCCTGGAGTTCCTTAAGGAAATTCACATAATCCCCCTACATATATATTCCCTAGTGTTCCTTAGGGTGGAATTTTCTTCAAAGTTTTGAAAATCTGAAGCCATACTCCCTACTGATGCTCTGGGAGTTTCTGGCCCACATGTCTCTGTGGGTACAATTTGCTCAGTTTTCCGAGTTGTTTGGAGATTATCTGCAGGTACTGTGCAGGAGGGGGAGATGAGATTTGGATCACCAGCTGAGGGATGAGAAGGATTGATCCTTGTGAAAGCAGAAGACTGTTACTCAGGTCTTTGCACAATGAAGTATTATGTGTGTTTACAGCTACTCCAAATAGCCTCCTTGCAAGTTTTTTCTTGCATTGTTTAGCCAGCTACACTTACATTGATGGCGCACTTTATAAACAACCCACAAGAGTTTATAGATGATTTATCAGCATTCTAAGAACATTTTTGAGATGGATAGTAAGTATTACATGTTTTGTAAGCACATCACAGATCTGGCTGGAGGTAATTATAAACATCAATTGGCTTCTTCCACTCAATCCTTTATAACAGCTAATAAGCATTTCTTGAAGCCTTTATTAATCATTTTCTAAACCTTCAGAAGGAACCTTCTTGAAAGTATGACCTACTGGCTATGTAAGAAATCTGTATGTTCTGAGTGGAGAGTAAAAGATGGACAGTCCAAATGCAAATGATTATTAAAATAGAATCAGACAATAACGATGAAAACTCCTTTTAAGTTGCGCTTCTGTCCAAGCATTTCTTCTAATCGGTTGTTGTAGAGCATTATCACATCTTTTAGCAATCACATCTGAAAAAATTCTCACTTGTAGATACTTAGATAAATCATAAGAAGGTAAATTACTTTTAATCCAGAGCAGCTGAAAATTCAGTAGGGCTGTGCTCTAGTAAAAGCTTTTAAAGATTGATATGTCTCAGAACACTGTCTTATATAATTAAATCTTTTAGACTAGTAGAATGGCCAAAGGATTCTGACTGTGTTATTATATTTACCATTTATTACTTCTGTGCATATTTCTGAGGACATGAGAGCACTGGAGGTCAAGACTAAGAGAGGAAACTGGCCTTTGCTAAATTTCTTTTCATTGCTTTGGCTTTTTTGACTGGTTTTAATTCTTAAGAATGTGGGTAGATCTAAATACATCTAACTGTGGCTCTCCTGATTTAGGTTTTCGAGTCATGGTGGTTGGGATTTGCCTGTCTTTCTGTCTTTGAAACTTGAATTAAATGATTACTGCTTCATCTCTTTCTGTGCTGCAATTGCTGTGTCTCTAGTTCTTAGTCACACCAAATAAGAAGAAATAATGGAAATACTTTTAAGACTTCTAGGAATTTTATCACTGTTTCATCTCAGCTTGTAAATAATGATACTTTTTGGAAACTGAATTTAGGGTAGCTGAGAGCTTGCATATTACTTTTAATGATGTAAATCAGTTGAGTCAGATCTGTTCCTTCACATGTTGGATTTGCAGAAGTATCTGTTAGCCTAGAAAAATGCATCTCGCTGAATGCGTACAGAGAATTTTTACTTCTTTCTTGGACATATTTACATCAGATGGATCAAAGAGTCTTTAGGCTTTGCTGAGACACAGAATGAAGATCTGATTTCCAAAGCAAGGTGTCATTCAGAGATAGGGAGATCTGATAGTGTATAGATGGTGGTGACCTGAGTCTCTATCAGTCTCCAGCAGCTATCATAAACAAAATATGTGGTGAAGCATGTGCCTTTTGCTGCTGCTGAAGGTATTATAAAAGCATACTGATAATTCTACTATCTGCTCTGTTAACCTGTACAGCCTGGAGTCAAACTTCATATTTCTGAGCAGGACCAAGGCAAATAAAGTCATAGGAAAATATTTTAATTTGTTTTGGTGTGGCTTCTAAATTCCTATCTGCAAAGATTTCACAGAACCACTGAGGTCTAGTCTAATCCTTCAGCTCAAAGCAGCTTCACCTGGAGCACATTGCTCAATGCTGTGTCGAGTTAGTTTTTGAGTATCTCCAAGGATGGAGATTCCACAGTCTTTCTGAGTAGCAATTCCGGTGTTTGAGTACCCTCAAGACCATTTTTTGTTCATGTTGAAGCAGAATTTCATATATTTCCACTCATGCCGATCCTCTTGTCCTTCCGTGGGAAAACACAGTCTTCTTTACTCCCCCACATCAGGTATTTGCTCAGGCTCCCCCTGAGCCTTCAGGAAAACTTTCTGAGATAATTACCAACAAAAATCTTACTCAACAGCTTTTAGTGCTTACAGCAGGGAGTAGGATGCTTTCCTTCCATTGTGTTAGGAGACAAATAATTTGCAACAGTTCTGCAGGAAATTGGGGATGATCAATTTAAGTTAAAAGGGATAGGATGAAGACAGTCAGTTCCTTAAGTTTTTGTCAGCATTTGTTGAGCTATTTCATTATTTTGGCCAAGATGATCTACAGAGTTAAACAATTTTTTTTTCTTTTTCTTTTCCTCTGTTTCTCAAGAACTTTTTTCTGCTGGCTTCTAAAGAGGAATAAGGCTGTTTTCTGTGTTCAGAGAACCACAGAGTGTTTAAGAGTTGTGAAGAACTAGGAGCTCCTGAAAAGATATATCAAACACAAAGCTAAAGCCCTGGAACACTGCCTTTTGGGAAATCTCTTTATAATGTTTTAAAATTCATCACTTGGTATCACAGTTTCAAGAGTGTATTTTCTTCTTAAGTCATTTATGTTACTTGGGGGTGCTTTAAAAAAGAAAAAAGCAAGAAAACCCATACATCATGCTAAGCTAGGCATTCCTGCACTGTTCAAATTTTAGTGCATCTCCATTGTTTCTGTTACTGACTCTTGTAAGTGACACTTTCAGTCTTTGGTTACAGTTGTGGGTAAAATAGTTGGGATAGTTGTGGAATTATGTTTTTTGAAGAGCCCACTGTTTACCCTGTTTCCATATTTTAAGTGTTGCTGGCCAGCTGAAAGCATCTAGTGCATAAAGAGATGATGACGGTGCCGAGTTGCACCTGTGTATCTGAGGCTTGAGACTTCTGTTTGTTAGGAAGCAGCATTGATCAGTGCTTCCTCAACAGGTTTCAGCCCATTTTATGCAGAGCTGCTGAACAGACGTGGTTGCTTTACAGTATCCATGTAATTCTTCAAATTTGTCTCACTGAACTCACTGGAGGAATTCTCTTTTATAATTTCTCATTACTGTTTGTCTGTTGAGAAATTGGACAAATATTTTCTTCTAATACATAAATGCTTATTGTTGGTCCCTGAAATTCTGATTCAACACATTAGTGCATGGCCCATGTAATTTATTTACTTTTAAGCTGACATATTTTGGGCAGTTTCAGCTTTTTTGAGTTTATTCAGGAATGTGAACATTGGAATGGACAGCTGGTCTCTACCATTTTGTCTTAGAAGGTCTCAGACATCTACTAAGGCCCAATATGTGCATAAATTTTAGCTAATATAATTGCTCTATCTGAAAGGATTGATATTTTTACTAAAGTAATTAACCAAATCAACTTAATGTATGTATATAGTTATACTAATGTAGGATTGAGTTATAAACCCATAGAGCTGCATCAGTATAAAATGACATAAGTCCTTTTTTGAGGGAAGGATAGAGCTTAAATTTGTATATTTTAATTTATTTGGAAATAAAGTGTTACTTTAACTAATTTCAATTTTAACATAAAAGCTGGTCCAAGTAATAATATGGTGTGTTTAAGATCCTAGCTATCAGTTAGCAAATCTAATAGAAGGATTCCTAAGGAGGGATGGATGTATGTCAGATGTTAAATTCATTCAAGCAATATAAAATGTAGTAGACATTTGTCTCAGCCTATATTTTTTCAGTGCAATGTATACAGAGAGAAGGGTACGTTTCTTGAACTCCAGTAATATTCACTCTCTTTGTCATAAGAAAGGAGAGAGTTTGCATTAAACAGGTTCCTTTTATGTGCTACCTACAAAATTTCAAAGAATGCTGAACAAATGAGGTAGGAGTTTGTGCATTTGTGCATCAAAGAAGTGCTTGAATACTTTCTTATATGTATAAAGGTGCATTGTAGGGCACCCTCAAAGAGAAACTATATTCTGTAATCAATCTGCCCCCACGTGAATAATTAAATAATGTTTTTCAATTTAGAAATGCTCTTAAACACACTAAAACTATAAAATACCCTGCTGAGAAAAAAATTAATGGACTAGTTGCTAAATGGTCGCTGCTAAAGATATCATAAATGTGGAGTCATTACAGTAATCACAAACTGTCCTTTTTTGCAGTATGTTAGTATTTTCATAACAGATCCTACCAGCCTGATGGTGCTCAGATAATGCAGGAGTTAACATAAAATCCTTTCTCTTTTCTTTCAAATTGGTATTCTGTTTGTAGATGGCAAAACGGCAAAACTTTTCAAGTAGAGTGGATCCCCTGTTACTACGTAAGTTGAGCTGGGCAGTTAAAAAAAACAGTAAATTAAGAGGATGGAATTACATTTTTTAAAATTTTTGAGATGGTTGTGTCAGCCATTGGGGTAAGAATAACTTTTTACAGTGAGGAAAGCATGAACAGAGTTTTGTTCAGTACCTACAGTTCAGTGTAATGACTGAGAAATGTGAGTATTAGGATTAAAAGAAATTAAAAGAAAATCTATGTGAAAAGTATATATTATATTTAAATACCATCTTGTCTGTAGATTTTCTGAAAACTCTTTCAAATGGACTGCTTAATACCAGATAAGCATAAAATTACTATAGGAGCTGTTCTTCAGTGTGATCAAGTGAATGAAAGAATTATCCAAAAGTCTTTGATTTTGTAGTAGTATTTCTGGTTTAGTTATCAAACATGGTCTTGACATAAAAAGTCTTCTTAAGGGTTTGGGGTTTTTTTTCTAATTTTGAGTTAAAGAACTTTTTGGGGGTTTTTAAATACATCCTAATGATTATTTGTTTATTCATCAAGTTAGTAGTTAATGTACTTATTACCTGGTTTTCAGAGGAGACTGGATTTTTATAATTAAGCATAGTTTTTGACTCCTGAAATGCCAGGATGTTTGTGATGCCCTATTTGAAGTTTTGCAGGCTGTAAAAAGGTTTATGAGTAAGACTGTCTTCTTCAGCTGCCCTTGATACCCAGGGGTTTCTCTGTATCTTGTTTTCTTCAGCCTATATACCCAGTAGTTTTTTTTGCTTAGGGATTCCTGCCCCTTTCAGAAGAGTCCAGAGGTCATGCATTAAATCAGCAGTTCGTTTTCACTGCCTTATGAACAACTGGAAAGCCAAAACTGCAGCTTCTGCAATGAGGTGGACAGAAAGAAATCCCCACTGATTTCTTGCCTGGCTTTGCTCTCATATTGTGGAAACTCCTCCTCCTCCTTGGGGATGGTAGGATGCGAATGAATCAAGTATGGAATTAAGATTGTTCAGCAGAAAACATGCTGTGGTCTGCTTTGATAACTGGCCTGATGGAAGCTTTATCACATTATGGCAATGCAGAGATCTTTACTGTCACATACTCCACTTCCATCATCTCCCTTGGCAGTTCTCATGGTCTTAACAGAAGCCTCACCAGCAAGAAAAAAGACATAGTTCCAGTCTAAGTACTAGCACAGAATACCCGCAACTCTGTCTGGTGATACAGGGAAGTGTGGCATGATGGTTTCTCCTCATGTGAAGATGAATACACCCGTTTATTCTCCATTAATTTGGAAAAATGTTTATTTTTAAGGCCTAGGGAATGTTTGGTCTTAAAATTGCCAGATCGACCTGGATCTGGGGTTGTACCTTCTTCCTTCCCTCTCGGGAATACTCTCCTGAACTGGCATAGGGTGGCCTAACTCCTGCTTTTTAATGACTAGCCTGAGGAAAAACTCTTAGTGGTACCAACAGGGAATCCATCTACTGACAGGATGGCAGTGATTTCATAACTGTGCCAACTATGCTTACATGGAAAAAAAAACTCCCAGCAAAATAACAGCATAAATTGCTACTGCTTGCAAAGCTACAACAGCAGAGTAATGTAAAGGAAACTAATTGTATACAATCCTCTTGACTAGGCAGCCTGCTGAATAATAAACCTTCCCAAAGCCAGCAAGGCATATTCATGCAATAGCTGATGATTTTCTTTGTGCATGCCTTGGTTTATATTGTGTACACTGCATATGTTTATATTTATACAAATCTTGCTGCGGAACAGAAGCCTGCTGTAAGCACCCATATTCTGGGTATGCCCGTATGCGTGTTTGTGTGTGTCTGTGTATTTGTGTGCATGCACACATGTGTATGTATATATGTCTGTGTGTACGAGAAGCAGATGCACTGTAGGCAGATAAAGCAGATAAATATAGATTCAGATAGAAGCAAAAGCCTATAAATATAGACACTATATAGAGTGAAGGCAGGCAGATCAGCACAGTTTTGCTATTACTCGCCTTCCGTATAATAAAAGAGTAGCTGACGCTGAAATGACTAAGGGGATGACACTGTTGGCTCTCAGCAAACGAAGTAAAAAGGTAAGAAAACTTCTTTCCAATATGAGCAGCACTTGTGATAGATTTACTGTCTCTAACCATTTGCTTAATACAAGTCGTTGTGTAGTTTCTTCTGAAGTCAAAGCATAAAATTTGTGATTTTACCTTAAAATAGGTATATAAAATAAAAATCCTGACCCACAGTCTGAAAAAGTGCTACCTCTGGTTTCTGTTTTACAACAAGCTTCACGCACTGTGCTTGTCAACTTTCTGCTTCTGCTATACAACAAATCTTCTTTGCTTCAGGTCCTACGGTCTCTCCAGATGAACTTGGGTGGTAGAGTATTGAGGAAAGTGTTTAAGTGCAAAATTCACTTTCAGAAATAATGCTGAGTGTGTACACATATATGTGTGTTTTAGCCTTCTCTTTGTAAATCTCCGATGCCTGTTTTAACACTCATCTTTCTCTCTGTTGTAGCAATATAGCTTTGGCTAATCCGTAGCTGTAATATAGGTAGTTAAAATCAAAAAGGTTTTAACCTTACTAGAGATAAAGTAAACTCTACAGCTATTCAGAAGGGCATGAAAAGTCATTCTTTTCTTATTCTATAGCGTTTTGATGAGGATGTTCGGATAAATCAAGGTTGCTGGAAAATGCCTGAAACTTGTCAATGCTGTGTTTTATTTTACTTTGTATAATACAGGTAGTATTGAGGAGTTTACCTCAGCAAGAGGCTGGCAGCTGAGAGTTTGGCATCCTATTTCCAGCTTGACCACTTGCTTAGAGTGAGATCTTGCACAAATCATTTAAAGTCTATGAACTTATTTTCCCATTTGTGAGTCTAATTAATGGTAAATATGTCACAGAGTTGGGTAATTGAATAGTACCTTCTTTGGTTAATCAGTGTCATAATTCCACTGGAACTACTCACAGGGCAGGGTGCTCAATAAGAGTGTATCTCTTTGTACAAAGTGCTCTGCCCGTCCTGAGGAAAAACGACGAGATAACAGTAGAAAATACTGCTGCTGCTGCTTTGTGTTGTGTTACAAGCAATTCACTTGTTTTTAATTTATTTGTGTTCAAAATATGCCATTAGCTGATGAGTACTGTCAAGTTTTGGTATTCTGAGGAACTTGCAGCAAAGCAGAAGAAAGGCAAACACCAGCATGTGTATATTCATATTCAGACCAGCCATACTCAATATGACAAAACAGAACCAAAGACAGAAAATTAAAATGTCAAGTGGTGAAAGGTTTACTGTGGTATTTAGCTCATGTAATGCAGGTTTTCCTAAAGTGTCTAGTCTAAAATAACTTTTCTCCACAGAAAAAACAGAGAAAAAGGCAACTCAAAACATACGGGTTTTGCTCCTGAACCAATTACTTGGTTTGGTGCAAGCCGTTTTCACTCAGCTTTCTTATTTCAATACCTGAAAATAAGCTCTGCCAGGTATATTTTAACATACTCAGTTTACACCACAGTTTCCTATCACCTAGGTGCTTCCTGAAATTTTGATTTTTGAGCCACATGAAGTGCCCTGTGAAGGTACCTGTTTTTACTGTATCTATTGAGACACTTGAATTAAACTCAAAGAGGAGTTTGAAGTCATGTGTATATGAACAATAAGACCCTGTGGGAAATCCGTAACTGATACAGGAGGTGTTGGCACTTCCTCTTGTCCCTGACCTAGTGATAAAGCTTTATGAAACAGGGACCTGCAGACTTGGTTGAGGTGCTGCAGCTCGTGGTGGCTTTGGCAGCAGCAGCTCCAGCCTCTGAGCTGGGGGATGCTCTCAGCTCTGGGCACAGCTCTCACACCTCACAGTGCCCTCTGCACTTTAGGGATGTCTCAGGTGTGTGATCTACCCACTGTCTGAATATCCTCAAGTTATTCAGGCTCCCTCAGGATGAAACCTGTGTGTTTTAAGAGTGGTATTTGAGAGGAATAAGGTGATTTAATGTGATAAATTACAGTACTTCAAAAATTAACTGGCCTATCCTGTCAATTCTTCTGAATCCCTCCTAGTCTTTTCCTGCGTCTGCTGCACAGTATGGAAGTCACACTTGCTTCAAAACAAGATGTTGCTTTTAGGGAGCAAAACAGATATTAAGGTTTGTTGGACGGGGATTATTCTGATCCAACAATTACTTTAGAAATATGGTCGTTTCAAGATCTCATAGGGAATATCTGGAAGGAAATTATGCAATCCCAGAAAGCATTTATTGTGAATTCTGAATTTTGTTTTCTGCTTCCTCTCCCTAATTCTGATAAATTAGTAATTCCTCACCAGATTAAATTATAACATTAGATTGCTTTTGCAGCAGGGGAAATACATGTTTAAAGAAAAAAAAATTGCTCTTGATCTAAAACCACGCATGTGTTGATTTCAGTCTGGATCAGATCTTTGCAGATGAGTTATAATCTTGAAAACTGATGTTTATTGTGGAAACACTGACATAACCTCTATTTTTTTGGTTCTGGCAGACATGGCAAAAATATCCAGAGACCGTTTTTTCTGACTGAGTTCTTTGCTAGTCTCCTTGGACTTTGCTTTCTGAGTCTTTGCCAATTTTACTGCCATTCATTTTGACTAAAACCGTCTTGGAAATATATCAGTCTGTAGGAACCATTAGGAAATAACACCATTACACATGTTTAATAGGTTAGCTGAGGGGTGGGGAAAGTTTAGCAACTTCTGCTGTGTCATGGTCATTCCAAAACATTGGAGTCCAAAAGGTTCATGTGAAAGAGAAGTCGGTAGGAGAAAAGTGAAGGTAAATTGCCAAGAAAAGCATACTTGTTGTGAATTACTTTTACTGCAAGTACAGTCATGTTGCACAAGGTCTGCAAAGGTTTATTGATTCTTTAACTAGCAGGAACAGTTGGCAAGCATCTCTAGTATATTTAGGTTTTGTCTCTATCATTTTAGTATTTTTTTATTATTCATTTTGCCATTAAAAGCCCATGGCAACCTAGCACTGTGCTTATCTCCTGCTACAGTCATTAAAAAGACAGAATCTGTATTGAGAAACATTAAGCTTACATGCAAAATCATGAAATCCTAGAGTAATAACTTGTTTATAACCTTAGTTTCTCCCTTATGATAGTCTTTAATAAGAAGTCACATCGTTTTTCTACAAATACAGAGCTATAGAAACTTTGATAAATGCAAATGGCATCTGCTATTAATGTGTTTCGCTAATCAAAACCCAAAAAATCTATCCAAGCCAGCTGTCTAACAGTGAAAAATAATGTTACTTTATGTAGTTTAATGTTACAATGTAGTTATGTTCTCTTGTAGGGAGAACATCTATCAGAGACATTAAAGAATGTAATAATACAGTTAAATACAAATACAAGGGTTTTTAGCACACGCACAGGGGTTCTTTTAGGATTTTCTGACCTAAATGTGTATCCAAGATGGTATTCGTAAAAGGTCTGGTAGGATTTTGTAGGTGTGTGGACTTTTAAGGACTTCAGTATTTTCATCATAGTAGAAAGCTTTTTCTTGAAACATAAATCTAGCCAGTATTGACTTTATAAGCTATGAGTCCATTCATATTTTCTGTTGTTTTCTGTGCTTTTTCTATAGATAGTTTAAGTTCTCTCCTTTTTCCCTTTCTCTTAAATCTCTGCATGTTTTTTCCTCATTCTCTATGTGCAAAACAGATGAACTTTTGTTTATTCAAGTTTTCAGGAAATTTAGGATTAGGAACAGAAAATGTACGTAGTGAGGTTTCCAACATTTTGAATGATTGAAGGCAAGTGGGTTATAATGGAAATTTTTGTCAGCTTCGCTTGATAGCCCTCAAGAACAGAATATACCAGATCTGAACTCCCTTATTTGTATGCTCATATTTTTAGGTGTTTCAGATCTCTGTTTTAACCTGCTATGTAAAGTCCACAGCTAGTTGCTTATAATTTGACATGCTAACAAGTGCTTAAAAATAGGTCTTCTCGGGACGATGATAAGTCAAGCACAGCAGCATTGGAGCTGCCCTTACCAATATCTGAGCTTGGTTTCCCTTAGCTGTTACTGCTTTAGTTTCTTTCTGTGTCTATTTTATATAACATCTTGTAAAGTATTTTATGCTTGTAAGCTGCATCCCATAAGATGAGGATATCCTAAACATCCAGCCTAACTTTAAGTGTATAGATGGTGCTGAAAAATATGTTCTTTTTCACATGCAGTCTTGTCAGAAGAGTGCTGGTTTTCATTGTTAAATGCGCTGGTCCCCTGCTTCAGCCTTCACAAAACATTCACCTTGCATAGCATCACTCAAAGTTTGCTTGTGGAGCATTGTTTCTACTGACTGCATGACAGGGAAGTAGAGTTTGACTTCTGGGTCTCATTTGTTTCCCCCTGCATTCCCCTGGTGAGCAAAGGAAATATGCCTGAGCATGTTTTGAGTTGGCCCCATCTGTATGAGTAAGTGCTTAATTCAGGTTGCATGACTCGGTCCCTCTTAATGAAGACCGTATTCTTTTCCTTTAAGGGTCTGTTTCATTTTAAGACAAATCAGACTAGTTAGGCTGCACATGACTTTTTGTGTAAAACTTTTCTGGGTAATTTCAATGCAATTCCAGTTATGTGCAAACAAAATGAATAAGCATGTGCAAGACAGTGAATGAATGTTTTCCTAACAGCCTGACAGAGATCCTGACTGCACGCTGCCTGGTAGTACCATAGTTAATGTTACTAGATGTGCGCCTGGGTAAAAGAAAAAAAAATAAATAGAATAGTCAGAAACATTACGTATCTGTGTGATTTCCTTAAAATAGGGTTTGTCTTTCTTATAACATGGAGTTTTTTGTTTGCTCACTGTGCTATTTTAGGACCTGTAAAAATGTCTGATGTTAGATCTGTGAAGTAAAAACATGTTGTCCATTAAACACAATTTAAAGAAAGTAATATAGAGAGTGTGGGTCTTCCAGTAAAGGTAGTGCAAAAGAAGTTTTAAGAGCATTGGTACTTGATTTTTTTTTTTTTTTTTTAAATCACAATCAGTTTCATTTCTGGTGTGAGGCTCAGTGTCTGCTGTGGTGTGTAACAAACTCCCTTTTAGTCTTCAGTCTTTCAGCATCCTTTAGAAACTATGTTAACATGCTTTGGGATCCCGCTGACTTTGTTAGAGAAATCCCCAACCTAATATGAATAAGTAAATGGATGCCCAGAAGTCCAGTGTTGTGCCAGCCTGGTGGTGCTCCCTTGCTTTGTAGGACCTAGTGTCAAGTGGGAGCAGGCAGAATGTGGACAGCCATGTCTCACCTTGGAGGCAAGGGATTCAGCAATGTGACGGGCATTCACCTGTGGGAACGAGAGGATTCCCCCTCACAGACTCAAAATTATCCTCATTAGTGAGCCAGAGGCCTGTCTGTCTAAACTGATGACTCCGGGTGTGTGGAAAAGAGAGAATAACATGAATATTTTGGCGGGCTTAATAAGTGAGCAAAATAGGTTGACCTTCCCTTGTTTCCGGTTTCTAATTCTCATATTTCCATGTCACCCAATCATCTCAAAAAATTCAAGGCTTTGTATTGCATACTGTGCATAGTGTCTATGATTTCTGTGCTCCTGCAAGCCTAAAGAAATTAGTAAAAAGTTCATGTGTAGTATTACTAAAAAAAGAATTGTCTTTGTAACCTTAATGACCCTCATGGTCAGTAAGAGTTTGCTAGGTATCTTTATACCAAGCACAAGAAGTGTCACAATGGCATTAATTGGTAGGGTTTTGTGGTTTCTAATAGGATTTGGGCACGGGTGTGTGGAGGGAAACCTTACTTTTGGACAGAGGGGTTTGTGGGTTTTGTTAAGCATCCCCTCTTCTACCAAAGGGCATAAAAACAAAAAGGTTGGGAAAATTGCATTTACTTCAGGAAGGCACAGTTCTGTTTTTGCATGCTTTGCTTCCCTCTCTCCACGGCACATTGCCTTAAATCCACGTCCCTCTCACCTCTCTGCATCTCCTTGCGTGTATTTCTCCCTCGAAGCTCTGAATTGAATGTGAGGAGTAGTGTAAATCAATAGTAAATGCTCGCCGCCCACTCTGTGCTCGGTTACGCAATAGCACATACCGTGTACACAGAGACAAAAAGGGAAAAAGCACACACAGGCTTTACATTCAAAAGCTCTTGCATAATTTTGTTTTTCTACAGCCAAAAAAAAAAAAAAAAAGAAAAGGGAAATAACAGATGGGGGAGACTTGCAGGGTTTTTTTCCCTTTTCTCAGACTGTACAGAGGAGAGCTTGTTTAACGTCCATGGTCATTTCTAATTGCCCCGTGCTGCAGATAAGCAAGGCAGGCTTGCTTTTGCTTGAAAATAAGACTTTTTTTCCAGCTTCCATGATGTGGTGCACTTCTCAGGTAATACAAGACAATCTGTTATGAAGTGTTTAAGGCTGAATTGGTTATTTGTTTAGTCGTAATGAAAACAGAAAAAGGAACACCTCACTTCAACTATTCGATACGTGTTGCAAAGTGAAAGAGGGACGAAGAGTAAGTGAAGTTGGATTGAATTCTCTGACGTTAGTTTGAGATTTTTTTTTTTTAATCTTTTTTCCTTTCTGAAAAGCAAAATATCTCTCAATGTAATATTTATGTAAAAAGCCAGTTATGTAACTCTCGCCTGCCTTTCGCTTTTGTTACCTCTCTGGACTGTACAGCTCTACTGTTTTTCCTGACGACAGATTGTATTAAAACCTGCAAATCCTGATGAAAGGAAAGAACAACAGGGTGCCCACAGCACAGACTTTAATTTTGAGCCTTTTTAAGGCCTTCAGGCTGGAAGACAATGGATCTATTTAAGATCTGGATTTGGCTGGAGGAATTCTTATTGAGTATTTTCTTGTCACAGTGTGCTCTGGAACATCCCTGGCTTCTGCACAGTGTTTCTGCCTCTCTCCTCCTCTCTCTTCTACCCCTCCCTCCAACTTTTGGATGTATACAATGAAAGCCTTTTCCCTTTCCTCTCCTGACCTTGATGCAAGTGTCAGGTCAGTCTCTGTATAACAGCAGCAAGTGCAGAAGAACAGAGAAATTTTAAGTTGTGCTGAACTTTATTTATTCATTTCTATTTTAAGTGATTGCTGTCCATAAAGATCCAGAGATTCTTCTAATTAGGATTGGTTGGGATATTTTAATTTATTTCTGTCAAATGCAAGAAAAAAAATACATGTAGGGCTTCTAAAATAATAATTCAAAAAAAAAAAAAAAAAGAAGGATTCTTAGGCTTGAAGAAAGGGAAGAAATGGGTCAGTAATAAAGAAAAGTTCATACTTTTTTTTCTGTTCATATTACAAGAGGAAATTATTCCTGTAGCTATTGCAACCAATTTATTCCTGGTTGTATCCTCCGAGGATCTGACCTGTTTGTGGTTGCGAGCATTGTGTCAGGGTTTGTTTTCTTTTGCCCTTTACAAATCGTACTTGTCTGCGTGCACATTCTTGGACAGATTCTTCCCCAGTGTAATGCTACTAATTCTGTTGATATGATGTCAGGAGTCTATTAGGTCAGTTATAAAGTTATAGGGCTCGATCCTCAGTTATTTTAAAGTGTTTTTCTGGCATTAGAAAAGAACCATAAAATGAGTCTGCATGTGAATTATGCCCACTTCAGGCATAATAGAAAAAAATTTGAAGCTGACATCTTTCAACAGTGATCCCTGAGACAAACTTTAAATGAAACAGGGTTTTGTGAAAACAGGAAGTGGAACATTTTAAGCTCTGTAAGTATGTTTTAAGCTGTGTAAGTATATTTCACCAAACTGCTGGGGACTACACGTATATTCAAAAATGTATTGGAACACCTGGATTCTGAAACCAGCCCTTGCTTTGGCTCTGGGCAATGAAAACTTCTTCTGCCTCCATTTGTGTCTCAGTACAGAATCACTTAGGGATTATACTGGCAGATACTGCTTTATTGTGCCCCGCAGAAATATTCTAAATCTATTTTATTAATGTTTATGAAATCAATTTAGATACATAGGGAGAAGGCATTGAAATAATTTGTAGAGGTTAAAAAATTATTTAAATTTCAGGCCGGTGTTGCCACAAAGACCAAACTGTGGACACCAAACATATACAAGATATAATAACCCTATATAATGTGATGATAATATATAAATGGAAATAACCTTGGCCATCAGATGATTAAATTCTGGAAGACTATCCTATAGGAATTATAGGGCCTGAAAACCTATGCAATTGTAATTGTGGCTGAATCAACATATCAATAGCAGTTTATAACATAGTTGCATGCAGTGGAGGAGAGTAACCTCCTTAAAATCCATTATCCTGGTGTCCCTCATAGCTGTCAGCCCTTTATAAAATGCTTGGAAGATGTAAATGGTGTAACTTTACAGAGAACATGCTCAGTAATGAGTCCAGTGTTTGACTTAATCAAAAGAGTGATCATTTGTCTTTGAGTGAAAATTACTTTCTGCTTGTCTTTTCAGAGTCTTAGTCTGTAAGTTTTTTGTCGGCACTGATTGCAATGGGAGACTTATTTGGAATAGGTGTACAAAACCTGACAACTTTTAATGGCAGACAAGCAATTTTCCCTCTTAAAGGCATCTGCCTGCTTTTCAGTTTCTGAGACATTTCTCTGCGTGTCACTGGGTTACCCCTAACTTCCCAAGTCATCAGTCCCCAGCTTTGCTTTGTATGCTTGGCTGGACTGGTATCAAGACACTAACCTTCCTTAATGGTCAAACAAACATTTAATTATTTCCTGAGTATTTTCTGATTTAAAAAGGGAAAAACCCTTGTAAATGCCTGCTGCTAAAACTCTGGTTATATATGCACGGTTGAACAGCAACCAGAACGAGGGAATTTTGTGTGTTCTGCAGAATGGAAATCTAATTTTAATTTATGGAGGAGAGGGTGATTTGACTTGACCAGATGCTAGACATGCAACCTGTGAAACTTCTGTCTGCCTAAATTCATAGGCAAAATAGGCAAAAGGGATGGTTTGAACAGTTTCTGAAATGAGATGTTAATATTCAGTTTTAATGAATAAGTCTTCACTTCACAACTTAAAAAGACTCTGCTATTTTATTTTTAAACATAAGCTGTTTGAGTCCTGTCTCTGTGAAGATCTGTGCCTTAGTTTTCTTAAATTCAAGTTTGTTATTTTAGAGAAAAGGTTAAATACGAACCCTAAAGATTTAAAAACAACAACAGAAATGAAGAGAGCTCTACATTAATTTTTATTTTAAAATTTCATTATTTCTCTTCCCTAACACATAGTTGGAGTTGGATATATTTGAAAAATAGCTGGCTAAATTATTTTGCTGTATCCAGCAATGTGCTGAATTAGCTATGGTAGGCTTTTTATCTAGCAATTATTCTGCAAGGTTTCCTCCCTCCCTCCCTCCCTTCCTCAGAACAGTCATTTTTGCAACTCTCACACTTTGGTTGAAGTTTATGACAATTTTGTGTCCTTCACTATCAGTAATTCATTGCTAGTGCCTTCAGTAGTTTCACTGGTCTTTTTGCCTTGCAGAAGTCCCTAGGAAATGATGCAAGAAGCAATGTTTTTGGAGTAATTATAACAAAAGTATCAGGCCTAGCTGCACTGGGTGTTCCTGCAGTCCACCTTTTCAAAGCTATTACCTTGCACATTCACAGCAAACAAAGCAGCTGGTTCATTTCTCCCGGAGAGAACCTGCGTATCCTTGCCCCTGCTGTTTAACCCAGTGTGTGCGGGTGGGCCGTGACACCTGCAGGGAAGGGTCACTGAGGGCCAGCGGTGCGGAGGAGCTGTGGGGATGTGTGCAGTGCTTCGAGCAGGGCCGACACCTGGCTGCTCCTTGCTTTTGCCTCTGTACCGTGGTTAATGTTTTCCTGTTGTCACTGAGCGGAGCAAGGGCTCTGTTTGGGCTGAGTGCCTCCGTCAGTGTGAGCCCCACGAGAGGATGTTCCGTGCTGTCCGTCAGAACCCCGGTGGGGAAGGAGCACATCCTCGTTTGCTCATGGGTTTGTTCCCTGGGTGTCTGCTCTTGTCACTGCCAGCTACTGAATGCTGGTAGCTGGGGTGGGAAGGACGTTTAAGCTCTCTTCACCTTGTTGATGCAGAGGCTTAAAAACAACTCTTTAAGAAGTGACCTTTAATATCTGTAGTAGAAGAGAGCAGGGAACTGAACTTGGTGATCCGGAAAGTGTGCTCCAGGGTAAAATCTTGTAAAAAACCCTAACTATTTCAGTTAGTTTGGTTTCTGTGGGGATGTGATTTGAGGTATTACTTCATAATTTCAACTGAAGAAACCTCTGACTTGTGTGACTTTTCGGACGCGTGATGAAACTCACCCCTTTAGGGAAGTTCTTGCGGACACAAGATACAAAGAGAGTTTGCCTGTGTAAGCAGCAGAAAGGATTGCTCACTCCCGAGTTTGTGCTGATTTATGTGTGGCTGGTTGCAGCAGAATAGATGGACTCGCTGCTTTGTATGTACTGTGAACAAGAGAAAAATACACTCAGTTGATAACATTTTAAATCAAAATAAATAATAACGCTCTTCGTCATGGAAGGACTGTGGAAAGATATTAACAGAAAAGAGTGCAGAAAGCGTCTGAAACCACCTTTGTCCATAGTTTCCTCTACATACATTTCTTAATTTGTTTTTCTACTCACATTTTTTATTAAATATCCTGGTTGCCTTCGGCCCCTTACACCACCGGAACAAAAAAAATGACAAAGTTTCAATCCCGTCTTCTAGGTTCCATCTAAATATACATTCCTGATTAAAAAGTGTCAGTCACCGCTGAGGCTGGAAATGGCCTGTTCTGCTTTGAGGAAGGGGGAGGCAGATCACTAATGGTTGCTCAGGCTGTCGTGTTTCTGAGAATCAGCTGTTTTTTCTTTATACTGCAAAGATTAAACAAAGAATGTTAAACATTTCCCAATTTAGCATTTATAATGGAAAGCGGCTGTAGGGCCACAGCTTGCTGCTGCAAGGGCAGGCGTTCATATGAGGAGTCGCTTAAAAAGGCTTTTATTTTCTTTGAAGGCCTATCCATTCTCCCAGCCCAGCCGCTGTGCTTTGCAATCAGGTGGAGGCAGCTTTAAATTTTTACTTTCATTTAAGTAGGAGCTAATTTACTTTTGGAAATGAAAGTTAAAGCATCTCAGCCATCTGCAAAGTGGAGGAGGAGGCAGTGGGTTTCTTTAACTTTTCAAATCTCTACAATTCTTTTTCACACCAACAGGCACACAAAAATTATCTTTCAGAGCTCCTATTAGTAATAATATGTAGTATTAATGATCTAATTTCTTAGCTTCAACTCTTTATGTCAGTTTCTAAAATACACCTGTTGGGTAAGTTTAGTCACCTTTCTACTTGCATCCAGCTCAGGAGTTTAGAAATAAAAAGTTATAGTCTTGAGTGCAACAAAACCACATTTTTTGACCTCCAGACAGCATAACTTTATCTGTAGCATTTAATTAGGGATAAAGTGGAGCACTGTAACTTTCTGTTTGTCATAGTAAAGGCAAAGGACACTTAAGGGTTACTGGTAAATAAAAAGAAAAAAAAAAAAAAAGGAGGGGTGACGTTTTTGTATCCCGTCATTGCATATACTTTTATCATGTACTTTTATCAGCCTTTCTTATTTTTCAGTTTTACTTGAAGAGTTCGTAGTGGAGACAAATAAATTGTTCCATCTTTCTTAGTTAAGAATTTCAGTTTTATGCTAATATGTATTTTATTTCCTGTCGGAGTGAAATAAGTGTTAATACAGTTAGTTGGGGTTTTTTTAACAGAGCAGCTAAAAATGTCCTTTGCCTGCCTCTCCATTGGCGAGTTTTCAGAAATGCAGTAGTTCTCTGTCATCTCATGGGGACAAGATCTAAACTTCTTATATAATTCAAACGTTTTCAGAAAAAAATATTTCTGGTTTCTTGTATAAATTGTAAGCACCGTAAAGAAATCAGATATCCATTTTCTGCCTTCTCCAGCCTGCCTGCAAGTAGGTTTCATCTAAACAAATAGCCTTGTACTCAGCTGTCACAAACACTTGTGTATTACTTAGATGTCTCCATGAGTAATTTCATTTGCCTCCTTCAGTAGCTTAATTATGTTTGTAGATGCTTGCCCACCTTTTTGTTTCTTAAGGCAAGCTTTTTACATTTTGTTTTTTAAACACAAAGTTTGAGTATAAAAAGTATTTCAATCTTCTTGTGATTGCATTTCTTACAGAATGTTGGAATTTTTGGACTGTGCATCTCTTTAGGCACGTGGAGAAAGACAGGACTGGGATCATGTAAGTCATGAAACTGAGGGTGAATAATCCATACTTTGTTCTTTCACCATTTTTACAATTTATACCCAGATGCAAGTAATAAACCAATAATAAGAAGAAAAAACTAGTTAGCTTTTATTTTTAAAGTGATTAATGAAAAGCAAAGTTCAAATGAGGCCGCAAATCCTGGTGGTGCACAATGGGTTGATTTATTTTGTAAATAGACCATGGATAATTAACCATAAAACAAAACTTTTCTTTTTTTTCTTTTTTCTTTTTCTTTTTTTTTTCTTTTTTAAATTGCATAATGACACTGGTTTCTTTTAGTTGCTGTGAGTTGCACAGAGGGATAACGACTTATTCACAACTGGTTGCAACTAGTTACAGCCAAGAAAGGAAAAATCCCAGAGCAACGAGAGGAAAAAGGCTATTAAAACCCTACTCCACTTGCAGTTTTGTAGTAAGGCATTCGCTAATGGTTACAGACTGGGAAAAGCAGAAGAGTAGATATTTACATACTCTGATGGTCCTTGCCATGTTATCCCATGTTTTGGCTCAAAACTCACGAGTAAAAGACAGCCTCTGCAGCTGGCCTTGTAGTCCACAATTTTGTATTAACTTCTAAATAGAATTATTTATGCTTTGTTGCAAGTTTCCATTATGTGTCTTACTACTCTGACACTGAGGGAAGAGTCTTCTGGATAGTGACAGTCTGACTTGCTGCCAAGTCCTCTTGTGAGCCAGAGAGTGATGCTAGTTTTTCAGATATGTGATATGAGAAAACTGTCTGCCCAACATCCCCAAAATTTGTCTCTTCATAATCCACAGTCATCTGTGGAAGGGATCTCTGATGCTCAAGAAGGAGAAGGTCCAATTTGTTGTGAAAGTACATTCCCTACTAATTAAAACTACCAGCTGGGATTACAGCCCTGGAGACTGTAAATAAAGTAGAGCATGAGATGTTCAGATGATAATATGGCCACTTTTGTGGTGGTTTGTATTAGTTGCCAGTACTTAGATTTGCTCATCTCATGCCAATTTATTAGAGTGAAGAGAAGGATTATGTAGGTAAGAGTCAATATGCAAGAGGTTGGAGTTGCCACAGGACAACTGCCTGTGTGGACACCTTAGCTTGCTCTCACATGCCACATGTGCCTTAAAATGCTTTTGACTGTATATGTAAGACCTGCAGTTCACACAAAGCTAAAATCCTTGTTCATGTCGCCTGTCGGTGCAGCTGTGCTGTGTTTCACAGATGGTGACTCCAAGGGACTTGCAAAAAGCCGTCCTCACTCCAAACAATAGCCCGGGTAGGCAGAGGCAGTGGGTAAAAGTGATTAAACCCGGTATTGTTTCAGCTGTGTTGACTCAGTTTGTTACAGCAGTGTTACAGACTGGTGTTTGTAAGGGTTCTCTGTCCGACACTGATTTGTGGATATGCAGTTTCTTCTGCAAATTTGGAGTATTTCTTTGTCAGAATATACTGCGAAACTGAGGAGAGGAGAAGCAGATTATGAACATAAGAGCATCACCTCTACCCGCTTGAGTTTAATGCAGATAACTGGGAATAAGGGATCCGTGTTTTTAGTCTAGATCCCAGTTACAAGGCAGGAACTTAGATCAGTGCTTTAAACCCATAACTGGAGAACTGATGAGTTCCCACTGTGTTACTGACACTGGTAACTACAACACATGGGCTGCCACTTCTAATCTGTTTTTAGGCCAAAGAGTCAAGTTAAAATAGCTCTTAGTTTGAGCAAGAGGCTTCTGTTGTGGGTGGGAGTCGTGCTGGGGGCAACATTAGCATTGTACTTACAAACAACACTGCAGTGAAGACAAGACCCCAAAAATAAGTTAACTCTCCAAGGCTCAGTGCAGTCTTTGGCTTCTCTACAGGTCCTCTTGGAAGGGAAGCCAGCCAAGGTCCACTGTGGTAGTGCTAAAAGGATGAGCCTGTCCCATGGGATCTCCCTTGAAACTGCTTTTATCATGCTTGTGCTTCTGGGAAGTGTGGCAATGTATGGAATCTGCTACATACTTTATGAGTTAGAACTTGATTTTATTGACTAACACAGTCCTTGTATATTGTGACAATCTTTTTCTGTGCTTTGCATCATGCCAGAGAGACAGGGGAGTGGTGTTGGCATGTCTTTTTATGAATAGGTCTGTCATTAAATATTTGAAATAGAAACATCTGAAATAGATCTTGCCTGAGAAGAACAATGGGATAACTAGAGAAAGCCAGTTTTCTTCAGATTTGCTTTTGGGGCTGGGAATTTTAAGCAAACAGAAAGGAAAAAAAAAAAAAGAACAAAGAGAGCAGGTATTAGTGCATGGGCTTAAAAAAAAAAAAAAGCCTGGAGAGGCATGAGAGGAGACACAAGGAAAGTTATAAGAGGAGAGTGGAGGGATGCTAAGCAGAGGGAGGGGTTTTCTTGCTTGTTTGTTCTAATAACTAAGACCAGCTAAGGGGTAGGGAAGCTGCTGGTAAAAGGATTGGAAGTCCTTCATTCAGAAGAGGCACTGTTTTGTAAAGGGAACCTTTTTCACTAGATGTGGATCTAAGCCCGAGGACCATTGACTGCTAGTGATGAGGATGCTGAGGCATGGACATGCATTTGGATATTTCTTGTTTTCTCTGATCTCTAAATCTGTATTTTTATTTTGTGCAGGGTGAGGGATTCAGTCATCTTCCTCAGGCAGTTCCTCTGAAATCTTACTGTTAGGAAGGGCTTACAGGCAGCCTTTGCTGCAGGCACACACAAGATGAAGGGGAGAGTTTTCAGCTCCTTTCAGATTGTGGAAAGTGTCGGCACACGGGTCCAGTGTGCAGAACACAAATTCAGCAGTCTGCTTGGCGTGCAGCACGAAAAGCTCTGTTAGGGGTAATTGTCGTTCAGATTTTTGAACAAGCCTTTGTATTTCTCTCCTGTGGTAATAACCTATTGGTAAGGATATGCAGCCAAACTCCTTTTGTTTTAGCCACTCTTATCTCCTCCCAAATACCTCCCCCCAAATCTAATACCTAAAAAAACCCACAAGCGAGGTAATCCCAACCATTTTTCCCCAGTATTTCGCCCATCTCAGCCTTGCAAAGTGTGGCATCTGATGTTGTAGCAGGCAGGTTCAAGTTCTGGTTAAAAATGCTTTCATGGGGGACTAAGCAGTACAGTTGTTTGAATACTTCTTCTCCAAGCACTGCATTCAGAAATTCACTTTGTAAGAAACGAAAATTTTTTGGTTCTTACTGAGATTCTGACCATGTTACAAAAAACCCCTCACCCAATGGCACGGGAGACAACCACTTCCCATAAGCATCTCAATGCTGAGACAGCCAGGGATGACTGGGAATGATGTGCTATCATGGTTAAAGGCCTAGCTGTGCTTCAGCTCTCTTTCTGGTCTTCCTAAATGAAGTTTGATCTGTTGGCACTCCTGCTGCTACCTGATCTGGGTGAAAGCTCTCAGTTCTTCCCTGTTTAGGCCAGGATTTATCTTATTGTTTCAGTCAAGCTTCCCATGACTTCATGGTATTTTGCATTTTAGTAATTTGCAAATGTGTGAGCAGTGATCAAGAGCTTTCTTAGCAGGTGAAGCAAATAGTTAAAGAAAAAGGAATTTTAGATGTTAAATATCTTATTAATCGCTACTGTTCTTACATTTTTCTACCAGTTGAGTTTAAGGTAAAAGGGCAGAGCAGAAACAACTGGCATTCCCCTCATTTCTCCTCACTTCAGATTCTTCTGCAGCAGTAGGACTCTCTGTGACTCTCAGTCTGCTGCTTTATCCTGCTCAGAACTGGCTCTGATACTTCCCCAAATGGCAGTAGTAATTAATGGTACTTGACCCAACAAGATGTGCGTTAGTTGTTACATAACTGGCTGTCTCTTACCTTTCATACAGCGGTAAGCTCCACCAGTTCTTGGACAAGAACAGCCTACCAGCTGGATTATTAATAATAATTAGATTGTCACTGATATATTGATAGTATTGCAGAGGTATCACAAGCTTCTGAGGCTCACTAAAGTGTACTGAAGGTCGGCACTAGAAGCACTAAAAAATACATACTGGTATTCTCTTCTTGTGGAAATACTGGTTCATTAAAAAGAAAATACTTCCAGGACTCTTATTTGTTTTTATTCTTCATATTTCCAGATAAAGCTTTTTGGCATTTGTGGAACAGAAATGCATTTGTTTCAAACTTTTTATTTCAAAAATGTATTTTATATTCTAATATAAAATGTAAATCAAAACTGAAAGTAGCAATCAAAACAAAATTATTTTGTCAAAACAATGTTCAATTGATTGAAATGATTTTTTATTTTTGTTTCATGGGTAACTTTGCAATGTAGTGTTTAATTCAACTGTGAAACAAAAGCAAATTTAAAAGTCTAGCTATCCTGTGAAGCAAAAATGTTGGGTTGTGTTTGGGCTCTTCTGGGTCGTGCTTAAGGAAGTGCTTCATCAGAATTCTGCTGAATCTGTTTAATTTTAAAAAAATAAAAAAGTGTGAGGACCCAACAGGACAAGAGGAAGGAGGCCTCAGCTATGCCAGGGGATGTTCAAGTTGGACCTCAGGAAGATTTTTTTCACTGAAAAGGTTGTACAGCATTGCAGTGGGCTGCCCAGGGAAGTGGTGGAGCCACCATCCCTGGAAGCATTCAAGAAACAACTGCATGTGGCACTTGAGGCTGTGGCTTAGTTGATGTGGTAGTGTTTGGTCAAAGGTTGGACTCAATGATCTTGGAGGTCTTTTCCCACCTAAATAATTCTGTGACCCTTGGACTACGCTGAAATCTTCTTGTATTGATGTTATCATGGGACTTTCTAGCTCTGTAACAGTTGATCAGAATCCATCTCTGCACTTGTATGTAGATCTCCCCTGGAAATGTATTCTGTGTTTCTGCTCAGCAAACTGGGAAGCCTTTGGTACCATTTCAGCCCTCCTGACTTCCATCTCTGTGGGCTGGTCATGAATCACATTCTGGATGCCTATCTCAGTCCAACTGCTTGCAAAGGCAGCAAACAGTTGAAGGTAATGATAGTGTGAGTATAAAGCCTATACAGTTAATATTAGTGTATTCACTTTATTTGTTACCTCCTAAATTTGATTTAAAAGGGACCTTCCCTTAGAAGAACACATTCTGGTTACTGCTTTGCATCTTTCCTTGTCCTGTGTAACACCCATAACACATTATCTCTTTTTCTTCCTCATGTAGAATCTGTACGCTTAAATAGTGAAATTCTTCTGGCAGAAGTCTTGTCAAGGGCCACAATGTGGTATATGCCCTGGGGGCGTTTTGCTTTATAGATTACAGCTTTGTCTAAATTTAAATTCTTCAGGACTGGCCTAAATCTGCTTCAATGAGAGCACTCTACAAAAGAAAAACATGAATATAAGGGGGGTATGTTAGACAAATAGGGCAAGGGTGAAGATTAAAAGCAAAGAAGGTAGTTAAGAATTGCTCTATTGCTGGAAAATGTAAAGCATCTGACCTTGTCTTAACAGTGTGATGATCCTTATTTTTTGAAGGACTGAGGTACTTAACCCACGCATGTGATACCTTGGTTGTTCAGGTCTGTCTGCCTTGAACTTGGATAGGTACAGCAATCTCATATTCCTTGAGAATATCAGCACTGCAACTTTTATAAGTTTGTGACAAATCAGTGAATGTCTGATCACCCATTCAGTGGAAGTTGTGGTTCTGCAAACTTTGGAGTTCTCACTCCCACTGGAGGTAAACAGAAGGTGACAAAGTTACACCAATTGAAAAATTTTTCCACTCATTTGACCACCTAACCTATTGTTTCTGTTTGTCAAACCGGAAAAGGGGTATTTTGTGATACAGAAAAGCTGCTTTAAGTAAATATATATTGGAGCAATAGTGTTGTTGGTTCAGGATTTCTCAGTAAACAGGCCTGTGACAAGACAGGCAGAAAGATAGGCTTTGTCCAACAGCTGTCTCCTGTATTCACCAGCATTTTTTTTACATGATTAATAATGCAGCCTACTATATCGGTATAAATTAAATTTAGTCTTAAGAAGACTGATTTCATCTGAAGAATATATTTTGTACTGGTCTCGGACATGAAGGGCTGGGATATTAATGTATTTAGGCCTTAAAAAGTATAAAAATAAAAGCTCCCCCACCTCAGAGCTCAGTAAATAAATAAATAAAGTAGTTTATGTTGTGGACACGCTCACAATATTTCCTGCATGCTGGTGGAGCAGCACACATCAAAAAGATAATAGTATAAGCAGTAAAATACCCCAAGCAAACAGAAAGCATCTGTAGGTCTTGCCTAGCTGGCTGATATTATTGGGATGGTTGTTTTTAGCTTACCATGCCATTAATGCTTTGCAAATGTATATGTGCTTGCTGAGGGTTGGTCAGGAACTGAACTGTGTTTATAATGGTTATATTCAATTGCTGCATTGTGCCTGGATGCCTGCAGATATGTAAGAGCGCAGGAAAGGTACTCGAGAAACTATTAGACCATGTAGGAGCTGGTCTACCAGCCCTAGCCACAGGAGAATGTAATGGATCATAAACAGGATGTAAAGAAACATTTGGAAAGATGTTTGGAGAAGTCCTGACATGTAACTGAAGTGTTTGTTACCTGATGTCCCAGGATTCCTTGTAGAAAACAGGTGAAGTTCCCTTGGAACGTGTATGGAGCCTCATCGAAGTTCTCTCCTTGGCTTTAGCAGGCTGGGTATCAAGTTCACGTTGGAAATTCTCAATTCACACTGCTGGATGCAGTCAGAACCCACGACTCTTGTTCAGGCTATTGCAGCCTGGGCTGCCTTCAGCCGCAGATCAACGCTGGCAGTACAACTGTCCTGGCTGCAAATATAGAAGTTAGAAAATGTCTGATGTTAACTTGGTATTAAGTGTTACTTGATGGAATCACCTCTGGGAGTATGAGTTTGGGGAACCCTGAGACCTCCTGATCTTTTTTTTTTATCTTTCCTTATAGAGGTAGATGGGCCATTTTGCTGGCAAATGGAAATTGTAAGCATAATTCCAAAAGGGTTCCTAATAGGAGGATTTTGCAACACAGGTAGTAATGAAACCCCACTAAGAAGGCAGGCTCCCTTTCAAGAATCAAAGGTCTTCAGGTCAAGAAGTCAGTGACTTTCCCAAAAGTTAATTTGGGCAAAAGAAATGAGTTTACCCCGCTGGCTCCCACAAAGCTAGTAGCAGTACACCATCCATAGAATTGTCTTCCTGACTGTGTGCATTCAGGTTAGTTCTGGATCCCTTTTCAGACTCAACTGTTTAACAGAGAAATGGCAGCAGCTTCAGAAATTGCTGATTTCTGTCTCAAGCATGACAAATTTCACCATATATTCATTAATTCCTATTTCTATAGCAGTTTGTAAAGTGTCTTCACTTACAGGGTTTAATATTCAGTGAGAAACAAATTTGGGAATAGGGTCCTTCAGTAAGGGGCCTGTTGCAGATGTGTGTAAGTCCTTTGGTCGTTGCATTGTACAAGAACTTCATATTTTTGTAACTCAAACTTCTGAAAGTTTCATGTAAATATGTGGTTGCTGTATTTATGGGAAACTCTTGATATCATCTTGCTGTTATGTGAGGCACTTAAGAAATCCTGAAATATCTTTAAAGATGAAACAATGGGAAACTGCTTACCTTATGACATAATAAGGCAAAATAAGGTCATGAAAAAAGTCATGGTTGGAGCTCCAGCAACAGAACTGAATGAGTTATTTGTAACAAATAATTTATTTGCCAAATACAGCTTTTCTTGTCCCATCAAATGTACACAAGTTGATCAGTCTCTTTGATTCAGGAATCATTGGAATTTATCCGATGACTGCTTTCAAAACTTATATTCTATGGACTCTCTGTAAAAGGAGGTGAAAGAAGGATGGCTGTGGTTTTAATACTATTTGCAAAAGCCTATTCTGTAATTTTCCTCTCTGGCATCGATCTTATAAATTTGCATTACATGATGCCAGACCTTTAGGAGTCTATAGTTCTGGTGAAAGGGGGTGACAAGTTCAGCTTTCATACAAGAGTTAATGTTCATGCAGCATGAGTTAATGTTTAGCAGATAGGAGGCTTCACACAGGTTTCTGAATCCTCACACATCCTTCATATTACATTTATTTTATTAACACTGTGACTGAGGTGGTAAACAAAAAATGGAAAAAGGAGGTCCTGATGTTGCATGGATGAAGTGAGGAATGGGGTGTGATTATTTCATGAGTGCACTGATTCAGAAGCTCAGGGTGAAGCTAGATGCTTCTTTTCACTGCACATAAGGGCAGAAACATGTCATAAGTAGTTGCTGGTGTGCTGCATTCACAAAAGGAGCATAGCATTCACTTTCCAGCCACCAGAGAGTAAAGGAAAGACAGAGAGCTGCAGACATCTGTTACTGTGTTTGCTTACCTACCCCTGTTCCTGGAGGTTTTGAAGTAGGATTTGAAAAGTGCATGTGACAGTCATTGTTTCTGGCCATACTTTACAACGACCTACTGACTTTAAAGAGCCAAAATTTGGACCTGCATCATTTAGCCAGCAGTACACACAGGGCACTATCAGTGAAAAGGCTGGGAACAAAACTTAATTCCTGGTTTCCTGCCTATTATTTAGTACATATCTGATTTGAAATCTATTTTCTGCATACCCTTGCGTGCATATTTGTTGGCACATGTGCTTCTTGCCATTATGGGGCAGATCCCATAGATTTTCTGCGTCATTAGTACAGAGAGCCAGTCATTAAAAAAAAAAAAAAGCTTATTTGCCTGAGCCGTTAAGATTTTTTCTCACAGTTCTGCCTGTGGCGCCTGTCACTAGCAGTCAAATAAGGACAATTTTACCATTCTCTCCTGCTGCTCTAATTTTTTTTTTCAGTGCCAGTACATGTATTTGTTATTCTTTATAACTCCCTTTGAAGTTGGGAATCCAAGGGGAATCTAAAACCGACCAGATGTTTCTGCTGCTGGAGACACAGAAGACAGCAAGGATTAAGTTTAACTGAAACTTAGTTCTCTACAAAACCCCATTACAGTGAGAATTCTTCCTCAGTTAGTTTTATTTATTATTTATATTTGCACTTGCCATCGTGGGTAGGTGATACCTCAAGTCATCTGGCCCGGGAGAAAAATGGATGATTTATCCAAGTAAATAGTGTATCAGCAGCTGCCTGCGTTGATTTCCCTTATGGGGTTTCAGTTCCATTACACTGCATATTTCCCACCCACACTCTTTATACAGCATTTCATGTTGACGAAAATCATTCCCATCTCTGTAACTTCAGAGAACAGATATGTGGAACCATCCGGGGAGAGGGCAGTGCAACTCCTGTGTGCGTGGGGAGGGGTGACATACTTAAGAAGGTACTGGCCAGAAAGCAGCACGAGATTTTTAACTCCTTCTCCTGTCGTGGCTGAAAGATGAGAGAAAGGAGTAAAAGCTGGCATGGGAGACTGGCTATGGGAAGGAAGGGATGTGCTAACCTCCTAGAAGTGGGGGCAGCAGAAATGTCTCAGGTGGGAGAGGACAGGTAGAAACGTTATTGTTTGCTTCTGAGTTCAAGTGAGATGCTTTTGAAGCTGCAAGACAAGAGAAAACAAGAAAAAAGTTTTAAAACAGTCTGTAATATGAAATATGTGTAGTTCTGTGCAGTATCCACATCCAAATTAAGTGGTGGGCAATCCTGCTGGCCTGCTTCGGCAGTCGTGAGAAATAACCCACGAGAGATAAGAGCGCGTGTTCAGGCCTCACAGAGGTGCAAACGGGAAGGCAGAAACAGAACAAGGCCTTGGTCTCTCTTTACCTGGGGCATGTCTTAAGATAGAGTTTGGATCCACTTTCAGGTTTTAAACACGTCAGATTTCTGGAGTACTGGTTACCAAGTTATCTGAGTTTGTGGGGCTGCCTGTCCCTATGCCTGTCTGTCACACCCATATGTAGCTGTTGTTGAGCATGCTGATATCGTTCAGCGGAGTCGGAAAGAACTGAAAAGATGATTCGTTTTCTAGAGAACAGGTATCTAAGGAGAGGACAAAAACTCAGAGTAGTGCCCCTGCTGGGGGACAAACAAGCAGAACTTATCAGCTAAGCATGTTTGGCAGAGGACAGTTGGCTGGCCAGCACAGAAGAGCCACAGCACAGGCTGTGTTCTGCTCACCGAGAACATTATCTTTGTTCTGGGAGAGGAGACCAAAGACAATTGTACTCCTCTTGTCTGGTGCTCACAGGCTCTGGTTGCAAATCAGACTTTATCAGTATCTGTTTCATGTCTGAGCTGTTTTGGTTTTTTTGAAGTCCAGCCCTCTTTCTTGTTGATAAGTCAAGGTACATCTCTGGCAGATAGCATTTTCCCTTTCCTCTCTGCTGTGGGGTTACAGCAGCTTTTCCCTGATTTTTCTCTGCATGGATTCACTTTATTGTTTCACACCAAATCTTGCTGCTTCTCAAGTCTTGATGTCACAGCCCCCATAATTGAGAAATAGTATCGGGCTCTGCCTAAGTTACTCTTTAATTGGCCAGATGGATCGCTAACACCTTCACCGAGGCACTGTCCTCCATCATTAGCTGTTGGAGTTGCTGCCTAATATTGCAAGGCCCTGCACACCACCCTAATTTGTTTTTAAACAGGAAAATCAAAACCCTGGTAACTGTATAGAGCCTCCTAATAAACACCAGGTAAAATGCATGCACTGTAACAAGCTCTCTTCAGAACAGCAAAAGGGAGTGGAGCAAATGATTTGCTAGCACCTATACTTACTTAAAGCTGCTTTTCTGATTTCAAAATACAAAAAGAAATCAGGTCCTGGAAATACTGGGTGATTTGGGATGTTTTGTAAGGTTTTGAGGAAAGATAAAAAGAAAAAAGTAATCACGTGCTTTTCATTTTATATTTTTAGGACCTGAATTTCCCAGCTTTGTATTAAAGTGGAACAGGTTAAAATCAGAGAATTTTGGACTTATGTATTTTCTCTTCTTTATTTTTTTGTCAAGGCATCAAGGCAGATGGTATGAAAAGCGTTCATACTGGTCTCTCTGCTGACGGAGCTTAACCTAATAATCCAGGACTTGGAACTGGGTGCTTCGATAAAAACACTTTCTGAGAGATTTTTCCATTCAAAACACCAGGAGAAGTTTTTTTAATTGACAACATCAAAAATTAGTATCCTGCCAGGACTGCATTTCTTTGCACCTTATTACTTGGAACAAAAGATTAATATGTTCTCATTCTGAGCATGAGAGTTTTCAATAAATTTTTCCTTAATTAAACCAAAGATGAAGTGAAATGGTTTACCACAGGATTGTGAGAGTGAAATGAGGAAAAGCCCAGTTCCACATGTGATGGGCTGACCCTGGCTGATCTGTAGGGTCCCACCAAAGCTACTCTCCTCCTCACCTGGACAGGGGAGAGAAAATACTACTCGTAGGCCAGATAAGGACAGGGAGAAATCGTTCAATGATTACCATCACAGGCAAAACAAACTCAACTTGGGGAAAATTAATAGAATTTATTACAAGTCAAATCAAAGTAGGATAATGAAAGATAAAACCAAATCTTACAAACACCTTCCTCCCACCCTTCCTTTCTACTTGAGTTTCTCTTCACTCCTGATTTTCTCTAACTCCTCCCTGCAGTGACACGGGGATGGAGAATGAGGACTGAGGTCAGATCATCACAGTTGTCTCTGCCACTCCTTCCTCCTTGGGGGAGGACTCCTCACACTTTCTCCCTGTTCCAGCATGGGGTCATCCCCATGGGAGACAGCTCTCCGTGAACTTCTCCAACATGAGTCCTTCCCACAAGCTACAGTTCGTCAGAAGCTGCTCCAGCATGGGTCCCTTCCACAGGGTGTAGTCCTTCAGGAACAGGCTGCTCCAGTGTGGGTCTCCCACAGAGTCACAAGTCCTGCCAGCAAACCTGCTCCAGAGTGGACTTCTCTGTCCATGGGGCCACAGGTCACGCCGGGAGTCTGCTCCAGCGTAGGCCTCCTAAGGTGATGTGGTCTTCTTCAGGAATCCACTTGCACTGCTGCGGTGTCTTCCATGGGCTGCAGGCGGATCTTTGCTCCACCATGGACCTCCATGGGCAGCAGGGGCACAGCTGCCTCACCATGGTCTGCACCAGGGCTGCGGGGGAATCACTGCTTCAATGCCTGGAGCACCTCCTGCCCCTCCTTCAGCACTGACTTTGATGTCTACACAGTTGTTTCTCTCACGTGTTCTAACTCCTTTCTTCCGCTGCTATGCCGCAGTTTTTTTATCCCCCACTTTTAAGTACATTGTCCCAGAGGAGCTGTCACAGTCACTGGTGGGCTCAGCCTTGGCCAGTGGTGGGTTCATCTTGGAGCTGTCTGGCCCTGGACCTGTTGGATGTAGGGAAAGCTTCTGGCAGATTCTCAGAGAAGCCATCCCTGTAGCCCCCTTGATACCAAAGCCGTGCCATGCAAACCCAATATCCATGTCAGTTATTTCTTTGTCCTAGTTTAAGCACTTGATTCTCTTCTGGTGATTGCTCTGTTCTCTTGTTTTGATGGTGTGCTAGATATTTTGAAATTTACAGACTTGCCTCAGTCTTTGAAATGAAGAAATCTCAGCTTTGAAAATGCCAAATTAAACTGTGATTCTGAGTTCCCCCTAATTGTGAGCACCTTGACGTACAGAAGAGGCAGCATTCCCCTTTGTTCAGCTATAGTCTGAATTTCATCCTATAACCCAGCTGTAGTGGGGAAAACTGTAAGACTGAAGCCATGGATAAGAAGATAACATGTTTCAAATCTAAAATTTGGAGCTCAGCACTGTGCAGCCCCCACCTGCATTTTGAGATTTTTGGATGTGTGTGTTCTTGAGACATTGCGTTTGAAATATATACAGGAAACTAAGCTTATCTGGAAGACTGTAACTTGTAAACATTTTCCCGTGTATGTTTTGATAGAATGGTATGGGGGCGTAGGGCAGGGCTGTGGATTTAAAAAATATTTTCATGCTTTCGTAACACAATCCATAGTCCATTTTAGACTTAGTTGTGATTAAACAAATATAATTCAGATGTGCCATGGAAGTTAGCAAATAGTGAAACAGGTTCCTCAGTATTGTGACACCAACACTCCAAAGCAGCCTGAAAAAGTGGGAGGTTACACCCTACTTTATTAGGTCAGTTCATGATGTTTTTCCAGCTGCCTTAAAGTGTCTTTAAAGATCATTTTGTGTCATTTACAGTTGTCTTCTTCCATATAGGAGCACTGCAGGCAATAGTGTGCAGTGGAAAGGGCCAGTTCTGCCAACAGCAGGTGCCAAGGACATGGCTTACCTATAGTCTGTAACATACTGTTTTATGCAGTCAAACAGGAGTCTCTCTTTTATCCCTTGCAGTCTTGGGTATTAGAGTATATAGGCAGTGAGTCCAAACCAACAGGGAGCCAGAGGGTAGATTGCACATCTGACTGTGAGAGTCATCATCAGGCCAAGTGCTCCATCAGGCCAGTTGGAAAAGCATCTTGTTACTGAGAGGTAGGGCTGGATTTATGTTGTGCCCAGCACGCTCAATTAGAGCAGGAGGATTAGACAGCCCATAATATAGCTGTGATACTCTTGAGCACTGAGGGGTTACAAGTCCTTCTGCTGTGCTCAGAGTAGCACATGTGTGAATAGGGTAAGGACTTGGATGCAGCCCCAGTACCCCCAAACTGTCTGAGTTATTCCAACAAAGTAGCATAGACCTCTGTGGAGCACATTCTCCGCCAGTTCGCGTGCATTTGTGTTCTGTTGGTCTTGGAAAACATTATGCCTCCTGTGATCGCTTTCTCAAACAGTGTTCCTATTTCCCTCATGATTTAACAGCTGCCTTGCAGTTGTGGTCCTTAGATCTACCTTTCTTAGATCTCCAGTTTGCCCCATGGCCTCTTTCATCTTCCTTTCCCAGGGCCCTGGACAGATTCTGAGCTCCCTGCTAGCTTGCTGTTGCTTTGTATCTGCCCTCAGATTGCGAGTGCTGGTGTTCTGACAGTCTACCCAAATCCTTCGTTGCTCAGAGGAAATAATAACTCTCATTCAGCTGCTTTCTTAGCATTTATTGTGACATCCGAAGACAAATGCAAACTCATCTCTAGAATCATTATTCTCTTTGAAGAACAACGGATTGTCAGGGGAGACATTTTTTTGTGTGGATTCACTTAGAAGTTCTGTCCCCCAGTGTGGTTCTCCAGCTGCCCCTGTCATATCCTCCGCTGTTGTTTATCCAACTTTTAATAATTTCCTTTTCATGCTAGAAAGGGCCACATAATTTTCTCTCTGTGTGTGCATGTATTTGTATCTACTTCATGTTTTTTCATTTCTTTCAATTCATAACATACAAAATATATAGGAAAAGGCATTCATTGCACTAAATACATTTATTATTTATGCATGGCTTATATTTTTTTGGCCTAAATTTTGTTGGGTGCCTAAGGATTTTGTGCACCTCCATTTAGTTGTTAAGATATTTCTTAATCGCCTCGCATCATGACTAATTTTTGAAAGAGACTTACTCATCACAGTCACTGATTTGTGAATAGGCTGCCCCTGCTTCTGTGTAGAAATAAATGGAGGGGACCCTTGTTAGGGTTACTAGGAGAGGTAGAGACTATGAACATTGTTCTATGTGATCAAAAGAAAGAATATCACTTAATATATTACCAACCACATTGCTTCCCACACTGAGCATCAGCTATTTATTTATGTTTTCTGCATCACCAAAGCTATTTTGAGATACCAGTGTAATACTTGAGTGGCTTTGGTTAAATTATTTTGGTTTCAAGTCATCCCTGTTTCTTATGGGAGATCAGGCCTGGTCTGGAACCAGCTAGAGGTGGTGTGAAACTGTGTAGCTTAATTTGCTCTATTAACATGAGCTTTCACCTAAAAGTGTTGAGATCAGCACAAGGCTTGCCTTTACAGGAGCATGCACAGATATGAGGGTGGAAAATTGCTCAGAGAAACCGTCATTCAAGTTCTCTGGGTAGAGTAGGACTGTTGTTTATTCTGCTTCCAATAGCAATGGCACTTTATCTGTAGCACAAGGAACAGAAGGAAGTAGCAGAGACAATGTCCCTCCAGTCATGACTTTGGTTTTGACATTGTGAGCGTTGGCTAGCATTTAAAAAAAAAAGAAAGTGATGACTTGCAAGTAATCAGGTACAACATCACTGGTTGTGGCAGGGGGATAAAAACGGAGGAAAATCAGTGGAGAACATTAGAAAGGGCAGCCCTTGTCCCACTGGAGTGAGCAGGATTTTTGTTGGCGTCTTTTTTTCAGTTCTGTGTCCCTAAAAAAGAATCCCGAAACTGCATAACATGCACTTAAGAGGAAAACTGGACACCGTACCAGCCTGAAACACCTCAGCCCTGGGCTGACCCGTACTTTGGCACTACTCTTCTAGAGGACCCTGGGGAAGCAGCATGTTCTGCCTCCCAGGGACAGTGGGATGGAGACACTGGGCATCAAGGGGAGCTCAGGCACGATGGTAACAGTGGTCTTCCAATGAGGTTAGATGGATACCAAGGTTGGATTGACCTGAAGGTGGAAATTGTGAATCTGAGGAGAAAATGGTTCCTCATACTGGGATCTGTTGTGTGAGCTCCAGACCCCTGCCTGGTTCTGAGTTACTGCACAGCTCTTCTTCCTGTATTTTGTTTAAATTTGCACCAAAGTGTTTGTAGTGTAATAGTGATTTTTCTTTCTTGCATTGACACAAGTGTAAGCTATGTATTGTATTTATAAAATAAGGATTTTACAGGCGTGAAGCACATCCATCTGTGTTACATAAACATAGATACCTTTTGGTTTCTTTTCCCTTTTCTTCCCATGTTTATGCTGCACAAAGAATTTATTAAACCAGATACAGTTATGGCGTTGTTGGCTTTAATCTTTATAAGATTTTTAAACCTTTTCTCACATTATAACGTGTTTAACTGCTGCTTTAATGGCAAAGAGGAATCCTGTGGCTGCGAGCAGAGGAATATGAAAGGTATAGTGGCTTTCCTGTGAGAGGAATATGAGAATATTCACTGACAGAGGAGCTATGAGGAACAATTATCCCAATTTGACAATGCTGTCAGATTTTCCGCTTCCATAAGCACAGCAGGGCATGTAGTGCCAGGGTGAGAAAGTCCACATTGGCTGGAGGCAGAGTGCATTGGGTGCTGGCCTGGCTGGCAGTGTTGGAAGTCAGGAGCTGGAGCTGGAAAGAAAAGAAAGATGACTTTCTACAGCTTTGAGACAGTAAGGGAAAAAAAAACCCCAAACTACCAGTTTGGAATGTAAGGAGTCTTTGAAAGATGCCCCTTCCCAGACTGCTGTGCCTCAGAGGCTGAGTTTGATCTTGAGATTCAGGTTCTTAAAATACCTGTACTAACTCCTAAGACATTTGCTCCTCTACCTCCAACTAAAGATTTGCTCTTGTGCAGATTTGCAGCTTTCTGTGTCACTGGGGGTTTTGTGGTTTGAGTTTGTTGTTTTGGTGTTTGAAGTTTTTTAGGGGGGAGGGTGGTTTGATGGGGGTTTTTTTTTGGTAATCCAAGTATTTGCCCAATGTTACCTAACTGAATCGGGAAGCTCTGAAGGATAAAGAAGTGATGCAGGTCTTAGCCTGGTGAGCACTGAAGTCTGAGGTCTATTTGGATGCAGTTTCAGCCACACCTGGTTTTGTTGGGGTTAGCCAAGGATATTGGCTCTCTGACTTGTACCAGTGTATTAGCTAGACTTCAAGATGATCAAGTTGATTGCATCCAAAGAGGCAAGGAATTGAAGAGGTTCTGAACAAGCAAGAGAGGAGACAGTGAATTCCTCATTTGCTAGTGCTCCAAGTACTAGGGATTGTTTCTCTTGTATACATCGGTTTTTATATGTTGCTTGAAATTGAAAATTGTATCACCATATGTTATACTTTCTGTTTTCAGCATTATGTGCTGTTCTTCATAACTTTTAGGATTTCTAGTTAAGAATGGTTTACTGAATACTTGAGTTTGATTATCTTTGGAACTCCATCTAAAAGATTACCTTTCTAAATTATCATATAGATTGCTTGTTATGTCAGATTGCCTTGACTTTTAGCTACTGCTTTGTCTTAGTGCTTGGAAGGAATGGTCTCTTTTCTCATTCTTTGTATGAGTTGTTTCATAGAGCTGTTCCCTGGCCTACCTTTTTAATGTTTTCTAATTTCTCTGTTGAAAACTTGGGAATGCTGGATAATTCCCTAATCAGGCAGACAGCTGAAATAATGGACCCCAAAATGTAGGCTGTTAATTATTTTTCAGTGCAACAGCAATGTAATGTGTGACAACGGAGCTTTTTGGTAACAAGTGAAATAATTTTGGACATACTGAAGACTAGAGTGATTAGCACTTAAATAACACCACGCTTCTGAGGATAGCAAAGCACTTCATAGCATTTAATGAAGGAGGCCTTCCTTACATACCCAAAGGATGTACTCCACGGTCTCTAACTCTCCTCACAGGGAAGAGAGGAAACTGGTTCAGAGAGAGGTGAGGGACAAGGCAAAGTTATAATTAGTGGGTATGCTGTCTGATGATAGTCAAACATAGACCAAAAGTCTCCATTTTAGTCCTTTGCATGAACCTTAGAGGGACCCATTCCCAGCAGGGCATTTATGCAGCAGCTACTGCCTTACTGGGCTCGACACAGCCTGACAGGAGGGTGGCTGGGGGGAGAAAGCCCTGCTGCAGGTTCACGCCGTGGCTAAAGAGGGAAGGGAGAACATGAGCACTTTGTAAATCCATGTGTGGATAGCCAGTTATGGACACAGAGTTTGGAAGAATGCAGGAGGGAGGGAGGAAGTAAATGTGACAGTGTGTATCTGAGGGGGAAATCTAGTGCACGTGTGAGCCTCTGAATGGGCAAAGGAGAGGGAGGTGTGGAATACAATCATATTTGCTTTCAGCAACTCAAACATAGAAACTCATTCGGTTTCCTGGGTATCAGCACTGAAAACCCAAGTATTTTGTTGCTAATGCTCAGCTCTGAAAAACCAAGTTCTCTACCTGTGTTTTGCAACATCTTTGAACTGGACACATGTAATGAATATCACCATGTTGTGGCCTACCAGGACTATTTTAGGGTAATGGTCAACTTGAATTTGTTAGCCTTTTTGTGGAAAGGGTTGAGGCCATTGGCTCATGGTTGCTCTGGCTAATCATTTTAGCAGTTCAAGAGTACTATACTGTGAACATCTTCCCTGTGTGCTCAGCCTCTCCACAAGAAAAGGATATCAGACTCCAGAGTCAGTCCTAAATTCCTTTATAAATAGCTGCAGCTGGTTTGCTGTGATGTTTTTCCTCGGTAATTACAGCAAATATGAACTTTAAGTTGTATCAAATGTGTTGGGTTTTTCTTTTTTACTTTGGGTTCAGCAGTATTTTTAAATCCATTAGCTAAGGATTTGTTTTTAAATTTTAAGAGAAATCTCCCTAAGCATAGAAATACAGGACTGAATTTTCTTTCTAAGCATTAACACAGCCTTAAAGCAAGCAAAGTGGTCATGGAGGGTGAGAGCTGTGCTTGACTCTTAGGATTGATTTTGGTGTATTAGACAAGCTCCCTTTTAAATTTGATATTCTGGTTTTAGGAATAGCTAGGGAGGAAGGCAGGTATCTTCAGACATATATATGTGTGTCTGACATTTAAAAATTGTCTTACTTGAAAAAATGCCACCACTGTTACAATTTATTCACGGCTGAAGCATACATAGAGCTGAAAAAGGTCTGTGCTGATTAATGAGACAATTATACACATTAATACCAGATTAATCAGACCTCATACTTTTAAGACAACAACATAAAGACACAAATACAGTTTTGAAAAGCATTATCCTATCTGTTGTCCCTGGCTAGCTTGGCTGAGATGTACATAACGATGGTTGGACTTCACAGTGCTAAAGCACCATCACTCAAGACAAGTCCCACACTTTGCTAACTAAGAAAATGAAACGCCAATAATCTGAAAGACTTAACCAAGCCCTTGAAGCAACTTTCTGGTTGGCAGATGATACAAGAATGCCACCATTCAGACCCATGCCATGGGTTCTACGCTGTTATGTCCTGGATCCTGAATAGATGCAACATGAAAAGTCTGTCTTTGGGATCCATATTTCATAGCATCCTGGATGCATTCTCCTGACCTTTTTGAAAACTGTGACTCTCATGCAGTTGTATCTGACCCCGACATAAAATGATACTAATGTGAAATGATGAAAGTTTTACCTGAGGTTATCAGAGGTTTGGCTATGGGCAAACAAATATACCCTGAAGTCTCACTACTGCAACCAGCCAGCAAAAGGGTACCTCTGAAAGCTCACACATTTACTGCATAAAACACATTTTCAGGCAGAATAATGTTTCTTTAGTTATTCCTGTGGTAGAAGGTGGTCCTTGGCCTAGTTTCTTCTTGTCTCTGCAATATGAAATAGGTTACCCCTGAGCATGTAGCATTTGCAGCTGAGTTGGAAGGCAGTTTCATTTAAGCTGAAGAACCCTAGTGTTTCTCATCTCAGGGAGTCTTGTGCACAACAGTGTTGTGTTTAGTTGTGAATATCAGGATGTTCCACCGTTCTTCAGGGTTGTCTTTAGCACACCCCCATGGCTCCTCACCAGCTCTTGAGAGGCCTTTTGGCTGTATGTTTTTATTATTTGCGTTTTTTCCAGTCTTACTGCAGTTTTCTTTTTGAGCAGTGGACAGAGCTGACTCACTGCTGTTGACTCCATGACCTGCTTCTCATTTCGACCCCCACCTGCTTAAAAAGTTTAGTTGGCAGTATGTCTTCTGTGACTGATGTCTGAGCAATGGACCATTGAAAAGCAAAATGAAATGTAAAACTCCTTTTGTGTCAGGAGCTCTGGATCTGCAAGTGAACACCTGCTCTGCTGATCACTGAACCTAGAGAAGGGAAGAAAGAGGAGGAATCTCTTGAGAAGCAAAATGGCGTACTGGACGTCAAAACCCCATCTTTCTTGCTGTATTAGCTAATAAGAATAAAAGTGAAAAATAGCTTTTTTTGTTGTTTTTCTTCATATGAAATACATTGAAACGTCAGGAAGAAACTAAGTAGTTCAGTGAGGAATGAGTGGTGCAGGCTATGGATTTTTGTTTTGGTTTTTTCATCAACTCACTGTGTGACTTTGATCATGTGTCTTAGTTCTACCCTGTATTAAGCGAAGCCTGGAAAAATACGCGCCGTGCTTTTTGACGTTACACTTTATTTCTATAGATTCCCAGGGACCTCGCAGTGCTTCAGTGACTGTCCCCCCCATTATGGCAGTGCCACGTAGACTTCAACAACTTAGAGTTTAGCTAAACTCTGACAGGTAGGAACTTCATTATGCTAACTTTCCCCACAGCTAGCTTCTCCCATCAAAAAGCAAGCCTTGCTTCAAGCCTCAGTGAAGTAACAGCACATTTCTGGTTATCTGAAGAGGCTCAAATATAGCGGAATGAATTTATTAATGATGTATTCCCTCACAGCAAACAGATTTGTGCTCTCCCATAATTAAGCACTACAGAAATAGTACTTGTCACCTTCCCTTTAGAGAAAGTGAAAATAACCACCATACAATGTTAGGCAGTTTTCTCCAAAATTAAAGTTTTATTGTTGAATCCTTGCAAGTCTTATATTAACAAAAACATATGTTTTATTTTCTTGGATGTTAATACAGTTTTTTGTTTGCATTTAAATGTTCTTGTGGAGTGTTTATACCACTCTGAAGGAAGAACATTGTTCACACATGAAAATCTGTAAATGAAACCAACTTGAAACAGAAGTAAAGCTAGCACATCTGTTTTAATATCTCAGAGAGTAAACCAGCTGTGTGTATATATAATATATACATGTTAGTAGTAGATGTTAAATTAGATTTTAAGAATTTGTTTCAGCTTAATAGCCTAAAATGTTATTAGTAACATAGATAAGGAAATTACTTAATGAAAAATATATGATTTTTAACCTGACAGTGTCCCTCTTAATTAAGTTATGAGATCCTTAGATGGATGATGTTATAACAGTGCAGTGTGTAGCTTCTATTATTTATAAGACAATGCCAAAGAGCTAGCTCAAACCGATTAAAGCAAGGAAAATCTCATTGAAACTTGCCATTCCGAGCAAGTGAATGCTGAATATTTCTAGAGAATTCATGCAGCTTTAGCATCTCAAATATAGTACCCAGCTATATCTTTCTGATGCAGGAATTGCACATTTGGGGAAAATAATGATAATAATATTAAATTAGTAAAAAAACATGATCTTGGCAGGTTTTGAAATGTGAAAAAAAATTGCAAGTATTTCAGTTGTGGAGATTGATGAAATTGAAATTAGAAATCTGGGTATCCTCACCTACCTTACAAAGTCAGCCTTGCAGTGATTTTTTTTTTTTTCCTTATAAAAATCTTCAAAAATCCCAAAATCTGGCAGCCAAATGAGTTCCTGTGTTAAAGACCCCGATGGGGCTTACTGCTGCTTGCCCTGAGCTGGCCCAGGTACCTGGACCCTTCAGCACAGCAAGCAGCAGAGACCCACAGCCCCTGAACCTGCAGGTCTCCTAGCAGTGCCAGCCAAGGTTTTAGCAGAGAGCTGTGCCGAGGCTGTGAGCGCTCCGGGAGGATGGGGTGTGATGCACAGCAGGGCTGTGCTGGCACCGGGCACCGCTGAATCATTTCCGTCCCTCTCCCTGCCACCATCAGGGAGGCCAAGATTAGCGACTCACCCAGGTCCCAGCTGCGAGCTCAGCCCTGCCCAGCTGAGCAGTAAAACAGCAGGATCCTCGACTTTGTGATCTCTTGTGGCCCTGTTCCTCGTATCATTCTTTGTCTGTGGAATGTGTTTTATGGTTTTCGCTGTATAGAAGTTAGAGACGGTGCATGGCTCTAAAGGCGGGAAGGCTAGTTGCTCTTGATGTAAGGGTTTAGAAAAGGATAAATACTGGTTTTGTTGGTGGTTAACTTCTCATTAGTGATTTTTTTTTACCTCTGCCCAGTTATTTTCTCAATTTGGTACTGCAGTAATTAAACTGTCTACAATTTAAGCAAATAAATAAGAAATCTGAAATCCCAGAGGTATTGAAATCAATCATAAATATTTTCTCCCTGGGTCCCTGATTTTATCCTAAATATCAAAATCATTTAAGTATGGTTGAGTAATATCTCTTACTTTCTCTTTCCTGTTCCTACCGCTCTTGAAGGCTGTAAAAATCATAAATTATGTGGAATTTCAATCAAACTGATTGCAGCACGAGCAGGTCATAGAGAAGAACTTGTAACATGAAACTTTTTTCCTAGTCTGACTTCAGAAAAATCCTAAGCAACACAAATAATGAAGTTGTTAATTTTAAAGGATTGATTCTGGGAATACTGTTGAAGCAGTCAAAATACAAAATTGCTAAGCAGATCTTTAAGAAAATACGTATAATATCTTAACATGATTATAATTTTAAGCTAGTTTTCTATAGTAGTAACCCCTAGAACTGATAGACTTAATCGTGTCTTATACTGATCATGCTTGGCATGGAAAATGAACGTACGCAAGGCTTAGATTAACCATGCACCACAGATGTATTCAATGAGCCTGTTTCCTGTTTTGCTTTATAAGCCCCCCCAATCCAATCCTTTAGAGACATTTTTATCTGCTAATAAGCATAATTGCAGTCATTCCTGCTGTCATTTATAAAATTATAAGACATTTATTTAGTCAGTTGTGGTGTTTAAGGCTGTTAAATTTCCCTGACCAGAATTGAAGCTCTGCTGGCAAATGTTTCTTTAAGACTTCAGTGGTACACCTGGTCTCCTGGTTCTCTCAGATCATTAGTCTGTGATGAGACATTTACCATGCAGAGGTTTGTACCAGAGACACAAAAAGTTCTGGTTCTCACCTCTGTCTGCTTTTGTACCATTTGTGGTTGCCTAGAGATGATCCGGTTTTCCTCTGGGTCTTGCAGACTGTGTGTATAGACCCTGAAGCCTGGAAGGTTTCAGCACTGTACATCTCTGTGAGCAGAAATGCAGATCCGAGGGGGTTAAAGCAGAGAAATGAGGTGTGCGTTGTCTTGCAGATTGGCTGAGACCATTTCAGAGGAGTGGAAATCTGCTGGGGAGACTGCCATAAATGTCACATCTGATCACAGAAGCATAGAATTGTTTGGGTTGAAAGGGTCCTTAAATTAAGATCATCTAGTTCCAAACCACCTTCCATGGACAAAGACACCTTCCGCTAGACCAGAGGGCTCAAAGCCCCATTCTCAAGCAGAAGGAGACCTTCTGGTGCTCATGGTAGCTTCTTGGGCTACATCTAACTTCAGCCTTCATTTCTCCTGTAAACCATTTCAAAACTCTTTGTTTTGGGGTTTTTTTCCCTTCTGCCATATTTTTAAACTGCAGATAATGAAAACAATTTGATGGATACATGTGGAGACTGGAATTTCTGTATTTATTCTGATGTTGCATACGAAGTGACTGACAGTCAGGCTCAGTTCCTTATTTCAAGAGTTGAGCATATCTTTTTAAATCAATAGGAATTTTGCCATTGACTTGAATTTGAATTGTTGAAAGGACTCTTGTTTTGAGGGAAGATATCTAAAAGTGTCAGAACAAGAACATCTGTTAGCCAGACATCACTTCAAAATCCTGAATTTAGTAGAAAGTTTTAAAGGCTTTGTGGGAAATAATGGACTGCTTTGTGAAGCTGCAGAGTATTCAGATTAATCATCTAGACAGTAGTTTGTGAGTTTAGGGACTCTTCAGTATAGAAATGCTGGAATCACAAGCTAAATGTTAGGGCACATCACTTGGTTCTACTAAAAATGTTTATCATCCTTTTAACTTGTGAAATCCTACTGTCTAAAGGTATGTCAAAATAAAATAGTTCAGGCAGGGGCAACATCAGCAAAAACTGTGACTGTTACTAATTTCACCCTTACTGGTATTTGTTCCATGCAACTGCTGTTTATTCTTCCTAATTCACAGTATGGATGATTTTATTTTATTTTTTTGTTGTTTATCCACATGAATAGACAAGCTCATGAAATGGTCTCAAGCAGCAAATGGCTTTGGAAGTCAGACAAAGTGAACTAATCTCCAGTTTATAAACGTATGGGGATGCTGAAAGAACAAATGCTTCAGCAAGCAACTTTAAAGAGGAATTGGGATGTGGAGTTTCTGAAGGAAAAGAATTGGAGGTGACAGAGCACAATACAGCCTGAGCACAATGACACACTGAGTAGAGAAATTTAATTACATAAAGAGGGATAATAGATGATCAACTAGAAAAACAGACACCAGAGAGAGCAGGGAGAAAGGAAAAAGAAAAGAACCATCTGACCGTAGGAAAACAAAATAGAGAACTTTGCAGTATCTTGCTAGCCAGCCTTTGAAACCAAAGAGAGTATATGAAATTTTTAAAAACTCACTTGTTTCTTAGACAGCCAGGGGAAGGACACTGCAGGGGAAGAAGGGACTCTGCCCTCCTTCGGCTCAGACTGCTTCAAAGGTCTGCCCGGTGTGATAAATAGTGCAAACCCCTTTGTGATCTCTGGATGAAAGTCACAATAGTTAAGTCCAAAAATTGTTCAGAGGCCAAGTCCAGCACTCCTCAGCCCTGGTTCAGGCAAAACTGCCATTGCTTCACACGAGTGTCTGGAAAACAGAGGATACAGGGGCATTGAGCCAACTGTGCTCTTTTTTTTTTTTTCTTTTCTCCTTCTATATTTTTTTTTAATTTATTGTGGGGGGGAAAAAATCTAAATGGCTTTTCAGAGTTTACAAAACTGTGAGAAAGGGCAGGGGCCACCCACTTGTGGTGCCCTGTCAAGGCTGAGCAGATCCTCCACTACTTTCTCTCCACCTGCTCCCAATCTGCTTTATGCTTTGCATCATTCATTTGAGGCCAGTCTTTCAGCCCAAAAGGAGAACTTTGCAGAAAGTTATGGGCAAATAGTCTGAATGGAAACTGCTCTGCAAACTTAATTATAGCATTTGCAGTTAAATGCAAACTCATAGCAAAGCAGTGGGAACAACTGGGCATTAGCAAAGAGAGGCCAGGTATAAATGCTTTGATAGTTAGATGGATCCGAATTTGAGTTAGACACCTTTCTAGCATCTTAAAAGAAACAGTCTGATTCAGGATGTATCCTTTTTTTCTCTTTCTCTCTCTTTCCCCCCCCCCCTTCCCTGTGTGTACAATAAAATCATAGTCAAAGCAAAGCAAGCAGCTCTTGTTCTCCTAAGGGCTGCATTGAAATCAATGAAGCATCTTCATGATCTATTGTTCCTGAAAGTGTTCACACTGAGTCACTTCCTCAGCATCTTCTTCTTGCAGCTCAGGGTAGAATTTCACCTCAGGTTTCAGTGATTGTTTGGGAGGCTGGGGGAGCATTGTGGCTGATTTCGTTTTCCTTGGGAGTAAGCTTTCCTAGTTCTGGTAACTTTTGCAACTACTAAGTACTAAGAAAGGCAGTTATTTGGGTGCCATTCCCTTCAAGTGTTGAAGGCAGTGCGAGTTTGGAAGAGCCCAGCAGAACGCCTAACACATTGCAGAGACAGGCTTCACGCTGTGCTTCACAGGCAGTCTTAACTCAGGCAAACTCATACCGAAGTCAGCTGAGTGAGAAACGAGTTAAAAACTGAGGCAAGATCCTGATCTTTTACCCAGGCACAATTCCAACAACTTTAGAAGAGTTGCTTTTGACTTACAGCATTGTAACAAAGATCAGAATCTGGGCTTCAATAAGGACTTCGACATTTGGCCACAGTCCCATGAAGGCCTTTATTAATTTATTTATTTATTTATTAAAATGGACAATTGCATCAACTTTAATAACCCTTACCTCAAAGTTCACTTGAAAGAAAACTAATAAGACTTTTTATTGAGAGAAGAAAAAAAAAAAAAAAAAGTTTAGCTATGGTCAGCCAGGGTGGGAAATTCCATTGTGGCTGCAAGCCCATGGCAGGTAGAGTGGAATTTAATGAAGGAAACTGCTGTGTTTTTGTGTCTTTCTGTATGTTTTTCCTTTAAAACCAAGAGCTGGGCAGGCTTCCCATTTGACCTGATGTGACCCAAGCAAATTGCTTCTTATATAAAAACAACTGCAGACTTGGAGAATGTGAAAATGCACTGTATCCTTTTTCCAACTCAGGGAAAATGAAAGCCTGAGAAACAGGACGGCCCTGTCAATACTCGTTGAGCAAAACTATCACTCAAGCCCTATAAAGAGAGATTAGAACAGGCTTCCTTATGCCAGAGGGATTCATTATAAGTTAGATCTCTTTAGGTGTTTTTTTTTTAAACAGACACACTTACCGTCACAGAGAGAAAAATCTATTTTTCTTTTTTTTTTTTTTTTGGTGAAGGGAGGAGAAAAAGAAACTCTGGTAAAGGAGGAGAAAGGGGCAGCGAGGGGAAGAAAAGGCTTTAACTAACGCACCCAAACGAAAAGAAATAAATTGATAATTGTTAAAATTCGGGCAAAAAGCCCAACTTTTAGCTTTTGCTGTAACTTGGGAGAGCACAGGCGCAGGGATTCAGGGTGTGTCTACTGATATTGTATTCAGATGTGTTGCCTTGGCATGTGTACTGACGGATTTATTTAAAAAACAAAGCAAAAAAAAAAGGCATTGTGTGCTCGTGAAATGACTTCATAAAATCCTTCCCTTTATGAATTATTTTGATCACAGGGCTTGTTGTTTAAATTTCTAAAGTACTGTGCTTTTTTTTTTCTAATTGCCTTCTTTTCAGAACTGTCTGTTCTCAAGTTGGCACCTTCCGCATAGCAGCATGCAGAGATTAAAGGAGAGGGGAGGGAGGGGAGGTGTGGAGGCTTTCATCAGACCAAGGGGGTGACGTGGTGCATAAGCAAACTCACATCTTCTGTTGGTCACCCCTGAAAGGAATCCTGAGCTCTGAGCCACTCTTCTCCCTTACAGGCATGTCTAATCTGCATCGCCCACTCCAAGGAGAGACAAGCAAACACTTGGACCGTCACATGCTGCCATGTTACAGGAGATAGAATAGACTTTTGTTTGCTCTGTCTTGCTTAAAATGGAGGTGAAGAGCTTCTTACACAGGAAAGCAAGATATGGTAATACTTTCCAGGTTCAGTGAGGCCTATTTTTCCAAAACACAGGTTCTGCTTGTGCTCCATGCGTTTCTGACTGTTGCTGGAGGTTTTTTCCTGCCGTGGCTCAGGAGTGCAGCTGAGAGACACCATGAGCACTCCCAGCATTGCACACTAAAGGGGCACCGTGTAGAAGGAAACTCCTGATAGTTTTGTTCCAGACATGGTGTTAAGGATCTGCAAAGTCAGTGTTAGTTACTTTCACAAGATCAACATTCACCATCATCATCATCATCATCATCCAGATCCTGTATTTATCTAGCAGTTACAATGGAATTTTCAGATAAGGCATGAAACCTACGGCTCAGGAGAGCAGGGGTTCACTTGCAATGTCTTCTGTCTTCTTTTTCTTTTCTGGGGAACACTCACAAGATCCTTATTATGTTTTTTGTTACTTGGTAGAGTGATGTAACGTAGTACTTGTGACAGCCCCCCCAGGACTATTGCTGCTTATGTAAAGAAGGAGGTCAGAATAGTGCTGACCTGAAAAGGGCTGTGAGCTTTTTATTGTAAGGTCGTATTTACAGCATTAGGATTTCCAAAGAGAGGTGGTACTTCTGCCCAGAATGCTCGTGTTTTTAGAAGGGGATACACTGATTCATGGGCCTGCCACTGATTTGAGGTTAGAGTTAAGAGATTTATGTTATATGTATTGATTTGTTGGGTCTCTTCTCATTGCCCTGTCTGCTGAGCAAACAGATAACAGCTGCACATATAAATGGGTAAGGAGACAGCAAACAGTGATTCAGGGTTCTAGATTGTGTCAGAAAAGATGCTGATTCCCATGGAAACAAAGGATCCATGTTTGGTTGACTGGATGTAGTTTGAGAGCTTTGTCTCTGTCTTTAATGGTAAGACCTGTTGTTCCCCTGGATATCCTGCCTCCTGAGCTAGAAGACAGGGCTGATGAGCAGAATGAAGCCCCATAATCCAAGGAGAAATGTAGTTAGCAACCTACTGCACCACTCAGACACACACAAGTCTATGAGGCCAGATGAAATCCCCCCAAGCCTACTGAGTGGAGGTACTGGCTGAAGTGCTCACCACGCCACTTTCCATCAGGGCTCAGCAGTCCTGTCTGAGCGTGGTATAGCATTGGAATGGGCTGCCCAGGGAACTAGTGGAGTCACCATCCCTGGATGTATTTAAGAGACATGTGGATGTGACACTGGGGAACATGGTTTGGTGGTGGGCTTGGCTGTTCTCGGTTAACAGTTGGACTCAATGATCTTAAGAGTCTTTCGAACCTAAATGATTCTATGATTTTTCTTTTGCTGCATGGAATTTTTCTACAGGTAGCATAGCTTCCAGGTCCTGGTAGACTTGCTTTGACTGGGTACAGGACAGTTCTAAGGAGATAAATAGTGGAAACCTTATTGTCCTATTCTAGAGAATTTGCTTCATAGTTTAGAGACACTTTGTTCCCAGAAACTCTTTTCCATAGCCTGATAGATCATTCTGCTACAGAGAAATAAGACTGCACATAGAACTTTTCTGTTTACTTCAGGTCCTTTCCCTTTGCTGATTAGACATCATTCTCATCTCCAGACCTGCACTTTGTGTGACAGGAGATGAGTGTCATTCAACAAACTTGCCTTGATAGCAGCTCTTCTTGTCCCTTAGCCAGGAGGATGTATTACCTTTGACATTATGAAGTTTATGTAAAACTACACAGAGCAAAGTGTGCTTTTTTTACTTCCTGTGTGTAAACACTGGAACCACTTCATGCATACTCCATCGTGGACTGGAGGCCAAGCCATCTAACTTTTCAGTGAATATATATTAATCATTCATCCAGTAGCAGCTGAATTATTGCTTTTAAATATAATTTTCTATTGTTTATGTAATTGTTTTTTGGGATCCACTGTCCACAGGAGTGTTTTTCAGCCTGGACTGTTTCTGTGGCATCTAATGTGAAGTGCAGTGTGCAAATCAACAAAATGTTGTGACATTCTTACTGTGCAGCTTTGGAGAGAATGCCTACTTTAAGAGCTTGTTGGCACATAAAATAATTTCTGTGAATTACACCTTTTCTTAAAGAAAATCAAATAAGTAATGAGCACTGCTTTTAGGTTAGTCTTAATGTTACTTATGGATGTTTAGCAATACATCATTTCAGCAGTAGAATGCACTGCCTATCCTGTCAAATCAATCCTTTTGTATCATTTTACTGGACAAAGCATTTGGCAGAGTGAGGAGAACAGTGCACAGGTGCACGGGTTCTTCCTGAGATTTAAAATTGTAGCACTTGTGAGGTGTCTGCGTTTCTGACAATGGACTTTAGAGCTCTTTGGAATTCCATCAAAAAGCCGAAGGAAATTACTAAAAAACGGTCAAAGTGCATTTGGCAGGTCATGGCAGAAATCCTTTTGCGTGTCAGTTCTCCCAGTTTGGGTGGACTGTCACAGGACCATGTTGTGATGTGTCATCTGTTTTTTGAGACAGATAAATTCTCAGCAGCTTTTTTTAGCCCACACTCTTATAGATCTCAGTGGGAATTTTGACCAAGAAAGAGGCAAGTAGTGCTTCAGGATTTAATGCTAGATTTTTATGTTCCTGGTCTTGACCATGTATATGACCAGATTTCTGAGTGAAAGGCAAGATAAAATTAAAATGTTGTTAAGTGAAAAGAAGATGAAGGAATTTCTGGTTTAAAAATCCAAATTAAGGTATCAGCAGGAGATTTGCAGTCTGTTTAGAGTATTTCTAATTTGTACAAGCCTTTGTGGACCTCTTTCTTTCTCATTTAATGGCACACCCAGAACTTTCATTGGCTTCAGTGCAATTATTGTTACAGCTCCAGGAACTTTCCCAAGAAGTCTGCACCAAAAACCATTTATCTAAGTGGGAATGCTTCCAGTGGCACCTGTATGCCCTGGGCTGGGCTGTACATGTAGGTACCTCTAAGCTGAGTACTATTGAAAATAGTCTATGTTCTTGTTTAAAAAGGATGTAAAACAAAATAGATGTTCTGATCAATCGTACTTTTTTATGTAAAAAGTAGTAACAACATGAAAAGCTACCAATAAGAATTATAAAAGTGCTATGATGGGTACTGCAATTTGCAATATGCAATGGCTCAGAAAGATTTGTTTCTTCTGGAATTTGAGACTGTCACCGATTTCGAGACGTCTCAGTTCTACTGGGAACTGCATTTGTAAATATTGAAATATTTACCTTACATATGTATTTTATGTTATATGTATTTGTTATATTTTCAGAGTAGTGACAGAAATATAAGTCCTGGCATTAGTATTTTGAATTTTGGTAGGTTTGTTTACCTGAAAAAATTCTAATGGAACTTATAAACTCTTGTGAATACTTCTAACTGCTTATTATTTCAGTGTGTGACTAGTCCTGTAGGACTGAAAATTCAGGGGAATAGCTAACCAGCTGTAAGCTACGTATATGAGTGCATGTTTTCATAATCAGAGGTTTAAATTTTTAAAGAAACTGCGCAGGAATCTTATCATCTGCTTCAAAAAACCAGGACCCCTTTTGGAATAAGAAACAGGAGCATTACTAACCTAAAGTATAGAGGGAGAAAACTTAGACTGTTGAAACTGCAAAATGGACTGAAATGAGGAAATTGTATTTACCCAGTTTGGAATCTGGCAAGTGCACTTGAATTACTTTTATTTTTCTTTCTTTCTTATTCAGAGTTGCAGGATTTGAGTTAGGTCTAAAGTCAAAATAAATATGATGCCTCACTCGAGAAGAACTCTACCTCCTTTATTTAAGAATTTGTATAAAGCATTCGACAGGGTTGAGTGGTATTTTATTTGGTTAAATTAGGGTTTGAGGTTTGTAAAGTTTAAACTTGGTCCCCTTTTGAGAATGATTTAAGACAGGAATGCTATAATCATCTAGTTATATGAGGCTAGAGCAGGTGCCGGGGATGGAAAAACGTTTTTTTTCTCCTTCCATCTGTTCTCTGAAGAACTACTTAATTCTTCTTGCAGGAATCTGTTAAAAGCTTTTCATAAGGTTTCCCTGTAGGCAGACAGTTCGCTGCAGAACCCCATAGGCAGTGCCTCTGGATGTACTGGGAGTAACTTGTGCACAGGCTCATTCTTCTTTTCCAGGTGGAATGAGAAAAACAGGAAAGCGTGCTTAGGGATCCCTCTCCATATCTCTCTTTCGAGTGCAGCAGAGATTGGACAAGCTGAAGGGTAGCTTCAAGATCCATTTCTGCTAGTGGGAATAACATTACTTTCTGTTGCCTTTAAAACAGTGAATGGAATTGGGTTGCTTTCCCTTCTGTATGAGTATGTGTCAGTTATTCCAATTTTGGTTTTTTGAATATTCAAACAAATAATAAACAAAAGTGAAACTACCTTGAAAATGTTTAACTTGTTACAGTTTCTGCTTCTAAATCAAGGCAACTTGAGTTTATCAGACCAGATGTCCTGTAGTTGGGCAAATAAGCTGTCCTGCATTCCTTACTTCTTTGTTTGTCTTTGTGACAGGGGTTCCTAGATGTCAGAGCTTTGAATTTTTTTTTTTTTTAAACTCAGGGTCATTTTCTCTTCTTAGTGCAGATTTCTTCACAATACTTCTGCTAATATTAATGGGACTCGTACATAAGTCCTTTCTGTAGCTACAGAAGAAGGGATCCCAAACGTTTCAGTCTTCACATCTGTGTACTGAGAACACCATCAGATGAGAAGGAAAAAAAGAGTACCAGTTTACAGCAGAAAAGTATTAGAGGAATTCCCCCAACACACACCTGCCCTGCAGGAAAACAGGAGCATGTGTGTACAGGAAAAGTCTGACAAGTTTGGTGCGAGTTGGGATTTAAACTTCCTCCAAGCTCTGAAGTTCAGGAGTTCAGCCTTTGGGTCTAACCCATAGCAATTTTGTTAGCTGGCAGGGTCGAAGTTGCAGCTAAGGGTAAAAATCCTTCCTGCTTAATTTTGGAAGTCTGAAAGTCAGAAATTTAGATTTTTTCTCTAAAATAGATGAAAAGGGCCCTCCCAGGGTGAATTATTCTCCTCCTTTGATAGTCCTGTTATGATAGGACAGATTTCTCTTTACAGGTTCCTGTCTACATGCAGACTTTACAGATAGCTTAAATAAGGGGGTTGAACGCTACCCAACATTGCCACACCTGGCTGTGGTCAGAAAAAGACAACAGGTCTTCTTCATTTCTGTTTTGAGCTTTCTTGTTGGGTTTCCCCTGAGCTGACATTGCTTGACATGGACACAGGTTTTAGTGTAGGGTAATCTTCCATATTTCTGGACTGGTCTAATTTTTTGTTTGTTTCTCTTGGTTTCCAAATGCCTTGGTATCTCAGATAAATCACTGAAGGGAAGGAGAACATTCTGGGAAGGTATGACAAGAGGCTTGCTCTGGTTTTATACATTTTCTCCTAGATGATTACTCTTGACCTTCATTGGAGAGGGAGAACTGGGCTAAATGGAGCTTCTGCCCCATATATTCCCATGTTATTCAGGAGACTTTATGCATGTACACAAATATAAACACATACACATGTCAAGCCTTTCAGTCTCCTAAGTGCTGTGGGTAATTATTTCCATTTCTTTTCTAATAAATAGGTAAGTGGAAACAGAAACTTCTCCTATGACATGGGTGGCAGAAACACATGAATCAAAAACCCAAAGCCTCTTGGTTCATGGTCAGGTCACAGTTCAGTTCCTTTTACTTACACACACACCCCCTTCCTGCTTGGAACACTGTTATATACAGCTTCAATAGTCCTGCCAGGAGGTGGAAAAGGATCCTTCTCTCAGAGGAACCCTGTATGGGTTCCTTTGACCTCTCTGTGGGACTAGGCTGCTGTATGGCACTGTTAAGACACTGATGTGAGAGGAGGGCATGTAATCGCCAGTCTTCCTGCACAGAAGCATGAGTGATACTTTCATGCTTTCCAGTTGCTTTCAACTTGAGCCTGCTCATGTAGCAAGTCCCAAAAATGCAGCTCTGCTGCCATGCCAATGAATTGTTCATTAGTCACCTTATATTGTGTGTACATGCTCAAACGTATGTAGATGTATTGCATTCATCGTTTATGTATACACATGTGAAAGTATTTATTGTACCTACCTGCACCCAAGGCAAGCTCTGTGTTTAGCAGCTTCAAGTCAAATGACCTGGTAGTGAAGGCTTGAAGGTAGTTTGAAAACCCAGAGCAGTCCTCCTTTCTTCTCTGTAGAAGGACCATGCATGTTACATATATTCATCTTGCAAATTAGTTCTTTCTAAACACTTTTGAATAACAGAATCAGGACTTTGTCTGTCTTACAGAAGTGTAGGTGACCTGAGCAGTTATTTCTATGATAATGAAAGCATGTTTCCGATACAAGAAAGTTTTCTGGGGTATTTTTGTGCCCTTGAGTAGATCACGACAGCCCTTTACCACTGTTTTTTCCATTTCAGCCATTGTGAGTCTTGAATAACTAACATTTGGAAGCATTTTTGCAAATGAAAGCTGATTGTGAAAATGCATAGATAGAAAAGCAAACAGTGTGATCCTAGATGGGTGTTTTCCAAAGGCATTCTGATTGAACTTCCCCTGAAACTTAGCTCTGTATATATGAGCTTCAAAAAGTAGAGACAATATCTGTAGTATTACATTTAGTTTTATTCGTTAAAGAAATGTTTGAAATGCATTATTCTGTTTAGTCCAGCAAGGAGCCCCAAGTTAATTGATGTGTTATGGGCTGCTCCATGGCACAAAAGCATAACAAGAGAAAATACTCTTTTTTCCTTTTCCAGTTTTTGCATTGTGACCTGACATTTATGCATATTGCATAAAGCAATTTCTGAGTACTACAGCTTCACTGACTTGAGGCTGACAAACATTTTTTTTTCTCCCTTTTACTTGCTTTTTTGTCGTTTTCTGATAAGTTCAACACACTGTATACTATGCATGTCTTTCCAGATAGCACAGAAAGGATTGGTTATAGACTTTACGTGAGGCTGCACTATAACTTTTGTTCATGTCCAGCTTTTCAGTACAAAGATAATGTGTACCTGAGTTCAACCAAAATGGCTGTCTGCCTGATCATATTGTCTACAGAGCCAAATAATCTGAAGTATGCATGGTTTGATAGACTAAGCATCCAACAAAAGCTTCCTTAAAATGAGTCATATCTTTGATTCAACAGTCACATTAGTTGAAATTAATCAGTCTTCCTGTTGCTGGCACTGGGAAATTTAAGAAGAAAAGCAAAAGAATTGCTGCAACAAAACAATGCCATCCATTGTAAGGCAGTGCCAGCCAGAGATACCAGGCAGCAACCAGCCAGGCCAAATCAGCACTTATTTATTAATTCCAGGAATGTCTCAAATATTTGAGGGCAGTTTCCGGACAGAGCAGTCATGGCAGAGGGTTCTGGCATTACAGTTTGTCAAGGCGTCATGGATCTCCTGTTGGGAAGTGTTCACATTAGGGCACTCATTTCATTACGCTTGAAGCAATTGTCCTTCACGCTGTTCTAGCAGGAGTGGCAAGAAAACTGCATGGACAAATAAAGCAAGCAGCACTTCTTTCAGCATCCCATCTGGAGGCCAAGTTTGTTTTTCCTTTTTCCCTTTTTGAACCTTAATTTTACATCAAGCAAGAGGTCAGAACTCAAGCACGATAGTTCAGATGTACTCACTTTAAAAGTATGTATGATAGTTACTATGTCCTTGGTCAATTTTAGGCATAAAGGGAATCTGTCTTTATATTTCCTTACTCCCTTGCTGTCCTAGTGCTGCCTTCTCTGTATTTGCATTACAGATTTATTAGATCTTTTGAAAGTACCCCCACTCACTGTACAGACACCTATTCCTTCAAGTGTTTCTCTCCCTTCATTACGTCTTCTTAACTGACAATTATTCTCCCATGCCAGGTCTAGTTCTCATTTCCTTGGTCTCTTTCTTATCAATTTTTTTCCCTTCTGCTTTCACAATTCAAAGATGCTTCTCGCCATAGGATTGAATGCAGACATAGCCAAGTGAAATTCTGTGGCTTACGTTACTTGGAGGTAAAACAGTGCTACTTGGGCAGACTGTTTGAGCCATAAATCTATTAATTTATTAATTTTGATTCCATGGACAACTGTTTCCTTCTGACCTCTGGAGTTGCATCCACACTTTTGCATGAGTAATATTTTAGATTTCTTGTACAAACAAGATGCATACACATCAGTCAGTCCCAACCTTGGCAGCATAAATTCACACAGAAAAAAGAAATTTGATCTTAAGAGCCGTAAAGTGCAAGGGGAAAAAAACCACCTTTGAAAAAGTTTTCAAATCTCTTTTACAGATTATCATTCTGCACTCATAGTATGAGCATGTTGCAGAAGTTCATTAAGCAATGCAGCTAATATCTGAAATGAATTTATGGACTTGTTTGGCTTTCGGTTTTTCTCATCCAGCAATAGAATACAGTACCCAACTTATATCCTGCATTTCTGTCACCATGCCTTTTCCAATTCTGTTTCTGCTCCATCCTGTTTACTTACTTCCCTCAGCTATTTTCCCTAATTTGTGCCTATAGGTCTAGCATATTTCCAAGAGACATGGCTCTCAATTTCTTTAAAGCAGGTTTTTGCTCTTATATAAGTGATATTGTTCTTGTCCAGTTCTCATGTATTCAGGCCTGGTGTTAGGCCAGACCCATTGTTCTTCAGAAATGAAGGAGTAGTGCTCAGTGTAGCCCACTTGGCTGCTGAGAAATGGCCTCCTACTTAATTTTTCTCCACCAAAGGCTGATTTGTAGTTCCTGGGTTTGCACCCTGCTCCAAGCGTTGGTTAAGGATGACTGTTTCCCACTTAACACTAGCCTGGTCTTGTTTGCTACACTTCTCCCTTTCAACCATAAAGTGCAAAGTAAGGTTGAGATTAACAGCTTACCCAGGAGCAGTCTGCAGTGCCAAGCCAGATACCCGAGAGAAACACAGCTTCCTTCAAGCTCACAAACCGACTGACGATCAGAGCAATGAAGGCTTGCTGGGACCACTCCAGAGAGGGAAGGTGAGTGCAGGGTGACTGTAGAGCTAGCCAAATACGGTGATTGCAGTCTGACATGGAAAATAGTCCCAGGAAAAACAGTTAAAACAGGGAGCAACTCTAGCTTAGTGCTTTGGGAGTGGTGGGGAAACAATGGACATTCTTCATTAGTAGAATGTAGGGATTCTTTCTGAATGTATGTGTAGGTCTTGGCCTGGGCAGGCTGTCTTCTTCCCTGTTTTTTAATGTATTCACCAAATGTGTAAGAAATTAAAACTGCACAATGAGCAGTGTTTCCTCTCTGCAAACTTGCAGTGCACCAGCTATGAGAGGAAATGTGTTCCTGGGGATATGCGTTTTTTATACTCTTTTCTGACTAGCACCATGTCATTACATCTTCAGTCAATAAAAGTATGTGTCTTTAATATATATATATACTCATGCACATATATATCATTACAGTAAATAGCTGTGGAAAGGAGAGAAAACGCTTATAAAAATAAGCATTCTGAACAACAAACAACCTTAGTGTACAACTAAAGGAAACTTTGAGGAAACAGGCCTTCATGAAGGAATAATATTGTTTAAACCATGTTTTCCATGTACCAGAAGACTGTTTTAATAGTTTACAAATGTATTTAACCACAGAAAGTCTAAAATTAGTCAATGTTTTAAAGGGCTAAAGATTGACACAAGTCATTCCAGTTAGGGAAGGACTTCTTTTCATCCACATCCAGTGAATAAACTTAGATGACTGAGCAGATGTTTGTGGGGGATTGATGTTCTATGGCTGCTGATTAGAGTTGTACAAAACTTTGCTGCTAACTTGTAGTATTCATTTTTTCAGGCGTCGTGTCTTGTGGGAAATACCTGCTGCTGCTATGCTCCCTGGTCTAGAACAAGGCGTTCCTCCTCACTGTAGTGGTTTTGCCCTCATAGATTAGGAAATCCCTTTGTAAACTGCTTTGAGAACTGCTGATGAAAGGTGCTGGCTGTGAGCTTTGCCAGTCTTTTCTCCCACAGTTTGCTTGTGTTTACTAGCCTAAAGTAAAACTCAGGTGAGTCTTCAGGACCTCCAGGGTTTGTACTGAAGTTGTACAAAACCTTGTATACAGCATGTTTTCACTTTAACAGCTCCAGGGTTACTCCGAGCCGGGCTCCCCATCGTTAACAGGGCTTGCGAACCTCAGGAAATCCTTCCTCGTCTGATCTGAATTATGAATTGGCAATGAAATCAACATCTTCTGCTGAGCAGCAGAGGTTTTATGAGGCTGTGCAACACTGTCTTCACAAAAGCTTAGTTCTGTTTCAGCACTGCTCAAACCCCAGCTCTGCTCCGTTGCACACCCTGTGCATTCTCCTCTTCATCCTTAGATGAACTTCATCCCAGATGGCTTCACCCTTAATTGACTCTGTACTGCGTATGACCACAGCTGAGGCACGTGTACTGATGTCACCGTGTTCTGTGATATCACACGCACACCTCTGCTGAGCTGGAGGCTCAGCTGGAGGCTGAGCTGGGTTCCTGCCTCCATGATACCATGCTCTCAAATGAAACAGAGGTTTGCCCTTTCAATCCAACTGGGCACCTTCCTCATCACAACAGCTCTTTTCATTGTGGTTTGAGCCACTTACAGAGAAAACTAAGTCACAGAGCTACCTGACAGTGTCAGTCGTTGAAGAGTGTTTGAGCACGCTTTCCTCTTAGTGCTGTAGTGGCTCTCTATGTTCACTTGACAGGTTTTCATCCCAATGGCTCTTCTACTGGGTTTCTCGTTTGTAAGGAACTAGTCTTTTTCTATACACTCGCTGGCTGGAGCAAGCTTAAGAAAAAAAGATGTATCTAGAAGAGAGGAGGAAAGTGGGCTTGGTCCTCAATAGGTCTGGTACTTTACCAGAAATCTGGACAGGATTTCCATCTTTCTCCCCCCCAGGGTGCTAATGCAGTAATGCAAAGAAACCTGAAAACAGAAAAATCTTACTAGATTTTCTGCGTTGCTGGAAATCCTATTCAGATCTTTTACTTAAAAAATGGTCAAAATGTACATAAGAAAAGGAGCTATATTAGCTCCTTCAATAAAGTATCCCTTTCATTCTCTGTCAAAAAATGGTCACATGCTAAACATCGAACCAAAAAATTTGAAATGTTAAAGGAATAAAACTCTTCAGGGAATAAATTATTTTTACAACTGGCCCATATAAAATAATACAGTACAAGTCTCTTAAAGTAGTAATTGATAAAGGAATAAAACTGCTAAAAGAGTATATTTTTCATTCGCTGGAGCTAACTGTGTAATAGCACTCAGCTGTATTTAATCTCTGGGGGCCTACAGAACAGGCACAAAAATGAACGTAACTTAAAATCGACGAGTGATCTTTCATGAGATCTGTGGTACCTGCTGCCTGCTGGCAACAGCCATGTTACTGCAGCAAGCCTACTCACTCAGCCCCACAGTACTTTGCCTTTCGGTGCCTTTTTTTATCTGTATGTTAAGTAGGTAATTCCCAAGGCATCCCTATTAAGTGAAAAAGAATGACTCTTCCAGCCTAACACTCAGGGAAACTGAGACACAGGGAGGATAAAGCCTTTGCCTGGGGTCAGACTGGTTTGTTCTACCATGTAATAGGGCTGTAATGGGCCTCAGCCCTTCCACAGAATGCTGAATGAAAACATGCTACAATTTAAATTTTAAATTGTGGTTTCACTGGATACTGTGGAACGGGATAACAGCTGTGCTAGACCCAGGCCCTCCATCTTCCTACAGTGCACACTTGAGTCTCAGTATAGAAATCAAGTGCCAGTTTTATGTTAGTGTCTGGTTAATTAAAGAACTCTTGCATTATATTATAGAGCTATGTGAGTGGACTTCAAAGGCTCACCTCACATGGGCAAAAACAGAGTATCCCAAGAGGGAGAAAATTCCCCCACTGTGTAGCCAGAGTGTGATTACTGTTTGCCTTTAAAACAGGTCTGTCCCATGAACTTCTTAGATTTTCACTGAGGACAAGAAGATAAATTTTTCATTAGGTAGATACGTGCAGAGATTCTTGGCTGAGGAGAATGGAAGAGACTGGAGACTTGGAAGAATGCGTAGAAGTGGCATTTCATTTATCCTTCTTATGTCTTGGTGGGTCTTAGAGAGGCCAAGTGATTTCCAGCTTGTGCAGGCTTCACCCAAGTGACGTTCTCTCCTCAGTGTCTCTTCCTGTTTTTCCGTCCACTGCTGAGACTGTCTGTCCCCGCAGAACTGCTTCATTCTTCTTGAGATCAGTCACACTGAAACAACTGAACAGAGTTAGACTTCTTAACTGTGTCTCTCAACTGGTTTTGGTTTGGTGCTTCTCTCCCATCACCCATGAGCTCATTTCCCATTAATTTAATCAGAAGTAAGACCAAGGGCTTTTATCTAAATAGTCTTAAATTTGGGGTGTACTTTATAACTGAATCCTTCTTTATGTTAAAGTTATGAAACTACCTTCTTTTCATAGCACTTCCTTATACAGCTATTGACCCAATTGTATTAAATTTTAATGACATTTGAAATTTAGAAATGTATCTACATTTTATAGGATTTTTGGGCTTTGCTTCCCTAAAAAAGGAAATAACTGACTTCCTTATTTTCTTACACTGTTTACTTTGTTTACTTCTAGTAGAGAATATACCAGAAACTTTGATGAGTTGGTAAAAATAGTAGAAGACAAATGTGCCTATATAAAGTTCTACCCCATGCATACCCTGTGCCCTTGCATCATATTGCCTAGTCTGTTTATTTTAAATAGACTATCAATTCAGGAATAGTAGCATGCTTTTATCAATAAAACAGAGATAGTTTCCCTTTATAATGCACAGAATCAGTTAGAAATTTCTCTCACTAATTATTTTAGGATAGAAATTGTTATACTTTGTGACCTGGACCTGGTGGGATGAAATTTAAAAAAAAAAAAAAAAAAGACAAGAAAAAGGCAGGTAGAAAAAAAAAGCTTCAGTCTTTTTCTTAATGGTGGTTTTAAGCATGTAGAAAGAAGCAAGGAAAGCAAGAAGGAGAATAGATTGCAGTATTCCGAAGTTACCAAATAATACATTTTGTTTCTGCCTCGCTTCAAAATGACCCAAATGAATGTTGTTTAAACTTGGCTTATTTTGTAGATACCCTTGAGAGTCTGCTAATAAATCAAGTGCCAAACAAGTTAGTTCCGTAGTTTCAAAGTGGTACATGCATAACATATGTAGACAGAATATCACTTGTGCCTGAACCTCACTATTTTTCTGTTGAGCTCTGTCTCCATTCTCATGGAAACCAACCACTGATTGACAGTAATGCTGTGAACTTCCACTTATTAGCTAATGCTGACTTTTCTTGAAAATAGGAGCTGAGTGTAGCATTATGGAATATTCATGGAACAAAATTCCAGAGAGAGAGGTCTCAGGGTCAGGAGGAGGGAAGGAATGAGAGACAGATGCCAGATTGCCTGTAGAGAGTCCAAGCATGTGTTTTTGTTTGTAGCAATGATGCACATGCCTTTTGCGAGTGCAATTATTGCTTTTGCCTTTGAAAGTTTTACCATAAATCTGTTTCTCAATCTCCCTTCATTTCTGACCCAAATTAACCTCTTCTCCATACATTTCTGTTACTTAACCTCGGTTTCTCTTGGGAATATCCATGCATCACCATGCTCTAGGTGTTCTCTCCTGAATTTTAGAGATCACTCTGAATTCAAATCTGTTTCTGATCAGATTTAGTTCATTAGTCTTTCTGTCTTTTCATGATCTTCATGCACTGGATTTTATCCTTCACTGAGTCATTGCAATGAACAACACCACATGAGTGAAAAAAATAATTTGCCCTTTATTTTTGGTCTCTGCCTACCATGCAGCTTTAAGCAAAGGCATATGATCTGTAAGCAGATGAAAACTGAGACCTAAAGTATTTGAATATCCATTTAACATATCGTGACACTTTCCTTTTAATCTATCAAATGCTTAAAAATCTGAATTCTCTTGTTCTAGCAATAGCTTGTCTTATTTGAGTGACACTTCGGGTCTAATGAAGCTGACTGCAGGTGACTCACAGCTAACTGTGCAACAGATGTGGGGTGAAAGCTTTTAGCAGCCATGCACTTCCAAGTGGGAATTCCCTGCCTGTAGTATGTGACATTGATACTGTGCTATTTTCCCATGTCAGACTCAGGCTTTATTGTGGACCTGACAGGTTTAAAGTCACAGAAGCTATTTCTTGTCAAAGAGTGTATCAGAGAGGAGGCATTTAACAGTGTATTAGCATTTGTTAGTTTTATTTAGGAAATGGAGAAAAAAATTGCATCTCAGTATTCTTGTACTCCTGAGGAGCTTTCAACCTTCAGTGAATTTTCTAACCTGGCCCTCGTCCCTAGGCTGGGGTGCTGACAAACAAGCTGCATCTTACCAGGTGAAGAGACTGCAGTTCAATTCAGCTGCCAATTGTGCCATATCTGGCTGAACAGAATATGTACTGGTTTGAAATGTTATTAAAGTTACCATGAAGAGCTAAATATCAGAATACAGATTTGTATCATACTGTGTGCACAGTCAGGAATTTTTCCATCCCCTCATCTTCTGGAAAGAAAAGCTTTCGTAGATCAGGAGCTTTTTTATGGGAGATACAGTGTGCTGCCTGTGAGTTTCCCCAAATGCTTTGGGGAAGCTTTCTCCTTTGGTATGTCCTGCAGTTTGCAGGACTGATGCTGGGAGAGAAAGAGCCATGTAACAGCTCACAAGCGTGAGCCTTGAGGTGCTGGGGAAGTCAAGGAGGCGCAGATGGGTTGGCACAGTTTCATGGTTTCTAGTGTGCTGCCCACAGTGGTTTGAAGTAACTGTAGCCTGCATCAGTTCTGTCATAGCTGAGTGGCAGACTTCATCCCATGTGGGATGCAACCAACTAAATAGGGTCAGTCACTTGGGATAGCTGTTGAGTGTGGTCCTAAAGGGACCGTGAGCTTAGTGGATTCCAGCCAAGAGCTCTCTGCAATACTATTTATCAAGAAAGCCATACTTTTGAGCCAGAGGTATGTATCTGGGCCCTCAAAATGGAAGTAATTTAAATGCATATATATGTATTTTTATTTTATTTTATATAGGGCAAAGTTGCCTGAAGCCTGTTTATTAGTTAATAACCCCCTCCAGGTTACCGTCTCTAATCTTGTAATGAAATTGAGTTAATAAATCCAAGATATTATTAAATAAAGTAAGTATTTAATATTGCTTGTCCTCTTTGAATCCAAGTTGCAATACAACAGAATTTCATTTTATAAATAACACCTTTCGTGCTAGCACCACAGGGCATGATTCAAAAGAATCTAAATAGAACATGAATGCTGTAATCAAATGCAGACCCCAGGAAGGCAGATTAAAAAGGCATGTTGCTGGTTAGCACAGCAGACAGGGTAAGTATAGCAGGTCACAGCAGAAAAGCTAGTTACAAAAACAAGGGCACAATCAAATGAAAATTGTTTGCTTGCCCACTCCAAACCATGACTGACTGCTTCTGCGTCCGTGACCTATTTTTTTTAAATAAAGGAAGATTTTGAGAGGTTGTTATATTTTAATTGCTTTGTACTAAACAAGAAAACAACAACCAAAAAAAAAATCTCAGCTCTGTGTTTGCATGTGGAGGACACCAGGAGAATATCTATTTATAGGTGAGAGACACTACAGCTGGAGAAGACTTTTCCACTAGGTTTATTTCATCTCTGTTTATCTCATGTGTTTGCACCCACTGCCAAAGGCTGTTTATCTCCTGCTATATAGAGGAACATAGAGCGGAGGGGAAAGCTGCAGGGAACTGCCACGAAACTTGCCTTGCAGAGAAGGGGAACACTTGCATCCTGCAAGTGTTCAGTGCTGAGGCAGGAGTGGCAGGAGCAAAGCAAACTGGTCTCCAAAGCCTGTGAAGCCCAGGATTCAGAGGCAGCCCTACCTGGGTATGATCCCCCTGCAGCGCTGCCTGGCTGCTGGCACGTGCCTGGCTCTCCTGGCCGCGCTGCCTTCCTGGCTTTCTTCCTTGAGGGTGTCACAAAGGTGGAGCAGAGGTTAATGGAGCAAAAAGCAGAGTTAACCTCCATGTGCTTATCTGCATCTGCTCCCGAGGTCTGGTTGCAGCATGGCCTTTCTCTAAGCACAGAGCTTTAGCTTGTGGAGGGATGCATGGAGGAGAGGAAAGAAAAATCAGGGTCTCCAAGCACTCTCCTTCCTCTGCTGGGGTTCTTCACATCTTTCTTTGCTGAGATGGGGAAAGCATCACCCTTTTTGAGGCTTGTCCTCTCTGTACTGATACAAGGCAGGCAGAGAAAGCCTTAGGGGTTATTGTGTTTAGCCCTGTATTCTCTGTGTGTGCATATGTAGAATTTCTGCAAAACGTATTTGGTCTTCTGGTTCAAGAGCTAACAGCCAAGACAGGGGGAAGAAATAAAACTCTGATGGTTTTGATTACATGTATGTGTGTATGCACAGATGTACATACACAAATGTATACATTTATATTTGTGTGTGTAACATAGTTGCAAATATTAAAAAATATTGTATAGGAGAAGCTTGTGTTGTAACTAGGTACCACCTCCAAGACTCCCAGTTATTTCCATATAGGAAATATGGAAATTCCTAAGGAAAAGGAAAGTCAGTACAGTTGCCTCACTGAGCTACTTAAAGGATGAAAATATTTTGATAGGCAGTCTATTAATTTACTTTAACAGGTAGAATGAAACTAACCTAATGCAAATAATGAGTCACAAAAACTAATCTGTAAACAATACAGGGAAAAGAAAAAAAAATAAAATAAACCTTCCAGAGTGGTCTGCTGTACTCAAGGTAAATGAAATATTTAGTGGTGGCAGCAGCAAAAAAATGAAATATGAGATCTTGCATCCCAAGTTATTAGTGACCTGTTAAAAGACAGGCTGAAAAGTGCCTTTACCAAATTAAAACTTTGAAAAAGGGCACAAATGGGAAATGTCAAAATAAAAAATCTGAGGAAAATGATTGTCCTCCTGGCTCTTATTATTTTGCAGTTCTGAGGCTGTGGCCACTGTTAATGCTAGTGAAGCAGGAATGGCACAATTCAGTCCCCTGAAGTCTGTAATGGAAATAGTCTGCAGTGACAGGCAGACAGCTGGAATTTGCTGACATTTTGATCACAATTGCGTGATCTGTTCATTGCATGTGTTTTTTTGTTTAGTCCAATTTTCAGAAACTTCATAGGCTTTTTTTTTTAATAGAAGATTTCATTTGGTTCTCTGTGCCCTGTGTTTACAGTACAGCCATCCCTAATGCTTAATGATACTAAATAATAAGAATGCCAGAGTGCTTAATTTAATGTCTGCTATTGATCTCTGGACTGTTTAGCGAATGACTTACTAAACACAGAGGGCCAAATAGTGCCCCCACTTCCATCTATGTAAGTCTCCTAAAGGCAGCTAAGGTATTGGGAACCTAAGGTCAGTTGATCAGCCTCCTAATTGTGTTTCTGCTTAGAAATGTTAAAGGTTTTCCTCGTCACAGACAGGAATTATTATTTCGAATTCTGTTCCATTATTCTTCATGCGCCTCTCTGCTCTCTGAGCACTCAGCTCTCTGGACACCTCTCACTAATAAGGTTTCACTTGCAAGAGCTCACATTTGTCTCAGTTTTCTTCAGTATTTCTGGCAATGCTGGTAAACATAAAGGTAGCGAGAGAAGCGAATGCTGAGCTGATTTGTAAATGAGCAAAGCATTTCTCAGTGAGGTCAGAGCAGCTGACAGCTTCTCTCTGTCACCCAGCGCCCTTCCAGGTTAAGGACCTCTTTGGTATCAGCCCTTATGAGCTGGATGGTCAGATGTACAATTTGCCAGTTGATCTGGTGAGATCAATGAGACTCCTGTCCTTCCTACACTCCCCCAGTGCTGTGTCAGTGATGTCACTTCTACTGCTCTGTCTTAAGAAATCTCTTGAAAATGCCTCCTTCTTTTATTTTACTAAGATCACCTTGGTATTGTAGAGCTAGAAATGCTTTAACAGTCTCTTCTCCTAAAGATCTGAGCCTGAAGAAGCTGTGATTTGCTATGAATTTTGCTATGAATTTTGCATTAAAGTCTCTTGGCTTTTATTTCCAACCATACTTCAATCTTAAGCTTGTCTCTGCCTTATCCACCTGCGTTGTAGACTGATTGTTGCTAGCAAAAGTCTATGACAGCATTACTTTGCCAGCAAGAACACACAGATGTAAAACTAATTAGTTTAAAAAACATGTTTTCATTCGTGTCTTGTGAATACAGCAGTCCTCAAGAATTCAACAGATTAGGAATTTTTTTGAGACTTGGTAAGCTGAATTTTGGGGTGGGCACTATGTTCTTTCAGCATTGCATCTCTGTGTCAAATGGTGAAGTACCCTAGAACAGAAGTGCTGGTTGAGATTGCCACACCATTTTCAGTTATCTCATGGTCTTTTAGTCTTTTGTTCCACTTCTCCTCTCAAGTAGGTCCTCACCTGCTGTACTCTGCTTTCCTAGTCATGACCCAAAACACGGCACTGCCAAGCACCTCGGTTCTCATCAGCAATCTCTGATCTTTTACTGCTGTGCATGTGAGGCAGGTTTAATAAGCTTGCTAATAGTGACTTGTAGCATACTGGTTTCTCGTCGACTCGGGCCATCCCCCATTCTAGGTCTCCAAATGTGCTTGATAAATTATTTGAATTACTCTTTCAATTGCCATCTGTAGTTCCTCATAAAGAGACTGCTATTTGCCGTGCGTTGTGCCAAATCACGCAATAGTTCTTTGCAAAGCCAGGGACCGTACTGAAATCACCAAACTCGTGTCACTTGTGAGCTGCAGTACAGTAGGTTACAGCTTTAAGTAGGTTACAGTTGCAGTCTTGTGAGGTGAGAATGAAGACCTTGGAACTCTGACCCATAAATCTCAAAAAATTATGGGGAGGTGCGAGAGAAGAGAATTTCATGCACCTCAAGTTCTTTTTAATACAGATATAAAAATATTCTTATGAATCATAAAATGCATAAAATATCACTATTATGCATAAATAAATATAGACACATATGCATATAGATCTACACTCACACATACATATGTTGTGACCTTCTCCTCCTTCTCCTTGCCTTGAACTTCCTCCTTGAATGTGTCCTAATGGTGGAGCAACAATCATCAGATCTAAAGAAATTTAGTGCTGCGTGAAACCTTGGAATAGTGACATCTGTTGAATTTGGACAGTTTTGTTTGTCTACTGGGAAATCGCATGAACTTCCCAATTTTTTTTTTTTAAGTTTGCATTGCCCTCCTCCTCCCCACCCAAGGGAGGGTAGCTTCAGGAGAAATGGCTGCTTTCTTGCTTTCTGGTGTGGTGTAAAGTTTTCCGTCGAGAGACAATAATGTACATTCCTCTGGCAGGACGGGATGGTTTTTTTTGTTTCTCTTGCTGTTGTTTATTTATAAGACATTTCCTCTTGCTTAGTGGAAGTTTGATCGTAAGAGGCTCCAGTGATTTTCCTTCCCACCTCTCCCCTCCCTAATTTCTCTGCCTCGGCACTCGCTCTGGAACAGAGCGAACTCAAAAAGCCCATCGGCGCAGGGCGCGCTTCGCAGCCAAGCCCTGCCACTCTCCAGAGACTGTGAGGTGATTCTCCTTCGTCACTGCTTGGACCAGGAACCACAGCCCTGGTGAGTGGTGAGCTCCCAGAATTTGATGTGTCAAGGCTTCTATTCTCGGGGCCGCCGCGGCGAAGCAGGAAATAAAGGTTTTTTTTGTTGTGTTTTGCTTTTTTTTTTTTTTTTTTTTTTTTTTTTTTTTTAAATATGAAAACAGAATCGGCGACGAGCACAGAAGGAATACGAAGCCTGGAGCGCAGCGGCTGCCGAGCCGAGTGCGGGGAGCCCGGCGGAGCGGGGGGGCTGCGCCCGCCCCGGTGTCCCCTCGGCCACCAGCGGGGGTCAGGCCGGGCAGCGCGGCCGGGCTGCGGCGGGGGTGGGCGGGGGCGAGCCGGCCGGGGGGGCACGGGGAAGGGGGGGGTGGGGGGATGTTAATCCTTCGCTTGGAGTTTCTGTCTGGCAAGTTTTCATGCCTCTGTGTTCTGAGCATTTACATTATGCTCTGAATACCTGATTGCCCAGCCAAGCAGAAAAGAAACTCTACAGTGGATGCATAGTAAAAGAAAATGCTTCTGTGGAAGCCACCTCTGGGAATAGGAAGAACTAGTTGGTTTATAGGCTGCTGGTCCATTTGAGGGAGCAGGAAAGGTTGGATTTTTTTTTTTTTTCCTCTTTTTTAACTCTCTCGCTTCACTTCTGTTCTCTTTGTGTCTGTACGGGGACTGGGAATCAGGTAAAAAAAGAAACAATGTACTTTGTAGAACTTCATATGCAAAATGTTGGATGCCAAAGAACTGAGTGTCTCAGCCAACATCAAGGTACTTAGAATTATTTTCAGCTGTGGGATAGGGAAGACAAGGCTTAGAAAGCTGCAGTGATTTGCTCACGGCTGCATGGGAAAGGCAGCAAAAAAAAAAAGGAGTAGGATGAGCACCTCTAACTCGAGGCCCAGATTATCTCCTTTTGTCCTTTCCTGCCCTGCTGAACATATCACTTCTGTTAATATTTTTCTGCTGCAATGCTTAAGAAGGCCAGGGCAATGCGTGGGCTGTTCCATTCATCCTTCATCATCTTCCATATTGTCTGACTTGAAGAAATGAATCATTTCTTGACTAACATTTTCTACTTTTAACAAAGTAGGCATATAAGGAACAGAGGGTAGCAGTCAAAATATTTGTATTTTGAGTTATTATCCTGTTCTTTGAAACATGTCCCTGGCAAAAGACCAAGATCCTTAATGGAACCAACATATCTCACACAGGATATTAACTAGGCAGCATTCTTCTCACCCTTGTCTTGCTTTTGAGTAGCATTTATTCAGCAGGTGTATCAACAAGCTTGTCTCTGTGACACCCAGGGAGGCAGCCCCACTTCAGCTTCTGCTGGTCACCTGTGACATACAGAGAACTCCAGTCACCTTTGTCCTGGTTTCATTCCCCTTCTAAGTCCTGAGATCGGTACATAAAGGCTGGTGCTGGGCAGTCCTCCACTGAAGTCGTCAGAGGCTTTGACATTGACTTCAGAATTGAGCTCAGTGTCAAGTCATGTCCAACCCATATTAAGGTACTCTCTATTTCTTATAACCAGTAAGTAAAGTCACGTGAGATTTGGTGGCTTTACTCCCTGGCAAATTTTGCAAATATTTTTGTTGGTTTCAATCCATGTGGGGTTGTCAGTCCCTCCCCATGCTTCAGTTTCAGCCTGAAGTTTGACTAAGCCTGAAAACTTCAAGTGGAAGATGGAAAAAATGTTGTAGTTCCATCTGGTTTTGCATTAGAACCGTAAAGAACTGTGAACTCCTCTTTTTTCATGTGCAAACTCCTAAGTTGACCGCAGACGTTTTTCAGCGCTGAGCAGCAAGGGTTAGCTGTTTCTCCTCATTCCCTGGTGCTGCAGACCTCTCTCTGAACTTAAACTAAATCACCAGCTCTCAACAAAACCCGCAATTAAGTTGGCTGATCCCTTCAGTAAAGCGTCTTACATACACATAGAAATAACCTTTACATACATCAAAGCCTCAATCCAAATGGTCCCAGCTTTCGACTAAATTGATGCTAAGATCCCAACTTGGCTGTTGCATCACCTTTTTTCGGTGTACTCAAAGCAGCTGACAGATCAGAGCATCCCAAACTTTCAGGCAGTTCACATCACAGATAGAAACATAATGGATTTTTTTTCTCTTCTCTGAATGGGCTATACTGAACGCCCACACACACTTTTGGGTCTGATCTTTGAAGCTTATCTCTGATTTACTTTCTCCCTCCAGGCAGTGTAAGTCTGAAAGACATAAGTACTTCTGAAATGGAAAGTTCTCAAAGCACAGTGCTAAATGTCTGAAACTTCAAACTTCTGCCTGTATAACACTTGTTCTCTGGATATACTGAAGTCAAGGGCTGTCACTCTGGCATCTTTCACCAAGAAGGAAAAACAATGTTTAATCTCTTTTTTAAGAGTCTCTGTGTTGCTCTAAACGTCTCTGTGTTTAAATTATTTCATTAATTTATTTGTTCTCCAAGTCTCTCTGGTAGCAAAGGAGCTTGTCTTTGCTGGTATTTATTTATAGCAATGTGGAAAAATTCGTCAGTCTTTCTTATTATGGTCTAAGCTGCTTATTGACTGTAGGCCAAGGTTATAATGGTTTGTCTATGGTCTAAAATCATTAGGGTGAAAATCTGTAATTTCGAATCATATTCTAACCGTCTGTTGAAACAGTTTAGGGTGGTAAGATGATAAATTGTCTCATTAGTAGTAGCTTCTTTATCTACTGTGTAATAGTTTATCATAGTTGCTTAAAAAATAAAGAAAATTAATACATATGGCCATTCTTTTATACAGGCACTGTTTGCTTCTAGCAGTAGCCATTTTAGTTACAGCATCCCTTCCAACTAGTAATCTCAAAGTGCTCTGCATGCGCTGCCAAGTTAAACCTCTCTCTTTTACCCGTAGATGAAGTGGGAAAGTTATCTTCCTTTGCCTGATGCAAGCAAGGAGAAAATGGTATTCTTTCCCTCATGTTCAAACCACCACTTTATGCTTTTGGGGAAGAGAATATATATTTATGTAGTAGAATGAAAACTACTGTTTTCTGCACAACAATTGTTTGACGTGATATGCTTGTTGTTCTGTGACTGTTAGCTGCATCAGACAAGAACAAAGCACAGAAAAAGATGTAATGATAAAGGTAGGCAGATTCATAGGTACTGGGATGCTTCAGAAGTACAAGAATTTAAGCAGTATCCAGAGACAATTTTTTGCAATAAAAGTACATAAAAGCAACTGCCTTGTTTTGAGTACATTTCCCATTTTAAGGTATTCTCAATTTGTTTTCTTATTTTGTATTGTAAGCCTCTCTTTTCCAAAAGTTGAACAACAGCTTGTTTTCCTGGGTAACAACATTGAAACATCACTAATTCGTCTTCCTGTAATTCTGAAAAGAAAGTGAAACTTGATTTTGAATTAAGTCATATGACAAGGAAAGTTAGGGAAGTAGAAGGGATTGCAAGTTACTGAGATAAAGCAGCCAGTAACCACAGATCTCTAATTATCAGCTGCAGTCTGTCCTCATCTCAAGGATAAAGAAATAGCAAGGTTCATGAACGGTAAGATGAAGGGGTTTTCCTTCTGTCCTGGGCTGAGAAGGGGAATGTATGGGTAACATAACGAGAATGGAGAGAAATGGAATAGGCTTTAGGAGACCTGAATCTGTATCCCAGATGCATCATTATGGTCTTTACCTCTGTCTATTTCACCCTTACCCATCTGAAAAGTGGATTTTTTTTCCCCTGGCCTCACAGGGCTACTGATCAGGCTTAACCAGGCTCAGGCATGCTTAAAAAATCAAAGTGCCTGTGAATACAGCATGTAGATCCCCCCATTGCTGCCTTGCGTGTTTTTTTCATTTTTGCAAGCTTCAAGTTCGAGTTCCAGAGCTAGCATGGGTCTGTGCTGCTGGCAAAACAAAGCAGGTGCAAATTACGGTGGAAATGAAATAGCTGGTGCTTTGAGGTGGTGGAGTGCCCAGTTCACCTCAGGGTATATGTCTGCGTTCACAAAACATGACTATCACGCATACCCTGATTCATTAGAAGTGTTATCCGGCAAACAAGAAGCCTAATCATATTTTAGTGGGAACATTCTTATGATAAACTCTGCTTTAGTGAAACTCTGCGTATAGTGCAATTTCTTCTGGCCGTGTATATTACACAGTGAAGAAAAGCTACCCCGCTGCGTATCAGAAGGCTGTAATTTCATTTAGGGGTTCTATTGACATCATAAACTGCAAGAGCAGAGCTCAAGTGGCTATTTAAGTCATAGGAACTTCAGAGTGAAATTACTGCCTGGCAGCAACTGGCCCTCCCCCCACGGGCCCCCATGTATGTACTTCATGTTTTCATCCCGCTTCCTATAAATAATAAATCTCTTCAGTGGCTTTGGAAGAGAGCATTTCCAAAATACTGGCGTTATCTGCCACCCTCTCTGTCAGCGGCGCGTTCCCAGCAGGCGGGGGAAAGAGAGGGAGCCCCTCTCAAGCCGAGGTGGGAGATGCCCGGGGACAGCCGGTGCTGCGCTCCCGCTCCGGCGGCGCCCGCCGGCCGCGAGCAGCGGGAGGTGAACACACCCGTGCCTGCGAGTGAGGCTGTTTGTTGCCATCATAGCTGACATACCTGACCTTTCCCACTCCTAAGCTGCAGATAGCCGCGTTGGCGCGTGCGAAGATAAATGCTCTGTGCCACCTGCGACCCGCAAGGCTACGGCACATCTCCCGCTTATTTCCCCCCCTCGCTGGAATTGCTGCCTGCAGCCCCGGGGCAGCGCCGCTGCTGCTGGGGGAGCGGCGGAGGGGATGGGTGAAGGGAGAGGGCTTGGCGCTGCCGCAGGTCCGTGCCTGGGAGAGCGGGGCTGAACTTCCCCGTGGTAGGACCTGCTGCGCCTGAGCGGGGAAAAAAAAAATCCCCCTTTTTTATTTTAGCATTTAAATAATACGCAGGCAGCAGTCGTGTTGACAGAAGTTCGTATATTTCATCCATATGGACTTGTTTCAAGAAAAGAGTGAAGTCAGGGAGCATTTGCTTTTTATCAGGAAAGCGAGGTTAACCATTCATTAGAGCTTGTCAAGAAACCTCAAATTTAAGCCAGGCACAGGAAAAAACTTTCAGTAGGACAATGGATAAGAATCATTATAGGTACCTAGCATAGGCATTTTAGTTTGCCTACCTGAAAGCCAATGCATCTCAAGTTCATGTTTAATTTCCCTTATCCTCATCTTTTTTCCAGATAGTGGGAAAGAACTATTTTTTGTACTCAGTGTTTTCAAGACCTTGGAGTACCAGATAGGTGTTAAATTACCAGTGGGAACAGAATTAATATTTATGTATTTTCTCTGAACTGGTTTGTTCCTCTTACATTTCGTTTAACAGAATGATGGTTCACAATGTTAAATTATAAAAAGCATTCAGTTATAGTATTAGTATTTCCATTCTTTATAAAGGAAACTTTATTTTGCTTTTGGACCTAGCTTTTTCCTGGAAAAGCAATTAAATCATTGCCTCTACTTCTTAAATGCCACCATTTTGTGATTCCTGAGACCATGGTACAGCTTAAGGGAAACAGCAGCTTTGAAATTAAATAAACAAGGTTGATATAGTTGTCAGACATGGCAGTCTGCAGTAGCAGGGAGACTTTTCTGGTCTGGAGGTAAGCTGTTCACACTTGCATTTCATCTGACTTTGAGCACTGGTGAGTCTGGATAGGCAGTTATCCCAGAGAATATCCTTTCCGTGTTCTCCATGAGTCTGCAGGAGCAGCTCATGCACGTGCACACAGTACAAGCAGGAGAAGTGAATTTTGAACTCCGCGTTGCTGGCTCTGGGGGTAGGAGTGCAGGGATCAGTAGCATCTGTGCTCTTTCTGTTGCTGTCCTGAGAAACTCTAGCCAGGGCTTTTTGTGCCATTCCTTACCCCCTTCCCTTTGCTGTAGGGACTTCTGAACCTTGTTTTGACTGAAGTTACTATGCTGGCTGAGTGCATGCTCCAAGTAAGAAAAAAAATGAAGTCCGCAAACTGTGGATAACAGCAGATCCCACAGTACAGCGAAATCAAAATAGGATGTTGTATGCCAAGACACAAAGTTCTCATGGTCCTTATCTCTGTATGAAATAACTGGAAGTGGTTACAGTTTCCTTCATTTAGTATAACTGAATGTATTGAGGGCTGAGTATCTTCAGTGAGATATTAACTGCCTGATGGCATGTATCCTAATTTCAGGACATGATGTCCTGGCATGAAGATAGAGTAGCCTATTGTCCCACTGAGTCTTGAGTGCCTGAAATCTAAAGCTATGTTACTGTGTTGGTGCCTGTCCAACAAAGATGTGTGTTCTACTTGTACCATGTGGAAAAATGAATAAAATATCTAAAGTTAAAAAACAATTCATAAACACCATATGCACATACATACTGCATGCACAACTTCTCTTTGAAAATATTACAATGGGACACCCTTCCAGATTCTGGTTGTAAAAGACTGTAACGATTTCTTCTACAGGTTTTTAGTCAAAAAATACTGCAACAGTCTGTTTTCTTTCAAATCAGCAAAAGTATAGTAGAACAGAAACTGTTCTTTAAAATGAAATATCGATCTGTCTGTCTAACATACAGTTCTTCTAAAGCTGCTGCCCTCTTAACTTGTAGGTGCCAAAAACTAATTCGCACTTGGGGATACTGAGGCAGAGATTGGTGAGGTGACTAATCTAACACCGTGTCCTCATGGAGCCCATCTGACTCAGTCCCCTGCCATAGCTGCTTTGATTAACTCACCAGAAGGGCTGCTGTAGCCTGTGTGTGGATGTGTGAGTGGAGGACTCTGCAGGTCCCCAGTCACATTGTGGGTTGCAACTCACTGTTGGGAGCCAGAGCCTCTCAGAGCAATGATACCTGGCCCTAGGGGAGAACAGGGGCTGGTGCCAGCTCTGGAGCACTGAACTTACTGTTGCATGTGTCTTCTGGGGAAGGCATAATCATTTCTGCTGCATGTCTGGCTCAACAAAAAAAAAAAACCCAAACAAAAAACCACAGAGGGAGGCTTGAGTGCTCTTCTAGTCCCATCTCCTGTTTGCTATAGAGCAATACCATCGTTTGTTTTGCTGGCACAGTGCTGCAGTGTCTTTGTAAAACCAGAGAGAAGCTGTGGCACTGGGTTAGAAATGAGACAGATGACATTGCTGCAGCAGGGAAAGAGCAGAAAATACCTGACATGCGTTTTCTTCCCAACCCTAAGATCTGCACCTGGTTTAATATTAGATGTGATCAATGAGGAAAATCGTGGTTGGCAAATTTTACTTTTTAATGACTTAAAATGACCTGTGATGTATTAGGCTCAGCAGTGTCACTCTGTATCATGACTTCATTGTGAGATTTCCTGCTTCCACTAGAATGAGGGGTGCTGATGGTACCACTTCATCCCTATTGCTGCTTTCAGTGTGTGGTACCCTGCTGTGCAGCTACAGCTGTTTTTACTTTGGAAATATTAGTAGTCCATCTGATATTATATCAATGGGACTTGCTGCTCCATAAAATTGGCTGCTTTGTAGAGCAAAGACACAAGTACAAGGGCAGGCTGAGTCACTGGCTGTATTTGGATGTTTTCACATATTTTTGTGGGGAAAAGATGTATACCTGACAGGAGGAAGGCTAATTCTTCTCTGTCAGTCAGTGCAAGGCAGAAGGTTTAGTGAGAAGAGATCAGATGGGCTTGAATGAATTTTGTAATTCTGAACGTATCTAGGAAATAGAACTGAATGATGTATAGAGAACTTCTCTGTCAGTGTGGAAAATTAGAGATTTGAACAAGATGAGTTTAATACTGAAATGAAATGAGAAGAAGTTTATGATTAATAGGGTCTGGCAGAGACAGCATACTTATACATAATTTTGGAGACTTAGGAAATGATGTTTGGGTAGATGTGGGTCTGAGGGCTTAAGAGGAGAGGGGAGGAGTGGCCCCACAGGAAAACCCAGTTGTCTCATCTCTTTTCAGTGAAAGACCCAAAAGTTTAACACAACTGGCGTAAAATGGAAGAGGTAAATCTTTGATTTCAGAAATTCAGAGCATCTTTTACAATACTTTACAAGGTTGAAAAGATATATTAGGAATAAAGTATGTCGAGCTGAAACAGGATTTTGGTTTGTCTCATCTTTATTCCTGCTTCTGAAGCAACTACCATCAGTTGTTTCAGGGCAAGACATTTTTCTTCTGGATACTTCCCTTCCAACTGAGCGGTACTGAATACTGGACATGGAGGCTAGGTTTTCTTACCCCTAAGGTGACAAAAAACCTGTGTCCTGAAAAATCACTTTGTTACAGTCATTCATAAATGGCAAGATATGCAGATAGACAAAATTTGTCTTGTCTTACATGGCTACAGATGCAGCTCATAATCATTAAAATTACTCATTGGCCTGTGAGGAAAACATAAAGAAAATTATTTTGTGGAAACTAACAGAAAAGGGTAAGATTCACAGCTCAGTCATTATCTTCATTTTAGGCAAACAATTAGCTGCTTTATTGTATTCTCAGGAACTTTAGAAATTTAGGTTGTATTCTCCCCCCAGGACATGGTGAGGTTCTATATATTTTACCGTGTACACTCCTATTTTGAAATTTTCCTTCAGAGTGAGAATTATTTCTCCTGTGAACACCTTTATATTTTTTCCCTGTGTAAGAGAAAAGCTACGTTCCCATTCTGATGTTTTCTGACTTACAATTATCCATGTAAAGTCAGCAAACATGGAATAATTACTTCTAATGCAGACTTTGTAATAATCAAGTTTTATTAGAAATGGGGAAAGTGCAGCTCTGGTCTTTGCCTGCCTTTCTCCAGAGTCCCACCCTAGTGCACTTTCCTTTAGGTGGCACTCCCACATTAACTTGTGTATGACCCGAGCAGCTGTTTGTGATCTATCATCTGTCTCCTGAAATATGATGGAGAGACTTAGAAATTACATTAATTGTGGTGTCCACATCCTCTGTTCATTAAAAGTTGAAAATTTCTGTTCAAATATTTCATAATCAAAAATTAATCCCAGTCTACCTGTTCCAAATCATATATTACGCCCTCTGGGAATGAATCCCAAATCCCCGTTACAATTTGGATGCTCTCTCCTCTGGGTATTGATTACAAATTCTGGTTATTGTTCACATACTTTGTCATAGGGGGAATTAATCTCAAGTTCCTGTCTACTGTTCTGGGACTGAAAGCTATCTATAATTAAGATTTTTCTATTAAATGGATATTGACGATGAGCTTTTTCGTCTGCATTTTCGGGGTTATCTTCTGGCAAGGAAACTCCGTCTAAGTTAGTGGAGAGATTCTTCATGCTGAGTATTCTGACCAGTCAAAAATGACCAATTTTCATGCCACTGTGGTGCAGATGTTTTGCAGGAGCCAGTGGCATAACTGGACTGTTCTCTAATGTTGATGTTGGGTAAGGAGATGCAAATGTTTTCACAAGGGCTCGGCAAAGTAGAGCAAATAAACAGATGAATAAAACCAGAAGAGTTGCATCAGAAATGTAGAGGAAGATGCGAGCATGCAATTGTGAAGTGCTCTACAACTGCAAACCAGTTGCCTTACAAAATCATAACAACCTTAGATATGTAGAAGGGTGGAATAATTTGCTCTCCTTTTCAGCAGTGGGTAGAATAAGAATGAAAATACTGTGGTGAAAGGTAGCAGTATAAAAATACCAGAGAGACAATGTATTTTTGATATGTGAATCTGTGTTCCACCTGATTAGTTTCAGCAACTTTGACTACAAAACTAACTGCTGTTATTTCCACATAGACTCAGTTATTTTCTATATAATGATGCAAAGCACATAGAAAAAAAAAAGAAGTCTTCAGTTCCGTAGCTGTGTCTGTCCCTGTTTCTTCACGGGTGGAAAATTGGATCAGAACAGCCCTGTTTTGCACAGAATCTGGACTCTGGACCTAGGTTTTCGTGTTTCAGACCCACTGCTGCTGCTAATAGACATGGTGTTTCCAGTGGCAACAGTTGTCTCATGCATTCTTTCACACTTTAGAAAAGATCCCCGTTTCCTTTTTTCCCACTCTTCTTTAGCAGTGGGCAGCCCCGCAACCTTTTGATCATACCGACTTTGTACGTTACATGACTGAACTCAGCTATGCCAAACATCCTTTTAGAAAGTTTGACATTTGTGCCATTTGAAAAAAGGGAGGGAGAGAGGAGGAGAGAGGGGGAAGAATGAATCCTGGCGGCTTCCTCCTGCCCTTTTGATTAAGAGTGCAGTAAGTCAGCAGAAGAAGTGGGACTTTTAACAAGGAGGGGGGTGTAAGCTGGTTGTGATCTGCGATGTATGCACAGACATGCACACAGAGGACAGGAAAGAAAAAGACAGAAGGTAGACAATCAGAAGTTACTACCAGAAATTAACTAATTGATGGAAAGTTTATGGTGACAATCAAAGAGAAAAGATGAGACAAAGGAAGGTGGCCCGTGGTACTATCCTAAACCTGGTGAGGGACGTTGAACTTAGGAACTTCCAAGGTCTCCTTAAGACCTAATAATTTTAATTCTGTAACACATTTGTTCTTATTCATTACTTTGCAACTGCTCTTTTCTGTGCATATTATATTCTACTTTTTTCTGTTCTATGATATATTTTGTGCAATCATTAATTCCAGTTCTAAATTTTTGCCTACCTCTGCTATCCCAGTCTTCAAGATGGTGCAGAGTTTATGGAACTGGAACGGATGTTCAAATGTTGGTATGCATAGGGAGCAGGGACAAGGCTTATTAGGTATTCTAGTATTTGCAAAAGAAAACGGGGAAAAAGGCTGTTGCATAAGTTCATAGCAACTTCACAGCTTGGGCACTTGGGCCTCTGTGTGCTTCAGGGATCATCCCAGCCAACGCTCAACTTCAGTCTTCATACTGAAGCTGATCTCTGCTGAGGTATATGAAGGCTTTTGTAGCAGGGAAATGCTGATGTTTTTTACATCTTCCTTCAGTTTAATCAGTGCTGGCCTTTGCTGAAGATGTGATAATGAATGAAATGCTGGGTTAGTGTTTTGTGATGGCTCCTCAGTTATTAGTTTTTAAAAAGAGAGGAGAAGAAAGGAAAAGGGAAGAGGGCTATGTGAGGAGAAATAACAGGCTAGAATAGGCAGTAACATTAGACAGGCTCTTTAAAAGTCCTTAAGAAAAAGTACTGAGTGCTTTAAAGTAAGCTTGCAATGATGTGTAAAATAGTTCTCTGTGTGAAAATCTATATTGATTTTCTTTTGCTTTGTTTGTATAGAAATTGTTCTCAGAATAGAAAGGCTTTGACATTTTGCCTTCTCCTGCACTTAATAAGTCATTTGTGTCGTCCCCTCCTACACACACATGTGCTCTGTCTTCTCTCTGGCTTTTGGCAAAGGATGGCTACTTGCTACTTCATCCAGTTCATTTGTAGAGCTGCAGGTAATGGATAATGGTGTTGGAGACCCTGCTGCAACTCTGGTGGTCGTGGGATTTGTGGTGGTAGGGAGGACATGCTTTGGCTCGTGACAAGAGTGGATAACACATATGGCTGTCGTAGTCCCTGATACAGTTAATTGCCAGATGTGCCAACCTACAGAAGTGTATTGGCTTTGGAAAACCAAAGACTCGTCTGTCATCACGAGCTGGAGGTTGCCATCAAAGTCCTTGCAGTTGTTTCCACTTGGCTTCACACGCAGAAAGGTAGCTTTGTTTTTCGAAAAAAAAGTGTATATTTTTTTTTGCTTTGGCAAAGGTTGCCACAAGTAATCTGACTGGTAAGATGATCTGAAAACAAGCACCTCTTGAATACTGCACATGTTAGTCCCTGTTCTTATAGTAAGATTCTATAGATGCTGTGGAGAGCAAAGCCTCGTGTGGCCAGAGACAGAGGGAACTTAGGAGAGCAGTTTTCAGTGAGGAATATTGACTTTTCTGCAATTATAATCATAGAATCATAGAATGGTTTATGTTTGAGGGGATCTTTAGATCACCTAATTCCAACACTCTTGCCATGGGCAGGGACACCTTCTACTGGATCAGGTTTCTCAAAGCCCCATCCAACCGTGAACTCCTTCAGGGATGGAGTATCCACAACATCTCTGGGCAACCTGTGCCAGTGCCTTACCAGCCTCATCATAGAGAATTCTTCCTTATATCCAGTTTAAATCTATGCTCTCTCAGTTTAAGTCCATTACCCTTTGTCCTATCACTTTATGTAAAAAGTCTCTCACCACCTTTTTGGTCAGCCCCATTTTAGGTACTGGAAGGCTGCTCTGAGGTCTCCACAGAGCTTCCTCTTCTCCGGGCTGAACAACCCCAGCTCTCTCAGTCTGCCATCGTAGAAGTGCTCCAGCCCTCTGAGCATCTTCATGGCCCTCGTCTTGACTTGTTCCAACAGAGTGGAAAACCACAGGGTCTTGCTGCTTGGCTTTTCTTAGAGCACTCTCTTTGCTTGTCAGGGTGCTCTCAGCGTCCCTGGATTTTCCTGCGACAGGCCTGGCTGTTGTGGTGGCACCAGCTTCCATTTCCCAGTCAGTGGTGTCAGACAGCTGTGCTTCTGAGGGGGAAGGAGGCAGCCAGCAAGGAGCTGCGTGTGTTGGTGCTCACCCCACTTGCTGTCATTGCACCGAAGACAAATCCTGTGGGACAGCCCAGGGGCAGTGGGGGCAGTAGAGCCTTGCAGGAATCCATGCCTGGGGGAAGGAGGGAGAAAATGGCTCATGGAGCCCCACTTCCAAGTGGCTCTGTGCAGAGGGACTCACTGAAGCGGTATCTTTAACATGGTTGGGTATAAATGACCCATTTTTACCTCTGCATACATCATCTGCATCATCCCTTCACTTCCTTCCTCTTTAAGTGATGTGTTATGCATAGATTTGTCATTTACACTCCAACTGCATTTTGCATTATTACATTTTAATGATATTTGAAGTTCTTGCATACATATTTGAGTTCCTGATATAAATGAAAAAAGAGAAATAATCAGCATACTTGGTTTATCTGATGGCATAAAAATGTTCTATCATAACTTTGGCAATTTCTTGAGTAAGATCAAGCACAAGATCAAATACTAAGAGAGGATCCAAGTACATCTGTCTATCTCAATGTCTCTAAAGTTCGGGTTGTTCAAAGTCAACAGCTGTATTTTGCAGTTTGGCACCCTTTGTACCCCAGATAAAAAATATTTAACCAACTCTACCCCTTAAGCTTTGTAACTTGTGGTTTAAGTTAAAATGAAACAGAGGTCTGAGTGGTCCTTGACTCTCATTGTTGTTTTTTTTTAAATGAACATCTCGCATATTGGCTTTGTTTGAGGATGCTCTGCGTGATCCAGAGGGTCTAACCTCCTCCATCCCGTATCTCATGCCGACTTACAATCTGTTATAATCTATTAGGAATCTTGAGGCTTGAGGGCAGAATTTTGTGCAGGGATAAAAGATGCTTTCATGTTGGTGCTATGGGATATATTTTTTTTTTTTTTAATTCTTTCTCTCATTCTCCATTTCATGAAAATTCATTAATCTGTGACATTTAAAGACTCTGTCTGAGAGGTGTCTGGAGCAGCGGCCGGCTGCATACATCAATAGTTTCTCAGAGTCTGGCACTCTGTCAATATTTGGGGGCCTCAGTAACAGCACTTAAATGCACTGCCTGCCAGCCGTCACGCTCTTAGCGTGTCTGTGAGAGTCTGAATGAGGGGATATGAGCACGACGAGTCCTTTCACAACTGGCAGCACTTTAGAGACAAACTGCTTGGTAGGTATCTCTCCTCTTCCCTCCCCTCCTGTTTTCTGGCATGTCTGCTTTGTTTATCTGATGTGATTTATGTATTTACACACAAATATGCAGCCTGCGAGGAGGCATCATAAATCCTGAGGCTAGAGGTGGTATTATGGCATAATCTATATAACAATGGAAATGGGCTGAAAGTGGATTTGGACCCAGAACCAGATTAAGCCTGGGTTGACTTCTGGGCCAGTTGAGTCAGGAACAGAGTTTTGTTTGGATTTCATGATGCCAAAATCTTTAGAGTTCAGTTCCAAATAATGAGGATCTTGGACTAAAATATTACAGGAAGTGCTACTGTGGCAGTATTTCAACCAGCTCCAAACCAGAAGTGGAAAACAAGCCATTTCAAGACTTGGGTTCTATTCAAATCAAAACTGTTACAGCAGGTTCAGAATCCAGACCTTCTGTTCCTTTTTTAATCCCATCCCACTGCATAAATTGGATTCACAGCTGAATATTACTCTGGATTATCCATGAAACCTCCCTTTTCAGAGTTAAAAAAAACAGGGAAGCAAAATGCAACATTTTCTTCATTTCTCTGGTGGAATGGGAAGTACAGTAAAATAAATTTGAATTCACAGATGTTTATTGATATCCTCCTTCCCCCTTTCATTTGGTTGGAACATCATAGCTAGAGAGCAATCACTGTATTTTATGATACAGCCATGTTTATTTTCTCTTCACCCATTGTGCTTCACCTCTTGCTTATTATGTTGCTGGATATGGCTCTGAAACCAGGTTGTCTAGAGAAGTGAAAGGCCACAGTGTCTGGAAGTTTGCATTGGCTTTTTACAGCTGGATTGTGGACAGAAATCAGGCCATGAAACTCTGTCTGAATCTTTCAGTTTCTAAGTCTCCTTAGAATACTATTTTTTGGAACCTATTTCATGCCATATATACCAAAAGGAGATGAAGGGATGGGGGCAAAGTAAGCCCCCCATTATGAACGTTTTCCTGACTGAGTTTTGGGACCAAATTCTTAGACAAATAAATCTGAACTTGGAAGTTCTCTGAAACCACTTCCTTATCGTTCCTACTTTGCAAGTCCAGTAACACCAGCCAGTGCTCCTCAGCTGTGACCTCCAGCACATCCTTCAGTGCTAGCTTGTGTCGACAACTTCTTCATCCTTTTTCAATAATGTTCAGAAACATTTTTTCAACAAACTTCCCTTGATAGCACCTGCAAAAATTTGGCATGATAACAAAATAGATAAAATTATTGTGTTAGAGCTACCTTGCAAGAGTAAGCTAGCAACAAAAATAGCTAACTACCATTTCTCAATAATTTCTTTCCTTGTTTTAGCACTCTCTCATCTGCTGCCTTTGTCTTGATTTTTCCCTTACTCCAACTACAGCTGCATCTGATCTCCATTTTCCTGTTTGTGTCCCAGAGCACCTGCAGTTATAGAGTATTTTGTCACCTGTTGAAAAAAAAAGGAAAACCTTGTGAAAGTTTACAAATGTCTCTGCAGAGGCAGTGAGTAACAAGGGATGCATTTATCCCTGCTTCAGGCTGAGCAGCAGTGAGAAAATAAACAGGCTCAAGGCTTCTGTGAATGCTGGAGATGCGTCTGGCTAGATGGCAGCAATGGCCAATAAGTACCGTCAAAGGACAGGGAGGATGATTTATTTTTAATTATAATGTTTGCTCCTTTAGCATGGTGTGGGGGCACGTGTGCTGAGGGGAATGGCTGACTGCAAGTGCTGCCCTTGGCCAGAGCAGGACTGCCTTGGCACACCTGGCTTGGGCTGTTCCCTCTCACAGCCCCTCGCAGGAGCCGTGGCTGAGGTGCAGCCATGGGGCTGGGAAGGAGCAGTGGGGTCTCCGAGAGCTGAGCAGCAGCCCCAGGGATGGAGAAAACCAGCATGAGGTTAAAGCTGCCGTGGGACTCCAGGACACTGGGGGCACCCATGATCAGGCCCCTCTGGGTAGGAATTACCGCCCCATGTGCTCCAGAGCTCCTTCCTTCTCAGTCTGCACTTGGCGCTGCCTTTCACAGTCTCAGCAAAGGAACACACGAGCTTAGCGTAACCCACGCACCTTTTGTACCCAGGGAGTACTTCTCAAGGCATAATGGGGCACATTTGAATTCCGTCCCCAGTGTTTTAAAAACGTGACTGACTTCATTGTCAGTGACAGCCATGTATGTTCTGAGAAGCCTCCCCACCCCCAGCCCCGAGTGCTCTACGTGGAAGTTGAAGAGTTCATAGTGTTGCAGTCCTTTCTGTGTCTGTGGTGTTTATTTTCCAATGAGCTTCTGTTGTCTTTCAGCTAGGTAAGCTGGCCTTGTTAGATGCATGGGGTCCTCAAAAGAGAGGCAGGCAGACCTTTTCCCTGCAGTCCCACAGGCTGTTTACACCTCTCTGCGGACACTGAACTTGTGTTTCCCATTCCTGCTGGTGACAATTGTGTGCCTAAAGCCCTGCACAGGGAATTTGAAGGTTGCCTGTGAGGCTTTCCACTTTTTCCAGCTCTTTCAATCCAGCTAATCTTCCTTCCCTGGAGGGAGGAGAGGATTTATCCCCAAATAATGGGGGTACAAAAGTGCTGAGGGCATCTTGGGTTTCAGGCTTCATTCATTACATGTCCCTGTTGGTTCCTGGTAACTGTAAACGAGATGCTTTCTTTGAGTGCTGAAATTGATGAAGCAGGAAAAAATCTAGGCTTGCTGTCCGTTCATATTTTACATCTATTAATAAGTAATTAATTAAAAAAGAAGCTGATGTTCCCATGATGGGCTGCTAAATATATGCGAGTGAAACTATTGGCATTAAAAAGAGATTCGACTGCAGTTGAGGAGTTATTTATATTTTAGTAAATCATATAGGCCCCAGTTGAGATGAGCAGTCTGTTGTTTTAGGCGCTGTACAGACACGCTGTAGGAGGTGCGTGTAACCCCAGCGAGCTCGGAGACTGCAGAGACAAAGTGTGGACCGAGAGACAACCGTAAAGAAATTAAATAATAATTCACCTTGGGTGCAAAGATGGGCTGAACCAAGAAGAGAATGCAGATCCCCTGCTTCCCTGTTCTTTCATTAAGTCAAGAGCTGCTTGACTCACAATTCAGCCCTTAGATTTAAATCTGGGTAAAACTGTTGAGTTAAATGTTTTATTTGCTGAAAGCCGCTCACCTCAGATACGGGTTAGCCAAAATTATGCAAAATAAAATAAACTAAGAAGAAAATTAAAAGTTTTGGAAAGAGAGAAGATTTTGTTTTGATATTTCTAAACAATGTTTCTAGTTTTGTTTTGAAACTAAGTCAATTTTAATCGTAATATATTGAACACAAACAAAAAAACTAACCCATTTCATTAAACACATAGGTGATTTTTGTTTGTGGGTTTTTTTTTCCTTTCCATGTTCTCAGTTTGGTCAGCTAGCCAAATAAATCAGTTATTTGCACAACTGTAGTTCTAATTAGAATGTTGGGCCCTGGGGACTTGGGCTATATATTTCAATACAGTACGTATTTATAATAGCAAGTACCCTGCCTGGTACTCCATATATAATAATAGCAAGCAGTTCAGTGTGCTGGGGAGATGGGGGCACTAGGGAAGACCCAGTGCCTTTTAGCTCTTCAAATTTTTATTTTCAGTGGTAGTTATATTTTGGAGGGTATTGCTTACAAGATAAAATTTGCATTTATTTGAGCAGCTCACAAATGGGATTCACTGCAAAGCTATCATTAAAAGGAAATAATGCAGAAGAAGAAACAAAGGATACGTTCTCGGCCAAGGCTGACATGTAGGCGCTTTCAGAGATCCTTGTCGCCATAGAAAAAACGCTGTCTTCTCGCTCTACCACCACCTCCCAAAATCTTGAAAACCAAGCAGTTGGGTACAGGGCTTGCTTATAAAGTGCTGTGACTGTTCAGCTGTATTTTTGTCTATTTGCAGTGTTTCTGCCTTGCAAACAGTGTAGTCATTTCTGTGATCATTCCTGTCTAGAAGCAGTTTCCTCTTGTTCCAGTTCAAAGCTGCAGAGCCCATTTTCTGTGAATGACTTCCAAGGGCGAGGACTCTGGCGTGAGGTATTCCTGATGTGCTTTTTGCTTGTGTAAGTGTTGCCACTCTGCTGTAGGTAGCTGGTAGGAACTGAAGGAGTCACTTGAAGTTGGGCTGTACGTTACTCTTCCTCATCTTGTTTAACTGGTATGATTTAGTGTTTTCTCCATTTACATGTTTCCATGAGCAATAAGCCCATAATTTTATTCAACCTTATAACCATGTTAGAGAAGCACTAATAGGAGAGGGAGAGATGTTTTCTTCTCGGTACAGCCAGTGGGGTATTTATCCTGCTCCTTTCTTGCCAAAGAGCCCCACAGCCTGAGCTCTGGTGCCCATGGCACTCTGCCACCCTGTCTGCAGTGCCTCGTGCTGTGATTTGGCAGTGGTGATGCTCCCTCCAGGTGATGTTCTCCGCAGTGTGCAGGGCCAGAGCTGGTTTTGGTGCTGCTCCAGTCCCAGCTGAAGGGCTCAGGTGTACTTCTCATATGATCTTTATGTAATGAGACAGACTTCTTCCTATGAACCTGTGGTGGGTTGGTGGTGAAGGAATATGCCTTAGGATTGCTAGACCTTGACCGACAAGTCAGAAGTTATGGAAGTCACAGAATATTCTGAGTTGGGAGGGACCCACGAGGATCATCGAGTCCAACTCTTAAGTGAATGGCCCACACAGGGATTAAACCCACAATCTTGGCATTATTAGCACTATGCTCTAACCAGCTGAGCTAATCTTAGGGTCAAGTCCTTGAAGATTAGGATCAGGCTTTCTAGTGGAGAATTCTTTGGTTTTCACTTCCCTTGACTGACGAAATGTAGCTGTAGAATGCACCACTGCCAGTCTTGATCTGATAATTTAGCTGCAGAATGACATCCAGCTAGGGAGCCATGGATAAAATCTAAGAAATGAGACTTGACCAAGCCTTCTCTGACTCCCCACAGGTGTGCTTTGGTGAGGTTAGCTTTATGCAGACTTTTGGAAACTTCTTTTGACATCTGTGATACCACTTTGTCCTTACCTCCAGAAGTCTGGGGCATTACTGGACAAAACAAGGGTCTGCTCCAAGCTGTCAGATTTCTTTCTCCATTACCTCCCAGCTGCCCCATTTAATACTATCTGATGGTGAATAAAGCACTAAAACAGGTGCTGAGGGAGGTGGTGTGTGCCCCATCCTTGGAAGTATTCAAGGTTAGGTTGGACAGAGCTCTGAGCAAGCTGATCTGGTTGAAGAGAGAGGTCCCTGCCCATTGCAGGAGGGTTGGACCAGGTGACCTTTAAAGGTCCCTTCCAACTCAGACAATTCTATGATTCTGATTCTATGGTGAGTACCACAGGTGTCAAGATAAGTGAGAATATGGTAGGAAAAAAAGGTAGATAAGATGGCTGGGACTGGAGACTTGACATGGGGAGCTGAAAGTACACTGTAGTATGCAGTAGGGTGGGCAGACGTTTCTCCTGAGTACATATCATAGAATCATGCCTGTAGGGGTCTGCTTTCACAGCTTTTCTTTGTTCAGGAATTCTGCTGTTAGATTGCAGCGGTCCTAGTACTCAACCCAGATATTCCCGTGAGAAAGAAACACGGATTCTCCTGCTAATGCTGCCAGTGCCCTGGCGTAGAAAATTGTGGAGAAGTGAATTTTTTACTGCTGGTTGTTGCTGTTCTCTCTGTGCACTTACTGCTACTGTACCAAGCAAAGGTTTGTCTAGACCAGAGCTCAGGGTTACTTATTATCCTCATAATCCATTTCCTTTTGCCAACAGCAGTGGCTTATGTGGCTAAGTCAGAAGGGAATGCTCCCTTCACAGGCAGCCTCTTTCCTATGATCTTCATTAAGCTTTGGGCCATTAACTCAAGATGCGTGATTATTTTGTTTGTTCGAGCAGCAAGACAAGCAGAGTCTCCTCTGAGTGTTTCTTTCAAGCAAACCAGCATGACTGAAAACTGGGAGCTTGCCAGAAAATGTTACGTGAAATAGTAGTGGCAGGTTTGTCTTAGTGTGGGCGGAGAGGGAACGATGTACCCTCTCTTTCACTACTTCAGACATGCAGTGTCCATATGCCATAGTTGAGTTGGTTTATGGATGGAGTATGAAGGATACTACTCCATCTCCTTCGTGCAAACACTGTGTGAGTGCTGTGTAATATAGAGTCTCAGGGATATGAGTATCAGCTGTTGCTGCAGTCCAAACACACAGCATCAATATTCAGTATGCTATAGACAGTACTCTTTTCCTCCTTTATATTTAGTGTTAGTGCACAGAGCCAAATACTAAAAGGGGGGTGGGTGGGTCACATGATTAAATTAATACCATTAATTATTTAGAAACAATCAAAGGAAATACAAGACATCTGGCTTTAAGCCCAAACAACTCATGGCACTGCTGTTGCCTTGTAACCTCATCTGCTCTTAGTCCAGTCATCTCTCTTCTTTCATTATGAACACAGGAGATGCTTCCCCCCTACCTCCTTCCTCACCCCTTTTTCCTGCCTTATTTCTGGCAGCTTGGAACACAGATCACAAGACTGAACTATATGGTTTACTGATTTTGTGTGTGTAAGCTCTGATTAGTTCTGTGATGAAAAGGCATCCCCCCACATCCCCATGCTATACAATGGTGTTTGATTAGCGGTGTGTTGCAGCCATAGGTCACGGTTTTCTCCTCATCTTGATATTGGGGAGTAGCTGCTGTAGGAGGAAAAGACACTGTTGCTACTGTAGCGCTGAAAGCCATCAAACACACGTGTTGCAGCAGGCTGTGCACAACCTACAGTGAGAGACGGTTCCTGCCCTGAAGAGGGGAGGGTCTATGTAGGCAGAAAAGCTGGAGCAGAAAGAGCCTCACGGCGAATGGATGCGCTGTGCCCGTGATTCTGCAAGAGGACTGTGGCAGACCCAGTCCACTGGCCTTGGCATTCACCTTCCCCTGGCTGAGGCCAGTGGTGTTAGCCTTTGTAGCCATGGCCAGGTGTTTTTCATTAGAATGTTTTTTCAGTGGAAATTCTTTTTTCTTGAAATGAAAATTTTCTTGTGGAATAACTGTTTTACCCAAGAAAAGTCCAATTAATATTTACCAACTGCGGGTTCTAAAATACTCTTTACTTTTTTTTTCCCCCTCATTTTCCAGGTAGTTGAAGAAAAAAATTCTGGTTTGGTTATCTGAGAAGTGTATTTTTGTGGAAAGACCTTCTCATGAGGAAAAAGGACCCACTTGGACGATTCTTCCAACTCAGAAATAGAACATTTTTGGGCCCCTTTCGCTCAAGTGATTATTTCGTCATGAAAGATACTTTCATTTTCTGTTCAGCTTAGTCTTTCTTAGTATAGATGATTTAATACAGTTTAATTATGAGGTTCTCGTTTTCCATAGGCAAATTAATATATACAACTTCCTGAAAGGGTTTTACTGGGGGAAAGCAAAGTTCTTGCTAGTCATTAGGGTTCCACTTTTCTGTGCACTGGTGAATGTGGGCCCATTTTGATGTCTCAAATGCTGATGTATTGAAGTCATTCTCGTTACGTCTGTGTCTGTGGAGAAGCATTGACTTTCATTTTCTTGCTTTAATCCAAAAAGCATAGATTCACTGACTGTTCTCTTAATGGTTGTTGAGGTTTGCTTTGAAGAACTCTTATTTTATAAAAAGGCATTGATACTTCTGTCACTGTCTAGAGTAAGCATCTTTAGACGGTCTTTACCTACTCTTGACTACTATTTTGAAGATGCACATCCCCAATTATCTGTGAAACAGTATTGAAATATGCTTTCTTGGTTCTGGGAAGCTTGCTTTAGACGACTGCTCTCTATTATTTGTAGTATTCCATAGCCTACACTTGTCCTCGGGAAACGATGGCATCAGTCGAACATATTGGGTGTGATTTTTCAAAGTATGCAGTTACCCACATTCGGTTCCTTCTGCATTCGATGTGTGTTAACACTACCTTCAACAAAGGCAGAGTTAGGCCTATGCAGAAGGCTTTAAAAACTGAAAAATGAAACCCACCTCTTGCACCCTGGGCTATTTGCAGGCAAGAACATATGTTGTGAGTGCTTCTGCTGCTTTTCAGGGTGTTTGTTAAAGGTGCTTAGACTCTTCTCGGAGTAATGCAGTAGTTAATTTTGATGCTATGATAGATTTGTTTCTTTTCTGTTGTCCCTTCAAGTTTATCGTGTAAAGGTATTTTATCTCCTGGAACTAAATGTAAACAAAAATTCTGTGTATCAAATAAGCTAAAAAAATAAAATCCAGACCAACAAATAAAACAAAACAAAAAACCCCCCACAATCTCTTAGATTAAACTGTTCCAAGGTTTTGTTTATTTGTTTCCTTATACTAAAGCCAGTACTTTTTATTTTGTTTTCCTCAGATGTAGTCATTAAGTACAGTTTCTTGTTTATGCAAAACTTACAGTTTTATTTTCCTTTTTTCTTCTCTCCCTTTTCTATTCCCTTTCCTGACATCTGCATCGCATGTTGATGTCAAGAGCAGCAGTGGTTGGCAGTTTTCCTCAGCTTTGCAAGAGAGAGAGAGATTTGGTTGGAATGAAACCTTGCTCTGCGTACAGCCTGCTTGAGATGCAGCATTGAAAGGTATAATCTCATTTTCTGTCTTGAAACCAGAGATGAAAACCACAAACAGGTAGAAATCTCGGTGCCAAACCACCTGTTGAGTCACAGCCGAAAAGCCTTTGGCAATACTTTCCTCACTGTATCCAACTGGAACAGTTACATGGCTGATTCCCACAGTATCTGTCTGTACCTGCGAGTTTGGTAAAGAGGCTAATTCATTTGAGAAGGTTGGGATTGAAATTTAGTTAGAGTTAGCATGGCAAAGAATCTTCTGCTATTAGTCTTGCTTTTTGCGTAGAGTAGCATACATCACTCATATAACTCGGTTCAGCATTGAAAATTCCAATCCTGAAGTCACATGCTGTGTATTAGAGAGCAAAATGAGATTTGTTGAAACAGCCTTGTGTGGAGTCCAGATCTGCAATAGCATGATATCTTAGAGGTCAGAATTGAGGTGACTGGATGAAACTGTGAAGACAAAAGTTGTGAAATACCCTGCCAGCAGCATCAGTACTTCTTCTTTTGAGGGTATTACAATTCAGAAAATCACTTGAAATCAACTTAAAATGCTGTCCTTGGGCTGCTACACATACGCTCCCTGTGACATACGCGTTACAGAAACAGCCACTGTGTGTTAATATGGCATTGCAATTTTGGACTCCACCCACAAAAATTAATAACGTTCTTCAAATAAGAGTGATGTGGGATGCTGACACATTTAAGCCCGTATGTTCTTGGACTTGTGTCCCCCAGTGCATGAGAGAACTAGAAATCCCAGAATTTTTCTTATTTCCTGTAAAGCCACGCTGGTAAAGTAGTAGAATGTAAGTGATGGCAGTCTGGCAGGGTTTGGACCATGAATAGCTGAACAGTAGAGCCATATTTTGTATTTTTACATGCTCTTCTGTGTTCTATTCTGTTAGTGGTACTAGTTGACTTCCATGGGTTTGCACAAGCATAATTTAGAACAGATTTGGGCCACGCTATTTATATTTGTGCAGATTGCTTCATGTTTGTGAAACAATTATTTCCTGTGGATCTGTAGCATTGTCCAGTGTTGCGAAATGCTTTCATATGTATATATGACTGGTTAAAACATGAAATGTGTTTTGAAGCAACATGACAAAGAGCAGTAAAATCTGCACAGTAACTGAGCTTTACTTGGCTGTCCATATAATGTCCAATTAATGCGGTCACTGTGCTCTGAAGTCTCTCCAAGGCTGAATAAGACATGCTGTGGCCTTGTAAAAGATGCAGTTTTTCCCTGAATTTTCTAAAGTTTTCCGTTACAGATGCTACAATGACACGAGGACAGTGTAATCTGTATCTTTAGTAGCAGTAACAATGCAGGGTGTGAAGTATATCCCCAAAATCTGAAGGTGTGAATTCTAACCCATCAGCGAGCTATGTGAGAATTCTATAGAGTAAAACCTAATTCTGTGGTGAAGAGGAACACTGTGAACACCCAGCATAAAATAGAAGATGTTCTGTTCTCTACTGCACTATCTTGAGCCAAACTTGGGATCTAAAAGCCAAGCGAGGTTCTTTCATCACCAGTCATAAAGATGCTGTAAGTCAGATTGTCCCCTCAGGCTATATTTTGACAATGTAGTAAATTGAGCTTTGGGAACTTTCTACCAGATCGAGAACTCTGTCACCTCAAAATGCAAAGCACGGATCCATTATAAATTCTCCGATGCAGTTTTTAAAATATATTTTGATGTGTTGACTTTTACCAGCAAGCTCTGTGCCTTATCTGATACCTTTTGTTCCTTGCTGCTAGCATTAACACATGCAAGGGCTGGCAGAAATGGCATCTCGTGCCCTCACATGATCCAGGTGAAATCTGTACTGTGGAGTTATCCATTGGTGCAGTCTGTTAAAGTTTCAGTGATAAAGCACCATCAACTCAGTTACTTCCCCACATTTTGTTGTCTTTCTATTCTTCCCTTAGTCCTGGAAGGTGGCACAGGCATCAGGAAGTACTAAATTTGATCTACGTTACAAATGGAATCAGAAAATGTCTTGGATTTTGTATACGTGTATCAACACTTCCAATCCAGTGAACTGTGTTGAGAAGAGTAAGTGCTGTTTTTTGCAGAAAATGAAGACAGGGAGCTACAGGAAAGTACATGGGAAAATTCCTTTTTGCCTAAGTTCTAGAGAAACTAATGAACAGGCAAACCTTCAGAGTTTTGATTTGAGGATGAGTTTGGCCGGTATTAAAATTTGTCTAAAATTCTTATTGTTCTCTTCTGCCTTCCTCCCTTTTGCTTTTCTCTGTTGTGTGATGAATGTATCATGTCCACATCTTGTGACTGTAGCTTTGTGTTTAAAGCCACATTAGCACAATGAATGTCTTTACTAAATTATATTTCAGAATTCTTCCAAAGAGTTTGCAGTTTGGAAAGGCAGAGCTGCTTGCAAAATCTTCCATTTCAGAAATGTTCTGTACTTGAATGTATATGGTTTCCTTGACCTTGGTGGGCCAAAATGATTCTCAATATGAGGATCTTGGTCTCCTTGAAAGAAGAATAGGGGAAGAGGAGGGAAGAACTTTGCAGTGAGATTTTTGATACTGCTGTGTTTAAAAGTTAGTTTCCTGGAGTTTTGAGAAGTTTTCAATTTGTTTTCCTTCCCTCTCTGACCTAATTAATTTTCAGGGATATCCCCAGGGATGTAATTTATAAGACAAATGAATTACATTAGAAGTTGCTGTCATGGTATAAGCCCCCTTGTTTAGGGTAAATTTAATATGTTTCTGTATTCTTTCCACCTATAAATTCTGATCTACCAGTGACAGTCTGTTTTCTTTATTTTTCGGGAAATTTTGTTGTCAGTGTTGAAAATACTAAAAACATGGAAATTAAAAAGGAGAAACATTGCTGAAATCCAGCTGTGGCTAGCAAAAACCTTCTGAAGTGGCACTAGCAGGGAGGTAGGGCTCTTGGCTTTGACTTTTTTGTCTTTAAAAATAGTTTTTTGTAGAAAAGAGTCAAATAATAACTAGATACAAGTCCACTCAACAGTTTTCCGCTTACTGTAAAATAAAAACATTCACCCTCAAGAAAGGATTTTTAGGAAGGAAAAGCACATACCAGTTGCATTGCTCTGTTCAGGGCTGTCCCAACGGCAGTGTTTTTATTTGTGAAGCTGCTTAACCTTTTGAAGCCTGTGGATCTTTGTACTATCTTTTCATGCAATGTTTTTTTGATATCCATGCAACCTACTGACTTCAGCAAGATAGCACACACATTAAAACATTTACCTTGGGCTTCCAAGGCTGTGCATTCTTTCCTGAAAGATTAAGGAGGCACGAGGGATAATTGCTGCTCCTGGTGAAAGCAGTAGGCGTTTTGAGAGCAGGAGCAAGATTGCTATAAATTCAGGCCAAAACACAAGTTTGGAATTTACTTGGATTCCAAAATTTTCCAGTAGCATTGCAGCTAGGTCCTTATTCCTAAGGTTGGATAGTGACGCTGACTTTCCTTTTCACAGAGAATGAAATGCAGAAAGTAGCTTAAATGGGGATGAAACAAAGTATGGTGCATCTTTAGCAACTTTTGTTTTGATTAGGTGGAATAATCCAAGGAAGAGAGCTTAGTTTGTAAAACCGTAGTAAACATAGCAAAACATCCCAACATCAGTTCAGCAGAGTATCCAAGCCAGTGTGTAAAGCTCAGCTTGTGCCCCAGAGCCTCTGCCTGGCATGGGCTTTTTGACCCGACCATGGCCAGGTTCCAGCTGCTCAGCCCCGCCCTGCACGGGATTTGGGGAGGATCTTTCTGTAAGTGTGAGGAACTGCCTGGGAAATTTGCCTCAGGAGATGATAGCAGGGAAAGGGTGTTGTGCAGGGAGAGTATTTTGAAACACTGGATGCACTTTTTTTAGTTTTCTATTTCCATCCTGTGTTCCCGGCTTTTCTAAAGGAATCCTAAGTAATTTCAAAACAGAATTGCTTCACTAGCAGTTGTGTGGCCCTCATGAATATAACGAAGCCTGACACTCCCTGTCTCACTTTTTCCTGAGGTGCTTAACGGGCTCACGGTGTTTTAAAAATCTTCCTTCTGCGTCCGGATAGCATTGTCTGTAGTTAAATATAAGGTTCAGAGGTAAATATAAAATAATTACTTATTATAGGTCTGCACTAACGCTGCCTTTTTTCTTCTTTGTTTTTTTTTTTTTTTGAGATGATGAGTTATTTTCTTTTCCTTACACAAATTACAGCAAACACAGTGCTATCCCACAGTCCCCAGCTTCAGTTTTAAAATGGATCAAGTTTAGGTTCTGACATAATTGGCAGAGTACCATCGTTTTTCTACCCCTCTCTCAATCTGGGCCATAATTGTGGATATCCTGTGGACTGCAGCCCAGAGACTGCCAGTGCTGGGAGCATACGGAAGGGAAGAGATGATGGCAATAGCTCTGTAGCTTGACCTGACATTTGCATTGTTTCTTCGTCACTCAGTGTGTTGAGGGGAGCAGAGGGTTTGGCATGAACTGTAAAGAACAGGCCACGATTTGGAGGAGCAGTCTCCCCTACCTGGCTCAGATGTTATTAGTAGGTGCTGTTTGCACTTCAAAACATACAGTACAAAGAAGGGGTATTTTAAATAAAGAGAAAGAAAGCAAATAGATAAAGTCATACTCTAGGCAATTCCACTGCTTGCAATGAAGTTTCACTGGGGATAGAAATTGACCCCATAAAATCCCTGGGTCACAGACAGCCTTATGACAGACCCTGATAGCTTTGTGAAGACAGATTATGTCAAGCCCTCAAATTTGGAAACATAGCAATTCCTCTGTAGTAAGATTGCAAATGAGCACCCATTTGGAGATTGCCAACATTATCACAGTTTGTCAGGGTGATCTCACAGCCCACAAAGCGCCGTAAGAGATTGCTTTACAAGTTCTGAAAGATTAGAGCGTTGAAGTATGTGACACTGGAATGAAGCTTTGATGCCTGGCTTTGTCAGTCAGCCAGACAAATAAATAACATCCAGTGTTTTTATTAGTGTAAAGCATAACAGGTAATAAAAATGTATGGAGAGACACTTTCTTGTTGCAGCCACAAGGAGCACGGAAATGTGGGCCAAGAGAAAATGGGATGTGTGAATGTCAAACCCCTAGAACAGGCAGTTGTGTGTCTGTGTGGGTCAGCAGCTTATTGCTATTTCAGCAGGTACTAGTTGAAAGCATTAGAATTATTGCATGGCTAAATGAAACAGCAGAAATATTTGGCAGTCTTGGATTTTGGTCATCTAGTGAAGCATGAAAATGTATATTGTGGTAAAATAAGGATGGAGTGTTAGGGGCCTGGGCTGCAGAAACCATGGGTTCTTCTCGTGAGTTGTGAGAGAGAGCAACGTAGGTGTACACGTAGGAAGTGGCATGGAATAAACAGCAGAAGAGTATAAAATCCAGCATTTCTTCACAGACTGGAATTGTGGAAAAGCTTTTGGGTAATATGACATGCTCAGATTTTTGTTGAGAGTTTCAGGGCTCTTAAAACTTAAGAGATCAATTTGAGAATAATCTACAAGCATGAAATTGGTGTTTAGGACTTTCTATAACAACTGAACTTTATAGGATACCCTTCTCCAGATTCCTTCCACATTCAGCCCAGATTTCCACAAAGGATGCCTAGTCTGAAAACCATTTGTGGAGCCTTAGATGAAAACCATATCCAGTGGTAAACAGCTCCAAACAAGGCAAATTTGTTAATCTTTGTGCTTTGATACAAAAAATCGGTATGTTTTTGTATATACCAGTCTTCCACCAAAGATGGAACATGGATCTGATTTATGTCAATTTTCAACCTTTAAACTTTGTGAAACAGAAGGTGTAAGATGTACATTTGTTGCACTCCTTCGTTCTTACAGAGCCATGAAGTTGTAGAAATGCCAGATCAGCTACAAACTTCTGCACCTCTGATGCACCTGTAGTTAGATCATCTGCAGTTGTCTCCCACCTGTAGAGCAAATCATAGTTTGTCCTTGACCCTGGAGAGCTTTTGCCCCTATTTCCCCTATTTCTCCATCTGTAAGGGCAGCAGAGTGCTTACAGGTACCCAGGCATTAATTAATGATTGCTTACACAAACCTGGAGAAGCTTGGATGAAAGACCTGGTGTAAGGGCATGGAATTATTATGACTATTACTAACCAAATTCCTAAACCTAGACAATGTATTTGCACATGTAAGTAATTATGATGCACTTCAAGGCATTCTGTTTGTAATGCTTTGTAATGCTTTGCTCTCCATTTCCTACAAATCAAATTACTCAGGGATAGATTTGATTTCCACATCATTTTGAAAATATTTTCTTTTTCTTTTTTTAATTTCCTTTGTATTAATTTTTTTCAAAGTTCAAAACACAACCAACTGTGACTAAATGCATAAACCCAAACAAAAACCCCTCAAAGTATAACAAAATTAAAGACAGCCTAAGATGATATGCAGCAAACAATGTAAATCATACCTAACAAACATGGTTGTAATAATATACCTTATCCATGTCTGATCCACTAATAACAAATACTTATTCAGAGAACAAATAACTCATTCTTCTTCTCAGAGAGAGAAAGAGGCAAGACCCAAATTCAAATTATATCTTACAGTCTAAACAAATATGAAAAACCTGCCAAATCTTCTTATAGAAATCCCAACAATCTTGTGTTTTCTTGGTGTCTTTTGGGAATAAGGGGATTGGGAGGAGGGGAAAGAAGGGCCAGCTTTTACTGGAAATACATGTCCTGATCTTGTAGCTATTCCATGAGAATTCCTTGGTGCCTTCTGTTGAAAGGTTTCTCTTGCGGGTACTGGATTCAAACCAAAACCTGAATGCACAGCCTAGGGTTATTTTTAATAATTAGGGATTTTCTCGTCCCTTATAAGAAGTTTCTTCAGAGTGTTGGGTTGACAAACAGATTACAAGTGAAGTCTGGTCAGTTTATAAAGTTTGGTACAAGAATAAAGACTGTTATTAGAAATTAATGAATGCTTTCCTTTCTCCCTCATGTCAGAATAGGCTTTTGACATCTTCACATTTTTCCTTTTTGGTTACATAAACAATTCCTGTTTGCTTAACAGAATAGCATCATCTTCCCTGTCCTACACTGTGGCTGTAGCACCATCTTCCCGAGGCTCCTGGTCCCTTCCCTGTCCTGGAGTCAGTCCGGTTCGGTTTGGTCCTGGGCCACGAGTTGCCATCAGTGTGGTAATTGGCACAACTGCTTCCCAAAGTGGGAAAAGGCAGACGTTCAGGTGTCTTTCAAGCCATGGCACACCTTACTTGCCACACAGCACGTATTTGTTGATTGTGACCAGGTCCTGACTCAGCTGGCTGCAGTGCCAGCTTTGCCACTTGCCCCGTCAGTGTGTGAGGAGCTCTGGCCTCACTGCCTCCTGGAGAGAATTCATGCCTAATGATGCTTAAAGAAGCTGAGTATTTTCCCTCTCATGTTAGACTTTGGGGTAGAAAGCAGTTGTCTGTCTCATGTCCCTTCTGTTGCCCTTGCTGCACCTCGTGCTCCTCACTCCTCCTCTGTGGACTGCGGTCCTTGTGGGGAGAAGAAATTCAGTCCTTTGCCTGTGTGTGCTGGTGAAATCACTGCCTTGCAGGGGCTCTGTGCTGGGAGGTGTACCAAGGGGTCTCTTTGTGTCTTTTGATTTTGCCTTGAGGCCTCATCATTCAGCAGCACCCCCAAACTCCTTGCTCCTCTCCCTCTGTCCTCGCATGTCTCTTTAGCTGCTGGTCTACCCAAAATGCCCCCATGCCGCGCCTTGCCTGGGGTGGTCCTGCAGGGCTATTCTCTTTGCCTGAGAGGTTATGGCCATGGATTTTTCAGTTTCTAGGTGATACTTCTAGTCACTATTACTGCTTGAAGTTTAAAAGGCGCTGTTGGCTGAGTCCAAGCTGCCTCTTGCAAAGACCCACTGTCTAATACATGCAGGTAATGTGTGCATATCAGAACAAATGGGAGATGAGTAGGACCACTAGAGTGGTGGAAGGTAAGGAAGCATTTTTAGAGCCTCCCATATGGTATTTGGCATCATGGACTTCATTTTAAATTCTATCAACAGCAATTTGCACTTAAAACCAAACCCATAGAAATTTCTCAGCATCATAGCTGAGAAACATGTCTTAAAAATGTGAGCCAAGCATAGCTGGTACAGTGTCATGTCCCAGTGTGAGAGATCCCAGATTACTGCCACTTAAGTTGTTTCGGGTTTTTTATTGAGGAATACCCAATTCCACAATCATGACTTCCAGCAAAGATGTTTTCTTCCCAGACCAAAAATACGAACCTTATTAGCTGGAATGTAAAATGTAAGAGAGAAATGGCTGCACTGGCTGCAGAAACAGAGGTCCCAGTTTCAGATACAGACCAGTCCCCTAGCAGTGGACTAACAGCATTTACCTCCTTTTGAGTACCAGAGAGAAAATCTTAATGCACTTTGTGTGTATTCTCTTTGAGATTCTTATTAAATGTCAGATGCTAGGCATTTTTCCCTATACATCTGTATAAAGTCCTGTCAGGGAAAGAGGGGTTTGGGAAAAGGGAGGATGTTTATAGAATGTATTCTGAGGGGTAATGCAGGGCAAATTGACTTCTGTGGTAGTTGGACTTAGGAGGGAAATGGGGTAATGAGAAAAAAAAATGAGAAATTAATGTATAGGCAGAACCTCAAAGGTCAGAATTACATTATATTCTTTCTTTTCATAGTAAAGTTACCTGCTTTATGAAGCAATGTCCTAGGTATTTAGCCTGTAATGTTTTCATAAGAATGCATTCCTATTTTCAAAGAGACAAAGAGCCCAGAACATGGTTTAGGGATTGGAGAGAATGTGTATCAGTTACGTCTGAGTAACTGTTCCTTGTACTGAAATGAAAATTAAGTTTATGATGCTGGTGCCATTCTTTGATTGAGAGGGACAAAGCTGTAGAATTAAGCTTATAGTGCCTGTCATGTAGCTGGGCTTTGCTTTAGTCAAGTTGGCCAAACTAACAGAGAAAATTAGTCCAGAGCTGCACTTTGGCACCCTCAGTTAATCTTTATAGATCAGGATAGTAATTTAAATGTCTCTTGAGATCTTGCGTCTTGTCATGGGTTTGCATATCTCTCAACCTGTCCATGATTATGGTTGTTTAAATGGTTTTGGATTTTAACCTTGCTGGATCTTCCCTTAAAAGTTCCATTCGTTTAGTCAGTGTGGAGATGGCGCCTCTGCTAAAGCCCCACATGGGTTTCCATTTGTGTCTGCTTTTTGGGTTCTCACAGGGAAGAGGTGGCATGAGATTTGTTCAAGGAGGCTGCATTCATTTTCAGTAGGCATATCTCCTGTTGCACAATGGTAATGTGGAGCAGTTAAGGTTGCATTTATTCTGCAAGAGCTGAGCTGTAACTCCCACTAGCAGAAGATCAGGGTCCATGTAAGTAGGAAGAGTTTGCTTATTTGTCGGAAGACTGTGGTGAGGTCTTAAGATACAAGACCTCCTCTCCATCACAGCCCCAAACAGTGCATTGTCCCCAGAGGGTGGCAATAGCAGATGTTTGTGAATGGCAAGACCAAGCCTCCAGTATGATCAGGAAAATCATTCTCAGCGGAAATTTCACTTCATTGTGCTGAAGGGAAGTGAAGCACCGTTTATTGACACAACTGAGGAGTTTTACGTTCTATTGTGTTATGGATAGAAAAGAATAGTAAAACAGCTTCTACTTGGCATGTTCTCAGTGCAGCCACCGGTTATAGGGAATTCAGTCATGCACAGTACCTTCACACCAGGGAAAGTAAACTTCTGTAATACATAGCATAGTCATCAAACTCTCTGCATGCACATCTAATCTGTGCAACCATTTCCTGGGTCATGGTCTGGTGTGAATACAGGTATACGTTATTGCTTCCCATAGTTGTGCCAGTGGCAGCAAGAATAGACATACAAAATCTTGGGAAGGCATCAGAACAAAGAGGCACATGGTCTTCATCTCTCCGTGCGGTCGCCCTGTATCAAAAGCACAGACAAACAATACATCATATGTGAGGGCAAAAAACCCAGACTGCACCCCATGCAGCCATCACACCTTGAAAATAGACATAAAATGTAAAGTCAATATGAATACACAGCTCCTAACAGCCTAATAGAATAGATCACACCACAGCCAGGTACATCTGTTCTCAGCACTAACCATTATCATTAGCTTAAAACACTTAAAATCACTGAGCTTCTTCAGGTCTGGGGACAGATTATAGCAGGAAGAATCTGCTAAATAGATTTAGCAATGTTGCAAGCAGGGACCTTGACTACATTAAAACAATACATTTTGCATCTCAAAGGCTGTAGGCTGTTTTCAGAGGAACAGTCTGAATGAAGAATGACACTAACACTGGATAGCAATTTCTTTATCACTGTTTAAATACGAAGCTTGAAACCCTTGGACAAACAACTGTGCCAAACTGGAAAACAATTTGCCTGTGAAAAATCAGGCTTGCAATGTATGGCAAGTCATCAACCACCCTGTGTTCTTGTCAGACTTCTGCATAGGCTGGACAGACTGAACTGTGACTGGGCTTCAGACTGTGTGGTTGACAGAAAGAATCAAATCTCTCTTCTGCAGGAAAAGAAACAAAAGAAATAGCATACTTCTCCCTGTCTCTCTGTGTTCACATGCTGGTGTCTGACTGCTGTGAAATGTGAGATATGGGTTCTTGCAGAGACCGTCATGTCCTGAAAGCTTAGAGGAGGTTTCAGACGCAAACAAACAAAAAAGCAGTTTGATATACGTACAGCAGTGACTACTAAGGTGGTACGCTGCTTCTTGTTTAAGACTTGCTCTGAAGGAGCTGATGAAGAAGGTATGTGACTGGTATGTGAAGGTTCAGTGCCTGGCTCTTCAAAAGAAGTGAAAGTGGAGATAGGGCATAATGACCATGATAGAAATAAATGTATGAAATTCTATTTTTGATGATGAAGAATGTCTGGAAGGTGCAAAAGAGAAAAAAAAAAGGCGTGTATGTTTTGCACATTAGGTAAAAACAGGTCCAAAGGAAGGTACAGGTTTAGGCTGTATTCTCATACTTATTGTCAGGAAATTGTTTGAGCTTTATGAATGGCCATGAAGGCCTAATACCTCTGCCAGAACTTCAGTGTGGTTCCATATATCTTCACCCAGACTAGGAATTCTTCAAGAGCACTCCAGCTATTAAGAGAAAAAGCAATAGCAGGTACACATAGAAGTCCATCCTGTTTTTTTATCAAGCTCACTCTTTTTTGTATCTTAGCAGAGAGCTGAGATCCCATCTTCTGCACTGTTATCTGTTCCATATCTCACTCCATTCGGTCTCATGGCACAAATATCTGAGGCATTAAGCCTGACAGCAGTTCTGCATTTCCCCACAACAGAGCAGGCTGGGTGTGTGAAACCTCCTCCCCTCTTCTGATAAGGTGAAGTGTCTGTTTTCACCACCTTGACCCTTAGTTTCTTAAGCTGTTTTTCCTGTGTTTGAAAGGCCACATAATCTTCCCTTGCAAGGTCCTGAGAATGCTTCCTGGGAAGGGAATCCTTGCCTTTGGAGTACAGACAGGACCTGCACCCAGTGTATGGAGGTCCCTAGAAAACTGCTGTCAACAGCCAGGCTTCTCTGGCACAATCATTCTCTCGGTGCTAAAGGACAATCTGTCACTTGCTTGGGAGGCAGTCTGAACCCGTGCAGTTACATCCCTGAGGAACTGGTGGTTGGTGTATACATTACCACCCCGTGCTTCCCATGGGAAGTGTATTTCTTTTATCATGTCTTCTTAAATATAAATACAGAACATCAAGCACATAAAAAAGCCTCTACCAAAACAGGAAACCATATTGCACCCAGTTCTGTCTCCGGAGAAAGGAAGGAGTAATTCATTATAGTTATGTTGCATGGCACACTCAAAGCAATATCCGGATGATGCTCTGGTGGCAGGACCATGGTCAGGGAATCAGGACCGGAGTAGGACAGGTGATCACCCTGGCAGTTGGGAAGGACAGCTCGTGACGAGAAATAACCCATGGTATATGCCTGTTCATTCAGCCCCGGAATGGGGATAGGTGGGATATAATCTTTTTAAGAAAAAACAACTAATAAAGTTGCCAAGAACAGATATTTTATAATCTGTGCTAAATCTCTGCTGGAAAACATGAACAGCAATGAAACTGAGAAGACACTAAAAGAAATTCGGGGCAAAGTGCCAGACGCCCAGACGGAAGCAGAATGTGGACCAAAAAGCTTGCGACAATTGGGTAATTATGGTTTATGAATTTCAGCTTTAATCTGTAGTTCAGTGAGTCCTGATTAAATATCTGTTAAACACAATTAAAGTTTGTTTTTGTATTTCACCGTCTTGATCAGAATAATTAGAGACTGCGTGTTTCATGTCAAAAGTAGCAAGAGGAATTTTAGTGAATGAACATCGTTTTTAAAAGCCATTTGTAGCACCAGCTGTTGGCATTATTTTATATTTTAGTGTTATCAGCATAAAGATGGGTCCTCTCAATGCTGAATGCTTTCCAGCGGGGCTAAGATTCCCGGAAAGGCGTGATACAATCGGAACTGTGCCGGGCCACGGGGCTACGCAGAGAGCCCGGGGTGGGACTCTCTTGCTACAATGTGAGACTGTGCACTTAAGTGGTGGAGGGTGAGAAGTGCTGTGAGCAGGTCATGTAGCGCCCAGCCTGTGCTTCTGTGCCAAAGATGTTTGAGATAGCAAGTGCGATGAGTGCTAGGAAGGATCACTGGAAAGGGCACGGATCTGATGAGCTGCATTTGGATTCTCTCATCGCAGTGTCTTATCAGAAGCTCCGGGTGTCCCAAGGGTTAGGTGTTAGAGCGTTAGCCCAGAATGATAATTGTGGCAGCGTTACGAGTGCTCTTGGGAAGGAACCCTTAAACTGTGTGGTGGTGCCTTAGCAAAGGCAACAGGCTGCAGTGATGGCCCTATGCAGTTACTGAAAAGGATGGGTTTGCCCATGCCAGCTGCTGCGAGGACTTCGTGTGTTTGTCTTCATCAGAAGCAGTTCTGTTTAACTGAGGAGATCGGGTAAAGTCCACTAAGTTGTTCCTCAGAAGAATAGGAGATAAATAGTGTCATGAAGGAAAAGCAGGAGAGTTTTAAATGAAGGGAAGGCATGCTGAGATATAGAGCTCCGTCTACGGAAGCTGGTTTTTTTCAAGAACCTGAAATGTATCTGAATGTCACCTGAACGTAGTCAGGGTGTATAAATAAATCTGGGGGTGGGGGGAGCGTGCACGGGTATATGGCTGACCTGGTTTTAGCCTTCATCTGTCTCTTTATAGCAGCAAAAATGAATCTTCAGTCACACTTAGTGGTGCCTGAGGAGGGGGAATAAATCTCAAATATCGTAAGCTAAAAATTGAAAATACCTACTGAAGAGACTTGAAAGACAGTGCCAGTTTCTCCTCTTGAGAATGAATTTTGCTGCTCTGTGTTTCGTTTACTTCAAATTATATGGTTCCTTTGGCCTCTACAGTTTCAGCATCTTTGCTGAGTGTCAAAAGAAGGAGAAATGCAAGTGTCCTGTGTGGGGAGACAGTCTTCCAGCACAGGACTGAGACCACAGTCCTACTAAGTAGTCATCCATTAGTAACAGCTCTCAGTCACCAGTGGCCGTCTGGAGGGTCTGTGTGGCTCGTTATCATCCTGCAGAACCACTTCATTTGCTCGCAGCTTAATGATTCAGTAAGAGACTTGCTCAAAAAGTGCAACTCAAAACTCAAGAAAGCTGTTAGCTTATCTATAGTTTCTTTTATTTTTTAAGGCACTGGTCAGTTTCTTAGTACTTTCACCTACCTTTCCAGCTAAGAGGGGAAAAACAGTGCCAGAGAAAACAGAGTTTCTAAATTAGCCTTCCGATAAAACTATAGATCTATTAATTCCTAAGTGAAATCAAGGTTAATGGTGAAAGAGTTGAACAGAACTTAAAAATCAAAGATACTTTGGAAGACAACATCAAAGGCATATCAAAATATGGTGGTCTTTTTATAAGCTGCAGGCCCTGAAGAGATGGTGCCCCTAATAGAGCTGAGGGAGAACGGATCAAAGTGATGATCACATGAGTCTTTAAAGTCGAAAGAATATGTGGAGTGAATCTATGAAGAGACAGGTTTTGGATGAAACTTGCATAGCACTGGGATCGTTTATCACATCTTGAAGCCTGGGTACAGTACAAATTATCAGATTTCACCAGGGAAGGAGGGAAAGGATATTCGATTCAGAAAAGGAAAACTAAGACCAAGTGTCTATCTGTGGAATAACAATATCCGTGTTTAAATGTGTGTGTATTTACATATATGTGTAGAAACAAATGCATTTTTAAAACATATATTTTATGAATATTAACCATACCCGCTTTCTTCAGGAGGAATATATTCTGGTGAAACAAAAGAAATCAGTGGGATTTGGTTGAGTGTATGATTTTTTTATTTTTACTCTGTAAAGTTACAAGGAGAGGAGAAATGGAGTTAGAGCTTTTCTGTTATCTTCTGTTGCATTTCTGAATTACTCTGATTTTCCCTTGGAACCAGCTGCTTAAGTATATCTCATCAAATGGCTGAGCTTGTCCAAATCCACTACCCTTATGTCTGAGATTAAAAAAAAACAGGGCAGTGTGTAGGTCTTAGTAAGAGTTGCTTTATATGGGGGTGGGGAAATGGAAATACTAATTTAAAATTCAGTGTGTGTAGGCCTTTCACAAAATGTATACAAGCCCAGTGCAAAAAAACTAGCTATTTGTTCTTTTGGCAAAGGTGTGCATAGTTCTTCCACAGAGTTTTATACTATGCCTGAGGGTCGCTTCTCTTTTAAAGAAGCACTGACAGCTGTGATGAATGGCATTACCTGGGAAGAGGGAATATCTAGCTGTTTAAACAGATCAAGTTTCTTCTTATAGAAGAGTAAACATTGGGTCACAAATCTGACTGTTCCACTTTCCTGGACAATCAGGATCAATTCTATGCTGCTTAAATGTGAACTGGAAAGGTTTAAGTGTAGCTGCATGCTGACATTAACAGAGGAGGGTAGTTCATAACCTATGTACATTGTCACAGCTATCCTTTTCCATGAAGTCATGGATGAATGCTATGTGCCCATGTTGAGTTGCCTCCTTGTCAGCAGGCGAGATTGCCCGTCCATCACTATTACCTACAACGAGGCTCATTACCTGCCAGCCAGTAAACATCTCACTCTTACCATCTGCAGTGAATTACAAAGTGACTGGAAGAATCAGGGTCAGTTTGCCTTGCAGAATGATTGTCAAGTTCATTTTCATCTTTGGAGGCCCTTTGGAAATGGGAAAGATGGTGACTGGGATGGGAAAAAGATGATGTTCATTACCCTCAGCCGTACAAGCTGACTGATGCTATTCTTTACATGACTTGAAATTTTCACAGCGTGCAGGTGAAATAATTTCTTTTATTCTTGACTGGCTCTATCATTTGTGAAAAATAGTGGTGCCATTTTCACGTGAGTGGACAATGTGTTCTCTCATTCAGGAAAGATTTTTTTTAATAAATGCATTAATTGTACTCAGTAAAAAGACATTTCCCATTGACAAAGTTCATGTCCAGCCCATCAGTGGTGCATTCAGAGAAGAGGGTAGTGTATTATAGTAATTTTTGCTGTTAGCATTTTGCCAGTCAGTGGGGTTTTTTTAAAGCTTCCAGGTAGCTTGACAAGGATTGTAAACCTTGGATGTCACTGCATGGGCTTACAGTGAATTCTGAGCATCTGCCTTAGGGAAGACAGAATCTATTTCGTGTGGCTGTTAAAGGAAAACATAAAATAAGTGGGGCAGATTAAGAATCCGTCAATAATTCTTGGTATAGGGTCTGTTGGTAATGTGCAGATAGATTAGATGTCCTCCTGTTGGTAGTGGGAAGGCAGACAGAAGAACAGGAGTTTGGAAACAAAAGCCGTTCTGATGGCTCTTCCCTTTGGCTTTCAGGACACACCACGTTAGTGCAGAACCTGGCCATGGGCTTGGGTGTCTGTCCTTTCTCTTTGGCCTCTTTCTCTCAGCAAAATGCAGAGTTTAAAAAAAAAGATAAAAAATAGAGTGATATGTGTTTGGTATGTCAGCCAATGGCCACATGTGCAGTGAGGAAATTTTCTCTGAGAGCTCCCAAAGCTCATAATCATTGTGCAAGACATAATTATACTCTTCAGAAATCCAGATCGGTCCACAGTAAGGGGAGGGTGGGAGGGAATGTTACAGACGGATTTTAACAAGTGTATGTGTCTCCTTTCTGCAACAATTTTGGTCTTAAGTGCACTTGGCTAAATTCTCATTCTCCCCTGGGAGGGTTACTGGAGGGATTTCCAGGCTTTTCTGTCTGCCTGCAGCAGGCTCATGGGGAGCAAACACGCTGACTACCATTCTTTGCACCTGCTTCAGAGAGGGGCAGCGTACACTCCCAGATGCTTGCCTCAGGGTGCCAGCAGGAATGGGGGAATAGGAGGAGGCTGGCACTGCTCTTCAACAGACAGTCATCCCCCTTGGGAGTCCGGAGATGCCAGTGGGCACGATGCACCCAGGACTTTTGAGCTGAGCAAGTGCTAATGACAGTGTTATACCTGATCCCAGTCAGATAAATAAAGAGGTTCAGAGAAGAAAGCTCTCCTGAATCCTTTCTTCACTCTCATAATGCTTCAGGAATAGCTAGTATTTAGCTCTCTGTAAGAGAAGAGTGCTCTTTTTTAGAAAGCAAAATCAAATTAAACTGGAGAGCAACCCCAATTTCTGACTGGGTTTAACCATTTGCTTATCTGAACTAATCATTGTTTTTAGGCTTTGTCCCTTTTTTTTGTTTTATTTATTGTTTGATCCTTTGAATTGTAAACATCATTTGCTGAAGGAAACCATCTCCTGAAGTGATTTTTCCCGTAAAACAGGGATTCAAAATGGTCTGCCATCCTGATTTTTGGTGATACCCAGACATCTGACTGACTAGGCATATTTCTTAATTCTTAGATTTGCTGTATTTTGAAACTGGAACGAATGCTTATAATAAAGCAGATGAACAATACTAAAGTAAACGAACAATACTTTCTGAACCCGTGAAGTAAATGGAAATTTTGCCTTGGGCAAATAATGTCTGGAGCTTCACAAACACCCTCACTTCATACAGGAAAAAAAATAGATTGCGGCTATTTCTGTAGCATGCAGAGATGATCTGGTACCTAGAACCAGACAGTGGATTACTACATGATGGACAGTGTAGCCTCTCTGGATCGTACCTTGATATTCAGGATGAGAGATAAATGTCAGCCCTTACAGCAGGGTTTTGTATGTTGTGTTTGGCAACACATGCATACTGTTGTCACTTTTCCCATCTCCAGGAACTCTGCAATGGAGGGATCTAATTGTTGGATGCCAGATTATCAAAAGCATTTAGATGTTTAAAGATGTCACTGATTGCCTGAAGGTACTTTCAAGAGTACATTAGCAGGTTAGGGTTGTTCCTTTAGCACTGGGTGCCTTTTAAAATTCTGGTCGCTGCCTGCTGTTATGTTTGATTATTAAAATTTCTCTAAAGATCTTTGTTGCCACCTCCAAGGCTTGCCAGCTCGCCCACCCGAGTTCTGAGTGCCCTCTAGGCTGCTCCTGTATGAAGCATGTGAGGGCGTGATGTGGTCTGCTTCTTTCAAAGTACCAAGAAGCACAAAAGTATTGAGAAGAGGGTGTAAATAAGAGGGAACTAGAAAAATAGGAAATTTCAACCAACTTTGCAGAGGGTAGAGAAAGCTTGCACAATGAGCACTGCACTGAAAGCCACAGTGTTGTCGTTGTGCTGTGCTTGCCGAGCAGGGATGAGATGGATTTGAAGGATGGCATGCTTGCTGTGGGCTTCACATTCACGCTGGAATACTGAGCAGACAAATCAGCTGCAATATGAACTTGAGCCATTCAACAGTCAGCATAGCTTGGCTTGATAAACAGCCTCTCAGAAGAAGATACCTACGTCACCAGTCCAGGCAGAGAGAAAAACTCTCCTTTATGCTATGTTTTGACTATTACGTGCTTCCAAATGGTACATTTAGTGACACTGATAGAGAAAAGATGGCTCTAAGTATCAAGCAAGAAGGAAATGATAGAACACCAAGCTGTTGAAATAGCATATCGACTAGCCAAAAGAATGTCTGGCCACATTTTTAGATGTTGTAAAATCAGTATGATTATTTAGATCCTAGTTAAAACATGCTAAGTTATACTTGCAAAATATCCAGCCCTTTGTTTGTGATAATTCATGAAAGTAAGAGCTTTATCCCTGTGTGTGGTTAACTATTTCTATGGGGGTGTTGATGTTCTAAAATTTCAAACACAGGTTTTTAAACCAAATCAAATGGAAATGTCACTCTTTGTTACAGGTCTCATTCTTTGGGGTTTTTGAATCGTAAAACATCTAAATAAAAACCTGAGACAAACCGGAATCTACAAGTCACAAAGCCATAGATACTCTTACTCTAGTGGCTGAAGCAAAAATACAGAGATTTTCCGGCAAAGTAGCTCTGTCAAATAGCAATAGAATACTTGCAGTTACACAAGGAGGAATCCAATGCACTTGACATTTTGCAAGAATTTGGGAGTTTTCGTAATTTGGAAAGTGTTTTGGAAGTGCTTTAGATGGCATGCTATAAGAAATAGTTAGAAGATGAAATAACATACTCTGATTTCATATGTGTCTTTTTTATTTACTGATATTTTCCAGAAGGACCACATAAAAAAAAGTTGGGTTAATAGAGAAATTCCCACCAAGTTCACTGTGCCTTAAATTAGATTAATGGCAATTCAGAACTCCTAAAACCAGCAAAAAATAGGTTTTGGGAACCTTTTAATTGAAAAGTACAATTACTACACAAGCATTGAATTACATTTCTTCCTAGATTTTGACAGAGTTAGTTTAGTTCTCTGACAACTGCCAATGCAAGTTTTTCAGAGAGAGATGAACGTGGTGTTCTATACAAAGTGTATGGCAGAGTGAATGACAAAATGAGACATTTGTGGAGTTTTAGCCAGTAAAACACCTGCAAAAGGCTGCTCGCACGTAGGATTTGAGGAAGACCTTGACTGAGCTAAAGCTTTAATGTTTAAATAACTGTTTGCTAGTGCAACACTCGCTAAGGCAATTGTGGGTTATACTGTTATGTACTTTCTGTCCTTTTTCTGCAATTTAGGAAGTTCAGCAGAATTGTCTAAAGAAATGGTGGTCCAGCATCCTTAACAGCATCTTTCTCACAAAGGTTGAGATAATACCAGGACCCCGCCATCTTTTCCTCGTTCAAATTCTCCCTTGACTTCCCTACCTGGAACGTATAAAAATCGGCTGTGAAATGGAGTTCCAATTCCTTTCACTTACAATTTCACAAGTTGAGCAACTTGTTATAGTTTATCACAGTTGGGAATTTGTTTGATTTTGTTAGTTTATTTTGGTGGAGAAGTTTATAACATCCAGGCAGCTGAGGAATAAACAACACCTCTCTCAGTTGCCAAATCCTCCTCAAATGACGCCTTAGGATGTGGAGAACGACGTTTTAATTGAAGTACCACATTCCACAGCTGAACCAAAAAGGTCATGCTAAAGTATGGATGTGGCTGGATTTCAAGGCAAAATAAGTGGTCATATTGAAGCTTCTCTTGTAATTTTCTGTCTACATAACTTGAATCCAAGTGATGTAAGATTAGCTTTTCTCCCTATTTCTACACCGTATTTTTCAAGAAGGATTGGTAGAGGAAAATTTTGGTGGTTACTAGATGGCACTAGGGAATGCACACCTTCTGGTTATTTACAGTGGAAGTTTGAATCCAATTTAAAATAATCATGCCCTTTTGTAAGGGATTTTTGAGACTGCACATGCATGTATATAAACGGGCACTTGTGACTGTATCATAAGAAGATAAAGTTGTTGGAAAGCAGTGCCTGGACCTGCCTGTCAGTTCTAGACCACAAGGATGTGATGTATACACATGATTGTGCTGCAGATCCTCAAGATGACTAAGACAGGAGTTAAGTCACAGGGTTGCCACAGAAGGAGCTGCCACTGGGAAGAGTATCATGGTGTTTGTGCAGATTGGTACTGTTTGAGCACAGGAAGCTGTGGAAGAGAAAGAAGGTGGGGTCTTGTCAGTGTTTCAGCTAGACATAACCAGTGCAGGGAGTTCTAATATGTGATCTTTGATGCATCACTGTTGCTTGCAGACTTTGCAGACAACTGCCGTTAATAAATGAGGAGAGGTTTTCCTTCACTCCAAAATGCAGCTATCTTGCTTTTGGGTCCAGAGGTCCTTCACCAAATCTTTCACTGAGATGAATTCTTCAGAAGACCGGATCATCCTTCATTTGGCATTTACTCACTCAATTACCTTCCTGCATTTTGTGCAGGCCACCTGACACTCTTCGTATTTTGTTTGTTCTTTCCAGACCACATTTATTCATTAGCTGTATTTATTGTAGTTATGGTTGAGACAGCACTTTTATTGCAAGCCCCGTATCTTTGGTGGTTTATAACTTTCTGAAACAATTACCTTTTTGGCTGAAATTTCTCAAGCTCGTTCTAAGCTCAGAGGTGAATAATGTTTCTGTAAGGTTGAAAAAAATCCATTAAGCCATTTATGAGGACTAGACGTTCCAATAAACGTAGGTGCATTTGTTTTTTGATGACCTACTTATTCCAATAAAGTACATTATTATTCTGTTTTCTCCTGTTTTAAATTACGTTGTCTTTTAAAAGAGAATGAGGACATTTCATACCAGATTTTTAGACGAGCTTCAAGCAAGGTTTGTTCACATGCAGTTTTGTGCAGGCAAGCACACTTGTTTGCTGCACTGAGCTCACAAACAGGGCTGTTTATGGGTGCAAAAGCTTTTGAAGTTCAGCACATTGTTCTCTGCAGGAAAACAACAGCTCAGTCCCTTGTGGTTCTGGTGGATAGCTGGCACCACATATGCGTGTCTGACTGCACAGTGCAAGGTTAGATAGACAAAATGAGGCCGTCTCTTGAATATAGGTCTTCAGTTGTGCAATGATGCTAACTCAGTGTGAAGATTCAGATATTGCTTGTGCAACAGTGAAATGAATATACTTCTGCTGTCTTGCAGGCATGGGATACAATTTTTCATCATGCTGTCCTGGACAATGTGCAATAATTTGACAAGTGATAAAGTCTTGTGCAATTGAAAAGGCAGTGCTTTTTTTCTTCTTCTTTTTTTTGTTGAACTTCTGCATAGACAATGTAATTAATTTCAACTGTGCTTTGTCTCATGTCTATAATGTGCCTTTTAGTACACATGTAGTGCTTTGTGTGTTGCACACATTATGAGGAAGTTCTAGCTTTTATGCACACTGATGTAGCATGACAATATAACAATCTTTACTTACTAAAGATATCCTAAGCTTATGCCAATATAACTGAGAGCAGAATTTGGCCCAGTATGATTAAATGTACTGATAAACTTTGATGCTAAACTCCGTGACCTTTGCACAATTAAAATCTCAACTTTAACGTTGCATTATCCTAGGTTTTCATTTAATTATACATATTTGGTTGAAAGCTTCAAAAATGTTAATATTTTAAGTCTCTTCTCATGTTTGTAATTAAACTTTTTTGTGTGATTGTTTTCTGCAGTAATCAAAAGGACATTAGCATGGACAGGAAATGAATCTGGAACTCTAGAGATTAATATTAATCTGCTAATGTCCTGTCCTGATGTTCTCAGGAATCCTTTCTTCTCTAGCACATTATGGTACTTTAGTAATCAGCAATTAGGGTAAGGTTTTCTCAGGCCTGAACTATGTCCTCGTATGTCTCTCATTTTCTGATTGCTGTGGGAATGGTGGTTCTGCCCCCCATGGACTCAGAGCAGAACGTAATGTTTCTTCTCCGAGAGCCATACTGCTTAGACAAATGCAGGCCTGGAGGCTTAGCACATTATCAGGACAGAGACTTGAGAGTTAGTCAGGGGAGTTTAACCTCAGGTTAAATTGCTGTGTGGGATCTGCCGTGCTTCCATGCTTGGAAATACTTGCCTTGATCCTTGTGCTAACTGCACAGAGCCATGGGCCCAGCAGTGGTGCTTTGGGAAGCACAGAGCCAGCTGGCCGTGACCCACAGCAGCACTTCACAGCCTGGGACATGCTGGAATCTGCATCAGGAGGCACAGTCTCATCCTCTGGTTGTGTGCTTCAGACAAGACTTCTTTGCAGACCCAGTCTGGTAGTGTCAGGCAAAAAGTCAGAGGGACTGTGCAGCCTCAGCCCATTTATCACCTCCTGCAAGGGACCTTGTTGTCCACCCCACAGACACACACTGATGCCACTGCAGAAATCATTGTAGCCCTAGGATTCAGTAGACTTCACTGATAGTGCTTAGGTTTATATGTGTAGCATTTAGGCAGGAGATCCTGTAAGCCACAGTATTTCCTCGCTGTTATTTGCTCCACTTGCCACTCACAAGATGCTCTGAAACATTGCAGCTCTGTGGAATGTAGGAAATGCAGACCTATCTCCAAGTATCCCGCTCTCGTTTGCGTAACAAAGCTGAACTGATTTTTATTTCTTTTAGCATGTGCACAGAACAAGAGGTGAAAAGAGAGAATTCATTTTCAGGTTTTCAGAGCACTGTAGGATTCTGTGGGTTGGTTCAGGGGAAGGGAGGGTTGGTGTGTGTTTTCTTCCTTTTCTGGCATAAATGCCCCTGGTTTTGCTCCAAGAAATTAATTGATAGTCCATTAAAAACTTAGTACATTTGTTCTGACTTCTACTTTTATTTTTATTGTGCAACTCCATCTGAATAAAAAACCCTCTAGAAGGTGCAATATTGAGATGCAATATTGACTTGATTGTAGCAGATCATTCAATTTTTTTCCCTAAACAAAATTTCATTGAAATTGTTGTATTTTCAGTGCTTCACTTTTGATAAATCGGCATCTTCCAATGGCCATATGTTCTATTGGAAAAATCTCAAGTCGTCCTAGTTGTATGCACCCAGATGATACTCAGTTTCATGATATGTTCCGTCGTATGGTATGTGGTGCAGAGAGAGGAAAACAAGAAAGTGATAGTGGAAATGACACTGAGGCCTGTGTTTGCACTTCAGAATAAGCAGATTGGAGTCCAAGCACTGCTTAAAGCTTCAAGTTCAGTAATTTTTACTTTGGTTTAGGATACAGACTAATTTCCATTTATCTCAAGTTGGGTTGTGTCCTTTATAGCTTGTTTATTCCAATGAAAAATGCCTACCTAATCTGAACCTTTTACTGGCCGGATACTTATTAGTGGTTTTGCATAATATTCAGGTAATTGAGCTTCAACTCTTCTTAGCAGATGAAGTGGATGATAAAGTTGGTTTGAATTCCTAGGAAATAGGAATCAAAATACCATTGCAAACCTTAGCCTTAGTTTTTCTGTGCCACCATTTCCCACCCGTACATACATCTCTCTAATTTATAAAGGGTACTTTAAAAATAATTGTTGCAAAAATGGTAAGTGTGGACTATACAAGTACCTAAAAAGGTGAAGAGGATGAGCCCAGAGTATGGGGCCATTTGCAGGGGAGGGGGGGAGGAAGAAGGATGAGAAAGCCCAGATTTCTCTGGCTGTTCAGTTTCTGCTGTGGCACTAGGGTTAAAAGGGGAGAGATTCACTTCAGGTGGGTAGAAAAGCCATATACTTTGACTCATGAATGCAGACAGCTTGCACTGGTGTGGTAAGCAAACTTACCTGCCCAAGCTGCCCAAGCTCTACCCCAACTCTACAAACATCTGACATTCTTCTGAAGCAACAACCCCTGAACTGTACCAGTTTATTACCAAACATTTTCAAGAAAACCATCACTGCTTATGATTTGTTTTATTACCTTGAACTGTGAGCCATGACACTTCAAAATCTGTTTTGTGAGCGTTTCAGGCAGCATTGTAGCAGTGGTGGATAGAGAGCTGGGTGGCAGCAACATTTGACATCCCAGTGCCTGGGACTGATTCTAAGTCAAACCAAGTCTTTTTGCTCTAGCATTGAGGTCAGGTGCATCCTCCATCTGTGCTCCATCTGCTCAGCAAGAATGCTGGTCTGGTGTTCTGTACCTAATGCAGCATATCTGTCTTGCTATTAGATATAAAAAGGACAAAAGGCCTTGAGGACATCCACAATGTATAAGTATTTTTAAAGGTTTGGCTGAAAACATTTAAACTTCAATGGTCAGCAGGAGAGCTGCAGCAAACAAGATTTCTGTAAGCTCCCTTTAGAGCCCTTCTTTTCTATATTGATCTGGTTTTCCTTTTCCAAAGGATTCCTGGTTCTCAGAAATATGAACAGAAGTTGCAAGAAAGCTCACTCGAGGCAGAACCTTTATGCTAAGGCTCTCACTATCTCAGATACTGACTGTCTTAGGGCTGATGGAACTCGGGTCTTCTCCCCTCTTTGAACCGTGTTGAAGGGATCCAGGTCTTTTTCTTGTGACAGTTACGCGTTGTCATTTAAAACAACAGTTAATTTTACAACTGAATTTATTCCCTAGCGCCAAGGGGAAACTGAGGCAGAAAATGACTAAATCATACAATGGAGTGCATATCAAAGCAGAGAATGAAATCCCACATTTAATGCTGGCTTCTGGAAATCCAAGGCAAAGCCAACTGATGGGACCAGCTTTTCTGAAGATAGCTCCAGACTCTTCATCCATTTTCTGTCCATTTCACCTTTGTCTGAGTACTGATGGCTTAAATTCAGGAAGTTGTTTAGCTAAGTATCCAAAATGGTAGGAATTTCTTTGAATATTTATATTTTCAAGACCGGACTATAAGTTATTTAAGAACTGTGTTGAACAGGATATTTTTTGTAACTTAGTGTCATAGGCCTAGCAAAATGCCTTGTATTTCTAAACAAAGTCTTCGAAAGTTCATTTTATGTATTTAGTAATAAAGAGCTCAGAAATTCCATCAGCATTTTTAAAGTTCGAAGAAGATTCAGAGTCCAAATATGCAACACTTCCCAGAAGAAAATGCCTGTTGCCTTTGTTGTTCCCTCCCAAACTGGCATGGTTAAAGGATTAGTTACTCAGCAGTGTTCTGGGTAAAAGATCAGGCTGGTTTGCATTTTTTGTAAGGCAGTTCACCCTTCCCCGTGGCAAAAAAGGACAGTTGTATTTATACTGACAAGAGCTGTAAATCAGAATTCGAATAGATGTTGGCACTGGCTCTTAATTATTCCTGGGAGCTGGGATCAGGTATAGCTTGCATTTATACCGCGACTCTAAAAGGCCACAGAGTACTTTCCAAAAACTGAACAATGCACATGTCCATTTTCTGTGGGTGCAGCTATAGCAGGCTGCAGCCCACTGCTCAAACATCTGTTGAAGGAATGGGCCCATTAAAAGAACACAACATCACTGTGGCGTGGCAATGCATTTTAATTGTCTCCTGCTGTACTTTTGCATGCTTTTTTAGCCCTGTGGAAAACCAAGTTCTCCTCCAACTGGTCGGAAGTGTTCACACAAACTTATTTGCCCTGGGATTCACTATGAGTCACCCTGATTTCAGAGAATACTGCCCAGGTGTTCTTGTTTCTTAGCAGTTTGTTCTAAACAGGTCTTGCATAATCTTGGTTTTCTCTAGGGTGCAGAAGTGTGGGGAGTCTGGGGTTTGGCAGGTTGTTGGCAGGATGGAGGGCTTAAAAGATCTTCTCCTTCCACTGTTGCCCATCACTGACCTGTCAAGCTAGTGGTGCCAGATAGCTGTGATAGGCTAACTGCTCTGGAGTAGCTATTCACCATGGGGCTGGTGGAATTTTGTGATAATTCTGCAAAGCCTCACTAGCCCCTAGACCATCCTTCCTTCTCTACTTCTGTTTAATGAGGTGGTTGTAAGTAAGTACTTGCACATTCTATTGCAGGCAATCATGTTTTCAGTAGCATTTGCAGATTTGAGTCACAGCTTTCCCATATCTGGCAGCAAATACCAATATGAGAAAGGAAAAGATATCACTCCCTTGATCAAATTATATTTTTTTTTTTATTTTTACATTGCCCCAGCTGGAAATTACTCATTTTCCTAGCACAGCCTTGGTCTTCTACCCAGAAAGACACTTCTACACATGCAGAAAAGATGAACTGTAGCTGAGGGAGTTACACTTTTAGTTTATTGTTATTATTTCATTTATTAAACAAAAGTGTCTATTTCTTTTTTTTTTTACTAGAATGTAAAATTTTGAATATCTGAATATGCATGACTCTTCCCATATCATTATGATAGGGTGCTGAGCACTCACAACTTTCTTGGAAGCTGGTAAAAACCAAGAGCATTATGACCTTCTGGAGTCAGTCGTTTTAGAGCTTTTAAATGAAAGCCATCCTCTACCTGCACAACATAGAAGGTTTCATACAGCTGTACAACTGGAAGTGTAAACGAAGGCATATTTCAGTCTCTTGCTGATATTTTGCTGTATAGTATAGCTCAAACGTCCATCTTCTTTTGGTATTAAACAAACCCCAGGAGTGCTTAATCTGATGGACGGTGTTTATAGGTTAGGGAAGTAAGTAACGACTTACCAAAGCATGTGTTTCCTGCTGTGGGAAGACCATGAGAACACATTGATTTAGCATGGGTTTTTTGTTTCATTGCCACTTTCCCAGTCTGTTTTAAAGGTTTGGTCAGGATCAGTGGCCAGACTCACCTGGTACAACTCCTCCCTTTGGGGATGATGATGAAGGCATATCACAGGGTCATTAAGGTTGGGAAAGACCTCCAAGATCATCAAGTCCAATCTTAACATCAGTTGCTAATTCCTACGTTAAATCTATGGGCACAAAGCAGTATTTAAGCTCAAATTAGACTTTCCTCAGTCTGAGCTGATGGCCACGTACTGTTGGGACCTTCCAAGAAACTGTTGATCCAGCCTTTTCTTTTGGGGAAATGAGACCTAAAACATCGCGCCCTTTGCATGCACGTGGCAGCACAAGGCAGTGGTTCTGTGCTGTTGGGCGAGACAGGCTCCCTGGAACCTGGACCTTCAGTGCCTCACATGAAGGGACCTTAATCCAAACAAGGAATATAAAGAAGAGTGCTGCATGTGCCTGTATAAACAGTCTGCAAATCCCATTGTAATGAGACATTCCTGAGGTGAATTCTGAGCTCCCTCGTCCCAGTCGGGTGAATTCTCCCTAGGTTACACCCATGCTCTTCGCAGAAGGCGGTGGAGTAGAGAATGCATCGCTGACAGTGTGTTTCTTAGGCCTTGTGGTTGCAGAAGTGTGACTGAAAGAAACATTTGCAGATGTCTGGGTTGTACAGGAGTTAACAGAGAGAGTGATTTAGGCCACCAAATGTGGATATTTTATTGTGGCCCTATTGTAACTTTTCATATATTTTGTATCTTCTAGTGACTGCACAATCCTGGGACTTGCCTTCTGGCCGTGATTTATTTTTCCTGTTAAGTCATTGTTCATCATTATGAGCTGAGATTATTTTTTTGTGTAAATTTAACAGAGAAGCATTCTTGAACTTGAACACATTTTTAATTTTTAAAAAGCAGCAGAACCCCCTTTGCTCTCCTATGATTATGATACTAAATAATTATAACTCTTTACCCTTTGGTCTTGACAGCATTCTTGTCAGATTAGTACAAAGAGAGGCTTGAATCAGGACACTGCCCCTGAAACACCTCATGAGCTGTGGGCTTTGAAGGGCTTTTTAAACCTGGATCCAGACACAATCTTGTCTGAACACTGGAAAGCGAGCACAGAAACGTGCCAGGGAAGCAAGGCTATGCCGTCATCTATGCAGATGTAATTTTGTTGTTATTGCTAACGCCGAAATCCTAAAGGAGCAAAATTTGGTTGGGGAATCTGTTGAAGGGGAAAGAAAGAGGCCTGCTTGTAGTTGACCTTGGCTGATGTCAGATGAAGGAATGCAAACGACTCTTAGGAAGACTTGGAAGGTCACTTGAGTAGTCCGAGAGAGGGTAAGCAGGCCTTCCTGGCCACCCAAAATTTGGCATGAAGAGAGAAGCAGGTGCACTTCTGAGTAGGTCAGAGGGCGTTCCACTTGGCTTTGGAGAATTTCAAAGGGACAGGTACAAGGCAGGTCTCACATCTCGATTCTTCACAGAGGAAAGGCCGTCGAAATTGTGTAACTGTTGTTGCATGGGGTTGGAGTATCAGGATAGTTTTCAGGGGAGAAGAAGATGTTTAGTGCTTGAAGCAGGGAGTCCTTGCTTGACAGGATGAGAGCTCCAGTTTTGCCTTTTCAGTTGCTACACAAGAGGCTGAGTAATCCTTTCTCTTACCATTTATATGCTCTTATACTTGCCTAGAAGAATGCAATGATAGCCTCTTCATTAAAGCGAAACCTGGTATTTCTTAGGTGAAAAGAACTATTCAAAAAATGGATTAGCTATACAAGTATTTAATTGTCATTCACATTTTTCTGTTCATGCTACTTAACAGTGTTTTGCTTACCACTCAATTCATTTCTGTCCTGGTTTACAGTCTACATTTTTCTGCCAACCCCAAAAGCTGCCTAACCTTTGTTACTTCTTGTTTGAAAGTCTTTGTGGATTTGTTTTACTTCTCACTCACTCACCTCTTTCCCTTTTCTCTTCCTTTGCCATGTACATGTAAGTTCATCATTTTTACTATGGGTAAGGAAGCCTGTTAGTATTTGTCCCAGATTTTGAGGTCTACTGAAAGGGGGCAGGGGGAGAAGCTAAATTAGAGTGAGTCATCATTCTTGGCTCCTTGAAGGCTGGAACCAACTTCAAAGGGACTCTCAACTTGGGGGCAGTTGTGCAGATGAATCCCAAGCCTTTTTACGTCCTTCTCTTTCCTCCTCCTCTCTCCTCATGTAGTCCGAACAGATTTGGCAATTTCAGTTAAGCACGTCTGTGCAGATTTTTAAAATCCATTACATAAGTTTGTTAGTTTAAGACTCTCTTCTTCGACATATGAGCCTAAAATGGCTTTGATTTAAAAATGGAACTTGGCAGGGAATTTGTTCATATGGTAAGATATTTTTTTTCTTAGTTTGGTTTCATTTATAATATGTTTTAATCATTTTTGGTGTTTTCAAAACAAATGGTGAAATATGTTTTTTTTCTTCTATTTCTGGCTACCCTCCTCTGAAAGGCCTTACTTCTCCCTGTGTGTTTAATTTGGTGCTTGAAAAAGCCTTTTTAGATAGAGGCTGCAGAATGTAGACTTAATATGCCTGTGAGGAGGGAAAATTCAGACAGATCCTGCTGACCAGAGCTGTGGATCTCAGGGGTCTTCTCTAATAACAAGCAGAAGGGTCACTAGCTGGGTCTCAGAGTATGTATAAATATAGAAAATAAGTGGAATACAAGGAAAACAAAGGAGGGAAACAAGTCAGGACAACACTGTTTCTATATTCATGATCAGTGCATCATCATTATCTGAGCAATTATAATTTTAAGGAAAGTTGTTTCACGGTCTGAGGTGCTACAAAGCAGATTGCTGCCAAGCAAAACTCTTCCTTCTAGTTCCTAGAACAGGGGGGATCTGCATTCCCTGATTGGCCCAAATATCTCAAATTTTCTAAATTTTTTTACACGTGTTTTCCTTTGTGGTCTTCTTAGTACATACATTAACCCATAGAACAGATTTTTGCCCTTTAACAGGTGGTTCCAACCATGCATCCTGTTAAAATCTGTACAATGGAATTGGGTCCTGATTTTTTAAGTGATCTTCCCTTCATGTGCACAGATCCCAACTTTGCTAGGGATGGGAAAGCAGGATGCAAGTTCAAGTTGTGTTCAGTCTTGGAACCTCAGAATAAATACTTTTGCAAGAAATGCAAGGCTGACCGCCTGGTCTGCCAGTTGCACACAGCTATGTAGGAGACCTCAGCTTGTGTTTATGCCCAGACTGTCTGAAACAAAATGCATCCTGCTTTTGCAAAGGATAACAGCAGAGAAGAGCATCATCAACCTGGAGAGCAGCCCCTTTTTTGAAAACGGACAGGCCCTGGAAAAAAAGAATCTCCTCTACTTGTCCTTTGTGGGAAACCCAGCTGCCATTGCTGACAGTTTAGGATGAGAAAGAGGTAGACTCTGCAGGACTAAAGCAAAGGAAAGGAGGATCCACTATAGAAAACTATGGTAAAGGGGAAAAAATTGCAGCTACACTTCATCCTGGTTAAGGCTGATGTATGAGGTAGAGGGAAGAATCTTTCAGGCTCAGAGATGGGCTTTAGAAGATCAGCCAGAAAAAAGCACACACAAAAATAAGAAAGCAGAAGGCGTGGGTGGTTATGGAGATTAGTACTGACATATGGAGCCTATCAGCTTGAAGTTACATGTTTAAATCTGACCTAGGTCAATCATGCCCCAAAGTCATTACTGTCTAACAGCTGTTGGGTGGCCTCTGTGAAATGACTTAGGGGTTTGAGCCCAGTTTCTAGTGGCAGGTGTCCACATTACACAAAACCCATCTGTATTAATTACCTCCCTATATCTGGCAATCTCACCAGAAAGACCAAGTACTAAGTTCATCTGTATGATGAACTAAGTACTAAGGGTTCATCATAGAGATTGAGCTATCCTGTTTTATCTTGGGTGGCCCTTCAAGGAAGGGGCTGAAGAACTTTGGAAAAGCGTCATAGGAGAAGACAGCACATTCCCTGCTCTGTGGTTCAAGGCAGACCACCCGTTTTCAAACCTGCAGATTTCACTGGTGCTGCGTTTACTCTTGAAGTCAGCAGAAAGTATTTCATAACTGGCTGCTTGCACGATGTTGAATATACATCATTTGGTTTCTACTTTCGGATCATAATAATATAAACAGGAAAACTACATTTTGAATTCATTAAGTTCTTCCTCCGCTGTTTATAAAAGATAAAAAACTTCTCTCTCCTTTTTTTTTTCCTAAGGATTGATTGGTGTCATGTACATATTCGTTCACTTCTGTTTATGCAAGATAATAAGAGTATTAACATGGAGGTGGAATAATGGTGTTTATAGTTCCATCACCACTGTTTATATAAGATAAAAACAGTTTAAAAAACAGAAAAAGAGAAAAATAGTGAGAGAACATTTGCTGTTATGTACATATATTATTTTTTTCCACTTCTATTTGTAAAGAATGTAAAAGAAAAAAAAAATGTTGCAAGTTGAAGAGGAGTTGATTCTGTTTATAATATTTCTGTGCTGTTTACCTAAGATAAATTAATTTAGAGTTGATGCGATAAGTAGCTTGGAAGAAGAGAATTGGGGTGAAAGAGGAACTGGTGGGGTTAAGTCTGATACTCTTAGTACCTTGTAATCCTTTCCTTTATTAAGAAACATGAAAGATGTGTACTGAATCTTTCTAGTGGGAATACGATACCACCGGTAAGGCTGGGGACACATGGTGCTGTCATGCCAGCGAATACAGCGGCTACCAGAGGGCTTGGAGGCTTTCTCTGGCAAGAGAGCTCTCAGAACAGAAAGGGTACTACAATAGCCTGAAAAGATCTCATGAACGTTAAACCCCTTGGTATCATTGTCCATGGACTTAGTCCAATAATTGTGTGCCTGTATGACTCTGTTTTGTTCTGCGGCTTTGAAGTCTAATCCTAATTCCTTCAGGGAGAAAGGCTTGTAAAATGTCTGCGTTTCAGAGAGACGGGGAAATACTACCTTTGATGCAAGCCCTATTGTCGGTCCCGCTCAGTCCTTCTGATTCACCCCTGCTTCTACCCTGTGCATGTTTATATGGACAGATGAGGGAAGCTGGCAGATGCGCATGTATCCTTGGGATGAGACTGATGCTCTGTTTCTCAGTGTCAACCAGAAAGGCCACTTACACCTAATGAAAGGACAACTGTGTGGACATTAATGCATGTGCAGGCAAAAAGTCCAGGAGTATTCGCTTACTTTTCTAAATGAGTTTGCTCTGGCTGCAGGCACACCCTTTGCGTGTTTGCTTTGCACAAACATTCAAGCAGCAGGCTTGAAAAATCACGTGTTCGTACGCTTTCAGGTAGGGAGCTATCAGCTCGCTTACGTACTCACCCTGTAAGTGGTAAGCGCTGTGAGGGATGGCTTTTTGCACATGCTTCTCACCTCCCTTGTGCAGGTAAAGGAATCAGCCCAGGAGTTGGCTTGACCTTCTCCAAGTGGTGATGGACTAGCTTAAGGAAAATTAGTGAGAGAAAATCAAACTGCATCCCTAACCAGGAAGCTATAGAAATCAGGAAATCTAGAATTGCATCAAAAATGCTTTTTGTCTCCTAAAAGAAGTCACCATCTTTTATAGTTTCACAGTAGCATTTTTTTCCCCTCTGAGTGTATCCGATTCACAATGATGTCTTCATCTCTTCTTCCCAATTCTTACTTCAGCTGTCTTTACAAAGCAGACCATTTAAACGCGTACATAAGTCCATTTCTGTTAAATGGATCCTGAAGTAAAGGTTGAATTTTAATTATATTCTTGAAGCCCATTGCATTCACACATTTGAATTGAAGCATGGGCTTGAGTACATGGTTTGAGGGCTCAAGGTTTAACATTAATGCCGCCAGGATGCAGAAACAGTGCTGTATGTCAGTTGTGTGACGTGGTCTGTTGCACTGCTTGATGCCACCTATGCACCCCTGCTCCAAATGTCAAGTACTTGGAGCAGATCCTGTGTGCTTAGTGAGCAGCACTGCCCAAGGCAGATGAAAAAAATAGGCTTTATTAGAAAAAAAATTGCAATCTACTGGTGGACCTTCCAAGGGCAGATAAGGGTGTGAATTTGCCAGGTAAATGAATCCTTGAAAATTTCTCTCTACTAATTGCCAGCCCTTACTTCTCTTAGAGCTGACATGGCTGTAAAGAGAAAGGATAGATCTGTCAGCAAGCTGAGAAGGAGTTTAAAGGAACTTCAATCAGAAAGTTTTGTTTTTCAGATGAATATATATTGTCATGGGTACAAAATGACATTTCCTGAAGTGAAGGCCATTCTCATCCCTATCTCAGAGCATTCCAACATACAGTAATATGTGTCTTAATTATGGTGTTTCTGTGTCTAAAAAAGGCTCAGAAATTTCACTTTTCAGAGTTGTATAATCAAGTTGCTCCACCTTGCTATTAGGCATAAATGGCAGTCAGTGCTCCAGGGAAGCCTGAAATTGAAAGAGCAGCAGGTGGGGAGCAGTGGGTCAGGATGGGTATGCATTTAGGAGAGCTGTGTGGGGAGTCCAGAAGTAGAATAGCGGGAAGTGCTGTAAATTGGATTGAACACGTTGCTAGTGGACAGGGTGAAAGATTATACAGCATTTGTCTGTGTGACCGTAATGAGCTTTTTTCCCATAAAAGATTTGGGGAGAAAGTACTGTGTATGAATAGGGTCCCTTTAAGAAGCACTTTTAAAAGAGCTCATTTTCGATTCCAATCATGTATATGCCCCAGCAAGACTGTAGCCAGATGCTTGTAGATCTGAAGAAAACAGCCCAACCCTTTTCTTATCATCTACCGGAGATGACAGACTTTAAAAACTCAATGGCACTTTCGATAACTTCTAACAAGACCTGGGACTTGCCTGGCTCCATTTGTCTGGTCAAGGCTGTATTTCTGCAATTTATCCCATGGAGATTTTCAGCGGAACCTTACACTTAGTGTCTAAATTAATGATATTCCTTCCTTTTTGCCATGACAAAAACCACTCTGCACTATATACATTATGCTAAAGTTTTTGTCATGGACATAATCTGTAAAAGCTTTTTCAGCTTCATCATTTTGACAAGCTGATTCCATTAAACCCTTCCCAGTGATCACTTTTGTGTGGTGCACATGGGGGAGGTTGTTTGCTCACATGGTTTTCCCTTCTTTGAAGCCAGAAAACAGTGATTATCTCTCAGGTTATGTGATACATCTTATCACTGACCTGTCCCCAGGAAAATGTATTTTGAGGGAGGACAGATATTTTCTGTATAGCTCTCTTAGTAAATGAGTCTTCTCTGTGGTCTAGTCCTTAACCTTTCTTCAAGGCTCTTTTAGGATAGAGACATGGTCTTAGTTCTTAAAGCGTGTGGGTTGGTCTGTTGATATGTGTGCATTAAAAAGCTCTGAACACGTAAGACATTTCTCAGTATTTTTTACCATTCCACTTGCACTGAAATGGAAATAGTTGAGTGCTTTGAATAAGGAAAGTCTCTAGTTTTTCTCAAATGCATGGTTTACTTGAAATCCTCCAGTGAAGGTCCACCACAGTCTGGTGGTACCTCTGCCGCATACCTTGCACTATTGGAGGTTTTAAAGGGGTCTGGGCAAACACTGCTGGTTCTGGTCCTGCCATACTGGCAAGTGCTAGATACTGGTGATTAAAGCTGGAGGTGATAAATGACAGAGCTGATAATGGAAGAAAAGGATGCTTTACTTTAGAATGCATTCTCTCACATCATACTTTCTAAGGAAGTGAGTTATTTTAATGTCAGTTTTTGGCAATAAGGAAACTAAGATTTTGTGGCTAAAGCAGATAGGAGCCTGGAGGGGAATTAGATCCCACAAAACCTGTGTTTGTCTTCAGGGAATGCTTTTTATCTGCCTTGGCTACAAATGAACATGGTGTAGAGCTACTTCCGTATTTCACTCTCAGTAAAGCCACTAGAACTTTTCACGCCAACCTCAGTGATGGGGACGGCCACCAGACTTTCTGGGATAATTGTCAGTGCAGAATAGCATTGCCTACAGCCTGCTTTAGCATAAAACCAAAATCTATCTCAGTAGCCTTCCAAGGGTATCGAAGCATCTCAGATTCATTAATCCATTTATCTGTGCCACAAACAAAAAGTAAATTTTGAAGGGATTTTTTGGGGGAAGGGGGGAGGGTTGGTTTTTGAGGGGTTTTTTTGGTGGTTTGGTTTGGTTCGATTTTTTGGTTTTGGGCTTGTTGTTTTGGTTTTTTTTTTTTTTTTTTTGCAACTGCTAATAACTTCGCCTTCCTTCCTTGTCCAGGCCATTTCCACAGGCACTCATATTTCTCAAGCTGACAGCTTTCTGACCGCCCAGACTGAATAGCTGGATATCTCTGCTTCCCATCTTACATGAACTTTATCTCCCTCATTTAAAATAGCAAAAGCACTGTCTACATGAGCAGACCATTATCCTGGTTGGGTTGTTAAAGTTACTGTAATGCTGACTTTATTTTCTTGTAACAGTTCTGAACAAAATGTTTCCTTTGAAAGGTCTCAGACCTCTATCCTCCCAACTCCTAATCACAGTAATATCCAACCTCAAGGAGTCATTAGTGAAGACTCAAACAACATCCTGTAACAAGTCAGCTATGAAGAAATTGGCATGGTTTATCTCTCTGATTCACGTTCGTAGGAAAACAATGGGTTGCAAAATAAAGGTAGCATTGCTCTCATGCTATACAGTATCCACTGGATCTGAGTCTTTCCTCCCCCACCAACACGTCTCCCAAACTAACCCTGAGTATGACTCTGCAACCACTTACGGGACAGGGTCCATCTAAAGAAGTGATGTGTTCTTAGACTATAAAGCCAGTTCATTGTGTTGCTTCTTAAACCAACTCACCTATAAATCTCTTTTTGGTCATGGTAAGTTGTTGCATTTTTAGGTAATTGGGAAAATAGTGTAATGATTATATTCAAATCCAGCCCTTAAAGAGGGGTTTACATTTCTGAATTGAATGAATGCAGAGAGCTATGTAAACTGAGTTTGGATGAGTTCTTGGAGTTGTTTGGTTTTGGTTTTTGTCTTTGTGAAATGGACACTTAGCTTTGCAGGAAAGCTGATAAGTTGCATAAACTATGACTCACCACTAAGAGACTTTGTAAAATCTTTGTGTCTGCTGTTTGGTTTGGCTTCAGCAATCAAAGGGATTTTTTTCACAGAACGGAGCATGCAGGTGGCTTTTCAGGTTTCTGTGACGATTTTTCTTCTCATTTGATGTGATACAGGCTCTAAACTGGGCATCCAGAGATGTGAATTCATTTCATAGTTCTGCCTTAGTATTGATCAGCTTCAAGATGAGTTTGGCTTTCTCTTCTTTCCTTTTTTCATTCCATAAATTGGGAATAAGGAGAATTACCCCTATAAAGCAAAAGGTGATGTTCAGCTGCTTGGGGATTTGTTTGGGTTTTTTTACAAATAAAGCTCCTGAGACTATGTATATTGAACTCCACAACTTTAAGACATGCTAGTTGCTCTCTGGATGAGCTGTATAGATATGGATAAGCTGTACTGTGTTAGGGAAAACTGGGAAGTTTGGAAAATCCAAGAAATAATTCAGACTTTCACAAAACATATCCCACAATTCAGTTATAAGTATTATTTCTACTTGTTGACTGGGTCAGCAAATGAAATTGCCAGGTTGAAATAGCCCGAGATGTTTTGGTTGTTCAGGAGAGAAAGTTCAGGACTGGAACAAGAGTGTCACTTCTAAGCTAAGTCCTACTAAAGAAGGTGCTGGGTACTTACAAGATGACTTCTTTTACCTTTTCCCTTCAATTACATCTTGTAATGATTTGATTCAGTCAACTACGCTGTCTCATCCTCTATCTATGTAATCAGATGGATACTCCAGTTAAGATAGAAGAGTTGGTCAAAAATGTCATCTAAGCTGCTCTGCTGTTGCACAACTTAAACTCCCTTCCTGCAGCATCACCTTGGTGGTGAGGGTGAGGGAGGAAGGCATATCAAAGTTAAATTGATGTAACAAGGATCCAAGAGGGAAGATAGTTTGGATATATTGGCAGTAAAACTTAGAATTAGGAACAGGTTCCTATAAAACAACATCATGTTTGGTGATAAGAGGGATCAGATTCATTGGTAAGAGACTGCATTCTTGACACTTCAGCCACTCATTCCCATATAAAAGAGCAATGAAAAGTTTAGTCGCCCTGAAACTCAGTTTTCAGGGCACGCATCACAGAAGTAACAGCATGCTACAGAATATGCTGTCCTCATACCAAATATGAAATGGAGAGTATTGTTCCCAGAAGCCATTTTAGTGGAGCTTTATAAGGTAGTTTTGATTTATTTTAATAGTCATAAAGTGAGAAGAAACAGGTGAAAGATAAATTCCAAAGTATTGATTATGGCCTTATAGGAAAAAAACAATTGGTTCTCCTTCTGGAAAACTCGGAAGAAACACGTACTTAACCTGTCTTTGTAGATGCCGAGGGCTTAACACTGCATACAGCTGCATGACCCCGGTGACTTCAGTGTGTCTGCAGGGGTTTAAAGGCAAGTGAAATCCTTCTGTAATGCTTTTTGTCTTGTTCCAAGTGTTGTGTACTCTCACAAGAACACAACTAATGTTCGAAGCAGTACAAATTTTAAAAGATGGAGCACAAGCCATATGCTCTCTTATCTTTCAAGGATTTACTGCTCTTGTCTATGGTGTCTGCCAGGTCAGGATTTTCCTATAGGTCTTCATAGAGTCAAGTTGTGATTTCTTTATGGATTGGCAGTCAAGAAAACATCCTGGCAGTTTCTTTAAGGTAATGAATTGAGGTAATGAATCTGACGTGCTCACACTTTTCCATGATGATCTTGCTGCCACTTTGCTCCTAATTTAACTAACACCCTCATAGTTAAGTCCTAAACCATGCAGCTCTCACCAAAGAGAGCAAGCTGGATTTTTAAATCCAGTGTAACCTCACCCTGGGGTTTGCCAGAACTCTGCTCATACCCTCTGCCCCCGGAAGCCATGGATGATGCAGATGCAGACCCCAACATCTCTGCACAGGCCTCCAGTCCCCTTGCAGCTCAGGCTTAGCAGTGTTCCCCACTCCAGCCCAACCTGTTCTCCAGGCATTGCAGTACTTGTACACTCAGCCAGTGCCCTTTAGTTCTGCTCTGCAGTGCCATCAGTGGAAAATGATATATCAGAGTACTTATGTCCCAAATTGAATGTTAGTCAGATGTTAAAATGAAAGAAATATTATGGAGAGTCAGCATGTCTCACTGTGAAAATAAATTACGTACAGTGGAGTGTCATGGCTCTTGGGACCACACATGATCCAAAGACACCATTTAGAGAAGTGATCACAACACCACTAGATTTATCAGATAATGATGGAGGAACATTAATACCCAGAAAGCAAATAACAATTAGCAATAGAAAGCTCCCAACCAGTAACTTTTTCAGGGTCACTTCCTCACATTAGTAGCCTATTTGTATGTATCACTAGATTTTATAGCAATTATCTCCTTATTAATAGTAACTTCACTAATTGCTATTATTAATAAAGATGCATTCAGTTCTTAGTACCTTACTTTCTCAGTTTAACATTTTGGTTACTCAAGCGTCATCTGCCTAAATAATGTAATATTATTTGATTGTATTTTCTCATGCTGTGCAGTCCAGTTTTGGAATGGCAGAATTCAGGACAAGTACTTGAGAGGGTGTAGGAAACATGGACTATGCACTAGGACTGCAAACCTCCGAGCAGGGAAGCAAAGATGCTTCATTGCTTATCCACCTTGCAATAAGGAGAGCATGACTTGATGTGGCTACGGTGTAAGACAACAGATCCAACTTGTGAGCTGCCACTTCAACCACACTCCCTCAGAACAGAAAATTCACCTACAGGTATAATCAGAGCCAAGATGTAATTTTTAAGGTCTGATCCTGAAAGGCAGCCAGAACCTTTAGGTATATATCCTTGTATATTTAGGTAGATATGTTTTCTGTTTTCTTCTATTTAAGGTTTCAAAGCTGAGTTCTAAGTGCCAAGAGTAACCGACACAAAATATTTTATGAAATGGAAATGCCCAGATTGCTTCTGGACCACAAAGACGACTCATCTGGTCAACAGCTGACTTCTCTCTGCTTTCCAAGAGTGAACAGAGAGCAGGCTGTATGCTGGGTGGGAACAACCCAGTCTCAATGCAACCAACATTTTTCCAGTGCCATCTTTTCCTTCATGGTCTCTTGATGGGAGCACACATAGCCCCACGACGAGGGAGAAGGGCAATCAGGAGCCTTGGAAAGATTACAGACAGGAGCAGGCAGCAGCTGCCACCAGAGCAGTGAAGCTGCCTACAGCACAAGCCCCTTGGGCAGTCAGAAGTGGGTGCCGTGAGTTATTTCGGCGGTGGCCACCCTTCCCAGGTATTCTGTTTCCCAGAATTAGTCCTCTAGCAGTGACCACCGTGCAGCACTCCAGGGTGGTGGCGGGCAGCAGGAACAGGGCCGTGCTGTGGCACTGGGAGGTGGTGCTGAGCAGCCTCCTTCTGCCAGTGGGCTGAGCTGTGTGAGGCTGCGCTGGCCAAGCACCTGCCAACAAAGTGCCCTGGTTTCACTTATGGTAACAAGTCCCTCAAAGATGTAGTCAGTGGTCAGAGTTACAGAAAGATAAAAGTAGTACTATTCCAGGCCATCTTTTAAGTCAAGATGCATGCTCAAAATGCTACATTTACATTACAGAACAAGAATTTATTTAACCTTTCGTCTTCCTCACGTTTTGCAAGTGTTGCCCTCACCCTGAGCCCCTTAAAGCAACTGCTGCTGAAGCTGTAATGAGCTGTTGCTTCCAGAGAACTCTCCTGCTCTTCTTTTAAAGATGTTTTCCTCAGAGGTACTTTGTATAGAGACTTTTCTTGACTGAAGTTCTTCTTGGGGAGCAAGAGACCTCCAATGGATGATAATTAGAGTTCAGTTTGCAGATGCAAGAGATTACTGTTCTTGTTTCATCTGTCTCATTGTTTTCACTGGGAACAGCTGTTAGGACTTATTTTGGGCTGAGTTACCTGTGGAATGAGTCAGCTTGATGTCTTTTTGAATTAGTTTACATATACATGAAAGTCCAAATTTGGATTGGATTAATTTATCTTATCAAAACATAATATTATCCAGCCTTCCTGGCAAGCGGTGTGTGCTGAAAAATCTATTCCATCAAGATTTTTTCTTTTGTATTTTCTAGTTGTGGGTCCGTGAAGTTTTCTGGTTTATAAAAACATTTTCGTGTGTGTGCGTGTGTAATGCACATTCGAAGTCTACTTTTCCCAGTACATATTTCTCAATGTGAAAAAGACAAGGCTAAAATTTTAACCATTCTTAGTTACCAAAAAAACCCCTTTAAAGTCGCCTTTTACTGCACTTTGCAGCCCAAATTTAACAATGATATTAAATACACTAGTGACGTTAAATACACTAGTGAAAGAAAATATAAGCTTGAGCTGTGTCATAATTCCTTTACTGTATGTGTTAAGGTAAACAGCAAGGCATTCTGTCTTCAAATTTGAGAGAGGAAACAGTCAGTTATCTTTTCTATTATCTTTGGTGGACTATAGCTTCTAAACAAACCCTGTCTTTGGAAAATGAGTGATAGAAATATTATCAATAGACTTTGATTCAAAATTGTTGTCGAGTCATCACTGCATTCTTTACAGAACCACAATTTGGCTGTTTATTTCATTAAAAAGAGCATGTGCACCTGTAGTTGAGTATATTTCTTTTCAAATTCTTTCATGATACATAACAAAAATACATGTATGTGTGCCAACGTATGCAGACATATGTTAATTCTAATGTACATAGAAAAACACCTTGTCATTTCCTAAAGATCATTTTATTTTGGTTCTCCAGTATTGCAGACTAAGGGTTTATACATGGCCGTATAACTGGCTCTCAAGCTGTATTTGCAGCGTCCTCTCCCATATGAGCTTTCTCCCTCCCTGCAATAAGCTGTCAGTTGTAAAACCATCTCCTCAGTTCATCCCTTTCCAAGCACTAGCTCAACTGAGTGATGTTCATTTCCTGTCTTATTAAATAGAGTAGCCAGCCCTTCTCCTCAGCCTTGTATGAATGAGTGAGTCCATGAGGACAAGGGCTGGGCTGCGGAGCTGCTTCTTCTGCTAGGCACAAAGAGGTGAAGATGCAGAGGAAGAAAAAGAATGTGCCCTGTTAGCCCTTTGCAAAGACTTGCTTGCTTTCAAAAGGAGCAGGATTGGGCCTCTGTGTGGGTCAAGATCTGCTGAATTGCTTTTTCTCAGATGGGCCTTTTGGACCATTTGTGTGCTGTGACACGCTGCTTGAGCCCATGTCATTATCAGTCCCCAAGCAGACACCCTTGTGCAGTGAAGCCTGTTAATACAGGTCACCAAAATTCCAGATATTTTGGCTGCTAAAGGAGGTGGTCACTTCAGGTAACATGACCACAGGAAAAAAAAAAAAGGGAGAACTTGAAGGTAATTTTCCTCTCTACTTTGCAGCGTTGCTTTTCCTGATGTGGCGCCTTACCTCACGTGTGACATCTGTGGCTAAGGTGTTGTCATATTTCTGGTATGCTAACATAACATTTGACTGCCTTCCTCTGCATTCTTGTAATTAACTCCTAATATTAAAGCAGTTTCCATCTCTGGATTCCTCAGCAAGCTGATTGAAAGGCGATTTAATTGCACAGCATTGCCAAGAAACATGTTAGGTGATTGCCGGCTATAGTAACAAGTAATGTGAAGGTAATAGAAGATATCACAGGGACTAAGATTTTGCTGGCCATTAGCAGAGGTGACTTCAAAAAGCAGATGATAATTAGTATAGATTTCACTGAACCAAGCTTCCATCTGCTGCTAGTCACTGGATTTTGAGCTGCTCTCCTATTAAAGATTTGCATGTGTGTTCCTGGATTCTCGATGGAAAGGACACTTAGGGGGAAAGGGTATAAATCAACAAATAACTGTGTAACCTGCAGAAATATAAATCTATGTAGATTAATCCGTGTTTCCTAAATTGCATACTAGATTGTAATTCAATCAAAGGGTAGGGGTCTTGTGACGTTTATGAACATTTATGGATGGTATAAGCACTCAGATTAAATGTCAAACCTGGTATTCAGTTTAGAATCATGTATTATTGTTATTCATTAATATATAAAAACAACAATTATATCCACTAAAATCCTCAATTTAATTCTGCTGTAATCTGTCTCTGCTGTGTCAGAGATGCAGTGCAGCCTCTTTGCCCCCTCAGATCATTTAAAGGGCTCCCCTGAATTTCAGCTGAGTCTGCTCTTCCCCCCCCACCAGCATGGAACTGGCTCCGTTTGGCCCCATTTAACTGAGGAATTCTCTAGTAAATTATTTTCTTTATCTTCCACTGGGATTAAATTTTAGTTTTGATACTGAGCAGGTGTAGTGCACCGAGAAGGGGAGGAGAGACAAGACTGCATCTTAGATCCAATTCACAGAGTATATTATGTATGATAAAGCTGTGCCCCTCACTGGTTCCATATCAGTAAAGGGTGAAAATGCTTTGAGGCAAGAACAGTCATTTTAGGATTGTCTGAATTTGTTGTCAGTCCTTCAAGCCTGCTTCTTCCCAGTCTGGGGCTAAAGGACTAACATTGCTCACCTTGGTGTAGTGCATTACATCAGAGAGATCCTAAATCACTTTGCAAAAATGGAGCAGAATTGCTGTCCCAATTTACTGCTGAGAAGGCACCTGAAGCAGGTTAACTCGAGCCATTTAGTGAATAAAGTGTAAGAAGCAACTGAATGCCAATTGCAAAAATGACTTTGGCACCTGTTAGTTTTGTTGAAAGGAAGCAATGCTTAAGCTAACAAAGGTAATATATTTCAGCATGGTTTACAGCCAAAATTTTACTGACTTCCAATGGACTTCAACATGAACGCCTCAGTCACTTTTGAAAATTGTAGTTAGCCTCATAAATCTATTATCGGCTTATATAATGTAACTCATACCACTGGTTTTCACCATCTTAACTCCCCATAAATAGAAGTTCTTCAGTGTTTAGGAACCTTATTCTAATTAAACTCAGGGGGATCTAGATTCCTAAACAGCCTTAACATTTAGACCTTGCTTGTCTCGTAGTTTTTGTGAGTTAAATGGAATTTATTCATATAGCAAAGAAAGAGAAGGGGAACAGAATCTGACCACAATGAAGCAAGGACAGATTTAGGATTAGCCCTTGGCTATTCTGTTCAGTGGCCAAAACATCTTCCGAGTAATAATGATTAATTAACACTAGGAATTTGATATTAAAAAAAGATCAGTGGATTCCATTTGTCCATCCCAACAAACAGAGCCATACTGGGCTGAAAACAAGCGACATAAATAGAGACAGGTAACTATTTTGTTTATAACATAGAGACCTGGGGAAAACAGTCAGCTTTCTTCAACTTCATTTTCTTATGTTGTTATGTAATACTATATCTTGAGGAAATCTAGTGTGTTACTCTAATGTAATTAGGTTAAATGTCTCTAGTGACCAACAGTGCCATATGATAAAAAGTTTCACCCCAGCATTTTAATGGTTCAGGTTCTGCTCATGGTTTCAATTAAGTCAGTATGATTGCACAGGGCAGTGAGAACAGGGTTTGGCCCATTTCTCTCCCACATACGTGTTCTGAAGTTATCTAACCTGGAATGAATCATAGCTTCCTCAGACACATCTTGTTTTTCCAGTACTTTACAGGGCAAGTTTTGTTTTCATATATTTTGTTTTGAACAAAACTAGTAATCAAGTGTCCAGACCAACTGCAGTCATTTAAAAAAGCACCGTGTTTCAGTTCTGATTATTTTGCCGGATTCTGGTTTGCAGTTTCTAGTATATTGTGCATGTCTAAAATTGCCCTACAGTTTTAATTAGGGAAGACAATCTTGTTCACTTCTTAGAGCAAATTTGATGGTAATATTGGTGTAAGTCATTACTCAGCATGTCCAGAATCTCAGGCCATAATTTGTAGAATTCTTTGGCATCCATGTTGTCAAAATTTCTTGATGCTTTCCCTTAAGAGACCTTGTTTTATGTTGCTTGTAACAGAGCCAAACTCTAACCTCAGCCTAAAATTTTCCATTCTGTGATTTTTTTCCCCATACTGGATGCCTCCCACTTTTTTTTTTTTTTTTTTTTTTTTTAAGCTCCAGGACTCCAAGGCACATTCTTTGGCTCAGACCTCTTGTCTCAGGTTCTTCCCTGGTTTGTGGCTCACTGTCCCATCTGCCCAAAATTCTGAAAGAAGTACTACCCAACTACCAGCCCCTAACAGTCCTTCACTATTGTCTACTACAGATAAGTCCATAGAGTTCCGTGGTTAAGTCTTCAGGAGAAATGTAAAAGGAAGATAAGGGGTACATGCTTAGGAAGGAAGGTTTTCTCCACCAGGAGAACTTCCCTGTTACAGTTCATTAGGATAATAGATTCCTGAAAGCAGGATAGTGACCTTCTCTCCACCAGCTTGGTCTTGCCCTTCATTTTGTTTTATGTCATTTCAGCTTTTCAGTCTGAGCAGAATCCATCCTGTCTTCTGTCTCATGCAAATCTTCCTGACATGTGTGAGCAGTCAGGTCCTTTAAAGAGAAATTTGCTGTTGAGAGGGCCTCTCGGGATGACCTGTCCAAAGGATGCTATAAGCATCTTGGTTCCTGCCCTGCAGTTTTTATAATTGTCTCTGCTCTTTGCTGTATTTCCTCCACCTCCCTTGCAAACCAACCACTAGATTTGTACACATGCTTTCTCTCACACTCCCCTCTACCAGGACCATAATTCCCACAAATAGTAGCTACAACTCCGAACAAATTTTCTACCTGCCTTCCCTCTCGCTCTCCTGTGACAGCTCCTCTCTTTTCCTTCATTCTCGCAACTCACGTTTATATTTTTCTGGGTTTTTTTAATTGCTTTGAGGAATGATAGAGCTAATCTCTCCCTGTAACTAGACAGGAAACAGAAGTTGAAGGCCATGTCTTAAGTACTGGAATACACCATGTGGATCCCATGGTCGTTTTCCACTGTGCTCCTGGTCCCCTGATAACAATCTTCTGGAGAGCACTGTCTGGCCTGACTACCCAAATTTTTTCAGCTTGGCAAAGGGAAGGGGAGACAGGGCTGATTTGTAGCTTTGAACATTTGGGGAGCATCTGCCTTTGTTTTCTGTGTCCAACAGGAGTGTGTCTTCTTGTTACAATTCAGAGCATTGGGCTTTGATTAATTTTGTTTATTGCTTCATCCCAGGTTAATATGTTTTGGAAATAAATATGGAAATAAATATGTTGGCAATAAAGCTTAGATACTCCATAGTAGACCTGTAGTCTAACAGAAGTTTGCAAACCTTTAGCCATTCCACTTTCATGCAGTCATTTTTTTCTTAGGGGTCTCAGGGTAACAAATCAATCAAGTCCAAGAGATACTGTGTTGACAGAAGGAACTAAGACAACACAATTTTTCTGTGCAGCTATCAGCTGTAATGAAAGCATTGTCAGCCCTAATAATAAGCCTAACCCCTCTTCTGTGAAGGTCAGGATCAAGAAGGCGAGTTCTGTTTCAGAGTCCTGTATCATCTGGCATGACTGCTAAGAAGGATGCCGTTCAAATCTGGCAGTGTTTTTGTGATAAGAGCATTTGTCCATAGGAGCCACAAGCCTATTTCACGGAGACTGTTGAACATCCACCAGAGGATATTTAGTCTCTGCTGGCTTGGAATTATCCCAGGACTGAAAGGCTCCTCAGCCATTACCAGTTTTCTCAGCTACGTAGTTCTGGGGTCAGATAGTTTCAAAACTTTGAAGATCTATGTTGTTTGTGAATTTAAAACATTTTTTTTCCTCTTCTGTGGGAACTGCCACCATCTCTAAGTCTCCTTGATCCGTGTTTTATGTTGTTACATTGGTATCATTCAGTGTGTTTATTATCAATTTTATTTCCTTTTTTCTTTCTCTCTTTTCTTCTCAGATCACTCACAATCAGTTTGTGGCCTTTCTCTGAAGGAACCTTTCCTTGTCTCTTGTGTAAGTATTTATAACTTTTTATACTTTTCATTGGTATGAGTTGTGCATTTTCTTCAAGTTCCATCAAAGTCAGCCTGGGGCCTCTGTTACTTCCTATGGCCACAGGACTCAATAGTGAATTTTTATCCAAATGCAGTCCAGTATTTTAATGCAGCGTCACCTTATGGGACTCAAGATTTTAGTTCAGTGACATTGTGTGATTGATTGATTGATTGATTGATCTGGAATTTATATGTGCATTTCTAGATGACAATATAGAAGATTTCTGTTTGTGTGTGGGGATATACATGTTCTGATGGACATTATGTTGTTGTGCTCTAATTCAGAATGAAATATAAAGTATTCCATGCTGTGCAAGTGCAAAACAAGTACAGTAAACAGTCAACTAGCATTGCAACCTGTCCTTGCTGAAGTTTGATCCTGTGGTGTGGGACCCTTCCTTACCCAGTCCTGGCTGCTCTTTGACCTGCTTTTCTTATCTGATAAGATTAAATGGGCTGTATTCTCGTTGACATCCAGTAGTATCAGGATTAAAAATCTGTTACCAGTTTCTTTGGAGGATGTTCTTCAGGGTTCTTTTCTCACCTTGTTTCATTCACTTGAGTTTGGCTGCTGCTATGTAGGCTGGTGATTCACTGACCTTTTTAACTGAAGAAAATACTATGTTTATCCAGATAATTGTGTTTTCAGGACCCAGAACAGGAAGAATTAATGTTTTCATGGTTTAAGTTTTGGTTTTTTGTTTTTTTCCTTTTGGGGAGAACAAGGGATGGAGCCTTTGGGAGTGTTTGTTTGTTATCATTTGAGTTTTAATTTTGTCAGGTTCTGACACATGATGGTTTTGCGCATTTGGAACAAAAACGCACATTTTTCTGGGATTCCTTCATACACATTGGCAGTGAAATCTAGTGCTTTTGAAACAATGACTCTTCTTGTTGAAATATAAAGGGAAATATAGCACTACCACTTCATAATATTTACTATAGTTAAGTAAAGACAGACCAAAGTTTTCCAAATGTCCACCAGTATTTTAAGCCACTGTTTTGGGATGTCCAAGCTGAAGCTACTTAGTGAATGCCAAAAATAATGAGGGCTTTTAAATTTAGGTTTAGAACTCCACGTCCAAATATACCTGGACTTCGTGTTACTTTAGATCTCCACTTTGCAGTTTAAATTCGTATCTCCTACCTGTTCAGAGAGAAAAGTAGATGACTGTTAAAGTGCTGCCTGGAATAAAAAAAGCCAGCACGGTAAGAAAAATGGCTCTTTCATATCTGGGAGACGAATTAAACCTGCAAATCTGTAAATTTATGTTTGAGTTGTGTTTTGATTGTTGGAATTTCTTTCAAGGCATGCTGAAGTGCAAATGGATTTTCATGATTTTTTCAACGTGCTTGCTGAAACAATGAAAAAGCTTTCTTTTCCTGATACTGGACCTCAAATATGTGGCTTTAACATTTAAAGTTGACCCACTACTTTTGCAGTGCTGAAAGAAATGGCACGGTGCCTTCTCCCCCGCCCTGTGGGCAGAAGGATGACATTTGCTCCAGTGGCTGCAAAAGGTGGTATGACAATGCCAGCTCCCAAGGAGATGTATTTGAGCTGACCTATCATGCCTATGGTGTCCTCATATTTCTTTCCCTTCTCCTTTGCCTTTCATTATAAGGTGTCCCAAATCTGTAATTTACAACATACTGTTCCAGTTTTGCTCTGATGTATTTGCTACAAATAAGTAGGAGCCTATGCGTGTCCATAGCTGCCCGTGGCGGTGTCAGGCCTGTGAGATGAGGGGAGCAGAGGCGCCCACAGAATGCAACATGGCTTATGTCTAATGTGACATTTATTTGACTCAGAAAGGCAATTGATTAAAGGCCCATCGGACCTTTGCCATCATGTATTATGTATTTATCCAGCAGGGGCAGTTTATAATGGCCCCTGACAAATCCTATTACTTTTGTTGCAGAACTTCATAATATCAATAAAAAGCATTAATGATACTCAGGGACAGGAAGCGTTAACACCGCTTGTATTAACACTTCCCGCAGCAGTGGCGAAACCATTTACGTCTGTGGCAGACACCGTGTGCCTTCAACATTCAAAGGCACCAGTTTAACGTTGTTCTGCCTCTGCAGGGCAAGGCAGTTTAGGTGGAAACAGCAAGATGGCTTCATGATAGGTAGGCATGTGTAAACCTGAAGCTGAAATCTCTCTTCGACAGTGCTTTGCTGTGTGACCATGCATTAGTTGTTTTGCATCTGTCTGCCTTTCTTTCTTGACATGTAGGATTAGAATCACATGCTTTCTTGCTTCTCTAAGTCAGACTTATTCCACAGCCAAGAGGGGCTTCTTGGTGCTCCTCCATTCCTAAATTAGCAAGCTCCATAGGAGCCCTAATCTATTCCAGGGATGTCTTGTTCTGTACTGGCTCTCTCCTTTCTCTCTGATAGGCAGGTCCTTCAGGCCACTGATAGTCTGGGTTCTTTTTGGTAACAGAAAAAGTGTAAATGGGACATTTTTTCATTAGAAGCTGTTAATGGTACCTGTCAATCATGTTTCTGATCTAGAGATAACTGATTTTTTCTGCCCTCTGTCTCAGTGTCCAGCACTGGGCTCTCTTTTCATATCCCTACCCACAAGTTGCTGATGATTCAGTCTTCATCCTCCTCCCAGATGTTACATGCACATCTGCCTAATTATATGGCATCAGGGTTTTGAAGGTGGAAAGATTTCATAGATCTCTCCCCCAGACTATATTCCCACTTAAGAGGAGTACAGTTAATCTCTGCTCCACTTGAATGTCCTCAGGACTTTGAGAGACACAGGTGTATTCTTTGTCAAAATCATTCTTTTCATGGAAGAAGTCTTCCAACCAGTCTGGAGCCTTTCAATCGTAATGTCAATGGCCTGTAGCAGTATCAGCATTACGAAGGTGCTTTACAGTAGGAGAGGTAGCTACACTAGGATAAATAGCTACAGCAGGACACTTCTTTTACTTCCAGAGCACTGTCTGCTCAGATGGAACCCATACAATATTGAAAAGTTATCTGCTGTTAGCCTTGGTAAGTGCAAATCAGAAGGGCACTGAAGCCATCCACATACAAGGAAGTTGCAGGACATGTTAACCTAATTCCATGGAAATCTGTCCATTCTGTTTAAATCGTTTTCTGATGTAACCAGGTTGTACTGAGCTCCAGCATCTTTCCTATCAGACTGAGCACTGATTCTAATTCTTGTTACTTGACATCCTAGTTTAAGAAAGGAAAAAAAAAAAAAAAGAAAAGAAAAGAAGGAAAATAGTGCAAAAAAGTGCCATTTATTCCCCAGCTTCATGAAGACTTATTTGGTCAAGTAATGATGACCTAAGGGAAGCTGAGAGGCATCTTACTGATCTCATCATAGTTATGAGAATCATCCATCATATGGTCAGTGATTTGTACGTCAAAAGACACCCAGCAGTATTCCAGCCTGCCAGTAGCCAGTTTCTGAGAATACTTGCTCACTTTATCAGATGTGATGATGCTCAAATAGTCTTTGATATCTCTGTATATGTCCCTGCTTTGGTACTTGTTCACCACCAAACTGTCATCTGTTACCACTCTGAACCATTATCATGAAATTGCAACTAATTGGCACCCTCTGAATCCCTTTATCTGGTTCTGTGCTTAGTGATGTTTTGCAGGTGAGGAACAACAACAGTGATTGCTACATCAGGAACAGGGAGGAGGCATCTTTTCTCTTGTCAGGTTTCTTAAGAAGCTCTCCCTTACTTGAGAAGAGGATAATAACCTCCAGGTCAAGCTTATTCATGAATCAGAAATGAACATTTGCAAAATGCCAAAAAAGTCTACATGTAATAAGCCTTATGTTTATAACAGCTTTCAAGAGTTAGCTTTTTTCAAGAATTATCATAATTAATGTAATAAATAGACATGCAAATTATCCAGAAGAATCAGTTGATCTGCTTCTGAAAATAAGGAGGTTTAGGAAGGGGCTGGTCACCTCAACAGCAATCTGAGACAGGAAAGGAATATTTTTTTCCCCAGCTATTATGTGTCTCCTGAAGGAAGGGAATGTTCCAAAAAAGAAAACAACATGGGCAGAGGCAAATGAGAGAAACGGTGAAACAGCCTCAAAATGGCAGCAGAGCTGAAATTCTACTCTGATGTGTTTATAGAAATGAAACTGTGTAACTGAGAGTACACCTTGGGATGAATGTTCTTGAGCAAGTGCCACAATTTTAAGCTTTAATCTTTATCTGAAGACGTAGCCATCAAATAGACTTAAGCGATAGATGTGAGTGAATTAAAAACCCCTCATTATTTAAAACAAATCTGACAAAGTTCACGGGTTTGCTTTGAAACTTCTGTCATAAAAATAGACCAAATATCTACAAAACCCGAGATGTAGCCAGATTTACAAAAAGGAGCAAAATTTGGTCCCAGTTTTTCATTCAAGCATTAGTTTAAGTGTTGACATTCAAATTGTTTAGCAAGTAATAAAGGCTGCACATAGCTGTGAAGTTGATGTGTGGATTACAATAGAGGCATGTGTTCAACCTGCTTTCTAATTGCAATACCTACAATATATCCACTGGTGCTGGATGAGATTGAACTTAAGATTGGCCAGCATGACAGCTGAAAATGTCACACCTTTCTGCCATTATGCATACTTGCAATCTCTTTGTTCTGAGTTATTTTTCATTTACTTAGTGTAATATAATGAACTGAGTGTTAGCTTGTTTTGAAATATTACAGAGTACGACAGGAAAAAAAATGGACTTAAACTAGACAGTTTAGGAGCATAATATTTTAGATGTAACTAGACAAAAGAAGGAGACAGAGAGAAAATGGAGTTGTTCAATGCACTTGTACCCCACACTGGCATAATTTAATGTATTTGGATGTAAAAGACCACCTTTCCAAAGCAGTAGCAGCGTTTCACAGTTTGAAAAACCGACCATCAAAATATTAAGACAGACCAATTTGTTAGGTCGAAATCACTGTGCGAAATGGTAACAACTAGAGTGTGGCAGAGTTTTTCCGAATATTCCCTTTGTAGTTATGGTAAATTATCTTCCAACTTTGGCAAGCACATTGCTATTCTACAGCTGTATCACCAAAGGTCTTTCTCTTTTCTGAGCTTTTTTGTGAGTCTTTCTCCTAGTGCAGAAATCCTCTTTGATGCACCCTGCTTTAGTGTCGTGTTGTGTATCTGCCTACATCAAATGTATACATCAGATATAAGGTAAAAATGGTACCAAGAACAAGTTGTGCTGGAGGAGTGGTTATTATATAACACGACAACCAGAAATAGGAAGCTTCCCAAGAGTCACCTTTTGATCAGGACATCGTAGATTTGTCTATTGAAACTGGCACCAAGATACGGATACTCAGGGAGGTCTAAATGCCTGCCCACGTGTCCATGTCCATGCTGAATGTCCTATGTGTCAGACACCACAATCAAAATTGAGCTTGTAAGAGGATCTCCTCCGTCTCCTTTTCCTCTTTGCCACTCCCACTTAAAAAAGAAGCAAATCATCTGCCATGTAGTTCATTTGTGTGCCATTACACAGGTGCACATGTCAAAACACATGTGATTGTTCTTCAGGCTGGGCTTCATGAAGGCTGTTTTACCTCTTGGTGGGAACATGAACTCTTTAGACATAAAAGATCACAGCATATTAAGAAATAATGATCCTTTCCTCTGAAGTTCTTGTTCACTGCTGAAGCTTTCCATCATTTCGGATAATATCATGCTGCGTATGGTTCACAAATTCAGCCCCTCAGGTGATATTTTCATTTCATATGTTTGCATGCCAAAAATACTCCATTTTGCACAGCACCGAAAGCAAATGCTTTTGGATTTAAATAGATCTTGCTCTCTCCCATTCCATCGTACTGTGTTTTAAGTTTAATAGAATAGCTGTATCAGTTTTCTGAATGCTGTTTTCTAATGTTTTAGCTTCTTAAGCATACTCTAAACAGCTTGATTTTTCAGGGACAAAATTGAAATCCCAACTTCAAATAGCATGCAATTTAGAACTGTTCGTGCTTCACCCAATCACCAAAGTAAGGATCAGTTGCAACATTTGCATCTGGGTGTGTATTTAAATTTCATATTTGTCCGTGTTCACTTATCCTGGATGTCTGTAAAGGGATTAATTGCTTTTCACTTTTTGCAGTAAATCCACTTTTACATAAAAGACAAAAATTAATGTGTAACATTCTGGATTCTCTGCAGTATGCACTGAAGGTTGTGAAGGAGAACTACTATGTGTGAGCAGCATATAACCAACTCTGAAGAATGAAGATTTTCAGACACTATTTTTCAATTTTTGCATTTAAAAAGTCTTTTACATTTTTGGGTTTAGGGCAAATTTCTTGTGTGAATGTCTGTGCATGCTTCGCATAGTTCAGTCATGACATTAAATACTTAAATTCTGCCAGAGAAGTCTAAAACAAAAATGGAGCTTCTCTTCCAGTGAACTTTAATGGAAAGGTAACAGTTTTAGTCACTGAAATACCTGCAGACTGAGACATGCCTTGGGGAAAATTGTCAAAAATCCTGGTTTTTCTTAACTTGTTGAAGATAGTTTGGCAGATCTTTTATTGTGGAGCCTGCAAATTAATCTCACATTGATACTTTCTACTGTGACTTCTGTGGCAACGTCTTCACCTTCCATCCTGGCTTTTGCCACTCTGCTAGTGGGCAGCCCAGTTTTTCCTGTTGCAGAAATTCACAAGCATCGTAGCCTGACTAGATCAAGAAAAGCACGTAGTGTGTTCAGGGAGAAGCAAGTCTTTTGTAAGTTCTTCTGTTCACCAAGTATTTCTCCTCCACATCTTATTCCAGCAGCGTTTTCTTGGGAGGCAGGGTCCAGCATTCAAAGACATTCAGCAAGCAGATTTTGTAGATGAATGGGCATCCTGTTCTGGGAATAAGAATATTTTAAAAGCACAAAACTGAACCAGATATTTAATTAAACTGTACGAGTAAACTGCTAAGAGAGTTGTAGCATTTCTGAACTTCCCAAAGAACAGAACCATAGAAATTACACTGAAACATTACAGGTGAATGAGAACTAAAGATGGTTAATGAGCAATTTATTGATGTTGATTGACCCTTTTACAGCTGTTAAGCATGACCCCACTTTTTCCTAATTATGCCCCCTCCCTTTGAGGGGCCTTGTGAAGAAATGCTACCTGCTCCACCCAAATCTTATTAGATAGAAAAAGCTATTATATTTAACTAAACAATTGCAGAGATATAGCCTTCACCTTGCCCAATAATTCTTTCTTCACCACTGCTCAATCTCCCCTTCAGGTAAGCAGTTTCTCACCTTACATTCCTTTTGCAAATCTTGATCTAAACTCATAATTTCCCTTGTGATACTGTATCAAATGCTCTACTGATAAATTAAATTTACTGCATTTCCTTTGTCTGAATAATCAGTTATCTTATCAAAGAAAGTTATCAGGTTAGTCTACTACAAACTACCTTTGGCAAACTCATGTTTTGTTTCATCCCATTTTCCATTTACCTACATGTCTTTTCCATTATTTTTTCCTTCAATGTTTGCTGCTCTCATGCTATTGAAGCTCCTGATGTTACATCAACATCAAACAGGTGTAAGTGAGATCAGAATCAGTTTCAATATGCTGTAGTACAGCTTTGCAAAAGCCTATTCATTCTCATGACTGCAAAAAGCTAAGTTCTCATCTGGCAGACAAGTAAAACACCATTTTTTATTTTTCATTGTCATCATAGCAAAGGGCAGGTGAGCTGATTTTGAGCCTTGGCTGGCAAATGTTTGCAATGATGTGCAAAAGGGTTTCTAGAGATAGAATCAGAGACATCTACCTGCACATTAGAGTGCTTGGGCACTTGCATTAGAAAAACTTTAATGTATGTATCAGTAATGAAAATCTTAATTAAGAACGCTGCATTATTGTCCATGAACACTCTTTCTTTCTCTGTGTGTGAAGCTCTTTGTGTATTGCAGCATCTACCTGGTCCAGACAGAGCCCTCAAAGAGTGTGTCTGGCAGATCTTCTCTTGATTATTAACGCCTAGCAAATCGCAAACTCTTCTTTTGTCTCAACACTGAAACTCAGAATAGTAGAGCATACAGCATCACTTAAGAGTTCGTTTGGACTTTTTCTATGGCTTTTTCCACTTCATTGTTATATTGGTGGGTTTCAAAATCCAGTAGCATTGATTAGAACTGAATGATGTAGCTCAGAGTTGCCAAAATGTGCACAGACACCTATTTACCCAATAGTGTATCTTTTCCTTTAGGAACAATGCACTTGCCTGGACCGTGCACACAAAAGTGCACTAATGGATGTGACAACTGAGGTTTTAATCTACCTAAACTCAGGAAATTTAGAGTTAAGGTTCCCAGAGCAACCTTACATCTGCTGCTTGCTTACAGTAGGGTCTGTTACTGATCCCTGGCTGTGGGCTTTCCAAGGCAGACAGTACAGAGAGAAGACAGGGCAATGGAGAGGAACTGCTTGAGGTTTTTTGCCTGTCATTGTTTTCCAGTGACATTTGTTTGTTGAGCACCGATTGTGTGTTTGATGTGGTTTGAGACACATTCAGAAAACCTCTCCAAGTAGTGGACATACAACTGATTTATAGGTGTGCTGATAGAAGCACAAATAGCGTAAAGTAAGGAAGAGTGTATGCATGCACACAAACATTTGCCAGAGTTGTATCTTTTGTTTCCAGATGAGTCAGGCTGTCTTATCAGATTCGCTGTCATGTCGCTGACATTTCTGTGGACTCACACCTGCGTGGTAGGAGGATATGTCCCAGGAAAGGCAGGAGCAGGAGATACTGCTATTTACTTTGAATAAGAAACAGCTATGGAGTCTCTTGTTGTCTGTACAGATCAACACAGTTGAGCCCCATATAAAAACCTACACACGCAGTGACTTTATTTTTTCATCTTTAGAAAGAATTCCTCTAGTATGACAGAAGAGTTCATGCTGAGGCCAGTGGTTCATGCAAGGCACAAAAGCTGCATATGCCTTTATATTGTCATATAAAAAAGTAGTTCTGAGAGTGAAACCCATGTAATCCAATAATCCCTCAGACTACAGCTGCTGTTTCAGCCATCATTAATATTCTCAAAACCAACACTTATTTCTCTAAGACATCAGAACCTGAAATATTCCAGATTAAATGAAGTAGGATTGAAAGATGATTCGTGGACTGAAGCATCCCTCTTATGTGGAAAGGTTGAGGGAGCTGTGCCTGTTCAGCCTTGGGAAGACATGACTGAGAGGGAATCTTATAAAGGTATGTAAGAACAGCAGTGTGCCCTTGTGGCCAAGAAGGCCAATGGTGTCCTGGGGTGCGTCAGGAAGAGCATCACCAGCAGGTCAAGGGAGGTGATCCTGCCCCCCTGCTCTAATGAGGCAAATCTGCAGTGCTGTGTCCAGTTCTGAGCTCCTCAGTACAAGAGAGACATGGAGCTCCTGGAGTAGGTCCAGCAGAAGGCAATGAAGATGATTAAGGGACTGGAGCATCTCTCTTGGGAAAGGCTGAGGAAGCTGGGCCTGTTCAGCCTCGAGAAGAGGTGGCTGAGAGGGGACCTCACCAATGTCTGTCAGTATCTGTCAGGAGGATGGGTCCAGGCTCTGCTCAGTGGTGCCAAGCAAAAGGAGAAGAGGCACAAACTGATGCACAGGAAATTCCACCTGAACATGGGGAAGAACTTCTTTATGTGTGGGTGACCCAGCTCTGGAACAGGTTGTCCAGAGAGGTTGTGGAGTCTCCCTCACCGGAGATATTCCAGACCTGTCTGGATGCAATCCTGTGCCATGGGCTCTGGGATGACCCTGCTTGAGCAGGGAGCTGGGACCAGATAACCCATTGTGGGCCTCTCCAACCTTACCCAGCCTGTGATTCTGTGAAATGGCTGATTCTTCACTGCTTGGTATCAGGTCTGGGAATTTCTGTCTTGGCAGAATATAAGTGAGGAAGCACCTCCAGTCTGATTTGATGTCGTTCTATACCAAAATACAAATATGCAATAATTGAAACTGTCCCCTAGTCCTCCTGCTACAGCTCAGTCACAGATTGCAAGAATAGTATTTTTTTTAATATATATACTCTTTTTTTACTGGTCATTTACACAATTGACTGTCTACAGTTAGAAAAGTGTAGCTCGGTGTCTGGAAGGCTATTTAAGAAAATAAAGATATTTTAATATGGTAAAAAACTTGTTATTTCAAAACAAAATGGCTTCAAACATGTCAGTGCTGCTACTTCCCTTTCAGGACTATGTACGTGTCAAGTTTGATGTTTTAAAACAAAGCTATGTTATAATTATACAAGCATGTTTGAGAAAAAAAGGCTTATGGAAAACTTAACAGCTGGAAACTGTTTTTTACATACTTGGATGACTCAAAAGCAGCTGAATGGGTTTTTGCAAAACTTTACCAAAAATGACATTTCTGGATTGAGACAAGGCATGAGAAATAGCAGCTGAAAAGGTAACAGTTTCACAAAGGTATGAGCAAATATAGACAGAGATGATTTAATTCATCAACTTCCACTGTACAGTTGTTAATGTAATGCTATAAAAATAAAAGGATTCATATTTATATAGTTTTTCAAGGATTTCAAAGATCTGTACTAGACTTTAAGGAACTAAGCTTTGTAGCTGAGCGCTAATCAAATATTAATGTTTATATTTCATTGGAATACCACATATTCAAACAGGAAAACAAAGACATAGAGAAAGGTAGAGGGTTTGCCAGAGCCTGCACAGAAAGAGGAGACCACATTTAGCACCCGTGCCTTCGGATTGCTCAGCTTGGCAGTGTGGGAGTGCACTTGGCATCAGGGAGCTCCTGGCTTATCTCTCCCTCTGACTCCCGTTTCAGGCACACCCAGCTTGTAGGTGAAAATCCTCTCTCACACGCATGGGCTGGGCTCAGGTACCCGGCTCCCTTCTTTCTGTCCCCACATTTCATTCCCAAAGGCAAAGTCTGCCAGATTCTGTCTAGTGTGATCGTAAAGCTTGACTGTATTCAAATACCACCCCCAGTTCAAGCGTGCATACACTCCTCCTTCTCCCCCTGTGCTCTCGAGGACTGTCAAGGTGAGACAGCTGTCACCAGAAGCCTCTTCTGGGGTCTTTTTCAGTGCATGGTCCAGTCTATAACTCTCTAACAATCACTTTACTGTTTGAAACCTCAGTCACTGAATAAATACGATTTTACTGCTGCTTAGTTTGGATGTTGAACTGTATTGGAGGAAACTGCTCTACTTTCATACTGAATTTTTTTTCAGGGTGGTGCGTGTGAAAAATAGCACAAATAGGAGTGGTTTTGGATGGTCACACTGAGCAGTCAGTACGAAAAAAGTACAGTATGGTGAAGGGAAATCTGTTTGTAGTAAAAGCAATATGCTCTTGTGGTTTGCTGACAGGACCGAGAACATAAATTTTTCACTTTAACCCCAGCTGTAAAACTCCCTCCCGATGGTGGGGAAATCATTTGATGTCCTGTTGTTGCACCTCAGTTTCATCTTCATGGTGTCAACTATGACCTAGCTCACCAGAACACCATTCTTCTTGAAGTTCAGATATTAGCAGAGGTTTTGTAGAGATGCTTTTCTAACCTAACAGTCCCACTCCTTGTCAATGTTCAGAATCATTGTCTTACTTTCCCAATTAAACAGGCTTTTATGGCTTTCAGTTTTTTAACTTGGCAGAATCACCAATTCTGGGAGCAAAGATTCAGTGCTGCCTTGTGCATTATGCAGATTTCCAGTAGCAACCTCAGATTAAGAATTTGGTATTGATATTTTCAGTGGGACATAATTTCATTTTCTCAACACATTTGATCTGAGCTCCTTAAGAAATGGTAATCATGAGACATTGCAATCTTTGCAGACACATTTGCAGTAGCCCTAGATTTGGTTAGATTTAATCTCTGCACCTAAACTATGGATTTACATGAGGAAAAACTTGAATTTAGCCAGGTAGGAGCACCTAACTCCACAGATTCCTTCGGCAAAAGCAGGTGTCATCAGTCTTTTCTCAGCTTTTCAAAATTTTTGGCTGTGTGCCCTATATATTGACCATATTACTCACGAAGGGCCTCAGTTTTGTTTTCCCTTTATCATTTCCACTTTGAGCTGTCTAGTGTTGCAGTGGTTCTCACAAGAAGCTGTCCTTGTACTCCTGCCAAAACCAGAATCACAGCCTAAGCCAGCCTTTAACTGGGCATTAGAAGGAAATGACACTCTTCTCATTTTGCTAACAGTATCACTTCCTCAGCTTCACAAATAATTATCTGATCCAAAACTTCTCCATTATTATGTTGAAGAATTTTGCGAGTCTTGTACCTAAAAAAATTCAAATGCTGAGCAGTGTTGTTATGCATATCTCTCCTTCTTGTATGTGAATATCCTATGCACCAGGAAGTGCCAGGTTCATGGATCTTTTTGTCAGAACTCATCAGTTCTTGCTTTCTGAGTCATCTTTCAGATTGTATGAATTTTAAGTATTTGTTGGCTAGAGAATGATATGCTGAGATGACTGGGTAGAGAAAAGAGGAGAAGAACTACCGAAAGGCAGAAGTCAGCAAGTTGGGTAGTCTGTTGAAGAGAAATCGTTTCCCAGAGAAGAAGTTACATCCTGTAATGCTCAGGTCAGTTTGATATAACAGAGTTGCAGGCTGACAAATTCTCTGCTTTTTTTGCTAACTATTATGAACAGAACTTACAAAAAACCCCAAAACCAAAACCAACAAACAGAAGATTTATTACAATTACATTTCAACTGTGATTGAAGTAGGAGAAACAAATCTCGTAAACAGTCTTAGAAAGTGTTTCCCATTATAGTCCATACAAGAATTGGCATCATTTAAATAGCATGGGTGCATATGGGATGCATTTAGGAAGCAGCAGAAACTTTGCAGCATCCTCTTTGCTCCCACTCCACTCCCTCAGGTTTTTGTTCTTCAGCTCAGCTGCCTTTGCAGGACTGCATCTTAAGGTGTTGCCTGTTTTGGCTGAAAGTTTTCTGACTTTGTCACTGAAAAAAAAGTGTGGAGAAAACACAAAAGTTTCATTTCTCTTGCCTAATTGAAACAGCAAAATTGGTTTGGCTGTTTTGGTGTGAGAAGCAAAGCATAAAGTACAGCCCTTCTATTTAAAATAAGATGACTCTTTTACAGCCCGCTTTGCACAAGTAGAGCCAGGGAGGTAGGCAGGATGGGTTGTGAGAGAAAGAGGCTGCAAGGAGAAGCATTGCAATCTCTGGCACATCTTAAGCAACAGTAGGACCCTTTGATACTATATATGCACAAAGTTTTGTTGAGCTGGCACAGCAAGGTTGTGCTACCTATGTTTGCGCGGTCCACCTGCATGTAGGTGCTATTTGTGAATTTCTGAACCTTCCCCTCAGCCCATGTACAGTTTGCCCGGGGATTTAGCAGAGTTTTGCAATCTCACAGAAGTCTGGCTCGTCAGATGTAACATTAAATGAAATTGGTTTGTATTGCAACAGGATTGGTGGGAGGATCAAAGGCTTGGTGTAAAATAAAAGGAGGATTTTGGTTTCTGTGTGCTGAAATGTTTCTATTTCCCTTATTTTTTTATTAGTGTATATTAAGCAATTGAATTCTCCAACAGCAGCAGCAAACTCCACCAAAGCGGTTATTAAAGAAAGCTTCTTCAGTTATTGTGACAAGGGCTGCGTGTTATTTCTATGAAGGATCTCAGAAACTGTATTGTTTTAAGGCTGATCAAAATTTTGTTTTAAAATCAGAGGTGTGCACCTAGACAGCACAATATATCTGATAATTCTAGCTTATTCTGAAGAGCCTGGGTCAGCTAGAAGTTTGGCAGATTGTCTCTCAGGCCAGGAATTAGTTCTGGTTTACAAATTTAAAAGCCAAATGCTTTTTTAGTATTTCTTAAATGTCAAAACAACCCTCTGACCTTGAAGGTTACTTTCTCTGTATACTTTTGGGGCTTTTAAGTAAAAACCAGGCCTTTTTCCTAGTGAAATATGGTAGCCTGTTAGTCATCAAATCTGAGAATTTAGAGAAGTGACATTTAACTCATCTTTTCTTTCCCTTTGCCAGTGCAAGAATGGGCTTCTTTCATATCAATGGCAGCTGGAGGGAAAAAGACGTGCTAACCTTTAACTGTGCTTCCAGTTTATTTCCATAATGTACACTGTGGCTTCTCCAATGACGAGTCCTCTGTCTGCAGCCTTTCAGACCTCATAACAATAATAAGAGGGAGAACGAGTTTCTCTGCCCTGTATCAGAAGTTACCTCCAGTGCCTTGATTTCGGTTTGTCCCCACCTAAGCACTGCAGGAAGGTAAAGGCCTTATTTAGTGCAGCTGGCCAATTGCACACTTCTGTAACCCAAACAGAGCATTTCTGACCCTTAATAATATGATTGGTTGAACTTGAATATGACATTTGAGCAGCCCATTTACTTTACGTATCTTCATAATTCTCCTTTTCTGGAAAGTAATTTTGCCACTTCTGAAAGTTTTATGAAAACTGAAAATATGCCCTTCCTTCATCCCTTCTCCATCCACCTCTTCTTCTTACTCTTGCATTTCCTTTTGGAAAACAAGTATCTGCGTGGTGCCGCTGTTTCCAGCAGAGCAGAAGCAGCCTGCCCTTCTCACTGTGAATGAGAAATGGCATGGGAGGGAGCAGCCTGAAACCCTTCTCTGTCCCCTGAAAGTGGAGCATAACTCATCCTCCTGGCTCCCAGATGCTGCTGCTCTGTGCAAAACTGTCTTCAGATCTTTTTGGTTCTGATATGATGAACCCCAAAACTTCTTATGGTGTGAGCTCTGGGCCTCTTCTGCCTCAATTATCCATAGTATCTAACGTTAAGGCATTCTCCAAGACTTTCTGCCCAAGGATTTGCAATTACTTAGTGATTGTTAATGACTCAGCTTTCCCTGGATTTCTGTGAAGTAGGGAGGTCATATTTTCAGCACTTAGCTGTAGGGGAAACTGAGGCACAGGATGAATCTGGATTTAACAGAATACCTAAGCACATAGTTCTTTGAGTTTAAGGGTCGTTTCAAGAGATTTTCTGAGAAGTCATTTGAAATATCTGCCTCACGTTGTCTGCTGAAAAGCATCTTATAAATAACTGCATGGTGTTTACAGCAATCAATTAATTAGGGACCGCTGTTATGTAGAGATGGAGAAACCAAGGCATAGCATTTGCTTAAGGTCAAGCAACCTGGGAGCTTATGCTCACAGAGTTAAGCAGCTTTCTTTTCTTAGTCTTTCGTGGTTACATTCCTTCCTTTCTTCATGTAGCTGACCATTTAAAAGATTGAACAAGGCTTTTTGGAGAAGAGATTAAATTTGGAGGTGTTGGCTGTAGTGTTCCAAGGTGATGGTTATTCAGCCAGTTTACAATGTAGTATTATAAATTATTAAGTATATTGAAACGTTAAAAAGTAATATCTGCTCAATGATATGCCAACTTAATGTAGAACAAACACCTACTACTGATCTGTAGTTAAATTATTTAATCTAGAACTAATCTACTGTTCAAACCCGTTTCGAAAATGGAATAGTTCTATCGCTGAAAAGAATTAATTGTTCAAACCCATAGGGCTAAATCCAGCAGTGACCTAAATGATAGGAGAGAATTACACACCGGACATCAGTGTGTGGGAAAGTAAGTAACAAAATAGTATATGTAGCCCTGGTTCTCTCTTATCCTGGCCAGTATCACACACTTTTGTTGGTAGGGTTTTTTGCTGGTGCTGGCTTTGTCCTCTAATTCCTCCCTCCAACACTGGAGTTCCAGCACTTTTATGATTATTTCACAGGGAAAGTTGGTAGAGGTTTATGTTTTCTTTGCCCTGCATCCATGTACACCCATTCTGTGACCTGGCATGGGGTGTGGGCCCTGGCTGGTCCTCTGGAAGAGTTTGGCTCAGCAGGGCTGACCCCGCATCCAGCAAGGGGAGCTGCCTGCCAGAGCACTCCTGGTGACCTCACTGGAATTGCTACTGATTCACCCTGATGTGAAGATGAGCAGATCTCAGGCCAAGAGCCCTCAGTGGTGAGGGGTTTCCAGTATCCCGTTTCAGGAAAAATACCAAGCTCCTTGGATGAGGGAGAAAAAATTGTGGTTTTTTTTCTCTCTATCTCCAAACACCTCCACAGAACAACATGGGGGAAAGGAGAATAGCAAATATTCAATGGGAAATTTTGTCTTCATTTTTTTCTTCTTGGAGAAAAAAATTCCCCACACAAATCAAAACAAGATGGAGCCCTGGAGCCCCACCTGCTGACTTGAGGGAAGAGAGAGAGGGAAGGGAAGATGCCTGGTCGTGTGCCAAGCATTCAGCACTGGGCTTGTAGCACTGTGATGTGGCACTTGAAGCTCTAGGGGCCTGGAGCCAGCGTTACAAATGCAACAAGAACTCTCATGAAAACGAGCCTCTTAACAGCGTGTGGAGCTGGTCTGTGATGGCCTCAGGAAATCCCCCTGGCTAGACAGGGCCTTTTTATCCACTACATTGCTCTGGCTCAAAGAGAAATCTCACGTAACTTCCTCAGCCACGAACTGAGCATGCATACAGTCTGCAGCGTGGGGCTTTGGAATTTCCGTATATTCAGGTAGTCATTCCCCTCCCCCTGCTCTGAAGAAGTCTGCCCTGCCTTTCTCTGTTGTCTCATCACACGTAGGGCCCTGTGCTGCAAGCACGTGGTGCGTCCTCAGTCGTCAGCCATCAGGCTTCATCCTGTCCTTCCTTTTTGGCCAGACCTTCAACTGATGGACACTGGCCTAGGGCCACTGACTGGAGTTAGGATTTTCACTCCTTGGACATTTGGCCCTTTGAAGCCCAGAGAGCTACTTTTAATAGCACCACAACTGGCACTACTTGTTTTCAGGCTCAGGACCATCTACGAGCAAATGCTTGCGTATTAATTACAACAAAGAGCAAATCTACTTGACATTTGATTTTGTTTTTCTTGTTTCCTTGCAAGCTGGAAAATGAGCTGCTTTTGCCAAAGGAAAAAAAAATCAAAATGCATTTCACGCCTTTTTTTTTTTTAACTTGAAATAGGCCCCTTGAAAAAACTGACATGTTAAACACCAGCAAGAAAATGATTATTTGGACATATGGCTCCTCTTCCTGAACTTTGCAGAGAGGTTAGATAACGCTCTTTCACATCTTAAAAGACTAGACTGCTGCTGCATTACTAACATATTCTTATGTAATAATCTGGCCCTGATGATACTTTATCCGGTCCCAGTAATGTAAGACTCACTTATGGTTCGGTCAGTTATGAGGGATTTGGTTTTTTCACAGATTATCTTCTAACTTGTTGGGTTTTTCATTACACTGTACAGAAGTACAATATAGAATAGAATAGAATAGAATAGAATAGAATAGAATAGAATAGAGTAGAATCATGCACAAAAACATATTGTGGCTCTGTCTTTTAGGAGGGTTTTGCGTTGTAATGATTGTAGCTATTAAACACTGCATGATTAATACAAAAGTAAAACCAAATTTTAAAACCTCACTCTTAAATTGAGACAAACTCATCTGAACTCATCCATTTACTTCTCAGATAAGGCTGTTTCATAAAGTGAAAAATCTGTAAGAATTAAAATAATGTTGTCAAACCATCTGAGATAGTGAAATATCACAGGAAGATTGTCATTGCCTTGACACAACTGATGTTAGCAGTGATGCAAAGTCTGCAGGTACTTCCAGAATGCAGAGTCATATAGGTGAGCTGGCCAGAAACCAGCAATGTCCCACAGTGAAACTATTTGCAGTTTTCCAGTATAAGAATGAAACTTTATGAAACTCTTTCACAAAGAAACTAGCTTTTAAAAGACTAGGACCAGGACTCCTCCAGTGGGTGAGGGAGCATGGGAGCGTCTTCACTTTGAACTAAAGTTTCTATCCTCAACCCAAGAAACTCCCCTGACAGTATTTTCCTTGAAAATTATGTTTACCACAATTTGTTTCATGTTCAGTGACAGAGCTCTGCCATGGAAAATTGTAATTCACAGAATCCTGGAATAATAAAATCAGAAAGAACCTCCTTAAGTCATCTGGGTCCAACCCCCACCCTGCTCAAAGTAGAGGCAGGGAGGATGAGGTTACTTTTTTAACCAGCTTGTTCATGTATGCATGTATGTATAATCTTCCTATATACCAATTTTAGAAATACTTATATCCTACCATGCATTTTTTCAATAAGGGTTTCTGAAACTTGAGATTTTTAGAAAAACTTTAGATTCTCTCACTGATAAGCAAAAACTCTGCGTCAGAAACTGTACTGCACAGGAATGAATGCACAGCTGTACAGCCACTGTACCCGACTGTTGCTGAACCTGGTTCCTTCCTTTAATTGTAAGACCGCTTTGTTTAGTGATAATGAGTTGTAGGGGCTTAAATATCTCACCTAAGTAACAAAATAATGCAGTAACCAAGGACTATGTTTAGACTGAACCCTGTTCCTGAGCGGGGGGGAACCCCAGTTCTGCTACCCTGCATTAATTGCTGCTGTTTGTTGCACATGGGATGTTCTACTAGATGGAGCAGTGGTCTAATCTGATGTGGCAGCTCCTACATTTTTATCTTGTAAGTGCTTTACTTACATGAATTAATTCTGAAAACACTCTTGTGATGTTAGTCATTGTTATGATTCCCATTTTAGAGACCCTGTGTCTAATTCTTAATTATACTAATTCTTCCTTGTGCTGGTGAGGTTCCGGATCTGTGAAAGGGTCTCCCAACTCAGGGAGATGGATTGCAGAAATGTCAATGGCAAAATGAGAGTTCATTGCCCTCTAGCAATTCTCTGTTTGTCTGAGGTTGGAGAGAAATATTGGAAGACAAGTATAAAAGTGGCTCTGTTGATTTGTGCTAAGGACTACACAGGAGTTGCGTAGCTCAAGCCTGTAAGAGGTGTTGTATTAGCCAAAAATAAATTATTGTGATTGTTGACACTTCCTTCAGTGTGGCCACAGTCTCATCAAAAGAAAGGGAAAGCCACCTATGCTGGCCCTTCTTTTCCTTTAATCAGGATACATTATCAGAGAATTGACATCCTACCTCCCCCCCAAAAAAAAACCAAAACCAAAACAATAGCCCCAGGAAAGGCAATGAGCTTGAGGGAGGGAGAAAGAGACTGAGATTTTCCCAGGAATAATAGCAAGCCATTTTAAAACTAGTCATTATGTGCTGTAACCAGAAGGACCTTCTGTCTTTCTGTAAGATAAAACTACCAGTGAGATGTATTGCAAGATAATTAGGAGCAAACAGGCAGGAAAAATGAGTGATGTGCTACTCTTCATTTCCTGAGCCGGTCTTGTTCCAGTCGCTGTGCAAGCTGCAGCTCTGTCTGTGGAGAGAGTGGAAGTGGAAATCAACCCTATCTGTGTCTTCTTCCCTCATGGCTTCACCCAGCTGAAGGACGTGATGGACGATTATATCTGCTGCAGAAAAGAGTCAGAACTCTACACCCTCCTCTGGGTTTTTGGCTTCTCACTCTATTTATGTCCAAGTCTAAGAGAAGAAGTGGTATGTGCAGATAGAGACCCTTTTGCAGCTGTCCCTGAGACAAAACTAATGGTTGGACAGAGAAAACGAAAGCCCTCAGTGGGGTTATTTTGGTGGCAATCTCATGTTTTTGGCATGGCTGTGGCTGTACAGCTCCCCAGACTGCAGGCAATGTTGTTGTTCTTACAAAGGTTTTGTCTAGAATGAGGAATATGGGAATAATTACAATTTTTCCTCACCGTTGAGCCTATGGAAAAGCCTCCTGAAACAAGACATCTTTAGATAAGAAAGGCTGGAAGCAGAGGCACAATACCTGTCACCTCCAAATGCAGGAAATAAGATTTATGAATATGTGACAGCACCAAAGTTAGCAAGAGGGATATGTAGCATGTTTCCCGTCAGTGTTTAGAACAGAAGTGGGGCAGACGTCCGCTTTAAAGTTCTTCAAATCAGAATTATAATTGTCTACCCATGAAGGTATGAGAGAAAATTAAACCTCCTGACATCCTGAGATACTTATGCTTCTTTCAAAAATCATAGAATAAAATATAATAGAACAGAGCAGAATAGGCTGAATATAACACACAATGCTGTTTAAATAATTTTAATTTTAGAGCAGAGATGCAATTGGTAACAATAGTATGGATCATGATAGAGAGTAGAGAGTTAACGTTTTCAGTGTTTAAAAGTCTTCGAGGGCCTTCATGATAAACTTACTTGTAAATGTACAGAAAACATGTTACCTGCAAAAAACGTCCTCATTTACTGCTTTCTAGCCAGTGATCAGATTTCCTTAATTTTTTGTAAAAACACACTTTCAAAATCTTACTTTTTGGCCCAGTGCAGCTGAGGAGGAAGAAAGGCCAGAGTCCTGCTCGTCTCATGTCTTCTCAACCAGATGTTTTATGGAGTTCCCCTAGGTTGCAGTGTTGCTTTTCCAGTGAAGGCAGGCAGATTGCACTGGTGCCCAAGAGGGCATGGCTCACTTTTCAGCACATCTTACTGTGGTGGTAGTGCACTAAAACAAAAGAACAAACATGTGTCTCACAGACCAGTTTGCAGTATTTTCCTTTTTTTTTTTTTAAGAGAGGCTCTCCCACAAAATAGGCCATTATATATGGGTTGTCTAAGAGAGTAAAAATATGGAGACCCTCTGATGTTTCCCTTTACATTCCCCTGTTGTCCACAAATCTCTGAAAGAAATTGCCTTGGGAACTGGGAACTGCACTTTGTAGGTAAAAGGTGCTTTAGGAACCAATCCTGTACATTCAATATAGTTTGGGGCAGGAGGAGGGTGGGGGGACGTGAGGGGTGGAGAGAGCTGATGGTGCTAATCAGTGCAGTAAGGAGTAAGCTTGTTTATTTTGCCCCAGAAAATCAAATGGCATATATGATAGAAATGAACTTAATGTGAGGCATGGTACCTTTCTTCCTTTAGCATGCAAAGGTACCTACTGAGTACAGTGGTGCAGGTTAGGAATGGTGCTTTCTCAAAAGACAAGCAAGGAGTTGATTTCTGTAATAAGTGGACTTCCCAGTCTCTTTCTCTATTTTCTTATGTACTGAATAATAACCATGTATTCACCCTCTCCAGCATGCTGTGCTGGTTTACATCTCTGAACAAAAAGCACAAACTCACAGCTGTTTATGAAGACAAGCCAATAAATCTAGAGGAATATATTTATACAACTCATCCTGAGATTACATAGTTAAATTCCATTTTTTCAAGCAGACAGAGCTCCTTCTTTGCAAAGGAACCAAATTCCGCTCTGTGCCACCCAGATCTGTTGATTTTCCATTAATGTCAGCTCTTGTCAGCTGTACTGAGTGCTACAAGTTGCATTGCAGAATACTTTATATACATTAAAGGAGTAAGTATTCTGCCATTTCCGTGTCCTGCTTTTGGCTTGGCGTTAAGTGATGCATGTAGAAGTCAGAAACTGAGGAGCAGTTCTGGTGGCTTTTCCTTTCGTAGGTCCTGCCATTGGCTGATGGCAAATCCAGGTAGTTCTCATAAAGATCTTTTCCAATTCTGTAGCAACATTTTCTTCCTATGGAGAGGGTGTCATACACGTGAGTCTGAAAACTTGTTGCAGCACTGATTGCCTTTCCCATAGCAAACAGCAAACTTTGTTCAACTGATCAGACTGAGCTTTCAATTATCGCTTCTTTGGCTAAACCTCCCTGATACACGCAATAATTTATATGGAGGAAGACTGAGCAAGAGGGCACCATGCAAAGCTAGAGATCATCATCATCTAAGTTAAAATCTGTGATAAAAATCTCAGGAGGGGAAGGTGATGTACATTTTCTGGAGCTCCTCCTGGCCTTATGCATTTATTTAGGCTCCAAGTCAGCTCTTGGATGGTATTCAGGTAGAAAGCAGGAGGTCCTTGACTTCTGTAGCTTCCTGTAGAAGGGGACCAGCTGAGAGCAGGACTTAACAGTAGTGTTTTCTACATTAAGCACTATAGGAGATTTGGGGATCTCCATATCAAGAACACATGCTAATAAAATATGTGCCACATAGTAAAAAACTCACCTGGGTGAAATGCTGCTCCTTCTGATATCAATGGAAATTTCCTTTTGACCAGGGGTTGCTATGGCAGCAAGCAGTGGAAATGAGAACAAGGACATTTTGATATGTCTACACTGTGGATTGCAAATTATGATACCCGAGTTAGTTTTAAACAGTCTTGCAAGGAGTGGTCTAGTTAAGGCAGCCTGAAACACCACGTGGCCTAATTTACCATGCTAAGCAGTTTGCTTTCCTCTATGCTCAGGGTCTGTTCATGCCTGGGGTAGAGCAGAGGGGGAGAGGTGTTTGAGGGAATGCCTCTTTTAGGGCACTGGGATGAGGAACAGACTGTAACAAGGAGTAGTGTAGGGAGGGAGAAATAACCTGAGAGAAAGTAAGCTACAAAACAGGAGGAACAGCAGTCCGTGGAGTCAACTGAATGGAAGCAAATCCAAGAGCTACAGAAGATGGACAGGTTTGGGGAGCCAGGGTCCAAACGGTCTCTTCCCATGGCAGTGTGCTTTGCTCTCCTCCTTGAAAGTCAGCTTAGGGCTCTTGTCTCTCAGCAATGTCTTTGTCAGGAAGACACTGTCAGATCAGTGAATGAAGTATCCTCACAGTCTTCCAGGGGTTGATCCCCTCGTAAGCGCTGTTTTACTCGAGCTGCTGCTGGCGCTGCCGGCTGAAGTGGTGGAGTCCTGTATTACAGCTCCACAGGTGCTAACCTGCCTCAGCCTCGGCAGCAACGTGGAACAGCTTCTAAGCTGACTTTTAAAGAAAACCCTGAGAAATTATACTGAAAATGCATCACTGTAACGTTAATGTTACTAAGTCAAACACTTAAAAGTTAGGAAATGCCACTGCTAATGTTGTCTGTGCAACCTTAGGGAGGGCCCCATGTACCATTACCATACCTTGTAATTACATGATTGCACACTGTTTCTTCACTGAATCCCTGCATAAGGTGGTCAGGTCCTCTGCATATTTTATTAGAAATGAACCCCCGAGCTGTTTTGCACTCTTCTGGATTATTACTTTGGTACTGACCCAGGGAAGAAACTTGTCTGTGTCACTGTGCTCTACAAAATCTCATCTGAAAAGGAGTTGAAGCCTTTGATGGTACTGTATTTCTCTGAAATCTCCTTTTCTGTTCTTTGGGACATCTTACCTTCCATAATATTTCAAATGTAAGCAATTCATATTTTGGAGAGGCTGAAGAGAGAACTCATAAATAACCTCATTAAGTCCAATGTCCCATTTACTTCTGCAATGCATCCCTCTCCTATTGACTGTTTAGGTCTTCTGTAAACTGTGCTGAGTCAACGGGTCCCAGTGGGGCTGGTAGGCAGGCGGGACACAGCCAGTCAGCATGTAACATTTTAAAAGGTGGAAAAGGGGCAGGAACCTGCCTTTTCCCATGGCAGAAGTTGATAGAAGGAATGAATAGTATCGACATCTCCCATCAGCTCTCCATTAAAAGCAAAACACAAAAACTGGTTCCAGATTTGCCTGGAGACATATGTCAAAAAGACAGTGAAATTAATATAGAGAAGTTGATAGGACTTCTGTCTTTTGTTTCTTCCTTCCTTAAGTATTTGTACCCAAAATACAGATTGAGGGGAGAATCCCAGCACTCCCTCTAGAAGACCAGCCGTCAGCTGCATTGTGAGTCCCTTCTCTACTTTCTTCCCATGCTTTTGAGTGGCACTTGCAGGTTAGTCATGCCCATTTAAAAGTTTATATACAGCAGATGTTCACAGAGCTGATCAGGAATTATGGATTTGTTGTTGTAGCTGCAGCCCTCTATGACATACAGAAAATGTATTTAAAACACAGAGACTATACCTGCCTTGCACAATAAATTCAAACACCTCCCTTGGTGCTCTGTGCTCAGGAGGGGACATCTGAGTCCCTGATGAGGGGACATTCGGTGTCCTGAAACCCAAAGCAGGTCCCTTGCATCTGACAAGGGAAAATTCTGGCAGGGCAGGGCAGGGGGGTGATGTCTGGGAGCTAAACATGCTGACAGCTCCCTCTCAGAGCAGGGTGTTATCTGCTGCCCTCCTTCTCAGGGGGAGAGGCCAACTGGCCCACACCTTTTTAGATGCAGACTTTGCACAAGTGTCATAGATCTCTGCCTTGCCTGCTACACAGCGCTGCCACTGCACTGGGTATCACCAGGAGCCATCCATTTGAACTGTACTTCATTTTGCAGCCCGGGGTAGAAGAAATAGATTACTTTGCCACCTGTTTGGAGGGATAATTTCTCCACCTCCTTGGTGCCTGAGACTTTTCTTACCCCAGTACCCAGCACTGCCTTTTCACAACATCTCCATCTGTACCCTGCCGGTGCTCGATTTGTCTGTGTTTGTGCAGACATGCATGGCAAGGATGTGCTCCTGGAGCTTGTGTAGCTCCAGAATCATAACATTCTAGTGATCCACCAGGAAAATTCGACTGAAGGGCAGCATGGTCTTGCTTTAAGTGAGCCAAGGTATCAGGCAAACCTGCACTCCCTTCCCCACCCTGCAGGACAGGTAGTCTTTGAAGACTGTGGGAAGGTGCAGGTGTTTGTTTCAGCAAAAGCTGCAGTGATGTGTAAAAAAGAGAGGGAAGGGATCTCCCAGCTTTTTGGAGATGGCCTCTGTATAATGCCATTTGAATCTTACTTTTTGTTTGGTGGTAAGTTTTAATAGTTATCCTTTGAGGATTTTCCCTGCGAGCTTATCTGAATACACCAACAGTCTTTTTTGTAATATTCGCATTTCCCCTTTGGTTCAGCCGAGCCCACTGACAGATCATTCAAATTCAATTGTTTTATGTCTAAGCCGAACAGCTAATTAAAGTAGGGATGATTAACCTGACTGGCAGTGTCGCTCTCTCTCCCTCGCTCTCTCGCTCCCTCCCTCCCTCCCTCCCTCCTGTTCCAATCAGTCTTTTTCTCACACTCTCCCTCTCTCTCTCCCTCCCTCTCTCTCTCTCTCTCTCTCTCTGTCTTTTGCTCTACTGTGTGTGTGTGTGTGTGTTTTTTTTCCTCTCTCCTAAACGTGGTCTGCTTGCTGATGGCAGAATGGCACTCGGAGATTTGTGCATTGTGTCTGGTTTCCTACGGGCAGGCTGACCCAGTGCCTCTAGGGACTTATCAATAGACCACTCAGAAGAGACAGAGACAGGAGAAAGGAGGAGGGGTGGGGGGGAGAGAAAGAGAGAGGGAGAAAGAGAGAGAGAGAGAATCAATATCAAGAATAGAAGGAGCTCCGAAGCCATTTTTTTTTTTTTTTTTAAAGAAGTATCAGGACTTGGGAAGAGGGTGACAAAGAAGGTTTTTCAAAGAGGCAGTGGAGGAGGTTCTAATAAATTTGGAAGGAAACAGTTCCCTGTCTTGGGAAAAAAGGAGAACTCCTGGCTGATTAGCATTCACACCAGGTATGAGATGTTCCCTACCCCTTATCACTGTCGCAACCGAGATGGAAAAAAGCGCTTTCCCCCCCACCTTTTTTGTTTTTTTTTTTTTTTTCTTCCCTTCTTCCCCCCCTCCCCGTCAGCCGTCTCTGCTCTTTAAGGAGATGGAGCGAGCGTTTATTTTGGTACGTTGGTTGGTGGTGGCAGGGGGAGTGCGAGCTGTGGGCATTTGTGTGCTGGGAGCAGGGAGAATGGAAGCAGGGCAGCGGGGAGGGGGCGGGTGGGAGAAGAGCCGGGAGTGTGTTACTGTGTCTCCTCTTTGTGCACCCCTGGGGGGGGTTACCCAAGTTCATTTCCAGCAGGTGGATTTAGACAGGGAGTTACTTAACGCTTGACCGCCAGTTTTGAAAAAAAGGAAAAAAGGGGGAAAAAAAAAAAAAAGGACCTGCTTCCTATGTCTATTAAAGGAAGCTCCAATTTTTTCCCTCTCTCTCCTCTCTCGCTCTTTCCTCTCTTCCTAACCAGACAGCGGGAGGGTTTCTGGCTCCTCGCCAGCCCAAAAGCCTCTAAGTGTTTTGCACTTGTTTCAGGGAGCCCGGGGATTTTTTTCAGCATTTTCACTAGAGAACAAAGAGTTCTTTACAAAGGAAGGGGGAGAGCGAGCTTAACGCCTGAGATATGTTTTTCTATTTTTATTAGGGATTTTTTTTTTCCCCCTCCTAAAAAGAAAGAGAGAGAAGCAAATCACAGAATGTGTGGCAGCAACAAAATAGATTGAAAGGAAATGCAGTTCCCTTACCTCCAAATTATAATTTGGAATTAATAAGAACAGGAATGGAAGGGGGACAAGAAGAAGTGAGTTTGGTATGTCGTTCTTTTCTCCCTTTTTTTTCAACTCTCTCTTTAAATTCGAATTGCTGTTTTGCCAACTTACCTAGCTTTTTTTTTTTTTTATAAAAGTTATACTGCTAACAGTTTCTGTTTACTTAAAAAAATCGAACAACAAATTTTTAATGGGAAAAAAAAGAGGGAAATGGGGTGGTTTTGATAAAAAAGAAGCAAATTAGTGGGAACAGAAATCTTTCACTTTCTGTCACTTAGAAAAAAAGTTGGTAATGGCTTGTTGAAGCTAGGATCCTAAAATACAGATGGGGCACTAACGTCTGTGTCCACGGACCCAGCTTTTCCCTGACCATCTGTCTAAAAGTCACCTCTCACTGGCAGCTCAAATGATTAGTTGGAGCTCAGGGGTTTTTTTGTTTATTTGTTTGTTTGCTTGTTCCTCCTGTTCAGTGGGACCCTCTTTTAAATGGCTCCATTTCACCTTCTGAGTTTAGTTCTTCAGTCGAGCCCCAGATTGAGGGTTTCAGGATAGACTTCCTTGCACTGTAGATTTTTTGTTCTTCTGAATGTGTTTCTTATAGATACACTCTTTGTCTATTTGTATGTGGAAAAGGCACATGTAATATAGAAGGGAATAGCGCATCACATTTAAGGAGATGTTTGATTTGAATTTCATTGCATATAGTGTATGGCACACAGGATATCTTCTCTACAGCATCTCCTGTGCAGTGGTTAGGATGTTTGAGAATATATACTGTTGCAAATTCAGTAGCTGAAGGAAATGCTTTCTTTAGCCAAATTCTGCCTTCCTTCCTATATTGATTTGTATTTTCCTGGCTTTGACAAATTGCCAATCTAAGAACAGCATCATATAGCAGAGGTACAGAAAACAAGAGAGGAAACTGTATATTATATCCCCCCTAAAAATCATCAGCACACAATACACAAAACTAGATCAAATTATTACAGAGTTACGATGATTGCTTCTGGCTGCACTACTGCTACAATACCTTGATTTTTATTTTCATGCTGCAGGCTTTCCTCAGAAGAGGTTGTCTGTTACAGCTACGTAGGTATCGCAGATGTATGGTAACACTGTTTTTAAGCAGCACCTATGTATTGTGTAAGTGCACATGGAGAATTAGTCCATTTACATCTCCTCATATGATGAAGGGGAGAAAAAACCCATCCTTGGGCTCTGCTTGCACCGCTTTAGAAATCTCAGTACCCTACAGTGGCAAAACATCCTGCAAGATACAGCCTGTCCCTTGCAGAAGTGAAGGAAAACTGTCCATGACAAGTGAAACCACCAGTTAAAACCCAGTTTTGTTTTCATACCAGTATCTAGACTGGGGGCTTGCAACCCCCCAGCTTCATTAGCCAGAACTCTTCCCTCTCCAAAGCTGCAGTGGGCACAGCTCTCCCAGCAGAAGTTGGGGAGTCATCATGGGCTGAAGTCCCCCGCTCCGAGTACAGGTTCCTTTGCTGCAGGTGACCCAGGTGTTCTCCTTTTCCATGGGCAGTAGCAATAGTGGTGCCAAGCCAAAAGTACTTAGTGGGCTCCCCAGTTTAATGTGAAATGCTTGGCCATGAGGGATGGACCACCATAACAAATAGAAAAACTTTTGGCAAATTACAAATGCCTTTCTTTTACCTAAAATCCTTGCTTTCCTCATTCCTTCAGAGAGTTTTCCCAACTCCTGATGTTTTTCATGGTCTGAATATTTTCTGTGACTTTCCTCTCTTGCTCTCTCCAAAAAGGAAAAAAAAAAATCACAGGAAAAGTAAGCAAAAAAGAGCAGAAATGGGACTTGGCCTTTGAAGTTTTCCACAGGATAAACAGTCTCATTTTTTTCTGCCTGAATCTTTTTTCTTCTCCCTCCACCCAACCTCACTGATCCCCCTTTATTTTTTTTTTTTTAAATCTAGCATGATTTTTGTGAGAATTATGTATCTGCAACCCTGGAGGTGGTGATTTAAGAGAGAGGTCAGAACAGAGCTGAAACCTAGATTTAGCCCCCTCAATCTCAACTAGAAAGCATCTTCCAGTGGCTGTCACTGCATCCAGAAGTAGGGAGAAAGGCGATAGCTGTCTTTTGGGGACTCCGTGGACTTGACCTGAGAGTAACACATCCACAGTACAGGAGAAAAGAGAGAGGGGGGGAAAAAAATTAAAAAAAGGGGAAAGAAAAGCTCTTTGAGCAGTAACACACTGGCTCTTTCTTCCTGCAGGCAATCCGCTCCAGCTCCTGGCGACGTGTCCTGCACTATCAGATATCATATGACTCTTTATTTGGACTCCCGTTAGCAGTATGGGCCTGTTAGGAGGCTGTTTGTTTTCTTTTCCTTTCATTTCCTTCTCCTTAGTTCCCCCCTATTTTATGTGTGCCCGTGTGAGCGTATCCCCTTTATAATCTCTCTTTTTGTGCTGAAGCTTTATAGAAAAGAAGAAAAAAAACCTAATCATTTCCCAGGGCTGTTTTTAATCCTCTGCCAAAATTGAAGTTCATTGTTGAGTTGTAAAAATAAATAACACCTTTCGGCTTTTTTTCTCTCTTTTACTTCTTCCTATGCCCTATCTGGCACTTCTCGGTGTGTCCATATATTCTTGTGTGTGTCTCCCTGTCTCTTCTGCCTGAGTGGGGGAAGTTGGGTACACCTGTGTCAGTCTAAGGAGGAGTACAGAGCTGCCTGCTGCCGCTCCTGCCGCTCCATGCCGTTCCTTTCACTTTCATAAACTTCTCCCTGTTTATTTATTTATTTCATTTGGGCACCTTCTCCACACCGAGTTTGAAAAGCTGTCAGGCAGCGATCCCTGTGCTGGGCTTTTCTGCATTTAGGTGAGCAAATGGGGGAAGTTAAGGCTGTGAGAAAATGAAACGCTGTGCTGAAGGAAGAGAGGATGAAGTGCGAGATAGAAATTAGACACGCTTTGTGTACGCCGCCCATAAAAGTTTCCTGCACCAGAACGCTGGTGCCTAATAATAAGATGGGGGGAGCCAGACAGCAGCTAACAATTGGAGGTGTGTAGCAAAGTAGCCTTATGGCAGCAGCATTTCTGATACTCAGTCACGTTTTAGTTAAGGGAGATTATGTATTTCCCTGTTTGTGCTGTCTTTAGTATGACATTATTTAGATAAACACTTCTGCAAAACTTTTTTGCCTGAAAATGCTAAGTCACGTCAACAGAAACACTGAATTGAAATCAAATTTACTAAATCGTTGCAAGGAAAAAGGTCTGTCTTTCCAAAAGAGAGGTAATGTTTTGTTTTGATACTTTCCTACGCAATGTTTTAATTTCTCTTTGTGAACTAAGGATTTATGTTGAGAAGTGTTAAGAATTGATTTTTAAAGATGGGGGGGAGGAAAATCCTTAAAACATTCCAAAGTGGGAGGTTTTGAAGGGAGGAGATTTAGGTTTTTTCGGAGGAATTTAAAGTGTTTGGGTTTTTGTTCATTTGCTTCAGTTTTTTGCGACCTGAACTGTAATATACTTTGTCAAGCAAACCAGTAAATGAGCTTTTAACACAACTTTGCTCCCTCTGTAATTACTATTGTATTTTTATGGAACTTGGTGTTTTGTCTGAATTTGGTACGATCAGCAAAGCTGAAATCCTGTTTGCACTGTAGAGACACAAAGGAGTTACTGATACTTTCTGTCAGAGGTAGATGCTTTGGCCGGCCAGTCCTTCTACCAAGTTGTGCTGTTCAGCAGTGACTGTGTGCGGGCCGATCGCCACGCTCCGGGGGAAAGTATGGACAGATTTTGGTGTGTGATTTATATACATTTTGGGCTGATATTCCTGTTAGCACAGCTGAAGAACTATAAGTTTTAGCCTTTCCTCTCCAGTGTATACTTAGGCCAGTGTACAAAAGCAATCTTGTAAGTGAGGCAAATACAGACCAGAGGTTTTTTTTGTAGAGTCCAGAAACAACTGCATTTCAGCCGTACTGTAGGTGTGTTGAAGTGAATTGAGGTCGCAGTGCTAGTTGGTGGTGTTTCTTACTTCTCCTCTGAGACACCTTCCCACTGAAGTCAGTGCAGGTTTTCCTGAGAAAAGGTAATGAAAAACAGAGCTAGAACATCAGGATTTCGGGTGGTCCTCTTGAAGCAGTGTTGGAAACCAGACAGCGCAGAGTGTGTGCTTGCACAGCATAGCATCCCTCTGGAGCCTGCAGGGTGCACTTGCTTTAGTGGAGTTGCTACAACTGAGTTGAGATGACTCCTGCAGTCTGAAACTTTATTTGTGTATGCCTCCAGTTCCTCCAGATAAGTGCCAGTGTCTGCTTTGCTCTCAACAGCACACCGATTCTTTTTGCTCTGTTTTTGCCAGTCGTCCCAATGAGGAGTAAGAGAGTCTTTGACCAGAAACATTTTCAGGCTTCTTTCATTTTCTCTCTTTCTCGACCAACTTAAAACCAGCTTTACTTTAACATTTCATGCTAAGGCACACTCATGCTCTTGAGGAAGCAATTACAGACTTTGTTGGAAGAAATCTGGTTTTGGAGTAGGTGTTACGAATATTTAAGAATTGTGTGCTCTGCATGCACGGTACATGATGTTCCCTGGTACTCTACGCGTGCTCCAGTGCTCTGAGCAGTCCTAGCTGCGGGTATTGTATTTATTTGTCAGCTCATTCTGGTAGTCGCCCATGAATTTAGTTGACTTGACAATCAGTAAACAGCTCCACGATAAGGCTGAAGTTTGAGAGCAATATAAGTGGGAATTAAAAGGCTTCTTTCAAGTTTTTGTCCATTTCAATGGATTGTTGCTCAGCATCTTTATTTATAGGAAAAAAACCATGCTCTTCAGACTTCTTCAACAACATCTCTGCAGAGTAGATTCTTTTGTTTCAAAGATGTTACAAGCTCAAATAATTATAAAAGACATATTTAGCTACCTCACAAAATAAATATAGCAAAGAGGTGTAGAAAGCTGAAAGCGAAGTGCTGCTGCTAATGCCTGAAAGCATGGCTCTGGGCTGGGCAGAGAAGGACAGGCTCACTGCTGCTGGAGTTTTGTTAGCGTAACTTGGACTTGGTGGTATTGCACCAAAGTTGTGTTTTGACTTGGCTTAACTTCACTGCTTTCATCCGACTTTTTTTCTAAGCCAGCCCAATCCAGATCTGTTCAGCGCTCGGGAGGGTGATAGCCAAGGGACAAAACAGCTTGTCTAACACATGTCTCTTTAGTGCACCAGTGTGTGGCTTGTGAGGCCTCAGACTGGATAACCACTGTCAAGAGAAATGTGTTTTCCTACAGCGTAATAAGTTGTCCTGCTGCTTTCAGATGTCAGAGATCCCCAGTTCAGCACTTGGTGAAAAGGTCTTCTCTCAGAAGAGGTTTCCCTTCCATTTAACGTTTCATTAGTGCATGCAACTCATGTAAATGTGATGTGGCCAGCAGGAGCAACAAATTCTGGTTTATTTTTGCCAGGATGTATGTATTTATTCTATGTCTGTACTAATGTTATGGTGAGATGGTATTTCAACCTAAACACCAATTTCAGTGGCTTACCGCTAAAAAATGAGCTGAGTTGAAATGTCAAGTAGCTGTTCCAAGCTCAGAGGTGAAGCTTATATTGTTTTGGAAAGTATGAGGAAAGTCATGGTTACTTTTTTTCTCTTTTTTCTTTTTTAATGTGTTGGGCAGCCACACTAAGACATGAGCATTTTCTGATTAACTAATTACTGAAACCCATTAATTTTTCCATTCCCATTCTATTTTTAATTTTTCTTACTTCTTCAATACAAAATGAAAATTATAAAGAGCTAATTTCCTTAAACTAATTAGATTTACAATTTTAATCTCGCAAAACCCAGGAAATTCCAAGCGATGTTTTTTTGTAACTCTGCCATGTTGCACATGCCTCTCTCCTCTTTGAAACCCTTGTATTGGCCTTCAGAAAATCCTGGGAAAACACTCAACACTTTCCTGAGCCAGCCTTCTCGGTCCAAACTCTCCTGAACTTCTGGCACTGCTAGGCATCCAGATCCAGATTTTGTGATTTGAGCTCATCACTTTTGAAAATAACAACATGGAATTTCCAGACATTTCTTTGTAAGAAATTAAGGGTTTTTTAAAAAAAACACAAAATTAATATTTAGAGTGAGTCTGTCTCCACTGAAGCCAGCGCAAGCAGAATCCACATCCTCTGGCTAAAATTTCTCATGTCACTTTCCAAAACTTGATTTTTGCTCAGATGGCCTTTTCAGTTTGACCATCTGGAGAGCGGTTAAGTTAGTTACATAGAATATTCTTTAGGCAGTCCTCTGAATAGGACTCCTAAAACTCTTTGACCTGTTAATCTCAACTACGTATCCCATCAAGCCAGCGTGAGAAATAATTTTTGTTCCGTCCTTCTATAGAAAAGGGTTTAGTGATGATTTCTTTGGCTGGAGAATCAGGAAATACCAGTGAAAGCTCTTTGAAATGAAGATGCCAGAGTCTTCTTCAGTGAGATCAACTGTTCATAGATAGATAGATAGATAGTATTTTTTTTTTCTTGTTGAACTATATCTCCACAATTTTCAGAAGCCACAGAAAATTATCAGTGCCACAATAACCTTGTACAGCTGGAGAGTGCTAAGCAGAGCGGATCTGAGGCAGACTTCCCTGCTAATGAGAGAAGCCACCAACTTGATTTCAAGCTTTAGTTTGTGCCATTGCCTGCACATTGCTGAAGCACCACGGTGTACCCAAGGAATCTTCCTCTTTGTAATATTTTTTAACATCTTGATTGAATTCTTTAACTTCTATTTTCATTAAATTCTCAATAAAGTCATCTCTCTCTGGCAAGCATGGCAAAAATGGACCCTCTCTAAGCAGTCTCTACTACTCATACAGTTAAAACTTCCGTCGCTCGTGAACAACAAAAATAACAACAACGTCAAAAGAACATGTATAGTGGAAAGTAAAGGGGAACATTCATTTTCGCCTATTCATTTTGTATTATGCTCATGTCAGACACCATAAGACTTTTCTGGTGCTTGCTTTGGAGAACCTTTGTGAAACTCTGTAGAACTGCACCAAGCAAAGTCAGTGAGTGAGAAGCAGTCTTGTTTCTGATCAAAATGAAGTACTGTGCCAACTAGTGATGATAGAAACCTGGAGAGCTCTAGGTGCTCTTTTTTATCAGGCATATAAAAATAGAGATTCAGACTGGTGTTAAAGATTGCATAATGCCCTGGCTAAATTTCAATGAAGATAATTGTATTTGGCCTCCTTGAATTTCCTCTGAAGTGTCAGTTGTGTAGGGCAATATTCAGTTCCTGGCCTGAACCACACCAGAAGGGTATGGAGCATGGTTAAGCAGCTGCCACTTCCCACTCTTGGGATTGCTGTATTAGCTCAGCTCAAAGTACCCACTTTGCAATTTGATCAATGACTGACTCAGCAATGACAACAGACAACAGCTCTCTTCCATACCTTCATTTGTCTAAAATGCTTATTATAAAATCTGACAGCTTGGGCCTCTTCCCCTCAGTGGTCTGCTGATATTTGTAAGAACTATCTCTGTTTTGCAGATGAGGAAACTGAGGCACAGAAATGTTTGAGTGACTTTTCTAAATGCACAGAGCAAATCAATGGCAGAGCCAGGAGGATAACTTTGGAATCCTGCTTCTCAGTGTCATGCTCTAAGCACTAGGAAACACTACCCCTCTGAATGTAAGTTATTGTTATTAAGATGTGGTTTATCTTTCATGTGAGTCGCCATCTGTTATATTGCCTACTTGCTATTAGCTACGAAAGCTATTCAAATTTTAAACTGTTTTGCATTCTCACAGCTACTTAAGCCCACAGTAGACTTTTTGACAACAGTAACAGCACTTCTCATGTGAAAGAACTGGACAAATATTAACTCATGTTTTTTCAGTAAATTTTTGCCATGCCATAAACCCACAGTTTAGACTGAATTTAAACAGACCTTGAAAAATCCATGTATTCAATGCTGATTGGTTCCATATCCATCAGTTGTACTTCAGTTAGGACATGACTGTATATTCTCATAGATATGATTAAGAACATAAATATCCAAATGATAATTTAATGTAAATTGAGTCATTGATAACTTCATGTGTCTTGGGCCTAACAGCTCTGTGGCTGCTACGGTCCTTTGAACATGTAGTTGGAAAAACGTATCAATCTTGAGCTCTTAGTGATGATTCTGGGGACCTCGGTGAGCTAAGGAGAGCTAGGTCAGGCTTACTGGACGCAGTTTGGAAAAGCTCTGAGCAGGAGCTGGGGCAGGGACTGGAGCTGTAAAATGAGAAAAGGCTTTTGAAAAGTAGAAGTTGCTCTGTTTTTCTTTCAGCATACAGGTGGATGCTAGGGGAATGTGTCCATTTAGATCCTCAGTCACCATTTGTAAAGGAGCCGTGAAGCCCAGGCTTGAGAAAGGGTAACCCCTGCAAACAGGGAGAAATAGACTTGTAGCTGAAGAGGGGAGGAATTGTCCTAAACTATCCAATATCTGCTAGCAGTTGGAACAACAGGAACACTGCCAGGCAGAGTCCAAGAAAGACTGGACACTGATGCCTTTTCATCTCTGAAGATGGTCAAGCAGGAAGGGCACTTCCAGTAGTCCTAAATAGTTTCTTTTACAAGATAAAGCCTGCTGACTTTCTGAAAGCACTTTTGTTCTGCTGAGCTAGAACATATCTTTCAGGAAGACAGATAATCCTAAAGTCTTCAGGATATGTGGTCATCAGGAATGACCACATATTTAAGACAATTATTCTGAAGATTTTAAAGTCTGTTCTACTTGTTTCGAGTCTGAATTTGACTTAACTTCAGCTATGCCTTTGTCTGATGTATTAAGGAGCCCTCTACTGTCAGAAATCTTCTCCCCATGGTTGGTATTAATAAACTTTGCTGGTCTGGCTGACTGATGGTAAATTTTTGACACCCAGAATAGAGTTAGAGGGGATGGGGAGGTGAGTAATGGAATTTGAAGTGAAAGGTGAGGAGTTACTGGTGGCAGGAGAAGTGGGTGAATAGAGAAGAGAAATAGTATGCAGAGAGAGTAGGTTTCTTTTTCTACTTGAGTATGTAAGACAGAAATGAAAGAAATATGTGGCTAAAGTCAAAGATCCAGTTGTAAAGAGAGAAAGAGATGGGAACAAAAGAGAAAAGATCTTGAGAATAGACACAGAAAGTAATGTGAAAAGAGAAGCCTTGTAAAGCTGTTAAAGAAAGGAAAAAGAAACAAATTTAATCTGCACTTGTCAATAAGGTCAAAACAAATGGTGAAATATCAGAGAATGTTAAGAACGTAACAAAAAGTAGCAATAATTCACCTTGGACTAGGGCTTCTCAAGCAGCGGGTACTTTCCCATCTCACAGGAGGCCAGCGGGCTTAGCTCATTATGGCATTGAAAATGCACTGCTTAATCTGAAGGTTAGAGAGGGGTTGGTACAGTTTTGAAAGGTCTGAACACATTCAAACTTTGTGAAAAAGACTGGCCAAATTTTCTGCCCAAGGCCTCTCTGTGCTCAGGATTAAAACTCCAATGTTCAGGGCATAACGAAAGGGGGGCCTAATTAGGCAAGAGAAAGCTCTTCTGACACACATAGCTTTTGCTTCTTTTTTTTCTTTTCCCTACCAACAAAGGAACAAAGAATAGGGTAAAACTTTATTACGGTAAGTGTAGTGTTAGCTTTCTCCAGTTGTTTCTCTTCCAGCCCTCTCTGGAGCAGCACCTCTCTTTCCTCTGGTGGCTGGTACGTCACGAAATGTACTCGTTCCTCACCCACTGCCCATTCATGGTGCAGCCTGGAACAGGTCACTTAACCCCTGGCTTCAAATTACTCCAACCAACTCTAAAACCAGCTGGTGGTCTCCTGTCTCAGGGGCAGCTGAGAAGATGGCATCAACATGGCCTGTGAAATGCTTACAAAATAATTAGGTGCAATTGGCAAGGTTGCCTTTGTCTTTGGATTTCGCACAGTTCATTATGAAGAATTCTTACATCTTCAAATATTGTATAATTTCTCTCCTGTCCTCCTTCACCTGTGAAACATCTCTGGTAATGCTCATCACTGACTGTGAGTGTAATGAGGTTTTCGTGCTTTGAAAGTATTAGTGTTTTCCTCTTAAAACTTGATAAAAGCCTCTGGCCAAGGTAAAAGTCTGGGTGGTTTGTATTAAGATAGAAAAAATATTTTTCTGAAGGACATTGGTTTGCTTGGGAAAATACATGACTGGTCCTAACCAATCTGGCAAAATAGAGTAAGAGAAATGATAATTTCAAAGTTGCCGTTGTAGGCCAAGCACTGAAATGGGGCCAGTCTGGATCATTCAGACTCACTTTTAAGATGATAATGTGCTTTTAAAAAGACTTAAAAACAAAACAAAAAAAGCCATCCCTTCAAACTGGTTTTGTGTGTCTGACTTTTCTCCAATGTGAATGAAGTGCATGGAAGTAAATGCCATGATACTCACTGCTTGCAAGAAACACGTATCTGGATATTCTTGTTGGTGGATGGATTACTAAGTGTCATATTCCAAAATCTTTTTTTAAAAGGCTGTCCTGTTGCATTTGTGCAAGCAAAGAAAAAAATATTCAAAAGCACAAAAGATCAAAAACTGTTAGAAACATGAAAGTCCTTTCTAAAGCCATTTCTCCCTGTCACTGGTATGAGAAGAATTTTCATTCTCTTTAAGGCTATTTAAAATATACTTTGGGGCTAAAATAACAGAGAAGACAATCCAATGCATTCTCAGCCCTGAAACCACAATCGGTTACAGATCCTTGTTGCCACATTGCATCCAGTGAGATAGCTTACTGGAAGAACTGGTCAAAAAAACCTCAATATTGATTGAAAAAAAAAAAGTAAAATAAGTTAAAATGTTCTATTTCTCTTTCCTCTCATTCTTTTTTCGAAATGGAAAAAAAAGTAAAACACTGGTTTTTATTATTTAGTTAAATTAAATCCCTGTTTTTCAGTGATTTTGCTTTCTGTGAATTCTTGTTTTTCACGTGAGATGAAATACCAGGAAACTGGGCATGTAGTTAAAATTTTCATTAATTTTGTTTTGTTTTTAATTTGGTATGAAAGATTATTCTCTCAGTTTCTGCTGCCCTCCTGTCTCTCTGTTCCATATTCATGCACACTCCTGGCTGACTCTGAATGGCACTTAACTGTTTCACTCATTAGAGAGAGCAAGTGGTGGTTCTGTAACTTTGTTGATTTAAGGTGAGATCATGGTAGGGACAACTCTGGATTCTGTAAATGATACAAATTCTTCAAGATATTCTTTGCAAAGCAAGTAAGGAATGTGATAGCATCTCTTTTAATCAGGATGAATATCACTGCAGTCAGCAGTAGGTGTCACAAGCTGTATGGGTACATCAGGGATCTGACACAAGAACACTTGTGTTCATAATGTTTCTGTCACTTACCCAATGCACAATTCCTGACTTATCTATTTTGGCTTGTTTTCCACATCAGGACAACTTGGCACAGGTGATAAACCTAAATTTCTTGCATTTGTCTGACAGACTACTTGAGGAGCTATCTGTATGTATGGCACCAGTATTTGAGGTTGTTCCTGTTGGAAGGCCAACACCACTGATTTGGTCAGTGCTAACATTTATCTCCATGTTGAAGGCGTGATTTGTTTTCGAAACATTGAATAATGCTGAAATTAGGATGCTCTGTAATGATGGAATTAAACCCCAAAATTTTAGAATAGATGTTGATACAGCATTGCAGTCCACGTGTAGCATCTTTCCTATTACGCCGAGTGAACTGGCGGTAGTATTAAAGAGGAAAACTTAAGCGGGTGTTATTGACCAGATGGATGCAGCTGTTCCATTACATTCCCACCATTTTGCATTTGAGCTGTTTATTTTCACTCTCTGGCTGTCAGTCATCACATTAATTACCGCTGAAAGACTCATTCCCTACTGCAGGATCTTTAGTCATGGGTCCACCAGTCTGCAGGAGTGACTGTGCTGTTTAGTTCTGTCTTCTCTAGTGTTTCGCCCCTCCAGGTAGGGTTCTGCATATTGGCATCACAGTTTACTCTACTTCCAAGAAGTGCCAGACAAAAGTGAGGCAGAAATTTGTCCCAGTAGGATTAGAGGAAGCCTTGAGTGATTTGACCCAGTCAACAACTGTCAGGAAGCATTGCCGCTTGAGGAAAAGTAAATGCCTCATTATTGCTGCTAGACAGATGCACCTCCATAAAACACCTGGAAGTGGTCCACAGACCACAGACAGAACGTCACTGAGGTGGATTTTTTCTTTTTTTTTTTTTTTTCAATGGGGAGAGATAGCAGACCTTGTATTTTTAGACATAAATTGTTTGTCAGCTGGGGTGAGGAAGTATTCTATTGCAGTTGAGTCTCGTGCCCAAACCAAGCCTGTTGTAAGGTGATGTCCCTTTCATCAGATGTTGACTGCAGTAGGGGGAAGGACATCAGACTGCCTGGGCCATCACTTTGAGCAGAGGGCTTGCAGGACATATGTTACTTGTGGTGAGGCTGAAAGTGAATGAGGTAACCACAGAGTAAGCTGCTAATGATGTGGATTGTGGGAAGCACTACTGATAGGAAGCAGACAGTTGGATTGATTAGGGCAGCCCCAGGGACTAGTTGTTTTTCTTTCACCATCCTGGGGTGAAGTTAAACCTGCTACTGCTGGTAATGAAGAATAGCTTATACAGATCAGACTCTGCCAAAGTAACAACAGTGGCATCAGGAGCAGAAAGTTTTGCAGATTTGTCTGTGTGTGCACTTGCTACTGGTGTTCCTGGTGGGTGGCTGAATCATCCTGATGGCATTCAACAGGAACCAGCTGCTGAGAATATTAAAATGCAAGCATTTATTCCTCTAGAGAGACAGTAGCATCTGCAAAGTTTTCCTGTCTTGATAGTACAGATAATCCCGTGGAGTATTCTCTAGTAGTTTTTAACTCTCAATTCATTTATACATGTGTTTTAAAGCTGTAAGTGCTTTGTGTCTGCACAGAAAGGAGAGCCTAGTCTTACATCTGTGGCCACAACTGTCCTAGGCAGGTAGTTTGCAGCCCTGTGCTCAGGTGGAAGTGCCTTATGTGGGCAAAATGAAGCTGGGCTTTGCCTCCTTCTCCCCCTCCCACCTTTTTTCTTCACCCTCCTCTTGCCAGGAAGAACTGCCTTGGAGGCTGGTATGTCACAGAGAAGGAATCCTTGGCTGTGATCCTGTAACTTCCATATCAGGGTAAGCTCTGAAATTTATAGTAGCAACAATTGTAAGAAATGGTAAAAACTGTGAGAAAGCAATTAAATGGTCTGATAGAGTAGGATGTTCGACACACCCCTTATTGTTTGTATTTGTTGTTCCCAGAGAGGAACATGGCACTTCACAAGCCTGTAAGCAACGCTCCCCAGCCCTAAATTGCTTAGAGTCTAGGGGATACCTGTGGAAAGGAAGCTGGGCCCTAGCAGCTTTGAGTAACCCATCAAAACCAGGGAGCACTTGGCACCATCAGAAGTTGACTCTTAGTCCAACACGGTCCTAACAACAAAGGTCACAACCATAACAAGTGAGGGAAGAAAAAAAGCAGATAGTGGCAACAGTGGGGAAAAAGATGGTAATTCCTTCTTTTAAATCTTTGCTTAGCTCTGCATATCTCTTCTGCTTTCCTTAGAATATGTTCTCATGCAAATAGTGTGCGATTTCACATACTAATGGTGTTTACAGGACTGGAAAGGCAGAGATTCTGCCCATGGCATATGATGTGAGTAAAGGTGCGGGATTGTTTTATGGAGAAAGAGAAACCGAGTTCTTTTGCAGTGTGGCTGCAATGTTGGCACAGAGAAAAGAAACAAGCTGTAGGCAGCCAGAGCTGTGTAGCAAAAGAAAGGGTAAGGTTTATAATTTTATTTGAAAAGGAGCATAACTTGGTGCACTCATCACAGTAGCATTTTATGAAGATATTTTATCCATATCTAAATAGCCTTGTGTGAAATGCCTGCCTGTAATACCTCACGGCTGTGAATAGTCTGGCTACGTTTTTCTAAGCCAGAATAGTAGTGCATGGTGTTAAAAGAACAAACTCGCCCAAGGCAGCAAACCTCCATTTCTGCCTCCACCTTTTGTCATTTCCAGTCATCCTCAGAGCCTGTCAGGGTGCGTCAACAAGTCAGGGTTTTGACAGGAACTTACAGGCACAAGAGGGACCACAAACACCACTCTACAAAGTTTATTGATAGCCTCTCTCATGATGTGACAGGCCAAGGAAAGCTGTTGCAGGAGAGGTGACAGCAATGGCAGCACTTTATAGCCCTTCCTGATTTCAGGTTCTTGTTGGAAAGAGCTGTTGAAACCTCTTAGCGGTGTTAGACATATAGTTTAATCTCAGTAAGACATCACAGTGATGATGCATACATCAAAGACTCTGTTGTGTTTTCCCCTTTTTATGTGAGTTCTGTTTGCTCATTTGTTTAAAAAAAAATAGCATAGTGATTTCAATTTTAAGAGGCTTAAGCCCAAAGCTTTGGAAAGTCTTAACAAAGAATGATTTAATGAACTGGCTATTGTGTTTATTGTTGTGCTCAGCTACTTAAGTATGTCATAGGCTCTGCAATACAAACAATTAATGGTCAAGCTTCTGAGCTCAAGTGCTACAGTCTTCTGCCTTCAGAAAAGGAGTAGCAGCATTTGAGGTCTGTTCCCACTTAAGCAGTAGTGCAGTAAAAATCCAGTGGATTTAGACTAAATGCCTTGGGGTTGGATTTGTTGTTTGTTTGTTGGTACAACACAATAAAGTAGAACTTAATCCTGAATAAGAGCAGCACTGGAAAATTTCAGGAACATACTGCATAATGCTTAAACATTTTCATCCCAACATTTCCTCTAAGGACACATTTCTCTTTAAAAAGTCGTAGGGAAGAAAAGACTCTTGAGCTTTGTCTTGATAGTGCTGAGGGTGCCAGTGAGCTTTGCGCTGGGAAGATCATGCCCACCAAATTTAGGAAGGGTTGGTCTACATTGCATACCCTGCTGTTAGACTACAGGGCGTCATATGGCTCTTAATGCAGCTCAGATGATAGCATGGCGTTGGTACCCATCCTGAAAGCCACACGGGATGTATCCCAACAAATCCTGGGGACTTCAGTTCTCCAGTGAAATATAGGCTATGAATAATCTTTAGAAATGAGCAAATCACTTTTTTTGCTGAAAATACTTTTGCTCTTCAGTTTTATGATGTCTATCATGTCAGTTAACTACTGTTCCAAGTAAAGGCAGAGGAAGTATCACTTTAATGCTTCTGTATTCTGTCATGGGTATTTCACATCTTCTATTTTCTCTGCTTATCTGCACTTTGTATTTATCACTGCAAAATGATAATGAGAAGTTGGGGGTTAAAGAAAGTAATGAATTTTTAGAGCTGTTTATTGTCCTCAAACAGCATGATCCTCTAGGGCAATACCCCCCCACCTAGTCTAAGCAGCCAGCAAAGAGGCATTTGGACACAAATTCAGCCACTAAGAATGAAGTCAAAGCTCATAGCTATCATAAAAAATTCCATCCTGAGAAGAAAGGAAAGGCTGAGGCCGCCAGTGGAGCAACTGAGTATCTACAGAGCTATGACTTAGTTTTCCCTTTGCCATCCCACAGCTGAAATCAAACTATGTCTCTGAGTTATTTACCTCTCTGGCTACAGGAAAATGGCAAACCTGAAAATCCCATCAGTGCTGTGCATGTAGCAAGAGCTGCCCCTTTTTCACCTCTGAATACTGTCACATCTGAGTAGCAAACTACACTAACTCTGTAATAAATATTATAACAATGGCTACTGCTGCATTATATTTTACGAGAAATGCTTTTCGTAGTAAATTTGGATCAGGCCCTCTAACATTCTCCAGCCCAGTCCCACCGATGAATGCTTCCCCTGACAGCTGCCTGTTCATTCAGCCCTGTACTGTGGTAAATAAATGTGCTATCAGCATAAGTTGTCCATACCAACTCCCCTCTTCATCTCCAGTCTATTTACATTCAGTGTAATTCTTTGACTCGAACCATCTCACTCACAATACTCTGTCCTTAGCCTTTTATTCTTCAGCTCCCACTCTGTGGGTGAAAGGAATAAACAGCAGCTGCTGGAACCCAGTGGCTGAAATAGTTGAGAGTTCATATTTCTTTAGAGACAGAATCTATGAGGATGTTTGCTCCAATCTTTTTCTTTTTTCCTCTTGAAGATTTGGAAAGAGTGCCACACGTGCTCTGGCATGGTAACTCTTCTTTGCAACCTGAAACAGTAGTTGTTCATACTGACGTTTCTAAGAGAAAACATGAATTCAGAAAATATACCAGGGCCACCAAAGAAGGACTGCTGTAGCCCACAGACTTTCTTGCAGCCTGTTGACGTTATCAGGATTTTCTTAAACTTCCTGTGTGCTGTTACCTTTTCACAGCGAGATTTCCTCTGTTCTGAAACGTCTCAAGTTCCCCATTCAGGTGATACTCTCTCTAGCTGAGAAAGAGAAATGTAAACCCGTGGGGGAACATTGTTACATGAAAATGGGAAGCAGATGGCAGATGCGTTCGCTGTGCGGGGATGCAGAGGCCCTTGAAAGTGTGTTAGGACATCCTCTGCTCTTCCAGGGGAGAGTGGCAGAGTGGTCTCAGGCACCTCCAGGCCACATTGAACCAATGCAATAACTAAACCAGTGAACTGTTGGTTTGCTGCTTTGGTCAGGAAGACAGTGATAGTTTAAGCCCTGAGACAACTAATCACATAGCACGGGTTTAATAACATCTTTTCCAATAACATTAATAAGGTATCCTATGCTGCTGTTGTATTTTGTAGGAGAAAAAGACAAAGATGTGGCTGGAAGAAGAGTACTGCTCTTTATTTTATGGAGCTGCATTTGTCTTTATGTCATAGAAAAATAGAATATTTTCTTGCATTTCAAGAGGGGTGAAAAAGTTGTGAAGATAAACATTTTATACCCTTAAGATTGTATTTCAAACGTGACCTCTAAAATTCTGGGTAGTATGTTTAGAAATGTGGAATTTTGGAGCAAGTGAAATTTTATTCTAGGCCCATGGGGAGTTTTATTTTAAATCCATCTCTTTATCCAAAACCTGGTTGTGAGCAGGTATCTGAAATTTAGCATATCAGATTGTGAAAGTCTGGCAAGACTCTACACAAGGCAAATGGGGGTGGGTACCAGACACAATACTGTGTTCTTCGTTAGACATTTTGGGGAAATCTGAGTGAGCCTTCCCCAGGGTTTAGCAGAGGGCTAAAGAATCCAGGAGACACAGAAAAGTTTTTGGCTTCTTGAGGTCTGTGATGCTGAAATATACACAACACTGTGAAGAATGAAGACCAAGTCAAAAAGAACATTTCTGCTCCCATAATTTCTCTGAAAAAGCCAGCTTTGTATGGTAATTTCTCTACTAGCTTTCAGTTCCAGCTACAAGCTACAGGGATAGATATTCATTCAAAGATGATGAAGCCTTCATTATTTTTAGAAAGTTCATCACAGCACATTTACTTGTACACTGTAAAGTATTTTCACAATTTAAACCTAAGGAGTTGTCAAAATAAATGAACAAAGTATGGTCTGTGACACTTTATCCTTTATTTATTTATATTTTGTATTGTCTGTTCAACTGTTTGTTAATTTGAAAAATTCAGCTATTTGTGATAGGTCAGCATCCTTGCTGTTCCCTTGAATTAGCGAGATAATATTCTTTCCCTGACTAGATGTGCTCCTAATAGCAAACGCATTAGCTGAGACAGTTGTGTTTGGGCTGGAAGAACCGTGGTCACCTCAGATAATCCAAAGGATTACTCCATGACAGATTATCCTAAATGAAGGTTTTCCCGAACCGCCTGCTTTCTGAAAGGTCGCGTCACTTCTGTGCGACGCGGAGTCAAGCCACATTTCAGCTCTTGCAGGAGGAGGAATTCCAAAGGGAAGGGACGGAGGTGGCAGAACTGGGTGCCATGTGGTAGGCATGTCAGCGGAGGGAACGGCATGCCACACACCTGCTTGGGGCTCTGCCGTGCCACAAGTTAACATTTTGATGAGCAATTTCCATTCTGTTGTTTTCTCTCAACACATGGGGTTCAAAAAACAGTTAAAGGAAAACTGTACCCATTTGCTCATCTCAGAAGCCTGTGATTTCAGAAGAGTCTGCCAGATTAATTTTCACATATAGAGTATTTCAGAGATGAAATGCACAGAGAAATGCAGTCTATCTTTTGAAATTGTAGTGTGATGGCCAAAGAAGAATAAGTATGCATTGCTCAAACTTCATGGAATGACACTGACTGATGGCTTATAATTGTCAAAAAAAACCAAACCTTTTGCTGTGATCACAACCTTCAGAGATTTCTCAAGTCTATGATAATCATGAATACTAACCTCTCCGGGAAGGGGTTTTTTGGCAGCTATATAAAAAAAATTAAAGATATGCAACAATCATTTTGCTGTCTGCACATCTGTGAAGAACCTGCTTTCTGTAATAACTGTACTTGAACTAGTATTCCTTTAAACCTGCACTTGGATGATAGAATAGAATCTATTGATCTGCTACGTTAAAACATTTCATTTTTGTCCGTACTATCTCCAGAAAACCCTGTTGGTTGGGGGCAGACAGGAGAGCGTGGAGGGGAAATGTCTGCAGAATCCCATTAGCATTGCTGCAGAAAGGATGCAGGTCTCACAGAGCACTCTTACCTAGACTTTATATTTTAGTCAGAAATAGGCTAGTCCTTTGCTAATTTACCCTGAGCAGTAGCTGTCATGCAATTGAGGAAAGAATGAGACGTGTATTTCCTGGTTAAACCTCTAATCTGATATTCATATAGCCAATTTGGTTGTAAATTTTGGCTACTGAAAATTTTCTGGCTTGCAGTAGGCCTGTATCTGTGTAATTGGAAGACAGAAGAGATTCTCTCACTTTAATCTGACGCTTATCTCCATCCTCCTTAAGGCAGGAGAAAAGCCAAGGGATTTAGCATCTTCCTTGTTTTCTTGCAACCTACTGTGATTAACTATGGTTAGAAGCTCTTCTTGATGCATTTTGTAGCAGGATGTCTATGCTGCTAGATACCTTTTGTTGCTGAAGTCTGGAGCATTAAATTATTCAATAACCCCTTGTTGTCTTCCACAAGAGTATCAGCTTGTAAAAAGTGACAGGATCAACACAAAAGTCATCCTCTGACATGCCCTTGCACCCACAGATCATGTTCATGCACTCGCTAGTAGAGCAGTTTTACAGGTTTCTCAGTAACCTTTTACGGAGTTAATTTCACTGGTCCCTTTCAAGGGGTCCTCTTGATTATATACCAGTAAAAAGAGATGGTATTGGAGAATGGTTGATATGCTCACAATTTTTATAAGCAGAGACCTTGATGAGTTCCTCCACAGTCAGTCTCCTTGGGCTAAAATTTCAACCTATTACATGGGGATTTAGCCACTCATTTCCCATAAACATCAATGGGAGTCATGTGGCTAAATCCCTGTGCAACACATTGAGAATGTATTCCCTTATGTTTAAACTCATTTTGATGCAGATGCTTTCTTCTGCTGGAAACAAGCGAAACATAGAAGCCGTTTATTTCTTTCATTTGTCTGCCCCAGATCTCCGAACTCCCAAATTACCTTCTCTTCTGCCTAGGTACCACAATATCCTACAGGATTTGCTGAATCTGTGTGTGACACCAACTTAGAGGCCAAGCTTCAAGACATGAGGACAATGGATGCTAATTGGTATTTATTACCTGCTCATGTGTGGGGAAAATTGGACAGATGACAGGCTGTCCCTTCACCCATGAGAACGAGATTTTTCATTTCTCTCAGTTCTCCATCACCTGCTGTATCACCTATTAGAGGGCCCACATGCTGTTTTTAACTAGTGGTCTTTGACGATGAGTTGCAGTGTAGGATCATTGCTTGGCTCTCCGTTGATGTGTGCTTTGTGATACTCTCCCACAAGGTTAAGGGATCTGCTATGAACACGACATGGAGACTCTACTAACTTCCTTAGTCAGGAAGAGGGTCTTTTAGACTAATTATTGGAGGGAGGGGAAATGAAAGGCTATCAGGAGGTAGGCACAAATGTGAATATAGTATTTCAAAATCACTGGGCATGATTTTTAGTAATGGCATATGTGTGTTAAGATGCAATTTTGTGCCTGGAAAGAATTGTGTTCATTATAAATGGCAGGTGCTTTTAAAGCATTTAAATATTGCATTTTCTATTTCCACCTGCGCACCAGGTAACTGGGTGTTAATATGCTACTAGTTGAGCCCATGATTCATTGCAGGTGCAGTGCTTGGGAAATCAAGGATTGCATTGAGGTCCTGATGAAAATCATGCCCTCAGGCACATCTGAGCTCCATTTTGATCAACAAGCCAAAAATAAGACTTTTATTTCAATTACAGTTCGTCTGATTTTGAACTTAATGATGCAACTTGAAGTCTATTGGCTTAGCTCCTGAGACCCAGGAAGGAGGATGTCTGGGACCTTGCCTATTCAGTGGAATAGAGGTTCCCATTAAATTCACTCTGATCTCATTACATGTCTTTTATTTGGTCAGAAGCTCTATTTTTGCTCTTCCTGGCCTTATTGAATCTGTTGTTGATTCATTGTGCAGACTTGGTATTAATGAAAAAGACTGCCTCACTCAGGTCTCTCTGGAGGGTGAGATTTTTCCATAGCCCTGTGTCTGTAGCACGCGTTGGAAGCACAGACTCTGATGGGTTGCCTTGTGAAACTAGATTCGAGCAGAGCTTTATTAATAGGCTGATGAGATGTATCAGCCTGGCGAGGCTGCCTGCCTCCATAATGAGCGAGGGCTGTATTTTACTTCACTTAACGAAGAGAAAAATCCTCAGCAATGCCTTTTCTGTACCCCTGCTATCCTGGCTCCACATTCCACTTTCAAAGACCTCTTTAAAGGTCTCTATTATTCCAGCTGCCTTTAGGTGTCACTCGAAGCTTTGGGTTCCTCCTGTTCATCTGTCCCTTTGTGTGCTGAGCCCGGCCCTGCCATTCAGCTGCCCCAGCAGCTTGGGGGTCCCCTCATCACCCCCCAGTGACTGCTTCCCTCGCTTTGTGGTTGCATTGCTTGTCCACACGAGTTGCACAACATTAGGTTGAATGAAAATGAAAGTAATTCATTTTGGTAGCTTTTCTCATTTCCAGCAAAGCTGGATGTCAGAGGCTGCACCTGCATTATTGAATTGGAAGCTCTGCCGCAGGAGAGGGTGGTTGTCCTACAATATGTTGTGGGTTGAAGACCCGCATTTTTAGCTTGTGTAAGAGTGGAAGGGCTGACTTCTGTCCTGCTTTTGTCAGCCATTGTCAAGTTGTCCTAGCTCCTTTTGCTACTGAATTTCAGGAACTGTTAATCTGGTCTTTTCTGTTTCAAGACGGTTCTGAACATTTTTGAGTGGGCCAAATACTTTCTTGGCCTTCTGATGAAGCTTAGGTCGCTCATATGGTAAATCATTAATTTGGAGACTGTATTCCGCCTTTTCTGGGAGTTAAGAGTGGTGTTCTAATAGCTTCCTTCCATCTGGAACAGTCATAAACCAGATGGATAAGGGATTGGCACCACTTATTTTGAGTCTTTACCCAATTCACCCTGTGTAAAGGGACCTTGCAATATTTCCCAGACAATTGTTGCATGTATCCAGAATCATAAGTGAAAAATATCAGGATCGGATATGTGGGCTGCCTCTTGGGGAAAGGTTTGAAGGGGTGAGAAATAAAAATTATACCTTTCTTTAGCAGTGTTATTTTGGAGTCCATGATTAGGAACCATATGTAAGATTTTTTGTATCTAAGTATTATTTGAAAATGTAGTCATCTAGTTTGAATTCCAAAGTTTATGGCACCTTGGGTTAACCACTTCAATGTAGAATTTGTATCTGATATTGAATGGAAAGACATACGTTTTCAGGGATGTTGAGTATAAAGATGCTGGCATCTTTTCTTACCAGATTCATTGTCTTCATCCATGTTTTCGTGAAAATGAATTCATCACACTGCATTTCAGTACATTCCTTTAATATGATTTAGTAAGAATGAGAATATTGCCAGAAACTAGAAGTTGCACCTACATTTATTTATTTATTTTGGTAAATTAGAAATATTATTGTTTTCATTAGTGAATGGCTGGAAGGAAGAAGTCAAGCGGTTGTGCAAATAGCATTTATTATGGAGAGTGTTTTCATTTATAATATGCTTTTAAAGAACTGCTCTTTGGCCCAGGCCATACTGCAGTGTTTAAGAATTGCTTCAAGAACACTTCTGATGTTGCTGAATACCAGAACAGATTCATAATGGTAGCCTATTTTACTTTGGCTTAAAGAAAAGAAAGGAAGAAAAAAAAAAGATAATTCAAGAAAGGCTGTAAAATTCAGGTGACAAAATTGAAAGGTTCACAAAGACTTCTTACGCATACCAGAGACATGGTATTGCAAAGTGCAGGAAGGAAAGCAGGAAGGTGAGTGTGCCTAAATGGGCAAAAGTGGAAGATGTTGTTCGAGTCAAAAAAGCACTTTTCACTTAGCTCAAGTCCGGGACAAGCAGATCCATAAGAAAAGTTTATAAATCTCAGATAAAAGGTACAGAGAAAAGGGTGCAACAGTGGTTGAAAAAGCAAAGAGCAAACCCATAGAATGAAAAGGTTCTGTAGTCTAACTTGAGTTTGAGGGGGAAATAGATGGGGACATTATCAAAGAAAAGAAGAAGGATATAAGGATGGGAATACTGAGGCATTGTAAAGAATTTCTTTTAATTTGTCATCATTGTTTATATTGAAGAACTTTATGATTTTCAGCCAATTAAGATCCTTTATAGACACCTTCCACAGAGGGTGTAGTGGTATATTGTCTAGGATCATGTTGCATATGAATCTTAGGGCATGCAGGGAACTGGGATGGGTGGTGTTGGTGTGCCTAACAAAAAAAAAAATACAAACAAACCAAATAATGCAATCTGTTCTGCAAGTTAGCTGGAGAAACAAGGAGATTCAAAAATTGCTCCATTACTTTGAAAGACCAAGTGGTTGTCTTATGAATTAATTTGGCAAACCTCTTTTCAGTAGTTTGTAAATTGTTTACCATTATAGTTAAAACCATAAACAGTTTCTTGTAGGCTGGTTAGTCTTTAGTGACTCTTTCCACTTGGCTGGAAGAATCTGTCCATGCCTGAGTGCCTCAATGCCTAATGCCTCCTGTGCTGAACAGCCCATCCCTCTGGTCCCAGGTGTCATCTCTGCAGATGGGCACCTTTTGAAGCAGTAAATGCCAGGAGGTTTTGTCACCTCCCGCTACCAGCTCGGTGCTGGTCTGTGAAGCAGTAATTGGCAGCCAATATTGTGTATTGCATCCAGGATCCATTTCCCAGGATATCCATGAGGATAGAAGAGATGGGGCAAATGTTATCACTACAGAAGTTAAAAATTCATTCCAGTCTGTCTTTGTGGTTTTACGATAAGGAGTGTATTAGAAGAGCCAGTTCCTTTTAGCAGTTTCTCCCTGAAATGTGCTGGAATGAGAAGTGTTCAGATGAAATCCTTTGTGCTAGCACCTCTCTCTCTTCATCTTCTGCCATTCCCAAATTGCAAATTTGTCTCAAGAAAGATGCTAAATTGAGGTATTGGGTCAAGAAGTGTGTCTCTTAGAGCAACTCATTACAAAACACTTAAAATACAGCTGTGCCTCATGTTATAAAATCAAATTAAACTGAACTATAAAAAAAATTATAAGAGAACAAAAGCACCAAAGTAATGAGCAGAAACATATTGGCATTCAACATTAGTTCACCTGACCCTCATAGTATGGAAATACCCAAACTAATCAGTTATTTGAAAACTGAAGACAAGAGCACAACCTGTTAACAGCAGTAGTCCAGTTTCCCTACTGTCATGTTTGTAGCACCAGTACAAACCGGAGGAATAAAATTTAGACTTGCACCTAGGTTTTGCTGCTAACTCCTTAAATTTGTGCTGGATGAACGCCAAAAACTCTGCTCAAACATGGGACCAACAGGAAATTAAAAGCTTTTCTCTCTTAAAATGCCAGAGATATAGACGTTGCACAACCAGTACTGTGGTTCTCAACTTCCTGAAGGCACACAGGCTGTTTTTCATTATTTATTCCAATCAATATCAAACTTACAGTAGTTTGGTGACAGTCTTGCATTTTGCCATTTTGTTTCAATTTATCTCCAAGTCATCTCTTGCTAGGAACTAGAAAAATTGTTAACAAAAGGCAAGTTTCACTGATGTCAGTGAGAGTACCAAAATAAGAAAGTCTTGTGAGGATTAGGCTCTCAGTGTTCATACCAGCTGGAAATAGGTTGGGATCCCATTCAAATGTCAGATGGTGGTGGCAGCTAGTGCTGCTTGATTTTGAAACCTGACATCTTCTGCCCTGCCTGTGTTAGAGGCAATTCTGTGGCCCCATAGCAAAGGTTTCAGGGCTAGTATCTTGTTCCAGAACCAGTTCCAGATGATGATCCACAAAAAAAAAGGCAGTTCTCTCTGTCTTCAGCGCAAAGGACCAGCGCAGAAACACAGTCTTGCAGAATGACATCTTTAGTTAAGAGAAACAAAAGGCTGAGCTGGGAAGGTCATTGTTTTGTCTTTTCGTGCTTATGGTTGCCTGATTTCTAACTTTAGAATTCATATAAAACATATCTCCTTTGCTTGTCTGTTTTCTGTGACTATTTGTATTATCTGTAAAGAATTGTTAATGCTTTACAAAATGTTTTCATAGCTCACCATGATGATCAGTATGTTGGAAATAGGGATCTTAAAATATGGATTACTGATGTGATCATTTGCCCCAGCTTCAACCTTTCTAGATAATCTCTAATACAACAGGCATTAAAAAATACAGCATGTGATAACAGGAGCTGCTTATTTGCTCCCTAGCAGAGCTATGAAGAACTCTGTGTTTTCACTTTGCAAACCTTGGCAAAGATACAATACTGTATATGCCAATTTTTTAAAAATGATGGAATTTTGCTTTCATGCCCAGGATTAAAACTGCCTAAGGTACCAACCAATAGAAAACTTGACAGTGGGGGGAATACCCCAAGAGCCTTGTATGCTATTTTTTGATAGACTTTAGACATTAGCAGATATTTAGACATTAGCAGATATTACTACAGCAGGACAAAGAGTTCTCTAGACTTTTTGCTCTGAGAAGTACAAAAATAAGCATCTGACATTAAATAGAACAATAAAAAGACCTTCCCAAACTGTATCCTGGTTTGACAAATCTCAGCTGAAAGTAAATGAGATAGCTCAAATGCCAATACCCTGACAAAAATGGAGGAGAAATGTTAGAATGAAAATATGTATAATCTAGGTTAGTAATTGCTCTTTCTGTTTTTAAAAAATTGAAAAGACAAGTTAGTAAACCCTGGATCATTTGGCTGGTAGCTTACTTAATAGACCAACACAGAAGTTTTCCAAATTTCTCTCAATTTTACAAAACACCAGTTCATTGCTGCGACCCGGAGTGAAGCTGTTTACAGCTCTGTGCTAAGTAGAAAGTTCAAATCAATTCTTGTCCATTAGAGTTAGGTATAACTGATGAAATATCCCCAGAGGAGCATTGTAAATGTATCAAGATGTCCTCCCCCATTACAGAAATGGGGAGGCATGGTGAATTACTTACCTTCTCTCTTACACTTAATGTTTCTGAAGTGCTGCCAGGCAGAAAAGGCTTATCTTGTCTTACTGGGTTTAAGAGAGGTCTATGCTGTAGTCTGGGATACAGGGGAGGAAAAAAAAGGTAGCAGTACTGAGGGCAGACCCATATTAGGCTTTATTCCCAGACAGGACCAAAAACAAAAAAAAAAAAAAAAAAGGAGAAAAGCTATTCAATAACCAACAGTGGATTCAAAATACACGCAGGAAATATCTGATCCAAAAATCAGTACTAGGGAGTTTTTAATAATGTAACTGAAATTTTTTGTGCAGTGAGCTATATAATAAATTCACTCATTAAAATATACACTGAAATAGCATTGAGGCAGAACATGCAAACAGTAGAAAGCAAGAAATCCATGCTTAAGGATGTCTCCAAATGCCAAAGCACAGTGAGCATGGTATTGAAAGTAGCTAGCATTCACAATTTCTCTCCATCAGGAAAAGAGCCTTCAGCCTACTTTTCACTGCTATGAATTTGGCTCTAGGACTGTACTTGAAGTTGTAAAGAAATATGAGAAGTCTAGGTTCTTGCATCAGGAGGCCTTTTGTATAAGGCCTTTGCTAAAGGTGTAGTGAAGTTTGTGACTGCCAGACACACTTTACATTTTATAACACCTGACTGAGATGTTCCCAGTCTACTCTTGCTGCTGACATACAAGATTGCTCAGCTATGGGGTCTGAGTGATCTCAGCTGCATGTGACAGTCTGCCACCAAGCACACGACAGTAGAGCAGAGGGGAAAACACAACATAGTGAGACCTCTTGAAGACTGAATGGCAGAGAAGAGAGAAAAGGAGACACAAGATTGGGAATAGCCATGCTCCAGACTGGCCTGTGAAAGTGAATCTTGATGTAGACAAAGAGTTTAGGTTTATGAAAGAGTCAGAAAATATCCAGTGCCCTCAGAGCATTCAGAAGGAAATCAGAAATACACAATGCAATAGGAAGAAGTGTGCATTCCCCCTTAACAGCCCCAGAAAGCGTTGCCATAACAGACTATAGTCTATGCTGCCTACAGAGAAACTAGACTTGCTTTGCATGGTGCATGAAATTTTAAGCAACTCAAGGAAGCAAAGGGAAAAGATAGGGTCAGAAGTTTAAAAATCCTGTGTGTGGTTTTTCTGGCTCTTGGGACTTCTAACATAGCAGCTTCTACTGATCTCAGTTGCAACAAGTGGATGCAGAAGGAAAAGCAAAGGTGGAACAGGAATAATGGAAGTGACTGGAAGGAAAAAAGAAGTATTCAAAGCAAAATATTTGTTAAGTAAAAGCACAGGACAAAATCTAATGAGAAATGGAAAAGCTTCAAGGTCCAATTTAATTACATGGGATGGCAGGAGGAAAAGGTTCTTCAGGGTCTTAAATCACAGAGTAGACAGTGAAACTATTCCAGGAGTTAAATTACTTGCTTGGAATTGTAAAGTCTGATTTCAGATATTTGCTTATTACTTTCTTCTGTGACCCTGGCAAGTAACATAATCTCCAAGACTTAATTTCTAGCCTGGAAGTTAGGAAAGTCTGCACTTCAGTAACCTACAAGGACTTTATGAGACAAAATATTTTGAAGGTCATGTGAGGAGATGATGCTTCAGCTGTATGGTTTGCATAAGTATCTAAAGAAGAAAGAAATGCTGGGAATGCACATCATGAGTGAGACCTAACCTGAGAGCAGTGGAATGTAGATTTGGTTGTACAAAATGCTCTTCCATCATGAAAGAATGATGATAAGGTGTATGGTGATGTCCAGCTCTCCTCCCAATCTCAGGCACAGTTTTCAAAGGATTTGACTCCTATTAGACTGCATTAAACACGCAACTGAGTGTTGGAATCTAATGGATATTGAGGCACAAGCAAAATTCTGTTCCTGTCAGTAGTATATGACCTCAGCACTGCTTGTAATCAGAAGAAATCATTGTTGACAGGTTGCACTTTATGTTTTTTATTTTTCTCCCTAATTTTCCTTCCAAGCCATAGTGTCTAAGACAGCCTCTGTTGAGAATGCCCATCAATGCGTTAGTGGCACAAGGAAATAGTCTGATCACTCTACATGACTATAAAGAAACAGGTTTCATTTATGATGGGTATAGTGGTGCTCCTTCCCCCCGCAGAAACCCTCCTGATTCCTCTGTCCGAAGCACCAGAGCCAGCTGCCTCTGCCCACTCCTCCCATACCCACTCTGGGTAGTGTTTTCCTCACGAGCTGCTCTTTTTCATCCTGCTGAGGTCTTTGGGGGAAAACAGCTCTTTGAAATGCTCAGGGAGCATAGCACAAATGGGCCCAAAGGCTGCTTCTTACAAGGCCAAGGAATAATCATTTAAACTCCCTGCACTCCAAGATGTATTTCCCTGCTGACACTACTGTCACACACTGCTGTAGACATCTTTTCTCTGGGAAGGGAGAGCTGTATATTGCTTTCAACCAATCTCCACTTCTCTCCCCCTCCTTCTGGATGGAGAAGGCTCAAGGACGTGAAGTGGGATTGCCAGAAAACAGCAAAATGCAGCCACAGGTAAAACTGAGTGATTAGTAGGAAGGCTTCTGTTCTCACTGCTGTGATGTAGCTAGAGAATGTGTGACATCTGGCATAACACGTTTAAATTTTGGGAAATTTTCCTGGAGAGTAAGGTCTCTGATCAGTTAGTAATGTAAGTCTTCCCATATTAGTGTCAGAAAGCCTTAATCCCACCCTATTTCACTCTCTAACTTGTGACATGCAGTTCTTTGTGAAGTATAACCATTTGCAAAAATAGTAAGAGTTCCTTGTTTCACCTATTTATATTTTGAGTCTTTAATCTTAGGCCTGGCAAAACACCACAAAATGGCATCTGTGCATACTTGTCCAGATTCTATTTTATTCTGCCATATTTCTTTTCTAATGAACATTTTCAAAATGTTCAGGTGAAGATTTTTGTGGTAATGAGTACTTATGCATCATTTGGAATCTGTCCTCCTGCTTGAAAAGTTTGTCATTCAGTTAAAAACAGGAAGCATATGACTTAGATGACCAGACTCATGGTATAAATAACAAATGGTAAAAAAAGAATCCTTCATATACTGCCAAAGGGATATATACCATCTATCCAGACTGCTCAGCTCATGCAACTGAACAAAAACATCACTTGAAAAATTAAGACTTGTACCAAAAATAAAAAGGGGGTAAATTTTTCCATTCTGAATCAGTTGTACAGTCAACTCTACTAATCCTTCCTGACCAGCCTTGGAGATAGGAAACAGCTGTAAACATATGTCAGAATAATTGAATAATTGCATATATGGCTTTTCTGTACAAAGTGTTGCTATAAATAGCACTGCTGATCTCTCAGGACCTTACAAGCCACCTTTAACCCCGTTCTGCATATCCTCATTGAAAATCAAAGGAATTGTATTGCTTCGATACAGAATTCTTTTATTTCTTTTCATCATGAATTGCAAAATTCACGCCTTGTATTTGTCATTGCTCCAGGATTCAAAATTGCCATTAAGGAACTCTGGACCATTTTAGTTTATGGCCTGTGCAATTGGTAAGATACAAATAAGGAAAGAAAGAAAGAAAGAAGAAAAAATAATTAGGGAGCAGGAGAAGAGGTTGTTTTCTCAGTAAGCATTAAAAACTTGAGATGTTAGAAATTGCACTGTGGAGGAGAAGCTTGTGAGCAAAGGCAGAAGGATCACTATCTGCTGTAGCTCTGCTTAGGGAGAGTGCTGGGGTAGGAATGGCAGACATACTCATGATAAAATACCGATAGTTTTGCTGACATGAGCTTGGGATTCACATACTCTCCATTTCCAAGTGGTGCTGCTCAGCCCAAATAAAAGAGGATGTAGGGAGAAGTTTTGAAGTCCTTTAATGGAGTATACATACATATGTATATAACAGAAAAGTGCTTTAGGTAAGCCCTGGGCATACTGGGTCTCTTTTTTTAAGTACAGGAATGATTGACCTTATCCCTTCATCTTCAACCAAATACTTCAGATATCACAAAAGGGATATCACAAAGCTCAGGTAATGCTCCATGACTGTCAAATGCTTACAAGTTACATATGTGAGTGTACGTGTAAGTACATATACATAAGTACATGCCTGTAAATATATATGTATGTAAAAATTAAATAGTTGCTTGCACATATGCATGCATGAATACATATAACTGTTGAAGTTTGGTGGGTGTGTGTGCAGATATATATACTTATATTTGTATGTTAAATATGTGAGATGTATTCATATAGTCACTAATTTCAGTCTAGTAACAGGGTCAAAAATAAGCATGGCATGTCTGATTAAGAAACCTGCTCTCTTTTCCAAAGCAGTGACATGGACCTTCTTCTAATGCAAAATAGAAATTGCACATGAGACAGAATTTTGGATGAAGACAGGACCTTAGGTTTCTGTGGTTCTAATGAAGAATATAATATCTGTAACAGAGAGGAAAAACATGTTTGCTTGTTTGGGAAGAAGCAGTTGTTTGAAGGTGCATGGGTTGGAGAATTGTTTATCTAATTTTTAGGGGGAAATCTTAGCCAGCAAGAGATGCTAATGTAGGACATTAAAATTACTCCTGTGAAAAATTAATTTAGAATACATGTATATGATTCATTACAGGTCTATCATTTTTACATACATGACATATGGTGCTTTCTGAAGCTTGGTCTTGTTAAGAGCTGAAATTATCTGACTGAGACAGGTTGTGGCTTTATAGATTTCATTCGAGGAGTTTTGAGCATTGGAAGCCATTGAACAAAAATCCTGAAAGCCACAGGTCACCTTGGAGTGGCTGCAAACAACTTATTTCTGAGAAAAATAGTAATAGTGGATACCATGGTCCACAGATATTCAAGGACACTTGTTCTCAATCCTTTGGGCCTTGTATCATCTTGAAGCAGATGGATTCTTACTGTGACCATGATGCAACAAAGGTTCTTGCTGATGTGTTTCATCAAAACTTGCTCTAATCCACTCTGCTGCCTGTAGCCCTTGGAGATCATCTTCACTGGAAGGAGGAGTTGAGGGAGCTATAGTATTTGGGGCTTTGTGGTGAGGGTGAAAAGCCCCTTTCTGGGTGTTTGGAGGGTAGACTTGGTGTATCCATGGGTCATCCCCATGCTGTTATAAATAGGCTGCTGTAAACAAGAGGACAAATTACTGTGACTTGTTCCAGACAGACATCCAGTACGTGCAGCTCAGCAGGCAGCTTTCTGAGTCACTGTATGCAAATGAAGCCTCCCGTGAGACTTTGCGATAAAACAGAAGAAAGCTCCTTGTTATTTCAGTAATCATGAGCCACTGAGCCAAATAAACTAAGGCTGCCCATAGAGCCACCCTTAACCTGGGGGAAGGACTGTCTGTGGCTCCTGCTTTCTCTTCCATCACTCAAGGCACTGGAATTCCCGAGAGTCACTGGGCCATCTTGATTTAGTCACCTTTTATGTTCGGTTTGACTAGAAAATGACCTCTTAAAAAGGAGCCTATCGTGGGCAGTCAAAGGAAAACTTGACCACTTTTGAGTCAGAGTCACAGTCCAGACTGGCTGCTGCTGTGCTTTTCTCTCTGGATTACCTGGTCACCAGAGCCCACTCGATGCTTAATAGCCATTGAAAACAGTGCATGATGTCTTGCCTCTGAGCAAGGAACAGTCAGAAGATTCTGAACAGACTGATCAGCACCAGTAAAGAGTTCCAATCTGACTGAGTAGATATAGAAACAAGCTTCTTCTATAAATCCAAGATACAGCCATCCAGGATAGATGTGCTCACAGAGGGGGCTTGATATGTGAAATTGCAGGAATCATTTGAGAAAATGTTTGCACAGATAAATGTAATGAATTTCCTTTTCTCTCCTTTTGCTTTGTCATATTCTCCATCCACACAAAGCCACAGTTTATCTTTCTGTTCTCAGGAACAAGGAAGCTGCCAGGAACAAATTGAAGAGCCCACACTAGCGCAGAATGGAGCGAAACATTCTCCATCATCTGTACAGATCTGACCAGCCTGTATTTAAGTTTTCTCTCTGTGCAGGCACAAATGCAATTAGGAAACCTGTGATTTCTCCTGAGCCTTGCCAGTCTGACAGCTTGGGAGAAGGAAGTGAGGAGAATGCAGGGAGCCACTGGGCTAACAGCGATCGGCAGCCGCACTCAAAATGTCTGTTCAAGCCAGGAGGGTGTACCGGGCACCGAGGTCTCACTTCACTCCACGAACTGCAGCATCTCGGCACTTGGAGGCACCGTGCTCATTGTCAATCAGTCTGTGACACCCAGCACTGCCTCCACAAGCACTTCATTCCCCCTCCTGCCTTCTCTGGGGTGGTAGGAACTGAAGATGATAGGAAACCAGGGTTAATGAAAGGTGAGGGTGTCAGACAGGAGAGAGTTATCCTACTAAATGCAAGACAAAGGTAAACACACGAACTAAAGCCCAGGTACAGTGATGGCATGGAACGTTGATGGTGCCAGGAGAGGTAAGTAGGAGAAACAGAAAAAAGGTGTATGCTACAGAGTATTACAAACTGTAGATGTGAAAGTGGAGAATAAGTGGCAGGCTAAGGGACTGACTAGAAATGAGTAAAGAGAGACCCAAAAAGGCAGATAAAGGGACAGGAAGAAAGGAAAGTGTGGAAAAGGAAGAAACACAATGGAATGGATGGGTATAATTTATACTGCATCCTCTCATGAGATTCTGTGCCCAAAAAAATAGTGGTGATAGGATCTTTGAAACATTCAGAAGAGATTAAACACACAATTTACATTAAAATAAAATGAGGGTTGTGAGTGTAACACAACAAGCTGGTCTTAAAAATTCTTCTCTGTATTCATAGCAGCATACAGTAACATCAGCATGAACTGCATGACTTAGAGCCCTACAAATCAAAGTTAGCATGGGCCCCAAACACTTCATTAAACTCTTATATTTGCATATACTATGCAATGTCAGTGTGTAGAAAGAGGTTGGGTATTTTTTCTCAAAAGCATGTATGTGTTTGTTCCCTACATGCTATAGATAACTTTACATAGACGAAATTGCCACAAATTACATTCTAAGATATTGGGTGAGTTGCCAATTACTTTACAGTCTTCATACCATGGGAACACTGTTCTGAACACATACACACTGCATTCCTGTCCTGAATTTCACCACAGATTTGCTTTCAAAGTTGCATCTGTGCCATTCCTTGAGACTTAAACAAGAAAGAAGTTCTGATGCATTTCTTGAAGAAATCGTGATATAGAAGTCTTTTTTGGAGTAAGCAAAGGACTGCATGTAAGAAAACAGGCCCATAACTTCCACAAGTGAAATTTTTACAAGAGAAATGGCAAATGGAGCAGCTCAGCTCCCACTTAGCAGAAAGTTTCATTAGAGCTGAAAAGCAGCATCTGATAAGACACTTATCTAGAGCCCCCTAACCTGTTAACAGGAATAGGAAAACCTTCAAAGAGTTTTACTCAGTATATTGCTCATAGCAAGAACCACAGCCATGTAACAATACTGAACTTGTATGGCTTTGCCTCTTGTAGATGAATCCCAAGCCAAGTGATCATTTGAGGCTTTACATAGTATGATATTTTCCTTTCATTTTACACGGGTATCTATAATTGCATATTATAGTAAGTGGTGAAGAATGTGGAGGTTTTAATGTCCTAAAGACTGCAGTGGCCCCTCAGGCTGAAGCCTCCTGCTCCAAGTTTCAAAGGACAAGGAAATACAATGACAATTATACTCCTCTGAAATAGAAGGTTTATTGTGTACAGCCAGGGCAGATGCTCACTTAGCTGTAACTGAGCTGCTAAAACAAAAGCTGTGTTTACCTGCTGCTGCTCAGTAGATTTGAAGCCTGACAGATCTGTTTGCTGAAACGTGAGAGGAGCCATGAGCATGCTTTAGGTTTAATGGCACACCTCTTGATGAGCCCTGAAATACTGCTCTGGGAGGTGAAGAGGAGGTGAAAATACTCTTCCCTCAGTCAGAAACCATCCTTGGACCATGAAATACACTTTGGTTGGGAAAAGGTGCATCACAAGAGTGTCAAAAAAAGCACAAGGGTCAATAAAGAACCATGGACAAAATCTGTCAGATTTAACAGAACATTAATTCAAGCTGCTAGGCTTTAAAACCAAGCTTTTCTTTAATCGATTTTGTGGGAATGTTAGTGAAGAATGTAAGTTGAAGCCCAGCTGATGAATCTGGGCAACTGTCATGTGATTAGTTTTTGTAAATGTAAATAATAAAAGGATGTTCAGTAAAAGATAACCGGTTACATTCTGCTTTAAAATAGCCCTATTTAGAACCAGTTGCTTTTCTAATATGTAGCACATGGATTTCCTTTAGCATCGTCGAGATGACTTCATGCAGACCCTGGGGCAAGTTTTGGCCCCAAATGTTCTGTAATTAAGTGCTAGTGGCTCACACAGTAAGCTCGAGATTTGGATAACTTACTTAAAGCTGTTAGCATTTAAAGGGCCACGACTGGGGCCTTGATGTTAATGCCCCATTAATCCCTCTGCTCTGAGAGTCAGGTTTTCCCATTTTAACATCTGTTGCACCAGCAGTAGGTGCACCTACACTGGCAGTATGCAGACAGTCAGGTACACAGGGGAGGGTCTGCAGAGCTCTACTAAAGGGACTGTTCTAGCAGAACCACAGTTTGTATTGGGTGGAGCCATGCTCATTGCTTCTCCCTGAAAAATCATCTTTATGTATCATATCCAGCCAAGCCCAGTAATGGCTGACTTTTTTTTAAAATGTCCTAGACTCCCATTTGGGTCCACCAGCATCTCTTATTTTAGCAGGAGCTGAGTCAGACATAATATAGAGGTTAGGTTTCTAATACCTAATACATTCTGAGCCAGAAAAAAAAAAAAATCTTTGCACCCTTTGGATGTCAAGATACCTGTATTTTGAAATTAAGATCTACTTGCATTTGACTGTCTTTTATTGCTCTGGTCTCAGAAATCTTAGACTTGTCAGAGATGTAGATGCTTTCTGAATATAGAAGCATGGTGTTGTTTGCATTAGTATTTGGGAGGTATCGTAACAAGATCTTTCTTATTGTGGATCCTACTATGATTATCTCTGTGGGGGATGGTTTGAAAACTTCAGCTCACATACAGAGCGAGTTCTTGCTTGCATAGAATTTAACATTTTAGCACTCTCTGGATGACACTGACTTCTAGGTCATTCTCAGGCATAATCTCAGAGATACTTTTTGACCTTTGAGAGGCTTTTGGGGTTTGGGTACTTTCTTAACAGCTGAATTAGCCTGATTAGTTCTGCCATTGATTCTCTTCCATGCCTTGTCTCGCTGGTTACATTGGTGTACCCTTCCACTGGGAAAGTCCAATATTGTTTTACTGGGGGGAAGAGCCCTATCTGTTTTCCCAGGCTTGAGTGGAAGGCTACGTAAACTGAGGAAAGGAGGGCCAAGCTTGTTTCTTTGAGCTGAGATGCCTTTTTTTAATGTTGGTATGAGGCAAAGTCAGACTGTTCTTTGTATATGATTTTAGGCAACATTTGCATACACACATGAAACTTTTAGGTAGGCTGATTTTATAAATCTTAGTAAATTTTGAAAATCCCTTTACACTTAAAGAAGGTTGTCATAAGTATTGTCAAAGTGATAAAAATCACACCACTTTAGGCAGTTTGAGTCGCTAGTGACTGCAGTGTTATGCTTGGTGTTTAGAAAAGCTCTCAGCTGTCAGTCATATCAGCAGTACACATAGGGGTAGGAGTGCTGGTTTGGACAGGCTGAAGGTAATTAAAACATCCCCTCTGTAAGGACTCACAGGATGAACTTTAAAATTAGCTTGCACTTGGGGGAGTAAGCAGCATTGTATTTCTTCCTCATATTTAAGTGTTACGCTAGCCAGAATGGGTGTCAGAAGTGTTTTGTCTGTCAGCTGCTTGGAAGGTCCTCTGTGACGTAGGCGGGGCTTTAGGATGCAGGCCCTGTGGTACCTGGGGTAAGCCATGAAATATTACATGAATCTTGTAAGTGTAGAGGCCAGGTTATCGGTGCACATCAGCTGGAAAATAAACACACAGCCTCCAGCCACCTTTGTCACAAGACTCCTCGGCACCAGGCAGACACATGGTGGGCTTGTCTTCTGTCAGGCTCAGCAGGAATTCCGTTCTGTTCTTTAAAAGAAGCTATATTTGGTTCTGCAGATGGACAGGTACATACCATTAGTTAGCAGAGACCTGCAGAAAGCTTAGATGGAGCACAGGATGTGGTCGGTCAATACATGGGCTTCAGGGACCAAACCAGTTGAATAAATTTCCCTCTTTAGCTGCCCAGATTTACCAACATATTGCACAACTCTCCCACTCATCGCAGCACAGATGTTTGTAGAGTCAAGCTACGAACAGAGACCACCAGTCTTTCTTTAAATCATTAATTTTTGCAGGGATCAGGGAGTAATTTTTTGCAATGGCCTGGGGAGTAATGAGAATACCTTACCTGATACTGCTTCTGAAATCACTATTTCATTGGACCTCCAGCCTCAGGGCATGATTTGCAATATAATCAGTACTGCATTTATGTTTACCATTTTGTGCAGGAAGCACCATTGCTGATACAACCAGCTCGACTTCTTCAAAGATGTATTTTAATGCTGAATTTGGAGTTGGGCCCCTGAAGGTAGAGCAAGAGGAAAGTTTTCTGAGTGTCATACTCGACCCATGAGAAAGGTTAACAGAAGTGTAACTCAGAAGCCAATATGATCTTTGTATAATGTCACCTGAAACTTTGTGAGATGTTCTCCCTTCACACCATGGAAGGAGCCAACAGTCAGCAGTGCTGTACTCATAAGACCTCAGGCTGAGTGAAGTGTCAGGAAGATGCTGCAGTGTCAGGAAGGGGATGCCTTGTCAGGGCTACATGGCAGCATAAAATCTGAAGTAGCCCCTCCTATGTAAGGACACAGGAGTTAAATCACTTAGTGTCTCTGGTTCAAAGAAGGTTGTCTTTTTTCCCCTTGCTTCCAAAAAATATAAAACCAGATGCCACTCAAATGAAGATACCACTAACCTAATTTTTCTCTTTGATAACATGACTGCTGTAAAGACAGACTTTGTTATTCTTGTTGAAAACTATCAATAAAAAGTTTATTTCTCTGTCTCTACCTTCCCCTTGCTTCTCACCCATAAGGTCTTTACTTTCCAGTTAAAAAAACTAAGGACTATTTCCAGTACAGGCTGAAATCAGTCAGGATCTGGTTTGTTTTATGTAGTAACTTCTGTGTCTCAGGTTTAGTGGTTTTCCTGTCTGCACTCCTTGCTGCCTGGGGAGGTTATGGATAGGAAGTGACAGCAATGTTTCATCTCACTGTGTCCAGACACTTGCACCCCCTTCACTGCCAGCCCCCGCATGTCTCTGTCATACTTTTTGTCTTTGTGTGCAGCTTTTTGCAGTGTTTCAATACTCAGGTAAGTGGACTATTATTTTTTTCTTTTATAGGCTTATATCCATGGTTCAGTACTATGGAAGAGTGCAAGGCTCACTCTGTCTGTCATTTACTTTCTTAGGATGCTTTCTAGAGAGAGACAAGCTCCCTTTTTGCACACTTAGCTTTCTGAATTTGTGACACAAGCATTTAACCTTTCCATAGACTAGCCAACTTGTGATTCAGGTGGTCACATATGCTTTAAAGTAATTTCCCCAACTCCATTCTCACATCTTGTTATCTTATCCATATATACTGCTCTCTTTTTATGCAATGGATTAACCACTCTGCTCTGTGGCTGTTCCTCTTTGGGAACCTGATGCTGAAAGCCATTTCCTCAACCTGGTAGGTTTTATTCCTTGCTGGTTTACTTCTTTCTTCATACACAACTCTGCCTAATTCTCAGGCTTATCCAATGAACATGAATTTAGTCTCCTTCTGGTTAATCATCTTCTAACCTACCAAAGGGTGTTTCATGGGTTTCCGTATTTTTATGGATGGTTTTTAGACCAGAAAAACACAGTGTAGCTTGGAGTCATCGTCATCAAACTGGAAAAACAGTCAAGACCTGCTCAGCCCATCTCCCCAGGGCCAATGAAGGATGTGTGCATTGCATGTCTAGTGTTTTGTCTAGTTTTAAATACACAGTCAAACTTCAGTTCCTTCCCTAAGGAGACTACTTTCCAGGTTTATCATATTTGCTCCTTGGAATTTCAGCTTTACATTACTGGTGTTGATTTCATCCATATACCTTTATATTATTAGCTAACCTCTTTTCTTCCTTTTTTTTTTTTTGTTGTCATTTGCACCTTTCAATTACATGCAGCTTGTTTTCATGCCTTTGCCCTCATCTGATAGTCACTGGCATGTAACTAGGCTATTGCAGATGTAGCTCTTAATTTCTTTCGCTAATAGCTCAGTCTTTCCACCACGCTGGTTGCTTATGAGGCTCTTCTCTGAACTGTCTCCAATCACTCTGATGAGGAGGTGCCCAGAAACAAATGTCACGTTCCAGGTGATTTCACCTCAGAGCAGAGACAGAGAGACTATTGCTGTATCTTGCTGTTATGTGATGTGATTACTTACCTTTTAATGGTGATGATTTGTCTTGGCTTTTCTCTCTGTGTTCAGTCTAGACTGTGGCCATTGTCTGTGGTTCTTTAAAAGATTCTCTTTAGAAGCCTCCAGGCCTGTTCCATTGATCTGAATTGTTCATTTGCCTTTCAGGCTCCTTCAGCCGCTTTCTTTCCTCTTTTTCCTCAAGTGTAGCTGTCACAAAACTCAGTATAATCCTCTCAGGGTTGGTGTGTTTCGAATACCTCAGTTAACAGTTCAGCTCTACCCGCTTTTGCAGCCAATCCTGTGGGCCAGGATTTTTGAGGCTACTTGCTCCAATGTGTAGGAAACACTGGCACTCACCTTTAGCTAGCTAAGTCTAGCCAAGGCTTCTTTGAAAATGTTCAGGTCAGTAATGACTCTTCATGAAACTGGGTTTTGAACTAACACGCACACTCAGTCTGGGCACTTCCCAGTCTTTGGGTGACTTGAGCCCAAATATTTCACCTTTTGATGTTTATCTATACAACTCTTTAGAAAGAACCAAACAGAAATGCCGTGTTGAGATACTCTGGAATTTCTGAAGGTGTTTGTATTCCAGTACAAATTTTGCTTTGGCACTTACTGTCAAAAGAACGAACGTCAGGTTAAAGTAAACAAATAATCTGAGCAGCTTCTTAAAATGCATGAAATGTAAAAGGCAAGGCTTCATTTCTCTCCAGTGCTCTGCACCAGGTAGACCTACTTTGTCCACCTGTCAGTTGCATATTTTTATCCCTGTTATGCTTACAAACATGGGGGTGTTTTTTTGTTATCGTGTTCCTCATTCCTTAAATATTTACTCTTGACATGCATATATGCAGATATGAAAAATAAGCTTTTGCATTTCCGTATGCCCAGAGTGCTTTGGGTTCGTGTTTAGCTCTGGAACCCCCTGGGTGGTAGCAGCGCTACTTGTGACCTTTGTGCTCACTGCAATGTCATGACCTCTGTGCTAATTGTAGCTTGGTATTGAAAAGACAGAATTTATGTCCTTGCTAGTGAAGCCTGTTCAGGATAAGATAAGAAAAAGATGCATAGCTCTCCACTGCCTGCTAACTTTGATAGTGCACGATAAGAAAAATACGCAGAATACAGTGGAAGGCACCATAAGCTGTAAACAAGCTGCTATAAATATATTTGTGTTGAAATGCATATTGAATTCTCTCTGTCCTATAGTACATGGTTGTGCTAGTCCTTTTAGGCTGGTAACACATCCCTGCTTAGGGGTTTTGGTAGATACATTCCTAATCAGTAAACTGATTTGGGCAGTTCTGTCCCTTGAGTTCTTTCTTAACTCTTACTAGAGAAAAAAGTTGCAACAGACATTGATGAACATATTTGATTCTGCAGGTCTGACCCATGACATCTTGGCATTTTCTGTTTGTCATTTACGTCTAAGAAAAAGTATTTGTAACAGTTGTATCAAAGTTGTATCAAATCAGAATAATAGTTTTGTTTTTATAATTCTCTTCATTTTAGTGTTCTTATTTTGTATCTCTCTTTCTTTCTTTCTAATATCTAGTTTACTCTCTCAAGGCCTATTCCACCATATCTACTATTACAAAACTCAAGGTTTTTAGAAAGCCAGGCGTATTTTAAACACAAGCAAAACAGGTACGTGCCTAAGGTTGTGGATTGGTGGAACAGGTAGTCCAAATGGTTGGTCCCCAAAGTCTTAGAGTGATGTGGTTTCTTGCCTGAACTGCTGTGTCAAGAGTCTGTGAAAATAGACAGTTCTCCAAGTAGTCGTAACTTCTCCTCATCTCGCTTTCCATCGGGCCAGCAGTGTGGTGTTATCTCACAGGGAATGGGCACATGTACACAGCGTTGCAAGGCTGCAGCCAGCCAGGGCTCCCTCTTGCCATTTACATGATTATGTTTGCAGGGGAAACTTCTGTGCCCATTTGGCTGGGAAGCTTTATACTTCCTTTGGAAATAAAATACAAAAAAGGACATTATTTGTTCTCTTCCTCTGATTTGAGGAGGTGGTTGAGTTGTGGAATTTACTTTTCAAATGGTTCCCAAATCTACACATTCCTTTTTGTCTTTCTTGCCTTTTAATAGTTTCTGCATAAAAAACTTAAAAGTGTTTGCTCAACACCCGTGAATTAAGATGCCTGTGAAGTTGATCTATTATTATCTTGATTGGTCTTACAGAGAAGCTGAAGCACAGAGCACTGAAATATCTTTCTCAAGGCCAAGCATAGATTCCCCAGAAGAGGTGTAAGTAGGACCCAGATTTCCTGATTGCTAATGCTGTTCTTTAAAATAAATAGAATTCCCTTTTGACTTGTGAGGATGTTCTTTGATGATGGTGACAGCCATGTTCATATTTGTAAAATTTTTCTTTTCCTTTTTGATCTCACATTCTTTAAACATTATTATTATTATTATTATTATTGTTATTATTATTATTGCTGCCAGCTCTAAACAATTTTTATTTTCATTTTGGCAGTCACGCGTTTTCCATCAAATTGGTGGAACCATCACTTAGTAAACTTCTTCACAGTATTAAAACTGAGATTGAGTTGAGGCTGCTTTGGCTCTTCTTTTTTAACTTTATTTTTTTCTCTTTTAATAAAGGAAAATCAAACTGATATGTTCCACATTTACACCTGTACCTTCTTTTACTTGGTATATTATGATTGATGGCTCTGTTTCTTACTACTCCTTTTCTATTATCACGCGTATCCATTTGCAGTGAAATACTCATCTGTCTTCACTGTTGTATTTTCACACTGCAGTCATAAACCTCATTGCCTCTCAGGCACCAGTTGCAAACCCTTTTCTTTTCTGTCCTTTCCTGGAGATTTGTGTGGCAGCTCAGTCCTGCTGCAGACTGAAACCTTTGCCTCTTTTTTCCTTACTCATGCCATGAAGTCATAGCTGTCTCTGATATCACAGTGGGCTGCCCTGGGAAGTCTTGTGATATCTGAAGGAGAGGATTATAGCTAGGTTAACAAAGCAGTGGGAGGACTGGAATGATAAAGGTGTTTATCATACCATAAAGCATCTTGGTAATTAGAAATTTAAGCACAGACATTTCCTGTTTTTTGAGGGAGAGCTGGAATTTTATCTGCTTTTCTCTCATGCTTCATCAAGGAAGTTCACATTTATAAAGCAAGGGGAATTGAAGCTGCACTTTGTTTTTCTCACTGTAAGAGAGAAGGAAAAAATGTGCAGGCAGGGTAGGTCTATAACATTGATTTGTAACCAACAAAGGAAATGTCTACTTATGAGACACAAATCAATGTAACCAGACTGTGAAAGTGCAAACAGAGATGTGAGAAAATTATTTGATCGTTAGTCTTCCTTTTGAAAAGACAGAGGGCCAAATTCTGCTCTCATTTATGAGGATGTGAGTTCCATGAAAACCAGAAGAGATATGCCAATGTAATTATGAACAAAATTTTGTATGGTGTCCTTCTGATGGATGGAGGTGTAAGGTATTAGAGTCAGGAAGGGGGCTAGGCAGGAAAGGAAGGATGCTATAGCAAAGATGATATGAACCAGGTTTTGCTGTTAATGAATTGTAGGTGCAGAAAACGTATCGATGTTCCCTCTCATGCAGAGGTGACCTATATGAACTGTGCACCTTCTTAATTCAGCTGAAATCTTAAAACAGTTTTCATTAACCTGAGAATTTGTTGCCACAGGCTGATATATTTTCTTGGAGACAGACTTGTCTCCTGAGAATTATCTAATCTTGCAGATTCTAGACTACAGGGTTCATTATCTAGGAAAACCCTGTATTAACAATTAAACCACTGTATTTTGAAGGTAGGAAGAAAATGTGGTGGTCTAAGTCCTTTTGGCCCATGGAAAGCAATAGATACTGATATGGAAGTGAAGCCCTTTATTCTTCCATGGCTAGTCTTTACAAAGACCATGTGCTTCTCAGGTGGGGGATTTTGTCTCCCCTGGAGCTGTTTGCACCTCCATATTTACCTTGTAGATTGATAGAATTGGTTGTTTCCATGCAAAATCAGTTTCTGAAGCTGTAGTATGACTGCATAGTGGATCTGGGTCATAAAACTGTATCAAAACCACTGTAGCTGTGTAGCACAAAATGTTGATCTAGGGTAAATTCACACAGTGATTTGAATGTTTTCAGAACAAATGGATTATCTTTATGTGGCGGGCTAGATGTCAGATCAGGTATCACCTGTCTGCACCACTGTGACTTCAGGCTAGATTGGGTATCGTCTGTTCTCCTGCAGCAACACAAACTCTTGCTAATTTAACAGTAATGTGATCGTGTGCCCGTGCCCAAACCAGGTCAGATCTACACTGACGACTGAGCTGAGTCTGTTCATTAGTGGGCAAACTCATCTCGACTTCAGTTCCAAAAATACCCCCAAGTGAAGGCAAACCACCTTCTTTAGCTGCACACCCTGCTTCAGCTGAGGCTTCAGCCTGTCTTCAGCAGTTCCCTGCATTTGCACAGGTACTGGGATCTCCCCATATGTCTCCATCCAATTCCATTTGTGCAGTCACTGGAAATAGAAAGGCCAACACATACATACATACACAGTGTTAAAGGCTTGGGACTCATTTGGAGAGGTAGATATTTTTATTCTGGTTAAACTGCTCTTAATTCCTGGGGATATTGTTTTATTTATGCCACAATACAAGATTAAATCAGGCCATGGCTTCCCAACAGACAAACGAAGCGAGTCTAAACAAATTATATTTTTGAAAGCTTTTGGGATAAGAACAATTTTGAATCTAAAATGCATTAAAGTGACATTAAATAACAACAAAAAGCTTACATTCATTCCAAGTTAAACTCCTCTTTACAGAAGGAGGCGCAACGAGTTCCATCATTTTACTTTGTAAACCAAAAAATGTCTGCTGTTTGATTTTTCTGAGCTACTCTTGGCGTTTTGAGATGGAGGCAAAACTCTCCCTGGTTCTTGCCCCTGACTCTCACATGTAGTGAATATTTCCTCTTGAGTGCTCTTTGTGTCGTGATATCTTAAAATAAGTGTCTTTCTGTCAGGCATTGCTCTTATATAATACATGTTGTCATCTGGAGTGAGGCACAGTTGTGCATATTTAGCTGGTTTGCTTTGTAATGCATCATTACAAGTGACCGAAAACATGGTACAGGAAGTTGTTTGTGTGCTTTTTTTTCATTGCTTATGCAACTCCCAAGCAGAAAATGTTCTTGAGAGCAGATGGTACAGAAAAGTCAATTGCAAGTTCCATTTTCCAGATGCATAGATGTTTCATGTCTTCTTGAAGCCAGTTCAGATGGCTTTGGAAACTTGAGTCTAACTTTTGTTTAACCCTTTACTGAGTCCCCAGTTAAAGTGTTTCCTACAGGAGTTTCAGTTCTAATAAAAACAGCCTGAATGCACAAGATCCATTGTGTTCTTAGATGCTTAGCTGGAATCTGGGGCATAGTGTTATAATCAGCAATTAAAATATTGCTACTGCTCTTCCAGCAAGAATGCTGCAAGTTCAGCAACTGATGCATGTTCTATGGTTTCCATTCGTTTCTCTCTTTCAACTTTCCTAAGAATACATTGTAACACAGAGGGGCCAATATCTGAATTTCTCAGTGCTTGACAAAGGGATTACTAGATAGTGAAGGCAAATTAATTTGACTTCCTACAGAGAAGGTAAGAACTTCTTACCCTAGGGCAGTAACACAGTCAGCTCATGACTGCATGATACTGATAAACTACAGTTTACAGCTCAGTAGGTTTCTTGTTTGATTTGGTTTTTTCACTTGCTTGGGTCTTCGGACTTTTCACAGTAGGCTTATTGCTGCTGAACTGTAGGCTTTTATTTGATAACAAATAAAAGTATTGGTCCATTTTTTTCCCTGTTGCACCCACAGAAATCTGTAGGAGATCATATGAGTATTGTAGACTAACTTAGTGGGAGGGCATCCATGAAAGTTGGCCTGCAGTTGTTGGCCAGACCAGTCACTTTGTGAGTTGAAACAGAGTCTAGGTTTAGTTCAGGTCTGACTTTACTGCAAGGGGATTTGTAGATCCAGGGACTCATAAGAAGTAAGATACTTGATCCCATAATAACAATACCAAGTTGTCGGTTGTTGTCCATAGATCCCAAGAAACCAGAAAGTAGGATTTCTTCAAAGATACTGCTTCACATGCAGTATGGCATGCCTTGGCCAGAGGTAGGCATAGAACCAGAGTTTGACATCTGATCCACTAAGTTTTGTTGTTTTCAAGTACTCCCAACAAACTTTCAAGAAAGATTATCTGAGCTAAGAAAGATAATAGATTCAGAAATAAAAGCTGAAGGAGAACATTTTTTATTATGTCATTACCTACATTTTTAGCTGTTTCTCACACGTGTTTTGTTCGCCCAATGTGAAGAGATGAACCTAAACTGAACTCTCAAAGCTGAACAAATTCAGAAGTGAAACTGACTTTGCAAATCCCTGGCTTCAAGACATCTCTTAAAATGAGAGAATACAGAGGTTTGGGATGATTGAAATCTGGTTCTTATGATGGTAATAGCATATAATTCAAGTTTAGATGCCCAGAAATGGTGATTGATGGTAAGAGAGGTCAGAAGGAACTGGTTTCTTTGGAAAACCTTGTGAAATAGTCTAGAACCACTATATTTGCAAACAGGCTCCCAAAGGAAGTGGTCCTGACATCAATCCCATCAGAGTTCAGGAAGTGTCTGGACGGTGCTCAGTTATATGATTTAGTTGTAGGTAGTCATGCAAGGATGACTTCCTACTGAATGAAAGTTCAGAATTTTGTGACACCAGAGTAATCTTCAGAAACTCCTTCCTTCTGTAGACCACTCATGAATTACAAAAAGAATATTTTCAATTTATAGAGAAGTTTCATCTGAAGACCTCATTATTGATTTGCAGCATTATCTATTAACCTTGCAGTAATGAGGGAGTTGCATATTGTCATTTATTTTTCCAAGGGGGAAACGGAGAGGTGTAAAAATTAGGGTTTGTCAGAACTATGAGAAGTATCTTATTAAAATGTGGGCCTTCCTTTAGAGACAGAAGGAGAGTTAACACCTAGAAAGATTCGAGCTTTCAGGACAGTATCCAACCATAGCCTTCATCATTCAACGTTCTCTCAAAACCAAACAGTGCAGTTGGGGTTTTTTTTCACTCCTTCTCAATGCTTGGGCTGAGAAGCAAATTGCACATACCAGACTGGCTTCTCAAGGCAATAAGTGAAAATGGCATTTTAAAATAATAGTTGCCATGTCCTGCAGCTCAGAACTGTCATATTGCATGTGAAAAGCTCACTCCTTCCCAGAAATGAGGTGTAGAAAGTAATATGAATATGTGTGTGTGCGCGCATGTGGATGTGTCTGGGTCTGGGATATAGACAGAATCCCTACCTGGGAATGGCTTGCTATTATTAGACATTCAGTTACCAGGGGTTATGTGAGACAATTGGAGCTCTGTTTTTTAACAGAGACATGATTCATGCTACTTGTAGTAACAGTAACCACCTCCAAACCAGACAGAAAGCAGACACAGACAAAAGGCTGAAGAAATCAATGCCGGCTGAACGCAGCCATCCTCCTGATACCTTCTGCTTGCAAACAGACTTCAGGTTATCAGCAGTGGAGGTTGATGCTAATTCCAAAGACTTCTGGAGTTACTGAGCTGGTACATCTGTACTGGTGGTGTTTGCAGGGCGTGGTTGAGGCTGCGGGAGCTGTGAGGGGTGACAGCACTGGGCATACTTTGCCGTGTTCCCGGCAACGTCTCTGGTGTTCTGCAGGAGGCAGAGGGAGCTGTGAGCACTCCTACTCTATTTTCTCAGTTACTCCTGCTGGGAAAGACTGGAACCAAAACAACTTTTGGCTCCTCTGCAGTTAACACTTCTACAGACATTTTTATAGTAATGTGGAGGGAGAGTCGAGACCTGGAGTAGCTTTGAACTTCTGCCAGCGCTCTTCATTAGAGCAAATTGTGAAATCTGATTGAACTAGAATAGCTCTAAGCTCCCCTACAGCTAAGATTCCTGATCCATCTCCTATGGTACTTCTTGCTGGTCATGGCACAAATCAGAATATCTGCAAGCACCCTGATAATTTTGTTCATCTGGGCCATTTTCTTATAAGATTTTCTGTCACAAAATAGCAGGAGTAAGGTAGCTGCCAGATTGTCTACAGTCAAAAACTCAATCACCTCCTCACAGAATTTCTTTCCTGATAAGAAAAATGTTGAGTTCAGACACTGGTGGGGTGCTCATTTACAGTGTCACTCCCCAAAAATAAAAGGTGGGGAAGTTGCTATCAGGTCCCCTCAAGTCACTGCCATTCCCTACCATGCCTTATCTTGGAATATTGTGGATCTCCTGTAAAATTTCATTTCAGCACCATCTAAACCATTCTGCATAGTAACTTCTGCTGTCAAGGAAGAAGATGCTGAAGATTTGCAAATGGTCTTTTTAGCACTCAGGAGACAGCCCTCCTACGTTAGCAGAACTTAACCAACAACAGAGCCAACTGCCTTCAGTTTCATTCAAAAAAGTTTTGAAATGACCAGAGAAGAGGCCTCTAAGAGCCACAGAAGAGAGCTGAATACTGAATTACAATAAATCCCAAGAGTATCATTTGCTAATACTGAAGTAAGAATACAACAATTATTGCTATGTTATTTTCCTTAATGCATCATGCTGCATATACTGCACAGAAATCACTTCAGCTACTATTAATGTTAGTAATCATTCTCCATCAGCCACACCACATACAGTTTTAAGAGAACAGTGAAAAATAACTCAGAGTGCCTTAAAAATGGCATTGTAGTCATATCCTGACTCTGTGTTTTCCTGGCACAGGGTGTTTAAAACCCAGATCTGAATAACACAGCTGGCACTGACATCTCTACATTTCAGGCACACTTAAGAAAAATCCTGGTTTGATGCAGATGATGCATAACTTTAAAAAGCAAATAATTATCACAAATATACATCACACCTCAGGACACACTGCTGTCAGTGACTTGACATTTCAAATGATGAGTTTCACAAATGTGCATAACCATCAGATTTGATTGAACAATGTTTTAGAATAATTCACATGCTCATCTAGAACTTTTTTCATTGTGTTTTGGCACTGAAGCATGAAACAGGAAATCTACAGTGGTTTTCTCTTTGCTTGTGAGGAAGCAAGCGCTTTGATCAGTTCTACGTACTCCAAGGCTGTAGTCAGTTATTCCTCAATGGATAATGAAACTAAAGCCCAGAGCGACTTGGTTTCTCTGTGGATCCCGTGTGATATTTTATATATAGTTTTTGACATAAATCAAATAAGCTTTCATTTGTACAGTCTGAGGCCAGAGGCAGCAAACACACAGGAAGCATGGTATGGGAAAACACGTTCGTGGCGCTTTTTACCTAGTCTTTTCACTGTGTTGGTTACCGACTCTTTAATGAATGACTGGCAAGGGAAATCTTCAGACACTCATCCAAAACAACAAAAAAAATTAAAAATAATTTTAATTTTTTCATAATTGACAGTAACACAGTTGTTTAGCTCAGCATTCGGGCAGCAGTGGTAAAAATGTTAAAACTTAAGGAAAAGATTCCTTGTCTCGAACTTTGCCCCTCAGAATCCATATAAATGTGATTTTTAATATAAATCTTCCTCTAGTAAATGCAGATAAAAATCATGCAAGCATTTTCATCTCCTTATAAAACAAGTCACATAATGAAAGCTCAGGGAGAGGGAGGAATTCTATCAAGAAGATACTAAGGATTTTTTGGGGGGAAGGAGGGTGTTCAATTTTTCTGTTTATCTGTTCGATAACCTGGCTCTTGGTGCTTGAGAAAACCAGATGTATCAGTGAAACTTTTATTTCTTAGTTTGCCTTGAAAGGGATAGTTCTGTGACAAATGGATCAAATCTATTGAAATTTACAGCTGAAATTTATTCCACTGTCCTACATGGAATTCTACCTTTAATTAATGTAAACAGTATCTCATAGTTTCTGCAAGCAACAAGCCATGAAAAAACAGTATTTAATTACTTTTGTCACTTACCATTTTGTATCAAGTTCCATACTCATGAAAGGGTACTGCTGACTTGTGATTGAGATCATCTTTCAGTATAAGAACCACAAGCTTGGTGGCCAGACATTGATGCCTCAAGTGCTGTACCATTGAGACCAGGAGGGAGCGGCTATGGCAGAACCAGTGTCAGTAGTGTAAATCTTGATTAAATTGTTATGTGCTGAGATTATACAGTCCCTGCACCTTGATGAAAATAAACTGTCCGTTTGAAAACCTGGTTACTGAAACAGGGAGATCTATTCTTTGAGGACATTCAGTACTTTCTGCAATTCACCAGCATCTATGGGACTAAAGGTTTCAGGGTTAATGCCAAAGTATTTGCAAGGACAGCATTTAAAGCACCATGTAGGAGAGAAGGAAGAAACTCAGCTCGTTTTCTTCGTATGCTTTCATTGTTTTTGTTCTTCCTGAAAAATAATGTCCTTTCAGATTTCGTTTGACATCTCCATGATGTTGAACAGATTCGGAGAAATCACCAATATTTTGACAGGGTTCCTTGGCAATGAAATGTTCATGAAGCTCATCTGTCATGAGCTAATCTGGCTCATCTAGCCAAAGCAGTAGCTTAGGCGGATATATTACTGTAACAATTTAATTTCTACACATTTTCTTCGTCTCTGGTGATTGCAGTGATGGCAACTCATATTTCAGTTTCAGAAACATAGGTATTAATTGCAGCACAACTATACCTTTAGTTTTGTGAGAATCTTGCTTAAGGTAGCAAGTCAGTGTCATGTTGTCCAAGTGCTGCTGTCTTTTTAACAAGATGATACTCTGATTGCACTGGCCATCTTTAGTGTTCATGGCTTCAAAACCTTAACTTCTTACTTGTTCCCCTCCCACAAAACTTTTGAGTTTCAGGCCATAGTGCTGATGCCTTGTAACCTACAGCATCAGCACATAAATGCCTGAGGCTGTTTATACCCTCAAACTGCTTCTATTAATACTAAGTATCTGTAGAAAAGTGGCACTCAAGATTCAACAACGCTCGCAGTATACAAGCACTACCCACAAATCAGTCTGTTCCCGGGAAAGGTTATGTAGGTGCAGTTCCACTGAGCACAGATGATTTACTCCATGTTTGACACCAACATCAATAAAATTAGGACTTTATCTGTTTGCCTCAGTCACACCCCACTTTAATTAACTGCTTTGAAAATTATGTGGTTTCACTCAGCATTCAGGTACAACTGTGAAGGCTCCACAGTAGGAATATACAGAATTCTGTGTTTTATACCCAGCAGTGTTTCACCAGAATAAGATAATTTTAAAATAATGATCATGTATATAACTCCACATACATACATATATAAATATATGGTTACTTATATGTATATATCTGTGTATGTGTACAACACTGTTTCTTGTGTTACCACTTGTGAAAAGTGGTCTGACACACTGCCATGGTTCAGTCTGGCATCACAGATTTTTGTATTCATTTAAACCATTAGCTGAATGTTACATTAGGGCTTTTGGTGACCTGCTCCTGCTCTGATTAGGCCTACCAGCTACTGACATTTTGTTTCCTCTTCCAAGTAGCAGTTATCTTCATTTCAAATCAGGTGTGCAAAGTCCAAACAGTTGCTTCACATTGCTAAGCATGGCTTTATCCTGCTCTGCCCGCCGCGAGGAGCAGCCAAGAGAGCGGCACACGTTCCGCTTGGGCACCTGCCACACCTGCAGGTGTGGAGTTTATACACCCAACACACTGAGCATGATGAGACCTTCATTAGTGGGAAATGGGCAGCACTCAGAGTTAGACCTTAAATGAGACAGAATGTTCTGGGCTGAGGCTTTGTTCCACTGCCCCAGGTAGGAGGGGCCATTTGGCATGGGAAGTGGAAAGGAAAGTCAGAAGGAGAAGAGTTATCCTTTTTGACCTGAACTCTCAGGCATGGTTAGCTGGTGCATTGAGAGTACTGCTTGCAAATAGAAAGAAATATCAGAAGAATCAACAAACAAAAGTGAGACCTCGAATTTGGCCTATTCCAAGTGCCAAAATCAAACTTAAGAATTGAAGCTTAAGAGCAGTGAAATTCTATAGTATCAGATAAAAGGCACTGAAAGAAGGGAAAAAGAAACAGATGCAGACAAGTAATAGAGGGCCTTTGAGACAAAAAGGGGGAACATAATGTAGACTTTCCTTCAGACTACATTGCAATTCTGGATTTCACTAAGTACCTCTGGGACTTCAGGGAGAGATTTTTTTCTTTAGTGCTATTGCAAACATGTCCTTGTGGGAAGTTGGCCTTTACCAGGATAGAGCAGTCCAGCCTCTTTAAACAGTCTTTCTATAAATGTCTAATCCATTAACAAATTAATTTCTGATTTTTAGGCTGTACTGATAGTGGACATACAGTGTTCCCAGTAGAATACAGAAATGAGCAGTTTCCTCTCCTAAATGAAGCCTTGACTACTGTGAAAAAGTCATGCTTATGGCCTTCTAACATGTCCTATGTTGCCAAATATTTGTGGGTTTTATGGCAGAAGTCCTGGCCTCTGTTGGAATGGTGGTTTTTATATCTCAGTCTATCTTGATCTCTGTTTAAGACATTGGGGTGGGATATCTACCTGTAGGTAGCCGATGGCCTAACGTTGTTCATACAATGTAAATGCTGTAGTCAGTCCTAGTCAGAGGATCTGTTTTCTCCTTACAAAGAAACAGTAAAATATATCTGGAATAACCCACTTCATGCAGAAAGTTGATTCTTGAATCATATTTGTTGATGGCTGACACTGCTGTTCTCATCTCTTCCTTCTTGTTGTGGCTTTAAGAATTTAATCCAAAATGCTACTCCCAGAGAGAAAAAGTGACCAAAACAGAATTGAATTTAGCCTAGACAGCCCAGTCTGAAAGTACATTATGGCTGTGAAAGCATCAATTAAAACTGACCCCACCTGACTCAAGAGACCTGTACAATATGTGGATTTAGATCAGACATGCTAACTTCTGAGGCACTAGCAAGTTACTTTCCATTGCCTCATGATAGACAGCACTGTTCCAGCACAGCAAATAAGAATAATCAGAAATAAGCTCACAAGAAGCTCATCTTTTAATTTTTTTCATTACTAGGGATCAGAGGAAATGCAGAAGGAAGCATTCTGAAGATATAAGAGAAAAGACTATTGCAGGAATAAAATAAATAGCAATTAACTAAAATATTGAGTCTGCTTGATCAGGAATCACTAAAAAAAAGTAACAGAAGATTGTGGTATCAGATCTCAAGCAAAGAGGAGGAGCTATTTTGCTGATTGTCCCTTGCTGGTCAGACATAGGAGTGCCTCTAACAAGCAGGGAATACTGAATGTGTTTGATGGTGTCTCTGAGCAGACAGAAGTATGTCCAGGGGGAGGGATAGAAATACCCTGCAGGGAACTAATCTAGAAAAAGCCAATTTCAGGACCAAGCAGCAGCAGTAAGTTGATGTTTATAATATTTAAGTCGTCTGTAAAGGAAATATGATGGTGTGTTGTGTGAAGAGCAGAGTCAGGCCAATGCTTGCTTCTCTGTGTTTTAGGTAATATGACAGACCACATCAGATCAATGGTGCTGATTAATGAACAACTCTGGAAAGGTAGCTAACAAGAGATGAAAGGGTCAAGACATAAATTTTAGGAGGGAGAAGGAGGATCAGTGCCTCAGAATATAGAGTTATGGTCCAGAAGTCCATTAATCATCAGTATTATTATGTAAAGCACCACATTTTCTCCTGACTTTATGCCCACTGCAACTTCACTGAAGTCAGTATAAAACTGACCTAAAGTGTACATCTTAAATCACAATCTGTAGTACATCAGTACTCTCATAAAAGGGACCTTCCTTAATAAAAACACTGATACGATTAATGTTCCTCACACCCTCTAAATTACCAGATAAAACTTGGAAAGAGCAAGGTGGAATAAAAGTGAGCATATATAAAATGCCCAAGTTACTATCATTAGTGGGAATATTTAAGTAATAAAAGTCTGCATTTCTGGAATGCATTCATGCAGAAAATTTATCCTCCAAAATCTTAATTAAGCACACAGTACCCCATGGAACAGTAATAGAATGCTTTCTTTTTCTGGATAGAGAAGCCCAGGTAGACAGGGGAGAAGTTACTTAACCCAATGTCACTCATCCCATTCCTCTGTTGTCCTGCTTGTCTCTCTTTTTGCCCAATCTTCTTATGGTCAAAGATCCTTTTCCTCTAATTTTTCCAAAGCTAGATTAAGTCTTCTACGAAATTTTGGGGTACTTCATTCTCTGTTGCACTCCCAATGTCTTAAGAAGTACCATTGGCTTTGTTGATTTTATGTACTTAGAAAGTACCTAACAACTGCTGAGGATCTCAGTGCTTTATGCTCATCACACTGGAGGAAAGAGATATATCTTCCCAGGCCATAGCAAAAAATATGGAGAAAAATGAAGATATTTTAAGTATTGCCTTTCACAGAGATTTTTGTGCCCAGATTTTGTAGAAGACTTCCAACAGCCCATCTCTAACAACTTGTCTGCCTGACCCTTGATGTGAAGCCAGATTGAGTGCTAGGCAGTGCTACAAGAGAGAACCACTTGGATTGGGATCCCAGAGATTGGAAGAGCAATAATGACACAAAAAGAGAGGTGACAAAATATGCAGGATTAGTACATGCAGTTCTTAGGCTTCTCTTGTGTGAAATTAGGAGTGAAGTGAGCAGGAGTTCTGCCGAAGTAAAGACTAAAGACCCGATCCTGTGATTTTTCTGCTTCCAGTACAAGTTAAAAATGCACGTTATCTGAAGTACTAGGCAGTCTTTAAGGCACGTGGGATTTATGCCTTAAAAAGGTGAGCAATAGCCAGATAAAAGACAGACTGGTGTGTGCAAAGTGGGTATAAGAAGCAAGGTCAGCGTTAACAGAACAGGTGGGGTGTATATGGAGGTGGGAAGGAGAGCTTGAAAGTCAGCCATGCTGAGTGTTAGCAAGGACTTAAATCTACAGAATCCTTGGGCGTTACTGCACCTTTGAAATTCAATCCTTGGTTCTGGTCAAAGGTGTTGCTGTTGGATGTCGCTGTTTTCCCCACGGATGAGTAGAGAAACGACACGAAGTCCAGGCTCGGGGATAAATGGAAACACTTTAATGGTTTCTATCAGAAGGCTTTTATATGTTAGTTCGCAAAGTGTATTAAATGGCATAAGGTAATTGTTTTTTTTTGCCATCCACCCCTTGAGGGGATTGGTCAAGTTCTAAGACACCCATCTCTGAATGTTTTTCTAGTTAGAACCATAACAATTCTGGAAAACAACCTGCAGCTGCAAGAAGTTTACAAAACTGTAACATTGTTTTGAGTTACTTGCATGGGAAAGACAGAACTCTCAGAAAAATGCTGCAGAGAGCTGAAGAAATTCTCTGCTGAAGCTTTTTCAGCATCCATAGTTTTATGTAATTCTTTCGAGCTAACATGATGCATGTGGTTCCTCTCCTAAGCCTTGGTGAAACTCAGAGGTTCAGACTAAGTTGTAGATTTTGTGTGTGTGTGTTTGAAGTTACTTAATTTGCAATTCAAAACAGACTCCAAGAGGGGAGAACCTAAAAAAACTGGAATCAGAGAAGATGTTTGCTTGAGCCCCTGTAAAATGTAGCTGCCAGGTTTCATGTAGCCTGTTGAAATCAGAACTTAGTATATATCCCAGTCACTTAAGAAACACCATCATTACAAAATGTGTGAATTGAACATAAAACTGAATGTATATTTTGTGAAGTGCCTTATTATAGTGTCATCTAAAATCCTTCATTGTGTCCGTTGGTGCTCATTGCAGTGTTCCTGCTGCACAAACAGTGGGGTTTTTTGTTTTGCATTTTCAGACAAATTCCAACTTGCACGGTGACATTAGCTACCTGTGAAATAACAATTACATCTCTTATCATTTTGCATTCACTTTCTTGATTTCTTTGATAAAACAAATATTTGCTTTTCTGGTCTGCTCAGAGTAGGCAAAATCATTTTTTCATGGAAGTGGCACCAGTAGCTTCACTGTGGATGGCACTGAATATGTTCATGTACCGAGAGTTCTTTGCATAGGTGAAGTGAGCAGGATTTAATTCTGTCCCTGGATGTCAACTTCAGACATACTCCCTACATCCACAGTGAGCCACCCAAGGATTATCTGAAGCTAGCAAAGGAGCAGTTCTCTTAGTCTAAAGAGGGATTCAAGTCCCCCAAAAACTTAGATCTGGATGGTGAAATCGCTATCTAATAAATACTGGAGTTGAGGTTTTTCTGTGGATCCCTTTCCATCTTAGTCCATTGATTCCAACTGTCTCTTTAGCTCAGAAGATTTCAGAGATAAAACTGCTGCTGAGCTGAACCTTTCCTGCAAGGCTGACAATAAGTTGCTTCCCTGGTGTCACTGCAGTAGACCAGGTGGCTGATGGGAGAAAAGTGGGGTTTCTGCTTTGATATGAGCCATGCTTTTTGTGATATAAGGACAGCAAAAGACATGAAGAAGGATTTTTTTTCCTTCCTTTTCCTGCCTTTCAGTGCTGAGGAAGTGTTTGTTGCTGCTCGGAACAGGACTGGCCTTGTTCTGATGAGATGCACTTGAGTGCCAGGTTTGTGCTAGCTCTCCATCAGTGCTCCATGCTCGTGCCATTGGAGTGAGCAACTTCTCAGAAGGAATCCTACTGATAGCACTTTTGGTAGCTAATCCTCCCTCTCCTCCTTACTTCACCAGATCAGGTTGCATGGACAGACTGGGATAACTGGGGACTGACTCTGTGGTTGTTTGCAGCCAGGCCTGGAGGGACTGAAGTGGGAAGAATTCGGCACTACCAGGCTGCAGCCAGCTGTGCTCACAGCACAGAATGCCAGTTAGAGTTGTAGCAAGTTTTCTTGCTCTCAGTAAATAATTATTATTTCCCCCTGACCTTTCCTTTTGATTCTTCCTGGTACAGACACAGCCTCTCTCTGTTCCCTGCCCCAATGAACGTCTGCAGTAGGTCCAAGGCTTGGAGTAATTTACCTGAAGAGTGATACCATTTGGAAACCACTGTAAGTATATTTTATCTCTTATAAAAGACTTCTTGTTCAGCAAAAAAAGAGACATCTTAAAAAAACAAAAACAAACTGCAGCACCTGTGAGCCTTACTGATGAGGGTAAACTAAGTTTTGCTTTTGAAATTTGCAAGGAAATATGTGGGCAAAAAGTGTGTCAATAAAAAACTGTTAAATATTTAAGTCATAGCCTCACAGCATAGTTCAGCAGTGGCTGGTTTGATCTGCTTGTATCTTTTAGTTTGGCAGGTTCTCCCTACTTACTGCTCTAGTTCGTGCTGTTCTAGTTGGTTCATCCATGTTTGTCTCTGCAGTGTTTATCTTCTTTTTTATTCTTATTACTTTTTAATGAGACACCTTTCCTCTCATTGGTGTTTCAGTCAATACAGATGGAATCTACTGCAACTTCTTAAAGGTTTACACTGTTCTTTCCAGACCTTGAGTCATTTATGGCTTAAGGCCTTTATGATTTGGGAGATTTGGCTGGGTTACATAGGTAAAGTTGCCTGAGAGAATTTCGACTTTGCATTGTGGTTTTATTATGCTCTGAAATGACCATTTGTCTGATATTTTTACTTTTCCCCCTGTAAATATAATAGTTTTGAATTCTTTTGATCAATTCTCAGTAATTGCCAGTATTGTCACAGTGTTAGTGCAGCTGAGATGCTCTGATGTTACAAGTCAGGCAAGCTCTGTAGTCAGGACCCAACTCCCATGAGACTTGTGGTTTAGATTGAATAAATGGACAAATTTTGGGCCGTATAAACCGTACTTCAGGCCTGAAAAGGACCCAGCAAATTTCAATCTTACTTTAACTTAATCTCTGAGTTTAATTTAATTATGTTAATCAGTCTCCTGTAAGGGATTTTGGAGTTTATTTTACTTTTCTGTGTTGATTAAATTTTCTAGGCTTTTATTGCACTAGAACATTGGGTCTCTCTTGTCAGTTCTTCGTGCTTCCCATTCTTGCTTTGCAGTGTTCCGCTGGGATTTCTCTTTCATATTACATTTTATGGCGATGTTTTCAGGAGTTTGTGTTTTCCATTGTATGACACAAACTTGCAATCAGAGATTTTAAACAAACTGCCAGTCATGTAGCTGCAACAGCATGAAGATCAATGTGGCTGCAAAATCATCAGAGAAGCTGTGTGAATATTCAGGCAGTCAGCCTGTGCAGGACTTTTAACTACTGAAGCAACACTTCTGGCAGGAAAACTGTGATGGCTCAGGTGGTTTATAGGGAGCTTGTTTTGGGAAGCTTCACCCTCAGCTCTGTCATTCAGTGTGCCCTGAATTTTGAGGTGAGGTCTCTGGGCAGATTTCAGTGGTTTTTTGTTGTTCTTTCGGGCCTATTTTTTTATATTCAGTGATTGTACTCATCTCTCTCTCTCTTTACTTTGTCAGTTTCTAAATATGTATTGTCAATGTCATGTCTGGAAGAGACACAACACTGGCAGTGATAAGCACTGATATCAGGAGCTGTGTTAGTCGCACACAGGCAGAGGAAGAATGTGAAGCAGAACACTCAGGAAAAATATTGCTTAAAATCAGACGTGAACTATTTTCACACTCTTATTTTTAGGATCTGAAAAGCCGGAGGTTTTTTGGTTTTTTTCAATTATATACAGCCTCTGTGAATTACTAAGGTTACAAACGAACTGTGCACCAGTGAGTTAAGTGGAGAGCTTGGACACTACAGGCATCTCTGACCTGAGGGCACTTACTATAAGGTGATGCCATATCTGTGAAGAGGTGAAATAATGCCTGGAACATGGGTGGGCAGACTCAGCCAGCAGCAGCACTTACAGCAACATCGGCAACCCTATGGCATGTTCCCTCTGTGCTGTTTAATATGCGACGAACAAAGGTCTGGTTGGTGACCCAGCCCTCCCTGTATTCAGAGGCTGAAAACTGCCTCATTATTGTTCATTATGTAGTATTATTCTCATGCAGCCACATTATCATAGCTTCCCCTGAGAGCCAGGATGCTACTGTGGGCTCTGCACAGCGACACCGGTTCCTATACCTGAGCTAATTTGTTCATTGCTAACCTGATGTCTCTGCAGGACAGAGAGCTATTCCCCTTGTAAGGGAAGGTTCAAGCATTAGTTATAGCTGCTGTGTGAGAAGTACAACATACACTGTCTGTTTTTGACAGGGACCTGGTTTGCTGGCCCTGCTGTGAGAACGTGTTAACTCATCCAGGGGAAATTGATTCCAAACTCAAGTAATGGTTGCAAGGGAGATACATGCAAAGAAATCAACTGTGGAGAGCAAGTGGAGGGTTGAGGGAGAGAAAGTTGTAAGCAAGAGTGGCAGCAAGAAAGAGGAAGTGTGGCAGGGGTTTTAAAGGTATTCCTAAGCTCAGAGGTAGTAATTAGTTTCTAGATAGCTTTGAGGTTAGGACATCCAAAATACTACCCATTCTGCCTTCAAATTAAACAGAAATGAGCCAGTTCTAGTTTACAGCCAGTGCTCAGATCATTGCAGTCGCTGCATCATTGTGAGTTGCCCACCATTTGAGATCTTGTTGTATGATAGTGTAGTGCTAAGGTACATGGAAAGGAGCGAATGCCTCAGTGCAGTGAGGATGCTGACAGAAAACAGAAATAAAATTATGGCAGTGATTGTAGATTTTGCTTTACACGAACTGGTAAGCATTGATACACACAGTTCAGTTCAGGCATGACAGTGGAGGCAGTTAGCCTACTATTAGGTGCTGGAGAGCATACAATGAAGAAAGAAGGTAATATATTTTAAGTGGTGCAAATTAACATAATGAAAAATAACACAATAAATATAAGGGAATGCTGAAAGTGAATACCAACAAAAGGAAGGTACGTGGACATAGGATGGAAAATTTAAAGTGTTAGAGTAGGTAGGATGTATAGAAATAAACTGGATAAATTTCTTGTAAATCAGTAGCAAATATAAATTCTGCAGGGACCCTCTAGACTTTGAAAGGTCAGTATCTTTTCTGTTCCCAGCTCCTGGGATTCTGTACATCAAGTCCATGTACGGAAGTGCCATCTCCTTGCTGTAATCCCCTTCTGCCGTTCTTCACAAGGAGCAAGGATGATGATGGCCCTCTGATAATGTTAAGAATGAGTTCAGTATTGGAAAGGACTTGTAATGCACCACAGGTATGTGTGGAGAAGGAGATAACTGGAGATCAGAATGGAGCCCCTTGCTCCAAGAGCACATTCCCAAGTCTTTTGCATTTCCAACATGGCAACTATTGCCCTTACTAACAAGTAAATAGCAAACAGCTCTTTTCCAAGATTAATATGTAGAGAAGAGCATAGTCATAAGAACTAAAGTAGCAAGGTAGACTGACCCTTACTACTGAAATAATCACATAGGATTGCCGATCAATGAAATCCAGAGATAGGACATAAACAGGTGTAATTTGGGAAGGTTCCACAAACAATATTTATTACTTGTTTCATTCTTGCACCTACCCTTGTTCTTTCAGGGTTTCTGACATAGCTATAACAATTCACAGTTTTCCAAAGTTAGTGTGCCATTTTTACCTTCTGGAACATGGCAGTATATTAGAGAGCTTGTTGATGGAAGTGTTCATAGAAGTAATGTGCAATCAGAAAAAAAAAATTAGGTTGGAAGGGTCCTCTGGAGGACTCTAGTCCAATTCCCTGCTCAGAGCGGAGCTGACTTCCAAGCTGGATTAGGTTACTTAGGGCCTTGTTCAATTAAGTTTGGAAAATCTCCAAGGATGGAGATGCCACAACCTGATTGAGTACTTAACAACTCTCCCTGTGAAGACTATAGCAGTAAGATAGCAACAGAAGTAGACTGTGTAAGAGAATGTAAGAATATTTAATTAGAATATATAGGTGATGATCATGGCAATAGGAGCTTTCTGTATGGGTGATAAGGTAGAACAAAAGAATAGCAATATACTTACAGCAACAGCAGGATTGCTCTGGCTTTGCCTTTGCTGGTAACAGTAGTTGGACATTGCAGACTGGAGAACTTTGTTTGGGTTTCTTCATAGGTAGTTTTGATCACAGTGTCTCCAGGATTTTTCTTTTCTGAAAAGCTTTCTTTAGATCCTTAGCTGACTTTGCTGATTCCCTTAGCCTTCCTCCTGTGGAAGCCTGCATTCCTTTCATGGGGTAGTGACATGCAGAGCGTGTCTGAACAGTGAGAGAAATGAACTGCTGTGGAGAGGTGTCACCTCCAGTGACAGTCAGCACCACTGCTATATTCTTACCATCCCAGAGAGCAAAAGTCACCGAGCTGCAGGACTACAGCGTGGAAAGGTGATGACACAAGAGCATCTTGATAACACAGTGTCAGCCTTAGAAGCAAAGTAGAAAATATATGGGTTTGGATAGGAAGAAGTGGGGGATGCTTTGCACAGCCTCCTTGGTGTCACTACCTGTTGCTCTAGTATTTTTTAACCTGTCCCTCTAATGAGTTTTGAAGGCCTGGGAGGCACAGGCAGGATCAGCCACAGAATGAAACATCAGTCAGTGCTTGGTTTAACAACAGAGCTATGGCTGTGCTAGTGACTGACAAGTCTTGTTTACTCAGACTAAGCCCCCACTCTGCAAATAACAGCAGTCTCCTGCCCAGGGTAGGCAGCTTTGTGTGTGGATAGACCTGGGTCAGAGGCTGTATTCCAAGCATGTAACTTGGGCGAACTCTGAGCTGGAAACAGACCTTAAATACAGCAGTTCAGCTTCCAGGTACAAGGAACTTCATTACCCTCTGCATCCAGAGTCCAAGCCTACATACAGCCTCTGCTTCCTGGCCAAAAAGGTGTGCTATTTGGAAGCTGCTTGGGTAGCAATGCTGTAAAAATTCACTGGTTTGTGCACAGATTTCCTGCAGTCCCCAGCATGCTGGCTGCACATGAGAATGTCGTGGGATCTGGAAATGAAGTGTGTGAAGGTGTGCCAGAGTTTGTTTGGACTATGCCAAAAATCCATGTGGACTGTTACAAACAAAACATATGCAGTCCATGTACTTTAAAATATATGTGCCCACATACAAGCTCTGTGTCTCAGGCATTCTCATCTGCCTAGCAAGAGATGGATTCTGGTGATAGAACAGGGAACAAAAGGAAAGATGCCCAAGCTTGGAGTGACAAGATGCTCTGTTTACTCTTCATGAAAAAACACACTTTTAAATGCTTTCATTTTCCTTCCATTTACAATAGAATAGATCAGTTCAGCACTTTGCTGTACCTCTACAACTTTAACTAAGGTCCATTTAGTCATGTGCTATTGGTTTTGATCAGATTAGACTTCAGCCAGTGTATTTTGACCACATTGATTATAGACGTGTAGTTTACAGCAGCAATACCATCTGCCCGTCCTGTGGCGTGGAGATTTGTAGTCCCGGTAATCCAAAACGCACCAGGGCTGCCAGAAGATGCGGGGTTATCAGTGTGACCCCTCTCGCTGGTCATGGTTCACCTGCAGAGCTCAGTTCCCCGGCCGCACCCCGAAGCCCCGGCCGGCTGCCACCGGGCGCCTCTTGCTGCCCCTCGGCCGGTCCAGGGCATCCCTTCCACGCCCACCACCTCTTGGAGGGGGAGGGAGGGGCTTTTCGGGAGGAGGGGTGGGGTAAGGATTTGTTTTCTTTCTTTCTGGCCCGTTTAACTTCTTTTTTTATTCTAATGGCAGTTTTTCTTCCCCGCTCTGCTCCTCGCCCCGGGCCGGGCCGGGCCGGTGCTGCCCCCCGCCGGCGGCCGCAGGCAATGGCGGCGGGTCGGGCCCTGCCCCCGGCCGGGCGTGCCGCCCTTATATAAGGCCTTTATGTAAGCGCCTGGCCCGCTCGGCCCCTCCTCGCCCCCCGCGGGACCGGCGCTTTCCGTGCTGCGCGATCGGGTTAAGGACGGAGAGGCCGGCGCGGCCCCCAGACCCCGTCCCGGGTGGGACGCAGGAGGGCAGAGGCGCGCGGGGAGAAGGGGCTCCTGCCCTGGCCCTTCATGAGGAGAGTCCTGCCCGGTCGAAAGGGCTCTGCCGGCAGGCGGGAGGCAGGACCTGCTCCCGGGGTGCCCGGCACTCCTCGCGTGTCGGCAGGAGATAACGGGTTCCATTGGGATGGCTCCAGCCTGCCCGGCTCCTGCTGCTCTCCCGCAAGAGTGGCCACGGTTCTCCCCCCGGCATGCGGCGGGAGCAGCCGGATGTTTGCCGGGGTGCCCCAGCCGCATCCCGGGCCAGGGCAGCAGTGTCCCCGGCCGGAGGCTGCATCCCGAGCTGGCGGCGCAGCTCCCTGCCTCCGGGAGCACAGAGGCAGGACCTGCAGCTCGGTAACGGAGGGGGGACAGTGAGACGGGTGCTCTCCGCCCTGTTCAGAGTGCTCACTGTGTGATTCAAAACCTGACACTTCGCCCGGTGCCTCGCCTTCTCCATCGGTGAAACTAAGGTGGTGACTAAGTACCTGCTTGGTGTACCACTGAGCCTTAGTTCCTTGGAGGTCCGGATGGAGGGAGGTGTTTAGAGCTCGAGTGCACGGTGCCCACAGAGAGTTGTTTCAGGTTCCAAGTCTTAGTGCTTCACTTAGATGACCTCTGCATCTCAAAATTGCCTCAGTGCTTTTCCCTACAAAACAAGTCTCTGCACTGATTCGTTTTGAACTGGAAACTTGCATATTTGTTTGCTTTTCAGGCAATTCTATTACATTTCTGTATCACTCTCTATTCAGAATGCTACAGCCTCGCTTAATATTTGTCAAACGGCGCTCTGACTGTCTAAACTACTGGGACGAGTTTCATTTTATATGTCATCAGTAGGGGCAGAATAAGGAGCTTCGTGCTTCGCCTATTTGCTGTAACACAGTCTCAGGGCCATTGCATCAGAGTCAAAACAAGGAGCAGCTTGTTTCCAAACAAGAAGTATGGAGGAAAGTCTTCTCTGCCTCCTTCCCTGTAAGGGAAAAGAGAGGCAAGAGGGGGGTGGTGGTGGGGGAAGAAAGTTATCTTTAACAGATTCTAAAAATGCCTTTTCCCAAATATGCAGTCAGTCCCTTCAAAGGTCTCTTTGTTTATTTTCAGGAAGAAACCCAAGACAGCTGAAAACCAGAAGGCGTCTGAGGAGAATGAGATTACTCAGACGGGTGCATGCAGCGCCAAGCCGGGCCTTCCCTGCCTGAACCTTGAAGCTGTTCCTTCTCTGAGCCCAGCCCTCATCCACTCTCCACACTCACCAACAAACCTGCACGCACACACAGGGTCATCTGATTGTGAGTACGCCAACATGCTGCTGGGTCTTGCTGGGGTTCTTGAAAACACCTCCCTTTCTGTGGACCAGGTTTTCCAGTTGGATGCTCCTTCCATAATGTCATAAGCAGGTCCTCCTCAGGGCTTACCTTTTCCCTTCTTTGGGAATTACATCTGAAGCAGAACATTTTTGTGTTAAGGTTGTGATAATGCAATCAGCCAGAGAAAGCTGAGAGCGTGCTGTTAGGTCAGGTTGCTGCTTATTACAAATTAAAAAGGAAAGACCCCTCAAGCGTGTCCCTGTCCAACTAGAACTGTTGCTCCTCTCCAGGTAGTCACATGCTTCCCATTACCTAACCACATCTCCTGACTGGGGGGGTTCAGCCTGTGCTGAAAACAAATGCCTGGCTCTGAAGCCCAGGATTGTAAAGTATTGCCACGAAGAAAGGGGAGTGTTTTGTGGAGAGGATCGGTCTGTGAGAGTCTGGAAAATCTTTGTAGACCTGTGTGGTTGTACCAGCTTTAAGGCCCTTGTTTTGAGGGCATTCACTTTCAGATTACTCAGCATGGGTTAATTGGCCTTTAGAAAATGTTCGTCTCCATTTTGCCAAAAAATACAAAAATAAGGGAGGGAATTATTAAAACTGGATTTTGGAAAGTCATCTTACCTCACCAGCCCTTCAAAACATTGTCATTTCACAGAGGTCCCTGCCTGAAAGTCTCTTGGGCAAGAATGTGCAGGGTAATGTGAATCTCATCACTCACTAGTTTTAGAATATATAGTTTACCTCTTCTGTGGTGGTTTAGGATGTTGTAAAATTTACAAGAGGGGGAAAAAGGAGGAAGATGATGACACCAGGTTTCAACAGCACAGAAACCAACCAGATTTTGCAAAAGCCTATAAAAAAATCAGGGCATGACAATAAAAAATCAGATTAAAAAGTATGTGTATCCTTTTCTTTTTTTAATTTAAAAATCCTGCCTCAGGGCCAAGCTTGGAAGCAGTCGGGTTATAGGGATCATCACTATCAAAATCACTTTAGCTGCAATTCATTCCTGTTGGCTTCTGACTTTATTCATTATGAGCTTCTGCTAGAGATCTTGATTTTAATAGAGCTGGTAAACATTGGGGGGACTTTCCTAAATCTCACGTGGTGATTTGGGGAGAAGAAAGAGATGTGAAACAATTGAACAGCAGGCAGCATGCAATTTAGTATATACAAGAATTCTCTTCAAATTGGAGATGTCAGGCTCTTTGTTAAAACCGGGGTGCAGTTTTGTCTTGTAATGTTTTCTGAAAACAAAAGCTTGTGAAAAAATGCAAAAAATGAGCAGAACAACAAGAAAAAAAATAATCCTTATTTTCAAACAAAGAATCTCTTTATCCCATTCACAAAGATGAAAGAGTTCATTAGTAAATGGGATTTGAAACCTCACACTGATTTTTTTGACAGTACAAATGGAAACCCATGAAAGCAACCTTAGGACAGAGGCCAGCAAGGATTGTAGGGAACTTGGAGAATGAACTCCTGCTTTTGCTTTCTGAGGTGGCCAAGTTCAGGGTGAGGAATATTTGCAGAGGGCAGCAGGGGAAGTGGAGTCTGCAGCTCTTCATGCTCTACCTGTTCTGTGGATAGAGTCTTTTAGACCCCTAAGTTGTTAAGGTCCCCAGATCACCTTCCAGATGATCTCCCAGGCCTTTTCCAACCTAAACAATTCTATTATTCTATAAATAAGAATAAACTACCAGCCCAGGTTAGATGCTCCTTTCACACTGAAAGTATGGGGGATTGTTTTCAGAAAATGGGTTTAATAGCAATTTCAGCATTAATATTGTCCTATCTTGTGAACTGTTGAAATTTAGTTCCCAAAATATAGCTAGAGTCCTGCAAAAATTCAGGAAATGGTAAGATGTCTTGTGGTATTGATCTCTGTTAGCTGATTCCATGTACTTTGAAACCAACAGAAAAGCTCACATTTATTTATGATGGGTTATGACCTTTATCAGGCTATATTTGTTGGGGGTGGTATGCATATATTTAGTGTTTGGCATGCCCTTGGAAAATAGCAAGAACTCACATGAACTAAAATGAGGCATGATGAGTATTTACTGCATATTTGCTGTAGCTTTCTACCATGTGTTGTGGTATTCTTTTTTAATATTGCCTCAAGCCTTACTGCTGGAATATGTTCATGGACACAAGAGATTAATTTTTGTCGCTCCCAGCAATTAAAAATGGGCTTCCCTGTCATTACAAATGCTTTTTCCATACCTCTGATATGCCCTGCCTTTTGGATCAATTATTTCCCCTCACTCTAGAATCCCTTTCTTTGTCCTTCTCTTCCCCCCTCTCAGAGCTACATTGCCTCATCTTTCTTCCTTTCGACTTTGGGACTCATGGTGATGCTTTTCTTCTTTGGGGCAGTAAGGCTTCCTGTCCTTCCCTCTACCTTTAGACGGCACAACATTGCTTCTCCTCCCTTGCCCAGACCATCCTACTGCCTGTACCCCCACAGATGGGCAGATACTTCATTTTCAAAGGACATTCTTCATTCTGCTGGGGAATTTTCTAGTGGATGGAAAATAATGCAAAAATACTTAAAAACTGGAGTTAGACAGGAAGTTTCAGAGGAATTTTCACTAAAAATTTCAGAAACACCCAGAAAGAGTCAGCATGGTAGGGTATATCAATTCTTGGAAAAATGCACAGATGTACAGATGGTTTCAAAAGGCCTCATTCATGTATCTGAGAAAAAAATACTTGGATTTTATGGACCACCTATTCAAATCAGTTTGAAATCTTCACTGACCATTTTGCATGCACAGTCACTAGTGCTTGGCAGAAAACAACACCACATATTTATTATTATGAGAAATGTTCAGAAGCCAATCTACTTTAAAATATCAGGGTGCTTTTGGAATGATTCAGATCAATTTTTTTTCCCCAAGCATAGGAAATAAAAACTCTGTGATAGCCATCTGCTCCTCAGCTGTAAAAGGCAGAGGTGAAGAAAGCCTAAAGCAATAGTCTGAATGCCAGTCTTACTGATATGAATACTTAGCAGAAAAAAAACCTGTGTAGAGTCATATGTGATGCACAACATAATTTAGGGTTTCATTCTGTAGCATAGTATGTTCTACATCCTGTTTCTGGTGCCACTTATTCCAAATGACTTTGCATTGTTTGTCGCACTTGTAGGACTGGCTCCTAGACTTCTGGATTTGAACACTGTATTTCCAGCACAGATGAGTCTTTGAAGCTAGATCCAGAACACAGGATGCATTGTGTCCAGTCCCATCTCTTTTAGTCTTGGGAAATGCTGACTCATGCAATGCAATTGGAGAAACAAGTTAGAGGAAGAGGTGCTTCCTGAGGTAACTGTTTTCATGGAGGACTTGGCAGATAAAAACCACCACTTTGAATTAATTTGGAATTAAGTGGTAGAGTGAGCTGATAGACCTCCAACTGAGTTATACCTCGAGCTGCTCAGCTGTCACAAACAGATCTATGTGCTTACGCAGAAGAAAGGTGCTTGTGCAAGGACAAGCACTGGTTCTGGAAAGTTTATGAAAAAGCAAAGGGAAGCATATGAGATTTGTGCTATTTGCATCTTTTCACATATTTCCTTGCTTATGGATAGAGAATGCATAAAGTACATAAGGTTGTAGTTCAAAGGCTGAACAGCCTCAGGTAAAGTTTCTAAAGATTTTGCTGAGAGGAAGGAGGTCATCAGGACTTGGCTGTATTTAAACTAGTTTGGTCTGTATAGACCACTTATTTCAGGAGCCTTTCAGAAAGCATCTATAACTATATATGTTTTGCAAGTGCCAAGAGATAAGATCATTTTGGCAGAAACTTTCACGAGTTCTCAAAGATACAATCAGACAAAAACTTCATTCAAGCTCTGATGTATGCATCTTAACAGATGTGTCCAAACTCAAAGGAATCCCACGGGAACAGTGCAACTGAATCTCTTTGTCTCTATTGATAGTTAAAAGAGTTATTCTTAGACATTGGATGGTCCATCTGTGAAGGAATTTGTTCCAGACAAGACAAAAGCAACATCTTTGCAAAGAGTTTCCATGGGACTGAGAGGCAGGTTGGACAATCGCTGGAAAAACTTCTGAAGCAGTTTTTATGATTTTAGAGAACACAGAATTCTTGCAGAGACCTGAGATTCTGGTAAGGAATGAGTAGAGAAGGAAAATAAGGCATGAATATTTTTTTAAAAATCTGTTAAACAATCATTGGCAAGTTGTTGAAATAGGGGAGGACTTTCTGAAGTTACGTTTCAGCAAGGGATCAGGGAGGTTTTTTGCATTAAATAGAAGGCACTTTATAAGCACTGTCAATGATAGACAACATCTGAACTCTTTGCCTCTACATGCTCAGGTACCGTGACTGACTTGGTCCAATTCCAGCATTTTTCAGCTTTCACAGGATGGGAACTTTGAAGCAGAGTATTTGGTTTTTTCCTTCTAAGTTCTGATTTTTGTAGCTTCATAGCCTTCCAGCATGACAGAGTGGGAACCTCACGAGATTCCTGAATTCCACAGAGCATTGAGAGTGGATATGGAATCTCTGGGTTTTCATTTTCCTGAGCAGCTAGAGGGACCCACCGATCCCTTTCCATGAACCTGCCAGATTGATTTGCCTGGGGCTAGTATAGAGGCTGGCTAGATCTGAAGGTGGTTTGGCCTCATCTTTACCTTTTAGGTTTCTTATCTTTCTCTTTGAGGTTCTGTGGCAGGAAGAGAATGGTTACATGCCCTTATGGTCTTTCCCCTCCCCCTGGAAATACGTGGCTGTGATTCCCTAGGAACTGCTCTGGAGATTTCAAATGGTCTCCACTCACTGAAGACGAGGGGACTCTGATTCTGCCAGTGTCCTTGTTTAGAGAGTCAGGCAGTATGTCAATAGTCATTTCAGCTGTGTTTTTGCTAATCTATGTATGGCATGTCTTAGCTAATGCTGAATATTTTTGGGTTGTTTTTGGTGACCTAAGAAGTGATGTATGTCTAGATATCTATTTTAGATGATATAATAATAATGATACAGGCCTTTTCTGTAGAAAGCTAAACTGAAAGCAAGTATATCCGTAGTTCTCTAATACTGGTGTCACAACACTTAATTATACTTTCATCTTGCAGAACATTTGAAATTTTGTTTAATAACTGCTTCTCTTTTTAGTAGGTGTAAGTGATTTCTATGTCCTGTGCACTTGTATTTCTGTTTGTAAAATTATCAAAGAAATATCAGTCAGGAATAACTTGTGTTTTCATAGAAGCAGATGTGTGTTGCTTGAATAGTGTAGAGACGGAAGTAAGTACAAGTAGAGGTATATAAAACTATAAGCTGAGCTCACCCTGCCTCTTGAAAAAGCCATCACAATACACTGAAGAACCGGCAGTGTGAAATGTTATACTACTGGCAGGAACTGGTCTCTGTATTCTAATCAGTGCACTAAGTGAGTTTTGTCAGGTTGGTCTCTCGGGCTTTTCCTCTCTTGAGAACTGGCTAATAGCATATGGTACTTCAGTTACGAAGTCGGCGAGTATGTTTTCAGAACCAACTGTGTCGCTTTGGAGCCCAACTTTCACTGATGCATAAATCACTTATATTTGTAACACACAGATGCCTTTGAAAATTTGTCTAATTATCCTAAACGTTGGTTCTGTTATTTGATGCCCCTGTAATACTGTCTTGATGTTAGGTTGTGGTGTTCAGTGCATTCCTTACTGGTCTCCATTTAGAGAACTGTCAGTGATAACATGCATAGTCTCAGCTTTGGTTTAAAACTGCCATGCAAGTTCCTAACTCTCATGATTTCAGGGGACATCTTCAAGATATTTGTACAGTGTCTCTATCCTTTCTAAATACCAGGGAAAAGGATAAGGCTTATTGCTCCTCACAGTTCCATAGCTTCCATTCTTGAGGTGACTGAGTTGGTAATGCTGTGGTGTTTCTGTCTGTAAGTCGTGCTGCAGCCACTGAGACACACTGTAACTGTCCAGTAAGATGTCTGCAGTCTGTTTCTGAGTTTACCTGTTCGTGTCTTCAGAGTCAGCCCCCTCCAAGATTTTAATTACTGTTCTTTATGTTGACAGTCTTCAGTAAATCCTTCTTTTATATGTATTTCAACCGCTTCACTCATGAGGGACTGATGAATATGTACAAATATCTATCACTGTTCAATGTATCAAGATGTTCCAGTACTTTTTTCAATATTTGGGATTTTGTTTGTTTGTTTTTTGTATGTGGGGTTTGTGTTTGGTTCGGTTTGGGGTTTTTTTATAAATCTCCAGAGCAGTGCTTTCCTCTTCTCCCCTTGAGCTAGCTTACCTTCTTCCATCATACTCCATCTTGAAAATGAAGCAATAATGTCAATTCCACTGTAGAGTTTCTGTAACCTCTGTGATTACCTTTACTGCTTTCATAGGTAGTAGTCTAGTTAACACATTGACACTACTACTTGCCTACCTAATCTATCAATCCACATATTTTACAGCACTTCATAGATACCAGTCATTGTTCTGTTAACTTTCTCTGTCTGATATGTTTAAATAATGTTTTGTTACAGTATTTGTCTTTATGCTTTTAGTGAATTTTTCTTTAAATTTCCTCTTCGCCCTACCTAATCTTTGTTTTACATCTAGTCTGCTACAGTTTATGCTCAGTTCTATTAATGTCACTTGGGCATGATTTCCATGTTTGGAAGAATAAATTTTCAGCTTTAATGAACTCTTATACCTTGTTATTTAACCATTGTAGCATTTTCTGCTTCCTCATTTTTCTGTTGTTGTCCTTGGATATGCATATGGACTCTATTAAAGTATTAAGGCCACCTCCCTGCCGTTCTTACGGATTTTACTTCCTTATCTTTTCCTTTCAGGCTCTTTCTGACTAACTTCCTCTTCTTTTTTTCCTTTCAATAGCTGTTCTTCTCGAAGTTGCACATACCAAAACTGTCACTTTGTGATCTGCTTGAAGGATGTCAAACATAGCATGCCAATCATTGTTATTTCATGTCTTAACCATACATGCTACTGCTGTCATCTCCTCTGTTTTAATTGGGTGAGAAGACTAAACCAAATGTGCCGTTTCCCTAATACGGTCTTCAGAGGAACACTTCAGCGTTTGACAGGTGACTCTTGCTCGAAGGAAACTGAAGCAGCTGCATCTACATCTCCTTTTGTCCTACTGTAGGTTGTTGAAATGCCGTGTAGCTCAGTGCTTCCATCTCTCTTGGTTAGTCCCTTGTATGCTGTAGGGAGACACCTTGCACGCATTGAGAAACATTGACTGGTGTAGTAGAGGCCTGGTTTGTTGCAGCTACACAACTCCAAAGTTACAGGTGTAAAAACATGCTTGGTCACCTCCTGCTCCTTTTCACCACTGTCATCTGTTCAACACTGGAGCTTTTTGCTCATCTCCTCTAAGCTTCCATAGCTGCTTTCTCCTCTTTTGTATACCTGTGGTAGAATAGCCATGTAATCTTTGTGCTGTGATCCCCCTCAGTAACTTTAGAAACAAGGTATGGCCAAACCAGTATTCAAATGAGAGAAAACCAAAACAGTTCTTGCATTGTTCACAACTGAACAAAGGAAGCTCTTTCATTCGCACCTTTTTTTGAGCTGAAGCCTTGACATGGTAGTGGGGGAGATCCTGAAACATAAAACCAGGGGATTGTTTAATACCACCTACTAATGTTTATAAAGTGTGCTAGGAGTTGTTGTGGGGGAAAATCATGTTCACAAGAAATGTGGCGTTTGATCTAGTCCATGGGTGAAAGTCAGTTGTAAGCCATCAGAATGTCACTAAACTTCATTTGCATCAGGGTGTTTGCCTGGCATCACGGTGCATGGAGACCACAGCAGCATGTTCTGGCTGGCACTGTGCATTTGAATTCCCGAGGACACCGGGTGCTGTCGTTTCTGGAGGAGATGCCATTGTGCCATCTCTTCCTTTATGTTTTCTGTGGCTATTTTTATTGTGCATGGAGTCATTCACAAGGCTAAAACAACATGAGATCCGGTCTTATGTATCTACCACTCAGGAAATAGAGTACAAACAGAATTCAAGAATCTGTCAGCACAAATAGCTCCTTGAGGAATTAATGACACCTATGAAAAAGAGAGAAACAAATCCTAGAACCCCTACTCATCCTAGCTTTGTTGTGTTAAACACTGAAAGGATCTCTGCCGGGCTGGGATGTGTGGTATATACTCTGTATCAATCTGTGACGTGGTGAAACGCTTCTTCTTGAAAGCCCACGAGAGAGAAGTAGTATAAATTAAGAGTAATCTCACAACAGCTATTTTTGCGTTCTTAACCAGTGAAAATGTAAGTGTAGCAATATTGTGCATCTATTAAAAATCTTGAAAGGCTCTTTATAACTAGATGATAGGAGTGATAACGTGTAATTTATTGATGTTACAGAGATAGAGAAAAAAACACAAAGTAGCAATTTTTGTGTGAAAAGGGGTATGATACAGGAAATAAAAACAGAGAAAGGGACTTCTCGTAGTTTCATGCCTGTGTGGGCAACCATGTCAATTTTAACAAGAATACCTTGTGCTTTGATCCTGTGCTACATTTCAAAACTGAGCATATTCCCTGTATTCAAAAGTAAAACCCCCAGATGCTATCTGTAGTGTTTTTGGATGAGTAGAGGGTAGAATGTGCCTGAAGGCAGACCTGAGAAATAACTCTCATGCACTGCATTAGTCTCACCTGTTGGTGTCTGAATGCTTGTGTATACGTGTAGTTCCAGGGCCTTTTCCCCAGGGAGTGGGGGGAAGCATTGGAACCGACAGTGTACATTTAATGCTAGAGTTCCATCTCATGATATCAAGCCACCCAGGAATGCTGTGTTCTTGCTTATTGCCCTGGTTTATTAATTTAAAGCATTCAGCCATACATTTCTATTCCTATCAAAACTAAGTAGGTGATTTTGGAAATAAGCCTGTTCCCGGAGATCGCAGAGGTCTCACTGAGGACAGAAACATTTCCTGTGGCCTTCAGTATTGTAGACACGAGCATGTGCTGTTTCCCACTGATATTTAAATCTGAATTATAAGCAGGCCTGAACTCTTGTCCCATAAACTCAAAATAAAGAAGCCACAGTCCAAAACAGTATGAATATGTGTCTCACGATATTTCTAAGTTGAAATATTCCCCAAAGCACCCAGTTGTACTAGTTAACAATTACCCTTTCAGTAGTAGATAAAAAAGACAAATGGAAAAAATAACCAAATAAAATATAGGATTTTCATATGGTAGCTTTCCTCTACTCAGGGCTGATACAGAGGCACTGGAAGAGATAAAAGAATCTTTTCTCAGCCCTGAGGACTGGCATTTACAGTTTTTCATCCATCTCTTGTTTCCCCCATCAACCATAGTTCTGTGACCAGAACAAAATCTAGACTGAAAGGCTTTTCTCTGGAATTGTGGAGGAAATAAGCAGTGCTCTTCCACAGGCTCTCCCACAAAACTAAACCATAACTGACTGCACCCTTTTCCTAACAGACTGCTACAAACACTCCCTGTCGAGGATTCTAGCTTGAATGGAAACCTTCTAAACAGGTAATTACCTTAAGAGGTTTTAATCTATATTTTCCTTTTAACCAAAGCCCACAAGCTTTCAGGCTTACTGTATTTAACCACACTCAGGTTGATAAGCTTTTCCTCCTTGTCTTTCTGCCTGAAGGAAAACCTAACAATACAGGGTGAACATGAAGGAGTTCATGGAATAGCAATTGTCTCTTTCAGAGACATGTTTTAATATATTTGCACCTATTATCCTTCTAATTCATTCCTTCTCCAGACACAGCTCCCACCTCTAGCCCCAGCCCCTTCTCCTCCCTAAACAAGGTTTCTGAGAGAGGATACAGTCCCCCCAGAGCAAGGCAACCAAAAGGAATCCTTATCCACTTCCCTTATGAGGATTCAGTCTGAAATACACTATTAGAATTTAAACAAAAGCCTTTAAAGCAGGTGGAGGTATTCTTAAGGACTAGAGTAGTCTTTTAATCAGGGCCATAGAATAGCAAAACAAATCACATTGTTGGCCTACATTTTTCAAAGAATTTTTTTTGTTCTGAGAAGCATCCCCCTAATCTTTTTTTGGGTAGGGAGTGCTCACACCAGCATTACTGGCCCATGTCCCTCTTTCCATGCTCAGTGACTCTCTTGCTGGGTCCACCAGTGAAACATGCACTCTGAGTAACAGCACCTGGCTCTGGGAAGGAAAACGAGCAATAGATGCACCTAGATTTTTAAAAAGATGAACTGCCTTAAACTTATAGCCAGTTAAAACAGCTGGACCATGCTGGGGCTTGGCAGGATCATGCATGAGCTCTCTGGGAGCAAGAGAGTGCAGTAGAAGTGGATTTCGTGTAGAACATGAAAGTGTTCCCTACTGAAGAAGGGATGAGCACAGCGTCGTTTCTCTTCCTAGGAAATGGTGCCATCATGTGGCACCACGTTTTCTCTGTTTCCTGTTTTAAGAGGGCAATTGTGCAGTTTTCTCCCTTTACATTTTAAAAAAGTGCATTATAATGCTATTTGGCAAATATATATTTCACTGACATAAATAGATTACAACTGACTGGGGCACGGGATTTAACACCCTGGTAGTGCTATGGCCACAGCCTGTTGAAATCCCTGTTAATGCAGCTATGAGAGCTCTGAGGCTTCTTCTGTAATGTCATACATGTTGCTTGGAGATGTTGAGGATACCCACAGGAGAAGTATCCTCCATCAATGCAGTCCATGTCTATGCTATGGAGGTACAATGGCAAGGCTGTAGATGGTCTGCAGACAAGGTCTGAGAGAGGAACTGAGATAATCAGAGTGTGTGTATGTGTGTGCTACTGTTGAATGTGGAGGTGTATTTGACTGGACCCCAAATATGTGCCTGGGAATAAAAAATGGCTTTTGCCTGTACCCTCTTCAAAGTGTCTTTGGAATTTCTAAAACAGCAAGTATACAAATTGTATTGGAAATGAGAAAAGTAAATATCCTGGCTCAAAATGTAGTACTTCTGTAACTTAAAAATAGCTGAACGTGCTGTAACACCGAAGCCTTTGGTCACTACACTGCTATGAATTGGAGCCAGTTTTTACCTGGTGTTTTACAATTGTAAGTAGGATGCTGACCCTAAAGAGGAATAGAGAAATTAAGCCATTAGAGTAGTTTGAAAAGAAAACTAGGTTTTCGTAAGCCTGGAGAATAAAATTTGAAGAGACTTGTGGAGTTAATTCTTGATATTTCTGTAGTCTTCTTTATCCAAGGGTGCAAAACAATCCATTAAAATTCCTTGGGGCTGGCAGTCCTGCAGGATTGGGTGTGTGATGCTGTCCTTGTTCGAGGTGTGGAGCAAACTGAGGCACAGACATTGCCACCTGTGGAGTGTAGAGCAGACAGGATTAGTGTGGATGGACACCTCCTGACGTCTGTCAGGCAAAGCACAGGAAGGTGACTCCTTGCCTGTCCCCAAGTCTGGAAGCTGAAAGAGAGGCTTTTGTGCTTGACATTGGAGATTTATGTCCTCTGGGTATAGAAGCCATTTTCTGAACAGAACACCTATGGTTTAGTCTTCTAAACTTACAGTTTTATGTAAAATGGATATCTCATCATTCGGTAAATGCTAAAAAGGACAGGGCAATTAACTGAATAAATCATCCATAGGAAATTTGCTGAGCATTCTCTAGTCTGCAGAAAAAGGCTCCTGAAAAAAAAGTTTAAGCGAACTCTTTCTTATTTGCCATCTCCTTGGTGTGTTTTCTCCTCGGAGAATAAGGTTGTGTTTGTGTGTGCATGCATTTCTGTCTTTCAAACAAATGTAGTTATTAGCTACAAAATTTAGAGAAGTTTGACAGCTTTCAGAACACAGTGATGCTTTCTTCCATAGAGTGTATTACTGACACATTAATAGATGTTGTGCTGGTAAAAATACAGTACTTCCTGTTAAATGTAGACTGCTACATATTTTGATTCTAACAACAATCTGGTAGGGTTAGGGCAATTTGTGTAGTGTCATCTGGTGTTTGTTTTGGATAGATATTATAGAAGGAGATACTGATTTTCAAGATGTTCAAGCAGATGATTGGGTGAAAACTCCAGCAAACCTTTAAAGCAACAGAAAGCAAGGGCCACTCCTGGTCAGATCTCCTGCTGAGGATACAAATGTTCTTCTGTGTTCCTGAAACTTCATATAAGCTTTTCTTCTTGCAGGCCCCTGTTTAGAATGAGGCCAAATATTCAGAAGAATCAGTCTGAGCAGGCATGGCTGAATTGGTCTCTCCAGCATCTTTAAGATGTACTGAGGAGTCAGACATTGCCAGGTTTTCAGGATTTGAATCCTGGTCACTTCCTTGAGTGAAAGAAATGTTACTCCGCTAAATTGGCCCCGGAGAGTTGGAAGCTGATGCAGGACTAATGTTGTGTATGAAAACACTATATAGAAATTTTTGCTCTTTTAATCCAGTGTTACAGTAACTAACTTGATAACAACAGAAAATAAAGCTTTATCAATTGGCATAAATCAGGTCATTGAAGCTGAAGAAAGCACCCATGGTTGTTGCAGTGCGAAGTTTGGAATAAAAGACAAGAATGTATGGAAATGAGAACTTTGTATGGAAATTGTGGGGCTGTAGTAGCTTTCAGATATTGTGATGGAAATGCTGTATTTCCACTGAACTGTTGTGTTTATGAAAGAGTTGAGATTTTTATTCCAACATAAGGATTCTTTACTCACATATATCTTTCTTAAGGAAAATTTGTTTTGATAACAGGGCTTTGTTTGCTGGGGGTTATTTATCCTGTAAGGTCTTTAAAGAGTATCATAGACAATGATATATAGGCAACTCCTTCATGCACGTCCCTGAGTTAGAGTACTTTACCCACTTCAGAGCTGCATTTTAAGTGAAAGAAGGACAAGCTGGAGAGAAGATGGAAGAAGGTAAAAATGAGGAGAATACCTATAATCAGTGAGGATGATTTGGAGACCTGAGTTTGTATTTTCTAGAAAAGACAGGTCTAAGAAGAAAAGTGAGGCACCTTCCAGTATATGAGAGAGTGCTATAAAGAGGAAAATGGTCAATGGTTCTCCCTGTCTGTTAGGGGAAGGGGTTGAGTAATCAAAGTTAAATACTGAGAAATCTCTCTTGCTAGAAAGACAGTAGACAGTCTGTCTGGCGAGGGAGGCAAAATCCACAATGCTGTTTTTGCAAACATGGTAGACAAATCTGTGAAGAGATAGTGTAGGTAAATTATTCCCACATGAGGAAAAGTAGTAGACTAGATGACTGTCTGAAGAACCTGATGCATCCTTTTGATACAAACAGGAGGCTGTGGTCATCCAACTGTTGATGTGGAGACCAAGGATTAGAGATTTCCAAAACCACACATGGTAGAGGAATAGAGTAAGGACTAGATGGTGCTGCTTGTCTCCAGCAGCAGCATGTTACTAGGTTTCTTGTGCTCCCAGGAACTAGTGGCTGGATTACTGTTCCACAGAGAAACAGCTCCAGAAGCAGGAAGACCACCTACTAAGCCTAGCTCTACATCTTTGTCTGAGCCCAGGGTGTTCTCCCAACTAGGGAGGCACTTGTCATTTTGATAATAAAAGCATAAAGAGACCATGTTCTGTACAAGATATGTCTCCAGCTTTTCCACCATCTCTCAAAGTGTGCATTCTTCTCAATGCAAGGATTGAGAAGGTTGTCAGAAAGACAAACTAGGCAAAAACACCGAGCTAGTTCTAGTTGATCTTGTCTAAGTGAGACATCAGTGAGATGTTTTGCCAGACAATTTTCTAAATTATGCTGCAGAAGATTAAGGCAAAAGCTAGATCTACATCTGTCTCAGCAAGCCCACCAGTTCTCAAGGATATAAGACAATTATTTTCTATTCCCCGTAAGTATGAAAGCAAGACACAGCACAGCCTTTGGGTTTCACTCTGCTAGTCATTCCTGTGAAAGAGCACACAGTAAGTTTCCAAAAAAGCTTGGATTCCAGCATCTTAGGTAATTTTGCTTCAGATGAAGGCTGTGCTGAGCTACTGAGCTCAGCTACTGCTGAGTTACAGTAGCTGTGGTGGATTCATCACCACTGTGTTTCTAGAAATGGTAGTCATTACTGTGCAATGAGCTTTGAGATACTGTGATTTTAAAAGACACTAGAGAAAATCAAATTCTCTGATATCCTTCAGTTATGAGCATTAAGACTTTCGGCAATTGGCTTTGCAGAAAGGGACATCTAGTGGCTGTACAGGAAAAAAAATTACTAAATGCATTTTCAAATGTACAACGTAGCCATTTGTGTATGGCCTGCAGTGTTCAGTATTCTGTACATATTTTTGCTTCTACTACATCACATGTTTTCTGGTCATTTTTTATCGTTTTGACAAACAAAAAAATCACTGTTTAGAGCCGTAACTTCCTATCTTTATGTAGGTCTATGTATGGTAACTCTGGCAAATAGAAAACTGCCTCAAGCCATGCTTGATGTACCTCACTGCTGCACTTCCACATTTTCTATAGCATCTTCTAGGAGTCCACTGCCTGCTGTTTCCTTCTGCCATTGCCTTCCCCTTTGGTACTGTACTTGGAGAGCTTGTCATTGTTATTGTCATGGTAAAACCTACTTTCTTTTGAATGCCCATAGCATAAAAGTCAGCAGGAGGGGTGGGTGAGATTCAGGGAAACACTAATCTAAGCATTCAGTCATGTATTACACAACAAAAGTTTTTTCCTTTCCCATCCACGTTGTGCTCCTTCTTACTAGTTGAGGATGAATTCCATGCATGTTTCTGTGAATAGCCTGACAGTTTAATCGGTGCATTTGCATACGAGCAAATGAAGCTTTTTTCAAAGTTGCACAGTAATATGTTTCACCTTTATGCCATGCCAGCTTCAAATTGTATCCCAGGAGGATTTCAAATGTGCATAATCTGTGCAGTTGTCTGGGCTTTTTTCCTTTCTTTTTTTTCTGCCTTTTTTTTTTTTTTAAACTGGCAAATGCCTATTCATTGCCCATCTGGGTAAGAATGGCCTTTGCATTTTCACACCCATTCTTTCCTATATGGTTTGTGAATACCCCTCCAATCAGAACTTGCTTCACAGAAAGGGGACAAAACCATTTTACAGGAGTTTCTCAGAATAAGTCCATTGGGATCTCTACATCATGTTTACTGGACAAAAAAAAAGGGGTACTTAACAAAGACCACTTGAATTTCACAGAAAGTTTCCCACTGTCTCGAGTTTAAAAGAGTGGCAGGCCTGAGAAGAGCCCGAGACAGGAGTCTTTTTCCTGAGCTGGGCATTCTGTGCAGTGACGAGTAGGTGAGTGTGCGTGTGTGCAGCTGGGCCTTGTGAGGAGCTGACACACTTTCTGGCTTGTCCAAGGCTCTAGGAGTCTTTGTCAGAATGTGGCATGTACTTAGAATCAAACCTGCATTGGCAAGTCCATGTTTTGTGGGGAATGTCACCTTTGGACTTTCAGCTTAGAACAGCATAAAGTAGGGGTCAACCACAAAACTTGGATCTGGACCCGGTTTCCTGCAGAGAGGGAAAGAATCTGTGTTGGACAGCAGGTTTTGCTACAGACCAATCTCTGGAATTGTTAAAACTGCTCGTTATACTGATGTGGCTTGTGTAGTAGTGTTTCTGACACTTACGAGATTATTTGATTGCCTGGACTTTGGATACATATGGTTTACAGTGTTGAATGTCAAGGAAAGTGGCCTAGAAAAATCATCCTCAAAATCTGTATTAGCTTTTTTTAACCATTTATTGTGTGTCTCTTCCAACCACCCTTCTTCTTTTATCCTCAAGGAGTAAATTGCGGTTGCTTCTCAGTTGAAGAAGTGGTAGATGTTCCAACAATGAGAGGATCTTTTTAAGGGCAAACTCTAATAGCAGCAAAAAATAATGCCATTGATGAAGTGACTCAGTTGGCTTTCAGACGAGCTCCTACACCACAAGGTGCATCCAAAATCAGTTCCTATAGGAGAGCTATTCACATTGCTCTTAGAAATGCATACAAACCTCTTTTCTGTAGCCAGGATCAACCTCAACTGCCTGTTTTCATCAAGTTAGCTAAGGACCAAATACACTGTGGCTTGGCATATACACAACTCTTGATTCCCACAGCCAGGACCTGAGAAGGGCTGTTGAAACTTGTAGATGATCATTGCCCGTCCTCCTTTCTATGATTTGTGGGTAAGTGGCAGAATTCACTTCACCAGGAAGCCATCCAGTCTCATGATGCATATCACACCTTTCTGGAAAGGAGTTGTCCTAAGGATTTTTCAGAGTTCTGCTCACAAAATTAATTTTATCTGCCAAGCTGCATAGTAACAAAGTAGGTTTCTTTTCTCAAATCAAGAGACCTGTCTGTAGCATCTCTGGTATGTGTAGAATATTCCACATTGTGCGTGTTCAAGGTAGGGTTTTGGGTTATTGGGTTAGACTGCTGCATATTTGTTCTTATTACCAAATACCTCATTTGACGAAGCCGAAAATAAAGACCTGTTTCTGTGAAAACGAGTCCTAGGAGCAAGCCAGGTAGTCACTGACACTACTCAAAGATGGGTAGAGATAAATGGGTAGCTGTACAGTCACTTGCTGTAGTAAGTCTTGAAAAGAGGTGTTACCTATTTATCAATAACTTTCCCCCCTTCTGTTGCCCCACCAATACAAAGCTTTTGCCAAGGATTCTGACTTTCTGTGTAAATCCATTTTGGATTCTTGTATGATCTGACGCGTTGGGCAGGGAAGCATCTGGAACTGCCCTGGAGGCCTCTGGAGTATTAGTCTATCAGGAAGGAGGAGGAAATACATCTCTTCTGTACATTATTTTGTGTAATAACAGTTGCAATGCCCTTGAAGGAAAGTCTCCCAGTTTGTAAGATGTTTTTCTAGTCCTATGGTCAGTCCCGTCAGAGAAAGAAGGTTTCCTGGCTAAGCTTATGAACAAGACAGATGTATTTCACAATGTCCATGATGGTGTTAGTGATTTCCTCCTTGTTTCTGCTATGTGAGCATCCCTTCAGTGTGCTAATCACACATGGAAATTAATAACCTTTTGGTACAGGTTGGTTTACATCTGCTAACATCAGACTTCTTCAGACAGCTTGGGCCCATTGTGATTTCCAGTTCCTGACCTTTGTGCTTCCCTTTAATCATCAGCTACTTCAGAGAATTAGAATAACCACCTGTGTCCAAGGCGGTTTCTCTTTGAACCACCAGAACAGAGGGTGCTCGAGAAGTTGGTAGTGAATAAATGGGAAGAAAAAGGCAGAGAAGGGAGGATGCCACATTTGCCTGCACATTGCAGTGAGTAGTGTTCTGCTGCCTATGGATGAGATGTAAAGCACTCCTTAGGGCAGAGCAGAGAGACATTGTTGGGCTAAAAGGCGTGTGTATGCCTTTCAACTGCTTTCAGTGCTGTTTATTTGCTCTGTATATTCGTCAGACAGTGACAATAAGCTAGTCTAATTTACTCACACTTACCAACTTTTACTTTTGGACGTTCACGCATTAACAAGTTATTGTGGCAAGAGTGGGTATACCTTTGGTGGGAATATTCCAGACAAAATGCTTGTAATACTAGTGGTGATTTAGCATTACTTTGTCTGAGTTTCTAGAAACCAAGGCGATGTATGTACTACAAATGCCAAAAGAAAAAAATATTAATAGTGTTTTATTTGTTTACCATTCAAGGGGCAGTTGATTCTTCATAATTAAAAGGTGAAACCATAGTTTCTGCCTGTCACAATCTAAATAGATGAAAATTTGGTAAAGAACAGGAAAGGAAATGGGAAAGCATTAAAACCAAAGCAAGCAAGATGAAGATAGGGAACAGTGGATTGAGAGATTAAGAAGTTTCTTTTCAGTCATTTGTAAAAGTTAATTTTGAAGATTATGTTGGCTTTGTATCCAAATTGGTTAGATGCTTTTCTAAACTGTTCTCCATTTAGATTATTCAGCCAAACTAAGACAAAATCTTCCTTGGAGTAAATGTCTGTAATTTTCCAGTTTCTGTCAAGTAAATAACAGCAGGAGAACATTTGTTTTTATATGATGGCATTCTGGTGCAAGTCAGGACTTGGGATATGCTAAAAATGAAGGGGACAGCTCACGTTAACTTTTTGCTTTGGGTTCTTTCAGAGGACTGTTTGTCACTATTGAGTAGCAAATGTTCTAAACCACAACCCCAGACAAAACTGTGCGTGGGATTTTAGGAACATTTACAGCCTAAATCTTGAACCAGTTTTGGATTTTACGAAGTGACTGCCAGTTTTTTTGATACAAGTAACCGTACTGTGAAACACAGGCAATCTAGATTGAAATCATATTTTCATATATACTCTTTGCATTAACAACTTAGGGTCATTAAAGTAAGATTCTGATCTCTTCTGGCATAGGTCCAATCCAAATCTTAAAATCCAGCTTTAATCCATGTGCTCAGTGTTTAAAATTGACTAGCTCTAAGCTTTTTAAAGCCAGATAAACTGATAGGAAGTCCAAGGCCCAGGAGTGTAATTGGAATTTAGGCCCAGCTACACCTGTCTTCATTTGGTTTTGTTCAAAAATTCGGGAGTTGATCTTCTGGAAATGAGTAGTGAAGTTTAGTTGTAGCCTTACAGAAATGATGTGTTCTTACCGATGTCTCTGTGTGTGATTTTTGCAGTGCAATCGGTTTTGATTACACAGTGGCTGTCACCTTTGCCAGTGCTCTCTGCCCTGCAGAGGACAAGACTCATTCTGTTCTTTTGTTTGTTTGTTTTTGTCACCTGCTCTGCTCCAGGTAACATCAGTTGCAAGGGGATGACAGAGCGCATTCATAGCATCAACCTTCACAACTTCAGCAATTCTGTGCTCGAGACCCTCAACGAGCAGCGCAACCGTGGCCACTTCTGTGACGTGACGGTCCGCATCCACGGGAGCATGCTGCGCGCCCACCGCTGCGTGCTGGCGGCTGGCAGCCCCTTCTTCCAGGACAAGCTGCTGCTGGGCTACAGTGACATCGAGATCCCCTCAGTGGTGTCGGTCCAGTCTGTGCAAAAGCTCATTGACTTCATGTACAGCGGGGTGCTGCGGGTCTCGCAGTCAGAGGCCCTCCAAATCCTCACAGCCGCCAGCATCCTGCAGATCAAGACTGTGATTGATGAGTGCACAAGGATTGTCTCACAAAATGTGGGAGAGGTCTACCCGGTGATTCAGGATTCTGGCCAAGAGACACCCAGGGGAACACCCGAATCAGGCACCTCGGGGCAGAGCACTGACACAGAGTCTGGCTACCTGCAGAGCCATTCACAGCACAGTGTGGACAGGATCTATTCAGCCCTCTATGCCTGTTCCATGCAAAACGGCAGTGGGGAGCGCTCCTTTTACAGTGGAGCTGTGGTCAGCCACCATGAGACAGCCCTGGGACTTCCCAGGGACCATCACATAGAAGACCCCAGCTGGATTACCCGGATCCATGAACGGTCGCAGCAGATGGAGCGGTACCTCTCCACCACTCCAGAGACCACACACTGCCGGAAGCAACCCCGCCCTGTCCGAATTCAAACTCTGATGGGCAACATCCATATTAAACAGGAGATGGAGGATGACTATGACTACTATGGCCAACAGAGGGTGCAGATCCTTGAGCGCAATGAGTCTGAGGAATGCACTGAGGACACTGACCAAGCAGAAGGCACTGAGAGTGAGCCCAAAGGGGAGAGTTTTGACTCAGGTGTCAGTTCCTCCATTGGCACTGAGCCTGATTCCATGGAGCAGCAGTTTATGGCTGGTCTGGGCCGGGATGGGCAGCAAGAACCTTCTCAAGCAGATCAAAATGACGTCCCTGCTGATGGCACTCAGCCGCAGCAGCAGCAGCAGCAACATGTAGATGCCAACTCTTCCTCACCAGAGAGAAGCAATGACGTTGAAATGGACAGCAAAGTGCTCACAGTCAATAACAGCACCGAAAAGGGGGCTTTGCAGCCTTCTGTCAACACATCTGTTGCCCAACCATTGCCAACCACACAGATCTACTTACGCCAGACAGAAACCCTCACCAGCAATCTGAGGATGCCACTGACTCTGACCAGCAACACTCAGGTCATTGGCACAGCTGGCAACACCTACCTGCCTGCCCTTTTCACCACGCAGTCTGCTGGCAGTGGCCCTAAGCCTTTTCTCTTCAGCCTGCCCCAGCCTTTAGCTGGCCAACAGACACAGTTTGTGACAGTGTCCCAGCCCGGCCTGTCAACCTTTACTGCCCAGCTGCCAGCCCCACAGCCCTTGGCCCCATCTGCAGGCCACAGCACAGCGGGTGGGCAAGGCGAAAAAAAGCCTTACGAGTGCACTCTCTGTAACAAGACTTTCACCGCCAAACAGAACTACGTCAAGCACATGTTTGTACACACAGGTAAGAGTACTTCCCTCTGGCTTGCATGTGGAGCCAGAGAAAGTCCTTTACAACCATGGACTTAGATTCTGTTTGCCAACCTGCCAGCCCCCAGCACAAACAGGAGGGAGGGCTTATCCAGGGAGCTGGTGTCACAGAACACTTCCTGGGCACACTGTGCTGAAGCTGAGCCCCTGCAGAAACATACAGATCCCAAACAGGGGCCTAACTACGCATGGTGCAGAAACAAGCTCATTTTACTTGGAGTAAAATGTGTCTTGCATCCATCCCAGGAAATGGTGAGCATTCATTGTACCCTGCAAGCTGGCCAGGAAACATCCAGTGGAAGAGTGGAAACTAATAAGTCGTAAGAAAAACTGTTACCTACTAAGAAAGGGCATCCCCCCGTAGGTTTTAGAGCTGCGGGGGGTTAAGCTCAAGTGGTGGTGAGGTTAGGCAAATTAATTACTGGTGGAGCTGCAGCAGTAGGTCCAGGCCCAGATGTTACACACACACTGCCACACATTTTCTAGATCTCACATACTACTATAAGAAAGTAAATCTGAAGTTTTGTCAGAAAGTCTTTCTGTACTTCACTGAAGCTGATTGCTGTAATCCCTTGTCTCTTGGTAAGTCAGAGGTATCCCTAGCTGTGAGTACGGAAACGTAGATTTCAATGAGAAAATATTTAAAGAATACATGTGGAACACAATGGAGCACAACATCAGCACCTTTCTGTTTAAAACTGCAGCTGCTTTGGTACGTTCTGTATGGTCTATTGAGATAATATAGGTAACTGTATTTGCCACTGAGCCAAAATGGCCTTTTCTAGCTTTACCAAGTTTTGAGACTTCAAAGCCAGGATATAAATGTATTCTATATGGAGGAGTTATCATGGGTTCAGGACTAAGTTTTGCTTGCTTTAGCCCTTGGCTCTTTCTGCTGTTGGAGAGAAATTCTGGTTTAGAGAAAGAGTAAATATTTCTTTCACCAAGCAGTGGCTTTGTTAACATCAGATCTTAAAATAAATGCTGGGTTTGTGATACGTGGGAGAGAACCTGGAAAAATTGCCCTAAGTATAGGAGGAATGTAGGTCATGCCTCTCAGTTGTACACAATAGATTTCAATTCCATGTGCATATGTAAACTTTTAACTTCAATTTACCTGTATTCATCACTTAAATGAAAAACTCCTCTAGACATCTAAGGCAGACATGTACGTGTACATATACAAAAAGATCAACTTCTCAGGACTGGTACAAAATGTGTAATTGCAAGGATCAAGAGTCCTGAATCCCAAGATTACCTTTATGTCTGTTTATATTCTCCATCTTTCTGTTGTGGGTGAGTAGCTAAAATACTACATAGATAGTGTTGTTATTCAGAAAAATATCCCCTTCAGAACACAGTCAAATATATCTGCTTGCATCCTTGTTCTAAAAGCTAGAAAGGCTTTTTTACAAATAACTTCACTGAGATTAGGTACTTTATATCCCCCACCCTCAGCTTGGTATTTATTTCCCCCAGCACTGCACTTGGTATTTGGAGTCAGATAAAGAATAGTGCTGGAAGACCTGTTCTAAAACAGTCTTAGCTACTACAGGTAATACCAACCGAGGAAATTGATAGGCATTTCCAATCATGAATTAATATTTTATTTGTGTGGGTCTGAGAATGCCCAAAATAATGAACTGTGGTGGCAAGGAAAGATTTGGGTAGATAAATCATTTCAAAATCCATTTAGAAGCTAAGTGGCTCCTGGAATGTCTGGGAGAATAACTTCACCTTAACCAACAGAGAGCTAGGCTTCAGAAAACCCTCCTGAAAATAATCTTTATGTGTGCAGCCTCAGAGAAAGTCTGTCTGCTGCCTTGTCTAGTGCTGGACAGGATCATTACAAAAATAGAGGGGAGACAGCTGTTCCCACTGTCAGGGTGACTTTCCTTAGTCCTGTTAAAAGAAGCCAGGCAAAGTGGCTCTGGAAAAGATCCACAGAAAAATGGAGAGGTTTGGGAGATGCAAATGTTTGCATTAATCTTTTTGTTTGGAGGGCTCACAAGGGAAGTCTTGGAAGAGTGTAATCATAAACCAGAATTCAGTAACTTAAAGGCCTCTATATCTGTATGTTTTTATGCTTCCAAAAACTACAGTCTGATGTAGCTTTCCGTGTGACAGAAACAGACCTCTTTTTTCTTCTTTCACATGGGTCCAAACATATGAGCGATCATATTTTTCCATGTTCCCTGTAGACTCACTTTAATATATCCCACAATGTAATGGAAATACAGTGCTAGGATGCATGCAGTGTCTGCACTTTATAAGGCAGCCTTGCCTTTTCCTACATATCACACTGTGATTAATACTGGATTAAAGGATGCAAAAGATGTGCCAGGGGGATCATGTCAGAGTACCAACATTGCTGCCTCCACACCTTTCTAATCCAGGCTACCCATGGTGATAGGATGAGGGGAAGTTGTATCGGGGTGGCTGAGGTCACTTGGCTTGTTCAGTCTAGTGAAGATTTAGGGGAGACCTCGTTGTGACCCTACAGCTTCCTCACAAGTGGAAGTGCAGGGGCAGGAACTGATTTCTTCTCTGTTGTCCAGTGATAGGACATGAGGGAATGGCATGAACCTGTCTCAGGGTAGATTTAGGTTAGGTATTAGGAAAAGGTTCTTCACCCTTTGGTTGGGGTTGTTGGGTGCTGGAACAGGTTCCCCGGGGAAGTGGTTACAGCACCAAACCTGGCGGAGTTTGAAAAGCTCTTGGACAACGCTCTCAGGCACATGGTGTGATTCTTGAGGTGCTGCTGTGCAGGACCAGGAGATGGTCTTTGACAATCCTTGTGAGTCCCTTCCAACTCAGAATTCTATGATTCCATGAACTCAGTGTCAGCACCAAACATCCATTACGGTTAGGGTTCGAAGAGCCACAGAGCCTACATCTCCAGGAACACAAGGCCTGGAAAGGGGGACCATGGCCAGGCACTGACATTGCTTCTTCTCCCTTCCAACTCAGGATATGCTATGATTCTATGATTGTAGTCATCCCATATTGCTGTCTAATACCAGCCAAATACAAAATAAAGAAGCAAAAGGGAGAACATGCACATTTAATTCACTGAGCGAAGTTTTCTCTGACTTGAAGATGAAGAATCATGGGAATAAAGAATCTACAGTGCTCCCTTAAGAAGCACAAAAATTTGCATACAAAAAAGAAAAACTAAAGTTTTATGATTCTTTGGAGAGGAGAAATACCAGGAAGGCTTTGAAGCTAAGATTAAAAAGCCACAACCCAGTGTATCTTAGAAACTATGCAGGCAAAAATTAAGGAGTTTTTATAGCATGATCTTAACAGGGTCTAAAGTGGAGAAGACCAACTTACTACAAACTCTGGGATATATATTGCCCAAAGCAAAAATGAGCTCTGTAAATACAATCAGTCTCTTGTAAGTTAATCAGACGTTATTCTAACTGACACACTATCATTTTCCACATCACATGTCAAGCATATTGGCATGTCTATGCACGACACAGCACTGTGTGTGGCAAAGCCATCAGGGAAGTAAGGACTTTGTGTTTTGAGCAAGTGTCTTTCACCAAGTAGGGACAAACTCCTCGTGAGTGCAAGGAAGAGCAGCAAGTGGATTTCATTCATGGATGTCACCATCATACATGCAAACCATGAAATAAAAAGAAACAGAGACCTGGGGAGAAAAAAAAAGTAGGTCTTTCACATCTAATCCATTTTCATTATCTCCTCTTAGAATTGAATATATGTAGCATATGGTAATCTCACTATACAATGAGTGAATTATATATTACCACAGGCATGTCATGGTCCCTGAAGAGTGACTCTTCAGGATTTAAAACAGTGCCAAACAGACTGTAAAAAGAAGGAAGCAGGATGTCTGTGGAGAGAAAAAAAGAAGAAGGGAAATTGCAGAATAACCACAGGAAAATAATTTTCTCAATCAGTGAAACAGAGGATCATTTCGATTCTTACAGAGCTATGGTACCATCTCTATCCCTGACAGCTCTGGGGATGATGTGGTATATTTCAGGTGTAGAATTCAAGTGATTCAGAAAGCAAATTAAAAAATAGGTTTGGATGGGGCAGTCAGGGTGTTGGTTGTTGTCTACATTACCAGTGCAGCAGCATATCATGAAAACATTGCTTGACACCATGAAATGTGAGACCGTGCCATATTTTCCAGAACTCTGAGCATGAGGAGGATTTGAGAATAGGCTGAACAAACCAGTCATATGTGCTCAGCTAAGTACTTTTTCCCAGTTCATCCTTGTAGTCACTGGTTTGTCTGAACATGATCAGAGTTCAATTATATGAGTCTCCATAATAAGTTTTACAAGAGTCCTGGGCACACAAGGCAATGTGGAAGATTACATAAGTATTTTATATCTCTAGTTTACCTCATAAGGTGTTTTATTTAACTGGCAGTCAAATCATTCAAGTTTCTTGTGTCTTACACTGGAAGTTTATCTGTTAGGTTGCCCTTTGCATGGTGCTGGCTGGCCTAGGCAGTTCTGTGTCCTGAGGTTCCCTTTTCTGCTCTTTATACATGCTTCAGCTCTGACATTTGACCAGAAAAGGGAGCAACAAATGTAAACCTCTTATAAAGTGTTGGATTCTTCTGACAATCTGTATCACTCCTCTCCTGAGAAATTTAAAGCAATTTGACCGAAATGAGTCTGGCACAGGTCAGCTGTCACAGGTACCAGCTGTCTGCTAATCACTGACTTTGTCCCCGTTTTTATTGCATGCTGGTGAGGAAATGGAGGCACCAAAAGGTGAAGCAGCATGTCTGAGACCTTCCTGTCTAGAAATGAGCATGAGGGGCAAAACAGGAGCACAGACAGGAGAGGCTGTGCCATTGAAACTGGGTATAGATGCCAGGACATTTTAACTCTAGTCCTGTCTTTGTCAGTGCCTCCTGTGTGAACTTGAAGAAAGCACCTGAGCTCCTTTTTACTGTATGTGCATAGGGAACACCTACAACCCACTTCGTAAAGCATTTTGAGACCTCTGGTTGCAAAAAATGTTGTGTGTCAAAACACATTGATTAAGAGACTTACTCCTTGTTAGCCAGAGCACCTCTCCAAAGGCCCCCATGAGACTTACCATTAGTTTATTGCAAAGAGTTCTACCGAACTGGTTTAATTTTATGATTTTTCTTTTTTTTGTCTGTTTCTCTCTGTCTCTCTCTCTCTCTCTCTCATTGGTAATGGGCAGGTGAGAAACCACACCAATGCAGCATCTGTTGGCGCTCCTTCTCTTTAAAGGATTACCTAATCAAACACATGGTGACACACACTGGCGTGAGGGCCTACCAGTGCAGTATCTGCAACAAGCGCTTCACCCAGAAGAGCTCCCTTAATGTGCACATGCGTCTCCACCGCGGGGAGAAGTCCTACGAGTGCTACATCTGCAAGAAGAAGTTCTCCCACAAGACCCTGCTGGAGAGGCATGTGGCTCTGCACAGTGCCACCAACGGCACGCCCGGAGCCACCGGCACCGGCGCAAGGGCTGTCCCCGCCGGCGTGGTGGCCTGCACGGAGGGGACCACGTACGTCTGCTCTGTCTGTCCAGCTAAGTTTGACCAAATCGAGCATTTCAACGACCACATGAGGATGCATGTGTCAGACGGATAAGTAGAATCTCTCTCTCTCTCTTTATTATGAACAACAAAAATAGAAACAACAAAAAAAGCTATGGCACTAGAATTTAAGAAATTATTTTTGTTTCATTTTTACCTTTATTTTCCTCCTTTTTTTGGGTTCATTTTGTTTTGTTGTTTTTTGTACTACATGAAGAACTGTTTTTTGCCTGCTGGTACATTACATTTCCGGAGGCTGGGTGAATAATAATTTTCCCAACCTCCCTCGGATGGTGGCCTTAAGGCCAGGTAGTGCTTCATGAGCTCCACTGGTTGGATCTCTAGCTACTGGCCTCTAAATACAACCCTTCTTTACTACAAAAAGCAAACGACAAAAAAAAAAAAAACACAAAAAAATTTAAAAAAAAAACAGACAGAAAAATAATAAAAAAAAAAATCTTTTTTCTCACTTGTGAAGAGCACTACAAAAAAAGAAACAAAACAAAATATATTACAAATCTACAAGGCCTACTGTCGTTATAAGTACACCGCTTGCAGTGTTTCAATGGACATGATTCACATTGCTGACCGCTTTTGGACTTCACAGTATCCAGTTAGAACTGTGGAATATTTTGCTTCTGGTTGAACAGCAACCAGAGGAAACAAGGCCCTGCTGGTTTCCACCACGTGTCTGCTTTCTCACATGCATCCACAAACACACAAAAGGGCTGAGGGGAATGCGAGGCAGTGTGGCTTGGATAGTGTGGAGTCCCTGGAGGGTGAGGAAAAAGAATCAGAGGTTCCTCACCTGGATTCTGCTCTATCCCATGCTGTCTGGTGCACCCTCCCCGCTGCTTTTCTCGTACCACCACCACCACCTTATAGCAGAAACCAAGAAGATTCAGACAACGAGCAACGGTGGCTTTTTTGTAATTTATTCAGTGTCTTCGCTGAGCACAGGGCCTCAGCACAATCAAGAGGGACTTTCACAGAAGGCAAAGAAAAACACAGAGGAAAATCAAAGATATCAGAGGTTGCAACCTATGGATCTAGGTACAAGAGAAGGGTTAGTTCCCACAATCTTTGCAAAAAAAAAAAAAGTTGCATCAGGATTTATTCTTGTGGAAGAAAGAGGAATAGAGGGTGGGAGGGGAGGGGAATAATAATTAAAAAAAAAGAGTTGTTGGGACTTTTTTAATTCAAAATTTTATAGAGGGGCAAAAGTGACGTTTACCAGATAGAATGCTGATTTTTTTAATATATTTACAACAGTATTTGTGTAAAAAAACAAAAAAAGTGAGATTGTTAAAAGTAATTTTTCTTTGTTTTCTTTTTTGTTTTGCATACACTGCCACTAATATCTTCTCTTTTATTATATATATGAATATATATAAAAATATATATTTTATTTTAAATTGAGACTGTTAAGGTTAGCTAACCTGCTTCCAGATAGAGGAGGGGAGGGGAGATGATCTTGATTTTTATTTTAAAAAAGAGGAAAGATGTTTTCTTAATTTTCTTTTCTAGTATTATTCTCTCTCTTTTCTAATGGAATCAAGAATTACCTGGGTCGATGAGGGGCTCTGTGAAGTCATCTGTGAGATTATCTACTAGTGTTTGTGCATCCTGCAGTATCATTTGAACTGCTACTTTGTTTTTTGAACTACATGGTTCTCTTTTTGGCTCTTACCAAGCTTCTGTTGTTTCTTTTTTGGTTCCATCTCAGAATTTATTTCTGCTGAAGGACGGTTCCTTTTGAGAAAGAGATTTTTCTAGCAATGTTCCCCTGGTTTTGGGGATGATATAAACTGTAGTCTTTCTTCTTTGAAAAAGTAATGAAAGTTTTGGAAGTGTGTAATAACTAGGATTTCCCTTCTTTTTGGTCACTGGACAAGAATTAATCTGCTGTATTGTTCTCTCATCCCTGCCTTGCTCGCTAGAGAGCTTCCATATTTGTGTGGGAATCTGAACCTGCCCCTGGTAATTTGTGCTGATGCCAAAACAACTTAAAACATTACCATTGCAAATAATCTTCCCTTCATTTGCAAAAACGTCTGACTGAAGGGCCACATCCCGCATTCTGTGCATAGACAAAGCTATGCAAGGAATGTAGGATCAGTGAGAAAGATTGATTCCTGATCTGCATATATATGTTGGTGTTTTGTATTTTGTTTTATTGTGTTTGGACTGGTGTTCTCCCTAGTTGTCTTCTGTGTATCTGTGTAAGAATTTTTCCCCCAAAGCCAACTCCCAAAGTACATGGGTCCTTAGTTCAGTTGGATCAGTGTCTGACACTATCTTTGTCTTGCTTGAAATCCTTAGGAGGACTTACACCAACTGCACTCTGGACTTCATATTTTAGGCAGAGAAGAAGCACCTAACAAAAATATGCAAAAAGAAAAAAAAGAAAACTTGCTAGTTTAGCTTTTACTTGTGTCTATATTAAATTAAGCTTTCTTAAGTTTACAAAATTTTTTGCTTGTGAACACTGAGCATTTCACATGAGACATTCTTTTATGCTGGACATCTTTCTGACTATTGACTTGGTAGATCTCCACATAGAATTTTGCCTGTCCTTTACACCTGCAGCTTCTCTATCAGATGTCTGTGATTCAACACAGGTAACTTCATCCATATGTTCTATGCCTGTTCCGTTACAATTTATTTGGGGAAACAAACCTGACAGGTGGTTCAGTCTCAGAATCTTTCTGTACCCTGCAAGGTATTGTTCAGCAGATCCTAGATGCTGAAGCCCAGATTCTTGGCTGCAATATGCAGCGTAGAGAGACTTTGAGGTGGGTGCCAGAGCAAACAAGTCTCTTACATGGTAACATCTTTCTTTGTTACCAGCTTGTTTGGGTAGTTCAGGGGGCTGGAGAAGGAGCACAAGTTAGTTAACAAATACTGTTCTAATAACCACACTGGTAAAAGCAATGCTGGCATGTAAATCAAGACATGAAAAGACAAAGCCCAAGACACAGAGAGGGAGAACTGATATCTGCCATTTAGACACACTAAATCTATACAGAAAATAAAGGTTCTGGAGATGAGGGTGTGGAAGAAAATGAGGAAGGTGGACCTAGACTAAAGGATTGAAGGTTTTTCTCTGGAGAAAGGAGGTTTTTTTCTGAGATCTTTAGTATCAAAGAATATTCTCCCATATGAGGAGCTAGTGAAGAATTTTACCCAGCTTACAAATATGTAGCTGCTCATTTGTCATCTGAGGTCTGGGGAAAAGCTGTTTAATTTGCCATTGTAAACCTGGTGAACTGTAGTCAAGATGTAGCATATTCTGGAATATACTTCTGATACCAGAAGAGATATGCCAGTAAACAGGAAATAAGAATCAGGGTTTACATCCACCAAAATCCAAATAGTATCCAAATTTTAATCCTTCAATTTTCATCCTTCCCTAAATCAAAGCATTGTCTTTGAAATGCAAATTTTTATAAGGTATAATAAATTTGAAGTGAATTAAAGATAAGTTGTGAATGAATGAATGAATGAATGAATGAATGAATGAGTGATGGCAATTAAAAAACCTAAACATAGTTCTTAAAGTAAAGCTAAGGCACACTAGGTTGAATTCTAAAACACTTGACAAAGAATTTAGGCCAAGGTCTTCACAAATGACTGCCCGTAATATAAACTGACTTTGTTGGACTTCCAGAATTGATCTTGTAAAACATGGAGCAACTTGCAGCATGACTGCAAATGTAGCTGAAAGTGCTTGTCAGGTCACTATGAATTTAGAAGCTCAAACATAGTCTCCTTTATCTTTTAAAATGTTAGATTCTTTTTAGCAATGCTTCCTCCCATCTTTGAAATACTTATTTGCTACTTGGAAATAACTATAATATCTGAATCTTACAGGTATATTCAAACTTCATATATTGCTACGATACGCCTTTGGAGAAAGAATAGCAGTCACAGTGATCTGGGAACTGCTACTGAAAGTGTTTGAGCAAATCTATCTCAGTATGCTTGAAAAGCTTCCTTCAAAACAGCTGATGAAATGATACAGATGAGAAAACGCAGACTGTAGCACACATCCTTTTGTTGAAGCATGCAATATCTTGCATTCGTTGAGCTTGATTCTCACTTTCCCTAAAGCTCTCTTTATATTGCTTTGGTAATGGAAAGGGGTATTAAATAGAACATAAATTGAAGCTTACAATTCAAGGCCTCTCTGTAAGACAAAAGTGCAATAAAGGAAGCCTTAGAGTGAATGAGAAGTAAGTGCCTTCTCTTACTGCTGCTGAGGCTGGTGAAGTGAATTGGAAATGTAGGACGGGCCAGAGCAGATCTCCCCTGTGGTCCATCTCGCCCAGTACTGTGTTTGTGCCATGTGGCCAGTTAGAGATGATTTGAATGAAGATGAAAGACCTATGTTGGATTATTACAAAGCAATAAGCCTAAGGGAGAAGATTTATTATAGAATCCTCATTAGCTATTTCTACATATAAAATACATATAAATAAAAAATAAAATATGTATTTGCCTCTAACCTAAAGACATAATTTATGGCTTTACTTTTTTATCCCATATAAAAATTATGTATTGTGGCAGATAATTCTCATTGTCCTTCAAAGATCTAGTTTATTAATTCTTAGGTGACCTCCATGCTGTCCTGTGGAAGTGAGTTCCCCAGGTTAATTACCACATTGTTGAAATGATTCCTTTTCAAGTTTATTTTGTTGTTGTTCATGGAAACACCCTTATTTTTGTATTATAAGAAATCACAAATCAGAGAACGAAAATTTGACTTCTCTTGCCAATTTCTCTGAGGTCTGCCTCTCTCTGGGAAGCTGAATCCACAAGGAATGCAGGACCACAAGCTCAGTGTCTGCTGATTAGCAAGGAGAGGACATCTCCTGAGTGTCCATGTGTGTGTCTGGGGCGTATGCATTAGCAAGGTTCTCCTACAGTGATCTCTTGCAGGGGACTGGCAGGCACAACTCGTAAATGATGGGCACCTAGCAGCACAGTAACCAGTCTGTAAATTGTAGTATGATATTTCAGTCTGGTCCCTCCTCAGAAAACCCATATTAAAAGTCTCTCTTTAGGGAAGTAGGTGTAGATGTTTTGCAGGAGCTGCTCTGGAGACACTTTCTCAACATCCATCATGCTTCTACTAGGCCCACTTCTGGCCCATGCTGTTACCTTCAAAAACAGCTCAAGTTCACAGTAAGGTAACAGGGGAGAGTAGCATTTAATTGACTTTCTAAGTGAGTGGGGTTTCCCTTTGCTCTAAGATCGAAGAGGCCAAGTGGAACCCGTTTTTCTTCTTTTCATTTCTTTTTCCTCCAAAGGAGAGTTGAGTAATAACCCACATATCATCAGCATCCCCACTTCTTACCAACCCCACTGACTGAGTTCAGTCAACCTTGAGCTACTTGATTAACACTGGATCACTCACATGGTGGAGGAACAAGTCTCTTGCCATTAGTGAGTGTTATCCCAACATCTCCTGTCTCCCTTAGTAATGGAAACAAATCCCATAGGGAGAAGGTACAAAACATACTCTTTGCAGGGGTGTTGAGTCCAGTCCAAAATCAGAAGCACCCAAACCATGTCAAACATAATCAGACCTACAGTATGCCTAGATCTGTGACTGTTCTTACAGTCCTGTGGTAAGGAAATCCTCCAGCTCTCACTGATGAAAATGACTTGCCGCTCAAAAGGAAAAAATAGCATCAACCTGGAAAAGAGAAGGGTCCAGGCAGACCATCCAGAACCTGACAAGAAGGCTGGAGAGGGACTTTTCACAAGGACATGTAGTGATAGGACTGAGGGGAATGGCCTTAAGCTGATGGAGTGTAGGTTTAGATTAGATATTAGGAAGAAATTCTTTACTATAAGGATGGTGAGACATTGGAACAGGTTGCCCAGAGAAGGTGTGGACTGTAGGTGTTCAAGACCAGGCTGGACGGGGCTCTGAGTGACATGGTGTAGTGGAAGGTCCCCTGCGCATGGCAGGGGGGTTAGAACTAGGTGATCTTTTAAGACCCTTACAGCCCAAACCATTCTATAATTCTGTGATAATATCAAATTAGCACCTGGTGGTTATTCTGCCAAGGATCAACTAGGCCTTGGTAATCAACCCTTTCAATTCAGCATCCAGCTCCTCTGAGCCATTGGAATAAACATGATAGAAAAGAGTCAGCAGGTAACCTAACTGAAGCAGTATCTGATCGGCCTAAAGCAAAATAGCTGCTTTTCATGTTCCCTGATTTGGTTTTATGCTGGCTGTGAAAATTCGTGAAGGAGGCATAATGTGATAAGAACTTGGCCCTGAGAGGTTTTGAGCCTCCTCTGCTCCCAGAAGGTTTCTCTTCATCTGGCCCCTAAGCAATCGCAATTGTGTTGAAAAAAGGCTTATGAGGGAAACTACAGACAATACATTAAGTCTGGAGTCTTGAGTTTGTAAATGCAATAAACACCTTTCCCAGCACTTGACAGTCCTGCTGACAGAAACCAAATGCAGGTAGAAGGGCCTTGCGGAGGGGCAGGTGCTGAAAGTGCCAAGTGTCTGCAGCACGGCCAGCAAGACAGGCAAGTGTATGGAGGTGGCCTAGTGCTGAATACACGTCCACCAAGAGCTGGTTCTGGCCACGCCAAGTCAGTGCTCTTGCTGCTGTTTACCTTATTTGTCATGCAAGAAGTAATAAGCTCTCAGCTAGTTTCCTTTAAAGCTACTCAGTGATCCAGTTCATTTCAGCCGGAGCAAAGGAGCCCACTAAGCTGGGAAATACGAAGAGAGTTTTAGGTATGTGCATATTCTTCAAACTGACAAAAAAAATGTGGGTTATGCCTTCTCTAGCATGAAACAGAGGAATTTGGTCCACAAGGGAGGCAACCTGTTTGAAAAATAAGAATACTTAACTCTCTATTGTTGTAAGGCAGCACAAGGGAGAATCTTTGTTTTGTTTTTCTAAGAAAATATTTAAATGAGAAAGAACATGTGTTAGGTATTAGTGTATATCCGGCTAATTATTCCCAGTGCTGATAACTAATCAATTAGATTAGTGCCTCTAAGAATAGAGAAAATATTATGCATTCATTGTTGTTATTTCTGCTCCCCCTCTGCTATAGATCAGGAAGGTGGAAAGAGCAGAATGATACATATGTGAAATTTTGGTGAACAAAAAAATTATTTCCCTGTGTAGGTCTGCCAGTATCTGGACAAATATCCTCTCTGAGTTAATGTTTATAATTACTAGGATACTGTTAGATAATTTTGATTTTTAAATTATGTTTCTAGTGAAAAAAATGTAAAGTTAAACATTAATAGGTATTTTTACATTAAATATTTAGCAATGTTGTTGATCTTTTTGCATTTTCGCCTTTGCAGTAGTGTTTGACTCACAGGTATTAAGAGAGAGTCCAAGTGTAGGAGAAGCAGAGTTGACTGATGTACTGTGAATAAGATTAAAAAGTAAATTGAACCCATAATGTGCTTTAATTTGCTAATCTTTCTGCAATTGGTAACTCAACTAAAGTGTTTCTAGGTTTATTTTAAAATAAAAGGAGTCAAATATATTCTACTCACCGTTCTAGCAAAGTCATATCAGGAGAAAAATAAGTCATGGTTTTTAAATGCCAATTTCCCCAAGAATTGTTCATTAATACCTTTTAAAATAAAAGAGGCCAACTCAAGATAAGCAAAACTCTGCTGCTATAACACAATTCTTCATGTTACACGTGATCATAGTTTCCACCAGCAGACCTACGTGAACTTCAGTGACTTTCCCCATAGTCAGGACTGAGATTTTTGTGCACAGCCACATATGCCCAAAGAAACTCTTCAGTTTCCCCTGGGAAATGGAGTGTAGCACTGAGGTAAGCAAACCAATTGTAGAACCACAGAGTTGTTAATGTTGGAAAAGACCTCTTAAGATCATCGAGTCCAATTGTTAACCCAGCTCTGCCAAGCTCACCACTCAACAATGTTCCAAAGTGCCACATCCACATGTGTTTTGAACACTTCCAGGGGCAGTGATTCCACCACTCTCCTGGGCAGCCTGTTCCAATGCCTGACCTCCCTTTCAGTGAAGAAATTTTTCCTAATATCTAATCTAACCCTCCCCTGGTACAACTTCCGGCCATTTCCTCTCATCCTGTCAGTTGTAACCTGGGAGAAGAGACTGATCCCCACCTGGCTACAATCTCTTTTCAGGTAGTTTTAGAGAGCGATGAGGTTCCCCTTCAACCTCCTTTTCTCCAGATCCCTCTGTGGAGCCTTCTAAACACTTCATTAACTGTATTTTAATGCCCCAATTTACACATTTGTCCTCAACTATTTTTCAAAAAGCAGAGAGTGTTAAGATACTTCCTTGGGAAGCAAATACACTACAGCCTTGAATACACTACAGCCTCATAGACAATTGCTGCCTTAAATCCGAAATGCATCTGAGCAGTATGGCGTGTACTTCTGTTTGGTATCTGCAGCAAAGTTTCATCTAAAATGTTCCCTTCTTACAAAATATGTTGTGTTTTCCTCTTTGAAAGGGAAGGGAAGAAATAAAGGAATATTAGTGAGGGATAGCGGATTCTTCATATTGGATGGTGCTTTTCCTTCAGTTACAGCTCCAAATTTGTTCCTCTTCCAAAGTGATCTACTTTTGATTGGGTTGGTTGGCATCAGGTCCCTGTAAAAAACGGGAGGGTAAATGCTCTTCATAAACCAAATGAATAATATGGGGGTAAGGCAATTTGATTTGACTCCAGCCTCTCCAATGCCAGTGAAATTCATGAGAGAGAAATCCACTGAAAAGCTACTTTCAAGTGACAAATCCTGTTCTGAATTTCTGTCAGTGCAACTTCTATTGGCACTTCTGGAATTGCATGCATGTCACTGCAGATAAATATAGCCCCTTTGAATAGTTTAGCTGTGATTCCTTTTAAGAAAAGCATATTCTAAAATATCCTTTTGCTGCAACAATACCATTACACAAACAAAAGAGCTACCAATATCCCATCACGTGTGAGAACTTCTTCTATGCAGTTCAGCCCATAGGAATATTCTTGTTTTCACTCCTCATGCAAACTTTATTAGCACTTGAACCCTCTTTGAGCTGTGAAATTTCCTTCACAGCCATGCAGCCACACCCCAAGCATCCCTCATAAATGCTCTCTGTCACATTGGGCTTAGGTATTACAGTAGCCCATATGCTTCATGAGTTCCCTACTGGAGCCTTTCCTGCTGGAAAATCTGGTACCAGTGTAGCAAAGCATTGCTTGCTTTAGGTATTTTCCAGACAGAACTGCCAACTTCTACAGTGCTCACGCTTCCTACTGTTGACTTGTTGGTGATTTTTTGCTAAGTTCACAGTGGCACTTGAGGAATGTGCAGAGCTCAGTTAGATACTTATTGTTGTGCTCAACTGTCTGGTTCTGCAGTGTCCTGTTCCTACAAAACAGTCAGGTATCTTTCTGAGATCTTGTTCCTACAAAATTGACAGATACCTTTCTGAGATCCTATGTGTTAAATAGATCTTTTCTATTTCAGTTTGCTTCTTCTCTTTTTGCCACCTGCCTATTGTCATATTCTTCATTAAACGTTATAAAGCTCCCTAGAAGTTCAACCCTCATGTTGAATATATACTTGATTCGAGAGGATCATCGCATTCAAGAAGCAGGATTACATTCACCCATCTGTCCAACTTTCTTTTAATTGTTCTCATTAAGTCCTTTACTTTCATTTGTCACGTAGGCTGTTGGTACCTATGGGATCTTTGAGTAAAATCAAATTATATGGCCTGTGTGTATGTGTGTGTGCATGCAGTTGTATGTCTGAGTGTGCACGTGGATGTGTGCATGTGCAGGGAGAGAGCCAGTTATCTCTTCCTGGCTTTACAAACAGGCTGCTAAGTGAGTGTGTGGACACACATGGTTTAGATGCAGGGAAGGGTTGAGATGAAACAAGGATTACAACATTAACTGTGGAGCATTGGTACATGACTCTAATGAAAAGTAAATGCACTACTCATACACTATATTTGCACACACTTTTTCATAAAAAGCATTCTGTTAGCCAAATGCTCTTAGTTGGATGTTTGCCCAAATTAGATGTTTGCCCTCATTGAAAATGTGGCACCCAAATTTGGTCCAGTGTATTTTTGTGAGTACCCATTCTGAAGGGAAGGCTGAAGTATGCCTCTCACAGCCTTATGTGGTCTTTCAGCCACGAAATGAATAAAATAGTCCATCTCAGCAGGCTTCACTAGCAGAGATAGGCATCCATGGAGGATGACAGCTCTGGAACAATACTTTTGAGTTCAGTCAAAACTTTTGAGTTGAGTTCAATTTCAACATGTTTACCTGACAAAGGAGTAAAATCCAAGCAAAATAACCTGCCTGTTTGCTCCCTTAAAAAGAACAGTCAAAAATTATCAAGTCTTTAAATAGTTAGTAGCACAGTATATCAATAGGCTCTAAAATATTCCAGGTCTGGAGTCTCTAGTTTCCAAAGCACCATGTCAAACAGCTCTTTCCCCACCTCACGTACTCTGAAACATGTTGATTATGAATATCTTTACATGTGATCTGAGTAATCCATTCCAAAGGTGCAGTCACTAATAAATAACAAGTAACTTTCTTTCCCTTGGTCTTTGCCAAAATATTTTCAGGACCATGGTTAGTGTGTCTAGAAGACCAGTAGATATTCAGGAGGAGAAGAAATAGGTCAGTAAGATTACTCAGTATGTAATCCATGAGAGCTGCAGGATTTCTAGAACTCATTTTAGGCTCAGAACTCAACAGGCTACAGCTGCCTATTTTTGTATCATGCCGGCCCTGAAAGCAGCATTTTATTCTTTTAACTCTTTTGCCTCACTAGGGGATTTTCCTTGTTCCAGAAGGGGTGATTAAAGATTATGGGGAATATCTTTTTTCTTTCATTTTCAGTCATAAAATGTGAGTAAATAGTCTTCTTCTTAGATTGGTGGCATATCCCTTCCCCTTTTGAATAAGACAATAATGCAACAGTTTTGGCTGGTTGATTTTGGGGTGAGGTTTTTATTTTGGTTTGGGGTTTTCCTTTGGTTAAATGTACATTGTCTCTCTATAGTCAAAATGTCTGTGACTGTAACAGTATGTATTTCTTTTACTGGAGAAAATAGACTTTTTGGTTTTTGTTAACAGTACTAGTGACTTCGTGGAAAATGACAAGTTGCTATTTAGGTCTGCTTAGTTAAGTACAGTACACTACAATACAGTATTTCTGAAAGCTAGAACATACAGTACACAATATATATAGCAATTCTATATCAATATATATACATAATATAATCATTTAACTTTTGCATCTGCCTACGATCATAGAAAAATAATTTTTCACATGTATCATTCACAACCCAATCAACTGCTGCAGCTATCTGAAGCATTTACCAGTAATTATTACAGCTCTATTGTGCTTTTTCATATTATTGGCTTCTTTATGGTCTTTACAAGCATTTTTCAGGCTTTTTTTAAGTCTCTATGTAGTAAGATGTAGAAAAGTAATTTTTTTGAAGAAAAGGTAAAACAGTATTAGGCTCTACAAAAAATTAGAGATTGTTCCCTGCTACCCGTTCATATCAGAAGAACAATTAATCAAGACAAATAAGGTTACCTATTAGCTCTCTTCTAAGATGTCCTGTTATTTCATTTGTAAAAGTGTATGTCAGACTTTCCTCTTCCATTCCTAGCCTTGGAGAAAGATGCCGAAAGTGGTCTTTCACTCCTTCCAAGTCCTGTTTCTTTAAAGTTTTAAGATTTCCTAAAATTATCCTCTGCACTAGGGTGGGGTAGAAGAAACATTGTTCTCTGTATAGTTATGCAGAATGTGGCCAGGAATTGAATAATAAATACCTCCATCCACCACTATTAATATATTGCAATTGGATCCTTACTTATTCACTTGATCACCCCTTTTTCAAATGAAAACAACCTCTGAAAGTTTTAGTTTCAGTTCATAAGTTTTTCAAGGTGAATTTTCCCTTGACCATCTTCATAGCACATTCCTGTTGGTTCTGAATTTTGGGTCAGTCCTACTGGACTTTAATTGTCACCACAGAATTGTTGAAAAAATGTTAGTAGGGATATGTCAACATCTAGATCCAAATAGCCCAGGAACAGCCGGTTGACACCCAAGCCTCATGACTTTGCGTGTCTTTTCTGTATTCTCACCTTGCAACAGATGGCCCAGGCAGCAAGTCTTGATTCAAAATTAGTAAGAGTGCTAACTTAGGAGAGCATGGAAATTTATGTTTGCTTTTCTAATTCAGGTACATCTAATTCATCTGACCTTCATTCCTTTGGTCAATAACATATCACTCCTAAATGAAAATGTGCAAAATCAAGTGGATGAGGGTTGTGAAGGAGGTATTCATTTTGTCTCGTTTCTCCTAACTGTGAAGACTGGAAGAAATGAGAGATGGTCACATCAGTTACAAACTGTGTTTTCACTGAGAATGAGCTAATCTGTGTCATTGCAAATCAATAAAGTTATTTTGGAGTGAGAAGAAAGGGTTACCTATGCCACAGCTTGGGATACTAAAATGAGAACTTCGAGAATGGGAATCAAGTGCCGGCATTCCTTACAGTCTCCTGTCATCTGCCATTTGCACGTACGTGGAGGCCACTACCACATTCTTTTTCTTTCTACTTGCAGTTTAAAAGTTATGGTCTTCCAGCAGTGATTTCTAAGTCTGGCTTTTCTTTACTCTGTGTATACCCATTTGTAAGGGAAGGAGGAGACTATCCTCTCAATATTAATTACGCAGGTAACAAAACTAGATTACTCTATTCATGAAGGATGGGCTTTGTTCCATGAAGCCAAACAGGTGCCATTTCCCAAATTAATTCCAGTTAGCTGCTGCAACAGAGTGCTGATTCAGTGGTCCACATTTTCTGACCATGCTCTTTGCCTTTTCCTTTGACTGAATGCTGAATCATACATATTTTTGTAGAGAGTGTTCTCACTTGACTGAGAATACCACATCATTTAAATGGCCGCATACCCATTCCACACTTGCCCTGCTAATCCTTTGTAAGGTTCAGTAATTCATTTAGCATAAATACTAGTTTAATGTGTTTCTTGATTTAATTTCTTTGTTGCCTTTTATTTTTCCTAATGCTTTTTTGAACACCTCAATTCATTTTGCATGTTATACAGTTTACAGTTTATATTTTTAGGCTAAGAAGTGGTTTTACAAACAGGATGGTACCAAACAGGTAGATTATCCACACTAGAGGTTGTACTTTTAGAATGCAGTGTGTACAGATACAATTGCCTAAGGGAAAGTGAAACTAACAAAATAATCAGCTGGTGAACACTATTTTAACATATCTTCTACATAAAAGACAGTCAGTCATTTGTGATTCCAGAAATCTTGCTTTTTTTGAACATGTATCCTTTCTTTTTCATTCTCTGAAGAAATACTGATCTTGAGAATTGTGTTGTTCTAAGAAACTCATTTCATATGTGCATATTTTCTGCTTTTCTAAGGAGAGAGAAAACAGGAGGTGATACCAACTTTACAGTTCTATAGATTCTTGCATTGGTGACTTTCCTTGAACGATATAAACATCAAGGGAAGACTATCCAAATATTAGCTTTATTCTAGTATATGGTTTTCATTATTACTTTCATTTTCCATCTCCTCGTTGACCAAGTAGACTTCCAGGGCTAATGCAAGCAATGGTCTCACGTTTCTGTGGTCGGCAGCATTTATATTCAGCTCTTTTTTGCACTTCTTTTCTGTCTAGTACAGCTTTTGAGGAACACAACAGTTGAAGTAGGTAACACTGTCGCCACGAGAGGGAGAACGTTGTACTAAGAGAATGTTGCTCTGTGCTACTGTGCCGGGACAGAAAGGGATTTTAAAGCTCTTTGCTGCAAGGTTAAGTAAGAGGAGAGTCCCCCACTTTGGGGGCGTTTGCACCAAAGACAGGGGGCCTCCCAGGAGAGGGAGATGCTTGAACTCCATACAAGGGACTTGCTCTTCACCTGTGCCACTTAGAGGAAAAGAATGAATCTCCAGTATCTGCTGCTGCTCTTTTTTTTTTTTTTTTTAATGTATGAATAACTTGTAAAAATTTTATACTTCCTATTTATTGGTGAAAGAAGTGTCACCACATTTATTGGTGTCAAAACTACTTTTTCACAAGTATCTTCAACAAGTTTCATTGTCTTTCGGGATGTCCTGTTTCCTTTGTCCTAATGCCAGGATATAGCTCGGACTGCTGTGAAACTCATAGGGGTCCTTTAAATCTGGAATTTATTCCCAGTTTTGTATGTTCTGAACAATCAGTTCCCTAGACCCTTGCTCCAAAGTTCAGGTTCAAAGAAATTCTTACAATGAATTGAAGTGGAAAATTGGTGATTTCCCATTCACTGCACCCGTAATGAGCTTTTGTTTGTCAAACATAATATAAAAAGGCTGCTCACTTCAGGCAGGACGTACTGCATGACTTTTCTTGTCAGCATCAGTGAGGTCTCTGCTTAATCCTGAAAACGGATTGGACCAATACTCTGTGGGCCAAATTCTGCAGGCAGGACTCACGTTCCCTTTTGTTGACTTGAGTCCATTTTCTCTGACAGAGAAAGCATATGTAGTCCTACAGGAAGCCATAGTCCTAAGAAATAGTTTCATATACATTATTTAAGATGCCACAGGACTGTTCCCCAAAATTTAGCATGTTTGTGCCCAAAGTTTCTACTCCTCATAAAACTGACTCAAGATTTGATTTCACTCCACCAGGCAGATTTTGCCTGTGTTAAGGGCTGTAAGATTACGTATTCTCTCCTTCTTGCTGGAAGACTTAATTCAAAAAAGTCCTACAGAGCATGACAGTTGCTTCCCTTTGAACAAGGCTTGGAACTTGCTTTGTTCAGGGAGTCCTGAATAGCCTTGAGTCTTTCTTTGGGTTTGACTGGTGATAGTATGTTTTTCTTAAGTAATCAAATAGTGAGCCACAACAGCTAGTTATGTGTAGATCTATGATTCACAGCAATCCCTTTTCCCTAATTTACACCCTTGATGTGTCACTTTTCTATTGCCAGAACAATGTAAAAGCATTTGGTTATTGGATATTTGGAGTTGATTCCACATTTCTGACTGCTTTACCCAGAATTGCTCTTGCCATACCTTTTCTGTGATGGTGGTCACATATTCATGTGGGTAAAATAAAGTTGTTTCTTTGTAATATCTGATTACATAACTGCAAATTCAGACTATACATCAAATTTTTGGTAGACTTTTAAAAAGTGCTACTGCATTGGGTATGCAGGAGAATGGATAGTGTGAACAGCATTTCAGCAGAAACGTAGGACTCCCTTGAAGTCCAGGCAGCTGAATAGCAAAAAAATGAATTGCTGCTGATTATAGTGGCTAAATTGAAGTTTGTAGACTTTACAGAACAGCTGGCAAGTGTTACTCATTTTGTGCCTCATGTATGCTTGGGCATGGGATGCACCACTGGAGCTGTGCACCCAGAGAGAGTGGGTTTAGGTGCTGTCCCTTTGCCATGCCTAGTGATTCCATTGCGCACTCTTTATTTTTCACTATAGGCTCATTGGTAGAGATAAACAGCAAAAGTCCTTACAGCCTGGCATTTTTCTGGTTTAGAGGTAGATATTCAGGATCCCTGCACCCCTATTTAGATTCTTTCTCTTAGGTTCTTTCCTTATTTCTGTGCATGTGGATGAAACAGTGCCCCTGCCTGGAGGGAAGGGCACAGTGTCTTTGCAAGAGAAAGAAAAAAGAGAAACTTGCTTCTTGGTTGTAATTTGGTTTATCTGATGGTATTTGCTTTTGTTTACATTCTGGGCTGGGCTGCCATCTTCAACAAGGGACTGGGAGTGACAGAAGAGGCAGAAGGCAAGAGGAAGCATGTGCCTGAGCCCAAATGAAGCAGCATGCAGTATTCCTCTATATACTGAGCAGTTACAGTGAGATTAGTATAGCAGCAGCAGCATTGCCCTAATGTGTTCCGCTTTCCATACATTTCCCTTTCTTGCTCTTCCTTCCCTGATACGGCCTCTTACACTGTTTTGGTGGTTCCCCACACTCCCTTCCAGTAGTTACAAGGGTTTGATGGAAGCTCTTGTGGCTGTCTAAACTGAAGTTATAACCTCCAAACCGGTGAATACCCCAAAGTCTTTGTTGTGTTTTCCCAAGTGATATCTTAAGGAGTGGCAAGCCCTGGCAGATGTTTTGTTTTGTTAAAAGAGATAGATAGGCTAGGGCAGGTATGATCTGATTGGGATTCAGTAACCTGCTTGCCTTTGTAATTAGTGAGCTTTATTTTGTTTTCCTTTTAAGTTTTCATTTTGAGGTACCTAAGAGCTTCTATGCCTGTCGCTAAAATTCCTGCTTTCCCCACCATAGCCCTTGATGGGCTGTGAAAAAAGTACTTTATATATATCCCCAAGTATTTGCAGGATGGAGGAGGGAGTTGTTCATGCACGTGTGTGCCTATGTGAGCAGGATAAAACTGAGGTTAGTGTTGATCTGTCCAGTTGTTTTAGGGTGGCTACAGAGAGCTGCCGCTTTGAAAAGTTGATTGCACTACAGAACCTTAGCTTGGGCACTGTTAAAATAGCGACTGTATATTTGGAACAGGGAAGCTTTTTAGTTTTATCCACACTTACACATGCCCTTTGCAAGGTGTGCCCTTGCAAAGTTTGCATCAGACGACTTTGTGTAAAACCACTACTGACCTTTTTTGCTGTATGCATTTAGTTCTCTCTTCTTTCTGCAGCCCCCAAACAATGGCACGTCTCCTTTCCGATTTCTGTCATTTGACTTTGTTTTTGATAAATGTCCTATCTGTTAATGAGATCTCCACATCGACTAAGAGGAGAGAAAATGAGGCCCATGAAAGTGTGGCTGGGAGACTGCAAATCCCCCTTTGTTTAGGGGCATTCATATACTTTTACTGAGAGCTGACTTCTTGGGGCTGGGTGGGGTGGGGAGGAGTTTGTGCTTTTTTGGTCTGGGTAAGGCTTTTTATTTTTTGCACTAAGTATGACTGCACTGCACTGCATTGCACTACTGAAATGTATTTACATGTGGTGGGATTGGAAGGGGCCAATTAAGCAGGAAAGGAGAAGAAAAGGGATAGGCACAGAAAACAGGGTGTACCATGAACCTGACCAGGTTGAATGACAAGTGGGGTTACCTTTATTTTAAGCAACTAGTCAGACACTGAGACAGCTGTATTGGATACCTTCTGTTAAAATAAGTAAATGAAGCACTATAATAGAAACTGAAGAGGCATCACAAGTTTCTGGGTGCTACAGATCTTTTCTCCCCTTTTTGTAGAGAGTGTTCTTTGGGGCTGTGAGAAAGTTAAGAGAACTGCTCATTGTGTAAACCAGCGGAAGGCTTCACCATAAAGACACCAATTCCTAGTTCCGATGTCAAAACTTGCATTGTTGGATAGAATCTCTTCCAGAGGTTTGACTATGATTAGCATCCCTTCAGTAAAAGCAAGATCTCTCAGCTCAAGAAGTGAAGTCACAAAGCAGACTTACCAAAGGGGAAGGTCACTGAAATAAAGCACGTCTTTCTGAGGCTGTTATGGGAACAGTGCAATAAACAGTCATCCTGAACACTCAAGTACAGGTGTTCAGTCAAGCCTTTGGGGTAGAGGAAGCAGGAGGGACATTTTGGCAAGAAAGGGTGGTGTGGAATTGAGTACATACAGAAATATTCCTGCTTAGGCAAAGGTGCTGTCTAGCATTTTAAGTTCTTCTCTCTGATTTCTCTCCTTAAACAGATATTGTGAAGGCTTTCAGCTGGAACCAAATGGAATGCTAAGTTGAAAAATATTTTTACAGTCAAGATGCATGTTGGTTTATGCCTTGGTCATTAATTTTGTAACAAGCATACTATGAGAAAAACTAAAACAGTAGCAAGGGCAGCAAGATCCATCTCTGCTGTAGCTCTTTGTGATCTATAAACTCTCAAAAGTTTGAGTTGAATCTCTTCAGTAAGACTGTAATTGCAACTTTAGCCAGATGGTAAAACAGGATCCTGAAAAATGCTCTGTAGAGAAACTGGGAGAAGAATGTAAAACATGAGTGCATCTGCTTTGGTCCTGTAGTGGAGGGATCGCCTGTCTAATGTCCCACACGGGTTTCGTGGACAAAAAAGGGGAGGTACTCATCCAATTTCTAAGAAAAGGCTAGAGTAATTGGGGGACTAGAAATCTATTTATGCCCTGAATTTCAGCTTAGATTTGAAACTAAGATATTTTGGCTTCATCAGTACCAAGACATGGGTAGTATGGACCATTCCCAGAGAGCACAATGCAAAGCAGATTGCTGCTGATCAGTCTCTTGGGCTGCCTCCTTTAACAAAAGTGTCAAGAACTAGAGAAGGAGTGGTATACAAGAGGCAGGTGTTGGGTGGGAAGGAGCAAGTCTGTCTGGAACCAGGAGAGACTTTGCAGTTAAGGATGTGTTTTTCTGGTGAGCTTTGAGATTTCCACTCTTTGATTTCAGCCATCCTGGCTTGAAAGGACTGGAAGAGAAGAACTGGAGATATGCCCTGATGTACTGTTAGATTAACTACTGAATGACTCTTCCCTTGAAAGTAAGTGGGACAATGGAACATGCAGTCTGTTTCTTTGCCATCTGCAGGAGCCCTCTAAGATGAAAACCACTGGAAGGTCAACTTCCAGTAATGAGTCAGTGGATGCCCAACAAAAGCACAGTTCATTTGAGAGCCGGCGTAAAACAGAGGCAGGAGAGCACCTTTATTTTGTAAAGTGGCATTTGCTTCCATAAGAGTAGTGACAGCTACAGAGTTGTGATATGGGAGGAAATGAAGTCTGTCTGCTGAAGTTAATTCGTGTAATGAGCCAATACTCCTGTTTTTTGCTTAGGTGAGTTTTTCTTTGTTTCCTTGTTTAAGGCAGCTGCATATATTGCTACTGTCAGAGTGGATTTGCATTGTCAAAGAGGAGTAGTGGACTGCTCCAGAGAAAAAACTGAAGCTGAGGGTTTACTGAGCCTGCTGTGTCCAGAGTGCCTTTCCTGCTGTGGTAAAATAAAGAACTTCTGTAGGTTGAGCTGTTCCGGCTGACTGATTGCTGCATATTCCTCCCTTGTGGTGTGACCTGATGGCAACCATATTTGGACAAGGAGAGGAACACTGCATGTTTGCAATGCTGTGATAAGATGCCATTTGCACTAGTTTTTTAAAAGTACTGCAACCTGAAGAAGTGGGCTTTGAGCCATGCTCCAAATCTGGGTTTGAATTCAGCCTGTTTAAACCTGATTCCAGCTGACTCAGTTTCAACAGAACTGTCTAGTCCATGCAAACAGGAACCAAACCCTTTTTTAAAAGCCAAATTCCAGCTTATGTTCCCACTCGGTCACAGTGCTCAACCACACCAGTTCCTGGGCATAAGTGTGATTGTATAGTTTCAGTGGCTTTTAAATAAGTTGTTCCTTTTTACATGGTCAGTTTGAAACTAGTTTAACTGGAACTACATTTAAATATAGCACAAACTCTTTTCTTTTTTTCAGCATGGTACTATAGCCCCATGTAGACAGTGCTTGACTGAGAAACCAAGGATAACTTGAGGTTTATTTTAAGAAGCCAAAACATACATTGCTGACTAGACATGCCGCATAACTTAATGCCCTATGTTTTCTCCAGATGGAGAAACACTAACTTCCATAATTCTCCTCCATTTGTCATCCTGCTTCATTGTTGCACCTTTTCTCTTGAACGAAAATCCCTTTGGCCAGTGGGCTAGATCCAAAACAGAACTTCCCCGTACTGATTGATCATCTTGTTTCTGTACGTTCCTTTCTTCAACATTGACAAGCACTACTGAGGATCAGCTTGAGTTTTTGCTGGGACTGTGGCATAGTTATGGTTCAAGAAAATGCTAGCGATATTTTCAACATTATAGTAATTTCAGAGCTTACCCTTGAGGAAAATGTTACGTTTCAGAAGTTCCACAGAAAAAAGAAAATGCCAGGAATCACAATAGAGCTTCAGTCACAGTGCTGTAGCCAAGTTTGTAGGGAATGCATTTCTGGTGGCTGGTGATGCTGATATTTACAAAAGCAATTCAAAAGCAGCAGAGAACGTATGCTTTCTCATCCCTGCTGAACTAAGAGAATTTATACTAACAGAATGATCCCAGGGTACCCTGTCAGTGTTCATCACTTTTCCCCTAATGGAGGAGGCTAAGCATCTGTCACATCACCTTAGACAGTCCAAGTTCCCTTCAAAACTGCTCCCCAATGACCTGCCAGCCAGATGCCTTCTCTCATTGATCCTAGTATACCACTGGCTGAGGATTTGTCATATAGCCAAGGTGACCAAGAGATACACTTGGTCTCAGCTAGGAGCCTTTTACTTTTTCTTTTCCGTTTGGTTTTCCATCAAACCAGGTGTGCATTTAGTGGTGAAGTAGATGTCAGGTTAGCTGTTGCTCCAGATGACAGGAATGGCAAAGCCACATGGCAACTGAGCTACTCTTGTCCTCAAGGACATTGGTAAAGGCAAAAGACCAGGCTCCGGTTGGTGGTGTAGCTGTAAACCTACAGCTTCTGCTGCTTCCCCCTCCAAACTTGTTTTGGTCAACTGTGCTGTTGCCCTCGAATATGCTTTGTGTGTGAAAAACTGAATGCAGTTGTTCTGTTGTTTGTCTTCTTTCTTCTGCATCATGGATGTGGCACCAACTTACTCTCACAACAAGCTTGAGTTTTGTTTTGCTGTTGTTATTAACATGTAATTCTACTGTAGACCAAAAAATATGAAAAGGAAAAAAAATCAGTTTCAAGACATAAAAGACCAGTGAGTGACAGGTGAAAAATTTAGGAAGTGAAGGTGTAAGAGAAGCAGTGGTTAACTGTGTTAAGTTAGAAATCTCAGAATAGCCTTACGTATTTCTTAACCAATGCTTACCAATCATCCAGTAGTGGGGTTAGATAGCTTTCTTGGCTCATTCATACCTGTATCCTAATATATATATATTTTTTTTTTTAAATTTTTGTTTCTTTGGTATTGCTGTTGCACATCATGTTGTCTTTTATAATGCCTGATTTTTATTGTATTGTACTTTATCGGTCTGTTTTGGTTTTGTTTCCTTTTGAAGGATGGGAAAAATAATGTTTCCTTTTTGTTTTGAATTTTTGAGAAAAAAATGCACTGGAAGTAAACACAAACACATTTTGCCATTTGAAAAAAGGAAAACACACAGCCACGCAGTGGAAAAGACTAAGAAAAAGCTCCCCTCTTCCTTCTTGTTATGGAAGCATCCTTTAAAAGATATGCTAGAAAAAAAACAATCTCAAACAGAAGAAGAGAGAAGCCTCTTTGATTCTAGCTCTGCAGCCTGGAGTATTCTAGCACAGTGTTCTGCAGGGTTGGGCTCCTACATGGCCAACAGGCATAAAATCCAGAACCACATGGGGCAAATTCATCCCTGGTGCAAGCAGATGTAATTGCAATGAAGTCAAAGGAGGTACACAGAGGATGGATTTAGCCACATGCACGCAAGATACAGCTGCCTTCCCCATAGTACCCAAGTCCCCACTGCTAGAGTTTATTGCTGTCAAAACAGTTGGTCTTTTGGCTGTGTTAATCACACAATATCCCTTGAACGTTGTTCAAGGTAGGCAAAATACTTTCCCACTGAATAAATCAGTTCTGGATGCACCTTGGTGTGACACTTTTTGCCTGCCAGCTTTCAGCTGTTACCCACTCCCAGCCATGAACTGATGTGATCTATCTCTGGCTTGCCTTTGCCAGAAAAATGGACTTGACTATTAAGAATAGTAAAACTTTTGCATATTTAACTACTATGATCCAGAAATGGCCCTTGCACTTTTAAGGCATATGGAAACATCCTCTCTGTCTTTCAAAATGGAAAGAGTTCTTTGCAAGTGAAACACCACGTGCGCGCGCACACCCACGTGCGGTCCCTGGGCTCCTGACCCCAAATTCTTCCCGGATCTTTCCGTGCCGGGCAGTGTCCTGTCTCCATAGTGCCTGGTCATTTGAGTACAGCGGGGCAGAGACTCGTGTTGAGATGAATGCAAAAAGCATACATTTTAAAAGACAGATGATTTTCCTGTTATGCCAGCATCTTTGAATCCCCATATCAGCTGATGGGTTTCCCTAACCTGACGACTTTCAATCAGTTGTTGAAACATTGGCTTTCTCTGTTTTGTTTTCTAAGGAGGGAATGTGGGGTGGGGAGAATAATGAGGTGTTGTTTGTAACTTCACAGTCCTGATAGTTGGTTTTTATCTTCCATATTTTATGCAAAAACAGACATTATAAGTCAATAAATAATTGTGCCCTAGGTTGAAAGTTAAGTGTTCAGGAAAGGAAAAAAACGGTTGGCATTTTTCTACATTTTTGTGAAGACTCTTTTGGAAAGGAAGGGTACATATTTTTGTTGTGTAGTATTTTCTATTTTTGAATGCATTTTCTTGGTACAAGACTGTTTTGTGGAATTTTTTTTCTTTTTGGTGAACACATTATTTAAAAAAAAAAAAAGAAAAGAAAGAAAAAACTAATTGAAAAGTTTGCCCTTAAGGATATGCTGCAGTTTTGAGGTTTAACATTAAAAAAAAAACATCCAAGGCGCGTGTTAAAAGTTGGGGAATTGTATTGTTGGGAGTTTTTTTGTAATTGTTACAAGAAGAAGTTTGTAGCCACTGCTGTTTATTTTGTTTCAGATGAGTAAGTAAAGGGATTGTTCTTGTGTTATTCTTTTTTAAAAAAAAAGTTATTTATGAAATGTCACAAACACTGGACTGTGAGTTTGCGGGGAAGCATCTTACCACCCTGTGTCTTCATAGAGCTGTTGGTGATCCTACTTCTCATTACTCTGCCTTATGATTTCCTGAGCAAATTTGGAGGGGATGGCAGGAGGGGGAGAGAGAAACTGAATGCATTTTTGAGTCAGAGACTTGGGGGAAGATTAGGAAATTCCAGTGTTTTGGAATTCTAAAGCTGGACCATCAGCTCTACTCCTTCTCCCATCTACTACAGGAATGAGAAAGGCTTGCAGTCACTGGAGGAGAGAGAAAACATGGTACCTGGGTGTGGTAGTGTGCAAGGGGAAAGTGACTGAGAGACGCGATGCTCATAATGACCTCTGTAAATGTCATCCGTTTCTCAGTCAACAGCTCCCTTGGTTTGCCCTCATCCTGCCAGTGGCTTTTGTGCACAACTCACCAACCCCATTGAAACCATGAGGTTGGTTTGCATTTTCCATCGCTGATCAAGCCTTTCTGGGCACCCCAGCAGTGGGAGTGACCAGCGGGGAGCACTACTCAGTTTGATCACTGGTCTGGATTGGAGGAGGAGTAGAGGCTGAGGGTGACCAAAGAGGTGTACCGTGTTCTCAGTGTTTGAAGAACAGGCTTAAAAGACTAAAGCAGTGCTCCAGGTATTCATGGGACTGGAGAAAAGGGAAAGAGGAAGACACCAACAGCCATAACAAAAACTGGAGATATGTAACTGGGCTACGTTTGAGACCAACCAGACTCTTTTCCTTCCTGGACAAAAATGCAGCCAAATCTTGAGACTGTCAAGCAGACAGAAAGCTGAATGTGGCCTTCATTTCTCCTGCCTTTCCTTTTTATTCTCCCGCTTCCTTTGCCCTGAGATTTCTTCTCAGTGAGCACCCGCTCCACTGAGCACTTTTTTGCCCTCCACCTAAACTGCCCTTGCTTTCAAAATGTGGGTTCAGTCAGGACTGAGTAAAATCATGTGCCTTCTTTTTCCCCTTTTGTAATTATACCAGCCTCCTCCCCTTCCCCAACTTAGACATGTGAGAGACAACAGGAGGAGGCTCTTTAGAAGTGCTACTTGTCTGTAGGTGTCCAGCAAAACAGTAGGGTGGTGGTGAGAGGAAGGGGAGCAGGGAGATACTGTTAGCTCCTTTCCCTTTCCACACGTAGCAGGTCTTCCCAAGGAGACACCCTCCACCACCACCTCCTCAGACGCTCCTCTCTCCTACAGTGCAGCCGTAGTGAGCATGTGGTGGCTCCTCTCTCCCATGTCTATCCTAGCTTTGTGAAGCACTCACTCAATTTCAAATCATGCCGTTTTCAAGCAGTCACATTGACAAGACAAATGCAGTTTGTGGCCTTATCAAGATGACTTAAACCACTAAAAGAGAAAAAGGCAACTCATTTCCTGCCCGAGGTTTGTGTCACTTCTAAAAATCCAGTCCATAGCAGTTTAGACTCCTTTAATCTCAGTCCATTTTGATGATGGTGGCTAAAGTGACTAGCCTAGAGCTTAAATGCTGGACCGTCTGGTCTCATGTTTTCTTTGCTATTACCCCTACTGTCTGCTTGCTTTTCTCATTTTCAACTATACTCTGCTTTATGAGGCAGCCCTAGCCTTTGGTGAAAGGTGAGAAGAGCCAGTGGGATCCTGGCACAGGGAAGGGAAGGTAGTTCATGGACATTATAGCAGGAGAAGGATGTACTAGCTGCCACAGCAAATGCACATTATGATGGCTAACTGCAGTGTTTTTAGGGCAAATGAACCCCACCCAGTTACTGGAACATCGCTTTTTCCCAGGTCAGAACCATGGAGAGAAAAGAGCACATTGGCACAATGGAAAAGCAGCTTGCAATCCACAGCTGCTCATGGGCAAAGACAGGGACCCAACTGCCACCCAGCTTCTCTGCACACTTGCCCACTGCACAGTCAGTGTCCCTGACTCTATAGAGGAGCCAAATTTGCTGGAGAGGCTTTTCTGGTTGTAAGAATCAGCGCAAAGCAGCCCCTGAGAGGTGTCTGTCTGTCCGGCAGGCAAGCGCAAGGGTGGGTGCCCACCTGTGCTGTTTCCCTGCAGAGCAAGGAGCTCCACGCAGGCTTTCCTGGAGCTTGCCCTTTCAGAAATCCACCTGTAAAACCTCTAGCACCTGGGTGGTGGGATGAAAAACCCCTTGATTGCTTCCATAAATGATCCAGTAAATGAAAACGTTGTGGATGGGGGATTGGAAGTTTATTTTTTTGTGCTCGGCTCTAAAGCCTGGGAGGAGCAGCATGGGAATGCTGTAGCTATTCCCCCTCTCCCAATTAAAAAGTCAGCATGTGTGCACATACATACAAGAGAAGGGGTGCATTCCTACCTATCTTTGGTGCTGATGAACTTAAAACATTTGTCCAAGGCCTACTTTTGACACATATAGAGAACATAAGAATAGACTCTTATCACATGCAATATTTCCCCCCAGAAAAGGGAAGGAGGGAGGAGAGCAGTGTGGGCAGTCGGGATTATTAGGGTTGGATTCTTTTGCATCTTTTGTAAAACTGTAATTTTAACAGTGCCTTATTCCTAATAGATGCTGGCACTTGGGACACACACACGATAAAAGACAGAACTAGGGAGAGTCAGATGGGTACATCCATAAGACAGAGGTCATTAATCATTGTAAAGGAAGCTGTATTGGGAATGACACATCTGTGTCAGAATTGCAAACAGTTCAAATATTCAACCTCTAAAGCAATTTCCCTTCCACCACCTCCTGCCTTCCCTCCTTGCCAATGGTGCTGCCCAAGAATAGCTGCCTACACTGAGGCCTGTCACTGCCCCATTTGCTTTTGGCGTTGTCAAGTCCAAGGAGTTTAGCATGCTCATGCTTTCCACTGCAATCATGTTTTCCATGGGGTATGTGAATGCCAGTTATTTTGCTTTAAATGCACTTTAAAAAAAAGAAATCAAATCAAAGCTCCAGACTGTTTCAAATACATAGGGGAAGACAGTGCATATGTGTTTGAACCCAGTTGACTTTATCTCCAGTTCCAATGTATTCCATGCAGTGTGTATGTGTAGAACAATGTGTATGCATACAAACACACACGTCAACCTTAAATATCAGCAGACTAACCTTTCTCCTTAAGCTCATGAAACCAGATGCTACACGAACACAGCAGCAGCAGAGGAATAATGGTTGGGCTCTTGAAACAGATCACAAAAAATAAAAACAACTACTTGGTCCTTTCTGTACATTCAGTAATTACAGAAGGAATTGGGTTGTAACCAGAATAAAAAGGAACGGTGCTAAATGAATGAATGGGCAAAAAAAAGAAACAAAAACAAAAACTCAGCCCAAAACACAGTTTGACTTTTATGCTAATTCTCACATTGGGTTGGTTTTTTACTTTTTTTTTGGTTTATATGAAAATAAAATTGCATCTAAACTAATCTACCACAAAGATAACAAAAAAACAACAAAGCAAACAACAAAAATGCATCCTGCCCTGAGGAAGCGTTTATTTATGGAGGATGTTAGAGATCTCAAAACTCTCGGCCTTGCTCTCACGTACCACATCCTCAATCAGTCCTTTTTTTAAAATGTCTGAAACTGAAAAAAAAAAAAAAAAAAAAAAGAAAAAAAAAAAACTTTTTGAAGCACCTTATGTGGCTTCCCATTCCAGGAGTGGGAGCTGCCTTTTTTTCTTTGAGCACCTTACTGATGTGTTAATGCTATCTGCTGTCTTTTTGTTCCCCGTGGGCCGAGTGGCTGCTGTGAGCACGGGCAGGGGCGTGCGGGGCCGGGGTGCTGCAGAACGCTGCACGGGCACACCCGGGCGCGTCCATCCGCATTCCCATTCCTCGCAGGGCTGGCTGGGACCCAGGCGGAAATTTCTCCGTTGGTCTTTGCTCTGTTGCAAGGCTGGGAGCTAAATGGCGGAGGGAAGAGCACACGCTCTTGTAAAAAATAAAAATTGGACATTTTCTTCTTGGGGCCAAAGGAATTCCCAGCAGTCAATGGATGCCGAGTGAATGGGAAACTGCACTCAGGCCTAAATCCCAAAGTCTTTATGCAGGCAACCAGTGACGATGACCTCGGGCGCCGTCTTGCCAGCGTGGAGACTTGGGGGTTTGGCCGCAGCTGGCAGAGGTCCCACGCAGGACATGGATCCCTGCAGGCCCCGGCACGCTGCCCTGGCCACCCGTGCAATGAGACAGCCACCCACCCGCACAGCCCTGCACGCACCGCTGTGCGCACACACACACACCCCCCACAGCTGTACAGGCATCTCTCCAGAAACACGGTTTGTGATGATGTGAAGAGCAGGTCGAAAGTTTTGAGGGGTTAAGTTCCTTTTTTTTCTCTCATTATACTCTGTAAATGGTATGTCAGTTATCAAAAACAAGCAAATAGAAAATTGTTAAAAAAAAAAAAATACCTTGCATACGCCTTTTCTATCAAGTGCTTTAAAATATAGAATAAATACACACATCCTGCCAGTTTTTTCTTACAGTGAGAGTATCCTTACCTGCCATTTAATATTAGCCTCGTATTTTTCTCACGTATATTTACCTGTGACTTGTATTTGTTATTTAAAACAGGAAAAAAAAATAAAAAAAGAAAATTAACTGTAGCGCTTCATTATACTATATTATTATTATTATTATTGTGACATTTTGGAATACTGTGAAGTTTTATCTCTTGCATATACTTTATACGGAAGTATTACGCCTTAAAAAAATACGGAAATAAATTTTACAAGGTTTCTGTTTTGTGTGGAAGAGTAATTGATGTTGCTAAGAATGATGTTTGTTTTTTGTTTTTTTTTTTTTAATGTTACCAGCACTTTTTTTGTAAGTTTCACTTTCTGAGGTATTGTACAAGTTCACACTGTTTGTGAAGTTTGAATATGAAGGAATAATTAAAAAAAAAAAAGACAAAAGAATGTTGCAGGTGTCTTTGTGTATTTCTTTGTCTGTGGAGAACGTGGAAGGTGGATGGCAAATGTCCTGTGAACCTCTCTTGGCTCTGATGGGGCGTGACAGGAGTCCTGCTGGCAGCTGTCTGCAGGATCAGCCAAAAACATTGCCATGGGATCATTGTCAGTCTGAACAGCAGTAGTAGTTGATGTTGGGGCCACATGCCTGACAGTCTGGGGTACCGGTGTCTGAGATACTGCTCACAGATACAATTAGAGACTTCCCATTCTTCTAATTTTAAGCAACTCTGCACCAAGTCTATGAAAGCAGGACATTTCACTTGTTCAGCCCTTGCCAGCCCCCTCCAAATACCAGAAATGTATTCTGCTGGTCAGTTCAGGCCCTGAAAGAGCAAAGTGCTCCTTGGGAGCAGTAGGATCCACACACACTCTGAGAGGTCTCATTTCCCCTGGATTTCCACTTCTTGACAATGACTAGTCCTCCAGTTTCAATATTTTTCTTTCCTCTATAATTGCAGCGAATGCATTTAAAAAAACTTAGAGCAGAAGTGATGTGAAAAACAGGGCAGAGACACCGCCAAGCTTGGGCTGCTGGGGCTGAGAATTAGTACTGTTGCACAAACCTGAACTGAAAATGCAGCTGAGCTCCTGCTCACTTCCCAATCACTGCTGCCACTTAACCAAAACCATGCTGGACCTAGAAAAGCCCCGCATTTTGTTTCCAGGTCATGTACTACAAACAGTTAGGCTTACTTTAGGATAGCCAGCTTTGTGCTTGGAGCAGAGTGAGACCCCTGAGATGAGACCACAGTACCCTCTCTTAGCTCTTTCTCCTTGTGTAAATTAGGATCATATTTGGCCTTTTGTTTCCTGCTGCATGCATGGCATGCAAAACAGTTACCTTCTTCTTCTTCCATAATGGAATGAAGGACAACTATCCCCACAGTCCTCTGACCTGTGAGTGTTAGAAGGAAAGGGATCCTTCCCCCTGAGAGAAACCATGTTGGATAAACTGTTCCATGAACAGCTACAAGGGTAGTTTTAGCATGGAACTAAAACCCTGTTTGTCAGCCCCCATTAGCAGAAATGCCAAGCTATGACCTCTAACTCCTCACACCTCCCTCTGAGTCACGAGGGCAAATCCACAGAAATCAACTCTGGATACTGAGGTTTGCTGGGCCACAGGTGTCACAAGCCACAGCCTTCCCAGGCATGTCCCCTGTGTGTCCGTGGCAGTGGCCACCCTGTGTGGGCTGAGACATCAAGAACCCGGGCTCGGTCCTAGCTGAGCTCTTAGCTGAGACCTTGCTGTCACCTCCATTTGTGACAGACCTGGGAGGAGCCAGAGAGCCCCAGGTACAACTCATGCCAGGAACAACAGGGTTGATCTCACGTTCACACACCGTCCCCTCTCAGCCTCACCCTCCTCCCTCTTCACCAAACCAGCCCATTTTTGTTGCAGTGTTCCCACTACTGACTAGTACCAGAGTTTCAGTGAGTTTGGGAGATGGGCTGGTATGACCCTACCAAGGGTTTCACTATCTCAGGAGGAGGTTTGGGATGGCAACTCAGTGGGGGAGTAAGAAGGAAACGGAACAGAGGTGACGTGGGATGTGTCTCTATACCAACCCCATAGGCTGGAGTGCTCCTTAGTGGTGTCACACACGCAGTCGATGAGGGAGAAACTCCCACAGGAAATCTGTCACCACTCTAGGAAGGAATAAAGTCTCCCAAACTGTACCCTCACATTTGGTCTGTGGGGGAGAGGTTGGTCCCCTGTGGCTTCTCTATGAGCCAGGGTCAATGCAGCTGTAGGATATTCCAGCACACTTAGACACACAAGATAAGCCTAAAATGAGAATCCTGACATGAGCCTCTCCTCCAAATCATACCTGTAGTAGCTGGGAGTGGGAAAACTGGGAAAATGCCTAGAAATAGGCTTCTGGGGAGCCACTGCATGTCCTCAGGAAACACTTAGAAGGATGTAGGACATCTCACATGGACACTCATGGGTGTGCACATGCAGACATTCATTTCTGCCGTTACAGAGAGATTTCCTCACGCTGAGTCGCAGGGGACCCTGAGTCATGGCCTCAGCTCAGCCCTCTTGGGCACTTGGACCTCACATCCCACACTGTATCTGAAGAAGCAGTTGAACACAGAAGCACAAAATGAGGGTGGGTTCAATACCCTCCTTCAGAGTTGCTAAGGTCAGAAACTTCTGGCCAGGAGACATTTGTTTCAGTTTGACATGCTCAGCCGAGAGCCTGCTGGTGGGGAGATGCTCCAGCTGCCTGCCAAGAGCTGGGATGGCAAGGTGCCACCCCAGGGAGAGCAGCCATGACTTGGGTGTGTTCAGCCCGGATCTGGGCTGGTTCCTTGGGTGCTGGGTGTGCACCTGTTGTCCCCCAGCACAGTAAGAGCCATGTGACTGCACGGTCCCTTCACGTCACCATGCACTTCACTCAGTCAGAGGCAGGTGGCAAATATTAGTGAGCCCTATCTTCTTGAGGTATTTCATGATTATAATAATCACAGACGGGCTGGGCCATGGCCAGAGCTCTCCCTTACCTGCTGGAATGAAATAGCAGCCTAAATCTACCAGCAGTGCATGTACTCCCTCTCCAGACTGCAAGACTGTCAAAGGAAGTGCAGGATTGCTTTCCCAAGCTAAACATGGTCCCAAGAGTGCTCCTTGCAGGCCTTTCCCCCAACCCTCAGGCTCTTTGCAGACACGGAACTGGACAGTATATGTTGTTTGCAGTGGTAGCCTCCATTTTTTAACACCTCAGCTCCCCTCGTGTGCCTGGCACCAGACATGGCTTGACAGCATGAGGCACCTGCAGGCCCCTCCATCCAGGCCTGTATGCCCAGACACACAACAAAGGGGATGTATGGCTCAGAGTGCTGGTATGCAAGGGCTGTACATTCGGCCATATGATAAGGCAGGGGCCACGACAGCAAAGAACCCCCTCCAGAGTCACCATAACCAGCCAACAGCCTTTCCCAGCCCACCAGCAGGGAGGTGAAGCTGCATTGCCAGCTGGCAGAGAGGGCTGAGCTCTGTCAACATCAGTCTTAGTTGCTGTTGTTGTTTTTTTTTCCTAAAGACCCTTCACTCTAAGAGTCAATAGCTAAATTGCCCACGCAGGAAAAAGAATAATCCTATTGCTGTACAGTTGTTCACAGCATTAAGAAAGAAACGCGAGATCCGTACTGGGAGATTTGTGGCTCAATGCTCAGGCTACAGCACCACTCCCAAATCAGGATATCCAGGAATGCATATTTAAAGCTTCACACTTGCATATCTCAGAGTATGGAAAACGGAACATAATTTTTTTTAAAAAAAGAACAGGAAACTCAAAGATTTTTTGGGCCAACATTCTCACAGAACTAGAAATGCCTCCTTGTGCCAAAACAAGGATGAATAATCCCCAAAGGAAAATGTGGAAAGTTCAAGTAATTTTTATCAAACCTACAACTTTTGGTAAGTGCTGATAAAAAAATTAAATTAAATTACAGTCAAATTTCATTAAAAATAGTTTGGTTTTTTCAGAAGGGTTGCAGTCCTAATGTTCCCAGCGGATACCCATGGGATGTGGAACAGTTGCAAACAATAACTCTCATTTCTGGGGCCCACACAGATTTACGAAGTGCTGCAAGGCCAGGTCCATGGGGGCGATTCAGTGACTCTACCATAGCTCTGTTTCAAAGGAGGCAAAACATCTACACAGCTCCTCAGGGCTGAGCTCCAACCCCTTTTGAAAGTGGGGTGTAGCTGCTTTTGCCTTGCTTGTCATTGCTTTCCTGCAATTTTCCTTGGCTGACTTGTTCACTGTTGGGGCTGTGCACTGAAACCCAAGTCTGAAGCACAGTAGGAGAATGAGATATCATTTCACCAAAGGAACAAAAAATGTGATTTCCTTTGGGAGACACAGGAGGATGCCCTTACACAGCTCTGTGGAGAGACAGAGAAATACTGCCATCAGTGCCCCCACTGCACATCTTTTTGAGGACCAGAGATATTCCCCGAGGCCCTGGTGGAGTGGGGTTGACTATGCTTCAAGGCCTTGGTGTAGGTGCTCCCTTTAGTAATGATCATTATCCTCCTCATCATCATCATCATCAATGACAACTCTGCCACTCTCATAGAAACACTGTGCAATGTATCTTGCAGACCAAGTCATTATCTAAGAAGGGAGGGAAGACATAAATATCATTAGTCCAAGTAATTAAAAGTGTCTGTAGAAACTCAGCTGTACCAAAAGAGCTCTCTGTGCCTACAAACCAGCAGACAAGGGTCTCCCTACCCACATCCACCCCAGTATGGGCTTCAAACTCAGACGTGGGTGGAGAAAAGTGCTCAGCTCACGTGGCCCCCTCAGTGGTAGCCCTTGTGCCACTAGAAAATTGTAGGCAACAATTTAGCACTTCTTTCACCCAGGGACTGTCCTTGTAGCACAGCTCTGATGAACCTCTCTCCAAAGCATGGCTGAGCCTTTCTCCAGTTTTCAATTCCCTGGCTGTTTCACAGGGATTTCACGCCAGGCTTTTCTGCCCAAGCCAGAAGAAATGCATGATAACAGCACTGGCAGCACTGCTGACCACAGTCCCATCTCTCTCATCTCGTCTCATTAAAATAAGCAAGCGAAGAAGAATCCTGCTATTCAGACAAATTCTATTTTCCATATAGCCACATTGTCCATCATCAATTAGCCTGATGAATGAGGCAGAGCCAGCTGTCTGGAAAAGACTAAAAACAAAGCAATCAAAGGAAAGAAGGAAAACAAACAAACAATGAAACAACAGGAGCCAAACTTCCCCAGACAACAGCACAAACCTCCTCTTTTTTTTTCTTGCATGATTTTGGGGGCCTGTAGCATTAAGAGAAGCACTGAGTGATAAAAGCAACTTGCCCCCACTGCAGATGAATGGCAGCATTTCAGACAAACCCCAGAATTTCTCATTCCCTGTCTGAACCCCAGGAAAGCCATCATAACCCAGCACCCTCCTAGGACCGTACCTGGACCAGCAAGCATGAAGGTGCTGGTCACACACCAGCACAGCCTCCTTGCCAGGAGCAGCCAGGCCATGCTTCCACCAAGCCATGCAAGCAACAAGCGATAGCTCTCACAATTCCCACTCCAGCAGATATTGCTATTACAGAGAGAACTTAGGAAATTATTTTAAAAGCTATTCTCTGAAATAAGCATAAATGAGCATGCCACCGACCTGCAGTCAGCTGCATCTGTCTGCAAATGCATTTCCAGTCCCCAGTGTACCAGTTACAGGGAGGGAGACAACCTCTCCTGTATCCTCTATGGTGGAAATAAGCCATAAGGAGACCACTCTGATGTTTTGCTGGGGAAGGAAGAGTGGAGAAGCATCTGCAAGCTCATGGCTTTAGTGATGATGGGAGGAAGTCTCCCGGCCCAACGGATCCTCACTCTCTGAAATTTGCGACCTGCACGCCCATGTCATGAAGCTCTGGGCTTTGTGGCACCTCTGTGCCCACCCCAGCTCCCAGCAGAGAGCAGCTCTGCAGCCCACGGGAGCTCAGCCTGCCCCAGGGGCTTGGGCAGCAGTTGCTTTGCCTTTGCTTAAGTCCTGGCCTTAAGCAAGCTGGCAAGACACCTCTAAAGTTTGCAGCTACTTGTGGTTTTTTGGGTCTTGAAATTCCCTCAAAGCCCCACAGAAGGAAAGTTGTTAGCGCGTCTCTGCTAAGTCAGTCACACAGCTGAGCCCTGAACACTTGTGGCAGCCCTGCCCAAGTGCTTTGAGTCCTGCCTGGAGAGGCTTGCTCCAGGCTGCCCAAGGGCAGCTTTTCCAAACTTTCAGAAAGTGACCACTGCCTTGGAGGATGGGCTTGCCGGCTGCCAGTTCTCCAACATCAGTCAAATTATATTTTTTCTTCACTCCAGTTCTCAATCTACAGCTCCTCTGATGCATTCACTCCCTCATGCTGCCAAACAAGCTGCAGGACAGGAGCTTGGGCAAAGCCTGCGTTGGTTTGGGGTGTCCAGGCACAGCCTCGGCAGGGGTTCCTTTGGTCCTGACAGCAAATGCAGCTTGTGCTGCTCACATCTCTCATCATCTCCTTCCCCAGGCTTAACAGCAAACCAAAACTTCACCCGCTCTTAATTTTTTCTCTCTTGCCTGCACAAGCTCCTTTTAAAGTCAGACAGTCTTGCCTCCAAGGGGATTTACAATCCAGCACACTGAGGTCAACAGCTTGACTTCAGAGCTGCTTTTGGCTTCCAGGACACTTCGGGGCCTTCACAAGCCGTGGTGTGATGGCTCGGGGCTGAGGTCTCCCAAGTGCTCCTTGGCTCAGGACTGCATTAGCAACCTGAGCTGACCATAAATACAAGCTGCTGAGTTTGAGATCTCATGCATAAAAGGAACTTCAAGGCATTTAAATCCTGTTTGCTCTCCACACTTCCCCTATGTTTTAGATGACACCTACCTGAATCCATATATTTTCCCACCCACCGCTTTTCATGAGACCTTTCTTTGGTCCATTTTCAATCTGTTTACATGGCTTTTGGGAAGATATTTTAGTGACTGTGTTTGATCACAGTGCCCAGGCTTATTTGAGTTTATGTCTTTGGACAGTCTCCAAAGGACTTCATTCAAGTGACTTAATTAGTAACCATTAATAAAATGTATAAACAGCTGCTTAGGAGAAAATCAGATCATAAGCCCAAGTATTTTAACAAGGCCATTAGCCTACAATTATGTGTGAGACGGAAAAATGTTATGAAACCATCCTGCACCAGCCTGGGGTGATGTTTGAATAAACACCAAAGAAATTTAGGTGCTGGCATCCTCCTAAGTTCCTGGCACTGATGCTGGTACTGCAGAGCTGCTGCTCTTCTTGGTGCCCTCTGCACCTTCTCTCTCTTGAGTGTCTGGAGTTAGGATGTTGACAGGAACCCAAGGGCGGCAAGCACACATATGTCAGCTCCGTGCATGGTTCATAAGCCATGGACCCTGTGAGGCCTGATCTTGAAAGCATTTGTCTAAAAAATATGACTGAGTATGCTCTGGAATGGACTCTTTGGGAAAGGCCACCAAGAAACACCTCTCCTTTTGCACCTACTCTTGAACTATCCTCCAGCCAAAACAGCTATAGACTTATAAGGCCAACCTATGGGAATGATCTTAGTTTGCTGTGCACATTGAGCCCAGAGCTTCAATTCCCCAGTTGCCCACGTGAGGTATGTGCTGGTTGGAGGTCTGGTGAGAGCCAGCAGCTTTCTCTTCCAGCAAAAAACCCAACAGGGCAGCAGCAAAGTGCTGTGAACTCCAGCCTAAGGGGCAAGCTCCACCTTGAGCCTGCTGGTGGCAAAGTCCAGCCTCACATCCAGCCCCATCCCAGACAGGACCAACGCACCAGCACCTCTTCCTGACTGCAACAGGAACGGGTCAGCAGCTGCTGCATGGCAGCTTAATCCCATTTCCCCCCTTTGGAGGAGCCTCTCCTGAACCTAATATACATTTGATATCTTTATCAACTACATCTCCTGTGGTTCCTAAAAGTTCATGGGGAATTCTCCAAAGTAATGTCTCCCCTTTTCTGTCATTACAAATCCATGTCAGCAAATGACAGGAGACCACCCCTCACTCCTATGCGCCAAAGCTTGTGTTTCCTTTACTGCAAATATCCTTAGTGCTTGAAATAATTTAAACTTCCTCTATAATATGTTGACATACTTTCAGAATCTGTAGGGAAGCATACAGATGGCAAGAATTTTTATGGAAATATTTAGTATCCCAAGGAAGGCTCAGGCAAGGAATTAATTACTGAGGTTGGCCCACACTGACAAGCACTGACCCATTGAGACAAGAGCAGCTGGCAAGAAAGATGAGTAACAGCAGTTTAGTTCTCTCCAATCCTTCCCAGAATGAAGACCAGTCTTGCACAGTGCTGCAATAAAATCTGGACATTTAAAAGTTTCCTAGCCTTTCGTTTTACAGAAGGAACAGCTCATGTGAAACTTCCATTGTGGGGGAAAAAAAATGGAAAAAACTAGAGAAAACCACCCAAGAAATAAAGCACTGGGGATACAGCCAGTCTTCTCCTCTGGCACAGTGTAGGGACCTTGCAGAGCTCTGGTGTGACAATCTCAGGCTGCGCTGCTGGACAGCCCATGGCCTCCCAGCCCAGCTCTCCCGCACAGCTGCAGAGCGATGGTGTGGCAGCTGTGTCACCGGTGTGAAGGAGCTCTGGCCTCCTCTCAGAAGGCACACTGGAACAAACTCAGAGACAGATATCTCTAATGAGGGACTGAGAAGATTCATGTTCTGCATTGGATGAGAAAAGGTTAGAAAAACAACCAGTTCTCTCACTGCATTTGGTGGCTTGCCTGACTTTTTGGGATATATTTATAGTTAATCAGTGTTGGCACTTTTTTCTGCATATCTGAAAGTTTCCTTCCTTTGACTAACACGTTCATCCCATAAATGCAAAGCTCCTCAATGCAAACACACTATAGCTAACACTTGCTTGGAACAGTAACATAAGCACAAGGCAAGGGGGCAGGCACTGAGAAGCATTAATATCATTTTGTGTTTCTTGTATGCCAGAGGCAAAAACACACAGAGCTAGCTTTTTTACTTCCTTATTTCTGCCTTTTGGAGTGAAACTGTAATCACACCACTCCAGAGGAGGAACTGAATTGGACATGGGGCTTGAGCTTGGAGAACTAGATGATCTTTAAGGTCCCTTCCAACCAGTCTATGATTTTATGACCTAGGAGGGCTGGCTGATCTGCAGACTGCTGGGGAAAGTCAAGTGGACAAGCCTGTGGGATGAGCAGCACCTGAAATGCTCTTAAGACACCTCATGTTACAGAGGGGGCTCGTTCTGAAAGCGCCAAAAAAGCTTGAAATTATGTACAGCAGAGACCAACCACAATGAAAGTTTGTGAGCAGCCTGACCAATGCAGGAGCACATGCTGGTTTTGACTGGAGTACACTTAATTTTCTTCACAGTAGCTGGTATGGAACTGCATTTTGGATCTGTGCTGGAAACAGTGTTGATAACACTGGGATGTTTAAATTATTTCTGAGCAGCTCTTACACAGAGTCGAGGCCTTTCCTGCCTCTCACACTGCCCCACCAGTGAGTGGGTTGGGAGGGGACACATCTGGGACAGCTGACCCCAACAGACCACAGGGTTATTCCAGACCACATTGCATCATGCTCAGCATATAAAGCCAAGGGAAGAAGGAGGAAGGGGAGCCTTTAGGAGTCATCATGTTCATCTTCCCAAAACATGTGATGGATCCCTGTTTTCTTGGGGATTACTGAACACCTGCCTGTCCATGGGAAGGGGTGAATTAATTCCTTGTTTTGCTTTGCTTGCATATGCAGCATTTGCTTTACCTATTAAACTGTCTTTATCTCAACCCATGAGTTCTCTTGCTGTTTTTTCTTCTGATTCTCTTCCCATTCCACTGGGGGGAAGACAGTGAAGGGCTGTGTGGGGTTTAGTTTAGGCTGGGGTTGAACCACAACACAGCAGGAAAAAAGACCCCGCACCATAATCCAGTGACGACCTCTTAAGAGCTGAGCATACAGAGACTGTTCCTGAGAAAGCCTCTCTTCAAGGATTTTCAGTGTTATTAATCTTCCCTGATATTAAGACAGCGAAATTAAAAGGGAAAACACTCAGCACTGACAAAGATTGTTTTTTAAACACCACCATTATCCTGTGTGACTCACTGCCACACCGTTATCATTGCTACCAAGAAGTTAGATATCGATTTTTTAAAAAAAAACCACATGGTGTTTGTATGAGTCAGAAGCTGTACACAGCTGTGTTAGACAGGGAAACCAATGCAGGATACCTCTTTCTTTCCTTGGGGCATTGGTCACGAGCAGGATTATGAACCTCTTCTGTATTTCTCCATTTTCTGAGCTGCCCCTCTGGCTGAGGCACAGGGGTTGTCACCATGCTCCCACCCAAAGGGCTGGGGTTTGCCCCAGGGCAGCTGCCAGGATACGGCAGAGGCTGTTCCCGGGAGCACAGCCCCCACATGGGGCCAGGCTGTCCATGGGGTGTGGGGCCAGGGGGGCTCAGACCCTCCCAGTGTCCCGGTTTGCAGCCACGTGCTGCAGCTTTGTCCACCACCACCAGGACCAGGCAGAGGTGCTGCTCCAAGAAAGAATGGGGAGCTGCTGCTCCAGGGCCACCCACTGCTGTAGGACACAATCCAGCCTTGGCACTGGCAGGAGGGATGAAGGCAGGAGGTTGTATCAAACACCACAGAGCACCTACTACAGGGAAAACCTCTTTTCAAATACATTTCCAGAGCTGTTGTGCATCCATTCTCACCCTGGGCAGGACACCTTGTCCTCTCACATCCCACAGACAGGCCTGTGGGCTGCCATCGCTGCTCTGACACCCCACATGCCCTGTGATAGCTTCCTGTGCCCCCCATCTCCCTCACCAGCCCTTCCACCAGCAGGAACAAAGTCTCTGCCACTCCAGCCTCAGTCATCCCATGCTGTAAGCCTTGCCTGCATACTGGGAAATAGGTTCCTGTAACTCCAGGTATGCCCAGTGCCCACTCAGGATGGTGCTCATCTCAGCTGGCTCTCCTGGATGCTGAAGTAATGCAAGTGATCAGTCCTGCCACTGCACAGGAGCTCAGCAGGGCCCACAGACCCTCAGAGCTGGTCAGAGCACTAAGTCCTTAAACCTGTTCATGAGCTGTTACCTCTATGTGCAACCTCAGCTCTGGGCTGGACACATCACACTAACCCCTACATGAGCAGAAGAGGGCTCCTCCTGCAGGAATTCCCTGTCAAATTTTGAGTATGAGCTCTAAACCACAGGAGATTTCAATTTTAAGAGGCAGGGTTTCAACGAAGGCGTTTTGTTCCCCTGTGTTCTAGTTCCAGTTTAACACTTTTGAAAATGTTCAGCAGGAATCAGGCCACTGGCATGGAAAGTTGCTATGTGCAGCATAATTAAAAGGAGTGAAGAAGAAGATCATACCTTCTGCAGTGGTGTTGGGCAAATGATCAGTAGGGGTTGCTGCAGGAGGAGGGCAGTGAAAGTACTACAGGCTTTCAGATGTGTGAAAGATTATCTGTTGTTCATCAGGCCTAGCAAGCCAGATGCTCTGGGCTCTTGGCTTTTGGGCATTTTCCATGGTGAGACATTCCCTCACAAAACCACTTTGCTTCTCATCACCAGCCACAAGGAACCCCTCCAAGGAGCTGTGGTGGCCCAGCTACCTTGGCACCACAGCCCTGGGCCCATGGTCCTCACTCCACAGCAAAGTCCTGGGCGAAAATTGCCCCAAAGTTGAACATAACTGCACACAGGAACTTCTGATTTCTGGCTTTCAGAGGCTTGGCTTAATAGAAATAAATTAGCCTGGAGCTACATAACACTTGTGCGACTGCAAGTGCACTGCAGATGACTCTGATGAGGCTGTTGTTTGCTTCTTCAGGAAAAAGCACTTAGTGTGAGGTTTTAAAACCTGAGCAGCATGTAAATGGCAGTGAGACAGGAAGATGCTGTTCTGAGCGACACCTTACACTGCTACGTGTCTGCTAGCGCGCTTCAGGGATGCAGGGGAGGAAACCAGGGAGGCAGCAGCAGTTCTCAACATTTTATGTCCCAGCAGACAGCCCAGAATAGAGGTTGGCATTGAAAAGTTCACAAGAAACCATAGGTAAAGCAAAGTTCACTGAGGCAAGCAGATGAGTAAGACTCAGGGCAGGTATTTGAGGGAGTGAAGGAGAGAAAGGGGAGGTCTGGAGGAGGTATGACTTCAAGGCAGACAGAAAGCAGAGAGACTTCAGTTCACAGCCAAGGAAATGAATAAATGCTGCACCCACCCCAACAATTTTCACTTGATATCACTTCATGGTGTGTCTGTATATAGCAGTTGAAGTACCTCTGAAAGCTGTAATGAAGAGTACCAGAATGCAGCCTAATTTCTTGGCTCACTGTTCGGTCTATAATTTTGTCAGTCTTGCCTCAGCTCAGTGTTCCAGCGCTTTTAAGTAGAAATGGTTGAGATGTTTTTAGCTTCGTTGCTCTTTGAAGGAAACATGACTCGTGCAATTGAGCGGTCTCAATCACACTGTGGAAAAAGCTTTGAGCCCAGTGACCCAAGTCTGACAGGGGGAGTAGCAGCAAACCTAAAGAGGATGGCACTACTCCAAGCCCCAAGCAAACTAGCAGCATGAGGAAGAAAAAGGCAGCAGCCCGGGCTCCTGGAACAACTAATTTCTGAAAAAAAGTGGAAATGGAATCTTCTGCTGTCTTTCCTGAAATAGAAACTAAGTGTCCTGGAGCATTTTTGCTCTACTCATGGGTTAGGCCTCAGGGCTAGACAGTCAAAATTTGGCAGAGGCAACACCCCTGAGAGAGACCTAAACGTTTGGTGTGTGTTGTGGGATACACGGGCATCTCAGTCAGAGGCAATTAGGACTATCCAAGTCCCTTTAGGAAGCATGGTATCTCCCCAGGGATCATCCTCCCCAGGGACACAGTTTGCTGCTGCTCAGTCACACCACAGCTGGAAAAGGAGAGGTGGCAGTGCCACTGCCTGGTGAAATCAGTCTGTGGGATGACAACACTGTGCCACACAAAGTGAGAGGTGACTCTGGTTGGACACTGGGGCCAGAGACCAGTCAGAGACAGGAGGGAGCCACGAACACCCCCTTCAACTCACCTGCACGCACGTGTGTGCACACAGCCTCTTGCCTCAGACAGAAACAGAGGATAAAAGATGCCTGCTAGCTGTGAGATGAGCGTATTCCTGTCACCAGCTGTGAGAACACCCCTGAGCCAGACAGCCAGGCTGGAGCAGGAATTCCAGACGTTCCATAAAAAGCGTCAGTAATGATGATGCCAAGACCCCAAAAGCCCTTTAGGATGGAGGTGGTGTGAGGGAAGAAGAGGGGCACAGGCACCACAGAAAGAGCTGATGCTGCAGCAGACTGTTGCTAAGGAGGGATCCTGTTTGCTGAGGATCCTCAAGCTGAGGTGGTCGGGAGAAATGGGAGAAGGAAGGGCACTGGCTTCAGAAGATAATATAGCATTAGCATTTGGGTTTGGCTCAGAGAACTTCTCCTCCTGTTCAAATTGAGCAACTGTTCCCACAAGCAGCCTTGCCTCCAGGGCACTTTGCTCCCTGCCAGTAGTGCCGAGCTGTCCTGTGCAGAAGGAAAGGAACATGCCCCTCCCCACCCCCAGACGTGTCTGTGGCAGGCGCTGAACCACCTCCAGCCTCTCTGAGATTTAGGGCCACTTTGATAAATGACTTTACAGCCCCAGCTACTGAAGGGCTGTGCCTCAGAGGAGGGCATGGCGAGAGCCCCAGCAGGACAGTTCCTCACAGAGCAGACAGGTTCATTTTCCGGGGAAGGAAGGAGAGACAGAGGTAATGACAGCCCTGCTGCTCCACGGCTTCTTGGCATTAAAATGTGAATGGGTTACTCTGAAAAGCAAAATGGCACTTTTGAAAATTGATGCCCTTTTTCTCTCATGGATATTTTTCCTCTCTTACCTCCTGAAACTGCTCCACCCAGATGATCCCCTTGGACTCCCTGTGCATGGTGCAGTGTGAAGATTGTGGGGAGACACCACAAGGTGAGCTATGGCAGTATGATCCTCTGGCCCCCTCCACAGCCCTTCCTCTGTCAGGCATCCCTGCAGAAGTCACTCTCCTCATTTTAGAACCCCCATCTCCTATCCTCACAAGCAGCAACAATTGCCCAATACTGATGCAGAAGAAAACGGTGGCAGGATGCATCCTTCTGGTGACATGCCGCAAAACCGGTGTTCTAACACGACCAAAATTTAATTAAAGCAAAACAGGATCAAAACAGTAATTTTAGAGAGGAATTTGGCAGGATGCTGGCTTTATCCGACCAGCCTGCTTTATGGGATACAGTGCCTGAAGTCACAGTTCTGCCAAATAGAGAGAGCTCCTCCTCTACACCAGATTATGCCTGAGGTAAAGCAGAAGAAGGACTTAGACCTGAAAGTCCCAGTCTAATACCTAACCAGCAGATGAGAGAGTTGTTATGCTACGACCCACCCTTGGAGTCATAGTGTTTTGCTGTATAAAATCCATTGCAGATGTGATTTGCATGGCAAAAATTCCCTGTGGGCTAAGCTCACATCTCTGTGGGCTGTGCAGGTTTAGGATGCGCCACCTCTTTCTGTGCTGCTGGAAGAGGGAACAGGGAAGATAAAGGCTGGGCAGAAGGGAATCAACATCAGCAGGATCTGAGTCTCTTGTGAATCTTATCTGACATGAGCTGTGGCAGCTTCTCCAAGAAGTCTGTACAGATCCTGCAAGCTGCTGTGCATAGCTAATCCTGAAGCTGAGTTCCATCTTGGCCACCACTGTGAAAACAGGTGAGTTTTGTAAAAAATTTAAAGCTACCAAGGCCAAACAGGCATATCCTGCTTAGATGGTATGGGTATGAATTAAAGTTTCGTTGGAAGTTTGCAGGTTGTGCCAGCCAGAAAAGTTCTGTTTACTTCACTTCCAGCAGGCAAGGTTATTTTCATGTCAGCATAGGATAACTCAGCTTGGGGAGGGTCCCCAGGAGGCATCTGTCTAGTCCAGCATCCTGCTCCAAACAGGGTCAACCATGAGGTCAAATCAGGGCTTTATGCAGTCAGGTATTGAAAAACCCCATGGACACAGAGTGTTTTAACAATACTGTCACCACGGCACCTTGGCTTGCAGGATGAAGGATGGAAGATTTATCCCACCTGAGTGGCACATTTTAGACACTGCACCTCAAATACTGGCTGTAGTGACAGCAACTGTGGTGTGAAAGCACAATAAATACCATTTGCAAACCTTTAAGCTGCAGGAATGGAGGGCACAGCAACCTAGCCAGAGATGGCAAAGTGAAGAGTGAGTTTGGGTATCAGCAGTGGTAGGGAAGGACAGATAGGTCTGGGAACTGGACAGGCTGCTGAGACTGTGGCTGGAAACCAAAGGAAGACACACGAGCACAGGCTGGAGAGACGCACAAGGGAACAGCAGTGCACCAGCCCTCACTGGACAAACAGCACAGAGGAACATCGGGACTGACGGGCAAGGAGGTGGGGAAATATTAAGAGGCAACACTGGCATTTATCCAAGTTATTTGAAATCGTTACCAAAGAGCTGGAGGACACACCGGATTGAAAAGAAGAGTTAAGGAGTTGGTGTTGGAGGTGAGGGCAAAGAAACAGGTTGGGAATGACCCAGGTTTGGGAACCATAGCATCTGTCTACTTCCTGCACACGGGGCAGAAAGCCTGTGAAGGAGTCGGAGAACCAGGAGTTTGAGCAATGAAACCTGTTGGCATATTCTTTCCTTTTGAGGTTATAACAACTCACTACTGACCTGTTTCTCTGCCATGCTCCAGTGATATCATGTTGTCCCAGCCAAGGCCTGCACCATGTCCAGTGTTTAACAGGGGCAAATACACACCACGCACTTGATTTTAGGGTAGGAAGAAGGAGAGGATTTTACGAGAGAGACATTGCACTAAGCACTGTATTAAAGAAGTTGTACTGTTAAAAAAATCACCGCAAATACAATCTAGATTGCTAATGCAATTTTAATTCAGCCTTGCCTCTGTGTGTGGTGCAATCTATTCTAAATTAAATGATCACACGGATTATTATCTTGCTCCACAAGACCTCTACTGCAGAGCAAACACAAGGAAGTCATTACATCCCTTCCCCAAAGAGCTTCCAGTTGAAAGGAATGAGATAGATTTGTCTTTACAAACAAACTATGGGTCTGCTGCTAGGTAAAAGCTAGATACTAAGAGGTGAAAGAAACGATGGGAGGAATTCCACTGACTGATGAAAGGAGTGAGAGGGATTTGTCTTTACAAACAAACTGTGGGTTTGCTGATAGGTAAATATAGATGCTGAGAGATGAACAATGGGAAGAACCATAAATTCCATAAGAATTCAAATAAAGGGGGGGGTTATATGTTAGAAGGGAGACTTAGGTATTAGGTGATTTGCGAAGTCTGTGCCTCTCAAGTACCTCAGCCAATGGGGGAAAGAGACAGGGAAATGCAGTCGGGAAATTAGGATAAATAGGAGGCTGTGCCCTCCAAAAATTTGAGAGACCCCAGGGGAATGCCCCATGGCCTCTCCCTTTATTCGAATACAGTAACAGGACTCCTCTGTCTCCTTTTTGGACATAAACCTCTGGTGTTTGTGGATTAATTTTCCTGACACAGTCTTGGTAAAACCAGACAAGGGGGTGTGAAGGGAGCCATTATGGGAAGGAGGTGGGAAGGGAGCACTTAGGATAACGAGCTTCAATAGAGCAGCAGCATTTACAACTAGATTATTTTTGGAGAATTGTATTTGGACAAGAGAAACTTCCATGAACACCTTATAGAAGCCTTCCAGTGCCTAAAGGGGCCTACAAGGAAGACGGAGAGAGACTTTTTACAAGGGCACATAGTGACAGGACAAGGAGGAATGGCTTTACACTGAAAGAGGGTAGGTTTAGATTAGATATTAGGAAAACATATTTTACTGTGAGGGTGGTGAGGCACTGGAACAGGTTGCCCAGAAAAGCTCTGGATGCCCCATCCCTGGCAGTGTTCAAGGCCAAGCTGGAACTAGATGAGTTTTAAGATCTCTCCAACCCAAACCAGTCTATGATTCTGTGAGTCTACAATTTTTTTTTTTCTGGAGTCAAAGTAATATTAAGAAATGAGATAAAAATAATTAAAAGCAAGAAACAAGTTTCACAAGGGAGACAGAACCAGAGGCTCCACTGACACACAGGGCAAGGCAACAGGGAAGGTTTCAGCACTGGAAGGTAAAAATGAGAAGCAGAACAACGGTGATTTTGTGGTTAAAGCAGTGCATTCTCCCTGTTGCATCTCCCTTATCTTCGAGGAGGGCCAGGCAGTGCCTGTTTATCGATCTGTGGTTAGCTGCTACATGGAACAGCTGACAGCAGCAAAGCCTGTTGCTGTCCTGCCTTGTGCCCCCATCAGCCTGGAGCCAATGTGAGCACCTTGCCAGCCACAGTCCCTCGGGAATTGCCCACAAACAAACTGCATTTAAAACCCGCTAAAAGGAAGTTAAAATGCCTCCATCTCTCTGCCAGCCGCCCTGTGAGCAGTCATGCTCGCCGGGCATCCGCACCCAGCCCTCGACTCCCACAGCCCTCTAGTCAGGACAAGCATCATGGTGTGTGCTTTCCTCTCTGGCTTTAGCCACACAAATGTGTGGCTGGACTCTTCCAAGCTCACAGCTAAAAAGCCTGTGCTGGACACGGGCAGGAGGGCTTCCCCCCTTCCTTGACTGCCCCAGGCACGGTTAGCATTTCCCCAAAAGTGAGCAGTATGGTTCAGATGACGGCATTGTACAAATACAATGTAAGCATGGTAAATGTAGTCCATGTCACACCATTTGGGGGCTCCCAAGGGAGCAAAGGGGCTGTAGAGCCCTTCACGGGTCATTTGGTCTAATAGCCTGGCAGCTACATCCTCCAGCGAGGTCACTCGTGAATGTGTCGCCCTAGGGACTAGGCAGTGACTCATCCCACTCTTCCAGTGCCATCCACAGAGCTGCCATGGGGCAGTCACAGCCTTGGTTAAAGGCAGTGCTGCTGATTAGTCCCCATCAAATTCTGTATGGGCACTTTCACCATCCCCAGCCAGGCTAAAGATGGTACTTCTCACACCCCTCGCACCTGAGGGGCATGAGGGCTTTCTGCAGCACCTCTCCCTCCTACCGCTCTCACCCACAAAGAGATTAGCCTGCAGAGCTGCAGGCAGGAGAGATGATCCAGGCAGCCCAAGTCCCAACACATACTTCTTAAGTAAATTCTTAAAAATAAGTAGATAAACTCTATTCTCCACAGTATCTCCTCTTTTCCTTGCCCACACACAAGCCAGCCTGTGGCCACCCCGACCAGTGAGTGCATAAAGGGGAAGGGCACTTTGTCCCTTCCTGCTAGGGCCACAACTCGTACGTGCAGAGAAGGGAAGCCTGAACCCTGCTGCTGAGCTTCCTGCACCCTCCTGGCAACTTCCTGCAAGCCCCACTTGCTGTGCCGGAGTGGGTGGTGGGCACAACGCAGCCTCCAGAGAGAGAAGATCCACCGGCATCACTCGTACCCCAGTGACTACAGTCTGAGGAGAACTGTGCCTCAGAGACTTGATCTCAGACCTCAAGGGAAGCCACATCGCAGAGATGGGGTTTGTAGCCGTGCCCTGGCTATCGTGCTGTGCCTACTGGCAGTGGTCCCTGGAGAAGGACACTTCCCAGTATTAGTCTCCTTTCCAGCTTCCTCCCCGCTTACCCGCACTCCTTCATCTCAGGTTTAAGGTAGTTTATTTAAAGATATATATATTTTTAAACCTCCCCCTTCTTAAAATCATCTCTGCTTTGATCATTTTTTTCAACTGTTAAGTGACAACTTTCTATCTGCTGGGCAAGCAGCCCCGGCCGAGGCAGCCCCCCGCGCTCGGCCGCAGCACCGGCGCCCCGGGCTCCCAGAGCCCCGGGCTCCCAGCTCCCCGCTTCGCCTCCAGGCAGGAGCAGGTCCATCCCTCAGCAAAGCCCGCCCCTGCTGCGGACCCCGGCTCCAAAATTCGCCGCCTCCCTTTAGGAGAAGGGCAAGCCCTCAGGCACCTGAGCAGGGCACGGGGAGCGCAGCCCCGGCCGGCTGCCCCCTCGCCGGGCACGGCGGGGTCCCGGGGCAGGGGGCGGGCGGGAGGAGGTGGCCAGCCCGGTCCCGCCCCGCGGCTCCGCGCCGGGAAGGCGGCAGGAGCGAGCGGGTCGGGCCGGGACTCAAAAGGACCGGGAGCGGAACCAGGACCGGGACCGAGCTCTGCTCGGCGGCGGCGGCGGCACGGCCCGACGGGCCGGGGTAAGTCCTGATCGCTGCCTCCCGCTCGCCTCCCTCCCGGGGCCGGCAGTCCCTTTGCCGGCAGCCCCCCGCCTCCCTCCCTGCCCGGTTTTCCCCAGCCCCGGACCCCGCGGCATCGCCGGGGCACACGGCAGCGGGGCCGGGGGCACCTCGGGGAGCGGCGCAGCTCCCGCTGCCCCTCGGGTGCAGGAGCGGCGGGAACAGCGGGAGCAGCCGGAGCGGCGGGCGCGGAGCAGCACCCGCAGCTGGAGACGAACCCAAAGCCGCCGCCACACCTGGATTCTGCGCTCGGACCCCGGACCCTTCCCGCACCCCGGACCCCGCACCCGGACCTGCCATCCGGGCCGGGACAGGCACCCGGACCTCTCCGAGGCGGAGACCCACAGGAGGAGCGTCCCTTTTCCTCCCTTTCCCCTCCCTCTGCGCGTCCCCACGGCTGCGACCCCTGTCCCCATCCCAGTTTGTCACCCGGTTGCCCAGGGTGGTGGGTGTCCTGCCACCCCCCTGTGAGGGTACCCAGGTACGCTGGCACGTGCCTGGTTTGGCAGCATCCTGGCCAGGTGCGGAGTGAGCAGGACGGGGGGGTGGAGGACAGTCCAGAGATAGGGGACCTGGCAGGGCTGGGAGCGATCTTGCTAGGGAAGACTGACTTTGGGGTGAAAGTCGAAGACAGTGCTCATGGATCTAAAGGACAAAAGACAGGACAGGAAACCCACAGCCAAACTGTATATTGGGGTGCCTTATGCCTTCTGGTTATGTATATTAGGGGTGATGTTTTGTTCATTCCCTGTTCTGGCCTTGCTTATCGGCTAGGCAGCTGCTTAATGTAGGGTTTTTTCCAGCACTACAGAACCAACCTTTCCTGGTCCCAGACAATACAGAATTCCCAGAGTGGGAACTGTGTCAGTGCAAGGGACACAGTAAAATGAATGCTGTCTTTGGGTGGCTGCAGCTCAACTGTTTCATGAAGAGTCCTGGACTCAGCAGAAGCACTCATGCTACAAGAGATCCTTGTGATCCAGTGGAAAGCTTAACCTCTTTGTCAGGGACAGGCAGAAGAAAGATAGAGGAGACAAGCAAAGGCACTTTCAAACAAAGCACGTGCCATTGTTTCACCCCCATCCTGAGGGATCTGTGTTCACAGGACATAGGGAAGTTCAGTTTCCATCTCATTCAACCCTTGTCCTCTCCCAGCTACAAAGCATCAGGGGAGAGTGGCACCAGTTTTAAGGATGGGTATATCCCAAGGGGCTGGAGCAATTTATACCTATTGCACAGCTACTCTTCCAGGAACATAGCTGTGCAGCAGCTGTGCATCACAGATGCTGCTGTTCAAGGGGTGAGGTGAAACAGAGTAATATTTATACCACTGGTTTTGCAATGTTTTGTCCTTGCTTTTCATACCTGTCATACTGATGATGAGTTCAGCAACAGGAGCAGTAGCAAAGGAAAAAAAGATACAAACCATTAAATGTCATGGAACAACCTTGGGACAGCAGCTTTCATATTTCTGGAAAAAAATCCTCCTCCTAAATCATGAAAGGGTAGGTTGCTGAGAACAGGCTTGAGTCTATTGTAAGAAAAAGAAATGCAGAGTACCCTGCAAGCATCTTTCCATTATTTCATCCCACACATCTAGCTGGTTTGCTTTTCGGCACTGGAAGCACATCTTCTGGCCAGGCATGAAAAACACAGAGCACAGTATGGATGAAATGGGAACAGCACCAGCAGCCAACCCTTTACAAGGCAGGCAGGGCTTGGGACAGAAACATGCTGCAGAAAAGGAGGAATTCTGGAGGTGGTGCTTGCTGCCAGGCAGCCAGGGATCAAGAGGCTCTGCCAGGCTGCCAAGCACTCGAGTGTGTGAAGTTATTGAAGACATTTTTTGATGAGAGAAGGAAGAGGATACTTCCCAGAAGAAAAGATATAAGTTCCAAATTTTGGCCAAGCCCTAGTATGGTTGGGTAACTCTGTTGGATCTTTCTCATAATTTCAATTTGTTGTCTTTCAGACTGCACTCTTGCCCAGCTGACTTGTACTGTGGTGTGACTTTGGTGCATCTCAAAACCATTGCCGCTTTCCAAACAGCTGCATTGGTTGGTAAGATCCACCTTTCACATGTACACAGGAGGTGAAGTCTTGCATTCTTCTCTTGGCTTAGATTCAGTGAAATACAGAACAGGCCAAACAAATCTTTAAGCAAAGCTCTGCCTGTATATGAGCAAAGACCTCTCTGATTGGCTTGAAGGAGCATTCGTAAATAAAGTATAAAATCATACCAGTACCCACAGGGTGTACTGTTCTCCACAATTATTGCAGAGCTCTGATTTCCTGTCGTCTCTTTCTTTATCTCTGCAGTGGCAGCCCCATGGCCCTCTTCACCAGAGCCAGCAGCCATCCTAACACAACAGACCCCATTCCCTGTGGGGCAAACAGCACCACAGAGCCTGAGCTGCCCCACTCACATGCCTACTACGCCCTCTGCTACTGCATCTTGATTCTCGCCATCATCTTTGGGAACGTGCTGGTCTGCTTGGCTGTGCTGAGGGAACGCGCCTTGCAAACCACAACCAACTACCTCGTGGTGAGCCTGGCAGTGGCAGATTTGCTGGTGGCTACTTTGGTGATGCCATGGATGGTGTACCTGGAGGTGAGTGCCTTTTAGGAATGATCAGCAGGATTTAACCACACCACTGCATGCGTGGTCATGTTCCCAGTGAAGGCAGTAGCAACATTTAGACTGGTCTGTGTGGGACAGCCCTGGAGCTGTCCTGCAGGATGTGTACTGCTTGGGTGTGTTACATAGAATGATCAAAAAAAAAAAGGAATAAGTGTGTGTGTGTGGGAAGCCATCCCAGCAAGACAGAATTAGACTCTTCAATTTGATTGCAACTAAAAAATATTATTGAAAGTCAAGTTTCATTTCAGACTGGAATAGTCTATCAGCTCAAGTGCATTCCAATCCTTAATGAAATCACATTATGCTTTGCTTTAGAAAATACTTGGCACTCACTCTTGCCATGGACAGGGTGGGACTGAGGCACATCTGTGGAGCAGCCTCTGCCCCATTCAGTGCCTCGGTCATTATTTGTGAGCACAACAGTAGGCCCATTTCCTAGTTGTGTTTGTAGACCCATTCAAGACTAATTTCCGTCTGTGGCGCTTGGATAATCAAAGCAGCTGAGGGAAGAGGCATCCAAACAACAGGGAAAAGAACTCATACAGATCCCAAACCCAAACTACCAATCCTGGCATTGCACAGTTTTTCCTGTAGAACTGGGCTGTAGGACTCCAGCAAGACTAAGATTTAAAAAACATTCCAAAAAGCCCCAAAGTTTTTTCAATATTTGCTGCTGTTTTTGGATCAGCGATGCTACCAATGAAGCAGAAATGGCATTATGCTTCAATACACTATGAGCCTGGAAATTGCCAAAAAATCATTCAGTTCCCAAAACCATGTAGAATACCTATTCATCTACTGAAGGTCTGCCAAACCAGACTTTTGAGAACTGGCCCTTATTTATGGAGAAGCTAAAGGTGGATGAATGCCTCAGACTTAAATGTCGCTTGTGAAGTTTGTGCTTTACACTCCATTTTTAGAGTCATCTGTGGCCATGAAATGTGTTATTCTATCAATCATGCAGACCAGAACTATCTCTTTCTGAGAAATCTTTTGGGATGACTGTGACAGAGCAGCAATAGAAACATTTTCTATCCTCAAAATCCTCATCTCCACACAAGGAGGTTTCTGGCACAGAAGTGCTGTTCAGCAGTGTGTCTAGCAATCCTCTGGGGGCCAGCATGTAGATCTGATACACCAATACTGCTGCCCCTCTTCTTTACTGGTCTCTGGTGCTGTGGCTGCTGAAGCTCACCAAGGTTTCCAAGACAGTGGCATCAGGGTATCCTGCCCACTGGAGTTCGATGGCATTAGACACCATCATGCCTTGTAGTCATTGCATAAATGGAGGAGGACATGTGGCAGCATGGCTGGGAACACCCTCCTCAGTCTTCTCACAACATCCAGTTCTACCTCCAAAGGAGAAGAAAGCTTCAGGAGAAGGTTGTTACTGAGGTCTAATCTGCTGAAACCATGTGGGAGTCACACTGTCTCCTCGTCTGTGTCCCTCTCACAGGAGCAGTGAGACCTAAGCTGCTCTGTGAGCTCTGGGAGCTCTACTGGACTGGTGTCAGAGGGAGGACAGAGCTGAGTCACTGCAGCTCAGCAGCCCTGACCACGAGTGCTCTTTGTACTCCCACCGTGCAAACCCCCGAGCAGCCAGCTCAGAGCTGCAGGAGCCAACAGCACCCCCAAGCAGCAGCTCTCAAACACAAAACCCTTCAGTGAGCCTGCTTACGTGCACCACTACTTTCATGCCTGTCATTGCCTGATGCAACTTGGTTTCCTGCTTTCCCATCCCTGTGCTCCTCAATGTGGCATCACCCTTCATATCTGAATTGTGGAGATTCTGTTGTTTATTTTAAGAATTCAGGAGAGTGGTGGATATGCATAGGTTTAAAAGAAAAATTATTGTGCATTCATAAACTGGAAAGCTTCCTATAGAGTTTGGAAGTTAATAATACCACAATTTTGTAGATAAAGCAGACTGGTCATCAAGGAAGATTAGGTGAGAACCTGACCTGAATAGTCTATAGGGATCTTTAGCATTGTATTTGATAGAGCCAGGATTTCATCCTGGACATTATTCCCACTTCTGTTGCACAGTCACTGAATGGTAATGAGAGGTTGTATCAGCTCATCTCTCTGTGGTTTGCTCTCATCAGCAGTAAGAGAATAATATTTGACCATCCACCTCACCCAGGCAGATGTGAGGATTCATTCAATTAATACCCGGGATATCCTTTGAGATTCCTGGACAAAAAGCACCACAGGGATAAAGAAGAGGTACCCTGCCAGCACAAGAAAACCAGAAATGCAGACTAGCAGGTTCTAGCTGCTGTAGCAAAGATAATTAGAACAGAGCAACAAAAGGAAGAGCAGAAATAGAATTTTAAAAATTATGAACAAGGCATATAATAAAAAGGCTCTTCTTCACTGTTAAATTCTGGAATAAATTCTGGGTTCGTTTACCCCACAGGTAAATATTAACTACTTCAGCAGAGCTACTCCCCATTTTAGAAGTGGCAGGTGGAAGTGAGGATGGGTTTTAAGCCCAAACATTTTGATCTGTCAAGCATCCTCTTACACAAAGCTACAGTCTAGTATGCAGGTGGTGTGATCTGAATGCATCATCCTGAGAGGGCTCACTTCTAAGCTGTCCCCACCAGCACCTTCTTCAGTTTTAATGGTTCACATTCTTGAGCTCAGCATTTGAATGTGCTCAGGACCTTGGAAACTCCCTCATTTAAGTGCTTGTTCATCTGCTGGGTTAGCAGCAGCTGGCTTTCATGAAAACACCTGCCACTGGCTTGGTGACATATTCTTCAGACTCCACAGCTCACACAGAAACTGCATTGCTTTTTGCCTCAAACTGCAGAAACATCCCTTACTGGGTCTCACTGCAAAGGCTTCCAGCATTTATTATTTTTTTAAATATATTTTGAGGTGGTCAAGCAGATCTCAAAATCTGAAACTAAAGTAAAACCACTGTAGTGTTTCTCTGGAAACAGAACCTACCTATTAAGGTCCCTAATCTCAGATGGACAGCCTTCAGTTTGCACATCTTGTAGCTCACCTAACTGTGCAGAAAAGCTCAATGGTTCTGGTTTGACTTTTTTTTCCCCTTCACCTACTTTTTATAAGAAAACAAAGGATCACCACCAGTTATCAAGAGAACTGGAGAGGAAAGCACAGTTCCCTTCTGCATTCTGCAAGCCAATTCCCATTTCCCCTTCCTGCATTCACTCAAGGTCAGAGGGTCTAATGGAAGACTGCCTCATTCAATATCTGATTTCTGAAAGGTAGCAGCTGGGTCCAGCAGAGAACACCCTAAAGACACAGCTCACCTCAGCAAGTTTCTGTGCCCATGTGTGGGAATGCTGCCACTATCAAAGCCAGTTAAATTTCTCAGGATTATTTCTTGAGCAACTCTCACAGAGTGAATTCTGTGTTTGTAGGGGTGCTTCTCTCTGCAGGAAGCTGCATCCTTCCTATGCACCGGCACTTGCTGCAGGGTTGACCCACTGCCTGAGAAGCCAGACTTACTTGTGGCACCCTCTCTGGCCTGCTCTGGGATGGGTATTTTTGAATGGGTCTTGAAAACCTCCAAGGATGGATCCTGCACAGGCTTAGCAAGCAACTGGCTCCACTGTCTCATTGTCCTTGTGGTCAGAAAAGTAACCTTCATAACCAGTTTGCACCTTTCTTCCAGCTCATTCCTGTTGCCTCTTGTCCTCCCACCACACACTGCTGTGAAAAACCCAGCTCCATCTTCTTAGCAACTTGCCTCCAACTCACTCAATAACCTCCCACGAGGCACCAGAGGGCTGTTAGTCTCCCACCCCTCAAAGCCATCTCTTTTCCAGACTGAACAAGTCGTATTCCCTTAGCTGGTCCTCACAGCTGCTCCAGCCCCCATGGATTGTTTTGGTGGCTCTCGACTGGACTCGCTCCTGTTTATCAATGTTTTTCCTCTCCTGATGCCTGAAAACCAGGTGCAGTATTCCAGATGTTGTCTAAATGTAAGGAGAGAGACCAGGAACCAGTGGCAGTTTCTGATAGCTTCCCAGGATCCAGCTGAAACAGCAGGATCTACGGGGCTGAGGGCTTAAATCCAGGCTCTCTCCCAGGCATGGACTTTTCCCCCTTTTTCTCTCCTACTCCCCCATTCAGCACAGCACTGGGTTTGTTTGCAGTTGAGCAAGGAGGCAGCCTGCCCTCCATCTCCTATGAGGAGTGGGTGCTGAGGCAGACTCCCTCCCTCGCAGTCAGGCTGTCATCCCAACCCCAAGGAGAGCAGGGCCACACAGTGCTTGGAGCATGGTTGTCAATCAGAAAGGTCGTTGTCAAGAACTTAGTGGCTGGTCCAAAACCACTTTTCTGCATTGCTAAGACTGGCTGCAGCTGAGCTTTCACAACCACACACTTCAGATTAAAAACTCAAAGCAACCAGAACAACAGGTTGGTAGCAACCCAAGCTCCTTTATCTGAATGGCCTGTGAGTTCTCACTCAGATCTAATAATCAAAATCTGTAACTGAGATAAGAATTCAAATAAGGTTTTTGAGAAGCCTCAGTCTCAGATCTCAGTTTCATACATAAATGCAAAAAATTTGCAGCACATTTCCAGCTCACTGCCTGCAAGAGCACTCTGGCAGCTAAGCTGAGAAAGACTTTCAGCCCTTAGATTTTCTCAGATAATCATTAATCAAATGATAAATACAGTGATATCAAATTTAAATCAATTTGTCATGCTAGGCCTTGAGAGAAGGGATAGCTGCTGTTTCTTCTCCCTGCCTCCCTCTGCAAGAGCAAATAAAGGATTGAAATTAAAGCGAGGCTCCTTCTCCACGACATTCTGCTGTGTTATCTTGCACACAACGCAGGTGCCTCAGTTTCCCCTTGCCCATCACTGTGGACATGAACTCCTCCAGCTGCTGAGATACTTGGAGGAGAGCACCTCCTTACACATAACTTGTCAGGACTTGGTGCAGAACAAGGCTGACAGTTTTGTGTTGCTGCTGCAGGTGACCGGAGGGGTCTGGACGTTCAGCCGGATCTGCTGCGATATCTTCGTCACCATGGATGTAATGATGTGCACAGCCAGCATTCTAAACCTCTGTGCCATCAGCATTGACAGGTGAGGCACAACAGCATCCAGGGGGATATCCTGAACATGGGGGCCAGCCCTGTGCCCCAGTGGGGCAGGGACAAGGAAGTGGGGTGAGCACAGACAGCATCGGTGTCTTCAGGACAGCAAACCCCTGCAGGTCTGTCCCTGCCACTGCTGCTGTTAGTGTGGCTCTGCTCACACTGTGCTAGAAGAGGTCTGCGCTGGAGTGGGGGAGATACAAGCAATAAAACACGCCCCGTAGGTAGCCAACCACATCCTCGAGCTTTTTGAAGGCAGGAACCACAACTGGTCATCCAACTCCCACTGAGTCTTGAAGAAGATTTCTCCTTCTGGAGATCTCACTCATGAAGCTTTAATAAACAAAATCCTTCTGTATACACAGGGAGAGATGAAGACTATTGCTGTGTAATCTTGAGCTTTGCTCTGGTTTTCTGCATTTTAAAACTGAGCCTATTTTAAGCACTGCTGAGGGCTGGGAGCCAAGACCTTGGCACACGTGGTGCTACTGGGACCAAGGAGTGGGAGAAGGGAAAAATACTGTGTGCTGTACCTTTGTAATGTGTAGTTCAAGGATAATAATGCAAGGCAGCTCTCAGTGCTGGGTAGGTCTGGTGTTCCTCAAAGGGAATCTCTATCCCCATTTCAGTTTGGCTCTGTCTGCAAGGAGCAGCCCTCAGACTCTCCTAAAGATGAGACTCCTGTGCCTTCCAAATCCTAGCCCTGCTGGGCTGCATCTCCTGGGGCACCCCAGCAGCTGAAGGTCCTTGACACCTGCCCCTGGGCAATCCTTTGCCTGTCAGGCTAACACCGGACCAGGCAGCTGAGACAGAGTTTAGTCATTTGTGGTTGCTCCAGAGAGTGCTCTTTCCCAGCAGTGCCCATATAAATTTAGGAGCTTGAGGGTTAGGGGTTTCCTGGGGTTTCTAGATCCATCTGGTAGCCCAAACCTTGTAGCTTCACATGCTGTGAGTTCTGCTGAGCTTTTCTCTGCACTGCTGCCAACTAACTCTGATTTCCTCTGTTCCTCCCCGCAATGCCCCACTTACCATTTCTACAAATTGCTGATCCCATCATCTGATCTTCTCTACTTTCCTCTTCTATTTCTTCACCACATTCACCATCATGTTCCCTATGTTGCTTTCATTTCTCCTTTTAAAAACCTGGTCCTTTCCCTCCCGTCCCTCCCTCCTCCGTCTCCTCTTCCCGGAGCTGGTTTGGTCTGCAGATACACCGCAGTGGTGAAACCAGTTCAGTACCAGTACAGCACTGGGCAGAGCTCCTGCAGGAGGGTCTCTCTCATGATTGTGATAGTCTGGATGCTGGCGTTCGCAGTGTCATGCCCTCTCCTCTTTGGCTTCAATACTACAGGTAGGTGGTATCCTGAACAATAGCACGCAGGAGGGGTTGGCAGTGGAGCTGCCCTGTGTATGGCCAGGTCATTTAACATGGGTCCTGCAGATTTGCCAAGTTACAGGAAATTTTAAGGAACTGGAAAGCACACTATGAAGGGAGAGAAAAATTCCCACGTGCTCTTGTCTATAAACTTGCCATTTGCTCAGGCAGACACTTGACTACTGCTCTAAAGGGCAAACCTGCCTGCTCTGCTGCCAAATCAATGCCCATCAAGGTGTCCAGGTCTTCAGATTCCCATCAAACAATCCCTTTGAGCACACAGAGCAGAACATGCAGCACATACAACACACTCACACACCAGACTCAATGGCCTCTTGCCAATACCAACAGGTTCAGAAGCACGGTTTTGACTCTGATACAGAACACATTTCTAAACAGCAAGGATTGCATATCAGCATTGCTTGTTAGAAACCTCCTTCCCATCCAACTGGCTGTCTGCTTCCTTAACTAATCCCTTGAGGAGGGTGAAAAAAAAATTCAGCCTCCACCTTGGAAGCAGGTTGGTCTTTTTCCTTTCCAAAAGCTAGGGGAGCACAGTCTCCCTGGAGGCAGAGGAGCAGGGGAGCCTTCCTCCCCACTGACTCACAGGCAGAAGCTTCTGCTCCCCATCCATCCTCTCTGCAGTGCTTGAGGCAGGAAGGGGATGGGATGGGGAAATTCTGCTGCCCTCCTCTGCCTGGTTCAGACAGATAGGGGTGAATGCACACTCTGCATCTAGACAGCTCAGAGGCTGTCAAAGGAATAGGAGAAAGTATGAAGGAGGCAGGAGCCTCTGAGAAAGGATGGGAATAGACATGAGAGAACAGAGCTGTTGGCCAGAAAAGCAGGCAGATGCATGCTGCCTAATGCTAGATGGCCCTGTGCTGGGTTCATTTTAAGCATCAGTTAGGTAGGTGGGTAAGCCAGAGCATAATTTGCACTCCTTAGACTGCCTTTGTCCCCAGCCACCTTTTGTCTTGCTTTGCCAACACACCAGAGTGTCCTTGTACTAAACCAAAGCAGCTCAGCCGCTCCTCTCTCTCTCTTCTCCTCCCCAGGGGATCCCAGTGTCTGTTCCATATCCAACCCTAGCTTCATCATCTACTCCTCTTTGGTGTCCTTCTACCTCCCCTTCATGGTGACCCTGCTGCTCTATGTCCGGATTTACCTCGTGCTCAGACAGAGGCAAAAGAAGCGAACCCTCACCCGGCAGGGCAGCCAGAGCGCCAGCACCAAACCGTGTTATGCACACCAAGTAAGAGCCACATGAACACAGTAAGAGCTGTCAAAAAGGACAGGGAATGCTTCATCTCTTCTCCTCAAAGGGCCAAAGCACAGAACAAAAATCACAAGGAGGGACAGGACATGTTTTCATCCCATCCCTCGCTCATACACCATGATATGTGACATGCAGAAGGTCCAGTTAAATCTTTTTCAGACCTCTAGAAAGAGGATATTCCCTGTATATCTCTGCCCTCTAGAAGTGGCAACTAGAAAAGAGCACAGCCTACTTCGATATTTCTCCAGAGCAGGGTTTTCTCAGCCATGCATAAATCTGAGTAATTTCATTTATTGATTTTAATGTCTTCATTTATTGATTTTTGCTCTATGAAGCTTCATTCTCAGGGCTTCACAGGCTTTAACCTCTGTTATTAAAATAAAAAAACCCTCTTCATCTGTCAGACTTAAGAGGTAAAAATACTCATGGTGCATGCAACATTTGTTCCACTGACCTTTCTAGATGAAATATCTGCAACCATGGGAACCAACACAACAGTTTGGAAGGAATTACCTGGTCATGCCTATCCACTCCTTTTATCCGTTTTTGCACAGTGAAGCTACATTAAAAAGGTGGGGATGCTGAGAGGAGCAGGGCCAACACAAAAATACAGATGAGAGGTTAGCAGAGCAGGTATTTCTGCTCTTACTGTTCTCATGCTTCTCCTTGGTGGGATGGAGGCAGAGAGTTGTCAAGCGCTGGTTCACCCCTGGTACACCAGGTCAGCCCAGAGGACATGGTGCAATGCAAGAGGCAAGTGGGGCTGAGGATAACTCCTACAACTTCCTTCATCATCCTCTGACCCAATGAGCAGTTTGGATGGTTTCCAGTTCCTGTGTGGCATCCTCTTTTGCAGGAGCACATGGAGAGAAAAGCTTTGCCAAACAGACGCCAAGGCACGTTCTCCCCCTGTCTCTCACTCAAATGCACAGGCCAGGAGACGTCTACAAAAAGGAGGTTGCTGACTGTCTTCAGCCTGCAGCGGTACCGAAGCTTCTGCCATGAGGCATCCCCCACCAAGGCACCAGGGCCTGCCCCAAGCAGCAGGTGGGAAGAGAGGAGAAGGAGCACGAAGCCAGCAGTGGAGGTTCGGAGGCTCAGCAATGGCAGAACCATCAGCAGCCTGAGGCTGGCACAGCAGCAGCCCCGACTGATCCAGCTGCGGGAGAGGAAGGCTACACAGATGCTGGCAATTGTCCTGGGTGAGTGAGAGCCATTCTGCCTGTGGGGTGCAAAGGGTGATGGTTTGGGACTTCCAGGAGCACAGAATCTCCTAATATAATATTGAGATTTTTAAAAATGCAAGCTAGGCCCTGGCTTCAGCTGGTACCACTTCACAAACTCAGGAGAGAGAGCGGTGGGACATTTAGGGATCTAGAATAATGCTCCCAAATGTTGAGAGAGACATATGTGTTTTATTTACTATGTTTTGTTACCCTTGTTTAAAATCAGTGGCCAACAAGCCCTACTAGAGGGAGCAACAGCCAACACCTTTGCTTTTCCTTTGTTTTACTATTACAAGGGTGGAACAATCCTAAGTTTCCTTACATGCAGGAGCTCTTAGATCCAATTACAGAAGGGGAAACTGAGGCAACGAGCCGCAGAGGAACCACTTCATACAACTGGGTAGAGAAGCCAGGAGACTGGTGTCCCTGTCACCTGCTGTGGTCACCAGATGCACTGCTTCCCCCCATTAACTCAGTAGTAGCAGGGAAATAAAGCAGCCCTTATCCTGATTAAAGCAGCTGAGGCAGTGGGTTTCCCCTCAAAGTTGTGGCCACTTGCTTTTGTGTGTCATCAGACCACTTCTGAAGCCGTACCCATCCATTCACAAAGCTGGTCCCAAGGAGCCCAAGCTTTTGCCAAATCCCTCTGTGTCAGGAATAAACATGGCCATCAGTGTTTGTGAAATGCAGAAACATCATGGAAATAGTGAGGGGGTGGAGGGAGAGGGCACCAGTGCGGGCCCCTTTCCAAATAGTTGCTGCTCTAAACTCAGTGGATTGTTTTCTGCCTCTCTCTAAACCCAGGGGCATTCATAGTCTGCTGGCTGCCCTTCTTCTTGATCCACATCCTCAACGCCCACTGCCCATCCTGCCACGTGCCTCCAGGGCTTTACAGCGCCAGCACCTGGCTCGGGTACGTCAACAGTGCCCTCAACCCCATCATCTACACAACCTTCAACACTGACTTCCGCAAAGCCTTCCTCAAGATCCTCTGCTGCTGACTGCGGGGCCACAGCGGGCTGCACAGGTCTGCAGCAGCTGCCTGGGCTGGGACAAGGCAGTGGGGAGTGCCGTGCTGCCCTCGGCCGTGAGCAGCGGTCAGCGGGACGTGGTCATTGCCGACAGCCAGGTACCCCCTGCACACGAGTGAAGAGCGGGGACACGCCCCACCTGCACGGCTGCCTTCCCACACCGAGCCTCACTGCTCCTGCCTGAGACAGTACAAGTGCTTCCCACTTCTGGGGAGGGAGGGAGGGAGGGGAAAAAGAGAGACAAGCCAGTGAGTCCCTCAGCGTTGGGCACAGCCCTGGGTGTGCAGTAGATCAGCCTGGGAGCTGCTGAGCTCACAGGGCACACGGGACCCAAATGCAGATGGCATCTCTCATCTCTGCTGCCTCCAGGCTGGAAATGCGTTTGCCCTCCCACAGCTGGAACCTCAGCCTGCAGAAGGTACCCAGCTCATGCACAGCAGTCCTAGCAAGAGGACGGAACATGACCTCTTTGATAAGGATCCTGATCTCTTCAGTCAGGAGCCAAGAGCAAAAATTGGACAAGGAAACTTAGAAATGGAGCACTGATGGAGAAATAACTTTCCTGTTGTTTCCATCAAAAGGTTTGCCTTGTAAAACTGGGTCAGTCTAAGTGCTTGAGAAAATCGCCCTAGTTGCAAATGAAATCTTCCCTTGTGCTGCCAGCTTGTGTTTTACTGCTCCTTGCAAGATAGAGAGGTGGCTGCCCTCCCTCTGGTAGGTCAGCTCGCATGAGAAGTGGAGCACTACCCCAGGGTCCCCTCTCCTCCTGACCCAAGGACCAGTGATAGATTGGCTGCTGCTTAACTACCACACACCCCAGTGATCTGCTGCGGCCACCGAGAGAACAAGGCCTGTGATAGCTCCCAGAGATTCAAACCTGTTTTTTCAGCTGGTTGCATGCACCCTGTCTCAAAACCTGTTCACGGTCTCTTTGGAACCAATTTTCACCCTTGCTCCTCTCCTGACAGGAGCACTGCTGGGTTTAGGGTTTGTACCACCTGGCTGCTGCAATAACTCCTGTTACAGCCCATACCTGGGGGAGAGCTGTTTCATGACATCTCTCCCAGTAAGAAGGGACATTTGCCTTGGGATCAGCCCCAGGACTCTCCTTGACACTCTTGTCACCACATGTGGCATCTGTATATCCCAGCATCCAGGAGCTGGCCAAATACAGCCCGGCCACAGTCTCCTTTCCCAGCAGTATTCTACAAAGCCATCTCCAGTAGTTCCTGGACGAAAAAACCAGACAAGTCCTGATGTACCAGGTAAGCTGTTCTCATGTCAGGGCACTCTAATGCTCTTCTCCTCATATAGACAAACCTGGCATGGGCCAGAGAGCCTCAAATAGTTCTCTCATTTTGCCCTCTTGCTGTACTGGATCAGAGGCTTCAGCTCTCACTCCCAGGGCGTGGCTTAGTTGTGCTGTCAGCCATGCTCCTTTGATAGCTTTGGGCATAACTCTGTGTGCTGCTCCTGCCTGTGTCCGTGCCACAGCTTCTCCGTCTGGGAAGAGCTTCCTTTCTTTCCTAATATAAAGCCAAAGCCATTGTCCTCTGCCTCCAGAGCACATAGCAGAGCTCTAGCTGCTGCTTTGGTTTGTCTGGGTTTTGGGAGGAAGATCTTGTGGAGAGCATGTGTCATTTGCCTGGGCAGGTGCCCTCCATACTGCATTGTAACTGCCTTAACCCAATAAAACACAAGTGTAACTGGAAGTTTTGGTACCTTTGTGCTGAATGTACCCCCTTCCATAAGCCTTTTGTCACCTGTAGCCCTCTTAACACCTTCCCTGTAAAAAATTACCATCCACCTGGACACCCACAAGAAGTCTTTATTATTGCATTTTCCTTGCAACTGGGAAAGAAATCAAAGTCTGCTGTAAGCACTTCCAGCAGATGAATTCTGAAAATACGGTCAATTAGTTACCCAGCTATGCCAGGCAGACATGCAGTAGTGTTGCTCCATCTGCTCAAAGATGCTGGATAGCATGGGAGGCACCCAGCACACAGGATGGAGGAGCTATGAATCGAGTGAACCACCTTTGGACTCAAGGAATTCTCATTAAGCTGCTTCATATCAAAGATCACCAGCCCAGTTGCTTTATACAACAATTGTCAGAAAGGAGGAAATTAAAATCTTTTAAGGGATGAGTAGGTCCATTTCAAGACCTGGCCTAGCATCTCTCAGGGGTCAGTTTGATCTTACTTGAATTTGAACCTGTTCCTCAAGGAGTGCTCCCCAAGATGATTCAGAATACAGGTGAGAACAGGAGGTGTGGCAGAAGACTAAGTACCATTTTGGTGTCCACACAGCTGTAAGGGATGGGGAAAATTCTATATGTAAACATACAGTCCTTTCTTTACTAACTAAGATTTGAACTATCCCATCACAGAACTGACACCAACCTCTTGAACTATAACCTGCTATGGACCAAAAAAAAAAAAAAAAAAAAAAGACAGCACACAAAACCCTCACACAATTACAAAAACTCGACTCCAAACCAAAACAATCTCTGTCTCCCCCTCTCTCAAATGCTGCTTGAGCTCCATGCCCAGTTTTACTCTGGCATTACAAACACAGGTGACCCCATAGAAAATTCCAAGGAACAGAAGCAATCAAAGGGGCTGATGATGCCCCTCCACCCTCTCCAGCAAGCCAGAGAGACTGCTAAGGATGCCCCCAAGACACACACACCTCCCTCACTATTTACAGCAGAATAATCTGCACTCTCCTTTTCCAAGTGCTCGATGTCTCCTACTAACCTCAATTTTCTACAACACTCTCCTCTTTGCTGTTTTGTTTTCCCTGACTCCACAACTGGCTGGGAAGGGAGACGTGAGCTGTGACACTGTGCTCTGCATTCTAGAGGGACTCATTTGCATGCTGATACTCACATTAGGAGAGCCTTTGGATAATGCAGAAACCTCCTCTCCTGCAGAGAGGAGAAGGGAGCTCGGAGACAGGCACAGGTTGCTCTGGCAGCAGGGCTGGGCAGATGTGCAGGTGCAGCACAGGGCCCTGCAGTCTGTGCTCACCTCCACCCTGCTCCTCCAGGCAGCTGGAATGGGATAACTCAGCTCCCCTGTGCTAGAAGATATTTGTAAATGAGCCAGTGGAGAGAGCTGCGGAGAGTTAAGACCCTTTGGAGATGAAGGAGAGCTGGCAACACACTGGGAAGATCAGCCCCCCCCGCAAGGTACAAGGCAGCCATCCAAGTACTGCCTGTCTAGACACATTTACAGCACGCCTGAGAAATGGACTGAAAAACACCATTTATCCCCTGCATCCACCATCTCCCAGCTCACAGATCCATAGGCTCTGGCTCAGCTGCAGGAACCCAGATGAGTGAGCCACTGAGCCCACATATCCCACAGTTTGCTATCCTACATGTACCTGGGGCTCCCCATCTGTGACAGATGTGCCACATGTTGCATGTGTCAAACTTCAGGTCTAGGAGGAAGAGCACAGGTTACCCAAGTTACTAAAATCCTAAATGGTTCCAGGCACCAAACTGAAGCCGTCCAGAGTTAAATCCAAAAGCTCTTATGCTGAGTTTTACACTGTAAAATATAAACAGAGGAGAAACCATAAAAGACTCTACCTTGTCAGAAGCAGCAACAGGCACAATAGGCACCAGATAATGCAGGAATCTTTAAGGAGAAGAGCACAAAGGTCCATGGGGCAAAAGATTAAAAAACCTTCCATGAGAAAAAGCTGACTCCTGGAAAAGCAAGGAAATTATGAAGGAGGTGGGTTTCACCTGCTAGCACAGCCCAGTGCTCTGCAGATGACACTGCTCAGTTAATATGCTCCAGGTACCTTGCAGCAGCTGTTGGACATGTTTTAACAATCCCAGCTGCAGCCAGATATTAAAATCCACATTTGCCACACTACAAGGACAAAGCAAATCCTTGCAGAAAAATCTCACTTCCCCAGGTAGCCTTCCTTAGGCCCCTTAGGGGATGGGCTGGCCTGGCCAGATACTCAGCTGAACTCAACTGGACCCCACTGCAGGGCTCACACAGGGAGCTTCCCCCTTGGGAAGAGGAGGGGGTACACCTGGAGTCTGCCTCTCTGAGGGGGATTGGAGTGGCTTGGGGTTCTCTGTTCCCAGCTGGGGCCGGCACAACCTGCTCAGGTTGGCAGCTCCTCTGGAAGACAGAGCTTGCTGCAGCTTATTGCTGTTACTGATGTGATGCTTTCTGAAGAATGTCTGATCAATGACAGCATTTCAAGCAAGGATCAACAGCCTGCAGGCTGCTGATATGGTGACACTCAGACAACGACAAATCGGAATTGTGGACAACCCAGAGGACACTGGTGGCAACCTGATTAGTTTCAGCTAAGTGTGTGATGGTTTGGTCACAAAATGACAGAATCTGGCAGCCTTCAGCCTGCAAACACACATGGCTGTGAGGTGTCTCACCTCCCAAAAAGAATGGGCTCATCAGTTCTTTCTCTGACCAATGCAAGTATCCCAAAACTGCATGAGCCTTTGAATGAGCCATCTAAGTGAGTTTTCCTTGTCCAATGGTAATAATGAATTAACACAGTTGTCACCTCCTGGCAGTATTTTACCAGCTGACCTGCTGCCTTAGGAGCAAAGGAAGGCGCACAGGCTGTAGGAATTTCAAGGTGTGAGGGATTCAAATTATCCGGTATCCCAGACCAATGCTGCCTTTCAATCTCAAAAGCCACTGATCCAGTTATGCTCTGTTAACTCTCCAAATAGTCAATCTCAGCTCAAGACATAGCAGTGACCTTTCTTGTTATGCCTTCCTGGCATCACTCATGCCACCTTTCCTTGGTTTCTTCCTGCCTCAAGTGTCGGATCAGGAGCCCATCAGCTCTGATGCCAACCACACCTTTCTACAACAGGGATACACTTTCTCCCAGGCCCAGGCCAGGAATTCTCCTTTGTGAGCTTCCTTTGTGATTCTGGGTACACATCAGTAAATCTCTTCCTGCCAGACTCTGGTCTCATCTTATCCCTGAATGCCTCTGGAAATGTGAGGCAAAGAAAACCTCTAGGGCCAAAGAAAAAAACGAGCATAATCAAAAATTAATGTCAGTATAATGATTTAAGCATCTCAGTGAGACAAGCATCAGGCTGTTGTATGTTTGGTGATGTGGGGAAGACCTTTCTGGTTTCCTGCCCTGGGGACTCTTGTCAGTTTTAATAAGTTTTACCCCACAGCTGTGAACATGGCAACAGCCCAAATAAAGACCAAATACTGAAGGAATCTCATTTTCCTCCAGCCTATGTCATGGCAGAAGGGCTGTGGTGCAGGTGGATTGCTCACCTTGCTATGCCTCAGCTGAAAGGCAGCAGCACTTCTGTCTCTCTGTGGTGAGCAGATGGTCGATACTACAGGACTCCCGTGAATATTTGTGATGGCACTGGCTGTGGGAAACAGGGAAGCCAGTACCAGGACTGAGTCCAGCACTAAGTACCCCCATCAGCCTCAGGTCTGAAGGCTATCAGCATTACTCTGTGGCCTTTGTGAGCAGGAGTGTGGCAGCCTTTGCTGAAGTCCCTGAACCACAACACAGGGCTTCTTCCTGCTCAAGATGTGCACAAAACAAGGGATGGAAAAAGGCACGTGACAGTGGCTTCTGCAACTTGATGTTGGCAGTGCTACCCATGGACATACTGCACAGCTCCCACTCCTTTTTTTGCTGGCCTTGCCAAATCCTAATCATCCTGTTTGCCTGTGTTCCTTCCTCCCTGACGCTCCATCTCCTGTTCCCTTTCTTGAAGAGGCTGCATCTCCTTAAAGGCTTCGGCTGCCTGCCAGTCTGCTCTCTCTCATCCCAGTTCCCTCAGCTTTGTCTGAGGAAAGCATCTGGCTTTCCTAAGGACTGGTTTCTTCAGCTGTTTTCCAGCACATAGTACCACTGAAGTTGACATTACTTTGTAGACGGTTCCATTTTAGTCCAGGAAGGGCAGTATAAAAAGCTCAAGACAGATTTGTAGACTCTGCTGACTTCCTGCAAGATGCTGGCTACATCAATACCTCCCCTGATTACCTCATCAAAAGGCAAACCAGATGTTCTCCTGTGGAAGGAGGGAGCAGTGAGCACAAAGCATTGCTACAAAGCCACCTTCGTGTCCCGTTGCAACACATCCACCAGCCCAGAAAGGCAGTCAGCTCAAGAGCACAAGGTACCACACACAGAGCACAGGAATGGGTCCAGGAACTCTGGCCAAGGACCTTGAAACCACTCCTTTCTTTGTGAAAGTCTGTGCTGGGCCATTATGTATAAGTGCTGCAGTTTTTAGATCTTTTCTTGATCAGCAACCTGCACATCAGTCGACTCTGCACGTGCAGGCAGTAAGATACACCCTGTCCTGCAGAGCCTCTGGCATGAACCACAGCCACTGCCTTTCCCAGTGCATTGGCCACTCCCTTGGGCCAGAAAATGCTTTACACTGTAGCAGAAGGATAGGGAAGACAAAAAGCTGGTTAATCTTGAGCTGTCTGGCAGATCCAAAGGCTTTTATTTATAATTTCTTTACCTTTGGTCCTCACTAAACAGATTCCTAGATTTTCAGGCTTCAGAAGTTTGAAATAATCCTGGTTAACCAGATAACCCCTTCTCATCCAAACCTGCTTCCCGAAGCGCTCCGCAAGATGTTCAGACACACAAATAGCTGTGAACAGAGCAGGCTTTCTCCAAAGATTTTGTAATGATGGGGAGTAAGCAAAGCCAGGAGCTGGAGGGGCTGTGTCAGAAGCATCACAGAGCATCCCACTGTGTTGCACCTTCAGCTGACCAATGTAATTAACTCATACAGAAGACAGATGTAGACTTAACCAGGCAGTTCATCATCACCTCATTGTGAGGCAGGAAAGGTGTTGCTTTTCCAAGTCAGTATGTCCCCAGGGAGGAGACTGTGTACTCTGACAGACACCGTTCACATTGGTAACATCAACAGGGAACCAAGAACATTTTGCTGCATCATTTTTGTGCCGGCACCAACTTTGCCAGTCTAGATCCAACTTTTCAAAGGGATTTAAATTAATTCTCTTTTTGTTTGAAAATGTCATGCCTACAGAATGTGCATAAGAAAGGATGGTAACATGTGCTTGAACATCTTTAATAGTCTGAAGGAGTGCTGCATTTCCAGAAAAGAGATGAGGTCCCTAGTGAATTACGCAGATCGCTCCAGAGTACTACAAATAAAACCATTAAACTGGCCTGCACCATCATCTATTTCATGTGTGCCTTCCACATCACAGAGGAAACATCTCTGAAATTACTGAGAGAAAGGTTTAAACATTTTATTGGAGCCCTTTGTCTGCCAATTCAGGTTATGAATCACAAAACAACAGGGTTCCGGATAGAAAAAAAAAAAAAGCTACTCAATGCTTAAAAGCACCTCTGAAACACACCTGGAACCGATTTTTCTATGCATAAAAATCCCATGATCTGAAAGCCCTCCGGACCTCAGAGATGTAGAAATAAATTGAACACTCTGCTGGAACACTTCCAGTCTTGGGCAGCTCCCACAATCCTGTGGAGCCACTGAGGAGCAGACCTAGAAATGGTCAGAGCAAGCTGGATACACTGACATTGTGTCCTAGTGATTTACAGGATGGGGTGGATAAACAGCAGGAGGGGAGCAGGAAATGACAAACCTGAAGGAAAGGAGAAAACATTCTTGTGATAAACCAATTTGATATTTTTTCCTTAATACATTTCAAAGCATACCTGTGAAACTGTTAAAGAGTCTGCAACATTTAAATAGCTCTGGAAGGAGGAAGTTACTGAGCAGAATACTGATGAAGTGGTCAGAAAGGCACAGGACTTAACACGAGGCCCTGCCAGATATCCTCATCAGCGTGAAAGGTTTTTCTTTGTTAAGGGGAAGATTACACTAAAAGTTGCTAAGGAAAAGATATTCAAGGGTCTAATGTTTTTGTAACACACCATCTTTTTTGCATTCTGCTCTGCTCTTTTATATTCTGCCCTTTGGGGATGGATGGCAGCCAAGGATGTTTTTGCAGTCTTCTCTGCTTAGTGAAGTTAATTTAGCACAGACATTTTTCCACTCCTTATTAATTTCAATTTTCACTTCTCCGTGGAAAGTTTAGCTTTCTTGATGTAGTTTTGATCCCCATATTAGGGCAAGAATTCTGTTTTTGAAAGAAATTAGATCTTTGCCTGGAAATAAATAAAAAACTTCCTAAGTTAGCATGAAAAATGTTGCTGATTTTTTACAGTGTGAACTAAGAGGACTGACATATTGAGAAGTTATATAAATACAACACATTAAGATGGTTTCAGGGTTAGTGATGTTTGTAACTGTGTCTGTTAGACAGTGAATAGATGTAGCTGGTCAAATTCTGCCCAGTAGAAAATGGTTTATTTTTGCAGCCGTGGTACACACGTGCACACAACATAAAAGCTAAGCAGAGAACTGTAACAGGAAAGTCTAATGGGTATGACTGGGAAAAAAACATAACACAGCAGTATGGAAGGACTGGAAAGCCAAAGAAGAGAAGGGTTACTGAGAATAGCATGTTATTGGCACTTAGCTTAGCAGACCACTAAGATCCCAGTACAGCTAAGTTTACCTCTTTGGGACATCCAGGCTGGGAGATAAAGAAAAATTAACAAATCCTAATGATTCACAGAGGTGGGGCAGGATGGGGAGACTGACTGATCACAAGTAGCTCCCAAACTAGCATAAGGTTACCAGCCTCTGAAGTATACAGGAAATGTGAAGAGGACACAATCACCAGCACCCCTTACCCTCCATGGCATCACAGAGCATCCCTGACTGACCTCTTGGACACAACCACCTTGGTGCTGGGGTGACTCAGTCATTTCAGTGATTGTGTGGATACAGGAGTGTCAGTGAATGAGAAGTTTCAAAACCCGTCCCCTCCCAAAAGATTCGGCACAGGCACTTGCAACATTGCAGAAAGAGGCACTGCAGAAACAAGCATTGCAAGGTCCCATGCACTACCACTGAATTCCTCTTGAAAGACGCATCAACCATTTTTGTTTCATTAGAATTCCTGTCCTTTAAGCTAGGCAGGCCTTCTACCTCACGCTGTATACCCAGGACACCATCTCCAAGTTTCCCAGTGCTGCATCAATTTTAACAACCACAAAGTACTACTTGGACTGAGGACGACAATCCTGTATTTTACGTAGTTTCTGTGGCTGAATGACTCTCTGTAATCACTGTTTGAAGACAACAGTAGAGCAGTATTCGCACCATTTCTTTAGGATCCTGTGGAACAGAAGTGTAGTTAGTGCAACGCAGTGAGTAAGGCTGGAACGGTAAAAAGGACTGTGACAACCTTGTGTAGCTGCCCAAAGAGACAGGGAAACTAAAAAGCCCTTATGCTCTACGTTAAAGTCAATCTGATGGGAGGTATTAAAATCTTAAAGCGTTGCAGAAATTGTGAAGAGCAAACGATGGATTAATCCTTAATGGCTTTAAGGCCATTAAGCGTAGTATTTTTTCAAACTTAATTAAGGTAGCAGAGTTCTTACGGGGAGAGGGACAGGCAGCTGTCTTCAACACTTCCAAGTCTATTATGACATTCTTTTGAAGCAAATTACTTGGAACCCTGCTCCATGACAAGATCCTAATCCTAGATAATGTCCTCCATCAGGCTGCTAGGTCGAGTTTTCAGGAGACATCTTCTTGATTTCAAGCTCTCTAGTAAACCACCTCTGTCACACATTGAGGAGCCAGAGTAACAAATAATAAATTTCTTTTATTGTTGCTTTGTAATATAAAATTATTAAATCCAGGATTCCACAGTAAGGGGCAGTAAAAAAACCCAACTGAGTAAGAGGAATGTGACATAACTAAGTCATACTTTAAAACAAGGAGCCACAAGAATGTTTTCTAAAAGCCCTTTCCTATGACACATCCCTTCCACAGCTCCACCTCACAGGGACATTTGTGTAGCCTGCTCTGTGACCAGTGCTGGAAAGAACAGTACAGACATTGTCAGCCATGTGCTAACAGGGGAGTGAAATCTCCTCTAACATGGGAGGAAAAGGCGCACCGAGTTAAAAAAAACCTCTACAGCAGGACATGGATTAAACAAGTCCTTTTCTGTCTGGCTCTAATGTCACAGAGTGGGACTCCTGAGGCAGGGGTGTTCAAGGCCAGGCTGAGGTGGAGGGCTTCTTCCAGGCCCAGAGAACATTCTGCACTGCAGGTGGCCTGAGAGAGGAGTACACACATAGTCCCTTGTGCCACTGGACACAGCAGCACTTCCAGTCGGTTCTTTCCAAGGACACAGATGCTGGCAATGGCTACAAGGACAGAGTGTTACACTGAGGTGGGATTTCTCACCAAGGAGATACGTGATGAGACACTAGGACACCACTAGGTTTTTCCAGAAAAATAATTACTGTTGGGTAAGGAACAAGAGTCCCAAGCAGCTGCTGAGCCTCCAGGCAGCTGGATGAATTTTAAGTATACGCCCTGCTTTATCCTCAATCACAAGTTCAGTAACTCTGTCCTTGCACATGGGAACCAACAGCGAATACCTGAAAACAGAGTTATCCATACTGGTCTTACTGGTGAACTGTCCAGGCTCTTCCATCCACCAAGAATGCACCGAGCCAGTTAACCAAAAGAGACGTTTGAACAAGATTGTCCCTCCCCACCAGGAAGTGAGATCTTCTTCAAGCATCTCCTTCAGGTCCCTCCAGGAAGGAAAAAAGGCATTTTACTACTGACAGGTCCAGGTGAAACAGTTCCACTGGATGAGGATGCAGCCTGCAACCTCCTCTGTCCTCTCTGAAGTCACTGGCTCAGCGTCGCATTTGCCGGGCCTTGCGGCGCCTGCCTGAAGATGAGGTTCTTGAGTTGGTCCAGTTTACTGTCTCTTAAGGCATCCCGAATGGCACTGAAGAAACCAAAGTAGTGCTGGAAGTTGTGCATCATGAGCAGGACACCGGCCAGCAGCTCGTTGGTCACCAGGAGGTGATGGACGTAGGCACGAGTGTGCCTCTGACAGCAGTAACAGCTGCATCCTTCCAGCAAAGGACCAAAATCATCGTGGTATCTAAGGAAGAAGCAATGTTGGGTAACATCAGAGGTAAGACACATTCAAGCAATAGAGTACCTAGTTACCACCTGGCCTTTTGCAGGGACCTGGGCATTGAAGTCCTGAGGTTCTTAATTCAGATTTGGTAACAACTCAGACCAGCACCACTGGCACAAAGGACTTCAAATATCAGAGATGGTTTGGGTTGGAAGGGACCTTAAAGTTCATGTAGCTCCCACACCCTGCCATGGTGTGGGACCATGACTGCTGAAAGACCCAGGCTGCTGAAAGCCCGAGGCCTCATGCCAGAACTCACTTCAGAGCCAAAAGGCCACACACCTAAGTCAGAATAACTCTGACTACATCACAGCTAACAGCAGAGAGAAGCCTTATCTGTGCCTTCCCTGGCAGAAAAGCTGCAGTGCAAGACAGCTATCACACAGCTATCACACAGTTTATGAAGGAGAAAGCCACCAAAACTACAGATTTACTAATCCCACTATTCACAAAACAGTATTCCCCACTTCCGTGAGATGCACCATTTCACAAAGTGGAGAGAGCAAAGCAACACAATTGTCTACTCAGACAGCCTGGAAGTACCTGTGGCAAAGAGAAGGAAGGACAAGTGGTAATGGCAGAAGTGCTCTGCAGCTGCCCAAACTGAGTCAGAGAGCAGAGGGTCTCCATAGTTTAAATACAATCTAGTATCTCAAGATGACCCAAGTTAGATGTGAAAGACCAAACTGATTCCCAGACCACCTTTTTGAACAGATGGTCTTTCAGCTGAGACATAATTATGACCACAGAATCTTTGCTGGATAAATGATCAGAAAACCCCCAGCTCTAGGTCAGGCAAAAGACAGCACTTTCAGAGACAGGCTGTTGGCTGATGACAAGCTAGAATGCTTGTCCAACACTCTCCACTCAATGCCCAAAGTACTCTCTTCAACAGCTTCATGTTTTACGAAGTCTCTCGACCAGCTGCAAATAAATACAGAGGACAAAAGCATCATATTTAGTGATACAGCTGCAGGTACCCTCCTCACAAACTCACATACTTTTTGTCTTTCAGAAATATCTCAAATGGTGTCATTTCTGGGTCAGCTTTGGAGACTTCATCCTGGTCTTCTTGAGCACCATTCTTCTCTAGGTCCTGGGCCCCATTTTGTGTTAAAACTGCTTAAATTAAAAAGACAACAGCCTTAGAACAGAGAGCAAGGGCAGAGCAAGGGTAGCAACCTTGGAGCAGATATTTCTGCTACTCTCTTGTCAAACGAAAACTCCTGCCATAAGTTTCCACCTCTTTCTTCCAGACAGCAGATATTTTACTTTAATTGCCATAGGTTAGTTAACACAAATACACTTTTAGATGATTAAAACAGCAAGAGACAAGTGAAAACTAATCAACTAAAACTAATCAAAAGTTAGAGCTGAAACAACAGTATAACTTTTTGCTGCTCTACTGAGCTGAATTCTTTATAAAACATCAAAAGTATTTTGTCTGAACTGCATGCTGAATAGAATGCAATCACCTGAACAAATGGATTTTATTGAGACTTTGTTAGAGTCGACAGGCAACTCATCTGCATTTAATCATTCTACTTTCCATGCTGTGATCAGACTCAGGAGTTTAAATGCCTCTTGTTTTTTTAAAAAAAACCCTTGGAATCACAAGAGGCTGGCAGCACTAATTCAGAAGAGGTAGGTTCAACATCTGCCTTTTCAGCAGCTATCTGAAAAATAAAGAACCATCTCATAATTTTGTAGGTTTGCATTTCTAAGTTTGTTCTTAAGGAGAAGGAGATGTATCTGGAAAAGCCAATATTACTGTTTGCATAATCCATGCCTACTGTGTTTAAAACAGACACAGGACAAAACTACTGCCATTACCCAGAGCCTTATAATTTAGGAATAAAGTGAGACAAGATAAAGAACAACAAACAAAGAGAAGGGTTAAAAAAAAAGCAGCAAGCACAAAGAAACAAGATGTTCTGTTCTATTTAGCTGGCTCGGAATTATCCAGGCATGAAAAGCCACTAGGTTCTACCCAAGAGAAAACATGTAAAATGTTTCCCCGTATTAAAAACATTTAGCAGGCCAAAACAAAACAGCTGCTTGAAACACATTTGAGAGGTGCTTTAATGGATGATACACATTTCCATCTCACAGGGTAATGAGTTATGAACAGAGCATTTTGGTTTTGATACAAACCTATGAATGCAAGGACAGAGAGAAAAACTGCCCAAATAAATTGGAAACTTCTGACAGCTATAAAAAAGAACTTCAAAAATATATTATTACAACAGACACATATTCAGTTAATTCTAGAGATTGCTTAATAGGTCCAGCCTTCACTGCTAACGGTAACAGAAAATTTGCCAATGGTATCAAACTAAAACCTCTCTATTCAGGAGGTGTTTAAGAAATATTTAATCATCATATTTTGGCTAATGAGACATTCAGAGGCCTCAAGTTTTACTCAACAGATTTCACACCAAAGTACTTCACCTTCAAAACCAACACTTGGTAGTGGAATCCCAGTTTTTCCAGTGGTCACTGCACTTATTTCAGGAACAAAGCCCTCAAATACAGATTCCTCCCAAATATGCTTGCCACAATGTAAAATGTAAAAGCTGTAAAGACCATCAAGAAGCCTACCTGTTGCTTCAGGGTCTGGATGGCAGTCATAACTGAAAACCAAGGCACAGCCTCGCTCTGTCACTTGGAAGGGAAAGAAGCTCTCAAAAATGTCCACTCCCCTTTCAATGCACTCAAGCACCTCATCTGGTCTGCCTACACCATGAATGATTCTGTAGGAGACACACAGGAAGACACATCTACAATACTCTGAGTAGAAGCAAGCAGGTACCTGAAGGAAAAGATCTCCAGGTCATGTGCAGCACATGTAGCTTATCTCTGGAACTGCTAACTGGAAGGTCAGGGGGCACAATAATCATCACGCAGAATTTCATGTGCTTCCACTGCCCCATCTCCATCCTATCCAGTACATAGCAGGATTTCATTTTTTGCCATTTGAAAGACGGCAATAATCCCTCATTTACTGCAGAAAAACCCCATTCTGTTCATTGTGTTTGAAGTGATTTGTATGTGATTTTTTTTGCATACACATAAATACAATTAGATTCAAAACATCTGTGCCACAGAACAGGTAGTTTCCTTAATCATGTTTGTGCCCCAGTGAACCACCAATTCCCAGACACATGGACCCTTTTGCTTGTTAGTTGTTTAGAAGACAGTCTAAAAAGTCTCAACAGAGACAGCAGTAGATGGCTGGTCAAAGATACAAGTCCTTCAGGTGACTGACATGTCATACTGCACTTGGAAAACTGCCCGGGGGAGAATGCACTAATGAGAAACATCATTAGAAAGAGAAAACTTCCTTGCTTTAGTCTTCCCTTCTCTTTACACTCTACTTGCTCAAATGATTTACCCAAAAACGTGGGCTGTAACATCTCCTGAGACATGGCATTAAGAGCCAGGAAGAGCCTGGCTGGATTGCCATCAATGGTAATAGAGATCCTGCTGGCAGCCAAATTTAGTTGGCAGCTTCACCAAGGGTGGGTGAAGTGTAAGAGAGTAGAGCAGTGCCTGCTCTCCTGCAGGTGCATGGCTGGGCTGAAAGCAGTAGAAGTTAATGTAGGGCAATGAGCTAAACAGATAATTAGGAAAATACACAGGGGCTGATAAATGAAGTCACAAGGTGCCATTTTTAGTCACTTTTCTAAGTACCCCAATTAAATTGATGAGCACAGAATAAGAATAGAAGAAGTTTACAGCACGAGTGTTTTATGTTTCAGGTTCCCGTGACAGGGAGAAAATGATATGCAAAAGTCAAAACAGTAGCTCTGTACATATGATCAAAGCCTTGTTGAAACTCATCTCTGCACAGGTAAGGACAAACATTTGTTCTTGCAAGGGTTCCTACGCTATTGGAAAGGAAAACAAATTTTATCAAGAGACTTCAGCACCTTTAGGTACATGAAAGGACTCTTTATAAAGAGTACACTCATAAGGATCATTTTACCATCACACAAAAAGCAGCCACCTCTTGAGGGAAGCACAGAAAGTATTTGTTTGTCTTCTAGAGAATTTCATATTGTGGTAGAACAGGGCTGAAAAACAACTTCTCCAGCCAGAATGGCAAGGGTGATTCAGGAGCAAGGACTGCCTGAAATTCACTTGAGGTACTTCCAAGAGCCCCTGGGGCTAACCAGCTCTCTTCCTATCAAGAGGTCAGAAACAGTTGTCTTAACGAGACAAGCAAACTATTTGATAGATGAGGCAGATGCACTGGTAGCCACTGAGGTTAGCTGAGCAGATTGGACTCTAATGCTCCCAGGGGATCTTTTAAGTAGCTCAACCAGACAGGATGGCAACAACACAGCAAGCCTCCTAATTGTCAGGAAAATTCAAACCCCAGGCACCACTAAGCAAGAACAAGCTGGAACACTAGGCACAGTGCTTTTGCATTTAATTTCCTTTTAAACACCATCAAGTCAGAGCAATGCTCTGCTAGCAGAGGGAAGCAGGAACACAGTGGGGCCTCAGTCATTCTCTTCAGGAAACCATGAAAAAAGCAACCATATTATTTCTGTAGCAGTCGCTCTGGTGATAGCAATCCAGCAACCTCAATCCAATTAAGAAACCCCTACACTTCTGAACCACTAGCAAATATTAACACATGTTTTCAAGAAGTCTTTAGTTACTGTCAGTCAGTTATAAGGACCAAGAAAGCTGCCACTCCTGTCCACTCCCTGGCATGGGTCTGATGGGCACACTAACAACTCAGATAGGCGGTAAGCCCCACACGGTCCAAGAAGAGAATACCCCTGTTCTGGGCCAGGCTGCACCACCCCAGGCAGTGCACAGGCTCAGTGCCTCAGGTTTGAGGACAGAGCTGGCTACCAAGATTGTGTCACAAGCATCCCTCTCTGCCATCCTCCAGTTCAGACCAGAGAGGACTGCAAACATGACAATTTTACTGAGAAGTCCCTGCAAATTATCTAGCTAATAATACTCTTGTTTGAGCTGAACTTCAAGTAAATCATGGCCTCCAAGATCAAATGCAAGTAACTCTGACGTATCCTACCTGTAACTCTTCCTAAAAATGTAAGGATGACCAATGTGGAGAATACTCAAACCCATAGCATGAGCAAAGCCTGGTGCCAGTTGCAGCTAAAAACTGAAACAAGTGATGAAGACTGCAGCCTGACAGTGGTAAAATTTATGCAGCCTGGCACACACAGAGCTGTGCAACACAGCGATTATTTCCTACAGGGAAACTGCACAGCAGCCTGTCGATGCTCCTCGTAATAGGACAGATGGATTTCTTGGGATGTTGCCCACACAACTTACCTTGGTTTATCCTCTGGCAGCTCTGCTGTGACAGAAGCTATCAGTTTCAACTTGGTCTCCTTGGCCATGGCACTTCCCTGGAAGCCATCTAGCAGAAAGCCACCCACAGGCCGCTTGGCAGTCTCCCTGGCTGATCTGAGCCTCTCTTCCAAGATATCTCCACCTTCAATTGCCCCAAACATTACACTTCCTTGTAGTTCCTGTCCCAGGAGAAAGCTACAAGTGTTAGAGCATGCTCTGCCAAAGACATGAAAGACATCTCACAGCCCAGACTTCAGATGCCTGCTACTTAAGCCCCACATTCCCAGGAACTTGCCAGAACCACAGGATTTCATCTCATTTAAGGCTACTCTCCACACAACACTGTGAAGTCCATGCATAAGAAAGGAGACTAGTAGAGACGAGATTCTGCTCCTTGCCTTGACACTGACTCCCTGAGAATTTTGATGCCACTCTTCCCACCTCCCTACAGAAGGCAATAACCACACACCATCTTTGTACATGACTTTTTATGGATGTGGTCTCAGCAACACACGTGTTAGTGCAAAATACAAAGCAGGTGCCATTATCCTGGCTGTCAGACACCACATCTCACAGGGAATTCCCTTTCAGGAGATACAAATATCAACTCCTGTCACCTGTTTTCCCTTGTACTGCAGACTCAGATAGTAAAACTCCTTTCACCAAAAGGGAGGGAAGTTTCAAAGCTGCTGGAAGAAATAAAGAATAGCACTGACTAACTCTATCAAATCCTCCTTCACTTGGAACCAAGGGGACTTCAGAGCAAAAAGATGGGTTTTCTCAATCTGAATAAGAAGATTCCACTTTGCCCATGCATCTAATAATATGGAAAGTGAAAGAAATGCACCACAGTCCAAAAGCAGAAAGAAAAAAACCTAAAAAGTAGTTCTCCTCAGCTGGTAGAGATGAGGGGTGACCCTGGTGCAGAAGACAATTTACTAAAGGAAGGAAGGAAAACTCACTGTGCTACTGGTTATACCTTGCTCTGGACTGTAAGCTGGGCATTCTCTGATACACACATGTGACACAATTTCCTACTAAATCACATCCTGGGGCTGGTCCAGCACGCAGCACAGACCAAAAAGCAGTTGCAGTGCTATTGCCTCAGTACTTTGGGGACCTTACCGGTGATTTTTCTTGCAGCTGAAGGCATACATCCAAGAAGGAAAGTGACCTATCCACAGACTTCTTGGCTCTTTTTCTACCAGCTTCCCCAGAAATGGTGTCTCCATCAGAGATGCACTGGAACCAGTCTGGCTGGATGGCCCGCTGGATGTCCATGAACTTGGAAGCTGTCACTTCCATGCGCCCTGAGCTTCCCCACAGGGAGACCGTCTGTATAGGAAGAACAGGGATGAACATCAGTTGCAAAGGATAGCAGATCTTAAGGGTGAAAAGAGAGAAGGAATTGGTCTGGTGAAACACCAGATACTGGAATGATATCTCATTAAATAAATTGTCCTGGGGTGTGGCTCAGAAAATCAGCTGCACTTGGCACAATGAGTGAAAGGAGCTAAATGACTGAACTGGAATTTCTAAGATACTCTGGTGAAACCATCCCACTCAACACTGACTTCTCCACATTAGAAAATGTGAGACAGAGCAGCTGGCCTCTCATCACACACAATTTAGTGGCAGAATTGGGAAAAAAAAAATAGCTTGCATTCCCACAAAAATTATGTAGTCACAAAAGTAAGCAAAAGCTTATAAAAAGCAGCAAAGGCTGCAATGCCAAATACAGCTCACTAGTTTCCTGTACAAAATGCAAACCCAAGAAACTATTTCCTCTTCTGAGCACTTAACTCATACCACACATGTGAATGTACATGTATATATAAACCATATACACTGGGAAGAATACAAAAGCTTGTTTAGCACTCAATCTTAGAACCCCATGTTATTTTAGGTTGCAAATCCAGCAACTCTAGAAGGCAGTAAAATACCCAGACCGAGCCAATGTAAGAAACGGCACGTGCTCATTAGGATTTCACACACAGTCCTCCCTGTCTCTTCAGATGCTTCCCATCCTGCCAGCACACATGGGACCCCATCTTCCATCCATGATACCCTCAAAAGAATTTAAAGCAAGACAAAAGCACATGGACAGAGAGGCTATCTTACCTGAACACCTCCAGGCTAGCAGATGTCACCATTCAATTCACTAAACATTCAGATTCACAAAATGTTCACATTTTAGCCTATTTTGCAGAATCTGTAATTAACCCGTGAGCGCAGCTCAGCCATTGCTTTTGTTGTATCATTGTCAGGCTTGTGACACTGCTGCTCCAAAACTTTAAAGGGGTATTCAAGTAGGTTAAGTACAGGGCTTGAACCCTTTGGAAGTCACCTCTCTTCATCTGCAATTCTGTTCATGCTTTTTTAAATGAGAAAGGGTTTTCAGCCATCAGAAACAGCATATAGCTTGGAGTCTCATGGGCACTTTTTGGGGCCTGAGGGTTTAAACACATTCTCCTAGCCTATGCCAGACAGACAGATTAAGCAGTGCAGTTCTCATGCATACTAATTTGCAAATTGAATTTCATCAGCCAATGCAAAAAATATGAGCAGAACAATTATTTTTTTGGTCTGGACCCTACAAAGACCCAGAAGGATTGCACAAGTATACCATGTGCCTGTTGTCCATCTGTCCCTCCGTCCATCCATCCATCTCTCCTGATTACTTCTGGCCTTAGCAGTCAATTTCACCAAATTTGAATAAAAACAGAAGTCTCCAAAGTAATAACATCTTTTGCAAATTTCCAACTAAAAAAAAGAGCAACTCTAAAGAGAGGAGATCTAAAATTTGTATCTGCAGAATAACTGAAACACAGCAGCTGTAGGTTGCTCTGCAGCAGCACGTTGTTCAGACAGTACCTGCTGCCTCTTATTGTGAGAGCATCAGGGAACAGCTGGTGAAGGCAGGCAGAGGAAAGTTAGAGCTGTCTGAGCCAAAGGGCAGAGTGTAATCACATCTAGTTACCTTCATTCTGTTCTCGAGAGGAAAAAAGCTGCTTTAATAAATAAAATAGCCATGCAGCTTAGAGAGCTGAGCATTATCCTCTGATTATTTAAAGCCCGCCCATGCTAGGCTTTCTGGCACAGAGCTTTCTGTCCCATTGCTTTCAAAAAGCTTTTGTAAGTACTTGTCAGCACACATCCAGCTGCAGAAGGCCTTACAACAAGGCGACAAATATCTTCACCAGCTTATTTAAAAAACCCAAAAAAGTCAGAATCAAACTTCCAACACCCAGGTTTAGATCGGTGCTATCACCTCAAAGCTGCACAATGGTGGGACAAGCTTCAGGTAATTCCTTCCTGCAGAGAGACAGGACTCAGCCTGGATCCCAGCAGCAAGGAATATGCACTGATAGCTGTATGGCAGTAGTTATCCTGTCACTCAGTGACCTTTCACCAAATGTGGCCATCCCCAAACAGGCCTTGGGACTGACTGTATCTGAGCAGGTTCCAGGAGTGACTGCTCCAGCACAAAGCTGTGTCAGGCAGCAGGCAGGGTGTGGATTGCACAGGGAAAGTGTGTGCCTGTGGGGTGGAATAGGCAAATGTCTGCAACACTATGCACTCCTGGATTGCTGGGCCACTCTCCTGCAAAAATTCTGAAGTCTTTCCCCTTTGTGGGCTGTAGCAGGCTGTAAATACACACACAGGGGTTCAGATGTACTGCTTATCAGAGGCATCACCACAAGCTTGTACAGCACATATGCCAAAACACAGGTATTTTCTTTTACTGCCATTTTAACTACTATAGCATGGTAGGCCAGAGCTCTCCTTTCTACCTGAATTGCCCCTTAACTGCTCAGGAACTGTTCAGAGCACATGGTGCCAAGTAAGAACATGTACAGCTTTATTTAGTTGGAGGTATGAGCATGTAAACGATAATCCTCTCTGTGCAAAGATTTATTTTGCTAATCTTGTGGCTGTCTGAGCACACCCACACAGATGGAGAGAGGACTGGCAGATTTCTTTTGGGAACTTTAGGTGGACCCTTTCAAGTCTTTACAGTTACTGTACCTTGTTAGTGTTGTAGCCAGACGGGCAAGGAGTGACTGGGTCATGAAGGGAGCAGTAGAGCACAGCATCTGGCATACCTGAAAACAGAGAGACAGACACAGAGGAGAGTTTCATGAACCAAAGCAAAGCTAATACAAAGATGTGGCTTGTAGATCTGCAAAAGGGAACAGGGTATTGTCCCCCACACGAGTACATCCATTCTGACAAAGAAAATATTGTTCATCTATCTCTCAGGACAAAAGAAGGCAGACTTCTTCCTCAGTTTTACTAACTGCCTGGAGGAGAGTGCAGCAGCAGAACAAACCAGGAAATAATACCCTTTGGTTCTGCAGCCTACATAAATGCTTCGGGATTTATTTATGTTTCTTCTTCATTAATACTCCACCTATTAAAATCTTCCAGACCCAAGAGCTGACTCACTTGACCACTCAACTGATAACTGATACACTGGAGACACCTGATATTTGACACAATCCAAACTGAGCAACAACCCCAAGCTAAGAACTTCTACGGAAGGACAAAGAATCGTAGAATGGTTTGGGTTGGAAGGGGCCTTAGAGATCATGCCCCATGGGCAGGGACACCTTCCACTGGACCACATTGCTCAAAGTCCCATCCAACCTGGCCTTGAACATTTCCAGGGATGGGGCACCCACAACTTCTCTGGGCAACTTGTCTGAGCGCCTCACCATCCTCACAGAAAAGAACAGGATAGTGAGGGAACATTATCAACTACACAAATGAGAAACTTATCATCCCTGCCAGACTGGAGGTTCCAAATGTCAGAAAGCTAGACAGTATGTCTCAATGACATACAGACTTCTCTTCAGAGACAGTCACTGAAATTGGTAAAGCCTCCAGGAAGTTTCAGACAAAGACATTTTTCAATTTTTCTTGAAGGAGTAAATTGCTCCAAAGCAGTTAAAGTTTATTGGAATTTGGGTGCAAACTTCCTTTGGAAAGCCAAACCATAATATTTTTTTATATAATGAAATGCATGTCTCAAATTTATACGTGCTTTTTAAAAAAATAAAACAAACAAAACAAGTGTTGGTGACTCAATTTTTTTTTCTTGCAAAATGTGCTAGATTCCATATGCAAAGAACTGTCTGTAAATTAATATAACTTACAGACACTTTGTAGCCTGATTGAAGGATTTTTGGCAATTCTAGTGACAACACACTGTTTCAAGTCTTCCCTAGTGGCACTTTGAGTGAGAAAATCCCTAAATGTGCAAGCCTACATCTTTCTGCCTCCTGTACTGCCTGAACATACTCTAGTGGGATCCACCTGCATTATCTCTCACACATACAAGCAAACACTTGTACTTTACCCATAAATTTTGCAGCTCCTTCTTTATACTCTTCCAGAACGTCCTGAATTTCTGCCCTGCAATCCAGATACAGAAACACATTAACTAAGCAGACAACTGTCTAAAGAGATTGGTGGTTTCATAACTACGGCTTCTGTTTCCATACTTATGCATTGTCTGACACTGAACTGGTATTTGCCATCCAGCTGTCAGGTAGCAAAGCAGAGACAGATGGAATGAAATGACAGAGTCACAGAGCTCAAGAATCACAGCTCACGACCCAAGGCACTCATAATTCTGTGGCAAAAATGTAAAGCTTTTACCTGCACTGACCAGTGACCACTGACTTGATGGAGAGCACAAAGCTAGGCTGTGACATTTTGGGTAGCATCACTAATGTGTTCAACATCATTCAACAACCACACAAGCTTTATCATGTTAATCTTTCCTTTCAATTGCCACTTACCTAACTAGTTTTGAGAGTTAGCTACTGCTCCAGTCTTACCTTAAATGTTTTCAGGTATGGGGTATCTACCACCTCTCTGGGCAACCTGGTCCAGTGTTTGACCACCCTCATTACAAGAGATACCCTCTTACAGTTTAAACCAATTACCTCTTATTCTATCCCAAAAGGCTCTGTTAAAAATCTGTCACCATCTTTCTTATAATTCCTCTTTAGGTACCAGAAGGCTGGTAAAAGGTCTCCCCGGAGCCTTCTCTTCTCCAGGCTAAATACACCCAAATCTCTCTGCCTGTTGTTATAGGAAAGATGCTGCAGCCCTGTGAGCATCTTTGTGGCGCTCCAAAGGACTTGGTCCAACAGGCCCACATCTTTCTTACGTTGGGGGCTCCAGAGCTGGATGCAGCACTCGCGCTGCGGTGCCAGCAGAGTAGAGCAGAGGGGCAGAATCACCTCCCTCGCCCTGCTGCCCACCTCAGGAAGATGACTCTGAAGTCACCACCATGGGTTTGGCCCAAACACGCTAAAAATCACGCAGCCCTCCAGCTCCCTTCCCCTCACCTTTCCTACCCCGCCCCTGCACCTCCCTTGGATGGGGCAGCAGGGCCCCCCCCCCGGGCGCGGTACTCACAGGGCGGGCAGGGCGAGCTGCGCCACGCCGGGCACGCCGCGCACCTCCCGCAGCGTGTCGTGGGTGAGGTGCGGCGCCGCGCCGGTCCGCGTGTACAGCAGGCAGCCGGGCAGCGCCAGCGCGCCGGCCCCGCTGCGGCCCAGCCCCGCCAGCGAGCCCAGCCGCCCGCCGCCCGCACCGAGCAGCTTCAGCCTCATCCCCGCTCCGCGGCGCCGGCGAGGGACGCAGGGAACGAGGGACACAGGGAACGAGGGACACAGGGAGCACGGGACGCGGCGAACGCGGGCCGCCCCTTCCCGCCCCGGCTCCGCGCCGGGCGTCATCACCGGGCGCCGGCGAGCAGGCACCGCCCTTCCGTTGCCATGGCCGAGAGGGGCGGGCGGCGGGCGGGGGCGCTCGGCGCGGCCATGGCCCTCACGGGGCAGCGGTCGGGGCTGCTCCGCGGGCAGCGCCTCCCGCAGGTAACGGGGCACGGCGGGGAGAGCGCGGCCCGCTCGCCCTCAGCGGCTCGGGGCACGCCGGGAGCGGGAGGCTGCCCTGGGATCCCGCTTCCCTGGGATCGCGGGCACTTAGCACGGCAGGGTCAGGATGAGGGATGAGGTTTCCCAGGGCTGGGCGGTTTGCCGGCGGGTGGGAAGTCCGCGCTGCACTCGAGCGAACGGCGCCAAGGTTGGCAGCGTGAAACTCGGGTTCAGGAAGAAACACGAGAGGTTGGAACGCTGTGGTTTTTCTTAGTCCCTGCCGAGGTTTGGATCGGGTGGCATGGAACAGTGGGCCAAGGCGGAATAACTTGCGCAGTGACATTCAGGGTCAGGTTGTGTTAACAGACGGGGCTCTGAGTAACCTGAGATGGTTGAAGATCACGGAATCATTAAGGTTGGGAAAGACCTCTAAGATCATAGAGTCCAACCATTAACCCAGCACCACCATGTTCACCACTAAACCATGTCCACAAGTGCCACATCCACAGGGTGTTTGAACACTTCCAGGGATGGTGACTCAGCCCCTTTCCTGGGCAGCCTGTTCCAATGCCTGACCTCCCTTTCAGTGAAGAGATTTTTCCTCGTATCCAGTTTAAATATTCCATGACAAAACTTGAAGCTATTCCATGTTACCTGGTCGATTGTTACCTGGGAGGAGAGACTGACCCCCGCCTGGCTACATCCTCCTTTCAGGTGCTTGTAGAGACTGATAAGTTCACCCGTGAGCCTCCATTTCTCCACACTAAACAATCCCAGTTCCCTCACCTGCTCCTCTAGACCCTTCAGCAGCTTTTCCCTTCTCTGGATAAACACCTCAATGTCTTTCCTGAACTTAGGGACCCAGAAGTGGACACAGGACTCAAGGCAGCCTCACCAGTGCCAACTACAGGGGGACAGTGCCCTGGTCCTGCTGGCCACACTATTGCTGGTACAGGCCAGGATGTCATTGGCCTTCTTGGCCACCTGGGCACACACTGGCTCATGTTCAGCTGCTGTCAACCAGCACCCCCAAGTCTTTTTCTGCCAGGCAGCTTTCCAGCACTCTTCCCCCAGCTTGTAGTGATGCCTGGAGTTGTGAAGCAAATGCAGCACCTGGCACTTGACTTTGTTGAACTTCATGCAGTTGGCCTCAGCCCATCAATCCAGCCTGCCCAGACCCCTCTGCAGAGCCCTCCTGCCCTCAAGTAGAGCAACACTCCCATCCAACTTGGTATTTTCAAAGGTGTCCCTGCTCATGGCAGGGAGGCTGGACTGGATGACCTGTAAAGGTCCTTTCCAATCCAAACTCTGTGTAAAGAGTAAGGTGTCTTGTTGCTGTGCATAAAACTCAACACACAAAACTTGCTGTTGAGCAGTGCTGCAGGTCTTTTGGGCAAGTAATACAAGAGATTTACCCCAATCACCGTGTCCTGCACCTGCAACCACCTGACACCAAAGAAAATTAATTCTAGGGTGAGGTTCCCTTTGTTTTGCGTCTTTGGACACACCCATGCTCCCACTTTCAGCCTGCTTCTTGTGGCATCTGCTTCCTCAGGCAGCATCCTGGGCCTCTGGCAGCAGCACAGACAGAAGGAGTTCAGAAAGATGGACTGTCTGGGGCACAGGTGTTACTCGTGAAAACACAGTGACACATCAGGACCATTAACATTTCAGAGAGATGAATATGGGACAGGAAGTCTCTCAGCCTGGCTATGACAAAAAGCTGATAACAAATTTCATAGTTGCTGGTTGCTGGGCACGAGCTCAGCAAGTCTCCGTCCAGCCCCCAGTGGCTGGGTGTTTCCTTTCTCTCTGTTCTCCAGTCTCTGTGTTTGGCACTAATTGCCAAATGAGTGTTTATTGCTTAATGACTTCTAAGTCCAGTTTATGCAATCAAGCAGTCGTAGAAATGCATTTCAAAAGAAATCTATTCCTTATAACAGCCATGCTGTTTTGTGTTACATTCCCACTGATGTTTGCTCTCTGGAGGAGAAATGTGGATATAGGAAGTGTAAAAATTAATATCTTTAGAAATGTTTTTCTTTTTTTAATTTAAAGAGAGTGGACCGAGCCTCTGAGTATGCTCTCTCTGAAGCTTTTTCCCTTCAAAAGTCAAGGTATCCACAGAGGCCTTGGGGTCCTGTGACAAGTTTGGAAACTGCAGAACAGCTGCGAGATCATCGTGAGGCCCGTGAGGAAGGTGAGCTAAAATTCTGCTTGCCACAAGCTGCCTGAAATGAACTGTTCTTGATCCAGCTTTGTAGTTCTGATCTGAACAGGCTCTTGCAAAGCTTGAGTTCATGTGAAATAGATCATAGTCAGATGTCTTTCCTCTACTGGAGAAAGGCATAAGAAGGATCAGTTGCTGGAGTTCAACGTCGATCTTAAATGACATACCTAAGAGAAGGATAAACTCTCTGTCTCCTGGAGATACCAGGTCAAGACAAGGATAAGAACTGCCCTTGAAGACACACTGTATGGTCAAAGCCAAGGTAGTAGGCTGTAGGAAAACAGGTGAAATTATCTGACATATTTCTGATAGCAGACTAGATGTGGAAATGGAGTTGCTCTATGTAAATTTCACATCTACAAATAATGATGTGGTTCTGTTTTGATTCCCATGCAAAATTTTTCTCACTAATTAGCTAACTAAATATTTCTTTTGTAAAGCCTGCAGCCAAAAGTGCTTGCTGAAGTTTGAAAGTAAAGCTGTGGTAGATTTAAAAAACAAAGAGGATGGAAATTATCACCCATCAGTGCTAGAAATATGTCTGCAGTGGAAAAAGCTGATAGGAAACAGGATTTTAAAAACTGAGTTAACCGTTCTTTTAAGAGGCAGCATTACAGAACGGGATGATGACACATCTTAAGACCAGCCACTTCAATACAGGAAGTCAGCTTTTTCACTTGTCATCATCAAGGGTTCAACTGACAACATGGAATACCTGCTTACAGTGCATTGTCTGAATGCATTATACAGCACAGAGGCTCCAAAGGAGCTATCTTGGCTCTGGTGAAAAGCCTTGTCTTTTCCTTTGGTGAAAAGTTTGCTTGCTTTCCTCATGTTTCTTTATTATTTTTGTTTGCCCTTCTCTGCTAGGGTTTTCCTTTTTATAGCTACCAATCCCTCAGAATTGTTCCTAGGTCAACTGAACTTCTTTTACCTGGAATCTATTATTACAGTACGTAATGGTATTAACTACACATAGCCCACTTTTCAAAGGAAGGTATCAATAAGAGAAGTGCCAGAACACTTTTACTCCAGTTATGAGAAGATCACAAATCCCAGTCAAAAAAGTAACCCTTCCCCAAGTGGCAAGTTGTTTTCTGCTCTTCTTTCTGTTATCAGATATATTTCCCTGTTCCTGAGAGATTATGAAAGAGAATAAAAGTGATTTGAAGGACAACAAACATTAGATTTCTGCTTTCTTCAAAAAACACACCATTTTTTAGGAAAGTTTGAAAAAGGCTTTATTGCCTTAGAAATACCAGGGAGCATCTTCACTTTGTGTTGGGAGTAGATATTTGGAGCAGCTGCTTGCTCCTGTCCATTGACTGTGTCCCTTACACTGTGTAATGACTCCCACTGGAGTGGCTGCTGAGATCCCAGCTCTTTGTCCATCCTCACTGCACGGGTGGCTGACGATGGCTCTGCTTCTTGTGGGGCTGCTCCTGATGCCTTGCAGTTTACAGCCCTGTGTCCTGCTTCAGGAACAGCTTGACCACCCATGCAGCAAGGCCAGCTGTTTTTTTGAGGCAGCAGACACATGAGCTGACCTTGCTTTTGAGAAGGAACTCTGAAAAAGGAATTTTTTCCTTTTTCCACAGAAGAATGGAGATGCAAACAGTCCATTGAAGGACTTCGTACCCAGTTGTTCATTAGGCATTGAGCTCACTGAGGAGTACCACATCCATCATGGGTGCATTCCTGTAGCTGCAGTCTTAACCCTGAGTCCCAGGTGAAGTTTGCCACCTGACAGATTTGTAATTAGACTCACTAGTTGCTCATGTGGTGCTTGCAAAGGGTTAACCTATACACATGAAGCAAAAGTTTGTCCTAACAGCGGTTCTTTTGAATTTAGCATATGACAACCTTGGCTGTAGATGTGGAAACCATCTAAGTGTCTGCAAGTGCAGTGGTAAAACATATGAAAACTATCTGAGTTACGAATTACCTCATGTGAATTCCATCTCCTCAATAAATGCTGTAAAATAATCACGAGTGATCTAAATGCCCACAGAATCATAGTAGGAAAAATGAGGTGGAGAAGAATTAATTTGTGACACATATGACAGGGACAAAATTTGCCACCTTCTCTTCCTGTTCTTTTATAGATCAAGAAGATGAGAACTGAACTATTAGCTTTATTCCATTTTCTGTTGCAGATCAGCTTTCAGTCATTCCCAGCATATAACTATCCCAGACTATTGCTAGTTTACACTTAGCCATATAGTTTTTTTACGGAGGTGAAGTCATCAGTCTCTTCCTTCATGATAGCCCAGGAGCTGCTCAGTAAGTGGATGAAGTCCAAACTGCAACTGGAGCTGAGTGATGGAGAAGAGGAAGTTGACTCTGTCCTTCAGGAAGAGCCTCCTGCAGCCCCTCCGAAGTATGAGCACTTTGATGGTGAGAGCACTGCAAAGCAAGTCCTGGTTTCATCTCTGAGGCTGTGCTGGGGAAGGAGGTCAGGAGTTATGGTTTATCAGACTGAGACGTAACAGTTGTTTGGAGGCCAGGACAGTGGACTCAGTAGAAACAAGATTAAATGTGATGATTTTTGTCCCCCAGCTCTTACAACATCTTGCTGTATGACTGCATAAATGCACCTCATAAACATTCAGTGTCTCCCCTTGTAAAACAGAATTTTTTTTCTTTTGTGAACGGGTATTTTTGAGGCCTGTCAAGTTTATACAGCCCTTTGAGATGCTGAGAGGTGGGACAGTAAAAAATGGATGAAACATTGTTACTGCTCTAGCGTGTTCAATGGGAGACTGATTAAGACTCTGGGGATAAATGGAGTGCAGTCAGTGTGTCCACGTTCATCAGAAATGCATTCACAGTCTGGGGAAGTGATCCCTTTAATTACATTAGGCTTTGTGATCTGAGACAGAAGGATTTATTCATTTCAGACTAGCCTGAGATAATCTGAATTTCTCATTTCAGACTTGTGCAGCTATCTGGAATGTGAAATGGAAAGTTCCTCTGTCCAGAAATACCTTCAGCATCTTTTGCAGAGTGAAGTTGTGAACTGTGGGATAGCAAAACACCTTAGACTTGAAGAGATCAAGGAAAAAAAAAAACTTGCAGATCCACGAATAATCATGGAGCTCAGACACAAGCAGGTGAGCAGGCAAGGCAGCTCAGTTAAAAGGAATAAGATGGAGGATTATAGGATTAGAGTAAATGCTCAGTGATACCTCCCCAGTATTCCCTCACAGCCTGCAATAATCTCTGACTTGGAAGCAACTACCCAAAGATACTCTTCCACAGTTCAGCTGAAACTTTACTTCATTTCCATGTGCACATTAGCCATTCAGCAGTAGCTTGCACAGTCAGCTTTCACTAAAACTTCAGGTTTTCTTCCTTTTCCTGAAGACTGCCAGGAAGAGCTGCCATAGCAGTCAGTTCCGAATTTGCTCCCATTAAGGAATATTGATTTCATTTCACTCTCTCACATGGAGTGTTTTGCTGGTCAAGAGCAGAATCTCTCCAGTCAGTGCCAGCTACGGGTAGGGTTTCGTGCTTAATGTGGAAGGTGGATTGTGACCCACCCTGGCAGTGTACAGTGAACTTCAAATTCTTCAGCCTTTGGTGCTTGCTTTCGGATTTTGCCGATTTCCTCCTTCCCAGGTGAAAGAAAACCGAATGAGGCATCAGAAGGCTTTAGAGCTTCAGAGACAAAAAGAGTCCCTGAAGAAAGCAATTCTGTCTGAGGCCAGGCTCCAAGCACAGGAGGAGGATAGAAGGAAGGCCCTGCAGGCTAAGAAGGAGGAGGAGGAGATCCAGAGGGAAATGGTGAAGCTGCGAAAGGAAATGGCTGAGAAGAAGCACACCGTGGCAAAAGTTTGGAGAATGTAAGGAAGAGGGTGTGTGGGGGTGTGTGTGTGTAGAGATTTGAAAACCACTTACTAGCTCCTTTTGTTAAATGTAAGAGCAGTGGTGATCCCAAACAAAACAGCTGTTATTGTCTCTGAACTCTCCTAAAACCGTGTAGTCTTTTGTTACCAACATTAGTGGCAGAGTTTTCCATGAGTGGGAAGGTGGGCTAAGAGTAGTGTTATCCTCTCCTCAGCCAGTATGGTATGTGCACTGAAACACAAAGTAGGAGTGTGTTTGCACCACTGTGCATTCTCTCCATCAGCTCTGTGGCTACATCCAGCCTTGTTAGCATCTATGCCACAGGAAAGCCAGTACACAGAAAAAAATAAAAGAAGAAAAATAGCCTGTGTTGAAAGTCTAGCACTTGCAATACTTTCCCTACTATGAAAGATAAAGAGCATTCTTGGCTGAGGATTCTGCAGAGACATAATTTTTTTCTTTTGCTGAGCTTGGATTGTAACAGGATGTCATTTTTAGGGATGCCATTTATTAGGCAGCTGAGATCCTAAATCTTCTCATACAAGTGCTTAAATGAAATATTTACTCTAATGATTTACTATTTTCTTCTGCCTTCTATATTTAGGAAATGCACCGGACTGTTTAATCTCTGGGACCCCAAACCGTTACAGAGGTGGTTTTTAAGAAGGCCGAGTTGAAATAATCAGCAACTTTCTAAGCTCTAGAGGTGGTTCTCTTAGAATTGGCCAGAAAGAGAAGGTATTAGATTGTATATCAGGTATTAGATCTGTATGTTTGTTCACTTTGCAGGGGGCAGAAGGGACAAAAAAACCCTCAGAAGCCGTCAATGCAGGAGGTGTCTGTTACTGTGTCACCACCCCTGCTCCTGAAGAGAGAAGAGCAAGGAGAGGAGAAACAGAGAAAGACTCAGGAGCTGCTGCGCAGGATTCACGCCAGTAAGCAGAGAGTGAGCATCACATTTCTTTATCTGAGACTCTGAGCTACCTGCCCTTGGCTACCACTTGCAAAACTGAAGTAAGAAGTCCTGGTTATGCAGAAGTTTTTACTTTTTCCAAGACCTCCTGATACCAGGAAAGTATGAGAGCAGGGCAAAAAGTATCTTATAAGACTAGGAGCAAGAAATCTTGAGGTGCCAACCCCAGTGGGCCTGTGCCTCCAGTGTACTTAGTGGGACATTTCACTTAGAATTGGGGAAAAGACATGGCTCTCAAGACAAATGAGACCATAAAGGCTTCTGCAATCAATAAGGAGATGTACAGAGGAGGAAGTGGAGTGAGATTTGTTTTCCCTCAAGGAAGGAAATAAAAGGGGAAAGTGGCAGAAAAAAGGCCTGAGAAGCCCTTATTGTGTGTGTGGGAAGGCATTTTAAAGATTGCCTTGCAGACTCTAGTTCAGGAATAGGGAGAGGAAAGAGAAATGCTGCAGCCTGGGATGAATTTGGAGCTCTGTCTCTGAGAGTTGATGTACGCCAGCACATCCACAATAACAGGTTCCTCAAGGATCCCCTTCCACTCGGTGCAATAGGATATTCTGTGTTACTGCAACAGCTCTTTCGAGGCAAATAAACTTTAATAATTCCTAGTAGGAACCTCTTTCTTTTACCTTCATTTTTCTGGTACCATGGTCAGCTCTGGGTTAAACATGTATCAAATACTTGCAACTGAAGAGTGATCTTTTAGTACTGAATAATTTTATATGGGCAGTCTGAGCAAAGGGAATAAATTTCCTCAGTGCAGGTATGAATGCCATCCATCACATAATGTTTTTAATTAACAGAGCAGTCATCATCGTTGATGTCTATATATCTACATCTAGGGGTTTTTTCAGCAGAAGAATCCCATCATTTTTATGGTGATTCTCCTCACAGCTCAATCCATCTGCCCATCTGCTGGATTTGAGTTTGGCTGCTGTTTAGCAGTACACAGCCTCTCTCCAGCACAGTCTAAGCTGTGAAGATAAGCCTGAATGAAACCACAGAACAATTCAGGACTGGCGTAATGGGAGAAGCCACAGCTTGGCTGAGCTAAGCAATAGTGACATTTTGATTACTTTCCTAAAGCAGAAAGAAACAGCTAATGCATTGACTTTTTGCAAGTCTCCATTTGAAGATTTCAAGTGAGAGAGGAATGCAATTAACACAAGGCACTATGACAAAAAGGGAACAGCAGAGTCCTGTGAGTTGACCCACTTGGAGGATCAAAATGAACAGTGTCTGCAGTGACAGGGCTAGAATTATGGGGTAGATTAGATAGCAAATTGCTGCTCTGTACAATGTAAATTACTCCCAAAGGCAGCGAGTCTAATTACACAATAGGGGAAAGGTTTGGCTTCCTACTGCAACAAGGATGAGCTGAGGCCGTGTCATAAATTCACTCTAGGAAGTGTCTTGATTTTTGTCTAAGTTAAAAAAATTTTTTTTTAAAGCGGCACTTCTTCACAGATGTGTTCTCACCTGTAGCATCTTAGACATTTTCTAGATACAAAAATATTTTCCATGTCTCTAGAAATTCTATGTTCCTCACCCATTTCATTCCTTTACACTTGGTGAACTAAATGCATTTCACTCCAAATCATGGAGCACCATGATATGATGTCTCTTTTTAGACCCTTTCTGCTTTTTGTGGAAGACCTGCACATGATCTAGAATACTTTTTTTTTTTATCCTCAGGGTAATTGTTGAAAATGAGGATTCTAAAAAGAATCTCAAAAAGGAAAGTTAGAACAGGTGAAGGGCGGAGAGGATCAGTATTTCTGTTGCAGGCTGTATCTTGCTCATTGGTTTTCTGAAACTCTCCCATGCAGTGCTTGCAACGACATTTCTCTGCTTGGCTGAAAGTCATTCTGGAGCGCAGAATTAAAATGGGAAAAGCCAGAGCCCTTGCTGACTGGAGATGCCAACTGAAGGCCCTGCGAGCTTGGAGAAACTATACTTGGGCCCAGAAAGTAGAGCAGGAGACACAGCAATTGGAAGTTCATCTCCAAGATCAAAACAGGTAGTGACCCTTTACTGTGGAATTCCTCCTACTGCAGCCATACTTGGGTAGAGCAGGGATCAAGAACTGTAAAAGGAGCCTGTCAGTTATCCAGCAGGAGGGAAACAGCAGCTTTTTGAGAAAATTGCTACACTGCCTGCAGTCTGCCAGAGGCATTGTGGCACAGATGAAAAGGAGCACAGATATAAACAAGTGCTTTAGCACTTTCCAACAAGCCTGTGTCTCAGTCACTCTGTAGGTATCTTTCCTAGAAATCTCACCCTGGCTCGCTCTGGCCTCCAGAGAATATGAGTTGCCAGATTTGTTCCTGATTAATATATTTGCTGTTTCAGTAGTAGTGTAGCAGAGATCATTTTGGCCAGTGCCTTTGATTAAGGAGGCTGTTGGATGAATTCCCTATCATCCAGAGAAAACACTGCTCTTGCAGGTGTCTGGCAGGCTGCAGTGGTGAGACACTGTCACTTCCCCGTATGCAGCTGGCCAGGGAACACGATACCTCTTATCCTGCATCCCAGGGATGACACAGGAAATTGCAAAGTGTGAACTAGCGAAACTTAATTCAGAATAGCAGGCATCCTTTCTGCCCTCCCACTCGTCCTTGGACAAGCTCTGTACAACTTCAGAGGGCCTTCAAAGTTAAGCAACAAAAGGACTCAGGAAATGATGCAGCTTCGTGCCTTGGCAGAAGCCTCACTCCTGCCATAACACAAGCGTTTTGTCATTCAGGAAAACCCAACTGGCCGTGGAGCACAACCAGCGACGGCTCCTGCGCTGCTGCTTTCTGGCCTGGCAGCGCTGGAGCCGAGCGGAGACGGAAAAGCGAGAGCTGCACATCAAGAGGGTGCAGACAAAGAGAAAGATGGAACAGCTGCTGGAGGCTGTGTCGCTGGGGAAAGGTGGAGACAGGCCACTGGAGGTTAACAAGCCTGAGACAGCAGAAGTAAACAATCATCAAGATATTCAGCAAGACAAGGTAAATCCTTCCCATGTAGTTTTTCCTGTTGGCATAGCTGTACTCTTAGAAAGTACTTACTTTATGCAGTCTGAAATAAAAAGTACATTGTCCCAGAGGAAAGCTTCTTTCCCAGGGTGACCCCCAAATACCTGACTGCAGCTGTTCAGGAGAGATGTCTAAAAATCAAAGGTAAATGTGAAGGACGACGGATGAGTTTTAAAAATAATCTCTAGTGCTGCCAAAGAACAACCCTTCATGTACTCTGAGTCGCAATGAGCATCCCACCCCCAGATCACTTTTACTGAGAGATTAGTTACATCTTTGATGCCAGCTTAGACTTAAAAAGAATAACTTGACTGCATGACAAGAGATATTTTTCATGCCCATGCAGCTCTCCAGCTTTTAAGTATGGGGAAAAAATAGAGGTTGTCACTGGCTGTTTCAGGATAATGCACATCACAGGGAGGTAAGAGAGGAGAATCAGAGGTTGCTGCCTTAAATTGTCTTTTGTCAGGTTGGATCCCCACCTTCTTTTCTGTCTATAAAACCTGTACCACAGCAGTATCTTAGAGCTCACACACACATATTACAGCTCAAGCTTTCTGTTTGCTTAAGTGTAAGCAAAAGCTGATTTCTTTCAGTGCTTATACTATCCTAGTAGGCCCCTATTTTTCTTCTGCTGCACTGATAAAATTTGTGCTGATGGGACTGAATTTAGGGTTTGACCTAGGAATCAGAAAGCAGACCTTACAGCTGATGCCTCTTCAGAAAATGACCATGTGTCAGGAAGGTGCAGCCTCATTCCCCACTGTGCACCTGTTTCATGGTAGTATTTATCAAAGCTGGAAAAGAGGCATGAGGAAGCAGCACCTTGTAGACTTCTCCTCCATCTAAAAGAGGACTGTTCAGTAGATCAGCTGTGTAGATCACTTCAACAACTGTTTTTAATTTTATTCTCCATCTGAGTGGTGAGCAGGGACAACACAGTCCAAAACGGAGTGTGCTAATCCCTGAAAAATGAGCTGTCCGAAGCCATGCTGCCTGACAAAATAGTCAGGATGTATTCCTGCCAAAGCTCTTGCCTGATCAGGATTTTTTCCTCCTGGTGAAATGGCACTCAGCTCCTTAAGAGTTCTTTCCCACAGCCTCCATTTTGTGCATAATGGGGCCTCTCTGGCCTGACTGGATAAAGATTGCATAGCTGAGATTACCCTACTTCTCAGGCATCTCACTAGATTTGCGTTAAAAGAACCACTATGCAGAAGGGTGGAGGAGTGCTTAGTTTTAATCAATGCCAAATTTTCCTAATTTCTTTTTTCTTCCCCTAGCCAACTGAAACTTGCCTCATACAGAAACAGCCTGATGAGAGCAGAGACCAGTCTAGTTGGGATGTTGTTCACACATCTCATTTCTGCAGAAACCCCAAATTTGCCTGGGAGATTACCATAAGACATGCAGCCCTGAGTGCCCAGGACCAGGCTACGTACAAGAATCAAATAGCCACTGTCCTCCAGCAGTTCCAGGTGCTCAGTCCAAAGACATCTCCTGCTTATGGTAGCCGTTTTGAGCACCGTCACGCCTTCCAGCAACGTGTGATTGAGGAGCAGAGGCAGCAGCTTCAGAAACAGCAAGAGCTGATCCTTAAACTGCAGGAAAATCAGAAGCTGAGCAGAGATAAAGAAGAGGCAGCACAAGCTATGGCTGTAACCCAGACGTTTAACAATTCTGTTTCTCAAACCAGGGAGGAAAAACAATCCAGATGCAAGAATACAACGCCTTTGAGGTATATGCCCTCAGTAAAGCAGGGTCAGTTAGTCATCCTGTCTCATTCCCACTCAAGCTGAGCCAGAATTTTCCAGGCACGTTTCAGTCATGCTAGTGCTATCTGCTGTTCCTCTCAGCTGTGACTTAGCCTCAAGGGAAGTATCAGACTGGCCACAGTTGTCTGTCCTCCTCCCTTTCTGCACTGGCTCGACACCAGGTGATCTATACAGGATCCACTTAGAAACAGCAACACCAGTGTCACCCATAGTAGCAGCAGGGATCTATTTAGTCATGAAAAAAAAAGAGTATCATCCTCATATTTCAGACCATGCAGCAGCCCTGGAACTTGGTTCCTTTGCAAGGATGCATCATCAGTCCCATTTCAAGCAGAAGAAAAGTGTATCAGGGATAATGCAGCACAATGGAGAACAGAAACTGCAAGGCCATAGGTGGTAGGTGTGAGACGTAGTTTGACCACATTCACTGAAGAATTTCTTTACTCTTTTCTTTCACAGCCCACCTGATTTTCATGGGCCAGATAACACAAGGGCAGCAATGCAAGGCAGGAGGCCCTCCAGCTGCCTGACCTCACCTCATCCCATACTGAAAGGTATTGTTCTAGATAGCAAAGACCATTCCAGACCACTTTTCTCAACAGCTTATCTGGAAATGTCTCTTTGCCTCAGCTTTGCTGGTTGATGATTTTGTGCAAGTAAAATTCTGCATTCACTTTCCCAGTCTGATGAGTGCTGTGAGAGAGGGTGAGCTGTTTTCCTATCTGAGACGGGCATCTGTGAAACCTGGGACACTGCAAACCCCTCATGCCCACCCTTAGTACACTGTTGTGGCAGTTACTCCTAACACCTGTGGTTGTCTCTGCTGTGACAAAACTCAGAGAGAAAAGCTGTACAGGGTTTTTTGCCATCAGTCTCATTCCCTTTGTCATGCATCCAAGTAACATTTAAACTGGCCAGTCATTTTCATCCAGCTTTGACAGAGGTGTTGAAATTTCAAAGGGAATTAAGTGCCTAGTGAGACAACAGTAGCCAGGCTGGGGAAGGAATTCCAGATCCCTGCCTTTTGTGAGATATCTCCCCTTCTCTGGCCATGCTGGAACAGCATTTTCACAATAAATATGCAACACAGCCTTTTCATCAGTAAATTAGGATTCTGGCTATATCCCATGGTCAAGTTCTTCTGTATCAATGCACGGTAGTCACAGCCTGCATGAAAGGTTACCTGGAATATAATCATTGTGATGTTTCAATAGTTTGGGCATCACCAGACCTTTTTCGCCATGATAGCTGGGCATTAATAGTTGCCTTTCACTACCTGTGTTCAGCTCTAATGCTATCTAGTCCAAGCCATCATTCACCCTGATTTGCCTGAGCTCTGTACACCTTAGAGACAGCAAGCATATTTTTCAGAGCATTCAAGTGCTTGTGTTTAAAGATCCCCAAAAAATTCAGTGACGAAGTTATCACTGCATGGTTTTCCCTTGCCAGAGAACCCTGGGACAGCTGAGAGGAGAAAAGAATCTGAGGAAACCTACTGTGTTCAAAACACTTCAATGCCTCCCAGTTATTGATTGCTCCAGCCTTTGCTTTGTCTGCAGCTGCAGAGGAAGCAAGCACAGGTTCCCAACTCCTGCATGTTCTGTGTGTAACACCTTTGCTGATGGCCAGCAAGATCACTGCATTGCAATTTACCTTCCAAAAGAAGCATTATGCAGCAGTTTCTTACCAGTGGGACCAAGTACCTGTGTGTCACTGTGACAGTGATGCTTTCTGTCATGAAATTGCTTTTAAATAAGCAGTTAGAGCTTACTGGAGATTAGAGCTTACTGGAGACCTTCTAGCAATTGCTGCTAAATGATGTGCCCTGAGCCTCAGCCCTCAGTCAGGAAAGGCAGGGACAAACCTTCTGAACACAGCTTCTTTCATAACTGAGCCTCATGGCTGTGACTGTCAACCGAGGTGGGTGGAGAGAATGTCATTGCCGTGGTCCTGAATCATCTCAAAAACGTTTTTAGGTTCCTTGTTCATGACACTGCCGGCTGTAAGAGGCAGCAGAAAGCAAGTCCCTTTGTGCTGGCATTGCCAGGGCAATGGGGGCCTGGCATAGAGTGATGCATCCTTGTTCACCAAACTTCTGCCATAACACCATAGCTCATTTCCACTAAGCCTTATGTCCTCTGTTTCTGTAGGGATGGAGGAGAGAGCGATTCAGCGGGCAGAACAGAAGAGGAAACTAGAAGAAGCCAAACAACGAAAAACAGAGGAAAAACTAGTAAGGAAAGTGGAAAATGAAATAAAATGTCTTTCACATCATTCCAGTTACAAGAAATGCTGATTTAACCCCAGAGTCAGGGACCAAGAAAAGGCCCTTTATCCAAAGCAGGAGTTTTATGACTTGTGAGAAAGCAAATGTTCATCACACATCAAAAGAAATAGTTAGTTATGCTTTTGCAGCACCAGCTATGTCATAGGCAGACACTTCATCTTGAAGTTGCAGTTCTAGAAGCAGCCTCCCTTACCACCCCCTAAACTTTTTTCACACCTACCCCATGACTGTAGCTCATCTTTGCTGAGAATGGTAAGGGTGGAAGTGCACACAGAGATCCACTTGATGGGACCTGGCAGTGGTGGGGTTCCCCTCCCTGCCTTTCCTCTATGGTCACATGCAGCTTGAGGACGTGCAGTCTTGCCTAGTAAAACTCTGCATCTTTTACCAAATCTCTGCTGAAGAGGGAAGATAATGACAATGTTTGTGTAGTTAATACACAAATTCTGTGATACACATCCAACAGAGGAGCCTTGTTCAAGTTAGGGTATTAAACTGTTACTGAAAACATTGCTAGTAACTTGCATTAGGATTAGAAAGTGTTACCTTCAGTGTTTGGGGAAATAAATGTTTGGGTACCTGTAATGCTGCTTTGCATGTGGAAATTAAACTTGAGAGCAGGGCCCAGGGATTCAGAACTGACTTCAGTAATCAAATTCTCAATAAATGACTTGGTGTGTGGTTTACATTTTTTTAGAGGAAGAGTGGACAAATACTATAACTTAGGGCAAAGAAAGATAAACATGTACATACATAGAAAAATAAATAGATAGATAGATACAGATATGTATATAGGTAGTAAAAAGGACAGTCCCTCCTTCCTGTCCCTTCCACAGATCACTGTTGAGCACAGATCATGTCTAGTATGTGAAAAAGTCTGCTTCCTTCTGAAGTTTCAGGTGCTGGTCAATACTAGAGGAACACTAGGAAAGTTTAAAGATCTGTGTTCATGGAAAAGGTCACATGAAACAAATTGAATTTCACCTTTCTCCGTTTCAAGGCACAGCTGAAGGCTGAACAGGAAGCACGACAGAGGAAGGAAGCCGAGGAGAAGGAAGCACAGCGGAAAAAACGCCGGGAGGAGAGAAGGCAGCAGAAGCTGGTGACCAAATGTTTCACCTGTTTCTCCCCCTTTAGCAGGGATAGGGAAGAAGATCATGATCATTACTCACTGGTACTCAGTCAGCAGCCAGCGTAATGTGAACTAAAGGTTTTCACTGGTAGAGCAGAGTTCCACAGCACAGCACCCACAATACAGACTCACAGTCTTCCCCCTTTCTGGCAGTGTGAGGGGAAGGGCTGTGTCCCAAACGTGCTATGAAGTATATGCTGTGTGTCTCCTCAGCAGGACTAGAGGTCCCAGCTGTTGGGCATTCTCTGCTAAGATAGAGACACATAAGCCCCCCACAGTGGCAGCATGTTCAGTCTACTCTCAGACTCCTTCCACTCTTGTGTACACAGTGATACCAGTCACAAACACGTGATTCAAAAGTAAACAAGCCTGACAGTTGTATCAAGGGCAGCTTTCCACCTGAAGAAGAGAAGCATTCTCTCCTTGGAGCTAACCTAGGAATATCTGCACTTCATTACTGTTACTTGGAAATGAGTTGTCCTAATAACCCAAATAGCACATTTGAAATCCTACAGGAATTCAACCTACAACTACTGTTCTGCTTGGATTGAGTGTTTTAGTACGTTTGACCTTCATCCCTGAGTATCAGTCAAAAGTAGTATTATACAGTTATGAAGTGCCCACATCCCTCCCCTTCTCTTTAGGCTAGATTAAGTAGTAGGGTCCATGCATAAACTCAGAATAATCTTTGGACATGTTTTGGACATCAAAGGAGGTTCCTGCTACATCAGCACTTGTGGTAGCCACAGGTGACATGTCTGCTACAGTAACTCCAAACTGCAGTGCTGATACCCAGCCCAAGGGAGTGTCCAGGAATACCATCATCTCCCAGGAGAAGACAGTTTGCTTTAGGTTCTACTACATGGGGTCATGTCTGGTGTGCAGTGCTAAAGATGATGCAGATCCCTATTTCCTGTCAGGTCAGAACCTCCAGCTCCAATATGATAATCTATTGTCATTGCTTAATATCCTCTTCATCCTGATGGAATTAAAACTACTGCTTTTTGTATTGCAGAAAGAACTGGAGAAGCAGAGGAGGCTGGAGAAAGAGCAGCAGCTCCAGAAAAAGGCTAGAGATCATTATGAGAAGGTCCTTCTCAGAAAGCTGGGAATACTGCCATGGAAAAGGCTGAGGGAGCAAGCCAAGGAAAACCTAATGGTAAGTGCTGAGGGTAAAGGAAATGACTGGTGCCATAGGAGGAAGGAAAGAAGAGCAGATGCAGCACTTAGCAGAAGTCTTAATAGGCTTTTAGGCCAGATAGAGATGGAAAAAGCAAAAATTCTCCCTGCATACCTTGCCCTATATTAGTTCTTTAAATCAGCCCATCTGACAATAATCATGAAAAGCCACTAAAAACCCGCAGGGATGGCATCCTCATTTATAGCTGATTAAACAGGATCAAGCAGAAAAAAAAATAAAGTTATATGACATGCACCTCCAGTTCTCTTACTCCGCAGCAAAGCTTATCAGTGAGATACCACCAAGCAACTTCAGCTGCAGGAGTTAACCCCAGCCTGTCATCAGGGCTTTCCCTCTCTCTGAAGTTGCTGGTACAGAATTTGCCACTGCTAGTGGCGGGACACTTCAGGTGATAATCCAACAATCTATTCTATCCTGGCCCTATCCTCAGTGCAGAACAGTGAGTGGCAGCTTCCGAGACCTCTGTGCAGGAGTATTGGTAATGAAACATTTCCGCACGTGACTGACTTGGCATCCCTTATCAGGGGGAGACTGATAGCACTCAGCTGTGTCCTGAAGATTGAGCCAGAGCCCAGGGCTAAGTTGGAAAGTTTCCATTTAAGTCACTGGAACTGAAGCTACTCACAGTACTTCACCAAATGCACAAAGGCCTCCAGCTGGGAAGAAGTAGATGGATACAAGCTGTTCCATATGTCCACCCTGCTGGTCAGCATTATGGACAGGGTTGGACTAAGCTGTTACAGGCCATGCCTCTGCCCCATCCACAATCAGTTGAACTGAGCATCTCATTCAAAAGGGCATTCTCTAGAAGTGATGCAGCAGTGACCTGGTAGAGAGACTAGTGTTGTTCCTTATGCTGACCCCTCTTTGTGGGATCCTGTAAGTTATTCCAGCTGTCAGAAATCTGGATTTGGGGGTCCCCAAAAAGCTGAGATGATTTTCTAGTGCACTCAGTTTTCTGTGGCTTTATACTTAGGTAGTCACCAGTTCAGGTAACCAGCTGCTGTCTCTGCTGTCTTCACTCAGGTGGCACAAAGGCACCACAGCTTGGGCCTGCAGAGGAAATGCCTGATGAGTTGGCTGCAGGATGCCCAGCAGACTCTCAGGGAGAAGATGTCTCGGGCTGAGGACTTCTACTCCCAAATGTTACTGAGACGGGGCTTCAGGAACTGGCTAAAGGTTGGCCTGCACCACAGTGGAGAAATGATACCAAGAGAGCTGGCTGCTGCCACGCTTTCCCCTCACCACAGTGCACATTCACTCACCTGTAGCACAACCTTTGCAGAGTTTTGCTATCGCTATTCCAGCAACATTATTCCTTTCTTCAGAGACCTTTTCTCAGCTCCTCACTCTCCATCACTATCTTCCACCTAGAACTTTCTCCTGCACACTGCTCCTCCACCATCCACACTCTCACCCTGCTCCCTGCTGGTTTTCCTCCACTCCTGTGCCCACTACCCTTCACTGCCACCATCTCAGCACTGCTCTATTTATTGGGCCAGGGGTTGGGAGAGAAAAGAAGAAAAAAAGCCATTCTCACCTGTTTCTTTGTCCTCCTCCCCAGTACAAGGATTATCTCTCCACTCAGGAGGAGAGAGCAGATACCTTTCACACAGTCTGCCTCATGAGAAAGTACTTCTGGGCATGGTTTGATCATATCATGGAGGAAAAAAGGGCCTTATGGGAGAGGATGAAGATTGCTACTGAACACAATAATAAGTAAGTGTATGCCCTGACAAGCAGTTCTTTTTACTTCAGTTTAATATACTCCGTAGATTATTTTAGGGACTACTTTTGACAGGTCAGCTGCTCCCCAGGAACAAAGGAAAAACAGGTTCTGTACTGCTGGTGTTTTGCTTCTGTGATATGCACAGACAGCATCAGCAGAGGTTTATGCTAAGTTTCCATGAAGCCTGGAAAAGAAAGTGTAATGGCACCCTTCACAGGACTTCTAAAAAAAAAGAGAATACAGTGAAAGCCTAAGTAAGGATAAGTAGCTGAAACTTTCTAAGCTGATTAGCAGATCTGGCCATGCAGCTTTTGCTAAAAGCTGCCTTAGGAAAATCTTTAAGTACAATTATAGCAAGCCAAATGATTGTGTAGGAATTACATAGTACTTTTTTGTCCACCGCAGATGATTTAGTTCATAAATCCAAAGGTGATCAACTAGAAATCCTGCTTAAGGAGTCTTTACATTTTTGCCGTCACCAGCCTGTCTTGACAGCAAAAACTAGAGCAGTCAGTTCTACCAATCGTGACTGGAGCTGGACACACCCAGTCCACTCCTTGTCCCATAAAAAGCATTCTAGCAGGAAGAAAAAACTATTGTCAAAGTCCAGCAGAAAACAGAAGTCTGTTCACCTGCCTCACATTGAAAGAGCATGGTAGCTGCACGCAGTCACGAATAGGCTGTGCCTATGCACAGCCCCAATGGGACCTGCAGCACCTTGGAGGAAGAATTAAATTAAATTCACCTCCTTATGTGGTAGAGCAGACCTGTTCTAGCTGGCTGTGTCAGCAAGGTCTGAATAATGCACAGTTTAACATTAACAAGCGTGGAGGAACCAGGGGAAAGACAGACCCAGGAAGAGACTGGATTCATTCTACATATGACCACCTATTAGGAGCATAATCACCTGTCATTCCTTATTATCTCTTCCCCTACCAGCAAAAGGCAGTTCAGACCTTGCCATAACAAACTCTTCTTTAGACAGGACTGTTGGTCCCTATTGCCCATGTGGGAACCCAGGGCAGGGCACCTGTGATGGGGTGATTAAAATCAGGTAAGAATTGGAGCCCAGCTGCCTGCACTCCCAAGGGGTTGGTCTGGACCAAATGAACCTGCATTTTTCCTAAAGAAACTTCTTTCAGAGGCCGTGTTTATTCTTCAGAAAACCTCTTTCATCTTTAGAGTTCTAAGCAAACACCAGCTAATGAACCCTGTCAGAGAGAAGAGCAAAATTCTTGGTGGAGAGGAATAGAAAAGGGCAATATGTTATTTTTTCCCCAGCATGATTGACATATCAGTGAAATGGTCTGCACATATATGCTTAACATGTGACAGCCCTGACAGCAGAAAGGACAATTCCTTGAGATTTGAATTCCCCCCTCAAATAGGAGTTCTCTTTTGATTGCCTGTTATGTTATGTACACATCTGCACATTGTCACGTTGTTCCTTGTGTCCCTAATTTCTTTAAGGAGACTTACACTGAACGCATTCAAGGCATGGAGGCAGTACCCATTACTGATGAAAAAGGAAAGGGAAAGAGAAGAAAGAAGAAATCAGCTACGCAGGAGAGTAGCTGAAATTCTCCCAAATTTCCAAACATGACAGAAGAGAGTCAGATGAGATGGGAAGGAGACAAAAAGACCTATTCTGTTCAGTGCTATCTCCCTGCTGACTGAAACAAGTCCAAGGGGAAGGCTGACCAAGTGCAGAGGGTCTTATATCCAAAGGGAGCTCCCTGTGGTCACTGTTGTTGTAAACAAAGCATAGATGGAAGCTTATCTGACAGTTTCACTTTGCACTTCATGGAGTCATTCCCCTCAAGCTCCTCCTTGGGGAGGACCCCCCAAGCCTCCATAGGGGTGTCTTGGCTGGTGGCTATGAAGCCCAGATAATGAAAGCCTAGCACGGGGTACGTTTGAGGCTAAGGCCATTTCCACATGCAGAGCTGCAGCACTGACATGAATCCTCCTTCATCCAAGGAAGCACAGAACTGAAATGCACGTCTTTTTTCCCTAAGCAGTAGCCTGGTGCTTTTCTGTTGGCAGTACTCTGTAGGGTGACAGCTTGTCCTGAGGGCAGACAGACCTGACTGTCAGCTGACCCCTAAACACTGCTGTGAACTTGGCCACCCAGAGCACAGTTTCTAGCTAACTGTGCCAGGAAAGTTTGGATGGGAGGAGGTGAGGGAAGAGCTGTTTATGCAAACCATATTTGCTAATGATCCAGATCACAACACTGCATAATGGACATTCTAAAACCTGGGTTCTTTTGCAAGAGACTGCCTTGTTTGCAGCACTGGCCAGCTCACAAACGCAGTGCTTTGATTTTGGTATCAAGCGGTGATCCCAAGTTTATGAGCCTCAATTATCTTGTCATTTAAACACTTCCCCAGCTGTTTAATATTTTAGGGTGTATTGTGCATGTCTGTCTGGGCTGTTTCACTTGATCCAGTACTTCAAAGAAAGAAAGACAAAACTCCACGGAAGAGGCAGCTTGTAGCTTTTACATGAGCTAGAGCTGACATGATTAAAATGCAAGTTTCATACCTCTGTTTAACCTTAACCTGCAGCATAATGCAGACAGGGTAATGCTGTTCAGGTACAGTATGTCTTAGCAACAACATAAGGCAGGAAGCTAGAATCACTTCCCTCTCACAGCCAGATAGGCAAAGTTCTCTGAAAGCATTTGGTAGTACAGGAAGTACTTGAGTAACACCAGGAAGACAACAGTTTACTGTTATCTTGTAACAGATCATTTGTAAAACCCACATATGCACTGAAAGTTTCCAATAAACCCAAATCTGAAATGAATACAACTGAGCTATTGGTGCAGATTGTGTCAGAACGGCACTGGACAGAAGGCCAGAGCCAGGGACCCAGACCAGCACTAAATGCTGCAAAGTGGCATGGGACAGGGCGGGTGCCTGAGCACAGCAGCACACTGCAGAGCTTGAGCATTGGGAATCTGCCCATGTGGACACAGGGATGTGGTCAGAGACTCTCCCTGCCCACAAAGCCAGGCTGTCACGCAGGCTGTTGGTGCAGGTCTGAATACAGCTGTCACTCCCAGGTACCTCCCACAGCCATCCTCTGCAACACCCGAACATTCCCCGTCTCCCAAAGGCGCGGTTCAGACCTGACCAGCAGCAGGTCAGACAAGCCTGTTCTCTGAGTGCAGGGAGCTGAAGGTGCCTGCGTGGAGTGTGGGCGAGCTCAGACCATCTGGCTGCATTAAGAGGCAGATTGTGAGAGGAAGCACAAGCTGGGAGAGGCTGGATAACTCGTGTTGCAGGGAAGAGCGGGCACTGCAGAAGGGGAGTGTTTTTTGCAGAGGACTGAGCCGAACAGGCAGGGAGGAGCAGAGCTGGGGCTGAGCTCCCAAAGTAATGCTCCAAGTGCAGCCAGGAGCCACACCTGGTGCTAACAGCAATCCACTTGCTCTTAGTACATTCTTCCCCATTGAAAGTCTCTGCCATGTAGTGCCCAACGAGCTCCTGGAACTCCTGAACCAGCCCTTATGCTCCCATGCTTCTGCTGGACTTTTCCTTCCTACTGGGGCTTGACAGTGAACACAGCAAGGAAAGCCTCCGGCTCACCCTCCACCTGGATTCACAGTGTAAGGAGAACAGTGACCCAGAGGACAAAAGGTGAGGACATATCCTTCCTCATCTAGAGAGAAGGCAGCATTCCAGCCAGCCAGACACAGGACATGCTGCAGCTGTAGGGGGAGGAACAGGAGTTTGGAGCAGTAGAGTGGATGCACCCATATGCAGCCTGGAATTGACCCTAGTAACAGGCTGAGTATGTACTGAATTTACATCTTGCACAGCTAAAAAGGTGCCCCAAACCACTGGCTACTCAGGGGTGTATCCAGTTTACTAAACTGCAGATTCTTTCCCCAGCAATGCACATTTGTCCTCAAAGCCCACAGCTCCCACTCATCTCAGTGCCCACTCACCATCATGAAAATAATGCTGCTTATGTGGAGCATAGTTCCCTCCAAAGAACTTGAAGTACAATCAACATTTTGAAAACCGTCCTTTGCCTCCAATACTCTCACCTTCCAGGGTTTCCTTCTACTCCTAGTAGCTTTGAAAGATTCTGCTGACAGATGCTCTTTGGTTGGACAGTTCCAGCAGCAAGAAGCTAAAAGATCCGGGAGCTGTGCTTTGAGAGCCCTTGCCTACTGCCAGTGCAAGCATGGAGCTGAAGCCTCAGCTACATCCAGCTGAGGAATAGGGAAGATGTTCAGGGATCAGGCACATTTGTACTGAAAGTGGTCTGAATCAAAAGGGAAAGAAGCCTCTTGACTTCCCTATTGATCCACATGTGGCTAAAACATCTTATACCTCTCCTTGGCAGAAGCAAGGCTGTGCCAGATGATGCACAGGATACCCCTAAAATCCCTGGCACAATGATAGTGTTTTGCAAATTGAGGCTCCCACAGGAGGGTGACGTGAGAGAGCTTGTCAGACCAAGGAAACAGCTTCAGCCTGCAGCTGTGCCAGAGCATTCCTCCTGCTCCAACACTTGGTTAGATACAGATGTCAATGTCTTAATGCTGGTCATCAGCCCACACTCTCACAGCTCAGGCACACTCCTGCCTGTCAGCTCCTTGCTTTTCTTAGCAAGAGAGGGAGGTGGCTGTACAGCCAGGCTTTCGTTCTCCTTCACAGGGATGGGGGGAGGACTTTCACTGCAGTACAACAGCAAACACAGAACCTTGAAGTGATTGCAAACTCCCCATCCTCTACTGACACCTGCCCTCCAGAAATCTTAACCTTAACCACAGAAATACCATCTTCTCATTAAATCTGTACACTAGTCACTTCCAAGTCCTCAAGCCCTGCACAAACTGGATCTGAAAGAGTGCCTGAAGTATTAAACAATTTCCTCTGCTCCCCCTAGGCAGGGAGGGACACTAGTTAGCCTGGGAGGGGTCCATGGACCACTGCAGCGTGATCCACAGCTCACATCTTTGCAGACCTGTTATCCATTATGGGCACCTGCCCCAGCAGTGCACCTTGGCCTCCCCAGCACAGGAGCTGCCACTCCAGACATGGCCCTGCTCTGCAGGGGCAACACAGCAAGCCACAACGGGGGAAAAAATAAAAGCTGGGGAGAGACAGACAGAAGTGTCTTGTGCCCCCATCAACAGCACTGGAGTTCACAAAGCTGGTCATGCTTGGGTGTCAAAGTCTGACACCCTTCTGCAAACACCAGTCTCATCCAGCTAAAACCCTAGTGGAAGGTCCTTGTCGTCAGCAGTGCACAGTTATCTTCAAACAGAAACAGCTGAACAGCAGACAGAAGCACCACCCAGGCAAATCAAAGCAGAGATCTGGAACAATCAAAGGCACCTGTGATTCTACTCATTAAAAGTCATCTTGCCTTTCAGCAGCTGTCCCAAGACACCAACAGGATTAAAGGCTACATATCTTCCCAATATCTACAAGGAGAATATCCATGTCATTTCCAAATATGGCTTAGAAAAGGGTTTAAAGTAAGAGATTGTTCCTTTTTGGGGTTCTGGGTGTATTATGTGGGCAGGTGTCAGTGGGAAAGCAAGACACACGACAAACAGGCTAGGAACTTGCTCAGAGGCTGATAATGGATTGATAGGACGAAAGATCCCCATCCAAATTCCTACCATGAGGGAATATCCCTAGTTTCTAGGATGCTGAGAAACTGCCAGAAGGTCTCTGTTTCATCTCAATACCAACAAACCCAAAGGTCAACTTTTGCAGAACTGGAAGAACATCTGTTTCCCAACTTTTCCTTAGACTGTTGTTCCCTTATTCCCAAGTCCAGCTCACAGCTGAACAGCCATGAGATGGTGGCAGCTTTTGGTCATTTGGCTTGCCTGCGTGTGTTGGCATAAATCAACAGGCCACTCCACAAATCATTTCCATTAATTTATTTTGATTCAGTTGATACCCATTTGGAAACACTGAATATGATGCAAAACGGACACAAACATACACACATCAGTCTCTTCAAAAAGGCTCACAAATGTTTCACAAAGTTTCTTCCTAAAGCTCAGGTTTAAAAAAAAAAACAACCAACCAACCAACAAAAACTTTCCAAGGTAGATAGTTCTTCCAGAGCCCATCACTCTTCACATTATCATTAGAGGAATTCCATAAAGACAAGATCTTGGGAGACTGAATTCCCACATTTCAGAAAGAACTTCACGTGTCTGCAGAAAGATTTTTGCTGCACGAACATCCCGCTAGTGGCAAAAATAAAAAAATCCTAGGTAACTGTACAATTTTTCACTGAAAGGAATACAGGAAAACATCCATAATCACACACGCTTCCTGCCCTAATGAGGCAATATACATTCATATAGGAGGAGAAAACCAAGCACATTATTAAGACATTAGGCAGTGAGGCAGTATCCATTTTATCTTCAGAAGAAATTTTACAGCAAATGGCTTCATTAAGACACTTGAAAGCAACCTACTTTGAAGGGAAAAAAAAGCACCATCATAGCATGAAGGCTGAAATGTGATTAGGAGTCACAGGCAGCACCAGCTCAGGCTCACCAGTGACTTTTGTCATTTGAGGACAAGTTAAATGGAGAAACAGTCGGTGTGGGGACCTGTGACTTGCCTACAAAAAAGCACAATGCAGGAAGACACGTGCCAAGAGTGCCAAGCCATCACTTACAGGGTGTATCTAATGGTGCACTGTTCCTGCTACAGTGTTCCTACAGACACCAAACAGTGGGGTTGTTGGCATTTGGACACGGAGGGTGTAACATTACAACACCAGCAATACCAGAAGCCTGGCCCCCTATGAGCTGCCTGGTCTGCAGAAGTCCACACTATTTGTAAAACAACAAATGCCTCTTAAAAGGTCATGGGTAAAGCAAGACAAACTAACTTCCAAGTCTGAGTGGAAAAACATCCAGGCTGGCTGTTACCAAAATCCATCCCTGCTCTTGATCAGCTTGAAGTCCTCTCTTTATACACAGGGAAAACTTTTCAAGAGCCAGCAGGGTACTGTTTTCTGCACTGCCAGGCATACAGTTTTACAGATGAGACACTGGTCCTTGCCTAAAGGCCACACACAACCCACAAGTCACATGCCGGCTGCTCCCACTGCTCCAACCCCCAGGCAGCACGGGCCTAGGCAGCTACTAACACAGTGAGCCGGAGGACTGACTCTTAATGCCTAGATTTTAACATTTTTCTACCAGCATGGTCAGTACCAAGCTCAGCAGGAAATTACTCATAAAAAAACCTGTTCCTGAGCACACCGGATCACAACAGTTTGCCCTTGCAATAACTGCAAAGGGAGCATTACCTTCCAAGGGGTCCCTGCTTGTTCTCAGGGATGCTAAAAGGAGAGTTCCCAAGTATGCATCTGAAGGGATGGAAACTCTTCCGCCCATTTAGATGCCTTTTAAATATCCTATTACTTTATGCTTCTCATCTCCCAAGGCATTCACAAAGCAAATCCTCTCAGGAAGAAGAGGTAAACAAATGCCGTTAAAGAAACAGTCACCATTGCTATGCAGATTACAGCCACCTGAACTTCCTATTCACTGAGGAATCAGCACTGCATTTTTCTCCAAGAAAAACCCCATCCTTGCAACCCTTCAGTGCCCTGAATGGTTTCAGTTCCCACTGGAGCCAGTGCAAAAAATGAAATTTACTTTAGCACTTCACCCCCACTATACTGGAGCATGTTTGATCAAGGTAGGAAATGGTTACATTAGTCTCAGGTCTTTTGTTCCTAAGCTGCACTCCAAGTTCCTCGCTGCCTGGGAGAACAGCCCTGAGAGAGTCTCGGTGTAAGCAGTTCAGATGAAACCTCCCAATCACTAAGAGCTCACTGAGAGACAAGGGACAAGGCTACACTGACAGGCTCCAAAGTAGAAACCAATCTCTGCCTGTGAGTGCAAGTGAGTACCACAGCGTCAGCACTGCCAGGGAAATGCCCCGCGATCTGCTCTGCTTTCTCCCAGCCAGGAGTAGCAGGACTCTGAGAAATCACTTATCTCAAACCTGCAAAACCTCCCAGAGCTCGTTCAGCCCGTGGGTGCATGATTGATTCCTGTGCATGCAGCGCACAGGGACAGACAAATTGGCTGTCTCCACTGCAGGGGTTCGTTTAGTCCAGGAGGTCCTTCTGCCTTAATCTTCCTCAGTGCCAGCAGGGTAAGATCTAAGAAGATCCTGCTAGCCCACAGCATCCTTATCTCCAGGGTTGCCAAGCTCCAGTTCATCTCAGCAGGCATCATAAAATACATATGTGCCTTGGAAACATTTACAGACAAATCAAGGAGAAGCAACTTTGTCTCAATTTGAACTCCTAGGATCAGGCTTCAAGCTCCAAATAGAAGGTCATAAAGGAACACTTTGCACAGTCCAGCCAGGTGCCTTTTTATTCACATTAGGGTCAAGGAAGTGGTCAGAACCTCTTAGTGTGCTTGGTCAGAGGTAAGAAGCAAGAGAGCTGTCCCTTTACCTCCTTATAAAGAACTGCTCACAGGATGAAAAGGGACAAGAGGAAATAAGGGAAATTCAGTAACTCTGTACAGCCACATTCCAGATGCAGCTGCTCCTCAGTTATCTGCTGGTTATAAAAAGTGCCACTTGAGGAAACCAAACAGTACAAAGAGGGACACAGTCTTTACCTTAAACTGGGACATGTAATGAGGAGCACTCACAACAAATTTGGCAGGGATCTCAAGGCACACCCTCGACCCTGCTCTCTTTTGGCACCATGCACCATCCATCCATTCTTCAAAGCTAATGCACAGCAGCACAGTGAATGTGCATCACTTGCCCAACATCCCCCAGCTGCCTGCCGTGCCTGTGCAGTCAGGGGCAGGCCTGACCTGTGCATGCTGCACACATCTGAAATCACCACAGCTAGGACAAAGCTCTGATCTCTACTTTAGCCTTAGGCCCAACCTGTAATTCTTGTGCCATGGTCTCCAGCTCTTCCAGCCAGACCCTTCCTATTACTGCAGGGCCAACAGCATACATAAAGGGTTTAAAACAAAGAGCAACAAAAAATCCCACCCACGAAAGCCAGAAACCACTACCACCAAAACCTTGTTATTTTGGCTGAAGCTCAAGTCCAGGCCATAATACAGTTGCAGGCTGATGAGGAACAAATGGCATTCTTGCAGAGCGTATTTTAACAGGTTAATTCACCTGCCAGTACAGGTCATCTATCCTAAAAACAGACACCTCCAACACATCCTCTTCCTCTCCCTACGTACCCTAAGGCTGATCTGTTCCTCGGCTTCTTGGCTTGAGAAAACAGCTCTACAGTTAGACAGCTCCACAACTGGGGTTGAGACGAGATCACTGTGCTAACAGCAACACAACCAACCAAGATGCTACCTACCAAACATGCTGCTAGCAGAATTGCCTGCTCTCCCACAGATTCCCTTCTCCCACAGACAGAAGGAGAAGGTAATTTCCATAAAGCTACAGTAATACCAGACAGACAGCACTCTTGTTCTGCTGTCAGAGTTCACTGTTACCTGTTGCTTCAAAACATTTCCTTACTTGGTGCATTTACCTGCTGTCACGTGTCACAACCCATAATCAGAGCAGAAACACTTTGAGGGAGATGAGCAAAGCCTCCAAACCAATACAGACCCAGCTTACAGAAAGAACAATGGGATCTCTTTTCACTCATTTAGACAGACAGGGATGGAATAACAACTTTAGGCGTCAAGAGGTGAAGGGATCTTACAAAGCCCTACAGGAATGTAGCTCACAAAGGCACTTAATAGAAGCATGTACACAGCTAGATGGAATAAGAGACAGTAAAAATAAATAAATAAATGCACCAGAGAGGAGAGCACTGCTCAGTGACTGCCTAGACAGCCTCTTTTAGCCAAAGAGCCTGGTTTCTGCAGGGGTCCATCTGTCATCTGTATCCAAAGTTCACTCTTCTGACATCTCCAAAATGCCATGGGTAGGTACAAGCCAGGGATTCTTTAACCTTTGCAGGAACCAGTGCACTCTCTGAAGCCCAGCAGTAGGTTCCTCCTGATGCCAGTGTTCACATCTAATGAAAACTCAAGTTCTCAAAACCTTGTGCTCTTCTTGCTGTTTCCCACAGCGGAAAATGGCAGCAGGCTCCTCCTCTCCCCATCTGCAAATATGGCTTACTGCTTTCTGCATCCTATTGCTGGCTGACAGCACGTGAAGAACCATTCCACCTGGGAAAACCTCTGGTGTTGTCAGTGAGGGGATGGGCAGCCCACACGCCGACCGCGAGGGAAGGTTGTGCGAGGAAGGAGTCCTGGAGGGAGGGGCTGCTCCCTTGCTAAACAAAGTCAGTGAACCACGACACATCAGCAGAAAGAGGGGTGTCACACAATGTCCTCGGCAGAGCGCTGTGGAGGAGAAGACCCCAGGCTCAAGAAGTGGCCCCAGTTGCACAGGAGTCCCCGGTTATACTGGCCAGTGTCTATCACTAACCCGCCCAGCAGTCTGCGCCCGGTGTTGTCCCGCAGAGCCAGCCGAGCTTCCCTCTCAGTCACGTTGTAGCTGATGTTCAGCAGCTGGATAAGGAGGATGTATCCCATGCCAGCTGTTACAATGGCACAGTACCATACACAGGTGAACGACAGAGCAGAGCTGGCAGCAGGGAAAAAGATGGGAAGGAAGCCATTTAGTACTGGAACAGCTGCTTTAAAGTGACTTTCCCTGGTAATCACTATCCTTTCAAATCCCTGTCTAACATCTGCCACAGTGATCTCACTTTGCTGCTTTCATCAGATAATCCTTAAAGGCTTTCTCAAAATTAAAGCTTCAAGGCTTACTTAATGAGAGCTTTTACTGCTAGCAGAGCTACTCTTGCACATTGCTGTCACACAACCTAGCTCTTTACTCTTCCTGTTGTAAAGGTGCTCAGGCCTTATTTAAGGACCCCAGGATGCTCATACTCCACAGGGCACGAGATGGAGCAGAGGAAGGAAGAGTCACTTGTGTACTAGCAGTACTCTGCCCATCTGTGGTGGTGCTGGTCTCTGAACTCATGTCCAACAGCTCCTACCGGCCTCCCTGCCAGACAGGGCATGTTCTAGGCAGATAACCTGGAGGACAGTCACTAGATAAATAGTGAGGAATGAGAGGAAGAGAGCACATGTGGATTCCAGGCTGTCACACTGTTACCTGCATCTGAGGGCAAACGTATTTAAAAGTACATCTATATATAACACAATAAATACTTCAAATCCCAGCTCCTTCAACTTTCTCCAAGTCTCAGGCTGCTCACCTTGGCAAAGGCAGAGACATATCTTTGCTTTCCAGGGTTTTTTAGGGAGCACTTTGTGTTCAGGTTTGACAGCCAGCAGAACAAAGAGAAGGAGCTAAGCTGCCTGAGCAAGGCTGCTCCCACCCCAGCTCTCTCCCAGACAGACATCTCACCTGTAGTCAGAATAGGCCCCGGGGCAGTAGAACAATGCCACAAACGGAGTTCGGCCCCTACAGATGGTGTGCAGGGTCAAGGTAATCCCATACACAGAGGTGAGCATGAAGAAGGAGAGTGCAAGGATGAAAGCTTGATGGTTGTGCTCCCCTACGCAGCTGTTAATCCTCCAAAATGAAAGAAGAGATTACTTGCTTAAAATAAGAAAATAAACTGTCTTCTATTTCTTCTCCCTCCCCCAGCTGTCAAAGAACCTGATTTCCAAGGTGCTTCCATTCAACACAGGCTGAGAACTTTGAAACATATTCAAAGAAAGTCTAAACTTACAAACACAAGACAATAGATCTGTAGGGTAACAGCAGCAGACTGTTTGCCTCAAATTTTTAGCAAGGGTAGCATCCTTTGCTGAGACACGTTATACCCAAAAGGCAGCTTTGGGCTCCCTTGCCTCAGGAGAGCACTAAAGCAACTTAACTGCAGCATTGCTAGTGCTCCACAGACCAAGTCTAAAGAAAAAAAACAGAAAAAACCAAATCCAAAACCCACACCAAAAAAAAAACCCACCAAACCCCAAAAAAACCAAACTGATGAAAAACAGGAGAGAAGTAAAGGCAACTCTGAAGTATGCTGTAGAAGCTTTCAGCTCTCAGGCCAACCCACTTAGAATAAACAGTCATTCCAACTGTTCTTTTAAAGGGTAAATACAAAGCTTTTTGTATTTAAAGAGTGTCATAAGGTCTTGCACATAGCAAAACCAACTCTATTTGCCAGAGTCTGTAAAAAAAGAAGCTAGCTTAAAAAAGGAGGGAACTTAGAGAAAGAGAGAACACAGGGAGCCTCAGCAGTGCAAAACCTACCAGACACAGTGATGGTCCAGCCTCCTCACACACCTGCCACAAAGCCGGCAGTGCCCGGCTCGGGCTGGCCTGACCAGCTGGCATTTAGTGCACCAGTCCTTTTTCACACCTTCTGGCTGCTCAGCTGACATCCTGCAATAACCTTTAGCTTCCCCATTCACAGCACGACTGCTGGCAGCACCTGAGATGCCATGGAGCCCGCTGGAGCTCCCTCTAACACTCTTGTTGGGCAAACCCTGGTGCGATGGCTTCTCGTTGCCTGCTGGGATGGGAAGATACCCAGGGTCCTTCTTGGCTCGAGACAGGGCTGCAAGCATAAGAATTAACCCGCACGTGAGAGCGACCACTTGGGAATATTCCACGTGGCCCCGGGGAACCACCTCCCGGAGAAACACATAGTACATATATCCCAAGGAGAAGAGCCCCAGGCTCAAGAAGAAGAGAGTCCGTTCCTTCCTCCGGTGGGTGAGGTAGTAATACCACAGCACCACGACGGGCAGGGACGTCAGGATGATAAGCCCCAGCAGGAAGTGCAGGGCGGCAACGTGGAGGAAGACGGGCAGCAGGACGAGCGGCGGCACGAGGCTCACGTTGATCTTCACGGCCCCCGAGAACCACGGGACCCGCAGCCGGTCCGCGATGGTGTCGGCGATCCTCTCCAGCGCTCCCGGGGGCAGGGATTTGCACGTCAGCCACCTGTGAGCGGGGGGAGCACAGCGCCGGCTGGCACCGGGGCAGCCGCGCCCCCGCCGCCCTGCCCCTGCCCCGTCCCGCTCCCGCCGCCTCCCCTTTCCCTCTCTCCCGACAAGTTTCCCGGGAAGCTGGGCGCGGTTCCACCGCCCTCACAGCGGCAGCCCCACGGGGACGCCGCCGCCGGGAGGACGTCCCGCAGTCGGGCAGCCCCCGGGCTGGCGGGGGTCGCAGCACCGGTACCTGTCGCAGCCGTCGTCCAGCTCCTCGCAGTCGCAGCAGCACGCCGCCAGGTGGTTGCGCTGGCCGCGCCGGTCCACGTACTCGCAGCAGCAGAGCGGCTCCTCCATCGCCGCCGCCCGCCCCGTCCCTCCCGCGGGGCCGGGAGCGGCTCCCGCCGGCGGCGGCGCCGCCTCAGGTGCCCCGCGCGCGCCACCGCCACCGCCCCGCCCCGCGGCTCCGCCCCCGCCGCGGCGCCCGCCCGCCATTGGCCGCGCGCGCCCCGAGGTGTGCGGGGGGCGGCGCCCCCGCCCGGACCGTCCACCTGACGGCGGCGCGCGCCAATGGGCGCGCGGGGGGCGGGGCCGCCGTCACGCGGGGGCACCTGCCTTAAAGGGGCCGCGCAACAGGTGGCGGCCGCGGGGGGCGGCGCCGCGGGGCCCGGGGCCCCCGCCCCCCGCTCCCCGGGGCTGGACACGCGGCCGGGAAAAGTTTCCCACCGCACACCTTTAACCAGACCCTGCACCCCCCTCCCTACCCCACACCCTGTGTTTGCACCGCTGCCGGACGGGCTGAGCACCGCCCCAGCCAGCGCTGCCCTCCAACCGCGGCCCAGCCCCGAGGGAGGGGGCCCTCCCATTTTATTGGAATTTTTTTCTCTATATTCATCTTCTTTCCCTCAACCTGCTCAGAAAACGCTTGAAGCACATGAAAAGGTGTTTCATCATCAGTGGGCACACCACGCTGAAGCACAGCCCTTGATGGAGGGAAAACACCGAGGGCTGAAATTTCTCTGGGAGAGCTAGAAACATATGGCAGAAGGCAGCGTGCCAAAGCTTGCAGTATGCAAGAGATACCAAACTTCTTCCTGTTAATTAATCTTAGGCATATTCATCTTAAGACGGTGACTTGTTTCACAAGGTCCCCATTGCTAAAAAAAGCCTATGAAGATCCTGTAGCTGTGACTCCACTAACGTTGTTTTTTCTCCAAAACGCTCTTCACTGATGGTCATTTTGTAGATTGACATAAAAAGCTGCGATTACATAGAGACAAGCCCAGCTCTCGGCTGAGGGTGTTTTTCACCCTCCGAAGTGTTCAGATCCGTTCACCAGCAGTACAACTGCCCTCGCTCACTCACCATGGGATGGATCCAAGAGCTCTGCACTCTTCGGAAGTAAGACTCCCCACGGTAGAGGGCTGGCAGGAGAGACAAGACTGCCAAGCTATGGCAATGCAGAACCCGACTTACTTCTTCCACAAACCTTTATTCTGTGCAGCTTTTGAGCTAAACAGTAAAGAGTCCAGAGGAGACAGTTACAATCCCTACCCCACAAGTCCTCACACACACATGTGATCTTCAGACGTCTTGAACGAAAAGCTGATGTGGCTATTAACTCTCAGTCTTGCTGCTCTGTGTCCTGTTCAAGTGGTCAAAGCTTCTTTGGAGCATGGAAAGGGAAATCTTCAGCTGTGAAGATACAATCATCCCCCCGCCACCAATTACTTAAGTCAGTCTCCTACATGGGTGAGCGATATCAGGAAAATAAAGTCTCCCTCCTCCTTTTCTTTTAAAGATTTCATGTGATTTCCTCCTCCTTGTTTCCATAAACAGTTGGCTTACTGTGCTCTCCTAACAGCTACACTGGAGAGTTTATAAATACTAACAGTCTAGGATGATAAAGTCTTAACACCTCACCAGACAACAGCACAGAAGACAAACCACCCAACTCATTTTTAGTCACAGATAATGTTCAGTGCAAATACTCCAAGGAACATGGCAGTACAACATGAATTTTCTTTTAACACCTGGCCCTCCTAGTGCATTTTGGTGCACAAAATGTGTTTAGATTATTGACAACCCTCAGAAAACACAAGGTAGCAAGCACTAAGATACGTCAGGACTTCCAGACAAAAAGTGTTATTCTGGATGAAAAAGGTGGCTAAATTCTCACTTTTCTTTTTTACACTGTGTTTTCAAAAAGCACTTAACACTTCAGAATTAGGAATTGTTTGGATAGTAAGCAGAGAACATAAAAAGGGCATGGAAACCACAAAACTTTGTCTCTAAAGTGAAACTTCCAGCACTCAGGCTTTTTCAAGTTGTGATCAAAGTGGTTAATTAATAGATTAATAGCAGTTGTGTGTGCAGAGACACCTCTATACAAGGAGTATACAAAAATGGCTTCTTTTTCTAACCTTCTTTAGTGCATGGAAGAACAAAGAGCAAATGATGGAAAAAGGTACATGTGAACTCCCCCTTCAGCTTTCCTAAACTAATAATTTATTCCATCGCATTTTAAGATTTAATAAAAGAAGTTAAAATCAGAACATTCATGAGTGGTAAGTAAAAACTAAAGCATCAATTTACTGTCCTTCAGTTACTGAGTTGAAATTTCAGCCTAGGGATTTTAGGGATTTAATGGTCATGGACTTCAGGATCAGAGACACAACAGTATTCAACAACTTTTTTTGTGTGTGTCTGTAGTACACAAGAGCCTGAAATTTCAAGTTACTGTGAAGGATTAACTTCTATGGAGCCTCTCAGAAACATATGAGTCTGTAGAATTTATTTATTTTTCACTAGAGATTAGGTGGCCCCTTGATACCAATGCTAAGTGAAGCTCTTGCCAATATTTAGAAGAGTAGTGGGGGAGCAAAAGCCAGGATAAACCTGAATGAAGAAACCCCATAATAAGATGGGAAAAAACACATCTTAATATGAGTCTTCTCAGAAAAGGGAATCTGTTTTGAAATACTCCAGTCTTTGCTTTGTCATGATTCAGAACTGCATCAACACATCGCTTAAGCACTTGACAAGTTTAAGAAAATTGACATGGATACTTACATCATAGTTAAATAAAAAACCCCAAACCAAACAAAAACGAAACAAACACAGGCAAAAAAAAACCCCCAAAAAACAAAAAACCAAAACAAACAGCAAAAAACAAAAAAACCAAAAAACCCCCACAAAACCAAAAAACCCAACCAAACAAAAAAAACAAACATCCCCCCCAAAAAACACAAAAAAGCCCAAACAAAAAAACCCCAAAAAACCCAAACAAAAAACCCCCCAAAAAACCCAAAAAAAAGCCCAACAACAACAACCCAAAAAAACCAAACAAATAAAACTCAAACAAAAAACCCCAAACAAACAAAAAACCCGAAAAAACCAAAAAACTCTCCAAGAAACAAATTCAAAACCAAACCAACCCAAAACATCAAACATAAGCACTGCCAAGGGCAAAACAGATCAAGAAAACTTTATCTAGCACCAGACCACATGAAACAAAAGCTATGATAACACGAGGGAGAAAACTTGAGTTGCTGAGAAACAAGAACATCACCAGGAAAGAGTGTCAGACCTACCTGCTCAAGCATTTCAATTGAGTCTCTTAAAACTCCCTTCACGTGTTTAACCTGTTCCTTATCATATTGAGGGATCTCCTCTTTTGATACCATTTCTGGGGATATGCTGGAAAAGATTGAGATTACATCAGAAACATGCAACAAGCGCCTCAATGCCTTTTTAAAAGCAACAGTTCTCTGCCACCATTGCTCTGCCATTGCTAAAAGCATCCTCTTACAAAAGCCACATAAAAAGCTGCCTGCAGTTGAATTTCAATCCCTGTTTTCTTGAAGGTAGTACCTCAGACCTTTGTAGGCAACAGCCACCAAGAAAAAAAGTGTGCTGACATTACATTTACGATATAAGGTCTACACTTCAGGGAGAAAGATCCTTCTTATGAAGAAAGTTGCTCTAACCAGTTCTGAGATGATCACTATGGGAGGTCCCTACACCCCTTCCAGTCTCAGCATCAGGATATGGTTTTCAACTTATTTGTTGATACTGTATTCAAGAGGAAGTACCATCTTTCTGTGTCTGAGTACAAAAGGCACATAACATGGAAGTTTTTGAAGGAGAAGAGATTTAGCAGGAGACTCACAGAAAGAAGCTAAAAAGCTAAATGAATCTTTAACATTCCATTTGAGAACATGCTGGTTCACACAGGATGAACACTTTGGTTCTGTGATCAGCACTATGATATTCACAGTAGATGAGTCACAGCAGGCTGATAAATGCAAACTAAGGTTAACATTTCTCCCAAAACAGCTTGTCAAAGGAGAAATTTATTACTGCAAGATGCAGTCAGACATGTCACTGGATTTCAGCATAGACCACAGAAGTACAGCAAGCCCCAGCCACTTCTGAAAACTTGCCACTGAATTTCATTATTTATAATTTTTTTCTTTAGATCAGATTTTCACATAAGCTGAAGAAGAAAGCAAGCAAAGATTGTGAATTCAACTTACTTCAAAGAGCCTTCTTCCTGAAGCTGGACGTGATAGAGGGACTGAGCTGCATGCTCTATCTTTGACAGCTTGAGGAACAGTGTTATATTCAGCAAGACCAAAAGCAGCAAACTGTAGAGAGAAGAGAACAAAAACCAGGTTTTGTAATAATTTCATTTGCAATGCTACAAACACAAGATCATGGCTAAAGACAGCTAAGGAAACAGAATCCTCACAGAATCCTGGGAGAAAAAACGTGTGAGGCAGCACTATACTGGAAATTAATATCTATCTGAACAATTCTTAGCAGCCACCCTTAAGCAGGGTAATAGCACATAGAAAACAATACCTCTTCTTGGAACTTTTAAAATTAGGAATTCGTACATTCTAGACTTTATTTTCTTAATAGGATCAGACTTAAGAAAACCTGTAAGGTAACTAGTTTGGCAAGTCAGCATTTTCATTCTGCCTGTCATTTCCAACTCAATCCATTCCCCTTTTATACCCACATGTTCCACTCAAATTAGGTTAAAATTTATCATGCTACATGCAATGTTAACATGCATATGAGGAACAAATACAGATAAAGATCAAGATGAGCTTAAGTCAAGCAACATTTTAATGCAAGTGAGTACTTACAAGACACTCATTACTACAATGATGGTGGTGGTCCTACTTACTGCATCTCTTTTCCTTCCTACAGGGCATGGAAGAAAAGGAGGTTAAAAAGTACTGAACAGCATTCCTAAAGGATGTCTGCAGATAGATACATGTCAGTGCCCAGCACTTCACACAGAATAGCTCAACAACTTCTGATGGAAAAACATAACAGGTCATGTAGGTGCACACAATCATCTCCACCATTCACCAAGGCATTTTTGCAGTCATCTCTGAGAAGCTGGCTGAACAGTCAGGCTCTTCCATCCGAATTCCCCCTATTCCCACTGTGCTGGGGAGAACAGAGTGCTGGGGCATGGTCACAGTAAAACTGAATAGCCTGAGAAGGCTGCAGTCCATCCGTTCCTAACATGCATTCAGCACATATGCTGCTAGTCTCACATACAGCAGAGACAGGCTGCAAAGTGGCTCTCTGCTGCTTGTTCTCCTGCTCACATTCATCTTTCTGACAACCAGTGTCAGTCACATTTTCCTGTAACTTGTCGCATCCTTACTGGCTTGGTTTATCTATTGTCCTGAACACAGCCTTTCCAGAGGCCACCTGCTATTCATCAGGCGACAGGGATCAGACACTACTGAGGGACAGAGTGTGCATGTTCTCTCCAAATTGAGCACCTATCACTGTGGGCAGGCTGATCTTTAAATATAATTCTAGTTTTGCACATCCTGCCCTGGACAAAGGACATACATAAAAGTTGTAGTGTACACTGAGAAACACACTCATCTGAAAAGGTGGAGGAGCAGTAGCAAAATTAAGTAATTAGGAAGCAATTTCAGAGAGGTACAGAGTCCTTCACACATGCTGCTGATCCAAATGTTCTCTCAGGGCTGTACTCAGTGTTGTCTCCCCCTTCAGGGAAGTGCACTTGCTCCTACTTCACTGTTTACAATTCAATTTCTGTCATGGAATCCTCCACTCACCAGTGCAAACTAGTGCACAGACATTACTCATCTCTCTAGGTGGAGCTAATATTGTATATGCTGGTGGCCAAGTCTGTTGTGCCTAAGGGCAGTGGGACTGCAAGAAATGCAGAAGAAAGAAATTACAGAAGCATATGGGAAATGGACTTCTTAACATTAAAAATAAATAAACAAAACTGAGATGACAGGGCCAAGAGGCTAGTGGCAAAGTTTAATCAACTCATGACCTGTGTGTGCAGTTATTTGAAGAAAAAAAGCAATTTTTCAGTAATGTTACAAGAATCAGGTTAATTTTTTTTCCTGATCCAATCTCATTTTCAATCCTTTGCAGATACAGAACAGCATTTTAGATTTTGATTGATTTTTGTTTTAAAACTGAAGGTGATATTAGGCTTGATTTCATGAGATACTCATGACAGAAGTGAACATACATGCTCCAAATCTACTTTATGCAAGCTTGAAGAAGCTTGAACTTATTAAAGCATTTGCTGTCACGCCAATTACATCAAGACAACAGTAATATATACACAAGTGCTACTCTTGCACTGTTTTAAGAGTTATGCTTTCTTGAACACACCTTTTGGAAAACACTTGATATAAAAAATTCCTACCTATTAAGCTGCCCTGGGACTCTACTCCCATGTCACCAGAGGAATGTTGGGAAGAACGTTTGGGAAGTGGTTCTGCCAAACCCCGGTGTAAAGTGCGTCGCCTTCGTCTCAGAGCAAGTAATTTCCCAGAGTCTTCTATGGACTGATTAATTGCATATTCCTCCATTAGGAGATCTGATTCTGCAGTGGAAAGAATAAGGTTACTGAACTGTCAGAAAGCTGGGGAGCTGAACAGCTTAGCACTGAAGACAAATTGTGAGATATGCAGGATAGCAGCGAGAGGAACAAGCACACCTTCCAGTACATGAACTTAAAGCAGGTAATTGGCAAAGTACACCCTGACCTCCACCCCTGTTCTGTTTGCTAGAGGGCACTTGGAACACTCTGCAGAGGTGGTGCACACCCAGCCCAGGCAGGATTGTTCAATGCTATGCCAGACAGCAGTTGGAAGAGCACTGCAAGACACTGTTAGACTGAGACTAGGAATTGTGTCAGACTGTGAGCCTGCAGCCGTGGCTGGCCAGGCTGTGAACAGACACTCATGGAGCCTGCCAAGTGCCACTGCTTCTCTTCTCAAATGCACAATCAAGGAAATAAGCACATGCAGTTGAGAATAACAGCTTTCCTGCTGCTCCTCATGTTTCCTTCTGAAAGCAATTACGACCAGGTATACAAGAGCCCCTTCTCAGCCACAAGGCTTCTTTCATACCCTGGAACTGGCAGATACATCGATGACAGGAAGTTCTGTCTTTCAAGACTGCTTAGATGTTGCCTTTTTTCCAAGCCTTTCTTCAAGGAGCCAGGTTTGACAGCCACAAAAACATACATAGCAAAAGTAGCCTCCCTACTCCAGCACAAAGAAGAAAATGTCTCACCAAGTTGTTTGAAGTTTTCCTGTATTCCTCCCCAAGTATTCTTCTCGATCATAGACTTGACAAGGCCCCAAGGCTGTTTTTTGTACTTCACTTCTGCAGAAACCCTAGCAAACAGAACGTAATAATGAAAGAGTGCTCATCTAGGCGGCACCGTGATAGCAGAAATCTCTTATCAGAAGCAGGCCTCCAGCTTATGTCTAAAATCTGAAATACCAACTGGAACTGCCGTCGCTCTCCAGGTAGGCAGCACTTTCACTGAAGAAAGGCAAGAGACAGACAGTAGCAAAGACAACATCTCTAGCTAAAGCCTCAAAATCTAAATGTCCAAATTATGGGAAACATTTTGGAATGTTTTCCTTCAGACTCAGACTAGAGGACGATTTCTACCCTCTGAAGCATTCTCATTTTAACACACATTTAAAATAGGATTCAGGCTTCCAGATAATAAAATTCTGATTTTTACTTTGTATGTGTACACACGATATATTACAAAGGCACTACAATAGCAGAAGGTGAAATTCTTTATCACCACTCATACATCAAGTGCTCACACCCTACTCTGAGTAGACAGAAATTAAAATCTGTCTTTCTGTGAGTATGACAGAGGGGAAAATGACATTCCTACCTTGCATTCCTCAGGTCAAGCTAATCAATAATGCTTCCAGAATAAAAATGAATTGGACTAGAATCTTTCAGAGGAATGCTTCTAACAGCTGAGTGAATCGCAAAGTTCTTTATAAAAAGGACAAAAGGACAGCCTGTGATTTCAGTCAGGAACACTGACTATCCTAGAATACACTTTTTTCAACTTTTTAAGTAACCTTCCAAATCAATGTAAGCCCACTGTGTTTCTAGTCTAACAAAATAACTCCTTTCAAATAGAGTTTCTGAGCCATTTTAAGTACAGTTCAGTAAGGCCAGCTGTAACATCACCATGTGCCTTCTGTTCTATACATCATGTTAATACCTAGGTTTTTACTCTTACCCTAAGGTTGTTGTGTGTCTCAGAAAAGACAAGTCTAGGTCTCAAAGAATAACAGTGATTCACTCCAAAAAATCCAAAGCAGTCTTTCAAGGACCTTTCTTCCCTTCTCCTCCCAGTAGAGCTTGCAGTAGTTTTATAGCCTGAGATAAACCAGAATAGAATCCAGGCTTGCTAACCTTTCCTGAGTACTGATTAAGTTTGAGATAAAAGCTCTTACTAAAGACAGCACCACTTCCAATGTTTTCAGCAAATGGGAGAGGAACTTCCATATCTAGGCAGAGTTCACTTGAGTACCTCCTTGCAAAATTAAGTACATTCTATCTCCCCTGCACATTCCTGTGAAACCATTCTCCTCTGCAGGCCTTTATCAAGGATGTCTGGGAAACCTTGTAATAAAACATCTCAGTTTTTTCCAATTTATCCCACTCGCACAGCTGCACTTGAAAACACGAGGCTGGTCAGGACCCAAATCGGTATTGGAGATGAGTTCTGTACCTCAGAGTCAACATCTCAGTCAATTTCTCACTGCATTAATGAGATCCAAGCACAGCATACATGTGACAAGAAATAAACCAAGCTTATTTTCCAGAAGAGAACCCAACATTCCCTGTGCTGCTGGCAGATCTTTTACTAATCATCAACCTAGAACATCCCTGCCTTGGCTTCTGCCCTCCTCCCGTGGACCACCCAGGCTCACCGTAACCGGCACTTGTGACTGGATGTGCGGCTGATGCAGTATCTGTTCACAGTGTAGAAATAATCATGGTAGGGGACGTCATGGGTCAGGACCTCAGCATCCACCTGGTAAGACTGACCTTTCTGGCTCTGCTTATGCAGGATCTATCATAAAAGAAAATAAAAATAAGAAGGTATATTCATGGTACACAAATTCCTTCCACTCCCTTTCAGCCTGAGTTCCTTAGACTGGATCAACCAACTCCAAGTGAACCCAAGGAGAGAGAAAGCCTGAAGAACCACTATAAAAACCAGTTAAGAATGTCAAGTATAGGTGGGGTGGGAAAAGAGAAGATGCCTCCTGCTAGAGCCAACACTGGCAGCAGCAATACTTCCCCACTGCCACTTCAAGTACCAGATGCAAGGCTGGCCACTGCCTCATGACCACAGCTCTTCTTTGAGACCTTTCCCAAAGCAGAATTACAAAAGACTTGAGATTGGAAGGCACCTCTGGTGCTCGTCTTGTCCAAGAACTCTACTGAGGCCGGACTATCTAGAGCTGGTTGCCCAGGACCATGCCCAGGTGGCTTTCCAATACCTCCAAGGAAGGAGATGCCACAACCTCTATGACAACCTGTTCTGCTGCTCAGTCACCCTCACAGTGAAAAAGTGTTTCCTGATGTTCAGAAGGAATCATCTGTGTTTCACTTTGTGCCCATCATCTCTGGTCCCATCACTGGGCACCAGTGAAATCTGTGGCCTTTGATGGTGAAGGTCTGACTCAGAATTTTCTTGCACCCTCCCTTCAGATACTTCTATAAATTTTAAGATGCCCCTGAGTCTTCTCTTTTCCAGACTGAACATTCTCAGCTCTCAGCCATTTCTCACATGAGATGCTCCAGTCCCTTCATCATCTTAGTGGCCCTTTGTTAGACTCTTCACACCTCCTTCACCTGGGGAGCCCAGAAGTGGACACTGAAAGCCTTTAATTGCACCTTTTCACCCCCCAATTCCTAAGAGATGTTAATACTTTTCCCCACAAATTTTGTGGAGTTTACAGCCATCTGTAAAGGTAGAAAGCCTCTCTCATTTAATAAGCATTGGGTCAGTAACGGTGAGAGAGACAGCAAGCCACCCTTAGAGGTGCTCTGTTTAAACTGCAGACCCACATTCAGTTCACTGAACTTTAATCCCCAGTCAAAACTCTGACAAACCACAGAGCTGAACTCTCCCTTGCTTTAAAGGGCACCAGACAGACACACACATGCACACAGTACCTGCTTTTCAGTTGCAGTTGTGAACTTCCCACAGAGTGGATTGTTAATCGTGACAGTGTACGTCAAAGTCCTCAACTGATTGCCATTGGAGTCTCTATTCCAAGGGGTTGATACAGCATCTAGATGAGAAGTGATGTAAAATCTCACATAAAAATTACCTGAAGGGCATTATCTCTGCCCTATTGTGTCTTAACAGTTTGAGAACAGCAACAGGGGGAGAGACAGAAAACTGATTCTAAATAGTTGTGAGGTTTTTCCAGGAAAGGGAAAACTAGTGTGCTAATGAACAAAGGTGAGGCTCTGAATAGCTGAACCTGAATCTACTGAAAGAGGTTTGAGGGTGGAGAAAAGAATAAGCAATTAAATGAAAATATGTGATTTCCCATTTGCTTAAAGTTGAATAGATTCACTTAGCATTATCAAAAGCTTTTGCCGCTTTGCCTTCCAAGCTGACACTGAATAAATATTACCCCTTTTTAACTTAATTTTCTGTTCTTATGGTCTCAGTGAATAAAATTTACTCATCCAGAAAATTAAAGCCTGTGAGTATCGTTTAGGAGGATGCAATGATTTTTGCCTGTGTGCCAGCTGTACAAATTTCACTATTTCTGGGACACAATGTAATCAGAAATACCCCACAGAATGCATCAACTTAATAACCTACTCAAAATTCAGGCATTAAGGGGCAGGTCTGTGGTGCACTGAAATGAGGCTTTTATTCCAAAATGTACATATCTAGGGAAACAACAGTCTAGCTTTAAATATCCTCTCTCATAGTGAAACTTTAAAGCTTAAAAATTCTTTTAAAGCAAGGAGAAACTTAAAATTCAACTTAGCCCTATTCAGCAATTCTCAGAGGTAAAAATTTTCAGGGTAGCTTATAACAGACAGAAGGCAGAAGAGTTTATTACCTACTATACTCCTGGAATTAAGAAACCTCTGCATGAAGTGAGAATTGGTGAAAAGGATTTCAAACATCTTGTCTGCAGTGATGCGGAAAACTCTGTTTATAAAAAGTCTCCCATAGAGATCATTGTCAGAGACAGTCTCCTTCACTGCTAAGAAAGAGAGAGAGATCAGGTTAAGAACAGTATTATGAAGAACCTTTATAGCATTCTAAGCTTTATTACAGCTTAAATCCTTCCCAAGCTTGCATCAGCCTTTGTTTCTCACTCTCAGAAACCAAGTAATGATAGCAGCAAATGATTTGGTAGGTAGGTTGCCTTCAGGAACAAAGTCCAGAGCTGATTTTCAAATATACACAACTACCACCATTTTCCTGTGCAAATTGATAAATTAACATCAAAAGGTCCCATCCCTTTAGTTTTGCCTTCAGTATTCTACTAATCGTACAAAAAATATTGGGGAAAGACAAAGTTAGCATAGTTTTCATTAATATGTGTCTCTATTGTACAAAAGACAAGCAAGGAGGACAGTAAAACCATAACAGTTTTCTTCTTAATTGTTTAGTTTCAGAATTCTGCTTTTAACATTTGTAACACTGGTAGTGTCCACAGTCTAAGGGACCAGGTAGACTCCCAAACAAACAGTTCTTCAAACTGTTCTTCCCTCCATACGTATTGAACACGAACACAAGAGATACCCTGCTCCATTCTGCAGTCCCCAAAAATGCACTAAGAGCCTCAATCACCTATTTCAAAGCCACTGAGCACCCCAGTGGCATTCTGTGGCTGCAGCACTGATCTTTGCTATTTCTGCTTCTTGGTGGTTGCTGGCATGACTCAGCTTTGTGGTTGTCTCAGCCACGCTTGCAAGAGATAAGGGATAGAATTATAATCCTGGAGGGCAAGCAGTTTCCTGTGCCAACCCCGACTCAATCTGCTTATGCTTTAGAAACAAGTCAATCCATAACTGTAATTACCAATAAGATAAACAAGCCCCCCGACTCCCACACATCACTAAAATTAAACAAGAAGCCCAAAAGCAAATCTTCCAGCAGACAGACACAAGTCAGGATGGCCAACCTTTCAATTGATACAAATGAATGCATGGGGCTAGGAAAGGTCAGTGCCAGCCACTAATGCAAAGGTAGCCTGAATATCACGCTGTAGTTCACGACCTGCCTACAAGCTAAGGTTACAGCATTTAAAACATTACTGCTTGGTAGCAGTCAGTATTGATAAAGGCAAATGCAGCAGCTAAACAACCACAGCAGTCCCCAACGAAACCCAGTTCTGACTGAGCAGACTTCCTCTCTAGTGCTGCTCCTAGCCTGCTTGAAGCCTGTTAGAACATCTGCCTCCAAAAAAGCTCTCCTTGATCTCATCAGGCTTCAACGTAGGACCCCAAAAGCAAAGTGTGAGTGCTATATTTTTGTGCTTGCACAAGAGATTGACTTCCTTCCCGTGCCGTGTTCTGCTTATGCAATTGTAATTCCACACAATTATGAGATGGGACAGAAAGCAAACACACATTTCAAGAGGCCTATTTAACCAGCCAATATGCAGTCATTACATGTAGAATACAAATTCTGCTGTGCTGAAACATTTTGCAGGAAGCCAGAAATTCAGCCTGAGCTTTCGGCTTATGCTCACTGCATTTCCACTCCCAGCTGAACCTAACTAACAACAGGCAGGCCAAGTGAACTGTAAGTTTGACCTCACTTAACAAGACCTCAACACTAGAGATCTCTCCTTTCAGAGTGCACTCCCCACATCCTCTCTTTTGCTAAGAGACAGGAAGTTTCAGGTACTGATGCTGACATCCCCTCTGCCTACAGTGCATCAGCTGCCAGAGAATCAGATAGCAGGCAATTCAAACCTAGTTACTGTGGGTGAGTGTTACTCAGCTGGACGTTGACATGTCCAAGGAACCTGCTACCACTTAAAAAAAAAAAAAAAATAAAGAGCCAGACACATGATCAAGCCACCAGATAAGCATCAGATCAGCTCTGTCACCTATTTGTATATGTCTTAGCAAATACAAGATAACACAAGCTACCTCTGCCCCAGTGAGCCTGAGCTAAACAACACAATGAACAATTTCATGTTCACCTGAAATGCCTGAGGACAGCTACTATTTTTCTGCTGATGCAAGGTAATTTGGTAAGCCAGGGCAACTTGTGATATGCACAAAGCCCATGCATTATTACCTTAAGGTGCAGATCTTGCTACCAAGCTGTATTACTCTGAGTCTGTCCTCCTTCTAGTGAGTCTGAAGAAAGAGCACCACAGGTCTATACAAAACTTCCTGTAAGTTAGTTTACCTACACTATCTCTATATAGTCATGTCTCTAATAAGGAACAGTCAATGAAGTGCCAAGTGCATGAGAATCTATTGAGAAATAAATTTTACTTACAATCCTTCTCAGCTCTTGAAAGAAACAAAGTTGTTTTTTTTTTAAATGCTGTTAGCACATAAAGCAGTAATTTTTAGGAAATCCAAGCTAAAACTAAGTTTATATATCAGGCCCATCAGCTACTTTAGATGCTAGGATTCAAACAGCTATTCTCCAGAAAAACTGGAAACCTTCTGGACAATGGGTCTGGAAGGTGCATGTATGCATAAATTGTGTTGCGAGTTCCACATCTGTGGAAGCAAGTAACTGGATACACCAAGAGCTTGACAAACTTCAAGTCAGTTCCATCTGGGCTTCTCAAAATATATCTGTAGAAATCCTGGAAGAAGCAATGAGCACAAACAGTAGCATAGCAATGAGTAAGTGTACACTTTTGTACCCTTGCAGTTTGAACAGAACAGGCAGCTCTACCACTTATCTCTGCTACAAATGAAGATACATGTTCGTCTACTGTTTTGTTTGTTTTAACTCACAGAGGTAAACTTGTATCTGCCTTTATTTTTCACAACAGTAGGGCAACATGAAGCATTTTACCTAAGACTGGCTTGGAATGCTCTTTATTAACAAAATGTTTTGTGCAAATACAGAGATATCAGTCTAACTTCTTCACTTTCGGTGCTGTTCTAACCCCTCAGCAGCATACTATTATCACACTAACTCTCTTAACCTGAATACATTTATAGCTGAATTGGAGCTGTCGGCTAAAAAACATGAGATTATTCTGATTTTAGGTAAGGATCCCTAGGGACCCAAAAACACAGAAGCAAACATATTACCCAGTGTCCTGGTTCAGCCTAACGACAGCAGGTCTATTCCCTCCCCCACTATTGCCTTGCACTTCATAAGGTCATTTTCATCACTGCAAGGCAAGCTGTGAAATAATGTTTGAATATAATACCATTATGCAGCAGTGATGGCAGAGGTTTAAAGACATCTGCAGTGCAAAAAAAAAGAGACAGAAAATGGGGGGGGGGAAGGGGCAGTAAGAGAAACATTGTTATTAAAATTCCCATCAACAACCAACAGCAAAAAACTAAACACACCACAAGCAAATTAAGAAAGCTGAACCGATACGAGCAGAGGCTATCAAACAAATTAATAAGAAGGTTGATTTTTCCACTCCACAGAGTTGGGGGAGGATCAGGATTTTTAAAAAGTATGTATGCAAATCTTGGCACCGCTGAACATTTCTATACCGCTGGGGATGGGGAAAAAATTACACACTGCATGAAAGATATGTAGGTAGGAGCTTTTAACCAGATACACCTGAAATCAAGTGAATAAAACCAATTCCTAGAAGTGAACATGTTCCAGACATCATCTATTTAAAGACTGTATTGGCAGTATTAACCATTTTCAGAGAACTCCCCTATACTTTAAGTACAGAATTAACTTGGGGAGGTACTGAGTGAGTATTGTCACAATGCTAGCTCTTTCCAGTTCACAAGATAAAAAATCCCCACAACCTTTTGCCTTCAGGTGACTCAAACAAATGTCCTCCAAAACCCAAAGTAAATATTTTTTTTTCTAACAAAATACATCCTTTCAGTATTTTGACTAAAATGCCAACAAGATAACAGGGCTACTCTTCCTTACATACACCATATATCCAAAATTCCATATTGGGGTGGGGAGGGGGACAACTAACACAGGGCTGAACCTAGTTTCAACTATCCTGTATTTCAAACACCATATGCCCTATATACCACCATCCGCAAGCAAAGTCAAGCCTCTGCTGTGCCATCTTACAGCACCACAGTACATACAGTTAAGCTCTCCTGCAGATCACACATTTAAGGTGGTTATTAGTATACACAGAAACAACACAGTAAGTCTGTCACGTTACACAAGGACAGCAGAAATGTATGATCACCCTGTATACAGTAAAGCCTTCTAGCAGAGAAGACTGTTTTTCCAATATCCTGCTTCCCCTTCTTTATTTGAAGTATTTCATGCTGCTGAACACAGTCATTGAAAACAAAGAAACAAACTACCCTATATACTAAAGAGTCATTTGAGGAAATTAAAAAGATATCTTGGCCCTGTGTTGGAAATATGTATTCTATGCTTGAACTAAAATCTGTTTTCTGAAATTCAGAATTAAGGCCACAGATATTAATGTTTAGCTTAGCCAAAAGTTTGTCATGGCTCAGGATTTATACTCTGTTTTATGAAACTGGACAAAACACCAAGATGCAGGTCAATAGGCCAGCGGTGCACAGTGGGATGCAGACCCCCCATTCCCAAGCTGAGAACTGCTTAGGACAAGGGAATTAATGTTGTGAAGAACAAGAGTCTTGAGCTTGCCCCTCACCTTATTTGCCAGGACACCTCCATGGGCAGCCTGAGTGTGAGCCAGAGGACACAAGAGAAATTAATCGCATGGGTAAACCTTTGCCATGTAGGAAAGCTAGTTTCGTTTGCGTGAAGGAATTCACCTTGTAAGAGTGTGGGGCAACTGCAACAGAAAACAGACAGAGAAACGGAAGAAAAAAATTCTAAGCATGAAGATTCTGACAGAAAAGATTAATGTTGTGAGTCTAGAAAATCCTGCTCTGAACAAAAAAAGACTAGTCTTGGGAAAGGGGAGAGAAATAAAAGCAGCATGAAGTCAGTTGTCTTTTTATTAAAGAGACATCCCCAGTTTATGCAACATCACTAATGCAGCCATGACACGGAATATTTACTGCTATCATTTGGGCAACTAGTAGCAGGAAAGACAACAGGACTACTTTTTAAACAGTTTCACTGGAGACCTTTGCCATAAAAAGTAACATCCAGAGACAGAAGAGAGATGTGGTAATAGGAAGATAGAAAAGCTGCAAAATATCTAAAACATCCAAAGGCCAAAACTTTCTGCTGCTCTAAAAGATACACCTGTGAAAGAGTAAATTAATTTGTGAAGCTTGTTAAGTGTGTAGGAGCATGGCATAAACAACAGCCTGTTCAAGTAGGTATATTCACAAAAATGGTAACGCCTGACATGCATTGAGTTGAATCTGAACTCAAGCCAACACAGAAGCACTGTGGGGGAGCAAAAGCAAAGTTAATTGAATATAAAGTATATCCCCAGGAAAAAAAACACAACTTGAAGGCAGCCAATTCAACCCATAACTCTGAAAACTTCCTGGACACCTCAATGATTCCCACATAATGTCACCTGCAAACAACTTCAGCTGTCAACTCTGAAATGACAAGATACAAAATTTCTCAGTGAGATTAAGAACTGGACTCCATTAACCAAACTGTTGTATTCCTTGCCAACAAGTGATGAAGTAAGTTCTCTTTGCACATGAAAGAAATATACAGCTGCTACTGAGGACAGTACTACTGTAGGGCTTTTTTGTCTTTCATTTGCTCACCACCATATAACCTTGGAACCAATGCAGGTTGTGCACACTTTGCTTTAAAGGCATTTACAGAATCCAAGATCCGGATATTACAGAATATCCATCAAAGTTCAATGAGCTACCTGAACAACTACAGCCCTTTGACACAGAAAACTTCCCCAGGGTAAGCAAAAAGCTCACCACAGAAAGTGAGAACTTGTCAGGAGCTACTGTGAGACCACAGGACAAGCGCCCACAGACCTCAGCACACGTCTGTCATCCAGGTTTCTGAGTTTCTTCTATCTTGTATTGGGTAATGAGGTATGAGTTAAAAGGTTGGTACATTAGGATCCATTAAGATACTGTTTGCACAGAGAGTGTAATCTGCTGCAAGATATCCATAAAGATTTTTCATCTTCAGATCAGGTTCAGAATATGCACAATACTCTCCTGAAAGCTGGGAAGTTATCTTCCCTGGGCTTTCAGTAAGTTCCTCCGCTTATGCCATCAATAACAATGAAGCCCAAAAGCCTTAAGAAAGTAGAAGTGTAAAGAAGGGGGAGTTGGGGGAATCTTTCAGAAACTTAAAAACAGTCTGAAATGTTTTCCCTCAGTTTCCAAGAAATGCAAAGGATGGAAAGAGACACCTTTGAAATTAACACCACCCCACTGTCAAGAAACTTTCTTTAGTTTCAGCTGTTAGCAACTCTCTACACACCAAAAGAGGAAAAATCACAATTTGTTTGCTTTCATTCTAAACACCCAACAACTTTTTTTCCCCCAGAAACTAAGATAAAAAACCTTTTTGCTGCAATTCTGTGAAACAAATAAGCAAACAAGTTTCATAAGATCAGGAAGTTCTCTAACTTTCTCCACAAGTGAGACGGAACACCAAAGTCATGTTGTCTTACAGATCCCAGCTAGAGATTTACCTTCTTCACTATCTGAGGCACTGCTCTTCTCTGGAAGATTTTCATTCTCATTAAGGTCTAAGGACTTTTCTAAAGACCTGCTCCTAACTAGCTTAGCAGGTTTTCTTTCTGAAGATGGAAGAGGGTTCTTTATTTGTTTCTCACTTGGGGACTCCTCCACCTGAAACAACCAAGAGAAAAAAACAAAATATCAGTAATCAGAGACCATTAAAAAACCAAAACAAAACAAAAAAACCAAACAAAAGAGAGTTACTTTAAAAAAGACAGCCATACAAAGAAAGCCACAAGCTCTATCTACTCAATTACTACACAGTCAAGCACTAACTTCTCCCTTGTTCCTCTACCCCAGCCAACCTCTCTTCCCTTTATTTAAATATTTTACTAAACCCCAGTAACAAGGAACAGACTTGTTCCTTGTTTATGTACTGTTGGTACCAAGAGCTGCCTTAAATGGGACAGCCCCCTTGCACCCATCTGCACTGTTTCGGCCCCTTCCCTGCTTCAACATTAGCATTTACAAATTCATTAACCTAACACAGATTTACTTTGCGTTCATCAGGTTAGTTTTTTCCTAACAGTTTTGCAAGGGTCCAACAACCTAGAGGGGAAACACAATGAAACAGGTAGGGCCTTCCTCTTTCAGCAAGACCAGATCATCCCAATTACATGTTTGAAAAGTTCTTATTTTGTAGGAAAAAAGAAGTTTTAAAATACTGTCTAGATCCATCTTACCTATAAAATGTTGCTTCTCAGAAACAAAGCAAGGGAGTATCATTTACCATCTCCAATATATAAGCAGAAAGCAAATCCCCCAGAACATCAGTCACTGAATCAATGACGCAGCTCTTAACCTTAAACAAGAACTGTCAGCTAAACACATACGCCATTGCACACTCAAGGAAGTAAATCTCCAGGGAAACTGTATGGACAAAGTTTGTATATCTCAAAATGCCACCCAAAAAGCTTCGAATCAGTTTTCATTCTAAACCTGTCCTCAAGGCCCCACTGCTGCCAGTGGAACACCTGGGATCAAGAGCAATACAGCCCTCGGAAGAGCAGCGCGTGGACCGTAGTAAACATGATCAGGCCTCCTCAACTGAGTTGTTCTGATTCATCTGCAAAACCATCATCCCTAAAGATTATTCAGCACTGACTCAAGAAAGCAAGAGCATCTGCTGCTTGAAAAGTCATCATGTACTTCCTGTACTTCTTGGGTTTTTTTCAAAATAAAAACCTGTTACTTTTTTTGTGCAACCAAGGGCCATTAGGAGGAGGTGGGTGGCTGGAAAACAGAGACAGGCATCAATCTGACTGCAGTATAAGCAGACAAAAATACTCCTTCAAGATCAAAAAATTAAAAAGGAAGACTGAATCAGAAAAACAGATCAATTAACAAATGTTCCTATTGAGAGGAGCTGCCAGGTAAGTTATACTCAGTCACACAACAGGATCTAGGACAGAACCAATATTAAATGTCAAAATACTCTACCAATACAAATGGAAGTCAAAAAGGAGCTCATTGGGATAGAACTGCCTAAAAATTGACACACTGATCCAGCACAAACCCATGGAACTCTCACAGTATTTCGACAACAATTAGGGATCTAGTGAATAAGTGGAGCTTCCACCAACAGTGTAAGACTAGCCCATTACGCCATGAGCAGAGCAGGAAAGTCAGGCTCAAGTCGGAAGACAAAAGCAACAGCTTCTAGAAAAAAAAGCTTTTCATGATGTCATGGAAGAAGAGATTCAAGCTGGGGCTTTCAGAATAACTGATTGAGTTTAACACAGATTTCATGGGGGTTTGGGTTGGTTTGCATTTGTTTGGGTTGTTTTCACGCTAAAGAGTCAAGATTTTAAGATCTATCAGCTGGGATTAAAGATGTGTAATTTCTTCCCTATTGTATACTTATCTCCTGAGCTAGTCCAGTATTGCTAAGCTCGGTGCCAAGGCTTTTTTGGTTTTTAGCCTGTGAACAGCAAGCTCTGGGACTGGAAGGCCTCCCTGCAAGGGGTGATGGGAAGATGATAGTAGCAAAAACAGGCAACAAGGTGGTTCCCACATTCACATGCACTGAGAGGCAGATGAGCCACGACTGGGGTTCCACACAGACTTGCCTCAATCAACTACAGACAGCCATTAACAACATTTTTTTCAAGATGGGCCAAATACAAGACCCAACCATTCCACTACTCAGATCTTCCTCTTAAGAGAGCTTTGGGAATTACTTTGTCTATCAGAGCAGTAAAGGGGAGTTTAAGCCTGTTTCCCTCCAGTCTTTGGAAGGTGGTTAAGTGTGCTTTGTGTCATCACTGTGATGGCTCCTGATAAACACATTCTAAGCACTACTGCCTCCTCCTACTGCCCTTGTGGTTCTACAAAACATGCTGCAATTCTGGGGCTGTGGAGAGAGCATGGACATTCTTGAGTAATGCCAAGTGACACATCCAGCTAAACAAAAACACTGTGCATTTTAGCTACCCTGAAACAGTAAACTAAACAGTTTAGTTACACATTTATCAAGACTGCACTTTTACACTATAATTAAAAGACTTTTCAGAGGCAGTTTATTCAAGGGAGAATCCTGGCATTTTTACAGACCAAATCCCCAGGTATTCCTCCTTACCAAGATGCCCAATTAGATTTAGCACCTGCAAGAGACATCTCTGGGTGTGGCTTCCTTTTCCAGGCACAGCAATTATTTTTAAATGGCTTGTTCTTGTGCAAAGAAGACTTACAAGTCCAAACTAAGGCTACCTGTGTAGATTTTTAGTTATCCCAAACAGCCCAAATTCCAGCAGCATCCCCAGTCCTCTCACACCTCCCTTACAACTCTCCACAAATCTTGTTTTATACTCCTAGGGTTTCCATGAGGAATACCCATCACTCAAGTAACTAAGCTTTTAACATCTGAGAAATACCAATATTGTTTGCTGGATATGAGTTTCTAGCCATTAACTTGGATTTTGGCAGAACTACTCAAACCCTACTTAACCTCCAGATCCCTTTTAGCAAGTGACAAAAGTCAGAAGATTTATAGGGTAGTAAAAACTATTAAACTAATCTTCCTTCCTTCCCCAAATTCTCCAAAGCAAAACTGGCAATTAGGTACCCAGCCCTAGTAAAGTTTATAAAAAAATGCATTAGTGGTTTATTTTCTTTTCCAAGCTCTTTGGGATATCTAATAACCCAAAGAGAAAATACCCATAACTTTTTAGGACTACAGCTGCACATAGGAGTCCCAGTAACAGTGCTAGACACTGTGCCCATCTCAGATATCACTATTAATGCACTTGCTGTCCCCACCAGCCAAACACATTCACAAGTTCATACAACATGAATGAACACGAGTGAGGCATTCATGCTTGTTCGGTTGTACTAACCCAAGGCATTAAGGTGAAATTCATCCTTATTATAGCAAGTCTGGGGGTTTTCCCCTTCCTTCTGAAGCATTTCCACAGATTTCAATTAAAAAAAGGTTTCATATATTCACAACAGCAGACTAACTGACCTTTGAAGGCAAGGGTAACAAAGCATAACTATCCTTTAATATACCTTATGTAGAGGAGAGACAGTAATATAAGAGGAGATCTTTTCAAATGACAAATAGCACAAGCAAGAAAGCACTGGAAGTGAACAAGGCATTACTTTCAAAAAGCACTTGGATAAAAAACAAATATGATATCCTCAGGAACTGGGTAAGAAAAATCAGGAAATTTTGTTTATAAAGGAAAAACAAAAACCAGACCAGGGCATAAGCCTCAGCATTCTAGCCAGGTTGTGCTGCGAATTAGTGACAGAGCATTGCTGAAGCTCACACCAACAACAGTCTCTTATACAGAATTTTGCTCATTTTCAGATTTAAGAAACATTCTTGACTTCTCAAAGACTTCTTTAGAAGTTACAATGTCCATTCATCCTATGCTTACAGACACACAAGTTAAGCAGATATGCTTATCAGCCACAAACAGCAAGAAAGGCTGTGTCAGCACTTACTCCTGGCAACATGTGTCTGTTGAGTGATTCTCCTTCTGTTTGAAGAGTGGGCTCACGAACTAAACCAATCATTTTGGGTAGTTTTTCATCCCTTTCTCCAGAATCATCACAAATGCTGGATCTGCCCAAAGCAAAAAGGAAGATATCCTTGGAGATATAAGCGCTGAGAAATCCGAGAAAGCGTCTCGTGTGATTTTTACATTCGAAACATGGCTGTTCAGATAACATTAAAAACTACCAACTCATTTCTTCCCACACCCAGCTCATTAAGGTCGAGCCATTTTCCTCATTCCAGCCACCTCTCAGAAGATTCAGCTTCTGATCATAAGGTTAATAAAACCAAGCACTGGTGAATCAAAGAGTGAGTGCTGTGGGAAATGAGGAAACAGATATAGCTTATAACTAATTCGGAAAGAAAATGTTTTAAGAAAGTGTCAGAAAATATTTTTTTTCCTGCATCCCTTATTCCAAAGATGCAAAGTTGTGACCTTTTAACAAAAAACCCCCAAAACATAACAAAAACAACAAAAAAACCAAGCAAGCCCAAAACAAAAACCAAACCAACCAATCAAACAAAAAAGACAAACAGAATATATTTAATAAGACATCTTTTGAAGCCTGCAATGAACTCAAGACATTTTTCTCACAGACATACTCAGATAACACAGGATTGAAGAGACATAAATTACACTGTTCAGTTTTGTAGAGTTATGCTTATTTACATAGAGATATGTAAAGTGCTGTTATTAGACTGACACTGGCAGGTCATAAATCAGTTCACATTTGTTCAAAAAAAAAATCAAGGCAACTCTTTTAAAAAACCACATCATTATTATTACAATTATTCCAGCTTATCATATTACTATTTCTGCTTCTTAATTCAAGCTGAGGACAATACAAAAATAAGCTAAGACCTCAGATATCAGGAGAACAAGGCAAAACAAGTCATTTCTTCACAGAGGAGGGAAGAAAAAAGTGCCTGAATCACAATACAGCTCCACTCTATTCAAACCTTCTGAACTGTTGAAGAGCATACAGGTGCTGACTAGGCACCATCATGTGAAAAGGCTGCAATTTAAGCTACCCTATGCTGATTCCCAAGCAGATCCAGGGAGAACAAGGTCCTCCTCTCTACTTTTCTAAGGGGCCTTGGCTGCACTGCTACTGTTTTGGAAAATTCACTCAGTTAAGTTTTTATACGTGCCCAGTCTATGCAGTTCAGACCTCTGCATCCTTCTACTACAGGCTTAACCTTTCTGGTAAGGCTACAGCAGCTCTTTAGAAGCAGAGTTTCTAAGCAAGAGGACACTGCTTCTCCCCAGGTGTTTCAATAGGCTGTACAGCCTCTCCTTACCGAGACTGCCCGTTGTCTTCAGACGATGAGTGGAAGCTCTCCATCTCCTCGCTGTTCAGGCCCAGCTCAGAGCCATAGCTCTGGTGCACCAGCTGCCAGAATTCCTGCTTGGTCAGCCTCTGAAACAAAGCAAGCTAGTCAAGAACCACGGTATGGCACAGTAAGGTGCTGGAGGAAAAACAGCAACAAGTTTGAATTACACCACAGCCTTTAACCTCAATTCTGACAAGGACCGAAAGCATTCAGGTATCACGTTCCGAGATTGGGTTTCAGCATTTTGGGCAACTGTATTCCTGTCTGCTCCATACTCCCAACCCACTGCTGTTCAACCACCAAGCATAAGAAAAATTGTCATTTTAAGAAAACACACACTTGTAGCCACTACTTGCTTCTTTACATGTCACCAACATTTTCAGAGATACCTTCAAGGTACCTCCCTCTTGAATTTCACTCGGTATGGCACAAGATCAGTAAGTCCCTCTTTGATCCTGAACAAACTGCTTAATAGATACCTGCCTGTTTCCTGAGGATGCTCAGAGTACTTTACAAATCGTGGGAGGCTAGCATTTCAGTCACTACACTGGTGTCTAGGTCAGCCAACTGCCCACTTTGCCAAGGTGCAATAGGAGATCCTCCCTTCGTACCACCAGCATCCTCTTTATGAAAAATAGTTGCTTTTCTTCAGGATTACCTTGACTCACCACTAGCTAAGTCTTCTTCTTCTCTACAATATCTCTGTCCTGCTCCATGAATTCCCACAGCTACCAAGACATATTTAAGTTCTCTTAAATCATCAGGAAAGCTTGGAGGTGAAAGTAGTATGACACACTCATATCTGCAGAGTAAGCAATGAGTTTCAAAGTCCACCTCGGCTGTAAAGTGGGGGGGGTGGGACCAAAAAAAAAAAAAAAAGAAAGAAAGGAAATAAAAGATTTTGGTATTTAACAGAGCTCAAAGAACAATACTAGCGATCTTAAAACAGGAGACACCACACTGGAAAATGTGCCTCGGCCACCATCCATATTGATCAAGGGAACAGGACTGTGCTAATGAGGCAGTAACACAAGTAGTGCTTACTATTTGCATGAAATGATGACATTAAATACCCATGCATTATTTAAAGGGCCTTTAAATGATCCTCTCCACCCGCTTGCCTCACCTGTAGAGTGTTACAGTACCCGCAATTTTAGACAGACACAGCGGAGCTGACCCGCACGCAGGATGTAAATGCGCGCCCGCAGCCGCCCCGGCGCTGCCCGGGCTGCCGGCGCTCCCCGGGCTGCCGGCGCTCCCCGCCCGCTCTCCCCGTCCCGCTCCGCGACCCACCTGGCGCGTCCCGCCGGGCAGCGCCGCTCCCGGGACAGCGCCGCTCCCGCCGGGAGCCGGCGCCGCCGCGCTCCCACTTCCTGCTGGGCGGCGGCGGGGCCCGGCCGGGGCCGCCCCCCCGCCCGCGCCGGGCCCGGGGCAGCGCCTTCCGCCGCTGCTGCTGCTGCTGCCGGCCCGGGGCGGGACCGGGGCAATTCCGGCCATCGCCGCCGGGCCGGGCCCCACGAGGGTCCCGCTGCCCCCTCGCCCCCGCTGCGGGACCCCCGCGCCGCATCGCCCGGGAGCCGCTCCCCCCGAGGCCGGGGCAAACACAGCCCAACGCGGGAGACGAGGAAGGGTTTTTCCCTCGGGTATTTTCCAGCACAACACGGTTTCGGGCTTTTCAGAAAGCAGCTGGCAACAAGCGCCCTATTGGCAGAGATCAGTTTCAAGGTATTTAATCCTAGCGAGGGCAAAGTAAACATTAAAACACAAAACACACAGCTATAAAGCAAGGGTCATAACAGCTAATGCCAGCCTCCCCTTGCACGGGGGTTTGTTCTACAGAGCAACGCACTGCTGAAACACGTGCATCCACTTACAGCTGGCCTTACTTTCCCTAGGCATGCCGTCCTGTGGAGCAATAAACTCATAACCACAAACAACTACCTACAGCTGTTCTTATTATATGGCCAAAAAGCAGGGGCAGGCATTACATGGTTTCAAAATATGACTGAGGTGTATCTTTAGCTAGCACACCTTCTAACCAGGAATCAAAGGACAGAAACAAAGCCATTTTAATTTCTGTTGCATGGTATTGCCAATGCCTTGATTTCTAGTCATAATGGGCCAGAGCTAATGTTGCTAATTAAATTCACTGGTATGTTCTGTCTATGGGCGAATCAGACTGCCCTTGTACAGTCAGCTCAATAGTTTGAGGAAAGCATAGAAGCTTTTCAGCTTCTATAAAGGAACCTATAAAGCTGTTTCCTGTTGTTTTGTAAAGCCGATGTTACCGACTTCTGCTTCTAAAACAGGATTCTTGCACTCTGCTCAATTATTCCTAGCTCAGCTAGATAATAAGTTCTTAATGGTCACAAGCCAAGATCAAACGAGACTTGCTTTACTGTATTAGAAAGAGTCAGTTCTGAAAGCAAAGAAGGTCATAAATTTTCTGGGTCAGACTTCTACTTCTGAGAGGATGGCTTAGAGAAGCTCTGAAGCTTGAAAGGCTAAATCTGAACATGAATTACTTTGCCCATTCAAGGTGATGGTCTACACCGGGTTCTTCCTCAGTTCTCTTTGTATACAAAAACAAAAGGTACAAGAAGCAGCTGGGATACAGTTTTGTCTTTTCAACCAGAGCATAGATCATCAATACTTTGCTTCATGCCAGACAAAGCGGTGTCATGGCACAAGCAATACTACAGAATACCACTGACAGAAGCAAAGTTGCTGATTTTTACCCTCTATGGACAAATGCAGAAATAAGAACAAGACATGCCATACAGGTCAACTCAAGAGACAAGCCCCACCACACACCACACTCCTGCCAGGCAACTCTGACACAGAACTCTGATTGTTTGCAGAACAGGGGAGGGAAACAGCAAACTCTCCCGCTAATTGCCCAAACATGAAGCTCAGAATCAAACCAAGCCTTCTTCCAGCTTTAAAATTAATCTTGTTGTACACAAACGTGCAAATAAACATCTCTCTTTTCACAACCTTCCTGAGAAACTGCTGGGGAAGGCAGAACTGCTGTCCTGGGAGATGTTTGCCACAAGAAGCCCAGCTGATCAGAAATTCTGTTCCTTCTCACACCTCTCGACTTACCTGCTACAACGTCTCTGGAGACAGGTGCAAATCTCTACCCAGCAAAGCATAAGAAGAACAATAGGAAAATAAATCCAACTCTAAGGAAGAGGACTCATGGGAATTGAGACCGATTAAGTTAAGATCTTGTTCCATTAGAAATAAGGAGTGCTGTGTTTGTTTGGGATTTGAATGACCTGCCTAATTACATTTTAATTTGTTCCTTCTCCCTTAAACTTGAGGGATATTTGACACCCATAAGGTTTAGGAAAATAAAGCAAAACTGTAAATGGCACTGCTCTTATTGTCAATAGCAGCCATGAATAAACTTCTTGTACCAATCTGGAGAGCTCACTGCAAAACAGGATTTTTGGCTGATTTTATAAACTGATGTATTATTGAAAGCTGCAGTGGATGTGGAAGCAGCTATCTGTTTTATCAAGACCGGTGTCATGTCTCTTCCAGACCTGCATTAATGATTCCCTATTTTCCATGATGCTGGATCATTTAAAAAACAATGGCAAAGTAAAAGCCTACGAGACTCACTCCGCACACATTTTGCAACAGAGATGGGGGGGAAAAAAAGTGGAATTTTCCTTCAAAGAAAAAAGTCTTTACATGGACATTTAAAGAATAAAAAGCCTAAGAGAGGCCCATCTTAAGAGGAAAGTACCCACTGATTCACAGAGGAACAAAAGTTGAAGGGCACCAAACACACTGTAGTGTATTTGCAACACTGAGCAAGTCTGAAGAAGTTATAAGCTAGAGAATTTTAACTCTGCTAAAGGGGACCAGGAGTCCTGTCAGAACGGTGGTGCAAAGTTGGGGGAAAGCATCCTGATAGACAAATAAGTTTGGGCACAGAATAGCATGTAACCATCTACTGGTTTCCTTGCACAGTGCAAGTCACTTCTGAAAGAAAGGCAGATTTGTCAAAGGACTACTTGTTCAACCATCTAGGACATGCAATACTTGGGAGGTACAAGGCAGAACGGCCACCAGATGGAGATCTGGGAAAGGGTATGAGGCTGACCCCACTGAGAAGTTCTACAGGTGGTGAAAGCTTAAGGTGTATCAGGTAAAGCAGACAGGTCACTCTTCATAGGTGAGACCTCATAGAACAAAATCTATGCCCAGGAAGTGTTGAAGAGGCCAGTGACTGAAAATTACCTCTGCACAGACGTGATTTGAAGCAAATGCAATTCCAGTCCCCTGGATCCAAATCCTGAAAACTGGGGGTTATTCACCGTCAGGTGGCGCAAACCAGCACTGTGACGCCTATAGTCAGTTATACTTCGGATGACAACAGAATTACTTTATTTCATCATTTAACAGTTGGGTGTCATCTCCAGGTCTAGCAGATGTGCTCCAGAATACAACCAAGATATTCACAGGCTTTAAAATATGTAGCTGTTTGTAGAGGAAACATTAAAACCAGCTCCTTTTGGAACTGGTTCCAGACTGAGACTTGTTTTTTGTCAAAAGCCTTACAGATTCTGATGGCATCCCTTTGGTCAGGAACACCAAGCTTCACATACTCAGGCATTGCATACCATGGCAGGGCCTCAGGTGTATGAGATATTTTCCAAATGTATGCTGTTCCTGACATTGGGATGGTGAGGAGAAAACAAAGCAAAACTGCTTGAAAACACCAAGGGCTCTCTTTTAGTATTAGTTCAGTAGACAGCTGCCACTGTAGTGGAGTCAGTGGATCCAGCTCTAGCAACTTCAATTTCTACTTTCAACTCCACAGTGCCCCTCTATAGCTTGATGTAGGAAAGAATACCATAAAGAAGGCTGACAGGTGACTCAAACACATTCTAGCAGAGAATCAGAAGTCATTACTACACTGCGGAAGCAGCACTCAACCTAACAAATCCTGTTTCAGTAATAGTTCCAAACATACTACATTAAAAAGCCCTACAGACACCTCATGACAGTGCTCCATTTTACAACTGAGAACCCCAAGGAGAAATTCTCATAAACAGATTTATCTTTTAACATACTTCAGTGAGGATGCAAGCAAGCTAACAGCACAATTTGATAGAAATAATAAGGATAGTTCCCAAGCTACTCAAATGCACTGGTTCCTAAAACCTGCTGGCTTAATTCATCTCATCTTGCATGCAGTTCACGCCTCCTGCTTTCTTATCTATCCTTTAGCTACTGCTCTAAAGCGAAAAATTGATCCTAATGTGACACTCATTTCAGTGTCACAGAGTAGAAACACATAAGAAAAACTAATACTGAGCAGTACAAAGCTGGTCACCTCTGTTCCAGCCTTAGAATAGGCTTGTATACCTTAATGTCCATAGATTGACCCTCCAGCACCACAAACCAATCAACTGAATAATGTAAGTGCCATTTCTGACAAATTTTGCACCATGAAAGAAAGCAAGGTTACTTCCAGTTGCACATTCCAGTCAACAGGTGACATAGTACATTGTGGCTGGATTCAAGACAAGATGGTTATGAAGTTACAATTATATAGTATTTGATTTGAGGGACAAGAGATTTACAAGAAACATTGGTTTTGCCTTAAACAGCACTTCCCTTTATTTTCAGCTTTTGTTTTGACAAGAAGTGCCTCTAGTCTGCCCTAAAATTAATCTAACAACAACAAAAAAAAAGTGTAGCTATTATGTGTAAGTAGCACAACAGCTTTAAACCTTTGGGGATCATTGCAGCGTTATATATGGATATTTTGGTGTGTAATTGCAACTGTGTTAAAATATTTAAACAATGAGAGCCATAAACAGGAAGGAATTGGTTTACAAAAACTGTCTTTCTTACAGTGATGTTCTGCAAAAGTGTCAGTCCATTTTTAGTAAGAAGATTAGCTTAAGTATTCACAAATTGCAATATAAATCAAGCTAACTAGCAGAAGTTGCCAAAATACACTTCCATACCATACAGCCTGCCTTTGTTGCATTTATTCAAGGTCAGCAGAGTTGTAATGAGTTGGCTGGCAAAGGTTCAGCTAACTTATCTGAGAAGGAGTTTTGGCCTTTTTCCTTGAAAGTTTTCACTGAGAAAACCTCTTGCTTTTTTGATCACAAATTAGGCATAGAAAATGCAAAGCAAATGCATATCAATTTAGTAACATATGCTAGAGCTGGTAGTGAAGAGAAGCATGCAACCTATATGCAAAGACAAAATGCTCCTTCAACAGCAGAGTTGTAGGTGGCAGTCTGAGAAGGAAAGGATGAGAATTTCATCTGTGATCTAAAGTACAAGGAACCAAAGCAGAACATCAGATTAGAATTCTAAGTCAGAAGGAAAAAGCTAACTTCAAGTCTCTTATTCCCCAGAGGCACATCTGTCTACATTAGAAAAAGATTATTTGGCTGCTTAACCACAGGTACCGATGCAGACAAGCTTACCTTATCCAGCAACACATTCTGCCACAAACGGAAGATACTGAGGTAGCTTCTGTCTCTTGCACTGAATGACGTGAAGAAAAACTGCAGAAAAAAACAAGGTAAAAAAATAAGCTTACATGTAGCTATTTTCAAGAGTCCCAGAATGCTTCCTTGTATCTTGAATATCCCAAGGTTATCAGTAACAGCACGCCTCCTTTCACATTCAACAAAGCTGGGGCCATATTCCTCACGTTCCACATTTTGTATCACTTTCAGTGAGTGAGAATATGTTCCCCAAGTTCCACACAGTATATAAAGACACTTGCTGTTCTGGCCATGTGTCCACCCTTAGCATAATGGAAGAGCTCCTCCTCAACTAATTACACACTTAAATTTTTCCCCCACTTGCAAATAGGAGGTTGAACAAATCAGAAATGCACATGCCTGTTTCTTACAGGCTGCAGCTATTTCCATTCTTCTGCCACATATGCCTTTTACTAACATTTTCACACAAGATGATGTGAAATTAAAATAATTAAAGTAGGAGATCAAATTATATGCATCATTTGCAGTGTTAAAATCTTTCCCATTGGAAAGTTGGGGTTTTTTAGCAAAGAGGTCTATCTTCCTTGTCGATGCAAGTTAATACTGGATAAATTGAGAGGGACCAGCCAAATATGAGGAATCACAGTTCCTTCACAAAGAACAGCTCCAGGTTCACTTTGGAAAACTATTCTCTGTTCTTTGCCAAGAATTATTATTTTCAAGGCATTTATAGAAGAACTAATCACAAAGTGTGTTGCACATAAGAAGACTCTGCATCATGCTTTTCAGTTTTTCAAATACGCACTCAAAAATTTCATTTCCCAGCACATGTTCTGGGGTAAATTTCTCCATGACTCGACATCCACAACATCACAGTACTTTTGTTTTCTGTAGTTTTCTTCCAGGAGCACTTGAAATCCAATTACTTTGCTATTTTTCCAGTATGAAGAATACACATTCTGAATTCATTCCTAGAATTTTAGTTTTCAAATAGATTTCCTTGGAATAGGTGAGACAAACTCTTACTTTCTGGTTACTGTAACAACACCACTAAGGGATTCTGCGATCAAACTGGAGTTGAATTATCAAGCCAACATGCACAAGCACCAAACCAAAGTCTGCCTTCTAATCCCAATCACATTTAAACATTTGACAGGGAAGTTACTTATGCAAATATAGACTAGAACAAGTGCTGTGTTCTGGACTCTATCATTTAGCAACAACATATTTAAACACAGATTTTCACCTTCTCTCCTTTTGTTGCTATTTGTATGGCATTTGGAATGAGACGAGCAGTCTTCTCCTTTGTCATGAAAGTGATATCCTTCAAAGCAATAGAAATCTAAGCAGAAACACATTTAATAAGACATATTAAAAATAACTTATGACTAAAAAGTTAGAAGTTACAGAACATGCAAGAGGAACTCTAACCCCAAACTCTGGGATGAAATTCAGATGAGACCACAAAGGCAATTACAGTCTCCACTTGCTGCTTGAACAGCAAGCATTTCAAAGTAGAAGCTGAGGTGACTTAAGAGTCATGTCCTCTTCTTTCACATTAGGAGTAGGGAAGTAAGTGGTTCTTTCTTCCACTCCTCCAGCCACATGCCACAATCTCAACCAAATACAAATCACAAATCTGAAAGTCAATCCCAATCAGAATGCTACACATTAAGCAGGACATAGATGAGAGAGATCAGATAATAGACTGTGTTATCCCACAGAAGTTTACCATGTAGTCCATCTTCAGAGTTTTATTTGCAATTTAGTCACTGCAAGAAATTCTTCCTGCCTAGACACATTTCACTTGTATATTAGTAGTTGAAATGTTTCTGTTTTGAAGAATATGGTCTATCTGGCTGCAACAAGCCATTTCCTTCCAGCCTACCCCTCTTCTCTTGAATATGAGGCTGTGCTGCCATTCAGCTTAGAGATAGGGAGGAACATACAGCTCTATCTTGTTCTTTCCTCAGTGAGCAGAAGGTTCTCCACTTACTCCCTCTCTCTTTACAACAACACAGCCTGCTAATGAGGTCCCAAACTTGGCTCTACCATTGAAGCTGATGAGCTCAGATTGCCTAAAGGTATTGCTGAATATATCACTCTGCTAGACAGGCAGAAACAGGTTACCAGGATATATGGTGGTTTGGCTAAAAAAAAAAAACCATCAGTCTTTGAACAGTTTATATATTCAAGCATATCATTTCATAGGGTTTATTTTTTAATTAATTTCACATCTAAAATAAGATATATTCAATCATCGAATCCATCTGACAAAAGTAAGCTTGGTTTTCAGTTAAGTATTTCTACAGCCCCTTGCCATCTTGAATACACAAGCTATTTATTGTTTGTCCTGTGTATTTCAGAGCACTTAAGTCTAAGAGACTAACTTAAGGTGTGGGCAGTCTCATAGCTCACAGAACATTTTGACATGTCCATCCCCCGTTAGCTAGGTTGTCTTCCCTTTCTCATTCACTGCTTCATGCAAGTTCTACAGCAGGTGCAACAACTGTTTGAATGAAAAATTTTAACTCATTAACCTAATCTGACAGAAATAAAGGGCCAACAGATCACAAATACCTACCTTTGCTCATACTGTTCAAAAGCCACAGACCACAATATGAGAACTAGCAGAAGTAATTAATCAATTCCCTTCTGCTGTTCTTAGATGCTGATAGCTACATGTGAGGCTAAGTAAAGTAAGATTCAATGCTGGAGAGTTCTTGAATTGGGCAACACCACATACCATGTCATGCCCCAGGTCTAACAGTAGAAGATTATGTGTTACATGCCTTTACAGGACAACTGCATGGTAAAGAAAGGCAAATTGTCATCCAGAAATGTTAAAAGCCAGCTTTAGCATAATTCCTAAACTTCCCATGCTGAATGACTGACTGAGCAGGCTTACTTCAGCATTCAGATGCCTCCACTGCTATTCTTATTTTACAGAGAACGGATCTGCATTTCCCCTCAGGGATGCAGGCTCTTCCTTCACAGCCCGAAGTTACTAGTATGAGATTGACAGGGTAAGATTTGAGAGACTCTAATCCTATATCCTGATAGGACAAAGAAAAGGTGGGATTCAAGTGAGCTTAGAGATCTTACTGTGGTCTCCCATCGGAAAATGTTGCTGTGGAAACAGAGCCAGTTTTCAGAGAGATACAAGCGTCCTTGCAGCAAGATATCCTTCTGGAGTGCACAGGCGTAATCTGTGTACAGAGAGCAAGAGCAAGTTACTCACCCACTGACCGCAGCACAGTTGACCCCAGCCTGTTAACTAAAATGAGATGGGCTATTACAATACAATAAAAAGCCATTTCTTTCACTCTTAAGAAGACTAGGAAGGCAGACTTGTACTGGCTTGCATCCAGACCATTGTTCTAGGAACAGCCCAAAGCCAGAGCTGATGGTACATCCGTGTGAGGACAGCTCTCCTTGTATCAACCCCTGTGCTTTATCTTAGCTTTTCAGAGAAAAGGTGTCAGGCAAGACCAGGAGTACATGGGAGAAATATTCATTAGTCAAACTTCAAAGCACCTAAACAACAGAATACACAAACATTTTATAATACAACAGATTATACTGTTAACTCCTATGTAACAGTAGCTCATATGTTGTAGTAAGATAATAGTTTTTCACTAAACAGATCCTATCACTAGCTAAAACTATCTGCACAGTGAGACACTAACAGGCAGCTTGAAGCTGTCCAGTTCTTCAGGCAGGGGATATTTCCAGAAGTTGACTGTCATTTTTATGATACTGTCTCTGACTGAAACAGCCCTATTGAAAAACAGATTTCATCTACAATGCAATTACCCATCATCAGATACCTCCTAATTAAGAACAAGGGCAGAGGATTTGGTTGCACTTTTTAAAAATCTCTGAGAGCTTTCCCAATTTCAGAGCCTGAAGATGCAAACAAAAGGAATTTTCACAAGTACTGCTGCTAAATAATTAAGACAGGCTTCTTTTGGAAGCTCCAACCTAAAGAAGGCTACCTAATGCATAGAAAATACACAGAATGTATGTATTGATGCAATATATTAGTGGTTTTACCCTTAGAGGTATCAAATAGCTTTGTATCTGGTATTGTCTGAGCCTGAATTTTGATTTTGTGTACTACAAGAAGATAATACAGTTCTTGTTCAAATATCAAGAAGTTCAGAAATCCCCAACATCCTAACTTCGAGCTATGTCCGCATTTACAGAAGCTTTTACTATGATTTTAAAAATTCTCTAGCATTTCCCCCCTCAAATAGTCAAGTGGAAATAAAGTTTCTTGTAACAAGAATGAGGCATGTATACAAGCCCTTGGAGACATAACTACACACAGAACTACATAAACTTAAATCTAAACAAATAAGTTGTAAATGCATGTTTAAAGAACAGCCAGATACCAAAATGCTGAGAGAAGAAGGCAACAGGAGTTCGAGGTTAAGGACTTGAGGAAAGCATTAGTAAGAAGTTTGCGTCTGACTTCTGCGTTTTTAAGAGAGGGATTCAGACCTATAAAGGTCATCACTGAGCAAGCGATGAGCAACCCCACTCTGACCCACCTACACAAAAGCTAATATCAAAAGAAAAGGAAGAGATTAGCATTTCTCCTTCTAAGATTTCAGAACCAGTAACTTAGTATATGTTGCTTGAAAACAACATTTTCAGGCAAATTATAGTGGCACTCCTTTAAGCTCCCATTTAGACAGTCGAAGTAATTCCTTACATTTTAAGAAAATAGTATTTCATATAATCTTTACATAAGCGCTCATTACAGTGGAATAGTTGCTTCTTTTTAACAGCTAATTTAGGTACAGAAGCAGTAACAATTCTTTTAATGAACAGCAGCAAGCAATGGCTTCTTGGAGCACTGTAAAGCCTGTACCAAGTTTCTCTGCACCAAGCAAAGGAAGAGCTCCTTGCTTGGAGGATGCAAAAAGTCCTTTAAAGGAAGCACTGCTTTTTGTGGGGTAAAAAAATTACATAAAAGTAGTGGCTTTGCTTCTGATGGAACAGATTGAGATTAACCCATTACTACATCTTTCTCTAAATCGTAGGCAGTCTCTTCTCTGAAACTCTGCTTCAGAGTTTACTCCATGGCTTTCTGTATCAATCAAGTGTAAGGAGAAGCATCAAAACAATGCTTTGAAGTAATATCCTTTCCTTCTGTTTTACTTCCCTACTGAAGTATTTTAAAAATGCAGAAGGCATTTCAGAGGATAACTGCCTCCTAAGGCTGGAAAAAGACACAGGGATTTAACTGCTTCAGAGCTGTTGCTTGCACGCTGCAAGCATACGCTAACAGCCTCTCAATATTCACTTCCTTAGACATTGCATAAAATGAGAGATGAACTTTAAACAGTCACAATGCCACTTTTGTATGAAAGTATACAGTGTATTTGTTACACAAATATAACACAGGCAGGTGATAAGGTGCATCACTCTATGCAGAGGAGGTAGAGCTACCTCCTCTTGCTTGCCTTCTTTGGATTCCGCAGTGGAGCGAAAGCAAGCTGGAGCTCAAAAGGAACATTTCAGTGTTGAGAAAAGTTATGCATCATAGTTTGATATTCTCTGACACCTGCTTCTTTCCTCTCCCATTCATCCGAAAAATAGTCTTTGAAATTACAACCACGCACTGTGTCACTCAGTCCCAGGAGTCACATTAATCAAGGTGCCTCGGGCAAGGGTGTTAGTTCCAGGGAGCAAGGGGAAAGTTTTTGCTGAGGATGATCTACCTAGTTAACAGGGTCTCAAAAACAACATCCCTTTTTTTTTTTTCCCCACAAAGCAGGCAGTACAGGAAAGGAGTATGGACCTGGCTTTCCTTGAAAGTATCTGGTGCTAGTTCAGAGACAGAAGAATAGGAAGTTATCAGCTGTAGTTAGAATTTGCCATACAAAACCCAAAATGCTTTGACATGACTGCAAGTTGAAGTCATCAGCCAGCAGACAAGGACTTTTGCTGTAATTGCTTCTTACCTACTATGAGTCTCTCCGAGTCTGGCAGATGAGAAAACTGTCTCTTGAATTCCTCACTCCTATATTTGTAAGTGGAACTTGAGAGCTGCAACAAAGAACAGTAAAAGGTTATGCAAACAGATTTATTTTCAGCCATCAACTGTCTTCATACTGGATGTGTAATTTTATCTTGAAGAACAAATGAACCTCAGAAGAGCAATAAAAAATAGGTGGTATCTAAATGTGATCATCACTGTAACTTTATGCTTACTTATGTAAGAGTATTTATTTGGCATGGGCCAAACTATTCCCTGTATCAGGCCAGATGCCAGTCACAAAGCATTACAGTGCTATGATGGCAACCTGCTCCACCCATAGGGAGATGAGAGCCCTTCTGGGACTAAATATTCTAGCACAGACTAAGTGAAGAGGCAGCAAGGCCACAACACTGAGGTGACAGAGAAAATCAAGCCTTCACGGAGGCCAATAGCTAGACACAAACTAGAACATCTACTATTTGTAGTACCACTTCAGGAATACTACAATGCACTGGAATGCTCACCAGTTGCTATAACCAGATCTGCAGGAATAAAGGTAGTAAGTTTCCTCCAGTAAGCACGAATAGCAGCATCACCATCACTTGATTTTCTGTGATGTTCTACAGTTCAGCCCATATTTAAAGAGATCACTGTCTGTCTATGATTCTCTTAAGATTCAAATTGGGCAGTAAATTCACAGAAAGAGGACTATCTCAATGGACTTTAACTCCTTATTCTTATGAACAAATGTGCCTGCTCCCGTTCAAATGAAGAGCTTCAGCACATTCTCCATAAAATATTCTGCTGTAAAAGCCCTGCTTTTTATTTTGCAGTTATAAGAGGATCGTATTTTTTTTTCTTAACAGATATTGGACATTTATTTTAGAGGCAGTCTTAACTAAATGCTGTATAAGGCCATGACTCAGCTGGACTAAAGCTATTACAGGAAGAAATCACTTTTAAGTGTTCCTAGAACCAGGTATAAATATACTACAAAAGCCTCTTTCACACTTTTTTTTTAAAACCTTTCTAAAGATTTTAAGCACATGGATGCTATTCTCTACTTGAACAACTGTATTACTCCAAAACTTGACATTCACCATTAAACCCATCTCCACCATAAGATTAGTTGCTATTTATATTGAGGGCGGGGGAAGAAAGAAGAAAGGAGGCAAAGAACCACTTATGACTGTACGACCTCGCAGCGTGCTTACTAATAAAACACCTACTTTCGACACACTCCTGCAGCATGTTAGTCGGCCACTACCTTTTCACTATGTTTGTGCTTGTCCAAAAAATCCCAGGAGCATAACAGATTTATCTTCAGCTTGAGGGTCATTTAATGAGCTAGAGCCAATAGTGCTCCCACCTCCTCAAGATTCCCACATTTTGCTCTTTTTCACTGAGGACATTCTCGCTTCTTGCAGTTCAAAAGTTCCCTGAACACCACCCTACACTCACATCCTACAATGGTCTGGCATGTACTTATACATGAGAATTGAGCTCTTAGGTCACAAGAACACAAGTGCAACCTCAAAGTCAAGTGTTTAAGTGCATGTAACACGGGAGAGAGCAAAGTTGCCCTGACTCAGATCAGCTTTTAAAAAAATAAGTCAATGTTACCTTCTATTACCATGAATAAAAGAAGGTCTTCATGTTTAACCTCTGTTTGAGTACATATTTGCTGTCCACTGATATTCTGAGCATTGTAATGCAAAAAGGCAGCAAGGGATGGAGACAGAAAATACATCCAAATACATCCACCCCTCCCCTTCTGAGAAAAGTAAACACAAAAGGTTTGGGTGCAGCTAAAGGGCAACATGTTAGACATGTCTCCTCAAAGCTGTAATGCTTCCAGTTATATTTGAGTTATTTCTGAGATTATAAAAATAACATTCTTGGAGAGCATGTAGTCTATTGAAACAGGTGGGCTATGGTTTCTTGGCTTGCAACATCCAGCCCTGAAACACACACTTTTAACTGATCATCCAAAACAGGCATCCAGCGTCTGCACTGCCTTGAAGAAACCGAGTTCTTTGCAATTACTCTGGAAAGAGATGTGGGGGGAAAATGAAAAATTAACTCAACATCTGTAAAGTTTCCACCTGTAATTCCAGAGTCCTTGTGGTTTACACACAGTCCTACCTCAGTTGACTGAAGTCTGGATTTGTGCTTCCAATGCCAGCATACAGGGGATAAAATAATTGGTCTGCCATGAGAGGAAACTGAAAGCTCAGAATTTGTGAAATCATGGTTTAGAAAGCAATGCTTTTAAGGAGAAATGTAGTTTCTCAGAGAAACATGCTGTATACAAGAAATAGGAGCTACACTGAAGTTCAGCATTTTTGTGGTTATACGACAAAAGGAATCGAAGAAAATAGGAGCATCACAGTATCACAGACACACATTTATGTTAGTGCCTGAATCAGCCAGTTCAACAGCTCTGAGACTCTAGAATCAGGATACTGAGTTTTACTTAGAAATGCAATTTTTCTAGACCATAAAACCTGCTATAGCTTGTCTGAGAAATGCTTGCTTGCATTTAGAAGTGTTGTCATGAGTGACATACTATAAGAAATCCTTATTAATTGTAGATTTCTACTGAGCTCTTAGGACACTTATGAAGAGTCTGCTCTGAATCCTTATCTAATCAGCAGAAAAAATGTGAGCACATTGAAATTTTGAACCTTATCTTTTCCCTACCTTGCATGGAAACTAGCTCACTTAAACCTGTACTTTTAACCTACTTAGTATGTGGCTTGATGATTAAGGAGAGATCCTTCAACAGACCTGGGAAACAAGAAGGGCAATTTTAACACTATTGGCAATTTCAACTTCCTTAAAGTGAAGAAAATAAGACATTTCTATGAATACAGCATCTCTCCTAATCACTACTATAATGTCCAGCATGTGGCAGCATTTAAAGCAGGTTGCCACCTCTGGGTTACAAAATCTAGCACCAAATATTAAAAGAGGAAAGGCATAAATCAAGTTGTAGTATGGCACTTACAAGATGAAAACAGCAACTTGTTTTTAATACATACACATTTCTAAGTTTAATTATAAGTCATCAGGCAAACACTTTGCCTGAGGATAATCTTAGGCATTTATGGTTATGCTATATTTAATCACCAAGGAAATTATTAAGTGCAGCCAACAACTTATTAGCATTTTTCATCTGAAGCCACAAAATATACCAGAAACCTGTAAAATAGCATAAACAGAAAACCATTTTCAGTGACAACCAGAAAGTTTTACAGAAGACAGTTATGTAAGAACAAGATATTGGAGACACATAACCAAGTGATTCTCATACCTTGTTTAGAAAAGGACCAGTTCAACTATATAAAGTCATGTTCCAGAAAAAAATATGTAAACTTAAATAGGACTAAGCTGAGTTATTTATAGGATAGAGGCCTGTTAAAAAACCAGCTTCCCTTCACATCTATATCTTCAAAGTGTAGCCACTGCAAACAATTTGAGCCATTTAGCAAACCGCAGAGGAAAATTAAGCAACACCTTCTCCCAGGAGTACTGCAAAAATCCTAATCATTAGGAAATTATTTGATTGCAGATACCACTAAGCATGCAAATAAGCAATCAACTTCAGCAGAATGGTGTGCACATTTTTTAACAATCACTAATGGCAGCAATAATTTTGCATTTGTTTCGTTAGTGTTTTCCCTTTGTTTTGAGACACCACAAAACACAGGTTACCTGACAATTTGCATTCTACAGTTGTGACATGCAGCTATGAATACAACAGCTGAGATCACAGGTAAGTTGACCTCACCAGTGGGGTAACAACTCTGATGTCACCTGTCCTAGGTTACAATGTAAAATGTATTCTACTATCAACTTCACAAGCTGTTAAAGCAGGGGGGCAGTGTTCGTTATCTCCTACCAGGACACATTCCTGATAACTCCCTCTGGGAAGTATCTCTGTTTAATGGGCCATCAAGGACCCACTGCATGACTCAGAAATACATCAGCCCACTGTGAGATGCCCTGCCCAGGGGGGAGGAGCCAAGCATTCCCACCTGGATATAATCTGGGGTTTGGAAAAGCACAAGGGATCCTTACCTACTGGATTCCCAGAGGACAAGAGCTACCACTGGGCCTTCAGGTGAAGACCAGACCCTTTTCTACAGGATCACTGCTTCAACAGAACCGCTTCATCTGGACTGCTACCGCCACCCTGACTAACAGGGTGTCAGGTTGTATCCTGACTCTGTCAGTGTTCTTGTACTATTGCATTTATTTAAATTTTCCTATTAAATTATAATTCTGACTTGCGATCTCCCACTGGTTTGTTTTCAAACTAGTACACACCTCATTTTAAGAGATGTCTTCCACTGAGCTTCAGTCTTGGTATCAGTTACCACCACGGGCTAGGGGTCCCAGAATCAAACAAGCTTATAAGCAAGCTGCCCAAACTACTGTTTCTTTTATGCTCAGAAGCCTCACTTAACCATCAGAATACAGCCCACAGAACACACAGGTTTGCTCCTCTGTCTAACAGCATGTAAATCCAGGCCACTAACTCTAAATCCCACTTAAAGATCACCTGACTATTCCCCAAAGACCTGTACTTTCCTATGAAGTTTCTAGACAGGGTCAAAAACAAATTTGGAGGTATTAGTAAGGTTAGGATAAAAGTACATTTTAACTTTACATTAGCATATTAAAACAAACATTAAGTATTCTGGCAAAAGCTGTTGCATTTCTACTGAATAACAATTTCTTCCCTATTCAAATTCATATAAAACCCTTCTTAGTATCAGGAGAAAGAAAAAGAAAACAGCCTCCAGAAGAAAAACACTCACTCAGAGACAAGTTTGGATTTTATATAACAACACTCCTCTATACTGCAAGTATTCTTCAAACTTATCTGATATGGTAGGGAAAAATATCAACCCAAAACCTACAAAAAAACCCCTCTAAACAAAACATACCAAGATCCCACTTTCAGTCAGATTAAAGCCCCACTAGGGTGGATGAGAACCAAGTTAACAGCCCTCATTTAACAGTGTAAGGCAGACAAACTTCAGACTTCACATACCCCAAAACAGATTCAGGCAGACTCCCTTATTAACACAGGAACAATTCCCATGGCACACTGAGATGGTGGTCTCTCACCTGTAAAAGGTGCCAAGCCTGACAAGCCTTTCCATCACAGAAATGTTGATCCCACTGCAACCATTTCTTCAGTCCACAAAAGTTCATTAATCCTCCAATCTAATCTATATAACACACAAGCCACAGCTCTCCTGCTTTAAAATTAGAGCTGCAATGACGAAATTTCCCTTTGGCAAAGAACAAAATATATATTCTACCTTTTTAAATTAGAAGTCACTCTGGATAGAAAAATCCATCCTAGCTATGGATAGTTGTTCTAGTAGTCTAGTTGGTTAACTTTATCTTCACTTTGTGAATTATTTTTGGATTGTTAGAAAGTTACTCCATATCTCCTTCTGAGGTAGGGATTAAGTTTCTCAAGTCTACTAGCAAAAAGATTTTATTTTCAGGCTTATTCTTGTGGCTTTTCTGAATCCTCTTTTATTTTCCGTGTCCTTCTTGAAAACTAGATTTAGCATTGCAGGAGTTACCACAAACATAAATCTGAATCACAGATTGCTTTTAGCCACAGAACCACAATGAAAGCTCACATCCACATTGCAGTTATGGGGCACAGTTTCCCATGTCTGCTGACAACAAGCACTAGGCTGTATGTTGGAAGTGTCAGACTTGTTCTGTTTACCTTGCCACATGTAAACAGTCCAGATCCACTCTGTTACAGTGATCTATTTTCACTGACCACTTATTGACAAAATCACAGAAAAAAATTTCTTTAGGAACAATTTTCAATCATTAAGTACTCAAAAGCTTTACTAGCAGTGACTTCTGTTCTTTTCTCTCTTGAAGGACAAAAACATTTAACTTAGACAGGGAAAAAACCACTCACGGGACCTGAAGGGCAGCATGATATTACTCAGGGTGACTTACTGTGCTGTGTACAGAATACTGTGCACTTTGGTTCACTTTTGTTGGTTTGGGTGGGTTTTTGGTTTTTTTTTTAGGGGGGGGTGTTGCATGTGTTTGGGAGTTTTTGTTGGGTTTTTTTAAATAAGGAGGTATTTGATCACATCTGCTTATCCACACAGTTGTATTTAATTCATAGGTCATGAGAGGCATGTCAGCCAATTAAGAAAAAAAAAGAAACCAAGCAACTGTTGCCAGGCTTTGCTCAGCCATTGTATTCCTTAGGAGCCTGCTTTCCAAAAGTTCCTGTGCTCTCAAGGAAATGTGAACAAGCTCACAGTCACAGTGGGAGGGGAAAATGTTTAGGGAGCTACAACTATTTTCCTTACATTCATTATAGGCTTTTTTCCCTTCACCCTTACCTGTGGGGAGGGGAGTCTCATAAGCACAGGGCCACCGGCAGGCACAGGGCTGTGCATTAAGGTAATTACGTCCCCACTCCTGTGGCCCAGCCCCCCTCTTCTTTCTAGAGGCTGAAGGAGAAAGAAACTCTAGCATCTTAGTGACTGAGCAGAAAACAAACAACAGCATTCTCCTTCAGAGGCATCCAGTAGAACTTTGGTGTAAGTATGTCTTTTTTCTGATGGAAATACAGTATGTACAATTTAAAGAAATGGGTATTAAAATACAGGTCATTGGCAAATACTCCAGCTACTGTATCTTCTAGGGATTGGTTTGGTTGCGGGGGGTGAAGGTTAGGGTGGATAGGGGAGTGAGGGGTGGTGGTTGTGGTTTTTTAAGCCTATGAGATCCCGTAAACAAGGCTAAAGACAGAGTCCCTAGTTCTCCCAAAATGAGTGTTACTATGAACTAGTTCTCACATACACACAGGCAGGCATACTAAAAGTGTTAGACAGACTATGATTTACCACCAACGCCAGGAGCTTCCAAAAATCCACATAGAAAGAAACTCCTCACAACTATTTCATTATGGAGAGCTGCTTAGACGCCCACTTAAAAAACATTTGACACCCAGTGTCATGAAAATGACTGAATGAGGTGCTTCTGAAAGGGAGACTGCTTCTATTTATTTTAAAGACTGGGTATAGTACATCCAAGCACTGTGTCCCACAGGAGTAGCCCAGCTCTCACCAAGTGAGATGGACATCAGTTTTACCAAGCCATCCTTGACCTGACACGTGGTGCAGGTCTGTTTTCCTGAAAAGCAGCTCTGGTCAACTACTGACCAGGGAGACCCGATCACAAGCATCTCCCCACATGAAATAGGAACTTGGCTGAACTGGAATACTACTCACAGAAGGCCTGGTCATTCCCACACCTCACCAGTCACAGTGTCCTTCCAAAAGCAGGAAGGAAGGTCTCATCCTTGAGCTTCACCTCTGTAAGTACAGATATCAAAACATGGTGGAGCATGGCTTGAAAAACAGCCTAGAAAATCCACAACCAAAGTTGTTACAATTATGATTTTGACAGACAAGAAAATTTAACATCATATGAAATACTGTGCTGCTAACGTCACGTTATATAATTATAACAAAGGTAACATTTTTGTGAAGAATTTTAAAATCTGGCATCCTTCCCAAGAAGAAGATTCAAAGACTTAGAGTTGAAAATATAAAGGTATTTCTTCAGAGAACTTTAAGTTGCATAACCAGTTAGAGATTACATTTTTAATGTTCTTTAAAAAAAAAGGCAATCCAAGGAAAAAAAAAACCAAAACCAAAAACAAAACAGTAGAACAGACCAGGAAGAATTTTGTAACATAGTATTTCAGTTTAGAACACGTGAGGAACTCTCCCAAGTTCCTCCTTCGAGGTCACACCAGAATTGGCTCATTTTCACAAGCCATTACATTTCACTGAAATAGGGTTCAGATGAAGCTACTCCAACAAGGTGCTTGGGGAATAAGCTGATAACCTTCTTATCAAATATAAGAAAGCCTCTTGCCATTAGCAGTACTATATATTTTTTCCTGAAAAACAAGAGTTTGGACTGAGAATATCCTGAATTATTCTGAAGCAATGGTTTCGTAGTATTCAGTACTTTTTTTTCTGCAATTAAGTGTTTTAAAGCATTTTAACGGTGAAGCCAATGTACTTTCATAACAACTCTGATTTGGAGATAAAAATCTCAAGCTTGACACATACAGTGCAGAGCAAAGCATATGTTCCATTCCAGAATAAAACTGACTGAGGCATGAAGCTAATGTAAAGTCAGAAGACACACACACCCCTACACATACCTCCTCCTCTGGCTGCTTGCAGCCTGTTCCAAACCATACAAAATCCCTGGCCAAAGCCTCTATAGTTTCCCCCTCTCTCACCCACTTGCTCAGAGCTGCTGGACACCCTCCAGCAGTGCTAGCTAGCGTTCTGCCAGCCTCTGCTAGCATGCCAGCTTGGAAAACAGGCTGAAACACCCCAGCCTTGCAGAACAGGCACACAAATGTTGCGGCAGCTGGACAAAGAAAACTTCTGCAGGGGGTAACATTTAAGAGCTGCCCAGCTCCGATCTAAAACCACCATCATCGTAACTGATTTTGGGAAGCAGACTGCAGTAGCATAAATCATTTTAAGTTCACAGAAGTCCCAAAGGGAATAGCAGAGGGAAGTACTATCACCAGGGAAACACCAGCTTGGAAAGAAGCACTTAATGCCCAGCACCCCTCCTCTGTGCATCGCTGAAGGCTACAATCCACGAACCAGCCTTAAGAGTACATCCGCACCTGGCAACTCAGCGTGGAGACAAATCTACGCTCACACAAGACTCGGCCACTGTCCCTTGTTCTAAGTCAAGCCCTTGCTAAGACACCTTCTCAGTCTGAGTTCCAGTGCAGGGGAGGAGGACATCAGGACAAGCTGCATGCACACCCAAATTCCCCAAAATGTGAACATTACCAGCCACCCCTTCACCAGCTGCCCAGAGCTCAGCTCTTCATAGGCACTTTGAGGCAAGGGATCCAGGGCTCTGCACGTCCAACAGATCTCTGCCTGCCCTGAGAGGGGAACAGCAGGCACGCACCTATTCTGCTTTCTTTATGCTGGCTGTCCATCTCCACCTGGCTGCTACATTTCCACAGCTAACCACACAGAGTCAGCAGCAAAGAGAGATCCCCCTCCCAGCACAGCCCTACTGAGAAAGCTGACAGGAGAAACTGAAAAATGCGTTTCAAGGCATTTTAATCACTCAGCTTTAAATCTGGAAGTCTGAAAGAAGATAACTGAACACAAAGAGGCTGTATTTACAGTCATTTTGCAGCCCGGGCTGCTGGCTAGGATAAGTAGCTGTCTCTCTGCACCTAGCTGGGTGGTGGTTTTGGACGGCCTGCAGTTCTGCTGTCAAGATCAGCTACATATGTAAACAGCAGGAACTGGTTTCACCAGAAAAACGAGGTAACTCTTCTGCCTTCCCAAAGCAAAGACAGGATACATCATGGGGCATCTCCGTGTACTGAAAGAGCAGCAAAATATTGGGAAGCATATCCATACAGAAAAATACTCACTGGCAATTTATTTCCATCAGAAAGCCAGTAAGAGGATTCAAAGTGATCTCAGAAAGACCTTACCAGAGCCTGGGTACTCTGCAGTGTGACTCAGGTCTCAAAAATAGCATTAGCATAGACTGTTTTAAGTGCATTTCCTGTTTATAAGATAACACCATCTGCAGCTGATTGAACACCTGAGTGTGGACATTTGCAATTAGCAATAAGACTGATTATTTCAGTTTCAAATATAGTTATTTATATAACTGCCACCAAGCACCTCTGAGTTTGGATGAAACAAACATTTACATTTTAAACATGAAAGTTACGAAAAAAGTTCAAGAGATTTGGACACTTCCATTGACAAACATCTTCCTCAGTTCTGAATTAGATATTAGGGTGCTTTTAGCTTCCAAGAGCCAAAACGTCCCAATCTCAGATTTACTCAGTACCCTCATCAACACCTCCCTAGCTGGCAATAACATCTTTGAACCTGGTAGTAAAGCTATGCCTATGATGCCCCTGACCAGAGACCATGTCTCATGCTGCCTCCCCAGGACACTAGCACAAGCCAAGTTCAGAAGGCTCTTAACTGCCCAGCTCATTTTAGGGAAAAGCTGTGGATCTCTACCTACTTTCTCAACTTCAAAAATGCAGCATTCAAGCATTCTTTTTGTTCTATTTTAGTAATTTTGTCTACCGCACGAAGATTTAGCAAAAAGGAAAAAGGTAGATCAAAATATAACAACAAAGTCCTGTGATACATCAACTTCTAAAACAATACAAATAAACCAAGTGTTTGGGTGAACTCTGCAGTTACTATTTCAACACTGTACTTGAAGTGAGTTTGTCACCCTCCAGCACAAAGTTACCCTTTAGCTCGAGTCAATTTGTCTGCTCCCCAGCCTAATTTTGAGTCCTGTAACTATGTTGTCCAGGTTTCAACAGCCATAAGTGTACTAAGCATTATGATGCAATGGCAATTAAAAGCTCAATCAAGATTATTTCCTTTTGGATAACAAAATACATTCCTTTCTGAACAGCAGTTTCATCTGACTCACATTTGTTTTTATAGCACGTGTGTGAAACAAGTAGCCAATGTTATTGGTTAAGAACATGTTTCTCACCTCATCTTTCACTGCGGGCTACCCAAGTAAAACAAAAAAATTCAAAATGCCTGTCTTTGGGTTTATTTGAGACACTTAACAAACAGGAAAAATCCAGATGTTTTCAGGGTGAGGAAAAACACCTTATACAATACAGAAACTACAAGACATAACTTCTCAACTCATCTTCCTTACCTGCAACCAAGTCCCACCAAGATTATTTGATGCCAAAGTAGCCAAATACAGAAGCAAAAGAGCGGCACATCTCGGTTGGACACGTCCCTCCTTACTCTGCCAGTAAAATCTGTCTCTCTGTATCTGCATCTCTGATCTGTATTTAAGTTTAGTAACGGTGCCCAAATACGGATCAGAAAACAACATCATGAAGGAAACAATCACCATGGTAGTAATTCCCCTTGGTGCCATTTACTTTTCAGCAACTCATAAAAGGATACATAAATACTTTCGATCAGGACTATGGTGAAGACCTGAAGGAACATATTAAACCACAACACTACATAGTAATGCAGGAGTGACTGTGGCCAATTACATAAACCACTTTGCTATAAATTACTCTGGTCATCTCATTAAGCCTGCCAGTAGCCCTACTGCACTTGAAATTCCATGGAAAGTGGCACTCACCAAGCAATTGCCCCAAAACTTCTCCTGGCTGCTGCTAATAACTTAATATACCACAAAACAATCATATTCTGCACAGTTTTATCTTCCTGTCTTCTTTCCCTCTCCTTATATACAAGTGCCTCAGCCATAGCAGACCTGAAAAAGACAGTGCTACACCACTACCTGTTTGCAGAAATACAAGCTGTAAACAAACTACAAAGCAAAAAAAAAATTTTAAAAACACCTTATTCCCATTTCCTAGAGTTGACTTTTAAAGCTCTCATTCTGCAACTTAGGGACCTCCCTTTCATTAAAAAGGTATCACTGTTCCAACTCCATGCAGATTTCCTGAACCATGTTACATTTCTAGTGGTTTTGCTCCCAGTGACTTGAAAAAAAAAAAAGTAAATCACACAAATCTGAAGTATTTTCTTTCTGACCTATTAAACTTAATCTTCAGGTTCTAGACTAATTTACATGTGTGTAGTAATAACTTATATTATCTAGAACTACCTACTGCTGCAGCTGGCAAAAGCTTATTTCAATAGGGCACCCCTGTCAGTCTTTGTTCAGAAGTGGTTGAAACTTGATGTCAGCCAGCTCTACCCCAGTGCTCAGTTTGGAGCTGCATCAACAGCAATAAACACATTCCCAGCATGAAAAGAAGGGAGAAAAACCCCTTTAGCCTAATCACCCATGTTCAAGGGTCAGTTAGAACTGCAGTTTGTCTTTTCCTACCACATTAAAACACTGCTGCTGTATAATCAGTGCTATCGCAGGGCTGGAAAAAGGCACCTGTTTCAGGAGATTCCATGCAGGTAAACAAACAACACACCAGTGCTACAACTACAGCAAAAGCTATTTGTACTAAAGTTACGACATTTAAAAAAAACAAAATAAACAAAAAAACCAACCAACAAAACAGCAAAATGCAGCATTAATGTGCTTAAAGGCTTTTATTCTCTTTGTAGACCTACAGCAATTAATTTAATCAATTCTCATCCTCCTTAGCAGACTGCTTCATACCAGCAAATAAAAAGGAGGCTAAAAATCCTCCTCCAATGTCAAGAGAATTGATGTATGTCCTCCACATCCCAAACATTTGGAGGCACAGATAAGAAGAAGCAACATATCAAGTATACAACATAAGAGAGCTACTGTCACAAGGCCTTAAGTATCAGCCCCCAAAACAATTACCAGCCCAGCAAGCCATTCCAACAGTGGTGTGAGTCCTCACAGAAATGTGGAAGGAGGATTCAAACAACTATAGATGCATGAAATATTTGATTTAACCCTACCAGTCTCAGACCCCGAAGTACTCCAATTTGTATCTGTGCTTCAATAAGTTATCTTCCAAATTGTGATACATATCTGCACCCCTCCTGTGCAGGTTTGAGTCATACATGCTTACTGTATTCTTGCCATACATATTGTCACACACTCCCAGAATAGTTCTTTCTTGTAGAAACCAAATCCATGTGTGTAAAAATTCAAAATACTTTCTCGATCTTGTGCAACCGCATTTGTTCTTCTATTATGAAAAGTAAAAGGCTTATTTTCACTTTTCACTGTATCAGTTATTTGCTTCTATTGTCAGACTCCTCCACACTGACCAACTCTTTAAACTGGCATTACACTCCAATCAATGGCCTTTTTTTAAACCCTCTCTTATTATCTTCTTTCCAACACCTCCTTGACACCCCACATTTCCAAATGCTTTAAGAAGCCTCCCAGATACAAGCAATTTTCTGAGATGCTCATTTGATTTCCAGTCTTTCCACCTACCTTTTCACTCCAAGGGAAGGACTTACTTTTTTGGGTTTTTTTTCCACGGGCATTCTTCTTATTGTAGACATACATGAACTTTCTTTGACTGTTCCTTAATGTAAAACTGGAGTCCCCAGACACAACAGCCTCACTTTTGATGCAAAGATGCTTTTCATTAGCTTTCTCATTCACCTTTACCTTCTTCACTGTGGTAGGAAAATACTTAAGGCTTTTATGTTTCTTCTTCCAAGGATATTAAACTAAACCATATTTCAGTATGAAGGGCATAAAAAAGGATAAAAAGGTGAATTCAGAATCCTGAGATAGGGCTTCCAGGTACAACTTAATTTCCAATCACCTTTGCCTTTCATAATCTATTTGCAGTTGCCAAAACTAGGACTATTTAATTAAATAGAGATACAAGCTTTACGCTTTCCAGCGCAGAGGGAAAGCCCCAAGATTATGTTTGTAAGCAATCTTTTTTCTTCCTCCAGTGAGGTTAGAGAAGTCCAGCTTTGTCCACCTCCAGGTGGGGGGAGGGGGAAAAACCAAACCAAAATATATACCCTGACACACCATCAACCTTAAAAACAGCAGTTAGTAACACTATCATTTTAAGAACTGCTTACAGTAACAGAGAAAACTAATTATTTCTCAAAATCTTTCAATAAAGATATCCAAAGGTTTGGGTTTTTTTAAGAGATAAGAAAAATTCCACATAGGAGGATACTCTTCTTCCCTCCCTGATAATTCTTCTGCTACCCTTCCTTCTCCCCACTCACCATAGCCAGGAGAGAGATTGTATCCCAGAGGCTGCCAGCCCCAGCCTGCTGCTAATTACATGTGCTCACAGCACCTATTGAGCATTCATGATACCTGGCCTGACTTCCAGAGGCATGGCACAACTGCCTACTCCCACTCAATCCGTGAAAAATTGAAGTCAAACCAGTCAGGCTCTAACATCCACATTTGGTTTCTATCACCAGCAAAAAAAGAGTACATCATCCTCAGAAGAAATGAACCCTTGGAGCAAACCTAAGCTGTTGGAAACATGCAGCCTCTCCAAACAAATAACCCAGGCAACGAAGCTGATCCCTGGCTGCTGCCACAGGCTAGTCCTGCTGTTGTAGCAATTCTTCCATTCTACTGACTTAAGAGTGGGAATGAGCATAAAAAGTCCCCACCTGCCACAGGACACTCTGATCATCCTTGTCAAATGTTAGTGACACATGCTTCACACACTGCAACAAGCTGCCTTCCATGCTATCACCTACACATTTACTATGACTCACACTTTTGGGAGTTTTAATGATTTGTTTTTAATACTGAGCAGCTGATCATCAACCATGCAAGTTATTGAAACATTTTCTGTCAAGAACAGCAAGGACAGATGCCAATGACATAACATTTTAAAAAGAAGATCTTAATTCTTGCCTCGAATTTGTGACTTTCTGTTTCTTGCTACTTTACACTTCAGTTGCCTTGAGGCTGAGAAAATAATGGCTTCCTATAACCAGGCTGGTAGAGGTTTTTAAAACTAATCAGTGACGCACGGTGAGGCTACAACATTTTAAGCCACAGCATTATCTTACAAGAGGGAAGTATTTACACAATGACTTTGTTTTAACTGCAAGGTCATATTTGCAGAACCAGATAAACACCAACATCAAACAAATACTAAGGTCTTGAAGTATAAGTTAGACAGAAGATAATAATTTAATCATACTGGAAAACACCTCACACAGCAGCTGCCACTGCACTGAAGAATCCCACTCCCCTGAAGTTACAGGCACACATTACTACAGGAAGCAGAGAGTGGCACTGTGAGGATACACAATATCCTGCACCGTGCAGGCTCAAAGCTCTGTTCAAGCTTTTAGCACGTCTCAAACCTAAGAGTGCAAAGCCAAAAGCACAGCTACATTCTCCACATAGAATACATTAATAACTTTATTTTCAATTGCCAAGCCTATCCAGGAAACACTGAGTTGTCAACTGCAGGTCCAACAACCTGACACCAAGACCTGAACAGGTTCATTCCTCACACAAAATACAACCTGCAGTAGTGGTTGCATACAAACCATCAAGCATCAGTTTACACAATCTAATTTGCCACCTCACAAGAGCATAGCTGGCAGTTAAAACGTCTGCACAGCACGACTTCCTATCGACTCCAGTACAGAGACACAGCTGGGCACAGGCAGGACAGCCCTCTTTGTCTCCGTAGGATAGTGAAGGAAATACCGAACACCACAAGCACTCACTCTAGTAACACAAGTCTACAACCTGCTAGGATTTTATTAGGCCTGTCCCATTTCCATCAGCTTCAGACTACTACTGCTCAGTTCAAGAGTACACAGGCATTTGGAGGGTGTTTATCCTATGGCCTGCGATGCAAAACCAGATGTCCTGACTATCAGAACATCTACTTGTGAACAGGAGGGATGAAGAGACACAAGCTAGATTTATAAATAAGGAGCTGGGAAATCTGATCCATCCCCACTTCTGCTCAGAGCTTTGCCACGGATTCCTTCTGGCCTTTGCTAGATACTTAATCTTTCACCTGCTAAGCATAGTGAACACACTGACAACCTCATCAGGAGAAGGACACAGTAGTCCAGATGATGTTCCTATGAGCTGAAGCACACGGATGTACTGAGGACACCTGATACAGAACCTGAGTCAGATTCCCTTCCTCACAGCTCTGGCACTCTAAGTCTCTCACAAGATCAGCTGTTACCCTGCCTGTGGCTCCATGCACACGTGGTCTCCTTCCTACCAAACAAAAGAGATTCACCAATCCATTCACCAAACTAGCAACAAAACATACACTCCAAGTCTACACACATATATTCACCTTCTCTCAAGGAATTAAAAAAAAAAAATCTACCAAAAGAAAAGTACTGAAATCAGCATTTATTATTACACATTCTGCTTTCAGTCAGGCATTTTCCTGGAAAGGAACAAAATTAAACTCCTCCTTTTCTGCCTTTCTTACTCACAAATCCCATTTTTACAGAAAACACAGGAAGCTTATCTACTCTTGTTGAAAACAAACGTGTTTGCTTGACAAAAACAGACACTAGGAATGCAATTCAGAACCACCAACCAACAACGAGAATCAAAATTCAGCCCTTATGCTTAAAAAGCATCAGAGCTTCAAGAATGTCTTTCTATAGGCATAAGAGACACTGGATGGGTCAATGAACCATGCCAGGAACTGGGAGATAGGACTGGGCACAGAAGCCAGAAGTTGTGTCACTAACTTGATCCGTGACATCAGATAAACTTCACCCCCTCTCAGTCTCACCTTACGCTTTTGTAAGCCGGTAATGATAAAATTACCTGCCTCACTACATGGGTGGAGAACACTTTACTAATTCATGACTACAAAGCAACTTGAGAACTGTGGATATAAAGCTTGTACATATACACACACATGTAAATTAAAATAGACATGTATTATATTTACAAATTGAAACCAAGTTAGAAGAGAGATAAAATACATTACCCAAAAGCTCCAGTCAGCACTCCAGCTATACTGAGCAGGACCCTGCATTTTCTCTGTGCATGAACTAAGAGTCTCCTCTGAATCAGCAAGTAGCTGGTTAATAAGACCATGATCCACTTCATTAACTTCCTGTGAACAAAGAAGTAAGGTATGTAATTCAGCAACGGTGGAGAAAGGTGAAATAAGATGGTTAGTCCATTTAACAGCTGTATATTAAATGAAACCCGACACGGTAGTTTCACCAAGGTAAGTGGTATGGACACACTTCCCACTGACAGCTTTCTCACTGGAGGTTTTTTTCCCCCTTGACTATACTATATTTAATTTTTTTTTACATTTTTTATCAAAGTATTTTATTTCCACTGCAGCCCCCCAACGTGCACATTGAAGCTGCACAGATACTTAGAACTGAAATAACATCAACACCAGACATCAGTGCCTAACCTGCAGCACGTCTCAAGAACCTGTGAGACCTTTCAGAACCTGAGAAAGGTCACACAGGTGTAGCATTTTTACCAGAGGACTGACACATATTATTATAATATCGATACATCAAATGTTTATACTTAGTGCTAGTTATACTATAAGTTGTACATAAATACACGCCAAACACTTCAGAGGCAAATAATTTGACTTGTATCACTTATCAAAGATAATAAACAGTACTGTTTTCTAATTCTGTAGCACTCTCCTTTGTCATCAGTATTCTTCGCTTTGGAGGTCAGTTGTACTTTATGAAGGGAAACCGAGCCACAGAAAGTCACTTGAGCCATTCCACCCAGCAAACGGTACAAAAACAGCCCAGGGCCCTAACCAGTAACCCCGCCTGTACTACCGGATCCGCCGAGACGAGGCAACGCTGGGTTTCGACTCCAAACCAACTCCGAACCGAGCCGGTGTTGGGCCACCCCAGGGTGCGCATCCCCGCCCAGCGCTGCCCCGGGGCTGCGGCCGGGGCTGGGGACACGCTGCGGAGGGGACAGCGGGGCGAGGCAAAGGCACAGACACTCCAGGCTACGTGGCGTGAGAGTAGAGCTGTCCCCTGGGGGCTTTTCCACGCAAACACCCGGACTCTCTGCAACCCCCACGAGTTGCTGCTCGCCCGCTCCCGCCCCACCGTAACGCCGCGGTGCAGCAGCTGCCCCGCAACCCCGCAGCCGCCTCCGCGCTGGGTCTCCCGCGAGCCCAGACCCTCCCTGCGCCGAGCCCGCAGGGCGCTCCCCGGCCCCCCTCATCGGGGAGCCCCGAGGACCACCCTGCCTCCGGCCCCGCCTCGCCCCAAAAACTTTCGGGGAGGTGGGTGAGGACGGCAGACTCCCAGCGCTGGCCGCGGGGCCGCGGCGCCGCCGCCGCCTCCGGGGCCCGCCCGTGCGGCTCCGCGGGGAGGGAGCGGGGCTGCCGCCCCCCGCATCTACCTGCGCGGCCCGCCGCTGGCCCGGGGGGCGGCGGGGCGGCGGCCGGGGGCACGGAGCCCGCCGGAGGGGCGGGCGGGGAGCGCAGAGCGCGGCGCTTACCATGGAGGGGGGCGAGGGCGGCGCGGCGCCCGCCGGCTGCCTCCGCGGGGCGCACGGCGGGGCCGCGGCCGCCATTTAAAGGGGCCGGCGCCGGCCGCGCCGCCGGCCCGCGGCGGGAGGAGGCTGCCAGGGGCCGCCGCTGCTGCTGCTGCTGAGGAGGGGGAGCTGTCATGGGGGGGGGCGGAGAGCGCTGCGGCGCCCCCGGTTCCCCCCTCGTCCGGCCGCGGCAGCCCCTCTGCGGCTTCCACAAGGGTTAACTGGGAAGCCTGCGCGCCGGTGGAAAGTTTGAGGGCTGTAGTAGGAAAAAACTCCCGGCTGCGGGGGGGCGGCGTTCGCTGCCGCCTGCCCGAGGGAGAGTCCCGCGCCCGAGGGCCTCCGTGAGCGCAGCCGGTTAAACAGCGCCCGGGCAGCAAAACGGCTCCCAAATCCCGAATTCGTGGGGTTCGACGGAAAACACCGCCGAGAGGCCGCTCCGGGGGAGACTCCTAGGGGGAAAGCTGGCTGCGGGCCGAGCAGAGGATGAGGTGACATAAAGGAAGTCAGTGAGAGGGAGTCTCATCCCAGGAAACCCTGGGTCTCGTTTTTGAAGCCGCTGAGCGGCGCCGAGTGGTTTCTGCCCCAAGCTCTGAGCACCCGGAGGGCTCCTCAAATCAGGGGACACAACGGGAGCGATGATGGCTCGCAGATTTGCGCCCTCAGGTCACCTCGCAGAAAAAGAAGAGCCCTGTTCGGTGCAAAGAAGTCATATTGCTGGGTAGTTGGCTGGTAGATGATGGATGGATGGATGGATGGATGGATGGCCAAGGGAAGGAGGAGTAAAGCAGCCTGTTGTGACAACACTGCTTCCTCCTGTTGTCCCCTTTCTCTCTACCTTTTCCCAGAAAGTGTGTGGAGGCTCTTCCTGAAGGGACGTCTCAAGGTCCTGTGATACCTGCTCAGTGCTACATTAGCAAAGGTGCCCGAAGTCCCCATGGGTGACACCCTCTCCCAGCTGTTGGCCCAGACAGGACAGCTTTAATGCAAGCAACGGCAAGTCTCCAAAATTTGCAATGAAATGTAAAAAAGAATGTGCATTTTGTTTAATTTTTGTTCCTTGCTTTCTTGATTTGCACCTGAAACTCGAATTTTGAGGGCTTTTTTCAACAACACTCAGGGTACCAGTTTTATTTTTCTTTTTGTCCAAAAACTGAATCATATTGGGTTATCCAAGTGGGAGAAGCTTCATGTTCAACTACTGGCTGCCAGCAACACTAACCCCCTTTGTATTCCCTCACTTAAAAGCTGGCTGACCTGGCACTTTGGCTCAGGCATGACCTGCTTAATGGAGGATTCACAAGAGAATTGCTAGTTCAGGATGAAATGAACATAAATAGCATTTGCAGGAACTGTGGTGGTGTGTCCATCACAACACAATTGAAGGGTTCTTTTGAAGCACACCAAGTACTTGGGTTTAAATCAGGCAATGTTTGGATGGCCTTTGGTTCATCTTTGGTTCAGATCCATCTTTGCACGCTGACTCCTCTACACGCAGTCACAATCAGTACTCCAAGCCAGTAACTTGGTCCCAAATCCTCTTGATCTGCCAGGTGCCTTTGACTCTACTGGTTATTCCCTCCTCAAAATCTTCATTGTTTTTGACTCCTAACTTTCTCCTTTCATGGATATTTTGGCTTCGCTCACTAACACTTTGGCAGTACTTCCTTCAGAAGACCCTCGCAAACTTCCATCTTTCTTCTGAAGTGCTCTGTTGCTCTGTACTTGGTCCCAGTTCCCTTCCTAATATGATTTCTGCCTGGTAATCACAGGTCTTCCCACTCTCCCAAGCCATTTCAGAGAAGTATTTGCCTCCCAGGTTGCTTTAACCATACTCCCTCTAGCCTATCCTGCTTTCGCTGATTCCACTTCTTTGGGATCAGCACACCAAAGCTAGAGTGACAACTGGTGACTCCAGGAATGGACCTTGACATTGTATGGTCAGCCAAGTTTTGCAAATCAAGTTTTTGCTTTCAAATGCAAAGAAAAGCAGAAATAGTCATGCCTCTTTCAGCTGCATTGTGCTTTAAGAGGTATGGAATTAGTCTTTACTGGATACTCAAGCACAATTCCATTACCCGGAGAGTTTTAAAGATGTGCAAGATCCTGAGATAAAGTGTGCCACAATCCCTAATCCTGTAGTTGAGGGAAGAGATATCAGCCAAGTAGTGACAGTAGCCCATGCTTAGTACAGGGGTAGCACGGCTGGCAGGGCTGGGTGGTACAAGTGGGGCTTGGAGCTGGTGTAGCTCCTCTCACAAAGTCATGCTCTGTGTGGGCCTTGTATAAACACAGACTAACTCAAAGCACACCTGCTGGTGTTGCAGATAGGCCACCCTCCCCAGCAGTTTTCCCCTCCACCCAAGTCACATAGACAAGCTCTACTTCAATATGAATAGAGTTTAAGTAGTCGACTTTTGATGAAAAAGGATTTGCTCTGCACTGAAAAAAACACCTTGGGGAATACAAATCATCTGTAAACACCATGTGCATATAGCCACAAAGATACTGAGTTCCTGAAACTTCCTTTTGTGGTGCATTAGGGTGATATTGTGGTGCATTAGAGTCTGCCTGTTCAGAAAATTAAGCCAATGCTCTTTGTTTTCTCACCATCACTCGGGAGGGGAGGGGTTCAGCAGAAGAGAGGTCTCCTTTGGAGTATCTGGATATTCTGTACTCGGCCCAAAGTTGTGGTTTATACAAGCCTAAAGTGAAAAACAGTGTATTATCTTCCCTCTGCTCTCAGAGCATTTTCGACGTGTTCTCAGAGATCAGAACAGCCCCAGGGGAAGTCACTGTTGTCACTTCAAACATGGCTCTCATCCAGGGAGCAGGCAGAGCAGTGTGAGCTCAAAGCTGTGGTAACTTTAGGAAGTGTGACATTCACTGGGCAGAATGGGAGGTCCTGTTGCTATAATACACACATAGTTTTTACCCGTACTACCAAAGGGAGAGATGGTGAGGCCATGTACTTCAGCAGCCATGAGCCAGCACATTGGGAAATTCTACAGATCTGCAGTGTCTTCATTCATCTTCTTCTTGGTGGTGGGTGAGTACTAAACCACCTTCCTTAATTAGAAGAAATAGAGGTTGTTCTTGGAGCTTGGCTTGAGAAGTTCTCTTCTTTTTTCTTTCTTTTTCTGTAATGTAGCTTTCCACTGAGGACTTCCTCAGGATGCAGGGAAATTGTATTTAGTGTTGTGCATTGCATTAAAATATGCTTTTCTTTTTAGATACGTTCATGTTTGTCTAATATAAATGTTCAGAAAGAGTGTATTTGCCTGCCCTTTCCCAGATGTGTATCATCATTGCTAGAAGTTTCATTTCTATTTTGTTTCTCTGATATATTAGCAACCAGTTATTGCCACAAGGTAGTTATTCATATCCCTTTGTGAAAGCCAACCTCAGCCCAGGGCAAAAGTCATATAAATTAAGAGTAGCAATGTGCAGTCATTGATCACTTAATCATAGATGTCTGGGAGCTGGATACAGCTCGTAAAGCACCCTCATGGCACCAGCATGGTGTGAGTGTGAAGCTGAGCTCTAAAGCCAACAAAACCATCCGAAAGACAGTAATTTCAGCAGGAAAGGATTTTTTGTGGCTTGGAAATTGAGCCCTATTTGTTCTCAACCTCTCCTCCAGCTACTAAGTGTGAATGAAGGAGAGGAGGTTGAACTGGAAAAGTAGAATTCTGCACTGACCTTCACACAACATTTTGGTTCCCCCATGCTGTTGGCTGCTGGCAGAAGAAGCTTGGGCTGCTCGGATTTACTCCAGGCACCAAAGACTTCAGTGGGGCTCCAGGACAGGAAGAGAGTGCAGCTGTATTTTATCCTTTCCTTTTGTCACCCCACCTCCTCTAGCCTGCCTCGTGTATTTCTCACTTACAGGTCTGATATGGCCTTACATGGGAAAGTATCGACCTGCAGATTACATAAAGGGGAGGCTGAGGGCTTAGCAGGTGCCCTGTTAGTACTGCCAAATGTGGAGCGCATTGCCACATTACAGGGAGTCCCGGAGAGCTTTCTCCCCTGCGGCTGAAAATGTGAACTAAGGACTTCATATGACAATGACCTATTAGATCATCTAATCGTTTTTCCAGGTCTAGACGGGATCATCCATGCTGTATTTCTCTGTACCCTTGTCTAGCTCAAGTGCTTTCACCACAAAGCCTTGCATTCCTCTCCATGGGCTTGAGCCCCACAACCCGCATAACAAGGGACCTACACATCACTCTGCTAATGAAGGGATTGACTTAAAAAGAGCTTTGAAGCAGAGTCAGCAAAGCATTTGGCATGGTATGCTCCCAGATGCCAAAACGATAAGGGCATTGTGTAATTGAATACCAGTGAACTAATATGTTCCAGTTTTGCAGCCTTAAAAAAGAAAAAGAAAGAAAAGAAAGGGAGAAAAATAGAGGTAGTGCTGTGACCTTCTCAGTGAAACCCGCAAAGAGAGCTGGGGCAAAACAAGACAGCTTACTCCTCTCCTGTTTTGATTTTCCTAATTAAGTTACATGATTTGTATTGAACCAAAGATGTGGAATAAAACAGATGACAAGGCCAGTTATTTCATGGTAGGAGATGTGTATAAAACTCATGATGAACGGAGGCGACATCAAAGCACATTGTTTCTACTCAGTTACATTCTCTATGTCACTAAGTGTCTGTGCAAAAATTATACCTTTTGCATTACTAAAAGAAATAAAAATTACAGTTGTGTTGCAGGGGTGCATATGGCAAGGCTGGAATACTTCCAGCAAAGAAGAAATTTTGTGGCCATTCCTTGAAAACAAGGTAACAGTAGCACAAACTAGCTAAAGCAGCAGTTATCCCGTGGAGACAATGGTTGATAAACTGAGATTTTAAAAGAGCATTCATTATATAAAACTGCTCAAATTTACTCTAATAAATAACCAAATATATCACTTCAGAATATTTGATGCACAAAAACTGTAATATGTCAAGCTTTGTCTGTTATTTCAATTATACTTTGTATTTTGTCAAAGTATCTTGTCAAGATACTTCAGCTTTTATGACTGCTGCCTCGATACAAGTATCTAACTGGACAGGGAAGATCTGGACCTCAGATTTCCCCAAGTAGCTCCAGTGGGCTCATTGGTAAGATTACATACGGAAGGGTATTATCTCATCTGGTACCTTTATTAAGAACTACTAATTTTAGGGGACTGGATTCAAAACTGTATTTGGGTACCTAGTTCTCAGGCATCCAATTCCCATGGATTGGTGTTTCAGTTCTAAGGCCAAAATTTTCACTTGGAGGTAAAGGCACAGAGCACCAAACAGCTCGTAAGGTTTTTCACATGCTCTGCTGTTGCCTAATTTCATGGCCAGTTTATAGTTCCTGTATTTTTGCATCCAAGAGTTATCTCTTGTCTCATATTTAAACTGTAAGCTCTGTAACTCAGCCTTTTGTAAGGTGCCCAGAACAACAGGGGCCTGCTGTCTGACAAAAATCCTCTGCTCCCATAAGAGGCATAAATAATAATAACTATGAATACAACTGTGATTTTTGTGTACAAGCATGCTTGGAGGAGCCATTCAAGTAAGTCTCAAACTGATCATAAAGGGGGTTGGTTTTCCATTGCCTCGAGACATTTGTCCCTGAGCAGAGAGCGTCTATTGTCATTGTGATGCTTTACCAGACCCACACAATAGCGTTTCACACTCTGTGCATGGCAATGAAAGACTCAAGACAATGGGAAATCAAGACCTTCACTCTGGAGTGGTCTGCAGTCCTTGACAGGACACCAACTAGCTCCAAGGGAGACTGTTTCACTTGAAGAAAATAAAACAATGGAAGAACCTTTTCCAAAAATTGCTCTGAACGCTTTCTTGGCAAAAGCTTATTTTTAGGTTTGTTTTTCCCTCTTTTTGAGACAGCAACTGTTCCTCTCATTTTCTGTGCCCAGGCTTGTTTCCTGAAATGAGATCCACTCCCACTACTCTTAGCTCAAGGATATGATACTCTGATTAGCACCTGAGTATGAGAAGGCAGGTTGAAATATCTACTACAGACATGTTCATGTTTTTCTAACAAAAGTTAGCAGGAAATGGTCCCTTCACAGAGAATAGCTGTCACCCTCAGCCTCAGTACGTGCACAAGGCTGATGTTCAGTCTCCCAGACTTCTGATAGGATCTGCTAGGGATTCAGTCTCTGGTACTGGAGATTCTTCCCATAATTTCAGGATTTCCTGTCCTGTAATTGAAAGTGCCTGTCAGAAATTCTAAGAATCCCATTATGTTTTGGGATGCAGGCAGTTGCATCAGATGCGCACTTATTCAGTGTACTTGCCAGAATAGAACTGCCAGTGTATAACTGTACATGCATTTTTTTGCTTTGCCTCAAAAGCAGTTGAGGCAGGGACATCAGGCCCTGAGACTTTTTGGGGTGGGAAGAAAGAGGTTAGTGTTGCAGGTGGAAATGTGGCTGACTGGACTCAAAATTTCACCCAAAGCCATTGGACAGTGGCATTGATCTTCCTCTAGTATGGCAGTAGAAAGGAGCTGATATTCAGGAAAAGACCCATCTAAGAACATAAACGAAGCAGGAACTAGGAAGAAAATCCCTATCATCATAACAGTGGCTGCCCTCAAGTCCTAATTCCAGGACCCATTCTTTGTGCTGGTTAGAGGTCAGGAGCAGCAGGGACATTTATCATATTTATCATCCTATCACCCTCAGCCATCCTCTTCTCTCTCTTCCCTGGTACAGATGTAGGAGTTACTGGTGGAGGTGCAAACAGGGAGAACGCAGCAGCTGTTACTCATGTAACAGCACAGCCTTTGTTGTTGACACCTGAGCCATGGAACCTTGTGGTGACTCAAACGCCAGCCAAGGAGAAAGCCAAAGAGGGTGAAACTGTGGTCTTGAACTGTCATCTTAACAGTCTGCAGCGTCCCTCCCTGACCGACCTGATGGTGAAGTGGTACAAAGAAGATGAAAAGGGGCAGATGGACCTGCTAGAAAAGAATGTGACCGTCTTGCCAAATAACTCCAGGGTCTTCATGAGTGGAGACTTGTCCCAAGGGGATGTTTCCTTGATTATCCTCAATGTGACAACCAGTGACCATGGTATTTATTTCTGTGAGGTTACACTTCCGGACGGGAAGGTGGTGACAGGAGACGGCACAAAGCTCAGGATCAGGAGGGCTCTGGGTAATACTTGGAGTTATTTACTTTTTTTCTCCTTGTTTTTCCTCCAAAGCTGGTCTGCACACTTGCAGAAACAGGGAAGTTGGCCTGTTTATCCTCTGGCATTAAGGGCCTGGTGTCATGGAGTGTAATTGCTCTATAGCACTTCTCATTATTTTTGTAAGGCCAGCTAAAATTCATTAGCTTGTCTCTATAAACAATCACAGGTATTATTATAAGGAGGAGCATTTACAACGACAAAAAAGGAATAATGTTATCCAGGAAAATAAAGTCACTGCAGAGAATGAAACAGTCAGACAAGTTCCTCTTGTGCTCACAGCTCTGGCAGAACCCCCATGAGTGACAGGTGACAAGGTACCATCTCAAGGAACAGCTCTAGACCTCTTTTTTTTCATGTTATTTCTCTCCAACCCACTAAATTGCATAGTCATTCCTTAACTCTGAATGACATGAGTAATCCCACAATAATCACGAGGATCATATATAATATGATCATTATATAATTTCTGATTAACTTCATTCACATCAAAATGAAAGTAGCATTAAAAGTGCTGTGCTATGTTTTCTTAGCCTCACAGATACGCACTAGCCGTATTAAGTAAAGAAGTAACTTGCTATGCCTGTATCAGCTGGAAATGTCAAACTTTCCCTTTCTGTAGGCTAAACAGATTCCAGTCCCAAAAAGTCAGCACATCAGAAGGGTTATTATCTTATTATCTAATTAACAAGAAATACCTCCTTCTGTGTCAAGAGTAAATTATGCAAGTGCCATTTCCCTCATATTCATTACCAAAGCTTCTATCTCACCAAGGTTCACTAAGCCTTTGGCCTTTTGAGCCTGAGTTACTAATTTTTATAAAACTACTCAGTTTAAACTATAACACTAAGGCAAGAAAACTGTGCCCCTCTGGAGGGGCTTGGTTGTGTGTCTAATGAGGTCTCCTGTTGGCTTGATCTCATAGTCTCAGTAGCACAGGTTACTCTTTAAATGTCTGCACTCTGGCCAGCATAATTGCCTTTCTGTGTTCGTGAGATGATGAAATGTATAATTTCAGCACTATGCCATCTCTGCCATGCAACAGTCCCAAGAGCAACCAGTCAAGGAAAGGACTTCAGCAGAGCTCTGTCTGCTCTCTGGTGCTGTCTCCTTTGGAAGCAGACAGGGAGACCGATGGCTTTCTCCAAGTTGTCAGAGTAATTTTTTTCTTTTCAAAAATAAAGCATACAGGCCTGAGTCCCATTAATTCAAGCAGCAGCTTCTTTTGCCATCCCATAGTGTCTAGCTGATGAGGGAGATTGCTGGATTGATGGGGCTGTCCTGTCTCTAAAGCCCCAGGGAGCATAGCAGCCTAGGAATGCCGCTTAGGAATTCCTACGTAGGAATGAAAAAAATCAGTTGCTCTGTAGTGCAAGACACTCTAGAAGGGATTTCATGTCAGACAAGACATCAGCATAATCACAGTAAGCAGCTTCCTCTGCAGCCACTGCAGAAAATGTGCTGGCTGCACTGCCTGCACTTGTCTGGAAAATATCTTATGTTACTCTCTCTACCTTCCTTTCTCCCCCAGGTTTGTTTGGAATAGAAGAATCCATTGGAACAATCATCGGGGTTGTGGCAGCTGGTATTGGAGGCATAGTGGTTTTGATCATTGTTTTAACCCCACAGCTGAGGAAGTGCATCCTCTGCATGAGACAAGAGCCTCGCCAAAGGTACCTGTGTTTTAACTGGAAGAGGAATTAGATATTTACTTAACCCTGGTCAGATATGGGATCTGGTCCAGGAGATAAGTAGTGTGAATGAAACTCTAACAGAGCTGGCTCTGTTCCATCACTTTTTCAAATAGTTTTTGTTTATGTTGGGTAGAGCTTCACCAATGGGCCTAATGACCTATAAAGAAAATAATAGGATCTTTGATTGCCACTTTCGACTAAGAGTTTTTCAATGAAATGCTGCAGCTTCTTTTAACAAAGACCAAGAACTCCTTCAGTTCTTTAACATTTATGCTGAAGGATGGTTCTTCCTCCTGCCAGCTTCGTGCTTACATCTGTATTCTTGCAATGCTTGTGTACAGAAAGCCTATTGATGGCTTAGGTGTGTGAGGTGTGGTTTTTAAAGCCGTATATAAAGATCTCTCTTCTATTAGAGCAGCTGATAACATTGGGAAAACCAGACATTTTCACCACACATGAGCCAAAGAAATGCCCCAATAAGAGGCTGATGTACCCAAAAGCATGCCTGCTTTTTTCCTGTTCTGTCAACTGGTCTAATTTGAGGAGACTGACACTGCATTTTGAAACAAATTTAGTTCCCATTTTGAGCAACCCAAGATGTGGTATGCGTTTCAAACCGAGCTCAGCTGACTTTTTGCGTTCAGTGAGGAGACGTGTGATTTGCACCTCTTCTCCTGGCGCCCAAAAATCTTGCTCGGCCTGATGAAAAAAATCCCCTCCCTGAAGGGCTGAGGAAGAGGTGCTCTTGCCATTCCCTGGAGCGCTGCCGCCACCTCATGGACAGCGTGGCGGGGACGGGGACACTCCGGGAGCTCTGCCTCTCTCACCGGGGAGGATCTTCCAGCCCTTGCTGGGAAGCGCACTCCCTTCCATAGGCTGATGCTGCCCACAGGGCATCACCCCTCTGCAAACGCTCTACATTAAGAGTTTACAACTTCTTTTTTTTTTGCCAGAAAGCCTCGGAGGAGTTTATTGTGTTGTCCTGACTCTGCGTTGCTCACTCATTCTCTCTCCTTTCCTTCTTGCTCAGCATAGCTTGAGGTGCAGCATTAGAGGAGTTGCTGGGATATGCAAAGCCTGCAGGTGGAACAACTTCTGATGCCCCATAAGCGGAGTTCTAGATGGAATAAAAGCCTTTGCCTCTACATGTTGACTTTGGCTTTTTTATTTTTGTTAGCAAGCTTCTTTTTCCTGCAGCTTTAACAGCCACAGTGGCATATTCACCATCCTCCTGCAGCAAGGAGCAAAGCTGCCTTTCGTGAAGAAATTTGTATTATCACCTACCAAAACTCCACTTAGTTTGGCCACAGATCTCTGAATTTAGACTCTGATGAGGTACCCTGGGTCTTTCCATGCCATTAGTTCTTATTTTAAAGGTGCAGTTCAAAGTTTGTCAGCGGAGCTTCAGGAGAGACAGAAGGAGCCCAGCCTACCCAGGTGCTCCCGGTGCCCATGTAGTGCTAGCACCTACCTGAGGAAATCAAAAGCATTGGTTCTGAAAGCAGCTCTTGTCCCTTTGGCTTGCTCCAGCCTAAACACTTGTAACAAAGAGGCAAAGAAGGCCCACTCGTACATAGCTACTCCTGGCTGAAAGAATGGGATTTTGGTTTCTCATGCCAGAAGGAAATGTGTTGTTTGAATATAAGCCTCTAATACCCTCTAAAAAAAGCAGAGATGAAAGATTTGCTTGACGTGACTGATGCTCTCCACAGCCACTGTTTCCTTACATGACAATAATTGATTCCCAGGCAGTCAGTGACTGGGGGACATGCCTGTATAGGAGACCATCTTCTATATGTATCAGAGAGCAGCATATCAGCTCTGAAGCCTGTGCAGCAGTGAGGAGTATATTCTTTTGCAAAGTGTGGGTGTGCCTGCTGGTAAGTAGAAGTCAGAAACCCTTGCTGACCTTGCAACTGCAGTAGCCCAGTGTAACTGTGCTTACCCTTGAACACAGCTCAGAAGTGTCCCCAGTGCTGTGAGGCAGGAGCATGAGGGATAAGACAACTGGGCTCTGAGCAACCTGGTCTGGTTAAAGGTGTCCCTGCTCATTGCACGGGGATTGGAACTAAATGATCTTTAAAGGCTCCTTCCAACCCAAACTACCCTATGATTCTATGACAAAAAAAAAAAAAAGCCATTTGGTGACAGGAAATGTGTTCCCACTGCACCACAGACCAAACCCTCTGTTTCTGCCAAGGCCATGATCAGAGCAGGATCTTGCCCTTGCTTCAGCATATATGTTACCCTGTCACAGAATCACCGGCTGGGTAAGGTTGGAAGGGGCCACAATGGGTCATTTGGTCCAATCTCCCTGATCAAGCAGGGTCTTTCCAGAGAACATGGCACAGGACTGGGTCCAGGTGGGTCTGGAATATCTCCAGTGAGGGAGACTCCACAACCTCTCTGGGCAACCTGTTCCAGTGCATGGTCACCTGCACAGTAAAGAAGTTCTTCCTCATGTAGAACTTGATGTGCATCAGTTTCTGCCCCATTGCGTCTTGTTCCATTGCTTGGCACCACCGAGAAGAGCCTGGATCCATCCTCCTGACACCCTCCCTTCAGTTATTCATAGACACTGATGAGGTCTCCTCTCAGCCATCTCTTCTCCAGACCGAACAGGCACGGCTCCCTCAGTCTTTCCTCATCAGAGAGATACTCCAGTCCCTTAATCACTTTTGTCACCAGTTGCTTCTCCAGCGGGTGTCAGGGTAAAGTCCCCCACCAGAACCAGGGCCTGTGACTGAGGCTGCTTCAAGCTGCCTGTAGAAGGCCCCGTCCACTTTCTCCTGCTTGGGTGGCCTGTAGCAGACACCCACATCAGTGTCACCCTTATTAGTCTGCCCTTTAATTCCATCCCATAAGCTCTTGACTTGCTTGTTGTCCACCCAAAGGCAGAGCTCGGTACATTCCAAGTGTGTCTCACACAGAGGGTAAATCCCTCCCTCCCAGACCACTGTGCCTTCCTGGTCAGTCTCTCCTCCCCATAAACCCTGGCCTAACAGAAATTCTCTCACACCATTGTTAGAGCTGGAAAATGAGGAAAAATTTTATTCCAGCACCTTCAGGTTCAAATTGTTAGAAGAAAGGTCCTAAAAAGATTATTCTGGCCCCCCATATCTGACGTGGCAGGTGGGATGAGTCTGTCCACATAAAAAGTCTGGCCAGAGGATGAAGTGTGGATTGTATGGGGCTGCTCCCCAGCACTTGGCTGCTTCTTGATCACACAGGCACACCATTTTTTCACACCGGTCTGTCAGGTTATCTGCAAAAGAAGATGTGAGCCGAGGATGAGAGATTCTGTATCAAAGGCAAGAAACAGTTTTAGGAGGAATAATTCCCTAAAAAAGCAACTCCTAGGGATCAGAGGCTGTGGCAGCAGGACCAACATGTTGTGTTGTGAGTGGATCTGACCCTCCCCTGCCCTCTTTCTCTCAACAGGTCTGACCTTAATTGTGACCAAGAGCATCAGAAAGTAGCAGCTAGATGTAAAGTGGCAATGCTTATAAAAATCTGCCCAGCACGGAGCACTCCCTGCTTCTAGAACTGTGTGAACTATGAGGGTTTAATTCAGCAGCCAAAGCTAAAAAAGTAAAATTATTTTATCTTAGCCTGAGGTAAAGATATTCCACTATTCCTCAGTCAGTGAATTTCCTTTCTAACTCCTCCCTCTGCAAAACAGACTGATTTCAAAAGGAAAAAAAAAAACAGCTTTGAAAGGAGGAGCCTCCCAGAGGGATATTCAGAAACCTGAGGGCATCAGAGCACCCACCAGACATCCTTCACTCTTGCTGTATCAGTTGCTGTTACATCTCTCTGATCACAGCAGAGGAGCCGAGAAGCTCTGCAGCAGGGCCAGGTACCTGATTTTGATAAGCCAGCAGCTAACAAAGTGATCAAAGTCGTACATGGAACTATATAGAATGCAACTGTATGACTACATGACCTTAAAGAACATCAAAGCCACTAGCTTGGAAGGCTACATTGCAAATGACTGAGTTTGGGTTAGTGAGCCTCTCATCCCACCTATAGGTGGCTTAAATGCAGCTGTTGGGTTAATATTATTTCAAAGCACAGTGCCTTGTTTATTTGAGGCTGCTGCCATGGGTTATCTAACAGCCACAAAACCCTGCACTAGGCAAAGTTTAATGTATAACTTGGTGTGCCAGTGCACATGAGATTCAGTCCAAAACCAACTGCAACGAGTATAGGAACTTTTTCAGATTTCACTGGACTCTGATGGATCAACCCTGTATCTGAAAAATAAGAAAAGCCCACGTTTGCTAAGCTGGTCTGAATAATCCCGTATTTACTGGTAAAAGTGTTTCAAGGGTCCCATCAATGAGGACTTAAGGCCACTTTTTTCTTAGCTACCAGTCTTGCCTGATATTCTCCTTGCCCCTCTGCTCCTTGAGCTCTTCCCATGCTGTGCCAGCCACTGTTCATCTAATGTGAGTGCAAAAGTCTGGCTTTGCAACATTTCTGTTAGAGTGGAGTGATTTTTTTGACCAGACCCCACAACTTACAGCCTTTTCTATATTCCAGACATCTATTGAATGAAATTTGCCTACAGGCGATGGCATATCTGGACTGAAGAATATGGTTCTGCCAGTTTTTTTCATTCCACAAACAAAGCTAGCTAATGGTAGCAAAGACAGGAGAAATCCCAAGTAAAATGAGTTGCTATTTATTTTACATGAAAACGTCTGTGTTTATGTTACAGTGTCAGGCAGCAGGCATCTAATTCCTGTTGCATTGAAATGACAGCGCAAACAGTTCTGCTTCTAACACTTCTGGACATCATTACCCTGGACCCAGCAAGCATGCCTGGAAATTTAATTCTTCATCCGTTTTGTTTGAATGGGATCAGACATTATACCTTCACATCCCAGTAAGACCTGTTGTGCTGTAGCCTGGGGGAGGAAATTTGCCTTCAGAACGCATTTCTATTGTTCCTCCTCACCGAGGATGTAAGGGGAAGTGATGCCTGCTGAGGGCTTGTGCAGAACAGTTGACGGATGCATCAGGTCTTGCCTGGGCATCAGTTAAGGAATTAATGGAATTCATTTAACTCATGCTTGTTGGCCAAGTCAGAGCAACTGCAGCCCACTGCACTCCTATGGCACTCGCCCCATGGACTCAGTGATACACCTCATATCTGCAACTTGGATTGTTCCTTCACAGCAAAGAGAAACAGGACTTTTTTCCCATAAAATGACTAGCAGAAAATATCAGTCAGCTACAGAAATATGGGTAGGCAGGAGGGAGAGCAGTTGTACATTAAAGCGACACATTCCTTTGCCAGCACTTTGTATTTAATAGGTTGTTCTGGAACTTGTAAAAGACCAACTGCAGATGTGCTGTGTCCCATCCCCTATCTGCTGGCAGATCTTCAGCTGCTGGTGAGGCTGAGGATTGCACCAGTAGAATATGGGCTTCTGATAAGGTAGAAATAGTCTTTTAATGTTCGAGCAAGTAGCTTTGATGATTATGGGGATAAGTTTTACTCTCACAATTTCTTTTCGAACTTTCAAAGTGTTCTACAATGGATTTTACCACCAGGAGCTTTTTGGAGACTTGGAAATACAAGTGACAAATTATAAAACTCAAGTCATCTGGTGTGTGTCAAAACAAACTGTGAGACACTGACGGGCTGTGACTGTGCAATTCAAACCTTCTTGACTGGGTACCAGCTGTAGAGCTGAGCACAGCCCACACTCGCTGTCTGCCTGAAGCACTCAAGAGCATTCTGCACTGTTCAAAATCCCCGCTGGAACCCCAGGACTTCAGGCTTGAGCCCCACACGGGGCAGAGATGCAATCTGGCATCCTATTTAACCTGTCTTGCAGCCATGCTAAATAGCCTGGCTCTTCTCTAGCAGTGCTTAAGGACAGTAAAAAAAGTGGACAGTCCTGCTGGAGGTAGGGCCAGAATTGCAATGGGAAGAGCACCCCTGAGGACCTGCAGCTGTGGGAAGAGGCCAGTGAGGAGCAGGCATGCTTAACGCCAGTGAGCAGAAAGTCTCCAGGGAGGCATCTGCATCCCTGCCAAACAAGATGGCTTCTGGGCTCCATGGCCTCCACTCCCACTCTTCAGCCTGGGGAGATCTCAGGTTGTGCTGGGGCTCCAGCTTTCCTCCCAGCTCCAGCTGGGGACTCCTGGCAAGGAATGGGCAGAGAGCTTGGAAGAGAACAGACATTGCCTGAAGCAGCTTTGAAACTGGCTTGACAAACACAAACCTGCCTCTGGGGCCCCCAAAGCTCTTTGGCCAGCCTGGTGCCAGCAGAGGAGGGAGGGAACCCCCCCGTCAGGAGACAGCCTGTGCTTACCGCACCGCACGGTGTTGTGCTCGCACGCCCACGGGTAGCGCTGCACCTTGGGGTTGCAGCCTTCCTTCTCTGCCGTGTCGTAGCAGCAGTCGTGCCTGTGGCAGCACCTGGGAGACATAAAAGGATAGATTTTGGGTGTCCTCCTGCATTCCACTGTTGGCACAGACTCCAGGGGTGCTTTGCTCACACACAGCTCATGACAGCAGTGTTCACCCCGGCCTGTCATTAAATCATCTGTTGATGAACCAAGTATCCCAGCATCCCTGGGAAGGCTCACGTGTCTCAGGAGCTCATTAATGCCATATTTGCTCCCATGACCACTGTGCTTCTTCTTCTGAGCTTTTGCCCTAATGAAGGCATGTATGGTCAAGACATGGTGATCTGGCTGAAAGGGAGCTGAAGTGTTCCTATAAGCTGTGCTATTGTGGCTCACTGGCTTAGGCTTAGACCCATCCCAGAATTTGGAATTGGGATGTTTCTTGCCTTCCTCAGTATCACCAAGAAGCTTCATCTCTTCAGTTCACCTGGACCTGCCACGTGCTCCTTGGCCCATACAGGTTCTGAAGGCTGGCTACAAATTAATGAGTCTCAGTGGTGAAATTCATATCAGTTAACTTAAGAACCTTAAAAATATCTACATCTAAGGCATTCACCTATCTTCTCTCTGTGCACATCTGCACCATAGTTCACATTTTCATGCTGCAGAGATCTAACATAGAGTGACATAGCATAAACTGTAGGACCACAGAATTTGGGGCACAATTCTGCTCCCCTTACAGCAGTTCCTCCTGATGATACCCACGGCTGCAGCAAGGTGACAGCTTACAGCAACACAAAGTGAGAAGACTTTTGGCTCCTATTTTGCAAACATCTGGAAGAACTGCCAGGGAATGAAGACTAAGGAATACTATTGTTTTCCTTTGCCACCTTCAGATGGTTTCCTCCTGTCTGGAAATGCCCTTTGCTGCACCTGGGTCAGAGTGTTGCTAAGCTTTTAATAACCTGCTAACACTCGGTTACACCAACACAAACAGAGTCAGCCAACACCATGGCAGAGCACTGGTCATCAGCGATGGCAGACAAACACAACTGTGTCACCTGGGTAGTAAACAACCGGCTCGAGACAGCCCTAATGGCTACAGACAGCTCCGACCGGTCCGCAGGGATCAGCTGGCCAGACCCCTGCTGTTCAGCAGGTGCCAACAAGGTGAGAATTTGTCACGTTGTGTTTGTCACATCAACAGCACCCTCATCGCTGTTCTTATTTCCCTTTTGCTTTAACTTTGCGACAGAGGGGAAATCTTACTTTTCCCTATGAGTTTGCCGGCATTTAACAGTTGGACACAATGACCTTAGAGATCTTTTCCAACCTTAATGATTCCATGACTTAGATGAGTCATATATGCATCCCTGCCTTTCATGGTGTTTTCAGGGAAATGCTGAGCACCCTCAGGTCCTACTTTACAACACAGGTGCTGCAGCAATCCAGGGGAACAGAAAGGAGAAACAAATCTATTGCCTCTATGTGGAAGAAATGCCATTATGTCTTGAAGTGATGGAACTGTGAGAGTGGAACAAAAGGGAAAAGGTAATTACTGACAACACCACATCAAAGTCAGTATGTGGAATAAACCTTATAAAAGGATTACCCACTCAATGGCATTTTTTTCTTTTGCACATAAAAGAGAGGTGCTTAGAAGCATTCTAGCCCTGTCTAGACAGATTGACTGAATTACACACAAGAAAATGACTCCTTTTGTAAGGGTCTCAGTAGCAAACCTAGAAGTGACTAGGGGGTGAGTAATTTCAAACAGTGTTTGTCACTCACAGACAGTAGTTTTGCCACTCTCCTCCTTTTTTAGAATGGCAGATATGGAAAATAATGTGGTCACTTTGACAGGTGTGGGGTACTCAACCACACTGATCATTGCAGTAGTTCTTAGATATCAATTTCTCTAGCAAACAGAAAATGGAAATTTTAGGGCTAAATCTAGTGTGGCATTGCTGATTCTTCCTAGCTAAGAACCTAAATAAAACTTTCAAGTTTTTCCACAGCATCCAAGCATTGCAGCTAAGGAATAATAATGAATGTACTTAGAGGATCAAGCTTCCCTTTTAAAAACTATCTGATATTTTGAGGCATTTCCACTTGCAAAATCTCATTTTCTTCCTTTAGGATAAAACCCATACTCCAGGGAATTTAAACAACAGCAGAAACACTGGCTGATGATCACGTGGCCATATTTTACTCTCTCTTTTTCAGGAATGCTGACTACTTGCATCTCCCAGGGTCACCTACATTTGGACCTCACTCAGCCTCTATGGAAAACAGCTTTTACTTCACTCTGGTGAAGTAAATAAAAGCCATACTCCAAATTAGTGAAGTCGTGTTTTACTTTAAAGGCTTTGTTATGAGATTTGTTAAATTGTTTAAATTGTTAAAAATAATTAAACACCTCACACACACTGCTGTAGATGGTGAGAAGCAGGTCAAGAGGTATTACTGCAGTTACTCATCATTTGTGAGCCCCATATTGACTGTTTCATAGATGAAATGTTTCACAGGCAAATAAAGGGACTGATGAGAGGGCTTTGGTAGTGAAACATCTCACTGCGTTAATGAAGACAGCTCCATTAGTTTTAAGGGACAATTTCTCTTTCATGCCCACAGAGGCCTTTAACCTTGACGCCTTTTCTTCCTTTTCCCCTCGCTTTTGCTGGCATGCTAATTCTGCAAAATTTGGTTTTGTAGCAATGTGCAATGTCTCCAGCAGCAAGGTATTCTGGAAAGCTCAGTTTCCTTCCCAGTGAGCTGCAGACTGCCTTCATCCCTCCTAAAAGCAGGGCTTGCTTACTAGTAGCACCTGGCCTGTTGACTGTAGGTAAAGATAGACTTGTATGCTCTGACTCTGATATTTCAAACTTGGCGAGATTGCAAATAACAGGCTCAGAGCACAAGAGAGTCCACCACGCTCAGCTTTACTCAGATGCTCATTGTACAGGAAAGAAGCCTTTCATTGCAACACCTCCAACACTCCTTGGGAATAACTAGCCCAACATCTGCCCCACTAACTAAGAAAATGGGAAATAACACCATGCTCTCCCCTCTTGTTCTACCTTGATTCAGTGTGGACTAACAGGCAATTAAGGCAACAGGTTGGGTTTGATTACTCCTTGCATTGATATGGATTTCTTCAAGACAATAAACAGTGATATTCCCATCACTTCCACTTTAAGGACCTGGGTGAAATAACCCTCCAAATACCTTGGATTACTCTCTTTTTGTCAGGCAGGGTTTGATCTCTATGAAAAAAACATTCAGCTATTTCAAGAAATTACATCCTGGTTTCTCCTTTGCCCTCTACCCCACAGAGTACAAGGTCCTAAGAGCTTTGGTGTCATCCAGAAGGAGGTTAAGGCCCCATTCACATCCCAAGTGATACATGGGTCATCACTCACAAATCCCCAGTATGTTCTTATGTACTAAGTTCCCTGTCCACAAGGCAGCAAATGAGTCAGTGGAGTCACAATAGTACAAACAGAGGAGGGTAGGGAGATCTGCACTGCTTCTGGATACATAGTTGAGGTTTTTCTTACCAGTCTGTTTTATCTTTAGGCCAACCTCGTCCTCCCAGTCCACAGTAGCACCCATAGCCAATATACGCCAAGGGAGAGCGTTCTGTGCCACACGATATAGCTCCAGCCAGTTCAATGATTCCTCGAGTGTGCAGTGAATGGGATTTTCCCAGAGCACCTTTCCAAACTGCAAAGACAAGACACAGTTACACACAAGGATTAAACATGCCTGCTACTGATTTTCCTCCAGTCCTTAAAGGGAGATGGTTTTGATTTTGACTGGTTGGTTGGGTGCAGCCCTGACAATCTAACAAGTCATGACATTCGGCTGGCAAAGGGTACTGTGCAGGGAGCTTTGCCTGAGGCCCGGGATAATCAAAAAGTGGATGCAGAAATACCCAAGCAGGCTCTTTCTTCCAAGGGAGCTCAGTTCAAGCAGGACTTACTAGTTCTGGTGCACTGGTGTGTGATTGCAGCTGTATTGCACCCGGGAGCAGTGTGCCTGGTCCTGCACATCAGAGAGCCCAGGCTGTAAAGCTCTTCAGGGTCTGTGCCAGCACCACGCAGGGCCAGCTGGGCTTCACTGCTCCCCAGAGCTCCCAAACCTGGGACAGTTTCCCAGATATGCTATGGTCCCAACTGGGACATGAAGCAGCAGAGTACAACTGGGCAACCAGATCTAACCTGAGCTCTGTGGAAAGAAGTGAGGTTTCTGTGTTGCTCAAGATTTCTTTCGTTATCCAAGTTTCCCCTACTATTCAGGATCCTTTAACCCATTCTCCAGGTGGCAAAAAGTACTGACAGTGCTATTAATCTGCACAGAGGGACAGCCATGAGTCCCTGAGCCTGAAGAGTACATACTTTGTCAAGGACAAAGTGCCTCCCTTAGCCAGGATGGATGTATATCCTCTTTCTCTTGAGGCTCTGGAATGCTGGCAACTCTTGCATCCGCTTCCATTATTATGTTCCACCTAAGTCATAACAGGTGGGCTGTTAAAGAAGAAGAAAAAAGAAGAAAGGAGCTCTGTGTCAGCTGGAGTGTATGGATGGCCACCCAAACCAGTCTGGAGATTTGTGAGTTACAAGTCTTTCAAACAGTCTCATGATTTCGCATGTTAATTTGCAGCTTTTTTAGAAACCACAGACTCAGCCTTGCAGTAAGTGTTATGAACACCAAGAGTGCCCTGCCCCTAATACTTAAACCACTGTGATGCTCAGTCGCAAACGTTGCTGTTTATCACGCTACAGTGACAAATAGTAGCATTTCATGCCCAGATTTACTGTGAAGGACCAAATGTACTTTGCACTGCTCTACTGGTAGGATCAAAATCCTCAGCCTGACAGCCTAACCCATCTGCTCATCCCACCCATGCACAGCCACTCCAAAAACAAACGGGGACTTTCCAGCACGCTTGGATGGAGAGGGAGGTGACGCCTGGGAGCTGGGAACTCGCCACTGAGGTTGCTTTGCCACCTGCCCCTGGCTATTGCAGCACGCTTGACCTCTTCAAAGTGTTGTGCAAACACGGGCTAATTAATCCCCTAAACCACCCAAGGACTCAATACTATTATTAAAACAGTTGCTTTCCTTTTAAAACCTAGCCTCTAATCCCCTTGCTTGGGCCTCTTCCCGCATCTTCTGGGCTAGCTCACCCTCCCAGCCCAATCCATATGCCAGTGAAGACAAGGAGGGGCTCTCTCCACGAAGGACAAGGCAGGACTTTGCTCCCTCTCCCAGCCTGACCCCCCAGCAGGAGCGGGTGCCACCATTTTCACCCCAGGGATTGACACCTCAGGCTGTCCTGGCACAGCCTCTGTCTGCTTCCTGGGGCATTCCTGGGGGATTAAATGCACGTTCCTGAAAAAGTGAGCGGCTGCTCACCTAAACACTACTTGAGTGTTCAGGTTTCGTGCTAAAAACACATTAGATGGATTTTATAGAGAACTAAAGAGACCACTTATTTTCCTTGTCTAAACAGCAAGGCTCCAGAGTTAGAAGGGGGCTCAGCTCTCAGGGGAAATCACAAGTAGTGAGCTGCTTTGGATTTGGGGGTATAAATCACGCTTTTTTCAACCTGTTGCAGTTTGCAGACCCTGAAAATGTTCCAATGGAGACAAAAACTTCTTTGTAGGCATTCCGGCCTTCTGACAAGCAGCTTGATATTTTTTTTAGCTGTCTTTTGCTGGCCTCTTACGCCAGGACTGCTGGGCTTGGTCTGTTGGCCACTGGCTGAAAATGGCTGAGGCTGGTGTAAGGTAACTGTACCTCACCCAGAAGAAGAAAGGCCATTCTTCTTTTGGGGATATCTCTGAGGATCAGGGAGCTGTAATTACAGTGCAGAGCTGCTCATGAAAGTGGAGAGAAAGCCCCAAAGGAAATGGAGTCCAAAAGACTCAATTAGTGTGCTTAGGGCTTCGTGTTCTGCAAGAGGCATCCAGGCAGCCTCTGATGTCCCTGTTCTTTGAAAGCTGTCTGGGTTTTGAGTCAGCGGTGTGTTGCTGCAGCTGAGAGGTCAGCCCCAGCAAGTACATTTTAATATTCAGGTGCACAGCTAATAACTTGACCAAGAACTGAAACTGCTTTCTCTACACTAGGCAGCCAAGCCAACAAAGCCAGAAAGCCTTGAAAAAGTCAGTCTCCACAGCAGCCTGCTTCTAGCCAAATGTCCCGTTAGCAGCATGTCCAATCATTAGTTAAACTACTAATGGAGCACCTTAGAGAAGAACATACCTGCAGAGAGGTGGGCAGAGGTGAATCCAACAACTTAGCACTATTTCCTGCTTAAACTGGCAGCCTTTGCTGTAAATGAAGGCAGGGGGTTGTTTTTTCTTTTAAAACTGTACTGCAGGTATAACCTCAGATATGCCAGTTTAGTGTTTTGTTGCCTCTGTGTGTAGGGGCTTTATGTTAGCTGTCATTTATGGCTTTTATAAACAAAATTTAAAAAAAAAATTTAAATTCAAATCCGTTGAAAACTGCTCACTCCATGGCCACTGGTATAAAAAGAAGGTATTTCTATGAAACACGGACACTAACAACTCTGTAGCAGAAAACTATTAAAAAAGAAAAAGACCTGTGTTTATACAATTTATGCAAGCCATAGCTGGGGCTGGGAAGTGAGGCAGGCAGGCAGCTCACTTACACAGTCCCTCACTGTAAGGTTGAGGATTGTCTAGTGACACTTTTTTTCCTCACTTGGCCAAATCACGCGGAGGTCCTGCCGTGAAGCACGCAAAGCCGATGGCAAGGGGAGAGGCCGTCCCTGGGCAGGGGGAGGCATGGCAGGGCAGAGGGACCGAGGGGTGGTACTCACCTGCCTGAAGCAGCATCAGTGTCAGCAGCAGGCGGGGGCCCATGGGCAGATCGCTACCGCTCTCGCGTACCCCGGGGTTCGGCTGCCGGCACTCCGGCACCGCCTCGCCGTGCTGCCGGGTGAGCCGAGGTGTGGTTGTGCTAAACAATCCTCCCGGGCTGCCGCTCCGGGCTTTATATACACAAACGCCTGTTATGGCTCTGCGCCCGTCTGAAGTGCAACACCCTCTCCTGCGATGCCCCCGAGCCCCAGCGCGGCTCCGGGCCGTCCCCGCTCCTTGCTGCGTGAGGGGAGGGCGAGGGCTGGCTCTGTTTGCCCAGCATCGCCTTTGGGAGGGAGGGGCTGCTGGAAGGGCATTAGGCTGGTAGTCTCTGGGACAGCCCAAGACCCAGCCACTAAGCCGGGCTCCTTCTTTAAGCTGTTTGCTTACAGACCCTGGTTAACCTCTGAGAAGCTGCGGCAAAGTGAAGCCTTCAACCGGGCTTTCTGTGGCTTGGGCTCGCTGCTGTGGCATTCCCTTGGCAAGGATTTTCTCCTTTTATAGATCACTTCCCAGGGTATTTTTTTTAAATTATTTTATTTTAAGACTGATTATTTTCATGTTTAAAAAAGAAAAGACAAAACTATAAAAATCCAACAGAAAGAATACTGTTAAGTGCAAGTACCTAATTATAAACTGACCAAAAGAGCTAATTCAGCACCACTCTGAGGGATAAATACCCTCTTGGCCTGTTGCTGCACCTGATCAACACCAATGGATTCCTTGAAGACTCGTCAGTATGTGGGTGCCAGCCACGGTAGAAGACCAGCATTGGGTCCAGCCCCCTGGGGTTCTGGTCACAGCAGGCAGCCAGATCCAGAGGTGGCCTCCCCCTCACAGAGCCTCTGCTTGTATGGGGTCACAGGCAATGTGGGCGAGAGGAATGGCCACACTCATTTTGTCTTTGGGCTTGAAACAGCTTTAAAACTCCTGCCTTCCTTGGTACAGCAGCTGCCCAACTTGGAGTCTGAGCATCTGCCCCTTCCCTGGCGTGGGCATGATGGGCAGGGTGCTCTGCTGGAGTGGAAGAGGGGGGGAAAAAGGCTGCTTGCCCCTTCCTGGGCACAGCCTGGGACTATCATAGCAGCACCCCTTGCCTGAGTTCCCCATGCTAAAGCTGCACTTCCTTTCTTAATGGCATGTGTTTAAATATTTGCTTGCTACATATTGGTAGTCAAATCAAAGGTCATCAGCAAGTTGGGCTCCCTTCTGCTGAGACCTGCCCCAGTGTAGCTGCCATCACTCCTTGCCAAGCAAGTTTTCAAGATACAGTATATCCTGGGTGCCTGTGATACAGGGCAAACGAGACAGCAGGACTGAGTAAATCTCATTACAATTACCAGCCTGAAATTTCCTGCCCACCACCACCCCAGTGATGGGCCATGTGCCCCCAGGAGAGGGGGGAGGACAACTCGAGCACACCACTCACCCAGCTGCTCCCTGCCCTGGCTTCTGCACTACCTTGGAGGGGCTTGGGAGGAGCTGCAAAGCTTACACTTCTGCCCTTGGAAACCCCCTTCAGTAATTATTCATTTACTCAAGTCATAATGCCAAATCATACAGAATCATAGAACGGTTTGGGTTGGGAGGGACCTTAAAAATCATCTCGTTCAAAACCCCCACCATGGGCAGGGACACTTTCCACTCAAACAGGTTGCTTCGAGTGCCATCCAGTCTCACCTTCAATGCTTCCATGGATGGGACATCCACATCATCTCTGGGCAAACCTGCCCCAGTTTCTCAGCACCCTCACAGTAAAGGATTTCTTCCTAATATCTAATCCAAACCTACCCTTTTTCATTTAAAAGCCATTCCCCCTTGTCCTGTCACTACAAGCCCTTGTAAAAAGTCCCTTTCCAGTTCTCTTGTAGCCCCCTTAGGTACTGTAAGGCTGCTATAAGATCTCACTGGAGCCTTTTTTTCTCCATGATGAACAGCCCCAGCACCCTGTCTTCATAGGAGGGGTGCTCCCGCCCTCAGATCATCTTCAAGGCCCTCCCTTGGACTGGCTCCAGCAGGTTCATATCCCCATTCTTATGCCAGGGCCCCAGAGCTGGATGCAGTACCTCAAATGGGGTCTCACCAGAGTGGAGCAGAGGGGAAGAATCACCTCCCTCAACCTGCTGGCCACGCTGCTTTGGATGCAGCCCAGGATGCAGTTGCTATTCGGGGCTGTGAGTGCACGTTGCCAGATCACGTTGAGCTTCTTGCCCACCAATGGCCCCAGGTCCTTCTCCTCAGGGCTCCTCTCGATCTGCTCTCCACCCAGCCTGTGTTTGTGCTCAGGGTTGCTCTGTGTGTGAGCTGTTGCTGGCAAATGTTAGACTGTAAGAATGTACAGAAAAGAGGATGCCAGAGGACAGATGTGCTGTGATCAAAGGCTCTATGGACACAGGGCCTGTGAGATGTGCAATGAAGAAGGCAGGCTTTGAAACATCATGTGGGGTCCGGCTGAACTACGCCCTGTTAGAGAAAACCCCACTCCTGACTGATACCTGGCTGGCCCAGTTCTTAACTGGGGACCAAGAGGGAGTTGTGAGGAACCTCTGCAGATGCTTTACAGGATTCCTGGGGTTCCCAAGTCCAGGGGAACTGTCACCAAAAGTATCTACTCTGATTTGGATTTATCAGAATAATTTGGATTTGAAAACAGACACTTAATCTTGTTCTTTCAAAGCCTTGCTGATTTACAAACCTGATCAAAAAAGACATTATGAAGTTTCAGATCACAAATTAATTCTATTCTTCCCAGTCTCACTGCACCCCAAATAACAGATTCGTTTTTTGCCCCCCATTCAGCAACAAATACAAAATAAAGAAATAGAGACTCCTTTCATAGCCAAATGTATCATCAGTTTTTGAAGAAGGTTTCTTCAGGTATTAGGAAGGGATGCCCAAATTCAACCCTAAAACGCAAAGCAGAGTTAATATATCACATCCTCATGATTGTTTCACACCACTGACTGGTCAAGTTTGTTAATCTGTGCAAGTACTGATTACTGTTGCCTAAGTTAATCAGCATATTTATTAAATAGTATTAAGTGCTAATCATGTTCTTACTATGTTACAACAAATACACTGGGATCATGAGGGCATTTTTAGTACTGTTTAGGGAAATAAAATTAATTCCCTGATCCCACCTGTTCATGTGAATTTTGCATGTTACCTGTTTGAGCTCCACTCTCACTAGTGGCAAGAGGCAGCATATGAGAGTGTTGGGTGTCATCTCATCAAACTCAGACTCAGACTACTGTCTGTCCAAAACTGCAGGCACAAGAAACTTACTTTGAGCCTCAGGTCACTTGTGTGGGGCAGTTGATCCGTACTGTTGGGGGGCTGTTTCTTCAGATGAACTCGCTCTGTTGAAAACAGTTCCCTTGGCGTGTACCACCAAACCAGGTGACCCTCAGGAATGATAGTACTTCATACTCTTGGGTTTGTTGTTGAAAAATAATATTTGGGAAAAATCTTCAGTTGAAGGGGTGAAGAAATTTGTAAGGACTCCACAGTTTTTAACAAGGCATACTCAATGAAGTTTAAGATGTCAGATCTTCTTGTAGAAGGTGGGCTGTCCTTCATCTCCTAGAGGCTGCGCTTCCTCAGATGAAATACCCAGCCACCACTGTGGATGTCGCCACCGACCTCAAGAAGAGATCTCTGTTCAGCACCAGCAGAATCAATGGTGCTTTTGCTGTCCAGGCGAAGGGGTTTTCCTCTGAGGGGCAGAGGAAGCTTTCTTGCAATACCATGAGGATTAGAGGTTTCCTAAAGGATCTGCCCCTCCAAAGACCAGGACTAAAGAGACTGAAGGATACAGAATGACTGTTTGGGTAGCCAGAATTTAAAGAGAAAATCAGTTCTAATGAGAAGCACACTTGTGGCATTTCTGAATAGTGAAGCTTGATGGCTCCAGCCTGCAGTGCCCTCTCAAAGTCAGTGCCTGCTTTTGTCTATAGTCAGTCCCCCCCTGCCCCCCGCTCAGGGGATAAAGGCAAAAGGCCACCTCTCTCAGGCTTTCACTGTCACAGTTTTCTCCCAGCAGTCTCAGAAGGTACTGTCTCCTGAGCTGAGTGTGGGGGACCTTCCCCTCTGAAGTAATTTCTACATATGTCATTCCTTTTCTGCACACTTTCTTGCACTGCTCCCATGAAGGAGTGGACCTCATGGTCTGCATGTATAACGCTGCTGGAGGGAAGGCAGGCAGAGCTGACAGGAGTCAGGGCATGGTGGGGAGTTGAAGCAGGGGAGTTAATATCACATGTGGAGGGAGAAGCAGCTTCTTCCTTATCAGCATTGCTGAATGTGGGGTAAACACTGGGGGCCACGTGCTAGAGAAGAGCTACACCACCCCAGCAGTCTGCCTTGCCACCCTCACGGCTGCCTCCATCCAGCCCTGGTGAGGATCTGTAACCATGCAAGCTCTGTTCATTTCACACGAAACCCAGAGCTGCATCCCTTCGCACATTCCTTCCACAAGCCATGGAGAGAGGAGATGCAATCCACAGAAGAGAGATGGGGTTCAGGTGTCCCTTTGTTGTGCAGCCACTGCAGGTGGTGGCAGGCCCCCGTTGCCATCTCCTGTTGTCACTGAGAACATCAAGGCTTTCTGACTTTAACAGCCTTCTTTTCCCAAGAGTTAGTGACACTCTGTCTTATGCTGAGGCCTTCAGAAGCACTCATCTCCTTGTTTGTTCTGCCCTTTTGCTGTAGAGCAAGCAGCCGTCCTGCAACCTGAGAGACAGGCTCGCTCAGGAACAGAGAGGTTCTTGTGTCCTCCAGGAACTGTTGGGCTTTGGTGGGACTCACATAACCTGCTGCACCTGCCAGGGCAAGGGAGCCATGACTCCAAAAAGGTTTTCAAGACTGCAGTCAATGTCCCTTGGCCATAGATAGTCAGGAATGAAAAATACAGCATGCCCTGGCAGTGCAGAACCCACTGCCATCACCACCTGGGGACATCGCTGTCAATACAAACCAGGGACAAATGAATCTCCTTGGAACCACACTGAACATTGTCTGTAGTGAAAACCAGGCATACATGATCAGCTGAGCACCCTGAGACAGCTGGCTTTCATTTTAGAGCCCTGGTGACATTTCCCACTTAAAAGATGAAGTAAATGGGTACAGGCTGAATAAAGGTGTCTTCTTTCAATACTCAAGCTGCTTTAGCCTGTGAGATCCACCAAGAGGTTTGGCTGCTTCATCCAACGGGAGACCAGGGAACACCCACACACATGGAGATGAACATACAGTCTGGTATCCAAGACAAATTCCTGGAATGTCTCTGAGCTCTCCGTAAAAGAACAACTAACATAAATGTTTGTGCTCATTTAACAGGAACTCCTGTTAGAGACAAAGCTGAAAGACCCATAACATGAATTCATACCAATTGCACCAAGATTCATGGTACTCATCCAGACTCTGAAGCCCACTAAAATACTTGGTTTGATGTGTCAGTGTTTTGAAGTCTGTTGTTTAAATTCATGGGCAGTTCTCAACAGAGCAAAATTGTACTTTTTTTTCTTTTGTGTTTGTAAAGTTAATGTAAACAGAGGTGTGTTCATAGATCCTCCTGGGAGACAGAGGAAGGGATGGCCTGGGTGGGGAAGGTGTGATACAGATCAGCACATAAAATTCTTATTCCACCTTTGCAAGTACATTTCAACCCTGACAACTCTAGACCACTATCCTCACTCAGCTCTGCCAGTGTATTCCAGTGCTGCCTTTCCACATACTCTGCTGTGCACTGTCTGCTTCTGTTTCTCATTTCTCCACTATTCAGGCTTCATTTTCTTTTTTTTCAATTGCTAAAAGTTTTCCTGCTTCTACACTTGCCATCTCATACCTCTCTCCTTCCACCTTTTGTCCCAACCTACCACTTTCACCTACTACGTCATAAATAGCTTGGAGACTCACGTTGGTAACTGTCTCCAGCCTCAGGTAGCAACAGACACAGGAAAGTGCTTTTTTATTGAAGGCTTCCATTCATAATAGCACTTGGTTCTGTTTGCATCAGGGAGCACTTGGGAGTTCTGAATCTTCCACTTTTAAGAGACAGGGCAATTAGAGTCTTCCTGAAGAAAAGAGGAGGTATGTCGCACTAGCTCTGCTCCATTATTCAGATTGCTAAATTAGGATGCATCAAGTGTACAGGCTAATGTCTCCCATGTTTGGTATTTGAAGACATAAAGAGAAAGCCAAAAATGGGCTAAATTTTAGGTGGTGTTGCTACTCCTACATGAAATGTGAAATCATCCCCTGAAGATACTACTATGATGATTCACTATCACCTTTCCTGTAGCCCTCCTGAAGGCTGGCCATGAGCTCAAGGTTACTGCTACAGACTTAACAGAAGAAACATCGGAGAGCAAAGGTTTAGCTGCTCTCTTTTGTTGACATCAACCAGTGCTGCATATGGCAAGTGAAACCATGACAGCAAGCTTTTAAGCATTCCTGGAATCCCTCTGCTGTTCATCAGACCCACACAGAGACACACAATTAAGCTTATATTGATTAAAGTACCCTAGAAACTCCTCTTCACTATTTCCACAGTCACAGTCTGAATTACCAACCCAAGTTCAAATACTGTCCCTTACATCATTGATATCCTTCCACAGGCCCTTCAAAACCTCTCTCTTTCTTTTCTGTAGATACATACACATCTGCACCAACACTCATATTCACTACTGCTACCTTGTTTTGTTACATGATTCACCGCCTCTGCTGCTGTGGAAATTGTTGTTTTCTGAGTTCCATACTGGGTGTATTAAAAGGTTTGGGGGGAAAAAAAAGACAAGGAAAAAACATCAGGACAGTGAAAAGAGCTCCACCCTTCAGGAACAAGAGAGGAGACGGATCTGGGATTTGTTCTGCTGGTACACAATGCTCTGGGCTGGTCATTGTGGTCACCTAGTAGGTTTGTGGGTTTTTCCTGTCTGGCCAGCCCCTAGCTGAGGGCATGCTGCCTGTATTACATCTCCTCTTCAGGCTTTGTGCTTGTAGCGGGTAAATGACCACATTTGCAGCCCCAGTGCCAGTCCTCTCCTCCCTTACATGACAAGGGTTTATCAGATCCGAGCCCGTACCTTTGCGCCCAAGGACACGTTTGGTGAGGCCTGGATGCTGCTGTGCTCTGAATGATGAAGAACTTAGTGACTTGTGCCTTGAGACACAGCAAGGAACTGCCAACACAGGAAGCCCCCTTGGAGCTTCCTGGAGTTCATGAAGATCTCCTCAATTCTCAGTAAAGCTGCCTCTTTTATATTCAGCAAATAATCCACGTGAGGCATTTTGATTATGATTTCATGTAGTCTTTTGCTTACAGGTATTGGAAATTTTCAACTTTTCCCTTGCTCCCTTGCCTGTTTCTCATACCAGACATAGTACTTACAGAGAATTTAAGACTTTACTGAAGGACACAGTGTATTTATAATTTTAAGTGCTAATGTATGATTAGAATGCTGTTGGTTGTGAGGTGGTGGAATGAGATAACAGGCTGTGCCTGATGAAACGTCTTATCACTTCACGGATGCCAGTCATCACTTGGGAGTTCAGGAGTTCACCCAGTTCCCAGCACACCAAGAAACTGCCTGCAATAAGAATGTTTGAATAGTTAGCAGAAAAAAGATCTGCAATGATAAAGTGGATAAATTAATGTAGGGTGTCTGGCCTTCTAGGCTGGGCAGCAAAGAGTAGGTCAGTTCTGGAGAGCCCTAGTTAAAATGGATATGTTCTACTTCAGTGCATTTTCTCACAGTCAAGACACTCACCCTTCCCACTTTGCTCCATTGTATGTTTGGAACTTGTGTATTTTGTCTCTTTTTGCACCTTGTTTCTATCCATATATATCCCACTGGACATCAAGTCCCTGATCTCTATCACTGTCATATTTGCACAGTAAGCAGCATCCATCTCTGCCTGAAGGCATACTTGTCATTCTGAACAGCTGATATGTGTTGCAATCAGCTCCTGAACTTTCTGACACAAGACTTATTGAAGGTTTCAGGATCTTCATAAGCAAAGTTATACTGGACACTCAATCCATAGTGATAACTTGGGACACAGGAGAAGATGAGGCTTCTCTTTTCTCCAGGCAGAAGAATGAGTGTGAACACTAGGAAAGCTTGTGCCACGTCTTTGCCTACTCACGGTTTCTCTCTGGCTTCTGCCTGGAAATTAGCTCAGAGGCAACTCCATTGGTATTTACTCCTACTTCTGTTGGATTGAGCATACAGGTATTTTTTGGTTCTCAAATTCCTCTGTTGGGCAGGCAGCATATTACAGTATGACAAGAGCTCCAGACATGGGCATTTTTATCGGGACTTTCTGCCCATCTCGCCAACCTGTTGAGGGCTGCACAGCCCTCTGGGGTACTGGCCACTCCTCCCAGCTTTGTGTCATCAGTGAACTTGCTGAGGAGGCCTCTGCTGCTTCACCCAAGTCACTGATGGAGAAGTTAAACAATACTAGGCCCAGTATTGAACCTTGGGGGACACCACTAGTGACCTCCAATTAGACCCTGTGCCACTGATTACGACCCTCTGGGATCTGCTGTTCAGCCAGTTCTCAATCCACCTCACTGTGCCCTCATCCAGTCCACACTTCCTGAGTTTGCCTATGAGGATGCTGTGACAGACAGTTGTCAAATGCCTTGCTGAAGTCAAGGTGGACAATACCCACTGCTCCCTCCTCATCTACCCAGGTAATTGCTTCATTGTAGAACACAATCAGGTTGGTCAAGCGTGATTTACCTTTAGTGAATTCCTGCTCACTACTCCTGATCTTCTTCTCATCCATGTGAATAGAGATGTCTCCAGAGTGAGGCGCTCCATTACCTCGCCAGGGATTGAGGCAAGGCTGACTGGTCAGTTGGTTCCTTGGCTTTATGTACTTCAGTACAAGGATTCTGTCTATTTGCCAATTTCTTCTATTTCTTTAGAAATACAGCTTATTGTAGGTTGTTTTTTTTTTTCAAACAGAATTCCATTGAGCTCTGCTGGACTGAGTGACACAAGCAGTCTAATTTTTGGAGTAACTTATCCAGAAAATGTTACTTGTTTTGTTTCCAAAACATTTTTCTGCAGTTTTGCTAGAGAAAAGCCCAAATCACATGCATGCTCTTCCACTAGCAATTGTTTTGTCTGTAGATCTACTGAGGGCATCCCTTGCCACTTGTTTAGCAAGTTTAACTGTAAATAAATACATCCATCAATCAAAACATATTTCTCAGTAATCACTATATTCCCTGATATTTTAACCTTTATATTTTCCTTGGCATTGCAGTTTGGCTTTCCCTGGCAGAGCGATAGTTAGGCCACTGTTTTGTTTAAATTTGGCTTGGCAAGTTTGCTATCCTCTCTTGCACAGTGTTGAGCACGTCTTCACACATTCCAACCACTGCCAAATTTTGTGTTTGGTGCTTTGTTTACTGTTCATACAAAGAGTATTTTTTCTGAGACTACTGCTGAATTAATTTTTGCTTATCAGCTTATGTTAATGCCAGATATGACCAAAATACTGTTTTCTGAGTCACATCTTACTTTCTTTGAAAGAAAATATTTCTTTCATTTTCTTTTCTGCAGACCTTTTCTGGCTACAATTACTGTACTTGGCTAGTAAAAGAAGATTTCTGAATTTGCATTTCATACTACCTACATGTGGTGAGAAGTGCCAAGACTGATATTTTGCCCATGGCTGTAATTGTGTACTTGTGTGTTTACGTTAACTTGTATATTCAGGGCTCTGCTGTGCTATTTGCTCATTTATCTCTGTATCATCATACCGAGCTTTAACTGGAAGCCTGATATTAACATGCTTTGTGAAAAAGTAGGGATTGGAAATGTTCAACTGGCTGACACTTTCCCTTCATCTAATATTTCTGTAAGTCTTCATAGGATAATGCCTTAGACAAGGTAAATTTGTCAACCTTGAAGCAGTCTGACAATCTACAAAGCAATGTAATCCTAGAGATTAAATGTGTTGATACAGTGATCTCTGGGGAGACAGTTCTCTTACTAAGATTTTCTTTGTCTCAAAAACAAAGAAAACCTCAAAGCAAAGCAAACCCCATGAGCTGAAAACCACAACGTAGTTTCAAAACAAATTCCCTATACCGCAGAGTCTAGGCAAGCAACGAAGGCCCAAAGCTTCTCCTTAATTTTTCTATAAGATGTAGGGCAATATGTTGAAACAAAATTACCATCTAACACTAAAATCTTAACATTTTATTTAAAACCCTTAAGTGTGTGATCCAGTTATACCAGAGTTGAACTCACAGGATTTCCTTCTAAGTTTTTAATACAAGACCTACTACATCAGCATCATAGACCCAAAGTGCCCAACACTTTGTGGCATTGAGATGCTAGAAACTCTCTTCAAATTTGATTATTTCCAGTTGGACCAGCTCTTTTCTCCACGGCTTACCTGCTCATGATTTTAATATTCTCCTCTTGTTTGTTAAATTTTGCCACTATAAGAAGATTTGTGCATCTTTTGATAACAGAGCTGGAAACAGTTCAAAGTTCTCATCTGAGAGAAGTCAGTCACACATTAGAAAGAATTTTCATTAAAAAATAAAGATACAGAGAACAAAGGGGAGCTCAAGAATGAAGCACACACTGACTTCAGATAGGGCAGAATCTACTGTTAGAACGTTATGATGAGAAACAAGTTATTTCCTATTTGAAAGAAAATTCTGTCTTAGAAATTTATGACAAGGAAGGGAAACCTGTAACAAAGACATCTTGCTTAACAAACATAATTTTCAGAGGTTAGTTCCAAAGAAGTTTGTGGGGAAACTGCTGATGAGTACTTCTGTGTGAACAAGCTAAAGAAGAATACTATCTCAGAACATATATGACTGTATCACTAATATGAAGCTGTTTGCTGTCCTGCAAGGTTGGAAGGAATATCAGCTTCATTATTTACAGTTCAGACTTATTTTCCAAATTTTGCTTTTGTCTAGTTGTCCATCACCTCTAATTTCTGATGCTTTCCTTTGATCACTTTCATTTCAGCCTGACTCAGCATAACAAACATCAAAAAGACATCTCACTGCATATCAAACATCTGCCCTTATTCTGCTATTTATGACAAATTTTTAATGTAACTCCCTATGAACTACTCCAGCAATGCCTAAAAAACAGCAGTTCCCGGCTACAAATAATATGTGTGGTCTCATTTCAGCCCTACAGGAAATGCCACAAATGAGACAAGAATATGGTGAGATGTATCATGTAGAGTCAAACAGAGGTTCTTCATTACACCAAGTGACAGACTTTCTTAGAATGCTGCACCAACGTTCCAAACAGTTATGTATCAGTTACTGGGAATTTTACAGACCAGATCTGCATGGCATCACTCAAATGTCTGCAGGATTTCAAGGCCAGACTTTTGTTTGTTCTAAATCCAGGAGAGCAAACCCCAGTGCATTTCTTTCATGTTTCGCAAAATCACATGAAAAAGTCTGGATACCTAATACCTCTCATTCATCGTATAACAGTGACATCAGTGATTAAAAAAGAAGGGTAAGATAACCATGAGCTGTCATCTAGACAAAGGATTATTCTGCTTAGAACATTTTAGTAAGCACTCAGATGGCAATGGCACCTTCAATAGAGGCATTAACAGTGTCTCTGTCCTCCACGAAGTTCCTTTACAAGAAACAGAACCAGTATTTCAGCATCTCTGGCTTGAACTGGCCAATAAATTCTAAACAGGAAGGAAGGACAACAATCATAAATACATAGACATCACAGTTTCCTCAGGTTTGTCTCACTGAGAAACTAGATTAAGCCCCAAACTAAACACATCTTGAACAAATACAACAAACTAAAATTTTAGGAAACGCCTATATAAGTGACTTTTTGGAATGCATCTTGAGCCAGTGTCTCAGGTAAAATAAGTAATTGAATCATTGCCAAATTTCACAACACTCATTTGAGGGTCCATGTTCAATTAGCAGTTTTGGTATTTGTATTTCACAAATAATTCTGTGACAGAATAAAGAAAGTCCCTCAGAAATGGTGTCTCTTGGTAACACTCAGTAGATGAGCTCTTGGGTAGGTGATGCATTTTCCTGAAGATAGCTTGGGTGAGGAACAATGCAGGGCTGAAAGGACAAATAATCATCCAGCCAGAACTAAGCACACTGAGACTGAGATGTTTTTTTCTGTCCAACAGCTTAGTTCTCCTTTACTACAGACTAAGCTGGTTACCTCCTGTCCTCCCAGCAGTGGATTCGCACAACTCCTAGCAATTGTCTGTATCAATTTCCTTTGTAAAAAACATCACCTGGCCCACCCAAAGAGTCCTTCCTTCTACATAATGGCTCTGTTGCTCCCTATCTTGTAGGTTATGGTTTCTAAAAGTTCTAGAGGTGATGTTAACTCCTCTTGGGATACCCCCAGCTATTTACAGCTTCAACACACAACACCAGCTAAGGCTGAACGTGGTCAAGTGAAGAACAATTATTTCCTACATCTTTTATGCATAACCCAATTTACTATGCCCCAGAATAGGAAACTTACAGAAAAACATTATTTTTGTCTGAAATTCAACTTTCTGAATCTTCATTTTCAGTGATACTCTTTGTCCACTTACTGCTCACTTCTTCAGCTAACCCTCATAATTTATCATTAAGTTGGGGAGCTTGATCTGTGACATCTTTGTTGGAAATATTCCTTTCCAGTAAGAAGACAAAGGTGACTCCCATAATTCCTTGAAACTCTACAAGTTAATCTAAAAATGACTGGCAACAGAGGAAAAACCCAAGCTAAATGTATGATACAGCCTCTGAAAAATGGGAAAAAAATTCCCCATGTACTGTCTTTATCTGTAGACCAGAATCTTTGTATTGTGTCTGACACCACCATGGCAGTTTTCTCTAGTGCTCCATCAGCTGATCTGTTTCCTTGACAGCCTGTTGAACAGCAACAATGTCCATGGATCAAGAAGCTATCAGCTCCCTACTGGCATCTCCTGGGGTGAAGATGACCCAGGGCAAGGGAGCGTAACAGAAGCAGAAAGCCCAGACCGTAAGATGCAAATCTTTTACTGCAAGTTAAGCTCTTATTTCTCATTGTGTAAACACTGGATGCAGACAGTTTAAACTGTAAAATGAGCACCTGGCAGAGCAGAGCCAACAGCATCCAGGCCATGTTAAATTGAGTGCCAGTGGCTGTAGTTGCATGTCCCAACAAGGCCCTCTGCCTCACATTTCCAATTAGCTGGTTTTAGGCTCCCAGACGCACCCAGCTGGTTGTGGAATGGGGATGTGGACAGATTTAAGATCCTCCAAGAATGGCCCAAAGTGCCTCTGAAGTGAGCAACTAGTTCATTTATTGTGGTGAAAGACAGAGAACAAAGAGGGGAGAATCAGTGAGGGGAGATTTCAGGAGCTGGGAGAAGGAAGCAAGGAGACACAGAATGGCAGTAACAAGTTTGCCACCCGGATGATGCCACTCCTGTCAGCTCACAAAGGCGGCTGAAGGTAAAGCACACTTATCTCCTGCAGAACAGGTTTGGCTTCCTCTGCCCATAATGCTGCACAGTTCCTTGTGCTCCCGGCAGAGGACAGCCCTGGCTGCTGCAGCCTCCCCTTCAACAGCCGGGATGCAGGGGAAATCCCAGAGTGTATTCACGCTGTCCCTCACACCACTGATACAGCTGTCCCAGTGCTGGTCCCGCGCAGGTCTGCGGTGGCTCAAGCAGAATGCTGAAGCTGCTCCAGAACCTGGGACGCGCTCCCCGGGGCTGCTCACCGCCCACTGCAGCCTGAGCCAGCTCAGCAGCTTCTCCTGCCTCGCCTCCCATTTCCGCACTGGGACACTGGGGTGCCTCTGCCAGCACCATCCTGCTACTGACACCGCTCGTGACATCCTCATCATTTGTGGATGGGTCACCACTTTCCAGAACTCCAAGACCTTTAGTGAACCCGATCAGTCCCAGCACTGGGCAGAAACCATGGTTTTACACCACTGCTGCTGTTGTTTTGTGTGGAAGTAAACATCAAAATGCAAATCAAAGCTAGCTGGTTGAATGGGTCACTTCAGCATAAGACAAAAGGGATCTGTTTGCAAAAGAAACTACTGCTACAGCCCCAGAAAGCATTCAGAAAGCAGAAGTGATTTGTGGGGAAGAACTCCACCCCTTTCTTAATCAAAGCAATTTTATGAGGGCTGGAGAAACGACTTGAGTGAAGTCACTGGCACCACAGAATCACCCACACAAGCAGTTTGTTTAAATTAGGGAATTAGCAATGGGGTAAGGGAGCACCGTCCAGTGCAGGGCTGAGACCCAGGAAGGATTTGGGAGGGCTGTGGAACCAGTTCTCCAGCATCTGCTATCTAAAACACCAGCATGCAGGAAGGCTCTGGCAGAGCTGAGGCACCACAAAAAATTAGCACCTACTCTGCACTGCCAGTCTAGCACACTCCTGCTCTCACGCAGCCAGTGCTCCAAAGTGCACCAACTTGGTGATCAGCTGGTGGATTCAATCAACAATGAAATCAACATTAGTGTAAACACTTCAGGTGGCCACCTTTGGTGCTCTTATACACGTTTGTCACAGGCCAAGTCTCTGAAAACGAGAAATGATCTCAGGGAATTCACATGGAAACCATTTAATGTACAAAGGTATTGTCATGGTCACTTAGCCAACAGTGTCAGCTACCTGGCTCTGTAGAGAAATCTCCCAAAAAATCAAATCACATAAAGGTGCAAGCTGTATTTGGCCTCAGAGGATGAAAAAAGCCCATAATTCACTGGAGTGCTGACTCAGTAGCTCAGTCCAAGAGTACAAATACTGATGGCACACGGTGGTTGGACACTGGGAAAGGCTCTGATCACACTCGCCTGACATAGAGCAAAGGACACTCCATACTAACGCAGCCAATGCAACTCCCCACGGCTGAGCGTCTAGGGGCAGGAAAATACAAAAATTGTAATATTCTAAAACATTTTAATATAAGAGACACTTTAAAAGAGGCACATGAAAGACAGGAGAAAGTTGGGGAAAAAAAAAAGACTATTAAAACAAAATCCCTAACTTTTTTTAAAGCAGATTCTGATTGAGTAATAATTCTCATTAAACAAAAGGTTCTAGCTTTCTTGAAGATTTCCCATCTTCACCTCAGGAAACCCAAAGCTAGAGAGATGCTTGGATCCCCTACAAAAACCAACCATCTTCTTTACCTTTGTCTGTACACAGAAAGCATGGAGCAGAGACATGTGACACTCATGGCTCTAACCCAAGGAATAAATAAAACACTGTCCCTATGGCTATTTTTAAAAGGGGTAAATTTAGAAGGAAGGAGGAGACAAGGGGGTGGAATACATTAGTAGTTTCAGGTTTTTTTCAGTGCTCATTGGTTTGTATAAAGGCTTGGTATGTATCAGCAGGCAGACAAGTGCTTGTTAAGTGTTAATTTTGCATATGGCTGTTATTGCCATATCCAGACTCCTATGCAATCTTCCAGTTATGGATTATCCACTCTCCCACTGCCATGTATCTGAACCATGACTGGAACAAAGGCTTCATCTGGCACTCTGTAGTCCTGAAAGCCATGGTTTAAAAACACAGGGCAATATTCTACAGCAATAGAAAAGTTAATAGCAAACACGCAAACTTTTGATCCTTTCCTATCTGAAACCAGTTTATAAAGAAGTTCTATAGCACAAACTCTAGTTATTCCTGAGGAAATGAGGAAAAAAAAGCAGCTTCAAGATGTTATCCTCTCTGTTGAGACATACAATCCACTCAAGCAGGAAATACACACAAATAGGGGTGGATAGTCAGTCTGAGATGTAATGTTAACAAGCTGCTGACATTTCAGAATTTTCCTTCAAATAACAGGTGCTGGCTGAGTACACACAATGCTAGAGTGGGAAAGAGCTTTTCAGAAGTCATGGCCTTGAATCACAGAACAACACTGCAAGAGACTGACTGCAAGCTGGTACATAACTCGGTGCCAGGCCTAAGTGGCAAAAATCAGAACAAAACAAAACAAAAAAACCAGCCCAAAATCCAAACACCTTTCTCAAAAAAAATACTTCAGAGCGTTTTAGATGAGGAGAGAGGAGGCATTCATTATTACTATAGCAAAAAGACTGCAACAGACCTTCTCTGAGGAAGGGATCACCTGGCCAGCATGATCCAGAAGGAAAACCAGATCAAGACATATAGTTTCTGGCATGACAAGATTTAGAAGGGCCTCTTGGGTCATCCAGGACTCTCTGACCACTTGCACCCAAAATGTATCTTTACTTTTGTACATGACAAAGTGTCCCCTTTACACAACAAACCAATATTTTGTGTCTGCTTTATACTTCTTTTTCCTCACTTTTTTATTGAAGTAAGGAAATGGGATTGACTATTCTATTTTCAGCCATCTCTAATACCAGCAGGAGCTGTCCTTACAGACACAATAATAAATCCCCTCTTTGCAGCTTCATTGCTCAGTCCCTTCTCAAAACTACTGGAGCATGGGGACAGAATGGGAAAAACATCCATTTGAAGAAAAAAAATAAGAGGCTGCTACCTAGACTAAAAACTTTATTGATCTGTGAAAGTTTCTGTTAGTCCTGCTTTTCCAGAGGTTTCACAGATTCAGCAGGGAAACAAACCCAAGCCTGTGAGGAAGAAACAGTGTCATAAGCAGCATGTTTGAAATGCAGCTTGCTGACCTCAGATTCGGGGGACAGAACGTTTAGGAGCTTCTCGTAAGCACAAGAGGACAATTCACCCACTTAAGCCACCACTGTGACAGAGCTGTGAGTGGTGCAGGAGCAGCAGCTGGCCTTTGCTATCCTGGCTATGAAATACCAGGTGGGGAATGCATGCTGGAGTTCTGGAAGCTTGCTCCCATGTAGTGCCAAGAGTCCTTAGTTCTCATGCTCAGTCCAGATTCGCCCTGTTTCTCCTTTTCCTTTGATATTCCTTCTCTTCACTTTCACCAGCCCATGCAATAGTGTTAAGAGATGTGTGCCATCTTCCCTGTGCACACAGACACACACACCACCCCCTTTTTTCACCTATTTTCATCTGACTGTATCTGCCTCGTCCCCACCTTCAGCACTGAACCAGTATCAGCAAACACATTGCATGGTCAGATCACAAAATACTGAGAAATACAAATACAGCCTTTTATCTTCCCGAGCTGAAGCACTCCTTGCTTTTTTGAGCAAGGGTGTCTGCATTTGCACACGTGTATGTGACCACAAACACACACACATGCCTCAAGTTCCTCTTGAATGCAGCCTCTGAACAAGGCACGAGGCTCTGTCAGTGTGAAGGGCCTGTGTCACACACTCGGGGTCTCTCATTATTTGTTAGTTAATGTGCTTAATCACCTCTTTTACAGAATTACTCCATCCTCAGTATCTCCTCTGTTGTTCTGTCCTCCAATGCCATTTAGTGGATCCAAGCCAGCAGTCCAAGAACTCTTCTTGCACCCTTTCACTCACCTTGAGCAAAACACACATTTACAAAGCAGGATACTGATACACAGATCCCCCACCCCAAACAGAGAGGGCCAGCCCTCTTTCTGGGTGAGATTTGCCTCTCACTAAGATCCACTCTGATGAAGAAAACTTTACACAAGGGCAAAACAGAAAAAAACCCCACCAAACCTGAAAGGTGACTCTCATTTTAGGTAAAATGGTCCAAATCAAGACTCAATTAAAGCCTCTTTTCTTCATTTCTGGGCAGAGAAAACCAGAAACATTTGTCTCAGGCACAGACACAAGCAGGCAATCTTGATTTTGCTGGTATTTAAAATGATGAAGAAAGGACTGACAGCACCTGTAACATTCCCTTTTCTCCCTATCACATGTCTTCTTTTGGAAGCAAGAAAGTCAACATTTGACAACTGAGATTTACACTTCAGAAAAATAAGTGTCCCATACAAGAGGAGAGAGGGCACGGGATTTCCATTGCTCAGATTAAAATCACACAAAACAATTATTCTGCCAGCCCCCAAAAATAAAGGATAAAAACCGCATAAACTGTACTAGATAAGATCAGCAGCAGTGTTTCCTCTCAAACTGCAGAATAGCAGCTTCAGTCCTTTTGACCCAAGCTGAGGCTTGCACGCCCTAGTAATTCTAGCAAATGAGGAACACGACAAGCTGATCAGTTAGGCCTTATCTATCTAAGTCAGGATAATTACTCTGAAAAAGCACCCTATCGTACAGATCAGGCAGCACAGATTTTCATTTACTCTCAGATACTGCACAAAAGTACCACAGCCCCTCTCACGAGGTTACAAATGGCCCAGACACCGTAGGGAGAAAAAGGGGCTGTTTAAGGAGGAAAAGTAAAAAATCACTCAACAGCAGGAGAAAGAGGATTATCTTGAATGGCCTGCCACTGCTTTTTCAGTGATTTTGGTTTTCACCATCATCTTTGTTTTACTTCGTAAAGATTCCAACAATGATAACAGAAGAAGCCTACCACACACTTGAGAGAAAAAATAAAAGAAATTACACAAGCAGTTATATCTCATCTTCAGGGAAATCGTGACTAGGGCTGTTTGCTGATCCAGCAAACATAGCTTAGGTAGAAACACCTACTAGGAAAAAAAACCCACAAAGGCACAAAACACAATAGAAAAACAGCCATGAGATAAAAATGCCTATTTCTGTGTCATTCTCATCACCAGAGTCCCACGGAATCCTTGCCATCACTTGTTTTGTCAGTTATTATTGTCATTATTTCTCCTATGGTATACTTCTTTCATTAAACATGGAGTAAAGAAACAAGGTGAGTTAAGGCCTCAGAATTAAGCAGTTTAGTCTTGGAACACTGTTTTCTAGATATGACATGCCACCCAATCTGGCTAGAGTTGCAGTGATTTAGAATAAATATAACATTTTTGAATTAATTAGAAATTATGGGCTGTTGTGACCATGAATGATGAGCAGGAGAAAATTTAAAGTTAGCAGGAGCCCAAGAATTTAATTTAAAAAATCCAATCTAACATCACGGTTTCTGGTGATACTTCCATGAAAACAGAGAATGATCTAGACACTGGCTCCTCTTTCCCCAAGTAAAATCCGCTCCAGATCATTCTCTTACCCTCCCATCAGATTCATGCAAAGCTGAAAATTTCTGAGTCTTTATTATTATTATTATTTTTATATTTAAACAAGATGGGGAAAGAGCAGCAGCTTTTAAAAAAAACCCTGTTGTGTGCTATAAAGGATAAACAGGTGAGGTTTAAAAAAAGTTAAGTTTATATATGTACATATACACACATACACTAAACCAAATTAAAACCAAAAAACTTGTGAGGAAGTCATTTTCAACAAGAGAGAAGAAAGCCTTATTCCACATCAAGCAAAAGCACCACAAATCAAGATTAGAGTGCACAATCACATGTAGTGCAGATACCAAACTAGCCTGGGTCCTGGAAGCAGTGGAGCTACAGCAGGACAGAGCTCCATGAGGGCCATCTCATCCCACTCCTTGGCAGAAGCAAGTGCAGAGTGTGCATTCAGGAGAGTGTGCTGTACAGGCACTGCCACAGCTGCCTGCTCTGCCTCCAGCTGTTTTGGCAGACACCACAAAACGCACCAAACTAGTGACAGTAGGAGACCCAGAGTTGAGCAACAGACTGATTTAGGTACAGTATTTCCATAACAGAGGTTTCTGAATTCCCCCATGTCTCTCGGGTGTTCCCTGTAGGTACTGCCTGCTTCAGTCACATGGCAGACAGCTCCTCATTCTGTATTATTGGTGCACTGAAGTTCCCATTCTTGCGTACCTGCACCTTTTCCTATCTCTCTTCCACCCCACACCACCATTTCTATTTCCTCCAGGCTGACAGGGTAATAAAATTAGGAAGGGGCATGTACACCTACCTAAGGGGAACTGTCAACAACCAAATGTAGCTTAAAAAATAATAACAATTCTTAAAAAAACCCAATTAAAAAACCTGTTAAAGTTCTGCAGACTTCTGGCAGGGTTTGGTCATTTAGCCCAGAGGTCTTTGTCTTCAGGGCCTGCAGGCTAAATTGTCCCGACTGGCAAGAAGCATGCAGTACATGATAAAATTCTGACTAAAAGAAAAAAGTAGTAAGGGCTGGGGGAGAAGAGGCTCTAACATGGAAACCCCAGACTGCAGTAGCAAGCACTTATGCCACACGGTAGGCTTTCAGGAGGGTGAATTCCTTCCTGTTGGTGCGAGCTGCCCAGATGAAAAGAGCAGCTGCCATGAACTGCAAAGGTGCGGACACACAGGCGAGGCAGAAGGACCAGCCGAATTCACCCCTCACATCCTCCGGCAGCGGCAGCTTCCTATGGAGCAGCTCAATCCCAGCTACATAGCAGCCAACGAGGCCCAGCGTACACAGCCCTGGGGAAGGAAGCAGCAAAGCACAGTGAGCTCACCCATGGAGTGCTGCAGGGGGTACTCCGAGCTTCTGGAGGAGGACGGCAGGGCACTTACCTGCTAGAAAGTGCAGGACTCCAGTGGCAATGGCCGGGTAAAGGCTGCGGCAGGCACAAGCACAGAGCCCAATCAGAGCCCCAAAGCACATGAGGCCGATGCTGACAAAGGGCAGGAGAAACTGCAATCGCCAGAGATCTGCATGTGAAAGAAACACGCAAGTCAAATTTGCTGAAGGTGTTCTAGAAACAGATCTTCTCCCACCATCTTACATTCCCTTCTACCCTGCTGTTTCTGCTTCATCAGACATTCTACATTCATAGCTAAAGAGGACCAAAGACTCCACTGAAGCGTAAAGAACTTAATTTGTTAACTCAAAAATTCCTGTGCTGCATTCATAGGCAAAACTCTTGCTAACACATCTGTCCTCCTTTTAAACTTTGACCTACTGCCTGTGCTACTGTAAAGAACAAAAAATGGCGAGCAAGACACAGAAGCTTTCCTCACTGTTGACTGTATTTGAGAAACATATTTTTTTAATTCTACTTTTTTATCTGCCAGAACTGAAAGACACTTACAAGTACGATTCAAATCCGTGCCACTGTTGTGATTTCCAGGCTCTATGTACTTTTCTACAAATTGATCAGAGAGCGAGAAACTGATGCAGTTTGTAGTCATATCGGTTTCTGGGGGTGGAAACAAAGAAAAAGTTACCATTAGGTGTCTCCCCTCAGCCCTCCTTCTCCCCTTTCAAATCCTCCTTTCCCAATGATTTGAGCTAGGAAGATCCTCTGAGATCCCTTTGTGAGGAAAATAAAACCTCTCCAAACAGATCTGTAGATGCCTTCCTATGATGTAGTTGACATAAAATGCCTGTTACAAGGTACTACACTAAGGGACAGCATTCTAACATGTAGAATCTTCAAGCTTCCCTGGATTATCCACAGAGAACTGCGCCACGTGTAACAGATTGGGAAAGAAATGTGGTGGCATATGATGCTCAACTATGTTTCCACATATTCTTGTGCTCAGAGTCCCTTAACTAAACTGTGCTTATCTCCACATGCAGAATGCAGTCTCGTACTAACAGTTAAATCAAAAGTGGGATAGAAAGGCCTATTTAAAGAATATGAAGGGTTTACTTCTTTACACTAAATTTCTACCTCAGATTTTACTTTGAGAATACTATTGAGCAGAACTGGTTTAAGTGTCTTCCAAAATAAGCATTTTCATGAGAGGAAAAAAAAAGTATTTCATGTAATGTTTTTTTTCCTTCAGAAATGTATCTGAAAGTACATCTTTAAGAGAGTTCCAAATGAAGGGGTTCACACATACAGTAAATACCCAAAATCAACTTTGAAGCAATTAAAATAATTGTTTACCACACATTTTACCCCCAACGATTTTGAAAAATAATACAAGTATTTCACTCCATATCCATTCAAGGAATCCAGGATGTGCTGATGTGATGATGATGAAGAAAGTGAATAACTAGCTAAAAGCAACGAGTGCCTCCTTGATAAAGTAGTGTCTTTATTCCATTGCTGGATCCCAGGATGTGTCCTTGAAAGACAGTAACTGGGAGAGCAACTATAAGTGTATCCCCAACTGGACAGCTGAGGAAAAATAAAAATCAAGCTTGTAAGATTAAATTTAGATCAAGTATCATGTGTCAAAGCCAGAAACTGCAGCACTGACAGCCACAGACCATTTTGCTCTTTGCTTCTTTACAAATCTGGACTGTCTTTATTAAAAAACCAACCAACCAAAACATAAGCTAGAAATAAACCTTCTGGAGGAACAAAGTGGAACGAGTCTGTTCTGAGGAAGTTAGCACACAGCACCCCAGGCAAACCAGGGAAGTGATAATTGTTCCAGAGATACCTGGTGGGCTGTACCAGTGAGAGTTTTTGGGTACAGTGATACACCTCCGCCACAGTCCAACCGTGCCGTTGCACCGGAAGAGCGCATCTGTGTAGGTCTTCTCATCTGCATCTTTGCTGACAAACTCCTCCCAGATGCTTCTACCAGCTTCACTAACATTCTCGGCTGGGGACAGGGTGTGGTATTCGTACCAGAAGTCGGTGCCAATGGAGGCTGCCATGTAGATGGTGGAGATGAGGCTGAGCACGCAGGCGATCACCAGTGCGGTAGCAAACCGGTTATCCATCATGGCGCCCTGGGTGGGAACACAGGGACATGTGAGCAATGCTTCTGGAAGTACAAAGTTGCCAAACTCATGGCATCAGCCCCCCTCTGCAATGTCCCCTCAGGGTATGCATGCCTTCCTTTCCCTACCTGCTAGAATCAAGGGAACACTGAGCAAATCTACAGTGCTGGCCAGCATCTACTGCATTTTCGAGTTCCAAGTAGGGATAATATCTTGGAGAGTGTGCTCTCCCAGGCACACTGCACTGGCTGCTCTCCCTGAAACAGCAACTAACAGAACAACACCAACTCATCTCCAAAGAAGATGACACAGCTCGCTGCCATTTGTGATCCTGATTGTAGGCAACGTCAGAGACTCCATCCACAATGCCCAGGAAGAAGACTTATCTTTCCTTAAGAGATTACCAAGGGTGGAAGTTATTTTTAGCTTGCCACCCCATACGGCTTTCACAGCTTGCGTTGACAGCAAAGATAAGAACCACAGGCATGTTGAAAAAGCTCTTCCAGGCTGCTCACAGAGGGCAGCCATGCCAAGGTGCTGGAATGCTTTAGGGAAGAGAGAAATGTATCTCGGCACTAGAGGCAGAACATAAAGGAAGCACTGAAGACAAATTTGGAAATTATGATAAATGCTGCAATAATGCCACAATACACACCGTGGTATTTTTTGAAGACCTAGAACACTGCAGAGGGGTGCCCTGTTCCATGGCAACAAGGTGACAAAACTGAAAGGCCTTCATATGCTGCCACAAGGACTTTGTGTCCCTCTCTTAGTGGTCATTTATGCCCTCCTTTGTGGGGTCATGCTCCCAAATGGCATAGATTCATGGTCAAAGGAGGCATGGGGAAAATACAAATACCACACATCCTTATGCTTGTGACAATACCATGACTTTAATGAGCAAGTGATTGGTAATACAAGAAATGTTTTGTGCCTGCAATACACCAGAGGACTCCTCTCAGATGCCAGTTGTTCTCATGTGCTTTGTGTGCTTAATTAAATTTATGGATTATTATGAATCAGGCTTGAGGCACTTGCCAGAAAAAAAAAAAATTGAAACTAGCTCAGCAGCTGGAGGTAGGCTGGTGGCAGGAGCTACTATCTAATCAGCTCTTGTCTACTGCTTGCTCTACCTCCCTTCTCCCACACACTTTGATCAAAATATTTTGGTCTACTTTCTTTGCAACTAATGAACCGCAACTGGAAACAGCAAGTGCCTTAAACCTCAACATTCACCAAGAAAAACACCCGAGCCTCAAGTCAGACTTATCAGTAAGAAATTCTGAACTAGAAAACAAGTTGCAAATTAAAGAAGGTAATTTCAAAGGCATCAATGTTTGCTGTTAACGATACCATTCTCATTTCCTTTCCCCTCCATCTGCTCCTCTATTTGTCTGAAACTGGCTAACAAGGAGGAGAAATTATGTGTTCCCGTATCATTTCCTATGCTTCATTTCCATATTAAATGAGGCACACTCTCTGCAATATCCATCCTTGAATGGCATCCTTAGTGATGAGAAAGAATAGAACTGATTTTTGGTCAACTGACAAGAAACGCTCATTCAAAATACTGCAAAGTTTGCATACCACAACTGTACTTAAATAATAATCTACAAGGTGTAAACTTTTGTAAGTTAATAGAAATATTGAGAGAGAGAACACACCATATCCGGGCTTATTTATGTAGAAAACATAGTATTAAGCCCAGACTTGGAAGCAAATTCTCTGTGCAGTGTTTAATTCCTGTTTATGTATTTGTACTCTCCTTTGATATCCCAGCATCTTGCTCAAGGTACACAGGATATGGGATGAACAGGACAGGAAGAACAAGTTGCTGTATAAATCTGACCCCACCATTCAGCCCTACTGAGTTAACTGAGGGATCCTTTCCCCTTCACACACTGTCCCCGAAGCAAACAGGGCAAGTGGCACCTCCAGGGCCAAAGCTCCTGCCCAGCTGAGCTCAGAGCTGAGCAGATCAGATCACTCTCAGAGCAAGCAGCAGAACAGGCAGGTGAGCAGGCTGGTCTGGATTTTCCACTATATTGCAATCTGCTGCAAGAGGAACTCTCTGCAACAGACTCCTCTCTTTAGAAAGGGCTCTCTCTGGGTGAAAGGATCACAAAACCCCACAAGCTCCATCCTCTGAGTAGTGTCTGGTGAAAAAGAATGTAACCAGGACATTATTGGGCCACTGATCCGCTGTCACTGCCTTTCAATATAAATGCTGACAATGACAAAGCCCTATCAAATTTATACCTAACATAGAGAAAGAAAAGAACTGGCCCAAAAATCTTACTTTCAGCTACATATCCCTGCTGCCAGGTGCAGAACACTGGTGCTGACAGTATCCCTACCAGATCACCATTAAAAAACAACTACACATTTCTGACCAACCTTCTGTGTGCTGTGAACACAGCAGAGTTGATGTCAGCTGACAACCAAGAACAGTTCATAAGCAAAATGAAGGCTTAATCACCAAGTAGCAAATTAAAGCATTGCCCAGTGTTCATTATCCACTTGGTAAAAGGGACATGGCAATCAACTGACTTTCAATCCTTGCAATGTAACTGCAGGGAGGAGTAGAGAGCAGCCGAGGGGGCTACAGACCCCAAAATCTAGTGGGCGGCTTTGTGTGGCATTTGTCCTAAAATGACTTTCAGTATGGACAGGACAGAGACAAGCCAAGAGTGGGCCCCCAATTCCTTACAATAAAGGTTCCCTCAATGCTTCTGCCTAACACTGCAACTACTTACAGAAAAGATGAAGAACTCTGCAACACTTTATGCAAAGCTTGAACCAGTTTTTCCTGCCAGTGGAGTAGACTTGACTACCCTGCCCATTCACTGTGCATATCCACTGCATCTTCATTTACAGGAGACACAGTCCCCCTTAAATGAGGTGTCCTTTCAAAAGAGAGAACCATGCTGCCAGCCCCAGGCAGAGCTCAAAGAGAGCAGTGAGCACAGCCAGTAAGAAATAGTTACCAGAGAAAACCATGAAGAAACACACTGCATGTTGACGGGATTAATGCCACGCTTTGCAAAAGATTCTGGGCACAACAATGTGCAGGAGGTGCTTCAGAATGCACTTACTTACAAAAAATAACATTACTGCTACCAAATTATAATTATAAATTATAAATATAATTCTAATTATAAAATTATAAAGACATAAAGATTGATAACAAATAAAAATGCTTTTTCTCCACAGGCTGTCAACAAGAGCCTTCACTGTTTTAACAGGTGTGTTCACAGAGGTCTGACAGCACATTTCTGCCTAACAGGAGAAGCTATTTCAAACAAGTTACACCTGAAACTAAGCTATGCAACGAATTTAAGACACTAGCTGGTTACAAACAGGCAACAGTGCTTTACAAGATACTGCAATTATATTCATTTTTTAAAAGACGTGAGACACATAAAAATTTTTAAATTTTCAAAAAAGAAAATTTTTGAAAAAAGCTCAAAAAAGAGAAGGCAAAGGCCAAACTGGAAGCAATACTCAACAGAATAACTAGACTGCATGCATTTCAAAGAAGGGGAAAAAAAAGGGGGCAAGTCAGTAGAGTCAGGAAAGAAAAACAGAGAACAGAACAAAAGCAAGTGTTCTGGCAAAAAATCAACTCTAAGACTGAAGACTGGGCAGTCTTTGTAAGAAGTTACTGTACCACGGCAGAAGGGAATACAAAAACATGCATTTTTATCTTGCTACTGCGGTTGCTCCTTTCAGCCAACAGTGGGTCACCACATTTAAGAAACTCCTTTTACGTGACATCACAAAAGAGGAAGGCTGCATTGGCTGGCATTCTCTCAGGAAACATGCTTGCAATCAAAAAGGGATTAGGCAGAAGGCCTACAAGAGGGTGCAAATATGGGGACAGGGCTGCCAACAGCACCAAACAGGATTGTCTGTTCGATATTCAGGGCAACAAAATGTTAGGAAAGATTGCTACTAAACACTTTCTTACCTTCAGAGATGCACAGAGTCCCTCAGGACACACAGCTCCAATGCTTCCAGATCACTTCAGAGGCACAGTGTTGTTTGTGTCCTGTGGCCAGCGGAGAGCACGAAACGCAAACCTCCCTTCTGCCCTGACTGTTCCATTCATTCAGCTTCTTCCACACCACCAGTTCACAACAAGTGATCTACAAGCAGAGAGCAAACCGAATGGCTGGACACGATCATTTCACTCTGAAATTACTTGACAGACGTCTCCCAGTATTATCGTTAACGAAAAAAAAAGACAAGATGGAGAGGGGAAATTACTTGAAAAGCCCTCGGGCGAAGAGAACCTGTCCCTGCAGGACCAGCCCAGCACCGGGCCGGGGCCGGAGCGCGACCGTCCCTGGGGGTCGCGGGCCTCCCAGGCGTCAGCTCAGGGCGGGGGGCGACAGCCGCGGGCCGGCAGCAAACCCGAGGGGAGCACCCCGAGCCCTCAGCCCCGCTTCCCCCCTCAGCCCCGTTCCCCCTCAGCGCCGGCCCGACACCCGGCACCCACCGCCGCCGCCGCCTCGCACCCGGCCCGGCCCCGCTTCCGCCCGCCGCGCCCGCCGGCGCGGGGCACGCTGGGCGATGTAGTTCTGCCGCCCCCTTCCGGAGGCGCGGGCCCCAGCACCCGCTGGGCAGCCCTTTCCAATGGCTCAGCACCTGTGGAGAAATTCCTGCTCGTGTCCAGCCTGAACCTCCCCGGCACAGCTTGGGACTGCGTCCTCTCGTCCTATCGCTGGTTACCTGGGTGAAGAGGCCGATCTCCACCTGGCTACAACCTCCTTTCTAGTTTTTTCTATTTCTCTTGATCGCTTGTAAAAAATGGTGACTTGATAACCTGGGTGAATGACTTGGGAAAACATGGGGGGGATCAGTAAAAATTGCAAAAATTGGCAACACTGGCTCCATGCCCCAAACTGGACGTCTCCCTCCATCCCTGGTACACGAAATCACGGAAATGACAAGAGGACTCTTAAAAGTGGTTAACAATTCCCCCACTTGAGAGACCAGCCCACCCAGTCTTGGTTTTACAAACCTCCAAACAAGCAAACAAATACTCAGAAAAAAACCCCAGAAGCATCCGAGGCTTTCATGCCTCTGAGGACTTCTGGGGAATTATCCTGACCAACTCCTCCGCCAGAACAGCCAGGAAGCATTTTTGCAGCAAGGTAAGACAGCAGGATGTAAAGGTGAAAATCAGTCATAGAAGAAACTTCTCAGATTTGGTGCAACATTAATTTTTTAATATAAGAAAAATTATTAGAAATTGTATTTAATGAAAGAAATTTCTGTCCATATGCCCCACCTTTCTGGAACATGGAGCTGTCTCAGCAACACCTCATAATGTAACTGTGTAGAAAGACATATTTTGGGGTCTGGGATTTATCCTGGACTCTAAAATACCTGACATCTTTATCGATGGCCTGGAAGAAAGCAGAGTACTGCTGATAAACCTGACAGATGACATGAGGGAAGGGTAAATAATGACATGGAGAGGGCACTAGGACAAGGTGACCTGATCCTGTCGCAGCCGGGGCAAGCAAACATGCATTTCAATAAGGTCATCGATGAGCTCATTAATTTAAAAGCAAAGACGGGAGGCTATACTTACCTGAGATAAGACTTCATCCTGGGAAACACAAAATGGCAAAGGAAAAATGCTGGTGAAGTACCAACTGCCAAGACGTGGCCCCAAAAAAGCCCCCAACTTTCCCGTAACCACAGATGCATGAACTGAGAAATCACAAGGAAAGAAGTTGTATCACATCTAGAATTGCTGCTGGCTCTGAAATAGCATGTCTAGTTTTGATACGTTGACAAAATAGAGATTAACCTGAAAAGGGATATGAAAATCACTGAGCAATTAGAAAACCTCTCTCAATGAAATATATCACAGAAGGTCAGTCAATTTTATTTATAGGAGTTTATTTAAGGAGTTAATTTATTGAACTAAGGACTCACAAGACTATAAAATACATGTAGTAGCAATAGGGAACGAAAAAAATCAGTAACTTCTTTCTGTATACCTGGAAAAGCTATCAAAGGTTGAAGCCAGAAAACATTAAAAGGAAAAAAAGTCAACAAAATGCCTGTGTATTCTAAGGCATGGTAAAAGCAGAATTGGAACCATTTACTGTAAAATGCAGTGAATTAGCTAACACTGGCATGTCTACAGTTTTCTTCTAAAAGATCTAATTTTGTAAAAATTAAAATCAATTCTGAAAAATTTTGCAGCCATTGCTACTTCCATTATTAAACTAGGCTACGGTGGCCTCTTCTTTTTCATAATCTGCCCTGATCAATATGAAGTGTGCAGCTGCTCAAAAGCATCCAGAGGGAAGAGATGCATTTTCATTTTATTCACTTAAAATCAAATACTCTCTACAGATTTCACCTGGATTTTTTTTTTTTTTCTGGAAAAATACCCCTCCTTATAGTAAGAGTAACCCAATAAAAATGTTACAGATGAACTCATGGGGTCATTCCTTGCCAACAACTCTTTTCTTTTTTCTCTTCTTTTCACACCTCCTCAATGTGCCTAAGCAGAACCACTGGTTGATCAGTTTAGTTATAGAACAGGATGAGTTGGGAAGGTTTTAAAAGTAACAGTTTGCTTTACTGTGCACAGGAAAGCACAAAGGAAACAATGCTAAGGGAACAATCTTGAGGGCCAAAGCTTAAATGCTGTTCCTGCTTTTTGCAAAAGTGAAGTTTCTTTGATAGCAGACCTGGACCACGAGCATTACTAAGTTCTCAGGCACTGACGGAGAGTTTAACATCAGAGTGCTGCAAACAAAACAAACAAAAACAAAACCCCAGTATGTTGCAAAAAATTTAAATCGTTTAGTACAAAATGTGTGTCATTTTGGTTCTAACAGTCTAAGGAAATAAGTAAACATTTGTAGGAGGTGGCACCATCTGTATTAAATGAAGCTGATACAAGACGAAAAAAGAAAATACCCTTCTTCACATATCACGTTCACTTCAGGAATTACTGATTCAGACCTGAAAAAGGTGTTCAAAAGTCTACCTGTTTCTTCCAAAACTACTAGTTAATTTACAAGATATCACCTTCCCCAACAAATATTCTCTTTGTGATAATAAAAAGTTTTAGTTTTAAATAAAATAAAAAGTTTTTCGGGTTTAGTTTTAGGCACCACGTATGAGCATTTCGCACAGCCTGAGTGAACAGAAAATCCCTTCAATTCCCTCAGACCTCTTTATACAGTTTGGCTGGTTTTATTTCTGCCTTCTTTATTTCTCTTTAATTTTTTTGTGGCACAGGACACAGTAGTATAATTTTCACAGAGAGAAAACCTTCTAGACGTGCTTCTCCCAGATAACATGAACAGCATTGGGGCATTATAATGATACTCATCCTTTATGTCAGTGGTCTCCAAACCTTTTTATTATGCATCTTTTCAGTAAAAGCTTTTTGAGCAGGCACCCCTATTAGATGTAAATATTTTTTTTAGACATATACACACGTACTACAGTACCAATATATAATGTACATTATAAAACAGACACAAGAATATAAATTTAAAAAAGATTAAATAAACGGCAATAAACAGTAAGCAATATTTAAAAATTAAGTGTACAAAAATATTTTCTTCCTGCACTGCATTTTGTAGACCACTGCTCTCAGCATGAAACTATTTCAGTCTATCCTGAGGCATGGTCTCAGTGCCCACAATTTTACCTGAATAGCTCCCACCTTTTCCTGTTTGTTGAGGGATGAAACTTGTATTGGTTATTGTATTGTGGTTACCTTTGAGCCTGCCTTCAACTAGTCATAGCATAATAGGGCAGTTGCAGCCAATTTAGTGTGGGGTTTTTGATTTTTTCTTTTTTAATTAGGTCTGCAAATCTGTTTCTTACAAGTTTTTTAAGTAAAATCATTCAGAAACTACTACACTTGATTTTACAGCCAAACGAACCTCTGTCCTTCTCAGCATTTATCACTACTGATAATTTACAGATATGCAGCTTATTTTATCTAGTTGCCTGTTCTCATATAAAAGTGCATGTACAAGCTGGAACGAAACGACATTTAAACTATCAGTATAACAGAGGGCGTAAAACAAACGAAAAAAAGAACAAAATATGAACAACACAAAAAACCAAACCCACACCTTGCTACCTGAAATTGCAGAACTTTGTAAAGGGGAGGTGGTGTGTGTAACAAACAAAATCAGCAACGCTGCCTACTTCCTGTGCAGATATTTTTCCCACAAATTACGTGACTACCTACCACAATACATCTATCACAGGCATTACAGAACCGTGGACAAAGACATGACAGCTTTTCCCTTGCTGCTCTTGGAAACACCTCAGCATTTCCTACAAGGAAGATTTAAGGAATGGTACAAACTCTGACCCGACAGATCTCACAGGTGCATTTGAGAGAGTCAGAACCATCAGAGAAACACACAATTTAAAGCAGAACTGGCCAAATGCGGGGCCACCATCACAGTACCTGCTCTGAGTGTCTGGTTACAAAGGTTAAGTTCATTCTCGGGTTCAAAACTACTCAGCACTCAGAAGCTTCATTTTTTCAGAGCTGCATCAAGGGCTGGACAAGATGGGTATCCCGAATGGAAGAACATAAACCTGAGCCAACCAGTAGCTGGCTGCTTCAGGAGAGAATTTTTTCAGGAAAAGGGTTTACATGTATCTGGTGAAGCCTGGGAGGAGGAAAATGCTGTGGAAATGTAGGAGTAGGATGAGGAGAGGATGGAGTCTGTCCTCCTGAGCTTTCTGTAGTATCTATGCAGGAGTGTCATGAAGGGAGTTTCCATGTACTCAGTATTTGTGATAGCTTGGCTCTATCTCAGGGAAGCGAACTCTGGGAAGAGTAAGACCCTACATGATGCCCTAAGTGAATCACTATCACACAAAACCACCCCAGACTACTGACAAATATGCCTGCTGCTGCTCCACTTGGATAATTACAGATCACTTCATTATTCATGACAATGCTTTAGATTATCTTTGCAAATCTTCTGCTCAGATAAGGAAGTGTCACATGTGGAATACGGCAACATGCAGTGACATCCCTAAGTCTGCTTAGAGCATTCAAGAAATACAGAGCAAATTCAGTAGAGCAGAGTTGGTCCCTGTTGGAAAAGGTTTACTATATGATTTTTTATTTTAGTGAGTAAGGCTGTTAATCTAAAGAGAGACAACACAGTGAGGAACCACAAACACAGGAATACACAGACATAAACTTATCTTTATGATGCCTTTAAGCTTTTTGAAGATTCTCACTTTTTTTGTTTGCTCTGAGGTGGAGAGGGAAGGAGTGAATTTCAAAGAGTATGAAATAGTGCGAGATGGAGGGAAGAGAAGTTTGTGTCTGATTTCTAAAGCTTGTAACTGCTTGTAATCTCTTATTTTCTAACTGCAGAGTAAAATAACACATAGGTCCACCTTTGCAAGAGAGGCAGAACTGTTGTAGAACTGACTGTAGAGCTCAGCTGATCTCCTGTTCTAGTACTGATGGAAAGAGAATGCCTCTATTTCCCAGTGCTTCTCGGAAAAAAAAACAAACCTGAAAACACATTCCTTGAAGCAGCAATAAGCAAAGATCAGCAAAACTCATGTCTGCACTGAATTCATCAAACATCTTTTTTTGTAAACTGTAAGCTACTTGGGCTCTTTTACACAAGTCTTGGCTGAAAACTCAGTACATTCTTTTTTCTCTTCAGATGGTGAGAGGATGGTTTTTAGCCTGTATTTTCTTGCAGGTTTACACTTGATGTCTCTTGCATGCAAATTGCAATGCCCTCAATGCAACCTGATTCTAAGAGTTTTAGGAGTTTGGTTCTGCGCTTCCTTCTCTCAGCTTTGCCAGGGGAGAAATAAGCTGGCACACAAATCCATACGTAACTGACCAGTGACAAATCTCTTATAAACAAAAAGACTTGAAGCAACAAAAACTTGTAGACTTGTACCTACTCACTTCAATCACCACAGAAGAGACTTCTACATTTTGTTGAAAATAAGAATTGTCTTTTAGGCAATCAGGTGCAGGAGATTACTCCTAGAATAACAACAAGGCATTTTAGAAATTTATGGAAAGTTTTTTTACTCTGATTCATGAGTGAACTAACTAGAGTCACTGCCTCCTACTTAGAAGAGGACACAGTGATTTCTAGGGTGAATGCTTACACCCACTTCGAGAAGGCGGGACGACGATTTTTAGCCTGTTACTCCTTACAGGTTCACATTTACATCTGTGGCATACAAATCAATAATCTTAGCCAGGGTGTTTTTATACACCTTGATCCTTTTTCAGAGTTTGTGATGGCTGAATTAAACTCACTAGGTAAGTGCTTACACATTCCATAAAAACAGTCAGCTAGAGTCCACTAGTGCCCTACAGATAGGAAGGCAGTTGTGTATAACTAGGTACTTATTACATATCAGCATATCTACAGCTGAGACAGTGCCCACCTAAATACCCTTCCATCCAGCAGCCAGTCATTTCACAGCAGCTGGCTGCTTTTCCAGGTGCCTGGAAGCCTACCAGGCACCTTCTGCACAGGAGCCCATAACCTGAGTGCTGGGAGAATGAATCTGAGTGCATCCAGAGTGCACTGGAGGGACTCACTTGCTGTGCCTGCAATTTGGAGTTGCTCTTTGCATGTGGAGACACATACAGATGCAATCTGTCTGCCTGGGGATGGAGCACACACCAGGAGGTGATTTCCTCAAAGCTTTGAGAATCCTGGAGGTGTGCCTGGTCTGTGAACACGCTGGTGGGAGGGAGGGGAAGGAGAAAATGAATTTATTTTTAGAAGAGGAGAAGGATGATGAAAACCAATAGTGCAGGTTTCAAATTAGTATGCACTGACAAAGCTGTAATGAATTCAGTAGTTTTAAAAATGAGAATTTCCATTTGATTTATGCAACGCTGCAAGGGCTGTCGGTAAGGTAAGTCACAGCTGGAGCAATACTGATATTGCGAACGAAAGATGAAGGAATTCAGAGCTCGGTAAGAGAAGTGAGTGCTGTATATAAGAACAGCTCAAGAGCCATGCAGTTCCAAGGGGAACTGGCGGGGCTGCAGGGCAGGAGGGGAGCACTGGCAGGGCAGCCAAGAACCTGGGACAGGTCAAGAACAACCAACTACAGGGCAGAATGGATATAGTAGTTTTAAATGTTTCTCCCTGTATATATTCACATGAGAGAACTACTTTCAAACAGAAAACAACAATCATAACCAGACAAGTAAAGTGAAAACCTCCAAGCCTCAGAAAAGTCAAACTTGCCCCAACAAGCAATTTATACAAAATATTTTGAACATAGAAAAAGGTTGGGGCACCTGAATTCACTGTTCTTGAGCTTCTTATGAGCTGGTACAATCTCAAATTTCTTCAAACTACAAATATACTTTCCTAAAAAAAAAGTTCAGAATCTTGAAAACTACCTTCCCTCCACCTGAAAGAAAAGCAAAACCTGAAGCCAGAAAATGCAAAATGGAGATAGAATCAGTAAAACTAAACCTGATTTTTAAAAACTCACAAGCATTTATTCTGAAGACAGGGTTTTTACTAATCCGATACTCTTGTTGCTTCCTTGTTGACTGTGCATTTGGTTAAAAGGGTAAAAAATTACCTTCCCACAAAACCACTTTACTCCTCCTCCTCCCCCTCCCCCTCCTCCCCGCTCACTGATAAAATGTTTTTACAGAAGACCTGGAAGGGAAGGGTCAGGGGAGGCTCAGAGCCTCCGTCAGAGAGAGAATGAAGACAGCTGGGCCAGAAATGGAACTCCCCCAGTGGTCATCCATGGCTACAGTCACCTTCAACTACGACTACTACTACGACGACCAGTGCCAGCACCAGCACCTGCAACATATGTCTACCTTCCTCCCTATCCTTTATAGCGCTGTGTTCCTGGTGGGCATCGTTGGCAACTCAATCCTGATAGCGGCCTTGGTCTTCAAGCGACGGGTCCAGAGGCTGATCGACATCTTTATCGTCAACCTCGCTGCATCTGACTTCATCTTCCTCATCACGCTGCCATTCTGGGTGGACATGGAGGTGTCGGACGAGAGCTGGAGGGTAGGATCTTTCCTCTGTAAAGCTAGTTCCTACGTCATCTCAGTCAACATGTACTGCAGCATCCTGCTCCTCACCTGCATGAGCGCTGACCGGTACCTCGCCATCATGCACCCCTCTGTCGCAAGACGGATCAGAAGAAGATCCTATTCCAGAGCACTCTGCATCTGTGTCTGGTTATTATCCTGCTGCTTAGGGGTGCCGACCCTTTTGTCCAGACAACTGAAGAAGCAATATGGAAAGACTTACTGCACAGACAAAGCCATCACAGAAGCCAAACAGATCATGTCACTGATGCTTTTAATCCTGGCCTTCTTCTTCCCACTGTTGAGTATCTTAACCTTTTACTGCTCCATCACCAAGAGACTCTGTGTGCACTATCAGAAGGCTGGGAAACGTGATAAGAAACTGAGAAAATCCATCAAGATCGTCTTCATTGTAGTGGCAGCTTTTGTTGTCTCCTGGGTTCCTTACAATCTTTTCAAGCTTATGGCCATCCTTTTGGGACTCCTAAAGCAGCCTGACTGCTTTTCCGGCACAGTTGCCCAGCTGGGCATAAAATTGAGCAGCCCTTTTGCTTTTGCCAATAGCTGTGCCAACCCTTTCATTTACTTTTGCTTTGACAACTACATCCGCAGAGCTATGCTCCAGTGCCTGTGCCCACGGGTGAAAATCAGCAGCAACAACTCTGACACCCTGGACACCCACCTGAGCCATTCCTTATCCAATTTTGTGGCAGGGGATTATGCTGCCAGGAAGAGGAAGAGCTCTATGTCCCTCTGACTGGGAGCTGGGGCTGCGGAGGAAGGAACATCGCCCCCCAAAGATGGCAGGAAAAGAAAAAGAGAAACGAGCAACAGAGACAGGTGCAAGTGTAATTCAGCCAGTGCTTCAGGTGGGAGGGATGCTGCTTCCTTGTAAATGCAGATGGATGGGATAGGAAACCTTAACCACAGAATTACTTCACAATGATTGCTGTGACAATACATGGTGTAAATGTGAAACCATCATACAAAGGAACAGCTACAAATGCTTATGCTGGAACCCCAGTACAAGTGCTACAAACTACAGAAAAGAACCACGTGATTCAGTCAAGGCCTTTTTACTTCAGAAACTTTTACTATTCCATGTTAACATTTATTATTTGTTTGTTGGCACTAACATATCTTAAGATGATACCAAAATTATTGTGATTGAAAGTATTTAACATGGTAGACTTGAGTAATGTAACAGGATGCCTATTTTATCTATGTTAAAAGAATGTAATGACAGTAAATTGGTTTGCTATGTAAAATGGAAATGGTGCAATTCTGATATGACACCTGCCAAAGACCTCGGCAAGTAATTTGGATTGGGCTTTTGTCCCTGCAACTTTTATTATTTTAAAATAAATCCAGTATGACTGCAGGTAAGAAATATGGTTTGGCTTTTTGTAATCTAACTTCTGCTTTCATTGTCATGAAAAAATAGCAAAGCATTACTAGAAAATCTGTCAGTGAGTCTGGATGGGAACATTCATCTGCTCATCCCACAAACCTTTTCATTATTTCAGAGATGCTTTTATATTGCCTTAGAATTAAATCAAGACCTTTTGAGGTTTTTAATGAAAACAAGTACACTACCAGTACCACCCCCAGCAATCTAGAGGTTGGTGCACTTTCCTGAGGTGTGCACAATCAAATTTGAAGTGCCTCTCCTTCTTGGTATAAATCAGGATCCTGTTAGAAGCATCTCTTGGTCTCAATTTTGGGTTGAATGAATCAGCATTTTTCAGAAATAAAGTATTTCATCTCAACACAAAGAAAACTTGTACCCAGACCTGATGCTTGCTTAAATAGGCAAATAAATTTTGCAACTTTAATTTCAGCAGCATATGTGCTAGCACTGACAACTGCACCACAGCTAAATGGAACTTCGAGTTGCAGAGGACTGAGGAGAAAGTCACACAGGGAATAGCTTCAGACCCCAGATAAGCAGGGCAAACTTACTGCCCTCAAAACAAGAAAAGTGGTGTAGTCACTGCAGTGGACTGATCCTCCACAAGTACTGCAGTGAAGATTGGCTCTTGGAAGCCAAGAGGAAAACTTCCACTGACTTAGATGCATCCAGATTTCACCTGCAGCTTCTTGTCCTGGCTCCTTCAGACTGGTGGGATGAAAAGCCCCCTGCAGCATGTCTGTGCCTCAGGTTTCAAATAGGGTGAACTACGAAAAGAATATTTCCTGACCTTGCAAAGATGTTGCAATGATAGATTTGCTCCACAGGAACAGTAAGGTCATTGACAAAAGAAGGCTGGGGTTTTTTCTCAGGCGCTTGCAAGCCATACTGTACAAAGAGATGTCAGCTCATGGGTGGGGACATTAACACATACATTTAACAGCTACACTCTTACTCCTGGAATACTAAGTTGTTATCCCTGTAGGATCACTTACATTCATGAGGTCAGCAGGAACTTGTGAGTAGATTTGCGAGCTGTAAGCACAAATCATTACATGTCCCAAAATTTCTAACTGAAACACTTGGACTCAATGCTCTTAAAGGTCTTTCCCAATCTAAATGATTCTATCATTCTTCTCATGCTTAAAAGGCCTCACCCATTTAAGGAGCACATTTCAGGGCAAGTGAAGCACAGAAAGCAGTGACCACAATCTTGCAATGGAAAATCCATCCCCTCGAGCTATTTACCAAATATGTCAGCATTCTGTGTATTGTCAGAGAAAGGGAGATCAGTTCATGATTAGGAACAAAGAGGGAGCTACCTAAATCCACAACTGATGGAAACATGCACTGGTGATGCATTAAATGGCCTCAGAAGTAATTACTATGCTACCAGTTGTCACACACAGAGGTGGCTCGGAACCCCTAGAAAACTAGAAAGGGCCCATGTTATCTCATCTAACATTTAACATCATACCACAAAGCCTGCCATTAGTGCACTCTAGGTCCCAATAACAACCCAAGCAGCTGCTCAGTTTGCAGGTGCAGGTGTTCAGTACCCTGCCGGAGTCTTCCTGCAAGTGACAGGAGGTTTTGGAATACTCCAGTCTCACTAAATGACAGAGGGGGTTTGGCCCCAAACATCTCGGCAGCTAAGACCTGAGTTCATAATGAAGCAAAAGAATGCAAAATCTGGGAGATGAGAAAGCAAGTGGATTAGAAACCAAAAGCCTAGAAGAAGAAAGGCAGCCTGCCAGCTCTGAGCAGGTAAAAAATTCCTGCCAAAGGCCAGGCTGCTTGTGTTGATACTTTTTTAAAAATATGAGTTGAAACATAGGGTTTTTTCCTCCAGTTCACCCAGTTCTGTTTCTGTAACAGATTGCAGCAGCTTTGGGAATTGAGACTTGTTTGAGAGCACGCAACATTATCAATATCAATCATCTAAATAATGTATTGTGACCAAAATACATATTTTCAATCTTCAAAACAGTTTCGGTATTAGTAAGAAACCACATTCTTACTTAGAATCTCCCACTAAGTCTAGTAAGTAAACATACATTCTCTGCTGTTAACTTCTCACATTTTCTAAAGTACATAGGATTTTAAAAGAGGCATCTAGCAACAGATCTCAAAAAAGAAAAGGCAAATGTTTCTCTTGGAATTTGTACTGCATTTTGCTGCTTTGGGGACTAGAGTAGGTCACAGGGAACGTAAGGTGAGAATCCTATCTCAAAGAAAATGCTTCCCACAAGGTGAATTCAGAGGCTTTCATTTGTATTAGCTTCAGACCCTTTGCAAAGCACTGATATCCAGAAAGGGTGAATACTCACTTTCTAAACAGCAGATCCTTCAAAAGTAAAGTGGATTCAATAACATCAGGAAATAACTGGATGCATCCAAAAGTTACTAGTCAATTCTGAAAAAAAAAACCAAACCTCTTTTACTGTGCAATGGAGTCCCCAGAACCTGATTCCCTCTTTCTTTCTACACTGATAAAAACTAGTTAATATGAATATAAAAGAACAGCTGTTTCTCAAAGGATGCCCTTTCTTTAACCCTCAATTTTGAGGCAAAGAAAACCAGACTGTGAAACTGTGTGGCATCTGCTCAGAGAATGAAACTTGGTCAGTGGTTTTTAAATCCATCCAGATTTTCAGTCTAACTTTAAAACTGTCACACCAAATGTCCAGAAAGTCAGGCTTTACATGCAAAGAGCAGCTTTTGCATGGAGAAACAGCATGTATAAATAAATACAGCACAAATGTTGGCTATATATAGTACCATGCACCTGACTTGACCACTCACGTAACTTCCCTCCATACACTGCCAAAACAACTGTGTGACTACAACCACCATTTCTCCTGTCTCCCACTCCTCAGCCCCACCTCCTCTGGGAACCACAGAAGTTCCTACCCATGAGAGAACATGCAAACCATTACAAAAAAGAAGATTAAAAAAAAAAGAGAGAGAAGAGACAGGTGCGTATTTGGTTTTGCCTGTGTTTGAACCTGTGGGAGTTACCCACCCTGGGTGCAATCACACTACCTAAAAAGTGTTTCAAGTAAGAGTAGAAGCTTGGCAGCTTTCAAGAAACACGTATATGTACATAAACTTCTGCTCTCCTCGTAACCAGCCAGGACACTGTGGATAGAGGGGTGCTGAGAAGCAAAGAGAGGGCGACAAATGCTCTGAAATGTGCAGTGGCATGCCCAAAACCTCAGCTCTAGATAAGGTATCAGATACTACGAAATCTAGTCAAAGAACATGGTACTTCTGACCACTTAGTAACACACTCAAGTAACTGAAAAACTTTTTCAGATATCTCACCACAAGAGAGAAGGCGACTTTGGAAAAATCAGGAGAATAAAGACAAGGAGAGATCTTGAGAAAGAAAGCAAGCACATTTTTTTTCCTTTTGTCAAGAGTAGAACAAAGAGTATATGGTGGATATGAAATGTGCTCAAACAAGGTGCCCATGAGAAGCTAAGCTAGCACTTGATGAGAGAACATTTCAGAGAAGAGCTGCTGCATGGAAAAAAGACTTGATCTAGCTAGAGAAGAGAATAAACCTTGAACAACCCTTATAATCCCCAGGACTCACGTTTTGGCAACTGCATTGATGGTGCTGTGACACACACTTTTGCATAGCCACTTAAGAGGCTGTGACCTTCCTGAGGCTATTAAAAATGTCTGAAACCCCTGCTGATTCGTAAAGGAGAGGTAATCCTCCTACTCTTCTAATTTTTAAGTACTTGTGCAACTAGACTAATGATGCTTATAGGTCCTTATTTCGACTGTCATCCAAATAAATACTAATTAAAGTCAGTATGGAAACTGCTGGTTTTGTTGAAAATCAACAGGAATTTTGTATGACTAACTTCAAGAGAGCTGGGGTTTGGCTGAGTGAGAAGACTAAAAGCCTAACTCACAGACTACCTACCCAGTAGTGAACCCAGCTGGATTAGTGTGTCTCTTAGAATTCATGCTAATGATTTATCTCCAAAACCTCTGAAGACCCACGAAACTCATAATTCCATGGTCTCATATAGAGACAGGAGCCATCCAAATAGGTGCTCCCAGCTGTGCTGCTGGACAGGTTTCCCAATACTGCTGGCTGCACCTTCCTTAAAGTGCCTTTAAGTACCTTGGATAAAACGTAGGGCAAGGTCATGGTGATTTACGCATCTGCGTTTCCTGCTCTTCTCCTGTGGCTGTCAGGACAGGATAAACTGTAGTGTAAAAACACAATGGCTGAAGTGTCTGCCAACAGCTGTAGAGTGTCTCATGTTCATGGAGAGGACAAATAGTGACATGCATCTTTATCCTTTTTATCTGAGAAAAGCAAACCTGCATTCTGACTCGTGCTCTAACAAGTGGCATTACCAGCACAGCTGGAGAAGACTGCAGGCAATCATCTAGTTCACTAAGAGCAAACACTTCATAGATTGTTTTTCACATATATCTGTCAAAACCTGTAAGGGTAGGTAGCCATCCTTTATCCTCAGAACTCACAAAATTCACTGAAAATCATGAGATGCCATGCAAATCTATTCAGAGGTTCCTTTTACTTGCTTTTGAACTTGTAGGTTTACCCTTTAACCACACGCTTTCCTTGCACACACTGGAAGGGAAACAAAGATTGCTTTAAAAGGCAAGCTGAAGGGTTCTGAGGATATAACCACCTATTAGCATCACACATAGTCAGTCCACTCAGGGAACAGACACGATCCCACATGCCAATAATTTAGGTGCTTCAAAACCAGGTTTATTTACTCAGTTATTTAAGTCAGGTCTGTGATTTGCTTCATCAGGGTAGTCAATCATAAACCCTGGTACCGTGTGGGAGCAAATGTGTGTCAAGAATCAAAGTACTTTCTGCATTCATGCTTCATATTTTGATTTAATGTGTTATGACACAAGTTAGCAATGTCTGCATTACCTGCCAGCCCTCTATGGTGGATAGCTGCCAATGAGCTGCCCAAAAAACTTATAACAGGGCCTACTGTTCTTGTCTTTTGATACAAGATTTTTTCTCTAGGTTTACAGATGACAATTGCCTGCACCATATTTCTAACACTGCACGTGAGCTGGCAAAAATTACTGACCTGTGGTGAGTCAATTCAACAGAGAAATATTTCTTTCCCTCTCTCCTTCACCATCCAGTGAACCCTCCACAATATTATGTGGTGGAGCAAAAGGCGCTTACAATTGAAGTGGACAAGTTTTAAACCTAGCCACTATTAAGAGGTCCTCAGAAGAAGGATGGAGTTCCTCAGAAGAAGGATGGAGTTTATATGAACAAAGGACGTTTCTGCAAATACAGTTAATCAGATTAATGACTATTTTGGATGAAGCATTGCTTCTCAATAAATAGTAAAGTATTACATGTCATGTGCATGTATGTTGATTTTATATAATACATCTTTATTTTTCTGGAGTATCAAAGTACTATATGGAGAAATCGGTAACTCCAAATAAAATTGTAATTTTCTTCCCTCCAGAAAAATCTACCAGTTATTTTTAGAAAATAGGACTTCTATCAAGTCCACCTTATTACTAGAATGCTAAGAGCTCATTGAAATCTAAAAATCACAAGCTTTTTCCTGACCAAAAAAGACTTACTTAGTTACTTTAATTGCTAAAATAATTGTATGTAGCTCCAACTCTTTTTGACACCCACAAAGAAGAAATAGGAGACTTCCCACTTTCATGCTGAGCCAAGCAGCTCAGAAATATGGGAGACCTAAAAGGCCGAATTAGCCAACAGCCACAGTGGCAGTTTACCTGACAAAAGGCAGCACCAAACTAAGGACAAAACAGCCTGTGGCCATTAACAAGGTTTGATTTATGTGGGTTTCCTTCCTTAAAAAAAAACACAACAAAAAAAACAACAAAACTTTGGATTTAATTGACCATAACTGTAAACAGATTACTCCTGCAGGTCACACAGCCACGTGGGCTGTTTTGCAGTTCTGTGCTCTCCAAGTATCAAAGCTGACCTGAGCACGGCATTTTGAAGCCGCTGATGAAAGGAAGGTTACCTGTGAGGGTCTGTGCTCCACTCCAAAGGGAGCAGTCCTTCACTGGCAGGACTTTTAACATCAGGCACCCCAGAGAAATGCAAGAGACGATGAGGCCTTTGGAAAGAAGAGAAAATGTTACAATAGGGAAAAAAATAACAATCTTGAAGTATTTTTTCTAAGCAGGGAACTTAATCCACTTGTTTTCAAACACCGGGTCACTCACATTTTCCCTCACATCTGAAGTTTTTGTCTCTCAAGTGAACTGAGAATAAAACAGCCCCAAAACCAACATTGGAACCCATTTAACAAGGATGCTACTGTAAACCTGGACATAGAAAGCCGTGAATATAAACGGTCTGTGCTCTTCACTGACATGTATAGCAGCTGTACTTGTAAATATTTATTCTGCTATAATTTTTAGTAATCAGTGCAACTCGGGGTTGATAGCAAATGTTCTTTAAACCATTTCCAGATACGCTCCCGGCACAGCAGCGAGCAGGTTAGAGACACGGGTGGTACCTGGTGCTGTGGTGCACATCTGAAGGCCGCCAAGTTATGGCACTGGGAAACTTCGATAAAGCAGTGTCACCACAGCTACTGTCCGAACAGTTAGCTTGGACTCGTGCTGCAATTTTCTAGGTTTTTGAACAGCAAACCCAGAAACTCCTTAAGAAACATTTCACAAAGAAACACTTTGAGAGGTGACCTAGTCGCATACCACCCCCAAATCTAAACATAAAGAAATCTGCAGCACGGGATCATCTAATTCGGCACACCCTTTCTCACGCCCAAAAATTGGGTCTACAACGCACAGCATGGTCACTACACACCCAGACGAAAGGAGCCCCCATCCCTCTGGTGAGCGCCCAGGTAAGCGCGCAAACACATGCGGAAAACTTTCCGTGTATTCCGGAAACAACATTCAAACCCACCCCACCCAACTCCGGCCCAGCTGCCGCCTCTCAACCCCAACCCGGCCCATGCCGAAACACGCGTCCCCTTCCACGGGGTCAGGCGGCCAGCAGGGAGCAATTTACCTGTCCCAGCTGCACCAAAGAGTGGGATCATGGCCGTAAACCTGCTCCTCCCTTCCTCCAGCCACTCCTGCCCGACTCCCGCCTCCCCGAGCATCCCCTGCTGGGCTGGGGACCCTTGCCAGGCAGCTCCCGCCGCCCGAGCGTGCCTGCGCTCCGTGCGCGGCCGGGAGGATGGGGGGATGAGAGCGGCCGGCGACATCGCGTGCGAAGAGGCGGCGGCGGCGGCGCGGCTCTGAGTCAGCGCTCGCCCTGCGGCCGGGACCGCGGGCGGGCGGCGGAAGCGAGCGGGCGCTGACTGATCCCGGCCGCCCGCCCGGCACGCAAGGCTCCCCGTGGGGCGCCGGGCCCCTCTGGAGGGGAGCGCTGCCCCGAGGCCGCCCGCGGCGTGCTTGTGCCTTTTTTCCGTACCGACTTCACGTGGCCATGCACAGGCGCGCACTCCGTTTGTGATTTTGGCGTTTACTTTTAAAATCTGGAAAAGCCTCTTTGCTAAAAGTCGAAAGTCAAAAGGGGGAAGGGCAGAACCATCAGAACGATGGCCGTGTTCAGCTCTCCGTCCTAGCGCACGTCCAGCATCTCAGCCTGCTCCCTTCCCCTCGCTGTGCCTGCCCGCACAGCCCTCACCAGAGAACGAAAACTGCGGTACCCTGAGAGGGAATGTCTGGGTGGATGTAGGTATGAGTACCAGCCATAAGTTTCAAATGTTTTACACGACTTTTCCAGTCCTCGTCTTCTCAAACATCCTACGCTGGGCTTTCTGCCGCTGAAGGACTTGGGCTGTTTTTCGACAAGGGCAGCAGCCGCTGCTCGAAGCAGCACAGAGCCCGAGGCGTGCGTTCCCTTAGCGTTAATTAGTGATTTTTCCAAGTGTTAAAAGAGGCGAGGGGAGCTAGGAAGTGTAAAAACCATCAACACTCTGAGCCACTGAAAATGGTGTAAAGTATCCACCATCATAAATACTTTTCAAGAAAGGGTGTTTTTTTGCAGAAATTAGGAACACCCGAGGGTGTTCCACCCATCTCAGAAACAACAGAAACCTGACATTTCTTAAGATTTCATTTTAATGGACTCAGTTGAACCAGTTACACCACAAGTATTTCCAAAGCTGTGGGCTGAACGATGATTACTCACAAAGAAAGTTTCTGTGACATGAATCTCACTGAAATAAATGCTTCACTTACGAAGCCTCTCCAAGAATCTTGAAGCACTCAGTGAAGTCTGCAACAGACATCACTTGGGAACTGATTTCTTTACGTGTTTTAAAAAGAAATTACAGATTAACCTGTTTATTCCAACTGAAAACTGAGAGTAGATATGAAATATTTTAACATTGAGATATAAAATATATGACCCTCTCATTATGTGTCCCATGAATTAGCCCCAGGGTCCTTTTTGGGACAAAAAGCTTTTATTCCCCCTACCCAATCCCAGCCTGAAAGCTGTCTCAGCTGCTAGTTTCTGTCTTAAAGGATGTCAGTAACTTCAGGGGCAGAAGTGGCAGTGGAAAGTTGTCTACTTTGCTCTTTATAGGTTGCCCCACATTGTAGATTGTACGAAAGATTAACTACCTGGAAGGTTTTCTGCTTACTTTTTCCAAGCGTAAAAATGCATAGATAACTAAGTACATGGTCAGGAGATTGAGTACAAACGAACACAGAGAGCAACAGTCTGATTCTGTTTTGTCCATCTGCTAAAATCAGACATCAAACCGCTAATCAGGATTCGTCTGGCTTGGATTTTCTGGAGGTTACATTGCAAAGAAGCAAAAGGATCTAATGAAGTGCACTCAATAAAGTGTCAACTTTGTTACATTTTAGCACAGAATTCATGCCAGCTACTGTGCCGCTCCAGCTGTGCAGTGATGCAATACAGAAATGCCACTGGGTTGCATTGGTGAAGTCACACAACAGGCTCAATATGCAACATGAGGACCCCTATACTTTCCAGACTTTTTCCTACTCTTTTTGGCCATGCATACACGTAGATTGAAAAGGCTGAAGCACCGATTTCCAGGACATCATATTCTTAAGAACACGTTCAGACTCTTCCATATGACTCATGACTTTCACTCTTTCAGAAAGAAATGCTTTTGAAATGCCAGAAGAACAAGCTCTATTCTGAGAAAATTCAGAACTCTGAATTATTCCCTGGTATAAGAGGGGATTTAAGTTGCAGGGCTTCTCCTTATAAGTGTTATATTTGGGGGGGGGGATGTTTGAACAGACACATGCAAAAACAAGCAGGAAAAAAATCATCCCTGTAGCAAAAGAGCTAAAGGTCCTGGCTTTTTCATGTGGTAAATGTTCTTATGAGCCAAAACTTCTGCTTTTCTTAATCTCCTCCTAAATACTGGTGCATTTACATAACCCATACGCATGTGTGTTCACTGTGGCTGGGGAAGAACAGACTGTCTAAGGAAAACAAGCAGCAATGAATAAACCTGCAAAACAGCTCTGCAGAAGTGATGAAGCCACCAGAGATGGAAGAACTTGCTGCTCTGCATGGGGACACTGATTTCATTGTGATTGCACATGGTGACAAGCAGCTGCTGGGACAAAGAACATGGAAAATGAGGGGGAGTTTATTCCAGGCAAATGGTTAAGTGCCAGCTTATAGCTGATCCGACTGATAATTAAAGAAACAAAACAAAACAACAAAATAATGGACTTGCTTTAGCCTCTGCCAGTCTCCCACTGTGATTTCAGAAAAATTGCCTACTTGCTTCTGCTTGCTTAATGAGAAAGTAGATGGATTTCTTTGTCCAGTGTGGGCGTCTGAGCTGATAGAATTACACAGGACTGATGAGGACCTGCCAGGTCTTCATACACAGTGCTGGGCATAAGTGTCCCTCTCATAAACTGGTCAAGATAGTGAGAAATTTTCCACTCCTTTCTCCTTTGGAAAAGCTCATTCAGTAGCCTCTCTGGATGGCCAATGAAACACGCTTCCAAAGTCCTGCTCAAGTTGATGGACAGTTCAATTTACTGGCATTTGTTTTCCCAAATTATCTGAAATCTCCAGACATGAGGTTCAGGTGCACCTACTTGCTTCCTACCTAACCAAGGAGCATGATCAGTTGCACAATCAATTGTGGCTGCTCTGAAAGGTGCTCAGGTAGTGCCTCCTCCACCCAAGAACAATCTGAGCTTAGTTAAAAGCACCTGAACACTCAGGGTTTGTTAGCATTGCAAAAACTTTTTGTGAATCACAGCTACATTCTCAGCAGAGTGGGATGCCCATGGGAGTGGGATTCTGTAAGGGTCAGTACAAACAAGAAACTTAAGGAAGTGTAACAACCAACATTTCTTTTATTAGAGGAGCAATGGCCAAGCCATTCAGGAGGAATTAATTTTCAAGATTTGGCTACAGAAGAGCTCTACAATCTCTACATTGCCTTCCCCATGCCCAGCCGCTTGATTTTTTTCCATGGAGGCTTCAGCAGATGCCTTCAGCAGATGCCTTCCAGCTTTTGGTCTCTGAAGGTGGGTTCCCTCTAGTGGCATTAAGAGGAGCATCGATTCTGTCGTATTGACTGATCTTGGTCCGTAGGAGGGGCAGGGGGAAAGAGGACACTGCAGGGTGTTACACACTCACATCAGGAAACACGGACTTGTCTTCATTTGGCTAATAGCCTAGGACTCTTGTGTACCACAGGTTCTTTATTTTTTCAATCAGCTGTTCAAACATTATACTGACTTTAGCTGCTTCTTTGGCGAATCTCTGTCTGCAGGAGACAACAGAGTATGTGGTAAGATACACAAGTATGTGAGGGTAAACCCCATCTGCTGTAGTTATCACACTGCCTGTCGCTGAGAGTGCAGAGCTCCTCGGCAGTCCTAGAGGGGCTTTCCTCAGAAGACAGGAATAGGCAGTATGTGTGTGCCATGAGTTACATCAAACCGTCTCTAGGGTGATCATGCTTTTCCTTTTGTGAGGAAACTCATTCCCCTTCCTCGAGCAAGATATATGCACAGCTAGAGCCAGTTCTGTGGTCTGCATCAAGTGATCCTGGCACACTGACTACTCAGCCCCTCACAGCACTGCAGCACCCTTCCAGAGGGCTGATCTCCCACCAGCCAGCGGCCTCCTCCCTCGCTACCCATGGATAAAGAGCAGTACCAGCTATCCCTGTGAACATTGTCATGTACAACGTGCCTCTCTGGGAAGAGCTTGTGCTTTCACAGGAGACCATACCATCTCACCCCACTTTCCAGCACCTTGTTCCCTTGGTACATCAGGTTTTGGTTGCTGATTAATTTCCCCTTGGATCTCCCCATATAGATACTTGATTAATCTATTCTTTCTCCTACACCTCCCTCTCCCTTTTCACGCATGGCTATTGGAGTGTTAGGACAGAGAAGCTTTCCATACCTGGCTGCAACAACTGATGGACTCTGGACAGTATCCAGCAAGAACTGACTGACTTTAGGGTACACCTTGTTCACAGCTTCATAGAAGTAAGATGCAATAGCCTCAGGGATGGCCAGCAAGTCACGACGGTCTTTCTCAAAGATGGACTTTGACTGCACTTCTGAGAAAAAAAGGCAAAATCCCGTGAGGCTTCTCATGTCACTCGTGTCTCTGGCATCTTCCCCAAGGTGCAGGGGAAGAGATTTGAAATTCTGAGATTCAGAACCTCTCCCAGAATTCGCTCTAGCAGCGTCCAGCAGCACCTCTTCACCCAGTCATGGGTATCTAAGTCATAGACCTTTCATGGCAGAGTATTTGCACCAAGTATGGGCAGTTTTCATGCCAGGTCTCTACTGACTTGTTCCATGCTGCCAAGCACTGTGTAGTCGTGGTCTTCAACTGAATTATTTGGCTTCAGTCCTCCTTAACAGTACGTGAGAACCTGTAGAGCTGAGCTTTGTCTCAGGTACACAGCAAAGCTTTCCAGACTTACCAGGGAGAGTGGTGCTAAGGAGCAGGATCAGAGCTATCACCAATGCCCTGGATTGCAGCATGGTTTGCAGTACCAGTTCTGCTCTCTACACAGAGAGACCTGTGGGAATCAGCATACAACGTTTGGGTTGTTTTCAGAGAAATAAAATGTATTGGTTAAACACCAGATTTTTGCAACAAACCTAACCAATAAATGAAGACAAGAACAGAAAGATCATGGTGCATTTCCTCTGAAGATGTGAGGAAAAGGCAGTATCAAAATGAAGGTGTCCTTTTATTTGTATAATCACAAATATCCACAATAATAACTTGCAGAGCTCAAAGAAATATGGACAGTTAAAGCTGGTTCTTTTATATGAGAGCTAAAATCCCTTGTTTCAGCACATGAGCAAACCAGTAGAACTGCCAGAAGTCAGAGTAGGTTTCCTCCATGCATAAGTAAAATTGAAAAATTTATAATGTGGGATTTTTTTCTAATTTGTTTTCGTAAACTGCTCTAAAGAACATTGTGCTAGTGAGTACATCACATACAATGATCATCTTAGTGACCCAGTGATTGTCTTGCTTTAGTTGAGCAAAGTCCCAGCTAGCTAACTAGGTTCCCTTGTCTTTTTCACTCTGGAATTAATGCAGCAGAGAGTAGCCCAAGCAGAACAAGTTCCCAAAAGTGAGTGAGTGCAAAATTTAGCTTCATCTGGCTTCCTTTATTTTTGTCTTTTAAAAAAGTCAGAATTGGAGAATTGAAAGTTTGCTACTTGGTACACTGAAAATACGACATTACACCTAAACAAGCTTTTCAAACATGCTGCACTTACAAAGGTGTTTAGAAATTAAAATTGATTTATGCCCCCAGTTAGAGGGCTGCATCACTCAGAGCGACACGAAGAAAACATTGAACATAGGAATTGCAATGGCAAAATAGGCTGAAAGTCTCTTATATGTGAATGCTTTGCTAAATCCCATACCAGGTGGGTACAAGTCAATGTTCCTTCTTATCCCACAGTAAGGAGATTTCCATCCATTTTTATTTCCTTCTGTGCACAGATTACCTCCAAAAGCTATCACCCAGTTCACTAGATGCTTGCACAGTTGCTCCTTTATCACCCTTCCTTGATTTTTAATCCCAGAGCCAGTTTCTCTCCGTGTACACAAAAGGCATAAATTTGCTTCCCAGGAGCATGAACAGATGCTCTTACCCGCTTTAGAACCTGTAGTCCCTGTGGGGAAGGCACCTGGGGAAAGGTTATGTATCTCCCAACACAAACTCTGCAATTCTTACCATGGGCTCGGCCCTCCTATGAGCGTCTAATGGAGCATCCACGACTCAGCTTCAGACCAGGTCAGCCCAGGTACTCCCACCCTCCTGCATTTCAGCACCATTCCTAGCTATGGAGCATGAGAAGGGCTCACACTTTGGTTTGCAGTAGGAGATGGGGTAAAACACAAGATGACCTCCACTCACTTGTCTGTGATCTAGATAGACCAGTCACAACGTCCATGCCACCCAGAAGAGAGAGTTCAGCTCTTACCTGTCCTGCTTCCTCTCTTTCTCAGGCCAAAGCTGAGGTAGGTGCTCATCTGAGACCCCGACATTTATGCAGAGCTAATATAGTGGTAGCAAGGGGTCAAAGGTCCCGCTTTGTTTCCCCATTTGCTCTTTTGCAAGCACATCCAGCTCAGTGGGACAAGCAAGAAGTGGTGGAGGACTCTGGACCTGTTATTGAGATTTGGTAATGGAGGGTCAGTCTGACCTGAGCCCAAGAGATGTGGAAGGCAGCTTCTGGGTCACTGAGTCCCCTATTTTTGCAGGCAACCATGTCATAGAGGCCCCTTTCATAAGCTGACCAAATTCCACATTAATAGTAGCTAGAGCTGGGCTGAATCTTGCTCCTACTCCTCCTGTGCCCTAACCCCACTGCTCTGGCAGTTGGCACTTATCTGCTGCTGTTACCCCCATTGGCATTTCCCCCCTGCATTCACGGCAAATGCATTAACCAAATGGTGCACAGAGCTGTGCACCCCTCTCACACTGCTTTCCCCGTGACCAAGTCTTTTTGCACAGGCTGACTAGGTGAGAATACACCTGAGACAGCTGTCAAAAAAAAACTTACCAGGAGGAACATCCAGCTAAGGGATCCCCAGCCCAAGAAACACATAGAGCAGTCAGAGAGGGTCCAGAGTGGCATGAAAAATGATCATGGGGCTGGAACACCTCTCCTGTGGGGAAAGGCTGAGAGAACTGGGGCTGTTCAGCCTGGAGAGAAGGCTCCAGAGCCAGGGGCTGTTCAGCCTGGAGAGAAGGCTCCAGGGAGATCTTATTGCAGCTTTTCAGTACTTTAAAGGGTTCTTACAAGAAACACAAAGACTCTACCAAGGCTTGTATTGACAGGAGAAAGGGAAGCAGGTGTAAATTGAAACAGGGTAGATTTAGATTGGATGCAAGGAAGAAGTCTTTACTGTGAGGGCAGTGAGACACTGGAACAGGTTGTTCAGAGAAGCTGTGGACACTGGAAGACCAGGTTGGATGGGGCTTTGAGCAGCCTGGTCTAGTGGAAGGGGCAGGGTGGATGAGATGATCTTGTAAAGTCCTTTCCAACACAAACCATTCTTACGATTCTATGGTAACATCTCTCAAGGCTCCCAAGTCGCAGTCAGAAAGTGGCTGCATTGCTGCTGTAGGGAATGTTTTCCCATAGCTCAGGTTCCAAGTGCCCCTTGGGTCCCCAGTAGGTCCAATCACCTATGTTTCGCACGTGCCGCCAGGGGCAAGAGACAGAAAGGCTGCAACACTGAGCTACAAAGGGCATCAGATGGGGGAATGGGAGGACAGAAATTAAGCCTACTGTGTGACACCCAACACATTTCCATTCTTATGTCAACCACTTATTTGGGGACTGTCACATGTGGGAAGTGTGAAAAGTTCAACCAGTACCTTCATTTATCAACCAAACAAGATTTTTAGAAGACTGTTCCTCTCACGGTGCTCCAAGTACTTCAGAACCAAACAGTAAGTGTTCTCATTTTACAGACATGGCAGCCAAGCTACAGTGAGTCTCGTCATTGAAGAGGGCTGCCAATAGTTTCCAGACATTCTTCCACTCACTATGTATTTATTCAAATGATCTTTTTTCTTAGAAAAACAAAGAAAAAAAAGTCTCCCAAAATAAGAAAAAAAAATCCCACATACAAGCAAACAATTTTGCATTTTTGTCCAAAAAATAACAACAGAAGATTCTTACTGACGTGTAAAACAGAGAGTTTTCAGTTCCACTTCTGGTGCAAACACTAAAAAGCAATTTATGGTTTAGGAAGAACACACAAGAGCAACTGGTTCAAAGTTCTCTTATATTTCAATTATACACTTGACAGTCATTGAAGAGAAACTACACATTTATCATCTTTTACAGCTGGAGTAACATTCAGAAGACCAGCACAAGGCACATCATAGGCATTAAACTTAGCAGAAACAGGATGAGCAGTCATTACTTGTAGGGGTTAATTTAAGATAACCTCAAGTGTCATTTCTTCCTTATGTCAGGTCAACAAATGGGAGGCTCTAAGTGGGTGTTTTAAACTGATGTGCTGCTGGAGGTAGTAACAGAAGGGACTTAGCTGCCCTGTGTGGTAATCCATACTGCGGAAGAGCTTTGCATTGTGGCTGTTACCACACAAGGCAACTTCCCCAGCCCTGAAGTCAGCCTAACTTTAGGCAGTGCTATCATGAATACAATCCCAGAGATAGCAACTGGGCGTTTCAGCACTTTCTAGTGCCAAACAGGCACTTGCCAAGACCAGATCAATGATTGCACAGAAGCAGCCCTTGCCCCCTGTTCCTGGAATGGCATTCCAGAATGGCAGGGCGCTCTGCAAATAAGCAAGAAAGCCAGATATTGCAAGTACTTTCTTAATCAAAGAAAAATTACACGATTTTTTTATCTCTCTTATGCATCTCCGGTCTGAGGTAGAAAGCAGCTGACTGTAGCATGGGTGACCTTATCTGGCCCTACGTGGCACGGTCACTTACTCATTACATTATTCTAAATTAGGGTAATGCCAGTGGCTACGAAGGCACTTTATCTGAGACAGAAGATTCATTCTTTGGGGGTAAGGTATATTCCTTGTTCTTCCAGCATGAACGGAAGAACAAAAATCTAGTATAGCAATAACTCCCAGATGTGAAATATTCAACTTTTTCCATCATGAATGGGCTGACATAGGAACATCAGCTCTTTGGAATGGCTAAAAAATTAAGCATGAATAAATTGCAATGTAGAAAGAATGAGGCTAGGATACTTCCTACTGTTATTTCTTTCAGTGTGCTGTATTGGAGCTGCTCAGTTCTCTCTCTCTCTTAAAAAGTCAAAGACCCTGTGATCTACTGGAAAAGGGTCCACGTTGTATTGTGCAATGCTGCTACAATGAGCTTCATTTATAGCAAGTTAAAATCAGAAATAAGCATCTAAAGCAGAGCCTATTTCCTTCCCACTTTTCTGTCTGCTTGCAGTTGTAAAGCATGGAAAGATAGATTTCCTTTGTCATTATTTCACAGCCCACCAGCTGGAGCTTTATGAACCGCAGTGGTCTGCAGACTAGTAAGCCTGGTATCATTTCTGCTTCCCTGCTGGATCACCCAATCTACTTCTGTCACAATTTAAGAAGTTGCAGAGTTAACACAGAGATACAATCAATTTTCCCTGAAGAGTTTTGTTTTCTGTTTCTATAAACACGAACAAAGTGACTGAAGAGGAAATCAAGTATGATATAGATAAAACTCTTCAGACTTCACAATTTTTGAGTTGCGTTCACAAATCTACAATTAGTCACCCTAGCTCGATTATGGGGACTAGAGGAACAAATAAAGATGGAGGGCTCCTTCCTAGGATGTAGATAAAAAAGCACCACCTCTGCAGTTAGTGTGCTATACTCCAGCAGCTCCAACAGCTGCTCCTGTTAGAGAAAGAGTCATCTCGGTTTTCCTGCAGTGCAAGTGGCTTCTTGCTCTTGGGAAAACTTGCGGGATACGTGTTGACTTGTACCCACTTGAATGTGAAGGGAAGTGAACTCCTTACATGCAACTAACTTGGGATCTCACCACATGTCTCAAATAGCCTCCATTCTTTGATGGAGAAAGGGGCAGCCCTTTCCTGAAACCTGGACATTTGGGCTAGGACAGCAAAAAGTTGTGTTGCATGATGTATGAACCTATTGGAAGCACAAGGAGAGAGTCATATTCCAAGTTAGCAATTCAGCTTCCAAAGGTAGAATCTGCAGGGCCCTGGCTATCTACTAAAAGTCAGCAGAGGGTAAAGCTAATGTCAAAACTGGTTGCTAGTTTTGGAGGAATCAGCCCCATATAATTTTCTGTCATTGCAGTCATCATAAATGCCTCTTAACTAATAAAAATGCTAGTCCACCATACAAAAAGGTGGTTCATAAAATCCTCAGCATGTCATAAAATAAGAAAAAAATGGTCCACAGACAGTGGCTGATAAACAGATTCAAGAGCGATACTAGCTTTGCAAGTTCTGCGAACACAATTCCCTGTATTTCAAATGTGACTCATGAGTCAATACACATTGTTCAGTCTGGGCCTAACGCAGACAAGTACTCTCCTAATTACAGCCCTCCTTTCTTGAGTTCAAATTTGGAGTTAGTCTTTTAGCTCTTTTCATTATTATTATTTTTGTGACAGCCATCAACTGTGGGCAAAGAGACCCTCTGTCTTCAAAAAGTAGGCCTCCAGTTCTGAAACAAAGTCAACCAGAGAAGCTCGTTGGTCCTCCTGCTTTATCTCCATAGGCAGGAATTACAAATATGCACGTTCAGCCAAGAAACTGTAGGAAGATGAGCACTCTGTAGTAGCCCTGGGTTGACCAGCAACTGCATCGGATATCCAACTCGGACCATTTGTTCGAAGGGCGATGTTTCCCGTCATTGTCCAAAGAAAAGAAAAAAAAGGAGGTGCACAAAGTGAAAGTCTCTCCAAGTCTTCCAGGGAAAAGCATAAGCACATCAGTAACTAGGACATTAAAGAACAAACAGTAGCAAGTGTCCCATAAGGCACTGGCTGGGAAATAAGCTAGGCAAGACAGTCATTGGTACTGGCCAATCTCCAGTGCCTCTGGGTTACAAAATAATTCACAAGATTCTCCAAAAGCTCCTTGCCAACCATGGAGTCTCTTAAATCCAAAAAGTGCCTCTGGCAAGACAGTTTCCCGTGGAAGCAGCCAGCATCCAGAGAGCTTCTCTTTCTCCAGCACATTTTAAATTAAAACAGTGGATTAATCACATCAAGGAGAAATGGCATAGAGAAATTCTGTGTTCTAGTTGCAGGGTGAGAACTGAGGAAACCCTACAATCCAGCTCCAGATCAGATGCGCCACACATGCAGGGTTGGTGTAAGTGTCAGGGTAAAGATCAAGGACAGTAGTAAAAATGGTGACTGTAAAACTTCTTCAGAGCCCTTTATCCCACCCCATGTATATGATACATGGCACGGAGAGGAAAGGGAGAATATAAAATGTATGGAAAAGAGTACATGGCTTAGGCAAGGTATATTCACCAAAACCGTGCTTCCTAGAGTTGAAGGAAATTCTGGTCCCGTGTAAAGAACAGTAGTCATACTTTGCTCAGTCCCCGTAGGGAAGGACAAACCTTGGTAAATTTAGCCCTTTAAGTTTACAAATAAATACAAGTCTGGATGAAAGGCTAGAACAAGTACCTTTTAAGGCACTAAGGTCTAGGCTCAAAGTAGAGCAGGTTGTTTCAGTCAGCAAAGAGCAGATAAGCTGGCAATTTGCAGACATGCTAGTGAGACCATATTAAGGCAGTCAACATTCTTCCAACACTATGATCCTCCTGTTTGGGAGAGAGGCTTAGTGGGGACAAAAGGAAGCAACTGTCCCAACTATGCTGAGCAGCCAGGCAGAAGCAACAAACATTACACATTCTGAAGCACAACAAAGGGCCTTAGAAAGATGTTGTGCTTCCCCCCACAAGGCTCCCAGGGGACTGGATCAGATGACCTCCAGAGGCCTCTTCCAATCTAAATTATTCTCCTGTCTTGTGACTTTACAACTCTGTGAACATTGGAACCTTTCTCTGGTAACTGGTGTGCAAAGAACCAGCATTCTACAGACCGGGCTCCTTGCAGTGCCACAGCACTTAATAAAGAGAACTGGTAGCTCTCTTTAAAGACTGGGAATAGACTATTTACTGAAAAAATCTACTGTTTCCAGTAGAATGTTTTCAACGAACCTCAGCCCATTAGAACTTAGCCCAAGCTAAGTTTCCAAATCACAGCAATAAAAATAGGTTATTGTATGGCTTTCATGGCACTAGACACATATTCTTCAGAGTTGTAAGTCTAAGGGGAAGCTGCTTCATCTGTTTTATTGCTGTTTGTCTGTTCAATCAAAAGCAGCCATCCCAACCTAAATAGCAGAAAAACTAGGAGGAGTCCAGTGGGAATCTTAGTTCTTCCAGTACTGACATTAAATGACTATGCTTCTTCCACTGTGGGAACTTCCTCTGTCCTGCAAGAGAAAATAAAAGATTCAGGAACAAGGAATGATGAATGAAAATCCTATGTCTTCCTACCTGCTCTGAGCACCATAACAAAAACCATCATACATATGTACACATCCCAGCTGGAACTAGAATTGCACTTTCTTCCACAACACAGAAGGGAAAATGGTAATGTGCAACATAGAGCCCCTCAGAATACTCCCACCTGGTAAAATTCTGCATATGTGTGATAAGGGACACTTAACATTTTTTGATTTAAAAGAATCTTCATTTTTTCAGGGGGAATACACTGTCTAATTTGGAGATTAGCAACTGGATATGAAGCTTTTCACACTTAGGTTGCTACCTGAAGTCTAATCCCAGTGCAAACTGACAAGAAGAGCTGTGAACAGTTCACTGTCCATATAATGTATGTTCAGTTCTCAGGAGTCCCAACAAGCAAATCATCCTCTTCCACCTGGCCTGGAGAACAACATGTTTTTCATCCGTGCCACCCATTATCTTAAATCCTATTTCATGTAGCTTTAGCCATCTTACCTGGATGTTTTCCCATATGAGCCATCTTAAAAATATCATGCACATTTTAAAAGAAATCAGGAGTAAACCAACACAAGAGAGGGTTACAGAGGGATGGATGCTGCTGCCTAGTCTGGAAGTGCTTTCTCCCCAGTCAGTACCAGAACAGCTATTTTAACACCAATATATACACAGAACCCCAAAAGCCTCTGGATGGGGACAGGAATATAACATGTCACACTGTAGGGGACTTAATTTATTTCAGAATCACAGAATCATAGTATGGTTTGGGTAGGAAGGGTCTTTAAAGATCACCTGGTTCCAACACCCCTACCCTGAGCAGGAACACCTTCCACTATACCAGGTTGCTCAGGGCCCCATCCAGCCTGGCATTGAACACTTCCAGGGCTTTGACTTTTTACTTTGCCCCTGAACACACTGCATCCAGGCAATGAACGTCAAAAGGAGGGCACTCAGCAGCCTCTTCATAACCAGCTGTGCAGAGCACCCCTTGCTCCTTGGCCTCTGTTTGGAAGACAACAGGCTACAGAAAGTAGCAAACATTCCCTCTCGCTCCCTAAACCCCCCACTTTTCCCTTAGATGGGAAAGCACAAAGGCAGCTGACTCACCGAGCGGGTCCCTGCGCCGCCTTTGTGCTTCTTGTCCTGGGCTGGGATGATTTCTAAGGAGCGATAACTGGGGGGTTTATCTTCTGGCCACTCCCGGGACCTGCGGTTCCTCCGCCTGCGGTTTGACACCGGGACACGGACTTGCTCTTCCGAGGAGCTCCATGAGCCCCTGCGAGAAGGGGGGGAGTAGCTGTGCCGCCGCTGGCCGGAGTAATTGCTCCTCCCAGCATGGTGCTCGTATTCTCGCCTCCCCCCGGGCTCCTGCCGCCCACCACGATGGTGGCTGGAGCGCTCCTTGGCCTCCTCCGGATAGAAACTGCTGCTGCTGCTCCTGCCCCTCTCAGCCTGGCGCGGGGGTGACACATCCCGTCTGGAGTGCTGGGGCCTGCCATTGTAGCCACCTGTCCTCTGCCTCTGAGGATGATCCTCTCGCTGCCTGTCCCAGGGCTCCTGACTGTAGCTGGAATGAGAATCTCCACTGCAAGGCAAGGGCCACCTCCGGTTCTCCCTTCTGTCCTCTGCTGCAGAGTCCCAGGGCCTGGGGGTGCGGGCAGCTCTTTGTGGCCGTGAGGAGTTGCTGCTCCCGTGGATGGAGGAAACATGGTCGGCGAGAGGGGGTGGCACAATGTCGGAGCCCAGCGAGGACAGCAAGCTGGGCTGCACAGCCTGCCGCTGGTGGGAGGGTGGCCGCAGCTGGGACATGTTCAGATTTTGGATTTCAGACTCCAGGTAGTCCAAAACACCGTTGTTATGGGAAAGCTGAGCTTGTGGCTGCACCAGTGGAAGACTGTTCTGCAGAGACACATCTAAGGATAAAAGCACAGGAGAATGCAGCAAGTCAAGAGAAAACACTGAAGAGAGGGCTCTTCTGCACTCATGATCCTAGCTGAGTTCCCTCTCTTCTCCTGCTCCACCTCACTGCAAGAGCTGCACAAGTCTTAGGCACCACAACCAGCACATCCAGACCAAACGAGGTATGGTGCAAAGAGTAGTAACTAATAAATTGCAGCATGATCTAACATGGTTTAGGCAGTGCACAGGTAGGAAGTCCAGCACACCTGGAAATACAGTCTGTGTAATTAGAGGAACATTTTTTCCCTGCAGCACTGATACCATATTTTATTTACAAATAATCAGAGAAAGATCATAGTGTTTCCTTTTATATTTCATTGAACTGGAAGAAATATTGCAAAAGAAAAAGAAAATTAAAAAAGAAAATTTTTATATGCAGGCGTATGTATGTACAGATATAACTAGCAAATGGAGAAGAAAATTCTTCCTGTTTCATTAAAGAGTCCTTCATTTTTTGCTGCATGCAGGCTAGATCTGTTGCACAGAAGGCAGTTTGCCCTTAATCATTTGAAGACTAGACATTTGATAAGAACTCAAACAAACTGCACCTCACTTGTCATGTCAGCTTTGGCTATAAGGAGTTGACCGTGACCAGCACAGCAGAACAAAGAGACAGTACCCTCCTCTGCCACACAAAGCAAGATAAGCTGGGTATATTTACCCTGCAGTCGCTGGGGTGTAGCACAGATACACCTTAGTTAGTGTTAAACTGCTTCACCCATCACTGAGCCCACAAAGACACTTAAGATAACAGGCTGTTTTTATGCACCCAGACAAGTCTATGGTGCACTGCAAATGTGGCAGAGCTGTCATTCTAGGACATGCAGTCATGCTAGGAACATCTTTCTCTCTTTTCTGGCAGAGAGGCTAAAGCCTCAATGCTGAACTTCCCAAAGAAGTTACCTGTTTCTCATCCTGATTTCCCTCTGAAATGATGCCCATGGTCTTACCTTGTTGCAGTAGAGGGTTCAGCTGGTAAGAGGAAAGTTTTGAGTTCCTGTCGGCACCTCCGTAGAACATGTTGGGGGATAACCAGGGTGCAAGTGCCTGAGCCCGCTTCATGAACCGGTGCCGTTCCAGTACTGGAAGAGAAAAAGAAAGCTTACAGCACCTGTCCAGAGGGCACAGCTTGCAGATCACATACCATTTTGCTTCACAGGCTGTAGCCTTTGGATACAGGAAGTTCCCAAAATTAAAATCGCTCTCCACCCTATGACAAAGGTAAAAACAGAGTACAGAAAATTCCAACACAAAGTTGTACATCTTCAAAAAAGTACCTAAAACAGAAGAAAAGCTTTACTGCCTAACATTCTGATTCCAGTCCCAGCAACTGGGAACAAGTAACATTACGATTAAGTATGCAGCACATAACCAAGTTAAGACTTCTACTTGCCCAGTCATTATGAGTGTAGTTGCAGAAAGGTGGGAAATAATGTTTCACACAGCAAGACACGCAAGTTTTCTCTCTCTCAAAATTCTTTCAGCTCATCATTGGTCCTTTCTCCTTTTGGCTTCGATTTCCAGCTAAATGAGACCTTTCCTTGCCACCATTATGTGGGTTCTGTCCAGATCATATTTTCCACTCTATACTCCATCATTTCCTCTCTGTTTTCACAAAGAGGGCACTCAGAGGTGCACTGTCCAGCTTCTCCCTTTCTAGTCTTTTGACCACTCTTCTTGTCACTCTGTAATTTACCTCAGAATGACTGCTAAAATTAAATCCCCTAAAACAGTGTGGTCAAACGGGTGAACAAACTAAATTTCCTGTTCTCAACAGCAATACCCAGTGCATCAAAAGAGCAAACAGTGGAAATTTCTCTCTTTCACAGGGTTTCCACTACTGCTCTAGACTCCTATTCATGGGGTCAGACTCCAATTTCACTTCCCTTTTTTCAGCATTTCTATCTCTCCTCCTCTACACAGACAAGCTCACTATACTTGCCTTCGAAATCAGAGCTCATTGCTGCTTCTTTTGGGGGAATACCTAAAAACATCTTACAGAAACTTACTTTTTCTACCAACAACCAAAACTTAAGTTTACAAGCAAGTAAATTCTCCAAGTCCCTGACCTTACAAAGCCTGGTTTGTCTGTCATTCCTGGGTGAAGCTTTTCAGCAACAGTGCCTTTGCAAAATTTCTCTTTTATGGCCTTCCTGGAGTTTCAGAAGTGACAGACTTTTACTGCAGCTTCTTGTCTGGTCAGGCATGAACAGAACATTACAGTTCAAGAAACAGATAGGAACATAATTGCCTTTGAGACTTTCACCCCTTTGATAAATCTGGCTGAAGTTGGCTGATGAAATTAAAAGCTATTGGAGGGAAAGAGACAAGAGATAGACAAGTTGACTGCATAAGATTTGCTTCTTTAAGAAACCAGGCTACAGCTAAGCTCCAATTAATTCTGTCCCCTGGGTTCACTGCAGTAGGCAGCATTTAGACTGCATGCTCTTTGGGACTGAGCTCTCCACTTTAGGTAGCACTCCAGTTATGAAACACGTCCTCCTTCAGCTGTTTCACTGGATTTATCCAGAGCACCACTTGCAGCAAAAGAGGGACTGACCATGCCTCTCCACACATCCTTCCTTTTCTCCACAGTTCATGCAGCTCCACTTCATTCTCCACTGCAAACTCCCTCCCCCTCCCCAGTCTGGCTTCAACCAGAGGGAACTACAAAGCTGGAAATTTCAGGGGTTTTAATCCTAATAATCTGATATCTTCAAAGCTGTGTGGTCTGAGGTAGCAGCTTCCAAGAACTTTATGCCAAACTTGCTTCTTTTTTTTTTGTCCCAAGGGATTTCCTTCCAGTTTATGTTCAAACTTAGAGGATGACAGAAAGAATACAAAGAAAAGGGATAAATAGAAGGGGAAGGCCTTATCTCTCCCTCTCCCATTCCTCCAGTTATTACTTTGAGAATGTCCTAGAGCCTGCTGAGTGCATGAGTAGTAAGAGATCTAGCATCTGTGGGCATACCTGCTTAGCATTCTCCCTCTTAAGGTAGGAAGGCTGCCACTAGGACCAAAGTAATCCTGTCCCTGTCACTTTCTGATCTCTCCCTACAGCTGAAAAAATCCAGAATTAGCCCTGGTCTTCCTTCACTATCATCAGCCCTTCTTCCTTCCCCAGATACTTTGCCTTCCAGTTTGAATCTGTTACATTGTCTGATTCCCCATCTGCAAAATGGAAGTTACAAATCTTTTTAAAGTGAACATATTTATCTGAGGAAGGTCAGATTCACCCTAATTCCAAAACTCCTACCTGTTTTGCCAGAATGTTGTGTTGTTCCCTCCACTTACTCTCTGTTGAAAAAATCTGTTCTTCAAAGAAAAATCTTTGACAGACTTTAACAGCTGCTGGGCCAATTATAAAAATAAAATATTTTCCAACTTAGTGAGACCCAGGTGCAAGTATATCCTATTTTTCCCGGATTCATTATTGGAAGAAGCCCACAGTAGAAAAAGAACTAATAGGACCAGAAGGAGGTCATACGTATATTTACCCTGATGGGCTTTTCTCAGAGCTTTCCATGGGGAATGTAATTGGCTTGCTCCTGGGGCATGTCCAATATTTCTGCACATCAATCCTGAATTACTCAAACAATGCACTTCCTTTATTGCTCGGTTCAAACCCATGTTAGTTAATGGCGTGATTCACAGCACCCAGGATTATTATCCTGCTTCACTGGCACCTGTGACTGTTCAGCAGATCCACGCTGTCCTCTAGTGGCCAACAGCGGGGAAGGAAGCACCCACACTCACTGTGCTCGTACAGCAGGTGAGGATTTCTGCCTTCTCTTCAGTTGTGTGAAATGTTATTCCTCAGCGCTGTTTTTAAGATGTCCCCTGAATCTATCTTCTTGTGTTTTTAAGGCCTCTAGTTCATTTCTTGGAGTGCAAAAAAAGTAAGTCAAGGCAGGATGAAGTGAAGGTGTGTATTAGGGGAGAGGAGCAGGCACATGGATCCCTTGTAAGGTAGATAAAGAGGGCAGGCAGCTTGGATGGAAATTACAGGCACAGAATCCAGCATTCAGTCAAGGAGGCTGGATTTGTCTGTACCTTCTCTCATGAACACGGGGAGGTTTAGAGAACCCTGCAAGAATCCCTCCTCTTTAGCAGGAGGCAGGAAATAACAGCAGCAGTCTGGAGTGAGCTATAATCTGCAGCACCGAAAAACAGAAAGGAGCTCACACAAACTCTGAATCCCTCTTCTGCTGAGAACTAGGAATTCTGGAGGCGTGAGTCTCTCGTCTCCATCACCTCTCTCCCCTTCCACAGAAACTAATTTTTCTGCCAAACTTCCATAGCCTCCTCAACACCACACATTTTACATGACAACCTGTAAAGCCTCCAATGTTTTGATTTGTTTTTAGCAATAAAAGGGGTGTTCTGTTCACTCTTTGCAAGGGCTAAACAAATTAAGCTTAAGTCTAAAATTCTCACAGCTTAACACCCAAGGTATACTAAATAGCTGTTTTGAAAGCAAAAGTAAACCTGAAATAGAGCTCCTTGTTCATAAATCCTCTCCTTGTAGCATCTGGGGAAGAATCTGGTGATTTCAATAATAAATAAACTTATTTGTTGTATTTTGTTACTGTTAGACTGTGTAAGCTTCAGGGGGACTAGTCTAACCAAGTTTCAGTTACAGGAATGCAGAGGTTATATGAACTTGACAGCCAAAATTCAAACAGTAGCCTTATTAAAAGAACAGGGTCTGGCTGCAGAAACTTTATTACTGCTAAAAGCAAACACAACAAAGTTTCTTTTGACCCTCAAAACTTCAGAATGCACTTGCAAGGCTGACCAGCAAGAGACCATCTTTCTCTACTTTCTTCTCACTTCCTTCCCTAAAGAAAACCAAACAAAACCTTTTTCTTGTAGAAGGAACAGCTCTGAAGAAAACATGCAGATAAAAAATTTCCAATTTTTATGTAATTCAGAGCAACATACTTGAAGGTAAGGCTAGTTTGGAGAATTGCTTGCCTTTCTCACATGCACAGACATATGAACCACAAGACAGGAAAGTCCTGAGTCACTCAGACAAGGGAACTGATTGTGCTGTGGATGGTGTGAGAAGCTGGTAACAAGGTGTGAGTGAGGAGAAACTTCTCAAAGTTGGACACAGAGGAGCAAGATAGATTCCATGTATCTGAGATCCCCTCCTCTAATTACAGATTAGCTGGTCATGGAGGTCACATTGGCCAAAGAAATGTCTCAGTTTATATGGGTGCTGAGCAGAAGGGAGAAAGTGGAGCTCAGCAAGCTCCCAGCCAAGCTTTTGTCTTGACAGAAGCCATAAATGGATGCAGCTTGAACCTCACCTTTCTGATTACAGCAGCACCGTGTTGGACAGCAGCCACACTGGATGTGGCAGCAGCAATACTGGGGGCAGCACTGGCACCAGCATATCCCAAACAGCAGAAGGAGGAGGAGGCCACCGAGAATGATAAGGAGTACTGTGAGCCAGTCTGTGGGAAAAAAGGAGAGAGAAAAAGCATTGATCCTGATGTATCTGGCCATGGTAAGTCACTGAGCATCTCTCTACTGCTGGAGATGTCTTGGGGTAGAGAAGAAGAAAAGGGGAGGAGACATCTTGGCAACAAAGCACAGGCACTTACGGAGAACAATCAGCTTAACTTCCTTGTCTGCATCACCTGAGGTGTCTCCTGGTGCTTCCACAGTGCAGTAGTACATGCCATGGTCCCACCACATGACCTCACTGATGACAAGGTCTGCTCCTGTGGGAGAAGGACTGAGAGGTCATTGGGTCCCTTTGTGACTGATAGATACTACTTTCAGGCTCCACCTGAAAAGAGCCTTCTGCCTGCAGGTGACACAGAGTACTGCATCTCCCCTCTTCCCAAGCATAACCACCGCATTCAGACAATCCCACCTGAGTCCACTGAGAACTCCTATAAACAGCATTCACTGCCAGTCCGTGTTTTCTGTCTTGCTGGAAGCCAACCCTACTGGTTTTGAAATACAGATCATTGTCCCTGTTAGGTCAGCAATCCCAACAGCTCTTCTGGCAGGAGCAGTATCTATTGCTCCATGGACAGCAGGGAGCATATAATACACCCGGACAATTATGCAGTACTTGGAAGAATGAACTGTTTTCTAGCCTCTGTGCTCTTCAGCAAAATGCTCTGGCATCCTCAGCTCAGCCTTAGGTTGTAGTGCCTCCAACACCCTCAGGCAAGCCGGGGACAGGGCCCTTCCCTGCTCTTATTCCACTGCCATATGGACTATGTAAACTACAGATGACATTAGCCATGTTTATGCTTCTCTTCACTTAGCAGACGCAGACACTGGACAGTTCCTGAGTTCACTGCCTGCCTGGGAGGTCACTCACGGTTCTGAATGGTGATCTTTCGCTGCTGGTAGTCGATGCCCAGCACAGGGTCCTTCTGCCCGAATTTCTGGATGACAATGCGTACCTTCCGCTGGCTGTCATTGCAGTCATTAGAGGGGTCCTGGCCAAGGGCTAAACCAGCCTGGTATGCTACAAACACACATCATGAGAGATGTCAAAAGTTATTTCAAAAGACCAATTTCTATCCTTTTGTGAGCAGTGGAGAAATTCTTGAGTACATGTGTGCAATTGCTTTGGTTTAGCAATACAAACCATGGCTTCAAACCAGTAAGTTGATTTGGAGTACTCAAAAACAAACAGAGGTAGAGCCACAGGAATGGCAGAGATTCTGAGAATGCAGGAGCTGCAGAGGAGATGCCTCCTGTACTCACAGCTGAAAGAACAACAGTAGAAAGAAGCTAATGGTGGTAGGCTGGAAGGCAGCTCCCAGTATGAAGCTGAAAGAAAAAAGTCATAAAACACCCAAGAGTCCTAGAACTAAAACAAAAGGGTGTTTATCTACCAAACAAAATCCCCAGACATACATGAACTGCTCTAAGGATTGTCTCCCTTTCCCTCCTGTATCCCATTAAATGTTGTGGAGCTCATAAAGACAGAAAATAATCCATCATCTGACTCCAGCTAAGGATTAAGTGTAAAGACACTCAACAGAATTAATGGAAGAGTAGAGGCAATTTCTGTACAGACTCAAATCATAAGCCAACACTGAATTTCCAAGTGTTTGGGAGCTGAGATTTGGGGAGAAGGCTGATTCAGTCAGCATTTTCCATAAATGGCTTGCAGTGAAGAGAGATGAGGACAAAGCTTGTCAAAGGCTCTTCCACTGCTGTACCTCAAACAGAGCCCAAAGCCCCTTTTGGGGACTCTTAGCTTGAGCCTGGGCTAAAAGCACTCTCATTATACTGGGATCAGCTGAGCCAGGGACCCACCTGCTTGGAGACTAGGCTGTAGAGCACTTGGTAACATGCCTACCCAACCCATCCAGATAGCATAAAGGAGAGTTTGGGCACCAAGCACCCACTGTGAGCTCAGTTCTAAGTGTACAGTTATGCTATGGCTGCCACTTAAACATTCTGCAGGGTTTACAAAGAATAGAACAGAAGAGAATAGTTCAGTTGGCAGGGACCTACAAAGCTTATCTAGTCCAACTGTCTGATCACTTCAGGATTGACTAAAACGTAAAGTATCTTATTAAGGGCACCGTCCAAATGCCTCTTAAACACCAACAGGCTTGGGGCATTGACCATCAGCCTAAGAAGCCTGTTCCTGTGCTTGACCACTCCCCTCAAAGAAATGCTCACTAGCATCCAGTCTGAACTTTCTCTGATGTAGTAGTTTTGAGCCATTCCCACACATCCTATCACTGGATACCAGGGAGAAAAGATCAGCACCTCCCTCTTTACTTCCCCTTCTCAAGAAGCTGTAGAAAGCAATGAGGTTACCCCTCAGTCTCCTTTTTCCTGAACTAGACAAGCCCAAAGTTCTTAGCTGCTCCTCACAGGATGTGTCTTCCAGGCCTTTTATCAGCTTTGTTGCCCTCCTCTGGATGCATTCAAGTACCTTAACATCCTTAAATCCCGGGACCCAGAACCGCACACAATACTCCAGGTGAGGCCACACCAACGCTAAACACAGTGGGATCATCACCTTTTTTGACCAAGTGGTTATTCTGGGATGCAGTTTGTGTACCGTATTAAACACCCCTGAATTAAGGCTGCCCGCACCAGAATGTCTGCACATGAAGTGCTTCCACCACTACTAAATGTTATTATTTAGAAGTCTTCATGCCCTCCAAAATGCATGTGTTTCTTCTGCTTCCTAAAATCAGTAACATCTGGTCACAGGTATCCAGCTCCAACCACAGGTCCCCCATGGAATCCTAAAGCCCACTTGTTGCAGGGACCTTGCTTTCAAACACGCTGAAGCATAAGATGGGGCTGCCAAGATTGACTTGTGTCAACCATGGCTGAACTGCCCTGCATTCTGAGTCGATGACAAGGAGGACAAAAGAGCTGCTTTGGATGGGATTTCTACAATCTCATAAGGCCTTGACATTTCAGAGGAAATCACAGACATGACCTGTATTTCCTAGGAGTGCAGGGAAATGCTACCACCTGTTTTTTGCATAGGAAGTGGTCAAAAGCCTGTACTACCCCAGTGAGTCTACCTTCCCCTTTCTTCCCATTTGAAGGGGGACTCCTTGGAAGACGAGCCTGACACTTACAGGCTGAGTAGTAGTCAAAGATGGGGTCCTTGCAGAAGGATTTGAAGCGCCAGGTCACCACCACGTCCTGCAGCTGTGCTGAGGTGCTGTAGTCACACTTGAGGATGATGGTGGCAAACAAGGTGGTGTAGCGCTCAACATCCTGCACTGTCACCAGGAGGGAGAGGCAACCTGCAAACAAGAACGCAGGAGGCCGTCAGCCCACAGACTCCTCAGGCCTCCCATCACACCATCTGCACCAGACCAGCGATCCAAGTACATCTCCTTTGGCCCCATTCAGGACCTGCACCTATACACCTCCCAGGCCCTCTAATGAAGTCATCCAGGGTTACAAACCCTAGTTAGAACGTGAGTCCCATCTTTCCCTGACAGAAGAAAGCTTCAATGGCCTGCCTTATGGACTGAATTATTTTCTCCAAAGCATGAGTAGCCATCATGCAGCATATCACTCTGTGTACTCCTTCTACATGGGGAAAACCGTCCCAGAAGCACATGGGATGGGACTCCCTTGACTTTTAATCCTAACCAGAAAAGTTCTGCAGCGCCGTATGTTCATATAAACACCAAATCAATTTAATCAAGGTCTTGCTAAGACACTCATCAGAATGTTACCTGGTGGTGACCAAGATTAAGACAATAAAACTTTCAGGCTGTAGCACTGTAGTTAATTGTTTATCACCACTTCAGAACAGCACACATCAATTACCCCCTTTTTTCCTTTTTAATTAAGCTATCATTACGTATTTGTTATGTACTCATCCTAACAACCTCTACAGCACTTTCTGTCCAAGCAGCTGCACACACTCATGGAGATTTTACAAAGTTTCTCATAAGCTGTAGTTTAGCTATACTCCAGAAACATCTCTATCTTATTTAAACTTTGATAGTACAGTAAGTTGTGCTTGTCATTAACAATAGCAAAGTTATCACCAGTTGCCTTTGATAAGGGAATACAAACAGTGCAGGGCAAGTGTGGGATGCCCTGTTTGGAGTATATGCCAGAGAACCAGGCAGGGATTGCAGTGCTGTGCTGGTTGCTTCTTAACTGGGGAGCATGACAGCAGGAAAGGCAGGAAGGAAAGTGGGAGGCTTGAAGGTACCAACTGAACAGGTCTCCATGAACCAACACTCGGTTTTTATCACGTATTCAAAGATTTTCCCTCTACTCCATGTTTTCAGGATGAGAGCAAGAGAACAAGTTGCTACTACTATGTAGTAACATCTGGACCACAACTGCAAATATCATTCTTTGTCAAGCATCATTCAATGTCCTCTTAGGCTGCACCTCCACACTACATTCCAGGCAAATACGAGCTCACACGGTTTCCACGCTGTAGAAAAGATGCTGCAGAGGTGCAATGCTGCCGCAACAAGTCATTCTGCAGTAGGGTATTGTCAATGCAGTATTTGCTCAGTTTCTGGTTTGAAATGGGACACCCTGTCAGCCAACTGAAAGCACAGGCAGAGCAAACTCATTTGCCTTCAGAATACCACACAAATACAGAGAGGGCCAGGGCAAACCCTGAATCCAGGGCTTTTCTCAAAAAGAAGATATACACACATGCACTTAAACACAGAAACACCAGCAGCTGTGCAAACCTCTAGATAAAACAAGTTTTTACAATGCTGTAGCACAGCAAGGTCCAGACTGCTGACAGGTAGTTGTAACTATCTTATTTGCTCTTATTTAAAAGCACTGTAGTTCAACACATCTTGTTTCAGCTTTCATTGTGAAATAGCTGACTCTGGGGTCTTAATGCAGAAAATCACAAGAAACCAATTCAAATTCTCAAGACTTGCAAAACCTTGATCTCAGTGTCAATTAAATGAAACCCCATATGAATTCTGACTTGTCAAGGCTCATGGGAACAGAATGTTTTCCATGGATTTCCTACAACAGCATCTCTCTGGCAAGAATAAAACACTCAAAATCACTACGTGCTTTTTACTAACAAAACACACATCTCTTTATGGAAGGGATGCTTTCTAATTACCTCTGTTCTGCACAACAGCCAGTGTTGAAAGGTAAGTTCCTTATTTTCTAAAGAGGTTGAAAACCTACTGTTTCCCCCAGACAACAGTCAGATGTCGCTGCATGGCCAATGTTTCTTACTAACCTCCTCCAAGAAAATGGAAAAGTTGTGAAATTCAGGCTGGTTCCTAAACTTGGACTGCATTACTCCACTGCAGGACACTATCTTTCTTATCCTGGTAAGAAAGAACAAATATGGACACTACCAATCTAGTAAGTTTTGGCTACATCTATGGCTTTGCAGTGAAGACACGAACCTCTGGAGCCAGTGTAGCCAAGTTTTGGCTAGAGCATCTCCCGGGAACACGGCTTCAAGAAAGACAATAAACAAGCACACCCTCCATACTTTTTTGCTTCCTTCACTGGTTCTCTGTGAAAAACCAAACTTCACTATTTAAAGCCAGATCATCAGCCAAGACCCAGGCATCCAAGAAGCGAAATGATCACTTTATTTCCAAGAGGAGGTTAGAAGCTGTCAGGCAACCCGCAAAGCTTGGCAGAGAGAACTCTGCTGGCTGAAGGCCGCCCGTGGGCGCGGAGGCGAGCTCCTGCTCCCCACACGAGCAGGTGCCCAGCAGGTGCAGCAGCACTGCAGCTACCCCAGATCCCCAAGAGGCTGGGGCTGCTGAGCCGGCAGCAAAAGCTCGGGTGGGCGCTTGCGAGAGGCCAAAGGGGATCGGCCCCGTGTCCGTGCCGAGCGCCCAGGTCGCAGCCGAGCTGGCCGCACGCGACCGATACTGGAGGCTGCCAGGAAGCAGGAGGCCACTTCCTCCTGGGAGAGAGGTCAGCCGCACCTTTGGGGAGCGAAACCCGTCTCCGCACGGCTTTGTACCGAGCTCAGGAGAGCCCCGCGGGCGGGAAGGGCACCGGGGGGGAACAGCGCCCGCCCGGACCGGGCCGCCCCTTCCCCTCCCCGCGGGGCCGCCGCCGCTGCCCCGACCCCGCACCACCTTAGCCCCGGGCGAAACCCGAGGGCGCCTCCCGAGTCCCGGCCCCAGCGCCACGGGGGCGTCCCGGGGCGGGGCAGGGCAGGCCGGGGGCCCAGAGGGGGCAGCGAGCCCCGGGCCACACTCACCGGCCGGCAGCCAGGCCAGCAGCAGCGCCCACCGGCAGCGCCCGCGCGGGGCCATGGCGCGCTCTCCTCCTCCTCCTCCTCCGCCCGGGGACGTCGCGCCCACTGTCCCTCCCCTTCCGTGGCACCTGTCCCTGGGCCGGGCGCTGCCGCCGGCTGCAGTCCCCTCCCTCTGTACCTGCACCCTCCGTCGGAACGCCGGACAAAATGCCCGCCGCCGGATTCAGAAACTGCTTTAAATATATATATGTAAAATGAAAAGTATTTATTCCACAACATATATTTATTGCATCAATATAAAAAATTTTAATATATATATATATATATATATGTCCTGAGGACACAGGTGTATGGGAAGTTACGGGCACAGACACGAGGTTTCGCCCGAGCTGCGCCGCCCGGGGCAGCGCGCCCCAAGCGAGGGGCGCACGGGAGCGCACGCTTCGAGCTGCGGGTGGGAAGAACGTCCGGGGAATTCACAGAACCACAGAATCGGTTCGGTTGGATAAGACCTCCGAGATCATCCAGTCCAGCCTGTGACCGAACACCGCCATGTCAACTAGATCAGGGCACTGAGTGCCACGTCCGGTTTTTTCTTAAACACCACCGGGGACAGTGACCCCACTACCTCCCTGGCGGCCCATTCCAATACCTAATCATCCCTTCTGTGAAGAAATTCTTCGTAACGTCCAACCTAAACCTTCCCTGGCGCAGGTCAACACTATGTCCTCTCGTCCTGTCGCTAATTTAATTTTCCCGCTGAGTTCTGAAAGGTCCGCAACCGTGGCCAAAGGAGAGGTTACTTTAAAGAACAAAAAAACAACAACCCGAACAACCCAAAGTAAAACACCCACCAGCCCCTGTAATTGGCCCGGTAGCGCCGCGGACCCGCCCGCTGGCCCCGCTCCCGGGGCGCTGCGCCGCCGCTGCGGTTGCCTGGAGACAGGACCGCGGCGGCGGAGCGGGCCCAGGTACGCGGGGCTGTGGGGAGGCCGCGGCCGCTCCGGGCCCAGATACCCCCGGCGGGCCCGCGAGTGCCGGGGGCTGTCCCCGGTAGCCCCGCTCCTCACGCCCCCGCAGCTGCTGCGACCCCGGGGCCCCTCTGTGCCCGCACCCTCCCCAGGGCCCCGCTGAGGCTCCCTCCCCTGCCCGCCCTGCGTAGCGCCAGGTGTCCCCTGCCTGCCCTCTGCTATCCCCGCTAAACAGGAATGAGTGTCCTTCAGCGGGGATAGACCATCCCGTGCTTCATCTGAAATGTGGGACTTGTTGGGTTTTCTTCACCGTATGTGAGGCAGTTGATTTCATTGCCTGTTGCATTTGTGTCACTGCTCTCATGCTCATTTTTATGATTTTTCTTTACGCCGTAAGTTAATAAGTAACTGGTGATGTCACCCGCTCTTGTTTCTTCTTAGTAAAAACCCGGTAACCTTTATTCGCAGGGCAGGCTTTAAAGAACTTTTGCTTGCACGTGGCAGAGCTAGGATATGTGGATCATACAGAGGGCTACTTTAGGTATAAGACTGGAAATAAATTAGATTTATTTCTCCTAACTAAATAGGAAAATACTCTGCATGTGTGCAACATAATAATAGTGAGGAGAACAATAGCAGGGCTCCAGTCCATGTCTTTTCTCTCTCTGATGAGGGAGAAGAGAGACAATGGGGCTGTGATAAAGATGATGTGTCTAGATCCTGCTTTGTAGCTTTATCCTTGCTGTCTCCGTCTCTGACTCGTAAATAATTTATATACTTAACTGCTGTGAGAATTTATATCCTCTGTTATTCTCCTTGCTCTCAAGTCTTCTAGCTGTTGTAAGAGCAGCCATATTCTCTAGTACATTTTTTTTTTCCTTGGGGTCTTGGGTTGATTGCCTAAACTGACTTTTATTTCTAATTTTCTAGTAATGCTGATGGATAATGGTATACAGATAGCACTGGTTTCTATGCCTGATTTACACTTGGATATTTTTATTTCTGTATATAAGCACTAAAAGACTTTAATTTTTTTTGAATGAAATAAGTTTTGCAAGACTTCCCTGTTTGTACATTTTGCACTCAGCAGCAGCCCCATAAATTGCTGATGTACTCTGATGTCGTCTGAAAGCTAAAAGGAGTGCTCAGAGAGTTGGTCAATGGTCTGCTGTTTTTCAAAAAGAAATGGAAGATTCAGAAAGAAGTGCTGAGGAGACCGTATTTGAAAGTGAGTTAAAGAAACAGGACTTGGCAGATGGGAAGAAACCTGACACATCCAAAGCAGAGCTAGACTTGAAGAAGATGCCTCACCCTGGAAGAGATGATCAGTATGGAGTTCCTCATGGCAGACACCCCTCACGATACCCAAATGCTGCAGCTGGGTTTTAGACCAGTGCTACCCCCAGGTCAGAAAGAGCAGAGAGTGTAGCCTGGAAGGCTCATAGTGCAGTGCTAGGAGGAGTCAGGACTGGAAGTCTTGGGACAAACTTGAGTTCCTTCATGTGGAATGAAAACAGCTAAAGGAATAACACACAATCTCTCCTGAAGGAAAGACCAAGTGTCTTTTTTTTTTTTTCCTCCTAAGCCCACCAGTGGGTAAAGCTTTTCTACAAAAAAATTAACACATTTTGTAGTGAATGAAGAAATAAAATCCTGCAGAAGTAGCACAATGTAGAGATTTTTTTTTAATCTCTTGCTTATTGCTGGTACTAATAGCACTGCAGTTTTATTCTGCAGTAGTAGTTCCCTATTTCTACATAAACTGAATCAGTGGACAGAACTGATTATCACTCTTCTGTGGATGTAAAAGCTGATAGGTGATGTCATTTAAGCACACCTAAACAGTTAATGGTGGGGCAGAGACAGCTTAAAATAACTGTTAGATATGTTCTGTTTTCTAAAGTAAAACTGTAGGCTGCATTTTGATCATTATTTAATTTCATGTATTTTATGCAGTTGCAGTGTCAGTCACAGGGTTTATGAAGGCAAGAGCTGCATTTATGAGGCTTACACATTTAAACATCTTTTTTTCTGGAAAGAAGAAAAGTGTAGGATGACAAAATAGAAAGAAAGTGGTGTCATCTCACTGAATTTGTTTACGTGTTAGCAAATAAACGCCCATTTGATTTAATTATGCTGTATTTTTAATAAATGAGACAATTGTCTGAGATGAGAAATCACTTAATGTCCAAATTTACGGAGAATTTTTGAGAGGCTCTCGTGTAAAGATTCTGTGTGGCAGCAAAATTGATAAAAAACCTTTTAGTTTTGAAATAACTGAAGGCATACACCTGAATGAACACAATTTGGAAGAAAATGGAACTTTGCTGAAATTCACAACTTGTAGCACTGTCCACTGAAACAAGGATAACCTGAATTCAGGCCTGATGGAGTTCTTGGAAATTATGACTCTGATGTGGATCTGGTACAGTTTTTTCAAGTCAGTGTCTTGATCTATTAGGACTAGGGAGAAAATAAACTGCCCTGGTCAGGCACTGGCAGAAAAATTATGATTGCTAACTTGTTGTTTTCCCGCTAGACTTGTCACACCAGTTCTACTTGTCACCATCTCAGTTTTCAGTACCAAAAGGCTTAAATCTTTCTGATTTAGGAAATCTGTTTCAAAAAAACCTGCCAAAACCCCCCAGGAAAATAAAATCGACATTCAGAGACATGAATGCCTTTGTCATGATGAGCCTGCACAAGAGTTTTTTGGATCAGCCAACTCATGAATCCCAGAGTCTGCGGCCAAAATAGACACGTTACTCCCCTGAGCCTCTTCTGAGTCCTTAAATTCAGAATTTTCTTAGGCACAGTGCTTGAATGCCATCACAAAAATGTGCACAGTGGACACTGCAGTATCTTTCTTTAACTAGAACCCAGATACCAACGCAAGCGGAAATGTTCATATCCTCTTTCAGCCTAAAGCATTTTCCAGATAGGAATTAATTTATAATGAAAACTATGATAGTCTTAATTTTTGGAAGATAAATGATTGCTAATTAGTTACAATAATTTGAAATTTTATAGCTCTTTTCTCTGTGGATATCAAAACACTTCGCTAAGATGGGTAAGTATTATTATCTAATTTTTCACAGGAGATAACTGAGACAGCCAGAGGTGAAATGGCTGATACAAATTGTACACGTCATTACTGGGTTTGGAATTAGAATTCAGGTCTCTGAACACTCCACTATCTATTTATGCAAATAGTCTATAACTATTTCTTCAACTTCAGTGATATCAGTGGTGTTACCCCATTAAAGGCTCATGAATTTCATTTAAATATATTGAGATATATTGCAATTGTTTTATTTTCATTTGTTTTCTAAATTTAAAACTTTCTGCTTGTCTATTTTCAAGTTTTCCTCAGCACTCCTAAGGGATAAAAGCTCATTTGTAATTATGTGAAATTATGCAGGAAAGTCAGATTATGGCAGATACTCAGAACTTTTGGATGAAGATTGGCTATATAACAACAAGAATGACATGTCTAAAATACTGCTTTGTCCTCCTTGTCCTTCTTGTGGGTGCCATTATATTGGAACACTTTGCCTTTCCTGAAATATTGGAAAAGCCTAAAATTCCTCAAAATATTTTTTCCAAATGGATTCTGACCCAAAGCTGGAAACAGGAAATGCATTTTTAGGGATTTTAGTAGTATCAAAGTCATGATTACGAATGAAGAGAGATTTGCTTGCATCCTGCCCATATTTCTTATTCTGAGTATTCATGTTTCTTTACATTCAACTTCTGAATTTTCTGATTTCTGATAGTTTTTTTATGCTGTAATATTGGCACAAAGTTGCTCCAATGCGCATTTTAAGGTGTTTCATTTGGAGATGGAGAACACATTTGAAATCAAAAGGCAGAAAAAATTTAAAGTAAGAGCAATGCTTATGCTTTTTTGCTTCTTTTTGAAACTTTTGCAAAAATGGTCAATGTGTTTGATTTTTATATGACAAATTTGGACCTTTTCCACTCCAGAGGACAATAGTAACTAGTGAAAATTGTAGCACTCTGAAAAAGATAGTCTGAAAAATGAGAATCACGTGAGGGAGGGCTGTTATTAAGCTGTTTAATTTTTTTTAAACTGTGTTAACTTTTAAAATTTTTTTCCATTATTATAAAATGTTTTGGATAAAGTCCTTTTTTTCTTAAAGATTAATCACTCTTGCTTTTCCATTCAAGATATTAGATGATCTCAGAATGTCTATGTCCTGATATTTTTGTGAACTCCACCAGAAAGGTGGAGGCATAGCCTTGTTGTCTCAAAAGCACATCTCCTCCCAGTATATTAAAGAGAAGTTCAAAACATTTAAATCGGTCGTCAGTTCCCCGTGTTACACAGTATTTAGATGAAAGTCTTGCTGTAGCAATTGATTCAGAGCCTGGAGTCCTAAAACCTGGGCCAATTAATTCACTCTACAAAGTAGGACATGTCTTTGGGTAGTCCATATTTGTGTACAGGCAGAAGACAAATACCATCTTTGGGAATCTCAAAGCATTTGAGAGGAAATGAAAGTGGTCTAAATGGCAAATAAAGGTAACAATACTAAACGTTCCTCCTTACCACTGTCAGGGAGAGAGGACATCCGTCTTTTCCAATGGAACAGGAGGGAGACAATGGGGAACCAGGAGAAGATGCACAGGCAGCTCCCAGTGGTGAGTATTTCCCCGTTATATCGTGATTTCAATACTGAACCTACAGTTACTTCTGGCTTCTTCCACCATTCATCCCTTTCTTACTAGTAAGTGTTCATCCCCAGTTCCTGCTCTTGGTGTTGCCAAATTTTATTTTTACTCTGTTCATAGTGAAGTTCTGGACTAAACACTGTGCCTGCTGTTCTCCTGTGCCTCAGCTCTCCCCTGAAAATTTTTGCTGCTTAGACCTCTCTCTGTAGCTAGTACTGAAATCAGGTTTTTAACTCCACCAGACTCTTTCAGTCTTTGTGTTTTTCTTTTTAACATATTTTTTGTCTTGAAATGCCTGTCCAGTGTCTATTTCAAGTGTCCTGCATGTCATCTAACACACTAGATCCAGGTAGCATGAATAATAAATCCACTTTAGAAGGAGTTTTTGATGCATTGCTGCATTACTTTTGGCATTTGTTTGATCTTCCTATTCCACCTTTTTCCTGTTATAGGATGTGTTTCTTTCCTACCCCTGAGTTTTAAATTACTGTTTTTTGGAAGCAAACTTCTCCTTGCACTTAATGCTAAACAGCAGGAAGTCTGTTGTTGGACAGAGGAGATTCTTTTACTACTACAGAAATATATATTTATTTAATATGGCATGTATGAGCAAATTAGTCAAAGGAATTCATACCTAAGAGAGTGATCCCTATTATACTTTGCAAAAGAAAACAAAACTAGTGTTTCAAAGGAATCACCAATGAGGAGAAACAGGAGGAAGAAGGGGACCAAGTGGAATCAGACACTTAGAGTATTGCTGAGGACATTTTGGTGCAAACTTAAAACCCCCAGTACTTTCTAGTTTTCATTTTTTTTCACTGTTATTATTAGGAACAGCACCTCGGACTGTAATCAGTTACAGTGATGGAGTATTTCTTCTCCCTTTCAGTTGCCTTAACTTTGCTCTTTGCCTGGCTGGTCTCTGATCCCTTTGCTTGATTTTGTGGCACACCTAGGAGAGAAAACAGAAAAGTCAGGACAGCATGAAATGCTTACAAAATCGATTTAACCTGATGTATCCAACTGGAAACTACTTTTAACAAGTGCTTATGACTAGTTGGAAGTCAAGTTGATAGTATTGCGTGTAGCAATCCAGTGAAGAACTACTCTGGATCACACATTAGCAGTTTTCTTTCTTGAGGACAATGGTGTCTTCTGGTGATTCATTATATGTGGTTTTACTAATTGTTTTGTGTAACAATGTGCATTCAATAGCTACTGAAAAGAGACACTTTAAAATTTGTTCGGTTTCTAAAGTGCAGACCTAAGCATCAAGCAAACCTCAACTGAACTGCTTTGGTAAGTCTTTAAATTTTAAAATCAGTATTTTTCAAATGGTCTCAAAATTTTTCTTGTTTAAACTCTTCAGTTTTGAATATTTACAGTAAAGTTTTTAAAAGCTTGAGGGAGTGTTTGTTGCAGACTGTCCCAGAACGAGTAGTTACTAAGGCATGGGACCCCTGTTTTGAGCTATGAAGTATTTATTGCTCTGTCAAAGGAGGCAAAGAATTGTGACCCCTTCCCTTTGATGGTTAGGCGCAAATATCAGCAGTTAACCCAAAATGTATGGTGAATATAAATTTCTATTATGTTCCCACTTCTGAGGTGCAGAAGGCAATTTGGAAGAACAAGGCAGTAGTCAAGTATCCTCAGAACCACAAAAAAGGCCTGAGGAGGTAAAAAAGGAAATCCCAGAAAGCTTCTTCTATACGTATGAAGATGTATATTCAGGCCCATATGCCACTGACGACACTGAGATACCCACTGACCTTCTTACCTTTAAGTATCCTTTCTGTTCAGCTTGTGCACATTCAAAGCTAATGATATTTAATATATGTTCTTAAAATTGTGTTTGTCGAATTTGGAGTAGCCTATGTGGCATTAGTGGGATACCTTTGGTTGGGACACAGGGAAAAATCCTGACCAGTTATGGTTCTGGGTGAATTTAATCTTAAATGTTGTCTTGACCTCATAAACGTTTCTTACTGGGCGTAATGCTTACTATTATAAGTACTCCTGTAGAACTAGATCACAGAGAAGCTAATGTGACCAGGCAGAAGACTAGCATAAGAATATGCCCTGCAAAGCTCTCCCCGTTTTCTGTAGCCACACCGGTGTTCCCCAAGAAGCCGAGGGGAGGGCAGAAGGGCTGCTGTATATCTCGTAAGGGAGAAGTGGGAAAGGAACCAGGTAGATTTGTATTCTGGTGCTCAGAAGATCTAAACTGGTAGAATAAAGGAAGTGATGCTCATCAGTTAAGAGCTACAATAAACTCTTTGGTAGGTATGGTCAAGTAGGGTAGGATATGATATGTGACTTTCATATATGCTGGTGGTTTTCTCTGCAGACACAGTTCAGTTGCTATTGAAGACTGGATTTTCCCTTTTCTACATCTGCCTGTACACAATTAAGAAGTAAGCTTGAAAACTTGCTTGGTTTGATCTCTTGTCTGTAGAACAGTTCCTGGTAATCTGATACGCATCTTTTACATTTTGTTTGAAAAGAGAACACAGATAAAATATAAATTCCTTGCAGCTCCAAATGATCCAATAGAAGCAAGAGGTGTACCCATACTGGAGATGAAAAGGTGGAATATGAACTTTAGAAGGCCTTTACTTGTGCCTTCCTCTCAGTTATAGAGTCATGATATATTTTACTTTCACTGTATACTGAAGAAAACTGTCTCCTGCCTTCAGGCTTAGTCACTAGTTTCAGTATTCCCATTTCCGTTTCAGTTTAAGCATTTCTATCCACTTAGTAAACTTTCTAGAAAGACGATATCTAATCTTTTCCTTATTGGACTGTTCCCAGACATTCTTTTGGATATGACTGTACCAGACCTGTAAACCTGATGATAATGGATAGCCATACTGTGGTGTATATAGCAGGCAACCAGGTGGTGCTCCAGAACCTGAGAACTAAACATCAGAGACATGTCCGGAGCAGCCAAGGCGGTGGAATTGGGTTTATCACAGTATGCCTCTTGTTTCTTGTTTAAGAACTTTAGTCACTTTCTAAGAAAAAAACTGTTTGCTTGGTTGTGGTTGCCAGATATGGGAGATTTCTACAGCTGCACATGCATATACATAACAAAGTATGGTATTGATTAAAGGAGTGTGTGGACCATGCAGCATGGGCTTCTCATCCCATCAATATAATTGGCAGAGAAGAAGTATTTGCACACCTTAGTCCCGGGCTCAGGTACCTAAAAGGACTGACAAGTCCAGCTGGGATTAATTTTTAGCACTATTACATTCTTACTTAAATCTTCTGGCTCATAGCAACTCTTTTATTGTTTTCAACACTTCATCTGTCCTAATCACAACCGATACTAATATAGAGTCTTACTTGCTATTAAAATTTAGAAAATCAAGCTCCTACGCAAATGGAGAGAAAAAGTATCTGGTTTCACTTTATTAAACTTATCAAGAGCTTGGAGTCTCAAGTGCTGTCTCTGAATTTGAAGCACCTTACCCTGTGAAAGCTCTGCCATCTCTCAGTTTTATTACACATGAGCCAGGCTTTCAGACTACCAGCCTCAGACTGTCCTGCTTCATTGTAAGCAGCCTTTTCTGGGGAATCAGTGTACATTTTTACACCTTCAGAATACTGTCATTCAGGATGGCTTTTCTGCAGCTGTCTGCTGAAGTAAATAGCTGCTGACACAAATGCTGCTGTGGAAAGATGAGCTAGTGGGTTGAGTGAGGCAGGAATAGTAAAAGGATGCATCACAAAGCAGGTTATTTCACCATTTGTCGTGATTCCGCAGTGTATGTGTGATATACCATTTTGTGTGCATAGTTGCTTCGTTCTGATCTTGAGCAACAGGTTGGCAGTTGTTCAGAAGAAACACACAGAAAAATGCAATCTAGTATTTCTGGCAGTGTGTTTTGACTAATGAGTGAGTGAATACAATAACTCAAAAACTAGCAGGATAAAGACAAAGGTGTCATTACAGTGTGCAACAGGACTTCTGCTTTTTTAAGGCACACCCTAGTAAGGAGTACTTTGCAGTAGGAGAAAAAGGAGGGAAGCCAAACATTGTCATCTACACATATCCTTCAGTGAGGCCCTACAGAATACTGAAAGGTAGTGTAAAAAGTTTTATTTTCATTTTATACAGATGGACTAGTGTTTAAAGATCCCAGCAGATGGAGCAGTGGATCATTTTTAGTTTAGAAGGAAATAGAATCTTTTGATCCTTCACAGCAAAAATAGAAACACTGGTTTCAAGTTTTTTCATTATTGCATGGGAAGAAGCTTTTATTTGATCGATAGCCAACCTAGAGCCATTACCTATTGAAGAAAAAAAAAACCTCAGTGAAAGTTGATCTTCTTCTGAGTAGATTTTTGTATTGTTTCTATCTTTCCTGTGCATGTGTATTGGGGCTTGTACATTTCTTCAGGTGGAACAGAGACAGCCTATGTTTTTGGTGATTTCAACTGTGCTGGCACTTTGCTGGCCAGTGTTGGGAGCAGCCCTGACTACATGTTGACTATCTGGGACTGGAAACAAGAAGAGACTCTGTTGAGGTCAAAAGCTTTTGCACAGGATGTTTACAAGGTCATGTTTTCTGCTGAGAATGAAGAGCATCTAACTACATGTGGATCAGGACACATCAGGTAGGTTTACTGATGAGGATTAATACGTAACACCTCTGCAGTCATAATACATAGGAGATGGCTAACAAGAATGTATCACTAGCAAACATGTACTAATGAGGAATGCTATTTTACTTGGCCGTTACAATTGCAAAAAGGAGGAATTTCAGGTCCTTCAGCCAGTCAAACAAATTTTTCAGCACCTCTGCTGTCCAAAAAGGATGATGCTTGGTGTTAAATGTCAGTACCACTGGCTCCATTCTTGTAATTTCAACAAGCACTGGGAAGAAGTAATGAAAAATACTTAAATATACCTGTCCTCTAGCTGGCCTAACATAGGATATATGTTTCCTGGTTTGAAAGACAGGTGTCTGTCAAGGAAGGCTGGAGCCTCCCCTGAAATGGAAAATGCAACCCCCTTCCCTCCGAATTATTATAATTTTGAAATTAAGGGGCTTTCAGGCAAAGATATGAGGGGTAGGAATAACAGTTCTTTACTAATATATATATATATATATATAACAAGGCAAACAAACAACAATAACTATGGCAGTAACAGCAAACACAACCACAAACCCAGTGCCAGCCTCTCTCAGCTGTAGGTCACCCCTCCCCCCGTTCGGTGCAGTTCCAGTCACAGCTGGTGGGGGCGGCTCAGGGTCCCGGGAAAGGATGGACGAAAAGCTTTAACAAACCCTCTGGGTGGCTGATCCCGGTGTCCGGCCGGACCCTCGGGAGCAGCAGGCTGGAACAGTAGAGACGAGCACAGATCCCGGGTGGCAGACGAGATGTAGCAAACTCCGGGGCTGCAGTGGGAGCTCCGGGAGGTCCCAGCCGGCAAAGGGTGTGCAGGGTTATAGTGTAGCGAAGGGGTCCAAGAGGCAGCAGGAGGAAAGCTGCTGCGGCCCGGCTCGCAGCAGGGCAGGGAAAAGGTGGGCTTCGGAATCTGGGTTTCTCAGGTGGAAGGAAAAAAAAACCGCCGAAAAGAAGAAACCTCCAGCTCTGACCCACACCTTCCTCACTCTGCCGGCACCAGCAAACCCCGCTCCCCCACCCCCCAGGTGAAAAACAAGTAGCTAGTTGTACCCCCGCCCTCTGTGGCTGGCCCTTTTGTTCTTCTTAAGCACCCAGTGATTCGTCCCCTTGGAAACACATATGGGGAAAATTCTTTAAGAGAAAAAGAAGAACAGGAGAACTCCTCAAACCCCCAACAATATGCCTTCTGTGCCTTCTACCTTTGATTTCTTGAGCTCATCTGCTCTTTGGACAGCTATTAGAGGTGATTGCCAAGTCATGGATCAGAAACCCTCTAATCCCACCAAAAGCCTACAAAAGATACACTTCCATACACTTCCATACAGTCCCTTCCCTGCTAAGCTCATGGGTCCTTTTGTAAAAAAGGACCAAACACCCAACGACTTTAAACTTCATTTTGTGTTCTGGGTTTATCCAGAACTCAAATGTTAACACAACAGAGACTTAAGATATGACTGGGACTCTATCGTAATAAAAATGATACCTTTAAAATTATAATGCCTTGAAAGTTTCTTTGAATTTTAACAGGGGAATCTGATCAAAATCTGAGATTTGCTTTATAGTTTGGTTGCAAAGTAGGTCTGAAATAGCAAATGACTTATTTAGACACAGAACAAATGTGGTGTAGAATGCATTATTTTTGGAAATCTGAAAAAAACTCTCTTATAAGCTTTCTTTTGAGCTAAAATACTACAAATAAACTCTGTCATAGCTTTTATAACGTGACAAATGTGACCTTTCACCCAAATGTTGACTCAAATTACAATTTCCAACAGCTCTCTTAAATGTAATGTCTCCTGCACACAGAGTGAGCCATCCCTGACTGCAGTAGATGTTAATTTTTCTGCAGTGTAGCAATTTCAAGTTATGTTGTACTAATGATCAAATAGAAATAAATATTAATATTTAGGATAAAACATTTGGCTCAGTGAGATTTTATAGTACAGTTCAATTCTGCAAGAGGACTTGGATTCAGTGGAGACCTCAGTCCCTTGGATTTACAAAGCTGAGCATCATACACTGGAGACAGCAAGGATAAAATAGGTATCCCTAACTATGTGTATGGGTTGTAGCTGGAAAGATGTAGCTGTGGATTTTACACTTCTTAATTTTAAATAGAAGTTTGATCTTCATTCTGCCTATTCTAAATCCTTTTCCTAGCTTTTTCATAGGAGTAGCATAGGGAAATGTTTGTGTAGTTATAAAGCTTTATCTCATTTTCGAAAGAAAAAAATCCCAAATTCTCCTGTGAAAAAGAGTAATAAGTGAGCAGCCTTTACCTCAGAGGCGTGCCTGGTAAGGGTATTGCAGTGTCTGAGAGGGACTGAAGAGTGCTTGAGAAACCTTGTATCAGACAGGGATATTTTTTCTATACTCAGGTTCTGGAAGATGGCTCTCACATTAACTGGTCTCAAGTTACAAGGAGCTTTAGGCAGGTTTGGAAAAACAGCGGTGTCCGACATTATAGGTTTTGTGGAGCTGCCCGATGGGAAGGTAAGTAAGAAAAAGTGAGGAAAAAAAAATTATGTACCCCTTTAGGCTTTGATATAAAGTCTGCTTTGTAAGTTGGAGAGTTACTATTTGCTTCAAAATGTTTTGAATCAGGCCCGTGATGCACTGTTCTGAGAAGAGATTGTTGCCATCAATTTGCCCAAAACCTGGCTTGCTTTGTAGCAATTGGAAAATACAGTTAGTGTTGTAGTTCACAGAGAAAAGATCTCTGTTGGCTCGGAGCTGAGTGTCTTCTAATGGGGTAGCAAAAACATCAGTGTACAGAAATACAAAGAGACTGTTGGTCCTAATCTTTAACCATTCTGGTGCATGCAACTTATGTCACACTGCTAGAAAGTTGAGCCTCCTCACCCTTTACATCTTCTCTTGCAAATGTCTGTGCTTTGCTATTGGTTTAATGTGTTCATGGAAGGAAGCCACAAATGTTAACTGGGTTCTTGCCTGTATTTCTGCACAATTGCATGCAGATGCTTATATACTTATCTTCATTTGCATTGAAGGTTGTCTCAGGAACTGAGTGGGGCAATTTTCTGCTTTGGGAAGGTGGCCTCATTAAAGTAGAGCTATGTCAAGTTGGACACAAGCCCTGTCACAAGGGCCCTATCACCCAGTTAGTTCTTGAAGAAGGAGATCTTTACTCTGTTGGAAACGATGGTGTCATTCGGGTGAGTTTTTCTTTTGCTCTGCCTTTAAATGTGCAAGTGTATAGTCAGCAGGTAAATGTTATGTATTTCCTTTACCACGTTTTTGGAGGAAATTTTGGAGTGCAGTTTCTTTCTGAAAATTAGCTTTTAGAACAAAGAAAATAAGAGCACATCTCCACAGTTTGTGTGTTTGAATTGGATAGCATGGCATGCAGTGTTCCTTGTTTAATAGTAATAAATAAATCAGCTTTTACTTTAGTAAATCAAAATAATCCTCAGTGGTTTTCTAACAGCTTTGTTTTTGACTGCATTCTAACATTCTTTTCATGTTTATTTTTCGTTCATCTTTATAATTTTCAGGCCTATTAACACATGGTGTTATTTCAAAGATAAATAATAAACTACAGGAATATTTGAAATTAATTTTCTGAATATTTAAAAGATCAGATTATTAATGTTAAAATGACACAGAAATTAACTAGCATTTCAGAGATACATATCCTGAAATAGGGGAACAATTAAAAGAAAAAGCATCCTGAAGTTAACATATAATTTTATAAAGTAAGGTCAAGATGTCTTCCTTATGCATAACCCCAGTTTCTGATCTCAACTGCCAATGATCAAGAATTTTGCAATCTTATTTCCCCACTCTTTAAGGGAGGACATGATGTGTCTTCTGTTGATGTGTGAAATGATCCAGATAATCAATGGGAAACTGACCTATAGACAGTGGAGGGTTTCAAACACTGTTGTTGTTGTTGTTACTGTGTTTTGTAGGTTGGTACTATCCCCTTAGGAAAATTCACTTGATTATAAGCATGCTGACTGGTATCTTATCCTTATCCCACAGGGCAGAACATGGAAGGGTTAGACTTCCCATTAGTTTGTGCTGCCTCAGTATGAGCCTTGCTGAGAGCCCACAGATATCATTTGGTCCGCATAGTTCTGAAGCTGCCATGTATAGCTCTGCTACTGCCAGGGCTGAATCAAAGCTCCTGTCACTGTTCTAGGTTATATTCAAAGCAGTGATTTTGCTTTCTTAAAATTTTGAATTTCTCTATTTATTGTGCATGAAAACAACCAGGCCTTATTTAAAAAAAACTTTTTATTTTTTTTTTAATTCTTCCAATGCCATGAAGGTGTGGAACTTCGAGATAATAGATGCTGCTGATCCTGTGGATGACACAGGGTTAGTGGAGGTGGAGCCCATGAGTGAACTTTGGGTTGGCAAGAATGTCAGCCTGAATTTCATGACAAAAATTCATGACCATGGACAGCCCTTTTGGTATGCTCAGGTAAGACACACTCAGGTACATCCATCCCTGTGGAGAAACACAAGATGAGGGAGGTGATGGTGAGTAACAGCAGGAGTCCATTACAAACCAGTGTGCTTCTTTTTGGTAGAACTCAATCTTCCTCTGGATATATAGAAAATCATCTTCTTATCTATCTATCTATCTATCTATCTACCTACCTACCTACCTACCTACCTATATTATTATTTTTTAAAAAATTATTATTATTATTTCAAACACTGAAACGGGCTTCCTAGAGAGATGGTTTAAGTTCCAAGCCTGTCAACGTTTAAGAGGCATTTAAGAGAGACCCGTAATAATATGCATTAACTTTTGGGAGGCCTGAAGTGTTCAGGAAGTTGGACGAGATGATCCTTGCAGGTCCCTTCCAACTGAATTATGCTATGTTATGCTGTGCTGTGTTTTTAGTGTACAGTAATGTGTGAGACTGGCATAAGGATAGGAGAATGACAAAAGGTGTTGTCCAAGTTCTATTACCCTGAATTGATGGATGGGATTCATTGCAACATCATTGCATTAAGTCATTTCTGTTTCACAATGATAATCATTAAGGAGTTTTTAAGAAGTCACCATGTGCAGTTTTATTTCCAAATTGAGTCTGAAAATACTCAATTTATGTTTTTTCTTCTTCAGGATACAAGTGGAGCAATATGGAAGCTGGATTTAACTTTTTCAAATATGGTAATTTTGGTTTTTCTTTCTTCTTATTTATTCAGTTCATTTGCAATAGGAACCATATTCTACTACATTCAGTAACTATACTGGTTGCACCTGCAATGAAATTTGTGTTTTATGAAGTTGCACAGTAGAAAATTTTAGCATTGAAACAGATATTTTATTTCATAAAAATTTTCAAATGTAATTGATTATAATGATTGTGCAGGGTGATAAAGAGGAATTTGATTTTTGATTCCTGAAATTTCAGCTGCCAAATTCAAGTTACTTTAAAGGAGTTTGATTCTGATAAACTGGTAATGAAAGTTACATGGATGCAGGAAATGAGTTCAAGGAGTGTTGATATATCCTCTATAGATGGGTGTTTGAACCAATCCTTTACTGTAGTCTTTAAATGACAGAAAGAACTAGAAAAAAAACAAGGAGAAGATGAAACACACTTGTCATGTTTTATCCTACTAGTAACTAGTGTTGCTGCTGGAGATGTTTTTGGTGGAGAAGTAGATGACAGAGGTAAAAAAGCGGGCATTTAATATTTGCTCTGGAACATATTAAAGTAAATAGGAGCAATCCCTTGCAGGGAATAAAATTTTGATGTGAAAAGTAAAATGCGATCCAAGAATTTGATGGTAAATAAAAGATACATACTATGCGAACTAATGTAAAGAAAGCATAGCAAAGCCTGTAATTCCATGGATGATGAAATGATTTCCCAGGCAGCATAAACCCAAACTGGAGAGCACAAGTGTAGAATGCAGCAGAATTTCTATTCTGTTTTGTGCCGCAGACCCATGACCCAGAGCGCGTGTGCACGTTCCACTCGGGGAGGATCGAGGCCATTGGTGTCTCTCCCTTTACATACCTGATGGCCACCACGGCTCTTGACCGTAAGTACAGTGTTCCTTTCCTCTCATGCACTGCCATTATTGGTTTTGAAGGGCAATGATGCTTGGTTTGTAACTACTGTGTTTTGTATTTGTGCATTTGCTCTTGCAAAGTCACTTTACACACAATTGTTATTCCTGGGATCAGTTCTTGAATAGTTAAGGCAAATCATTAATGTTTTGAAACAATGCATTAATACTGCTTCATCTTAAAAACCTTGGATTTTAGCAACAGAAGTTTTTAATGGGAAACTTTGTACATTGTTTGTTCTGAAGGAATGGCTGAAAAGACATTCTGAGACAAAAGAGACATCTGGTTTGAGTAACAGCACTTGTATTCAGGGCTGGGGATTAATAAGTGTTGGAATTTTTGTTTTGTAAGGAATTACATACACCTCCAGCGTAGTGCAAGACATTGCAAATATTAATGTTTGTGCTTTTCTTAGAAAATGCAATAGCTATTCTGCTCTCAACAACAGATAACATGTAATTACAGACATAGTCATTTAACTTGTATAAATATTGCTGTTTAGGCCTCTCACTGTTAGCTTTATTGTGCTTTGAAAGAAGAACTACTGGCCAGAACTTTAACAATGTCATTTACCCTGCACAGAAAACACTACAAGGTCTTTTAACTCAATTCTTGTCAGTACTATCTTGTAATTTGTCTGTGTCGTACAATGCACATATTCTTCTAGCCTGAAGACAAACTCCTACCAGTTGAGCAAACGACATTTCAGATGTATGCCAGTTGGAATGGAATTTTATGTGTGCCTACGAATCTGTTAATTTTCCCTCTGGTGAAATTGGATCTTTTGTGGACAATCTCCTATATTTTCCTCCTTTTGAATGTTTTCCTCCGTAGGCAGTCCCAAGTAGTAGCCCATCATATTTTCCTACGTGGTCAGTAAAGATTTTCCTTACAGTATGCCACAGTTCCATGCTCACTTGAAAATTACATGTGGATTGTCAGCATGGGACTTCTTATTACAACCCTCAATCTCGACAACTCTTCGTTCTGTAGAAGTTGAAGAGTGAAGAAATCATATATTTTGTTCATAAGCACCATGCTAGCTGTGGTACTGTGTAACCATCAGTCATCGTTCCAGGCAGGCATTTTGTTACTCAAAAGAAAAAACATACATTTTATCCAGATTTTAATTCAAATAAATAGACATTTCTCCATAAATCCTAACCTGTAAGTGCTATTGCAAGAAATAAACTCTTACTCTCATTTCCACACAGGGTCAGTGCGCATCTATGATTTTGGCAACAACAGCCAACTGAGTGTAATCAAGTTTAAACAGGGAGGAACAGCGCTGACATGGGCACCGGCTGTTGTGAGTTTTTCCTAGCATGTTAGCAAAAATTCATCAAGGAGCCTATGAGACTGCCAGCATCCAGAAAGCTGCTCACCAAACAAGACATTAGAGGTCACTTGTTAGGCCATGGTGGAATTTACCATAGCAGGATGTATATATAAGTTGGTGGAGTAGTGTGTTTGTATACAGTATGGGTACAGTTTAACTTTATTATGGATTATCAGGTATCCTACTTTGTGCCTTCCTAAGATTTTAAAATCAGATCTTAGTGTGCAGTGTGGGAAGTAGTCTGAGTTTGTAGACTAACAGCTTCTATTTAACCCACGCAGAGCAATTGTCAATTAACAGGAGTTAGTTAACACATTTTGAAATGACAGCCCAGACAAATCACAAACATTTGGAGATAAATCATAAAAAACTGTTGCCAGAACTGATCATTTGTGGAGTGTGGAGTCTATCACTTTTAGACATATTTGCTAATTTTAATTAAAATAGTGTCTAGTTATGTTCTTGAGAAAAGATAGCAAGCCTGATGGGTTAATTACAAGCAAATTTAGGAGGAAAATAATTACTTGAATGTTCAAGGTGAGGGTTCCACTGGGAGAATGCCTTTATTTTATAAAAATAAATATTTTATAAAAATATAATTCTGGCCATGCAGGCTTTCAGAGATGCTGTTAAGTGGTGACCTGTGAATTCATGAGGTAAGGTGTCTGCCACAATAAATTGTACGGCATCACAAAACTGACTCAGTTCAGTTTTACGAAAGTTGTTACCAAACCCGATCTGAAAAACAAAGGGTACTTAGTCTATCTGGCTGCATTTAAAGTCGCATTAGATACTCAGACACAGTTCAAAGTGTGCAAATGTAGTTGAAAATCTGTGCTATTAATCTGAGAAAACTTAGTCTCACATACTTTGAAGCATCTGTATGCCATAATCTCCTCATAGGCAAGCTAGCACTATACTTGTTAGATAAGTGAACACTGTCAAGTCAGCTTGTAATTGACTTCAAGACACTATCATGTAGGGCAAATACCAGCTAAATCCACAAGTCCAGCTATATCCAGCTAAAACACAGGCCTGTTTCTGCTAACCTTTATCACAGTTCAAGCCTGTCTTAATTGTTAGCAATTGGCTTACCTATAGGACTTATGGTAAAGACTCCTCCTCCTTTCCATCTCAAGTAGCTGACCCTGTTGACTCCTTTACATGGAGTCAGCCAGACCCAAGCCTGTGCCCTGACCTCTTCAAAAATCATACATACATTTGGTACCCCTATTATATTCAGGGTAATATAACTCCTTTTTTGAGTTCCAACTCTTCTCCTTAAGAAGCTACTGATATATCTTAATGTCAGTATGAATTCTCTTCCTCAGACATTACAACCACATCCTCATTTTCAGTCTCAATGGCATGTTATCACTAAAAAAACCAAAGCACAATCCAACCCAAAAAATAGGCCCCAGTCCTCTCTCTTCCTTCATGGTAGCGTATTAGAGAGAATAAACAACATTTCCCATGTATGAAATATTCTTTGTGCTTTAGCAACACTTCCATGTAAGGTGAGTTACAGGTAAACACCAGAGCAGGTGCCATATGGATTATTCTTCTAAGCTCTCGGATGTACACTGTGATTGTTTTTCTTCATTTCACTTAAAGGTAAATCCTGAAGGAGGTCTGATTGCTGTGGGGTTTGAAGATGGTGTTGTCCGCATAATTGAGGTTTATGATCCCAGACTGCTGCCTGGTCATGCCGGACAGGCCAGTGAGAATGTAGAGATAAATCTGAAACAAGTTTTCAAACCTCATGCTGCTGCAGTTACAGCCTTGGCATATGAAAGAAAGGGACGTGTGTTTGCCACAGGGGTATGTATCATTTAGTTTGGTTATCTTTATTAGGCCACAAATGTAGAGCCTATTTAAAGAGATAAGGTAAAGTTTGTTTACTGACAACAGTTTTACTTCTGTTGCTGCTGTTGATTGCTTGTTGTAGTTCTCTGTGCTGGGAGAAGGATCTGTTTGCACTCACATCTGTTTTTCTGAAGGAAAGCAACCATGCAAGTCACACAATTCATTTTGTGAATTACTGGACTGTTTAGTGTGAATTCTGTAATCCCCTTTGAAGATGGATTTAGTTCATTTTGGAATTAGTTTAGTAGGATCTTGGAATTAGTAAAAGCAAGTCCGTTGATACACCACATTGGCAGCAATCCAGCTGCTACTCAGCACTGCTTAGCCTTACCACAGGTTCAGTCAGTCAGTTTGTCATTATGCCTGGTAGTCTTTGAGGTGATTTACAGTTAATGTGGTGTCTCTTTTTAAAAGCTAGTCCTTAGCCATGATCAGTGCATTTGCAGTTACATGTTCCTTGAGCTGAACTGCCACGCATTTCACTTAACGTAGGGTTTAAGCTACAATGAATCATGTGTACCAGTTCTAGGTTTTCTTGTTATCTGGGGAAATCAGCTTGTGCTGTCTTATCTGAAAAATCAGGCCTGAGCCTGAGATTTAAAGGAGCTCCTGGGGCAATGGGCAGAAAGCACGTGGCTGGGGATGCCAGAGGAGGCCCATGAGAGCAATTAAGAGCTATGGGTGCAACACGTTTCTTGGAGCAACATGGGGAGGATTTTTATTTCTTCCCAGTAATCATCATGGAAATCCAGTCCTAAGTTCCCCTGTTTAACCACAAAAAAAAAAAAAAAAAAAAAAGGAAGTATGTGCTTATGTCATAAAGTGCTTAGAGTCTTTTGAATTTTTGGTCAGCTTTGATTCAATCATCATCTTTGTTTATTTGTTTGTTTTTCCTCAGAGTAAAGACAAAACAGTTTTCTTTTTTGCTATTGAGGATGAATACAAGCCAATTGGATTCATCTGTGTCCCTGGGCCTGTACAGGCATTACAGTGGTCTCCACCTTCTCATGTGAGTAATGCATATTTGTTTTCTTTCCTTCCATGCAGTGTTAAAATATTTTGAAAAGAACTTCCAATGAAAATAGATGAAGATCCATGACTCTAGCCCTATTCTCTACAGACAATACAAACAATGTTTTGCTACTTTGTTCTTCATGCTGCTTCAGCATGACAGATTCTAACAGGTTCTGTGTAGCTGTATCTCTCATTCAGTCACTATGGACATATTTTGGGTTTTGGATATTGAAAACCACAAGATTTTGGTTTGCTTTTTGATCCCTTGACTTGAAGAAACAATCTTATTCCTTAGCTTTTGGAAGGTCTTATTCTCTTTGACAAAGAAGTTATTTGGGCATTATTGCCTGTGACTCTTGCCCATATTAAAACAGGCTTTTGCAAAGCATTTTGACCATATTAAGCAAGATTTTGGGTGCTTCTTGAAATTCACATTCTGTGTTTGAAATGTGTCAAGACATATCGAAATAGATTCTTGCTAATATTTAAAAGTGTTCTAGGGTTAGGGTAACATCTGACATTTTGTTTGGTCCAGTATCCTTATTTAGAGGAGAGACTATTCATTATATTTAGATGCTGACAAGATACATTTTACACTTGCATAGTGGCAAAGTGTTGGTATTTTCACTTGTTAATTGGAACTGCTAAAAACTGTGCTGGCAAAAGAAGTCTTGCTGGTATGAGTTCTGTCTTACTGCAGAAACAACAGATCTTGATCTGACAGTTGCATTTGGAGTCCTTTCCTTGAAAACAAGGTACTCCCCCTTACTAAAAAAGCACCCATTGTGTCTTGGATGTGTTAGATTCTGCCTGAGTAATTTTGTCTACCAGTATCTGGCCTCCATTGCCTGATGGAAATGCTTGCTTAACACAGTGCCAGCATCTGAGTGTCACACTACTTCTTTTTTTCTTGTTTTAAAGAAGCACTTTGGTGATTAAATACTTTGCATTTAATGAATGCATTTTTAAACTGAGATCCTATAGACATAGGAACCGTATCATTCCTAGTTAGAGTTTCCATAGCAACTCTAATATGCCCTCTTTGCCCATTTTTAGTGATGGGTCAGATAAAATAACCCTCCTTCTTTTCTCCAGATAGCTTATGAAAACTGAAACTAAATACAGACTTGTCTTTTAAAATCTCAAAACACTGAATAATTATTACCCTCTCCTCATCTATTCTTCCTAACTTTGCATTTTAAAGGACTTGTCAGATACCAGCAAAAAACAAACAAACTGAAAGATAAGTAGCATTTGGCAAGGCTCTGAACCAAGTCTTGATGATATAAAAGATTTATTAGTATGGAAATGTATGAAATTATCAAACCCAAACCTTCTAACGCTTGGTTCAAATCCATCTTTTAATTTAACCAAATTTCCAAAATACCATCATGCTGCTTTCAAGCTAAGCAGTGTCAGAATTATAGCTGGTTTGGACACAGCAAGGATTTCTTCAATTCCATAGCTTTTCCTAGCATAAAAGAAGCTCACTGGTTTCTGATGTCCATTTAAAAGTGTCCACTGAAATAAGAGCACAGGTAAGTGTGGCTGGAGTTTGGCTTTGTGCCTGTGCATCTGCTGACTGACTTTTCCTCCCATTTGTCTCGATTCCATTTATACATCTGCCCTATATCTGTATTCTTTGTGTTTTTATACAGGACAAGAGCACACTGCTCATCCTTTGTGAGAATGGCTTTGCTGTCCAGGTTCCTGCCCCTCTCCCTGAGAAGCAGGATACAGTGACCACCTATCACATAAAAAACCTGCCAACGCAGTACTTCCATTTTTATAGTATTAAATCCCAAATCAAGGTAAAAAATTCTCCTGTGGCAGAATTTCATCTTCTTCATTGTGCCAGGTGACAAAACTACCCAAAAGAGTTTCTAGTCCCTACATTTCATCACAGGGGTTTTGCTAAGCTCCTTGAAAGGGAATGCCAGGTAGAAGCCATTTGTGGCTTGAAATTACAAGTTGGCTTTGTTTTATTCAAATAGAACCTACATGACACTGAAAGCATGATGTGCATTTTGATTATAATTAGAAGACAGTATTAGAGAAAGGGAAAGGTAGCATTAGTGCATTAGTTCTCAAAATATTTTAATTTTGGTAGTTTTCACAAAAAGAATATTTCTTGTGGTTGGTGTTGGCCCTATAGGAAATTCACAATTAAAAAACTCCCATGTAGTCACCTTGAGGCAAACATGAAACATCTCTCTTTTTTTAGCAGTATTTCAGATTTTTTAAAAATGTTTTAAGTTTAATGGTGTGCATTTCATTTCTGAACGACTTAGTATTTAAAAAGAATATTTGGGGCCAAAGGAAAAGAGTTGTGCCAACTCATATCTATAGTTAACTTTGTGAAGCTAAAGTGCAAGCTGATGTTAAGCTCAGGAGGATAACTCCATTGAGCAGGCTCTGAGTTCCATATTCAGTCCACCACAATCAAACAGCCTCTCTGGTTCTGTTGTTAACTTGTGATTTCTCTGCCTTCTCTGTTGACTGCTCCTGTATTTACTCCATGTCAGGCAAAGCTTCATTTCATGTTATAACTTGGAGGAAGTCAGCATTCAGGAGAAAGATCTCTAGGTGTTTTTTCACAGCAATACCCATAAGAATGATCACAAAGCATGCATATGGAAGGAAAGATTAAAAGAATGTGTGTAGAGTTTTGTTGGTTTTCTTTTTGGTTTGTTTGTTTGTTGGTTGGTCTTGTTTTGTTTTGTTTTAGTCAAATAATGTTGAGAAACACTCTAAATCGCTAAAAATAAAAAATGTTTCTACAGAGAGAAAGGATACTAATTGCTCTCTTTTTCCTCTGGAAATAGATCAATAATTAATAAGTTACAACAAGGAAATTGTAATGCAAGGAAAGATTTCTCACAGTTAGGGTGCTGAAGCACTAAAATTGTTTTAATAGTCTGTAGAGTCCCTAGAACAGGAGATTTTTAAAAGGTAAATCAGGCAAAGATCCACTGATAATATTTAAGAGTTTGCTGATTCAGCTATTTAATATCTTCTTAGATGTTTTAGAGAATGTTTGATACTTGTTTATGCTACAGTAGGCTTGAATGGAAGGAAGTTTTAAAGGTTTGATGAACCTTTTCTTCATTGTTCAGAAGAAGTAAAGTCCATTACAGCTTCTCTCTTTTGCTCTGTACCAATGATGCACTAGAACTTGTTTGAGTTCAGCTTTCCAGTGCTTTTCTTTCTCCAGGGCAGGCAGGAGACATGACTTAGGATTTATGCAGGAGTAAGCATAGTGGTGAAGATTTGGAATAATCTCTCTGAGGAAATGTTGAAGTCTGCTTCTCATTCGGAATTATTTCTGTTTCAAAGGACCAAGAGTAAATACTTCAGAGGAGGGAAATGGGGGCATTTCACTGGAGAGTCCCATGAAGTCTGGTTGATCTCTGCTTAGTTGACAGGAAAGAGATTTCTGTAGATATTCTGTATGTGTAATGCCAGGACCACCTTGGATTTCATTTATGACACTGCTTCAGTCAGTGATGGGTGGAGTGCTTTGGTTTCATGTCTCAGTGTTTCTCTGCTTGTTGTAATAGCTGGCAGAGGAAATTGCACGGAGAGAGAAAGAAAAGCAGGAGAAAGAGAAAGCAAGGCTTGAATGGATAAAGCAACAAAAGGAGATGGGACTTGAGATAGAAGAAACTGAAGAGGAAGAACCCGAAGAAGAACCATTGCCACCTCTCTACATACCAGAGGAGCCCAGTCCCATCCTCTGTGGCTTTTATTCAGCACCAGGAAAATTTTGGCTTTCCTTGGTAAATCAGTTTTTACTTCATGTTATGGGATTGCATGATGTCATGCCCTTTCCCTTTGAAACCTGCCATCCCTAAGACATTGAATTCCTTTCATCCTTGACAATTTCAGTGGTTTTTGTGCAGTAAACCAGTAATGTCACTCCAATTCAGATTGTTTGGTAGATTGCTGGTAGGTACCCCTCTTGGTGGTGCCTGAATGGACACAAAGACTGAGCTGTTCCCTCACAAGCAGAAGGTAGAATTTTAACAAAGTGGTAGAATGGCTTGTAATGCCAGTGATTGTGACAGACTTCTGTCTGTAGATAAATAGGATCTCTAGGTGTTTGGAAGTAACATTTTCTAACCTATCATAGATCCTTAAGAAAGGAAGAATTATTCTGAAATTTGCATTTACCTGGTCAGCTGCTTCAGTTTTCTTCTGTCACCATTTCTTTATGGTCCTTCTCTTCTTCAGGGTGGGTATGACTCAGGGTTTCTCTATCACTGCGAATTCTCACATGATGATGAAGAAGATCCTGAGAAGAGGAAAGATGAACCCTTTGAAGTGATTCCTATGAAGGACACCGACAACAATCCCATTCACCAAATCTCCTTCTGGTAAAACACTGTAATGTGACAAATAGCTCTGGGATAAAGCTTGATGAAATTGAACTTGGAAGGGATGAGTGTATGTTCCTTTGTCCCTTTTCAATTGTGGCTCAACTCTAGTATACAGGAACTCTCTCTGGTTTTCCTGGCACTGAGTTTCACTTAAAATTCCTAATGGACATAGCTGGGCCATGTGTCTGACAGAATAATTTAAAAAGACCTTCAAAGATGAAAAAGTCTGATTTCTAAGTAAGTACTGATTAGGACTCAACCACCCTAGATTGTAGAACTCCAGGAGAGCCCTTAGAAGTCCCTGCATATAGTGTTCACCAGAACAACAGTTCTTTGTCCTAGTTAACAAAGAGAATTAGACCAACATGGAGAGGTCAGTCCATCCCTCTTGTGCTAAGAATATAGGCTTCTTGGGATGTTCTGTGATTTGTGTGAATGAAAAGGGTGGATTCTCTTCTGACTCCCAATATTGTGTTCCCTGTAAGAGTAGGCATGTTCTGCATCAAAAGGAGGCAGGTTTAATTTAGGCTTTAGTCTACTGCTGCATTCACGACCATCTGTACTAAATGGGGAGCAGGGAGAAAAAACTGCTTTTCTGGCTTTTAATTTGGTGTCTGCCACACTGTCCAGCTCAGGGCTGAGATAGTTCTGTGGTACCTCACAAGTGCTGGAATGTTCCTGAGCAGCCAGTTAGCTGAAAAACATTTTGTAGTAGAATCACACATACTTTAAATGGTCCAAGTATTTTGCTCCCAGCTTCCAAACTTGGGAAAGTGACTTCTATTAAGCTAGATTAGCTCTCCATATTTTGAGCTTGCTTGTTAGAAGTTGCTGCTGTTACTGTTTCTTGTTGTTTATTTAACAGTACCAGCAGCCCCCTGATGTTCTGTGGGATGCAGGATGGCTCACTGCGTGCTTATCCTCTCAATGATAAAGACCTCTCGGTGGGTGCCCTGAAGGACTACTGGTACCTGAATGTACATGACAATGACTATGGGCAGATCCGGGGGATCTGTTGTAGTCATGATGATCGGTGTCTGATTACCTGTGGTGGAGATGGAAACATTTTTACGTTCAACATCTGGTCAGAGGAAGAGCTTCCCAAAGAGCTTCCTGAAGAGGTTCCCAAAGAGCTAAAAGTCATAATCCCCCCTCCAAGGGTAAGTTGGTACCCTCTTTCACTGAATTAGGCCTATTTGGTATGAAACTACCCACATAGGCAAACATAGTTCAATTATTTCTCTTAAAGATCTTTCATAGCAAAAGCTGAACTTTCCCAAACAATTTAGAAGAACAGCTCTTGCAAGATGTTCCCTAATAAATGGGCTCTGTGACTTCGTTCTTGGTGTTTTGTGGTTTTCTCCAAATAAACACAGTACATGTTGTTCATATGTAATATTCTACCAGTGTTTTCCCACTCAAAGGTGTAGTCATGCATATTCCTAGAATGAAAGAATTGCAGGGATTTATCATACTTCATACCTTCCTTGGGTTTAATTCCAGTAAAGTTTGATTCCTCTCTGGATGGGGATTCTAGAAGTACTGTCGGACAATACCAAATCTGTAGTTTCTCCATACATATAGTACCATTCATCTAAAATTCACAATGGATTTTTTACATTTGCAAAATAGCACAACAGGATGCTGATCCTGTTGCTCTTTCACTCTTGGACAGCATTAGTAGTAATGAATTTACAGGTGTCCTATACTCACTGTAGAGCTGATCACCTCTAGCACATTTGAACAGATGACACTGGAACTCAGAAACAGTTCTACTGACAATGCACAAGAAGAGGGAGTCAACTCCTCCACTGAAAATGTTCAGACTTTATTGAATTTTTTAAAAGTCTTAAGGGTGTCTGAATTAAATAAATATCACTTGAAAGAAGCAGCAAGAGCTGTTGAGTAAAGAAGTGCCATCGTGCACAATAAATATTACAGTAGACATATATTCAGTAGAGTTTAAAAATCTTGAAAGTGTCAACATAAAACAAATTAAACTTTTAAATATATTTTAATATGGGTCAGTAATAACATTTTGAAGGATGCTTGACAACAGAGACAGAGGAAATTGTGATTTTGGTCATTCAGCTAGTTGGAATTCTTTACCAGTATGACAAGAATATATAGCATTGAGAATAGAGTCAGAGTTATTTTCTATAAGTGAATGATTAGAACCTTTGGTATCAGAGCCTTGCTAGCTCCAGCATTACAAGAAGTGATTAATATACAATTATAAACTATATATACAGATTTATAGTTTTGAATATGTAAGTAGCTCTATATAAAGACCTTTATGGTCAGTTCTATTGTTCAGGCTAACAACATTGCTTAATGACCATCCTAATAGAGTTTTTCCCTTTTCAAAGTATATCTTCGTTAATATCTATTCTAGTTTTAAGTCATGTGGAAGATTTTAAAAATTCCATCTTCATTAAACTTAATGAGATTCTTAGAGAATCAAATACAAATCATCTGAAACTAATTGAGTTAAATTACAGATCAATTAAGTACAACTAAATTGTTGGGTGATAGTCCCCCCTCTTTTTTCAGAGCATGATTGCCTAGGGAAATGAGGCTTGTGCTACTGCAGTGTCCATCCATCTGTCATTCTTCACAGCTGATAATTGTGAATCCATTATGCAGTCAGCAGAAGCCAGCCAGATTAATTACACATGTAACTTGGAATTAGCCCAGGACACACTGATTCTTGTCAATGTGGTAGGGAGGGGAGACAAGAGAATTGGGTCTAGGGGGTAGAGAACCAAGGATGTTATGGGACAGAGTGAAGTTAGGACAAGCAATGATTTATGCCAATGGGGAGGTTATAGGATTTGTGTTCTCTGTCCCTAAGAACTATGTTTCATTAGTTCTTTTCCATATAAAGCAGCTTCTTTGCTTTTTCTGCTTGAAACATTGCAACCTGATATTTAAGGCCCAGATAGTAATACTGAAAATCAAGATTTCTTTTGGTTTTGTAAGAGGTGGTGGGAGCTCTGTCTTAATGTTTCTAAAAGCTTTATTTTCTGTTGAAACTATAACTGCTTGTTTAAAGACAAGACAATATTTTTATTCCAGAGAGGTCTTGAGAAGGAGAAGGCTACTGAAGACATTAAGGATCCTGATGCCTACACGTAAGAGATGCTTAGATAATGATGAAAGAGATTTTCAACTGTTGGTAGCTCTTTCCTCAGCCCATATATTTCTTTTTGCCTACAAAGAGGAGGAAGAAGTTGATCACCCTGAATTTAGGTCATCTCTTTGTTAAACACAGTTTTTTTCAGCCTTTCTATCCATTTAGTCTACTTTTCTGTGTCAGTAATTCAAATATTGTACTATGAGACACTTAACTTCAGACTACAGAGACAACAAAAGGTCAAAGCCCCTCGTTGTTAGGAATGTACAAAAGTACAGGAAGATTATTCCTTTCTAAGTTACCTTAAGAACCATTAAGTTCACTGGGAACTTAAGTCTCTCAGGGAAATCTGAAAGGTCACATAAACTGTAATCTTTCCTCTCTTGCACTGAGATAATACCATTTCCTTTTTATGCATTTTCAGTATTGAGGAATACAAGCAGAAAAAGGAGTTTGAACGGAAAATGGAGGAAGCTGAAGAAAAGAAAAATAAGAAAAGAGAGGAGTTAAGTGCACTGAGACATGACTTTGTTTTTCTCCTTCAAAAGAATCAGGAGTTGCCCAAGCACATGCAGTTGCACAGAGAGGTACACCTGGCTTTTATGAGGGTCATTTACCTTTAGAGGCACCTTCTTCTAAAATGTTGCTATATATCATGTTGGGGCCAAAGATGTCCAATACTTTGGATTAAGGTAGTGTTAGGAATATATAAATTACTGGGACTTCTGAATCACAGCTGATGATTTGTGCCAGTTAAGAAGCACAGGAGAAAAACATGGTTCTCTGTGGAGATAACTTCTGAAATAAAGGAGAGTGTTGATGTGCATGGGACTGTGGCACCTAGGTAAAAATATTTATTATCACGACCTAGTAGCCAAAATAATGTGATGCTGGGTTTTCCATCTTCCTGCAGGAGTTTGAGATGGACCGTAGGATCTTTGAGGAGCTGGATAGGCGGAAACTACAGAGAATCCAATTAGTGCAAAAGGAGCTGGCTTGGGAGCACGAGAAACAATTGATTGGACTGCAGAAACTACAAACACAGTAATTATCACTTTTCTTCTACTTCTCTCCCTGACCTTCCATGGGGCTTATTGTCTGTGAAGTTGTACCTCCCACAAGGAAAAAGAATGTGATTTTTTTCTCTCTCATATAATCAATATTTCATCTGTTCTGTTATGATTCAGTTCTTATTTTACTTGGAACATACATGAGAGTATACATTCATGTTTATGTGTAATTACTTCTGTTGAATCTTTGGTAAAAATGCAGGTAGTCAAAGGAAATTACTTAATTCTGATTGACTTCTATATGAAGAAATTGGGTTGAGACTGTTTGCCTGGGGTTTTGCCTGTACGTTCAGTAAGAACCAAGAACTCTTACTGAAACGTTGAAAAACAGCCTGTGAAAGGAACGCCTGTTTTTAAGACATGTTGCATATCTGTCAAATATTTTAGTGTCATTGCTAACACAATGTTCTCTATACAATTTGAAGTTATGAAACAAACTTTCTCAAGAACACATGTTTAAGCATGAGGTGCATTTTGAGTTGGTTTTCATAGATCTAGGTAAGAGCAAAAGATGAATTAATGAAATAAATACACAATAACAAAAACACCTTAGGCACACAGAGTATGTGACTGGGAAAAAGGCTTGAATGAGCATGTTTTTAATCAGTCCTTAATGGAAGAGGAAGGTTATTCCCATGAAAAGCCTAGTTTAAGTTTCAATATTGGTGAAGGTCTTAATGTGTTTATTCTTGAGCATCTCCATTCCTAGATTGGATAAAAGTTGATAGATAGTGTCAGATGTCATCATGCTATGCAATTACTTACTGACTTGTGGATTTACATGTAACGATTGCATGTGCAACAAGTAAACTACACTATTCATGCCCTTTTGGTCAAGGCAAAATGGTATGTTGTGCCCACTGCCATCAGACAGTTTTGTCTAATTTGGTATTCCAGGTTTCGGGACTCTCTGGAATTTACTCTCATTGTTCATGCTATTCAAAGCAATCATCAGATTTCCACCTACAGCCTTCTAACAATGTCTGAGAAATATGCCCAAGATAAGAAACATGGGGACAGCAAGTGGGCAGTACTTAAAGAGAAGTGGACAGCACTTAAACAGGCAGAACGAGCAGAAGAAATGAAGATCCGCAGAGAGACAAGCTCTGTGCATAGAGGTAATGACAACCATTTAAATCTTTCAGTAATAAGGTTTCTGTCTTTCATCTCAGTTTGTTTTCCTGAGTCCAAGTTAAAGAAATACACGTGTAAGTGCAGGTAAAGAAATATAGCTGTGGTGTGGTTTTTTAGTACCTACATACAAAGTAACACTCATACATAGTATGTTTTCCATGTTTAGGTCAATGCCAGTAATTGTCTGTCAGCCTCATGGATAAAATGTGACTAAAAGTCAAGTCAAAGACCCTGAATATTTTCAGAACATCCACTACCATAGAACTGTCCTGATTTACATCAGCTACAGGAGCTGTTTGAGGGAGTTTCCAGTAGCTGGGACTGCACTGTGCTGTATTTACATCTTCAGATGGTTATTTTTTGTTTCAGAAAGTGTAGTTTTTGAGAATGAGGCTGAAAAGCTGGAGACACCGGAGGACCGAAAGCCAACCACGCGTTATATCCAAAGCAAACGTGAGAAAATCAGAAGAATTGTTGAGAAATATGATGCCCTGAAAGCCAAAATCATGAAGAGGAGGGCAGAGTGGCATGAATTGTGAGTCTTGAACTGGACTCTGTTCCCTTTTAGTTCTGCTTCTTGTCTGAGGTCAAGGAATGCTATTTAGCTGTCCTATGGCACTATAATCTCTCTGCTTAGGTTTTTATATTCCTAAGGGTTGTAATTAAAACAGATGAATTTTCACGTATCTCTAAGTCTCGAGAGAGCATTAGAATATATTTCGTTTCTATGGTTCATCTAAAATATTATCAAATGTTAATTTAGCTAGGTAGCTACATTTTCAGATAAGGAGTAAAATGTGTCTAAATCAATCATGACTGAGAGACACCTATGCCATTACAGTCAACTCATAGTGAATCCTGCTGGCCCCACATGGAGCAGACACTGTAACTGCTGGGTGAGGTCAGCCGTGTTAGCATCTCAGCCATTATGTGAGTGTTTGTGATATGCCTTCATGCTCCATGCTGGTCCTTATCTTGAGAGGCAAGAAAGGGGGACAGGACATCTTCCACAGAACCATAGAATATCTTGAGTTGGAAGGGACCCAGAAGGATCATTGAAGTCCAACTCCTGGCCCTGCACATAGCAGCCTCAAGAGTCACACCCTGTGCCTGAGACTGTTGTCCAAACACTTCTTGAACTCTGTCAAGCTTGGTGCTGTGACCACTCCCTGGGGAGCTGTTCCAGTGCCCAACCACCCTCTGGGTGGAGAACCTTTTCCAAATATCTAACTTAAGTCATATCTTTGAATAACCTCTTTTTCAAGGCCAGTTTAGATGGGGCTTTGAGTGACCTGGTCTAGTGGAAGGTGCCCCTGTCCATAGAAGGGGCATTGGAACGAGATGGTCTTTAAGGTCCCTTCTAACCCAAACCACTCTGTGCTCATGGAAGTACAGAAGTTCTTCCTTAGGAGATGAATGACAGGGAATGGGACCAATGTAGAGTCAGAATACAAAGCTTTTAAGGTTATTGAGTGTTTAACTCAATAAGAGATAGAGTAGGTACTGTGAGCTGCAGGCTGGCAGATTGTTGATGTGCAGCTCCCTGAAATGATAGCGGCATGTACTCAATCCAGAACTCAGTGCAAGTGTGAAGGTTTAAACTTTCCCATGGCAGAGCTGTGTTTTTAAGAGTTCTTAGGGGAAAAAAAAAAACCTGGGATTTTTATTTAAATGTGCAAGGATATTCTTTCCAAAGTAGCCATTCTTTTCTGAAAGAGGTGTATCATTCACCTCTCAAACTTTGCTGCACAAGTCAGAGGGCATGAAATGACTGTTTGTTCATTTGTGTGCTTTCTGTCTTAAAGTTCAGCTTTATTTTGTACCTACCAGATACAAGAGCAAACCTAGAGATAACTATGAGAATTCCGAAGATGCTGAGGAGATCAAAGAAGAACGGGCGAATATAGGATGTTACAGACTGAAGACTGCCACTAACTACACACTCACCGAACACGAGCGAGTGACCACTGAGAAGAAGATGATGCAGCTTGCATCCCTGGAAGAGTTGGTATGTAAAACTGTGTATATTGCCCCATTTCTGGGGGGAAGTGAGGATAGTGTATTAATCACTGAAGAAATTTTTTGAAAGGAATTCAAAGTGAGTGTGGGAATAGGCCTTGAATGACAGACTTCTGTTTTGAGTAAGCTTTAGTTACAAATGAGCCCTTCTCTTGTGAACTGTCTTGTGCTTCACCAAACCCAAACCTGAATCAATCCAGGGTGGCTCTTTATAAATGAGAAAGATAATTTACCTTTACTAGTTCTTCAGCAGGAACACCTGTCTTTTTGAATTATAAGAAAGTCTTATAATCTAGTAGAACATTGAGCTAAATAACACCTGCCATGAAATACCTTTACAAAAACAGGGACATGAGCAAGGACAAGTATTCTAGTGTGGCCTCTCTGTATTTGCACTTTGGCAATCTCTGCTTGTGGAATTGGAATCTTGCTGAGAAACCAGATCTTTTGGAGCCACCTTGCTGTGGTAGGACCCCTACAGCTACCACATATCTTTTAACCACAAAGACATACTGAGTTCAAATGTTGTGCAGCATCTTTGTTGCTTTCCTTGTGACTTCTTTCCCCCCATCCTTCTCATAGGAATGGTTTTTCGTTGTATTTGGCTGAAGTGCAAAAGAGTGACAGTGGATAACTTTGACAGTGAGGTCTAAGCATTATAGAAGCAATGCTACAGTCTCAGGGGGTTTGTTGGATCATTTTAGTCTCATGCTTGAGCTTCAGCACTTCACTGTAGTGCTCATGCTACCAGATATCCAGTGATTAACACAACTCATCAGGACAAAGAAAGGGAATAGTTCTTGTCATAAATTCTGGGTTTATACAGATGAAGAATTCCAGTTGCTTCAGGTGGGTGGTGTGTTATTTTCTTTTATAAAGATCAGAGAAGTTTCTGACAAGTATATTAATGATAGATTACATTCAATTATTACTTTGTGTAAAAAGAGTCAACTAATACAATGTCCCCTTATCACAGAATGATTAATAATCCTAATTTAGCCTTCTTGTGTTGGGGAAGACTACTTCCTCTGTTGGAGAATCCTACTAAAATTGTTTTTTTCTTTGCAGATCCGTAAGATGAAAATGAATATGAACAAAGAGATTGTGTCTTTGCGGGATCTCAAGGTTTCTATTATTGATGAAATCAAGGGTTTAGTGAAGGAATTGAAATCCATACAGGCAAGCTTGGATTTATCAGAACATCTCCCTATTCCCCCGATCCCTCAGTTACACCCAGATGAGGTTCCTGAAAAAGTAGTTGAGTGCAACAGTGACGTCCTCCTAAAGTTCAAAGAGGAGCAGGAGGCCAAGGCAAAGCTCGAGGAGCCACTGGAAGGGTGTCCCTCATCTCGCGCTTTTCGGCACGTGTTTCTTCAAGCTCCTCCAGTGGAAGAGGGTGACGCCATGGCACAGGCTGGAGATGCATCAGCTGTGGTCACAGAGGAGCAGAAGGCTTTCGAGATGGAGAAAGCAGAGCCAACAGAAATGGAACTGGAAATTTTAAAGAGGGAGAAGATAAAAAATCTATACTTGCAGGAGACCTTGATTAAAAAGGTAGGAAATGGAAAGTTATTTTTGTCAGATTAAAAAATCCCACTGGATCATAAATGAATCCAAAACCCCTTCTGTCTCAGGATTGCAGCTACTCTTGCCTTTCTGCAGTTCAGGAAATTGCTAACTGTTGCAAATTTACAGTGTAAATCAGTATAAGTCCGTAATTATGACCTGTGTTCTGACTATTATCACTTGAAAAACAGATCTTAGATTTCTTATTGATTGTTCCATGAAACTATGATCTTAGTGGCCAAAAAAAAAAGGACAAGTAAAATGTTAGACATAACTTGAAAAATTACAGAGTTAAAAAAGGAGCATCACCACAACTTAGCAGATTCATGATGATCTCAGCTCTTAAGCAACTGTAGTCTCAACTTGTTCGTCTCAAAAACTACTTTGTAGGATTAGAAAAGCTACAAAAGAGAGTAACCAAAATGCTTAGTCATGGAAAAGATTTTTTCAAAGGTACATCTGGGTGGATAAAGTATCTTTGGCCTGCAAAAAGAGCAACTGAAATGGTTATAGAGATGTGATAAAATTCTGAATAGCGTAGAAAAGGAGAGTGGGAATCATCGCTCAAAAGAAGGAGAGATATTAAATGAAATGGTCGCACAGAAAGCTTGAAGCATGCAATTGAAATAGTTTTCCTATCCAACAATAGCTAAGCTTTGGAAACTCAGTGCTAGGATGTGGGGGAAGCTATAATTTAATAAAGTCTGGAAGAAAAATCCACTCAAAGGTGTTGAACACAAGCATACTGCTTCAAGCTCAGGATGCCCCTAAATCAGAGTTTAGGAGGGTACAGAGAGCAGTATACCAGAGGTGTGCCGCTGTTCACTTGTTTGCTCCATTTCTTAGCACCTTTTCTTTATTTTCTGCTACTGGCCATTGATTCTTTGGTCTGCCTCAGCACAGACACCCTTGTGTTTAAGCGTATGAAGGTTTTTAGGGAATACCCAAATTCTGCTGTGAACATCACACATCTATAAGTTAATGTTAGCAGCTGCTAGTACTGATTTAGCTGTAAATGTCTAAGGGAAGAGCTGGCAGCTATTTTGAAAGAAGTCTGTCAAGGCAGGAGAGTTACTTATTGCTGCATCTGGGATTGTTACATAAACTACTGTAAACTACAGACTACTCTAAAACATTCTAGGAAGAGTAAAATACTTCAGGGATGGAGGGGATGCAGTGAAAGATTCCTGTGAAGCCCTGGTGATTCTTTTACTATTGTGCTGAGAACAAAGACACACTTGGGATTAACTTTGTCTTCCTAAATGCTTCAGTACTGTCTAGGAAATAGCACATCTGAGTTGTTAATTTGGCAGAGAGAATTTTCCCCTTCTGCTCCTTTCTCTAGCTTTGCATGTTTAACTGCACTGGTAATACTTTTCCTGGTTTGACTCTCCTGTGCTCCAGATCAACACAGTGGTGATCAACTTTGATGCTGAACTTCGCCTTTTGCGGCACAAGAAACTGAAGATGGATATGCAGATGAAAAGTGCTGATCTGCGCTGCATCACATGCTGTGACGAGCTGATTATCCTGAAGAAACTTGAGGTGCATGAGAACCTTCTTGAGGAGCAAATCTGTGCCCTCATCAATGAACAGGAGGACATACAAGTAAGTAGGCCACGTGTACCATTAATGCATGGCTTGAAACAAAAGCAAACCATAAAGTAAATGGTGGCATCCCTGACTTTTTTTGAGCACTGATCCAGTGACTAATGCTAAATTTTGAAAAACAGGAAGCTCTGGATGATCAACCAACTAGGATGGTCACTTCTAATTTCCAATACTTATTTTTTTTTAGTAATCTTAACATTTGTATTTTAATAGGTCCTTCATGATATGGCATAAGTGACTAATGACATAATACTTTAAGAACATACTTCTGGGTGATGCTTGATTGAAACATGGGTTTAAATGGAGAAAGACAAGTTTTGCATTTCCACATCTTCACAGATGCATCCTATGTACATACACATGGGTTGTACCTTTTAACTGAAGTAGTTTTTTGTTTGCTTAGTCAAAATTGAAGAGCTACCTTGCACAAATGGAGGATAGAAAGTGTGAGATTGTAATGCTTCAGGAACGTGAGAAAGCTCTTTATGCCAGCTTCGAAGCATCCCTTGGAGAAAACAATGAATTTGCTGATTTTCTGACTGATATTTTGAAGAAGGAAGTTGCGTTTGTGGAAAAAAAAGAAGTAGGAAGAGAAGCAGGTTGGAGATTTTGTTCTTTTTGCTTTATGGATTTGTTATATGTATTTTCATGTGGTCAAGTACATGTCTCTCAGTCTAGCTGGAGCCCTGAGTACACACAACACTCCAGTCAATTCAAAACCCCATAGATCACCCTACTCAGATTTGTTTATAGACTGACAGCGTGTTCTGTGGCAGTCATCTCAAATGAAAACAATGATGTAATCCAGTTTCTAACATGACTGCAGTTGGTCTGAGAAGAGCTCCTCCAATTTATGTCCTGTTAGTCAATACTGAGGACTGATAATTGGTAAGAGGAAGAGGCACAGCCTTAAATAGGTGCTTCCTATGCTGCACCAATGGGAGCCATGGATAAGTGATTAGTCTGCCACATTCGTGACATTCTGCTCTAATCTGTCCATTGACTAATGAGAGATCATAAACCTAATCTGCAATCATCTATTAGTCACAGGACTAAACATAATATGAAAGGATTTAATTTGTCTTAGTGACTCAGTTTTAAGCTGTTAAAGCTAGGCAGTCTTACTGAGCTAAAATACTTGTGCTCTCTCTGACTTGGCTTTTGATTTCAAGTGGGACATGATTAGCAAAAAGTGCAGACAATGGTGATGTTTTTATGACAGATTTATGCTTCCATATTCTGCTTGGTTGATTAATCTCTGTAGTAGAATGGTAAACCCACACTGTTTAAATTCCTAACACGTATAAAGAGAGGAAATATTATTGAGGAAAGTCCCAAAAACATGGGCTGCACCTGTGCCTTTTCCACTACTAGGTGATCTCTCTCTCTCTCTTTTTTCCCCTCCTCTTTTTTCTTTTTTCCTTTCAGTGAAAACATCACATCAGATCAATGCAATAGGCACAAGGTGCCTGGATTCACATATTACCAGAATGATCTTTCATGGGTTACTGGGCTTGTGTTCACCAGCACATTGGCATAATGCATAGCTGGTGGGTCTGGAGTGTTTTGCAAGCCAGCCTGTCTGTTTCTTTCAGATGAAGAAAAGGAGAACAAAGAGGAGGATGGTGAAAAGCCTGACTTAAAGACTGATGAAGAAAATTGTGGATCTGAAGATGTAGCCTTTGATGGCTCTGCTTGCCCAGAAGGTACCTAAGTTGTTATTTCCTTATGTTAACTAGTTGTTCAGCTTTAGGGGCAATATTATGTGTTTGAAAAGAAAACACAGAATTTTTAGTTATTCACTGCATGTTAAAGCCATGAAGGGCTGGAATGTGTGTACCCCTCCTGAGTGCAGCTTTTTTCCCCAGGAAACTTTGGTCAAGATAATAAAACCGCTGGTAGTGTAGACTACCCTAATTTTAAAAGTTTGGAAAAAGAAAACTTAGCTAAGCACTAAGGATTAATTATTTTGAGTAAAGAAGCATTCACCATTTCACGGCTGTTTTCTGGAGAGAAAAGGCTCCTCTCTGGATTGGAGCAGTGGCAAGGCTTTAGCTGCTCTCTGGAAATGAGCTGCCTGGCCTGGCTGGATCCCTCCCTGTTCAGGGACGTTCTGAGGAGATCCTCATGCTGTTAATTGAAGCTCTTTGTTACCACCTCGTGGATTTATGCAGCAATTGCCTGTTGCTAGGCTGCTCTGAAAAGTTAGCTTTACTTCACAAAATCCTCTTCATTTGTGCATTCAAAAAAGGCAGGCAACCTCTCTCCCTCCATTTCTTTTGTACAAGTTTAACTAACTTTGGATGTTGTTTTTTAAAAAAATCTTTGACAAATGTGTCAATGACCATGTAACAGCACTGCTTCGTTTTCTAGTTCGAACTTACCAACAATTCACCTTCCCTTTTTTTTTTAATTGCATTTTAATATCATTTCCACAAATGGAATTTTTTATTAACTCCTCATTCATCTCATTTTTCAATGGAATGTTGGGAAGAAATAAAGATTTTTACTTCTTATTCAAGAAGTCCAAATTGCTAATTTAATAGGGAAATTACATGTTGCATTAGCCTCTTCATATTTTAATCTTTATGTGTAATTTTCTTTGCCTTTATTGAACTCTCTTTTTTCTTATTATGCCTACTGATTTGGGCACAATTGTGCACTTGTTCAGCGTTACTGAAATCATAGTATTAGACAGAAATTCACAGATCTTCCTTACCATCACACAGGTTCTATGAAATACAGCTTTTTTTACAGACAGAGCTATAAATGATCCCAACAGCAAATTCATAATTTATAGGGAAGGGTGCTATGGAGAAACAACTATGTGCTCACATAATTGAAGATTTTACTGCAACATGTATTAATTACTGGGACTGCATTGCTTACAAAAGCTAACTTTTTGAGCACTTGGCTTTAATGCTGGCTTTGATGCATTTTATCTGACTTCTGGAAACAAACTGTCTTGACTGAATGTAAAGAAAAAGAAGATCCATCCAAGACATTCACCGGGTCATGGAGGCACGTGGCCCATGGGCTTATGTTTAAGGAAGCTCTAGGGAACCAAACCCACCATGTTATTATGGGGAATGCTGGGATTGTGCACAGTAGGAGAAGGTACCAGCTCTACCCAGTAACTCCAGTGCAGTCACAGTGGAAGTGAGCTATTCTTTGACCCTTTCCCTCTCAGGCTGCAGTGAGGATCTCTTCCTGAACACCATCCAGCTCCAGCAGCAGCGGATACGTATTGAGAAGGCTTTAGAAGAGGAGAAGAAAGTTGCTGCTGACCTCAAAAAGGAATATAATGCTTTGGCCAAAAAGGTACTGTAGTGTTTTCTCAGCAAGCATCAACATGTTAAATGTAGTGCTAGTGATTAGTGCTAATCTAAGATTTAAAAACAAAATCCTAACCCTTTGAAGAAGCCTCTGTTTGGGAAGAGATGTCTGTGGTAGCACAGAGGCAGGAGGCAGCTCAACATGGGTCACCTGTTCTCCTGAAAAGGGTAAATTGAGTTGGTCCAGCATTAGCTTTCCTGGGGCTGGATGCAGGCTTTAGGTCCAGTTCCTTCCCAGCTGTCCAGCCCCGTGCAGCAGCAGGAACTGGATTCTCTGGTTCAGATGAAACACATGGTGTGGCCTGGCCTATCCTCTGTGTGTGTGTATGGGAACAGAGAGATTGAAGAATACTTACCCTAACACAAATCCAGGTTAAAATAAATGCTTTTTATTAAAAACATTTAAAAATTCTGTTCTTCCATCTATTTCTTTTGCTTTTAGTTATTTTCCTTTGCTCTTTGTCCCAGGTAATCACTGAATAAAGTCTTTTGGTACAAATTTTCTGTTTAGCTTTTTTGAACTCCTGCATTCATTAAGAAATTTGATTTGTATTAATTCAAAAATATCTTAATTTGAAGAGTTATCTGGAAGAGAGAGGGTGTTACCAAAATAACATTATGCAAGTCTTGCGCTTTTTTTGTCTCAAAAATGTTCCATCAACTGTGCTTAACTTAGAACATTTTTTAGTTTTTAAAGGCTTTCCTAAGTGCCAGCTGCCACATATTCACCCTGAGGCATGACATTTGAGTCTGAATTGTTTCTTTCTCATGTGGAATCAATAAGCATTTCCAGGCATAACACAATAAAAATTATCTTGCAGGCTCTGTAGATCTACAAGTGTTTTAGATGCTAAACAAAGCAGCTGTCTCTCGATACATACTGGGCTTCTCTAAGGAGACATTTATGAGTGTACATGTGTGCAGAGGTATTCAGGTTGGAGTCTTGCTGGCATATATGTAGATGAGCCTTGGGTTTGCCTGTGAAACTCACCTATCGCATGTAATTTTAAAAAAGCACATTTTTAATTTACTTCTTTCCCTTTGGATCAGGAACTCTAACAGAACCTTGCTGCCTTACGTATTTTAAGTACTACAGGATTTTGTTTGTCCATTATTTGCCTTTCTGCAGGCAAAAGAAGTAGAAACCAGTCTGGACATGACAAACAGGGAACTGGAGGCCTTTCAGTGGGAAAAGCTGCAGAGACTGAATGAGCTGTATGTAGTTGTGCCTTTGAGACTCCATCAGGTAATTCAAGATGTTGTGCATCTGCACGTGCAGAATGGCCTGTGTACATCTAAACAATGGTGTTACTGTTCTTTGGGGCCCTTAGTTCCCGATCCACTCTGGTCTCCTGGGAGGGAAGTGCCATTAATTGAACTTGATGCTGCTATTTCCTCTAGAATTCCACTTTTTGTTTTTCCTTCTCCTGTACTGACAGAAACAAGGTAAAGACAGGCAGGCTGGCCCATTGCTGAAATGTGCATAGTCTTCAAGTGCTTTATAGGTTTGGCATGGTATTTTCCTTCAGGTCCATACCTACTGATATTCTCCTGGGAAAAAAATGCAAAACACCGCCCCCAAAAAAAACCAAACCAAAAAAAAACCACAAACTATTGAAACTTATGGGAGTTCTGCCCAGTTCAATAATGCCTCACTGGATACAATGCATTCATTTACACAATTCCCTCGACCAAAAAAAGAGTCGTGCCCATGCTTACTATTACCTCACTCACTAGTTCTGTATTGCTCACACATTTGATATACAGACATCTCCAGCACCCTTAATAAGTAAAGCCAGCCTTGCTTATTTCTGGCTGCTTTTGCAGGTGCAGTGCTTGGTTGATAGGGAGATGCCCCGTGACTTCTCCCAGACTTTGGTATTTACCAACCAGTCCTTGCAGTACCTGCAGAAGAGAATTGTGGACCTACGTAATGAAAAGATAATGCAAAGAGAGATCCATAAGAAGGCCCGGGAGCAACATAAGCAGCTTCTCCAGGACAAAAAGGAGATGGAGGCAGAGATTCAACGTGAGTAACAGAGACTCTGGACAACACAGCATTGCTAATGCTCCTTCTGTCCTCCTCACTGGGTGCGGGTAATTCACCACGTCTTGTCTCTATACTTGCACGATGTCACAGAAGGTTACTGCAGAAAATTGAACAGATCAAGTGGACTGTTTTGATGGAGTAGCTGTAGTTCTCCAGCACTGCAGAGTCATCAGGCTCTGCCAAATAATTTGGGAACTTAGTATAAGTAGAGCTGACTGAGATGAGACACTGGAAGTCTGGACACATGTTTGCTATTTCTGGTTGTACACCAGAACTCCTAGGAAAAAAGTAGTTTCCCCAAAGATACATAAGCTTTTTCTGGCAATTTCCTCCTCTTTGACACATCTGAAGAATTAAACAAGCCCTATTCAAAACACTTTCCCAAGAGCCTAACACAAAGCTGTGTCTAGCACCACCAGACCTGCAGAGGCCCTGTACAGCCTGTGGTGTGGGTGTGGCTTACTAGGACTGGCTTAGAGTGTGGCTTAGTGACTACACGGGCATGATCATGGGCAAGGACAAATGGCATTACTCAGCTGTGAGCTCTGTGTGGTTTTGTGTGAATTATTTTTACAGAGCAAATACCAAAGAGCTCACACAAAAAGCTGGGGTAAGGCAGAAATTCTTATTAACCAATGAACGACAGTGCTGCCATTTGTGCCATGTTAGGACTGGAGGAGAGGTGCAGTCATCTGATGATGGAGAAGTTTGGTCGGTTGGTTGATTTTGAAGCAGTTCAAGCACACTCTGTTAACATACCCATGGAGAAGATGAAAGTGAGAATAATGGAGAAAGAATATGAGCATTTTGTGGAGCTCAGAGAATGGGAGGTAAGCAGCAGGAAGAGGAGGAAGACATGGGTTGTGATGATCTGTTAAGGCTTCATTTCCCTGGGGGCTGAATAGTTACTCTAAAATCTTTTGTGAACATGCTCCTGTTTTGATTTTTTTTCACTTGTCATTAATAGACCATAATGTTCAACTCCGATTTCCCATCATCATTCCTACCTCTGCTCCAGTTGCTGATGCACATCCTATTTTTCATGGAGGTAGCTGATCTCTTTGTTTCACCTTCCAAAACCTCATCGTCCTGCTTCATTCCCTACATGAAGCTCTTGCAGAGTGCTTTTCTCTGGTTCTTGGGTGGCAGTCAGCACCTACTGCCTTCTCCCAGTGCCTTTGGTGACAAACTGAGTACAGGGCAGGCTCTGGCTCATGCCTGGAGTGCCAATCTGTGCAGTCTCAAAGTTCATGTCTCCATTTGAGGGGGCCTAAGGCTCAGCTACTGTGGTGCAAGCAGGCAACACACTTATGCTGCCCTTGCAGAAGAGCACAGGAGGGTACAGAAGTACTATGTACCTAATGGCTTTCATTTTCCCCCACTTTTGCCTAGCTGCTTTACTTACTTAGGCATTTGCAGTATATATATATATGTATCTTAAAAACAAAAAGATGACATTGTACTAAAGGTACTGAGGGATCAGGTGGTGTGTGCAGGATCAGTCTGTTGTTTACTTGTCTTCTGTGACATTTACGTGGTGCCTAGCACTTCTTCCCCACTCCACACTCTTTGTCCTCTGTCATCCCAGATCAACTTTTTACATCTTTCTAGAAAAGAATTGTAGCCCTGCAGCATCAGCTAACGAAGCTGACAAGGGAAAACACCAGCAAGCTGCACCAGCTGAACAAGTTTTGCCATGAAAAGCATCAGCTTGAAACTGAGCTGGAATCACTGACGACTGATCTGGTGAGCCTTTTAGCCACTGCAGTGGTTGCAGGTTTGGGACTGTTCAGAAATGGATAAGGGATCATCTGGCCCTCACCAGCTCCCTGGTCTCACATCCGGCTCTGCAGTCAGCAGTTTGGGCTAAGAGTGGGACAGGCTGAGTGGCTGCTTCATACCTTAGCATCTCTGCAATTTCTTACCTAGCTGCTTTCTAAGACTGAAACAAACTCATCTTACTTCTAATTAAAATATGCCTTGCAGGAATTAAAAAAATATTCCTTTGTTACATGGAAACGGTCATTTAGCAAAGCATTACAATGGAAAGTGGATTTATTGCTCTGTACTAGAGAGTAAGTCTAAGTTAGTGAATCTGCACTCTGACTTTCACATTGTTCTAAGGAGTGGAGAAGTCATGGAGATGTCCTGCTTCTTGCAAAGCTTCACTTTCCCTGCTTGAAATGCATTTCCATTGTTCATTCTCCATGTTTTATAGGAGCCATTTTTTTCTTCTCTATACAGGGTGGAGATTTTCAGGACTCCCAAACTACTGACATCAAAGAGAGAGCCAGGCTGGAGTCACGGCTCATACACATGACTCGTGACGTGGTCTTTCTGAGAGAGGAAATCAAGCGGGTCAGAATAGAGAGGAAGTAAAAGAACTCTCTTTCCTTAGCAGAAAAGGTGGGTGCCTCTTTCTACAACCTTTACCACGGAACTCTGAGACTCCAACTCCCTGTTCAGAAATGACTAACAATCCAAGTCACCCTTACAATTAACTGTGGCAGCAGTCATGCCTGGAAATGCAAAATTAATTGTTTTGGCTATACAGGGGGTTAGTTGTAAAGGGTTATATTTGTTTTTTCTATCAAAATCTGACTGTAGCAACAGATATGGAATAAAAAATTGCAAATAAAACTACTCAATACTGTTATCAGTCCATTGCAGAGGCTTACACTGGACAAGGTGCCCTGTGTGTGCATTGTGTCTGTGTGTGCATTATGTCTGTCTACTCTTCAAACAAGTGGCTGTGGAAAGCTGGTTTGAAGTTTCACGGGGGCAAATATCACTTTGGTACCTTGTTCTCAAGAATGGTAAAAGAGGTCTGCCTCAAGCAAGCATTTGTTACTGCTGAGCAGCAATGGCCCTGCTCTGCTAACTGAGCTAGAGTCAAGGGCGGTGCTACTTGCCTGGAGAAAAGGGGCCTTTCTCCTCAGGGCAGGATGTGGCAATTTACCTGGCAGGAGGAGGGTGTAACAATGCAATGTCAGCCTGTAGTTCCACTGGCTTGCACATGCCTGATGAGTGAGAGAGGGCCAAGCTCTGTGTGTTTTCAGGTGTTACTCTTTTTTGCCTCTCTCATTTGGTGTGGTGGCAGCATGTGATCATTTACAGCACTTAACCCTGTCTGACCATGAAACCTTCCTTCATCCCCAGGGTGGAGGGGTTGTGTTCTTCCAGTGCAAGGCTTCTGAGGTGCTAATTTTTAATTGAACAAATTAAACAACCTGCAGCTGCTCTTGCTGGTCCTCCCCACTGCCCACCTTTTGCCACTGGTCTTTGTGTTTCTGTCCGGTGTATGCTCAGCTGGGCTCTAGCCATATCCCAGCCAGGCACAAGAACTTCCTGCTGGTCCCAGCATGAGCATGTGAATGGTGCTTGTGCAGCCTGCCTTTACAGGGGGTCCCTGCTGAGGAACACACCTGGTGCAGGGAACTCTTGTGCAGCTGCAGGTTGTGCCCTGGGAGGTGGGAAATGGCTGGAGCCCCAGGCCAGGGGCTGTCTGGCACCAACCCCTTGCCTAACAAAGGGCACAGACATACAGTGCCAGCTGGGTAACCAGAGACTCAGCTGGAGACAGGAAACAAGAAGAGCCCAGACTAAGTATCACCAGTGACTATTTGGAAAACTCTAACTGCATGAAAATGTCACCTTTCCCCAGGTGTCCTGCTTGCTGTATGTCTGCAAGCAAAAAAGAAAGAGAACGCTCATTCTGTGTGAGGAATTAGCGTGGAGCCAGGCACAGCAAAGACTAAAGCCTTTATTTTAGATGTTAAAGCGTGGATTTGTCTTTACAGATAGGCGGCTGCAGATGGTGTGTATGTGAAAGGTTGTTTAAGTTGATCAGGCAGAGTGCGTATCTCCAGTCCATTCACGGGAGTGTGTTCCTGGAACAAACCTTCCTGTGGGGGAGAGGAAAAGACCTTTGTGACAGCATTATCCATTGTGAAGCCCTCGCTGCAAGAGGGTGCTGGATCTTGGTGGTGGCAGCTCTGTTTGGATCCATGTCCCGCAGTGTCTCTTGTCCAGCTGTTTCCATCGTGTGCTCTGATGGACAGCGGGTGCCACCGAGAGCTGCTGCCTTGGTTCCTGGGTCCTCCTGTGACCTTGCTGAGGGTGCCTTCTGTCTCCATAGCATTATAAAAGGCACATATACATCTATATACAAGTGCATAAATATATAAATAGTGGTGTTATACAAAAATAAATACCCTTTCTCTTTTTCTCTTTAGAATAAGTCTTTTGCAAAAGGCAGCTTGGTCCCTAGCTGGTGGGAGGATAAGTCTCTAAGGGTCTCAGCGGTGGAGGGCTGCTGTTCAGATGTCTTGGTAGGTCCTGACCCAAAGATGTGATCACTGGATTCTGGGCATGGAGATCTCCTCTGGCCTGGCAGCAATCTAGTCTCTCTACCTCTTCAACAGGCACTAGGCCTAAGCAGCAAGGGCTTCCTGAGGGGGAAAGGAACAAGAAGTGATTACAATGCACACTGGAATGAGAGGTGCTGTGGGAAGTTTCTAGTCAACAGTTCACTTTATGAGGAGGGATACTCTGATCAAAGGGAAAGATCTGCATTCTGAAAGGCCATGTGGGAATTTGATGCCATGATTATGCAAAACAAGTTTGATCTGAACTACAGGGGTGCATCAGTGGATCAGGCCCTAGGGAGATGATACACAGCATTTGAACATGAGCCATCAGAAAGGCTCTGCAGTGAGATTTCCCTTCAAGATCAGCCTAAAGTGATGAGATGAAGGAGGCATGGAGTTTTCCAAACCACTGACCTTGGTGGAAGAGGGTATCCCGTCGAGCATCCAGGCTAGGGCCTCCCACTTTGCTTCCCATCACTGGATGATGGAGGCCAACAAAGTGCTCTTGAAGGTGAGGACAGTCATCTTGTGGCTGAAGAAGCTGGTGAGTGGAGTCATCTGGGAGACTGTAGAGGAAAGAGCTGTCTTCTGTTCTGGAGCTGGGCAGTCTGGGGAAGCAGGCAAAGAGGTTCAGTGCTTTTAACAGATCTTTCCTCCTTGAAAGATATAACCCGTGACATGTCTCAGCCAGCTCATCAATGCTATGACACAGAACATTCCTAAATGAGGGGAAGAGCAGAAATTGGGATGTACTTGTGGGATGGGAATGAGGTGATATGGGACATGGTATCCATGATCCAGCAGCTAGTGCATGCCCCAGGAGCCGGGAGGAGTAGTGCCTCACAAAGAGCATGGTGCTGAAGATGTCTGAACAGAGAGACACAAAGCACTCACACCTGGACACCAGGCAGAGTGTGGGGCAGCTGTTTATCACCATCAATCTCAGATGTTTGCTTCTCTCATCCTTCTTTTAAGTCTCCCACTTAGAAACCAGAGAAGGAAAAGGGGACAGAGCGGGGTAGGTCTTGGCCATCTCTACAATTAAATTATTCCTTCCTCAAGTCCTAAGAGGAATGAGTTGTGTGAAGAGAATTTAGACCAAGCCAGCTTTGTGCTGGAGCATGGATTTGTTTCCCAAGAGAGCTGGGACAGATGGGAGTGTGTATTGAGGGCAGGCTTTTGTGAGCATGTAGTCTTGTGCGTCCCAGTGGCTTGTTGCACCCTCCCTCTCCACATGCCCGTTCTAACCTGGAGGGCTGGTAGTCTTGCTGGGCACTCCCATTCTGCAGCACTCTCGCCTGCAGCAAGGCGTTGGTCTCTTCATGTGACTGGGAGGAGAGAGAAGGATTCTTAGCACAGCAATGGCACACGGCAGCATCAAGAGGCAGGTGCTGATCTGTGAGTCAGAGCCCTGGGGCAGACTGCTGAAACTCTTACAGCACAAGGCAGAAAAAGCTGAAACTGTTTCTTTTGCTACTGAGGGCAGTGGAACTGAGCACTGAAAAACTCACTGCACACTTACTGCTGAATCAGTGGGGGATAAGCAATCCATAGTCTCTGCTCTGGCACTGCCTGTTACCTTTACAGAGTCCTCAGCACTGTCAGTCCCTGTGAGCTTTGCTCAGGGGAAACAGGACCCATTCCTGTAAGAGTACCCTTTTCTCACTGCCTCCTCCATACTTGAGAGCCACTGGCCCAAGAAACTACCCCTTCACCAGTGTTTTGGAGACCTTCCTGTTCCCCCCATGTCTCAGACTTCACTACAAAGGGGAAATCTCTTTTGGGAAGGCAGTCTTGCCACTTCTACATGCTGCAAAGCGTGCCAGCCACGTCTGGAGAAGCCCTCTCACTGCAAGTGTGGCCTCCGGCTCATGACAAACCAGCTCTTGATCCCAGGTGTTGACTCACCTGTGGCACTTCATTGGGGCTGTAATCTCGGGGCTTGGTGCTTGCATACCCCACTCCTGCAGAGGGGCAGATGCCATTCAGATGTGCCCTGCTGGCATAGGGCTGCCCATTAACAAAGGGATGTCCGCTGGCACGAGGAGCAGAGATGCCTCTCAGAGGCACCATGGTGTACTGGCAGGATGACACCAGCAGCCCAGCTCCTGGGAAGCTCATGTCAATGGTTTGCTCTGCAGAGGCAAGGAAAAGAAAGTCTGAGGCAAAAATGAGAGGTAAAGTGAAGCTTGTTGAAGCTCAGCTTGTATAGGGTTAGGCTGTCCTATCAGGCAGCTATTTTGGCACCCAAAGTACTCTGGGAGACAAATGGTGGAAAGGGGCCCTACACAACTGCAAATGTAGTGCCCCTTTGCCCCTTGTCCCAGAGGTTCCCTTGCAACAAGGCAAGCAGGACAAACAGTGGCCTTTGTCTTTATGAGGTTCCATCTGAGATTTGCCCTCTGCCCACTCCTTCTCTGCTTTCCAGAATTCCCTCACATTTTGGATGTTTGATGCAACTATACCCAGGGTCAGATTTAATCCACAGGCAAACCACAACCTGTAAATCAGCCCTCAAGAAACAACCCTTACTCTGCTTGGACCAAGCTCTCCAAAGGCAAAAGGGGATGAAAGCCACGATGAGGAGTACGATGGAGCCCAGCACAACGCCTACAATCAAGTACGGCAAGTCGCTGGAACGGGCCACCATGGCTCCTGTCCCCAGGCCACTGTGCCCACCGCTGAGTGGGGGACGCTGCTGAGGGGGCACTGTGGCGGGTGGAAGACGACCTGGCAGACCAAGAGACTTCCGAGCTGTGGAAGGAAGAGAGACAGAACATTAGACAGAGACATGGCACATGGCATAGCAGCCCAATCCAGGGATGTTTACGCTGCTGTGGAGTGGCCAGAGTTCTATGGTGGCTTTAAAGAAGCACTCCTGGATGACAGGATTCCTAGGCTGATGCATATGGCAGTACAGACAGGGCCTCTGTGCTTGGCTCACAGTTCTGCCCGATCTGCCCTTGGACTGCTCAAGCAAAAGCAAAACCAAAAGAGCTTCTCCAAAGCACACACTTGGACTTAATGCTGTTCCTGTCATGACAGTGCAGCTGCTTGGAAGACAACATGGGGCCTGCTTCTAACACAACACAGGAGTTCAGCACAGCAAGGGAAAGTTAGCCCTTCTGCTTCCAGTCACCACCTATGTGTTGGTTAGGAAAACAAAAGGCAAAACTGCCACTCTGAGGGACAGTGATGGACTCTGCACAAGAGGTAAGTACACAGACAGGTCACATACTGACCAACAGCATGGATGACCCTGTGTCTCTCCTCTCCCCAGTGTTGCCTCCACCACTTTGCTGGAGCTTGGGTGACGCGCTGTCAGGCAGGCATGGTTCCTGCCCTGCTGTGCTCTGACAGCTGCAGGCAGGGAAGGCAGCAGGCTGTGCTCCCCGAGCTGCCCGGGGAAGCCGCTTACCTTTGGTTTCACAGATCATCACGTTGCTGAACTCGCTTTCGCCTCCCTCGTTGAAGCACTGCATCTTAATGTCATACGAGGTCTCTGGCTGCAGGTGGCTGATGGAGTGCCAGTACCGATCTCCTGAGGCGGGAACAAACACAGGGAGCTCTTAACTTCCCCAGGGAACAGGCAGCTGGCCCAGCTCTGCAGCAGTGCCAGGTAAAGTAACCTGGGCAGCTGCTGCCTTTTGTGCGCAGGGCTCCTTTTGGCTGTGCTGTCTTCCTGTAGGAACCAGCGGCTGGGACCAGTCTCTCAACTTCTCCTACCTTCCACCACGTCCTTCTTGTAGTCACTGTCATTGTCACTGTCAGTGGGGCGGTAGTAGATGTAAAATCCATGGATGGGAGTGTTGTTGTTGCTGGCTGGGATGTACTGCAGAGAATGGGAGGGAGAGCAGAAATTAGCAGAGATGTCCATGCTCTGTATTGTACTAGGTGAGGAGCAGGTGGGATAAATGGGATGGGACAAGAACAAAACCTAGCAGAGCAATCTTCCTCGTGTTGCCACTGGTTTGCACAATAAGGGCTTCCCTACAAAAGCTCAGTGCTACTTTCTACTCTCAAGCTTTGCTTCTCTCAGGTAACAGACAAGCTGTGAATCTGGGCCTGTCACTCCAGGCATCCAGTGCTCTGCTCCCTCTCAGCAGCCACAGCGATGATTCAGAGAAAAAAACTCCTCAACAACAGTGACTCAGCTGGGCATGGGCAAGCACACCATCATCTTGACTCCAGTAGGCTCATGGCTTCCAGACCAACTAGGTCTTGCCATGAACTGGTCACCGCAGGAGCCTTGTGTTTCTGAAGACAGCTCTCTTTGTCTTCCGCACCCAGGGCAGTACTGTCCCAGCTCCGTGTGTTCTTGCTGTCTTTCACCCAGTATTGTATCAGCTACTGGCTGAGTTTAAATGAACAGCAGTGCCCATCCTGCCTTGTGGCAATTTCTGGCTAGAAGCAGCTAGGAGAGGAGAGCAATGCATCCCTCCGAATAAGCTCTAAGCTGTTGAAAACACTTGGATCTGAGCTTGTGATCCAAAAGATCCTACCCACTCCTAAAAATCCTTTGGAGTGGACTGCTGTAAATGATTATCAGCATTTAGGATTGTTACCCAGCAAATGAGAGTGAAGAACGTATCTGCTGGAAAATACTAGGACAGAGAGAGGTGCTAAAGGATTCCAGGAATGTGACCAGGAGAGCAATCAGCCACCCCATGCATTGTTGAACTCTGCTTGTTGAACAAAATGGTCAAGATCCTGAGGTTACCCACTGAAATCTTCCTGTATGCAATGTTGGATTCAGATGGAAAGGGCTTCCTAGGCTCTCTGACTTCCCGCCCTTCTATGTGTCCCAAGTCCTCCCCTTTGGTGGAGGCAGCTATTGGATCCCAGCTCCATTGGTGCTGGTGACAGGCTCCAGTGTGGAAACCTGGAGGAGGTGTAAGTGGGCAAGGAGCACCCACAGACCTGGTTCCTGCCCCTGCAGCACTCCCCACCCCTCCAAACCTTACCATCCACTTGAGCATGATGGTGGTCTCGTTGATGGCATCTGTGAAGGTGATGTAGGGCCCGGCCACGGGCCGCTCGTAGACGCGGTTGCTGTAGCCGGACACCACGTACGGCCGGGACGCCGCGCTGGGCTCGCTCTCTCCTAGGATGTTCAGCGCCCGCACACGGAACTTATAGGACGTGCCTGTGGGGAAAATGGGAAATAAAAGCATTGCAGGGATTGGAGTCTTCCAAGATTTCTACTGTCAGCACGGCCCTGAGTGTGAAGAGGGGCTACATCTCCAGAAAGCAGAGAACCTACAGGGAGTTCGTCATGCAAGTACAAACACTGAATGGCCACATTTCACCTAGAGTCCTAGGTGGAGCCTGCTTTTGTTTACCTTCCCCAATTCCTGTCTGGATGGTCCAAAGGTCAGATAGCAGTTTTGGAAGGTGTGTAGGGAGTTAAGAAATGCCTGAAAGGATATCCTGACCTGAAAGCAGGTATGGAAAGGCATTCTTCATCTACTCCATGGGAATTAAGTACATAAACATCAGTCCAAAGCTCAAAGCTTAAGTTATTTTTACCCAAACTTCATTTTAATGGTCTTTAGTTTGGGGTAGTTATGTTCCCCTTTTAAGCTGTCCGGCTCAGTGATGAAATCTTTTCTCATGTGAAGTGCAACAGGATTTGTGTGCCCATCTGTCTTGCCTGTGGCTAAGGAAAGTTCTGTCCTGTCTCCTAAACAGCAAAACCAAATGCCTTTAGTAACTGTATCCTGCGATACAGAAAAGCATGCCTGAGCCTCCCCGAGGGAGGTCAAACCTATGCTGGTCTTTGCAGCTGGAGAAATTGGAGAAGCATCTACAGCTGTTTCCCCACACACCTAAGGCGGGAGTCAGGGAAGCTTTGTTTTGTTCACACATGCCAGGGCTGAGCAGGATGTGACAGATGGTTAACCATCCTACAGGGACCCTGCAGCTTTCCTACAGACCTCCAGGAAGCAGGGAGGAGAGCACCTGCCTACCTTTCTCCAGGCCTGGGATTTCCACAGAGAGGCGAGAAGGAGGAATGTCACTGGTGGCCAGGACCCAGTCTCCCAACTTCTTCAATTTCTTATACTCCACACGGAAAGATTGGATGGGGAACCCACCATTCCCTCGGGGGATCCACGTCACATACACAGATGTCTCTGATGCCATGGAGATGGTTGGACGGTCCGGTGCCTCTGGAGCTGCAAGGGACCCAGAAGGACATCAGGACATGAAACATATTCTTCTCAACCTGTCTGGAGGATCCAGTAGCTCAGAGGTATGTGGGTGAAGGACTACCTGCACTGCACCCACCCACATGCTCTGTAAATCCTGAATGCTCCCTTCCTTCTGTCTCTTCATTAGAGCTGGCACCCCCAAATCCTCGCTCCTTTCAGTTTGTGCCACAAGCACCTTTTACTCCTGCTTGCATCCTGCTCCTTTTCCACTCCCAGCTCAAGTAGGACGAGACAAGGTTTGAGGTGTGATCACCCATCATGGGTGGGAGAGCAGTGAGAGGGGTGGATGCAGGACTAGAAATGGAGCAAAAAGCCTGGGTGATGTGGAAGCCGTGAGCAGGAGGAGACTGCTAGGGTCCACCAAGTATAGGAGATAGAAACAGGAGAGATTGAGAAGAAACAGTTGGGAAGGAAATAAGGAAAAGTTCTGAACTGTGGAAATGCAATTTGACAGGAAAACAATCAAAAGATGGGAGAGAAAGAGATGAACAGAGCTATGGATATGAAAATAAAGGCAACGAATGAGTATGGGGGAGACTGAAGGATGGGACTTCACAGGAGGATTAGGATTGAAGGAGAGAATTTCAGAGAAATGATAATGGCAATAGTAATGATAGAGACAAGGTGGGAAACAACAAATTGGATTGACCAGTAAGGATCTGATGTTTCTCCAGTGCAGCAAGATACCCAAATGGAGCACTCTGCACCCCTAGAATGAGAACTAATTGCCCCTTGCCAGGGCTTGGCTGAGAGAGGATGCCAGGACATGCAGGGACTTGGTCCCCATTCCTCCCTCACATTCCATCAGCATCCCTGGTGCAGCAGAGTTTGTTGTTCCTGTGCCCACACATACACAGACTCCAAAACAAGGCTTTCCAAACCCTCCGTGTGGAACTCAGCAAGAGACAGAGAGTTGCTGAGAAGTCCTTGCATTAAAGGTGGGGCCAGGCAGTGGGATTTGCCTGCTCTCCAGAACTGACTGTCTGCCAAGGGCAGTAGCACGGCTGTCCAAGAAGGACCTCTCCTTGTCAGGACCTAGAAACCACCCATCCAGCATTGCAGTCTTGATTTACCCAGCAGAGACTTCAACCCCAGCATGGCCTGGCCACTGCCACCCACATGAGACCCAGCACCCCCCACCCTCCCCGTTGCCAGTTCAGGGAGGGCCTTACGGGACAGACGGCTGTTGTCGGCCTGGTTACTGCTCTGAGTGCTCGTGCCTGGGTCATCCCTCTGGATCTGCTGCTCTTTGCTGGCAACAATCTCTGGTTTTGGGCGCCGGCCTGTGCAGAAGGGAGAGGTGGCATCAGTAGCAGAGAGTAGAGATGCACTCTCTGAATTAACTTCTGCTTTAACAGGATGCGGAGGTAAGTACTTCCTGGACTCTAACAGCCCTAGGGGCTCAAAGCACTCAGCCTGCTGGCAGGAACTAAAGCTAAAGGGGCAGATTTGTTAATAGATCCCCTTCATATTTAATTTTCTACAACTTTTAGTTGGTTTTCTTGAAATGTTGCTAGATTTCTGCCTGAGAAGGTAGTAATTAGCACAAGACGGGAGCCTGAAGGGAGATGTGAGCAAGCTGATCACCATGGGGAAGGTTGCTTTGAAGGGAATGCTGTTCCCCACACCTTCTGGAGAAATGAAAACCAGCCAGGGGACAGGGGCACTTAGCATAGATGGTTGAAACATCCTTTTATTGGCAAAGACAGCTCAGCACCCAGCAGACTGCGTGGGAAGGCTTGGAGTTTCCTTTGGTGCAGGAGAAGCTTTTAAAGACAGCCAAGATGAACACCTAGTGGGAAACCTCCCCAGGGTGATCCTGTCTCCAGGCAGAGGATGGATTAAACAACCTCTTGACATTTATGCTAGACTCATTTTCTACAGTTCTGCAAGTGTTCAACTGCGACACCAAGGGAAGAAGGGACCCATTCCAACCCACACAGAGGATGGGTTGGAATTTTCCCTTCTGACAGTTGCTCTAAACTGAGGGCAGATGGGGTTCCAGAGCAGAAACACACCCACTGTCCTTAGGCTGGTGCCTTGTGCCTCAGAGCTGGGACAGGATGTTTCGGAGGGGCCCTCCCCTGACTCACAGCAGAGGGGAACCCAGGGGAAGGTTTGCCCTTTACCGGTGCGGAAGGTGACCATGGCCGTCTGTCCCTCGCCGGCACAGTTGTGAGCAGCCATCTCCACCTCGTAGAGGCTCCCAGGGTCCAGCCTGGTGAGGGTCAGGCGGTGCTGCGAGGCTGGGACATCCCTCACTGCCCAGCTGTCCGAGGCGTTGGTGACCTGCTGAGAGACCAATGCAGGCGTTGCAGAGCTGAGGGCAGGCTGGGCTTCTTGTGGGCACTGAGCTCAGAGACTTTATTAGTAAGTTGGGTACTAACCACGTCTACCTTCCCTTCCCTCTCTGCAAAGGAGGCAGATGTTTCCAGCCTGATTTTGCAAAGCAATTCAGGTATAAGCAAGACAAGTCACCCAAGCCCCAGAGTGTTTTCTTGACCCCAGGGTTCAGTCAGCCCTGTTCTGTCCTCTGGTTCCCTCTGATACCACCACCTCTCAATGGGTGTAAATCTCTGGAGCGGGCGTGCCCCACAAGATGCAGCTTTAGCCATAGGACTGAGCTGCTTTAGGAGCCAAATCTGTCCTGCAGCCCACCTGCTGAGCTGCTCATTTAGATGCTGGCCATTTCCATGGGATGAGGTACCCAGACAGAACTTTGTTTTACTGAGTTTTATCCAGCCTCACCCCTGGCACTTTGGGGCTGACATGAAGAACCATAATGCTGGAGCACAGGTTTCTGCAGGGAAGAGACCGTGTATGGCCATAGCCCTCAGAAAGGCTTGGAAACACAGTTTGTTTTTTGGTGCTACCCTGATGCCCCATGCAGAGGGGGAGGGAAGGTGGGACCTTCCTCCTTCTCCCCAGCTGCAAAGATAATATTTTTGCAGGCAAATAGGCAGGACACTGAAGTGACCCGGTGCCGAAAGGAGCATTAGTAATGCAGGCAACGCAACAGAACGGAAATGCCAAGACTCTGCTGTATCATTCATCTTCTCCAAGCGTTTGACACTGACTGATTAATGCCTGCCTCGTTTTATTTTTATTCCTGAGCCTGCAAAATTGTGAGGCCAGGGAGGGGAGCCCTAAAGGCTGCTAATATCCAGGAAAAAAAAAAGAAAAATTCTTAAGAAAAAAAAGTAAGTGCTGCACGGCTTCTGATTGCTTGCAGGCTGCTGAGAGTTTAGGGGTAGTGTATGAACAGGGTAAAAAGAGACATTCATAGATGTTTTCTAGAGAAGAAGCAGAACCTTGCCCAGTACAAATGTAGGTCTCCTGTTAGTAGGTCTAACTTTCCTTACAGCCATCTTCTACACAAAGAGCCTTTTCTTTTGTCGCTGAATTGATTCCTTCCCTCTCCACACACATGCTTTTCCAGTCAGAAATGTCAAAACCAGATCATTATATAACTTGATCCTAAGGATCTTGGATAGAAAGAGACTCTTTCTAAACAAGTTTAAGGGTTATTGGGACTAATTCCTTTCCACACAATCCTTAAGCATCCCAAGAAAGAGTCTCCAGCTGAGAATTTGGACTACACTGAAAACATACTACTGCAAACTGCAGTGACCCACGGTGACCTTCACTGCCCCACAGCCCCTTCCAGGTGAAGCGCTGAAAAACAAAACAAATATGGACAAACTCCAAGGCTGTGAGTTAAGATCGCAAGCAGAATTGGTAGTTACATGATACACCACTGGGGAATAAATCTCTTCTTGGCAGACAACCAGAGCCAATAGTCTGGGGATGCTTTTGGCATCTTTGTTTTTTATTTAAGCTTGCCCTATTGTGTTCCTGTGCTGGCATCTTCTGTCTTTGTTTTAAAGGGCTCTTGCCAGAGATGGTTAGCTGAAATCCTCATCTTAAGTTTTGTTTAGAAAGAAATCAAGGACTGTAACAATCTTCTGTTACACTATATTTTCACAAAATCACACAATTCCAGGAAAATAGATACATATATTCACATGTACTCGAAAATGGTGCCTTGCAGTGGCTGGGAATCCCAAACATGTGATGTGGCATGTTTTTGGAATATACTCAAACCCTCTGGGGTTTGAGGCAAAACCTGCCTCTCTACTGCAACTCCCTGCCTACCCAAAGGAAAGAAAAGCAGCAGACAAATAAATTCAAGCCCCTTTTTTCCACTTATCTCCAGCAAAATGGAAAGACATACTTTAGACCTCAAAAGCAGAATTTTCCCATCAACAATGCTTCGCCATTTAAAGAAACTGCTGGGCTACAGCTGTGCCTGCACTGTGCCCATGGTGCTGTGAAGCATCCCAGAGGGAGGAGCCCTTGGGCCCCAGCAGGACTCAGCCACGCACCATGTGCTCAGACTGTGCCACCTGCAAGAGATGTACCCAACAGTGCACTGCCTTCCAGCTTCCAGAATGAAACTGGTGGATAAGGATGTTCCCAGAGGATTTAGCATGGCTCTGGCAGCTGTCTGCTGGCTCCTCACACTCACTGAGCATGGGCACTTCAGTGCTGCTGGGCAGGGCAGGCACATGCAGTGGAGAGGCTGCTGCTCTGTGTCCTGCAGCCCAAGCCGTTCAAGGCAGAGGTGTCCCCATGGCTTGTGCCAAGACAAAAGCATTCCAGAGCAAGTCACCGTGTAACCTGCCCTCAGGACTTCCTACTCGTGCAACTGGGAAGTGGAAGTGGAAACTACCGGAAAAATGTGTGCATGTGCCTTCTGCATGCTTAGGCAGACAGGCACTGCCACCGGGCTCTTCCTGGACAGCTCAGCAAACCTCCTCTCGCAGCCTGTACTCATCACACCTCAACAGGCTGAGGCTGCAGCTCAGGAGGTCCCACTAACCAGTGCCACCAGTGAGTGACGGGTGCCCCTGCCCCAACACGCCTGCTCACAAGGTGTGAAATGTATGGTGAGGCCACCAGCCTGCCTGGGAACGGCGCAGAGGGAAGATGGGAGCAGGGCAAAACAGTGATACCTTGCGATGCTTCACCACGTAATAGAGGATGGGGGCTCTGCTGTCAGGCCGGGGTCTCCACACCAGGTCGTAGCTGTCCGTCTTGGAAGTCCGTGGAGAACTGAGGATGATGGGGGCTTCGGCTGGAGTCACCAGCTCCTTGTTGGCTGCACACTGTGGAGATGCTGCTAGCGGGGTTGTTCCAGGCTTTGGCAGTCCAGCTTTATCCAAAGGCAGCTTTAAGGCACTGTCCCTGGAAGGTGGTGTTGGAGGCTGAGCTGAGTCCAGCTGGGCATCTCGCCCAGGGTTCAGTGGAGCTCCTGGAAGACAAGGTGTCACGGCAGGGTAAACGCCCATCCCAGGCTGCAGTGAAGGCAGAGCTGTGAGCCCCTCGTGTGGTGCTGCCTGCTGTGCCACTCAAAAAGGTGTTGGCAACAATCCCTCCTTCCCCTGCTATAAACAACAGGGCTCCCCGTCTCTCTGAAGTCCCTCTTACCCTGGGTAAGTTCAACAGGGTCCAAGGAATCAGGTGGTACCTCTCTTACCCCAGGTGAATTTGGTTTTTAGGCTCTTGCTCAGTGCAAGCTCAGAGGCAGAGCTAAGCCATAGGGTGAGGCACCACACCCAGATGTCCCGTGTCTCTTGTGTAGAGATCGCCCAAACGTGCACACATGGCCCTGCCCTTGGAAGTGAAACTGCTGTCATGTGTTCCCACAGGGAGCTATGGAGACCCCCAGCAGAACAGCACTCGCAGCATAGGTTAAACAGGAGGCAGGAGCAACACACCAACTTTCTTCCCCTGCTTCCCCTGTCCTTGTCCTGTGTGTTAGGCTGTGACTGAATGGCCACGAGTTTGGAGAGAGGGGCTTACCCGGGCGGGCTGTCCTGAGCTGCACCATGGCTTGGGCACTGCCCACCTCGTTCTCGGCCATGCACTGGTAGATGCCCTCGTCCTCGGGCCCCACGCTGAGCAGCCGCAGCGCCCGGCGCGACAGCCGCAGCCGGTGGCTGCCCGACAGCGGCACCGCGTTGCGCAGCCACATCACCGAGGGCTGCGGGTTCCCTCGCACCTCGCACGTGAACTTGGCGCTCTGGCCCCAGGGAATGATCTGCTGGGACAGCTCCATGGTGACCTCTGGGGGTTCTGTGTGAGGAAAAACCACAGATTGCTGAGTGCCACTTGGCTGGGAGCATGGCATGGTCATGGTTTTGCACTTCCCTCTCTGGCAGGGATGAGAGCAGAGTGATGGATCCTTTTCTACCCTAAAGTCCCACTCCCTTTGTGGGGGCCCACATGGGTCTGCTTCAATGCCCCTCCCCTTCAGCCTCCACACAAACCGCAAAGAGAGGTAGCCCAAGGCCATCCGCCCTCTCACATGACATCAGACATCTACAAGTCCCAGTTTTCTGAGCTGAAATGCTACTCTGCAAAGACTGTGCTTGTGCCACAACACCACATCGGCATCTGATGAAATGCAGTCTGTGAAACACAGGCTTGGTCTCCCTAACAATTGTGAGAAGGGGAAGTATGCATGGTAGAAACACCTAAGGTGTAGTATCCCTTACATTTTCCACCCCACAGAGAGCTTCCTACAAAACAGAACAAAAACCAAGACACTCCAATGTCTTCCTTATGCCAATGTCAAATACGTCTAAAAAGCAACCAGTCCTCCACTAGAAAGCATTAGAACAAAAGCAGTGCCACAAATGACAGGAGAAGAGCTTCTGCAGAGGAAGGGAGGATCCATCATCTCCAGCCCATGGTGGGAGCCAAGAAGGAGGAACTACTACCCTCAAGAAAGAATTTGTCTGGTCTCCTGGAAACTGGAACCACAAGCAGGGGTTTGCATTACATTGTGGTTTGTCCAGGGAGAGGAAGAGTGCATCAGTGCTAGTCTTTTCCCCTAAAGGCAGCGATGAGAGTCCAAGCCCTTCCTGAAACAACGGCTCCAGCAGCACTCACCAAACACCTGCACGTTGTAGAAGATGAAGGCGGCTCCGGCCTCCCCAACGCCATTGTCAGCCGTGCAGCTGTAGGTGCCCGAGTCCTCCTCGCTCGTGGGGTCGATCAGGAGGTTGCTGAGCAGGAAGCGCGTCTTGTTGTAGGCGGAGACGCCGGAGCCATCCTTGGCCCAGGTGACCCGCGGTGGGGGGATCCCACTGGCCACACACTCCAGAATGAGGCTCTGGCCCTTGGTGACAATGATGGTCTGAGCCTCAGGAGGGTAGATTATCCGGGCTGCCTCTGCTGTGGAGCCTGGGGAGGAGAGATGGAGGAAGGAGATGGGTGGGAAGGAAGGTGGTTGGTGGGAGAGCACCCTGTGCAGTGAGTAGGTAGTGTTAATGGTAGGTGTCACACTGTTTCCCTGTGCTGGGGCAGGTAAATGGCAATGCAGGACAAGAGGGACATTCTTTAAGGGTTGCACGCACACAGCAAAGCCACCATGCCAAAGGGCTAAGGGCCTTTGCTTGCCCACTACCAAGAACAAATCCTAAGGAAGCACAGCAATCCCAGGGCTGCATACACACAGCCCAGGAGCAGACCTTGGGGCCTTCTGCTGCTGGAAAGGAGTTTTCTCAGCACTGATAATGGTTCACACAGAAAACCAGCTGCAACAGCACCGGTCCGTGCTCCCAGAGCTGGAGATGTGCAGTGAAGGGAGAGTGGCTTACGTCTCACACGGAGCCTCTCACTGGAGACTGAAGTTTTCACCTCCTGTGTCACGGGGTTGTAGGCAGCACATTTATAAGTCCCCTCATCCTCTTGGCTGGCATTAACGATCTGAAGGTTCCCAGATGGCATAATAAGGTAATTGTCTGTAGAGAGAGGAAAGAAGATGGCACATGGTCACAAGATATGTTCCTGTCCAGCCTCCTGGAAGACATGCAGTGTCCTGAGGAAAACGTGGACAAGGGGGGAAAGAAAAAACACATGATGTCCCAGGCAGCATGGACATCAGGGAGACCATGCCAGGGACCCTGAACTAACTTGTGCTCAGACTGGTGGCAAAGGGACAAGGAGGCAGCAGGCAGAGACAGCTACTGCTGGTAAGGAAGGGTGAAACAGGGTCCTGTGAGGGAACCTGTCGGGACAGACCCCTGTGCACTCACCTCGGGAGGCCTCCAGCCACTCCTGCTTCACACTGTAGCGGACCTGAGCCTTGGGGTGGCTTTCAGGCAGATCACAGGCAATCACGGCTGTGTTCCCTTCATCCACCTCGATCACGTGCTGGCCGTCGAACTTGAAATCTTTGAGATCTGCAAAAAGAGCAAAGGACAAGGCATCTCAGTGGCTGGCTGAACATCTCAGTGTCAGCTCATCCTCTCCCCATGGACTCAGGGCTGTTTCATCGTGGTGCTGGCAGAGGACTGCTCCGACCCCAGCAGCTAGGGAAACTGGCCTGCTTTCACAGTTTTATTTTTTTCTCCTCCTTCTTCCTACAAAATGAGTAACTTAAAACACAGCTTCTGCAGAGACCGCCTGCTTCAGGGCTGGGAAACTGGGTGCGAAAAATCCTGGCCTGAGAGTAAAAAATGAGCCAGCTTACTGCAGCACTGAAGGGAGGCCAAAAAATGTCCTTCTGCCTCCTGTTATTTCACACATGCTGCTGTCGTGCTACCGAGAAGCTGACTTTGTAGTCATAACTCAGGGAGCCCAGCCTGCTTCAAGGGTGTACCGATGCCAGGTGGGAGAAAGCTTGTGATGCTCCCTGAGCTCCTCCAACAGCTGAGAAACTGGCATCTCTGCTCCGGGCACTCTTGCTCCTATCAAATATCTCACAGCTGAAAGTTGTGGTTAACCACAATGCTTCATGTGTGCCCAGGCAGTGCCCATGCTCCAGTTAAAAGAACAGGGACTTGTGAGGAAAACCAGCTCCTCCTCTACATGGCACAGCTGCTCCTTCCCTAAAGCATCTGTGAAAACCTTGTCCCACCACGTCCCCCTGCCAGGCTGTGCTGGGGGTTCCCACCCTGGCTGGGCTGATGTGGGCAGCAGGACTGGAAGCATAGGAACTAAGAGGACGGGGTACCTGGCTTTTTGTTTTCTTTTCCCTGTTTTTTTAAAGCAGGAGGAGAGGACTGCAGTAAAACCCCACAGATCTGGCAGCGCAGGGAGCATGCCAACCTGGCACCCCAAAACTTTCCAGAGACAAAACTGGTTTCCATTCTCTCTGGGCATAATGGCAAATCTTGCTGAGGCACTGCAAGCTTGAAGTTTGTCTCAGACAGCCTGTGCTGTGAGGGAGGAGGTTTTGTGCCAGGAAAAAAGTCCCTCAAGTGCATTTTTACAATGCTGTACACCAGCCCAGGCAACTGCTAGTGACAATGGCACATCCCACAGTTGGTCGCAGGTCACGCTGTCACATCAAGGCTCAGGTTGGTGCCTCTTCCCAGGACCCAGGGCTAAACAGATCTCCTGAGTGGCATGCCACTAAATCTGGACGAGACCACACTTCCTTCGCAAAACCCCACTCTAAGGCAATGTGTTGCATCTGCAGCCACGGCACGGCCACGTGCTGTCGACAGCTCCCTCGCCCCTAGAAACCCATCCCAGGACGTGGCACCCGCGACCTCGGGCAGTTTGGGGAGCGGGGGGAAGCAGGAGGGCTGGTGGCAGGCGGGCAGCAGGCAGCCTCCCTTGGCAGCCCCAGCCAGCAGAAAAATGTGGGGTTTGTTCTCTGGGAAATGCAGCAGCGCTCCAAGAGCAAAAGACAACTCTGGCTCCAAGCTTCTCCCACCCACAGTCATGGAAAAGTGACATGAAATTTCTCAAGCAGACTTTCTGATTAAAGCAAGATCCTTTATGGAGTTTAAATAAAAACCAGCTCTCTTGGCAAGGCGTCGAGAAAGCCTCCCCGAGCGCGGTGCGGAGGGGCTGTCGGGCGGCTGCTGGGGGAGCCAGCGGTCCCGGGCCCAGATCTGAGGGAAGGGGAGGAGGTTGAAAAGAAAAGGGGAGGTTTTGCAATGTCATAAAAATGATTTGCAATGAACATGCTTAATACTTCTGGAATTTCTTGGCATTGTTCAATTAAAACAAAATAATAAAAAGAAGGAATAGGGGTGAACTTCAGAAATGTGATTAATCCTTTAAAACAAGCTGAGGAGGGGAGCCATGTTTCCACTGGATATTAAAGCCAGATGAAAGTTAACTCTTGACTTGTGAAAAGCTGGCAGCGCCTCACGCTCCTCCTCCAACGAAAGTTACTGCTGGGGAGGGGAAGGATGATGGATATTTTCTCCTCTTTGCTTTTTCTATTTGATCAAGGAATAAAATAGTAAGAGCCACAGAAATGGAAAGAGGTGGAGAAGTGGCGAAAGCCCAGTGTCTGCCTGCCCACATCGCGCATGTTTCTCCGATCAACAAAATATAAACGAGCATCAGGAAAATTAATGTGCGCCTTGGTGGTCTGGATTCATCACAGCCAAATTAAGATTTTAGAGCCAAGGCACAGGCTCCAGCAATGCTGGCAGGGATCTGCACACACACACTTACACGAGCACGTGTACATGCACGCACACCCTGAAGAGAAGAAGGGGCCCAGGAGCCTGGAAAAAGAGCAGACCCAAGGTCCTGGCACAGCAGAGCCATCTTGAAGATGGAAAATGACGACCAGGGCACCCCCCAGGATGACTGCAGGCTGGGCAGACAGGGAGACCTCTCACATGCAGCCCCCCAGATGGTGGCTCAGCCCACATCTCACAGCTATGGGTGTTGTAGCCCCACAGTAGGGAGCAAGACCTGCAGCTCTTCCTGGCTTCCCCTCAGCCCAGACGTGAGGCACGAGGAGTGAAACTATGGACAGAGGGGGAAAGAACAGAGGAAAGGGATCCTGGGGTGGCTGGGGGAGCAAGAACCAGATGCCTTTAGAGAAGCACAGTGAAACTGGCAGGAGAGAGGGGAAAAACAGCAGAACTGGGACAAACTACTTTCTCATATGCCAACTGTATGAGCTTCCTGCCAAACTACTCCCCTAAATTCCTGCTTCCCCACAGAGAACAAGACTGATTTATTTGCCAGTGGATTTTGGCCATGGGCGATCTCAACTGCCCTGCTCGCCACTGCTACGGGCATGTACAGCCATCCTTTAGCACCGATGGGTCAGCCAGAGATGGTGAGAGGTGGTCAGGGTCACCCCTGTCCCCCTCTGTGCATGGGACAAGCTCCCCCCCCCCACATCCTGTTCCACTTGGCCCCAGCACAGCAAAACAGAGGGTGCAGTGCCAAGCCGGGACAACCAGCCTCATCCTGGGGGGTTCAGACAAGCTGCCCCCGAGTTGTGCAGGGACCATGCATGTTCCCCCCCCCCCAAGCAGGCAGGGCAGAGCACGGAGGGGTGGAGGAGAGGGTCCATGCCAGCACTTGCCAGGGGATATGCAGCACTTGCCCCTTCAGCTGCCCAGCCAGCAGCAGCCAGGTCCCACATCTAACATGCAATTTGCACCAGAGTCTAACATTCACTGCAGCTGGGAGAAACCACATCCCTTCTCACTGGCTGGGTTTTCCTTCTCATATGGCAGCACCCAGCGTGCCAGCCCATGTTCTTGTCCTTAAAAGACACGCCTGACCACAGTGAAGCAAGTCCTCATCTACCAGCCATTGTCCCGGAGGTGCTGCGGACAGGCAGACTGAGCACTGCCAATCCCAGCCGTGCTGGGACAACAGGGCTTTTTTTCCCCTTTTTTTGTTTAGGAGGGAGTGCAACCAAAGGCCATTGCTTGTGTCCATCTGCAGCCAGCTCCGAGGCGCGATGGGGTGAGCCGGGGTGCGGGGAGGGTCAGCCCTGCAGCCAACTGTGCTGCTGTCACTGGGGAGGGAAACCAGCTGAATCCCAGGGCTGGGGGCCAAACAACGAGGCAGGCGAGACAGACCCGATTAAATGAATGGGAGACCATAAATAACTTCGGAGAAGAAGCAATAGTAAATAAAATGATGGCCCCCAAGGTAAAAGTTCTCCCTGCCGTAGGGAAGGGTGAAAGAGGGAACGGGAGGGAGCCTGAGAAGGGGAATAGGCAGGAATGGGGTCCTCCAGCCTGGAGGCAGGCACCTTCCACATTTTCCCCCTCAGCTGTGAGAGCAGCCTAGGGCTATGGCTCTCGCTCCCCATCCAGCCAGCACCACAGGAGCCTGGGCACTGGTGCTGTCACCACCAGATTCCTCCCACCCTGCTGAGACAGGCACAGCCCCACAGACTCTTGCCTACTCACACCCCCCCAGCACATCTCCCCCACCACGCCTCAGCCCCACTCCCCCACCCTGGGCCCATCTCACGGTCCTCGTGCCACAGCTCTGCTGGCTCACAAAACACCACCTGTGTTTTCCTTCTCTCCCCTCCTCACACCGCCTCTGCCCCCGGGGCCAGAGCCCCCATGCCTGCTCTGCAAATGCTTTTCCAACAGGCAGCCATCCCCTTCCCTCCCTCCCTCTTGCCATTTCTCTGGCGAGTATCAGAGGAGAGGCCCTGGTGAAGGAAAATGAATGGGGCTGTCTTCAGAAAGCAGCTGCAAATTCCTGGGGGATGCCCAGCCCGACCCCGTGCAGGGTCACTGCCCACAAGCACCACACGCTGAGGCCCAGCTTCCCACACGTGCTGCCACAAGGCCGAGGACTGACCTCACCCGTGGCACCGATGGAGGGAACAGGGCAGTGAGCCTCCCTGGGACACAGGTACCTGCACTCCCACATCCCTGGCCACGGGACACTGGAATGGGTGGAGTTTCTTTGTTGCACCTCCCATCTATTTTTCTGTTTTGTATTTAAACATCGTGTCTACCCAGGTCAGGCTTGCCGCTATGTTTGCTATGCTGATTTTCCACGTGTGCAGATGAGTGCTGGGAGTTACACAGCTCTTGCCACCTCTGTGCATCAGCTCTGCTCCAGCCCTGCACTTCAGTTGCCCTTGTGAGCTCCACAGTTGCCTTGAAGAGCTCTTGACCTTCCAAGCCTTTGGCTGTTACAAAACCAGCCCTCAGCACCATGTACAAGTCCCTGGTGGAAATTCTTGGCCTCACTGGAGCCCACTGAAGCTATGACTTTTACATACAGCACCTCTTCCCAGGAGAGGGGCTGGGGCAGGGCTTGCTGGCAGGATGGCAACTTTGCTACCTAGAATCAGGCACGGAAAATATCTCTCTCTTCCTTGCAGCTGTCATCCATATGAAGGCTTAAGGCCAGGCTTGGAAAACCAGGAATACTCCTGTTTTATCCATACATGCTGTCCCAGACTGGAGTGCTGCCCTGGGGCCTGCAGCACTGATCTTGTGCACCATGGTCAGGCCAGCAGTGACCAGCAGGTGCGACCTGCAGTGACCTGCACTGACATGCCACGGGCTGCCAAGGTTGTGTGGAGCACCAGGTCAGCGCTAACGGGACTCAAAGGTGCCCAAGTAATGCCTGAAGCGCTACTCCCTTTGTCACTTTATGAAATCTCTCCCTTCTGCAAATCCTTCCGCCCTCCACCTCCTGGATATACAACAGCTATTTTATCTCTGCTGGAGAAATTAAATGCAAGTTTCAACCAGCTCTCTGAGCCAGGGGGCAGAGATGGACTCGGCGTCACTGTGCTGCAGATGAGAGCAGGAGGTATCAGTCTCAGGGCTACGCTGTGGCTGCCAGCACTGCAGCGATGGTTATCTGCCTGCTGACTGTCAGCAAAGCACAGCGAGGCCCCAGGGGACCGGGCACACAGAGCCTGGGGCACTCCAGACTGTTTCCTTCAAAGAAGGCGAAAAGAAAGGAGGGGAAATAGCCTAAAAGTCCGCCAGAAGATGTTACCCACACTCCTCGAAACCTAGCAAGTCACTTCTTTCAATGACTCCAGATCCTCTTCCAAAATAAACTTAAACCTTGAAAATATTTCCATTGCCCTCTGCTTTCATTCACATTCCAGTTTCACCTTCCCCCTGCCACCCCAAAATAACTTTTGGATGGAAACTAAGAATTTCAGAGGGTTTTCTTTCAGCCCTGAAGGTTATCTGGAGAAGATGTATCAACTGCAATGCTGACCTGCCAGGGGCTTTCCTCTCCCTCCCAGGACTATGGTCACCACTGAATCAGCTCTGAGCAAGGTCCTTGTCTTGGGGTGACTGACAGTCCTGTAGAGGAGGTCTGGAGCAGGAGACAGAGCCTGGGGCACACCTGCTACCACAGCTTTCAAACTCAGTCCCACCACCAACTGGTGCTCCCTGTTATTTCAGACCACGGCAACACCATTGTTGCAAGCAGCCTTCAGCTCATGAACATGACACTGGTTATTTGAACCCCTCCAGAAGGTTTTCCTCCTACACCTTCAGTCCCACATCTTTACTGGGATGCCCTCTCTCTCTCTCCACTCACTGACTGCTAAATCTTCCCCACCTGGGTGCTCTCCATCACCCAAGGCTATCCAGGTGTGTGGGATACAGCCTCTGCCATCCCCAGCTCCCCTAGAGGACGACAGACCCATGCAGCGCAGTGCAGCGCAGCACAGGGGTTTTCCACAATGGATTAGTTGCCTGATCATCCAACCTCTGGCTCCAGTTCTGTGAGCTCCACTGAATGGTGCTCCCAGCCTCCTCTCAGAAGTGCATTTGCCATGACAAGGACCACAGAAATGGTCAAGTCCTTCTCTTTTGCGCATACACCCCCAGCAGGTGAAGGTGATTTGGCTCCTGGAGAGGGCGGATGCACTACTCAGTTGTGGCTTTGATTTGGCCTGAAGGACATGGTGGGGCCTTCTGGTGCTTTAGGACCCGTCTCCCATCCACCACTGATGCTAGATCAAAGCAGACAGGTCAGACATACCTTTCCCAGGAGAGACAGAGCTGGTGGTGGTGGGTCGGGGTGCGAGTAAAAAAAGAAAAGGGGATCAGCTAAGCAGGAACTGATCAGGCTCAGGAGCTGTGCACACCCTACTCTCCTAAATGCAAACCATGCCCTTGGTAATCCCATCCACCTCTCCCCTCCTCTCCTTCTCTCTATCAGGCCACCAGCACACACAGCCCCCTTTCTGCTCTGGAATGTGTGCTCCGAAACTTAATCTCAGCATGGGGCTCAGGCCAAATCCCCCGACAGATTCGGCCCCGTGACAACCCCCTCCCACCCCGTCTCAGAGTTCAGCAACTCTCCTTGCTTTCCCCGGCCTCCTCCTCCTCCCACCCAGCCTGGCCTAAACATTTCACTGCTGATTAATGTATCAGTGACAAGCCAATAGCTCTTGGCTTTAAAGCAAAGTCAGGCCCCACTTTGCACAAACATCTTCACTTCTTCATTTTCTTAAGACTTAGCCCCAAACTCCCTTTTGCTGGGAAAGATGAAGCCCTTTCTATGCTCAGGGACTGTCACTGCAAGGTAACGGCAACCTCCACCAAACACTGTGTGGGCTTCTGAGAAGGTGGGGCTCTCCACTGCTCTTTCTCAGATGCATCCAAATACAGCACTTTTCTGGCCAAATACACACAACATCTGGCCAAAACCAGGCAGTTGTAAGAAGAGTTGCCCACCTAAGACACCTCTGGCCAGACACACGTCTCCCAATGCCAGAGGGCAGCAGTGAGGAGCACGTAAGCTCAGGGATAGGAGCAAAGTCCCTCACTCAGAGCTGTGTCTCAGGAAGGCAGTAAAACTTAGCACATACTGACCCTGTGCTGGCAGCAGTCCTGCAGCAGCCCCGGCAGCAGTTTGGCCATCAGCACCAGCAGGTACTATTTGCACACTCAACAAGTCAGGAACCAGAGCAGGCAGCCTGTCAGGAAACTGACCAGGCACACAAACCCCATAGCTCAGGTATTCCCTGGTCTTGCAAAAACTTCTCCCTGCAGGACAGGTCTGCAGCCTACCACGCAGGAGGACGACAGCTTGGGTTGGGCTGGGCCACAACATGTCAGCCAGTCCACGATCACAAATGCTACAAAATTGCCTACACCAAAGGAATCATCCCTTGATGGCAGCATGAACAAGCAAGAATGGATGAGCCTCTCAAGATGTGTGGGTGATGGCCCAAGCAAAGCAGGGGCTGGCAGAGAACTGAAGCTACTCACTAGCTAAGGTGACCACTGCAGGGACACTGGCAATGACTCCTTCGGGCACACGAGCGATGCACTGGTACCGCCCCACGGTGCGGTTGTTGAGAGCCGTGATGACGAGCTTCCCTCGCTCCACGTGGATACCCAGCACCTCATCTGATCCAGCCAGCTCCTTCCCATTCAGTCTCCAGGTGAGGTTCACTCGGGGCGGGTCCACCACACACCCCAGGCTGACTGGACCCCCAAGTTTTTGGACAATGGAAGCAGGCTGCACTGTGACCTGCAGAGATTCACCTGCACAGAGGGAAAAAATGGGAATAAGAAAGCTCTGTGAGACTCAGCAATAGAAAGGACGGAGAAAAAAGCTGCTGTGCTGTACACTTTGCATTCCCCATCGCCCCTCTTTGCGCTGCACCTTCCCCTTGACTCCTCACATACCCACCCTAATGTTTGGAGATGCACATCAGCCCCATTTCTTCTTGACACTGCCAGAGAGAATTGTCCCACTCCAAATGTATCTCCTCCTCTGGAGGAGGCTTTGAACCTAGACCTTTGGTCAAGGCTACTCAGGGAACAGCAAAGAGAGAAAACCACTTCGTACTTGAGGCGTTGCTATGCAAAACAGCATCAAGGCAAACCAAAATGGGTCAGAACAGACACTCACTCAGTTTGGCAAAACAGCTGGCGGCCGCAAGCACGAGGCAAGGGATGGGGGACATGGGCCTCTTCCTTCCACGTGTCATTGGCATCCCATGCGGTGTGACCTGGGGCGCCCAGGGAAGGGTCCCATAAGCCGCCTCAGGGGATGCAGTGGATGTGCGGCAGTGGATTCCTGTGGATGACAAGAGACATGATGGATGAAACCCTCAGGCTTCCTTCTGCTTTCCAGCCCTGCCTGGCTTCTCCACCAACATCCCTAAACTGCCACAGATTCACTGAGCCAGTGGCCTGAGGAGGCTACAGACACTGATGCAAGCATTTCTCTTCTCCAGCCTCTCCTCCAGGCATGGTTGGGAGTCTCCCAAGACATCCCATCCTCAGCACACACAGACACACACTCCCCCATACTTGGCACAGTGAACGACAGTGATGCACACCAGGCAATTTTCAGGAGCAAAACACAAACATTTCCAACAAAGTGTCATTGAAGATATTCACTGAGTGTTGCTGCCACTTCTTGGCTATGTCTGGAATATATTCTATTTGGAACACTAAAGTAAATGAGCATTACAAGTCCATTCTAACTAAGAGACTCAACCTAAGAAAATACTTCAGATTAACTGTTCTGCCTGAAACACACCACCTGTTTTGAGTCTACACAAACCACCAGGTTCATATTTGAAAGCACCAACTAGCCCCAAAAAAACCAGAAATGTAAGGCCACCTGTCACAACCCAGGTTGCTGTGAAGAGCTGCACACTGCAGCAGCTGCTTTGGAGACTCATGAACAAACATTAATGCAGGCAAGCCAGGTCAGGGGGATTAAAGACCTCAGTAGCTCCCCCAAGAGACACCTCAGATGTCAGACTGAATTCATCTTTTATCAAAGGCAACAGACTGAAGTCAAGAGGAGATTTCCCTCTACTGACCTCATAATGCAGCTATAGGATTTTGAGCTCCCTTCAGCTGCAGAACTAGGATGCCCTGCAAGTCTTAAGGCACTGCAGAATTGCTCCTGTGGTATGTCTACAGGGAAGAAGCCCAAGACCGAAACCAAAGCAGCCGTGGCAGCCAGCCCAAGTAGCAGTTGATTAGCAATCAGCTCATTAGCCACAAGCACCATCCTCAAGAGCACCTGACTCTGCAGGGTGGTATTTCCTACCTCCTACTTCCACCATGGTCACTGCTTGAGCCATCACCTTCTTGAACATGTGCTCTCCATAACCATCCCAGTCAAAAAGAAGGCACAAGTCCCTTCAAGAATAATCCCCCAAAATCAAACCTCCTAACTCCTGAAGTAATGACTGCCACGGGCTCCCCCTGAGAGGCTTGGTGAGTTGTTCAAGGCAAGGCTGATTACTGCTAGCAAGGAACCACAGCATTTGGGCAAATATCACCGAGCTACTCTCAAATGACTTTGCTGGGCCTTTGGTGACAGCAAAGGTGCAAGAGTGCAGCACAGGGCAACATCCATGGCCAGCCAAGCTGAGGTCCACATCGTGACAGCAAGAATCCAGCAAGCTGGCTTGCATGCATCTCTGCAAATTGGTCTATCCCTCTGACAGCCTCACAAGCCGTCCCTTTTCCCCCCACCATGTCCCAGCGTCCTGCTTGAAGGAGAAGTCATGGAAGAGACATTCATATAAAGTTGAGAAGAGAGAAGAAAAGCCTCCTCTGAGCTGGTGATTTCAAAAGGAAAAAACACCAAGTACAGCAACGTGCTGCTGGAGTTTTGAGAAGGCCCCAAAGAGCATCTTTACATGGCACTTTGCAGGCCAGTATGAGTTCAGTGCACTGGCTGGCCCAGCAGGCTCTACACAAGCAGCTCTTTCCAGGAGTTACACAGTCATGAGTAGAGTGGCTGGGAGGCCAAGATGACAGGCCCTGCTTAGAGGCAGGGTAAATTAAGCCAAGCTTGGCATGGCTCAATGTGGCTTCCAGGCATCCAGGAGCATGGACAGAGCTCAGATATTGGGCATATCCTGAAGGTACCCAGAGAGACCAGCTAGGCCACACTCCAGCTACTGCAGGCCACGGCCCCATTACATGTGAAAATCCCTGTGGGTAACCTCCAGCACCAAAGAGACATGACAGCAACTTCCCTCCCACACACCTCATCCTTCTTGGTATTCACTCTCCTCATCTGAGAAGAGTCTCAACATTTCCCCCACCAACCAGCACAGAGTGTCGTACAAGATACTTCAGTGATTGACTTGGAGACCCATCTGAGTTGCTCAAGTTTATTTCTCCACGTAAAACAGTCACCAAAGCACCCTTCATTAGGCCACAGCCACTATGGCAAGTCACCACTGATGATGGCTGTAAAAATGCCCTGGGTCTGTCCATACCAGAACACACAGTGTTGACACCACTGCTGACGCACAAATTGATGTCCCACTAATTACACTCATCTGGAAAAGACTTTGAGTTAGTTCAGGCTTAAAAACATCTCACACCCTAAGGTTTCCTGGAGATGGAAAGCCTTACACTGACGTGGAAGAAACATTTTGGGGTAAGACCTACTGTCTGTTTCCTCAGTGCTGGAAGCCTGTGGAGCAAAGCTGACTCATTCCCCCTATCTGGATGGATTTGGCAGCAGGATGGAAAAATATTGGACGGAAAGGAGTTGCTCCTTGGAGCCCAGGCTAAGGGAGGGGGTAGGCAAAGACGTTCCCAACCAGACCTCCCTGCAGCTCTGCGTTGCACAGAGCCTCTGGACAGAAGGGCAAAGCCAAAGGCGCAGAACTGAGCATGAGCCCCTTCATGAGCTAGGACCACCCAGGGACATCGATGCGATGACTGAACTGGCTGCCCCCAGGTCTGTGAAAAGATGAAGAGCAATACATGGGGAGAAAAAAAATGGGAGCTTAAAAAATTTGGCCACGGCACTGAGCAGATTGAACAGTATTGAGCAGAGAGTGAGGAGGGAAGGTGTGTTGCAACAAGTGTATGGGTACCTCCCCAAACCTCCAGGCAAGGGTACGAGCTCTAAATAGGGACATGTGGCCATTTCTTTCACAGCTGAGTGAAGTACAAAAAGTAAATGGCCAGCATAAAAATAATGAGGAAAATGAATGAAAACATCAATTCCAAAAGAACTATTAGGATCCAGGGCCAGATTTTGAAATTCTCAGCTTCCACAATTGAAGCCAGATTTTCAAAAGCATTCAGTTCTTGACATGCTGAGCTCTCCTGAATAGGCAACCAACTTATTTCGATGCCTAAATGGGAGCTGACCTCTTTTGAAAATGCTGCTCTTAAGCAGCCTGCAATAGTGCAAAGCAAGGAACTTTATTAATCAGGCAGCTTTCGATCTGCCTCATGTCCCTGCCAGCAGCACCACAGTGGACTGCAGTGGGAGAGGCGGCAGAGGTGGGGAGTGGAGGAGGCCCCAGGCACTCCAGTTGACTTCCCAACTGGTCTCGGGCAGGGGCTGCAGGGCTGCTGCATGACAGCGTCCTGCTCTGCTGCCTCCCCTCCCCAAGGCAGGTACCCTGCGAGCTGCCCCTGGTTGCCAGCACTTCTGCAGCCACCAACACCAGCCTTGACAGCTCCTGCTTAATTGTTATCTAGGAAAAAAAAGAGTTAAAGTAATTTAAAGACCTTCAAGAGGGAGGGCAAACAAAAAAATTATTTGTTTATTTATTTTAAATTCTTTCCTGCCAGGTTAAAATAACAATTTCCTGTCGGTGGAGCTCTAAGTCCCTTTCAGACAGCCCAGTAAATCAAAGGAGGGGCCACTAAGAGAACAAAATTAACGAGAGCTTCATCAGCTAAGGAGGGGTGGTGGGGGTGTAAAATCTGTCGGCTCGGCTTCCCACCACACACCTAACCCTGCCTGCAGCCCCAGCTGTGCCGCGGCGATGGAGGGCACTGCAAAGGCAGCCGAGCGAGAAAGGAAAACCAGAGGTGAAGATACAAAAGGGAAGAAAGGCCCGCGCCTGCGCGGGGGGGTGACAGAGCTCGAAAGGAAAAGGGGATTTGAATTAAGCACAGGCAGCAGGAGAGGTGTTTGCTGATTAGAAACTGAAGGTTTTACTGAGGAAATGCTGCTCACAGCCCCAAGCCCCCTCCTGCTTAACGAGGGCCAGCCAAGCAGCCCTCGTTACTGCCACACTGTCTGTAATTTACAAGGTTCCCAAATAGGAACCAGCCTCTGCCCCAGCTCCGGGGCAGCATCCCTGCACCACACATCCCAGCTCCGCCGGCAGGCTGCGGGAATGCACAGGCAGACCGGGAGCTGGGAAAGTCACCGATGCACATTGGTCTGGAGTTGTGTCAGGCAGAACAGACCTTGGCCACCTCTTCCTGCAAGGGATGAACTGTGGGAAGGAGTAGGGGCTGCTCTGCACCGAGGGAAAGGCTGCAGCAACTTCAGTCCAGCTAACAGCTGGGGACACCCTGGGTGACTCTGGAGAATTCACTGCAGCTGCTCTCTGTTTCCAGCAAGTCAAGTAGGGACAATGATACTCCCAGCTCTCTGTTTCATACATTGAGACCTTGGCTTTTCAGAAAAAGCAATGTCTTACACAGTACTATGAGCCAATTTTACTTGTAATCACTGGGTTTTAATACAATACAGTATTTTTTCCCCCATAAAGCACAAACCACTGAAAAACAAAATGTGAAAGAGAAAAGAGCAACAGTACCCCTTTGTTTTACAAACTGAGGAATCTGAGGGCTAGAAGAGGAAGCCAACCTGGATCAAGGTTATACAGTAAAGCAATGGCAGGCAGGGCTGGAAATCAAAAGCTCTCTCACTGGGATCTCCATCCCATCAAGCAAGCTGCTCTTGGATCCCCACGCTTTTCCATCCCACCTGAAAAAGCATACTGTACAACTGTATAATCCTCTAGCTGCAAAAATACCATCCAGGTGACATACCTGAGCAGATCAGCTGCAAAGTCCCTGCATGATTCTTGGACATGGACAGCAATCTGGGCATCCCTGACTGCTTTTCCCCAACCCATCAAACAGTAACGTCCTGCAGGGCAAAATTAACCTCTACCCAACCCCTGTCCCCATTTCAAAGTATTGATTTCACACTATTAAGTTATGCTCATTTTCTCTGCAAGGGTTTGGAAAAGGACAGGTTGGTGCAGGACAGAAGCTCCCCCTCCCAAGTAACAGCATGGGCAGCTGATGGGGATGGGTGTGCAGGTGCCATAGGGAGTGGCAGGATCCCAAATGGGAAGCGGTTGGCATCAGGAGAGGGCAGAAAGGTGGAAGCCAGTGTTACACCACCATGTTGGAAGTCAAGGAGGTAGCACAGTGTATGTGGAAACAGGGAGAAAAGCTTGCCTGTTTTTTCCCTCTGTAGCACTGAGAGCTGATTTCAGAGTGCATTAGCTCTTTTAACACAGCCCTTGACTAACTGTATGAGGAGGTCCCCTCATCCCTTTTTAAAAGTGATTAGGCAAAAAAGACTCTCTTACTGCCTGCTTGTGAGCTCAGAGAGTCCATCAAAAAGCCACAACAGAGAAAGTCTGGAATAAATTCATGCTCATAGTCAGAAGGAAAATATCCAGAGTAAAACCTGGCATGGCACAACCACCACAGATCCATGAGTTTGCCTACAAACTGCAACTAGGTGACCCTAAAGAAGAACCGCAGTTTTAATTCAAGCAAGTCCTGAGCAACAGACACCTCTTTAAAAAATAAACTAAACTTGCAAGTAAAACATCTCTTTTCTTTGAGCAGAACTGCTCATGCAAACCAAACAAGCAACAAACCAAACATGCAACAATCTTCGTAACTTTTTTCTGTCTTCCTCAAGGTGAAGTTACTTCCCTGAGCAGTTCCCTGAGCAGTTTTCCACAACAGCCTGCAGCCTCACCAGGGAGAGGACCGGGCATGCTGGCTTTGAATTAGCAACAGGATGCAAAGCCTTCTCATAGCCTGTCTGACTTTTGCTCATATCCCTGAGGACCCAATGCCTGCAGTTTCTGGCACCTCTCCATCCAACAGCTCCTCTGAACTGAGCGCCACTTTCCAGCTGGCATTGATCAGGCTGACTTTGCTGAGCCCCAGCAAACCCCCTTCACGTTGGCATTTCATCAGCCAGCAAGCGCGAGGCTGCTTGAGGAATGAAATGCCACCCTCATACCCACTGCGGGCTCCCCAGTGTCACCATGGCAGAGGCACCGTGAGCGTGGCTCGCTTTGGGCGCTGCCTGTGGTATGGTGGTCCCAGGGTGGTTGGACCCGCCAGCCTGGGACAGCCCTAGTGCAGGCGGGCCAGGGATGCAAGGATGGCCTTGCCCCACAGGATACACGTCCTTTTTTCCACAGTTATCAGGAGAGGAGCCTTGTGCTAAAACAGAGTATACACGCTGGCTTCTGCTGCCCCTTGGTGTGCCCTGAAAGCAGCTCCAGTCCTTGAAAAGACAAGGCTAAAGCGTAAGAAAAAAAGAAAACCCACGTCCTTTCTTCAATATCATGCTCCCCCCATGCCCTAGACACTTAATTTCCCTCCTTCCCCCCCGGCTTCCCCCTCCATTCTGAGTAAATTCAATTTGACAACCCTGCTAATTGGATAAACGCTGCTCCCTACGCTCCTTTAAGGCTGCCCGCTTTTCTCTCCTTGTTTTTGGAGGGCGATTGTGGCTGTTCTTTAACATGAATTCCATCTGCTTTATTTCTCCTCTGCCCATTCAAGACCCCTCCTGAATATGTATGAGGGGCTGCACCCCCCCACCCCCTTTCTCCTCCATCCCACCTCCCTCCCTCATCCCCCCCCCCATCCCACTCCCTGCCCTCTCCCATTGCCCGGGACAATAACCCCCCAAATGCCCCCTTCTCCCACCCCGGCCCTTTTTGCTTTAGATAAACACAGGCAGTGTCAAGTGTGAGGAGGGGGGGGGAAGGATGGGGTTCAACTGCCAGTCAAGCCTCGGGCCCTCAATGAAGCCCGGAGGCCTACCCTAATCTGCTGCATGCTTGCCATATGGGAGCTGTGTTGCCCTGGGAAACACTAACAGGCAGAACGGAGCTTAATAGAGTCCATATTCATTGTAATGCAGTGAAATGGCTCGAGGGACTATTGCCCCTTGGGTCTGTTTTCATTCTTCTGTTCCCCCTCTTTCTTTTCTCTCTCTCTCTCTTTTTTTTTTTTAATAAATTTTTTTCCTCCCCTCCTTCTCCCCCTCCCTTCCCCCCCCCCTTTTTTTTTTTCTTCTTTCTTCCTTTCAAAAGGACGAAGTCCCTGGAGAGCTCTAATCTGGAGAGGCTAGGGGCTCCCCGAAGGGCTGGCCAGCCGATGGGGCAGGAGCGGGAAGGGGGAAGGGAGAAGGTGGAGGTGGTTAGGGAGGCGAAGGAGAGGTGGAGGGCAAGAGGAAAGTAGTAACTAATAAGCATGCAGCCGGCCAGCTGTCAAGATGCTGACAATACTGCTGCGGGTGCAAAGAGCCCGACAGCCAGCGCTGGCACGGAGCTGGCGCAGGGTCCTCCCGGGGAGCGCCTGCCTCCCCTAGGAGCCGCCGTCCTCGTCTGCTGCCGAACGCGGCACAAGCGGCAAAAAAAAAAAAAAAGGAAAGAAAAAAAAAAAAAAAAAAAGAGAAGGGCGCAGATGGAGCGTGCTGCACAGCCTCTTCAGAAACAAAGTGCACCTAGGAAACAGATGTTGTTGCTGCAACAAGCCTGGAACTACTGGCTGCTCTCCGGCTCCTTCTCCCAAGTGCGCGCAGGGAGAAAGTGGCCCTGGAGCAGCTGCCGGGGCTGCCCCCGTGCCTGGGACAGGCTGCCTCTCCAATCAAAACCTTTCAGTCCAACTTCACGCCCAAACTGGGAGAGCTGCCACAGTTTTAGACCAACTTTTCCTCTTCACTCTCCATCCTTCTCATCCTTGATCCACCTGTAGACTCCCCTGCCTCGCAGCTAAGGTCCCAGTTTAAAGAGATGAGGAACCCTGAAGGGGGTGTACATCTGCAGCACTTACGGAAGGGTGCAGGTCCTGCATTCAGGGCCTTGACCTTCAAATGTCAGAAAATCAGCAGAATTGCTGCTATCAAGGTCCTACGAGACCAAGGCCCCACAGAGGTGCAGCTCAACCTGCTCCATTGCCAAGGCAGGTGTCAGGAAAAAAAGGGTCAGGATCCCCTTGAAAACCAAGTCAATGTAGTCACACACTTGTGATGAGTTATCTGCTCTGGAGTGTTTTCAGTTTTCCCCACAGCTGCTACAAACTCATCTGACTGTGCAGCAACAAAGTCTTGCTTTTCTGAGGCTTTACTATGGGACAACGCTGAATCTTCACGGTAAGAAATATTTCAGAGGAGGCAGCAGGCAAGGGGTCATCCACTCACACCAGTGTGATAACACGCCTTCAGTCATAGAAGCAAGGGATTTACTGCACTGTAATACTTGCCTGAAGGATTCTATCTCTTGCCATATGAAAACAATACTCACTTTATCATTCCCATCACAACTAAAGCCAGAGATCAGTATCAATGCAGTCAGAGCTGCAGGCAGATGCTGTACTAAACACAGAGGAAAAACAATCCCACGTCCTCTAGACTTCACACCATTGGGTAGAAAAGTTACTTACTTTAGGATGCTTGATACAAGCACTAACAAAAGTTACTTGTCTACACCTTTTTGCTGTTTGGACAAAGAAGAAAAGCACGTAACAAAGAGCTGGGAACAAGTGAGAGTGTGCATCTGGGCAAGAAAAGCCCAGGGGATGGCTCTGCTGGCGACTGATGCTGTGGGACCCACAGGATGGGTAGTGAGTGCCAGCTGATGCAGTTGGCTCTGTCTGGGCTCCCCCATGCCGAATCCTACATCAACATGAGCCGGGCCTCAGGTTGTTCCCACCCTGTCAGCAGCTGCAGTGGAGGAGGGCGCAGGGAGCAATGGGCAGTTCCCACCAGGAGCTGTCATCACACAGACACAGATGTGCCTGTGGGTAGTTTACATTACTCGGGGCACTGCTTTTGTTTTTCCCTTCTCATCCTTTGCAAACAAAAAAACCCCAAACCTTGAAATCTGATGTTGAGAGTCTAATTGCCTCTTGGGTTAGGGAGAGGTCAGAGAGAAGGCAGGCCCAGCAGACCCAGGGAAAGTGATGCTGGGCAAAAGCCCTCAGAGATACTAAAGGGAAGTGTGGAATAAAGGTGACAGAAAAGAAAAAGCAGGAAAACTAAATTTAGATGAGAGGGTCAAGAAAGAAGAAATAGAAGAGTTGGGATTTTGGCAGATTTCTTTATGTTGCATTTGTCCCCACTGCTTCAGGGCAAGGACATGGCAATGCCCCAGCTCACCTGCCACATTGTATCCACGCTCAAATCCTTGTCCAATTTTCCTCTGAGCAGGGGCTGTCACCTCACACCATCACCTCTCAAGCAAATCTCCCTCCCCAGCTGACACTCTTCCACTTAATTTAAATGGGGCCTACCCAGAATAGCAGGAAAACCACTTCTGCTCTCCACCAGAAACTCCTTGCTGCTTTAAGACAGAAGCTTAATCAAGAGATACACTTCCACAGTATGCTCTGGTTCCAGTGAAACAGCATTTTTCCATGGGGATCCCGAGCAGGATGTTCTTCTCCAAAGCTGTTTTCACTCTGCATCACTTCCCCAGCAGCTCCTGGGGAACACACACAGCCAACTCTCACTCCCCAACTACAGGACACCAAGATGTTGACCAGAACAACAATTTTGCCACTGATGTGGCAGCAACACTAAAAAACCCCAAATCCTAGGCTACTTAATATCACCCTAATATCGGCCTCTCTGCAGCCAGACCAGTGGTCAATAATGAGAAAGAAGACCACAAATCATGGCAAAGGTGTGACATGGAGCTGCCCTGAAAAGACCCATCTCCATTTTATTGTTTCTGTCACGTGATGGGGTCAAGCTTGCAACAGGACAGACAATAAATATCCCAGCATCCATTCATGCTGGTAACCACCAGCTGAAACACTCCTCTCTCTGTATAATATAAACCAAAGCACAGAGGAGTGGTGGACAAACCCCACCAGTCAGCATCTGCATGGAGCACAGCAGGAGGGCTCAGGGAGCGAGCACATTTCAGTGTCTGTCAGCCATGGCCACCTGCAAACTGAGACTCAGAAGCTCTTGTTCACAGAGGAGATCACAAGCCAGAGAGAAAGCAGCTATGGATGCTTTTTTAAGAGCAGTCCACATCTTCATATGCTTACACATGAGCCTACCTTTAAGTACCAAACTAAAAAAAAAAAAATCCAAATCATCTTTGTCTAGGAACAATAGAAAAATCTTTTCCATGTCCAATTAGAAACAGCAATAGAGTGAAACAAATACACGAACAAAAAAACCAAACCACAAACCAGAAAAGTCCACAGGAACTGCCAGTGACACTGTTAAGCCCTCCTTAGGGGAAGCTGCTATGGGGATATTTTCCTGTTGGCAGAGCAAAGACTCAGGTAGCTTTCCTAGGCTCTGAACCTTCTTCCAGTGTGTACTTGAAGAGCAAGGGTGCCTACAACTATTGCAGTAAAAAACTGACCAAGCTTATCATAAACATAAGCCAGTGGCACAGCAGAAATACCTGCTAAAACAACACATGCTCTGGATTATAACAGAGGACTTGATTCTACTGGCACCAAAATCAGCCTGATCTTTGCCATGACTTCAATGGGAGCGGGCCCAGAAACTGCATTAACAAGCACAAGGCTAGTTTAACACAGTTGACATCAAAATCCAGAAGAGCACACAAAAGAGACAGGACAAAGTACTTGCCAGTAACGTCAATACAAAGTTTAATCCCCAGATGGCTGGCTTTAGAGACATCCCCATCACCACCATAAAGAGAAACTGCCTTCTAGCTTGCACTCCTTTCAGCAATGACTTGTTGCTGGGATGCAAAAGAGCACAAGCCCATTTTTCTTGTCCTTTGAAGATGGTATTTAAAAGTTGAGGATTTTTTTTCTTTCATAAATTTGGGAATAAATGGGAGTTTTTACTCTCCATAGCTGTCACTAAATTGCTTTTCACTAACAATAATCATTTTCGTATTGGGAGAAGGTCAAAAGCCTGTAGAACTCTCTGCTGGGACAAATTTCCCCTGGAAGACATGTCACTACTCCAAAAAACACAAGAGGAAGCTCAAGGCTAGCAAACAAAGGGACAGAAACGACTGTCCATAGAAAATACTCTGGCTGGTGCCAAATGCCTAAGGTGGGGTGCAGGGACTAGCGCCGAGTGCCAGAACCCAGATGGGCTGAGCCAGAGCCCTCATTTGTGCCATGATCAGCAGCTGCCACGCTGCTCCAAAACCCCACAGGGCCCACCCCGACGTGCAAAATCATGGGGGACACGCTCTCAGTGGGGTCTCAGGATGGGTGACAGATCTCCCCTCTTCCCAGAGATGGAGAGGGTTGCACTGTTTAGACTTTTTTAAAGATTGTGTTTGCATGTGATTTGCCCCATTTATCATCACAACAATAAACATGCCTTTCCAAAAATGATGGTCCTGTTGAGGACAGTCAGCCAAACATGGCAGGGGATGAAGCAAGACCTCACGTAGCCCTGCACAGACAGATGGGCAGGGCCGGCATACGGTTTCTCTCTGTCAACAAGGGGATGCTCCGTAACAAAAGGATGGCAAAATGCTTCTGCCTCAGAGCCTGGGAAGGGAGACTCACCTGCCTGGGCCCCAGCCAGCTCTTAGGACACACTGGCAAGTGCTACAGCCAGCGCTCATCAGTCAGCAGCGCCCACGATGACGGGGCACAGCACAGACCTGCCACTGGCTCCCCGCTTGTCACCCCTGCCCATTCGCACTCGCACCCACGCTAAAAGCCCGAGCACGGAGCCGAAGGCCCCTCCCCAGGCCTTTCACACAACAAGCATCAGCAGCAATTCCAGCTGTAAAGTTTGCTTTCCTTGACGCACAGTTTACTTTCTCCATTCCCCCGCATCCCACCCCTGCCACTTACCCCTCACTCCAAAAAGGCTCTCTCAAACAGGCTTAAGCTTTAAACAAATAAGGGCTTGGCAGGCAGCAGCCTGCTCCCGTTTCCCTCCCCACCACCCCTGCTCTCCCCCCGCCGCCTCCACCTCTGAGCCGTGGCGCAAGCGGAGCTGGCGAGCGCCGCGCAGGCATAGAAAACAAACACGTGGAGCAGAGCCAGCTGTGAAGTTGGATTTGGCATACGCTGTTTGCAAAATGAATAAAAGCGCATGGGAGAAGAGGGAATGTGAGAAGGGGGACGGAGTGGGGAGCCGGGGGTGCCCTGGGCTCAAGGGGAGAGCGTGACTCCGTTACAAAGCCCCGGCACATGCCCGCTGGAGGGTCTGTACGGCTGGGTGCCGATCTTGTGCCCTGCGCCAAAGTGGAGGGGGACACAGTCCTACAGCCACATTTTCTGAGCTATTTGGCATCACACTTCCCCACCCCTTTCCTAGCGAGCTGGACTGTTTTTGCATGCACTTGCCCTCCCTCCCAGGCAAAAATTAGTGTGTTCTGATGCAACACGTGAAAAATAAATGCACTTTTGCACCCCAGGGCATGCAATTCTCCCCCGTTTCTTTCTTAGGGTTTCTTATTTCCCATGAACACTATGCTCCAGGGCCCCACAGCACAGGAAACCCTGACCCAACTGCCCCATCACCTCGGCTGAGATTACAAATGTTGAAGGCCCACATTTACACTAATCCTCCTCCCAACTGTCCCTTTCTGGAAGAGTTTCAGACAAAATATCCCCCCTCTTAAACCCAAGCTCCCAGGAGATGTCAGCTCGGGTATTATTTATTATTCTTCCCTCATCAGTCTGGTCTAGCCATGGGAATGGCACTAGAAGGCTTTAGGAATGGATCACCTACGGCCTTACATCAACACTGGATCCATGCAGGTTTTCCTCCCTCTCCCACCTCTTCCAGTCATCTCCAAGCAAAATGAAACAGAAGCCTATGCACTCTGCCTGGTTTGGGGTAGAATCCAGCGATTTGACGTGGTTTGCTTGTGGTTTCCACCCAAAACCATAAACCAGCCCAGGTCTGCTTGGAAGGTCCTCAGCTGTGTTTGGAGGCTGTAAGAAAAGCAGCAGTGTCCTACCTGGTCTTGGTCCCTGTCCAAAACAGGCCAGCAGCTGGATGGATTAACAGCCCAGCCTGACCACCCAGACACCTGCAGACATGTTTTCACAAGTCTCATTACCACCCCTGAAACACAGTAAGAACTTTACCCTCTTCAGGCCAGCCATGAACACTTGTCCCTCAGCATCGCTCCAAACCACCAAACTGACAACAAGAGACAATATTTGGACAGTTTTCTTCCTGAGAACTACATTATGGACCCCTGATCACAGCCAAGGAAGGTAACTTACCTTGGAGAAATTCTGCAATTGCTTTTTTGTTCTTGCGTGGAATTTACTGAGACACCAAATAAAGCCATGGGTCCCTGCAAAAAAGCATTGCTCAAAACCAACCATCCCACTCTGATCTCTTTCCCTTTCGGAGGCAAATTAGCAAGACAGAGAGGGATAGAAACTCATAGTCTTGGAGGTTATGATGCCACATTTCTGGAATCGCCTCCTCTATCGGGCAAAACATACCCCTACCCTGTGTCTCAGCTTTCCAGGCTGCAAAAACAGGAACAGCAAACTCCAGCTGGTACAAGCAGTAACGAGATGAACATGAGTCAGACAATTTCAGATTCTCAGATGAAAAGTGCTAGACAGGTATGTAGTGTTATTATCCGTACTGCTTCCTGGTAGCCCCAGGATTTTTGGATTAGTAAAACACAGATGTCAGCATCTTGGGGATACTGCCTCGGTAACTGAACCAAGCAGGGAGGGGCATGCTGATTGCAACAAGGGGAAAATATGAGTTTGCACCACACACAAAATACTGTGGTTAAGGGAGACTGCGAGATACCATTGAAAACAGAGAACAGGATAATTCATTGGGGTTTGTCAGACTAAACTTTCCGTAATCAGAGACTGCAGGGAAAGTGTTTGTCAAGCAAACATTCAAACATCCAGCTGCCAAGAACTAAGTAAACAGAGAAGGAGAAGTAGCAGAGCCTGTGTGGCACCATTTGCAAATACCCCATGATCAGCAGTCACAGGCCAACTGAGCCCATCAGCAGGCAGTAGTGAAGCCAAAAGGATGAACTACTGCAGGAAGACCCACCACCAGGATGGACAAACAATGAGCAACTCACACCTTCAAAATGTTTTCATCCAGAGTAAGATTTGCAGACCTGGGCAGGTATGGGTACAGCAGTCTGTGTGGGTTCAGTGGACACCTTCCTGCACCACACATATGCAATCACCTGGGCAAGTGAAATAAAGCTGAAGTCCAGGTGGAAAAGAGTCCTCCAAGATAATGAGCAATACCCAACACCTATTGGTACCATGCATTTTAGTCCCACTTTACCTAGAAGCCTGCGGTGGTATTTACTGTGCTTATGAGGAGGCAGAGACCAGGGCCAAAGACCTGAGGGCAAGCCAGCTGATCCCAGCCCTGAAGCCAAGGGTGCTCAGTGGCACCGGGCACGTGAGGGGAAACGCTGGTCTCTGCTTCCCACCCAAGTCCCTATCCATCGGTCAGTGCTTCCCTCCCCTGGTTCACAAGACTGCTGGAAAGGGTACCTGGATGACTTAAAGGATCCAAGAAAATGGATTAAAAATATGCAAGTTTAGACGTGCTGTGCAGTAAGACATGTACATGGAATTTCCAACCAGGTCTGCTGACCTCCATGGGAAAGCATTCAAGATTGAACATGTCAAAAATAAAGCTGAAACCCATCACAGGCAACCCTACACATGCATCTTTTGTCCACACACCCCTATTCTTCTACACCTCATCCCAACAGGTGATACCAGAGTGGCATTATACTCATTTCCTATAGATCAGACCTCTCTTGGCTGTCTAAAAGAAGTGTGAGAGATACAGGGCATGTTTCAAGGCCAGCACTGGATGCATCACTTCTCTGTCAGTCACTGGCCATGGATGCACCCACAGTAGTGTTGGTATAACCATCCCTTGGTGTGTTTGCAGCCAGCTGCACTCTGCACAACTGATCCAAAACTCTCATGCTGCGGCCAGAGGTGCTGGGAAGAGGAAGTTTGTGGTTCTGCAGCCCAAAATTACTGACACTTTTGTACCTAGACTGTGTTTATGTTCAGGAGATTCACGGGGGGATTAGGAAAGCTGTCATCCTCCTAGCTAGAGAAAAAGGACTGTGAGAGACCAAAGGGCCAGAGAGGTTGCTGGTCCTAATGAAGAAGAGGCTTGCAGGTTTAGTTGTGGTGAATAGTGACTCTGTCTGAGTTGGCACAAAGGGACTTGATGCATTTTATGCATACAGCATTGGTCTACTCCAACTCTGAGGAAAGAGGGCAGCCTTCCATAGGAGAACCCCATCCAGATTTAAAAGGTTGAACCTCCATACCAAGAAACAGTCCAGTACCATAGACAAAAACCCTTGAGGTTTTTTCATCAGGAGATAAATGATCTCCTCTACAGTCCTGACATAAGTGCTCCAAGTATTTATAATCTGGAAGAGATATTAATGAAGAGGCAGAGCTGCTTTAACTTTTCCTTCTCTTCTCCCCTCCTGTATCCTCACCCTCAATTTCCTACTGTGCAACAGCCCCTGGGCAGTTAAATCAGCAGCCTACACACGATGCAATATTTAAGGCCCAAGGAGCTACAAATATGGCAGTAAATACATGCTTATAGAGGTTTTACACTCCCCATACCCTCCAAACTCACAATTTTCTCACATGGGAAGCTGGCTCAAAACAGAGAGAAGGAACCAGTGCTATGACCAGCCAGTGGTCCCCAGCACAACCACAAACTGCCCAGGGCTGGGGCTTGCTGCTGCTGCAGTCCCAGAAGCGCAGGGCTCCTTTGGTCACAGGACAAGGTGTTTCCCAAGCATCACAAGGCAAAAGTGCTCCCTGCCCTGGAATGGGAAGAGTTGAAGCAGAGTTCAGCAGAATCCCAAATCCAACCAGGTGCTTCTGGCAGGACAGGAGATAGCACAGCAGTCCTAACACCTATAAGGAACACGCTGATCTTGTTTTTCCAACAGCAATTGCAGTAGTGTTGGACCCTAACTCAAACAACTGCAGATTGCTTATCCACTCATTAGGGTTTCCAACAGGAGAACAAGCACCTCCAACTGTTGACAGCATTTAGTCACAACAGCAGACTTTGGCTTGAGACCATTCACATCACCTGGGCCCCATAATACAACATCATCCCACTTCTGGTCCAGGCCTTTGCTGTTTCCCTGGATGGCAGAAGCAGGTGAACAAAGGGTTAAACGTGGTACAGCCTCAAAAATCACTCATTGCTTTCCGAAGCAAGAACATCTTTGGCAGGGTCCCCATCTGGGAAATGACATCCCGTCCCCCCTCGCTTCCCCTCTTCTCCCCCTGAACTCAGAACAAAGCACTGCACTGCCCAACATGCTCCTCCACTGTTTTCATCTTGGTCCAAATGCTTCTTGCGTTTCAACTTCTGCCAAAAAGAAATGCATAAAAAAATATAAAAAAGGCATGTGTGGGGCAGGGGGAGAGGAAGCAGAGAGAGTAGAGGGAAGTCGTCAAAACCAAATCTTGATTAGCTACCAGTAGTGGAAAAAGGAAACAGGGGAAAGGAGATTTTTCTGTTGTGATATGCATCTTGAAGCTGAAACCAGTGGGCCCAGAGGAGACAAGACTTCTCCCCACAATCCTCCACCCGGGACCAAAACTAACATGCTTTGCTTTTCCAGTCCACCATGTGCCATGCCATCATCAGAGGAGGAGGCATGTGCTTCCTCAAAACAATTTCTGCCAATCATCACACACATTTTTCACTACTCTCACAGAGTTCCTTCACCCAGCACTAAGCCCCGTTGGCACAGGACTGGAGGGGACAGCACAGCTGGCCTGCCCTTTCCACCTTTGATATCAAACACAAAGGTTTGGCCATTGCAAAGCCACAGGGAATCCTAGAGGAAATGAGCCTGGAAAAGATGGCTAGTGCATGCTTTGTGGATAGGCTGGATGGGCCAAATGAAGAGTCCCAGACTGGCTCTGCCTCCCGAAGAGACAGACAAAAAAAATAATTTAAAAAATCACATTGGCTAAAGAAGCACTTAAAAGCAAAACAAAAAACCCAGTCTGGTTTGCAGTCTGTAATAGCTGAACCCAGGGACACGCAGAGCATGTTTTTTGTTCCCTCAGTACAAAAGCCCTTGGTTTCCCCTCCTCCTCATTCCAGCATTTCCCCATCGGGGGTGTCAGAGACAGTTCAAGGCCTCCCAGTATTTCAGACAAAACTGGGTCTTGCTGCCCTGAGAACAAGTGGCTGGAGTCCATGAGAACTGGGAAGATTTGGGGAGCTGAAAAGCTGCACAGGCTAAACCTGCTGCCCCTTGAGGATGGACAAATGGTCACCCTCCAGCATCCTCATGACCTGCCACAGGCCAGTGCTTCCCTCTGAGGTTTGGCTTCCCAAGGTGTGACTTTGGCTCGCAAGCTGCACAGCTAGGCCACTTGGATTCCCCAGGGCTTGCTTGTGCTACAGCTGGTGCTCTGCAGCATGTCAAAGAGAGGGAGAGATTAACTCCTTTTTTAAGTATCTCATTACTGTTATATTTTTAAACACAGCTGGTTGAAAATTTTTCAGCAAAGCCATAAATAAATAAATACTTTGAGGAAATTTCCTGCGATCTGAAAACTTTACCGACTGGTCTAGCCTTTATCAGATTATGTTCTCTTCTCCAGTATGCATAAGCTCCAATTGCTCCTGCTTTCTCTCCCATAAGGACCAAATCCATTGAACCATCAATAAAATATCAAGATTTCACTGCCTGTACTGTTTGATATTTTAACAACCACCGTCCTGACCAGCACAGCAATCACATATTCATTGCTGTCCCACCTGGTGACTTTTAATTTTCCTTGTAATCAGAGGTGTCACCTCCCAAGACCCAAAGATCCAGACACTAAAAACATGTCTCCTAACCCTGTCTGCAAAACACTTCTTCTCCTGCTCCTCAGGACAGAGATGTCAGACCACGGTCAGCTGGGACTCTGATGTCTCTGACAGGCTTTCCTCCTCCACAAATCATCCCGCTCTGATGCCTCCATCATAGCTAGCTTGATTGAGAAAGCAATCAGTTTCTGCAGCTGTGGACAACAGTCGAAATCACCATCTGTCATGACATCCTACATAAAATAAATAAGAAAGACAACACCACCCACTACCTCCTATTAGCAGACTGTTAAGGAAAGCAAACAATCACCCACTTCTGAAGAAGCCCAAGACAGGAAGAGCATTTCTCTTCCAGTCAGTCCCTGCCCGCCCGTGGCAGACAAAGCCTGTTGAGTAGTGTCTGTACAAGACCCTATTACATAAATAGCAAATAAAGTTCAGCTGAGAAGAGGTGCCCCAAGCATGAGGCTCTGCACATGGAGCACTGGAAACGCTTGCCCCAGAAAGGCTGCCTTTCCACAGTACTTCTCATTTTACCAGGATGGTTCCCATTTAAACCCTCTTCAACCTTGAAAGAGATGGCTTGGAGCTCCCAGCCTCCTTACCCAAATGCTAACCCACTCCTTGTAGCCCAAAAAAGGAAATAAATTCATGAACAAATAATTTCCAGTACTTTTTTCCAGGCTATTGTTATGTGACTGCATTTGGAAGTAAGGGAGAAAAAAAAACAAATACATGACTGTGGTCAGAGTCTGGCCTAGAATATGGGAAGAGAAAAAAAAGAAACCTCAAACCCCAAACCCAATCCTTGTTTTATATATTTAGTCATTTTTGGAGAAAACTGTAAGCAGTAAAGAGACCAGGAATAAACAGTGACACCAACTCCTAGGCTTTGGGGGTGACAACAGGAGATTCTAATCTGTTCTCCATCTATCAACGTATTCTGCTCAGCCTAAGACATTTTTAAAACCTAAGTCTAAAACGCTAATAATCTAATTGAAGAAGTCTACCTCTTCTTCTAAGGACTAAGAAGCTTTTGTGTTGTGAATTGCCTTATCATTGTAGAAAGCCTTTTTAACGCAGAAATCACCTTTGCTTGAGAGGTATTAGCAAATGTTTCACAGAAAAGATCAGATCGTCTTCTCCAAAGACTCACCCAGCAGTGTTCTGGAAGGACACAGCAAACCCCTGACATTTGCTTGTCTACCAGGAAAAAAAAAAATCTAGAACTCTTTGGATCTTCCAAAAATCCTATATTACTGTCCAGTGAAGGAACATAAGGAGTATTAGATTCCTTTATTTCACAGAGACTCCTTTAAGAACGCAGTATTAGGTGCTCTACAAAAGCCATCCTCTGCCTCAAGGACTTTTATCTCTAATTGCTTACAGGGACTGTCAGCGCTTTCTTTGAGAAGGGAAATCTGTGACTGTCCCATAGCACTAAATACCCCCAAAAAACCTTCCACTGTTCAGTGGAAAGTCATCTGTAGATCAGCTCAGGCAGTACCTACCCTCCACATTACATTAAATACTCTTCACTTGCTACAGACCACAAATGCAGCATTAGAAGCAGAAAGGAATAAGGTCTTTCCCCTCCCTCTAGCAACTGTGAAAACTCACCTATCTAAGGGAAATACAATCTCAGAATTACCATTAGGGAAATTATTGACCATTTCTTAACTTGGAAAATACTATAAACTCTTTTAGGAAGAAAGGCACTCAGTTCTGTGAAAATGCTGCTCCATGATTTTAGATCCAGTTGTGCAGATGGCACACTCTCCCCTGAGATGGGTAAAACTAGCTGTTCTCATATAGTCACATCCACAACATGCTGCAGGATTTAATAGTTCCTCATGAAAGAGATAAAGTGTATAAACATAAAATGTTACAATAGGACAGAAAGCAGTTTCAAGAATTCTCTCTGCAAGCCCAACAGGGAAACAATTATAATTTCCCCCTGCATTTCTTGCCAGCTGAAGTTTTTCTGTTTCCCTGCTTTACTTTGCCGATAACAAACATCTGTTGGGAGCATCCTGCCCTGTGCAAGAGGGGAACACATCCATCACAGCCTTCGGGGCTTGGTACTCCAGCAAAGCCTCTGGAGATCCTCCTATGTAACAGCCACAGATAAACCTCTGCTTGTTCTTACCTATTGACTACAAAATTCTTCCATGGAAAATTAGTCTTTTTTTTTGCAGCCCACAAGTTAAGGAGACCTTCAGAAAAAACACGATGAGCCTCTAGCAGAGATGATCTCTTGAGGATCCCATATATGTCTAAGAATCTTTAATTTAGGGTCTTCCTTCCCAAATCTTACCTACCACCAGCTTTTACTCACATATTTCTTCAGAAGAAAGCTCTAGAAGGGCAAATCGGCAGGCTCCAAGATAAAGCTGACCATCTGTGGCTCATTAACATCTCACTGAGCCTTTTTGGCCTGGTTCCTACATGCCCCTTGCAGATGCTAGCACCTCAGCACACGCCATGTCCCCTGCTTCTCTGGCTGCCTGTAAGGAGACAGGTCAGCATAAAAACCTCCCAGCCTGCAAAACGCTGCGAGATTGGAAACGCTGGTGGGGACTTGAAAATGTTGCCTTTGAAACCTCAAGCCCCAATCCACCAGCTGAGGGGAAAGAAGGGAAGGAGAGACACAGATCTCATTTTGAGGATGGTGTTTCTCCAGAATAACCTGTGGGGAGGCAGCAGCCCTGCCTGTGTCTGCAGGCAGCCACCGTGCCCGGGCAAGGGCTCCCCAGACCCGCTCTGACACGTCAGTGATCTGCACTTGCCTCGGGTTGGTGAGGGCTGGGAGCATCTCTGCAGCAATGGGCGGGCACCTGGGGAGGCACCCCCAGTTGTTCCTTATCAGCCTTCCCCAAAACAAGTAAGGGCAGGGGTACCCAGGATAGGGCCCAACAAGCCTTTCTCAGCCCCGGCAACTGCTGCTGGCAGCACAGGGACCTGAGGCAGAGGAGGGGAAATTAAAGAGAGAAAACAGGGAGAAAAGAGGGTGCGAGGACCTGGCAGAGGCACCCACATCCTTTGGGAGGCGGCACACATGCAGGGAACAGGGGCATGCTAGAAGCCTCAGCTTCAGTCCTGTTCTCCCTCCTCATTGTGAGGTCTGAGGCAAAACTGAAAGGGGGCTGTGTGCTGGGAGAGAGGAAGAGATTATTCATAGTAAGCAGGAGGACGGATGGGTGGCCCAAACTCATTTTTTAACACCTTTTCCATCCCATGCCCTGTCTAATTCAGCTGGACAGAAGCGAAGGCAGCAGCTATGTTGGGGCCTCTTCACAGTCTTTCATGCACAGGGAGTGACCTGGGATCAACAGAGAAGAAAAAGCCGTAACTGTGCAGCTGTCTGAAATCTCCCACCACTCTTCCACTCCCAAGGCACTGACTGAGCCAGCAAGAAACTGCAAGGGCACAAATACCTCATCTGAGATCTCTTCTGTAATTCAATTGTTTTGCTTGCAGAGAGTACATCAAACCACTTGCAAAATGGAGGAGTCCTACTTCAGATAGGCTCCTCTTCCTGCAGAGTAGAGCAAAGTCGTCTCTTCGCTTAGACACAAAGAGCCCTTGGCAACACAGTGCCATTAAAAACAACATATTTCAAAGCATTCCTCTGAGCAAAAAGCCTCTGACTGCAGTTCAGGCTGTTACACAGACAGCAGAAGGGCATGGCCATGAGCAGCCCCCCAAGAGAGTTTGCCTACAGCTTTTTGCAAATAGATACCAGAAGAGGATGCATCTGAGCCCTCACTTGCTCCCCCAAACAATGTTCTAAGGCAGACAAGAAAGGAGGGGGGAAGGAACCTGCCCAGGTTTCACTGAAACAATCCTATCCTCCTTGAGAAATAGTTCCCAGTTAATGCATCAAGCCAGGTTTTGCTCATGTCCTGCCATTGGTGTCCATGCAGCTGCTCCCTACTGGGCTGCCTGTGCCTGCAGGGGTCAGATTAGCATTCAGGTATCCCCGCATGTCCCCAGACACATGCACAATGTGCTCAGGAAGAGCAGCTCTTTGTAACCCTGCTCTCCCTCCCTGCTGTTCCTGCACCTCCTTTCAGTGTAAGGTACCTCTTTGCTGACCATGGAGATCTGAACATCTCCTCTTGCACCTGGGCGCAATACAAGCCATGGACTTGGCCTTAGCAGCATCTGTTAGAGTTTATTCTTGGCTTGTGCACTGAAAGGCAATGCCTCCAGAGCAGGAGAAGCACAGTCTCAGACCCACTGTGGAAAGAAGGCACACAATATTTATGTAATGATACTGTTTTACTTGAGATCGCACACTGCAAGCAAAACACTGTTATTACTCTGGCACTCTCCTCTTCCAGCTACCTTTCAAAGCATGATGCCGCAACTGAAAACTGGCTGACAGGAGAGAATTAAAGATGTAACTGGCTCCTTTCCTTTCCCTTCAGCCACAAGCTCTTGCTCTCCCCCTGCAGCTCCCCAGCTCCGCAAGACCCGCTGCCTACCCCAATGTAAGGCATGCACAGCAGCAGGATGCTACCAACACCACCTGCAGTGCCAAGTGCCCCTTTGGGAAGCCACTCACTGGAGCTCATGTAGCCACTGATGTGAGCTGAGGGCTGAGGAAGATCAGACTCTGCTATGGACAACTCTCAGCTTCAAGGCAGACAACTTTCGATCAAGATCTAGTGATGCTCGACTCCGACCTCTTCTGAGGAGCAGGGCAAGGTGGAGGATGGAGCCTGGCACTGAGTACCAGGCAACATGGGGTCTGTACTTAGCTCCAGTCCTGACCTGCCAAGTCACTCCAAGGCACACGTGTCCTTCTCATGCTCTATTTTTATCTCCTCTTCCGCATTTGCCTCACTGTTTTGAATGGGGATGTAGGAACAGTCTCTCACTACAAGTTAACATGGTATCTGTCATAGCTGTGTCCCAGCCTTGGTTAAAACTTGTAGACACAACTGTAATACAAATAATAATTTAGGTTTTGGAATATGGTGATGGGGGAAGATGGCATAGCAGGCCTTTCTCAGGCCTTCATCCAGAGAGTCAAGAAACCTGTACTTATCCTCAGTGCTGAAGCTATGCAAAAACTGGGTTACAGTCACATTTTTGTGGCTGATGAAATTTGCACTTGTTTGCTTGGTCACTAGTTTGGGAAATTTTTTAAAAGGTGGTTCTTTCAAGTGGTTCAGAGGTTAGGGATGTCCAAAACTATCCCCAGGGAGATTATAGGGTCAGGCATCAATGATAAACACAGCCTGCCACTTGCTCTTGATGTTGTTCTCTTTGTGCTCCTATTCCCTTCTCCCCAAATCTGCAGCCCAGGCAATTGTGAGGAAAACAGGACAACTGTATATTTAGCAACTATGGTCCGGCCTAAATTGCTACATGATGTAAGTAGCAGACCCTTCCTTCCACAAAAGACCACAGGCTTCATGATGCCGTCAGCAGGATCCCACAGCCCGTATTGCACATTCTGTACCAGGCAAGGACAGCCAGCTCCAGTGGGAGCAGGAGAATTGCAGGACTGGTGCCTGTCCCGTAAGACACAGGGCTGGCTTGTCTTGCTGCAGCCATGTAAACCAGATCACTCTTCCCTAAGGCTTCCTGAAACTGGCTCCATACCTCCCTACCAAGAGGTGAGTAGGGTCAGCAAACACACCCAGGCTCCAGCAGCCCAGCTCTGTACCTTGGTACTGACCTCCCTTTCTCAGCATCCATCATCAAACTAACAGGCTGCATGGTCATCCAGCGTATCTGATCATGATCCCAAGACCTTCTTCCTCTCTGCTGCCTGGGCAGCCACCTCTGACAGGATCTGGAGCTGGGTGACATTAGCTGAACTACTCTTGCAACATTTACAGCACTTAAGGCACCCAGGGCACCAAGGTCCTCAAAGGCAACCAGTCCTTGCATGGCCCTGGACTCTCTCTACAGCATTACAGAGGTGTTCAGGCACAAGCTGGCATGGAACCAGGAGCTCAGCTCTTTATCTGCTGGAAAGCAAACATCTTTTCCCTTCAGGCCAGTCCCAGACATCCCAAGGGCAAAGTCAAAGTGACGAAAGGCGATGATGGACACATCTAAAGCAGCTGGCATGCCTCTCTGAGGAGCTCTTCATGCACCAGCTTCTCACAGGCTTGTCTCACCCTACAAAGCCTCCAGATGCAGAAATGCCTGACAGCTACAAGCCTGATATCCTGCTCGGCCAGCCGAGGGGTAGGGAAGTCCCCACAGGTACTCAAGAGCTAGGAGATATCAAGCCCTCCTCCTGCAAGGGTCTCACAGCTCTGCTGTGGTCTGGCTGGCCATGCCGTAAGGTCCCAGAAGAAGTCAGTAATGAGGTGCTCCTCATGGCATTCAAACCCCATTACAACTGGGTAATTGGGCCATCTTGCCCTCCTTCTGCCCAGATGACTCTGGCTTAGAAGCTGCACTTCAACTGCTCGCAAGCCAAGATGTGCCTGATAGCCACTTATGAAATAGGGTCCACTTCCATGCAGGAGTAGATGGTCAGGACTAATCTACTACAGTGGGCAGCTGTTACACTGGTGACAGTGGGACTGTCCCACACACCCACCAAGTGTGACCCTGTACTGAAAGGTGAGGAGGGGAGCTGGTCTCTGAATGCACAAGTCTCATTGACTCTTCACCACATCATCAAAGTCAGCCCAGGTGTTTTTGAAATATCCCACCCAGCATGTTTCTGAGAACATCTCTTGACACTGGGACTCAGACCCAACCCTTTAATCTGTCAGTGCTTGGGTTTGTTACACAAGCAGCTTTTTCTGGGGAAATGAAACATAAAAATCATATGCCCATCACCATTCAGAGGCCCCAAAGAAATCTCTCGCTGACAGCAGCAGCCTCTAAAGAAGCTGGACCAGTCAGTCCTTTTTACCACCCATGGCCAACAAATAGCAGGAATCTTCCTGCTCCAGAGGGGACTGCCATCCAGAGGAGCACTGGAGTAATGAGAATGCTCTCCACATCAGCTACAGCTCAGGGAGCAACTTGGGGCAGAAGGCACTAGATTAAATTTCTTCAGCATCCAGAACACTATTGGCTTCCAAATAATTGTCTATTTGTGTGCGTGCATGCACAAGAATCCTTGCTCCACGGTCTGTCTTTGTGCCAGCATGTTCCCAGCGCTGCGACTCTCTAGGGACAAGGCCCATACTTGTATTCAATCTCAGCTTTGGCTCCCAAACACTAAGGTTTCAGATTATGTTTTAAAAAACATTTTCTCTGGCAACTGGGCTGTTAATGGATGTGATGTTTTTGCTCTCGCCTCCTCCCCACCTTTAAAAGCTTGGCACTAAAGGACTTCTTTGAAGATAAGGCCAAATTTTCAATTTAAGGGGAGGAACTTCATAAAGTAGATTTGAAGGGATGGAGGGGGGGGGAAACAACCAACCCTGGAGCCACTTTGCCTGTTGAGATGTACACTGTACAGCACACAGGATTACAATGGCCTCTCTGTACCACCACTGGCTGGAGCCAGAAGTTCGCTGCAGCTGCACTGCTGCTACCTACGCGAGGCTCCCCAAGGGTCACGCTCAGAGAGGGCCTCTGCTATAGCTGCACATCCAGCCTGCCCTCCAAACCAAAAGCATCCTGCAGCCCCTACAGAGCCCACATCCACCCAGCAAGCAGGGGCACACGTCCCCAGAGGCAACCACAGGAGCCTTCCACTGGGCTGTAAGTGCTGCAGGAGGCTCTCTGCTGAAACCAACTGTGGTCCTTATCCAAGAGGTTTTTTGAGGGCCAGCAAATCTACGGTCTCTCTTGATCTCCAGCAGACCTATCCTCAACACCACAAGGAGGCAGGGAAGTGCCACTTAGTTTTGCAGGTGGAGAGCTGAGGCAAAGAGCAGCTTGCCCCAGCTTCGGGGGAAATCAGTGGTGTAGAGGAGAATCAAATGCAGCTGTCCTCACATCCCAGGCTTGCACCCTAAAACACTGGCATCACTAAGCAAGGTGGCTGCTCTCCCTAAAAGTACCAGGATAAATTATAGTGACATTATCAGAAGAAGCTGAATTTTGCAAATAAATGCTGTATTCCAGGCTAATGTATCCATATTTGAGGTGTATTTCTCAAAGGCTACCTCAATATGTTTGTATCACCACAGGCTTTCTCCGCCACACTAAACTCAACACATTAATTCACAGGGCTCTGTCTAACCTGTCCTTTTGTCAACTAAAAGAAAAATAAAAAGTAACCTCATTCTGGTATTTGAAAGCTGACAACACAGTTCTGACAGGGATCTTTACACCCTTTTCCTCTGCACTCGTGATTTAAAGAGCAGCAGAAGGGCCTGATGCACAGTCTTCAGGTATAAAAGCTTGTTCAGACTCGCTGACATTACAACCAGTGAACACATCCTTGCATTTGGCAGGGCCCTGGGTCTATGGCTGTGCATAAAAGTACAACCTGCTGGCTAATCTCTTTGCCAGAGTGGACTTGAGAGAGCCAAAATGGCATTGCCACTGCAGGGCTCAGGGTGAAAGATTTACTGCCTATGCCAGGCACAGAAGTAAATGAAAAAATGACCACTTTCCAAAACACCATCTGGCTTTCACACACATATATAGAGACACCACAGCCCAAAACCTCTGTGAACCTGACAACAGTGGGTTTCCATAGGGGAAACACGCTGTGGTGTGGTTTGGACTTTGCCCAGCAAGCCTCCAACACTCCGCACAGGCACAAGGCGCAGTCGCCATCCTCACATCTAATGGCTGCTCACAGAAGATGACTGGACACAGGGCAGCAGCCTCTCAAGAGCAGCTGAGCAGAAAGCAAGGATAAAGTTTGGCTCTCACCTCTGTGCTGGCACAATGCCCACAAGGAGGGCAAAGAAGCTCAAGCACGTCCCACACGCTCCCTGACGCACATTTCTCTCCATCAATGCCACTAGAGCCAAAATAAATTGGCACTGCCTCTCACTCAAAAACTCCTGCAACACACAATGGCAGCCCTTAGAGCCCCTCACAGGCACCCAGTCCAGGTGCTCTGCTACTAACCCCATCAGGCAGAGCTAAGCCTCTCGTCCCATTTGTCCTTTTGCAGGGAAGAGAGGCCATTTTAATAAAAGGAGCATGTAACATCCTCAGGGCAGGGATCTGTTGCTCCCTGTTTAAGCAGAAAGCTCTGCACCGCCCGCAGCAGCTCTGGGACTGTGTAAGCACCAAGTGGTTTCTTTTCCCTGCAATAAATATCTTTCTGAGCTTTTCAGCCAACTTGCTTCTACTGCTCCATACTCCTTTTGTCTTTGCTTCCCATGGACACTCAGACAGCTGTGTTGCTGGAGCACACGCTTCTGTGGAGAGATTTTAGAAGACATGCACAAATATGCATACAAAGCAAATTTTGAAAGCTTCCCATTCTGCAAGCATTCCCTCCAGAAAACCAGCCTCAAGCACTGTGTTCAGCCAATGAAGCCGCAGATATGATGCTGTGTGATTTGGAACCAAGAGGAACTAAACCCAGTATCAGGAAATAGGAAAAGATGCTTGCAATACCTTTTGTTGAACAATTACCCAAAGTACGTTTAGAAACCTGAAAGATGATATTCACCCCCATTCTACCTAAGGACCTGCAATTCATTTAGTCATTATTCACCTTAAACCGTTCTTGTGGCCTAGGAACTGGAATACATAACAACCTCTTAAACTGAGACTGACCACAGGAGCACCAAAATACACAGCAGCAGGTTTTTTCCCTCAGGATGTTTTCAGTCTAACCAGAAACAGCAAGTCTCCAAAGATTTTGCAAGAAACTTTTTCCTTGTGGGATATCCCATCCTAACTGCAGAATTTACACTGCAAATTTTTAGCCCGGGAGGTAACGGTTTAAACCAAGAGATTTGCAAGCCTTGGTCTGTAACGTGCCAGCAGTAATATATCAAAGTCACCTTTGCACATTAAAGAAGTCCAAGGGAATTGTGCCTCATGTCTCTGAGGCACTCAGCATCAGATATTAAAATGAACAACCCACCACTATTTACTGCCAAAGGAACTTTTGTTAACCTGGAGTTACCTTGGCCGACTGCTGTTGTAACACTGTGCAGACTGAGTGACTAAACTGAGCCCAGCTGAGCCCAAGTCTCTGAAAACCCACCTGCAGGCCAACCTGGGCTAAAACAACCAGCATGGTTCCCAACATACTCTTCCCTGTCATTGCTCCCCGGCTTCATGAGGCACACAGGGTGGGCTGCTGGGAGACAGCCTGTCTTTGCCTGGGAAGAGAGTGATTTTGGAGGCACAGAGGTGCCTCTCCAGCCATGTGGCAGTCCTTATGAGGGTCAGCACAACAGAGAGGGTCCTCCCCAGTGCACCTGAGTTCTGCTCTGAGAGACATGAGGGTGGGTACAGGTCAGCTACAAAGAGTCAACACAGACAGCAATATCTGCCCCTCCTCCCAGTGCTCAACAGGGTCCAGTTCCATTTTCTGCATGGGAACAGTAAGGCACAGGGATGTGCCTTACTGGGAGAAAACGTGAGGTCACACAGGGCATGTGCATGGGCTGAAGACCCAGCCCAGACACCTCCACATCTGAACACATGCTGCCAGGTGAAGTGCCTTTCCTGTCCTGTCACCCATGTTCCCTCCCACAGCCCAGGTAGAAGAAGCAATAGTTGTTCAGGAAGAGGCCAGGAAACACTGGCAGGTAGATCTGGTGGTGTTTCAGTCAAGTGTTTCACTAACAATGACAAGAAACTACAAAAATTCAGGTCTGCCCTAAATGAGTAACTTTTCTTAACTCTGGAAAGGAAGTTTCTCCTCTGCAGCACTGCGGAGTGTGGGGACAGCAGGCTGCTTGCTTCATAGCCCCTCCCGTGATGCTTCTTGCTCAGCAGGAGGCTCCAGCTGGCTCCCAAAGAGACAATTCTGCTGGCCCTAGTCAGACAGCAGGAGCTGTACCAGCATCCTGAAGGCATTGCAGGGCTGCCAGTTTGGTACTGAAGAGTTGGAGGGACCTGTCTGCTGTTAGTTTTGAGGACATAGCAGAATTTCATGGAGTGGACTGAGCAATGATTCACCTGTCCTTCAAGGGAGCAAAACTCCAAGCCAGGAGTCTCACACCCTGCGGGGTGGAAAGACCTCTGCAAACACCAGGCACTGGGTCTCACTTTGCAATCTCAAAGAACCTCTCGCTCTGTGCTTCTGTATCATGTCAGTACAAAGTAGAGAAAAGCTGCTTTCTCCAGACTGCAGGGATACACAGAACTCATACACCTTACATGCTAGTTTGGAGCACACACGTGCACAATTATGCAGCTCTAATACTTCTTCATTGTGCCAAGCAGAGAAGAAATGTGTGGCAGTTACTTGTACCGCGATATCTTTCAAATAAAGGTCCTATTGGGGGTGTGTGTGTGTATGAGTGGGAGAAAACTGAACTTGCCTTTCCCATCTGCACAGGACCTCTGTGCACCCTTCAGATGAACCTGCCTCACATTCCCCAGCAGGAAGCAGGGAGGACTGCACTGTATCTGACTCCAACCCTCACAGCAAACACCTACTGGGACCTCTTCTGCTTGGTATATGCAGGATGAGTCCCTGTAACAGTATCTGAAGGGGAGGATTAAGAAAAGGACATGGAAGAAAACTCCATTTATTTCTTGTGAGAATATCATGCACCCAGCAGAGAGCTCACAGCTCTTCCTAATTGTCCTATTTACTTCAGAAGATCCCCACATGACTCCTAGTAGCATGGGAAGTTATTTCACCTTCATTTCTTTAGGTCACTTAAATAAACAGAACATATCTTCACTGCAAACCCATGATGTGTTTCTGCTGAAATCCTTCCCTGAGCCATGAACCTCAATATTCAACCCATTAAATTGAAGTGTCTGCCATATAAGTACATAGGCATAAATATGGAGGAACCCTCCTCTTAATTGTAGGCACACTGAGTCAGTTAGTTTCAAAAGAAAACTAAGATAAAATTCTACGTACAAAACGCCCACATTCTTCTAATATTTTCCATGGTAGTCTTTTAGCCCATGGGAAAAGAAACTTTAATGACAGATTGTAAATGAACATATCAAAAAGACACTATGGTAGCAATGTAGAAATTAAGAGAATTGGGCACCAAGAAAAACATTTAAGACATGCTGGGAATTACATGCGGGTGCTGAGTGTGTGTATGGATTCCTGTTATCCCACTCATATAATGCTGCAGAGAGGTCAAGAGAGTTTCTATAAAACAAACAAGGACAAAAAAGCCCAACTTTAATAGACGTGAACTGCCTTTCACACAATGCCAGTGAAATAACACTTGGGGTACCAGAATTAGTTGCGGAAATACCCAAAGATAGATTTGTATTAAGTACCTTTGGCCAGCCAGGGGTATTGGTTAAAGTCTATTATTATTTTTCAAAGTAAGTACTAGTATGTTCAGAGCACTTCAAAAAGTCTGTTTTGGACATGGCTACAAATTCAGCACCCCACTTTCTCCCCAACACATTTTCTATTTACAGTCACCATCCAGACGACCTGCCAAAGTCGCAGTCCAAGCAGGGCGGCACGCGTGCACAAATCCTACAACATCCCACTGCCGGGCAGAAAATTACTTCCCCTGACCCAAACCGCTCCTCATCCTTGCACCAGGGTTAAAAACGCTACGGTAACAGAACAGGACAAAAATTCTCCTAACAAACTACCCATCCCTGCTTTTCTTTGCAGCAGCAGCAGCCCCTTCACAGAGCACAAACCGAAATGCCTTCGCATCTGCCAGAGACAGCTCTTGCCTGTAAACTCCCAGCAGCTTTTGACAAGAGTTAGAGCAATGGAGGATGGATCCGCGGCTTATTTTGCACAGCTTCTCCCTCTCTCCAGTGCTCACCGTCCCTCCTCGCCCAGCCGGCAGTGAGGACGGGGCAAGGTCGTGGACCAGGCTGCTGGAGAAGTTCCAGGCGAGCCCTGGAGCACCGCGGAGCGTGTGCGTGCCCTGGGCCCTCCATTAGTTCTGGCCGACCCGCCGAGGAGGAAGAGCTGGAGGGAAACATCCGAGCTCCCCACATCTCACCTGCCTGCGCGAAAACAAGCCCCGTCCCGGCGGGGACCAGCGGGTCTCCACTACTCCCCTGTCATGTCTCCTACATCCCTAGGCAGACCCCCTTCCTCACATCCCCACACCAACTTCCCGAACTCTGCCGCTGCCTGAAGATGGATGGGGCGAAAAGCCCTGCGCCCCATCGCCCGCCACCACCGTGCGTCCTCCCAGCCCCTCGCCAGGGCCACCAGGCCCGGGCCCCCTTCTCTTTCACTCACCGCGGTCTCCAGTGGAGCAGGCGGGGGGAAACACAAAGATGCCCCAAACGAAGGGAAGCAACAAAGAGGCTTAACTCCAGGAGCTGGGAACTTCCAGGCCGGATCTGCGGGGAATTCACTACACACACACACACACACACACACACACACACACACACACAGAGAGAGAGAGAGAGAGAGAGAGAAAAAGAGAGAAAAAGAGGGGGAAAAAGCCTATTTTGGGGGAAGGGGAAAGTGGGGGGACCCTTGGTTTGGGGGTGGTGGTTGTGCTTTTTCTGCGGGTTAGCGCTGGGGATGGGGGGCCGCGCTGAGCTCAGGCGCGGCGGGAGGAGGAGGAGGAGGAGGAGGAGAAGGAGGAGGAGGAGGGAAGAGGCACCGGGATGCGGGAAGCCAGACCCTCCATACGGGAGACGGCTTTTGGATGACTGAACTCCCAAACAATTCCCTGCTCTGGCTACTCCTGCCCCAAGAGCCTCCCTCCTTCCCCTCCCCCTGAGGAGGAGGGAAGAAGAGGAGGAGCCAGAGGAGGGAGAAAACTCAAAGTAAAACCCCTTCCCCAAAGCCGGACAGCGACCGAGCCCCGTCCCTGTCCTCGCCACATGCCCGTCCCCCCGATACGGCGAACCGGGAGCCGCGGGCCCCCAGGGCCGCTCCCCGGCGCCCCACGCTCCCCGGCCGGCGGAAGCGGGAAAGTTGGGACGAAGAGTTTGTTGTGGGCGGGGGCGGCGGCCCCGCCGGCCCGGGGTGCGGGGTGAGGGGTGCGGGGCCGGGGCGCCCCGGGCGCGGGGCTCCGGGGCTGGCACCGCACACTGGAGCGGCTCCAGCGCCTCACGGAGCCCCCCGGTCCCCCCTCCTGGGCGGCCATCCCGCCCCATCCTCGGCGGTCGTCAGTTGTAATAAATACCAGAAGGATGAAAAGGTCTTTTCTTCCAAGCATCCCTTCCTGGCAGGTGCTTGCTCTCACGGAAGGTGTCTCGGGCACAGATTTTCAGGAAAAGCAATGACACCACTCCCTGAGATTAAACCCAACCAGTTCCTCCTCACTGCGTCTCCTTGCATCAATCATGCCCCAAAACTTAAATTTACCCAGAGGTGCAGGGAAATCTTTGGTCTTTCAAGGCCCTTCAGTAAAGACTATCTTGAAACACATCTGTCACTGAAAGGTCAGGATAAGTTTCCCACATTTTTGCCATGTACAGAAGAGCACAGATGACGAACATCATCTGTAGTTTCTAAATGTGAATTCCTTCAGTCTTCAAAGAAGAAGGTGAAAGAGCTGAAGTTTTTCATCATGTCATCACTGGGTTTCAGAGTTGCTCCTGCTTAGTGGCACTGTAGGAGAGTTCTGGTCTCCTGGCGTACTCATTTCTCACATACAAGGATGATGCAAAGGATTTGGTGTTTTTTCTATTTGGATTTGGGGTTCTTACTTCCTTGCTTTATTATGTGGGTACTGAAAAGATTAAAACTGATTTTTCTGTAGGATTTTTTGAGTTCCAAGGGAATGTGTGTTGATGGCTTCTTCAACTTTCATTTCAATGGGTAAGCTTACCAAGTTGAACACAAAGACTTATCAGGTTAAACACAAACTTCCTTCCTCTGAAACAGTAACTTAGTTGTCTAATTATCTTTTAAAGAATTGTTTCAAAGATTTCAAGTTTTTCCTTATATTGCTCAATAACACACCCCTCAGGTGCTAAATCCATATGTAGACACCTCACTAAGTGGGCTAATTTTTACAAGTGCTAAGACCTCTAGCACCTGCCTTGTCTGAAAAACACTGGTTTCCTTATTTAAAGCAGTCGTAAACTCTCCTAAATTAAAGCAGGAATTGAATTAGCCCCGACTAGTTTTAGGCTTACAGAGGTGGGAAGAAAAAGGCGAGTAGAATTAGAGCTACCCTGTGCAAAGAAGTGCCCCAGGGCTTGTTAAAGAGTATGAAAAAAGATTGCAGCCCCGCAGGATTACATTCCCTGTTTATTCCCGTGGCTGAGGGAAAAGATGGATGCAGCAGTGCCCTTCCTATGCTGTTCTTCCCACTTGCCTCCCAAAAGAAATGCCTTGGGACAAAGCAGGGTGCTGGTTCGTGCAGCCATGTCCCCTTGGCATCCCCAGACAAGCCAGTGGCAGTCCTGCTTTCAGGAATCTCTCTTGTTGCTCTACTGGGGATGCCTGCTCTAGGCTGGCATTTGTTTCAAACCCCCCAGCAGAACTGACTTCTGGATGCCACTGGCCTGTCTGAAGCTTGAAGCAGTGAAAGCCAGAACCCCCTCATTAACCTCAGTTCCTCAGGCATAAGGAAACTTTTAGTCTGGGCATTGACCAAGCACAGCCTATGGCTGGGGGTGGGGGGGTCCCATCTCCTTCTGGAGATGCCAGAGCCCCCCTGATCCTCGGCTACCAATTTGCCCGTATTGGCCCTGTCCCTCTCTGATCCCAGACAAAATTCCCACTGCTGCTGCTGTCGGATGCAAAGACTTCTCCTTGGGGCCGCTGAAACTCCAGCTGTTTGATATTGTGAGGAGCAAGGCAGGGGGCACAGAGGGACTCCGCATGAAAGGGCGAGCTCAAAGGAAACCGGACCCTGGCATGTCGGCACGATACTCAGTGGGTAACAGGCTCAGTTAAATTTGCTCATTCAGCCAGCTAAGAGGGAGAGTTTTCTCATCTGTCCTGCTATGTTTAATTCATCCACACATGCCTTCCAATTACGGCAGGAGTAATAAACAGAAAGGGATGTTGGGGGTGGGAGGGAGCCAGCCAGGCCCCAGCCACCAAACCTAAGTGCCCTGAAAAAATGTGAGCTGCACACTGCTGGGATCTGCCATCCTGGGAGGAGCTCAGCAGCAGCTCTGACTCTGAGTCCTTACAAATTTTAGCCCAGATTCATGCCTGAGTTTTGTTGTTTTGTCGTTTTGTCTATTATTCTCCAGAATAGTACATTGCAGGAGTATTGCAGAGTGCTGCTTTAGGTGTACCATGTCTGCCACCTGAGTTAGGCAAAACTCCCAACAAAAATCAGTGCTGCATCCCTGCCTCCATGGAGGCTCCCAGGTTCACCACCAGGTTCTTCTAGCTCTGCATTTTTGCAAAAATGAAAAATTGATGGGGGGACTTAGGCTGTGGAGGCAAAGACAAGGTGGATAAAATGCTCCATCATAGAGTGAGTTCAAAGCTGTCTGGCCATGTTGTTGGAAATTCAAGGTAAGTTTGTGGAAGGAGGGATGAAGAAGTGATGATTAGCTCAGTTCCAGGAATGGCCATGGTCCAAAGTGACCAGAAAGTCATCTTGTGTACAGTGTAGAGGAGAGGGGAAAGACTCACATTACGAAGGGATGTGAACTGGGAAGCCCCCAGTTCAAAGGAGTTTCAGCATGAGTTTTACTTTGTTTACCCTCTTGTAAAGCTATTTGTTACTTCGATAATCCATAGGAAATGGGATCATTTCTCTCTTGTCATGTCAAATTAAATAAACAAATAAAACCTTGTTTGGCTGGAGAGAAGCTTAGAAAGGAAAGTGTATTTGTATAGGGATTCAGGAACTAAGCATCTTTCAGGAGCAGAAGATTAGGAAAGAAATCAGAGAAACAAAGAGGGAAGTGATTCAGTCATCAGAACTCAGCCAAATTAAAGAGGGGGGTGGGATGAAAGGGCAAGAGATAGGGCCTGTCTATATTAGGAAATCTCTGCTGGCATAAACTAAACCAGCTCGATGTCAGTTTAGTTTTACCACTAGTGTCCAAGTCAGGGACATAGACTTGGTTGTGACAAGCTCATCCTGATGTCAGACAGAAATATCATACATTCACTGGCGTTTCCTTCATTTCAGAATATGTTACCCCTCATGCACTAACACAAGCACACACAAGGGATAACATATGTATTTTGAAATAAAAAAAATCACAGTGAACCAGTGCTAGCTTTTCCCTCTTGAGAGAGGGACTGGCAGCAAGATAGTTTTATTAGTACTGTTCCTGTTTCAGACATGGTAAAAACAATGTGTAAGAAACAGTCCCACATAGGTATCATTCTCTTTTTTTTGCAGTGGTACATATATTGGTATAAAAGATGTTATATATTTGTATAAAATGTGTTATATATGGGTACAGCTGTGCCTGTGTTCCGTGCCACATACCCACAGGGGATGTTGTAAAGAACTACCATTCTGTTTGTAGTCAGGTCATGGATAGGAAATATTTGGAGAGTCAGTGAGCTCCCAAGTCTATGAGAAGATTTGGTTCAGGTCCATTTGTTTCCTTGTCTTAAAATGTTCAGGGATCAGCAGTCAGAGAGATCCCGTTGTGTTTGGCAAGTGTTTTACAACGTCACTGAACGTTTTGAGTGGAGGACAGGGTCTTTAAGAAAATGTTTTGTTAATGGGAAATTATCAAAGGTAATTGGTAAAGCTTTTTGCATGAGTAAGGAGATCAGACAAATGCTCTAAATAAATAGCCTTTCCCCACCCCTGCCCTAGAATCCTGCTTTCCTTCCTCAGAACTTAGCAACTACTCTCCTATAGTTTGAAACTTCTCTTGCAGTGAAAGCCAATATAACCACATTTGTGATCATGACCACACACCTCACTGCCAGTGCTGGATGTGGGAAGTCCTGAGACTGGATACAAGAACACCAGGAACCTGCTGGTTCCTGCAGAAAGAGGTGGGACATGCCCTCCTTCCTTTGGGTTCACTGCCAAAATCCATCTCAGAATAATGATAAGAAATGCTCCCCTGATGGACAGGATATAAAAGCAAGACCATGCATGTCATCTTTTGCAGTGACAATGTTGCTCTGTGCTATTAAGTAGGTGGTGTATTTTACCCAGAGACAGTGATATTTTGGTGGCAGGCAAGCTTATTCTCATTCTTGAGTGGGAAATTATTTGGAAACTTTTGGATGCATGTACAGTGGATAGACAGGACAGCATTCTATAAAGTAGTTCACCCTTCCAAGTGGAGATGGGAACTTGGGCAGTAGGTGCTGAAAATAGGACTTTCATGGGTGAAATGCATTAGGTAGAATGGATAATTTCAAGTGAACATTGTGAATCTCAAATTGGAGGAGATATATATATAATGTTTTAGCATATGCATTCAAATTGTATGTACATACATAAAACTGCAGCATCACCAGCTCTTCAAAAATCAGTTTGGTTTTTTTTTCTGTGTGTGTGTGCACCCCTTCAGCTGGAAATCATGGCAGAGTGCAAGATGTTTAGTGGTGTTGGCTTAGGTGGCTTTGACTGATCCTTTCCCCCTGCTATCCATTTTTAGCTTTGTAGAAGTTTGTTGGAAAGAGCAGGTTTTTTCTTCTCATATGAGATTTGTTTTCTCTGTGGAGACTCTGCGTGGAAACCTGGTGCTACAGTAGTTGATGAGAATCTTATTCCCATCAGTACAGACTCCGCTGGGTTTAGGGTTTCACAGTTTTTATGATTCCCTTAATTTGCAGTAGGTTGTTGTGGGTTTGCAGACAACAACAGTGAAGATGGGGAGGCATCTTAAAGGTGTTCCACGTTAATGCTGAAAACTGAAAAGATCCCTTTAGCTGGAGCGCAGTCCCTGGGTAATTACACCTGTGGGAAATAGCTGCCTGTCATGTCTATCAACAAGGGAGCTTACCTTTTAAGGCACACAGATCTCCCTTTACATCACATTCTCTCTTTGTTGTAGTCCATTTATTCACCTATTATTCACCTATAATCTCGCTTCCCTTGCCACTTTCCCACACACCTGTTGCCTTTCCATCTTTCTTTTTCATTGCTTAAGGGTTGTCCTTACCCCGTCCTCTGCAACAGCCCTCAAACAAGTCCTTAACTTCAGGAAGTGAAAAGGCTGGGGATCCCCAGTCTCCCGGGCCCCCACTAGCCCTGCATCTGTCCCTGTGCCCCCCAACACCCCCCCTCCCATCCGTCGCCCACATCCTGAGCATGAAAGCCAGCCGGATTAATCCGGCACAGAGCACATTGTGTGTGAGTCATGACAGGCTCACTAAGGCGTGCAGTGCTGATAAAAGGCAGCTCTGATGGGCTCTGTCAGGGATCCCGGAGAAACAGCGTGGAAAAAATCTGCTAACCCACATCCCAGCCTGGCAGCCGCGGCCTGGAGACAGCCAGGCACCGAACGGAGCGCGGGGAAGCCCCTGCGGCACTGGCAGGTCCCACTCTGGGCTCAGCCTGTGGGGAAGCCCCTGGTCCCAGGCATGAGCTTCGGCTTCCTGGGGTCATCCAAGAGCTCATGGAGCCCAAGGAGGGCTGGTGCAAGCCCCTAAGTTGTGAGGATGCACCCTGGGATAACCTCCCTCTCCCCAGAGCGACCAGCTGGCCAAAGGATATTCCTGACACCCCAAGCAATGTCAGAGGTGTCACTGTCCTTAGACCTACCCTCCCCTGCTCTGTCCCAGTGGCTAGCCCAGCTAGGGGAGCCTTAAGGAGGCTGCTCTTGTTTAACTTGGAGGACGTCTCTCAGAACAGCGTTATTTTACCGACCTGCACTTTTCCATTATTTGTTCCTTATTCTTCATATGACCCTTTAATATCATCTTCCTCAGTATCTTCAACTCTCTGGTGTTAAGCCTTGCAGACACTGATGTTTGAACCATTATGAGTCCCTGTCCTTCTGGTCAGCCAGGCTATGCATTGCCTATCTGCAGTATCCTCCTAATACTCTCCCCTCTACTTTTATATGGTGTCCACTGGATACCATCACCCTACTGCAATCTGGAGACTCAGTAAAAGGCAAAAAAGAGAAAGAGCTGGTCTTACAGCTCCATGCCTCTGGGCATATATGCCCTGCTTTGTCTTTTCATTAGGCTGTGCACAAATACACTTCTGCATTTTAAAGAGCAGGACAGCAAAGCACCTACGGGTCATTTCTTTGAAACTTTAGGAACTAGGTCTTCTCTTAGAAAAAAGAATCACAGCTGATGCCAAGGCCATGGTGCTCAGGAATTTACAGTCTCTGAGAACAAGGGTTAGGTGAACTTTAAAAGATTATATAACTTAGTGTTTCTGATCCCTTTTTAAGCCAAAGAACAAACTAACCTTTCAGGGAGGAAAAAAAGAAATCCACACATTCTTTCATGGCGTGATACGACGCAGCAGCCAGCGGTTATAGACAAATAAAAATCAGGCAAAGCTTTGAAATTCTTCGTTTTTCATTTCTACCAGCTGCTTTTATTTGTCACCATTTCATTTGACTGCATGTGTTAGATATTGCATGAAGCATGACTGTATGGGTGGGAATTTGGAGAAGGATGCTGTAATCCACTTGCAGACTGCCTTCTGAAGTCTTGCAAGACACCAGTACTCAAAATGCTCCCAATCTAGTCTGCCTGCTGCGTGCCAGACCATGCTGAACCCAAAACCCATTTAATCCCCTTTTCTGACTGATGTAAGCCATACCTAGAAGCATCTTGTGGAAGGCAGAACACTTGGCTTAGGGAATGGATGTCAGCTGTAATCTTTTCTCTACAACTTAAATTTTACTCTTGTATACTTCATTCCATTACTTCTGATTCTAATATTTTTGGACCACCCCTTCTTAGCATTTACAGGTCTTTAATCCTCTCTGTTGTCAGACAGATAAACTGGGTCTGGGCCCAATTCTCCCTCAGTTAGCTGGGTGTAAATGTCTCTGAATTCACACCAGCTAGATGCAATGTAACATGAGAAGTGTATGAGGCCCTTTATTCTGTCAGCCTCCCCTCGTAAATCAGCTCCCACAGCAGCACCTGAAGTCATTTTCTCAAGACCAAAGAAAGCATGCATGGAGAATGTTTTGTCAAGAGTCTAGGGAGATCAAATGGCCTCAGAAGGTTTACTGTTCCCTGCAGTGCTGCAGGCAGCTCGGCCAGGGTTGCTGAGTGTGAGGACCACGCACAGCATTGCTCGGTGCCAGGAGGGCTTGTGGAAGGAGGACGTTAAGCCACCAGAGAAATCGTGGTTGTTTCTGCTTGTTCTGGTATGATCCCAGCCGAAGAATCATGGATAACCGTGTTTCTGTTTCATCTCAGCGGAATATGGAGCCAGTTTACCTGCCCAAGAGCTTTCAATTTATGCTAGCTTTTTGGTAGTGAGACTTTCCCATGAGACCAAACTGCTAAGCAGCTTTTGTTTGGTGGCCCTTTCTACAGTGTCTCTTGTGTGAGCTGGAACAAGAATGAAATTCCCTCCCACCCAAGTGACTTGTGCAGCTCCTCGCCTGTGTCTCATGATGAGAGAGACAAAGCCAGTAGGTCCCTGGCAGCTCTTACAGTGTCTGTTTGAGGTATGAGCCAAATACTGGTCTCAGCACGGTACTGTGACTCGAAACACACGACACCAGGCAGCACCAAAATTGCTGAGCGCAGTGGTGCCGTGGTGAATACACCATGTCCCTCACTGCTGCTGCCACTCAGCATGTCCTTGTCCACTCTCCCACGCAGGGACAGTGCTCTCCCTGGCACAGGAGCAGGAGGAGGGACTGGAGGCAAATCTCTTCATTTGCTTTCAGAAGTATGATGTCTACAGGGTTAAACTGCATTCCAAAAAATGTGAGAAATGAAGGAGGTAGAGCTGGATTACAGGTACCTACACATGAGGAAGATAGAGCAAAAGGCAGTCCTGAGTGTCCCAGCATCACATTTTGCTGCTGTTCCTTGGGGGTGTGTTTCTTGTGGGGTACTTCACGTTTTCTAATCTGGTGCCAAACTCTTCTTCCTAGAGTGCCTCTAAAGATTTTTACCAACTACAAGCCAGGCCCCAGACCCCTGCCTCCTGCTGAAGTCCTGCTAACTGCTTCTCAGAGGACAACCTTCCCACAGGTGTGTGGCTGGCCTCCTTGTATAGGAAGTACAACATTGGTGTAAATCACAGCACGGCTTGGCTAGTTTAGTTCTTGATACTACCATTACAATCACTGCAAAAATAAATACATCTTCACCCAAGAGATATTTGTGTCAAAGAATATATTTTTTAAAATAATATGTTTGGGGAAAATGAGAAGCTACCTTGCTTTCTGAAAGACAAGTTTGGCTGGTGTCCTTGACCTGCCAGAGCTATGATTTTCTAAGGACACTGAAGGAGATGAATTTCCTTATTGAAGCTCAGTGGGATTTGGGGGGGTGGGGTGTGTGTTTCTTCTCTCCCTTGAATATTCAAACAAGTACTCCTCAGACATCTCTCTTCTGCTTGTCACTCTTTGCTCTGTTTGTTTGTTTTTTGCACTTCTCGCAGCCCGGACAAGGCAAACAGGGCAGTCTATTGTTGGTGTGCATCTCTTTCACTGCAAGATTTGTTTATGTCTTAGCACAGTGATGCAATATTTGGGTTGAACGCTTCAAGGGGAAATGTTTATAGAACTAAAAAAATATTTCCATTTGATTTGTTTATAGGAAGTTTTTTCTTGTGGTCTTGGGTTTTGAAAAGGCCTTTGCATGTTTTCTTTTCCGCTCCCCCACTCCCTCTCTGTGGATTTGAAGTTTGGTGCCAAATTCAGTCATGATAATGCCATGACTGACTCTTTAGGTATTTCTACCATGCTCAGCACTACACCACCGGAGTATCTTCATCCTGGCCTCCCAGATCTTCTCAACAGCATTATCCTTCTTACATACTGAGGTTCCCAAAGCTTCTCGGCAGGGCTGAGGGTTTTCCAGCCCCACAGTCCAACGACTCCTCTTTGTTCCTGAATTATCTCTGACCTGGGCCAGCCCTCAGGCAGGGCAGGCTACACTAACAGGGGAGAGTTGGAAGAGTTAAATGGGAACATTGCTTAGAATGAAAAACAAAAGAGTAATAGGAAAGGCATCTTTGTGTGACCGAGGCTTAACTGAAACCAGGCTTTCTCTCTCTGCCTCAGCCAGGAAAACGAGAGAGTACGTGCAGGCAGCCACCGGCAGAGCGTGCACGGGTGTCCTCCTCTGCCTCCAAGGATGCAGGCAAGGCACAGCCACTCAGGGCCAGAGGGAGGGCAGACAATTGCTCATGTGGCACCCCCAGGGCACAGCACGGGCACACTTCCCAACACCCTGGCACTCACACCCTTCATTGCACATCCGCTCCCCCCTTTCTGCCCCTCTCCCATTTACTTGGTGTTTTCCACCCAGAGGAGGCTCCCACATTCTGTTGTACACCATCCTCCAAGCATTGTGCATCTGCTCTTTGGGAAACACTGAGTACCACAGGGCTGCCTCCTTGTCACATTGGGCCAGTGAACAAGGATGCTGAAAGGATGAATGTCAGAGTTTCTACCATCCCTGCCTTTGGCCACAGCTTGCTAGCAAGAGGCATAGATGGGGCAGGAGGAGGTGCAGGCTTTCTCTCGTGCCTTGCAATTTTGCCTCTTTGTACCAAAACCAGAGAGAATAGTCACAGGGTCCTTCCAGCCACTGTCCTTCTAAGCTAATCCAGCATCATCCATTGCCAGTCTCCATTCTCTTGACAGCATAAACCATCACCAGCTTTACCTTGTATCTACCAGGGTAGCCAGCAGAGAACAGAGAATATAGCAACATGTGCCAAACTCTTTGAACCAATAAATATCGTCAGTCCTCAATATTTCTACAAGGCACTCTCACACCTATGTCACCAGAGTTTCAGGGCTGGACGTTTTCAGAATATGGCTGGCCGTGGAGCCCAGGTGCAGCTCACTTTCCATGAGCTCATTAACCAGCACGGCTTCACAGACCACCGTCTGGCAACAGCCGGTGTAGGAAAAATTACTGTTAGAGATGTTTCCAGCTACTTCCAGCTGCTGCCTGCACAGAAATAACATGAGATCACTGGCTCAGAGGAAGCCTTGGCTTCCCCAGCCCCTGGCCATCAGCAGGTGGCCCCCGGAAGTGGAATGGCCTGTGCCTGCTATGGCAAGGGGGATCTGGCGTGTGGGCATGGGGATCACAGATGAATACACAGATGAATAAATAAAAGTCAGCCCCCTTGCTTTGCTGCCTGGTGGGCTCTCCTGCCAGAGGTGACCGGGATTGGTGTTTGGTTTTTCCCCGGAATGCTCCCAGTTCAACTTACACTGTTTCAGAGCCATGCCAGCCACCTGCTGCTAGCGGCCCCCTGTCTCCCTCTGGGTCCCACTTCCCTTCAGACTGCTCTGTCACCACAGAGGGGCCCAGGACAGCCCCCAGGTCCCCCACTCCCACCCTGCCTTCTCCCCAAAGCTGAGATCCAGGGGAAAGGAAAAGCAAAGGTAATGAACAGGCTGGCTTTGGTTCTCTCACTCTTACAGTCACCTTTCCTAATGGTCAGTAATACTGGAATCCCTCAGAGACATGTTCTGTGACAGCATCGTTGTGCCTGTGAAAGAGCAGAACCTTTCTGGGACTACAAAGGCTTTGAGTATGTTTGCTCTGTCCTGTTGTTTGGGACTGAGATTGCCCAAGAGTCACAGCCTCCTGTGCATCCATGCACCCCGGCTGTAGCCTGGAGCAAGCTGGCAAGAGAGCAGGGGATGGCTCGGGTCTCTGCTGAGAGCAATGCCAAGGTTTTCCTAAAAGGTATCTACAAGGCTGGGTGAAGAAAACTAAGGCCAATATATTTTATACAGAACCCTGGCTTGATGAGAACTGTTTCATCTGGGCATTGTGTCTACCACACAAATGGGCCGTGATAACTAATACCTGGTAGTCTATCTTGGCTCTTCACATGTCAGACAGACACCATGTCATCATGTTATCAGGGATTTTAGTGCACTGGGAGCCAGATGGAAGGTAAAGTAGACCAAGTCCACTTACAGACACCATAACCACAAGCCTAGGTTTGTGAGGGAAAACCAGGAGGGCTATCACCCACAATCTGTAGCTAAGTGCATACCTTCATGCCATCTCGGTATTTTCTTGGACATGATAACCACATCCTCCAGGAGGAAAGGTCTATGGGTCACACTGGCTTGGTGCAGTAACTGTGTCCCCCACAGATGGTTATTGCACGTGTGTGTTGCTGTTGGATTCTTGATGGTTGTTCCTAGGAGTGGTAGAAATAGCTTATTTATTCTGTTTGGCATCTATATCCAGTCCCTCTTCTCCTCCCAACCCATAACCCCCTCCCCCAAACGCCAAGCTAATGCCTTCCAGATGAGGTGCTAGAAGCTGCTAATTGCACCCGGATCCGTCCTGATTTGTGCTTCAGTCAGCAAGGCACCTCGCTAATGGATCTGAGACTTGGCAGTGGGCCTGGGACCAGTGTCAAAGGAAATGGATGAGAGGGAAGGAGAGAGCAGAGGGTTAGAGGGAGAGCAGGGAGACCCAGAAAGGAAAACGATCCCTCCTTCTCACGGCAAGGGGCCGAATACTGATAAGGGCTTGTGGTTGTCCCCCAAGGCTAGGTGGTCGTGTGTGGGATGGCAGGCCCCAGAGGCGTGTTGCCTTCTCCTGTCAGAGAGCCCATGCCTGTGCTGGGGTACTGCTCCCTGCTCCTGTGGGAAGGCTTAACCTTGCACTGGGGCAGCAAGGCACTTTATCACTTCCCAGACTGGTCAGAGTTTGAGCTTTCCTGATGAGAAGCTGGGACATGAGAGCTGGGAGCCAGCTGGGGGCTGAGACTGAGCTGTGGCTCCCTGTTGATCCAGGGCATCTGTCTCACATCCCTGGTGGCTTCCAGGAGAAGAGGAGCCAGCTGGGGTGATTGGATGTGGATCAGAGGTGGAGAGGAGAGAAAATAAGAGGGAAGGGGGCTGGGGAGGTGATAGCCGGCAGGATAAGAAAAGAAAGAGCCCTGGAGAGGAAATAGAATAGGAGGTACCACAAATGGAAAAAGCAAGGGGCAGAAGTGGAAAGGTAAGATGGAGAAGTGAAGACTGTAGAATAAGGAGATAGTGCTCCTGTACAGCCTGCAACAGCCACAGTGTGGCCTGGGGAGGCTGTGCTAGCAGCCAGACAGGGCTGCAGCCTCTCTGAGAGCCCCAAAGGGAACTGTGTGTACTGTCCTGCCTGGGAGCCCTGGGACCTCACTGCAGAACCTCAGGGATGAAAAACTTCCCGTCGACACATAAATGTCTAGGGACTCTTCCTCAGTGTCTCACCAGACTTAACTGCCCGAGGACAGGTCTGTTTCTGGACGTGGGGACGACATCAACACAAAGAGACTTTGCTTCAGCATCTCAGTCTGGGCCTGAGGAAAAGGTTGTTGCTAAGTCCTTGGGAGTAGCTTAAGGGTGGCATGAAGAAACCTCCTTTCTGTGTGCTGGAGAGCCCCAGGAGAACTTGGGGTGGTTCCTCTCCATTTTGAGATACCTCTCCAGCATTAAATCCAGTGTCTCCCCCAAATGGAGTTTATTACACTCATTTTACTGGTGGAGAAGAGTGAGGTAACATTGCCTTGGGTTCCACAAAGAATCCAGGTCCCACCTGGGAGAAGACTTGTGGTTGTCAGTCAGGGGGTACCTGCTCTGCTAGACTGAAGGTCTAGCATGAAGCACCAGCAGAGCCATGAAATTGTCAGAGAGGGAAGGAAGGTTCAAGGGCAGAACTGCACCAGATAACTGGGAACAGAGAAGATGCTTAAACTCACACCAGTGATCTGGATAGATGGGCACTTGGTCTCAACAAATCCTCTTCCTTGAAAAAAAAAATCCCCAAACCAGGGAACACTGAGGTGGAAGGAAGCCTGTTGCTGCCAGGAGGAGCCTGGAGGTGTGTTGCAGCATCAAGTAATCAGCATGATAATCCTGAGAAAGATGCTCCAGGTGGAGAGGTGCCAAGCTGAAAGCGGAAACAGGACAACCAGAAGCAACCAATTGCAATGGGTTCCAACCAGTTGGTTGGAACTGGTAAGACACTGTGCTGAAATGCCTTTGGCTCCGAGTCCCATTTTCATCAACTTTGCAATTCTTGGCAAAGATCGGAGGGAGTTTCCAGTAGACTGTGATTCATTGAGTGAAATTTGATCATGGCCAGCAGGGGAGGGAAGTAGACAGACAGACTGACAGAGAGACAGTGTACTTTGAGGAGAGGAGGCAAGACTGTCAGGCCTCTACAAAAAGGGCAGAAAGAGACCTGTTCTGTCTGATAGGAATCTTGGTGGGCAATCTTCTGGGGCAAGAGGTAAGGAAGTAGAAGAGCAAACTAATTACAGACATTGTGTGTGCTTGGATGCGCCTACAGACTGATTAGCTCATGTCTCCAAAGCACTTGGAGATGGAAACCAGTTAATTATCCTTATTAATTTTTCCCCCTTTGTGGTCCTAGTTATTTTTGGAGACCATTTTAAGCACAGTGCACCACCCAGGTGTTGGCTGCCCCAAAACCCATTGGAATTCCCTATTTGTCTTTCCCTTTCCTTACACAAAGGACAAAACAGTCCCAATGAGAGTGATTCCTTCCTCCTCCTTTATTTGAAACAAGGACAAATAAAGAAAAGAAGGAAAAAAAAGAAAAATAATATATCCCATGCTGGAATGCCCAAATCGCATCACACTTGCCTGTTTCTGTGCCTCTGGGGGCCCAAAGGCAAGGTGAGTGACTCTCTGAACTCATCAGTTCCCTGGGATACTGTCAGGTCAGTGCCCAGACGCACAGGAAACAAAAGCATACTTGCAGTGCAGCTTGTTGCAGAACAGTTGGAACTTAGATTTAGCTTCTTTCCAACCTTCTTGTTGTGGGTATCCATCAAAGAACACTGAGAGAAACCCTTGTGAACATCCTGAGGCCATTTCTGACAACAGAAGCATTTTGGGTTTCAGCAGAGCAATAGGAGAAGTCATATTTTGAAGGAAACCACAGAGAAATCTGGCCTTTAATTTAATCTGCCACCTACTTCCCTTGTTCCCAGATAGAGGGCACAGCTGCTGGGTGACACACGAGCTGTTACCTTCCATCATCTGTGACCTTTTGGTTGCTTGGAGAACTGGGGAAGGAGCCTCAAAATGCTTGGATGTGAATGAGGATGCTTTGGGATTGAGAATCTGGGGGCAGACCATGCTTTTGCACCTGTGGTCGGTTTGCAGGCAAAGCAGTGGCAGCACCCAGCAGCCTGTGCCCCAGGAGATGGGCACACAGCCTGATGTGCCTCTGGATCCATGTGGGAATGGGCATGCCCAGCCCCACCGCCCACAGGGCTCCTCGCTGGCTCTGTATGCCCAAATGCTGCCTCAGCCCCTGGCTGCTTGTGTCAGGGCATGGGGGTCACGCAGTGGTGTTCTGGACTTCAGGTGCTGTCCTCCTGGGGCTTCCTGGGAAACTCTGCAAGAAGTCCCCCAAGAAGAATCTTGGAAAGGTCTGGCTTTGGAGAAATGCCTGGCCCTTTTCTTCCCCTCCTTCCAATTTCTGGCTGCCTGGGGTCCGGGCACACCCTGGACGACCAGGTGGGAAGCCACAGTCCAAGAACTGGAGAATTAACAGGTTTTCAGCACTATGCCAAAGCCTTAAATGCTGGGAAACCAGACCATGCGCACCATGTTAAAATAAAGGGAGAGCTGAAGACTTCCAGACCATGACAGGTTTGATCCAGCTTGTTTATTTTTTGGCAGGAGGGACTGAGTGAGGCCGCGGCAGGGACCGAGCATGTGTTGTATGTGCCAGAGAGAGCACGTCTCCTCCAAGTCAGCTGCGTTCTGTCTGCTTGCACACGTGGCCCATCAGTCCCATTATGGTGCTGCGCTTTGCCTGGTGGGCTGAATGCAGGAACCAGGTCCATTGCAATGTGATTTATGAATCCTCTCTGAGGTCCCATCTTTTTCCTCCTCCTCTTCCTTTTGGGGACTTGGGGATTTGGTTGGGTTGGGGGTCGTTTTTTAAAAAATAAAGAGCACTTGAAGTTCGTTTAAGGCAGAACCCCTTGATTTACTGTGCTTTGGTTTCAGAAACAAAAGACTTTAGTGGGGGGAAGAAGCCATTTAAGTTTTTGAGTATTTTTTCCCTGTTACACCTCAGGCTCTCTGTATGGACACAAAGCGTGCCAACACCAGCACTTGTCTGGTGCTGAGAAGGACCCAAATCAGTCTGGGCCACAGGTGCTCTGTCAGAGTCACATTTTCTCAAGCAGGGAGTCAATCCATCAAGAGGGAAATCACTCTGCTGTGCTGCTTCTATACAACGTGTCTGCTGAGATCTTGGAGCCCAGCAAAATCAGAACAGGATTTTCACCAAGATACAAGAAGTGGTGTTACAGATCTACAGAACAGAACTGAATGAAACTGAAGGACAGCTGTCAGTAGGGGAAAGTTAAGAGCATGGATGAGTTCCTATACTTTGAGGAGCCAAAAGTGATTTTTTTTTTCCTGAAGTCCAGGTTTGGCATAACTGAAAAGTAGACCTATTTGTTTCTTTCTACTGCAGCATATCCTAGCCTGAAAATCTGTCATCTGCACTTTGCACACTGTTTAAAAGTGAAAAATGAAGTGGTCAGATACATGCTAAATTATGAAAAAAGCACACTCACACTCAGATAATTTTATTTGGGCCTTTCAATATTGTGTTCACAGGAATTCCAAATGTCCAGGAAAGCATCACTGACAAAACCTATGTGGACCTCTTGCACTGTAAGAAAACAACCAGATAACAAAACCATCTGCTAAGCCCATCCAGTGATATAGCTCAGGGTGCCTCGCTACGCTGGGAAATCAGAGACCCAACCTCTACAGCCAGTGCCACCAAATGAGTCAAAACCTCAAGAGTAACTTTATCCCTACGGTTCTGTGAGCAAGTCTTGCATGCTTTACCAAGAGCATGCATGACAGCTTCAGAGCATAGCGGGGCTGCTGGCTCCTAAGTGGTGTCAAAATACTGCCATGAGGCACTACTTTACTCAGCATTCAAGGGTCAAAACCAGAATCCATTGGGAAAAGCACTTTGTGCCTATAAAAAACCCCACACTCAGACCTTCTTAGGCCACTGAGGCACCAGTAAAAACTGGAGTGCTGCTCAGGACCCTGTTAAGGTCACAGGTGATGGAGAATGGTTTCCACTTCCTGCCATTTGCACTGGAAAGAGAAACATCGATAGGGGATGCAGACAAAGGCTAGCAGCGTGGTCAGGGGAAGAGAGTGCCTATCGTGAGGCAGGAGACTGTTGATTTATTTTGCCCAGTGAAATGCAGGCTGAGGATGGATATGATTGTTCTTGGTAAACACATCAGAGGGATAAGCACCAGGGAGGGAGCAGAGCTATTTAAGCCTCGGAACAATGTTGGCGCAAGAACAAGTGGGCATGCTCCAGCCAGGAATAAATTGAGACTGGAAATAAGAAGAATGGTCTAAGCCTCAGAGCTGTCAAGTTCTGGAAGAGTCTACTAATTGGGGTAGTGGGAGAATCTTAAAACTTATTAGGATTGTTTGGATCTTCACATTTGTGCCGAAGATTGCACGATGTGATTGCTGACAATAGCAAGGGACAAGACATAGTAAAATAGGAGATCCCTTCCAGCACTACATCCCTACTGCGAAGGACTTGGGATTGATTTGCTTCTCATGTGTCCATGTTAAGGCAGGAGAGCTGCAGGATCCTTTGCCATCCAGCCCTGCGGGGAAATTGTTGGCAAGCCAGTTGCAAGCAAGAAGAGGATACTTTCTCAGATGGCTGAAGATGATATGATGGTTGCTACTAATGAGCTGTGAGGAGAAACGTGTCTCTGGTCCCAGGAGGAAGATTGCAGGCATGACACCAGGCCACAGCCAGGCAGCAGGGCAGAAACAAACAGCAGAGGGAAAGAGTTGAAATTCCAGAGGAGAAAACCAAGTCCAGGCATTTTCTCATTAGAGAGCAGGGGGCTTCATGTGTTCTTTGTCTTTTCAAAGGCAATAGAGGTTGAACAATTACCAGGGAAAATTTACATTACCCATTCTGTCATTTGGAGCCCAGGCAGCTCTGCAGCAAGCCCTAGGATCAGCTATGCCAGTCAGGCCATGAGTCAGTCTCAACAAAACCGTGGTTTTATGCAGTCATATACATTTTTTCTCTTCTTAAGGAGCTCTTCTTTGTCTACTAACCACCCAGATCCATGGTCCTCCTTGTTAGACCCCACTGCTCCTTTCAGCATCTCCCCATGGAAACAGTGCTGGAAGCCTGTGGCAAACTTTGGCAATCTCACATGGTCCACCCCACACAGGGTCTGAGGTATGGAGCGAGGGGGCTCCTGACCTGGGGGAGGTCCCAGAATATGGTAGCTCCACAGCAAGAAGTGACAGCTCTAGCAGCTACAGGAAAGGAGGAATCACCTAGCAAGTAGGTGCTCCAGGCTTGAAATCACTTGCCTGTGCTCAGCGTGAACGGGAAAACTTGCTGGCCAAAAGAATCACTGTGCAAGGCAGAGGGGTGAGACTGGGGTGCCCTGGGCAAAGACTGAGATATATGTCTTCTCTTGCACCTGGGATGCTTCACCTCTCAGTCCTGTTGTGCTTTCCCATGACTGTGTCTCCAAGCCCTCAGCAGGCTTACATGTGTTAAACCCAGTGTTAGAAGCAGCTGTAGAGCAAGGGACAGTCCCCGCTCTGCCCCAGAGGAGCCTCAGCACAGCCTCTGCCAGGGCTTGTGAGCCAGGAGGTAGAACAGCACAGCTCAGGGGGGCTACACACACTGCCCAACCCATGTGTTCAGCTTCCCCGGGCGCCTTTCGCTGGAGGAGCAACGCTGGGACCAGTGCCCACCTGGCTGGGCTGACCTGTCCTCTCCAGATTTAGGCAGAGCCCAGACACTGGTCTTACGTGCATCACCAGACAGTGGTCTTACATGTATCAGCTCAGGAGAGAGGGTGCTGACAAACTGTTGAGCCAAGTAATTCCTCTTATACCCCAAAACCAGTGGCACCTGGGCAAAATGGGAATGCCACAGCTCTCAGCTGCTCCTATGAAACCGCTCAGCCTCCCACTGCAGGCAACCCAAACCAGTTTAAATCTTGGCCTCCTTTAGTTGCAGCCAAGCAGATGGAGGGGCTCGTGCTCAGAAAACAGCACCTTTCTCATCCTTGGGGACTCCACCTGAGGCAGTGGGGGAATGAAAATCTGAGCAATAGTTCAGTGGGTGTTTAAGAAAGAATAAATGTTACGGCAGCTGGTTAATGCATATCTTTCCACATGAGCATGATAAGATTGAGTTCTAAATTCCCTTTCTTTAGTTCACTGCATGGACACATGCAAATTCCCTCCCTTCTCTTTAGGAAACTAAAAGAAAGGAAAAGCAATAATAAAATATTTCAGATGAGAGAGAAAGAATTCTCCATGATTGAGAACACTTAATGGGAACCAGCTGCCTGAGCAAGACCAAAGGCTGATCCTGCTGGGGGTTTGTTGACACTGTCACTTTCCATAGGTACCTGCTGAGGAAAAGGGAGGGATGCTCAGGAGACAGCGCAGAGGAGGAGGAAGGTGAAGGAATGCACTGCATAGTGTTTTACCTCCACACAACCCCGTCTCCCCCTTTCCTTTTCTTCAAGAGACTCTCCAAGCTCTTGGAGAAGAGCCACGACAGGACAGAACAAGAAAGCACGAGCGAGTGTGGTGCGAGCCTGTGGGTGGCTGTATCTGAGCAAAAAAGGGTGGGTGGAAGAACGGAAAGAGGAGCCCAAAAGTTCAGTGCATGAAACAAAAGCCAAAGCTGGCTCTCTGCTCCCCTTCCTGTTCTTCCTTGCAACCAGACAGCTGCAATTAAGATGTAACTGATACACCGAGAGCTGGTCCCTTGTGCTGGTGCTCCCTCACCTCCTCCTCGCCTGTCTGCCCATGATGGCAACAATGCCAGGCATGAACCCAGCTGTGCAGAGCTACTGCATGGCTACCAAACCCAGCCAGAGCAGCCAAACCTTGCCAGAGCAACCCACAGGACAAGGAATTTTAGTGGTGTGAAATGTGGGCTGCTTCCAAGTTCCCCTTTCTCCTGCGGGGAATACCTGTCTGCGTGAACCTGCCCATGCTGCCGCCTATGTGTTCATGAGGTGGTGGGACCCGACTCATGTCCTGCTCCTCTGTGGCCCCATCCTCTCTGGAAAGAGCCCTTACTCCTGCAGAATCTGGTGCACCACTTGCAACTGTCCCAGGGCCCTGACCTTGACCCAAGCCCATCGTTCAGGGTCCCACTTTTTGAGGGATTCACTTAGCTCTATCCCTGTACGCAGGGATATTCACTCCCAGTTCAAAGCTATGGAGATCAGCATCAGGAAAGCTTGCCTGCCACTGACCAGTGGCACTTGTGTAGATCAGGGCTTCAAGTGTACAGGAGGATGGAGCAAACATTTACACACTGAAAAACATAATGTGAATTGGGTAATGGACTCTGAGGTAAATACTGGTATGGAAACATAGTGCTTCGTTGGGCCACCTAGCAATTCATTATATGAAAGTTATATTTCAGCTGGAAGAGTTAGGTCCTGTTGGCAGTATTTTTGCCCAGCATTTCCTGGTCTCTGTACTCTGTTTTCCATGATTTCTGTTCACAGCCTTCAATGGAATCGTACCTCTTAAGAGTTTCCTCAAAAGCCATGGACCAGAATGCCCCATTCCCCCAAATTAAGTTAAGCCTAACCATCATGAAGCACTATGCACTCCCCCCTATATACTTTAACCAAGTGGATTTGTGCCACCTTTTGAGCTCTAAGGATTTATACTTTCCCACCACAGGAGAAAGTCCCAGTCCTGGGGATCTTACTGGTTCAAACAGGCAAGTACAGTCAGGGAAAATGCCAATGGAGTCACCGGGAAGAGAGGTGGCATCTCCGCATGTACCGTGCGTTCTGCTCTCTGAACACCTGAGCTGCCGGGGTTTAATGAGACGGTGTCCACAGACCCTGCTCCCCTCCAGGAGGGCTCCGGCACCTCTGCGGTGCTTTGTCAGGGTGATGGTAGGGGAGGTAATGCAAACCTCATCATAGCTGATGCTTTCACACAGACCGCACGATCTCAGCACAGCCGTAGCTGCAGCTGCAGGCTGGCGACAGCACTACCTGTTGCAGAGCTCTGGGGAGGAGACGTCGTAACAGTCTGGGGCTGAGAAGAGGGAATGTGCTAGCAAGCTGTGGCACGGATCTGATTTTCCATTCAATAATCCCATGGTAACTCAAGAAGATGGTTAATTGCAACTGCAACAGCTCACTAGCAGCCTAACATTTCCTCATGGTGCTCCTGAGGTGTGGAAAGATCTCTGCAGAGCGAGGCCCATGAAGGGGGGGAAGCGTGCAGCAAAAGTTTTGGAAAATTGCCCTGCAGCCTCCTTCGCCATTACCCTTCCTCTCAGCAGTGTGCAACCCCCTTCTTTTCGGTTCAGCGCATTCATGTGTGTGGGGGCCCACAGCCACAGGGGCAGGAGCTGCTCCTTCTTCACCTGTAACTTCATCTGCCGCTTTTATTTCCAAAGGAAGCCGCAATTAAACCCCGAGCTTCAGTGCAAGGAGAGTTTCCAGGCTCGGCTGTCCCTCCCCATGGGCAATGCAGCCTGAGCACCAGGCTCTTGCCACGGATCCCTGCTGCTCCCTAGGACTGAGTGGGACCACTGCCAGTTTACATTAGCAGCCAAGTGACCATCTGGTATAAAGGCAAAATATGATTATTATGTTTAGGTGCATGCAGTCTTTGATGTAGTGCCCAAAGGTAACAATAAAGTATTATTAAGATTTTTCAATTATGTGGATTGTGATAATACTATGACAAGACTGTTGGAAACAGCCTTCAAAATGAGGTGTGGGAGGCTAGCAACACCCAGCCACATGTTGCTTCTTAATCCTAGTCCCACTGACATCATGAAACTTCAGCTGGTGTAAGGGATACGTGCCACAGCTGCTCAGGATGCGGGTTCCTGCACCAGGGCAGCCTCAGCAAGGGGCTTTTAGCAGAATTCAGGAGATGAGGACCCTGCCCTCAGCAAGTCCATGCTGCTGCCCCACACATCGGCCTCAAGCAAGTCTTGCCTCCTCCTCACACCTCAGTTTCCCACTCCTGGAGGCAGACATGGATCAGTTCCTCTTGCATGCTGCCGAGCATCCTCCCTCTCTCAGCTTCCTCCCTAACCTCCCTCCCTTTTTAATCGGGATTTGTATGTGGGTTTCCAGGCTTCCTGGCTGTCCCGTCTCCTCTTTCTCCTGCATTGCTTTGATGTTAATTGTCTCCAGGGCTGGAGCGCTCCTTGGCTGATTAAGTCCAAGAGTCCTCCCTGGTTTTGTTGACCCATGAATGGGGGCCTCTTCAGTGCTCAGTGGAGTGCGGGCTCATTGCCCCTCCTCCTCCCCCCCATTCGGTTTGATGGATTAATCGTGCTGTGTAAAGGAAAGTGAGGTGGGAGGGGAAACTGAAGCAGCGGGAAAGGGGGGGAAGGAGAACGGGAGAAAGGGAGCAAGAAAGAGAAGGACCTTCGGCAAATGCTCGACTGCCCTTGCTTAAAATAACACCGTTTATTTAAGCAGGTCAGGCACACAATGGCTTGAGAGGGGCTGCTACTCAGATCATGGGACCCCGCATATGCTGAGTAAGAGGCTGGAGAGGGTGTTAGCCAAACTCTGAAAGCTGGTCTGTTCTTACCCGATGTCTCCATCTCCCCCCAACACACACACACGTGCGCGCACACTTGCACCTCCTCTTTTCCCTCTCCCTCCCCTTCAGACACTAGAGTCCTTTGCCTTTTTGGCAGTGGCACGGCTCAGAGCCAGGAATGGAGGGGCTCTGAGAGAAAAAGGGGGCTCCAGCCACTGCCCTAGACCTGCTATCCTGGCGTGCAGCCAGGAGAGGAGAGGCTGCTGGCCCTATGGAGTGGGCTTCACACAAGAGTCTGTGGTGAAACAGATGCCAGCATTTCAGAAAGACTTGTCCCTCAGCCCCAGCTGCCACTGCTGCCTTGCCGACGGCCTAACTGCTCCTGCTGAGGCACAGGGTATCTGCAAAGCTTTTGGTAGAAAAACATGCCTCCTGCTCCTTTTTCAAGAAAACAATTGGTTTCATTCAGAGGTGAGATTTGAGTAGCTGGGGCGAAAACAGCAGTATCAGTGTCAGCTGGCTGAGTGGTCTGCTGACTGTGTTAGACTTGCTCTTTGCTCCGTCAGGCATAGAGTACACCTCTCCGTTATCCAGTTGCTGGGCTGCCCACAATGCAGCCTTGCTCATGGTCTGCAGCATCCCTTGGTGTAGCAGTCCATTGCCTCTTCATTCTGTCCTATCTAGGGATGTCTTGGTCCCTTCTCACCAGAGATGGCCAAACCAGGTGTCAGGAGGCAAGGGGGAGCCCCACAAGTGTCCTGGCCCAGGCCAACTGCATTGTCACTTGCAAGTTGCTCTGGTCTCCCAGCCTGGCTAATGCCAGCAGCCTCCTTCCCCTGAGCAAGATTGACCCAGTCCTAAACACATGCACGAGAAATCCCAGAGGGACTGCAGTGGATGCCTCTCCCTTCCCCACTTCCCCCTGCTCCAACCTCCCATGCTGCTCCCATCCATAACGAATGCAGAGTCAGGCTCAGGAAATGAAAAGGCTCTTCCCAAGAGGGACCTGTGCAATTTTCCAGCCTCTCCCTCCACTGCCGCTTCCCCTTCTCCATCCCCCCTGCCCCAGTTTTCCCTGGCTGATGGCAGCAAAGGGCCGTTGGTGTTGGCAGGGTGCTGCTGGCTGCCTGGCAGGCTCTCCCGGTCAGCCTGCCAGGCTTTTCAGGGCTCATTCTCACTTTCCAGAGGCTGGAAGTGCAGATCAGGAGACAGGCTGCCTTGGCAGCCTCACTGTTTCCAAACATTGAAAGGCAGAGAGAGAAAAGTCTGCTTTTCCCGGCTCACCAAAGCCACCACCATGGATGCTGGCCAAGTCTGCCTAAAAATAACCGCGGTGCTACCGGACACACGTGCTTCTCGAGGACAAAGCGGGACAACGTGCCCCAGGGCAGCAGGGATGGAGCAGAGCAGGGCGGAAGGAGAACTTGGGGCTTTTTCCTCCATCCCCCCTCTCACCTAATAAAGCTGCCTGTGTTGTCCCAGCAGTGCTAGTCAGTAGCAACCAGGGACATCTCTCTCAGTTTGTTTTCACAAGAGGGTTCCAACCAGTACAGCTCAGAATAGCTGCAAATTGCCTTTTCCCAGCTGGGAACGCCTCGCTTCCCATTGTGCCCACACGTGTGAAAGACAGCGTGGTGGGCATTGTGCTGTAGGTGACCCTGGCCCAGGGCCCCAGCTGCCTGAAGGTAAGGTCTCCCCCACTTCCACCTCCACGAGATGTGAGATCTGCTGGGACTGCCTATCGTTCCAGCAACTGTGATCCCAACTGGTCCACCCAGATGTGAGTGCAGCACATAATTAACAAGTGGACTAAGGAGAAAATGAAAAGTGTAGAGTGACTCTGGCCCCTAGGGAATGTGTCTCACTAGCTGTGCTGCCCATCTTCAACACAGGGGGCCCAGGGTAGGTGCAAATACATTGTGCTTTTCATCCATCAGCCCCTGGGCAACCATGCTGATGCCTCCAGATCAGCATGTGGCACACCAGGTCCTTCCCATACTCCCATGTCCACTACTTTCAGTATAGACATCACGTCTCCCTTTGGAAGAAACTCCGGGGCTCCCCTCCAAGTGCAATCCAGATGCACTTGGTGTAATGCAGATGTCCTCTGCTTGTAAAGATACCTGCCATGTGTTTCTGCTTGAAACAGGAGAAGTGAGAGGAGATGTAAAACTAGTTGTGTGATCCGGGGCACTCCCTTCCTGCTGTGGCCAAGATGTGTCCTGGCCCCAGCTGGAGGGTCAGCACAGACAAAACATCCAAGTTCCCCTCTTGGCAGGAGGGCAAGGGTAACTGGAAGAGCAAAGCTGTGTTTTACCAGCAGGAAAAGGCAAAGTCCTGAATGTTTCCATAGGCTGGAAGAGGCTCCAGCAGCCCAGGCTGTCCATGAAGCTGTAACACACCTTCTCTCCAGCCCGTGCCCTCGCTAAGTGTTTCTTGGTGGGGGAAAGCTGATCACAGCCAAAGGCTGAACACCAATCTTTCCTAAGTCTGATAGATATGCTGGGACACGTCACTTCCATAAAAATAGTGCAGAGCTAAGCAGGAGATTTTTTACCCCTGCAGACAAGGCTCCTTTACTTTAAGTCAAAATAATTCAGCAAAATTGATGTCAATTTGCTAGATGTTTCAGATGACCCAAAGTTTTGGGGTTAGGCACAAAAAATCCTACCCCAAGAAAACTGTTTCAGCTGAAACAATTTTCCTTGCTCTAAATCTAGGGAGTTTTGGCTTTTTTTTTTTTTTTTTTGTGTGTGTGTGTGTGTGTGTAAGGAAGAGAAGAGTGTTTAAAGAGGGTTTGGCACAGTGAATCTCAGTCCCAGCAGATACATACTTGTTTGTCTATTTACAATCAGGACAATCCAAACCCATTAGCAGATGTAACTGAGTTAAGACATGAACATGAATTTAGAAAACAATATGAACCATCATTTGTAAGAAAGCCTTGGAGGCGAAATCCAAGTAATTGATATCATAAATCCCTCAGGACATTATTGTCGGGTATTTGTCACCTCAGAAAATTTCAGGATCCCTTGCTTACATGCCTGCACCTACTTTTGAGGCATAACTTCGGACATTCATGCTTCAGATGTCAATGTGTAAGCTAAGGCAGACATTATTTGGCATTTCTTCTGCTCCCGAGGTATTTCAAAGAGTATTTGCCAGATCTCTGAGAAACTGCTAAGTGCTAAAGCTCCAGTGAATGATGTTTTAATTTGGTCTGAGGGCTTGAAAGAACATCTTGAAAGACTTAGACATGTCTTAAAGAGAGTATGAGAAAGAGACTTAAAACTGAGCTATAAAAAAAGCCCTATATCTGATGTAATAAGTTATTTAAATGAGGCATAAATTGAGCAAAGATGGTTCCATTGGTAATGTGCATAAAATGTTGAAATGTTTAGCTCTGCAAAACAGAGTGGATTTGAAACAATTGATGGAGATGATAAGCTCGTTTTGACAAAATTAATTCCAAATGCTCAGGGAGGGTCTGATTTTGCAAGGTGGCAAGCATTTATTTCTTTTCCTCTCATCCAGAACAACACTTAAACACATGCTTGGTCGTGCTGACTTGGCTTGTTTGCTTCTGGGGCAGGATGCTACACCACACGACGCTTAGAGGAAAGGTCATGTCTTACAGATGCTGTAACGGGGACCCGAGGGGTCTGTCAGGGAGCCCTCACTTCACTCATCCTCCACCTCTGCTCCATGGGTACAAAACAGGCACAGGTTTCTTTGTGTGTTTTTTTTTTCACAGCAGCTTTGGGAATCAAACATCTGCTGGTGAGGACGTTTGCTGGGATGCCGTTCCAGAGGGGATCAGCAGCAGGATGCAGATGGAGGTGGCAAAGTCACAAAGGGGCCACAGCTGCGGGGAGGGTGGCGTGGCTGGACGGGGCACCTCGCCCACGTGGAGCACAGCCGGGCTGGCCACTGGGTGAGCGTGCACAGCCCCGGTATCCGAGAGGGAAAGGGAATTTGGAAAGCCGGGCTGAGACCAGACTTCCGCTGCTGCCCTCCCCGAGGCAAACCATCACAGCCTCCCTTGCACTGCCGAATGCCAAATATAGACCACATAACACATGGAGTGTCCCACTGCCGCTGCTGCCACCTCCTCCTCCCCAGCTCAGGGCTGGGATGGCTCATGCCTTGTCACGGTCCCTAGAGGTTACTTTTCACATAAAATCAAGTACACATACGTATGATTGCTAGAAAGAAAAACAACTTTCAAGAATGAGCCTGCAGAAAAGGGGAAAAACACCCCAAACAAATCCTCATTCCTTATAGCGTTACTTATAGTGCAGGCACGTACTAGGGCGAGTGAGTGTTTAAGAGACAAGGTCTCCCTAACAGGAGGGACTCCTCCCTCGAACCAGGTTTTTCTGAGCTTGTTTTCCTCCAAGGAGCACATCACAAAGCCATCTTCTCCCTCTTCCCCTCCTCCCCGGCCCAGGTTGTAAAATAACGAGTTTCTTGTTATTCTTGTTATTGCTGAATGGCAGAGGTCTGGAGCCCTGTGAAGGGAAGGGGGCAGCCTAATTAGGGAAACGAGAGCCATCCTTAATGAGCACTCCTGACTAGGTGGGGATTTAAAGAAAAAGGAGGGGGCAGGGGGGAGAGAGGTCAATTCGTACGGCTTTATCTTCCCTACCCCCAGCTCCCACCCCTGCCCTCCCCTCTTCCTTGTAAACCTACTGCAGTTTGGGGTCTGAGCGTGGGGGCTTCTCTATATCATTATCGGTTATTAAACCATATTTTCCTGTTTTGCCTGACTTCACAGGGGGTTGATTTAATTTCACCTCCTTTGCTAATTTTCTCCTGTGAAGGTATGTCAAGTGTTTGACTGTTCCCGTCCCTGGACCTTACAGTGTCCTTGCAGGTGCTCTGGAGTCCTTTCTGGTTGATATCTCATCAACAGGGCGGTGCCTGAGCAGAAGTGACAGCCAGTTGTTCCAGCAATCCCCAGAAGGGTCTGTTGGGTGTGCAAAACCTGCTACATCCGTGCATTGAATTGCTCCACATTCACGCTCCACAGATGGCCACTGTGGTTCCACTCGTGGTTCCTCTGCACAGTGCAGGCAACATTGATGCCCCCACCCATATAAGTGAAGACTGGGCTGTACTTGCGAGTGTGGGCGCAGCAGATGCAGCTTTGCAGCTAGATCTGCCAGGACCTCACCTACCACGGCAGGGCGTCTTTGTCACTAGGAACCATTCCATCAGGGCAGACAGCACAGCCTGACCATCAACACTTGAGATGCCCCAGTTCTGGTACCCCATAATTCAACGTTAGTTGCTTGCTACATTCTCCCTTAGTAGGAATCAGCCCCTTGAGTTCCCCTGAGTTCATCCCTTCCCATATGTACATTGGCAGGAGCTGAAAGCCCCATGTGTGGAAATTCGATTGCAGAAACTTTCTCATTCCACACCCAACTTCTTGAATTTCTCTCCTGTTCTGCTTTCCCTCGCTCTGCCTGGGCTGTAACCCAACGCCCCCGCTCTCCGTGAGGCTTCAGCTCTGGAGCCCTCAGTGCCGTGGAGCGGCGTCTCCTCCGCCTCACAGCAGCTAGAGCAGGTTGCCAGGCACACCCCATCCCAGCGGATGGCCAGGGGTGTCTCCCAGGGCCTGATGCTCAGAGGGGCCCTGGCAGAGGCTGGGAGCACGCAGGGATGGCTGGGTTTCTCTTTGCCAGCCTTGTCCTCCTGAACGTGCCCCGAGTCGGCGTTAGGCTGTCACCTCCAGCAACTCCTGTGATGTTATTTGCAAAGATCTGTCAGAATCCATGCCCAGTTAAATCATCACATGCTGAAATGCTTAAACAGGCTTCCAAGGAGCAAGCTCGCAGCCAGAAGCGTGGGAGGAACGTAGTCTGACAGAAAGGAAATAAGCAGGGAACATTTTACCCATAAAAGCACTTTGCTTTCTCTTTGCTTCATAAATCAGCTTTCTCTGATCTCATCCAAAAAAAGGCAGTTAATTCCCTACTTCTCCCTGCCTGGGAGATGTATTCTTTTCTGTATTTGGATCTTGCCTCAGAGAAATTAAGAGACCTAATTGTTTCCACTGCTCCTTCCAAAATCAGGGAATAAAATAACATCAGAACTAAGGCCCTGGGCCACACCTCCCAAGGTGCCAGGCTCTTTCCTTCGGGAGGCAGCGCTCTGCCCACCTGCAAGAGCCAGGTCTCCCGCAGGGGTCCCTGAACCTGGGGATGTTCCAGTCAGCACCCAGCACCTGGCACCAAAACCTCTGGCCTAAGCATCGTTACCAATGGCCAGGTAGAGCCAGATGAGGGATGAGCACCCCACTCTTTTTGGGAAGAAGTCACTAATGGGGTGTTCTTGCCGCCTGCGGTGGAACAGGTCAGGTGGATAATTATTCACCAGCAGGAGTAAAAGATTTAATCAACCAGTGGTGCATGGCCCCAGAGTAAAGACCTGTGCACAGCCATGCAGATTCCCTTCGTGTACTGAGCACACAGCATTCCTCCAAGCCTACCAGAAACGTGGCTTTTTATCAGATCCATTTCTCTTCTCTGTTTATAGCTTGAGGACGCCAGGGCCCCTCTGGACTATAGTTTGAACTAATTTAGCATTTTTTGTGGGTGAATTCCTTGGATTACCAAGAAAGTATTGGCACAAGAGCCAGTTCCTTTCTATTCCTGCCCTGACACGCAGGCTTGCTGGTGCTCTCTCCTAGCAGAAATGACCACACATCTCCAAAGCAGATGGCCTTGGCTCTATGGGTGCCTCTGATGACCAAATAAGAATAGAAAAAATAAAGTAAATTTGACTTCCATTGGTTCCGTGGGTACAGAGGATGAGCTCAGCTTGCACTCCTGTTATTCTATTGATTCATGCTTTCTCTGCCTTGCCAGAGGCACTTTACCCTACACATTTTTTGGTTATTCTACAGGAAAGCAAAAAAAATTCAAAGAAAATAGAGGGAGAGAGGGGACAGGGGCATTTCTGAAGCAGTGATGTTTCACAGGGAGGCCGTAAAAGCCAATGGCATTAGATGAGCACCACCAAACAAGTGAAAGGCTCAATTACAAGCTGAAGGAAATGTGCATCTGGAAGGTCTTGAAATAAAAGCATCCCTTCCTCAAGCTGTTCCCCAACAGCTGTCTATCTGGATGTCTGTCTCTTTACATTTCATCCATCTTAAGTCAAATACACTCAACTGATGCCAAATTATGGCAGGGGACAGCATGCCCCTAAGTGTCCAAAAACATGCAGCTGTCCCCCAGGAGGTCTGACATTAACACTGACAAGGAGAGGATGCTCCCCTGGCATGCTCATGGCTCTGCCATGGTGCTCAGATGTCAGGACATGCTCCTGCAGTGGTGGCATGCACAGATCTACCTCCTCTGCTGGCTTGCCGAGTCCTCCAGCGTGGAGCTGTGGTTACTGTCGGTATGAGAGACCCATTAACAATGTATTACCCAGGGCCTTTGTGCAGTGTTTTTCCAACAGGAGAAAGTTTGCACAGCTTGTAGGGAGCAATTTTAATAGGATAATAAACCACTGTTGCTTCTTCATCCCAATATACAGTTGCCAGGTCTCTTGCCCTTTGGTTCCCTACCCTTTCTGGGCTCTGGCAACACCTATAAAAGTACAGAAAATCTCTGCTACAAGCCCCTTTCTGTCCATTATGATGAGAGAGGAGCACAATGAGTGTGATGTTCACTTTAAGGGAGTTTTATGATTGCCACTGACCCTCCCTGAGACTGAGCTGGCACATTGTGCTTTAGAAACCCAGTGATGGGCAGTGGATGTTGGCAGGAGCTCGACATCCGCTGTGGCCCGAGAGCCCCAGGTCTGCCTGGCTCCGCTCGCAGGAGGCACACCACTGTGTGGGAACCCTGGGCTAACACTCCCCCCATCTGCAAACCAAGCAGATGCAGAGCTCAGAGATCACCCCACTGCACCCAGAGATATGCCAGCACTTTGATTTTGCCAGACTCAGGATGAAGAACAAGGAACTGACTCTCTAATGCCCTGACAGCACTGTAACTCCTAGGCTAGGGGCCTCAAGCATAGCCTCCTAGGGCTATAAATGACCAGGCTATAATTGACCACCACAATCATCATTAAATCTGCATTCACAGACCCCCAGGTCAGAGAAACCATTTCTTAAATATATGTCCATGTTTCATGTTCTGGGGTGGAGCACTTGCTGCCTTCATTTTCCTGTCTGATTTTTTTTCCCCCTCATGAAAAAAAAGAAAAAAAAAAAAAGAAAAAGAACAACCAACTTCTTAAAGGCTCATTTTCTCCCCAGCATGGAATGAACCTAAACAGCCAAACCTCAGCATTTTTCACAAAGTGTAAGCCTTGTTTTGCAGCCAGCCAAGGAGTGAGTGGAGCTCAAGCTGGGTGTGAGGATAGCTGTGGAGGCAGGTGAAGGTACAGGGAGAGCCTGCACAGGCATAGCAGGTGCACAGAAGTGTGAGGAGAGGGAAAGCATGGATGTCACAGCGTTGGATATGTGACTTGCTTGCACAGATGTGTGAGGGTGCGTACACATGCGCGCACACACACACACGTGTGTATAGATGCATATTCATTTTTGTGAATATCTGCCCAAGAGGAGCCTGGGTGTGCAGGTCCGTGCAGAATTGGGTATGCAGAAGTGCTCCCTGGCTCCTCTCTCAGTTTAAAGACTTGGCAAGAGAATGGGGACAGTCGCTGAAAAGCCTGATTTTCTGTGCTGAGTTTGTCTGGGGGACTGGGCTGTAGGCTGCTTCCGAGCCTCCCTCTTGTACCTGCTCTCAGAACCTGTTTTGCTTTCTAACTTTACTCGTAGTTGCTATTTCTTCCTTTCCCTCTTTCTGGCTCCTTTTCTGTTACTCCTTCATCTCATGTTTCCTCCCTCTGCCACTTCTAAAATGTTTTTCTCCCTCCCTTTCATTTCTCCCTTCTGTTCCTCCTTTCTGGGTCTCTCCTCTCATCCCTCCCATGCTGGCATCCTCTCATTTTTCTGCCTCCCTCTGCTCCCCCTCCCTTGCTCTCCATCCTGCCTCTTTCCCTTACTCTCACATGCTTTTGTTTTCCCTTCCCTCTCCCCCTCTGCTCGGCCTCTCTCCCCTCTTCTCTCCCTCCCGCTTCCTCACTCCCTTCTCTCTCTGAAATAAACTTCCCCGTGTGAAGCCCCTGGCCACCTTCCAGCCTCTGGTGAGATGAAGGGGTCCCTGGCATACACTCAGCTCTGTGCTCCATAGGGCATTGTAACCACTGGTACCAAGGCTATAAAATCTTTAGTGTCTCTAGGAAAGATGACTGTAAATTCTTCAGAAGTCCCACCATGGGTGTAAAGATTCCCCCCCACCCCCCACCTCTCCCCTCCTTCCCTGGGCCTCTGTGAAAGGAGCTGTGTAGTAAAGCAAGGGGCTCACTCCTCCCCTTTGCTAAAGCCTCAGCTCTGATCAGGATTTCAGCAGAGCATGGCTCTCCCCATTGACTTCAAGAGGAGATTTCAGTACCCTGCAGAGCAGAGAAGCAGTTCTCGCCGCTCTTTTGGTCACTTAGGTATTTGACTTTATAAACATGATTAAAAAATGCTAAGAAAACACTGAAGAGAGGAAGGCCTCCCCTCTAAATGTTGAGCAAACAGAAACACACGAAGCATTGTTCGGCTCTGAAAGATGAACCAGCCTCGGGCCAGCAAGGGAGTGTGGGGAAAGCAGGCAGTGCATTAAAAATAGGTTAATTCTCACATATTACAGATTTGCTGGAAGATCCCAAAGGATGTTTGTTTCTTTTAAAACTGTTTTCCAACCTGATGAACACCAAGCAGATCTTCTCAGGGATATATTCAGCAGGGAATTTAGAGATGGCTTAGCAGAGGCAGCACAGATTCCAGCTTTTGGCCCCAGGGATGTGAGTTTAGCAAGAGTCAGACCTGGTTACTGTCAGGCTGGTGGGCAGATGGGACTTGGACGTGCACAAGGCCATCATGACACCTTTTTATCTAATGTATGGATTTCCTGGTGCTTGTCACAGGAAGAGGGAGCACAGGGCTCCCACATGAAGAGCCATATGGCGAAAGCTTTTCGGTACTGCCACAAGCCTGACAGGCCTTCCACGCCACGCACAAAACTTAGAATGTGCTCCCATGCCGTGCTCCCAGCCACCGCCAGCCCCAGAGCAGGACATCCCCCTGGCACTGCCATACGGAGGAGGTGCAGCAGAGACAACATGCTGGCCATGGAGAACCTACAAGGTGCAACAGCCTCAGCAGAAGAGAGCCTGGCTTGTCTGCGTAATTCTCATTTTCAGTGTGAAAGACTTGTCAGGCTTGCAAACACAGGGCCCATCCTTCCTAACGGGTTGTACTTTGGCATGTGGCAGGGCTGGGAAATTCCCCGAGGCTTCCAGGTTGGTGCTGGAGCTAACAATCCCATGTTCGCTTTCTCTAGATTATGGACCAAGTTCATTTCAACAAATACAGGACGAGGATTTGGGGCATTCATATTCTCATGAATTACTGTCCATAGTGTTTATCATGAAGGGGAAGCACTGAGGGGAAATGGGGTGGCAGGATGGTGTAGGATGTGTAGGAGTGCCTGTGACTGCAGCTGGAGGCAGAGGGGGCAGAGTGGGTCGTGGGAAGGGGCTTTGACGAAATTGCATCTGTGAAAACTAGCGGAGAATTTTGGAGCTGAGGGGTGCTGTGAAGTTGGCAGAGCCTTGTAGAAGACCATCCAAAGCACCTGGCTCTTTGGTTGCTGTTCAAATAGCAGATTTGCCCAAAATGGAGGAAAGCATTGAGTGGAAGTTGCATGGCTCTTTTGTTCTGCTTCTCCCTTTTGCTTCTCTTTGCCAAGACCTGCTCCCCACGCTTCCTGCTGAAGAACTGCAAAGCCGTTTCCCACCTCCCCACTTAACTGCAGACAGCTACAGACAGCTCCTTTCATCTTCCTTTGCAGCCTCCTCCTCCCGGGGTGCTTTAAGCATAGCCAAGCTTCCTCTCCAGTTATTGCTACCTCCACAGCCTCTTCCGAAGCTTTTGGTGTTTCTGACCTATTGTTTCCATGGCATTGTGAGGATCAGCTCCACTGGGTCATCTCCGGCACTCCACTCATGTGCCAGTTCCTCCGGCCCTGCTGAAACCTGATGTGCTTAGCCCATTGTACAGCAGAGGCCACGGACATGCCCCACGTGTTCAGCTCTGGTGGTCTGCTGTCTGGGTCCTGGTGAGTACCAAGAGTGTAGATAATAGGACCTAGGCTTTATTCCCAGCTATGCCACTTTTTAAAGTAGGATGCTTTGGATTCAGCCACATATTTATCTGTGCCTCAGTTTCCCCAGGCAGAAAACAGGGTTACCTACTCTGACTGGTTTTGGCAATTGATCTCGTAGTTAGGTATCTACTGAAGCATGTCTGATGGCCTCCTTCTGTAGATGAGCTCCTGCAGTTTGAAGCTGAGATGTCCTGGTCTGAAAAGGCCTAGGTGTGACAAGCCAAAACAAAGAGGGAAAGGCATGTACGTGGGTGTTAATACCAACTATCTTTCCCAGGGAGTGTAATGAAGTAGTGCTCCCCACTCATTCCACCAGTGTGATGTCTGGGAATGGGCAACACCAGACACAAACCTCCAGCACAGGGTGGCTGATGTGGTGGGCATGCCAGCCAGGTCTGGACTGGTTGGTGAGACCATGCAAAAACCAGGAGGACTGTCCCTTGTGTGGGGAAACTCATGGCATCAGCTAACCACTGAGACAAAGGGAGCTGGCCCGGGAGGAGGGAAGGGGTCATGGGGCCAGGAGAGGAGTGGGGTGATAGCCCTGGGGTACCATGTGGGGTGACAGCCTCCAGGCTGGGTGCAGTCCCACGAGGGGATTGTGTGTGGGTGTGTGTGTAAGGAAATTGAGAGAGCCCCCTCTGTGGTGCAGTGCCAGCTCTGCCCTGCTGTTTAGCCCAGGACGAGTGCTGACCTGGGTAGTGCTAATGGGGGAGAAAAAGAGCGTCTGCCTCTTCACCCTCCAGCAAATCCATCCTTTGAGTTTTCTCCATACAGCTTGGCAGATATTTCAGCCATGCAGCCCTTGGAGAGAAGGTGCAGGAGGAGGAGGGAGGATTCAGGTGGCAGCATTTGTTCTGCGTCCTCCCGGTGGCCCTGAAACCCTCCAAACCTCATTTTTCAATAGGCCACCAAAACAACCACTACATGTTTAATGACTTTCGATCTCTCCTGCCCCAGACTGGCTTTGAAACAGTGACTCAGATGCCAAAGTCCCAGTAGCGAAGTGGCTTTTTAATGACACAACTCGAGCTCAAATTCCAGGCACAGGGGAGGCTTTGACACTGCTGTTTGTTTTCTTATTGGAGAAGTTCAAGAGAAGCTCAAGGCTTAAAAGCAAACCCTTGAAAGCAAAGCATTCCTAATCACATAAAAGTGTCTGCGCAGGCCAGGGCTGAAGAGGGGGCTTGTGACTTTAATCTTTGCATATCCCTTTCTTTCTTCAAGCATCTCTCCCTCTCACAGAGGGGACACACACACGCACACACAAAACTCTCCTCAACGCCAATAGTATAATGCTCCAGGAGAGGAAAGAGGAGGAAGAGGAGGAGGAGGAAGCCAGCCCGCCTGCCTGCCCCCATGCTGAGCCTGAGCAGACTTTGTGAGAAAGCTTCTCTCCATCTGCAGCCCAGCCCGGTGGGAGTCAATTAATTCTGAATAACCTAAACCGACAGAGGTATTTGCATTCACAACCTGACTGATGACCGTATAAAATTGATTTATGAATTGAAGTACTTTCCCTCCCCTTATCCCCGATTCAAGCCATAATTGATTATACGTGCTGCAGCGAAATTAAAGAAAGGAAAATTAAAAAAAAGAAAAGAAAAAAGGGAGGCTCCACAGACGCTGCTCTATATTCTCAAGGTTTCCCGGGATTAGCCGATCTATTCATCACTTATTTTTTTTTATTTAAAAAGTTGCTTCCTTTACCCTCTTCACCAGCTTCTCCCCCCACCCCCTCCCCTTCATCCCTACCCCTCACCACCACCTCTCAGCCCAGGCAGCAACACAGTGGGTCGGACCTCAGGAGAGATGATGGGAGGCACAGAACCCCCTCAGCAACATTCCCACAGTGTGACAGCGAGGCGAGAAGATTTTAAGCCTGACACTGTTCCAGGGCAGAACAAACCCTTCCAAAAGGAGACAGAGCCTAAACTGGAAGTCCTCAACCCAACATTGTCCAAAGCTCAGGCTTAACTTGCTGCCGTGTAACTGCTGCATTGCAGACCTCTCTGGAATGGGGAATTCACTTGGCCCTTCCAACCAGTCATCTCTTATTAAAGAGATGCTTTCTTATACTCATGCAATGCTCATACAATGCCCTCTATGACCTAGGGAGTAGTGCTGTATGAAAGCAGGTACTATTGGGCAAGATCCACTTGCCCGACATCAAAAGGAAGCACAAGAAATCTTGTTGGAAGCAGTTGAATGATGCAACTCCCCAGATTTTCTCCTGGCACTTAGTATATTGAGCTGAATCCATAAGCATGTGAACTGATGACCCTTTTAATTTTTTTCCCCTCATTATCCACCCACTCCACCCTATCTGTCATCCCATTTTCATTATCTACTCATTGTTTTTCTTCCCGTTTTACATATGGGAACACAGAGAAGCAGAGCAGTGGTGGGAACACAGGTCACCTATTAGTCCTGCTCTCTTTTTTGTTTGCTTCTTTCGAAATATTTTTTTTCTTTTTTTTTTTTAAGGAATGGATATGTCCTCTTATTTCCTTTCTCTTGAGTGGGAAGAGACAAACAAAAACCTGGTGTAGCACAACCCATGTACGATTTCACTAAAACTCATTTACCTAGAGTGCTCTGTAAAGCTCTCAGACCTCTTGAGCGCGTAAGTACAACTTCATGTCACTTCATGCGGTTGCAATGCTTATTGTTCCTTTTCCTTTAGGAAAGTATTTAAAGCAGGTCTTTCAAGCTGAGCAATGCCATCTGCATTCCACCTCCAGTGAAGGAAGAAAGACTGATCTAAGTGAGGCAAGGCAGGGATTCGGAGCTTGTCCATTCCTAGTGTCTCCAGGTCTGATGGGGAGGGCTCATTTATTTCAACCTCTGCAGAGTTGTCTCTCTCTATTTGGGTAAAGCTGAGCAGAAGAAAAGGGCTCAGTGAGTAAACATCAAACAAGCCCACTTCCCTTAACTGTTCAGAGAGGCTTTCAGCAAGGAGCTTGTCCAGGGACTCTTTTGCCTGGCAGCTGTGGTGCTACCATGGAGTTCAAGGAGAAACTACTCTGCTTTCTCAAGGAGGAACTACTCTAAGAGGCCCGAGAAGGATGAGGCAGGCGCAGGCAAGGAGGCAGTGCTGTGCAGGGATCCAGCTGTGCCTCCTCCGCCACAGCTGCTTGCCTGCCCCTCACATCCCCGTCCCCCACCGCCCAACGCCTTTGTCATGCTCTGGGGCCATTTCCCTAAAAGTTCAGTTCTGCAGGTGTCTGACCTCATTGTGCTGGGAACAAGGGGGAGGTGGGGGAAGGGGGCTCTCTGTAATTAAAGCCAAAAGCCCTACGCAGTGCTGGAAAGCTGAACCGTAACTGGCATCTCACATCCCTGGTGGAGGCTCTGGGCAGGACTTCGGAAAAGCTTCAGAGCAGAAAGCTTCAGAGCAGGATTCAGGAGATACTGCCAAAAATCACAGCAGACCCAGGAGGCAGCACTCCACATCCCAGTAGTCAAACTCTGTGCAGAATAAAACCCATTTCAGAGCAAGTAATGCCTTCATGCTGCAGCCTGTGACATCATTTGGGAAAAGCTGCCTCTGCTTCAGAAGTCTACAAGGCCCCGCTTCTGGAAAATGGTGCTGTGTCCACCCCACCTGTCAGCTCTGGTCCGAGGTGCGTGGCTGGGCTCTGCAATGGTCTGTGGCCCCCTCATAGCTGCAAGGCTTGTCAGACACTTGCTGTGCAGGGAGGACACCTTGCACCCTGACTTAACATAAGGAGCAAATGCATTGTCCTGGCTCTGGGGGTGTCCTCCAAACAAGGCTCCCATTTCAAAGAGCAGCAGCTCCAGGGCACAACAAGGGGCACTGTATGTGCGCTGGGCTGGGCCCATATAGGGGCTTCGGCTTTCTCACCAAGAATGCCTGTCCAAATTAACCTGATAATAAAGATTGTCTGTGTCTTGAGGAGGTGAGAGCCAGCAGTCCCATGGGCAGCTCAGGAACTCCTGAGCCAGCAGACACCAGAGGGTGAAGGCTGAACCTACACTCAAGTCTCATCTGGTAGCTGCAGACCAAAATCTGTGATTCTTTCATCCCAGGCTAAGGCACTGAGCTGTGGGACGGGGAGCCAGCAACAGAGAGTGGAGGTGGGCAACAGCCCTGGCAGGGGAGGGCACTGCCCAGATCCCACATCCACCCGGCTCCCTCCCATCTCCACCACAAGGAGTCTCGCAGATGTCAGCCCCGACAAAAGCACGAAGTGGGAGGGACGTCAGCGCAGATTTACATCCAAAGGTCGCCATGTCCTGAGTGGTAAACGGGTGGACAAAGAAGTTAATCGAGGAGTCAAAAAGGGCAACCTGAAGAGGAGCGGCAGCTGGGAATGTGGAAGCAGAAATCAAGGCAGTTAGCAGGAAAAAAAAGAGGGAGAGTTTTGCATGCCTTTCCGATTTTTCCACATGGAAAGAACAACGCTGTATTATCTGAAACTGAATTATTTTTACTGTCAGCTGAGAGAGAGCAATCAGTAGGCTTGAACTGATGCCTCTGCCAGCAGTCACAGTCTTTCTTCCCACACAAACCAGCGACCCCTCTGCAGTCAAAACAGCTGCCTGAAATTCCAGAGCTCGAAGGGGGAGAGCAGTGCCATCCCTGCTCACACCTGCACTGACAGGCTCTGCTATAACATATCTGCTGCAACGATGTGTGGAAGCATCCATCAGAAAACTGATACTGCTTCCACACTGGGTGCTCCAGAAACATGGAGCCTAAAGATGGTCGGAGCTGCCCAGAGCCTGCAGTGCAACTCTCACAAGCAGCAACAGGTCACTGCAGCCTGCAGCCAGGCAGGCATTTCTGAACTATTGTTCAGGGTACAGACTAAGGTCATGTTCCCTTTTAAGCTGAGTCAATCTTTTCACTGAGTTCATTGGGAGCTGGGGCTGAAGCCAGCGGTTACTAGATGGAGCAAACATCATCTTTCAGAGCTTGGACAGAGCTGTATTGGCCCGAGGGTGTTTGGGGCATAGAGAAACCAACACCATCATCCATGTGAGTAAAAACAAACTAGAAAAAAAAAGTGTTTCAAACATACTGATAAATGACTATATTTTTTCATGTTTTTCTCTACTTCATTAAAAAAACCCCAACAACATGAGGAACTGCTTTTCCGGTTGGTCAAGGAATTCTCTTTCAACAGCACAAATTGATCATCCACCTTTTAATACCATTAATTCACAGAAGCAGAGACACTAACCAGCTGCTGGGTGGGTACCAAACGGGCTGGATGCTCTGAGCAAGCCCAACCACCTACCCAGGGCTTGCCCTGCTCCCTGCATTTAACATGCCCACTCTGGCTTCGTGGAGAAACCTTCCCACACTGACCTATGGCCAAGCAAAAAGCTGTTTATAGTCCCCAGGAAATCCAGCTCCCCTTTCCTGTAGTGTATAACTCACAGGCAACAGAAAGGATGAGGACTCATTGCTTTGCCCACAGCATGAACAGTTTTGGGAACTGGGGTACTTCCAAGGGTCTCTGGACTTGACCTGGGAGATAGCTGGGCACCTCTCTTTTAGCCTAGAGCTGGGCCATTAGCCTTGCTCAGCAAGCAAACCTGTGAGGAGCTGGACTTCCTATGCTGCATTGCCACACATAGGGTCTAGCAAAAATGCAGCTTCTACTTAAGTGAGGCAAATGCAGAATGAAAAATGCATGTTGCCAAATGTCCAGGAGCTCTTGACTGGCTGAGTCCAAGCATTTTTTGCATAGGGCCTAGCTGAAATTAAGAGACAGAAGACTGTGACCAAAAAAAAAAACAAACCCAGTGCTACTGGTCAATACAAGTCATTTAGCTCAAAATAAAGGTAATTGGGTATCAGCCTGCGGTCTCTATAACACAAGAGATCAGACTAGCTGGTCTAATGATATCTTTTGACCTTCAAACCTATGAACTGATGCTCCATCTTTCAAACATTCACTTTCTCAAAAATTGAGTACAGATTAGGTCTAAAATATAAGTGTCCCTTGTTGCCACTACAGTTGTGCTGGGCTTGTTTGATAGTAGCACCCTTGCCCAGCTGCCTTGGGAGCTGTTTGTTCTACACTTGTCCTCATTTGGTTGCTTCTGTTATTCAATTCCACAGTGACAGACCCTGGAGAAATGCAAGCAGTTAATTTATTTCTTTCCAGCTGTAGATGTGCAAATACTTTTATCAGAGATTGTTTCTTAAAATGTCACAGACAATGGGGCATTTTTGCATGAGTCAAGCCAAAAACATAAAATTGTCTCCCGGACAATATTTTGTCTGTGACACTGAGACATGTTTGTGCAACTGGCTTCAGGACAATAAAAAAAAAAAAAATCCAGCCCTTCCTCTGGTGGGCATCAAAGCATCCTCAGGAAGGAGTAGGATGACCACAGGGACAAAGCTGCCAGGTTACACCTGGGAGGGAAGATTGCTTTGCCCGCTCCCTAAGCCCAGAAAAAACACAAGAGGGGTTTTGTTTCTCGAAGCTGCAGCTTGGCGGCCGTGCGGGCAGGTCATATTTTACAGTCTGGGCCAGGGCAGGATGAAAAACAAAGATCTAGTTTCGCGACGGCCCTGGCTTTACACCGAACCCCCAGCCAGCTCCCTGCTCGCAGCGCCGACGGCCTCTGAGAGAGAGCGCGGGGGACCTCGCTCCTCGCTCCGTTTGGGGCTTTTTCCTCCCTCCCGCGCCCCTTTTCCCTGGGAGAACCTCCCTTGTGCACGGCGGCTTCTCCGAGCGGCTCCCCCCGCCGCCCTGCCCGGCATCCTCACCTCGCCACAGACCCGCCACACACACGCACGCTCGCACTGCGGGCAGGCACAAAGGCTTTCAAAGCCGCCCTTTATATCCCCCACAGCTGCCCGCGCAGCCCCTGCTCCAGCGCTCGCCCAGCAAGGATGCGTATTCTTCGGCTCCCAAAGGCCCCCATTGCTGTCAATTAGTTACGGGACGCCACCGGGATTCAAGGCTGACAGCTCCGGCAAAGCAGGAGAAATGGACTCAGTGGGGAGCGAGGGGGCCTGCCCTCTTTCTTTCCCCCCCGCGTCTTTCTCCCCACAAGAAATACCTTTCTCAGCGAGGCTTTTCGAGCCGCCCCCCCAATCCCACCGCCCGCGCCTGCATGCAGGGGCATGCACGTAGAGCGATGCATGGCGCCGAGAGATGCCAAACGTGCTGTGAAAGGGGCGCCGGGGACAGCCGACCTGCCCACAGAGGGGGTCATCAATATCTCTGTGTGTTTCTTTCTCCCCCGCCTCCATCCTGGTCTCCAGTTACAAATCCCCCGTCTCTCAGCTCCCCGGGATGAACGTAACATCTTATTTCTCCTCGACTTTCCCACCCAGGCTGGCTTTCTATAAGGGGAGGGATGGGACAAGGTTAAAACACGACTCTGCAACAAGTGTGGGTTTCACTTGGCAGCATTTTATCTGTCGCTGCTGGGGATTCTCAGCTCATCTCCCTGCGTGTAACCTGGGGTGTAACCCAGCAAGCTCACAGAGAATGAGGGAGTAAAGCCAGGAGGGGGATGCTGACCCAGTGATTTCACGGCAAACGTCGGTGCTGTGAGATTTAGGAAAGAAACAAAAGCTGTAATGGTTTGGGAGTGAGGGACCTCTTTAGCCAGACCGTGGAAATAAGATATATTTCAAGAGAAGGCATTCCCACGCTTTCAGCCTTGATATTTGGTATGGAAGAAAATCCAACCCAGGCATTGGCTTTGGTGGTTTTAAATGGGACGTGTTTCATGTGAACTCCAGCTTTGGCTCCTGTCATAAATTCCAGTTAGAAATGGGGACCACTCACTCCTAACTCAATCTTTGTGTTTGTATCTTTCCTAGACATTTGGATAATATGGAGGGCCTTACGCCAGCTGTGGATTTGGCCCAGCCAAAGTAGTCTCTCTGGATCAAAGAGGGATAACAAAACAACATTTAGATAATTTTTTCCTTGTCTCTGCTACAGGCTGTTTGTGTGTCCCTTGTCAAGTCACTTCATCATGCGCCCACCCGAGCCACGACAGCTTCCCTTACTGTCCCAGCACATCTCCTGCCCAGAGGCACAACTAAGTCAGGGTGACTGCATTTCACACGCCTTCTTGGGCTCAGACGATCCTTTCATCTGAAACACTTGAAGATAAGAGCAGCTCAGATTCAATTTCTTGGACCAAAATCCTTCCCTGAAGTTTGGATCCTGACTGGTCCCAACCCAGACAAAATGCAGTCTTTTGGTTTGGCTGCATCTGAAGGCTCCAGCTCAAGCCCACACGGCAGAGTCTTGCACAAACAGCTCATCTCGAGAGACTTCTGCTTCCTGGAGAGATGAAATCTTTCAGAAACAGCGTAAGAAGAGATTTCAAATCCCTAGGAAAAAATCCTCCCCTCCGCTCCCACCCACATCTTGGCATTGACATGGAACCATGGACCCTTGCCTGATTCAAAATCAGATTTAGACAACAAGATCTGGGCTATTACAGTGGGAATGAGAAACCTTCACTCTCAGTGGGAAAACCCATGGACATCCTTGAAGGCCAGCAGAAGATGTTGGGAGAGTTGTGCATGGCTTTAATTGGGTGTGCATGATTATTTTCTTGCTGTGGGGGCTGGACAGGGAACAAGGCAGCAAAATAACTTGGTGTTACAAAAGGCAGATGTGGTAAATAGTTCACAGGAGAGGCTGACAGCCTTCCCAGGCCACTGGAGGAATAAGCTGTCCAAGGAATGGCTTCTAAATGAAACAGCCTCCGTGCAGTTTCTGCACCAGGACAAAGGACAGGTTTATTTTGGATGTGCTAGTAAAACTGCTGTCTGCCAGCCATAAGGTCATCCAGCTAAGGTCTGGCTGCTGTCTGGTGAGGAAGCATTCCTCTGGGCCTCCTCTGTCAGCGTGCAAATGCAGGCCTTGTAAAAAAGAATAATATATTCCCCATTTCCCTACAGAGCAGTACTGCAACGAGTGAACTCACTACAATGAGTTCAAACCTACTTGTGCTGCAGCTGGAAGGGTTATTCACATAGACAGTACTCAGTAACAAAATGCCCTGTATCCTGAGCAGGGGACTGGTGATGGCCAAGGATTTGTCAGATGATGGCACATGAGAAATGCACTGATCATGTCTTATATGGTTTCCGTGTGCACAGCAAGGCAGAAGGAACCTGTAATCATGATGGCACCAGCTGGCTGCCTCACTGATAAACCATCAAATCATGAGAGCATCTGAAAAAACAGAGTGCGTCTGAAAAGATGAATTCTCTTTTCCATCTTTTGACAGGATTCTGGTCCATGTTACTGCTGATGGTAGGTTACATATTTTACAGCCAGCCTCAGAAGGCGCTGGCTTCCATAGCCATTAATCCAAAACTTGTGACTTTTGCTTTGTTCATACAACCATGTACAATAATCGCATATTGCTCCTTTAAAAAAACCCCTGCTAGAAAGGAAAAGTTCAAGGGATTTGTGTTTGGCAGCTGAGTGTTGAGCCATATTGACTTCTGGGCCATGGACCTCAACATGCCAAGCTAAAAGTAGTAAGAATGAGAAAGGCTGAACTGGAAACACCAAGGGATGTCTTATAAATAATGGAAATGCATTAGCAGCACTGAGGTGGGAGGTGGGCGGGAGATGATGACGAAGGGGGGGTGGTGAAGAGTGGCCAAGGAGGAGAGTGGATCTCACACAGCACTTCCTGGGAGGCCACTTGGGTCATGCGCGTTCTCATCAGGCTGACAAAGAATGTCAGGGCGTGAAAAAGTTAAAGTAGTCACTTTAATTAACACCTCTTCGCTGGTGAGACAAGAAGCTACCTCCCCTCTCCACGCCTCCTTTGCCATGCACCCTATTGAGCACCCCGTACCTGAGCTGCCGAAAACAGCCTCTGGTGAGAGGTGCTTGTCACCATGTCTAAGTGCATCACTGACAGAGTCAAGAGATTCAGCTCACCACCTCGGGGAGTGAGCAGGTAACAAACTGACAGGGTTTTCTGCTGCAGTCAGTGTTGGGGAAACAGTCAGGAAAAGGTGAAAGCAATCTCTGGGATGAAATCCTCCCAGAAATGCTGGCTCTCTTCCATCTTGCATTCTAATGCCGAAACATGAGTTTCCCAGGCAGGGATGAAAGGAAAACACATGTCTCATATCACACGGGACCCTTGGGACTGGGACAGGGGGTAGGAGGATTTGAGGCAAGAAAGAAGATATTTCTTCTCCTTTACATTCCCATTAGCACTGAGCACCACACAGGAAGAAAAAGGTTTGATGTCGCAACACTGACGTGCTGTCCCTAGCTCTCCTGAAGGAGATACAGGCCTGCAGGAAATATCCTACCAGTCAGCACCCCGGTGAGATGGAGAATTCCACTGGTCCTGCTTGGGCAGGTGAAAGACACTTTTACCATTTGCCTTAGTTTGCAGAATTGGAGACTGCACCAAGTCTGTAAAGAAGTGAAATCTTCCTGAAAGGTGAATTTTAATCCAGGTTTTGATGAAAAGTTTTGTGGTCTGCATTGGACTAGTCTGTTGTGGTGCTCTCTCCTGAGATACCCTGTGAATTTACTTCCCAGTCTCATCAGATGGGCAGAAGGGGCCTGATTTGCCCTCAGCTTAAGACTTGTATCTCTGATTAAAATACACAACTGTAAGAGATAAATCCTATTTTTCAGAAATGCAGTTTAGTGGGAAAGGCTGCCCAGACAGCTCTGCCTGATCTAAAGCACTTGAGGAGCAGCCCCACCTGGGAGAGTGTTCTGTGATGATGAGGCAGAGTTAAAAGAGCAGGGTTCAGATCCTGCCATGCCACAGATGCTCTGGGTGACCTTTTGCAAACTACTTGGCCAAGGCCAGTGTTTCATATTCCCCAGCTGTTGTAGCCAGGGCTGGTTAAACCCAACTGGCTGTAATCTCAGCTGGTTATAACCCCAGACAATTGTAAGTGTGGCAGAGCAGCAGTGTCTCAGCATCTCAGACTCTGCGTGTTACAGACTGCGGCACTCCAGCCACTGAGTGGAGACCCATGTGGACACTGGAAATGCCACTCTGCAGGAGCTGTGGGCATAATAAACACGGCAGCGATACTGGGCTGCAGAGCTTACAAACAAACAAACAAACAAAAGCTCTCCTTTCCATTGCTGACACAAACATCTTTTGTATTGCAAAACTGGGCAGGAAGATATTTTTTGCACTTTGTGAGCTCGAGGCTTCATTCCAAACCTTTCCCCCTTTTATGCTATACTACCACAAGAAGCTAAAATCTGAAAAATAAATGTTGCAAACCAACAATTTTTTTTTTCTCCATATACAGACTTTTGTGGCTAAACACACTTTGATCCAAGAGATGAATCTGTTCCTCCAAGGCTGCTGGTACACAATGTGCTGGTCAGTTTGCAATCTCCCTCACACCCTCCCACTAGTGAGGGTCAGCCTCAATTGCTCTGACCCACTCAGCGTGCCATGACTTCCTCAGCAGCAGACACAGCAGAAGATTTCATCTCATTGGTCCTTTCACACCTAAGGAGCAGCCGAACTGATGCCTTGGAGTGGCTACCTGAAAACAGGGGCTAGACAAGATTAAGAGAATAAAAGTGGGTATTTATTTGAAGGGCCTTCAAAGGTACACCCTGGGCAGTCAAAAGCCTCCACCCAAGATGGACCCTGGGTGACAGGTTCTTCACACTTTAATAGGTTTGGTCTATTTGCATATCAGGGTTAATTCTCCAATTACAATTTCAGTTAATGATGTAATTACCCCAAGTTTTCCCCTCCTCTCAAAGGCTTTAGTTTGCATATTTTTGGGCCTGGGACAACAAGATGTCCTTGAAGTGCAAACCTAGAGAGGGTTTGTTATGTCTAACCAGCATGAGAGAACAGCAGCTAACAGGCCACACGAAACTTCAGAATTACACACTAGGCAGTACAGGATTTGAAAAATATAAAAGTTAAAACTGCCATGGCCAAATGCATCTGTTGGGTCCCCCCCAAATCTCTGCTTCTCTGCTGTGCCGTGCATGGCTGTGTCTGCATCTTGAAGGCATCAAGCATCCCGGGCTGGCAGGCAGCCCTTAACAGTGTCGGTGAGGGATGCAGGAACAGGTGTGGATGCCAAAGGATATTTAATGCCACATGGCTTAATCTGGAAAGGTTTGAAGTCTGGACAACCCACCCTACAGTGTGCAATTTAAAAAGGTACGATCTCCCTGGTTCTTCCAAGGAGTGATTTGATCTACAGGCACTTCAAGGGAGAGAGAGAGTCCTGATATCAAAGGGTTCTTTAATCTGGCAGAAAAGGGCATTTATGAGAACCATCTGCCAGCAGTTGAGGCCAGACAAATTCAGACTGAAAATCAAGGTGCACGTTTTCAACTGTGAAAGTAATTAATCTGTAGGGCACATTGCCTAGAAGGCCAGTGGTGGCTCGGTCGCCAGCAGGCCTGAAATCAGGACCAGATGTTTTCCTGGAAGAGATGATATCACCTAGCCAAGGACGGCAGGCTCAGGGACGAAGCCATGCGGGGCCAAGCTGGAAAGTCACAGTCACTGCCACTGCCACCAGCCTTACAGCCCATGCTCCATGCAGGAATGTGGTTTTTTTTTTATATATATATATATATATATATATATATATATACACACACATGTATGTGTAGCTTCACACGTACACAGCCCCAGTTGGCATAGACCAGCATCCCTCCAGCCAAAGGTCTGCTCTGTACACTCTATTTATTTACCCATTTCAATCTTACAGCGCTGCACAACCGCCTGGCCTGAGCTCAGGGGCCAAAATGTCCACTGGGAGATTTGACTGGGCAATAGGACTGGGGGAAGGGGAGAGCACTGGGCTGCTGCTCACCTGGCAGAGGGGATGCCTGCCATTGCCTGCCTTCCCCCCACAGCCCATGAAGGTTCCTTTCTTCGGGCCAGTGCTGCCTCACAGCGCCTCGAGTGTTGCCTGGAGCCTCCATTGAGAATCAGTGGATTGGGCAAAATCCCATATTCACCCTTCCTTCCCCGCCCCCAGCCCTCCTTGGCCGAGCTGCAGCCCAGACGTCACAAACTGCCCCCCCCCCCCAACCCAACAAAAACCCACAGACACTCATACAAAAAAGACCCCAAGCAAACAAACAAACAAACAAAAACAGGAAAAGAAGGAAAAAAGAAGAAGAACATAAAAAAGCAACCCCCAACTCTCCCTGCTGCCAGCAATGATAACAGACAGGCCCTGGGCCCTGTAGTCGATGGCATCAGCAGAGGGACCCTACTTGTCTGGCTGCCTCCCTCGCTGCCAGCCCCCTTCCTGCCCAAGCCCCTGCTGTTGCTACATCTATCCTCCTTCTCTTTCTCCTCCTCCTCCTTATCCATTCTTTTCCTGGTTAGCAAGTGTGCACTGTTATAGCTGTGGTCCCTTGCTCCATCATGCTTTTTGCCTTTCTTATGGCAGCAAGGGCTATTTTCTTGGGGCAGGGGGAACATGTGTGCAACTTATCCTTGCGCAGGTTGGTGCCTCCCTGTGTTGGCAGTGGAACGCAAGGAATGGCCGCAGCTTGTGCTCCAGGGCTGAGCAGCGCAATGTTGATGGGCTGGGGAGAGGAGGAGGAGGGGAGGGGGCAAGTCAAAAGGGCCTCCTGCATCGATGGGGAATAATACGAAAGGGAAACTCTGGCGGGCATGGGACGACCCAGATGGACAAAGTGCAGCGAAGCAGCTTAGTTAATGGGCTGCATTAAAATTAAACAGAGACAGCGTTCCTTTTCCAAGCAGCACAGTGACCGCAGAAGGCCTTTGTGGCCCCTGTGGGAAGGTGGTGTGAAACAAAACCAGGGAAAACCTTCCCCCCTCGCTGCCCCATCCTCAGCAGGTGTAAACTGGGGCAGCCCTGCTGTCCTCCCCCTGCCTGGGTTAACACAAGCCAGCTCCCAACTTCCCTACCACCAGCCTGCATTTCCATAAAAGGGATGATGATCTTGTCAATGTTGCTGTAAATCTGAATTTTTTGTACATGGTTGCGGCTCTCAGAGAGGTGACAGCCGCTTACCAGCTGGTCACCAGCACAAGGAAGGACCCGGGCAGCCTGCAAGACCAAGTCAAGCTTTAAAGAGGAGGATGATAATAAAATGCATCCCTCCCCACTCCCACCCCTGTCAGGAGGAGGATTTATACTCCTTCTTACAAAGGACTAAAGTAGTCATTTAGGCTCTGCTCCAGCAAAGCACCTGCTTAATTGCTCGCCTTACTTCACTGCGACTGGAGAAACTGGAGCACATGGTTAAGAACATGCTTAGAGGCGCTGCTGGGTAGGAATAAACTTAATTATGTGCTTAAACTTAAAGAGATGTTTAAGCACCTTGCTAAATCAAGGCCTTGAACTTGAGGAAAGTGAAAGGAAGAAGGTGACAAAGCAGAACAGAAGAGCAGCTTTTGGAACAATGAACCATTTTAGGTTCTCCATTCTACAATTAATGAAGATGAATGAAAATCCTTGTTACTGGTGACTGAAGATGAAATGATCAACCACTGAGAAAGAGCTGTGTGGTGATGTATTACACAACTGAATACCTTTAACTGGCAAGAAATATGTATACTTTCCTGCATCTTCCTGTTTCTTCTCTATATTGACTAGGATTTGAAGGATATGTCTTTGTTCAGAAAGGCATGGTAATGTTTGATTTCCATTCTGCATACCTTGAAACCATCAACCAAGCTGTCAGTGCAGATCAGGGCCCTCTGAGCAAATTTACACCTCTTCATGTAAAAAGCAACCAGACCATTTAACCAAGTTCTGGACTGATAGCCCCAAACCCTCATGCGATGCGCTGTAGCAAGACTCCCAAAACAGCCTGTGTTTGGCACTGCAGGCTGTAATTGCCCAGCCCCTTGTGGTGTTCCCACTAGGAAGGTGCCAGCAGAGAAGGCAGCAGCAGTGCCCATAACCTGCCCTACAAGGTGCATCAGCACCGGGAAGGTGGGTCAAGCTCCCCCCTCTGTGCCTGGCTGAGCTGTTGTGACTGTCACCAAAAGGAACTATTCAGGTTGCAGTTCTTGTCATGGGAATACGTGCTCCAAAGAGAGTCTGGAAGACACAAATATGACTTTTCTGCACTCCTCTTGAATTGCCATAGTTTGGACATAATTTAGGAGACATGCTAATTGCCCATGATGATGGACTCAAAGAAATTAACTATGCAGGGAACATAAATTACTGGGTATTTTTAACCTTTAGGAGAAGTAACTTTTTCTCTCAGCTCAGCTTCACAGTTCTTTATTTCAGAGGCAAATAATTCTCACAAATAACCAGAAAGAGATCCCAAATTTGCATACCATGCAGGTAACTGGGATGAAAGTGAAGAGCTTTCCTCAAGCTTCCCACACATTTCAGGGAGGACTGTCACGGCAGCCCTTTCTGCAGACATCCATTTCATAAACAATACATTTTTGAGAAATGTTAATTACTTTGGAAGTGTGGTCCAGAAGAGATGAAAGATGAGCTATAAACATTGTCCTCCCTCAGTTCATGGACCAAGGCTCCAGACATACCTGTCTCACAGACATGTAAGCCCCCTGAGTGATCTGCTTTGACAGATGTGTTTATGTATCAATGTCACACCTAAATCAAAAGTATTAGCAGCCTCAAAGAAAGTTTTTGCACGTGAATTAGCAAATATCTATCTCTCCCTCTCTTAGGGTTGGATAGATCTGTGTAATAGAGATGAACACCAAACTATACTCATGTATCTGCAGCAACATATAGGCATGATCCCAGCTGGACTAATACTGCGCTGAGTCTCTGGAGCAGCAGAGCTGCAGGAAATCTTGCCAAACATGCTTAGTACTATGTGAGCCCACAAGCTGGGGATAAGTTATGGTTGGCTGAGTGGATGATTTGGTGGAAGAAATAACATGGGACATGCCAGGAGCTGGAGGGACTCAAGAGGTGGCAGGAGACAATCAAAGCCAGACAGTGACAGCATGCTCATGGCTTTGGGACACAAGGTTAACTATGCTCTTAGCCAATTCCACCTATAAAATACTGTGTAAATAATTGTAGCTGCATGCAATGTCTTATATTTGCTGCACTTCATAGAATCATAGAATGAGCGAATGGTTTGAGCTGGAAGGGATTTTAAAGCTCCTTCAGTTCCACCACCCTGCCATGGGCAGGGACACCTCCCACTGGACCAGGCTGCTCCAAGGCCTATCCAACCTGGCTTTGAACACCTTCAAATGAAGACCACGAGGATGGTGCAGTACCTTGAGGGGAAGCCTTTGAGGAGTGGCTGAGGTCACTCGGTCTGTTCAGCCTGGAGAAGAAGAGGCTGAGGGGAGACCTCACTGCAGTTACAACCTCAAGAGGGGAAGAGGAGGGGCAGGTTCAGATCTCTTGTGACCAGTGACAGGACTCAAGGAAACAAGATAAAGCTGAGTCATGAGAGGTTTAGGCTGGATATCAGGAAAAGGTTTTTCATCCAGAGGGTGGTTGGACACTGGAACAAGCTCCCTAGAGAAGTGGTCACAGCACCAAGCCTGACAGAGTTCAGGAAGTGTTTGGACAATGCTCTCATGCACATGGTGTGTTTCTTGGGGTGTCCTGTGCAGGGCCAGGAGTTGGACTCCATGATCCTTGTGGGTCCCTTCCAACTCAGCACATTCTATGATTGTAGGTGGCAAGGGTTGCCTCCCACCCTTGGCTCCCTCAGGCCCAAACCCAGATGCTCTTGGGAAGCTGGAAGTTAAAGCCGAGGGAGGGAAGTTTAGCGTGTGGCAGTGCAAACAAACTCACTGATGGGGCTGAACACCTCTGCACAACTCCCTGGCATGGCTCCTGCTAAAAAGGCAGAGCAACAAGTACCTGCAGCTGGAAGGCAGCATGCCACCTGTTGATCTCCTTTCATTTTTGTGCCTGTGGGCTTGTTCTCTCTTTGTCCCTTCAGATCATACTGAAACAAAGTCCTCCTCCTCAGTACTTCAGGGTTCTCAAGTCTGCCCATGTCCTGGGCCCCCACTAGCCCTACATCTGTCTCTGTGCCCCCCACCCTCCACTTCTTGCCCGTCGCCCACATCCTGAGCATGAAAGCCAGCCGGATTAATCCGGCACAGAGCACATTGTGTGTGAGTCATGACAGGCTCACTAAGGCGTGCAGTGCTGATAAAAGGCAGCTCTGATGGGCTCTGTCAGGGATCCCGGAGAAACAGCGTGGAAAAAATCTGCTAACCCACATCCCAGCCTGGCAGCCGCGGCCTGGAGACAGCCAGGCACCAAACGGAGCGCGGGGAAGGGGTTCTGATCCAGGCTCAGCCTGTGGGGAACCCCTGGTCCCAGGCATGAGCTGGTGCTTCCTGGGGCTCCTGGGTCATCCAAGAGTTTGTGGGCCCAAAGGAGGGCTGGTGCAAGCCCCCAGTCCTGAGGCTGAACTCTGGGATAACCTCCCTCTCCCCAGCTGGCCAGGGTATTTCGGGCACTTAGGAAGCTATAGAAAGGGAAGTCCGCCTGATCCTTCTGTGCATCTTTTTGCCTAAAACTTCCCTCTGCATAATTTTCTCAGTTCAGTTTCTCACAGCTGTGGACCACAAGGCAGCTTTTTTTCCCAGTCCTTTGCACTTAGCAGTGCTGCTCACAGAGGACCAGCAGGAGAGACCATGGCCCAGCAATACCCAGTGCCCTCTGATGTGCTGCAGAGCTGCCTCATAAACCACCATAAACCCGTGGTGGGTGAAATCCTGCTACAAGCAGGTGTGTAGCTCACTGTAACACTGTCCCAAAAGGTTAACAACTGCGTTTGCTGCAAACAGGGTTCAGCCCCAAGCCCCAGGCGGTTTAACAGCTTGCCTGACCACAGAACTGGAGATAATAGGGACCACAGCATCAGGGACATTGTGGAGAAATCAGGATAACATTTATGTGCACCACTGAGCTGGGAGGACTTGCAGCCGTGAGGTCTGCGTGGAGGGGAAGGCAGCAGCCGCAGATTTCAAAACAATCTAGATAAATTGGAGAATTGGTCTCAAATCAGCAGGATGGAAATCACACAAGAGTGAGTGCAAAATACCACAGTGAGGTGTTGGAACTCAAATGCAAAATGGGGATTAATTGGATAAAGAGCACTGCTGCAGGAAAGGCTCCCAGGACTGCAGACAAAAAATTAGTCAACACTGTCATGCTGTTTCAAAATAGGCGAGTCTCTTGATGGGACCCATTAATGAGAGATTCACAGGGCAGGCATGGGAGAAAATGACTGTGCTGCAGTTGGCCCCGAGGACGCCGGGCACAGCACTCTCCAAACTGGGTAAACAAACTGGGGAGCCCTCCGAGGTGCAGGAGCAAGCTCGACAAAAGCTTTGGAAAACATAATCTATGAGGGCAGATTGAAAGAATTGGGTTTGTTTAGTCTGGAGAAGAGAAAACTAAGAGGGAGCATTAACAGCCCTTCAATACATAAGGGCTTGTCCTAAAGACCGCAGAGCCCAAGGGAGGAGAACTGGGGTTGGTTTGCAGCAAAGATTTAGGCCAACAGAGCAATAGTAGGGAAACTTTGGAGCTGATGAGGGACACTGCAGATTGCAGGGTGCAATGTAAGTGGAGCTGGAGGTACACTTGTCAGGAAGGGTTCAGGTATAGCAAATCTTGCTTCAGAAGATGAGGGCATCTATGAGACCATAATCAAGCACTCAGTGCTGCATTCCTTCCCTCTCCTGCTCCCCAAGTGAACCCGCAGCTTTAATTACAGCCCCTTTCTGACCTCCAGCAAGGCAAGGGAATAGGATTACTCCAAGGAGAAAGCCATAAAGGGATCATCCATGTCCCTTGCCTCCTCCCTCAGTTTGCCATGCATGTACCAAATAATAACACCCATTCCAAAGACCTTACTGTCTAAATAGATGGGACAGAGGAAAATTACTGCCCAGTAAGAGATGTGGAGGTAACAGAGAACTGTATCAGGAAAAGCTGAGAGAAAGGGACTTGCTTAACCTGGAGGAAAAAGAGAATCCTGGATATGGGAGAATCTACTTGCAGTATTCAATTAGCTAAAGGAAGTTAAAGAGAAGACACAGCCAGGCTGCTTTTGGAGGAGGCCAGTGAGAGAACAAGAAACAATAGGCACAGGTTGCAACTAGAGAAATGTTCCTTGAAGCTGAGGAAAAAAAGTCTTGTCTGGAAGGATATTTCATCACTGAAACAGGTTTCACAGAGAGATTGTGAAATCCCTGTCCTTGGAGATTTTTTCAAACTGAACTGGACAGAGTCCTGGACAACAGAACCTAAACAACACAACCTGTTGAAAACAGCCTTGCTGTGAGTGGGGGCCAAGGTTGGAGCCTGCCAAGGTTCTGTCTCACCTGAGGTGTTCTATGACAGGTATACTGTACCACAGAAGCTACCTATGCACCTGAACCCTGCCACTGATGCTCCATACGGGGTCCTCTCTGCCACACTGGAGCCTCTTCAGACAGACATTTCTGCTCCTTTGCTCCATGAGCCTTTCTTTGGTCTTTGTGTTCTGCAAAGCTGAATCCCCACGGTTCGCATCAGGCCCCAGCCCAATGTAAAGCCCTATGTAATAACAACATTTCTTGACCATGATTCACAACAATAGCTACCACCCAAGTTCTTGGCTCGCTCTGTAGCCCAATATCTAACGGCGTTCAGTTCAACCCAATATTAGCTGCATCCCCACCCCCTCCCACTCCAGTTTCAGAGCCTGGCCAGCATTGAGCCCGTGCTGTTCCTATTTGCAAACCTTAAGCACCCTGGCTGCTGCTTGGAATGGAGAGGGAGCACTTGGAGATGAACTTTTAGCGCTGCAAGCTCTAGGGAAGGCTGAAGTCCTTGCTTGTCTGTCACTGATTTATTGATGCTTCCCGAACTGTGGAATGCCAACCATACATGGAGATCTGCAGAAAGAAAGGACTTGGACTGAAGGAAAGAGAGGTCATTGCAGGCAAATCAGATACAGGCACCAAGAAATTGTTTTGTTTTGCTTTGTCTTGTTTTGTTTTCTGTGCTGCTGCAATGAATGTAATAAATGTGCATCTGCTGAGCTGTTTCTACTGACAGAGTTTTCCCTTGTTTCAGATTTGGCCTTAACTCTTATTAGTAATCCTGATCTGCAGTGATCTGCCCAGCAAGAGTATGTGTGCATATGTATGAGAGAGGGAGAGGCAGTGCTCATTCCCAAAGCAGACATTTTGTTCATCCTCTGCCAGCCATTTTTTGGATGGAGGTATTTTTTTCCTTCATTCTTTTGGGTCATAATGTAAGCATGAATTTGAAAATGATCCATAGAAGTAGGATTTAATGACCCTGTTGACATAGTAATACACCAAAATGAAAAAAAACAAGGCAAAAATCACATACAATTTCTCTAGACCCTCTTCTCTACAAATGTGGGTTCTTTTTTTATTGAAAGTTAATCTATAGCAAGCACTAGAGAACAACATTTGTTCATTTCAGAAACTGCAATCTGTAGTAGTTCTTTGTGTACCACTCTAACACACATCTTTTGTGCCTTCTTCTTCCCTTCCCTCTCTTGAGATGAAGCAGAGCTCTGGTTCAGCAGCCGGCATCTGTCACTGATTACAGCGGCTTAAGGTTTTACCTCTGAGGAGCAGAGGGGGAGCACACTGGGGTCCCCAGTGTGTGCAACTGCACACAACTCTGCTCTGGCACTTCACTCCACACGCTGTCACTCCTCCCTTCTAGGTTTGCTCTTCCAGACCTCCTCAAATCAGCCCTCTCCTCCATTAGCCCTCTTCACACATGCCCATGAGACGGATCCTGTTGATCTGTCCCATCCCAGTACCAGAGCTGAACAGCACTGACTCAACGGCACGCCAGAGAAAATGCACTTTGCTTTATACTTTGGGTTAATCAGACTAATCCAGCACTTTGAATCTAGCCTGCTGTGGCATGGCCAAATGCAGCATCCATATTAGGCTCTACAGCAGACACGCTGTCGTTGGATTGAGGTTTCTGAGTCACGCGATTGAAGCCACACTCGTGGCAAAGCATTTTATTAATAACTTTTGTTGCAGAACTTTATCCCAACAGTCTAAAAATGGTACTACTCATAATTGCACTTAGATCTTGAGCATGGGGTTATTTTGTCATTTATTTATGTCAAGTGGGTTTGGGTTGTTTTTTTTTTTTTTTGCTATTTTAAACTTTTTTCACTGTAAGCTGAAGGCTTGCTCCTGCCCTGCTTTAGTTGCTGGAATACAGCTCTGTTTACTGAAGCAGATGGGCAGACCTGAGGGTTAGTTCTAGTTCAGGTCTAGGACAAGCTGGCTAACAGAAGCCAGATAAGTGGAGACAGCAGGTCACAGGCACAGCTGACCAGAGCAGAGACTCTACAGAATTCAAGACACGTTGGTTTGAGTATGGCTGGTGCTGAGGAGGCTGTAAGAAAGAAACAGCTTCTTGCAGCACAGCAGCAGCAGGCTGTGGGTGGCAAAGTCTGTGTAGCACCTTTCTGCACTAAACTTGGACCTAGTCTCTGGAAATCTCTCGCATTCCCCTGGCAACAGATTCACTTTCCAAAACAAAATGAACTCAAACAGAATCATTTCCTATGAATGAAGTCGGGATGGAACATAAAACCCAGGCGGGGAAATATAGATGTGTGACATATTTGAAGCAGCAGAGAGAATGATTTCATCCAGCATCCAGCTGACTGGTAAAGAGTCAGCCGCCCCGAGGAGAAAGCCATTAACACACAAACACATTTTATGCTGGCCAAGGTGAGAAAGGAAGGGCTGTAGGTACTGAGGTGACAGCTACTTTAGGATCAAAGGAGAAGGCTGAGAGGAAACTGTAAAACTAACTTCAGATCTGTGTGGGGGAGGCTGTGTGAACAGAGGGGGAAACTTAATTAAATGTGGCAAACAATGACTATATTTTCTGGGAAAGGAGCAGCAATGATTTCACTTCCAAGATACTACACCTGAGCAAACATTATCCAAAGCTGGCTTCAACTAGGACTTCACTGCCAGTATGGTAATGCAGATCTAACCTTGACTTTGAAGGCTAAGAAAAGCAACTGAGTGGGGAGACTTTAGTTTGCCAGCGGTGCTCAGTATTCCTTCCCTCTTCTGTGGAGTAGCTGGAATGGATAGTTGCTGGGCATGGCAGGAGATGTGGCTGTCTTATTCATGCCAATAATTTCTGACAAGACCTAAAAAAAGAGAAAGAAAGAAGGTGGCACCAGTGCTGAGGTGAGTGACCCAGAACTTCTGCCAGGTGAAATTCTGTAGCTAATACAGCTCAGGGAGAAAACAGGAGCACCAACAGCAGAGGGTGGCCTACAGGTCACCAGGTGTGGGCCTCATCGTCGTGACAAGTGTCCTGCAAACCATCGAGTCAGGAAGCCACTAGCAGACTTCAGGGGATTTTTTGCACCCAGCTAGTTGCTGGGCTAGGAAGGCAGCAAGACACACTGTGCCCAAGCAAGCTCTACACCAGTGCAGAGAAAGGAATAGAAGTACAAGAAAAGAACAGATTGACTAGAATGCCACTGTTGACCTTGAGCATAAAGAAGACATCTATACAGAGTGAAATCTAGGCTGATTTTCTAAGAATTAATATTAAAAGCATAGCAAAAGCCAGGGAAGTTAAAATCAAGAAGTCTTTGGGGAAAAAAAAGAGATGTAGAATTATAGGCTAATTAATTCAATGTCAATTACAGGAAAAATTCTGGAATTAGTAATGAAAAAAGCTATTTGAAAGAAACTGGAATGTAATGGGATGAGTAACAACCAATAGTCTGGTCTTGACAAACCCATCTAATTTCCTTTTAAAACAAGCTGACAGACCTCACAGGCCAGTAAGGAGAAGCAGATGTCAGTATCTTGACTCGAGTGGGTCCTTTGACACTGTCTTGCATAAAATTCTCATAAACCAGCAAGGAATGTGTGGTCTATCTACTGCAGAGCAGACACAGCACTGGCACTCAGGAGACTGTGAGCAGGACTTCACTCTCCACAGACAGGAACCTACTGAACAGAGACGTACAGGTCTCTTTCTGTCTCCAACTCCAGTCTGTTGGTGACTTGGCCTGTGGACTAGAAGAAGGATGATTAAATTTGCAGAATGCCCAAAGCTGGAAGGATCTGCAGGGACATCAAAGACAGGATTAGACTTTTTTAAAGAAGCAAACAACAGCCTGACAAATTCAAGAAACCGTCAGGGGGAAAAAAATGAAAGGACATAGTAAGAATCCATATGAGGGTCCAAACTGAGGAATAACTGCACAAATATGGACATGGAACTACTGGAGCTGAGGTTTAATGCAGATTAAAACCCAAAGTGTTTGTCATCAGTGCCATGCTCTTGGAAAAAGAAAAAAGAAAAAAAAGTGGGCTAATTAAATACAATCCAGACAAGAACAAGAAGCATCATCAGAGTCTAGAGAACATGATCTGGGAGGAAAATCTGAAAGTCTTGGTAAAGTTTAGCCTTAAGAAAAGAAGAACTATAATAAGCACAGCAAGTCTTTAAGTTCATGAAAGATTGCAACAAGGGGAGAAAGACACCAGTTGCTTCTACCGGCCCAAAACAGAGAGGTTCAGAAATAACAACAGGCTTAAACTGCAGCAAGAAAGTTTCAAACTTGATGTCACAAAAATGTTAGGGCAAATAGATGGAGGCAATGCATAAAGTGTCCAGGCATGAAGCCTCCCTAAGAGGAGAGCTTCAAGAACACTGGGTAGCTATCAGGAATGACAGCAGTGTCCTGCCTCGGGGGTTTGGAGAGGGAACAGAGATTTGGGTTTGGTCTGCATCTCTCCTGGGGAAACTTGACTGACGGGGAGGGTTGGGAAGGGTCCACTGTACATGGAAGGCCTTGTTAGGAGTATTTACTAGGATAGGAACAGAGGAATAGTAGGATGTTTCAACTTCTTCAGTCTGCCCCCCAAAACTTCCTTTTCCCTCTGCACAGGGTCTGTTTCCACTTACTCCCCTTTCAGTCCCTCATCTGCAGCAGGTGTCACTGAGCTTTCTGCACTTCTCCAGCTGCTGCTGAATGCCTGAGGATCAGGAGGTGCCCATCCAGACCAACCTTGTCCTGGGAAGGTGAAGGATGCAAGGCTAGATGGGAGAGCACTGAAAACCCTGGAGGCAGGGCTTGCTGCTCCCAGTGCCACTGGAGAGATGGGGTGAGGAAGCAGCTACGGCTGCTGTAGAAGGAAGCTCCCTGCAGCCAGCATCGCCCGTGGTGACAGGAATGGAGGGATTGGCCTGCAGGAGGTGACACACCAGTGCTTCGCCTTCATGGTCCATGTCACCACCAGTGCCTGTCTCCTCTGGACTAAGCAAAGAGAATGATGGCAGGTCTGGCACCCGAGCACTGCCCGTGCTGCCTGTGCCTTAGGGCATGTTACGCATCCCAGCATGAGGGGCTTCCCCACAACAGCCGGGACAGCAGACGTCAAAGCCAACCTGCACCTCTAGCCTGATCTCAGCAAGGTTCGTACCCTGGCTACAGGGCAGCAGTGTCAACAGAGGATGACACTTTGGGACCTTTGAATTGTGTTTCTGTTGTTTGGGACCAGAATACAATTGTTCCCCACTCACATGACAGTATAAACTCAGCATTTCAGCTGGTAAGTGCCCCCTGAATCACTTGGAACTGCATGTATCTGCTATACACTAGGACCTACAGCACACTCTTAAAAACTCCAACCCCAACAGTGAATTAAAAGCTAGTCCCTTAAATATTTAGCTTTAATAATGACTCTGATGATCAATAGAAAACTTGGAATAAGATTTTCAACTCATGTAAACTGGCTGATTTAGATTTTATTGAAAGTAACAGTGCCAGCATGTCAACAAAGCAACCTGGCCCTATGAGCTCACAAAATCCAATCTAAATTATTTACTTTCAAAGAAAGATTAGTTTTAAGTGTTTTCCCGGCCTTCTGAGTGTTCACAGATTATTTGTTCAATGGCAGTTTCATGTGCATTGCTAATTATTGCTAATAATAATTTTGCATTGCGCTAGCAATTCATCAGAAATGCACTTGTTAGTACATCAGCCTTCTCTTTCCTTGTGTGTTTTTACTGGCAAAACCCATCTCTGAGTATTTATTTTCATTCAGCTGAACATTGGTGATATACACAGAAGGACCAGGAGCTGCCATAAGAGCTGCTATGTGCAGTACACTATATTCCTATGGGTCAAGTCCTCTCCTAATGTCAATTAGCATTAAAAATAGAGGGAGGCACAATGTTATCACAGATGTAGGAGACTTGTCAAATAATCTTAGTCCTACACTCCTGCCTTCCAGGCCATGTCCAGAGCACACGGCATAGCCCCTCCTGCTTCACCCTTGGCACCAGCACTGTACACTTTGCTACCACGTGGTTCATGAGCCTCGACTCCTGTCGAGTCCCCATCCCCTTGGCGAGGATGCCCTCCCTGTGTGCCAGGACAAACAAGCACCTTCAGCCAAACCCCAGTGCAGCCAGGGAGAAGTGACAAATGCTTTCTTGGTGGTAGAAGCAGCCCCATTGTCAGAAATCAGAAGAATCATTTCCTGGTTACAGTAGCCTTCAGATACATTGATCCAGCTTCAACCCGCAAATAAAACAATGGGAGTGATATATTGGCTATTCTGTTTCGGTGACTGAGCACTCGAGAGCAGGAATGCAGCTCCCAGAGGAGCGACACAAGGACTTGAAGAGGTTGGCTGTATTTTCTTCCACTTAAAACTGGGAGAGGTGAATAGCTGGTGAAAGTGGGGAGGAGATTGATGGCTTTGGAAACTGCAAGGCCCTCTCGCTATGTGGGACAGCTTTGGTAGAGAGAGTCAGCTTCAAGCCTGACCTTGCCCTCCCTGACCTGTCAGTAACCTCAACCCTGACCTTGGAAGGACCACCCTTCTCCTGGAGGAAGAACAATTTGGGGAATAGCAGGAAAATGTGAGTGGTGATCAGGTTAAGATTATTTTATTTTCCAGGAGAAGACAGGCTGTGAGGCATGCAGAAGCTTGGTGTCCTTCTCATGCTTTGGTATTCAAGGTACAGGAACCTTGTGGTGCTCACACAACAAACGTGGTCTATCTCATTACACTTCTGCATGGAGTGCTCTGCTGAATCCCCATCTTCATTGCATTTTGGATGCCGTCACAGCAGTCAGACCACATCCCTGATAGAATTTTTTGAGTTTCTCCTTCTTCAAAAGTCATCAAGATTCAAACCAGGCTCTTTCCAGACCCAAATATTTCAGCAGCATGAGCCCCAAACCCATCCTGTAGCTCTCTGCTTCCCCCTGCAAGATCACCCCCTTCCCTTGGAGCTGCCTCCCCAGTGCTTTCCCTTTCTCGTAGCCAGCCATCCTTCACTGTCCTGTGTCTATAAAACACTCAGTACACACGGCAGCCGAGGGGGAGGGACCGAGGGGCTGGTGGAAGCCACTCAGATTTCACATTTATTTAACAGCCGTGGCTGTGCTTGTTTGATTTATCTTCACACATACGTTTGACAGATATGGTCTCATAAAAACTCCACAGAGTAAAAACAGCAGAAAGGCCTGCAGCCATACTGCGTCAGCATTCCGTCTGGCTCCAGCTCCGGAGCTAAGCACAGATCAAGCTCACTGCAGCTGGCAGCACCCTCACTTGGGAAACTTTTGAGTTTGCAAAGCCTGAAATGCAGAGTACTCAAGTGTAGCTGGTCCTGAGTTTCCCAGGTGTCTGGGCAAAAAATGAAAAAGGCCGTGATTTTCTCTTATCTTGAAAAGTCCTGCTGCATTTCACATAAATTGCTTTGTTCAAATAAACTTACATTTAGGTGGCTAATCTCATCCTTTCCCCAAATCCTGTGGGATACAGCAGTGTTCAGAATATCTCGAGAGAGTTCTGGTTTTTATAGCATTTCCAAAAACACCTCTTCCAAATTGCAGCAGTTAAGGAGTAAGCTTGCTTCACCCTTACCTTGCAAGGGCCTTATAAGCTTGCTCTATTTGTATTACTCCCAACATTCCCTTAAAAAAATGAGGTCTTATTTAATGAGTCAGATTCATACTGTTGTGGTTCTGATAGATACATTTTCACTGAGGCAGAATTGTAAAATTTGTGCACAAAGCAGCTACTATATAGTTTGGGATATGGGCTTCACAAAAGCACAGCCCACTTCAACATACGAACATTTCACAGTGCTTTTTTAAAGGGGAGCACACCTGAAACTCTCATTCCCAGCATCGGGAGAGGCAAAGTGAAATAGCTGTAAATAAAGTCCCTGGCGTGCTAATGTTGCTCAAAGGTAGGACTCCAGCTGCATTCAGGTGGCGTTTTATTACGCGTATAAATAACAGCCCCGCCACGTCTGGGAGCTGGCAGCACGGTCTGGGAGAAGGAGCTCGGAGCCGAGAGTGAAAGGCCCTGTGTTCCAACCTGCTGCCGTGGTGGCCACCCCGTTTCTTTATACGTTACTCACACGTATGAAATAACGTTCTTAATGCTTGTCACGCAGAGATAAGACAGATCGTGCTCTGTTAACAAAAGCAAATGTGAAGGCCCATGTTAACGGGCCCACGATTATCTTGGCTGGTTAAAACCACTGGATAAGATTAGTGGGAGAAATTGTGACTGCTTCTCTGTGGGCAGATATTTGTGGTCCTCTCTCTCATTAGGGATGATTCTTCTCAGCTATGGAAATATCACCTTTTCTGGTTTAGGTAGATAACTAAGGAGTATGCAACAAAGTTTTGGAAGCCTCATGTTTTCCTGACTTTGGATAACCTGTTTTGGTTTATGGCTATCTCCTCTATTGCTGATCTCCTAGCTCTGATCCTCCTGGTGCCATATTCACCCAGTTTTCATCGTCACACTGAGCAGCGTCACCCCTTCACCATCCATACATGCAGCTCAGTGCCTGGTAGAGGGTTATCTTCCAAAAGTGACCACTTTCAGGCAGTGGTTCCCTCTCTCCTTTGGAACAGTTTTTCCCAGTTATGGAAATGCCATCTTTTCTGTTTTAAGCAAAAAATTAAGGAATTGCAGACACGCTGCCTTCAGGACACACTCGCCAGCTCTCCTGTTTTCCAACAGCACTAGTCAAGGACCAGATACTGCTCATCATGGCCTGGCTTTTTCTCTCCCTCTTCCCCTGTTGCTGGCAGATGAAAAACGTAATTCACCTTCATTAGTAACTTCAGGGGACCCAGCCCCAGGGCCAACTTCACACTTCTCTCTGGAGTCTGAACCCTTTGAAGAGAGATCATTTGTGGACAATGTATTAATTATAGCGCCTGTTGTTGTACACATTGTTACACAGAAGTGCCACACACCTTGGGCAGTGTCTGGGCTTGGACACTCAAACCTTATCATAGAACCATAGAATTGTTAAGGTTAGAAAGCACCTCTAAGATCATGGAATCCAACCATTAACCCAGCACCACCATGTTCACCATTAAACTATGTCCCCAAGTGCCACATGCACAGGGTTTTTGAATGCTTCCAGGGATGGTGACTCTGCTCCTTCCCTGGGCAGGCCATTCCAGGGCTAAACAACCCTTTCAGTGAAGAAATTTTTGGTCATATCCAATCTAAACCTCTCCTGGTGATTTCCTCTTGTCCTGTTACTTGTTACCTGGGAGAAGAGGATGACCCCCACCTGACTACAGCCTCCTTTCTGGTAGGTGTAGAGTGTGATAAGGTCCCCCCTCAGCCTCCTCTTGTCCAGGATAAACATCCCCGGCTCCCTCAGCTGCTCCTCATAAGAATTGTGCTCCAGGCCCCTGTGACAAACCAACAGCGAAGACCCATGGTCTGACATGATTCCTTTCAGAAACAGGCCAGCCTTGGCCAGAGGCAGGGCAAGACAAGCTTCCTCAGAAGGCTGCAGGCAACATGGAAAGGCAGGTCCCTGGAGCACACAAAATGAAATAACCACGTGTGAGACCCGGCTATCCCAAGAAGGGGGACCATATAAACGCATATAAATGCAGAAAAGAAGGACACCTTCACACTGGTGGCATAGCCACCAATATGCAGCATTTCTATCCCTTCTTTTTTATTGTGTGTAGTTACAGAGCCACAAGGAAGGTACTGACAAGCAGTCAAGGAATTCAGCTGCTGGTTCGCTATGCAGGACTTGGGAGCTGGAGGGCGAAAGTGATGCATGGAAATTAAGTTAATTTTAAACCGCAGGCAAGAGAAGAGACTTGCTAGCAGTTACTTAAGAGAAGCTGCTGACTGTTTAAATACCATTAAGAAGATTAATGTCAGCCCGCAGAACCACTGAAAAATTAGGGCTGAAAGGGACCTTGAAAGGTCAGACCAGTCCATTCCACTAACCCAAGCAGGATCACCTAAACCTCGGACATCCCTGACAGATGTTGCTTAACTTGATCTTAAAGCTCTGCACTCCCTAGGCAGTCTATTCTTTATTATCCCTGTCATTAGAAAGTTTTTCCTAACATCTAAATTGAGCCTTTCCTGCTGTGACTTAAGCCTTCTTTTTTCTTTTTTTTCCTTCTCTCCTTCATCACAGACAAGGAGCAATGATTATGCCTTTTTATGTGCTTAAAGATTTCAGTTCTCTCCTCCTTTGGGTTAGAGAATTTCAGTTCTTTCAGGCTTCCCTGGTAGGTAATGGTTTCTCCATTTCCGCTTGTTCTCCCTGCTCTCTGCTGGGCTGGATCCAATTACGCCAAATCTCCCCTTAACTTATTTTCCATCACCTCAACACCATGACATAGCTGACTTGCATTCAGCTTTTGATCCTTTTTCTGAAGAATTGCTACTTAACCCATCACTCCCTCCTCTGTACTCTGGGAGTTCATATTATTGCTCAAGTGTACGACCTTCCACTTCTCTGTATTCAGCTGCCTCCTGTTTCTTCCAGACCATTTCCCCAATTTGCCCACATAGTTTTTAAATCTAATCCTGCCCAACACTGCATGTATGGTCTTATTTCATGTGTAAAATGAAAGTCCTTATGTTTGTCCTTTATAACAAAACAAAGCAAAACAATTAAGCCAAAGTGAATCAAATGTAGGGTGAAACCCCACTCAAAGCCAGCTTTAACCTGGACAAGAAGGTGCTGGCAGCGGTGCCCTGGATGAGGTTATTCAACTAGGTTTGTTCCAAGTGACCTCAGCCACTCCTCATAAGGCTTCCTGTGCAGACCGTTCACCATCCTCGTGGCCCTCCTTTGGAAGTGTTCAAGGCCAGCATGGACGGGGCTTGGAGCAACCTGATCTAGTGGAAGGTATCCCTGCCCACGGCAGAGGGTTGGAATGAGATGTTCTTTAAGGTCCTTTCCAACCCAAGCCCTTCTGTGATTCCCCCAGAGCATGTTTCCCCAGCTGGTGTCAAGCAGCAAACACCAAACTACGCTGACAGCCACACGATGTTGCTGCAGTCAGGCCTCTCCCGCCTCTCCCCTCCACCTAAAACCCCCTTTTTGTGTTGCGGTGTCTCTGTCCCAGCTGTCTTTGACCCACACGCCCTCACCTTCCCCCTCACCCTCGCCTCCCCACTGCCGTCACCCAGGCCCTGTCTGCCAGTGGGATCTTCCCCGGATTGGGGAAGTGCCAGGGGACGGACGAAATTAAACAAAAATAAGCGAGGACGGTAAAACCCCTGTTATTTTTGAGGTAAATCGCTGTTATTTTTGAGGTATCCCTGTTTTGCCGCCCCGGGTGCGGGCGGCGCGGCCCGCGGCTGCCCCCAGGCGGACAGGAGGTGTCGCGGCTCAGCCGGGATGAAGAAGGACCACATGGCACTCGGGCACAGGGGACACAGGTGTTACTGGCACCGTCCCGTGGCCACTGCAACCAGTGTCGTTGAGAGGAATGACGGGCACAGCGGTTATCCCATCAGCATGATAGATCAGAGACAGACAGGGAAGGTCAGGCTGCCCCTTGGCACAAACTCCCCCACTACTTTGCCTGTCTGTTCTGCAAGTGAGGGCATTTCATCATGGTCCCAAGACAGGGAAAGGCAGTGAAACAAGCCCATGTGACCCCACAGCAGATGTGCAAGAGACAGAACCAAGAACTACCTTTGCTCCACAGGTGAACTGAAGTCTACCTCAGTGCCATAGAGGCACCTTCTCTCCCTGCTGCTGCACCCCAGCTCTGAGCAGCGTTTTGGCCTTACACGTTACTCCAAGCAGGCTGATCTCAGCTCATTTCTGGCTCTCTCTAAACTACCTCACTCAGCAAGCGTCCTAGAGCGCCTCATGCCCCTGGCCCTGCACTGTGCCCATCCTGCCAGCAAGCGCACCTGTGGCTTGGCTGCCGTTCCCTGCAGCTTGCCAAGGAGCCCACCTGCCTGATAAGGATGTGCTTCCTAGCAGCACCAGCGATTGGCACATGCCTAGGAGAGGACCTGGGCAGGCAGGCTGTCCCCCCTCCTAATTGACTGAAGGAAGAGGAACACTTGAACTTGCTCCAAAAGGAAGCACAAGCTCCAGCTTCCCCACATTCATTTACTTGCAGAGCTTGCCCAAACCTGCAAGTAGGCAGCAGCTTGCAGACAGGCAGCTGGGAGGAAGCAGAGTCAGGCCAGTGCAAGTCAGATGGAGATATTGACCCTCCTGGCAGTTTGGATGCAGACCTTGGGCTCAGCTTAAACATGTCTTTCTTCCCCTCTCCTCTACCTAGAACTGGCCCTTCCCAGCCATTATCTTCTTCAGCACGACTCATTCCAGCTACAAGTCCATTATATCCTTCAACACTGTCTAGCCAGGCCCTGCAAAACTCACTAAGGCAAACTCCATCAGGCCCCACATCCCTTCCATAGAGGCAATTGCTGGGGATAAATAAATATACTATCAAATATCTCTGTGTTTTAAACACACACAAAAATCTATGAAATGTTGCAGTAGTCCAGTTTATTCCAGGGCAAATGCTTAAAGCCAAGACAATAAGCAAGAATCTCTCAAGAACAACCCTGTGCCCCTCAGGTGATGACAGCATTAAGATATAATAGGTACTTCTGTGAGATGCACAGAAAGCTCTGGTGACAAAGCCTAATATTGCACAGACAAAAACCAAAACAAGCTTCCTAAATCAAATCTGCTTCCTAATGCAAGTAGACAGAGCAGCCATCACTACTGTGTTACATGCATCAACGCCGCGAGCTTTAATGCTGTGAGTTATCAGGAAGGAGTGTTTGCAATGTGCATGGTGATGTGATCACATAACTGAGAACTCTGCTTTCCAAGCCTCTCAGAAATGCGGGTTTTGGTTAGAAGTTTCCCTCTGCTCAGTACATTAGATGAAGCCTGCTCAGCAATGAATGCAAACAGTGCCACAGAACAATGACAACTGCAGGTGCAAAGAAAGAAATGCCAGAGGCGTGATAGTGCTTCAACATTTATTTTTCCCAAGACACATAAAAAGAATAAAACTCACAAAGCTTTAGAATACTTCACAATACAGAAATACTAACTGTGCTTCCTGCTTAGACTAACCAGCAGGGAGGTCTTTTATTCAGGCCTTTATGTCAGTAGGTGCATAAAGCTGTTTCATTTATTTCAGGTACATAACAAGTGACAGGAGAAATGTATGGTAGAATTATTCCAGTTTGGTTCAAGCCCAGGAAATTCTCCTGAGAGGGATGCTGTGCTGTTGACTGGAAGTCACATTCAACAGATATTGCTCACACCGTGTACAGATGTCTGCAGTCAGCCAGTCTGCCATGGTCCCTGTGTAACTGCACAAGGGCTGTGCTAGGCAACGGGGCTCCAAAACAACGGGTACACTGGAGGGGAGAGGAACACAAAAGCAGGAAAGCTGACCCAGGGTTCTGTTAGAGGGCATGGTGCTCTTCCACCCTTCTCCCAGGCTGCTAAGTGACTTAGACAAATGCATATGTTCAAAAGAGCCATCAGCACCACTTAGGAAGGCTAAAAAGCACCAGAACAGCTTCACTTACTGACACCTTCTCTCTATTGACAGTGTGTCAGCCAAAGGGCTAATGGATATCTGTGTCTGGTCCAAGGTTATGGCTGCATCCTCATGCAGTAGGGTATTTTTTTGGCCATCCTGCAGTGTGACAGTAATGCAGTCTCTCAGGCCTCTTCTGCAGCACTTGCGTTACAACATAGACCAAACCACTGCCTGCCCCATGCAGTTAACTTCAGTAATGAACACTACTCCTGATTTTCGGCAACTGAAGTACAAGTCTTAGAACCAGACACTGCTGTGTCTTTATTCTGGCTACATTAAAGAATGGTTTCAGAAGACCAAAAAGAAGGTACCAGTTCCCCCAGTAGAAAATTTAACTGCTTTGGAAAGAAGAGAACATAAAGACGAGATAGTGTATGTTTTCAGTCCTGTATATTGCACTTACATGCACATTGTCTTTTTCACCCAGAACTGTCAAAAGCTCTTTTTGGAATAATTCATTTTCCGGGGAAAAAAAAGGAAAGGGTCTGTATGTGTGTAGAGGGACGGGGAAACTATGTGTGGCATCACTCTTCAGTCAGTTATACCTCAGCCACAATTAGGACATTTCATGTCTAGGTAGAAAGGGGCTACTCCTGGGTTGCAGTGACAGGCCTCCAGCTGTGGGGGATAGAATGTGATGGGGTCTGGAAATTCTCATACTATGAAGCTATTGCAAGGAGCCTTCCATGCCTACATTAATATGGACACTTCTAAATCCATGTCACAAACCTGTTAGTTAAAAAGGAAAACGCATTTCAGAGCACCTACACTCCCTCCCTTTTGGTCATCTAAAATCCACAATACTTCCCGAGAACTGTAGCCTAGTTAGAGCAGTGGCTAAAACCAGTAATTCAACAGAACATTCAGCTGACCAGCCCAATACTACATTCTGCTGTCTGCATGTTTGTAGCTTTGCATAAGTAACTGGTGACATCTTTCAAGGTAAAAACAGAACAACCCTGTCCCAGCTTACCCAAAATACTGCCGGTGCTCTATTTCATGTAGCAACTCAGAGCTCTTCTGCTCTTGAGTAGCTGGGTCCTCCTCTCTGGAGAGTCTCAAAAATTTTAGGAACTGAAGTGGGAGATGTACACAGGTTCTGAAGGGCATGGACATCTAGAATCAAAACACAAGTCACCTGAGTTCTCAGGGAAACACATCCTCCTTCTTAGCAGGACAATTTGCATGCCATGCAATTGATTTATTGGTGCACTTAAAAGGTAGACATTAATGCAGTGAACTTTCTGACCCTTGTATAAATAGAGCCCAGCGTAATCCCAACCACTTTACACAGGATCAAAGAAAGAAGAACCAGAGTTGTTTTAGCTGAGTATGACAAGAGATATCTGTGTCACCCTGGCTACTTTTACACCTCATACTATTCCCTCTTCTATTTTCTTAGAAACAAGCTAGAGGGTAGATTTGAGGTATCAGTGGGATGAAGGAAAGCTTCTTATGTCTAGGAGAGGAGGAGGGAAAGCAGAAAATGTAAAAATCCCACATGCTGTTGTAAAGACTAGACTTGCCTTAACGCAGCAGTCACAGCAGACAACCCTGAAAGAAAAAAGTCTCCAGCATTATCATTTGAGTAAAGCTCAGCAGATACCAATATTGCAGCTACAGGTGACATTCCCAAGTAAGTCTGAACTCATGATTGTGGCAGAATCACTTGATGGCAAAGTGAGCAAGCTGAGAAGTCCCCTATTCAGTTTGCCAGCCTTCCTATTTCTGGTAGTTTAAATCATCTGAAATGTGTCAACATCCATAGCTTCAAGGCTTTATCTGCAAATGCTCACTAAACTTCACCCAGCACTACCACCAGACAGTTGCTCAATTTCCAGTGGTTGTTTACTTGCTGCTTATAATCAATTCAGTGCTTCACAACTCCTTCAAATAGATTTAAGTGAGCCTTAATGAGCCTGAAGTTCCTCTCTCACTCTCCCATGAACAGAAAGCCTCTGACAAATAAGTGGATACAAGTAGGCTCAACTCCCTTCCCAGTCACAAGGTCTGGAGTTCTCTTTTTCAGTCCTCAACAGAAGATTCTGGTGTAGACCCTCTCCCAGCACCTGTTCAAGCCCTTGGCTGGAGTTAGATCAAAGCTGTAGAGCAAAATGCAGAGGGTGATCTCATAGAAACAAATTTAATACTGGCACAGGAAATCTGGCTATTGTTGACTTAGTACTAAGAGTTAAAACTGAGATACTACTTCAGAGACAAGATTTTCCACATCCTCCCCAGCTGTAGACACTTCAGCCTGGCTTGTGCAGTAAGGCAAAGCTGAAGGGTTCAGCAACCTGTTCCTATCCAGTAGTACAACCAATGAATACTGAGAATTCTCAGCACTGTTCTTTCACTCTTTTCTCCCTCCTCATTTTGTTCTTTTGTACCATCTCACCTGCTGCAGAGGTAACAGTTGTAAGGCCACTTAAGAAACATCTGCTTATGGCAGCTGAAACAGATCTGTGGAAAGGAAAGTTATTTGTGAATGCAAATGGGAAATATCTTTGTACCAACAGGATCCACTGCCTGCCAAAGAGCAAGCACATAAACAAATCTTCTAAAGGCTTTAGATTCATATACAATAACAGAGGTCCAATAAAGGATAGCAAAGACACAGGAATTAAAAGCTAAAAAGGCAAAAAAAATTCTTACTTGTAGGCCAGTGTTTTTATAATGCAGAGGTTTGGGGCAGCTGCCAGACAACAGGAGTTTAAAAAAGGCTCTTGAGCAAACAATAGCTGTATTGTGCAAGAGTGTAACAGTAGCTAGTTAAGAGAGAGGGAAGAAGAGAGACATTCTTTGAGGTAGACTGCAGCAATCCCAAAGAGATTAAATCAGGGCAAATTTGAATTCAATCCTGAAGCAAAAAATGAGTCATAAGGAAGCTGATGAGTTGCTTGAACTTTATAAAAAAGAGCACATTCATACACAGCTGGTAGTCAGAAGTGATATTATCTTGAGAAGTAGAACTTGAGAAAGCTAAAACAACAGCAGCGGGTAAGAAAGCCATTTTAGAATAGTCATAGAGCAGGCAAGTTAAAGCAGGGTCAGTGAGGTGAGAAGAAAACAAGGATTCAGTCTCAGGAGCATCAGACAGCTTGTGGAAGTAGCATAGCTCTGCTAGTAGAACCTTTGACTCTGTCCATACTGCTAAATAAATGAGGGCAAGAAAATGACCCAAAAGCCAAGAAGCACAGACTTCCTCACATCTGTGAGGCAAAGGGCCTGTACTCAGGACATCTGCTCTGGAGGGGTGGTTGCAACACCCCTTCTAAAGGAGACTCAGGGGATAAACCAGAAGTCAAGAAACACGAACAGCCAACAGTCCTGAACTACAGCTCCTTTCCTGTCCCCCTCATCTTCCTGGCCTTCATGTCCACTTGCCAAGGCGGTTCAAGTCAGCACAACTCGGGTGTGGGAGCCTGAGTCAAGAGCCTTTGTTTCACTGTTTAGCAGTACCAAATCTCAACTCTTTACTTTGGGATTTCAGAGCTGACCAATGGTCATGGCAGTCAGCTCTCCTCATGTGGAAATCAGACAAGAAGCAACAAGCAAAGGTTGGGCTACTTTCTAGGCAATTTACACAGCTTAAGCTGGATCAGAAGCCATCACTGCACAAATACTAAAAAATTTTTCCAGCCTAGGGCCAAACTTGGATCAGCTGTTATGAACAGGATAAGCTGAGGCAGAGGGCACCTCTGCAGTTCAGCACTGAGGACCATGAAATCTGCCAGCTTTTGAAAAGGCAAGGGCAGCACAAAGAGAAGGAGAAGAAACATACCTTTGCTCTTGGAAAGACACCATCGCTACCTCCTTGGAAGAGGCCTTGCCCTTCCAGCACCATCATTGCATATCTGGTTCCAATCAGCTCAGCAATGGTTGGTGATGGCCACTTGGTAGGAAAGGGACAGTCCTATTGAAAGACAGAAGTTAAACATCAGATCAAGTTGAAGAAAGCAGCTGTTTGGTGAGGTCATCTCAAAACTGGGTCTCAAAGGATCAAGAGCATTTTTCTCCAAAACCCCATTTTGCTTGTGATGGGGACTATCAGGTGACTCTCTGACAATACTAGCAGAGAAACTACTACAGGGAGGTGAGTGGTTGCTGCAGTTTTCAAGCAGACTCCTTTGAGACATTCTACCTTTTGGAACAGGCCACAGAATAGAGGCCACCTTGGCCTCTCCTGGATACAAGAGGTGTCAGAGAGCTCAGAGACTTACCAAGGTGGGGCAAGGAGGGATGGAGAAGGAAAGAAAGAGACAAGGGCACAGCACACCTTGTCAGGGCAGAACAGGGTGAGGCCATAATTTAGAGGGTTGCACAGAAGCACAGACCCCAGCATTTCGCCCACAACCATCATTCAGAGCCTGATAACTTCAGTTCTGCATACATTATACATTTAAAAGTCACTGCTGCTGTGCTATCCACATTTTGTTGACTACTTATTCCCCTTTACTGCAGCTTACAAGACACTTGTGAGCATATCAGAATCCAGAGAGAATGAAGGGACATGGAGAAAGCAGGACAGTGCAACTCTCAGTTACAGTCTGCTTGAGGAAGCCTTGATGGACACTTTCAAGTAACACCATGGTATTTTTCTCTTCTTGTATGAGAACACTTTATTTCATATCATTCAAAGTGGGAAACCACCACAAGGATGCTACAGCATCCAGTCTTCTCTTAAGCTGTCTCCAAGAAGAGAATAATATCCAAACTTCAGATACAATATGTCTCAAGACAAAAACCACAGAGCATGCTTACTGCTTGCATGAGGATCAAGGTGCAAGTCATTACCAGATGTATCAGACCAGGGTTGCTTGCTGACATGTTGGACTTACAAGTTCCTTGCTTTGAAGGCCTCTCTCTAAAGATCTGGACCTTCCTCTGTAAGGAGGCAGCTTCTGTTGGCCAGTGCTCAGGAAACACTTCAGTTTAATGTCTCCTGGTGTGGGTGCACTCATGGGAGGACACATGCAATTTGCAGCGAGACCTGGATGGGAAGTGAGAATTTTAGGGTGCAGAAAACCAGTTGTCAGTTTCTAAGTATTCACCCTGAAAGCTGAACACTCAAGAGCACTACACTGCCTTCTGAAGGTAGCAAGGCTTACACCTCTCCCCCTCCAACCCATCTGCTCAGATCACAAAAAAAAGCAAGGTTACAGTAATTATGCTTGTCAGTAGGCACTGATGAGGCTTCATTAGCACCATTTAGCTTAATAAAATGAAGTGCTGCACTTTCTACTTGAATATTCAAAACACTCATTTAGCTTTTACTGCAAATTCCAGTCAGGCCTTTGGGGACATGCAATCATTGTTTTGAAGCTGCAGGAGCTACACAAGCTTCAGTCAACTGCCGAGAAATTATTTTCTAAGGGCACCTCCCCAGATTTTATTTAGTGTTGGAACTTCTCCTGCGAAGTATCTTCAGGTGATCAGACATTGAGCCCAGCCCAAGGCTTTGGGAGTCCATCAGGCCACTGGCTGTACTTTGTGACCTGGTTTAGACATGCAGCCAGAAGTGCACTGACCTGTGCTGATGCAAGATACTCCTGGTGGCCTGACAGAAGGAAGGCAAGTGCTGGCAGGCAGCTTGAGAGTGGTTTCCTGTAGACCAGAGGACAGGATGTTCATAATCTGCATATAAGAGACACCAAGGCCACTTCGTTAGAACTACTGATGCCTAACAAAACCCAGGATGCCCACGACGGACAGAAATGTTCAAGGCTCAGCCAAAAGTGGAGCAGAGAGAAAAATCAATGGAGTACATTCAGGAACTTTCTACTTCCTCTTGGAATATCAAGTTAATTCCCCCTGCACTCCACAACCAGGAAGTTCCAGCCAAGTTAGTGAAGTATCAAATTCACCTGTTCTCTCTCTTGCCCAAGTCCAACAGTGGATACTAGTACTGGAGTTTCACCTGTTCAGGAACCAGCTTTGCAACAGCCTCCCTATGCAACCCATGGAATACACGAACCATTTTCTTGGCTCCTGCTCACATGTAGCAACACTGGAGAACAGTTCAAGAGACTGTGACTAACCCAACTCATTAACTCAACTCAAACCCAATGCTTTATCTCAACAGCATTGTTTCTACCTTGTCTAGAAAGCAGAAAACAAATTTGATTATATTAGCCTCCATATGAAAGTCCTTCTAGTTTAGCAGTAATACATCAACCAGAGGGTTCTCAAATGCTGAACATTCCTACAAGCAGCACAGACTGGGGCAAATATAGCTAAGATTTTCTGCTTTTATTAATTCATATCTGTTTTCCTCAGGCAACTGCATTTCAAGCAGAAATATTTACAGAAAACAGATTCCTGTTTGTATGCCAGAGCATCTGTGCTACACATGATGTGTTAGGGCTTAAGTTCTGTTCCACAGAATTTCGGAATATGCTCAGACTGAATCCTGGAACCAAGCAGTCAAGCTTTTCATGACAGAGCCAGAAGTTAAAGAACCAAAGACTGTTTATCATGGTTTACTGAGGAATGGTGCTCCCAAAATAACTCCACAGACAGATGAGTGGGAATTCACCCATCAAGGTGCTTCCTGAAAATAAATCATTAAGTTTTCCTTCCATGAGCTCACATACCATATGAAATCAAAATACCTCAATACATCTAGCATCAAATGCCTCACTGTGAGGTAAAAGGGAATATTCTAGCCCATATTGGTCAGACTCCCATGCTATTAAAACTTCTGCAGGATCTAGTTTTCAGAGACCAGAGCAGACCTCAGTTCTCTAGAACCATAGAATATCCTAAATTGGGACCCACAAGGATTACCAAAGTTCAACTCGGGCCCCTGCACAGGACCACCCCAAGAGTCACACCATATGCCTGAGAGCATTGTCCAAATGCCTCTTGAGCTCTGTCAGGCTTGGTGCTGTGACCACTTTGCTGGAAAGCCTGTTCCAGTGCCCAACTATCCTGCGGGTGAAAAACCTTTTCCTAATAACTAACTTAAACCTCCCCTGACTCAGCTTCAGGCCATTCCCTTGGATGCTGTCACTGGTCAGAGAGAAGAGATCAGTACCTATATGCTGCAGTCATGCCACAAACAGAGGTGTCTGAATACGAAAGGAGCTTCTGTAGAAGAAAGGACTTCAGTGAACCCAGTAGTACCATATTTGTTCCCTTTTGGGACAAGATTTCCTACACTAGGATTTGTTCCTGACCTTCCAGGCCATGTATGTGCTTGCAGCTCTAATTCCTGAAGTACACATGCCTCTCCATAGTCCTTTCACCTAAAGCCTTACCTGAGCTCCTGGTCCCAGCTGCTGTGTTGTAGTGTTGGCAATTTTAAACTCAGTACTGGCATCTTGGAGATGTAAGAAACTGTCACTTGGAGAGTTCAAGGCAATATTTGATGCCACAAGCATTTCTGCAGGGGAGAGGGAGAACAAAAAACCCCATACTCACAGACTACATGAGATACTGAGCTGGGACAAGAAAATGACAAATTTGATACCCACCCATTGGAATCTGAGATTTAGCCAGACTTTGTCCTGATAGTTACATATTCTTTTAGTCTTAGGTGACGGTCAAAATCCTAAGTAATCTCACTTAGTGGACAGACAAATTTGAACACCCATTAAAAAAAAGCACAAGTTGAAATATCTTTTGAGTCTTAATATGACACAAACAGATTTTTTAGAAATAACTCTTCTTACGCCATACCACCTCTATCACACAAAACTTGTATATTCATCCCTGCCCCTTATATTACAAATGTTATTGAAAAGATAAGGGCTTTCATTTCCAAGGCCATCTATTATTTTTAGCCAATGCTGACTTCACTTTCTTGCTTGCTAAGTCACTCTATAGCAGTACTTAAAGTATAGTACCTTTGGGCCTGCTCGCCTTTTCCTGTGCTGCTGACCGAAGCTTCGGTGGTTGTTTTATTTCTGCCATGAGCTGTTCATGCCAGCTGGGCTCCTGTGGCACACACTGTTTCAACATCTACAGGCAAAGCATAGGACCACAAAGAGCCATTGGACAGAGAAAGGAGACCAGTGGTGACAGAACAACTGCATCAGCAATGGCTCTGCTTTTCAAGTGCTTGTCACCCAAGAGGGCACTGGGCCCTGCACATGAGACACCCTTCAGCACTATGCATAGTAGAATACTTTAGCGACTCTCAAATTTGAAATTGAGAACTCCAGGAGTTCTTTCAAGACTACAAAATGCTCCAAATTAAATAAGCAGTGGAAGAAGTAGGAAGGTTGATCATCTTTCTTCTATGAAGATGTCAATTCCCATTTTCCTAGTGCCACGTTTGGCAGGAGGGCCTACTCAAAAGTTAAGTATGGTTAATATAACCTCCTCCCAAATACAAATCAGTAGCTAAGGTATTAGCTTTATATTCCTTCAAAGCATCCTGTCAGCTCCAGAATTACCTTGTTTTGCTATCATCAGATTCAGCACCAGGTCACCTACCTGCTTTAGATGAGGCTTGGGAGCAGCTACATCAACTTTGGGTGCCCTGTGTTTTTGCTTGATGGTCACCTGAAAGAGCAGAAGTGATGCTTAAGAAATAGTTCTTTCTCTACTCCTTGTACACCCTGCCATGCAGTGGCACAGCAAATGATGCAAGTCAGGATTTGGGAACAAGGGAGGTGGGGGAGGCATTAAAAAACAAAACCAAAAACCCCAAAACAAACAAAAAACCCCTAAACCCACCTCAAAACAACAACAAAAAACCCCAAACAAACACAACCCCCCCACAAAACAAACAAACAAAAAAACCCCTAAACAAAACAAGGAGTTGGGTAGTGTAGAATAATGAAGTTTCCTTACTTGGGTTTTTGCTAGGGGAAGATTTGCCCGTGGCAAACCAGAGGCAATCACAAGTACTGCACAGCCCTTGGAGGCTTGCACGAGGAGCACAAAGCCTTCTAGCCCCAGCAGCTCACAAACTGCTCTGAGAAGTTGCTGGAAAACCCTGTGCTCACACATTAATGCCAGGAGTGATCCTGACAACCACCATGGTCACATCATGTTCATCAGTAAAAGCTCGGATCCAGGGAGGAGAGCAATTGAACGGGTTAACAAGACTGTAACAAGAACAGTAGCAGCAGGCAGCTGTATGCATAAGCCAGAGTCCCAGAGACTGGCTTACAGCCCTACATAAACTAGGAACAATAGCAAGATAGAATTGCAGGGCAGATATTCATGTGAAGCATCAAGCCCTGTGCTTGCTGCATAGGGGAGAACTGACAAAAAAGTCAATTGCACATGCATGTCTTTAGCTGCCTTGTTCACTTATTCCTATTTTGAGGCCATGCCATTTACTTTCACTTGTGTGTACAACTTCAGAACACGTGGGAGTGCAGGTAGAACAACACCACAGCTTCCCACAGTAGCTGTGCTTTCATTCATTTGCAAATTAGACCACTCTTTGCTAGACAAGCTTTAAAATAGCTTTGCAGATGGGGAAATCCTAGTTTAAGAGCCTTCACAAAGACCTGAGCAGTAGCACTCTGCTTTCTTTCAGCATTTCTGACCACTACTCTTCAAACATGTTTGTGCTTCTCGTGGACCAAAGAAAAAAGTTGCCAAAAAGAAAAAAAAAGGAAAGGGGAAAAAAAAAGAAAGGAAAAAACCCCCAAGACCCAGATCATCCTGCCACCTTGAGTTACAGTTCTGTACTGCACAGTGAATTGATACACAGTACATTGCAAGGAATACCAGTTAGTTATGATGCACTGTCTCCTTTCCAATACTATTAATTTACATATCCATCAAGAGATCATCTCCAAACACAGACATAGCCTTACCTGGAGGCAGAGTCAAGCCAAGCAAGAGCTGGGATTTTATAGAGGTGCGGGGTTTAGCCGAAGCTTTTAAACCTGCTACACTCTAACAGCACCAAAGAGGAAAAAAGAGCTGATGTCTAGTGCAGTATGCAAAGTTTTCACTTTTTGTAATACCGCTCTTTATTACAAGAAGAGTTGTGTCTCATCTTCTGCCAAGATGTCTGTTTGCAAAGCACACCAATGCCACAAGGCCTCGTGCCAATGTTTTAGATCTGCTCATCATTCCCAGCTCAAGCTGCAGCAAGCAAAGAGCATCCCAAGCCTTTAGAGACACCCCAGATGTTTTTGTATCTGGTCATCTTCACCAACCAAGTGGTGAAGCTGGAAGTCCCTACCCCTCCCTGAGAGGGGTTCAACATCTTTTACCCTGACTAAACTCCTGCAGTAGCTGAGTGCACTGCCCAGATGCCTCTGCCTGAGGCTGAGCAGAGAACTGTCCCAACAAGTTTTGCACTTGCATACACACCACAGTATCTGGGACGACATGGCAACAAGTAAAAGATGCCAGGCGCAGCTCAGCTCACAGAGCCTGGAAGGACACAAGTGTCCAAGGTGGAAAGCACAAGCAAGAGTCTATTCCATGAAACTGTTGTGTACCTTTGAGAAAGACAAGCCTTTGGAGAAGAGGTCTCAATACACACTGCTCAGAAATGAAGTAGAGTGGATGTTTCCAAAGTTGTCTGTTGACTCCAGTCACTCACCTTCCGCAGGGTGTACCTCTTGTGCTGAATGTCATCCAAAAGTAGCTCATAGGGAGAGCGAATACGTTCTCTTGGAGACACACAGTGCCGCGGTCGCTCAGCGGCCTTGCGCAGCCTCACACCAGTCTGCAGCTCACAGATGACACCGGGCCACAGGGATGCCTTGGAGAAACCAGCAAGGGCCAAGTCAGTAGCTGGCTAGAACTCTCAGAGCAGCATCCCCTCCCTCTGTGTAACAGGGCACACTTAGCAGCTGAAGTCATTCAGAAGCACAGAATTGTGTCCCTAACATGCCCTTCTTCTCACTTCCAGATCAGGGTGCAGTTCTAAAGAAGTTCATTTACAACAAGGAAACTGGTAGCTGGCTCACCAGGCTCATTCCCAAATTTTGTCATTAACTTTATGGATGAACTTCAGCAAAATACAGCTTTTGCTGCCAGGTAAATAAATAGACACATTTTCTTTCTGCAAGTGCTCCAGGTGCAAGGGTGTTTTCATATTACTGGATCCTAGGAAACACTGGGAATGAAATCCCAAATCTTACCATTAAAATCCTCTACATTTTCAGAAACCAAGGGTTGAAGTGCCCAGAAACAAAAGAAGACAACAAGTGGGAAACTTAACAGCATACTTAACAGCAGCGTAGGTTAGTAGTCTCAGCCTGGAGACACAAGCTAAAAACCCTGACATCTGCTCGTCCTGTTTCTGTACTGGTATCTGAGGATGTTCAGGCATGCAGTATAACCCAACAAAAGTTAAAGACAGGAAAAAAAATAATCAACTCAATAGCATGTTTAGACAACATTGTAATGGAAGCGCTAAATCAACAGCTTATCTGGATCCCAGTGGCAAATTGAGTAAGAACAAGTCATTGTATTATAAACAGTGAAAGGGAAGCAAAACATTTTAGAAAACTGCCTCAGAACAAAGTTTCTGATTTAGGCTTCTCTCTCTTTTCTACTTACAGCATGAAGCACCTTCTCTCAACTTATCCCTTCAGATATCTTGGTATAATACCAGAGGAGTCTTATGCAAGCTCTGCCTGATGGCTGCCTTCAAGGAGACAGATATTTTTGTTGGACTGTTTTAGCCTGGCTTTGGTACAGTCATACCTCAACTCCAGAGAACTGGAACTCTCAAAGAATGACCAAATACTAGCCATATATCTCCTAGGCTATATTTAATACCATGTGGGAGAACATACAAAAGTCTCTGGGCAAACTCATCAGTACTAGAGACTTTTGGAATAGCTTATCCCAAGATATTTGCACTTTATAGAGTTGTATTTCACATGGTGACTGAACTTGACTGAGACATGACCTGAAGAGAGACTTCTGTACTGTAATATTGCCACATTAGTTTGGGGACAAGAATTGCCTTCAGCTGGCCATTTCAGAGCAACTTGCACACCCAAAACATTTTTCAGATGTTGGTGACATCATTATCGCTCATGCTTTTATTTCCCTACTGACAGAATCACTGCAATTATTCTATTTGTGCCATCCCATATATTGTCAAAAGCCACCTAAACAGTACAAGACAAAATGCTACAACACTCTAAACCCATTGCCTTGAGTTCAACAGGTGAGTGGTAAGACAGCTGTGTTTCTAACAGGTCTCACTGCTTAGATTTCAAGGTGAATACCAACTTGGGACATGTAGAGATAAGATCTGCTGAAATTGTACAATCCTGCATGCTGTCAGGCTGTGGTCTGCATTTCAGAAGACCTGTTTTGTATCAGTCAACATGAAAAAGTGTGGTCCATAGAGCACATTACCTGCTTAGTACCACTCAAGGCATCAGCTCTAATCTGTGGGATCACAGAGAAGCTGGCATCCTGATTGTTTTAAACTCAAGAGTTTGTCAGAGCAATGCAATCAACTGGTGCTTAAGGACTTGGACACTAGAGGCAGAGGATTTGCAACAGACATCCAGCTTTTGGAATTCATGTCTCCTGAAGGAGCAGAGGCCAAATACACTGGCCTTCAGGCCACACGGCAAAGCTCATGTATTTATTCATGTATTCCCTGCAGAAAAGAGCTATAGCAGTTGATGAGTTTGTGGTTTGAGATAGCTTGCCAGTTTATTTTAATAGATCACAAAATTGAGAATATGCCCAAACACACATTTTACAAACATTTTCATACAAATAGTTTGAGCACGCTTCAAAGCAAGTGCTATTTAGACAAAGGGAGCGAGTCCACAAGTCTCTTGGGGCTTGCTGTTTGTCTCCACAGACTCCAGACTACAGAGCATTTGTTTATGCTGGGCAGAGCTCCAGCCCGAAGCTATTTGTTTCTGATTGAGCCCTGACTGTGTAGGGCCTTGAAAAGAGCACAGCAAGTTGCTTTCCCTGCCCCAAACACACAGTCCAACATCTGTGGAAGGACAGAAGGCAAAGGCAAGAAAGGCAGTGCACAGAAGGCAGGAGAGACATCTCCTCACCCTCCTTCACCCCTTTGTTTGAGCTGCTGGAGCTGCACAACCACAAAGATGGACAGTGCTACCGGCCTTCAGTCCCTGCCAGTCCTGACCAACAGAGATCCCACATAATAAGAGTGAACTAGTCTACCCCAGGACTACCAACAACAGAACAGGTTTCTGGGAGTTTTTAGTCCAGCTATGAGAAAGGAACAGATTGTTTTTGGCAGATGTCAGTTCCTGCCAAGAGCTGGAATTTGGGGCTTATTTGCGGGTAGAAACAGCCTGAGTAACTACTTGTGGGCACTTACTCCAAAGACTGCCTCCAACTTCATTTTTAGAAGTGGTTTAAGTTGGACCACAAAGACAATCTTTGGGTAGACTAGAAGTCCACGTGAGGTTGACATACAAAATAGTTTAACTTCAAGTTCACTCCCCAGCTTGTTTTGCTAACAAGTCTTTAACTACTCAGGCTCCTGAACAACCTAAGCAGTTTAATTTGTGTTCAAGCTCTATTTTTCACAGAAGAATCAATGGAAAGCCTCAGAGAGCCAATACTGACCAAAAAACCCAGTCTCTCATAATGAAGAAAATAAATCACTTACACCACGGATTTTCTTCTTTTGAATGGGATTTTCCACCCAATCTTCCACATCCATTTTTCTCAGTCTCTGAGAAGCAAGCACATGAGGTCATTATTTACACTTTTCAGTGATTTCCTATCTATCCAGCATAAATTACTAATATTTATCTGAAAAGCCTAGAAGCTCTAAACACCTAAACTTTCAAATGCTACAATAAATAAAAATTGTGCAGAGACAGCAGCTATTCACATTGTGAAAACAGACCTTCATCCAGGTGCTCCGCTTCTAGTGCAATGAGAAGGTTACTTTAGAACTTGGTGAGTGTGTGAAGGTAGAGGGAATAGCAGCTAAATGTACCTCTTTGGAGGTCCGGATGATAGTCGCAAGCTTCTGAAGTTCCATATATTCAGTAAACAGATTCCTACAAGTCATTTCATAATGGCTGGTAGCCTCAGAAGGCCTGGACAAGTGCTCCTCGCAGACCTGAAAGAAGTGCAGCTATTTAAAAAAGATCTTGAAATTAAAAAAATCATGGTAGGATGGAATAAAGCAAGATTCAGTTTCCTCAACCCATGGTTAAAAATCATCTTCTTTGCTGCCCCTTTATATTTTTTTTCTATTGCAGATACAGAGGAACAAAGAAGGAAGATGTCCAATCTTTTACACACAATAATGGAAGTAGCTGTGTAATTTGTATCTCTTGTTTTCCATAAGGTGTACTTTGAAACAAGCACCTGAAAGGGGAAGCCTCCAGTTCAAAGAACAACAACCCACAGCAGGTGGAGTCACCTGCCCTGTTCGTTTTCCCTGCCCTGATCAGACAGAGGGATGGGAAGTTTCTCATACCTTTAAATTATGGCTGAGAGGGGAATACTTGTTTGAGTGGAGACATTCAAATCCCAGCCTTTGCAGAAGCTGAATTCTATGGAAAGTGAGTTTTTTCAATATCCATAGTGTTCTAGGTATTGAATTTGGAGACTGTGTACAGAAGGATTTTGTAGACACAGCTGTGGGAGAGCCATGCTCAGTCTTCCTTCATAATTCTTTTCCATGGGCACTTACAAACACCTAAAATGGTTTTGCTTTTTCCCTCTGATGGGAAAGCCAATGTTTCCTCCAACAGCCCACCCAGCTTTTTCCCAGAAATGTTCTTGCCTCTCAGTTAACAGCACTGTTCCATCAACTCCACTAAAGCTGCTATATTTACTAAACGGGAAGAAGGAAACCTTGATAACATCCTGCAGGGTGACTGGTGGTTTCATTGCCTCATCATCCAGTTTCAACATGAGGTACAGCAGTTTCTCCAAAGGATCACTCAGCTCTCGCTCCACTTGGCTGTCAATTCCCCAGTCCAGGGCTTCATAGATCACCATTCCCAAGTACTCCAACAGCTGCAGACAGAGACCAAGGAAGCAATGCAGCACAAAGCATTGTGGAGAACATCACAGCTCTCACTTTCCACCATTCCAGTACCCTCCTCTGCTCCTGAGGACTGAGCACATCTCTCAGGATGAGACATACCCTCCATTTAAGCTGGTTTAAAGTTTTTACATGACCTTAACTAGCAGCCCTAAGACACCTGTTATTAAGACAACAAGACTCCGGCCTATTCCACAGTAGACAGCATCTGTCCACATTGTTTCCCAGTCCCATTGTCTTACTTCAGTTCAGTCCAAGCAATTTGTTTCCTTTTCCAGGTTGCAGGGGAGTTCCTCTCACAGGGCACAGCAAATTTAAGCACCTTGATAGTTTCCAAAGACATCTGCATCTCCTGAGCTGGCCTTCTACTACAACAGGATTATATCTGCACACATAATGAAAGCAAAGACACAGGCTTACCTTGTCCTCTGACTGCTGAATGCTGCCAGCATCTGAAAGGGAAAAATGAGGGTCAGGGGAGAAACACATCTGTACAGGCATTGCTAAACAGCTTTTAGAACCCTTTTCAAGAGAGGGGAACAGGAAGCATTCTTTTTAATAAGGTAACTAACTCCTCTGACTACAGTCAGTCACACCTGGGGAAAGTAGGCCTGTATTTGGGGAGTCCTAGAAAGCAACATAGGAGACTCATGTTATTGTGAGCATTAGCCCAAAGTAACACCTACTGCATTTTGTTTTCTGCTAATTGATATCCAACCACAGGGAAGGCACAGGATCTTTGTCTTTAGTCTTTACTACCCACTCTAGTCCCTGAAGAGTTAGCCTAGCACTGACCTCTGCTGCAGCCCAGTCAAGCCCTTCCTAACTCAGCCTCGTTGCCACTTGCTGGCTACACAAAGTGACCAAAAAAAGGGAAAGTACCAATCATAAATCTGCTGTGAGAGTTACCATAACAAAGGAACCATATGCTGGAAGATGAACAGAGCAGTACATATAACAAAGCCTCAAACTATTTATTTCAAATAACATAAGCGGTAGAAGGCTTTCATCACAGCTATTCCCTAGAACCAAATGATCCAATAGAGCACTACTAGAGAAATTAGTAGGTCATACATCTGTATTACCACTCATCTACAGTGCTCTGAAATGAAGTATAGGCAGGAGAATAGCTCCATGACAACATACAGAGAAAAGAGAGGGGAAAAACAAAACAAAAAAAAAGCAGGGGAAAAGAAATTTCCTCTACTTTGTCCGCACATTTCAGTTTGTTATGGGAACAACCCTCAGCATCCACAGCTACCTACGCTCTTACCAGACTTGTGGTAGACCTTGAAGGAAGCAGTACCATCAGCATGGATAAAGATGCTCCCAGAACCTTTTATGAATACAGAATGGAGTGGAGGGCACAGCCCCTGAGCCAACTGCTCTATTTTTCTGCAACACTGAAAGCAGATAGCCCAGGCTTGCTCCTCGCTTATAGGATGTTCAAAACACCTCAGAAGCTCAGCTAGAGAGACCTTTGTGGTCCTCTGCTCACACTCTGGAGGCTCCATTTTTCTTTTCACCTCTAACCTCCACTCTATGCCTAGGGAGCTTAACACTCCCTTTTCTAGGACAGGCAAGTGCTCACAGCAGCCTTTTATCAGTACTACCTCTTGGTTTGCTCTTATCTCTCTTCCCTACAGGTGCAACCATTAATGCCAATTTTTGCTCTGCCCTTTTAAAGGGACATGACTTTATCTGTATTTGTATGAGATTTCTTAAAAGAACAGGGTAAGTGTACAACAAAATGGAATCGAGAGAAGATAAGAGTGTACAAAAATGGTGCTCAATTTAACTCCCTTGTTTCTAACAAATATATCAGTTGGAATCCCAGTGTTTGCAAGCAGAAGAGTACATTCAACTTCAGGGAGGGAAAGAGGCAGGAAATGTCTTGTACTTGAGGGAGGAGAACTCAGAACACCACAAGAATCTTTTTGATAGGAAGCTATTCCAACAATACTAATAAATTACAGCAATCAACTCCATGGGGCACGTGCATCCATCACAGGCCCGGCAGTGCCTCTTTGTCCCTGCCACAGCAAATCCCAACAGCAAGAGCTGGGAGCATGGAGCGGTCGGGATGGCCAGGCGGGTACCCGGGGTGTGGGCAGCAAGTCCCTTCCTTGCTCAGAACGCCGATATCACACAATCACAGGAGCAGCTGGGCGGGAAAAGAGCTGAGATCTTCGAGGCCAGCCTGTGACCGAACACCAGTGTCAGCTACACCATGGCACTGAGGGCCACGTCCGCTCCTTCCTTAAACACCCCCAAGGATGGTGACTCCATCGGCCCCCTGGGCGGCCCAATCCAATGTCTAATCACCCTTTCTGTGAAGAAATTCTTCCTAATGTCCAACCTGAACCTTCCCTGGTGCATCTTAAGACTATATCCGCTAGTCCGGATATGAATTGCTCCTGGTGTGAAGCCAGTCACGCAGCTTTTCCAGAACTTTGAGGGGTGTGTGTGACACGGGCCGGCACAGCTGCGGGGCGGGGGACGGCGGTCACCCCCAGGAACACCCCTGCACCGCCTCACGGAGCAGCTCAGCTGCTGCTGGGCTGGTTCCCAACGGCCACAGCTCCCGAGGCACACACTGGAGAATTACGAGGTTTAGAAAGTGTGAATAACGCTCATAATTTCTACTTATTTCCCTTCTCGCTTACGGCATTTGGGAATGCAGTGCATAAGCGCCAGGACCCGGGCCATGACGCACCCCCGCGGGCTGACTTGGTCCGGCCCGCGACTCTCCCCGCCGGCCCGCCCGGATGGTCCCGCCCACGCTGGGGGTCGCCGCGCGCAGCGGGAAGATGGCGGCGCCCAGGGCGGCGTGGGACGGGCGGGACGCGCCCTGGAATCGGCTGGACGTGCCCTGGCCCGCGAACAGCGCCACGGTGCCGCTGGCGGCCCAGCACCCCGCAGGTCCCGGCGCGGTGCCGAGAGGGGATGGGGGGTGTTTGAAGCCGCTCCCGGGCGTTTGCGGTGGGTGGTCGGTCGGTGGGAGCCGGAGGCGCGGCCGGAGCGGCGGCGGGCGCTGAGGTGGTGCCCGGCGCCGAGGCGGTGCCCGGTGCTGGTGCCCGGCGCTGAGGCGGTGCCCGGGTCTCGTCCGCAGTGAGGTTGCTGTCGGTGCTGCGGCGGCGGTGCGACATCGCCGGGAAGCGGCTGACGGGGCCGGGCCTGGCCGCCGAGGGACGCGTCCTGCGCGCCGTGCTCTACGTGTACCACAGCAGGCTGCTCCGGCACCGGCCCTACCTGGCCCTGCAGCAGGTGAGCACCAACCCCGGCTGGGCGGCAGGGACCCGGCAGCTGGGTACTCGCGGCTCCCAGTCACCACTCTCTGAAAAGCCTTTGCAGTAGCACTTGGCGCCCCGAGCATCGTGCAAAAAAATGTTGGGAGCAGGTGTATTTTTGTCCCCTCATAGTTGAGCCCAGTGGGTTTCTTGGCTTTGTGCAGCAAGTGCAATTTCCATTTTCCAGCCCTGGTCTCCAGTACTCACGTTGAGACCTGAAGTAGGTACGATTCCATACCTCTGAATACGCGAGTAATACAGGAGCATCATTCTCAAATAGTTGTAATAATGGGAGGGTGGAATAATAATTCTAGCCTACTTAATTAGATACTTTCTGTTTTAAGATTAAAAGCGAACACCTTGCCAGTTTTCCAGGAAAGGGATTGTCATCATCTTCGTATAACTGTTTTGAAATTGAGCAGGAATGGTGCTTACCTTCTTGATTTGTTTATGTGTTTTTCTTCTTGACAGCCAGTACTAAAGGCCGTTGTATACAGCAGGGGAAACCGTGCAGCACCAATTAAACACAGCCTACTCCAGTCCTTCACTTAGTTCCGTATTTTCAGTAGAGTGATGAAGGGATGTTTTTCATCGTAGTGCAGACACAGAAACATCCCAGAACATCCCATGACACAAACCTGCACTTTGGACTGTTAAACTGATAAGGAGAAGGGGTCATTTAATATAGTGACAGTTCTTAGACCAGTGCACTCAGTCTCTCAAAATACCAGTCAAAGGGGTTTTCTTTTTTTCTAGGTAGAACAATGTTTGAAGCGCCTATGGAAAATGAATCTGGTGGGCAGCCTGGAAACTCTGGTAGAACTGATTCCCAGGTAAGTCATGGTCTTATATCTTGTACTATCCATTAACTCCATCTGCAGAGCTAAAGGAAGAGGATGCTAGATCATAACCAATTCCTCATCCCTGTATCAACACAGGAAAAATGCATCCGAAGCCCATGCAGAATGCTTGGTTCCCAGCCAGCCTATGCTGGAAACAGTGGCTTTGAAGGTATTGGGAGGCTGCAAGCTCATACTACGTCTACTGGATTGTTGCTGTAAAGCTTTTCTGTATCCTTTTTCCACTCTTAGAGTTCACCAGTAGCACCGCATGAGACCAGAACTGTCTGCTGTAGGCCTCCCCTGTATTGCTGATGGACTCAACTGCGCAATTCATTTGTGCAACTTGAAGTTTCTTTGATAGCCAAACACCTTATTTTCAAGTTATTATGTAGGAACCTCAGGCTGTTGGCTGGCAGCTGCTCTGGCCTTGAGCAATCCAAAGTTTGGATACTCATCTCCCAGATTATTCCAGGATATCGCCTTGCGAATTGCCTCTAGTTGGTGTGTTCAGCAAGTCTCATTACATGCTGTTTATTTTTTTTAAACCTTAACTGCTGTAATCTTCAGCTTGTCCGTTAAACACCTCTGCTCGAAGGAATTCATACTCCTGAACACTGTGGCTTCGGGGCTCCTGAGCCGGCTCTGGTTTGTGTGTTCAAAAGTCTGTCTCGTTTGTGTCTGTCTGTTTGATGTGCCTGTCAGGAAGAAGGGGTTGTAATTAGGCCTTGCTGCTAAGGGGAGCTTTATTCAGTTGGGAGAAGGAGAAGGGAGGGTCCCTCCATGCTTTTGGACTTGATTCTAGCACCTGCAGAGTTGTACAAGTGGGGAGAGACTTCTTACACGCTCTTATGGAAGGCTTTGTTCTTGGATCTTAGCAAACTCTATGTAGCTCTAATGAAATCACAGTGCTAGTGTCAGCCTGCCACAAAGACCTGGTACTCTGTGCAGCAACCATTAAGTCCTGGCTCATGCCGAAATGGAAAGGCTGGGATAAACATTTTGTATTATACTGCTGAGTTTTCCAGGGAAATTGGTGTTCTGGTCTCTCTGTCTGCGAGAATACCTGCTGTCTGTAGCTGAAGGAGTAACAGCATTGTTAGAAGAACTTTCTTTGGCACAAGAAATCTTGTATCTCTAGGAAACACAGAGCAGGCAATTCTGTGGCATCAGGTTTAAGTTGGTACAGGGTGCTTTTGTGGGAAGACTTCATGGCAGCTGATTTGGATGTGACCCAAGAACCTGATGGGTTTCAAGTGTGGCACTCAGCAAAACTCTACGGAAGCAGAGGGGCTCCTGATCAGGAATTACTAGTTAAGTCACTTCTACATTCTGATCTGGAACAGTTCCTTAAAACTCAGACTTAAGGAAAGCGGGGTGATGGAGTGTAAAAAAGTAAGTTTGTACTGAGGGGAAATAGGGAAAGGGCAGCTTGGAATCTCTTACCTGAGCTGAAGGTAGTTGTTCAGTGTGCATAATGTTTTGCTAGAGGAGACTCCATACTTTTTTGTCCTCTGTCTTCAGGATTCAGTACAGGTGTGTATTGCAGACCCTCATGTCCTTGTACAGTGCACTGTGGACAGTGCTTCATCTGGTATCTGAGACCCAACAGACACCCTATATCAAGGGGTTTACCTTCCCTTCTGATATCAGCGACTTCCTTGGAGTTAATGTATCCTCTGAGGCGAAGAAGCAAAAGGCTAAAATGCTTACAACCAAAAAGTCTACCAGCTGGATGAAGAAGCTCTTCCCAGCAATGCCAGAGGCAGTATCAAAGGTTGGGAAAAAGAGAAAATCTGAGACCTGTACAAGTGCCATGAAAAACCATAGCATTCCGTGCCCCGTGGACATTGGAGAGACAGTTGTGGTGCCCACAGCCAGGAGAGGTAAAGCCTTGTGCCACAGTGTAATGGTTTCTGACTCCTCAGAGACTGACTGCAACTTCTGTCCAACAGGGCCAAGCACTTCTACTGCCCACAGTGTAGTTCTAGTACAAACTCCCTGTCCTTGGGAGAAGAGAATGCTGCAGGTACCCTTGCCTTTATAAAGCTGTGGATAATGTCAGTATCATGATTTTTGGGGGGGGGGGGGGGGTTCTTTTAAACAGGATACAGCCCGGAGAGAAGCAGGTAATGAATGCAGTATATAGGTCCTGAAAATAGTTACTTGTACTTTCCTGATTTTGTGTAGATAACAAGCTCAGGGCACTGTCTGCAGTCTGTACAAGAGTAGGTATGGCTGTAGGTACAGGATACAAGTATCCTGTGCTTGCTGTTCTGGACTATGCCCAAGTCTTCCTCTGCAGTCATGGCTATGGCCAGTGACTGCAGCCATCCAGGTGTTTGTGTGAAGCTTTTACCCATTAAGTTCTCCTTTGCAGCCATCTGTAAACCTCTGCATGCTTTTCATTCCTTGCCAGCTGCAATGCACAGTGAGTGTAGTTCCCTTGAGTCTGCCTGGAAATGTTGAGTACAGGTGGGAGCCTCCTGAGAACTCTGTGGCATCTCTGTGCAAAGAAATAAAACTGTCTTGGTGTTGTAATGGGAACTCTCCTCTCTCTCTGTAGGGAAGCACCCAGGGTTTGATGTGAAGAGCTTGCTTAGGCCATCCAGACATCCAGCACAAAAGGTTTGTATGGTGTTGTTTTACATATTAGGTTGGTGGTTTGGTTTTTTTACGTAATAGTTTTTTTGTTGTTTTAAAGACTCTTAACACTTAAAACATGATATCCCTGATTGAAAATGTCCTTTTTTCCTGCCTTATTTTTGCCTGTCTAACAACCCAAGTTAGTGTGGAAGCTTTGCATAGAAAATCACTACTTATTTCTGCTTAGGAATTTGGGCATTTGTTGGTTTGTCAAGTGAAATGACCAGAGAGCAAGTCAGTAGTAGACACGAATACAAATTCTAATTATCTGCCTCTTCTTTTTGTATTCCGCAAAACAAGATCGCTCTTCCCTTTTATCCTTAGAAAATAAGGAATGTTCTCACAAAAATCCCTGTGTTCTGCTCCCTTCCAGCAGAAAGGATCATACACATCATCTTTTTACAGCACTATTTCTGTTACTCTTTGTTTCAGGGTCTAAGCATTGCATCAACACCTTTTAAAGCAAAGTCGGCACCACCTTCCTCACGGATAGCAAAATCACAGCATACTGGATCTTTTGTACAGATGGTCCAAACAGCTGCATCATTTGGGGAGCTGTCAGAGGCACTCAGAAAAGCTATTCTGTGGTGCAAAACCAACAAATTCAAATCAGAAGCTTATTTTCTGCGTAACAAGTTGTTGAAAAGCAACCGGCTGCACCATGTGGAGGCTCAAGGATGCAGGTAGTTTTGCATGGGTGTGGGATTTCTAACACTTCACATTTTAATATTAAGTATTTTGCTATTGTATAGTGAAACACAGTGGTCTAAGCCATTCTTTTAAAACTCAAACAGGATCACTAGCTCAGGTTACTGGGCACTCTGACATGAGCATTCTGTTTAGCTTCAGTCACTTGTGAAAGGATTTAAAAGGCTAACAAATGTACAATACTTAAGAGGGAGGATGAAAATGCAACTTAAGTCATCTGCATGTTTAATGGTAACAACTGTATGAGGCAATGGCTGTCTTTATTCAGACTGCCCTAGCTACTATTGTACAAGGTGCTGTTCTGTTTTCCTTGGTATGATAAGGAAAATGATCGAGAGAGCTAATAACCAAATCTTTCCAAACTCCAAATGAAGTAACATTTTAGTAGCTGATAAAGTTCTGTTTTGTGTACTTTCCTCCCCTTAAGCTTGAAGAAAAAGCTGCGCTGTGTCAAAACATCTGTCCGTAAATACCTCCTGTACGGGCCACAACACACGCGCTGGCCAAAGCAGCACCTCGGGGCACGGTTCTGCCGAAGGAGGATCAAATCATCTGCACACTTGAAGACAGCTCTACAGACTGGTGGGCAAAAGCCTCCTGAGCTTTCTGGGGTCTGTGAGAACATTTCATCACTCATCCTCCCAGATTACCAGGATGAGTCTCCGAGTCAGGAAGAACATTCCAACATTGATACAGGACATGTCAGACTAAGCACAACAGGGACCCCTAAGTGGCTGCTGCTGGAAGGAAGCCCTGGCCCTGCGTGGAAAGAAGCTGCTGAGAACACAGATATTGATTCTATTTTTGCAGCAATAGGTGTCTGACACTGGACTTGAAGGAGGAAAGGGGTCAAGTCACTCTAGTTTTTTGTTGTTTTTTTATTAAGTTAACCACTCTGAACCCTAATGGTGTCTCCGTAATTCACATTCTGAATTCTGTTAAGAATGTAGCAACCATTTTATTATGTTTTTGTAAAACAGCTTTTTTTTAAATGGCTGTTTTTTATATTTTTAAGAGTGTTCCAAATAGCTGAATAGTCTCCATCCTTTTACGTAGCCTTGTCCAGGAACAGTGACTTTGTTACCCTTAGAGTCCCCTCTCTATTGCTTGACCACATGTTAAATGCTGCTGACAAATCCACAGTGCTAATAGTTACTATCCATGGCAGAAGGCTGCAGCTGATCACTTACTGCTGCTTTGGACAAAAGACTTGCCAACACCTTTCCAAGCCTAACACCCTTCCTTCTGTGCTCCTTGTAGAGGGGACAGCCTTGATGTGAAGTATTATTGCTGTTTCAGCATTTGTTAGCCTTGTTCTGAAATGAGGAATTAACTGAACCTACCTCCCCTGAGCTGTTCCGTAAGTAGGGAAAAGCACAGCTGTGGCCTGCAACAGTAAACTCCTGATGAACATATTTCTCACTGTCCCCAAATCTTTTTAATCTAAGTTCAATTTCTGCCTGGTTGGCAGTGTAAGGCACAGGTACCCCATAGTGTGAGAACAAGCAATGGGCTAAGTGGTGTGTGACAGGCTCTTGCTTGTAACTAATTCCCACAATCAGGATCACCAGGAAGTAGTAAGGAAAAAAAAACCTAAAATGAAGAATAGGAACCTGGTTTAATACAGAGCACCTGTGTAACAGCAGTATGGAAGGGCTACAAATAAGTAGTACAAGTAAATAATAAGTGGGCTAAGTTCAATTTCTTAGGCTTAATAGTGGTAGAAAATAGAAGAGCTGTGCCCATTGAGATAAACAAAAATAACCTTCATAGCCTATGAAGTGCTAAACCCCCTGTATTACCCACCTTGTATGAAATGATCAATATACATTTAGCTGTGAAACATGAGCACAAACTTATGTTTTATTCAAAAAGCACATACAGAGCCAAGAGCACAACTTTGATAGTAAATTGGCTTAAGGTCTTTGTACAGATAACCAAGATCCATTTTCTGGGTTTCCTGTCACAGGAATACCCAGTGACAATTTTAGAGAATCGAATCATCAACCCTCGAGCCATCCGACTGAACACAGGCCTACTGCAAACAGACTCCTGCCATTGCAGGAATTTTTACAGCTCTTTCTCTCATTTCATCAAATGGTATAAAAATACCTAAAGTATACCACATACAATCAGGTAACATTTCAGCTGCTTGAATATTTCTCAGAAAAGGCTGGGAGCGAGGGCAGACATCCCAGCAGTGACCTCCATCCCGAATAACCCTTCCAAACAACACACACGATCTTCCTTACTGAGCAGCAGGTGCCCAGTGCAGCTTGTGCACAGAATCAAGAGCCATAGTTTGCTTCATCAAAGGCCTTTCTGGCTCGTTTCAGTTCTTCATTCATAGTTAGGAGGTCTTTAACTCTGGCAAACTTCCGGGGGTCCTTGCGTATTAGAAAGACAATGTCCTCAACCTGTACCCGACCCTGCCGCCCGATGGACATGGCCTTGTGTGTCTGTTAGAGGGGAAAAGAAAGTCAGCAGCATTCCTTTGCCATGATGTTTTTTCAAGCTCTCAGTTCCACTTTATTTCCTGTCATTTTATAATAATAAAGTAAGCAATTGCAGGTTCTGGGCACCATCATCCTAGTCACAAGAGAACTTACCGGTAGACCATGGATTTACTCTGCTGTCCCCAGCTGCCTGTCACTTAGTTCTGATACCATTATGTGATGTATATATAGTGGTATGTTCGGGATCTAAGGCCAGATTACATGTAGGACACCCAGCCTCCAGAATGCCTGAAGATAAGGCACAACTTGGAAGCAATGTGAGGTAACCGTATCAGAGGACAGTGTAGGGCATTTTGATAAGGATAGCCAAGACCAACCTTTCAAAAGAAAGGCGAATGTTTGGGTACTTGGAAACAGTATCCAGATCTGGAAAAGTAATGGCTTCAGGCCCAAGAATGCATTTTTTTTGTAGGGCAGAGTTAAGTTCCCATCCATGTACAGACACTGGGCAAATGCAGAAAGTTGACAGACTTTCAAATCAGCCTTATCTTCTGTCAGCTGCACATACAGTGATGCCACAGTGTCAGAACCCCAAAGTCAGATGGGTATTTCCCCTCCTACAATACTAACCTAACTGCTATTTAAGGACTTCAGTGTTCCAAATCCACGTGGAGCAAGATGCATAAATTTTGCTTTAATCTTGGAAAAACAAAATCCAAGTTTATGTTTCTCCTACTAATGCCATGAGTTTGGAGCCTGAAATAATGCAGTATTTGAGTCAAAGGTATTAACCTTCAGAAGGCTAAAAGTTTTGGTGAGGATGTTTTGACCAAACTACCAGCAAGTCTAGAGCTGACTTACCATTTCTGTGATAAACTCTATTACCAGGTCCTCAAGAATGTCCACTGATTCTGTGTAAGGGTTCTGGTCGTCCCCAAATCCATACATCATGCACCTTACTGCACAAAGAAACACTTAGCATGAGGCTTCTTTCATCCATTCAGTGCTGCACACATCTAGTTAGAGCTCACCAGCCTGCACATTCCTGCACCAGGATGGCACTTTCGTCTGTCAGGCACGACAATTCTTGAGGCAACATACAGAAGATAAGCAGAAGCCAACAAAAGCCAGGTGCTGTACATACAGAAAAGCATGTCTGAGGACAGGCTCTCTGAATATTCATTTAGGCTGCAAAGCACTGCACACTGAGAGCTCAGCTGACTTCGGGCACAGCTAGGTTCAGAGGATGCACTAGCAGTATTTTTGAGGGGGATCTACAGGGCAGCTTTCTGCACTTGCAGCCAAGGCACAGAATGAAAGCCGCTGCTTTGCTAAGGAGAAGTGAGTTTTGGGCCCCCATAGCTGTGAGCTAGGAGTTTCAGCTGAGTGACCCGTCCGCGCTGGGCAGGGCTCTCTGGCCCGGCCCGACTCACGCTCTTTGGAGAACAGCCTCTTCCTCCTGCCCTGCCCGCCGTCCAGGCCCCCGCCGGCGTCCTCCGCGTCCTCTTCGAACTACACGGGCACAGCACAGGAGAGGCCGCGGTCAGCGCCCGGCTGGCCCCGGCCCCTTCCCGCCGCGCCCCTGCCCGCGGCTGGGCTGTGGATCCCCGGGAAGGGCAGCCCCGGCGCCACTCACCGGCACGTCCTCCTCCTCATCCGCCATGGCTGCCCGGCGGCCCGGAACAGCTTCCGCGGCCCGGCCCCGCCCCGCGGCCCCGCCGCGCTGCGCTGCGCTGGGCCGGGCGGGGTGGGCGGCGCTGCTGGTCCTGCCTCTGCTGAGGGCACAGCGGAGCTGCTGGGGCAGAGGTCTGGTGACCCTCCCCAAATCTGTACATGACACTCATCATTGGATTGTCAGATCAGGATAGCGTGGTTTGAAAGCGAGCTCAGGAGGTGTCTGTTCCACCCCCCTGCTCGAAACAGGGTCAGCCACGAGGTCAGAAAGGATGTCTTTTCACAGTCAGGGGCTTTTCCTTCCCTTCAGCAAGGCACACTTACCCATGTTCACAGAATCACAGAATGTAAAGGAGTTGGAATAATGGATCTTAAAGATGGTCTAATCCCAACCCCCCCTGCCATGGACACGGGCACCTCTCACTAGACCAGGTTGCCCAAGCTAAGTCCCCTCTTTCAGTTTGTACCCATTCCCCCTTGTCCCGTCGCTACAGCTCCTGATGAGTGCCTCTCTGGCTTCCCTTTAGGCCCCCTTCACACACTGGAAGCTTGCTATGAGGTTTCCACCTTCCGGACAGCCCCAACTGGCTCAGCCTGTCTTTGTAGGGGAGGTACTCCAGTACCGTTGTATTTCATACAGTTGCTGTCAGCCCCTTTCCTCCAGCCCTGCCCTTGAGCATCTCCACTGTTCCCCCCCAGTGTGGTGCCCTAGGCACGTTTGGTAGCAATGCACCTCCTCCAGATTACTTGTAAAGATGTTAAATTGGACACATTCCAGAATGGATCCTTGCAGTGTTCCACTTGTAACTGCCATGCAACTGGAGTACGACCCACTGACTTCTATGCTCCCAGCTCAATTATTCAACCAGTTTTTACTGATTTACTAGTGCACCTGTCCAGACTGCAATGTTCTAGTTTTGGACACTTGCAAAAATACTGCCTTTGTAGTGTCAGGGTTATGGTGACAGACCAGACGAGACAGAGTAGAGGAAGAACATGGAGAAAGTACTGCTGAAAGACCAGGGAAGATGCACAAGGTGAAATCCTTTTCCACAAAAGCTAATACTCAACATCATTTCTGTAAATAACAGCTGTAGAAGAGGCAAAGCTTTACAAGGTAATGATAGGTGCCTGCAGTGAAGCTTATGCACTGCAAACAACTGAAGACATTTGAATTTAAAACTGAACTTAAAACTGAAATGAGCTCTACTGCATCTATATGCTGCCAAGCCCACCCACGACTCATCAATAAGGGGCAAAGTACGGGAGAGCTTTTGTGTCCCTGGCCTGAGAAAATGCAGCTCCTCGCTCTGCAACACAACAGGTTCCTCAAGAACTTGGCAAAAAAAGTCTGGTAGTGTGTCAAGACACCTGCTTACCCAAAGCATGTTCCCATAAAGGCACTTAAATGTAAGTTTTACTGTTTAGGGAGAGCACTTGATTTTATTTACTGTTTTGTCAGAGGGGCACTATCACACTCAAGAATCAAACTTTAGTGTTTGATTAGCAAATGGCTGAGCAAAATGCAGGACTCATTCCAGTATTTGAAGCACTTCTGAGTAAAACCAAGATGTGTCAAGGTAAAGCTGGTTCTTCTGGAGAAGACAGTATCTAATGTTCCATGCACACACATCCAGTTTGTTTATACAAATGGATTAACTGGATGTATTTAATGTATTTAAGTGGTTAGTAAAAGACTTCCTAGCACTGTAAGGGGTTGTACTGTAATGTAATGTAATGTAAGGGGGTTTGATCTGAAGAGGGACTAAAACCAGAACTGCGCTGTTTTACATATTCAGGGTTATTTTCAGAGGCTCTTCAGTCAAGGCTGAGGCCTTGAAAATTACAGCCTTGATAAGACTGATGCTTTTGGAAAATCCTGGTTTTAAGATACTAAGAAAAGATCCTTCCTGAAGTGTTCACTTTCACCTGTTCCTTCTGTATAGCTACTACTTCACTTCTGGGATCATGCATCCCTTCCCTGGGCTGGTTTGCCCTGTAGCATTTTGGGATCAGAGATAAAATATTAACAGAATTACAGGTTTGGTCACTGCTAAGCAGAAGCTAGAGAGCCACATCTACTGCATTCCTCACATTCTCCACTCCTTAAATGTATGCTGAAAACAGATCTTGCCTCACATCTAGTCTGTTACAAGAAATTGCATAGTGAAAGAAAGTGATATTTCTAGTCCTTTTGCACCCTCAGAGTGGTTTAGAAAAGAACTTTCCTTTCTTGAGGTTTAAACACTTAAAGCAAGTAACTTTGACAACTGCATCACCACATTTGGCCATGTTAAGACATGACAGAGACTGAGTGCCAGGGTTTGACAAAGGCACTTGTTAGCTTCGGACTAAGTTCTCCTGTATGAGTGCTACTATTGATGGCTGTCCTTTTGTCCAGTTCTGTGCCTTGTAACTGGACAGTTTCAGGTGCTCTTAGCCAGACATAGCTGCTGTGGGACGCAGTTCCACTAGAAAGCACAGGACACATCAGTGTTGTGCTTCAGCTGCCAGGGTAGAGTGACACAGATCATGGATGGTGTGCCTCAGATCTGGCAATTCATCCATGTGCAGCTGCAGAACTTCATGCTGGATCTCAAAACAGAAGGTAGATGCAGCACTGACTGATGACAATGTGCAGGAGAGGGCTCCTCTAGATGTCAGTCTTCTATTCCACTCTGTTTCAAGCCAACAGTGATGGAAAAGCAGACCCCATCAAAGATGTGTTCTTTCCTTCATCCTTGTGGAACAGGGACAACTCAGTGTCTGCAAGCAAGGCATGCTATCCTGCTGCACCTACTGAATACAGGACACAGAAGAGTTACAAAAGTAAAATACACACATCAAACACACCTTCACAGACAACATGCTGGCTATTTCCACTCTGCATGGCCTTAGAGCAGGTAGGTTGCACAGGTGGTAAGTTTTGGCCCCCACTATTCTAACCCTAACTGAGAGGAGCAAACCTCTGTGTACCATTCAGTTCAACTGGGCAAGTACAGTTTGCTTAATGTTAGGGCTGCAGTGTTTCTTTCCTGAACTAAGTGCGTATTTATTAATGGTATTACTAGACTATCCCTAATATCCTAAATATAGCAGAGCTTAGGCATGCAGTGGTAGCTTTTTGAACATTTCAGTGAAGGAAGAGAAAATGTATTAAAACTTCCCTTATCTTTGGAAGTTCTCTGCTTTGTTTCTCCTTAGCACAATCATACAGGTTTTATGAAACAGTTTTATAATAACCTGGATTAATTCAAACTGCAGACTTCCTGAATTGATGAACTTAATAAAGAAAAATCTTAGCTTTATAAATACTAATTTATTCAAAAATACTGTATAGTAACTTGGGTTATTTACAACAAAAACCCTAGACCTCTAGTTTTGGTACCTTTTGTTCCGGATGAGCCAAGAAGAGCAGGAGTTGGTCTTTTCAGCTGGCCTCTACAGTGGGCAGGTTTCCAGTAACATGGGCTACAAAACACCTGAGCAAGTGAACCCCTGAGAACTCCACAGAACTGTGGAAACAGAGGCATGGATGTTCAGTGCCAGATATTGCTGTGTCTTGGAGTAATAAAGGCAAACAGCCATTGGCTGTGTTCAATTACATGTCCCATATCACGCCTTGGGAAGAGCCTGCACTTCGGCTGTGTAATCCAACAATTACAGCTGCTATGGTTACCAGAACTCCACATAAAATGGCAAAGCCCACTAGCATGCAGCACAGGGACTGCTGCCCGCCTTTGAAAAGTGCCAAAGGAAGAAGCACCCTTGGAAACAAACTCCACTCACTTGCAGAGAAGGGGGAAAAGGGAAAGGGACATTTCCCCATCAGCAGCCCACCCTCCATCGTTGGGGCACAGAGAGGTGCTGCATCTAGAGCAGACAGACCTGTTCTAGGTATCTTGCCCTACTGAACCAATCACCAGAAAGGAAACAGCAGCAGTGGAGAGGAGCTTTACCTGACCAGGAACAGCTGAGGAAAGCATCCCTGAGTGTTCTCCTTTACAAACTCCTGGATATCCAGTACATTCTTTAACAACACTCCCCTGGAAGCTCGGTCAATTTTCGTTAACACCATCTGCATGGATCCAGAAAGGGAGGATTAAAAGAAGAAAGTAAGATTATTTTGCTGTTAACCTGGAACATCTCTGAGAGTCCTGGACCATCTTACAAGGCAGTCTGAAAGCTCTGGTCATATCTAGGGGAAAAAAATGGTTTAATACAGTTCACGAAAACACTTCTACAGCCTGCATAAGGAATGGGCCTGCTCAAGCTGAGCACTGAAAAAAAAAGTATCTATTTAATAACCCACACAAAAAACCCTCTTAAACCCCACTTGTCTCCCTCAACACATTTTAGACCTATTCTATTAACAATAAAGGGTGTGGGGTTACTGCTTAGGGAGGTCAACTTGCATAAGCTCATGTACAGGGTACACACCTTTACAGATTACCTGTACCTTATAACCAACCCAAGAATGAAGCATTACCTACCACATAAGGAATCCCAAACTCTTCCAGCATCTCTACTGCAATGTTATCTGTTTTCTGGAGTCCAACTACACCATCAACTAATAGGAAAGTCCTCTTCAAGCTGCCAGAAATACAAGCAACAGTAAATGCCACCATTATTTCATGCCTGCTCTGCTACTTCCAAATTCATAAACAAAAACAAGTAACGTGGGATCTGGGTATAGGAAGAGCGAAGAAAAGCCATGCATGGAAACTGAGGGTCAGCATGGAACAGCACCTCAATCTTTCCTGCTGTTGATCTGTCAGAGCATGAATAAGTGACACTGCAGAAGCTTCCAGGGAAATGACGTCAGAACTAATGGATGGAAGCAGCTACCCCTCTGCATTTTCTCCCCTCATTACATGACACTGTGTAGGGGTGTCTGGCTTTCCCTGGGCTGTGAGGTACAAGTAGGTCCCTTACTTGCGCCGTTCCTGCAGATAGGCCTCCACCATCTCAACAAAGTCCTGCGGGGCGCGATAGCCGTATCCTGGCATGTCCACCAGAGTAAAGTACTTCCCCACTTTGAAGAAATTCATCTTCTTGGTGTGGCCCTGAAGCGACGATTTAGGCAAGATGAAGCACAGGAGTGGTTTTAAAAAAAGCTGCTTTAAGCAGTGTACTAGGAGATGCTCTGCAAAACATCTCTATACCAGACCCCCGCCCCCCCAGAATGCTTTAAACTGTTCAGTCTCCTACCCTTGTACCAATCCTACACAGCCCTATCCACAAAACAGACCAAAAATACCTTAATGGGTCTCTGAGCTTGGTTCTTCTCAAAGGGCTTTACAGCACACCTGCTCAGGTTGTGCAGCTCCTTTGTCTGGCTGAAGAGCTAGGCTGGGCTCCTTCTGCCTCTTCCTGGGCTAGAGCAAGGCCAGTGCCAGCCACGAGCTGATGGCCACCAGAGCTGGCACCTTCTGTCATTTCAGGCTACTGAAGAGCTTCTTCCCTCCCACCCTTCTCAGCCTTATCCTCCGGACTGATACCAGCTTATGACCCAAGGAAAAAAGTTAAAAACGTCACTCACCGGAGTTTTTGACACTCTAACTTCCACTTCTGGAGCCAGCGAAAACAAGGCCCGGATTAATGATGATTTTCCCACATTGCTTCGGCCGATGAAGCACACCTGCAGGAGGAGAGGCAGAAAGGGCACATCTACACCTGCCCACCTCTCGCTACAGCCAGTCCTGGTCATTTCCCAGCCCGTGCTGCCAGTGGCCGGGGACAGCGGTGTCCTGTGCCAGGCTGCCGAGTTGTACAACGGGGAACAACAACAAATAAACGATTTTTTAAAAAGCAGCACTAAGTGCCCCACACATTGCACAGCGCTCTGACACTGCCGCCCCAGAGCTAAACAACCACTCCACCACCCCTTTACCCCGCAGCTCGCCCGGCCCGGGGTGGCCCGGGCGGGGGGAAGCCGCTGTCCCGGCACGGTCCCAGCCGAGGGGCGCGGGGGCAGCGCTCGCCTGACCTCGGGCAGGGCGGGCGGCGGGGCATGGTCCATGCGGACGGCGGAGCTCACGTAGTCGATGGGGTGCCCGCGGTCGGACCTGAAGAGCGCCTCGGCGCGCTGCAGGGCGGCCAGCCCAGGCTGGAAGAGGCGGAACCGCGCCGTGTCGGTGCCGGGCGCCAGGTACCGCTCCAGCTTCTGCAGCGGGAACATGATCCCGGTGCGGCGGCTCCGCTCCAGCCGCAGCACCTGGGACAGGGCGGCCAGCGGCGGCGAGGCCCGGCCCGCAGCACCACCTGCCCGGGGCAGCAGCATCCCAGCGGCTGCAGGCGGGACCCGGCCGGCCCCGGAAGGCGACGGGCGGGACCGAGGGAGGGACACGGGGCGGTGCCCCGGCTGCCCCCGCCCAGCCCGGGGTTGTCAGAGGCCCGTACGGGGTGTGCGCCCGCCGTCCGCATTCCCCCAGAGCGGCAGGCGCTCGCCAGGCCCGGCTGTTTGTGGAATCACAGAATGTGCTGAGTTGGAAAGGACACACAAGGATCATCAAGTCCAACTCCTGGTCTTGCACAGCACCGTCCCCAAACCACACCATATGCCTGAGAGTGTTGTCCAAACACTTCCTGAACTCTGTCAGGCTTGGTGCTGTGAACATTCCTTGGGCAACCCGTTTCAGTGCCCAGCCACTCTCTGGGGGAAGAACCTTTTCTTGATATCCAACCTAAATCTCCCCCCGACACAGCTTCAGGCCATTCCCTTGGGCCCTGTCACTGGTCACCACAGAGAAGAGATCAGTGTCTGTCCCTCCTCTCACCCTCATGAGGAAGTTCTAGACTCAGTGAGGTCTCCCTCACGCTCCTCCAGGCTGAACAGACCAAGTGACCTCAGCTGCTCCTCACACAGCTTCTCCTCAAGGCCCTGCTCCATCCTCGTTACCCTATTTTGGACGCTCTCTGATAGCTTTATATCCGTCTTAGGTTGTGACCAAAACTGCACATAATATTCAAGGTGAGGCCGCCCCAGTGCAGAGCAGAGCGGGACAATCCCCTCCCTTGCCCGGCTGGCGATGCTGTGCCTGATGCCCCCCAGGACAGGGTTGGCCCTCCTGGCTGCCAGGGCACTGCTGACTCAAGATTCAGCTTTCCATCGACCACGACCCCCAGGTCCCTTTCCACAGCACTGCTTTCCAGCATCTCATTGCCCAGTCTGTCCATACATCCAGGGTTGCCCCATCCCAGGTGCAGAATCCGGCACTTTCCCTTGTTGAACTTCATATGGTTGGTGATTGCCCAGTCCTTTAATTCATCGATGTCTCTCTGCAGGACCTCTGCCTTCAAGGGAGTCAACAGCTCCTCCCAGTTTTGTATCTTCTGTTCAGCTCTGTGTCTCCTCCTGTGTGTTCTCAGGCCAAGACCAGCCGCACTGTGGAGCTGCTGAGGGCTCCGTGTGCTGACACCCTGTTGGGCCAGGGAGTGGGGAAAAGCAGCTCTGTCCTGTTGCACCATGCAGCTCCCAGCTGCAGCCACCAGTTTTCCAGGCGCTAGTCTGATAAGTAAAAAAATTAACTAAGTAATTTAAGAAAAAAAATCACTTTCTTCAAGGACAACTATGTAGAGGTCAGTTCTATTTTGGATAAAATAAACCCAAACCAGCCACAAAACTGTTGGCACCTGTGTTCACACTACAGTAAGAAAACCCCTGAAGTTTTAATACTTAATTGATATGTATCAGGGTGCTGTTTGCATATCAAAAAAACATTTTACATTGTTCTCCTTCATGACTACAGTTCATAGGGCTGCAAAACCACAGAAATAAATGTATGTCCTTGAAACATTTCACCTTCAAAGTACTGCAATTTTAACACCATCAAATGAAAGTAAACGTCATCAGTATCCTCATAAAAGTAATACATGAAAATATCCTGATGTTCGACCTTACACCCAGGCCAGCCTGGACATCCTGGGGAGCACTGCCTTTCCTTTGAGACAGAGACGCCTTTTTCTTCTGCAGTCACAGCCCTCTGTTTAAAGCCCTTTAAGTCTGGATGGTTTAATTATTACAATGAATAGATTCAAGGCCAGGAAGGACCGTTAGAAGATAAAGGCAGACAGCAACATACATGTTTCTCAGAGAGAGTTCTGAATATTTTGTAGTAAGACAAACTTCTACTGAAATCCATAAGCTGCTTTTCAAATTTATGATCAGTGAAAGTGGTTAACAGTGAGAGGTTAATGGTGTAAACCTAGGGAAAAACTCTGTATTCTACTTCAGTCCTGTAAATTAAGTCCTCTTAAAGCTTGCTTTGTTTCACAGCAAGAGCTCAAATGTGCATAGCTCAGGACAGACCACAATCACTGGCTGCTACATGCATACTTAGAAGAGTGCTCCCAAATAAATCTACAGATGACTTTTGTTTGGCTCCAAACCAGTTTGGAACCTACAGGGCAGGCCTCTCTCCTGTCACTGCCTATGGCACAAACCATAAATGCAGAAAAAAAGAGGAAAACCTTTCAAGATTTACTTCAGGAACACTGCTAATCTTTTTTTGGGGGGGTTACTAAAGCAGCAACCTAATTGAATTGAAATCTATGGTGAATCTATTAACAGAAAAAACACACTGGTCAGAGAGAGATACTTTCATAACCACACTAGCAGGCAGATTTCCCTGTTTCTATGCCAAACTGTGACACATGAAAGAACAAGTGCTTTTAGCTACTTTTGCCTCAGAGTCCCACACAGCTCAGGGCTGCAGGGAGCAGACTTGTCTGCTTCAAATTACCCTGCAATAATTACCCCCGCCAGGCAAACATTCTGCAGCACATTACACCCAGAACAGCCAGCCAGACACAGGAGGAAAGGCAGCAGAGAAACCAATCGTGCCATTTAACACTACATCTGCAGGTGTGGTGATGGGAACAGAGGTGCCCTGTTCTCAGGCCAGGGTCCCAGCCACTAATTAAGTCTCTCTTTTTAATGTGACTACATAGGTGGCAGGAACAAATTAAGGTGGTATAGGACCTTTTGCATACTTCTAATTACAGCAGAGGGTGGGATAAACAAGAGCATCCAGTAAACCCACATCTAAAACCTGGAGACTGGAACTGTACATTTCAGTGGAAGGTGGGTTTTTTTCCTGGACTGAACTGCAGTTGAGGTTCTCTGGGGACAGACCGTACAGATATGGAAAATGGCAGGTTACTGTGGACAGAGCTGGTAAATTACCAACATTTAAGCCTGCTTTGTATCTCCCCTGAAAGACTCTACTTTTTATTGTGCATATTATTGCCAAACATCAGGCATTCACACTGATGTTGCCTATGGCTCATGTCTGTGGCAGCAGATGTCTCTTTTCAGTTGCTGGTTATGTAGTTCAAATGTTAGGGAATTACTACAAAAGTAATTTAGTCCACATTAAAAACTCTGACAATCATTCCTCTGGAGTTTGAAAGAGGGATCTATAACCATTGACACTGACCTAAATCCTAAACAATAGTCAAGAGCATGGAGCTGGAAGGAAGTGGCAACACCAGTTGTCTTGTCTGGTCTAATTTTGTCTATCCCAGCATTGTGAGACAGGTCAAACCATCTTTCATTTCAGATATCTGAGAAGAGTAGCTGTGAGACCAGCTGGAGATGGAGTTCTGGGAGAGTAGTGAAGTGCATTTGGGACAGTTGGTTTGGGTCCTGTGAACGAAAACCAGCTGGGTCTTGAGTTTCATTTCCACCAAGAGAAACTTGGGCCAAATATCATCACCAGGAAGCATGCCGGAAAGTACAGGGTGAACACACCAGCCTGCCTGCTTTTTTTGTGACATTAAGAGCACTACTGGCTGTGTCTGAATCTGTGCTTGCCCTTCAAGTACATCTTACGTTCTTTTCACTTGGAAAGTGGTTTAGGAACTAGAGTTACTTGGATATGGAGTTTTAAAGGCTAAATTATTTGTATAAAATGCTAAGAAGCTCTGCATTTTCCTCTAAGCAAACTATGCGATTGGGGGCAGGGAGAAGTGTTTCTAGTCCCAGGAAGGAATTCAAGGCCACAGATGTCTCAAGGGCTGGATATTCTGAGACATTAATAAAAAATAGTTTAAAAAATTGAAATACTCATTATATACATTAGTGGAAAAGGTTTTTTTAAGGGTTCGGTAGTAAAGTAATGAAAGAGAGAGGCATTATTGTTCATGTGGCAGCTAACACTGCTAGTCCCAGCTGAAGAGTGGTTTCCACTGGTTTTACAGAACTGAAATTCTCTTTTCAATATCTGTGTTAAATTTGATGTTGTTTTTTTTTCTCCTGGACCCAAACTTACTACATCAATACTAGAAAAAAAAACGATGAACATCCCTGAAAGTTAAATATTTTGGTTTTTTTGGCTGTTAAAAAAGAAACAAAAAGAACTTTTCAAGGTGAGTTGTTGCTTGGTTTGAGCAGGAGATGGAGAAGAAAGTGCAGCTATAACATGGGTCCTGACGAAAACCCTTGGAGCAGCAGAAACAGCAGCAGCAGCAGCAGCAGCAGCATGATGCCAATCTTTGCAAAACTCTGCTTTCCTGGGGATGAGCCACTAATAACCATTGAGCAACCTGCTCTGAAATGTCCAGGAGTGCAGCTAAAACCAGAATTTAGTATGTCTGTAATGGGGGGTGAAGCGGGAGGCCAGTCCCTCTGCCAGCAGTGTGATGTACATCCGGAGCCCTTTATAGGCCCCTGCAGAATGGCTAAAAAAAGTAAGGCAGCAAGCAAGAAACACCATAAAGGAAACAGGATATCATGCAGTAGTTCATGGTGATGATGATCCATGAATTCAACTAAAACAGGGTCCCAGAACACAGAAACCTTCTGAGCTGAGACGGAAACAATCTAACAGCAAAGGACACTTGAAACCAGCTCCAGGGCTGTGCTGGAGGTGGTTGGAGAACAACCAGGTCCAGCAGCACAGCTGCTTGGATCCACTGCCTGAGGCACAGCAGTGGTCCTCTTGACACCATACTGCCATGCTGTCTGGCTCCAGCTGTAGTGTCAGACTGAGAGTTTGGGCTTCCAAAACAAAAAAGCTCCCATCCACGCTCCCCCTGCCAAATCGCCCATGAACAACCTTTCCACTCTCTACAGTCATGCGTAAGTTGCTGTGTTGTGGCCAGACTGTAATCCAGAGACTCAAACCCCAAAAGGCTGACTAAAAAAATACCAAAATGATTTTCCAGCCATCTCTTTGAATATCAGGGATGAGGCAGAATCTTTAGCAAAAAAACTCCAGACCCAAAACCATTAGGCCTTTCCCCAGAGTAAGTGGACTAGGTTGCATCCCATACTGTAGGGAATTCTCCCCATTTATCAGGAGTTTCCTGCCCTAGTTTCTAAAATGACCCTACATTCTCCAGGTGCTTGAGTGTATTGCTCCTGATTAAACCCCCAGTGATGAGGACCCTGAAATCTTCTGATTTTCATGACTTGGACCATTATTTCTTGCTGCCTCTGCCAGTTAGTTCTGAACTACCTTACCCACAGACTATATGGCTGAAACAATGGTATGTCTCACACCACAGGGTGAGACTACATGTGATCTTTGCATCTTGGACCTGCCTCGAAACATGAGTAATGGTTGTTGCGGTTCACTGCCAAACCACACTGAAGCAGAAGCTGTGTTGACCGAGGTGCAGGTTGCTATCTGAGATTGTTTGACAGAGGGGCTTTTTGGAAAGTACAACTGAAGCAACAAGACATCAGAGATGGGGATTTCATTAAATTGCTGCTGCTGTCTTTTCATAAGAAGTGTAAACAGAGGTTGCCTAACTTTCTCTTTGGACTCACACAGCTTTTTCTTGGAGTCATTTTTGGATGCTATGTCTTCACTCAGCTAAATAGCACCCACTATTTGGGTGAAGGATGGGGTGAAGGAAGTCATGGTTGTCTACCTGCCAGTAATCACTCCAGTCATGGGTGTCTTGCATCTGTTTGACCACTGTCTTAGGTTACAATATAAGATGTAACCAAAAGTATGTATTCTATCACCATCTGTTAAAACCAGGTGGGGCAGCGTTCTTTATCTCTTCATGACACATCCCTGATAACTCCCTCCAGAGGGGATATCTTCTGTTAATGGGCCATCCAGCCTCACTGAGTGACTCATAAAATTACATCATCCCACTGTGAGATGCTCCACCCAGGGGGCAGAACCAAGCTTTCCTACCTGGATATAATCTGAGGTTTGGAACACCACACTCAGCCCTTACCTACTGGATTCCCAGAGGACAAGAGCTACATAACCGCCACTGGACCTTCAGAGGAAGACCAGACCCTTCTACAGGATCACCGCTTCGACAGAACCGTATCTATCACTTCAAAGAGGACTGCAGCCACCCCTTAATCAGACTGCTACCACCACCCTGCCTGGCAGGGTGTCAGATCATATCCTGACTCTGTCAGGTTAAGCCAGTGTTTCTGTATTATTGACTTGTTATATACACTAGTAAAAACTGTTATTCCTATTTCTCATATCTTTGCCTGAAAGCCCCTTAATTTCAAAATTATAATAATTTGGAGGGAAGGGGGTAACATTTTCCACTCCAAGGAAGGCTCCTGCCTTCCTTAGCAGACACCTGTCTTTCAGACCAAGACACCACAAAACTGAAGCCCTTCCAACCACATTTCATACAGCCATGTAAATACATAAATCTGCTCTGACCATAGTTATAGGGAGAGAGTTCTGTTCTTAGAACAGTCAAATAATCATCAACTCATTTCAGCTTGGTGGCTTCAGAGTGTTGGGAGGCTAATATTTTTCTGATAAAATTAAATTCAATATATTAATTTCCAGGGAGGTTCATCTTACATCTAGGAAAGCTGTCTTTGCTAGTATAAGGCAGCAGTCTTAATCACATGGGAAGACAGACAGTAGTATCTTAGGGAAAGGCCTTTAGGGATCTTGCATAAATTAAGGCACTCTTCTGGCTCTACACAAAATCCCACAGCTCAATGCTCACTTTTGTGTGTATGTGGGGGAATATAGGACCAGAATATATTGAGAAACAAAACAGTAGTGCAAAAAAAAAGCAACCTTGGCCTAACTGTAGGTGTACTGTTAACAGAGAAAAAGAGCTGTAATATAAATGTGCATCATACCTAGCTACCCTCCCTCCCTGTAGAGGAGAAGTGATTGCCAGTGCCTTTTAGAGAAAATGTCTTTGGCTGTTACATATGTGGGGAAGTTCAGAGTGGGCAGAAAGAGGAATTTTTTCAAGAGATTTTGCTTTTAATATGTTGAGCATCTTTTAAGTGGTTAAATAAAAATATCCTTCCCCTAATTCCCAGTGATAAAATTCTTACTGTGAGTGTTGAAAATTTTATGTTATTTGAAATAGGTGTTTGCTTGAAATAAATAGTTAGAATTGGGCTGCAAACTGACCTTTATCTGAACTATACAATCATGTTGTGTAAACCAAAGATGCATTATAATGAAACTTGGAGATAATAATCTGAACATTCATGATAATTAGGATAGGCAAAGCTAGGAACTTAAATATTACTTTAATATTAACAGCTAGAGTGGCCAGCCCATAGATCAGGTGCTGGAGCATGTCCAGAGCAGGGCAACGAAGCTGGTGAAGGGTCTGGAGCATAAATCCTGTGAGGAGTGGCTGAGGGAGCTGGTATTGTTTAGCCTGGAGAAGAAAACACTCAGGGGTGACCTTATCACTCTCTATAACTATGTGAAAGGAGGGTGTAGCCAGGTGGGGATTGGCCTCTTCCCCCAGGCAACAGGCGAAAGGACAAGAGGACATAGCCTCAAGCTGTGCCAGGAGAGGTTCAGGTTGCACATCAGAAGGAATTTCTTCACAGAAAGCGTGATTAGACATTTAATTGGAGTGTCCAGGGAGGTGATAGAGTCACTGTCTCTGGAGATGTTGTAGAAACCACTGGACATGGCAATCAGTGCCATGGTGTAGCTGACAAGGTGGTGATCAGTCACAGGTTGGACTTGATGATACTGAAGGTCTTTTCCAATCTAATTGGTTCTGTGATCCTGTGCTATGAACTGTAACCACCATATTACAACAAGGACTATGGGACCAACCCAAACCCCCACTGACACCGACCTAAGAGGATGTGAAGATGACCATGTAGCAACCACTTGGTAATGGAACAGAGAGCCAGTGAAGAGTCAGAAGATCCCAGACCCAAATACTGCTCTGGTTCCAGACTGTCATGTGAGGGAGGGGAGTCCAGATTGTAAGGGTATAATTGCCCAGGGATGTCTTTGATCCTGGTCCCTCTTTTAAGGTCCCTAGCTTGAGCTGCCAGATATCATCATTGATCTGTGCCACTAAACCTGTCAAATGTAGATGAGAGCCTTGTGTTAAAAAGTTTTGTTAACAATGAGATCAAAGCCAAACATGGAAAATGAGGCTGCTTAGGCTTTGTGCAAATTCTGCTGTAGACTTTGTCCTCCCACAGTAACACTGGTGACAACGGGTCAGAAGGCCACCAGGCAGAAAGCAGATACAAATACCACTTCCTCTCTGCATACCAGTTCTCATCAGAGAAAGCCTCATGCTAAGAAGAAGAACCAGCTCTTGGAAGCTGCACTGTGGGACTCTCAGGAGGAGAGGAAGAACAGCAGTTCTGGCTGCAGGATCACTGGCAGGGAATGCTGGGGAGCTCAGCAAGCTGGAGGGTGCAAGAAATCCTTCTCACCCACAAAAGCAAGAGCTAGTGTGAAAGTTGTCAGGAAGAGCATTTACACCATTGTCCTTCTCACCATCGCTGCAGTCACAGGAGCTACAGGTACTTCTGATGGTACTTTGGAAAGACCTCTCTGTTAAGGGCAGGGGAGGAAAAGGCAGGGTATCAGAGTGACATGTACTCAGCTCTTCTTTGGGAAAGAAAATCTAGTAGAAGGGATCTTTACAAATTGCTGAAGGGACTTTTGGATGGAAAACCAATAACCTGCTGTGCCGGTTTGGCCAAAATCTAGCAATATATCCTCTGAGAGAAAACCAGGTTACAACCACCCTTCCCCCCCACAGGGTTCGGGGAAAAAAAAATTTTTCCTCGAAGGAAAGTGAATGAGATAAGAACTATTTATTTAACAAACACACAGGAAAAGGATAATAGTGCTAAATAATGAAATGAAATCTCTCGCTATAGAGAGAAACCTGGGGAGATTTCAGAGTCCTTCTGCAGGTGTGGTCTCTCTCCTCCTCGGAGCTGGGTCGGCGAGGGCCCACCCCCGGGCCTCGGGGAAAATTCTCCCGATGTGTTCTGATGTTGTTGAACAGTCCAGAAGAGAAGAAGGGAAAAACCAAAGTCCCAGGAAACAAAGTTCAGCTTTCCGTCTCACGCCGGGAAGAGAAGAAAAAAACCCCGAAACCGCTGGCTGAAGAAAGCAAGCAGGGTGCTCCCTCCTGCTCCTGCAGCCAGAGAACGCAGAGGAGTGAAATCTCTGTGTCCTTGGGAAACTGTTTTGAAAAGTTCGTTTGGTTTTTTTTTCTTTTCTCCAGCTTAGTTTAAAGGCACAGAAAAGGCACAATATTACTTTTTGGGCATAGAGCATGATAGGGGATACACATAATAGAGTCACCCCAAGACATTCCACCCCTTATCACATATCATCGGCTCAATGCCCAAATTAATACATTCTAACTCTACACATACACACATTAATACTTATATACAGCTATGTACAAACAGTGACAGTGACACTCAGCAAGCAGTGGTGTACAGGCATTTCACATTACATGTGGTTTTCACCCGACAATCAGATCTCTCTGCGGTACACAACGTGTTGTTCCATCTCTTTGCATTACCCACCATGTGCAACCAGGTCCCTGAGCAAAGACAACCCCACGGACGGGTTTATCTGTACTCGAGGCAGAATTAACCCAAACAGTCTTTCCTAACAGTCCCCTGGCATGCACTACTGGAACCTTATCTCCATCTACTGTGTGCAGGGATTCAGATTGGGCTGGACCAGCCCTATTGGTGGAACCCCGAGTGTTGACTAACCAAGTGGCCTTTGCTAGATGCTGTTCCCAATTTTTGAAAGTTCCCCCACCCAGTGCCTTCAAGGTGGTTTTCAACAATCCATTGCACCGTTCCACTTTCCCAGCTGCTGGTGCATGGTAAGGGATATGGTACACCCACTCAATGCCATGTTCCCTAGCCCAGGTGTTTATAAGGCTGTTCTTGAAGTGAGTCCCATTGTCAGATTCAATTCTCTCAGGGGTACCATGTCTCCAAAGGACTTGTTTTTCAAGGCCCAGGATGGTGTTCCGGGCAGTAGCATGAGGCACAGGGTAGGTTTCCAGCCATCCAGTGGTGGCTTCTACCATTGTGAGCACGTAGCGCTTGCCTTGGCGTGTTTGAGGCAGTGTGATGTAATCAATCTGCCAGGCCTCCCCATACTTGTATTTGGACCATCGCCCACTGTACCATAGGGGTTTCACTCGCTTGGCCTGCTTGATCGCAGCGCACGTCTCACAGTCATGGATCACCTGGGAGATACTGTCCATGGTTAGATCCACCCCTCGGTCTCGTGCCCACTTATAGGTGGCATCTCTGCCTTGATGACCTGAGGCATCATGGGCCCATCGAGCTAGGAACAACTCTCCCTTGTGTTTCCAATCTAAGTCTATCTGTGACACCTCTATCTTTGCAGCCTGATCTACCTGTTCGTTGTTTCGATATTCCTCATTAGCCCTACTCTTGGGGACATGAGCATCTACATGGCGAACTTTCACAAGTAGCTTTTTCACTCGGGCAGCAATGTCTTTCCACTCTTCAGCAGCCCAGATGAGTTTTCCCCTACGCTGCCAATTAGTTTTTTCCCACTTTTCCAGCCATCCCCACAGAGCATTGGCTACCATCCACGAATCAGTATAGAGGTAGAGCTTTGGCCACTTCTCTCTTTCAGCAATGTCCAGGGCTAGTTGAACACTTTGAGTTCAGCAAGTTGGCTTGATCCACCTTCTCCTTCAATAGCTTCTGCAACCCGTCGTGTGGGACTCCATACGGCTGCTTTCCACTTTCGTTTCATCCCTACAATGCGACAAGAACCATCGGTGAGAAGAGCGTAGCATGTGTCTTCTGCTGGCAGTTGGTTGTACGGTGGAGCTTCTTCAGCACGTGTCACTTGTTCTTGTTCTTCCTCGTCACTGAGACCAAAGTTTTCACCTTCGGGCCAATTTGTGATTATTTCCAAAATCCCAGGGCGATTCAGTTTTCCGATACGGGCGCGCTGTGTGATGAGAGCAATCCATTTGCTCCATGTGGCATTGGTGGCATGGTGGGTAGAGGGAACCTCTGCTTTGAACATCCACCCCAGCACTGGTAGCCGGGGTGCCAGGAGGAGTTGTGCTTCGGTGCCGATTACCTCTGAGGCAGCTTGGATTCCTTCATAGGCTGCCAAGATTTCCTTCTCTGTTGGGGTGTAGTTGGCTTCAGATCCTCTGTAGCTTCGGCTCCAGAATCCCAGTGGTCGACCTCGAGTCTCACCAGACACCTTCTGCCAAAGGCTCCAGGACAGGCCATGGCTCCCAGATGCAGAGTAGAGCATGTTCTTCACTCCTGGTCCTGTCCTGACTGGGCCAAGGGCTACCGCGTGAGCGATTTCCTGCTTGATCTGGGCAAAGGCTTGTTGCTGTTCAGGGCCCCAGTGGAAATTGTTCTTCTTGCGGGTAACCACGTAGAGAGGACTCACAATCTGGCTATATTCAGGAATATGCATTCTCCAAAAGCCTATGACACCTAGGAAAGCTTGTGTTTCTTTCTTGTTAGTTGGTGGAGACATTGCTGTGATCTTGTTGATGACCTCAGTGGGAATCTGACGCCGTCCATCTTGCCATTTCACTCCCAGGAACTGGATCTCTCGAGCAGGTCCCTTGACTTTGCTCTTCTTGATGGCAAAACCAGCTTCTAGGAGAATCTGGATGATTTTCTCTCCTTTCTCGAACACCTCTGCTGCAGTGTTCCCCCACACAATGATGTCATCAATGTACTGCAGATGTTCTGGAGCCTCACCCTTTTCCAGTGCAGTCTGGATCAGTCCATGGCAGATCGTGGGACTGTGTTTCCACCCCTGGGGCAGTCGGTTCCAGGTGTACTGCACACCCCTCCAGGTGAAGGCAAACTGAGGCCTGCACTCCGGTGCCAAAGGAATGGAGAAAAATGCATTAGCAATGTCGATGGTGGCGTACCACTTCGCTGCTTTGGACTCCAGCTCGTACTGAAGTTCCAACATGTCCGGCACGGCAGCGCTCAGTGGTGGAGTCACTTCATTCAAGGCACGATAGTCCACAGTCAATCTCCATTCTCCTTCAGATTTGCGCACAGGCCAGATGGGACTGTTGAAGGGTGAGTGGGTTTTGCTGATCACCCCTTGGCTCTCCAAGTCACGGATCATCTTGTGGATGGGAATCACAGCATCTCGAGTTGTCCGGTACTGTCGGCGATGCACTGTCGAGGTAGCAATTGGTACTCTTTGTTCCTCCTCCTTCAGAAGGCCTACTGCAGATGGGTTCTCTGATAGTCCAGGCAAGGTATTCAATTGCTTGATGCCCTCTGTCTCTACAGCAGCTATTCCAAAAGCCCACTTGAGTCCTTTTGGGTCTCTGAAATGCCCTCCTTGGAGGAAGTCTATGCCCAAAATGCACGGGGCCTCTGGGCCAGTCACAATGAAATGCTTCTTCCACTCATTTCCAGTCAGGCTCACCTCAGCTTCCACTAGGGTCAAATTTTGTGACCCACCTGTTACACCAGTAATAGAAACAGAGTCTACCCCCACATGTTGCGATGGGATTATTGTGCACTGCGCACCAGTGTCAACCAAAGCATCATATTTTTGTGGTTCTGATGTACCAGGCCAACGAATCCACACAGTCCAAAAAATACGGTTTTCCCTGGCCTCTACCTGGTTAGAGGCAGGGCCCCTCTAATTCTGGTTATCCTTCTGTCTATCATTTCCGGCAGATTGGCTACGGGCAACTGGAGCTACTTTCTTTTTAGTAAAATTTCCTTTCTGAGACTTGCGCTCCTTTAATTCATGCACTCGTGCTGTCAGAGCAGAAGTGGGCTGTCCGCCCCACTTTTTTATGTCTTCCCCACTGTCACACAGGAATTTCCACAGCTCACTTCGTGGGATGTACCTTCTCTCTAGGGAACGTCCTCGTTGGGTATCAGAATCTCGGATCTGTACTGCCGAGATTTGGAGAAAGCCCTCTTTGATCTCCTTCTTGAGGTCCTCCATCTTATCTTCCAAATTCTGCATACGTGTTTCCACAGCTGCGATTTTCACATGTGTTGGGCCATGCACAGAGTCTGCATATGCTCGGAGCTTTGTTGCCATATCCTGCACAGTCTCATTTGCACCGTAATCTGGTTTCATCAGTGCTAAAGCAGACTTATATTCTGATGGCCCAAGCTGTATGAGCTTTCGCCACATGAAGGGACCAACTCTGGCCCGATCTGGACTTCTCAATCCTGGGTCATCTGTGAAGACAACCTCTACCACCCCTAGTTCTCTCAGGCATTGAATCCCTTGTTCAATGGTCTTCCACTGGGTTTGCTGCATATAGAGATCATCTGCACACAGATATCTATCCCTTACACCACTCAAGAGCCGTCTCCAGACACTAGCAGAGTCAGCCTCCCTTATCATCCTTTGGTCAATAGCTGGATCACGTGACAGGGATCCCAAATGCCTCGCTTCAGCGCCGTCCAGCATTACATCATCACCTGCAGCATCCCAAATACGGACCATCCAACTTATTATGGATTCATTAGGCCGTCGGGTGTAGTCCTTTCTTAGGCTGTGAAGGTCCTTTATGGACAGGGACTCAGTAATGGTTTTTGTGCTTGAGTCAGTTGGTGGCTTTGAGGTTCCTTCCCCTGCATCATCATCATCTTTCACTGGGCGATCAGTTTTGGTTGTGTGTTTTTTCCTCGTGACAGGAGCAACTGTCAATGGCTTAGTGTCTCCCTCTGGTTTGGCTGCAGCCTGAGTGACTGGGGTGTCTGCTGATTTATCTTCCTGCCCCTCTGCTTTTACTTGCTGCTCTACAGTACCCAGCACTGTGCGATAGGCATATGCCAAGGCCCAGCATATCGCAATGAGCTTTTCCTCCTTAGGATTGTCATTGAATGTCTCTCTCAGATATTTCCCCACCTCAGCTGGGTTCTGAATTTGTTCAGGGGGGAAATTCCAAGCTATTGGGTCAGAGAATTCCTTCAGGGTTTGGCCCATATCCTCCCATTCTCCACCCCACTCAGGCCTTTCCACCTCTGGGTCAGGTATCTCATCAGTCCCCCTGGAAATCTGAGTGCTTATTCTAGACAATCTGCAAGCTAAATAAAGGAAGCTTACTAGATAAACTACCAGGAAGATGGTCTCTTTAACATCCAAGGGAAACTGAACCTTCTCAAAAGATGATGTATCAAATTTAAAGGGGAGGGAGATGAAAGTCTGGGAAACCCCGTCTCCTCCTCTTCTAACAAACTGAGTGCAATTACCAATAAACTCCCAAAACAGGCTACTGAAACTAGGACTGGGGTTAGGATGGAGAAATGACCTATCATACACGCTTTGAACAACTGCCTGTACCTCTGTTGACTTCTTATAAATCATTATCACTGAGCAAAGCAAAATAGAAATCCGGATTCGTGCCCCTGCTCTGTAAAAGTTTCTTATCAGCCACAGGATCAGACCAAGTTGTGGATAGGCAAACAGGGACCAAAAAACCACCAGCACCTCAAGCATGCCTAGGGACCAAAAAGATGTGAGTATATGCAGCCAGAGAGACATTATGAACTCAACCAACATTGTAACTACTTTACCCCAACACAAAGTAGTTAAATTCAAACTAAGAATGTAATTAGTACAGGTTTTTTCACTTTCCTTCGAATCCTGCCGACTACGCCAATAAGAATTTGTGCTGGTTTGGCCAAAATCTAGCAATATATCCTCTGAGAGGAAACCAGGTTACAACCACCCTTCCCCCCCACAGGGTTCGGGGAAAAAAAAATTTTTCCTCGAAGGAAAGTGAATGAGATAAGAACTATTTATTTAACAAACACACAGGAAAAGGATAATAGTGCTAAATAATGAAATGAAATCTCTCGCTACAGAGAGAAACCTGGGGAGATTTCAGAGTCCTTCTGCAGGTGTGGTCTCTCTCCTCCTTGGAGCTGGGTCGGCGAGGGCCCACCCCCGGGCCTCGGGGAAAATTCTCCCGATGTGTTTTGATGTTGTTGAACAGTCCAGAAGAGAAGAAGGGAAAAACCAAAGTCCCAGGAAACAAAGTTCAGCTTTCCGTCTCACGCCGGGAAGAGAAGAAAAAAACCCCGAAACCGCTGGCTGAAGAAAGCAAGCAGGGTGCTCCCTCCTGCTCCTGCAGCCAGAGAACGCAGAGGAGTGAAATCTCTGTGTCCTTGGGAAACTGTTTTGAAAAGTTCGTTTGGTTTTTTTTTCTTTTCTCCAGCTTAGTTTAAAGGCACAGAAAAGGCACAATATTACTTTTTGGGCATAGAGCATGATAGGGGATACACATAATAGAGTCACCCCAAGACACCTGCAAATCAAAGTATTTCTAGCTGCAAATAGATCTTCTCAGCTGTCAAGCAATAATGTGCTGAACTTGGGCTTTTCAATGCTTTGATGAAAAGTGGTAATGATTTCCTTGGAGTATAATTTTTTAATGATAATGAAGACATTTATTACAAACACGATTGATGGGAGGTTTTATGATCAATCTGATCACCTTGTCAAGCTCTACTCTTTGGTATCAGGGACTTGTCCTGACAAGTGAAGTATTATGGGTTTTTCAGACATTAGGCTCAGAATGAAAGTTTTACTAAGACTTAGAAGAGCAAAATCCAAAAATATGGGATCTGAGAATGCAGGTCTAATCCTTCTCCTTCCTAATCTGCAGTATTTATGCAAATTCCTGGTTGTTTTTCTAGTTTGCTTTTGTTAGTACAGGTGGAACAGGTCACAAAGCAGTGATCTTGAGCCTCTTGAGCATCTCTGCATCTCACAGCAAACAGGAATGTGTTTTCTCTCCAATGAAATGCCCTGGAGTCCTCAACTATTTCTTCTGTCCCCACTACAGTGAGGGAAATTGGTTCCTAGAAGCTTTGGAGTGTGAAGGCAGAAATTGCCACCTGTGCTTGACTCCATTAAAAGGGCGGCTTATGTCCAGAGCAAAAGTGGGGCAAATGTTTTCACACACTCATTCTTCTGCTGTACTGGGCAGTGATGCAGAGGGAAAAGGCAACCTGAGAGAGCTCCACAGGGAGATGGGCTCTGCAGCTCATTCAGATTCTGCTTGTCAGTCATGTTCTTTATCCACTGCCCCAGGGAGAGGACCTTACAAGGGAGGGAGTGAAAACAAGGCCCAGTGTATGTGTGAGCACAGCCATGAAACTGGAGATGTATTCCCACCTAAGGAGAGAATCACGGCTCTTGGGCTGGCACAGATATGGCCTCATGCTGGCATGTCCCAGGGCAGGCATTTCTCTGTGAACTACAGGCCAGACCTCCAAGGCCATGAGTGACATCCCTGGGCACCATCTCACATGCCCTTCTCGTTCTTTCTCTCCTCAGGGAACAGCAGAGTGTCAGTGACCGTAGGTGACAGCTCAGTGCTCACCTGCCCTCTCAAAGGAAATATAACTATGCTAATATGGACAACAAGCACCAAGGCTGGAGGCCCCTGCTCCTTGGTATACAGGGCTGATACGAACATGACAAACAGAACAAACTGCCATGACAACATAAACTTGAAATTCAGACCAGGTCTGGCACCTGCCCTTGAGATACAGCAAGTGGGAATAGCCCAGGAGGGAAATTACACCTGCGAGATGGTATCAACAGAGGGGAATTTCCCCATGACGAACCACCTGACCGTGCTGGGTAAGGCACTCCTTGCTCCTTTTACAGTTATCCTAAGGACCATGTCTGGGCCTGGATGTACAAAGCTCCTCTGCCCATGCAGCAGGGGAAGTGTGCAGTAAGAAGTGGAGCTTTTTCTTTTTTTCTTTTTTTGAAGTGAAGGAGAGTAGATTTAGATCAGATATTAAAAAGAAATTCTGTACTGTGAGGGTAGTGAGGCACTGGAACAGGCTGCCCAGAGAAGCTGTGGGTGCCCCATCCCTGGTAGTGTTAAAGGCCAGGCTGGATGAGTGTCTGAGCAACCAGGGGTGGTGGAAGGTGTCCCTGCCCATGGCAGTGAGGTTGGAACTAGATGATCTTTGAGGTCCCTTAAAATTCCCTTAACCTAAGCCATTCTGTAATTCTTGCTGGATAAACTCATGCATTTCATTGATAGTAGCTGCCACATCCCTTCTCTTTATTTTCCAAAACTCTTTCTCTTTCTGCTGTTTCCTTTCCCACTGGTTGGAAATGACAGGTGTGAAGCAATTTCCCATGTACTCACAGAGGATATGAATGGCTGTGGTGAGGCTCACCTGAGCGGGAGAGAATTGTGCAAAAGGGAAAAAGAGACACTATCTTTGTCTCTTGTGCTTTGGGGCCACATGGATGGGATGGGATGGGATGGCACCTCCAACCGTATCCTCCTCTTTGCACTGGGTTCATTTTGGGTAGGGAACAAGAACAGCCCAGCCCAGCTGTGCCAAACTAACTGCATGCATCTCCCCTTGCTGGTGCTTTGCAGTCCCCCCCAGGTCGAGGCTGTACTGTGATGAGCAGGGGAGCCCCGTGTGCGAGGCAGCGGCGGGGAAGCCGCCGGCTCGGCTCTCGTGGGTCCCAGAGAGCAGCTCCACCGCGGAGGAAAAAGGCCACGACAACGGGACAGTGACTGTTCTCAGCAGGTTCACAGCAAGTAGCACCAGAGTGACCAACATGACCAACGTGACCACCTGCATGGTGTCCCACCCAGCTGGGAACTGGAGCCAGTCTATAGCCCACTGTTCCCCAAGTAAGCTTCCCATTGTGTGTTCGGTGTTCAGAGCCCTGTTCGGCCCTCTGTTCATGCACTAAGCAAACATCAGTGGCACTGGCAGGATTGCAGCAGGAAATGTGCAGCTGAATTTCCAGTGAGAGATTTGCTGGGAGGGAGAAGGATAAGCACAAGTACTGTCAGAACTGTAAAGCCCTTTGTGAAATTGTAGGAAAGAAGATGGATGCAGTGGATTTGCCTTCCACCTCCAGGGCTGAATGGAAAGGCAGGATTAATTCAAAAGGTCATGACACAAAGCTGTGAAAGGTGTGATCACCCAGATCTATGTACTGTAATCCAATGGTGCCATTACATGTTGCTAATTCTTTGGTTACACAGGGGTTGTGACAGGAAGACTGAAAGCCAGCTTACAGCTTCCCAAGGCTGGCTGGTAGGTGAAGGCTTTAGGGGGTGAAGTTGAAGATCTGGCTGGGAAGTTGTGTGCAGCCATAGGTAATTGACTGAAATACTCAGCTGGAAAAGAATCAGAGCTGAGATTTGCTGGGATGCACATGCAGGACCTGCAGCGGGGCTGTGGGCAGGAGTGGCCATACAGCCAAAGACAATGTTCTCCCATCAAGGACATGGGGGGATGTTGTTTCTTCCCAGTTGTGTGTCTGGCACTGTATTGCGGCTACCTTAGGTCATCCTCTGACGTACAGCACACAGAGAGCATTGTCCAGGAGATGCCATCCTGACAGAGGCACAAGGGAAACAGGATCTGTGAGATGTACCTAAAAGAGCACCTGTTTCTCTTTAGAGAAGAGTGGATGCTTTCTTCACTGTGTCATCAGCTTCACCGGCCTCATGAGCCTCCTCTTCTTGCTGGCTGCTCTTCAGCTCTACACCTTCTTTAATAGGTATGTGTGGGACACAATATGCACAAATGTCTTTGGCCAGTCCAGAGAAGCGTAGAAGGGCTTCTGGTATTAATTCATGTCATGCACGGTCACCTCCGTCTGTCACACACCCCTCACTCCTGCACACATTCATGGATATTTGTCCAAGGATTTTAACAGTCCAGCTGGGGCACAGGGGGAGGGAGGGGAGTCCATACCTGACTCTTCCTGCTGCCATAAATCATTCAGAAGAAAAAAAACAAAGGGAATGGTTAGGGGTTTTCCCCCTGATGAAGGGATCTGAACAAAGATTGCTGGGCTATGAAGATGAAAGAGGGAGCAAAATACCTGTCTGAACTCAGAGCCAGACTTTTGGTCCATTTTGTTCTAGTTAAAGAAAGCCAGGGAAGGCAGGGTCAGTATAGAAAGGCAGGAAGTATGGCAGGAGAGCAGAACAGGTCTGCTGCTGTTGTAACTGCTGGGGATTTCTGGCAGCTTGGCTGATTACTCTGTCTGAGCTGGCCTCTCTGGCTGTCTTGGGGTGATTTTATGATAATACTGTATTCCCCAATCATCTGCTTATTGGCCAGAAATGGGTCCCGCAGCTTTAAGGTGGGTGCAGAAGAGGGGGGAGAGAAGCCGAGTGAGTCCTTCAGCGCGGTTTGTATTCGAGGACTCCCACACACTCCCCGCGTTCTCACCGCTGCAGAGCCGAGGGAGCACCTTCCTGCTTTTGGCCAGCCTGTTAGCTGAGGCAAGAAATTTTCCTATACCGGCACCAAAATCCTCCAGTAACTTCTTCTTCTTCTTCTTCTGGAACTGTTCAGCCTAGCTGTGAGCTGAGAACCAGATCATCGGACCCCGTGGACCGGCAGGGAGGCTGCGGGGACATCGCATCCCGGCCTCGGACCTCGGGAGGGGCCAAGCCAGCTACAGAAAAGAACTCTGAATCCACCAGCTTTCTCTGCATCGAGGAGGTTTATTATCTAACATTACTAATTTTTTTTCTGTGCCTGCCGACACTCTGCTTGTTAAAGAAATAGTTTTTTCACTTTCATCCAAGAAACTCCTTTTGTATTGATGGGGGAGGGAGTGCTGAAACCTGTCTGCTGGGGAGGAGATGTTCCTTCCAGAGCGTTTCCCCCTAAATTTGTCTCAAACTGAGACACTGGCACAAGGTGCAATTGCTGCCCAGAATTCCTCTGCGAACACCACAGAGGCAGAACTAACTACTGTCTTTGAGTCACATTTTAGCTCCACACTGTGCCAGGGCTCTTGGCAGCTCTCCTTTGGGTGCTGGCTGGAGCATGGCCTGCTCTGGTCATGCTCATGTGAGACCACAGACATGAAGCCTTATGGTATTGTGTTTCTCTACCAAATAAAAGGGAGGAATTCTGGTTTTACACTCCTAGAAACCAAAATTGTGTTCCTACAACAGCCTTGTCCTCACACTTACAGTGTTGGTGCCTTCTTTCCTAGGACAGTGTGAAACTGGTGCAAACCAAGGCAGCTCCCGCCTGCAGAGGTGTCTGGGCTCGAGCAGAGATGAAAGGAAGTCCTGCTATGTGTCACTGATGTGGCCTGCAGCAAGAACTCAGCAGTACCAGAGCTCTCAGAAGAAGGAAGCAAACATCTACAGTGCAGCCAGTGTAACTGTGCAGAAACACAGCATGCAAACTAGATTCTCCCCACCCCTATCAGCTCTGTCTTCCGTCCTCCCTCTAGTGCAACTACAGATGCTGTTGTCCTGCATGCAAGTATCAATCTTTTTTGATCCAGGCAAATCTAACATATATGCAATAGGAAATTAATCATGTTTTATGAAAGTCATGCTGTATAAAACGAGGTCATTCAATTTCAAATCCGTTGTATGCTAGTTTTTAAGTAGCATGTCTTCTAGAATAAAATAAATCAAGAAAAAATGTTTGTGTGTAATAATTGAGCGGCAACCTTCCCCAGACAACCACACAGGATTGAAGATAAATTTGAGCAACTCTCATTTCTACTATAAAAATTTTGAAGTGTTTCACCACCAGCTACAAAAAACAAAAAAAGGAGAGAAATTTTTTGAGCTTGAGCAGTTATTTCTGTGCTACATGAAGCACAGAAATTATTCCAATCCTGAGATCTAAGGCTCACACTAATTTATCTATTTGCATAATCCAGAGAGCTGCAGCCCACAGAACACAGCTCTCTAATGTTAATTTCTTCAAACACCTCATAGTGGTCCTGTCACAAAGGAACCCTTGAGTTTAATTGTTCATCTGATGACATACTGCCATTGCTAAGCCTCTGAACCATGGAAGAATACCTGTCTAAGGCTGAGTTAGTTTGCCTTATGGGTGCAGGGAGGAGAAAACGGCAGAGATCAGAGAAGTCCAAGCTGGAACATGACCTAGATCTTTGTTGTTCCTTCACTGCTTCTACCTAGGCCTGACTGCATCCCAAACTTTGGGAGACTCATTTCACATCTGAATCAGCTACTGAAGGAGTCAGGGCCAAAACCCTCATCTAAACATCAGTAATCAAAAAACTCCTGCTTTTTAATGTCAGCACAGTAACCTATGCAGTAGTTTTCCAGGTTTATACCTCAGAGGAAATGCCATGGTCACTGCACTGCATCTCTTGCGCAGCTTTTCTGCCATGCTGCCTCTCACCCTTTCCTGGTGCAGCCGATAAACTGGTGTAAATCCCTGCCTGGGGAGGTTTCTGCAGGACACCAGCAGGATGCAGACAATGATTCTGCTGGCACAGCACCATGAAACTGCTCCTTTCACGTTTACAGACTCAGCTCCATTCTGGCCATCTGTTGTCACACGGAGCTGTTTGGTCACAGCAGAGTCTGCATTCTGCAGAGCTGACCCACATGATAGCGCTCAGAGATAAGAACTAGAAGAATAAACAATTTGGAAGCTAAAAAAAAGATACTGCTAATTCTTTATGGTAACCTAAGTACCCAGAGGCCAGCAAGCAGAAAACCACGTGGGCTTTAGCTGATACTTGTAGCTGTCCTGGTGTTTGATTTTCTACAGTTCTCATCAGCTGCGTGCCTGCAATTCGTGCTGAGCTCCATCTCCTCTGTGCAGCAGCTGAGCAGCTCTGAGCACCTGCCCCTGAAAACCTTCGTGCTCGGAGCTTCTCCACTCGCAGGCTCGCTCTGGGGTCAGACCATCAGCAAAGCCGCAGCTCTGCTTGGCTCTCACGTGGTGTGTCACCCACAAAGGGACTGCACAGAGAGGATAATGTTTCTTCTCTCTCTTCACAGGCTTCAGGGCAAGTCACAGTTTCAGAGGTACCAACAAAGATGTGACCTAAGTTAGCCACAGCCACCAGTGTCCTTGGTATTCAGGACACATTCTTTGTCAGCTCCACTCACTGTGTTTCTTTAGCTTTTCTCTAGACTGGTCAGGTCTCCAGCCAGAAGGAAAAATATCTCACATCTTTTGTTGATTTCCACTCAAATGGGTCAGAGTCTCTCTTTCCTCCATCAGGCATAAAAGATATCAGATTCACATACCACAGTCCACAGGGTTCTGTAACCAGCCTTGCCCCTTCTCCCTGCTCTATTTACTCTCAAAGCCATCACAAATCCTTCTGGACGAGGGTGGATACAGCAACCTGAGCATTCTGGAGTCAGTTTCAGCACAGGCTCCTGGGCAAGTCCCACGGCAGCTAAGAATGTCTCTCCTTCCTCTCACTGGACACCAGTCTTCTTGCTGGTGTGTTCAGTACATGATGATGACAAATTTGGTTGGAATGTGCTAGATTGTGTTTATAGCCAGGACTGCTGTTCAGCTGTTAATCAGCATGCGGCACACCCTGGGAGACATTTGGCATTATGGCGTTTGTCTTCCCAAGCCGGTTACGCCTGATGGATCCCTGCTGTCCTAGAGATGGCTGAGCATCCGCCTGCTGATACAAAGTAGTGAATGAATTCCATGTTTTGCTTTTCTACACACACAACTTTGTTTTACTATTAAACTGTCTTTTTCTCAACCCACAAATATTCTCATTTTTACCCTTCCAATTCTCTGCTCCAGTCCACCTGGGGAGGTAGGTAGTCAGCAAGGCTGTTGGAGGGCTTAGTTGCTGACCAGGGTTAAATCACAACAGCAGAAAAAAATTGCATGCATTTTTTTTGTGGTACTTCTCTCTCTTTTTTTTTTTTTTTAACATATATCAGTATTAAACTATTGTCTTCCTAAAAAAACCCAAACCAAACCAAAACACCAAAAAACCCCCAAACCAAAACCATACCAAAAAACTAGCCAAAACCCCCTAATGTCAATGAAAGGAAAAAGGTTCTAACTTAGTATTTAGGAAAAGGAATATACAAAAGAAAGGACTTTATGGTTCATCTCCATAGGACTTCTCTGGTTCACCGCAAACAAGCTGCCTTTTACCTTTGATCACCTGAGGATACCAATTACCATTGCCTCTCACAGCAACTAAATGTATGCCTTCTGCCATAATTCCCTGCCACCCTATAGAGCCCAAACCACAAAGATCCAGAAAACTATCTCATTATCTTCCTTGAAGCACTTAAAATGCTACTTGTCATCATGATTTCCAAACAAGATCAAAATAAAATAATCCACCATCAAACCACTTGTATTTAGGAGCCAGATTGTTACTGTGTTTTGAGGAGATTGGCTAAAAAAACTAAAATCTTTGTGCACTGTGGCTTACACAGCGATGCTTTTGGAATGCACTGTCCTTGCACAAAAACTCAGGGCACCATTCAGAGTTACAGCTGAAAACACAGTGCAGAGGAGACCAGACAGAATCCTGAACCAAAGGCAGAGCTAGAAGTATATTTATGATGGATGTTGAATTTCTGACTGCCTCAATTTGCTTCAGCCAAAAAAGTCTTAGAATTAAGCTTTCAGATTCAACATTTAGAAAGACCTTTGAGTCTTCCCTGAAGTCTACCAACAATAAAAAAAACACACAAAAAATCCCCACAATGAATCAAGTGCTGTTTTGGCTCAGTTTAAACTCTCTGTCCGCCCTAAAAGATAAGTGTTATTACTTGCATGACACGTAAGATAGAGATTAAAGAATAGATAGCGTATTTTAGAACTGTTATGTTGGTTGTACATGTAGCAAACACATCAGAAAGAACATTGGCACATTGTCGTGGTTTGACGCTGGCCAAGCACCAGGCACCCACAGAAGTTGCTCACTCACCCTCCCCTGCCACAGCCGGGCAGAAGAGAGAAAAGATTAAAAAAGGATTCATGAGTTGAGATAAGGACCAGGAGAAAACACTCCAAGGGCAAAACAGACTCAGCTTAGAAGTACAAAGTGAATTTATTACTAACAGAATCAGAAGAGGATAATGAGAAGTAAAATAAGCCCTTAAAACACCTTTTTCCTTCCCCCACTCCTCCCTCCTTACCACCAGCAGCGCAGGGAGAGAGGGCATGGAGGTTTTGGTCAGTTCTTCCCCTGAGATTTGTTCCACTGCTTCCGGAGAGGAGTCCTTCCCCTGTGAGGGTCCCTCTCACGGGAGACAGCTCTCCATGAACTTCTCCAGTGTGGTTCCACTCTCAGGAGCAGCAGTCCTGCCACACCTGCTGCAATGTGAATTCCCCCCATGGGCAAACAGTCCTCCCAAAACTGCTGCGACGTGGGTCGCTCTTCCACGGGGTGCAGTCCTCCAAGGACAGGCTGCTCCAGCCTGGGAGCAGGGCCCTCTCTCTCCACCGGGTCTCCCACTGGATCACAGCCTCCTCCAGGCATCCACCCGCTCCGGCACGGGCACCTCCCCCACTGGCTGCAGGTGGATCTCTGCATCCCCGGGGGATCCCCATGGGCTGCAGGGGGAGAACTTCACCATGGTCTTCAACACAGCCTGCAGAGGAACCTCAGCTCTGGTACCTGGAGCACCTGCTCCCCCTCCTTATTCACTGACCTTGGTGTTGGCCTGTTGTTTTCCCTCACGTGTTCTCACCTCCTCCTCTGCTCTGGCAAGGAAAAAAGTGCGTCCCCCTATGTTTTGATTTTTCTTCTTAAATATGTTATCACAGAGGCGTTACCATTAATTGGCCCAGCTTTGGCCAGCAGCATGTCCATCTTCAGAGCCATCAGGGATTGGCTCTGCCAGACATGGTGGAATCTTCCAGCAGCTTCTCACAGAAGCCACCTCTGTGGCCCCCCCGCTACCAAAAACCAGGCTGTGCAAAACCAACACACAATTCTATGTAGTCTCATGCACTGAGATATGAATAACCAGATAAAAAAACATCTGGAGGCATATCAACAAATGTATTCCCATGCAAATGTAAGAGAAACAGCATTTTCAGTCCACTTTTGAAGCAGAGAAATGTTGCAGTTGAAAAGAAGAGCATTTGTCCCCCACATTCATCCTGATGCTTAATTGTTCTGTATGTCAACTCATGATGTAGCAGCAAAATATTGTACTCATGTAGCACTTGGCATTATGCTGGTGAATGCAGTCCTGGGTGAATTACTCTCTATGTTACAGTCATTCCTAATAATGCTCTGAAGAACTGTACAGCCTGAGACTTGAGACAAATGAAATTGCCATGTACATTAAATTGTCATGTAAATGAAATTGCCATGAAATTGCCACTTGCCATCTAGAATCTGGGAGTTTATTTTAATTGGATCTTTGCTTTTGTTTCTTCTTCAGACCTAGCCTTTACCTCACCCTTATACGCAGAGATAAAAGAAACATATTGTAGAAAGGTCTGGTGAGCGATTTTCCACAGGAAAACAAGCCTAGCACAATGGAAGGCACTTGACTGATTTGAATCAGTTCAGCTTTGCACACACTTGTCAGGACACACTTCATTAACAAGTTTACTTGTAATGAACATTTCATTCAACTTTGAGTCCAAGCAACTTGCTACAGCCAGGAGCCATCACTAGTCTGGGTCAAAATTTCCTAAGTGCCACAGAGAACTTGCACTGGTCCTCCCCTGCTAGGGCATGTCAGGCTGATTGAAGCAGTAACATCATCACTGCAGGTGGGGATATCCAGCCAGACCATGAGAGAAAAGAAAGCGGGAGCATCTCTTTTAACAGCTCCTTTCTACAAACCCAGCCACAGGTTTCACTTCTCTCAAGGACAGCGAGGCTCAGGGACACCACAGGATCACAAACAGACTGGAACTTTGCCCATTTGCAGATAATCCATTCTTGAACTCTCTTGGATGAGGAAAAAGAACACACCTCAGACCAGGAGAAGACACTTCTCCAAGTTCCAGCATGGCATCTGTGTCAAGCAAGTGAAAGGCTATCACCAGAACTTCTAAGAAACCTCTTTCCCCTGCAGTTTCTTTTCTGCTACAAGACCAAGTTTGCCTCAGCTACAGGTCATTCCAGTGAAGGCCCAGCCACACATGGTCAAAATAACAAAGTCCCTCCTTAATTCTTTCTGCATATTCTTTCCCTGTGGTTTGTGTACACTGCCAAATTGTGACTAATTACTGACTGTAAAATAATGCACATATGCTGTGCAATGTTTAGGCCTTTTCTTACTGCTTCCAACTGCTTAATTTTCAAACCTTTAATAACATGCATTTAACATATGACTTTCTTTGCTATTTTTTTCCTTTCATCTTCTTGATGTAGTGTGTACTATGTTTACGCTAATGGTACAAAGTGAGAAGGGGTAGGTGGAGCTTCTTGTGAGAAAACCAGCCATTACTTCTAACTTTCCATTACCAAAACAGAGATCAGTAAGTTTCAAGTCTTCCCCTGCCACACATGCTTATTTGCAAGGCAGCAAATCTGTGACCACAGGTTCTTTGTGTTTTACTCAGACTATCTGTCCATCAGAGGATTATGAAAAATCCACCCCCAACTTTTCAGTGTGTGAGCTCTCCAGTGACCTCCATTCTATCTATCCTAAGTTAGCAATACCTAGCTAGGTAAGCATCTCTTAATCTTCAGCATGTTTACTCACACAACAGCACTTCTAATATGCATGGGGTTCTAGTTAGAAAACTACATGCACTTACCTGCTCAATAGACAACAGGAAGTCTAAGATCTGGAACAAGGCTGAAATTAGGTTAGGCTACAGAGTGTGCCATCTTAATCCATGGACCCTTTTCTTTTATGCAGTGAAAAGAATGGAAGTCATAGCAGTGGCTTAAGGACCTTCTGCTAAGTGAAAAGTGTCACTTTGGAAAGGGATTAGTTTTAAAGGGAGAGGCTAGAAAGCTTTAATCTGGAAAAGAACACCCTGAAACACGAGTAGGAGGAAAAGCCTTTCAGGCTGGTGAAACTATACCGTGTTTTTTTCACAAGTAGGCTTTATGCAAGTCCTGTGCACAATCATGAGTGAGGTCTTGTAGATAGGACTGATACCATCAGCTCTTAAGAGTGTGCAACATTTCCCATTATAAAAGTCTGTTTTCTACAATTTATAATATTATCAAATGTTAGGAGTTTGGGCTGGAATTATCTGTGGTAAGTATCTGCCTCAGCCTGATATTATTTTCCTCTACTTTTTCGTTTAGATCAATAATTCAATAGCATTTTACTCATATCAGAAAGTGTGGTTAATTTTTCATTTGAAAACCTGTAGCAGTGACATATCTGAGATTCGGTGTTTGATGTTTTGCCTTTCTGTTAGTGCTGAGTCCCCCTAAAGGCCTGGCCAGAATTAATCAGAGGACAAAGATTTCTTAAGTGTACAATTCATATATGCAGTGCACTATTCACTGAATCTTTCTTCCCAAAGAACACAGTCGTGTATGTCCCTTTCTTCCCAAAGGAACATCCAGAGAATGAAAGTCCAGTGCTGCTGTAAGATTTTGTACACAGATATGTGAGTCTAGACCCAGACCCTAGGAGTCTTGGCAAAAGCAATTATATAATTTGGAAACAGAAAAATTACTAAATGCAGGAAGATATCTGCATAAATTAAAATTCAAGCCAATTCTAAGCCTTTAAGTAGGAACAAAATAAAAACAAAGGGCTAGGCCTGCCATTTCAGAAAAGGGAAATGGAGCGAGAGTGACACAGCCCTAGGTGAGGAACAGGAGAGGGAACAAGACTCATTGCATTTCCCAAGTCAGAGGGATTTAGGATTGCTAGATTTGTCATGAGCCTCTACAGTTCAGAGGAAAAGTCCAATAGAAGTATCTCAAGAGGAAACCTATAACTGTGGCCATAAAACCAAATCCCAAATACTGCTGAAGAGCAGCAAGGAAACTGAGGAAGAGTGACAAACAAGTGTTCCCATTTAGTCCATATGCCCCATGCAGAATGAGCTTGCTTTAGAAACTTGTTTGTAAAGTCTATTTCCTTGTAGGTCACATTACCCTGAAAGAGAAGACTGTGTGCCAGAAAGATGACAAGGATGAAGAGCTGGGAAAAAACAAAGTCTAACTTTACCTGCCCTGTGGGGGTCAGTAGCTGTCCTGGGAGTCTGTGGCACTGGGATCCTTGGGTTCCACTTTACAGAGCTATTCCACATACAGACACTTTTCTGGGTCAAGCCCAGCAGAGCCAATGGTTGAAGCAGGACGTCTTGCACAAGCCTTTCTTTCTGGTTTTTGCCTGTAGCTATGTCAACACCATGACCAGTGGCAACTACTTCTAGCTGGCCCCTTCTAGCCATTGATGATGAGGAGCACTGCACAGTTTCATCACTGGAATTACATGTGTCCATCGTAGGAAAACCTTCATTTTATTAAGTATTTCGTATCTCCCTCACTGTCTGGGAGGCCTCAAATCTGCCAGTGAGTGTGCCTCTCGAGAAGAGAGACATTGTAAGGATGCTTTTTCTACAGAGAAATTCTGTGGTTGTTCTTGCTTCTGGGACATAAATAAATCAAATTGTTCTTTGGAAACAAGCAGATGCTACGGATAGGTTTCTTTCCATTTTATTTTGTCCTGTATCACTGAGCCACATGAAGTTGCAGCCAGTGTTGGGAATTTTCACAGAAGCCATAATATGTCTGCTTTGGATAAAAACCTCTTTGTTTTGTTTTTTTTTGTGTGCCCTGACATACCAAGCTCTTTTCTTATGACCAGAAGAATGACCACATAAATGACTAGATAGAGCAAGAGGCAGAGACAAACCTGTTATCGTTTGATTTTGGAGGTTTTGACATTCCCTGTCCCCTGGACATTTCTTATGCTCTTTTCCTCACAGCCACTCTCTTGTCAGCAGTACATCTGAAGAACACAGGCAAAAGTAAGATTTCCACCTATACAGTCAATAGTTTGACTGTTAGTTAAGCTTCTGCACAGCCACGTCCATGTTTTATTATGTATTTGAGAAATGATAAACATACTAAGAGGTACCACCTAGGCATGCAGGTTTATGTGTGTGCCTGTGTAGGCAGTAGAGTTTCTAAGCAGTGTAAACTCTGTTTTTAAAAAAGTGGTTTTTATAAGTTTCTTTTAAAGAAAAGACAGTGTGGTGTGTAAATCAGCCATCAGAGCAAAGAGAACATTTTCCTTTTGCGCTGAGAAGCAGCACAGTAAGCACTTCACAAAACTAGATTTGGGTTGCTATTAGTTCTTTGTGGTAATGCAACTGTGTGACTGAAAGCCACAAAGAATCCTGCAGCAGAAAGCTACACTGCCTTGAATACATATTTTAAATTAACATGAAGATCAAGTTTGCAGAGTGAAAGTGGTCTAGCTGCTGCAAAAAGGTGCTTGGTTATTATAAATCAGAGCGCTGATCACGTATCTAAGCAAGTAACTCTCTACCACTGAGATAAGACAGGTGATATTTTAAAGTATTTTGGAGATGGGGAGCAAAGGACAGAAACCTGGGATGTCCTGTCAGGCCTGCCAATAATTGCCAGAAGGAGCAGGAGCAAATTAAAATAATGCAGGGTTCTTTCCAGCACAGCTTCTCGCTTAGGTGAGTACCCAATGGACAAATAGGCCTGACAAGTGCTCCACGCTCCCCCAGGTTATGTGGTTTTCCTTTTGATTATGCTAAATTTTCCAGGGATAGACAGTATGCGCTAGAACAGGCATATGGAACTGGATTGGTACCAGTTCCCAAGCCTGACGACAATGTGCCAGGTGTCTATGATCTCTGCTCCATTCCTTGTGTTCTCTTGAAGTACCTGGCCTTCAGTTTTCAGGACATGGGCTCAGAATCCGCTCTTGCTGATGCCTGAGCACCACTTCACTGCAAGAAGATCAACACCACAAACATAACAAACCATATTTTGTTACCATTTTGTAGAAGGATTGGGGAGACGCTGTGTAATTTTCATATTTTCAGTGCTAAAGAAAGAATAAGTTTTTTCCGCTAGCTCAGAATAAGAAAACTCTCTGATATGAAACACAGACAAGAAGAAACTGCTACCCCATTTGAGCTCTGCTGTGGGGTTTATCAGCCACAAATCAGCCCCATAACAGCGGCAAGGCAAAGAAGGTACAGGAAGCCCAGCTCTGCAAAACGACAGGGGGTGGAAGCTCCCCGGCTTCAAGGACCTAATCCACCAGAATAATGGGGCATCATGGCACAGAAGTGAAGAGAGAACCATGACTCTGGTTGCTGGAGATGTACTGCACAACAGGAATCTGGCACTGGCCAGGCTGTATGGAAAACCCATGTGAGACAGAGACAAGATCAGGCCTGAATATTAAGTGCAAAAGCTGCTTGTGCCTTGTGTGAGAGGAGCACAAGTGCAGAGCACAAGTCAGACTGTTCTTTGGAACTGCTCTTCCAAAGATAAACATGCTCCAGGATAATTGGATGAGATGACAGAAAGAGCCGACCAGAGACCTAAGTTCTCTGGAATTTAACTGTCTTCATCTGGCATTAGGACAACACACCTTAGGGAGTAGTAAAAACCTGTGAGAACTCGGTATCAAACTTACAAAACTTACAACTTATCTTATGAACTAAATATTAAACTTCTGAAAACTAAATACCAAACAAATATCACTGAGTACACACACAGCTTTTCTGCAAGTGCTTAAAAAGTAGTTCTAAGGACTGCATCCCTTTGTAATGTCTTTTTGGTTCAGTGCTGAAAATATGACAAGATTTTCTGCATATGATATTTAAAAGCAAATTTTGTCACCACTCACTGAGGAGTTCTGCTCACAGCACCACTGCATGGGAGCCTTGACATCTCATTCAGACACGTAATTCTAAGAGCCAATGGAGTGGATCTTATGAGTGATTTAGATACTTTTTTTTTCTTTAGAATTAAAAACAATTGCTAAGGAACTAATGACATAAGAATGCAACCACCACCCTTTATTGCATTATCAGATTTTATCTACCATTAAAAAGGTTTTTATAGCACCCAGCTTGGCAAAACAGCCATAAGGCTATGAGATATCTATCAAGGTTTGCAGACATCCATATATCTGCCTTCATCTGGATTTCTCTCAGTAATGAGATTGCAAACATAGTAACACTACTGGATTCAGATTTAGCTCCTGTTTACAACAGAGTAAAAGGTCAGAATTTTGACTGGAGGGATATCTGCTATAAAAGGGAGTTAATAACAAATTTGAGGGGTTTTTTTTAAGTACAAATCAGTATTTGTAGGATCATAAAGTGGGCTGTGTGTCACTCATAGCTACCACTGAACTGGACATCCTTGGTCCAGAGGGCTGCACTTAAAGTGAACATAATGCTAGGGCTTCATATAGGCTTTGTCAGCATCCAGAGTTTTATTCACAATCAAAATTGTTTTTTGCTTCAGCTGCATTATTCTTTGGATATAATCAGCCTGGAGAGAGCCCTACTTATTTCTGTGCAAAAGGATTTAAAAATCTACAAGTTCTAGCCTGACCAACAGTACAAAAGATCTGGCTGGCATAATCTCAGAGACGGGGAACTGTCCAGTGTCAAATCCTCAGGATAAGAATGCAGATGCTCACAATGCACCTGGTGTAACAATACAAAAATAATAGTGCCTGTCTGATCTTCACTTACTGCTATCTGTCTTTCTGTCATCAGGTTTGTTGGCCCTTGATTATTTTTACTGCATCTGGTATTTCAACTCATGCATATGAACATTTCCCTGTTAAGTAATTTGCTTAATATCTCTAAATCAGGAGTTTATCTTACATTGAATCAAATAGGTTTTATTCATTTCACGTGTTGCCTGATAATGTCATCTAAACAACATGTTAAGAGACAGGGCAAGCAGAAACAACCCTCTAAACCAGTGAGTCTGTTTTTGAAGCCGGGTAGCCTGTTACACCAGGAAAAATATTGAATTATGAAGCTCCTTCTTATATGTACCTTGTGGCAATAAAAACTGTGCCTGTGGTCTGGCCCATTCATGTACACTGCATTGAGAGGCAACTACAAATTCAATGTTTTATTTGAAACAATGATTTAAATTACAGCTATCAAGTACATCAGAGGCAATGTTCCCCTGATTCAGTTCTGCTTGTTTCAGGTTTTATGCCACGGGGTTAAAGCATGAATTCTTACAATGCTTAAATTCTTAGGTCTTTAGACTTAATGTGAAAAAACCTCATTAAATTACATTTTGTCACTTTTGTAGTTCTCAAATGCACAGAAGGATGAACTTATCTTACTTAAAAAAGATGAATCTTCGCAGGAGTCTAAATAGAGGTGAATGTCAGCATGGATTAAAAAAAAATCTAATAAAACTTTTTCATTTAAATATTTTAAAATAAACCTGCATATAATGAGGACCAATTATTATGCCATGCCTATTCAAGCAATTACATTAGATAAAAATCATAAAGTGGTACATTCTTTCTCCTAAACTTTCACAAAAAGTAGACCTTCAAAAATATATTAACACCACACCACCTTTGCCAAATTCTACTCATTTGAACAAATAAAATCTTGGGCTCTGGACTGAATAAAGTGTTTAATTCCATCCTAAAATGTATTTTTGAAACAGGGCAGCATCATCTGATGTGACCACAAGGTGGTGATGAAAGGGCAACTAGAGTGGATTTTTTAATCTACTAAGATCACCCACAAGTCAAATGTGTGTTATCCCAACTGCCTGGTCTTATGCATTGAACAATGAGGAAAATAAGGATTATCAGACACCATGTTTTGAAACAGCTGTGAAAGAGACATTTTGGATCTCCGTGAATTCTAGCAAAACCCCGCAGGTGGAACGGAGGAAAAGGGTCAGTTTTCTCCTCTAGAAGAAACAAAAGACCCATCTCTCAGATCCTACTGCTACAATAGCTGAAAAGTAGGGTGGAATGTAAATAGATAAAATAGGAGAACTCTGCAACAGAGATGAGATGTTACTTCTAGAGTAATTTCTGGTCTTTCAGTATTTCTGGTGAAACAGGAGCTTGTAACATGTTTCTCAGCAGACATAACAACCAAGGAGAAAAGGCGGCTGATAACTTAGCAGATTCCTTCTCACAGATTGTACAGGTGGTCAACTTTATCAAGTTAAAAGTCCAATGCAACAAATATTAGTTATTTCTGCTGCCTGGGCAAGGTATTTTTGAGACAGTTGCATGATCTGAGTTCTCAGATTATTCTTTTTACTCATCAAGACAGTACTTGTGAAAAGATTTGGTGTATCTGTAGGGTACAGAGCCTGGGCTGAACTCCATGTTGCAAGTGTTCTCCAGTGATTTTTGTTCTGTTTGTTCTGATCCTTCTGGACTTAAGTTTAGATCTTTGATTCTCACAGAAATCAAACATTAATATGTGCCAAAAAACCTCAGTGATTTCAAGGCATTAACTATACATGCCATTTCATATACATTCATTCTGTCTTCTAGATGGTATTACTGAACCAAGTCTTGGCAGGGAAAAGTTGGGAAGCTTGAGCTGGTCTAGATAAGGAAGTAAATGTGTATATCCCAACCTAGCCTGAAAGCAAGCAGAATATTTAATCACAGGAGATTTAATTCTCTGTTCAGACATTACTTGGATCACAATAATATATTGAAAAGGTGATCTGGGGAGAAAACAAAGCTGCTGTACTCCTGCTGCATACTCACTGAAAGTCATGCCAAACTCATTAGTAAGCTACTGTTGGTATTTATAGCTTATCAGGTTAAACAGTTCCTTTTTGCAGGGCTCAAGTTGTAAGTTGCCATGATAATCAAACAGCACAGGGTTCGGAAAGTCAGCCCAAAGTGGGAAGCTTAAAATGCTGTGCTCAGTACCCCACTTTTGTCTCATCAAAATTCAAGTTGCAGCATTTCCTGGATTTTACTGCTGTTTCATTCTACTGTCAGCATTTTTACCCAAAGGGTAGCTACAGTAGTTTCTAAAGAGGGAACAGAGCAGCATGAGGAAGCACATCCCCAAATTACAATGACTCACTGTCTTTTCCTTCTTACTGTTCAGACAATCTTGCCAGGCACTCGGGTGTTGCAAATGTCAATCACTTGTATTTACCAATATCTAGTTTAAAATTTTTGAGCTGATTAAAACAAAACCCTCCAAATTTATTGTCACTACCAGCATTGTACCATCATGTTCTTTCCTTCACCTGAAGTGTTGCCAGTATTGCCAAGTTCCCAAATTAAATGATGTTTGGAGTTCTGCGCCGGATAGAGTCATATGGTTCTGAGATCTCATGTTCTGGCCATTGTTGTTACAGAGCAAAATCAGCCAAGCAAATGCTTTTCTTTTGCAGTGATATGAATAGTGGACAGCAAGCTGAGAAATTATTTTTCAATTTTCAGGAATGTCAAGGCTCTCTTTTCCAGATCATACAGATGCCATACACCACCAGTCTGGTGTTTCCCTATGTCAGACAAGCCTTGTTTGTTCTGGTGTAGCAAGCAGGGCTGATTCCTAGTTTTACATTAGTATCGGAAAAAGTGAACTGTTAGGTTAGCAAGTCTGCTTACACAGGAGAAGCCCATGGGTTCTCAATTTCCAATATATGTATCCCCATCATAGTACAGGCATTGTATGTATGGAATACGTGCAGCCTTGGGAGTGGAGCTTCTCTGAGACAGAAGCAGTGTTTACAATTCACTTATAAAAAGAAAAGGTGACAGAATGAGCCAATAGCAAAACTGCATGAGAGATCTTTGCCTCTGGACTATCCTGAACCCCCAGATCAAGTCTACCTTCCTCAAAAAGTGTCAAGAACAGCACCGTGAAATCAGGAAATTCCATCCTGCACATTAAAATAATCGAGATTATCAGGAAAAATCAAGGCTTGATGAATAAACTGACCTTTCTGGAGTTATACTCGAGATTCTTTTGGATTTACACATCTTAATTAAACAAACTTTAACTTAACTACTTTATGCCTAACACAGCTGTGATGGACTAGTCTCAACTCACCTCATACCAATTGAAGGCAGGGAAAGGAAGTAATTTTACATTAGCACATAAATGGGCTGTGTACATCCTTATCACCAGATATTGTTGAAATAAGAAAGCAAGCAAGCCTGCATAAAACATAAATCATGAATTCTTTTGCAGTGATATGACTAGTGGACAGCAATTGTCGTAAACATGAGAAATTAGAAAAATGCAGGCACAGTACTGAAAACAGATACTAAGCTTTATGTACTGTCATTTAAACCAATACCTAACTCCTGAAGATTAGAAAGTGTCTTGAACCTTTGAATGATCTGATGCTGGACTTGAATTTCTTCAGTAGAAATAGAAATAGAGATGTCCATTCTATTACAATCATCTGCTCTCACCCTTACTGCAAAATAAGACAGAAATAACTGTCCAAACTGGCAAAATCAGGCAGAAGAGTCTCCTGCTTCTGCCTACACACGTAGCATCTGTTGCAGAAAATGAAATAAATACCTCTACACCCTGCCAAAATCTCCATACACCAGTTTCTTTCCACTAACTTCCATTGACTTGTGTCAGAGAAAAATTCTTCACAGATTTCTCATGTTTTCTTAGTCCAGGTACTTGAAATAATGGAGGATAGATCACATGCAGCCTTAGTACTCTGTGCAACCACACTGGGGATCATAGACACAGCACAACATGCAGAGCAGCGCCAAGGTTAGTCCCAGACTAGCTGAACTGGCAGACTTCCAGGCCACATCATTGGAGTGCTGCAAAGGGTTTGCAAGTGCAAAACTTCCTCCTTCATATCCTTAGCTTGCCTATCCTGGGAGATTGCTAGGGAGCATCTCCATTGGAAAAAAAATGGCCTCAGTCTTTGTTGTCAAGTGAAGATACCCTGTTCATTCCTCAAGTCAAGTATCTAAGGGTCTAAGGAATCAGAGAAGTAAAACATCTTCCTGTTTTTCAAGCAGAACCTTAACAATTCCTCATTTCTTTGAAACCTCCTGACCAAAGAAAAGAAGGGCAGACTCCAGTGCTTTGGACCTCCAGAAGAGAGGGCAGTTAGGCTTCATCATTCTTCTCATGAAACATGTGTCAGTTCATCCGGTCCTCTGAGCCACTTCCTCCTCACTTTTCAGTCATCTGCTCTCAGAGCACTTTTGCAAGTATGCCCAGTCTTCCTTGTGCAATCTGGAGCTGTGCTTGAAGGGAGCCTTGCTGAGAGGTAGGCTAGAACACAACCACAATGAATCACAAAAGGAAGTTCCTAGGCATTGTGACCTGCTCAGGATCCTGTGCAGGTGAACATCATGCATTTTAAGGATCTTAATGCTGGTTTCAAGAGAGCCACAACATTTCATCCCAGCAGGAGCTGTGTGCCTTTGCTGTGTCTCAGTGACCCAGAACTGGCTCCAAGTAAGCTGACTGGCCATTGCATTGCATTGGGCGGACTCCTTCATGCCCACCAGGTAGCACTGAGTTGCACACACAAGTTGCTGTGCCCTGGCTACGTGCAGTGCTGTGCTGGCTTCACTGCACAGCTTCTCTCTCGGAAGCCAGCTCAAAGCCAGCCCAGGGACCTCTGCACTGTCGGCATCTGCACAGCACAGGCGTGGCCAGCAGAAGCTGTTAAGGCAGGACTCCCAGGAGTGATGGGAAGCAGAATTTCAGACTAGGCTGCAGGGAGGTCTTTAGTGCTTTTACCACCTACACTCAATCCCAGGAGTACTTTGAAACATGAGTAATATTTTATTTGCCTACACATGTGTATAAAGGGTTCACAACAGCTCTGAATTCAAAGTCAGGTCCCCAGGTTTCAGTCTTGCTATTTAATGTAAGCTTCCCTGAAGGGAGAAGGACTCTGGGAATGTGGGCTTCACCTCAGTCTTACCTACCCTCCAGTAGGAGTTGTGCAAAAGGAAGTTTATTCTCATCAGGACTTTCAGGTGTGTGGGTGTTTCTAGGAATAAGCAACACCCACAGAACAACCAGGAAGAGGCTTTTATAAGCATATCATGCCACTTTGCTGCCACAAAGGTTATACATTATATCTCCATAGCCAGTCTGCTGCATTATGCCATTCTGCTGGGGGACTTGCCCTGTGGGGGGACCCATGGGCTAGGAAATGACCACTGCACACTGGCCTTCATGGCATGGTGAAAACCAAAGCTCAAAGTACAGAGTCTGCAATTGCAAACATTCAGACAATCAAATCTGAGGCAGACCTGTCAATCATGTTCCAGGTAGAGTGGATGAACTCTGTTAGAGTCAAGAAATGGAATAGCTGGAGTAATATGAAAGTGCATCAGCTAAGTAGATAGAGAAGGTTTGCATCTGCCTACACAAAAAATGATGCTATGAATACTTTCATTTTCTCTTTCTCATACTTCGATATGCAAAATTAAAGTATTTGTTACAGAATATGCAAATAAAACTTCTGAAATTCTTTTTCCACCATTGTAACAAGTTCTAGGTTCTAAGACAGGTCGTCAAAAGGAAATTCACCGACAAGTGCGACACACACTACAACCTCTGAAAGAATTAAATTGGTTTTAAAGCCCTATACATTGAACAAGGCCATTGCATACTGTAATCCAGCCTTAATTTTACCTTCTTGCAAAATTGCCAGACAAAACCACTGTATTTCATTGTTGGGGTGAGCACTTCTTCTCTGACTGAAACAGATCTCTCAATATACAGAGAATCATGATCCTTTCCCAGAACCATTCCCAGCTTCAGAGATTTACTAATTTATTTGCAGACAATTGAGCTATCTGTATCTTTAGGATTCTCAGCTGACATTGGAAGACACAGCGGTGAGAATTCTCACATGGAGAAAGTCACAGTAGCTTCGTGAGAAGTGAACAAAACTGGGCCAACTTAACTTTGTTCCAGATTGGGTTCCAGCACTCTGATATTCATCATTGGAAACTAAGTTCCTGGAACAAATTTCATTTCTGTCTACACTTGATTAAAAGTTAAAAACCAGCTTTACAGTTCCTGCACTTCTTGTTGAATTAGTTATTAGCATGGAATCTGCTGTCAGCAAGGACTTTAAGCTGAGTCAAACCACTTCAAACAGAGCAGATCACAGAGACTGCCAAATAATATCTGATGACATTTATGATAATTAACATTAAATGGCTCTGCAATAACCCACACTGAAAACCACAGGCAGAGCCTAGGTCTGTGCTCTTAGAACTCGGAAGACAGGGAAAGTTCAGTCTCCAGCAAGGCTGTGAGGATTCTTCATAGCAACTTAAACAGTGCTTGAGTTTCTCTCCTGCTGTGTGGAAACAGGCGCTTGCTCACAGCGTATCTTTAATTGAACTTGTTGACAATGTCTTCATCCTCAGCTATGTCTTGGGCTTCAGCTTCAGCTATCCCAATCTCTCCACTTTTCTTTCTTTACATTAAATGCACACTATGTTTCTAATTAATGCAGCCAGCAAATCCTGACAACTTTCATTCCTCTACATGCATTATTTCTTCATCTAGGTCATCCTGTGTCCCACTCTGGCCTTTCTCAGGATCAGATGTGGCAATCTGGTAAAGTTCCCACTGACTGGAAAAAGGGAAACATACCCCCCCACCCCCGCCATACCTTTTAAAAAGGAAAGTAATGAAGACCCAGGGGAACTACAGGCTGGTCAGTCTCACCCTCTGTGCCTGGCAAGATCATGGAGCAGATCCCCCTGGAAATTATGCCAAGGCACACAGAAAGTAAGGAGGTGATTTGCAACAGCCAACATGGCTTCCCTGACGGATTTGAGGGCCTTCTGTGATGGGTGAGGGCATTGGTGGACGAGGGAAGAGCAACTGAGGTAATCTGCCTGGACTTGTACAAACAAAGCACACAACACTGTCCCACACAACCTCCTTGTCTCTAGACTGGAGAGGCCCAGACCACACCACAGTGGGTAAGGATTTGGCTGGATGGTCGCACTCAAACAATGCAGTCACTGGCTCAGTGTCCCAGTGGAGAGCAGCAATGAGTGCCATTCCTCAGGGGCTGGGACTGGGACAGTTTAACACCTTTGTTGGCTACGTGGACAGTGGGACTGAGCACACCCTCAGCGAGTTTGCCCACGACACCAAGCTGTGAGGTGCAGTCAACACGCTGGAGGGAAGGGATGCCGCCCAGAGGGACCTGGACAGGCCCGAGAGCTGGGCCTGCACAAACCTCATGAAGTTCAACAAGGCCAAACGCAAGATCCTGCGCCCGGGCCAGGGCAATCCCAAGCACAAACACAGGTTGGGTGGAAAATAAATCAATAGCAGGCCTGAGGAGAAAGACTTGAGGGTGTTGGTGGATGAGAAGCAACATGCTCTTGCAGCCCAGAAAGTCAAACACATGCTTTTGCACACAGCCAGGATGTGCTTGGTTTTCTGGGCTGCAACCAAAGCAGCGTGGCCAGCAGGGCAAGCAAGGTGATTCTCACCCTCTGCTCTGCTCTGGTAAGACCCTCCCTGGAGTCCTGCATCCACATCTGGAGCCCACAACATAAGAAGGACATGAACCTGCTGGAGAGAACCCAGAGGAGGGGCCACCAAGATGACCAGAGGGCTGGAACACCTGTACTATAAAGGCAGACTGAGAGAGTTTGGGTTGCTCAGTCTGGAGAAGAGAAGGCTCCGGGGAGACCTTAGAGCAGCCTTCCTAATGGCAACCTGATAGAGAGCTGGAGAGCAACCTTACAAGGGCATGTAATAACAGGACAAGGGGGAATGGCTTTAAACTGAAAGAGGGTAGGTTTAGGTTAGATATAAGGAAGAGATTCTGTTCTGTGTGGGTAGTGGGACACTGGAACAGGCTGCCCAGAGAAGTTGTGGATGCCCCATCTGTTGAAGTATTCCAAGGCCAGGTTGAATGGGGCTTTGAGCAACTTGATCTAGGGAAAGATGTCCCTACCTGTGGCAGGAGGGCTGGAAATAGATGATCTTTAAGGTCCCTTCCAACTCAAACCATTCTAGGATCCTATGAGTTCTATGTCATGGGATCCCGGCTCTCAATGCATAACTTGGAGAAAAGGCTGCTGCGATTACTCATCCCTTCTTGTGGTAAACTTCTGTTTTCTGTCATGACCTACTACGCACTTCTCACATCTCACTTCCCGAGTTCTGCTGCCCTCAACCAGAAAGCTGCTTCCAAAGTATTTTAATGACATCCTAAATAATTCTTCCCTACGCAAAGTGTCTAGCTATCTAATTTCTGGTTCTGAATTAATTTCTGTAGTAAAGATCTTCCATGATGACAACTTAAGGTTGGACTTTTCTTATTTAGAAGAGAGACTGCTCTCTTCCAAAATCTCCTCTATCCCATTGCATCTTTTGTTTTTTTTATGATTATGCAGCAATCTTGTATCCAGTACGCTACCAGTCTGCACATTTTCTACATCTTAATATCCTCTTGTCTTTGCACCAGATTTGAGCACTACTTCTTTTACATTTGAGGCATGACACTGCTTACTTTTTGCCTATTTCTCTCTCCAGTCTTGTTTCTTATCTTTACTTACATAAATTACATCTTCTTCCTCTCCATGTCCTTGTCTAAAATGCAGCTATGATATGTATTCACATGCATTACTAATTCCAAGGTCAATGGTAAATACTCAGTAAATAATCCAGTGTTACTGTGAATAGCACATTGAAAACCTCAAAACAGTGGAGTGTCAAAATCCTATACTGAATTTAAAAAATCAAGTGGATAAAAATATACAGATCACCCTCCCACAAAAAGATGTAGTCAATGAGATGATCCTGGGACCCAGATGATCCAGCTGCATTTGTGTCTTGCATTATTTTCTTTATTTGATCATTATCAGTCTTTCTTTTACTTATTTACATAAGACTTTAATTCATACTCGTGTGTTCCAGTGAACATCAATGCAGACCATTTTGGAACACCAGTCTGATCAAACAAAATTACCAGAACATCAGACTGCGGTCATCAGTACAGTTCAAACATGGTGTGCAGTCCTAGCGCCTGAGCAGTTCATTTCCTGCCAACTCTGATCTGTTTTCTCTCTTTTCCTCTTATGTCTCTGTCCTCACTGCTAATTATTCTGACTTGTAGCTTTCAATAGCTGAGGCCTTTTCTCTACCGCTGACCCACAGAACTGCGCTGGGGAAATGCTGTGGCTTAGGAAAGGAGAGGGAACCCTGAATCTAAAATTATTATGTCAGTGAAGAAGTGGAGAAACTGATACAGTATTATTTTAAAACAACCCACACAAGAGTATTCTGAAAAAAAACCAACCCCCAAACATATTTTTTCAGTGAAAGATGTGGGCGACATTCAATTTCTGTGTTATTTCTGGTGACAAGTATTTAAAATAAACTTTTCATTATGAAACAGCTTCAGCCTTTCCCTCTGAACAAGTGCAAATCTCTTCTACATTCTGATTGCAAGACTGGATTACCTGTCCTTATCCACAATAACTGTTGTTTCCATTTTTTTGTTCATAAACAAGGAAAAGAGAAAAACAGTTTAAGACAAAGCTAAATGAAAATCACCACTTCTCTTTAAAATACTGATTTAACCTTACATTTTTGAGGTAGCTTTTTCTTAAAGGAAACCCCAGCTTCTTATTCAAAGACAGTATTTTCCTGTGGAAATTTTCAGGAAAATTACTATGTTGCCGTAGCAGAATGAGTCACAAGACTCTGCAGCTCTTAATTCACTCTGTACAGAATTAGCATGATACACACACGTGCTTTATCCAAATCCTTCTCATCTACACAAAACTCCTGTCTGTCCTATTTGTGTTCTCACACTGCTCAGCATCTTCCCCATAGTACCAACATTTATGCTGCTTTATGCATCCCATTTCTTTACTCTCACCACACCCACGGGCTGGCTCCTCTCTTCTCCATGAAGTACCTCCATCTTTGCTGGTACACAAGTCAAGGCACTTGGTGAAAAAATTTGTAAAAGGAAAGAACCTTATTAAACTTTGAAAACAAGTCTCTGTGCACAAAGAGTGCTTCATTTCTTTACAGCTTCTAGTAGCCATAAAATTTGAGGCGTCGCTTGGGGAAATTTCAGCACACAAACTTCTCCCCTGCTGCTCACTGGAAAGCCCATCCTCTGGGATAACATATTTAAGCAGGGTGGGGAAATGCCCAAGCAACTTCACCTGGCAAAAGGAGTGAGAATATGTGAAAGAAACAGCCCTGCAAACACCAAGGTCAGAGAAGGAGGGGGACAAGGTGCTTAAGGTGCTGGAGCAGCGATTCCTCTGCAGCCCGTGGTGCTGACTATGGTGAGGCAGCTGTGCCCCTGCAGCCCATGGGAGTTCACACTGGAGCAGAGATCCACCTGCAGCCCATGGAGCAGCCCCACACTGGAGCTGGTGGATGCCTGAGTGGAGGCTGTGACCCCATGGGAAGCCTGCACTAGATTAAGGGCACATAATAGTGGATTTTTTTTTGTTTTAGTCATCCAGAGAAAAATGTAATTTCAGTTGTGCCAAAAAAGACAAAAAAAATGCTCAATTTTTTGGCTTTTGTACAGATTTCTGACCCCTTCAAATTAGATCAGTTTCTAAACAAAAGCATCATTTAAACGTGAAGTATCAGTGTTTCATTTCGGAAACATTTACTGTTTCCTTGTTTCAGTCCTCCAGAATGAGACATTCTGCAATTTTTCTGGAAACTGTCCCATATTCACATTTTTTTTTCCAGATTCTGAAAGAAAGGAGCTTTGGATTTGTAATATTTGAGTTGGTAGAGGTGGGGATGGAGTAAGAGTACACCTATAACTTATTTAAGAGTTCACAAGGCCTGAACTTAGAAGTTCACATAAGGAGGTGTATATATATGAGAAGTGTAGAATTCCATGTGCTAAGTAGGTAATTAAGAGAGAAATAATTGGAAATGTCACTTACAGAGAAGATGTAAGACTGCTTTTTTTTTATTTTTTTGAGGAAGACATGAGGAAGAATTTTCTTGGAGGCGGTGCCAAAGATGTGATAAAGAAGTAACAGAAGGAAAAATAGTAAGAAACATGAAGATTAAGTTCCTCTCTCTTGGGAAAATTAAGTTTCCCAAGACTAACATTTCCTTTTTGATATTAAACTCAGCATTGAATAATCTCCTCTGCTTTTACTCTCTCTGAACTCTGCTGCAGGGTTTATCTTCACTCATCAGCCTCCTGAGGAGAGCCAATGAACGGAAGGCAGAATTGTTCAGCCTGCTTCCTCAGCGTTTGCCTGGGCTCTCAGCACAGGAAGCTCTGAAAAGTGCTCTCAAAAGTCAGAAGGAGGAAGCTCTCCAGCCTTGAGGAACCAGTTGATCAGGAGCACGCACAGCTAAAGGAGAGGCATGGGAAAGGGGGAGAGGAAACACTGACACTGGCTGCTGAGGATGTACTGGCAGGCAAGAAATGCTCCCCATGACCACAGTTAAGCTGGTGAAGGGATGGATGGAGTGAGCTGCCTGAGCCATGAAAGCAGGAACCAACATGAAGATTGCTGGGAAGACTGTGTATGTTTTTGTGCTGCTCATCGCCATGGTCATGAGATTATCAGGTAAGCCTAACTGGGCCCAATTGGCCATTGGCATGTACGAAAGGGAAATGTGCATAACTCCTTTCTTTCTATAAAAGCTGTAAATCATTCAGTGGCTTTTATTAAGTGCTAAAATTTATGAAGCACAATTAAGACATGCTTTGCCAATATCCACTCCTGCTCCTCTTTTCTTAGTGGTCACAAGGCTGCCAGGAATTTTCCCTGTGACTTCCATGTAGACAACTATTTAGAGACCCGTAGCTGGGAACGTACAATTTGTCACAAATAGCCTTTTACTGAGACCTGCAAATCCACATCATCTGAGAAATTGGTCCTTTTGACATACTAAAAATATGCCTGGGAAAGTGTTTGTGAACTTGAAGCTTTTGGACATGTCGTTTCTGCTGAAGAGAGGCCGCAGGCACTGAAATAGGGCAGGAATCTCTTGTGTCTTTTGGAGGAGAAGTGAAAGGTCTCTGATGCACTGAGAGAGGGGAGCAGTTTCTGCAATTTTGTTCTAAGGGGCACGATCGGTATCAAGATGGGAAAGGCTTTTGTGCCCAGGGCAATGGCAGTCCCAATCTTCTGTCCTTTAGTGTGGTTGACTTAGTTTTAATGCAGTTTAGCTACAGCAGTTAATGTTTCCCACATACTGCTCATTTGCATTTTTAGAGCTTGTGCTCTTCCAGACACCATGCAGCAATCCAGGGACTTGATAATGGAACTAGGGATTTGAGGAGCAGTTCCAGAAACTTAAACTGTTTCTGTACAGGAGGAAGAAGGCAGATAGGTCCATGAGATCCAAATTAAACTTCAGACATCTCTGAATAATATGTAACATGCATGTGTCCATTCCTATTATGGACAGATAGAGCTAAACTACATGGACATGAATTACTTTATTCCACTTGGTCAGAAAATAAAAATATCTCCTTTGTCATATTTTAAAGCAAAACAGATGCAGTCATTGTTGGCAGTGATGCAACACCCATCTATAATGTGTTTGAGTGATAATAAAGGATCTCAAATGGTTACCTCAGTGCTACCCATTGGAAAAAAATTAAATACTTCATGAACATTATTAAACTTTGGATCACTAACCTCACAATAGGCACACTGGTGGTAAAAAATCTGTCCCTGTTCTGTAGGTAAAGAGCTATCTCAAAAGAATACTGAGAAACCTGCTCGAGTTCATATAGATAGATTATGGTAGCATCAGAGACAGTCTACATTTTTGAATACAGTTGCTCAAAAAGTAAAGGAGTGCGGATACACCACAGAATGTTGAAGAAAATGGAGAGACAAAGGGGAACCCTACTGGCAAAAATTATTTTAAAAAATTCACTTTGCCGGAAATATTAAAAAAATTCCAGTGCCAAAAAGTGGGGGGGTTTCACCCTAAGGTATTTGGATTTTAACTTCTTGGTGTCTTGGTTAATGAAATATATTGCCATTCAAAGAATGTAGAAAAAGATGTTCCATTAAAATCTTATTTCACACCTGAAACCTCTTCCCCTAACCCACTCCCAATAAAAAGCAGGCCACATTTGATGGGAAGTTTTTAGCTAGCACTGATCCTAAACTTGTTTCTTTCTATATTAGGGTGGCTCCTCTGAGCAAGATCTAATGGCAAGGGGTTTTTTTTTTGTCAGAGATCACAGGCTAAATGTGTCAAGCTGATCCAATGTGTGTATTTTGTCCAGATAATTTTAGTCTTTTATGTCATACACAGTGTTGCATGAAGGTCAGAAGGAACTATGTCCCCCCTTCTGAAGACTAGAGCAAGCTGCTCTGAAAGAAATAAAGTAATGGAAAAACTGTTGTGTGTAACCAGACTTTATCTCCATTAACATTTTCCTTAACATTTCCTTAGTGTGTTGGTTTTGTGTGACTGGGTTAGTTTTTACCACAGCAGATGGGGCAGCTTAGAAAAAAGGCTTGAGGTTGCTTCGTAATTGTCATACCTAGAGCTGCCCTCAGGTAGAGTTGGATAATAAACTACTGAAGCTGCTGGGGCATGGTCTCTACTAAAAATCCTTTTGTGATTATCCTCAGTAGCAGCAGTGAAAAAGACTCGGCATTAAAATATTTTTGGTAATGCTTTGAAGATTTCTCTAGTTTAACTAAGCACACACAACACCTCAAGCGGTTGTGTACATACTCCAAAGGGAAGTGGTAAGGACAGGCAAGATCTTCCATGAGAAGCCCATGCAATAAATCTCTTTTTATTGAAATAACATTTGCAGCATTTGGCTGGGTAAGTCCTGCCTCTGTAGTTGTATCCTGTGACAATGGGTATGTCCAAGTGCTTCACAGGAAGCTGCAAGAAAACCATTATCAGTAATGAGATGCGATTTTCTATGGTTGTTCAGTTTTATCAATAGTGAAAAACTGAAGTCAGTGACATTGTGCTGGAATTATAGAGTATGAGGTGAATAAAAGTAAAGTCGATTTACAGAGCAACCTAGCTACAGTTCAAGTTTGCCTACATAAATTTCTTGAACGCTACTGCTTTTATTTAGTTTCTTTCCTTAATAAAACTGGTAAATCCTTTTTCACTAGTGTACTAGTGTTTCATTGCCTTTTGACTCTCTCTGTCCTAGTATGTTTCACTGCACCTGTCTCTGTTGCCTTCTATTCTAGTTTATGTTGGAGTCTTGCTCCAGATACAAAAAATCGTAGTCTAAAAACCTATTATGCTAAACTTACATTTGTCTCCATTTTACTATTTCTTTGCTGCTCCTTTGGTACTCTGCGCTGGAATCATTCTGACTTCTTTTACCCTAAAAACATCTTAATCCAAGCGGCCTGCTTTTCTCATCCAAATTCTTAGAAAAGTATTCTGTAGTTAAATTGAGCAAAAATTTTCTTAGAACACATCTAAATTGCCACAGTACAACCTTCCAAGCACATCCTTATGATACCAGCATTTTACTTTGCTGTGGTCCAAACACACTGAATGCATTCGTGTCTGAACTTGTCTGCTTTCAAAACCATGGAAAGAAGGAAGTTCAGTCTTGCAAGCTCGCCACATACTTCATGACCTACAAAGCAAGCAGATTTTCTTTAACTGTGAATGCACTTCTAGAGACACATGCTACTTAAAACTCACAGCTGATATATTTTGTAGTTAGAGGTACAATCATTCATAAGAAAAAAAAGCATAGGAGATTTTCTTAGGCTGCCTTATCTTGGTGTTGAATAAGAAAATGCTGGGATGAAAACTACCATCCTAAAGATAAGCACTAAATGAGGTATGACTGAGATTTTAATCGTATAAAAGTGATGTCATAAGTGTGTTTTCACAGCAGTCCCTTATCTGCTCTCTGCAAAGAGTGAAAAACGAAGGCACACAACCTACAGTTTGCAGTCAATGGTCTATTTTTGTTTAGAATAGTAGGAAAATGCCGCTTAAGCGTAAGTGAAGAGTACTTGGTTTATTTTACTTCTCATGTGGCCAAGAGTAAAAGGCCAAGTTCAGCACGCAGAACAAAATATAAAGGAATCTGTACTGTTTCTGTAGTGAGAACTGGAAGCACTTTGTTACACGTGGTGTCACAGTGCTACTCTTAAAGCAATACTACCCGAGGCACTTCGACATCCAGTGCAAATCCCTTTTCCCCTCATCCATTCCAGCTCATATTCTGCAAGGACAAAGATCTACTTACTTTGCAAACAAAAGGAGCAAAGTTCAAAGTTTACAGCCAGACTGGTATACTATGTGACAGCTTGTTAAGTTCAGTGATGGTTTATTATCAGCTGAGGATTTGGCCAACAGTGTTTGTTCTCTAAACTGCATGACTCTGACACGTCATTTAAACGTCAACTAATTTCTTCATTTAAGAAGTGTATCCATCCTTTTTTTTCTACACAGTCATGTTTATATCGAGACACAACCTATTTAAGTGAGGATAAATCACTGAATCACTGGATCGAATCGCAGTGACGAAATTAAATTGCCTTTTCTTTTGCAGGCATTGTATTAGAAAACACTTTTCATAAACAATTTGAGCATCAGACCAAGCACCCATTTTATTGAAAAGCTGTTTTTAATACTGATTGAGGCATGGTTCTCTTTTCTACTTTCCAGTCAAAACTTGTTGTACTACCTGGTTTTATTATTATGATATTTTTAGCCGCTGAATTTCAGCACACATTTACCGTTCTACTCATCAAGGTCAATTGGTTCTTTTTGTGTGACATATCAATTCTTCACATGAATAGCACTGTATTCTTCCTGCTTTCAACAAATTTCCTCACACACTCCTGATACAGCCAATGCCATTAGTAAAAAAGTTAAACGGAATTACAGCAAAAATCATCTGCTGAGAAACATTATCAGCAAGCTACCTTCAACCTGACACCTCCATTTAACTGCCTTTTCTTTCTCTCCTTAACCCAGTTCTTTATCCATCATGTAGTTGTCCCTTTATTCTTTCAGCCAAATTTTTTTCAAGAGGACACTGTATCAAACACATCTCTGCCTAAGTGAGCTTTAACATCTTTTCATTTCCTTCAAAATCAGCTGTCTTGAAAGATCGCTTGAAAAGATACTGGAGAAAGCTTAAGAGAATTGAAAGATCTTAGAAAAATTACTCACTAGGAACTGGCAACTGCAAAGGTCTATTCCACCTTGAATGGGAAGACTGAAACCTTGAGATCACTATTGAGTGCTATCAGTGTTCTCAGCCCTCTGCAACATATAAAGTCACATTGAAGTTTGCAATCTAAAAAATCCAGCCATGCTATGAGCACTTGATATTGTAAAACCAATGACAAAGTGTGTAAGGTTGCTATTTCAGCTTGCATGAAACAGCAAGAGTGACACAGTATTGGTGGCAAGAAAAGTACTGCAAGTGGCATGGTAGTGGTGACAGAAAAGAAATGTGTTAAAAGAAAAACAAAATAACAATTTGAGTATGAGGAAGAAAGGAATTTTTGAAGATAAGGAAAAAGACTAACTAGAATGAAATGAGAATAGGATATCTTTTCAAGGAACAATGATGAGTATGGATAAAACAGTATGAGTGTGAAACTAGCAATAAAGGTATAAGTCTTTTAATGTATCCTTTTAAAGATACATTTCTGCTGAAAAAGCTGTGATCTCAGTTTCAAGAAACAGAGTCTTATGAGCTTACGTCAGCTATTTGATGTATTTCTATAATGACAATTAAAGTAGTCTAACTACTTACTACTCACCCGAAACTCAGGGGTGTTTTTTAGCCTACACTCCATCCTGTGCTGTTGTGACTATGTTCTCACAGTCACAAAGCCACGATATGTATAAGAGTCTGTCAGTATGTTAGCAATTCCTACCCTAGTACAAAGCACTTCTATTTATCTTTCATTTCATTCCAGACAAGCCTTGCTGAGTGTCACAGGAACTCTGTGGCAGTAGAGGGGGAAAACAGATGCAGAACACAGACTGTGGTATCGGAACTCTTCCAAGCGTCCGGTGCTGCCTTTTTGATTATGACTTGCTGTGACTCACATACTACATTCATTCCAAGATACAGTTAGTCATTTGCTGTGGCATGATCATTGTTTCAGTTCATTATGTCTCTAAGTTTAATATCTGCAGGGGGTGTAGGGGGAACATCCATTGAAATGCTGTGGTAAATTGTTACTCTAAGAAATAAAGAATCAATAGGATGTCTGAGAAATATGTCTGAGAAAGTAAACCAGTCTCTTTATAGTGCAAAAACTCTTTAACAGTTAAATTTTGCAAGAGGCTGTCATGGAAATTGAGGCAATAAAAAGTTCTACTGTGGTTTAAAACCTGCTATAAAGAATAACAGAGGCTGGAAATCTCGTGTTTGAAACCAACCAAAAGCACTTTCAACCTGCGTAGCTGTCTCTGATTTTGCAGTGATTCCCCTCAATAGTTTAGTGGCTTCACCATCGAATTTTCCTGTTTTTAAAATCTTTCTTCTTTTAGTGTGAGAAAGTTTCTGAGAAACAGGAGAAATGACTAAATAAGTGATACTGCAAAGAAGCTGGTGCAACTAGTTATTCATGAGAGCTGTCAAACACACTACATAAACCACACTGAAGAAAAAGGAGCAAAGTCTTTCCCCCAGTCTTTTCAAATTACAATAATCTTACCATGACAACAATAACCAGCACATTTTTGAAACACAAATGTGAACTCCTCAACTGAGTTTGTTTTTTCCTGAGAGAGGGTATGTCCATTTTCAAACATAAAAGTGGAATCTGTCATTGTATTGGAATGTGCACTCAATGCACTGCAATAGAGCTTGAGAACCTTCTCAGACATGGCTTGAAGTCTTCTTCAACAGTCAAGGAGAGACAATGAGGGATGGCATAATTAGATTTCAAAGGCCGGAGTCAAATTGGAGGACCTCAGTCTAAAGGCCTGCTACTGTCAGATGAGTCTCCAAGATCTTTCTGGCTAACAGAAAAAATGATTGCTGTTCTCCAGAGTCAACTCATTTGTGAAGAACATGACTGAAAATGAGATGTTATTTACAATAAATATGTGGATATATGACCTTTCATTTAATCTCTCTTGTGAACAATGAAATAGTTAACAGTGCTGACATTTAATTACCATCCTACAGTTAGCACTGCACCGAGATGAGTTTCATAGCTCACACCTCTTCACATCACTTGTTCTCTGCAGGCCCACGGAGGATGAGGCTTTTGTTGCACCACTTATCCCCTTTTTCAGCCACAGCAAGCCATCAGTTCAGCTCAGCTGTAAAATGAGATTTCACCTTGAGAGATGTAGCCATGCAACATTGCTGGTTTGTTTCTGAGCCTTTGTTTGAATAGAGAAATGCTGATGTGGATGCCATGAATCTTCCCTAACGCACTGGTCATAAACCAATTGCTTATCACAGAGGAAATGTCAGCAAATGACTTTTAGCCACTTTGCAGCATGAAAGACCATTCCAGAAAACAGTTGTGTGATGACAGGTCTGAATTAAAACATTTGCAGCACTGAACCTTTCCTCTTTAACAGAATGGAATACTGTGCTGGTTTCTGGCAGGGATAGAGTTAATTTTCTTCATAGTAGTTGCTATGGAGCTGGATTTGTGCTGGAAACTGTGTTGACATTACAGGGATGTTTTGAGCAGTGCTTACACAGAGCCAAGGCCTTTCTGATTCTCACATGACCAGTGAGTTGGCTGGGGATCCAAAAGAGTCTGGGAGGGAACACAGCCAGGACAGCTCACCCCAACTGCCCATAGGGGTATTCCAGACCATGTGGCATCATGCTCAGCACATAAAACTGGGGGAAGAATGAAGAAGGGATCCTTGGAGCTATGATGTTTGTCTTCCTAAGTCACCATTATGCATGATACAGTCCTGCTTTCCTGAAGATGGCTGCACACCTGCCTGCACTTGGGAATTCCTTGTTTTGCTTTGCTTGTGTGCATGGCTTTTCTTTACCTATTAACCTATGAGTTTTCTCACCTTCCTGATTCTCTCCCCATCCCACTGTGGGGGGAGTGAGCGAGAGTGAGCCTGCAGCTGTGTGGGACTTTGTTGCCGGCTGGGATTAAACCACAAGAAATACTTTTGTTTGTTTAGTTCTCCTGCAGAGTAGACATGCACCCTCTAGGTTTAGTGATATTCCCAGAGGGAAGGGGAGATTGTGTCTTCCCTCAGAGCTGCTGAGTACATAGCCAAGAGCACAGTCTGGGACAGGCAGCATAAGGACAAAAAAGCAGATCAGGAGACCCTAGCAAAGGACTTGATTGGAGCAGACCCACAAGAAGTCATGGAAGTGAGGGAAAGGGAGCTCAGATGTGGTAATGTAAAAAATGTGCAGGCTGACAAATCAACAAAATCTTGTGGAGTAGAAAATAGGACTGAGGGGGAAAAAAACTGTTCTTTAGGGGTAGAGGAAGCAGAGGAGATTTATTTTCATGCCTTTTATTTTCATGAGTATAGCCAGCAATTCTGTGTTCCCTGCAGAACTGTCGCTTTCTAGCATATTGATTTATGTTCTAACAAAATATACTTTTAGATACTTAGATGGCTTTTGGTATGCTCAGAGAAATTAGAGAAAGCAGGTATGTCCAGCTTCAGTCCAACATGAGGTCCTAGCAACAACTCCAAACTGGAGGAAATGCTAAGGCTGACCAGGAAGGACAGGATAGGGCTGAAGATAATTTCTATTTGAAGAACAGCATTTGTGCTTGGGGATCCCATAGCTATTTACATATTAACTTCTGGGAATATACATTTTGGATTGCTTCTAAATAAAGCTAACTCTGTGGTAAAAACTAGCAAGTTTTGACATCTCCTGAGATTATATTTTAGCTTGAAATTGAAAGTTCATCAGAAACTGCTATGAAAATGGATGACATTATTCTTCATGGTTTGGAAGCTCCCCATCAAGTATTACCCAGGCCCGGTCCTATTTTGCTTTTAAGTCATTTCCAGGTTACTTCAGAAACAGAAATTAACCAAACCTTTAAGAATTTTTGGCAGACACATTCTTCTGTAAAAGAAATCAAAAGATCATGTTTCTAGCAGCATGTACAAAAAAAAAAAGGCAAATCAAGGAAGAAAATTCACAATTAATATTTCCACTAATGCTGCTTACCTGCACTCTAGCAATGAAAGAGGGCAGTAAAGTAAAAACAGTTTAACCTTTTATATTAATAAGGCATCTTTGCAAAAGTAGGAAGCGGTGTGGAGAGGATAAGCAAGAAGATTTTTAACTAATAATCTGCCATCTGGGGAAAAGCTCTTGCCTTACTAAGAGCCTTCTGAATTAATAACAAGGTACAGAGGATTTCATAAGCCTTCTACAAATTTTCTGTAAACCTAAACTTATATTTAAACTTGATTCAGCAGATTTTAAGCTGACTGATGTGGTTTCTTATTTGAAGTGAATGGTACCTGATTCATTCAGAGGAGAATATGACAGAAAGGCATGGCAGAAAGCACCACTTTCACTGCCTCTTTCTTTACATCCTTGAAGCATGAAAACCCTTTATGTTGGGGAACTTTTACATTGCAATGAGCTGCTTAGGAGATGCAGAGTTGAAAGACAAGCAAAATGATGCTGCTTTAATATGTAAATGAAAGTGTACACAGTTAAATATGTACAGCGCTGTCATTCATGCTCAACATTTTCAAACATCATCCAAAAAAACCCCAGCTCCAATACATGGGCTTGTTTGAGTGCTTGGGTTTGCTTAGTCATTTTCAGATGAGGTCAGCCATACTCTGCGTGACTCAGAGCTCTGAGGCTCTCAGCAATGTAAAACTAGGAGAGGAAACACTTTGTTCTCCAATTTTCAGACACACTCATTGAACTCATCCAGAAACTATCACGAGACAAAAGGCTTCTTTCATTTCCACTCCTGGTAAAATCACCTGAGTTTAAAACATGCACCTCACATTTTCTTGGAATGCCATCAGGGAGAAAAATACTTGTCATTTAAAAACACCTCCAGTGTAATAATGCATCACAGAACACTCTTAACAGCTGAAGTGTCTTCACCCAAAGGATACTTAATGCTCAAAATGAAAAGGCAAAAACCTTTAAAGGAATATATAAGAAGTTAAAATGCAGTGAACTGTGTTCATTTTGCAAGCCAGCAATCATTTCCCAAGAAAACAGTCAAACAGAAGCAAAAGTGCTTGAGCTGCAATGGTTCATTCACCTAGATTCAAGAAGATAATGAGGTTTCAGATAATATTATTGAGGTAAAACCAACTGTGGTTTTCTCAAAGAGGCTAATAGTAATGATTTGACCAATGATTTAAAGTTGATGCTCATTAAGACCACTTCTTATAGCATTGTGAATGTTCAAGAACTGGGCTTCACATTGTGCTGAACAGCACAGGTAATATAATTCCAGACCTGGGTAGGGGGTAGCGAAACCCAACAAAATCAGGTCTGCTACCATGGAGGAAGATTGACAAGGGTTTGACTAATCATGCAAAAATTAAATCTTCTAATTCTTTGCATATTCCAGGTGAACTTTCAATTACTGCTTTAGTGTATCTGCTTGGAAGGTTTGGGGAGGGGGTTAACATTTTTGGAATAACTCGTGAAAAACTCATTTGTCAGTACCAATCATATTGGTTAACTTTAGCTGTCTGTCCAGATTAATGCATGTTTTGAAAGTAGTACTCTGATTTTCTCCTCACACACAGCTTCCAGAATGCCACTAAAAACGTTACTCAGCCCAAGGAAAGAGCAACTCGTGTTCCATCAGTGACACAGAGAACTGAGAGATCAGTGGTTTACGGTCCCAAAGTTTAATGGCCACCTACTAAAAGAGGAAATGAGTGAAGTGGTAAATAGAGGTTTATTTGGACTACAGCTATGGGTATTATTCCTGTTAACTCATCAATTGGGAATTTTCATTCATGTACGTTGTGAATTCTAGGGATTGCTTGCTTTTAATTTCATCAGGAGCCAAAGGACACAAAAGTTCCATTCCCTCACCTACTCTTCACAACCTGTGCCTCAGACTCTTCTCTGAGTCTCGCAAGTGCCTCACAAAAGAGGCTGCCTATGTACGTTTAGGCAACACTAATGCACATATAAGACAACCCTGAGACATAAGGCAAAATCCTTTTGATGCCTTCAAAATCTAGAAACAAAACAGCACACTTTCAAGACAATATTAATATAGGAAGTAATATAAAAGCAGGTCTTTAATTGGAGGCATCCAGGTGCAAATATGGCAAAATGCATATGTGATACAGGAGTTCTACAATTTTGTAAGTTTAACAAATTAGCATCTTTAACAGTAGTGTCCAGTTAGAAGAGCAGTTAGTTAAGTAATCCCCCCTTTTGGTTCTGCCCCACATGGAGCACCAATCCCACCCCCCACCCCCTCCCCCCCCCCGAGTTTCTAGACCCATATTTATTATGTCTAGGATACATGGTAAAAGAAAATAAGATGTCCTTGGCTAAGGAGGCAAGGCTAAATAATATTTCAGGAATGTAGCGTAATACGTGTTAGAGTGTTAGCTTATTGTTCTAAAATGTAGGGGGAATGAGGTAGGAAAAGTACGGGGAGCTACAGCCGTGTATTAGAAATCTACAAAGCTACAAATATATGAAAAATACATAGAAAGCTTAGGCATGGCTTTCCTCCTCCACAAAGTTCCATCACTGTTATGTGCGCCTGTGTAAAGCCTGAGAGGTGTAGATGGCCTTTGCCCACAGTGCTGGATTCATACGAATGCAGAAGTAAAAGTCGTTTACTTTGTTGGTAGCACCAGTTCCAGAGAAAAGCCACTATCATGTGGCCAGATGCAATAGTCATATTTCTATATTTTCAGCCCTGTGAGCAACCCACTGGAGGATTTGCTGACACAAGCACACTCTTTGGATGCTGAACTGCTTAAGACAATGGGCAGCAGTAGGGTCCTCCTCCAGTATCCAGTCTTATCCGCTAAGATGATCTTCAGTGGGAAATTTGTTGAGAGTATTGCGAGGGTTGGCTGTGACTGGCCACTGGCTCCATAATCCACAGCTGTAATAAGAGATGACAGACAATGTGCAGATGAGCACAGCCGTGGCCTCATGCTGGCGTGTACCAGCGCGGACGTCTCCTTGTGAAGTACAGACCACAACGCCGAGGCTATGACATCCCTGGGCACCATCTCACATGACCTTCTCGTTCTTTCTCTCCTCAGGGAACAGCAGAGTGTCAGTGACCGTAGGTGACAGCTCAGTGCTCACCTGCCCTCTCAAAGGAAATATAACTATGCTAATATGGACAACAAGCACCAAGGCTGGAGGCCCCTGCTCCTTGGTATACAGGGCTGATATGAACATGACAAACAGAACAAACTGCCGTGACAACATAAACTTGAAATTCAGACCAGGTCTGGCACCTGCCCTTGAGATACGGCAAGTGGGAATAGCCCAGGAGGGAAATTACACCTGTGAGATGGTATCAACAGAGGGGAATTTCCCCATGACGAACCACCTGACCGTGCTGGGTAAGGCACTCCTTGCTCCTTTTACAGTTATCCTAAGGACCATGTCTGGGCCTGGATGTACAAAGCTCCTCTGCCCATGCAGCAGGGGAAGTGTGCAGTAAGAAGTGGAGCTTTTTCTTTTTTTCTTTTTTTGAAGTGAAGGAGAGTAGATTTAGATCAGATATTAAAAAGAAATTCTGTACTGTGAGGGTAGTGAGGCACTGGACCAGGCTGCCCAGAGAAGCTGTGGGTGCCCCATCCCTGGTAGTGTTAAAGGCCAGGCTGGATGAGTGTCCGAGCAACCAGGGGTGGTGGAAGGTGTCCCTGCCCATGGCAGTGAGGTTGGAACTAGATGATCTTTGAGGTCCCTTAAAATTCCCTTAACCTAAGCCATTCTGTAATTCTTGCTGGATAAACTCATGCATTTCATTGATAGTAGCTGCCACATCCCTTCTCTTTATTTTCCAAAACTCTTTCTCTTTCTGCTGTTTCCTTTCCCACTGGTTGGAAATGACAGGTGTGAAGCAATTTCCCATGTACTCACAGAGGATATGAATGGCTGTGGTGAGGCTCACCTGAGCGGGAGAGAATTGTGCAAAAGGGAAAAAGAGACACTATCTTTGTCTCTTGTGCTTTGGGGCCACATCTCTGGGATGGGATGGGATGGGATGGCACCTCCAACCGTATCCTCCTCTTTGCACTGGGTTCATTTTGGGTAGGGAACAAGAACAGCCCAGCCCAGCTGTGCCAAACTAACTGCATGCATCTCCCCTTGCTGGTGCTTTGCAGTCCCCCCCAGGTCGAGGCTGTACTGTGATGAGCAGGGGAGCCCCGTGTGCGAGGCAGCGGCGGGGAAGCCGCCGGCTCGGCTCTCGTGGGTCCCAGAGAGCAGCTCCACCGCGGAGGAAAAAGGCCACGACAACGGGACAGTGACTGTTCTCAGCAGGTTCACAGCAAGTAGCACCAGAGTGACCAACATGACCAACGTGACCGCCTGCATGGTGTCCCACCCAGCTGGGAACTGGAGCCAGTCTATAGCCCACTGTTCCCCAAGTAAGCTTCCCATTGTGTGTTCGGTGTTCAGAGCCCTGTTCAGCTTTGTCAGCTCTTGTTCTTTCTGGGAGGAAAAATCTCTAAAAGATGTAGAAAACTTCACTGAAGTCCTGCAAAGATAAGGGTATCGTCCCCAACTGCCTTTGCCCAGAAACATCACCAGCTTGTTTGTGTTCTGAACACTATTTCCTAGTGGTTTCTTCCCTAAGAGGGATACATATAAATGTCATAGTGTTCTTTTGGTAGTGGAAATGCTGTTGAAAACAGAGACAAAGCAGTCATGATCTTTGTGATAAAATAATAACTTGGAATGAGAACATCAGCAATTTTTTTTTTTAATGCAAATTTAAATGTCATGGTAAGAGAGAGAAAGAGAGTCAACTCTTGTGTAGCTAGGAGAAAAAAATAAATTACTTCATTCCAAGTCGTGAATGTCTGACACTGTATGACCCTTGGGTTCTGGTCTTTGGTTTTCTTGTTGCTTTTGAGAACTACACACGAGTACTGAGAAAAGCTGAGTCCTTGAGAGGAGCTCAGACATGGCATTGTGAAAATATTCTGAGTGTCCACTGTGGGATTTGTGGAATCTGCTTTTGTCTCTGACACAGACTCCATTTGTCTTTCTCAGCCAGGTTTCATTACTGACTTTCCCTTCTGCTGAAGGACATTCTGTTTCATTTACAAGCATGCTGAAAATGTGTGTTTGTGCTAAAACAACTTTAATCTTCTACTGAAATAATACAGAAACTGAGAAGTAAGAAGATATAACTGAGACTGTCTCTTTGTGTTTAGAGGGACACAGCTTTATCCAGTACGTCTACACCATTCCTTGTGTTTTGATCATTATAACCTTGTTGGCTGTCATTTACTGTTTCAAGCTCCACAGTGATAGGTACGTATGTATGATAAGGTGCTAAGGAAATATTTTCTAGCACTACAAGAAATTTTAAAGTACCATTTGTGTCTTGAAATCATATAATTCTGTCATTCTGTGCTGCTGTGAATAACTGAATTAACTACATCGAATATTTCTGTACTGCAGATGCCGTGCATTGCACACATCTTCACGGAATAAGGCACTTGAGTAAAATATAAATGGGAAGAAGCTGGCTGAGGGCCCTCATTGCATTGCCTGCTAAAGGGGAGCTCTTCCTTCTGATAGGAATCTATGAGAGTAAAACTGTTCTTCAGATACTGTGATAGTCTGTCAGTGTCTGTCTTGGTTAGATCAGAGCGTTTGTTCTGCTGCCTAATAAGTTCTACTAAATGCCAGAGGACTGAACAATGCCAGCCTGCCATATGATCAGAAGGGACAGCAGATTGTATCTGTATTTATGAAAAAGTTCCCTGGGTGTAGCTGGAGTCTAGCCTCTTTAGGATTTCCTATGAAGAAAGAAAAGTAGCTCCAAGGAAAATCTACAGAAATCATTTGTGCAAAGGAAAGCTGAATTGGCGCCTGTACTGAAAATCTCAGCTATGTTCCTCATTTGCCTGTTCAGAAACTGTTTTTCTCTTAGGCCTTTTCCCTCTGAGGTGAAGAATTAGTTCAATACAATTCCACTAACCACAAAATGTATATCCTTACAGAGAGCTTTGATTTCAATCTTTTGCTTCCATTTTATGTACAAGCTCCCACAAACATGAGAAAAGACCTCTTAAGAAAATTGAGGTGTTACAATTTCAGGATCAAAATCAAGGAGAGAGAAACATGAGAAAGCTTTACTCTTGAAGAGAAGAAAACTAAATATGTCGTAAGCTTTTGATCAAAGAAACTAAGCTGTGATCCAGCCAAACATGTTTTAGTATTTGTTTTCTTTTTCACAGACCATGCCACAAAACCAAGCCTCCTGAAATTGCTCCTGCACATTCCCAACAGGTAAGAACAATGATCCAAATTAGACCATCACCAAATCAGGGATCTTCTGGTAGCCATGGAAATATAATCAGTGAAGGGAAAGCATTAGATTTTTACTCTCTGCTTTCAGCAGGTCCTACTGTGTATTATATACTCACTCTTAGGTCTTTACAGGACAACACAAAGCTTGTCTTCACTTGGAGCAAACGCTAGAGGTGTGTTCCAACAGCAAACACTCAGCTACTGCCATCCTTTAATCTTAGCAAGAAGTGAGTCCCAGCATATTTCCCTCATCATATCACATACTCTGACCACAACTGCTCTCAGGAAGGGAGGCAATATCTTGGGTTGGGGAATATTAAGAAAACTATTAGTGAACAAGAAGATTAAGCAACAAGATTAACAGACACCAAGAGAAAAAGAATATCTCTTTTGGTGTCCAGAATGATAATGTGAGTTTTGAAGGCCACTCCTTTTCTTGCATGGTCAATCCACAATCAAAGAAACAATCATACTCAAGACTAGGGAAGGAGTGCTGAGCTGCAAACTGGGAGATATTATTGGATTCCCTATGTTGTTAGAAGCTTCCCGTGTAGCTGAGCAATTCACCTGTCAGCTCTGTCTCTGTTCTCTGCTGCCAAACCCAAATAACAGCATCTCTATGCAGACAAGATGTGTTACAATTATATTGTATCTGTGCACCCACAGTATACACTAGGCTCAAAGTCTGGCATCAACTTTAAAAGATGCTTCAGTTTCTGAAGAGACTTAGTCAATTCTTGTGATTAGTGTTCCTGCTGTTCCTGCCTCCCCGTTGTTGCTGACAGACGCAGCTGCATTAATGTAAAACAATGATTTAAGTACCAGTGTTCTTACTGTCATGTCATGTGACTTTTATTAGCATGTCTGTAGACTGAAATGGTAGGCTGATGGAGGAATGGATCAAGGTCAACACTCCAGCATATTATTTGCTCTTTCTAGAGAATTAGAACCTAATACAATTTTTTTTTTCCAGGCCAAAATAAGTAGAGCACAAGGGGAAAAAAAGGAGGAAAGTGAAACAATACCTTAGCTTTACACTCCAAATCTTTGACAGGAACAGCAATCCATGTTCCTTGTTAGAAAAAGCAATAGAGGGTTTTTTTATTTCCTTAGTTGAAGAGGAGTAAATATGAGAGCACTATTTCCCAGTTATTTTCCTCAGTCCAGATGAAAGATTTGCAGAGTCTTGCCAAACTAAACTCCTTGTATTCACAGTTCTTGGTTTTGTTTTGCTAGGATGACACGATGGAAGTGGAACCTTATACTACTTATGTGCAGAAGGAGAATGTAATTTACAACTCAGTGTCTGATCTGACAGTGGGGCAGAATCTGCCACAAGACCTGTGTACAGAAACATGAATGAGTCAACAACACTGGAAAAGGAAAGAGATACTTTATACAAGACTGCTTATAGAAAGAAACTGCTCAGAGGATTTCTTCAGAGGTCTGTTCAAACACCTCTGCTTGCTGATGAGTCCATAGTTCTTTTTTTCCCCGTTTTGCTTTCTTCCTTGGGAAAATGTGTTATTCCTTGGGAAGACGTGACAGACCACATACCACAGTTTTTCCTGGAAAAGAAGTTGTGACCAGTCTTCCCTTTGCTGTTCTTGCCTTGGAGATCCTGGTTTTGTCAGTCACTTGTAGTTACTTTGATGCACTTGACACTATGATGCACACATTTGGGAGACCAGAGGAGTGTTATGTCTGAACTAAAATGTAACACTCTTCCACCAACAGCCACTTTTTTCTAATTCAAATGTTAGTAACATGTGACCTGAGTACTGATCATCACGGAATACCTCAAATAGCAGAAGATAATGGTAGGGAAGACTTGGTTTTGAAAATGGAAATAAGGGATAAATTTAGAAGGTCATCCACTAAGAAAGAGACTGCATTAGCATGACTAATTCACTTGTTAGGTTCATTTCCAGTATTTTGAGATGCCACTATGGGATGTCATCCAGAAGAACCGGGACAAGGTTGAGAAGAGGGCCAATGGGAATCTCATGAGGTTTAAGAAGACCAAGTGCAAGGGGCTGCACCCAGGTTGGGACAACCCCCAGTATCAACACAGGGATGAACAGATTGAGAGCAGCCCTGCTGAGAAGGATTTGGGGTGGATAAGAGGCTGGACACAACCCAGCAACATGCACTTGCAGTCCATGAAGCCAAACACATCCTGGCTGCATCCGAAGCAGCGTGGCCAGCAGGGGAGGGAGGGGATTCTGCCCCTCTGCTCTGCTCTGCTCTGGTGGGACCCCACCTGCAGTGCTGCATCCAGATCTGGGGTCCTCAGCATAGGAAGGACATGGACCTGCTGGAGCAGATCCAGAGGAGGCCACCAAGATGATTAGAGGGACGAAACACCTCTTCTGTGAGGAAGGGCTGAGGGAGCTGGGATTGTTCAGCCTGGAAAAGAGAAGGCTTCAGGGTGACCTAACGGCAGCCTTCCAGTACCTGAAGAGAACCTGCAAGAAAGACAGAGATGGACTTTTACAAGAGCGTGCAGTGACAGGGCAGGGGGAAATGGATTCAAACTGAAAGAGAGTAGGTTTAGATTAGATATTAGGAGGAAGTTTCTTTACTGTGAGGGTGGTGAGACACTAGAAGAGGTCCCCCAGAAAAGCTGTGGCTGCCCCATCCTTGGCAGTGCTCAAGAACAGGTTGGATGGAGCTCTGAGCAACCTGGTCTAGTGAAAGGTGTCCCTGCCAATGCCAGGGGGTGGACCTTGATGATCTTTAAGGGCCCTTCCAACCCAAACCACTCTATGATTTTGTGATTTCCACTAAATATGTTCATTCTGTGTTTCAGACCACTGTTAATATTTTTCCATAAGATTCTATGAAGATATGGCATTCCTCTCTTTCTTAAGACTATAAGCATTAAGATACTGTAAAATAATTATGTTACTCAAAACCCATAGTCTACTTTTACCAGAAACAAACGTAAAATATTTCACAAAACAAAACAAGTACAAATATATCGTCTATAAATGTGCAATAATGTACAAAAATGATCAAATACTTGCTAATTGTAGTAATATTTATTGTAACTACCACAACTGAAGTTTTTTTCATTTGTATGTCTAGATATTTTACTCATATTCTTTTCAATGTACTTGCAAGTTCACTTTTTTGTATGTAAATTAGCTTGTATATCTTATTGTGTCTCATTTTGAGGTGACTTATTCTCACCTTCACAAAATATCCTTTGGAAATAGGTAAAATAAATTGTCCTTCATATAATAGCAGTTCTCAAACTTTTTGGATTGATGCCTTTCTAGCTAAAGTATGAACCAACTTTACAGTAAGAGTAAACAAATATATTTATAAACCTCTGTTGACTACCTCTTATTTCAGTATTTTAAAAGACTGACTCGGTACTTGGTCTGATTATAGCATCAGAAGAACTGGATTTTTCCTTTAGATTTAGAACTGTCTTTTGACACACATTGCTAGAGCTTTCTTTTGAGCTAAGCTCCCAAGGGCTATGACACAGCACTTGGAAAACAGACTTCTAGACTGATTGCAGTTCCTAAATGTATTACTCATGTAAACCAATACAGTTGGTTATTTACTCTTCCTCTAGCAGCTATGAAACAGCCACTCTTGTCCAGGTGCTCTCTGCATGCAAGTATTGCTTTTCTCCATTTCTGCATGTCATTTTAGAGTGGAAGGGATCAAAGCTGAATATCAAGCAGCTACAAACAACTTTTAAAGGAACTTCCATTTCCAGTGACTGACCAAGGAAGATAGACAGTCAACACAGGCATAATCCCTCTGAAATTCCCCACTTAAAATAGGTGTAATACTGACAAGTGATCTTTTTTCCCACTCAAAAATAGAATGCCATCCCTTATTAAGACTTTTTTTCTGTGGACTGGAAAGTGGTTTATTTTGATCAGTGTTCATAAATGGGGTTCATCAGCTCTTGAAGGTAGATTGTTGCCAGTTTGTAAGCAATGTATTATATTTACAGAAGTGTATCACCTGCTTACCTGCTGTCTAGCTGTAGGGTTTTATGATCCTTCACAGGCCTATCACACTGAACTAAATCATGTAAGTTCCAGACCTGGACATTGCTAAGTTGTTAATTGGTTGATTATTTTCTTTGTCCTTTACTTTGTTCCACAATCAGACCTGCTATGGGCAGAAAACAGGATTTTAGTTTGTGACTGTGATAAATAGTATTGAGTTATGAGTCTTATGTATACACACATATACAAGTGCATTTTTTGCCCTTAGCAGCACAGAAATCTAAAGCAGAGAGTCTCTTTGTGCACTCCTCTTTCTCCGTCAGGGTGCTTGCTGCTCCTCTCTGCACCGTGCTGCTATCGTGGTGCAGACATCCTCCACACAAAACTGCTGTGCTGGCTGTTTCTTAGCAGTCAGGCCAGCCTGCCCTCTACTCCCCAGCATGTTGCAAAGTCACAGGAAGAAAGTCAGCAGCTTTTCAGCTCATCCCGTACAGAAAGGTTTTGGCTTTAATCACATTTACCGATGCTGTATCTGGTGCTGCAACATTTAATTTTGGTAAATTTGCATCTTGCATTTTTACTGCTATATCTTATCTTCACGGGCATGTTTCAGTCTCCTGACAGCTTATAACTGCCATTCCTGCTCTAAACAGGCAGTTAATAATCACACTCATCTTATGACTGTAGAGTCCCGAGCACCCAGCTCACACGCACAGCATTCTCTGCTGCTATGCATCCACAGAGTAGCTGCTCATCTATTCTTTAGGATGGCAGTGGAGTACTAAAACATGGATGCACCACAAATCCTGAGACTGAACATAGCTTCTGTACATGCATCAATTCCTGGGCCTCCCTAACTGGAAACAGTTTCATGAGAACCAGGTCAAGCACTTCATCACCCATCACAGCAACATGTAAGATTTGGTTACATTGCAAGTATCAGCAGAAAGGTCATTATATCATCACTTACCTACTTAAAACAGCTTTGCTAATAACAGAGTCCAGTAAAAGTGGTGTTTCAGACATTACCCTGTCTCTGCATCCCAACAACTTTGAGGATTTACAACTGCATTCTCCTGCCAGTATCACCTACTCATATTTGTTTGTTTACTACCTACAGCCTAGTTTATAACCCTGCTGTCCATCATAACCCTCTGGTTCAGTGTGTGACTGCTGAAGTATTGCTCAGCTTACTTCCAGTTATGAGTTAAAATGACCTCAGGATCTTCTGTTTTTATCCTACTGGCTAGAGAAGTTTAAGTTTTCATGTTAGAGCTGGATGACTTTCACAGGAGCATTCTCCCTCTAGATATAGCAGGGATTTCTTCATACAAATCTAAAGAATGGATATACTTACACAAATCTGGAGAATGAGCATATTGGCAATGGAATGCTAGATAATTTTTTTCAAAAAACCCAGTTTATTAAAATAAATTTTTTTAAAAATCTGAAATCTTTATAAGCAGAATAAAAACAGATTCATATTTAACTGGTAGGGAAAGAAAATTGTACAGTGCATTTAGTCATAACTAGAAAGAAAGATGAAAAAATACATTTCAACAGAAGCTGTGCAGTCAGGTCAAAACCTATTCACAGAAAACACTAAGCAAAGAATTTTCACTACTAAATATATTTCATAATGAATATGTAAGAAAGGCTTCCACAGCCTAACCTGTTCTCCATAACCTGCATTCACCATTGAGAAATCTTTTCTCTCTGATTGACTAAAGATGACAGCTATTTTTGACCATGCATTAAGTTTAAAAATAATTCACCTCACGCTTTTTGTCATTTACCTCAGATAGCACTGTCCTCAGTCAGGAAACTGCATGAACATCCAGAAAGTACCTCATCATTTTTATTCAATATCTTTGCTAAACCTCTTCAATGACATCTGCTCAATAGAAATTACATTCTTAAGCATGTGAGCATACTGGAATTATTGCTAATTACATACAGACTGTCTTGTAATTTCCTTGTGGTCCCCATCATCTGCCTCTGTCAGCAATGCCCATCAATATATGCTTAAAACTTTAAGCATTACAAGGGAGATGGTATCTTGAAGTTCTGAGTTTGCAAAGCACCTTGAATAAAGGGATCCTAATCCAAAACTAGGGATCCACCACCTTGTGAAAATACAAGTTATGAACAGAATCTGGAAACCAAACTGAACAGGAAGCTTGTTTGCTAAGTATTATGATTTATACTAGCCAATTCACTCCAGGAGATACTGCCTGCATAAAAGCATCCTCACTCATTAAGACACACGAATTTCTCCATTAAAAAATCTGAGAATCACACCTGCTTCTGTCCACAGTATCACAGGTACTAGATGCAGGTGCTAATGCTATGCAGCAATACCCCAGCCTGAGTCATCAAACTCATAGCACTGCATTTTGCTCTGCCAGTTTTCCTTTTTTTTAAGGGCATATTCCTATTACACCATGTACCAGTCCTGCTTTTCTTCACATTTATTCACTGAACTCCAGTTGCTAATATGTCGGTGTTAGCATTACCTTTGCCAATCAGCAGCTGCAAAACACTAGTACACAAATAAGCTCAAAGGAGGACATGCACACAGTCGGCTCTCTCCTGATAGCATCAATGTGCTTGTCGCAGAGAAGTTGAGACTGACTTGTAAAATGACTGTAGCAGGACACCTATTAAGAGAGGTTATTTTGATGGCCTATTTTAGCTTCAGTTATCTTGATCTTCAGCCTCCCACAGCTGTTCAGTAAGGCAGAAAGTGATATGTCACTGTGGTAAATTATGGGAGAGAGAAAAAGGGGAGTTCACAGCTTTGCTGCACAAAGTTATAAATTTGTTTATTCTTTATGGAAGATTCTAGGGTTTTTCCCTTTACCTCAAAGCCTTTCAAACACATATTTTTTCTAGCTTAGTATTTTCAGGTATATTTCAGTGTATTTCATCCTGGGAATAGGAAACATTCTAGCTATATCCAAATAAAACGGTAATTCAGGAACAGATCATGACCACTAGATGACAGTTTTACCTCACCCTATGGAAAACACTTCCACAGGAGAAGCATTAGTTCTCCAAATACTCTCTTATTAGATTTGAGATTGTAGTGATTCATTTTCCTACATTTAGAGCTGCATTTGTGGCAGAATGTTCTCACAAAAAGAAAAAAAAGTCATTTTCTTGTGCATAATAACATTGAGAAATAAGGCAATTCAAAGGAAAACCAACGAAAATAACGTACTATACACCAAAAGACTCATTAAAACATCACTGGACATTTCTCCATGGTATACACAACTCTCAAATGCTCAGTGGTAGGTATGTTCTGAGGGTGTAGAGAAAAGAATAGGGAAAAATTAGTGGGATCTCTAATGCTGGCATTGTAAAAGGCAAATAAGGGAGTGATTAATGAGAATTCAAAGGACTGCAGACAGGAACAGGAGTTCCCTTCCTTTTTCAGTACTCCAGCTTCACAGTGGAAAGGCTTGTTCTTCTCTTTATTTTAAGTATCAAAATCTGTCTACTGCCTGGAATCCACAGAGCAGCTGATTCCTCCCTGCAGACCCCAGTGTCCCCACACCTCCTTGGCTACTGCTTCAAGACAGGAAGTAAGTGTGTGTGAGGTCCCAGCAGGGAGCCAGCAAAGGACGGGGATGTCTGGGCTAGTTAGTCCTCTTGCTGGTAGGTCCAAATCCACAGATTTGCAGTAGAAACCTTAGGAGACATCCCATGCCTTCAGTAAAATTCATCCCCTCAGTTCCACAGGTCCCTGACCTCAGTATGAGTAGCAACAGAGCAGACCATCCGGTCCAGTGGTTACTCTGCACAGAAAATTGGTCCTTATACTCTAGACAAAATAAACATCTGAGGTCAGCTTTGTCCAAATTTCCTACTCCTCTCCCTTGTACATCCCTCACCTGTAAACCAGAGAGTTACAGAGTTCTTGACAAGGTGGGATCCTTTAGGGTGTCCATTGACATCACACGAGAGTTGTTACCAAGCTTAATCTCCATCTTTTGGTTTGGGCAGAGAAAAAGGAAGTGGGTGAGAGATCACTGCATACCAGCCCAATGGGTAATTGTGATCAAAACCTAATGGAAAACACAATGGAAAGAGCATACAGTGGTCACTTTCTGCTTCTGTGGAGGGCTAAGCTGGGGAGAGCCATGTAAACAAGAAGAGCTGGTGCTGGCCCTGCCTATAAAAGGTATGACCTATGTATTACCCCTCTGCTATGAGGGGCCTTTCTTTCTTGAGGCAATCCTATGAAAGTGGACAAGATTTTGTCATCACAGGGAAACATACACACCCCTCAGGAACATTTATTTCACAGCCCTTTGACTCTTCCCCTGCACCCTTATGGCTCTCTCACAGTGAAAACCAGGGACCAGATACTATTAAAAATTTGCATCCCACCACAGTCACACACTTCAATTCCCTTCACATTTCTCTTGAGTGACCGTATCATATCCTCAGTTCAACTCACCCCTCTCTGCAAGCACTCAGAACTCTCAATACTGAAATGCTGATGAAAATGTTGAGTGCTGCCAACATGAGACGCCTGTATGGTCACGTTACAGACACACTGCGGATGTCTGAAGACCTGCACGCTGGGCTGTATAATGTGAAAAGCTGTTTTTCCAAATAGAAAGCAAACAGATGTCTGGGCATGGACTTGTGTGATCCATCATGCTCCTTGGCACGTTGTTTCAGGAAAGGGAAGTAGGTAGGTGTGAAGTTCCAGCAAAGAACAGGGACATCTGGGCTAGCTGGTGGCACCAGCATAGATCTGCAGAAGAAACTTAGGGGAGGTTATATGGAGGTGATTTATGGATGAATGACTGTAGTGACGTGCCTTTTAGAAGTATTTACCACTGGCTGGGTGCAGTGCAACTGCCTCTTTCCAGCTCCAGGACCTCCATTTCAGGAAAACAACTCAGCACGTTACAAATCTTCTATCAAGGTGAAATCTCATTTAGGGAATATCCAAACCAGGATGCTGCTGTAAATGTAGGAACTGCCACTGCCACAGCAGAGCAGCATAGGAGGCAATAAAAAAGTGATTTTTAGCAAAACATAGTTCCCTTTACCTTGTTAATCCAGTAAGGCTCATGTAAGTAGTCAGTCATGGCTCTCTGGGTTTAGTATCAGTATTTTAAGAGCAGTCTAGAATACTGTAGCATATGAATAATATTGCCTTGCCTGTCAGTAAATTCTTCCTAGCCAAAGATCTTGCAGTACTTCACCATTACTTCTAAATTTAACTCTATTAATCTGCTTTGAATTATCATCAGTATTTTAAAATTAAAATCAAGGTATCATCAATTTTTTCAATAGACAAGAAAATAAAGGGAAAGAAGGATTCAGTGATTTGCACACAATCACCAAAAACCACATTTCGCCTTCTCAAAAATCAGGACAGATCTACTGCAAGAGTAAGTAAAAAATAAAAATAATAATTAGCACTCTCTAATCTTCCTTAAGAAAAAAAAAAAAAAGCTTGTAATACTCTAATAATCAAAAGCCAATTTCTTCACCTCTAAAAGCCTCACTTTTCCCTTAGGTAAAAGGGTAATGATACAGATCTGTTTTGTGAAGTGCATTGTCTTCTACTTACGACAGATATTATGTAAAAACTAAGTATTGCTTTTATCATCAAAGCGCAGCCACCTCTGAGCCTGAACACAGAAAGCTGAGAGAACTTATTTAAGAGTCACAGAATAGGAAGTGAGAATTGTATCATCAGACTGAAACTGGCAAACTGAGTTTAGATGGGCAAGCTGTCCTTCAGCCCCTAACATTTGCACCATGTCACAGAAGAGTGTACAATATCCTTACAGAGAATAATATTGAGAGTTTAAATGTCTTTTGGTATTTGATTTAAGATGTCACTTAGCAGCAAATAAATCACTGTCTTTTGTCTATTTGCTAGGCAGTGCTTTCCACAGGATGCTGTTTTTTGTTTGCTCGTTTGTTTTCCCGTGGTCTCCTCACTTCACACTGACCAGTGCCCAGCAGCGGTTTAGCTGCACAAGCTGAGGAGCTCCCGCCCCGGGAGCGTAAAGGTTACACAAGACTCAGCTGCTAACACTCCCAAGGCTCAAAATCTACAAACACTGCCACGTGTATGTGGGGGTGGGAGTGTGGATTTCAAAAGAACTAGGAAAAAAACCCTGCAAAACCAGTGTACAGTATTGAGACTTTGGTTGTTCATCATCTGCTTTCACTTACTATTTCAAGCTCAATTGCACCAGCCGAAAGTAAACAATTATTTTTTCCTTCTTCTATCTGTAAGCATACAACAGAACACAGAAAAATCACTGAAATGGCCACATGACAGTGGAAGAGAGCTTTAGGGAGCTAAAATACAGTAGGACTACCTTGAAGAATTTTAGGTATTATTCCAGGTAGATATATGCTCTCCTTGGTTTACTCCTCACATAACATCAGAAGAAGGAGAAGTAGTTCTAGAAATGAAAAAGTTACTTTTGGGGGGGTAAAGAGGCGAGAAACTTTGTAAAAATTTCCATGGCTACTTTTCAGTTTATAACCAGATTCCATGCAGCTTATTCATCCCATAAAGGGGGCAAATATCAAGTCACATACAGTCCAACAGATGATCACTTAAATACTTTTAATGAAGGAGGATTGTATTTCCCATGCCCTGGCTAAAGATTAAAAGAAAACTATTAGGGCTGGAAGTGGACACCAAAACTTTTTTTGATGCCAGCTCTTTCTTCAGACTTCCATCCAAGACATACTTAATTTGGCAGCCTACATAGAGGGCTGTGAAATCATAAAGAGCCACTGTCCAGTTCTTACTTCTGTAGGACACTGAACCAGATCTAATCCTTGCAAATTGCAGCTGTTTTGATCAAAACTTTTTTGCCAAACCAGACACTCTTTTCTTCTTTTTTTTTCCCCTGCTTTTCTGTTTTTCTGTTATTGTCTGGACCTGGAGGGGCTCAGATGACAATTTTTTTTCCCAATAATTTTTGAGACTGTTCTCTTACCTGTTTTTTAGCCACATAAAATAAAAATAAGAGATGGGGATTGCTGGGAAGGAAGTGGAAATGTCTTGTGCTGAAAAAAGACTGAATGAATGGCACAAGGGATGATGAGGCCTTGCCTTTATGCTTCTGGTTCAAATCTGATGTGACCGATGATTCCTAACTGCTTTCTTTATTATTGTAATGTCTAGGGACTAATCAACACAAAGATTTAGTAATTACCATATAAACAAGGAGCTGTAGACAGTGCTTGACCTAAGGAACTTTTAAGTTAAACAGACACACCAACATGACAGAACAGGATGTCATCAGTGATTTTGGAAAGCATGTGCAATTGTAGCAGCATGTTTCGTACTTTAATGCCCAGTCACACCTTCCTGGATCAAAGAGAAGATTTTCCAAAAGGGTGTGAGATACACAAATGCATAGAGGAAGCTCACCTTAAATTACTGACTCTGTGAGCTAGTGAAGATATAAACCCTTCACTGAGAGTTTCCATTTCCAGTGCTGGATCTTGTGCCATTGCAGTCAATAGTGCATTTTCCATTTAAAAGCTCAAAGCAAAAATAACAAACTGCGTTGTTATGGTGACTTTGATTGGGCAGGCATCAAGGCAGTTAAGTAAAAGGCATGTAAGCCTCACTATACCCCCACTGAGGAGTGGGGAAAGTAGGCAGCAGATAAAACATAAAGCATGAAAGATGGGACAGAAATCATCTACAGATACACAACAATTTGGAATTAGATAGGTAGGCCAGGACTCAGGGTCTGTCCCATCACCTTGAGCAAGACTGATCAATAGACTATGTATTGTCAGAAACCTAATAATTGCAGGTACACTGAGACAGAGCAGAATTCATACACAAATTTAAATAGAATAATCCTGCACCAATAATCCCCTGATCTTTGAGTGCATGGAATTCTTCCTTTGAAATTGTGTTGCAGTACTGGCAGTGATCTAGCATAGGGAAGACTGTGCAGAAGTTAAGCATATGAGGATAACTAGTGGATTTCAGTTCCAGGGAGATTTATGGCACTTTTTCTGGCATCATATTCAAATTTTAATGCTCTATGAAGTCTAATTTTAGTCACTATATTCTGCTAGGTGTTAAGAGATTATGCTGTAATGCGTGTATGAATTGTATTCCCCTTTGATCTGCAATAAAAAAAACCCCCATGTGCCAGTAATGTGAGAATTTGATCTCACCAGAGAATTGAAGGGCAGATAAGCTAAAACCCAAAACAAGTAAATAATGTTCTTTGGGGAATAATATCTGGCAGTTTACTAAGGAAATTCAAAAGTATAAATATTTACAATAGGAGGTACACAGACTCCTCATAATATTATAGCTGATTCCAACTTGGAATACATGCTGTTTTGCTTAAGTTTATTTCATTTGTTTTTGAAATCTGATCCATACTCGACATATAAACTTTATTATTTGCTCATCCTTTTTGTCCCCATGCCTGCTCTATTATTTTTCTAGAGTTTGTCTTTTATTGGAAATTTCATATGCTTTTAAATTTAACCAAAAGATTGCCTTGATAAAAAGCTCTGAATAAAAAAGCAGAATTCTAAGTTGATATTTACAAAAGAGATTTGTGCTGTATATATACTGTATGCATTTATAGATATATGTATGTAACATTACTATTATTTAATGTTGTTTACGCATTACTGGTAAATTTAGAGGTCCTAGTGAAAACCAGGGATAGTTTACCATCTGAATAGTCAAAATAGGTACAGTGTGTGAGAAAATAACTTCAAGTCTTCGTGACAGATGTATACTTTCAATCTCTTTTACCTCCCGCCTTTCATGCATCTCAAAAAGGGCTTGCAAATTAAACAACAGTGAGTTTTATATGTATCATTAAAATAAACAGAAAGAAATCAAACATCTTGTAATAGGCAGGGCCCAAAGAATGAAGCCAGTGTCAGCACAGAGTGACACATCTACATTAGGAGCGTGCAACAGCTCCAGGACCCACGCAAGGAAGATCATAGTTAAAACAAACTGTGAGGCTCTAGCTAGGGCTGGGCAGACCCCAGACTGTGCAGAGAATCTCAACAGCTTTTAAGTGTGCAGGGGCTGTCTAGGCCTTCTCTGAATAAGCCTCGGAAGTGTCTGCTCAGCAGACACTCAGAGGACACTCAGAAATGTCACTCAGAAGGGTCTACTCAGTGCCTTCAGCCACAGGTGTAAGTACATGCCAGGGTCACAGTTGTGTCAGTCTAATGTACTTGATACAGCTACCCAAGAGATGTAGGGACATCTCTGCCTTGAAAGCTCAGCCCTCAGAGATTTGAATCAGGCCTAAATCTGAAGGCCAAACACCATTAAAGTAGCAATAGTTAAACTAGGCATTAAGAAAACAGAACTGTCTCCTTGGTCCTGGCCTCACTTTATTTGAAGTGATATAACTGTTTTATTGGACAGATCCCTAGATTGTTGCCAAGGGATTGAAATAAGGTCTTGTTATACAGTGAAGCCTCACAGATCCAGGAATATAAGGAAAACTTGTGATTCTCTTACAGATAGGGGATGACTTGGCTTTCAACAATGTATCACCATTCCGGCCAGGCAGATTCTGCTCCTCAGGGACTACCAAAAAGAATGGATTGCAGAGGCAAGCACAGCCAAGCAACAGAATCCCAAGGATTTAGTCTTGTGGGGCTACATAATGATCAGCAGTCAAGTAGCTCCAAGGCATGAATTTTACATTTAGAGCAAAGTCCTGACAGCCCTTATACAGCTTTGCTGGGAAGGAGAATGTGCATGATAACACCACTTTGTGGTGCACTACATACGAGCGAAGCAGCTCCCACTACAGCAGGTTTTCATGTGTGACTGCAGCCAGAAGGCCCTTTGACCACAGTGACAGCAGCCAGTGTAACAGTCCTACTCAGAAATTACACCCTTAGCCACTGTCTGTGGTGTGCCTCATCCAGCTGGCCAAATGGCCTCTGGGCTGAGAGCATTCACAGCAGTTCAGAGTGAGTGTGGACACAGGACATAGCATATTTCCCCCTTCTTATTTCTGATGTTTTGTTTTGTTCCTGCAAAAGTAATTCATGGGCTGCCTACAGCAGCAGTGGTAAGGAATGACCTCAGCAGCAAGGTTAGGAATGACCCCTCTCCTGTGGCAAGAGAAAGCTGCTGTATAGTCATACCACTGACTAATTAAAGCTAATTAAAGCCAACAAAAACCTGCATCTGACATGAAAATGGAAACAAATGGAGAGTCAGAAACATGCAACACACAAAACCATGTCCATGAATGATGAAACCATGAACAATATTTTTGAGAGGAAGAGAGATATCTATATGCTAAAGTCCCCCTTGGAAGCCAAATCAGAACATGGCTCCAGGTTCCCCGTTTGGGCTGAGCCATTTCCAATACAGATCTTTGTATTCTAGGTCACACCTTTGGTGTTTTCAACACACAGAGTACAAAAGGGGGAACAAATTGTCTCTGTTCAGCAGGAATCCCCAGCTGTTTTGAGATTTTTTTTCTTTGGCCAGTTTTATCCAATGCCAGTAGTTGGCCAAAGACTAGAGGAACCCAAGAGCAGGGGAGCTTTAAAGGATGGTTTAAAACTACCCATAGCTGTGTGTACAAGACAGACCCCTTTGGACTTCTGCCAGATACAGTCTAGGCAATCTGGAGACCTTGGGCCAAGCTGTACAATGCGGGCTTATGGTGGTTTAAGCCCTGGGGAACATGAACACTGTGAAGTTCAAAGGTTTGCAAGGAGGAAAAAGCACACAGAGCACAAAGCAGTATCTTTCTGTAGCTGTGAGTTCTAGACCCACGAGTTACTGCCTTGTCTCAAGTTATAACCTGGAGGCATAATCAGCTCTGATCTGTTTGTTTTCATCTCCTCCTGGGAGCCATTATACGATATTAACAAAATAAATCAATTTTAAATAACTGATTGTGTAAGCTTACAACAGAACGGCTGTTTCTGGCATACCTCAGGGACATTGCACAGTCCTCTGCCATTATGAATGAATGAATGAATGAACGGGCCTTAGCTGTACTGCAATAGAGTAATTTGTTTTAATAATGTCTGAATATACACTGAGGTAATATTTGTGCAATCCCTAACAGAGTTCTGGGGTAGAAATTCATGTATTAAGAGAACAGTGTTTATTTACATTTAAAGAGCAGTTACAGACAGAAAAGAGGCTTTTAAAATGACACCAGGGGGATCATAGTTACTCTCTCCCTGTGGTTTCACCAGGAGGATCATATTTACTCTCTTCCTGTGGTTTCAGTTCAGGCTTGCCTGCTGCACAAGTCAAAGGTGTTTTCTTTTAAATGACAGTTACAGAAACTTCATGGGATTTGAAAGGCATCTGCTTTTTGTCCCCCTATGCACAGTGGAGAGTCTGCAACTGTATTTAGCTGAAAAGCTGGCAGCAAGGAGAGACTCCAAATGCCCAGAATCTTTTAGTCCTTTCCAAGAGTCAGTCTTCCTCCTCTTAGAAAAGGAACATTTTGGTTGGTGGTAAGTGAAATCCATATATAGACTTGAAGCACCACAGGAAAGGCACTGTTTTCAAGTTGGGAGTGGGTTTTTTGACTGTTTCCTAATGTTATCACCTTCTCCCATAAAAAATGGCAGGATGCTTGAGAAGGGAATATCATACTAAGGTCTTCAAGAAAGCCTTCTTGGGGAAGATTTGCAGAGACATATTGGTGCCTTAAATAAAGTTAAGAACCAAATATTGCATGTCTGTCACTTTTGATTCTCCATGAGTATCCCAATCGGTATCTCTTGCTCAGTCCAATACAAAACTATTTTGAAGGCATTTCCTATGTGACTTGTTTCTGCAAAGATTCTACATGTTTCTTTTTAATTTATGGCAGGTCCTTGGAATGTTTAGTCCTTACTCCAAGAACAACTGTTTTTCAAAAAACAGATGAAATATTATTCACAACATGCAAAAATAAATTGCCGTAGGCCAAGATTTGAAGTCACAAACCCAACAAAATTGGTTAACAGCCAGCTATTCACAGTCCTTTGATAAAGGCTAACCTGTATTTAATCCTGGCAGAACATCTTGTTTGACCACACAAATCAAAAAATCAAAATCAAATTTAAATAAAAGATTAGTTGCTGAGTTTTATGCAGTACATTTATGGTTTTTTGGAAGGAACACTGATGACTTCTTTCTGTTCTTCAGGCTACCTGCTTGCTAGACTACTTGTTTCTCAGTGTAGGGTTTCACCACAATTTTTGTTGGAGCAGTTTGTTGCATCATAAAGGTGGGTCTGCTGCTCCTGGATTGCTGCTTCAGCAGTGGTGGAGCTCATGGGAGCGCTGCAAAAGCATGATGCTGAAGATAAGGTTGCGATGGAATTTCCAGGCTCAGCATGGCAATCAGTTATAGCTGTCTCTCTCTTTCCAAACAACAGTTTCCCTTCTGGGCAGCAGTTACTCATGTTTGGCTGTGACTCAGAAGAAAATATTTCCAAGCTTTGGAAAGTTTGAATGTAATCATTTGGCTGCCTTGCAATTATCTCAAGTGAACAAAAATGTTTTTCATCTGTTAGGAACTACGTTCAGCTCAAGGCAGCTGAAGCATCATTCCAACACTCCACAAACCTGCCTGCTTCTCCCTTCAGCATTTTGTTTTGTCAGATTCAGGATGTAGACTCCATAGAAACTGCTTAACAAAGTGAATAAAACTCAAATGCCTGATACTGCTGTGGAACTCAATTTCTTTGAGGGTGACAGCCCTGTATTTCATCTGTACCTGACACACTGGTAAAGCCACTAGCTACTAATAAAAGTTCTTCTTGAGGAAGGAATGCAAGCAACATGAGTAAAAGCCCTTTGCCCGTTGTCATTTAGAGGCAGAGGTAAATTGTTCAACTTATACTTGTAACAGAAGCTCCATGACAATCTACGTGACAATCCCTATGACAGAGCTGTTTCATTAATCCACACTGACAAGAAAACAAAGGCCAAAAGAGGGGTTTTGAAAAGAATATTCACTACATAAAAATACAGAAGAATAGAAACCAAATTTGCTCCTTATAAAAGAAACCTTGGCAATCTTTGCTAGGTTACCATAATACATTAAATTTATAGTAAGCATTCTTTACTTCATAACAGTAAAAATGCAATAATAGGAAATCTTATCACACAACTGTGAGCCTGGTTTACAACAAAGATATTTATCTTTACATCCTAATTTAGGAGTATTTTAATGTGCTAACAGTTGATCAGAAGCATCAAGCACATTTCTGAATTGGAATTAGATCTCAGTATCTATTTCCTCTTGTTTCAGAAGAGATCATTGGAGGAGTTATGTTATAAAAGTGGACATAAATGGCTTTTGAATATTTTCAATTGTTTTTCATTTCCTTACATCTGTGCATGGACAAAACAGCAGTATTTTCATTAAGTAGATTAGCATACAAAGTCCTGGTTTCAAGTTAGGACAGAAAAGAGCTGATTCCTACATCACTGCTGAAACCTGTCACTAGGTTTGCTTCTGTGGAGGCAGTGAAATAGAACCATTTTCATGAGAAGCGGCATCAACAAAATTTCTAGAGAGCTCCTGAACAACCCCAGTTATTTTCTGCCAAAGAGCCAACTCAATGCCCACGACAACAACCCCCACCTCAAATCACTTACCTTTTATGCTTTAGACTAAATATCTTTAAAATTGCTGTCTGCTCCGAATTGCTCTCATTAAAGGTTCTCTAAGGAAATGTGGGTTGCTGTATCTTAAGGCAGCTGTCTGGTGATGTGCAGAGAAAGTGCCTGAAAACCAGTTTAGAAGTACAACTGTAGATCAGATATGTTTCTTCTAATGAAGAGCATGGAAGCAGTGAGCAGTGCCAGTCCAAAGGGGACAATGCTAATTTGATGGAGCTTTTTAGTATGCTTTAGTAAAAATTACATGTACAAGGTCCTATTAATATAACAAGTCCGAGTTTGAGAACACTGGGAGAGTTAAAAAATTCCTCCCTTTATTGTAGCTGCTTTAACACAACATTATTTCTGTCAGGTATTCTTTGACAGCAGTTAATGCAGGCTACACTTGGCTTAAGGATGTGTGTGTCATCTTCTAAGAGAAAAGTTAGGAAGAGTAAATATACAGCTTTCAGCTATTTTTCAGGAAACTCAAGCAGTGTTTATTGCTGTGACATTAGTAAATCAACATTCAGAGTCTGAGCCAAACAGCACTAAAGTAAATCAGAGGCCTTTTGGCTGACTTCAAGGGGCAAATGAAATATCATGTACTGAGGATATTTTGTTAGTATTACAGGCATAAGATATGAAGACCTGCCTATGATCTGCATAAGCACTTTCAAGAGGCTCTTCCAAGAAGATCAGTGAATTCTAGAAGAATAGAAAGACCAATTGAAAACAAGGAAAAGAGAAAGTAACAGCCTTTAGCAGTTATTATTTTTGTGTGTGAAGAAAAAATGCTGTTTCATCCACAGATGACAGAAAGCAGAGCTATATCAGGCTGTGCTCTAAACTAAACTGATTTGAGAGAGAATCTGCTCTTTTCCCCCTTCCAAAACTACAAATAAATCTAGTCTGCTTCACTGGAAGAATAGAGTGATAGAAGTCTTGGTTCACTGCAGATAGTTAGAACGTGCCTTTTTGGTTTTTAAAGTCAATCTAATGCATTTTTCACTTTTTGTCCAAATTACAAGCCCTGGAATGGATTTTTGGGATTTGATTTTTGCTTGTTTGTTTGTTTTTCACTAAAACAAGCTTTGTGGTTTATTTGTTGTTGGCTTTCACAGTCTGCTCTGGTCTGGAGAGATTCATCACGGAGATTCTCCAGATTATTTTTCACAGACCATGCATTGTTTTAAACAATTCCCAGGACAAAAGATTTCAGTCTAATGCCATTTGTGAAATGGCAGTGGGATGACTTTTCCCTGTCCTTTCTTCCTCCCTGTTGCCTTATGTTGAAGCACACTTCCCTTGGCAGTAAGCAGGAAATGAGTCACTGTCAGCATTTGAACCCTCAGGTACTAATCAGGTCCTAGCAATATCCAGCAATTAAATTTCTCCAGCTCAACCTGAGCTACAGAATTCACACCCGGATCCAAAATTTCCCCATTGTTTAGGTTCACAGGAAACGGAGATCTGCTTTAAGCTCAACTTGATTCACACATTGCAAAACTCCACTGTATTCCATGACAATATTTTATGTAACTGGGGTTTCTTTGTGTGTTAGACAATGAAATATAAGGAGTTTGTTGGCTCCAAAGAGCAGCAGCCATGTGCACCAAAGCCAGTGCAGTCTCACAAATAAATGTTATACTTGGTACTATGGAGAGAATATTTTGGTCCCCTTCCATTTGGTCTTCTCCCTAAACACGTTTAAAGACAATACTGATAAGATACATCTACAGAAACACCACGAGACTTAAGCAGATGAGGATGAAAATGTACAAGAGCAAAACTCAGTGACAACAAGCCCTACAAAGCAAATAAACAATGAAAAGTTCTGCTTCATATGAAAAAAGAACAAAACATCTGCTTAAAGAAATCCTGAAGATTTCTGGTTTGCTAGCAATTAGAAATTTATTGTGATAATCAGAAAACTAGATCTGTTCTTAAGACAGTACATTAATGTATAAAACACTTGTTCCATTAGGGCTCTGATTCTGTCTAGGAACTCTGTATTTTTGGAAGAAATATTAACACTACTGCTAATAATAATAGTAATAATAATTCAAATCACACGCCATTAGCCGAACTGAGGCATCCGTGTGCAATACTACAGTATAGTCAGAAAACCACAGAACCAAAATATTAATGTTGGATTGTTGGACATGAAAGGACAAAGAACACAGGATGATCACAGAGTCTGTGTTAGGAAACACTACTCTGAATATACAAACTTTGGGAGAGGAAATAAAATCTCCCTCAAAGCGTGGTTATTTGTAGAAAAGCAACAAAGTAAACTGACAAGGGTTTGCCCCTGTGGAGAGTCCAAGGTGCCACATAGCTCTCTCCCGCTCTTTTTGCAAGAACGGTTTCCACTGCACGTGAGCCAGGACTGTGGACTGCTCCGTTTCCTGGTAAGCGAGGTTGCACACCCAACCACCCTACCACACATCCAGCCTCAGCCATTATGAGATGGGGTATGGTCTGCATCAGCCACTGCTCCCGTAGCTATTGTCTCATTTCCAACAGAATATTTCCTACTGCTAATGGATGGGAAGGGATAGAAAAAGTCCAGCTGAGTTTTCAGAGGGATCAGCATTTGCCTCATTAATTTGCTTATCTGGATTTGAAAAAGTGAAATTAATGGAGCTCTTAAAATCTTCCTTAAAGCTCAACGGAGTCCTTTGGACAACGTCAATAAACACAAAGTCATTAAAGAACAATTCATCGAAGTCTGTAACTAACAGTGTGAGCTGATAGTAACCTCAAACCACAGGTACCTTAACCACCCAAAGCACAGGCAAATGAAAAGCAATTTGAAAACCTCAAACACATCAGCAGAATGGCTTCATTACGTACATATTTGTATCACAAGAGCATGCATGCTTTTCTGTGTGTTAGGGCAGGGGATGGAGTTATGTAAGTGAGAGCAAAGAAAAGAAACAAAATTCAACATTTAAATAGAAACACTGGGAACTCTGTGAAAAGATCTAGAAAGGCAGCTTTCACCACCCTGTCTCTGAAAGGCCAAGAACTGAAAACACCTTGACTCCTACTGTGTTTGGGGAAACATGCTCCTGGCTTTGCATACTTTGTAAATACACAGAATGACATCCAAGGTTTATAATCTGTGTTTGTGTCATTAGGCAAGACAACGATCTCTTCAGAAACAATGGTGTTTTGACACTCAAATCTTACTCATCTAAGTTCCATGCAGAAAGCTGGATGTTGTGATATCCCCCTTGCATGGTTCCACTGAAGATTTTGCTCTTGCAGGTTTCAACAAACATGATGCATTAAAGCTCTTAGTTCTTGGTAGAGTTTGGGTACTTGACAAGAGCTGCAGCTCTGCTGGGTTCCACCCTATGGAATATGGAATTTGTGCAAGACTAAAGCTGCAAAGCCAATGGGTTCCTTCAATGACGCACTTAAAAAAGCAGGTCCAGCAGGCTCCATTCGAGACGACATTCAAGAGTATTCATATTTAAGACCTAAAGCCATGTCCTCAGCTCTTAGGCAAAAGTCATCATCATCATTCTCTGTACTGTCCATTTCCATGGAGCTTTGCCAATGCAATTGCAGCCCCACCAGACATGGTGTCACAGCTGTTGCTGGGCTGGATCATGACAGTTCGAATTCCTGGACCACAATCTGACATGAACAGAGGTGAGTGAACACAATGTAGCAAAAATCTAGTTTGCTGGACTCTCAGCTAGAGTGTTAAGTCAGCTGTTGGATGTGATGATGGAGCAGTTCCATGGACACACATCTCTCTAAACTTGCAGAAAGAGCCTCAATATCTGCACCTGTATTGTCACAGATCTTGCCATTCACTTCTGGCATACCTTCACACTTTGCACATCAGAAACCTTTTAAGAGCAAAATCAGCTTCTTTTTTATATTTATTCTTTCCTCAAGTTCAATGCAAAGAGCGGAATTTTAATTTGTTCTTATAGATTAATAAAACAAACTTAAGATTTAAAGTTGTGCTAATTTCTCAGATAAACACTTTTCAGATTGTTTCATAGAGAACCCCTTTTAAACATGCTAAGATATAAAGAAGCACGAAAGGATTAAGGAAGCTTGCTGGGATTCTAATGTGCATATACAGACGTTGCCTTGCCAGGGAAAAACAGTCATTATTTTCAGTGCTGCCTTACTTCTGCTACAGTCCTGCTCTCAATGCATTACTGAGAAAATTGGCAGCACAAAGGATCCCACCACCTATCCTGCAACAGATTTAAAGGAAACGACATGTTATACTGAGACATGTTCTTCTGTCTGTGGCTTTAAGAGCTGGAGGACTTATTCAAGCCCAGGATAAACAAACATGTCAGGAAGTCAGATGATAGACCCCAGAGTCTTTGCTAGAGAAGAAATAACAAAAATAATCTCCTTGTGCTTAGAAGGGAAACCAGGGGCCCACACTTTACAACCAGCTCACTACAGACTTTTGGAAGGAATGGGCTTTCCAGTAAAGGAATGAACCAGTTTCCAGACAAGCTCGCCTTCCTCAGTGGCTGGGGATTGACAATATATCTGTATTAACAGTGCTGGGAACTGCAAGTGTGATGTGAAAGGAAATATTTATGATGTTATTGCAAGTGCTACATACTTATAAACTGCAAATTCCTGTAACTTTCACTGGCAAGCCTGTTCTCCACATACTACAGGCTCACAAAGCCTACATGCTTCCAGGGCTACAGTTTAAGCTCCAGAAAAGCAGCTTTCTGGGCTGGCAACAGATAAAAGTACTTGTAAGATAATGTCAATATTTTTTTCTCATGAACTTAATGCTTGCTTGAGAATTCTGAAAATGAAGTTCATATTAGGAAAAATATAACCTCTCTCATTAATGTCCTCTTCATCATCCCTTGCCTGATGCACAGAGATTTTAGTAAGGGGATAAGATACTAAGAGACAGCAACTGTCTGAGTCTGCAAACCTCTGCTGGCAACAGGAACTGAAGTGTACTGCTGTGGTGATTTCTTTAGCATCACAATAACTGTTCTCTAGGCACTTCATTGAGATTGATTCCTGCCATCTACAGAACCCTGGTAACAATCCATGCAACATGTTGGTAAGAATAAACAAAACCAAACAGGGTTTGAGGTTATGCAATGAGGCTCCCTCTCCCAGTGATATCAGGACATGTAGAACAGAGTTAGTTCTGTAATGTGAAAATAAGTCACTGAAGAGAATGGTCAGATTCTCTGGTTGAAATGGTTCTCAGTGAAAAAGCAACACATCTCAAAAATTATAGGTCAGAGCAAGTGAAATCTTCAGTGTGCCACAGTGATCTCCATCTCCCCATCAAGTCCCTCTCCTTCAGATTTGATATTTACTTATATCCATTAAGATTTTTTTCCCTATTACAGTTAGGTCAGAGCCAACTAATTCAGATTACCACTGAATTTCAACCTTTTCCTTTAAACTCTGGGATATGAAGACATGGGTTACATATGTTTCTAACCAGAAACAACATAGCCAGGCCTTGAGGATCATCAGGAAGGCACCCAGTATCCTGACAGGTTTCAACAGTGCAGCTACCAAAGGCAGTGAGTAGAGCTGCCCCAGTCTCATTCCCCGTGCTCGGGTGTGTGTTTGCCCTAAGCCACTGCTGGTTCCTCTAGAGATGGCCCATCCCTGTAGGAACGCCCCGCTCACACCTATTAGGCTCAGCTGGTTACAGAGGAAGTGCCAGGGTATAAATTTGCAAATTCACTTCCCAGTTCTGGACCTATTTTAGAGGCCTACAAATCTTGCAATAGTTTGTGGAATCATTTGTTTCTCTCACAGCTCACAGTGCAACAGCCTCTTAAGCCAGCCCAGAGCAGCAGAAGAAGAAAGGGTTGGAGCTATATAGCAAGAGCTGAGGCCACAGCAAACCCCTGAATTCAAGGCATGTGGAAAGCCTGCCTGGCACTCAAAATTCTGGAAGATGGAATTCGACATGGGCATTTGGGATCCAACTGATGAGCTCCTGGGGCAGGAATCTGCCTTATTTTTATTCTGTACAGTACAACACATTTTTATACATCTACAGATGCATTTTACTATGATAATAAAGCCTTCAGACTCTGCTGTTAAGTACTCTGTGATTTTCACAGAAGATGGATGAATGAAATTACAGTGTCTGCAAACTTCTCGCACTAAACATCCATGGCAAAATGTGTCCCAACATCTCACATCCATCAAACCTGAATTTCCGCAGCACCTGCCTCTATCCTCCATATCACAATGTCCACAACTTCTGCTCCTCGAGTAAGATCATTTGGAGTGCCTAAATTTGCTTTTCATAGGATCACCTGATTTTTTCCACCAATAGCTGGAAAGGATTTACCTCATTAGTAAAGAGCTGTTGGAATGACAGATTTCTAATAGATTTGTTGAACTTCCTGTTCTGAAGCCAGGTTCTTACCTGGCCTGAGTTGTAAGCAGAGCAGTGCATACAGAAGAGTACAGAAGAGAATAGGTAAGACTGGTGGGCATGTTGGTGGGCATGCTGGTGTGCAGTCATGACTTGTGCTCACAGATAAATGTGCTGGGAGACCATAGACTCACACATTATTTGCCAGAGCTGGTTGCAGTCACCAGCAGCTGACTATTCCAAGAGCATTCAGCAGCAGGATCATTTTAGCCCTCCTATTCACTGACCACAGCTAAAGACAGATAAGCTTTCTAAATATATCACTGCTTTGTGACATAATTACCCTGAAGATATTTTTTACTGTCAATTCAACACAATGGGTTTCCTTGTGTCAGGTAAAAGCTGAAGCATTTTTTATGGACTCATCATTGCTGGGTAACAAGCAGCCACTTTGCTACAGAGGCTCTCACTGGTCTCTGTAGATCAAAGAAAGGTCACTTGTGCCCAGTCACATCAAGAGACCTAAGAGGAGAGGCAGCACCAGGAGCTGCTCCTGAAACCTGAGTATCCACCCAAATAAGTGCTGACTGTAAGGTCTAAGGCCGTAAAAAGCATCCTAAAGTCTAACCTTTGCCAGTGAGGAAATTTATTTCCAACCATAACAATGGATTCATTTAGTAATGTGCTTCATCAAATGCCAGGCACCAGGTAGAAATAGGTCAGGGCTCAGAGGAAAAGCTCTCAGAAAACAACCAAAGTATTTTTAAGTGGAGAAGTCCACAGAGGATTGTTTTTTCTCTCTCCTCTCCCCCAGTCCTGTTTGTCATGGTTTGGGCTTGCAGGCTCATCTCCCAGAAAAGACTTGAAAAAACCTTTCACCAAAATCTCTTTTCAAATCAAGTGAATTCTCTCAGCATAATGCCTCGGGTTTTTTTTTTGTTTCTGGCTAAATAAAAAGTATTTCAGAACTGGAGGGCAGTTTGCTTTATTTCTACATAACTGAGAAGTTGAGATTTATTTGATCTGATCTCCAAGTGAAGTGTAGAGGGAAAACAGGATACTGTATCTGGCAGCAAATATGTGGCAATCATGCAAAATAAACTCTCGATATATCTGTAATCTCTTTGTTGGCTTATCCCTGATTCAATTTAAGGCTCTGGAAAAAGCTACCAAACCTCTTCATGTGAAGTGTGAGATGGAATTTATTAGTCGTGGCAATTTGCTTCTTATGGGATGCTGACAGTCAGAGAGCACGGTGTACTGAAAAAAACAAACCTAGAATCCTGAGTCTCTTAGTCCTCCTTAGAGTTACTGGTGAGAAGAGAGTTCCAGGTTAGTTTAACACAAAGAAGCTGGACATATGAAGGAAAACATGAGGAGAAATTGGACTTACAAAGCTTTAGGGTTTGGCTTTTGACAGTCTTTTTGAGTTTTGTTATCTTTAGCCCACAGTAAACAAATGCATTTGCATTAAACCCATTAAATCTGAGGGATGAGAAAGCTGGTTGCAGATTGTTAAGGGGATGTAATTCTGAAAGGGTACAGCTAGAAAACCAGAGGTACTTCCAATCTCTTCTTCAGGTATCATTTTTCTTGCACCTTTTTCTCATCATATTTTAGTTCTCATGTGACAAGACACTATTCACTGAGAAAAAATGGACTCGTCTCTGCCTATTTATATTTTCAAAAACCAGACAGTGTCTACTCCATTCCTCCTACTTCATTCTGGACAGATGAAAAAAAAATCCTCTTTTTTCAGGCAGACGGAACATATACGTAGGTGTCCCACATACTTACACATCCCATTATTCTTTGGCAGAAGTGACAGATTTCAGGGTATCTGTCAGACACGTAAAAACACCACCAAGGCATGTGGGGCTTGAAAGAAGCAGCAGGATGAACCAGGAGTTCCCTCCTCACCCAAATAGCCGGAGCCTCACCTGAATCCCACAGGAAGTGCCCATATTGTCTGGCTGCAGGGCAGCTTGGCCACCACGCATTAGTTTGGGCCTCTCTCCCTGCTTCAGAAGAGCCATGGCCACCAGCTCTTACCTCAGCAAGGGCTGCAGGGAGTCCGGTCCCCTTCACTGCTCCTCAGGAGCAGCCCCCCAAGCCCCTGCCTGTGCCTCACAGCTGTTCCCCATGCCCTGCCCATGGGGTGCCCTCCTCTTCCCTCCCGTCACAGCAGTGGGGCCAGAATGTTTCGTGTCCAAACACCACCACGTAACCTGCACGTCCTCGTAGGCTGAAACCTCGTGCAGAGGCAGTGTTGCCCTGGGGTAGGGCAGAATGCCCTTTTCTGCAGGGCAGGAGGGTTGGGAGAGGGTTACTGCCATGGGAAGTGGTGCTTTGGCAGCTCAAGAGTGCTTGAAAACAGCTCTGTTTCTTCCCTGCCCAGCTCAGTGCAGTCCATGCCAGCTCCAGTGTCTGGTGCACTACTAGCAGCACCACCCTACCCAGGCTCACAAAAATAATCAGTCATGTTTTCCTTTGTTTTAAATTGCTTTTTGTTTCAAATGTGGGGTGAAACACCTCATATTTCTGGGTGTCCTTTGTAGGGCAAAGCAAGGTAAAATTGCCAGCCCTGAGGGTGAGCTATGCTGGCTTAGCAAGAAGCTGCGTCACGGCCACCAGCAGGACCTTCACCACGAGCCCATTTCACACAGTAAGATTTCATCCATCTTACTGCACATCCACACATTTTAGGGTGAAAAAAAGGCCAAACCAAACTTCAGAGAGATTTGCTTTTTCTTGATTTCAAGTTATTTAGTAAAAGTGAAAAAACTTGCAAGTTTTTGTTTGGCTTTGTTGACCATTTTTTAGCTTCCTCCCTTTTTTCTCCTTTTTTCTTTAAAGGACAGGCAAATATTTTTTGAAACAGCTCACTTAGCTGGAAAGTAAAGGAAGAGGCAGTGAGAAATTGTGAGTTAAATGGAAAAAATATTTTTGGCAAACTTTAAGAAAAACGCTTCTGAATGCTGATCACTCTTTAAAGTGAATTCTTTTAGCTAATTACCTTAATTCTTTTCCTGAGTTATGAAACAAGCTGCAGAAACAGATGGACAGAGGATTGTACTTAGCTGTATCTAGAATTTCTCTGTAAATTCTTTGCCCTCAGTTCCCACTTCTCCTTCCTTTTTCTCAGTTAAAACGATGCTGAAGGGGATGTCAGGCTAAATTCACAACTCTGCTGAGAAAGTGACCACAGCCTATGCAGAAATAAATGTGGTGCACAACCAGGGGGTCTCTTATATAGTTCTTAGCTTAGAAAAGATGAAGCAGATTAGACCTTGGAAAGAGACACAGTAGAGATGTTAGTCCTCCCAAACTTCAGAGTAAATCATGAAGACGTGTGTAACCTTTCTCCAACCTGGAGAAGCCGCTTGGGTATGTTTATATTGAGGGCCACATTTTGCAGTTCTCTAGGAAGCAGAGCAGAGAGCAAGAGCCAGCATCCCTATTTTCCAAAGTGACTGTAGAGATATTCCAGTGCCTCAGGAAGCTCTATCCTCCATAGCATCCCAAGAAACAACAAATAAATGCTACCACGGTCTAGTGCAGGCTCACTCCAGACATCTTTTTTCAAGGAGGAAATTTAAGAAGGCAGGATTCTCTTGTATGACTTATCCTGTCTCCCAGTTGTCTCAACACATTTTTGTTCTTCCTGACAGAAGAAAAATCACTGACCCATCTGTCAATGCCATCTCTGCTTCAGTGAGCTGCTTCACGCATTTGTTCACAGAGGGCTGAATAATGGACCAGCGCCAAAGTCCTAATCAAGAGAAAAGCTACTAGTAGTTACAGCTCCCCAGCTGTATTATACATGTTTCTGAGTGTGACTGATTAAGACTGTTGTTTGGAACAGGGGAGCTGTGTCAGAAGTGCCACATCCCATAAGTTAGTTTAAGCTGAGGTAATGTATGCGCTAACATACAGCGATATGTCTGCGAGGTCAACAAGTTTGGCAAGCAAATGTCTGGGGAAAACAAGACCATTTTCAGGCATTTAATCAAACTAAGACAGAGTGGCACAATTGAGGAGACCCTTACAGGAAAAGCTTTGCATTTTATTTATTTTTTAAGGGGAAAGAAAATATCTGAGAAAAAAATGTTGGTGTCCAGACTCAGTTAAGTTAGACAGGAAGAACAATCTAGTTCTCAAAGCGAGGCATTTGCCACTAGGGACTCCTGAGTTTTAATCCGTTCCCTCTGCAGCCTCTGTAGTGCTCTACAGAAAAGTCATTTAATTCTAGTCCAGACAGTGAACTTTGTATGCTGCTGAGCAGATTAGTCATACAAGTGTGTTCCTTTCTGTGGGACTACTCATGTGAGGAAGTTATCAATGGGGAGAGGGGGAGCAAATCTGGCCCTCTGTATAGAGTCACATAGAGGGAGAAAAAGCTATCACAAGTTTTAATTGGTCTGGCCTCCTTGGAGGAAAAATTATCTACAGCAATGCTGGAAGAAATTGTAAGAAAATTAAGGGACCTTCCTGATAGGAAGATCTGTTAATCGGAACAGTAGTCTTTTAAGTAAGAGAAGCTTTATTGACTGTTTCCAATACAATTAACTGGGCTAAGGAATTGCAAATGCAAGGAATCAAATAAACCCATTTCACCAGGAACACCGAGTAAATGAGTCAGTAGGACTTTTCTGTTTGTAGCACCCATCACTTCTTATAGCAGGTGACTAAGACACCATGCTTGCTGGCAATGCAACCAGAGAAATGAACCCAACCAAAAGCCACCTAGAAATGTCATTTTTCTTTTGAACCAGAATTGGAGCATAGTTTTGGAGCCTTGCAGAACCTCAACTAGAACTAGACCGTCTCAAAATTTACTTTAGTTAATTAGCAAGGGGAGGTAATATTTTCTGTGCCTGAAGCTCTGTTCTACTGAATCTTTTCCAGCACCTGACTGTTGAGAGTCAGGTGCAACTGGTTAACAAATTATTAATGGTCTGAACTGAAACCAGGCAGGAACATTTTCAGCTCCAGATTAACCTGAACTGGAACGGAGGTAAAAAAGCAACTTGCTTGACCTCCTGATGTGACAACATCCTTGCTGATGCTACAATTTCCTAATCACATTGATTTACCTGAGGGGAAATTTGATGCAAAGCAATCATAGGAAACCATGCATTTATAACCTTTCTGTAACTGTCAGTAGATTATTTTTGTCTTCACTACTTGTCTTTCTTACAGAGGATGCCAAAATTAAACTTTCTGAGACCAAGGAGATAGTGGTTTCTTCTTCTGTAAGAAAAGTAAGGTGCCATGCAGAGAATTCAAACCAGGTCAGGAAGCAGGATGTGGGAATCCTGGTGCCAAACAATTTTTCTGCCCTACCCTACCTATACAGTTCAGTAAAGTGCTGGTGTTCTAGGTACTTGCAAAAGACCTGCTTTTCTCCATAAGGAGCACAGCAGGCAGGTCCTGAGTAATTCAGCCCTCAAGAACACTGTCTTCAAGTGCACATCTTCCTCAGCCAGGCAATACTCAGCTGTATTTTGTGCCAATGACCGTATCCAAGTAAGGCTCAATTCTTTCTTCTCCCCTGACCCCTCAGATTAGGAATATTAATTAGATTTTCTGGACTGTGATTTTCATTAGTCTAGACCTGAGCTAGACTGAAAAAATGTGTTTTGCCAGGACAGGAAAGTGTATGACTGAAACACTATATGGCTCTGCATCCCAGTAGTACTTTGCATAAGACTGATGTTACTGTGGTATTACTAGGCTTTGATTACGACACCTGGATGATCCATAACCAGAATATTCTCTTAGAGAGGCTGGGGAGAAGAACATGTGAAGGTGAACCTAGTAAATTAATACCTTGCCTTGTTCTTGCAGACAATAAAAGCTTTTAGCTCACTTGGAATTTACTAAAGTTACAGCGTACTGGAGGACATGTATCACAGTTTATTCATTCTTTCCATACCAGAGAGGCCTCTCTCTGAGCAGAGCTTAGTCCATTTTCCATCTGGAAGTATTCCCCTTTTAGAAGCCCATGACCTGGGAGGGTGGTTGTTCTCATTTCGAGGGAAAGAAAAGAAAACCTCCATGAATTCCAAGGACTTAGTGTCACTGATTGTGTTGTATTATCCAAAATCAAAGAGCTTAATCACCATTTACACTAAAGCCTTTAGCACTGCTCAGGCAGAAAATTGTACTGTCTCCTGTTCTCGTGTTCCCGCAGTCTTACATTGTCAAGAGCTTGAAAATGCCTGGGAGAGGCACAAAGGCACAAAGATGAGGCTTGCAGTTTTTACAAGCATGTGTACAAAGGATGCCAGAGAAACCCACAGCCCAGGTTCAGGCCTTGCCTCTAGAGAGTTATGTTTGCCCTGTCCAGATACCAAAACTACTTCAGAATCAGTTTAACATGGAAATCTAGTTGGGCTAATTGACCTTGCTGAGAAGATGAGACTCCTTCATACATGGGACTGGCTCATATCTCTGTCCAAAATACTACTCTTAAGGCATGCTTGTGCAATATGTGGCAGAAATTATAGTGGGTTATTCAGTTCAAACTCAGATGGGACATGGGGGACCTCAAACTCTGTAAGTATTAAGTCATAGAAAGATCACACAGCCATCCAGCATATTCAGATATGCAGCATGTAATTAACACAGGAGACTGAGAGCTGCAACTGGAAAGGGAATTGCTGGACAGCCTGAAGAACAGGTCTGTGCTTAGCAGTCAGAAGTGTTAGGCCTGCTTGGAATTTGTAGAGGAAAACGAGTTAAAGTAGAGGGCAACAACTCTGTGTTTTGTGCAGCACTTGGCTGAACTGCCAGTGAAAGGAAAAACAGACTCAAGTCCATAAGCACTTCATGATCCCTTGCTTTGTTTTCCCTTACCTCACCCTAACACCTTTCAAACTACCTTATTAATGTAAACCACTCATTCATTACACAGAGGTTTAGTATTTGCAGGAGTTTTAGGGAGGAGTAATAGTTACGCAATGGCGTCTGCAGCTGATTTACATTTATTTATCCAACAGTGTTTTCAAGTCTCTTGCCCAAAATCTCGGCCCAAAAATCTCAGGGAATGCAGTGTCGAAAGAATGCACACATGCAAGGCTGTCTGAAATTTTAATTGCAGAAAGATCAGGAAGTTCAGACTGAAGGTTCGCAGAGCAGCTCTAACCCCTTCTCCCTGGGCGTATCACATTGTTACAATAGGGTCTTTCATGACATAATCATGCAGAATGGGCAACTCAGCTTGCTGTTCGACATGTAAAACCATCTCACACACTGCAAAGGGTTTCCACTCCTTTTCTGTCACCTCAAAAGAACTTCTTTACTACTTCTTTACTACCTTTTGGAATTGTTAGGAATGCTAATAATGTTCTAAAAAACCCTACAGAACTAGTTACAAGGGAGCCTGCATGCCTAAAGTAAGGACATAAATTCAACAAGGTGCTAAGTATATTCATATCTTGAAGAACAGTTCTGGGATCACTGATTAATGCACCCACTTCAGTTTAGGTACATCTTTTAACAGTGCCCACGTGAGTAACAGGATCCCACATATGAAGGAGGGGATTGATTCCAAGTTGTCCCAGTTGTTGCAGTGATACACATAACTCAATAAAGTCAGTTGTCATGAATCACTTTTAGAGCCGACAAAATAATGTAAACAACTGTTTTAAGACAAGTTCGATGAGTTCATGAACAGTGAAAAACTAGGGAATAACATAAAAAAAACAGATTTAGAGAGTCTGCAAATCTTACCCATCACTGTGGTCCTCTTTTCCTCTACATTCATTTGGTTTATGCATAAGTGACTCAGGTCTGTAACAGCAGTTTGAGTGTTACTGCCATGTCCCAGCAATTCTGGATCAGTCACCAGGGCTGATGCTCTGGAAGAGATTTCAAAACCTCTCAGAAAAAATGTGAACCATTTTATGTTGAACACCAACCAAAGCAAGGCTCTGCCTCTGCAGACTGCTTCAGTACGTCTGACTGCTTCACCTTGCACGCACAGAATGCACAGAATGATTATAGAAAGGCTTGGTTGCGAAAAAGATGCTTTGTTTTTCCACATGGTCAATGTGTGTGCTCACTGGGGAAAGCACTCTGTCTTCAGCTTAAAATATCCCGAAGAGGCCAGAACATTAAAAACAACAAAAACACGCCAAAAAGGGCTATTCTCCATATCAGTAGCAGTGGGTAAGACATCAACTTTGATAAAAGCAAATCTCTGATGTTGAGTGGAACTTAACACAGTTTTATTCCAGATTCAGATTTTGAACCTTTTCTTCTCCATGTGAATGTAATAGTTCTATGATCAAGCATGAAGTGTAAATGCAACACAATAGATGTAAAGCCAGATTGGGTCTAATTACAAACTCCCCACTTCCTCTCCTAGCTGTGGAGTATTCAGATACTAGCTTCACCTCTCCTTCTTCCCCATCTCTCAGTGTTAAAATGTCTTGTCCTCAAAGGCATTCCTGCACAAATGGAAATAAGATAACCTGAATCAGAAGGAGTATTAGTTTCCTAGGGAGTGATATACTAATTTTACAGTACACTACATCTCAAGCACTAAACCAGGATTAATTTATAATATCCGCTGATTAAAAAGAGAAAAGGACCAGATCTTAAATTGAACAAAACAAATGAACAAATGACTGATGACAGCCAGATGCTGGAGCAAGTGTCTACCTCCCTCATTAACATATGCTGCCTCAGACTTTCCAGGAAGCCTTCCCTAATGGCACTGCTATGGCAAAACAAAAACTTGGTTTATTCAGTCACTGACACCATACTCTTAGGTTCTGTGGGGCACATTCCTTACCTTCAAAATTCCTTGTAACATTTTCAGCAGTTAAGCACTGCATCATGAAGAATTTGTAGGCAGAGCTGAGGAAGATTCCAGATTTATGGCTTGCATGTAATGATGTACTTCTGCCCAAAGCAGTATGTGCTTAATCCTAGCCTAGCTGCTTCATGACAGCTCATTACTAGAAATCAATGTTGAGGCAAATGTAGTTTAAACATAATATACAACAAATATATGTTGCATATTGCATGTTGCATACGTTGCAAAGGGATGTCAACCTTTTAACTGAATGTGTCTGCTTTGGTGAAGACTTTGAGTCAGGAAGATTTTCTTGAAGGTAAGTGCTAGCTGAAAGAGTTAAGGATTATTGTGAAATCCTAGGCCATACAGAATGGAAGACAAGTAATGATCATAGATTTTTTCTCTGCAAAATATCTGTTTACATAGATAGTAAATCACTGGTTGCACAGAATCCTAAGAGTCTACAGAGGTCCACACAAACTTACATATTCCCACAAAAATACTGTATATACCAATGTGACAGCTATTTATGGAGCATTTGTGTCCAGGGTGTTGGGGAAAATATTGATCAAACATCTTTCTTCTGACTACACTGTTGTGAATAATTTTCACCTTTTTAATGATACTTTATTCCCTAACTCACTTAGGCCAACAGGCCATTTGAGCACTCCAGAAAAGTCACAAAATGTGATTAGAACCTGGTACGATAGAAATTGGCTTTCTTTCCAGGAGAAGAAGGAGAAAAAGAGAAATTCAGTGAGTGTTGGTAGAAGTGCCTCTTGGTTGAATTACTAACGTATGATGTAATGCACCTTGGCTCTCCCTTCTGACTTGAGAGCAGCTCAGGCTGCCGTTCCTGCCTGCAAATATTCAGAGCAGGCACCATAAATGCATACGTGAGCTCATACCCAGGGAGAGGTTGTGGCTGAGGTCAGGGCGACGATACAGACTGCACTGCAGTGTTTCCTTGTTAATCAGGGTAAATCAATCGTGGTGACTGGAGCAGTGGAACAGCAATCAGGTCCAGATTATAACTCAGATAAGGTGAAAGACTGTCTACTTCTTCCTGACTTTCCCCTCCCAAACAATTTTAAATATAAATTAAAATACACACCAAAAGTCAACTCTTTGTCTGAAAAGCCTGTCTAGTAGCCACTTTGTAAAGCAGGAGCCTGTATCACCTTGGCCAGGAGCCTTCTTTAACAGATTCCATTTTCATTCACATGAATATTCCAGGGGCCTGTGGCTAAATCCAGAATAATTCAGGGAGAGTTTTTCCAGTGTTTACATTAGGACAAGAATTCGCACTGATCAGTAAGTGCATTCCTCTAAAGTTCTGTTTAGCACTAGTTTAACAGCTTTCCATATGCTTCTTCCCCCTTTTGAAAGCTGCACGGGAGCAGTGTAAATCCATCTCAATGCTACTTTAAGACTAGATTTAGGGTTCAGTTATCCACAGATTGCACAGTGTGCCTCGCTGCAGAATGAGCTGCAGCTGGAGCTGTTAGTGCTTGTTATGATACAGGTGTTCACCACAAGGAGAGGGAGCACAAAACAACCAAAGAGATTTAGGACCAACTGAGTTTTGGTTATCACAGATTAGAACTACTGGCTTCCAGGTGAAAGGCTCTGTATGTTAGTACTAATTCCTCTCATCACTCCTTCCTTTTCACAAAATGCTGCTGTAATCTCTTTTTTCATGGTGCTTCTGAAATCAGCTGGATGTTTCCAGTGTTTCCGTGTTTCCATGTTTCCAATGCAGCATGGTTAAGGGACTGTGCTGCAGAAAACCTTCATCACCTTGGCCTTTGGCTAAATAAACAGCGCTGAGTAGTTGACTCTGGCGTTAGTCTCTCCAGACAATAAAGATAATATGCGGTTAGAAACTAGAAACTCAGAATGAACAAATAAAAGAGAAGCAAGCCACCAAGGCTGGATAGCAGACACACCAAAAGTCCTGATGGGACCAAAGGACAGAATGGATGAACTGCAAATGAAACAATGGGCTTCTTTTATGCGTGACAATTTCTATGATGGATGACTAGAAGACATAAGTATTGCATTACCTGCTCATTTCCTAAGACTTTAAAAAGTGTTTATTGTGTCAGAATGAGAAATAATGCATTGAACCTTATAGAAGCATTATATGAATCAATGGCACACACTTACCCGTAATACGGTATTCACCTCCAAAAGAGCCAAGTAACAAATGTGAGTAGGAGCAGAATGTTTCTGTACAGGGAAGACTGAGGCTATTGAGGCCAGAATGAAGATGCTTAAGAAAAATCAGGAAATGATCCAAAACCATTACATTATTACTGAATATTGGATGACTGCCACAGAGGCTGTGTAAATCCGTAGCATCAGTTTTGAGTACCATGGACTTAATCCTATTGCTGTCACATATGTGCAATGATTTTGAGGAATGTTAAAGTGGGGAGAAATTTGGCCCAGATTAACACCAAACTGAAAAGGTGAGTAGTATTCTTAAAAGGTAAAGTCATCTCAGACAGAAGAAAAGAAGAACCCAGGCAGCCACTGAGGCAGTCACCATAGCCAGGAATTTGGTGGCATACAGGAAGGAATTGGAAATTTCATAGGGGGGCAAAAAGCCCACACAGAGGCAGAGGGTGACTGAGAGAATATGCTATGAAGTATATTGTGCTAGGCACAACTAATTTCTCACCAATGGAGGGAAAAAGGTGGAAGGACATAATTTCAAGTGACAGCGAGTATTTTTAGTCTTGACTACTGATGCTGCATCAGCTTTCCTGAAGCATTTAATGGGGATAATATATGGATACAAAGTATCAGAATAGGTTTAACTAATTTCACATGTCATTTCTTAAAGTTTTGGAATAAAAAACAGCTTAAGAAGACAAAATGAATTAGAACAAATGATGAGAGAAATGCACTTCCCAAGTGGACTGCCTATGATTTCACAGGTTATTTTGAAAGAATTGAAATAAGCTAAAATTAAAGACAGTGTGATAATTGTTGAAAACAGTTAAGTCCAATTCTGTGTTCAGTTACACCAGTTAATATTTTATTGCTCTCTTCTTGTTGCTTTCTCCTGTGGTAGAGGTATGACTGAATGGAAAATAAATGCATCCAACAAACCTTGTTTCTTGTCACGCTTCTCAGTAGATGTTTTACAAACTTTACCAGCAAAAGGAGGAGTCACTGCAGGACACACAAGGGAAAATAAAGCCTCTTTTGGAACAGCTCACTGGCAGCAATGGAACCAATTCAGCTATAAATCAAATGAGAATCCTTATATAAAATAAAACAGTGTTCTACCGCCCAAACACAGCTGAAAGGAACTGTTATATAGTACATTGCATCGTAAACCAGAGAGTTTCTGTCACCCCATCTGTAGCAACAGCCTTGAATATTGTGGTCCAAATTCTCTCATTTATTATATGTACACAATGATTTTTAGGGCTTTAATTTGGGGAGATTTGGCCCAAAATAAGATGAAACTGGTAACTTGATAATTTTGCCTTCTTCTGCACAAAATAAATTTGCTCACTGCAAAGCAGCTGCCTTTCAAATGCCTACACAGCTTAGGAGACCATACAGTAGTCTAATTCCTCGCCAGTGAAGTCAGGCTGTAACCATGGCAGCTGGGAGTGTAAATCTCCAATGTATGAAAATGTCCAGGCTGATAAAGCAGATTGTTGTACAAGTACATATGTGGTGTGCCTGTGTATACATTAAGCATGAAAGCGTGTGGCTTTAGGGTGGGAGTGAGGCAGAGGAGAACAGCCCACCAAAACCTTCACCAGAGCAACTCTGGGTAAGCTGCCAGCTGGATCCCAGCACTGCAGCTGCCCTAAGGACACTGCTGTGAATAGGCTGGGGGTCACAGGGCAAGGAGGCACACAGGATGGGAAGGGATAATCCAGCAAAGGAACTTCACCCAGTGCAGACTGGTTCTGGCATAATACAGCGATGAAGTCCCTCAGGGGAAAAGCACTAATTCCAGCCTGACCTCGGTCTAAACTCTGCATTTGTTGCACAGAGAATAGCACAGAAGATGGCTCTTTTGCTCCTGTGACTGCAGTGTCTGGGGCCCAGGAACTGGCAGCACACCTATCTGAAGAGAAGGGGAAAGGTATAGTCTCCCTTTAATAATTTTTAGCCTGGCATTAGGTCAAGCTTTTCTTCATCCTTTTCCAGGGAGTCTTCATTCTTTCCTTTCATTAAAATAAATGAATGTATGATTGATGATCCTGGAGCCTGATATCTTCCACGTGTTAAAAGATTAGCTATAGCAGTGGCTACTGCCAACAGTACATGCTGATGTGTTGCAACCCGAATCTCCAGGGTCCTTTTTAAGGGCAAGAAGCCCATTTCCACGGCCTAGTCAGCTGCTGGCCTCTTTACTTCTGTGAAGGCACAAGCACAGCAGCGATTTTGTAAAGACGGGTCTTTACCTACCAGGAATCAAGCTGTGACCCACTCGCTCATCCCAGTGAAGCTGCTGAGTGAGTAGGGAGCAGTGACATAGTGATTTGCACAATGGTAGGTGCAACAAAGCACAGGCAAAATTGAGGTCAAAATCCACAGAGCAATTAAAACCTTTCCTCTTACCATCCAGGCACACTGGTGTGCTCTGAGAATAAGCTGTTCCTCCGGAGTGCCTTTTGGAGAGGGTACTGAACGGAATGTGAACAGAAAACCATTTTGAGCTGCTATTTTTTCATCTCAGACCACACAGGAAACTATTATGATGATTTTGCTGAAGCTGCGCCAGGATGAGCAAACATTGACTTTTCTGGTTCAGAATAACAGAACAGGACTTGACAGCTTCACCAAGGACCTTTCTGCATGGGAACAGCTTGTTTCTAGCAGGCTCTGAACCTCACAGCTTTAGGCATTCATCAGCTTTCCCATCTGTTTTGCCCAAATGTGCGCTGTGATGCCGCTTTGCTCTGCAGACCTTTGCAGCAGGCTGTTCACCACAGCAACGTTTTCACCTGTCTAAATTGATGCTCCTTAATGGAGAAACTTGCCAATTTTTTTATTCCACTGTCTGAAATGTCCTGTGAGACTACTGAGATCCTTCTGTGTCTGCTCCTTCCAATTTTAGCACCTGGATACACCCTTGAGTGCAGCTTAGATCCCAGATACAGACATGTCTGTTCCTGCACTGCACAGGCATAGGTTAATCAGGGAAGGCAGAGAAGCCTCTAGTCCTTTGACACTGGTGAGCCGGATTTTCCTTTCCCTGCCAAAATACTGTAACTACCCACTGTTGTGCTACAGCTCAGCTCCAATTTTTTCTGCTCAACAAGGCAGATTCAGAAAGGTACAGAGAAACAGTCATGCAGTAGTGCCAGAAATGTAAGTAGTACTGCAGCCCTAGCAGAGAAGCAGATGGACAAATTCTTCCCTATTTTGAGGCTCAGCATGTAAAGCCATCCTCATTACAATGACAGCTCCCAGGCTTTGCTCATACACTGATAACACCAGTGCCAGACAACATCTCTGTGAACACCATGCTATTTTGCCAGACACATACTGTGTCATCCTTATCCCGAGGTCCAGAGCAGCCCCAGTGTGGCCACACATCTTCCTGGACTTGTCTTCAACCACTCAGAGAGATGAAGAGGACTAGAGGACCACAGTAAACTACAGGATGGAATCCATCCAGCTGCCCCAAACCAGAATTATCCTTATATTCCTTATTTGTTCAGACCCGTGCCTTCTGTATGGCAGGAGATACCGCAGTAACCAGTGAGCCATCACTGGGAAGTCACATAAACCCTGGAGTTTTACACTGGGATGAGCAATAGCTCACAGGAGTTGCAAGAGTTGAAAGTTCTGGAAATGAAGCAACTTATAAATCTGAATTTCTTAGTCTCAGATGTATCTCCCAATTAACTATTCCTGGGGTATTTCCTTCCCATTCCCCTGCACACAAAATAACCTTTTTTAAGGTTTCTTTTCTTTTAAGAAATCCCCATCTCTTCAAGTCAACTTTCTTTTATAATGAGAATAAAACAGGAGCACAAAGCTGGAGACTGTGTGAAACTGAAAAGATCAAAAACTGTGAAATTTGTTTTCAGAACTATTTGATATCTAATGAATTGCAAATTCAGTAGAGTACCAGCTTGCAACAGCTATGCCCTTTACCAGCAAGATATGCGAAAGAACAATGACAAAATGAGTCAGCAATGTGGATCTCCTGGAGAGAAGGCTTCTGGCACAGCAGGGCAACATAAACAAGTGTGCTATATATAGGAGTGGTGCTTGGGTGAATACACAGATCTTAAAGATGACCTCAAACAGAACCCCAATTCAGATAAACAAAAAAATACATAGGATAGCAGTGTGGTTTGAAGCCTGGGCTGGATGCCAGTAGCTTCCAGTTTCCCTTTCTCCCACTTCAGCTTATGCCGACGGCCCCCAGCCATTGTTGACACACAGGCAGTGATAGTGAGGAAGTTATGATCTGCTGGGAAATCACGCACGGCTCTTTTTGTCAGCCAGCCATGCCAGAGGCCCTGGGGACAGACCCTTGTCTCAGGCTGTGTGCTCCTCACAGCAGGGGCTGTGTCTTGCTTTGGGCACATGCCCCCCCCCCCCAGTGCGATTTGTCTCCCAAAGTGGGCAGCCATGAAACGTTTCCACACTCCCCTGTAGCGTGTTCTCCTGTCCCACACTAAACATAAATGCACTCCCCAAATTTAAACTATTAACCTCTGAGACTGAAAAGGAGAGGTTTTTTAATACTTTAGCTATGGACCCTTTCTATGCTTATGGCCTAATATCTCCTATATTCTGATGCACTATTTTACTGTAAAAGTATTAGATACTTGTATCTAGATTAGATCAGAGAGGATTGGGAGAGATTTCTGCAATGTGTATTCTAACACTGACACAAAATATTTGTTACTGGGCGGGGGGGGGAGCAAGGGAGAAAGTATGGATTCTGTGTTTTAGAAGCAACAAAGTTGTTAATGGAGAGGAATTTAAAATATGCCCCTTGGCAACATGGTGGTTCCACAGAATCAAAATGCTTTTGGATTCTGTTCTCCACTTCATAAATTTATGGTTTATTCTGGACAATGATCCTTAAATAATATGATATGGTGATAAATTGAATATTGGGCAAACGCCCCTGAGATTAGTTGGTTAGAGCACTGTGCTAATAATGCCAAGGTTGTGACTTTGATCTCTGTATGAACAATTCATTTAAAAGCTGGACTTGATGATCATTGTGGGTCCTTTCCAACTCAGAATATCCTGTGAGACTAATGGAAATGCTAATCTTTTAAAGAAATTTTTCCCACAGTCTTCCTCTAGGCTTCATTAAGAAAAAGTTAAGATGGCTCTCAGAATCTCATTTCTTAATAAAAAATACACAGGAGTAGCAGACTTCAAGAAGACAAATTTGCTGTCGTATAATATACTTCAGCTTCAGGAATAATTGAATTTGAAAGACATGCTTGCATTGGTTTATACATTTTTGCTCTCTGGATCCTGGATGTCAAATCATTTGCTGTGCTTCTTTGAGAGCTCAAAGAAATTAGGTCCAGTTTACCCCTTTAAAGATCCCTTCAAATGTTTTTCTGATTAATTGAATGAATCTGATTTATTCATTCTTCTTCCTGCAAATCTAGAAAATAGCTGAATTTGAACAAAATTAATTCTGTCAGTTTTGAGACAGAAGCACACAACTCTCAAGGCAAGGACTACGTAAATGCTATACTCTACCTTTTCTTGGGGCAAGAGATGTTAGTATTTTTCCAAAATGGTTTCATTCACATTGCCCAAAAATTGTTACTTGGTGTAATGACTTTGTAAGACTCTTTTTCCCTGCTTTCTCCCACTTTGCTAAAGGTAATTTCCACTCTATGAAAGGTCTTCTTGTGCACACCCCTGCATAAGAGATAGCATGGCTAGTGAAACAAATAAAGCCTGCTCGGCTTCTGTGTCTCCTTCATAAAGACATTACCTTGGACCTTTTTTCTCAGTTTCACAAAACTTGTAGGAAAATACTTATCATTGAGATTTCCATCAGGTTCAAAAGTTTACTATGTGAAAATGGGTTAGGAAAGATAGATTACTAACCCAACTGAAAAAAAAAATCAACCTCCTTTTGCTTCACATTAAGAAAACATTATACCCAAGAATTTTTGCCAGAAAAAATTAGAGTGAGTGAGGGTAGGTTAGAAGCAACTTAGCCATTGTTTAAGCAGTGGGAACAAGATGATGAGAGCCTCCACATTCATCCTGGTTTATTTAAGTAATTTCTGACATGGACACATATACTGCTGCTATTAAGCCCCAAATCAGCACTCTCCTTCACAGACTTGTCTCATTCAGCTAATGACTTTTTAAAGAGATTAGCAATTTAGTTCTAAATGTTTCACCCAAAGCAGAAATTCACCATGAAGATGCCATTCTTGGTTCTGTAATTTCTTCATGATTTTAAAACAAAGTGATTTCTATTTATTTCAGTGCAAGTAAAGGCAATAAAACCTAAGGATGTGGCGATGTCTTCTTATATGACTCAAAACTAGCTACACTTCTTTCTTCCAATCAAAATATTTCAAGCCACTGGAATGTATTGTAATCTGGTTCCTTTGTGCATTTGGGATCAAAAATAGCCAAGATACTTCATTTTTAAAATAGTCTTCTATACTGTAGAGCTGATTCTTTTTCCTCCTCAAAAAAAGTTAATTAAAATCTGCTGTATACAGTTGGATTCATTTCATAACACAGCACGTGAAGCACAGCTCTACCACAAAAAAAACTCCAAGTTCTTTCTGTTCCTTTTTTTTTTTTCTTGGTTCGCTTTAGCAAGGGAAAGTTCATCATGTGAAATGTGCACCAGGATAAATTCTGCCCTCAGTCCTTCCCATTGTTCCCCATCCAGCCACATTCATTTAAAAGAAGCGTCCCCATTCCACAAGGATGTTCCTTTCAAGCAAGCCAAACCTTCTGCTTTGGCACAAGCACAGTAGCAAACTGGGTGATGAAGCCTAGAGCTGTGCTCTGATCTCATACCATTTGTTGCTTTGGGATATACTCCCAGGAAACTCACTTGGCAGAGAAGAAGGAGACATTTCGTACCTCTGCCACATCCCAGGCTGATTCTCTCCCTCTGACCTGACTCAAAGAAAGACTTCACACCATAGGGAGGTGCAGCCCAAAGTCCATTCAACTCATGGCTGCTGTCAAAGGATGTCACAAAACATGGCTAACACCATTTCCAACCTGCATGCTGTACCTAAGAGTAGATAGGAACAGAGCAATAAGTTTCACTGAGTGCACCAGCCCAATTCTCTACTAGTATGTGCAAAAGACATTTTTTCAGTGGAAGATTCATCACTCAACAGAGAAAAAAAATTAGGGTCCTCAGGGTAGAGCACAGAGAAAAATGTATGCAAAAGAAAGAAAATATGTCTTACTGATATCTATCAGCATTAGTGTCATAACTGAAGCCCCATGATCAGTTTGTTGAGTGGTTACAGCATGACCTTCATCTTTTTCAGCCTCGGATCTCTAAATTTGTAAGTCGTAAACTTAAGAGAATGAGAATTCCTTTTAAGAGATCAAGATATTTTACAGAGGAGGAAACATGCATGCTGAGATGATGCAAATGTGGTGATCAATTTAGGCAGCAATAGAGTGAGACAGTTCTGAGAAGAAAAATCTGCTGGAGCTCTGGAAGAGCAGTGTCATGTTCTAATGGTTTTGAAACTAGAAGAAGGAAAATAGAAGAAAGTTCTTTTCTTCTGTTTTTTTTTTTTCCTCAGTAAACCCATCATAGGTCGATCAGTGCTTTTAGTAACAAAAAAAACCCCAAAAAACAGAAAGATCATCTGGTTTTCCATCAGCTGTGCAGTACATACTCTTCTAGTTACTGTCATTTCCTAGCTCTTCAAAGGATTTAGTACTTTCTTTTTCACTCCTTCCAAAACAGAACAATAAGGACTGTAGAGACCAAAATTATTCAACTACATAGTACAGTTTCCTCAATAAGAACCAGCTGGTACTGCACAAAACAACAGCACAGCCATGGACTAGCTTGCTGTTTGCAGTCCTGTGTGCTCAATAGTAAGAACCATATTGCTTTGTTTAAGCAGAATGCAACTCAGCATGAGCCACAAGATGAGAAAAATAGATAATGAAGACACAGCACCCTGCAATCTTTTGCTGAGTTTTAATTCCAATGTGAACAGTTGCACAGACTTAATTAGAAAATGACAGAGTACTACTGCTAGAGAGAGACAGCTGACACAAAGCATTCCAAGGTGCCTTGGACAAAGGTCAGTCAAAAACTCTATCTTGCATAAACACCATAAATGCAAATTTCATCATTTTTATGGAGTCAGATTTTCTGCAAGAACACATGTGCTTTTAGTCATCTATTTTTTCACATCCTCAAGTGTGGTAGATAAATCATTTGGCTAGGAGATCCTAAACTAAACAACAGCTTGGGGGACTGAATCAACCTTGTTTCCTTGTTTTGCTTATATTTACCCTTTTCACAGAGATATTTCCACATTTCACCTTTAAGATAACTGCTTATTTACTGGAGAAATAAAAAGAAGTTCCAGATAGCTGAAAGATTAGCAGAGAGAGAGCTGAAGCTTGGCGGGCTGGGAAAGGTTATCTAAATTCTGAATAAAACATAATTTTTAATGGAGGCTAGGCAAACTTATCTGGAACATGGAGATGAAAAATACAGGACCACTTGAGTAAACAGTGATGTCATCAAATGGCCACATGTTATGTGCCAAGTGTCATTCTGAGGCCACAGCTGGTCATGAGACCCATAAATCCAAATGAAACCTGAAGGTCACTTATCCTTGTTTGTGCAACAAGAGAACTAATGCAAGGAGAGAATATCACAAGAGCATTTTACATGTGTAGCCATTCAGCCACTAATTATGGATGAGGCCATTGCTTCCACAAACAGCGAGCTACAGTGCCCTGCTGTGACTGGCAAAGGAGAGAGCTTGTTCTGCAGAACGGCTGCAGCTTGGCATCACAATGTCAACACTTGGGGTTTCTCTGAGTAGAAAGACAGCCTTCTGACCGTGAGAGATATTCCAGTTCTCTTAGAAACTACTAGAAATTGCCTTTGCTGTTGGGATCAGACTCTGACCCAGGTGGCTACATTCCACCTTCTGTGGGTAGCCTGGCCTCAGGTCCCTATTCATCTAAACCACCACAGTTTGGGATCCAGATAAAAGATTTCAGTTTATTCTTATCTCCGTTATGAGAGGTAGGCTTAGTTTGATGTCCGAAAACCTCATCAATTTTGGTTTCATTCTGCCAGTTCAGGCATGGGATCGCTCATACCAGTGTTCATTTATAACTAAACCTCAGTGGTTGGATGGGTAAGATGGTAACGTTCCAATTTTAGGTAATTTCTGTTTATAAAACACAGATGAAACTGGCAATGGCCTTTTACCTTAAATGATGTTAATTTTTACAACTGAGTGGTAGAGCTTGTCAAAAAGTACTTGAGGATCTCACATTTCTGATGTTCTGAAATGGAAGCTATATAGTCTCTCTTTTTTACATTAAACTTACCAAGAATTTCAAGCAGCAGAGAGTATGGCTGGTTTCTTTTCTTCGCTTTTATGAAAAATACTCTAGTGATTTATTCTTTGCAATTTGCTGCAATGTTCAAAATCTGCTGCAGCCTTACATCTGTGCAAGTTCACTCAGAAGAAACTCACCAACATTCAATTATCCATTAAAAGCAGAAGAGTTTATAACAGCAAAGTTTATAATAGCAAAGGTATAACGTTTTTAATAGCAAAGGCAAGAAGCGAGGGGCAGAATCCTTCTGAGGCAGAAGTTCAGTGTAGTCACCAGAATTATGCCACAAAACTGTGTTCTCTTTAGAAAAGTTGCTTTATTCAGTGAGATGCTTCCCAGCATATCCAGTGGAAAAGTTGTTTTTGACAGGTTTTAACCAGTGGAGAAGTCATCTTTTGTGTGGCAGGCCCTCAGGACTTTGGTCAGCCACAGTCTTGAAACCCACACTATCCTATGGTTAGATGATATAAATACCAAGCTTTTAAAAAGAGAAAAGCAGAGACAAGCTTTAGGAGCAGGGCTTAACGTTTCTATAAATATTCACCTAAATACAGTGCAGCTATTTCTGAAACACAGGACACAGATTTCAACAAATAGACCTAACTTGAAAATCGTTGGACCAAATGTTGTAAAAAATTGTGCCCCGGCAAAATTTTCGTTTTGTCATTCCCTCCAGCTCTCAAAAAAATATCTCCCGCTTCTCAAAGATAATTTCTCTACGTTGTGGCAGGTTCTTTCACAACACTGTTGACTGAGGCTACCATAGAAATGTTTATAAATACTCACATGCTTAGCATGTATGGACAGGTTTACATCTGTAAAGCTCAACATGCTCAGCAAAAGGAAGGAAGGAACAGATTTTCATCATCCAGGTGGGGAAGATTCTTATCACACAGCAGAGTTTTATATCAAGACAATAGATTTTACTGCAGCTAGCTCAAACTTCCTCTGCTGAGCACAATCCCTTATGAGAGCAGGCCTGTTTGTGTAGCAAAGCTCTGTTTGTCACAGGCAAGGGCACTGCGGTCTGGCTAAGTGCAACTAGTCTAAGCTGACAGAAGTCTGTAGCAAAGACAAGTAGATGGATTCTTGAGATTGGCAGCAAAAATTCCCTAAGCCTAAGAAAGATTTTAAACTGAGAATTTGATGAACATATAATCAGCTGTTGAACAAAGAAAGCGGTTAAATAAAAAAAGCAGATTACACTGATGTCCAGGGTGGGGCAATCAAATCTCTCTTTCCCACTGTAACAGAGAAATTGAGTACAGTAAAGTGAATATGAAAGGCAGAAGCTTAAAAAATACTGAAGTTGGGGCTTTTTTGTCACGTCTGTCCTGCTTTTATATCTCTGCAGAATCAGGTTTGGTGAATCTTTGGACCTAGTTAGAGTCCTGCTGAAGGGGTTAGGAACATAGATTAAAGTATGTTTTAGCACAACTTTTTTACTTACATAGGTCCTGTTTAACTGGGGAGAGGAATAGTGAAAACTACCTCTATATTTCTTCCAACAGAAATATCTTCCTAATGTCTCACTTATTCACCATGAGTACATAACTCTCCTTTGGTTTCCATCTCTGCTCAACACATCTGTTTATCATACCCTTTCCTCAGCTGTGGCAGCACCAGGAAACTGAACTTTCTCCTTGCACTTGGAAACTGAACAGAATAAATTCCTAAAGTCCACTTTTCTTCAGTGGTTAACCTGTCTGAATTACAGCTAAGCTGGTACCAGGCATAACCTTGGGTCATGACACAGAGTTGTTCAGTCAACATACTTCAACAAGATGCATGAAATCCCTATATATCCATCGCTTCTAGTTCACAGGCTTTTTCAACTTTCTTTCTCTCATATAAGTGACAGCAAGAATTACCACTTTACCCTCACAGACTTCGTATCCTTATCCACCCTCCAGGAAAACAGTGTCATCCAAAGCCATCCAAAGAGTGAAAAGAGAACTGCAAGAAGTATTTATTAACTTCTACAGAATGCAAAGCATTGGACTGCCTAACTTTGCTTAAGCTCACTCATATTATTTATCACCACCTAGGGCCAATATTCTTTCGTGGAGCATTTGGGAAGGAATTGTCATTCATAAGATCTGTCACTATGAACTACAGGACTGCAGATTACAAATTGTGGTAAGGGAATGATACTGGTCTATCCTGTTTAATCCCAACAGGCTGATAAAACACAGTTCATTGGATAGCCTAGTTCTCAGATGGTCTGGTTCTTGCTTCCCAGTCAGCATTCTTCATTTCCAGATTTTCTCAGGAGGAGCCTCCTTCAGATGGAGTGCAGTGTCCCCAGTGTTTGATAGCCTACAGTTTGCTGTGGTTAGAAGCTAGAATAGAGGATGACCACAGTGACCACACTGTGAACTGATGTGTGAACTGCACAGGGCAGGGCTGTAGCAACACAGAGTGGAGGATTCAGATCAGCTTGGGCTATGAAGCAGGCACATGGCAAATCGGCCTGGTAGAATTGAAATATGTCGGTCTACTATGCAGACATGGGTAGGACTCAAGGCAGACCAAATTAATGCTGAAGTGAAAGTGCCACCCTTTTCTTCATCTGCAAAATGGATAGATTAACACATCGGTACTTTGCAGTGGGGTTACCAGAATTAGTGCATTAGTGCTCAGCCGCTGCAGAAATTATGTCTTTCCTGTAGCTAAATAACAGCAGCCAGTGAGGTGCCCTGTAGACTGACTATCCAGCCAGTGCCAGATGCTGGAGGGGACAAGATTGGGGATAGAGAAGTGGGTTTTTCCTTGCATAGTAATTTCTTTAGATCAATCATTTTCTTAGTCATGTCAGGCAAGTTTGGCCAGTGATATATTTGGAGTTGAAAGGCTGTGGGTTTTGTCTCCATTGTCTCAGCTTTGGCACACAGGGATAGTGAGTTTCACTAACCAACAGTGCATGTATTCATTAGCATTGGCTGCTGTTGACCATGGGAGTCAACTTGATTTTTCGTGGTCTTTTTTTGGAAACTTTCAAACAGGGATGAGGAAAATTAACTGACTCTCAGTAAGCATTTTAAAAAATGTTCCCTCTCTGCTCACTGCCCCAAATAAACAGCAGAAAATTATACTTTGTCTAAGTGCTCAAACAGTTTTGATTTTGCTCAGATGTTATGAAGGAACTTCATCACAACAGAAGCAGAATTAGTTTACATTCTTCCCTTTTTAATAAGGCATTGAAAATATTAACACTGGCTCTGTATGAGTAGCATTTAATGTCAGTATCCATCATTTGAGCCAAGTGCAATGCTGACTTTAAAAGCAAGCTACAGTCTAAAAAGTGGCTCCATGAAAGTGCTGATGTACTTTAAGTTCACTCTTGTTTATCTCTAACAGAAAAATAAAGGTTGAGACAGTTTATTCTTAATCTTTTAGCTTCCAGCATTATAGAATTACAAATATTGGAAATTCTACCAGAAATAAACTAGAAGAGACCAGTTGACAGCCTGATAAAGGTGGCAAACAAATGCTAACTCATCTTCCTCTAGCAGGAATGGCTGAATGTCACTAAAAGCAGAAAAACTTCTCAGTAGCTCAATTTTCTCCTTGTCAAGTCAAAATCTGCAAACCCACAAAAACTCATGTCTGTCAGTGCTACCTTCCACAGTTAACTGATGTTTAAAAGAATACATTTTTAGCAGTTTTAGAAGTACTCTCTTTGACCTTTACACATCACCTTTTTTGTTTGCTTGTTTGTTTCTTTGGTTTTGGGTGGTTTTTTGACACAGGAAGTCAGGACAAGCAGAGTTTGTGCTGTGTACTCTTTGTCACTGTATTTAAAGTACCTTCATACCCAGCTTGGGATTATATTTGACTCCACCCTTTTATGGAGCAAAAGAGAATACACAAGTTTTCAGATGAAGGGATTTCCCATTCACCACTAAACAAAGAAGCAGTGAAATGGTACAAGGTCTTTTTTCTTTTTACCACCACTGCTTACGCCCCCCTCCAGCAGAAAGCACATCAGGCACAAACAGCATAGTGTAAGAGGGCTCAGGGAGAGGCTTTTATTTCACTAGCTGAGAAGATGAGGGCTATTCACAAGTATTTTGAAGATGGGCTGATGACTGTCAGAAATCACGACCTTTGTTTCCTTTTGCTGGGTAAAGTAGCAAAGGAAAAGGAATAAAAATATTTTGTGGGGATGCTTCCTGAAATAACGGAGCGACCTGAGAGAGCACTGTTAAATATTTTTAAGCTAGGGCCAGCTAATTAAACAATTAAAGGTTGCAGATCTTGCACTGATTATAGGGTCAGGTGCTGAAAGACCCTTTTGTAATTGGTAAACTGCTGTGGCTAGACAGAAAGCAAACTACATGCGTGATCACAAGCCCTCAAAAAACAGTCCCATGTAAAGGACTTTCAAAAAGAAAAAAACAAACAGGGAACCATTCAGCTTTCAAATCAGACGGGAACAAATTCTCTTACTTCTGAACACTTTCTTCCCTGCCAAAAGCAACAAGAAGAAAATGAAAAGGGTCTAAACCAGCTATTTCAGACGTGCATAGTGCAGACCCAGCATCCTAGGTGAGACCAAAAGCATGACTCCACGTGATACTTCCTTTGCAAGGTGACTGGAAAACAGAATGAGAAAACCCAAGACCACGTTACACAACTTGACGAAAACAACTGTGATCTTTTAAAATAACAGTTTGCAAGAGAGAAGAGAAAGAGAAAGCAACAACAACCCAAGCTCCCAAATGAGTGAGTTCAATTATCCACGCCTCAGTGCTCTGGTTAAACTGAGGACCTTGGAGGTAGATGATAGGAAATGTTCAGCAAATAAAAGTGTTGGTCTGGAATTACTGAACACTCTGATGGACAGAATGGAAAAGCAAAATAAACAGCTGTATCTAAAGGACTAGCCTTTGTATGCGGGTGACTACTACAGATGCCTTAGCACCCCGTGGCAGCAGAAATTAAGACTGTATAGAAAATGTTTTTCTTGTGCCATTCATCAGTGCCTTGGGTGAAGTGGCAGATGCCTCTCCAGCAGGTTCACTGATGGCACAAAGCTGGGAGGAGTGGCCAGAGGGCTGTGCCCAGAGGGCTGTGCAGCCCTTCAGAAGGGCCTGGAGAGCCTGGAGAGATGGGCAGAGGAGAACCGTCTGAAATTCAACAAAGGCAAATGCAGGGTCCTGCACATGAAGCCAGGGTGTCAAGAGGAGGGACGCAGGCTCTGTTTAGTGTTGCCAAGCAAAAGGAAAAGAGGCAATGGAAAGAAACTGATGCACAGCAAGTTCCACCTGAACATGAGGAAGAACTTCTTTACTGTGCAGGTGACCGTGCACTGGAACAGGTTGCCCAGAGAGGTTGTGGAGTCTCCCTCACTGGAGATATTCCAGACCTGTCTGGGTGCAATCCTGTGCCATGGGCTCTGGGATGACCCTGCTTGAGCAGGGAGCTTGGACCAGATGATTCACTATGGCCCCTTCCAATCTTACCCAGTCTGTGATTCTGTGATCCTGAGATGAACAACTTCAAAGTATTTCCAAACTTAATAAACTGTCAAAGGACAAAACATTATTCATGCACCATAATTATTATTATTATTAAAACCTTTTCTCTCTGAATCACCAAAAAAATTCATTTTAATGCCCTCTAAGTACTTCAATGAGATTCGAAAGTGCAGGTTAAAAAAATGATATCTTGCTTACCTTTTCAAAGACAAGTTATTTTGCATTAGAAAATCATAATTTTTTAGCTTTGAAAATTATGTTTTCAATGCAGTGTATTGCTATAATGTGAGTCAGGAACACTTTAAAGTGACTCTTTTCAAGCTCCTACAAGAACTTAGGAGTTTTCCAGCAAACCAAAACATTTAAACCAGGGCTGCTCTGGAGAGAATGCAGTTCCCTCCAATCACCATCATCATAATCCATACCATACTTTTTAAATAAGACCATCCTCAGAAAAAAGTATATTCCTCTTTCTACTTATGCAAGATCTGACTGAAATAAAGGGTTCTAGTATAGCCCTGTCTACCTCTGATTTGTTTACCGAAGCATGTAATATGCTTTCTAGGACCACAGCTAAGCCCCAGTACAGTATCACAGAATCATAGAATATGCCAAGTTGGAAGGAACCTACAAGGATCATCAAAGGCCAATTCCTGACCCTGCACAGCACCATCCTCATCAATCACACCCTGTGCCTGAGAGCATTGTCCAATCACTTCTTGAACTCTGTCAGGTTTGGTGCTGTGAACACTTCCCTGGGGAGCCTGTTCCAGTGCCCAACCACCCTCTGGGGGAAGAACCTTTTCCTAATACCCAACCTAAACCTCCCCTGACACAACTTCAGCCCATTCCCTCGGGTCCTGTCACTGGTCACCACAGAGAAGAGATCAGTGTCTGCCCCTGTACTTCCCCTCATGAGGAAGTTGTAACTGCAATGAGGTCTCCCCTCAGTGTCCTCTTCTCCAGGCTGAACAGACCAAGTGACCTCAGCCGCTCCTCATACGGCTTCCCCCCAAGGCCCTTCACCATCTTCCTATTCCTCCTTTGGATGCTCCCTAACAGCTTTATATTTTTCCTGTATTGTGGCTCCCAAAACTGCCCCCAGCACTTGAGGTGAGGCCGCCCCAGTGCAGAGCAGAGCGGGACAATCCCCTCCCTTGCCCGGCTGGCGATGCTGTGCCTGATGCCCCCCAGGACAGGGTTGGCCCTCCTGGCTGCCAGGGCACTGCTGACTCAGGTTCAACTTTCCATCGACCAGGACCCCCAGGTCCCTTTCCATGGCACTGCTCTGTCCTTCTTTCTGTGCAGCTCACTGAACAGAGATCTTTCTGCAGGGTCTTTTGTGCTGGACCTTGAAAACCTGTCCAATCTGCCCAAATGCTAATAATTCCATGGTGTTTTTCAGTGTTACCAGGGTTGTCCTTAAACAAAATCTCACTTCATTTTCCCTTTTTAGGCAGAAAGCCCAGAGCTAATTGAATACATTCTCTCTCTTCTTCAGTGACTAAATGCAATGCTGATGTGTGCATATAATGTGGGAATCACGTTAATCATAGGCACACAGATTTCAAAGCCAAGAGTTCTGGTTGTGATGACCTAGTCTGATCCGCAGGGTAACACCAGGCATAGAATTTCTGCCAGTGATTCCTGCCTCAAGCCCATGATTTTGCACCTCAGTTCCCATCTGTATAAACTGAGCTGCAGCTTCCAGACACAGGGTTTATTATGCCTCTCTCTGCTGCATAAAAGAGTTCTTTGTTCACAGAAACCTTCTACCACACTAAAGTCTTGTGGGCTCTGACCAAGCCACCTCTTCACCTTCTCTTTTGCTAAAATGAATAGATTAAGCCTCTTATATCTAGCCTCAAGGTAAGGTTTCCAGGCTTTGAGTCATTCTGCAAAAAGACCACATAGACCCATGCTCTTGGTATCTCACAAAATCCTGAAGATATGGAGCTCCTGCAGTGCAGGCTCTTCAAAGATCACATAGTTAATCATACAGAAATTAGTAATTTCGGCCTTTCAGTTGAGTCCACAGCCTTTGCTTTGTCCCTGAGCATGTGTTATGTTTTCAGCTCTGTCATCACCTGGTATTTCTCAGTTTATCCAATAGAATATCCCTGTGCACAAAGTAAGTTTTAAATGGATCTTAGCAGCTGCACATATGCAGGGCTGTGGGTCCGCATTCAGAGCAAGAGCTCAGGAACTCTGTACTCACTCATAATAAACGCAGAAAGAGGTAATCAGTTAGAAAGATTTAAGCAATTAGGTAGAGTATCGCACAAAGTCTTGGCTGTTCTGGTTTAGACTTAGACTTTTAGTTTGGTCTGTTACTGCTGACTTGGTCCTTTAAAAACCAAACTTGGCTGAAAGAACTGCTCCCAGTAATTCCTGTCACCCTGCTTGACCTGCCATACTCGTACCCCCGTCAAATGACAGCTCGCCAAATGTGCTGTTCCTGTAATTACTAGCAAAAACGCATGTAATCCATGTCAAACTAGCCCTAATTTTTGTGGCAAGATTCCCAGGGTTTGCAGCAATCTGATGTGACAGAGAGATCTCAAGAAGTTCACAAATCCGAAAAGTACTGACATTGTCAAGGGATTCATTAGGAAATTAATAAATAATGCAGAATTCCCTTTGCATTGGTATCTTGGTGTCTATCTTGGGCAGATATATACAGGTATATGCATACATAACTCCAGATTCCAAAGTCCTTGCACATAATGGTATTGTAGATATCACTGATTTTAAGACAGCAAGTGAGATTTAGAAGTTTAACAGAGGTGCTTAAGTGCCATTTAAATCCTTTTAGATGCCTAGGACATTCAGGAATCCGCAAGAGGTGCCTAATATCACAGGGAAGCCAACAACAGAACTGTTATATAAATTGCTCTAATCAAATTAATGAGAATTGAAAGCTCATTTTACAGAATAAATTTCAAGTGTTTGCTTTCCAATGTTTTTTCAGGTTTTTGTTTGCCACTGTCAGTCATAGTTTCCACATTTTTTTAATAAATGAAAAAGTTATTCAGCCCAAGCCCCTTTGCAATATGCAGCTGCTTTTACCTGTTTATATTTACCATTTTTGTATTTTTAAAAACTGGGAGCAGGAGGAGAATATTGGCAAATAGAGCAAGCAAAACAGCATCAAAATTCTTCACTAAAAACAGTTTAAAAGAAAAAAAAATTCCAACAGACTATATTGGTACACAATACTGCTCTTTTTTCAGTTTATCATTAAAAATCAATAGGCTGTAAACACAGCAAGTCATACAATTTTAAGCTGCTATTTTGGGCTATCTGTAGACTCCAAAAATGTTTTAAGATTCTTTTCACAGACAGTAAGACTAGACATGTCTCTTTTCCTTTTCTATAAATACTAGGAGTCTCAAGCCCCTTTCTGTGGTAATAGATGGTCTAAATTTTTGACATACATTTGGCACTATTAATATTTACTGTAAATGTAACATTACTATTTTCTTGCAAAAGTCTGAGACACACAGCCCAGTGCCTGACTCCATACTGAGTGTGAGGTAATGCCCCTATCCACTGATCGAGAAGAAACCTAGGAACCAGAGAGCTGCTTTTTCAGCAGAGTTGAGTTGGTGTTTTCATTTTCAACATGCTTTGCACTAAACATCACTAAAGCCCTTTCACTAATTCTGATCTTGTGATTTCTGCCATTGACAAGTAGAGGCAGAACCCAGCAGAGCAAAGTGATGTAGCATTAGGGTATTGTTTCAAAAGCAACATCTAAATGTGACAGCTGCTCCATTGTCTGGCTCTTTAAACCCAGCCTAGGATTTTCCTTATGGGACACTGCTCCAGCAAAATAAATAAATGGGCTGTAGTCTAAACTCCAAAGCCCTCTATAAGATGTTATTGTGTTCCAGGCTCAGCAATAATAGAAGAGACATCACATTACGGCAGACGTACACTTCTGCACTTTTGGAAAGATCAAAGCTTGCCTGTCTGCACTAACTGTGCGTAGATACAAGATGGATTGAGCCAGTGTGGTCTAAAATACAGTAGGGGAAAATGGCATTGACATCCTATGAGCTAGTTTAAATTGCAATTTCTTCTTATTGCCTTACTGACTGAAAAGCCTGAAAAGCAGCAGCTGCTAAGTACCTCAGTGGTGGGGGGAAACTGCAAGTGGAGAACGAAGCACCAGAGAAAGGTTTATATATCCAGGGGACTCTGGAAAGCAGAGAGAGCAAAGAGGCCACATGTTCAGGTTGAAATGCTTTAAAAGGGGCATGTTCCCCATATTATCTACACATCAGCCTCAAAACCAAATACTCCACCAAATCTTGACCATTATTCTTACAAAATGGCACAGCTTGGGCAGAGGCAGTTCAATCCAAGTGGAGCAGCCATCACCTAATGCTAGATACTCTCCAATGGAAATCTCTGTGCAGGTCACTGGTCCTGACTCCCCATTACCTCCAAACAAGGTCTACACCCATTGAGTTAAGGGGGCCTGATGTTTCCCTCACCTTCTCCCACTAGCTCGGACAACGTGTTTGTAACAGGCTGGACACACTGCCAAAGCATGCACTGAATGAGTCTCAGTGTCCTTAAAATGTCACAGTTCAACCTCCACAAGCAGCCCTTGATTTGCCTCAGCTTGACTTTGGACACAGAGGTGTTTCAAGAGCTCAGCACTTCCCAGCCAGACACTGCTCCCCTGAAGGGTTTGTCCCAGTGCCTGATGGGCTACAGTGCTCCCACAAGAGCTGCAGCCCCAGGACTGTCAGTGCCCAGGATGATGGGAGGGTCACAGTCCCAGGCTAAGGAGTGGGGGGCTGTCAGGGGACTCTGGGCTGGCTGCCTGGCCACAGGCAGAGAGCAAGGTGGACCTGGAGGGGGTTCCTGAGGGCTGCCAGCTTTCCCACCGGAAACCTTGGCTGCATTTTCTGCTGTGCTACATGACACTGTATGGGCTGTAAGTCTGGATGTTAATGCAGAAGCAGCATGTGGTCCTATAAAGACAGAGGAGGAACTAAGCCTCTTCTTCCTCATTAGGGGCAGTAATGCCTCTGGAAAGTCAAGCACAGGATGATTGTGGTTTGCTCAAAGACACTGAGTAGCTAAGCAGGACATATGACTTCACCCTCTCTTCTCCTTTTGCCTTCAATCTGTTTCATTCAGGGACCAGGTGTGATCACACACAAACTTACAGAGTTCAGCTAACACGGGTAGCTGACACACGAGGTCTGGTTGCATCACACATTTTCAGTGGATTCCTTTCAAAACAACTGCTTACACTAGCTCAAAAATGCATGTAGCACAGTGTATATTTCCAAAGCATGAGATCTTACTGCTGACCTGCTGCTCTCTGGTGAATACTTATAAAACACCAAATGTGTTTCTCATGCAGCTTTACATAATCAGTCACGGACCTTTCAACTGAAACATGCTGTACTTTACACACTGCAGTTATCCTGCCACAGCCAAGAGCTAATATTTCATCCAGCTCAACACAACAAACATCCCTGCCTTTCTTTAATGCTTAACTGCAGCCAAAGGTAGAACTGAGTTTTTTGTAGAAGAGTGATAATAGTGATAATTATTATTATTATTGTATATATTATTTCTCCTGTAGCATTTTCCCACTCTACTCTGCACTGAGGTGGCCTCACCTCGAGTGCTGGGGGCAGTTTCAGGAAGCACAATATAAGAAAAATATAAAGCTATCAGAGAGTGTGCAAAAAGGGCTGTGAAGATGGTGCAGGGCCTTGAGGGGAAGCCATATGAGGAGCAGCTGAGGTCACCTGGTCTGTTCAGCCTGGAGAAGAGGACATCGAGGGGAGACCTCACTGCAATTACAACTTCCTTGTGAGGGGAAGAGGAAGGGCAGACACTGATCTCTTCTCTGTGGTGACCAGTGACAGGACCCGAGGGAATGGCCTGAAGCTGTGTCAGGGGAGGTTTAGGTTGGGTATTAGAAGAAAGTTCTTCCCCCAGGGGGTGTTTGGGCACTGGAACAGGCTCCCCAGGGAAGTGGTCACAGCACCAAATCTGGGAGAGTTCAAGAAGTGATTGGACAATATTTTAAGGCACAGGCTGTGACTTGGGGATGGTCCCGTGCAGGGTCAGCAGTTGGCCTTTGATGATCCTTGTGGGTCACTTCCAGCCTGGCATATTCTATGGTTCTATGATCATTTGGGGTTTCAATGATGCAAAAGACAAAAATCTTTCTATGCTAGAAGCCATACGAAACAATAGCTAAATGCTGAGCTTTGCTACTCTACAATAATAATGTTCAAATTTGATGTACAGAAATTACAGGAACAGGACCATTTGTGTCTAAAATCACTCAGTGTTTTGATCGGGCAATATGAAATGGCTCAAGAGGATGATACAGGAAAACACCTAAACGGGAGGAGGCGAGGCACAGAGAGAAAATGAAAAGAAAGGTGAATGTAAGCAGCTGAAACCAGTCACAGCTAGACAGAATTTGTATTGGTGGTGATCCACAAAAGTTACTGTGGAAATGCAGTGAAATTTTGAGATCCTGTTCCTTCACTTTTCACCTATCCAGCATTCTCATGAACCTTGTAAGAGCAATAATTCTACAAGTCCCTAGACAGCCATTTCTTAACTATCCTTACAGCTTGAAAGTTTTTGGGGGTTTTTTCTACCTTTCTTAAATATCTAATGTAAGTCTTCTTTGCTGAACTTACTCTGATTTATCCTTGCTTTACCCCATCTTGACCTGTTGAATTGATCACTGTGTAACACCCTTGAAAATGTCCGAATATGCTCACATTTCCCACGTCTGCTCCTGCCATGTTCTCTTTCCTAGACTAAACAAAACTGGCTCTCTCAGCCTTTACTCCCAGTTCATGTTCTCTAAGCCTCTTATCACTCTTTTAGCTCCAGAAGTGACTCTTTCTTACTGACATAAATAGAGAAGTCTGTCAGGGTGTGGAATAGACTTACAAGGAAGGGAGAGCACTTACACTGTAAGAAATACCACAAAGTAAATACGAGCATTATAGTAGGAGTTATTCCATACTGCCAGAGATTGATTAGGTGAGACCAAAAATATTGCTTCTACCTTTGGTTTCTTCTGGAGTGGAAGTAGATGGAAGAAGCTGAAACAGCCAGGGCTGTATCAACTCATGCTTTCACAAAAAAAGTCATTAATAAGACAGCTCTTCCCCTGTGTCTGGATAGCAGTCGGTGCCTTATCAGTGGAAAAGCTGGAGTGGAGGAGCCTGTAGTTCATGAGCTTTAGTGGCACTAAAATGCTTTTGTTTCCTGCTGATGAAGCAAGAGCGTGATGGTATCAGATCACAGACACACAGACACCCTGTGAAGCAAGGGTATAGCAGAAAACATGTTCATGCTGTCCCTGCTGTGCAAAGCAACACGGTGGAAATGCCCTTCAAGCTGTTGTCTGCTGGCTCTGGAACAGGAGGCAGTGTGGCTGTACTGCAGGTGATGGGTTTGGAGGGTAGGGATAATCAAAAGCCTTGTAGCAGAATGAAGCCCCTGCAGCATGTTTATCAGACACTCCAAAGGCCATCCAAATCTCTTATTTTTTTCTGGGCTCTGAGCTGAGATTTTTGTTTGGCACTGTGTCACATTGCGGAGGACCTCAGCTGCAAAGTAACCTATCCCCCCTCCCTCATTTTCCCCTTCCAGAAAATCACAGGGATGCACACACCTGTGCCCCATTCTTCTGTGGGAATTCACCATCTCCCTTGCTGCACCCATCTATCAACATCAGCTTTCAGGAGGAAAGACTGAGAATCTTTCCAAAACAGGCTGGAAGAGTGTGAGAAATTGAGCAGGGAAGGAAGGGAGGGAGTTTTTCCTCTAAGTCCTAAAGGAAAGTTTGAGCCTATGATTTGTTTATCATTTGACTTTTTTTTAAACCTTTACTATGGGAAATAAGGAAGAGGAAAGTTAAGGTTGTCTGGAACAGGCTTAGATCCAAACTATGCTGCTGAGAAAAGGAAAAATAACCAGAAGAGTCAGATGCATAAACAGCTAAGTCCACCAATTCTTTGCTTGACCAAATTGACCATTCTCCACCCTGTACACCTCAATTACTGCCTCACCTATAGCCACTTCAAACTGGAGGTTGTGCTGTGCTGCTTCTTCAGTATTCCCAGGTGCTCACAGCCTGTTTCTCTGATCCCCCATATTTTAAAATCATTTTCACCGATGTCAAGAATGAGTAGGAAGATGCCAGGTCAAGAGACAGAGCTTCAGCTAATGGAAATCAGTTAACAACCATCCATGTTAGCAACGGACTCTTCCTACCTGCATACCTCTTTGTGGGATGAGATACAGCAAGAGAACCCTGCAATTCCTCTCTAACACACCTCAGCTGGTCTAGACATGTACTAGCACTTTCCTGCCTCATCTCTCAATACTCTTTTCCTCACTGACTCCTCTGCAGCTCCTGTCATCTCCAGCAGCATTTGTAAGAGGCCTTCTGCCCCCTAAAATCTTCACCCCACAGAAAACCTTCTCAGTATTTCCTCTTCTGTGCACGTGTGGCAGGGGGAGGAGGGTGATCTTCAGATTCTCTTCCTGCTTCTATCTCACTCTGAGGAACAATTCCAGATCCATCACTTGCAGGGGGAAAAATTATCTGCATAGCAGAAGACTGCATTGTAAACATCCTGTTGTGGCCCAGCCTGCATTACTAACCTAGATGCCTTGTAAGAGATCAAAAATAAAAAACAGAACAGCAAAACAAAATCCCACACCCACAAAAAACCCCAAGCAAACAAATCAAAATGAATAAACCAACCAAAAAAAAAACCCACTAAAAAGTAATGAGGGAGATGAAGGGGGGAGCTAATTTAAATCAGAACTTCTGTAATAATACTATCCCAAAACAGATATATCTGTTCTTCTGGAATCTTTGGTCTTAAGAATTTACAGATGGAAAATATGGACGTCCTTCTGCATATTATTTTTCCCAGTGCACTTTACTTGGCAGCTCAAAACCTTATAGCAGGAACATGGCTGTAGAATTTCAGGGATCAGTTCAAAGCCTTGTGCTGTAGCAGATCATCTGGCGTTTGACCTATGCACCAGCTGAAAGCCTTGGGAAGAACTCCACCCTGGACGTTTCAGCTCCTTTAAAATCAAGATCTGTGTGAGCAGTGTACACATGCACATTGCATCTAAAACACACACTGGAGTTTAGGTCTTAACAGGAATTAGGATGCCGGTTGATACCCTCCACATGCAACAGCAGCAACAAGATGAAGTGCTTACAAGTACCTTGCTCACTGGAAAAATACAAGTTTAAATCATAGCTCAGGTGAATTACTTGACATATGTCAGGCCTTTCACTGAGGTAATGAAAGTAATTAATGATACAGTAATTACACGCCAGGCAATCTGAAGCATACCCCATCCTGGCAGCTCAACTGGCCTGAGATAATCAGGCAAACGGTGACACATCACCACCTGTCTGAACCAGAAGGTGCCCTAGTATTCTCCACGGGGATGAATTGAATTTGGTGTCTCTATTCCACCTTGCCCCCATGCTCTTGCCTGCCCAGGGAACAAGCATCTCCAAGGGCACTGTTTGTGATGAGCACATGGAGAACACGCACATCTGCGTGCAGGCATGCACAGTCCATGCACACAGAGCCCTCCCTGCGCTCCAGCGCTGGGATCTCACACGTGATCCAGCCAGAACTCCCCGTGTCACCCACTCTCGTGAGCCAGCGCTCCACTCCTGCCAACAGCCACTCTTGTTTTTTCTATATCTGTCTGCCTTTCCTGGCACCCTGCATGGTTGCATCTATGAGCCAGCAAGGCGCAAGCAGTTGGATGGATCAACACATTTTGTTCAGGTGCCCAAGTAGCCAGTGGGTGGGTAATGGTTTTTGGTCAAAAGCCATGCTAAGACAGTGTTGAAAAGAAAGGCTTGAAGACAAACTACAGAACTCCAAGTGGCCAGTCTCTAATTAGATGAATTTAAACAAGCTAAAAATCTTAAAAAGTAATTTCCTTGGGCTTTGGAGAAGTTAAGATCATGCTGGGATTTCAGGATTCACATTGTGACTCATCGTAGGTGACACGCTATTTTTCACTTACTTTCCTCAGCAACAATCACTTGATGTTTTAGAATAAACATCTGTCAGGAAACAGATCATATCCTATAGGAACAGAAGGAGGAAACTAAGCTTTGTTCATGAAATGCTAAGAATGTATTTTTAATGACAGAAGCCTGGGGCAGTTTCCCATAATTAGTTTACAGGAGTATCTCAGAAAGGCTCTGGCAGGCTGCACAGTGCTCATAAATCTGTGCTATTGTAAAGTGTTCCAGAGTCCCTTCAAAGGGCCTGGACCAGAGGCAAAAATAGCAGGATGCCCTTCATGTGGTAATCCCAGCCTTTGCAGACTGGGAGGTATCGGAAATCTTAATGAGGAATCCACTCTCCGGAGAATTTTACCTCTAATCTACACCAAAGAGAAGGGAGGGGAGAATAAACAAACAGAAGTGCTCACAGTGCTCTTTGACAGGTCCAAAGAGGGCTTCCAGAGTGTTTTAAGTTCCTTCATTGCTGACCAGCCATGACCCTGTAGACAAAAGTAGTCAATATATTCTTCATTAGAAATAAGACCAAGTTCACAGACAAGTTTAAATGCATCCTCACTGGTGTCACCTGCACCTTCTCCAAGAGAATCCTTCCAGGGGTATATCAGTTAACATGAAAGGCAGGATGTATTTTTGGCCAGGGTGTAGAAGAGCTGGTACATTTAAGATTTAGAAAGAGAGACCTGCTTCAGAAAGATCCCAGGCTCATAGCACTGGGAAACTGTTTGGATATAAAAGAGGGCAGCAGCTGTCTGCATGCCCAGGAGGGAGAGATGAGGTACCTCCAGGTACTTCTACAGTGGTTTTGGCTTGTGGAAATGGTTTCTTCCCATGAAGATGCAAACACCTGTACTGCAAATTTAAACAAACAATTTTTCATTAATTTATCTTAATTTTTCTTTCAAACCCTGGAGGTGTTGCACAGATGCCCTGATGAATATCAGTGCTCCACTGGTAGGTACCGTAGCAGTAATGGAGAAATTTACTTTTGTTTGCTTGGGGATTTTTTTTACCCCTAGGGAAGAAGGTAGTGCCAGTAGTTGTTATTGCTGACCATCCTTAAAGCCCTACAAAATACTTCCTGTGCTTGCCTCCCACAAAGCCATGGAAACATTTCCTTATTCTCTGCCTGTAGTTTCCACAGACCAAAGATAAAATCTGAGCAAGAATGAGGAAGGAATAAATTTGAAACAATGATACTAAGAGATACAGCAGTATTTACTAGCTCCTTCAAACCTTGTATTCCAGCATCTTGAGGCACTTCACACAGCCCTGACATCCTGGTGTTGACTGGTAAGTGCTATTGCCCTTTTCAAAGGAAGGAGCACTAAGCCAGAAAGTGAAATGAAGTCTCCTGACATGCAGATCTGTGTTTTAGACCAGAAAAGTTTTGCTATACCCCAGTCTGCATATTAACACTGAAATAGTTACATGTTCCAAAATGGGTACACTTCCCTGAGAAAACTCATTTCCAAACTATTTAACAAATTTTAAAAGGAAAAATCCTAATTCAAATCTTCTCTTGAAATAGAGAGAGCAAATCTTGGCCTTCAGCAAGACCTTTTAGAACACGTAGAAGAACTTGTGACTTTAATTCCATTATGAATGTTTATGCCAAAGAAAAACAACCTGTGCACCAGAGCACACCAAAGAGAGTCAAACCTCCTTTATCTTTCATTGCTACAGAAGCTGTCTTAGTTCTGTCAGTAAGAGACCTTGGGACCATCCCATCGATTCACCAAATTAGAGATGCTTCACATGAGGATCTATCCCAGCTTAGACAATATGACCTGCCTCTTCCTTCCTCCATTTCTGTCTTCCATAAAATGAAAACACTTCCACTTTGTAAAGAGCTTTGAAAGTTACAGAAGAAAAAACCAAAATGAAATGCAGTGAACCATTGACCAGCTTACTTTACCAGTATATAGTTTGAAGGATGCCAAGATCTGATGCCAAAGACAACGCCTGCTGCATGCATTTATTTTTCAAACGAAGGATTTATCTTTCAATCTTAGTTGAAGAAATTAATTGTCCAATATTTTGCATTTATACTAGCTAAGACAACTTAATTCAAAACTGGAACCTTAGCAGCCCCAGTGAATCAGTGGCTTTAATTCTCATTACATACAGAATGGCAGGGCCCAGCTGGGAAAGGCAACCAGCTACCTTCTCACCAGCTGGCAGCAGTCAAGGACAAAGTGCACGGAGTGAGTGAGTGAGTGCTTCACTTCTGATACTTGAATGAAGTAATGTTTTACAATACTAATGTAAGTACAGTTCAATGGCGAGGATGCTGGCAGGAAGCCACAGCAAGAACATAAATTCATGGTGCTGGAAGACCAACTTGGCTTGGCCTGCTGGAGTAGTTCACAAGGCAATCCAGCATTTCATATAAATAAACTTTTTATCCAGGTAGTAAACCAAGAAAAAGGCTGGATTTCTGGATTTTCTATCAGAGGTTATAATTCAACAGATGGTTCCATTTCCTCTACAACTCACCCTTCTTCTGAAAAGATTTAGTAAAATGAAAGAGGTTCTTAGATATGTCTGAGTTGTTTCAGCTAGCCAGTTCAATTGGACAGTGCACAAGGCAAATGAGAAGCTACTCTCTTCTTGCTCATTCTCACTTCCATTGCTCAAGGGGCTTATTGATACTGTCCCAAACTAGGAGATTTGGGCTGTGAATATGTATCTCTAGTGGTTCCTCCAAAGAGGAGAAGCTCTCAAAATGTTCCTTCAAAGAGGAGCCACAGAATCTTCTTGGATTATCAGTTACTGGCATTCTGCAGCCTTCCCATTTGCCTCTTACAATCTCTTTGTAAACACTCAGTCTTATGAATGCTTGGGAATCCCTCTAGCACCTGCTTCAACTGTCAGAGGAATAGCACTGGAGGTGGATGATGTCTGTAAGCATTTTTCCTAACTGGCATCTGCAAATATTCTGGCAAAGGTAGTCTCAACCCAGTGAAAACATCACAGAGGACTTTCATTTATTTTGTTCCTGGTAAATCAAGTAGCTGTATTTCCCATCATCAGTAATGAATTATGCCAGATTTAGTGTTAACTCAGTGAAGATCCTCAGTTTACCTCACTGTTTCCTGCAATAGCCCATATTACAAGAAATGAAATCCCTTCCAGGCTTTCCATTTCCTTCTCCCTTCCTTCAGCCTGAACCAGTGCAGTGGCTGATCACAAATATCTACTATATTTTTGCTCCCTCCCCTGAACAGTTCTGCTCATGTTGGTATTGTGGCAATTTTTTTTAATGGTTAGCTTTGTTCCCTCACAGTCATTCAAATAAGCTGGAATCACATAATCCTCAAACCTTGCCTTTAATTAGAGAATCACTATGTGTGAAAATGTATCTGTGGCCACCAAGGCTGCATATTGTAACATAATGTACCTACAAATTCCTTATTCTTGCTCTGGGTTTGAGGACAAAACAAAATTCTCTCCTCTCGAACTATCTGGCACCACAGAACTTCATAGACATTGACAGCACTCATCCCAGTATCTTACAAATATTACAGCATTCCCTGGGGTGACGAGTTCCCTCACACCGCCATCCGCACAATGTTCAGAAACCAAGGAAAATAAAACAAGCTGTTGCTGTACAGAGCACACCAGCAATGCAGCACACTATGCCTGCTCTGTAGGAAGGCACCTGGGATGTCTGAGCTCGAGAGGAAGGTTGTGTGTGTAGCTTCTTCACTTACATCTGGAGTTCACATAGTGCAGGACGCAGTCCATGTCCTCATCCCTGACTCTAATTCTTCTCTGGACATATAAAATTTTCATAAAGATCAAGGCAGGCTCCAAGGTCCAAGACCTGGTCCAAGAAATTTAAGCTCTTTCTGAGGTCAATTGCTTAGGTCAGCCCTCCAAGGTGCTCCTTCTCCTCTTCCTCTTCAGAACTTCTAATTTTCTAACTAAGCTGGGAGTCAAACTCTGAACTTGAAGGATCAGTCTTCTCCCATCCGGGACTGTCATTGCCATCTCAGATTTGTCATGCTGACATTGGGTGCTGCAGGCAATGATTTAAGACCTGGCCACTGTCGAAGTGGAAATGAAATGGGCAAAGAACAACAATCATAAGCAAGTCATTCATAAACAGGTTTAACTCCAATCTCCCAGCCAGGAGAGGAGGAGAGAAAGGGAGAAGGGGGTCATATCCTGTAGAAGAAAGAGAGAGATGACAACACATTCAGAAATAATGGCATGTGTGAAGAGTTAGGACAGTAGTGCATACAGAGCTACTTTTAAAACCAAAGGAAAAAGCTTCTCAGCCATGATCAGGATAGAAGGGAAGGTGCTGAGATGGGAGAGTTTAGTGGTGAATTGCAATTTATAGCCTCCGTCCTGCCACCAGCTACCAGTCCATCAGTCAGTGTGTTTATCCTCTGGTAAGCAAGGCCATGCTCTCTCAGTCCATTTGGCCTGGGTAAGCCTAGAAGTTGCTGCCTGGCTTTGAAGCCTGCCCCGTGCTCTGCCTGCTGCTCTCCTAGTGTGATTTTGGATCTTCATCCTTTTTAGGTTTCCTTTTATATGCACAGCTGCCTGCCAGGCTTGCTAAACTGTAAAAACCTTCCTTGACACCAGGGCTGCATAGTCATTGCTACCCATGCAACACGCTCAGTAAATGGGAGCAGGACACTTTGGGGTGTTTAAACAAACCCACAGCTAACACTGTAGCATTTTATGGGATGGAAAATCTGCATTAATGGGAATCCTATCTTTTGTCACTAAGGACAGAAAAGGCAGAAATACACAGATGAGGTGATGAGAGGCCCACTAGCAGCAGCAGCAGCAGAAAAAATACATTTTAAAAAATGAATCATACATTCCAAAGTTAAAAATATGCATTTTCTTAAGACTGGCTGCTTTAACAGGACATTTATAGGCCATGCATTTCCAAACTAGAAGATGGAACTTGTGTCATATCCTTAGGAAGCTCTTCAAGAGCTACATAAGGATGAAGGATCATCTATATGTTTGTTCATGTACTTTTTCCCCCCTTCTGCGTAGTTTTATTGACTAGAAGCATTAAAGAGAGATAAACCCAATTTCAAGAACAGCAGGTCTGAGTCCATGTCCTGTGCAGGCTAAAAAGGAGTAGGAGCTGACATTGTTGAAGTCTATACCAAATAGAAGCAGTGACAGAGAAAACCACTGAATTTCTTACAATCTTTGTTTCTGTATTTGCAGACTGTGGCTGACAGAAAGGCTGTCATGACTCACAGGCTGTATTTCAAAAGTGCCTTGCGGAGGCTTACATATTGCCAAATGTCAGCTTCCAGTTTAGGATCTCTAATAGGAAATAATAGATGCAGACAACATTATCCTCCAAGATAGGCCGCAATGTGTGAAACAGGAAAAACCCACAGCATTGCCATAATATCTCCTTTGTGAATGGCGCGACAGGGACTGAGGCTTGTATTTATACGAGTCTGTACAGATCCACATAAAAACACTGGCCTGAGATGGGTCAGTGAATGTACTAAATGAAGCCACCACGGCATTGTTCAGCATTGTCTCACTTGATTCTAATAAAAACACTTAGCAATGCCTAGACACATGTATTTCTGACCTGTTACATAGTGTGTTATTACACTTGCTTCCTGGAATAACAGAAAGGGAACTTGCCTCCTACAGACATGCATCTGTGGGCAGAGATTTTTGTAAGTAAAACAGGTTTATCACACCAACGTGGCTTCTGGTTATCACTGCGTCGCACGCACCCTCACAGCTTCTGCTCAAACTACAGGCTGCCTTCTAGACGGCACCCAGTATTCAGCACATATGATGATGGAGAATTCCCCTGGGCAGAATCTGTTCACTTTTTCCACACACACACGGAGTAGAAAGTTTTAAGTACCATTTTTCCCCCTACAAGTGAGTTTGGCCTGCACGGGGTGCTGCTGAGAGAAGAGCGTATCCCTTAATCACGCAGCCCTCTGGCTAGAGAGTCAGCTAGAGAGAAGAATGAGGGAAGAGATGTCTGTTTTGGATTAAGGGATTGTTCCAAAACTTTCTGTTCAGTGCAAAAAATACACCACCAGACGTTTGTGCCGTGAAACGGCCAGAACCCTCAGAAGGGATGGGATGGGAAGAATTTAGAAGGTGCAAAGTAACTTCTTGTTATGTCCTGTCCAAGAATGGCAAATGGATAACCAGAGTAAGAATTACCATTGGAAAGGTGGAGAATTCAGTTACGAACTTGTTACAGGATAAAAAGGGCTTCACTTGTTAAAGGATAAAAAGTAATTCCTCCGAATTACTACATTTTTCATGCATAAGGTTTTCATTAATCCTTTTTTTTCTTTAATAAGTCGAGGAAAAAACATAAGTTCCAAAAGAAATGCAGAAATAATTCAACACTTTCCAAAATACTAAAGTTTAAAAAATTAGGGGGAAAAAATGGTTTGTGGCTTTCTAGACAGCTAAAGATTATAGAAGGAGGTTATTGATTTTTCTGTGACTGTATCACTCTTCTCTCATCTCATTCCTCAGAGATTTATAAATCTTGGAAGCTTGCTATGTAGCAGGTTCAGGAAGTGGGGAACTCATCAGTAACTTCACAGCAAGGCTTCCATTTTAATAGGCCTATGATTAAGGGAAGGGCATTTTAATTTGGTCTAAAAGAGCACCAGAATAATTTACATACTATGCTTATTTGGAGGCTCTTTTTCCATGGAACATAAGTGGAAGTTGTTTTTTATATTTACATTAAAAGCAAAGGGACATTTGTGTATCATGAAGCGTAACACCAAGACTAGAAGCTGGGGTAGGACTCTGAGTACTGCCTGGGAACTGGTTATTGCTTCAGTACACAAATTTTTTTCCATTTAGAATAACCTAACAGCTCAAATCCTATGGATTAAATTCTCCTCTCCTATCTATTGGTTTAATTGTCACTGCTGTTAAATGCAAACATTTCTTCTCCTTGCAAAGCCATTGGCTGTTCAACTCAGTGCAATAAAACCAGAGAAAAGCAGTATCCTGAGTCCTCTGAGGATCCCCAGGTGGCACTAGATGGCGTTGCAAAACAATTACGGTACACTTCAGTGGCAAACCACAGGGCTGAGAAGTTTGTGTAATAGTCTCTGTGTTACGGTGCAATGCCCCAGAGAACCTGGTTATGTCTACCCCGTCACTAAAACAGGCTTGGGTACCAGCTCCTATCTCTTTTAATCATATTTAACTCACACTAGAATAAACGGAAAGAATCAACACATAGGAATCATCCATTATCTTTCTCTACCATAGCCCCTACACGCTGCTCCTGCAAATGTAGCAACACACTCACTCACATACCAAGCTAATCCACTGAAACCAGGGACAGTGGCAAAGTTGGGGCTGTCTTCATACTGAATATGGCCCTAATTTGGAAAATTTGTCAGGCACATTTCTAATGTCAAGCAGCCAATTCGGTCACTGCCTTCCCTTAAAGTTTGTGGTGTAGCTGATTTTCCAAAAATTATATAGGGAGGTCTATTAAATTATGTCTATTAATACTTAAGATTAGCTCATGGAATCCTAAAAATTTGAAAAATAAAAAGCCAGGAGTTAACTTGCCAGTCTGCTGGGAGCTTTGGGAATCAAGCCAGTATCCCATCTCCCACTTCACCTGGACCAGGGCTGTCAGCTGAATTTAGCTCCGAATTACAGCTGCACTGCCACTTGCCTCTGAGGTCTGTGCTCAGTTACAGCTGTGTAGCTGCACTGGAGGCATTAGAATTGGCAGATGTTAAAAGGGACACCAATTTGGTTGTGCCTTTATAGTTTAGCTAATGAGTTTGCTGATGATGTGTGAGCCTGGACCAGCCCAGCTCCCTTGCCAACAACTGTGCCTGTTCCGCAGAGTCAGCAGGCTCATGTTTACAGAAGGTCAAGTCACACCTGTAGCTTGGGTGGGCACTCCCTATTTTCCTTCTTCTTTCTGCATGGGATGTGTGTATGTACCCAACACTCTTCAGGACTGGAATGCCAGATTGAGATGGAGTGGACACAAAAGACCAATACAGTCAGCTGGGACTTCATCCCCTCCCAACAAAAGATCCTCTAGTGCTCTGGCCAACTCAGATTTATGTGACGCATAACAAGTTCTTGCTATCTCCCTTGGAAAGTTATTTGCAAAGTTTTTATACAACTCCTCTTTAGCCTGCAATCTTCACCCTAGACTTGTCTTCGACCAGTGATCCCATCACGCTAGGCTCCCCAGTAAGAAATCTCCTGCTCTCTGACTCTTCATATCACAGGCTGGTGGTTGGTCGTTTGCCCAAGCTTAATGTATCTACCTGTTTTCACTACCTCCTCATAAGTCAGTCTCTCAGTCTCTCAATCACTTGTGCTATTCTTCACAAAGAAAATGAAATCTCTCCCTGTATAAATAGTTCTAGTGTATGTTTCAGACTGCTGCTGATCTTTCCATTACCAAAATTTCTTGAGATTTTATAGCCCAGCATCTGGCTGTGCATGATGGCATGCAGATGTTAATCATGCAGATGTCAGACATTTTTGGCTACCAGTACAGCACTAAAGAAATATTTCTCTAACACAAAATCTTGTGATCTCGCCTTAAATGAACTAAGTAATGAAAGACTAGTTCTGTACTGGGTCCCCTTTGCTTCTTGCTGTTGATGAATAAAATCACATTTTGCCACTTACATTTGGGAAAAGTAGTGCTCATTCTTCTCCTTCATGTTGTGCCTTAAAAATCCCTAAACTTCTTCTTAGCTAAAATGCCCCCACAACACTGCCACTGAGTTGACATGACTTTGACCACTGGCGCCCTACCAGAACCTGGCACTCCTGCCTCCATAGTCTCATTGTCCCTCGAGCCCTGCATCCATCTCTCCATCTTGCCTCAACAGAGACCATAATCTCCCTGAAGAGGAGATTTTCTTCATGTCCTAGGTTTTAGATTGTGGGTACAATAGAATAGTGGCCACAGCCAGGCTACTGATAGCCACCATGGATGAAACCATAAACCCCTACTCCTTACAGGAATTCATAGCACTTAACAAGAATAAGGTTTTTTCAGATGTAATAGTATCTTTCCAAGGGTGAGATTAAGGACAAATAGGCTCAGAGTGCTGGCCACAGTTTTAGCACCAGACAAGTGTTGGCAATAGATATTTGCAGACAGTTTTCAAGGTGGGGTAGGGGAGCATAAGTGGACGAGTGGAACAGTACTTTTCCTTAGGTAGTTTTTGATAAATTGCAGTGTTGTTAGTCCATAATAGGACTGGGTTGCTTTCTCTGTTTGTTTTTGGTGGTTTTTTGTTTTCCCTCTGAAAGGGTTAGGAACTATAATCCTAGTGACACAATGAAAATCAGAGAAGAAAGACTGTGAAAAAGAAATTAAATGGGTTGGGTATCTGGCCATCTCCTTTGTATCCAGCAGAGATGAGACAGATCCCAAATGGTTTTGGAGAGCATGGATATGTGCTTATGTTTCTGGAGATTAGAAAATCATTCATTATGGGAGGTGGAGTGAGTTGGCTACCATATAAGCATCTGTGTCATGTAACCATTTAATATTAGTCGCCACTGGAGAAAGGATACTGAAGAGAACTGGAGCTACAAATACAGTGGCATTTCCAACAGCAGGAGATGTGCTGTGCCAGCTGAAGGTGAGATCAGTGTAAATTAGACTTCCTTACTCCAACAATGTGACTTTCAAAGATAACTGAATGAAATAAGATATCGAAACCATGTTTTACCCATGCCTACATTACTGTGCATTTCTTGGTATTTAAGACAATCTGTTCTTGGTAGATAGAGGTTTTCAGTTCCTTGGTCTCCATTTTGAGTGCATGGACACACAAATACACTGACAAAATTTTGCTTTTGACTAAATGATGTCTGCTGTATCTTGAATGTCCCAGTGCTGACATACACGAGTGAAAAAGCTTTAACAATTCTGGTCATTTGTGTCATTAAGTTTCCAGTGCTACTGGAAAAATCCCAGGTCATCTCCCCTTGGTGGGAGCAGGAGTTTGTTATAGTAATTATGGAAAAAATAACAACATCCAGACATGAAAACTTGGACCAATTATTTCACCTGGGATCTCTTTCACCACATATTTTCTTTCTCATTTCTTTCTCTCTCCTCTTTAATTTTTGGAAGGCTGTGGTCTCTCTTAACTTTTTAGCTTAATTGTATCCTATAAATATGAGCAAAATCCAAGAGTCTTCACTGAACACAGGAACCTTGCCATTGATTTCAAGGCAGCTGGGTTCCATATATCAGGAGTACATGTGGCTTCACATACAAGGCTGCCTTTAACATGAAGATAAGAAAGCAAAACCAGCAATGGAAATATCAGTCCTTACTGTGTATTTTTCTGAATAAATCTATTATACAGATTTCCCTCTCTTTTTTGTTATTTTTGAAGATTGTGAATTGTCAGGGAGTTTTTATCATTAACATAACACTCTAAGGTGAGGTGACACTGAGGTGATGGTCTTCCAGGTCTTCTTGGGCCTCCTGACACTTCCAGTGACTCAGCCCATTCATTGGATGGAAATGTTGACAGCACCGAACTGCTTTATTCAATGTATTTAGTCAGAAGCTGCCTGGACTAGAAGTCATTCTCTAGTCATAAAATACATACAGAGGTACCAAACTCAGTAATAAGAACTAGCTGCACTGTAGTTATACTTGTGCTTCTAGCACTAATGTGCTCCACAAACAGCCCACAGCAGTGATCTGTAGGAGAAGGGCAGTGAAGGTTTGTCTCTGAATGATTAAAAATAGGAATATGCATGGCCTCTATATATTGTAAGGGAAACTCATCCAAAAAAATAAACCTTGAAATGCTATCTAATATATAGATTATCAGATGTGTCATTTCAGATGTGAGCCTCTACAGGGGCATAATCCAAGAACAGCAGCAATATATTAATAAAACATGCTTCGACCACATTTTTTCTGGCAGATAATACTTTTGCACTGTAGCCCAAAATACATAATGAAATCCAGATCTCACTAGTTGCTGGAATGTCCTTTGTCAATAACTGTGAAAAATGTCTCTTACCCTGGAGTGCAAAATTGAGCTGTGGTTTATGTGCATAAGTTCTTCCACCCTTTAAAAGTATTTTATCTTGAATGAAAATACTGGCACTGATTGTGCCTGGCAGAGACCACTCCCTAACTCTGCTGTATATCTTAATCCCTTCTGCACCAATTTTATTATTATTGCCTGCAAAGTCACTACACCAACAACATTAAAAACCCCAGATTTTCTATTATTGTTTGATTAAAAAGTAGTACTAGTATTACCAATGAGGAGAGAGATGCCTATGTACATCTCCTCAATGTGAGACATTCTATCAGGGACCACAAGTCTTTTTTATTCTTTGTTTTTTTCTGCTATGGAAACCATTAGGATTCAACTGTATTGTTAGGTTTTGGTCTAGTGGGAATCTATCCACATGACACCAGGGTTCAGTTCCAACCTGAGCCGAGATTGTGTCAAAGGCCTTAAAAAAATAGGCAAGAGAACTAATTCCCAACCATTTGGGCTAATGTCATGACTTCTCACACTATTTTTCACACTCTTCATATATTATCAACTGAAAGCACCAGAGTAGTCAGCATTGTTCTGTTGGCAGCTGCTGACCACTCGCCATCATCTCATGAATTATGGTTTAAGAACCAGCTACCTACATCATTCTGTGCATGCTTCTACTTCCAGAAGTAGCACAGGGAGGTCACAGGATTCATGTCCCTGTCTGTAGAATGATGACACTAACCAGATTAGCTATTGTCCCCCTCTCCCAGGTGAGTAGGTTCTGTCCCTACACAGCTGATACTTGTCCCCTTCTTCTCTGTCTCCCAGCAGATGTTGGATGGTAGACACTGCTGCTGAAAACTACTTCAAGAAAAGAACTGAAGAGCCCTGACTTTTCAACTATTTGTACCCCTTTTCCCCAATTTTATGATTCCACCTACAGGCACCTGGCCTGTGGAGCACTTGACAGAGCAACAACTGCAATGGGTGCTCCCCTCCTCTGCCATCCATCAGGGAAATATTCCAAAAGTGTCTGGCGGAGAAGATCTGGTTCAGGCCAGAGGAGATGAGGGAGAACCAAACGTTGCCACTGAGTGAGACACAGAAGAGCCTATTTACATGAAGGAGAGGGAAAAGAGTGGCTCCACCAAAGATTAAATGCTGTAATGTACCTGATAACAAATAAATAAAGACAAGGGCATGAGTGCTTGCAAGTGAGCATAAACAGCCTGACAGAAAGAGTGGTACATTATCTGCACTTGATATTTCCTGCTGTCACTTTCAGGCTTGAACTATCCTCAGTCTGACCTGAAGTAAAGGGACATAAATGTCAAATTCTCATTCTACCTCAATCTTTTGCCTTGCCTTGCCTTGCCTTGCCTTCCCTCCACTAAGCCATGCAAGCAGCAAATTGAGGTACTTCAGTATAAGCTTAATTGCTTTTCTGACTTAAAACCATCAGAGAATTTGAATCTTCTCCATTGACTACCAATGAATGTTAGTCAAGAATGTGTGCAGCCACGTAACTAGTAATTTCTTATACTCATCCTCAAAGCATTCTGACATATAGTCCCAGAGAGTAATCACTGTGCACAGCCCTGTTTTGGAAGAGTCTTTCATAGATGAACTGTGGCACAGTCTGTTTTTTAAACATGATACTCCTCCATTCCTACCCCTTCAATTTCATAATCAAAACAAGTCTTTAAAAAAAACCCAAACAAACAAACCAACATTTTAAAAATTTAAATTACAGAGTGCAAGAAAAAATTTGTAAGGCTGGATATTTTAGGATAGATAATGAGACCCACAAATACATAAAGAGCAATCCCTACTGAATCAGTGGGCTCTGTTTCCTGGCAGAATCTCATTGAAGTTCCTCTACCAGTGGAGAGGAGAGCTGAGTCTTCTCTGGTAAGTGAATGAGCTGATTGTATTGCAGGACAATTTCTACTTGACCTTATTCCAAGTGTACAAAGCCATAAGTGATTGTATTTGGGCACAACAGCAGTCAAAGAGATCAGACCTGGGAGCTTTGCCTTAAGAAACCAAGTACCAGTATTTGTGCAGAGAGAAGTTGCATAAGCACCAGCTTCTATCCTGCTTGAATCTGCTTTGTACCACAAAGTGGGGCTGAGAGAGCCAGGAGACAATTCCCCCTCTTATTCAGAAAGGCTCAACATCAGCTGGCAGTCTCCCAGACAAAGCGAGAAGGACAAAGAAAGCACACCAGAGAAAGGACGTGGCATGGATCAGTGTTCAGACCTGTGCTAGCATAAAGCCCTCTGCGACAGAGGTGTGAAATTGAGATGGGAATCCAAGCCCTTGCAGCTGGTGACTTCACTGCTGTGGCCAAATTCATTTAGCTGTGCAGGCATGTGACTTGGGAGCTGTAACTAACAGCACTTCACGGGACAGTCTTCAACATCAGCATGATGAGATGCCTGTAGTACAGCTTCCCAGCGGGGTTATACCACTGTAACAGAGGGATGTTGGCCTCACCCACTGACAATTCAAGCTAATTAAAGCCTTGTTTTCCTTATCATCTCAAGAACTATTTCTGCGTGTGTCTGTCTGTCTGTCTGTCTGTAACTATTCCGAGACTGTTCCTGTGGTTTTCTTAAGGCTGCACCTCAGCAGCTGTAGAGACCACTCGCAGCACGCTGCAGTGGCTTTACCACTCCCCCGGCCTGTGGCTGGGTAACACCAATTGTAAGGCCGGCAGATGGCAACCTTTGTATTCATTTGCTCTCTGTATAACACTTTCATCTTAGTGAACATAACACCAGTTGCATCAGTCAGTTTGGTGTAGAACTTGTGTCAGTCCTGTCCAGAAGATGTTTTGTTCTCCCTGGCTGATGTTTCCATCCCAGATGTCAACCAGATGTAGAACAAGAAATGGGTCTATGTGAGAGCCTTCCTCTCACCAGGAAGCTCTGTAAACTGGACAAGCAGAGGTGCTAAAGTCAAGATCTTTGACTGCACTGAGTGCAGGCCAGTAATAACATCCAGGCATCAGAATTTCCCTGCATCTCAACTATAGCCTGAACCTTTGGGGCTGCAACCCTATCAGTACCTAGGAAGCTTAGCCTTGGTTTAAAACATTTAATGTTACAGTTTGTAATATTTATTTTTAAAGCTTGAGTGTCACATTGCATCACCAGTTTCTAAGCAACATTCTTGAGTACTCCACAGAAAAACATATATTTAAAAAGTGAAGATGTAAATGAGGCCAGCCAACCTATTTATCAAAAGCTCCTTTCTATTTTAGGAGCTTGATCTGACTAACCAGGCACTGCTCTTTTTATTACGGGTCACTGCATTTGCAAGCCTCCCTGTACTGACTCTTTTTCCTGCTTACATATAGGGGGCTGGAGCACAGTTCCCCTGTTTACACTACTAGTTGTTATTTCTCCAGCTGCTGGCTGGGTTATGACCCCAGTCAGATTACTAATAATAGCCTCTTTCCCTCTCAGGAAAGTGAGGACCCAGCAGGGTTCAAGAAACCTGTCCCTTCTTAGAGCATCAACAATGTCTGGCTTCACAGGATTCAGGCTCTGGTGCTCTCCACTCTAATAACCCCCCACTGGCATCAGCAGGGGAACCTACACCTGCTTATCTGGCTCCCAGCTTGCCAGCACTGTACAAAGCAGACTATGCCAGTTTTCCTAAGCCCCTTGCCTCCTTTCACCTTTCTTGGGAGCAGTTTCTCCCACACTCTCTGGAGGATTGCCTTGAAGTCTACTGAAAGGAAAGTTCTCAATTGCTCCCCTGGCTGTCTCCTTCTTGCTGCTACCTTATTTCTCCAGGTTTGGCAGGACTGAGAAAGAATCCTCGTTCATGGGGTAGTTGACTTTCCTATTAATTCTTTAGCAGCTGAAGTAGTGTAGTTGTGTGCACAACTCCTTGACACATTTGATATATTTAAGTCTGATACCTAAAGCATAGTATAAAAAGACTTGCAGTACTGGCATCCTTAAACAGATATATAATTTCCCTTTGTGGACATAGCATTAACTTTCAGTTCCTTATTAAGAGCACTCTGAGGGCTACAGGTTTCGTACATTGCATTCCACCTTTCTCAGACTGCTCATTTCAGTTCAGTGGGCTACAGAATTCCTTTCCGTAAGCCTCCGGGGAGCTGCACTTTTCAGGGGTGGGTCTCATTTTGATCTGAGATTTTCCGTGTAGATGTGTCCAGGGGGATTTCATTCCATCCTTTTGTGATTACTTCCAGTCCAGCCAAGAAGGTCTCTTAAAGCCTTGATTTGAAGAGTAAGCCACAAAAAACAGCTACATTCTTGGGCAAATTATCCCAGGGTTAACTAAGATCATTAGTAAAAATGTCAAGTAATTGCAATTACTTCAACTCTGCATTCGGCGAGATTTAATTCCTAATCATGGGTTATCCTTCTGCCTTCCTCTGCTGGATTAAAAAGCAATTTATTTGCAGATGTCTCTTTTCTGTGTATGCATGAGGAGATCACGAGCAATGTGTGGCTGTGCCTTCCGCATAGGTAATTCCCCACCTCCCTTTCAGTAGGATCATATCCAGCCATTACATCACTTTTTGAACCCTTTGCAACCCTTTTGAAAAGCCTGATGTGTACAGCATAAATCACATTATTGACACTACATGTAACTTTCCAGTTTTTCATTGGGCTGCTGGCAGGCTTTCTCCTTGCTGCAATATCATGCCAAAAGCCTATTTCCAGGGGCTTATATACAGTGACCTTTAGGTCTCTTACTGAATAGCTGCCTTCAAGTATATTGTTCTTTATCTTATGTATGTTTTATGTCTTTATTTTTCCTTTTTGCTGTATAACCTTGCAGTGGCCCTTTAAAATATATGTTCAGTTTACTAGGAGTCCACTGTTGGCCTGTATAAATTATTTACTTCCTAAGAAATTCTGATGTCAAATATTCCCAGAAGTCATTTCACGTTTATTCCTCGCCTTGGACAAAGATACTATGAAGCATCAGCCTTGAGAATAATCCCCATGGTTGCATGATTTCTTGTGTGCTAGATCCTCCCTACAACTGCTTTACAATTATCATCTTCACTGATCTGCCACCCTTTGATACACTCAAGGCAGATTCTGTAGCATGCTACTTCTTTAATCAGTTTGGCAAAGTCCTCACAGAAGTTTTCAGCATATCTATAATTGGATAGGATAGACAGCAAAGCTAATATGGAAATCTGTTTCTTTCCTCTGCTGTCATGTACTGAGTGTATTTTCCTTGGCATCATTAGACTTGTGCAGATGAACGATGTTTTGCTTCTGTGTGGTTTCAAATTATTACCAAACCAAGAAAATTGAGGTAGTTTAAAGTTTTTAATTAATTTACCCCAAACTAAATACTTGGCTTCAGCACTGTAGGGTCACTTCTTTTTAAAATCTTTGTAATGAAACTGGATGAAACATTGAAATGAAAACCTCATTTTTAATTACAGTATATTTAAAATGTCACAATGAAACAGTGTAATTTTTAATGACATTTTTTCCTTGTCAAGATTAATAAACCAGCAGGCTTGACACTAATTTAAGTGGAAAATATTGCCCACCCTTACTCCATAGAACTCCAGTTTTGTGATCCTTGTGAGAGGTACGGTCCCATTACCCCTCATTGGATGCAGGATAGGATAATTTGGGAAAGGCTGAGCATTTTTTACCCTCATGTTAATATGAGCACAGGCATTCAGCATTCTCTCCTACCACCAGGGCAAACCACTGGCCACAAAACACAAACTGGGAATGCATATTAGCAAAAGCACTACTAAAGTTTATCAGTGCATTTGAAAACTTAAATAAAAATGAATAAAATAATATAGAAAGAAAGTTTTTTTCTTCAAAACATTAATTTCAAGGAAATTAGAAGGTGCACCTTCACCTCCAGACAATAAAACTGAAGTAAAATCCAGTGTGTTACCACGGACATGTAACAGCATCCTTGTCAATAAGGAAAATCTTGGAAAACAGTTAAAGTAGTATTAAGGTCTTGGATATTTTTAGATGTTGTTCATCAACTGCAATTAAGTGGTGTTTTACACTGACGGTGCACAGCACACTGAAGCCAGTGTGGATCAGCTAAAGACCAGGTGTTGGCAGCAAAGCTGTGCCAGTTTACGTCAGCTCAATAGAATGGTGTCATTTACACCATGAAGGGAGAGCAAAGGACATGACCCTGCCTTTACCCTTGTCTCTGTAGGTATTTTTGTACCTTTTCTCTTTTTATTTTTTTCATTGCTGGTGCCCCATTCACAGGAAATAGATATGACTCTAATTTTAGTACAATAGTAAACAACCTGATCTCTTTAAAAACTACAAATTAACAAACAGTCATGCCCATATGATGTTTGAGGAAAGAATACACTGACAGACATGAGGACCTGAAAGACAAATTGGTTGAAAAGTGAAGAAAAATTGGATTTCACTGGGGAACTCCCAGAAAATAAAAAACAAGGAAAAGGGAAAGACGAGGCAGAAATAATGAGGTTTAAAATAATAATTCTTAAACAGCAGAGCCGTTATTGACACTGATGGAGAAACACACTTCTCACAGGGCTAGTTTTTATCCAGATAATGTCCATTTGGTGGGAGGAAAGAAAAAGCTGAGGTCGGAGAACACCAGGGAGCTGGGATGCGTGAAGGAAAGAGTTAAGGCTGGAGTCACCCTCTCTGAAGTGCTCTGTGATGCTGTGCAGTGTTTCAACCCCCAGAGCCTTCCTCCTCCTCCCTCCCTGTGTCGGAGTGGGGAGGAGGCGGGTTCTGCTGAGCTGTTAAATCCTCAGTGAAGTTTCCCCCATTTCCAGTGGCCACCGTTGTCTGAGGCTGGTTCGGAGCAGGGCTGGGGTTGCCCTGACATTTCTGGGACCGCGGCCAGCCAAGAAGAAAAAAAGACGGGTGTTTTACAATTTGCTTTTGTCAAAGTGTGGAGAAAGGGGAAAGGGAAGCGTCCTTTCTTTTTTTTTCAGCATCACATTCCTGTGTTTTTCTTCAGCCTGGAAAATATATTAGTGCTGGTGCTTTCCTCTCTGGAAACAAAGGAGCTAAACGGGACTGAGGAAGTAAGGAGTGGGAAGGAGGTTTGGGAAGTTTAAAAGAGAGAGACTTGGAGCAGCCAAGAGTTCCCTTTTCTTAAATGAAATCTCTGCCTGTGTGGGTAACCGGTACAGCAAAAATCCAGACCTGCAGGTAAATGGAGAAGCAGAGATCACAAAGGAAATTTCCGCTAACCTCATCCCGCCTGTCAAGAAGGTGAAGAAGAAAGTTAAAAGACACACAACAGGCTCTGGGACCTGTTGGGCTGCGTAAAGATAAATCACTGAACAACAGTAAAGCTGTATGGCATTGGTCTCCTTTTAAAGGAAAAAGACGTGAAAACTCGTCTCTGGCAGGGGAACTTCCCCGAGAGTGTAAGTTTCAAGTCAGATTCTTGTCTTTCTGCTCTACATACGGGACTGTTTCTCTGTGTGTCTTTGCATGTGTGTACAGTGAGAGTGTGAGAGAAACAGAAAGAGAGAAGGATGCAGATCACGGTGTCGTTTTAGACAGACAGTATCATGTTACAGAAGGATGATCTCATTTTTTCATAAAGTGATCCATTTTGTGTTTTTCCAAAAATAACTGTAAAATTTACAAAGCAGGGGCAGGACTGAGGTGTAATCAAGCACTTACAAATCGCACAAAATACCCAGCCTGTGCTTTGCATTTTTTATCCCCTGTGCAAGATATCATCATAGTGTTAACATCTAATTTTTCTCTTTCTCCTCCCCTCCCAACACAGATTGCACAATGAACTGGAGGCCAGCTCTCAGCTTAGCCCTGCTGTGGGCAGCATGGGTAGTGTGTGGCTCTGAGAAGACAGAGAGGCTAGTGGAAAGAGGGAGCCATGGAGTTAGGAAAGTGCCCCTGGCTTACAGGGCTTCAAGCAGCCTCCTAAGAAGGTCTGGAGCATCCCTGAGGAATTCAAGCCCAAATCCTCAACACCCTGTCACCAAGAGGGATTCTTCAGCACCTCCAAAGCCACCCGCCAATCTCCTGCAAGGGGAAACACGTTCCCAGGCCAGGGGCACGGGGACCAGAATGAGACTGGTACAGAGACTCACAGCTGCAGCCAAATACTCCAAGTCCGAGATGATTAAGGATGAAGGGATATCCTCTGCCTCACAGTCACGAGTGGTGCGTTTCCCTTCGGGGTCAAGTTCTCCCAATGTTCTGGCCAGTTTTGCGGGGAAAAATCGGGTGTGGGTCATTTCTGCCCCCCATGCCTCTGAGGGCTACTACCGGCTCATGATGAGCCTGCTGAAAAATGACGTTTACTGTGAATTGGCTGAGAGGCACATCCAGCAGATTGTGTTGTTCCATGAAGAAGGGGAAGAAGGGGGGAAAGTTAGAAGGATAACCAATGAAGGAAAAATCCTGGAACAGCCACTAGATCCTGCCATCATACCTAAGCTCATGAGCTTTCTGAAACTGGAGAAAGGGAAATTTGGCATGGTTCTGTTGAAGAAAACTCTGCAAGTGGAGGAAAGGTATCCTTATCCAGTCAGGCTAGAGGCCATGTACGAAGTCATTGATCAGAACCCCATCAGAAAAATTGAGAAGATGAGGCAGAAGGGCTTCATCCAAACTTGCAAAGCAGCTGGGGTGGAGGGGCAAGTGGTTGAGGAAGGCAATAATGGGGGCACCATGCAGCCTACCCCTGGCAGTGAACATGTCCAGGTGTCAGCAAGGAAGGAGGATCCAAGGAAGAGCAATTATCAGCCAACAAGGACCAAAACAGTGAGGAAACCAATGACAACCACAGCAGCCACTCCTCTGCCTACAGTGAGGACCACTACCCTCCCTCCCACCACCACTACTACTCATGCCACCACCCGTGCAATGACAACAGCCATCCAGTCTACAACAACAACTACACCCCTCCCCAGCACACAGAGGACCTGGACCATGAAGTCACATTCCACCACTGAGTACCACAGGCTGCCAGTAGCCCCTGATGCCTCCACGCCACGAGTCACAGCCTCTGAGGACTTCTACTCTCCTTCATGGAAAACAAACCGCAGGGACCGGCAGCGCAGCCACCCAGAGAAACAACCGGCAGCCACACGGAAACCAAACAAGGCTGCCCGCTATGACACTTCCACAGAAGTCCCAACAGCTCCCTCAGTGCACTATACAAAGGCAAACGTGGGTAGATTTAAAGATAACAGAACTGACAGAAAGGATTATAACCACAGGGACCTGAATGTCACGCCTGGGCAACACAAACCAACTAAGACTAAACCACCAAAAAAGAAGACCCAAGAAAAGATACTCAGTAATGAGTATGAAGATAAATATGACCCGAGCAAGCCTGCTAGTTCCCATTTAGAGGAACAGTTTGCAGCGGGAAATATTCCCCCGAAGAAAGGAAAAGAATCAAAGAAGCATGAGCGAATGGATAAACCTGAGAAGAAGAAGAAGAAGGACAGACCTGACAAGCAGCAGAAGAGTGAGAAACAGTCCAAGAAGGTCAAAGCTGAGAAAAAGAGCAAGCAGGACAAAGACCGCAGCAAGAAGAAGAAGGGAAGCAGGACTGAGAATGAGGATTTTCCCAAGCCCAACAAGAAGACATTCCTACAGCCTCCCAGGAAATCAGCAACCAGCCTCCTGGAATATTTTGAAGGCAAGAGGCGGTTGATTGTAAGTAACTCATTCATCTGAATCTTATTACCTAAATGAAGTCATATCTCCTTCCTAGTAGGAATATGTGGAATTTTAAGTTTATAGTGGCTTTGTAGTACTCTTTTTTGATGCTTTTGTCTTAAGAGGTAAAATTTGTAGGCCCAAATGATTGTTTTCAACAGCTTTCACAGCCTCATATCAGAAATTTTACATGCAGTATAAAAATCAGTCATCCAGAGATTAGGCTAAAACCTCTTCCGAGCCACTTCCATGAGCCACCATATAGCCATCAGATCATCTTGTTTCCAGTGGATATGTAGGTATCAGGATCTGTATTGGTATGATCAATAAAATGAGGTTCCAGTGTGCATTACATCCATTCATCACCTTGGGGTACTTGCCAAAGTTACCACATTTCAGTGCTCTCCATGTCCCACCAGCTGGCACACCTGCTTCATATTGGTGCTGGTGTCCTAAAGCTGGAAGCAAGCCAGGTGGCTCGGCAATACTAATGCATGTCTGACTGAGGATATGCACAAAGGCTTGTGATCAGATGCCCTGAGGGATGGGGAATTTGGGATTAAGATCTGATGGGAATTTGGCATTCAGATCTCTTAGACATCTTCAGAGATCCCGTGCAAACTTTATTTTGGTTTGTTTTTTTCTCCTGCTGTTTGTATTACTGTAACACGCCAGGAAGTTTTCAAGCATGAGAACTTCAGTATGGTCTGGAGTTACTTGTCTCCAGGTTTAACAGCGTTGTATGTTTTTCCAACTACTTATCATAAAAACCACTTCACCTGGGACAGGAAACAGTTTTAGTTGTAGTACAAATGTTTTTTCTGGCAGATGACACATATCCTGAAAGGTACACTTTGGAAAATAGTTCTTTAAAAATATTATTGTGGGAGCTGGTTTCTTGAAATTATCGTACTGCGATCTGGCCTGTTTCACAGTTATTGTCCAACAGTCATTGTCACAAACACCTTTGACTTTTGTGCTCCATATTCCAATACAAATAGCTAAGGTGCCAAGCTAAGATGCCAAGTTAAGATTTCAACCATTGGAATTTAATGAATCATTCTACTGATGATTCATGAGCCTGAAAACAAGGCAACTTTCTTCTCGTCTTCCCCATTCTTCAAGCTGTAGGGACTGTGCAGAGCTAGCACTGGAAGTAGAAGAAAGCCATATATTTAAAAAATTTAAACTTGAATGAATTTTGCAAATAATGCCTATTAGTTACTTGTTAACTAATATTTAGCCAAAACAAAAGCTCAGAGAGAAACTATGCAGAAGTTGGGATCCTTGAAATTTGGTCCCAATGTTGTGGTTTCCAAGAATATATGTAACACCAGGACAAGTATAAACAAATTTGAAAATAAAAGAGCCAAAAGTAAAGCTCACAGATGTCAGGCTGCTAATTCATAACACCACCACAGTCCTGGCAACTTAAAGGATTGCCTGAAATTTGAACCTTCTGATACTAGGCCACCTCACAGCTGGATCTCCGAGAAAAGGGTTGCACAGTCTCAGGTTATCAGGCCAGAACTCACTAAAGACAAATGATTATGCCATGTTGCACTTCACTTTTCCAGAACCTAATAACATCCTCAACCTGCTTACTCTGAAGTTCCCTGAAGAATAGGTTTGGTTTGGTTATTAGTAAAAGCAGTGGCTGAACTCTACTTTCTCTTTGGCATGCACGGCACATGTGGAAAACAAAGAACTTCTCAAGCTTCTTTGAATGCACACACGTGCCTATTTGCATGCCTTCCTATCAAACTGTTCAGTTCCCTTAGGAGAACAGTCCTTACAATTAACTCTGTCATTCATGAATCTTCAAACTCCCTCTCTAGAGAATTAGCCCACATTGCTGCAGAAGTGACTCTACCGAAGTTGTTCCCCATTGCTTTGCTGTACTTTTGTCTTTCAGACTGGCTCCCAAGGACATTGTTTCAGTCCTTTTCCAAAGATCTTTTGAGAGGGACGTGCATTTTTAAGTTCTATATCATTAACAATTTCAGATCTCAGTGTGAATTTCAAATATCTGGAATTTTGAAGCTTATTCTGGGTTAAGTTCAATTAATGACAAATATAGGTCCCAGGTGCAGAAACTGAAAAAAATATATGGGTTTTGAGTCCCACAGCGTCACCTCTCTATAGTGGGGCTTTTATTGCAGTCTTACTAATGTTGAGAAATTTTGGCCTAGTGAGTTTGAGTTTTTTGTTTATTTCCCTGTGATGATGAAATGCCGACTGTTAGTTTACATGTAACACTCCATATATACCCACATGCACATATATGCATATGCACACACACACACACATGCATGCATGCAAACGAGGAATGAGACGATGATCAGAGGACTGGAGCACCTCTCCTACGGAGACAGGCTGAAAGAGTTGGGGTTGTTCACTCTGGAGAAGAAAAGGCTCCAGGGAGACCCCATAGGAGCCTTCCAGTACCTAACGAGAGCTTATAAAAAAGAGAGAGGGTGATAGTTGTGGATGTTCTATCCCTGTAAGTGTCCAAGGCCAGGCTGGATCGGACTTTAAACAACCTGGTCTAGTGGAAGGTATCCCTGCCTCTGGCAAGAGGGTTGGAACAAGATAATCTTGAAGGTCCCTTCCCACTCAAACCATCCTGTCATTCTGTGATGCAAACACTGATAGAGACAGTCCATATACAGCCTGGGTTAAAACAGTCCTGGCACAAAGCTTTGATTGGAAGTTTGCTTTGTTCTACAAGGTTTGATGAAGTGGATCAGACTCAGGCTTGACTCTGCATTCCAGCTTATGACCTCCAAAACTAGGAGGAGACAATACAAACCAATGGTCTGTTTTTCATCTCAGTCCTCAAACCCTTCTCATGATCCTTTTTTTCGTTTGAAGCATTTTTATATGCAATTTAAAGGCAGTGTGTTACATGCTGTAGCGCAGAAATCAAATCCTCTTTGTGTCTGTCACTCTCATTCACCTTCATGTCCCAGTGCTGTAGTCATGCCAGGGGCCTTTGCATAAATGAGAGGCAGATTTTATAAGCCCAGAAATGTTTTTACATTGATGAACTGGATTTATAAAGAGTGTACCATAAAAATTAGCCTTCAGGCCCCACAAACTTCAGAAGGCAGCTAGAAAATTATTATCCCTGTTACAGATTAAAGCACAAATTTGTAATTGAAGGATTTTGGTGATTATTTGTGACCTTAAATCATAAAACTTGAATCCAGATTCCAGCTCCCTTTGTGTTTGGGCGATTAGTGGCAGGTGCTTGATTGCAGCTCACTGCTGTGAGTTAGAATGATTACATTGCTAGAGTTGCAGCATTCCTAGGAACCTTCTGCTGGAAACTGCTACATAGCACCACTGAATGTTGTTACACACACTCCGCCCTGGCATATTTTCTTCTCAGTCACTGATGAAGAATCTAAGTCATGTGCTCTAAACTTTTTAAAAATTAAATCTTTGCAATCCTTAGAAGGCTTTGAAATAAGTACTGTAAAATGTAGAGCTTTTTATACTTTTGTTGTTGTAATTGTTTGTTTTCCTTTTCACCCACAGCTGTACCTTCGAGCAAATGCAAGTCCCATAAGACATCAAAGTGGCTTAGAACAAAGAAAAGCAAAATCGGTCATTTTCAGATGAGGTCACAGTGGCCTTAGCAAGTCTTCAAGGTCTTCTTAGATGGCCATCAGTTACATAAGCATTCATGTAGCCCTAGTTGTACTCACTCCTTGGCAGTCAAAACAGCCACGGGAGCCCCACCTGGACCATGGGTTGAGGGCAGAGCAGCTCCCATGTTCCCAGGGCTCCCACTGTGATTGAGTAGGGGAAAATCCTAGATTCATAGCACCACTGAAGGCTGTGAGGGAGACCTGGTGGGACTGGCAGGGCAAGGGACAAAAGGAGATTACATGGCTTTCTGTAAAATCTAGTGTTATTTCTTCTACCAGCATTGTGGTAGAAGCAGCAGAGGAGCTGGTGCAACCAGCTGTACATGCTTCCAAAGGTTTTCCTGTGGCTGGATGAATGTCTTTGGGTCAGGCCTGGGCATGAAAGTACGCTCCAAACACAAATAAGTAACAGCTTTATGGGAAAGAAAGCCCAGTTCGCACACAGTGACTAGTTCTCCTTCAGTAAAATAATCATGTACTTCATTCCTTATACTAAACAAGCTCTTTTGTCTCTGCCAACAACCAGCTGATCACAACCCCCAAGGCGGACAACACCATGTACGTACAGCAGCGAGACGAGTACCTGGAGAGCTTCTGCAAGATGGCAACGAGGAAGATCTCAGTCATCACGATTTTTGGCACCATGAACAACAGCAGCATGAAAATTGACCACTTCCAGCTAGGTTCTTTTTCTTTTAATACTTTCTTTCCATCTCATGGGCACAATACAGACAGCAAACAGAGAAATTGCCCCAGCTTGGGTCAAAATCTAAGACTATGCAGGACCTGCAAAGTAGCTCATCTAGACATATTTAGTGCCACCTTCTTTACATACAGAGTTTCCATGTAGACAGGTGACACTGAGCATCCATCTCTCTTAGGCAGCTTTGAAACAACTGCTGTCAGCGTTCCGGTCCTGGGGAAGCACCCACCAAAGCCAGTGAAAACCTGTTGTTTTGTAGCAGTAACGGTTGGACAAAGACTTCACGTTGCAGTCCAGCAAAGCACTTAAACTTAGGTATCTCTTGAATCATGTGAATCATCTCATTCCTGTCTGCAGCTAAAGGTTAACACCACTGGGAATGCTTTGCTGGATGAAGCCAAAGAAATACAAATATTCTTCAGTTCTATACGGCAAATAGAATAAAAGCTTCTAATTTTGCTTATAAGTCCACCACATCCTTCCCCTCAAAGTTCATCTGGTTTTACCAAACCTTGGGAAAAGATGTGTGATGGATCAGAAAGCTCAGGACCAGACCAGCTGCAGGGTGTTTCAGGTCTGGCATATAAATGGCCAGAACATCACAGATTTATGTCTGGCTTCCAGCTGTGCCTCTGCAACTCTCAAAAGGATGGGATCTAGCAGGGGACCTAGCCTTGTGTCCCTGAACGACAGTGAGTCACGAATCCTGCCAGACTGTCCATTTGTGCACCTCCTTGACAAATCTGGAGCAGTACAGGATTTTCCACATCAGGCCAAGGTTACTCAAGGTCACTTTTTGTGTACCTAGACCCATCTGCCTGTCAGTGGACTGTTTAGGATTATATTTAGCTCTAGTCTGGCTAATATTCAGATATTCACTCTGACATAGACCATACTCTTTCAGCCTGTTCCAAACTTAACCTACATCCAAACTTTCCCCAAACCACACAAGCGTATGTAACAGCTGAGTTCTCACAGGAGGAATTAAATTGTTGAAGAAAAACAGGAGACTTGGAAGGGTATAGGTTAAACCTTACATGAAGTTCGCCTTACAGTTTTGCCCAAAAAAACAAATCCTGACCTTTATAGAAATACATACAATACAAATAAATAATACAAACATCTTTCTCTTCTACCTCCCCTCCTCCTCTACCCTTCCTGTTTGTATGGTCTCTTCAAGGCTCATTCTCTGTGAGCATCAGAGGCAGCAAAAGCTCCTAAGAAACATTTTGTACACAGTATGCTGCTGTAGTGAGAAGCTTGAGCACCCAGCATGATGAGGTCTACTCGGAGTGCTGCATCTTGGGACTGAAATACAAATGACAACAAAGAAAAGTCCTCAGAAAAGACTCTTGACTTGAGATTTCAAATGCATTTAGAAGTAGTGAATGAAAGAGCTCAGTGACACTGGTCGAGATTAGCTCACAGTGAAACCAGAGAGTATTTCCCAGTTTCCCACTGGAATGACACAAAAGCTGAGTGTCACTGCAGAGGTCTTGTCTTCAGCCCAAGTTAGCAATGTGGTCTCTTTTCCCCAGCTCATGGGAACAGGGCTTTAATCAACCAAACATCAGCCCCTGGCTACCCTATAATCGAAGCTAATACCTAATCTATTAGGCCACTGGACTGCTAAAACAACCTGCTGGCCTTATTTGTAACCTCATTGGAATTACTTCTAAAGATAACTCATCTTCCCAGCCTGTCTAGCTGCCAAAGATGTATGGAGAAATATTTCCCCACTCTTTCAGAGAAAAAGCAAAGTGAGCAAGGACTTCGCAGGTAGCAGCAGAGTCTCAGCTCCAGTGGTTCTTCATGCAGATCCCAGATTCCTTTATGAGGTGGAGGTCAGGGACAAGTAGTGACTTGGAAAGAGGAAATTAGATTAACTTCTTTTTTCTCCACAGAAATAATTTCCAAGTTTGAAAGGCAGGCCAGCCTTTGTGACGTTACTTTTTTCCTTGACACAGGATTCTCTGTATCACTCTGTAATTTAATTTTCTTCTTTTCATTGTAAATTTTGAAAGAAAATTTTATCACTCTCTACAACTACATGAAAGGTGGTTGTAGTCAGGTGGGGGTCAGTCTCTTCTCCCAGGCAACCACTGACAGAACGAGAGGACACAGTCTTAAGCTGCACCAAGGGAAGTTTATGTTAGACATTAGAAAAAAATTCTTCACTGACAGTGATTGCGCGTGGGAATTGTCTGCCCACGGAGGTGGTGGAGTTACCATCCCTGGATGTGTTTAAAAAAAGACTGGACGTGGCACTCAGTGCCATGGTTTAGTTGATGAGATGTTGTTAGGTCGTAGGTTGGACTAGATGATCTTAAAGGTCTTTATCAACCTAGTCCATTCTGTGATTCTGTGATTCTGTGATCTTTTAACAAGGAAACTCTAACTTCATATTGATATCTAGAGTGTAAAGCAGAACGGTGCCATAGGTCAGTTGGTCTAAGGTACTCCTGTACCTCAGCTGTTTTCCATCACATTTCACAATAACAACTTTCGCATTTTTCTATCGCCACCTGGGCCAATGAGACAGTCTTTGCTTTTAAACATGAACTTTTGGTTTATGTCTTAATGGTCATACTTGCCATTAGTAATACATAAATGTCACTCGTGAAGTACCTGATGCAGGATTTACATATGAAGTGAATAACCAATTAGCATATCCAGCAACACATCCAATCAAAAGCTGGTAACACAGCTTGTTAATTCTTTACAAAACTTTCAACTGAGGTATACAAAACCACGAAAAATCATGTAAGTTAGATAAGCCTGATAAGTGTAACCAAATTTTAATATTTGCTGGCTTGGCTTTTTTTTTTTTTGTAAGCAGTGGGTTCAAGTTGTGAAACCTAAAGATCGGATTCTGATTCAAACATTTTCCCAAAATTTTAATTCAGAAGTTTCATTCAGTCTATACATAGGATGGACCTACTGCAAAATTTGAATCAGATCAGTATGACCCTTAAAAGCTATGTATGCTTAGAAAATTATTTAAATTATTTTGTTGTATGACTCAAATCTTTCCTGTTGCTGTGTGCTCCACTTGAATCAGTCAATCTCATCGCTATTTGATAGCAAATAATTATGGACCAAGGGACTGGAGAGTTGTATCTCTGGGACTGGAGAGTTGTACCTCTGGATTCCACCTCTTGATGACCTGTTGTGTCTCTGACTTCAGGCAGGTCACTTAAGCCATGGCTGGGATTTCTAAATGAGGATATGAATATAACATTCATAGTGGTGTCACAGGGCATAGGCAAGCAGCATTTGCAGGGAGCTCTTGGTGCCCAGGTGACATTTCACTTGGTGTGTGATTTAGCCTGTCTTTAGCTTTCCAGGCCCACAATTGCATACGGAGGCTTGTTTCAGCACTGCTGCCGTTGTATAGGGCTGTGCTGATGACACGGAGACTTTGAGGACTTGACTGCAATATACCCAGGTTCCATGGGAAGTAAGGAACCTCAGTACCTCCACAGGCTTGTCTTCAAATCTCTGTGTTCAGAAGTCTTTTTCTCATTGTTTCTGAATATTTTCTTAGAGTGGACCACTGAGTAGGTACAAGGGGTACTCAGAATTAAGTTTTCGCCTGTCAGGCTGCTAGAATCAGCAAGCAGGAGGAGGAGGGAGTGCCAAAGTGTGGTATCTAGAGAGGTATGCTGCCAGCACTGCAGCATTCAAGACATGTTAAACAGTTTCTGGTTTCTTGTAGTCACTAAATCTCCCACGTAAATTTTAAAGACTGGTAAGGTTAACTCTAGTTTCCTGGCCAACCTCAAGCTGTTCTAGCTATATTTTAGTGACCCAAATCACCTATGCTGTTTCATTTGCACATGGTGCACATTGTCAAAATTTCTGTTTTCAATTACAGAAGTGGCTGCATTTCAGTGGGTGAAATGATTAGTACATGCATACACATGTATGAGCATATTGAAAACATCTAAAAGATCTTTCCAGGAAAAAGAAAGATTTTTCAAAAGAATGTACAAATGATAAATACTGAAGTGCATGAGCCCTAGGATAGACTGATTTTCAAAGAATACCGGGATGGAAAACTGGACAGTTAAAAGTCATAGTGCCACATGCATGGTCTGGAACACATTGAATATACAGCAGGAAGAGAGCTTCTGAGAAATGAATTCTCCCCTTTCTTTTGAGGTGAAATTAAAGGCAGAGTGCTGTGTGATTCCATGACTATTTTTATTTCTCCTTTGCCTCACATTAAGATAATGAAAAGCCCATGAAAGTGATAGAAGATGAAGATCTTGTGGACCAGCAGCTCATCAGTGAGTTGAGGAAAGAGTATGGGATGACCTACAATGATTTCTTCATGGTCCTGACAGACACTGACATGAAGGTCAAGGTGAGGGTTTCAGCTCTTTGAACTCAGCTCTCTTGAAAGAAAACGTGTTGGAAAAATATGAAAAAAAAATTGAAAAATTTAGGAAATTACACTACAGGCTTTCATGTGAGGCACATCAGAGACTGATGCAGGACCTGGTCATTGCTGGAGGACAAGTAAAAGAACAGTAATCAAAATTTTCAGAACTTAGGTAGCTATCTTCATTTTCTGCACTTAGGGGATCTCAGGAATTGTGTGTTTCTGCTGGAATGGAGAGGAACAGGACCTTCCCACAGCTGACAGGGTTTTAATGTAGCATCTGGCCTTCTAAAACACAGTTTGGCTGCTCAACAGGATGACACTACATTGCATAAGGACAATCCTCTAGTTGAATGGCCCTACAAAAAAATATAATAACTGCAATGTCCTGGCCTTATCAGATTGGGCAAATACTGAAAATATGCCACTTCCAAAGGGCAGTCTGACTGCAAAAACAATTATATTTTCCATAGTTTCTGATCTGTTTTAGGCCTTGTTGCCTGTGTGCAAATTCGAGTACTTGGATCTCTTAATATCCTACGGTGCTGTGATACATGCAGAAAGGCTGCTAATATGAGCATCCTTATACCCACCTGTCTTGTTTTTTTTCTGTAACAGCAATACTATGAAGTACCCATAGCAATGAAGTCTGTGTTTGATTTGATTGACACCTTCCAATCACGAATTAAAGACATGGAAAGACAGAAAAAAGAGGGCATTGTCTGCAAAGAAGATAAGAAGCAATCCCTTGAGAGCTTCTTATCCAGGTATCACCTTCTGTTCTTACCTGCTGCTAGTTCTACTAATTACTGTTGTACTGGAAAAATACCCATGTAACTATTTCTGGGATTTTTAAATATAGATTTCTCAGTATTTACAGTGTTAAGTAAATACAGAGATGCAGCCAGAGCTGAATGCAGTCCTGTATAGAATGCTAGAAGTCAGGAAACATGTTTCCTGACTAACTGCACCTTCCTTGGACACTGATTTTCAGTGCCTCATTTTCCCCATCATGACATGGAGATAATAAAACTGATTTGCATTAGAAGAGCAAATAAGGATTAATTAACAGATGTTAGCTCAATGTTTTGAATGTATGAAGCCCAGTGTTTATGTGTTTCATCATCAACCATCCCAATCTCATTAATCCCATTCTAATCCCTTTCACGTAGTTCAAATCAGTAATTAATTCTCTCTAACTTTCTTCTCATCCTGCTTGAGATAACAGCTGGTTTTTGCCAGTATTAGTCATGCCTATGATTTACATTGCAGATGTCTTTTGCAAAATGTTGGAGACCTTCTGCAGAAAGACAATTTTGTTTATGCAATCTCTATATGCTGTGTTATTACTCTACCTTGAGACCTAAATTCCAGGCAATAAGTGTTCCTGGACTGTGGCCATTCAGACCCACAGAAGAGCTGTGCAGCTATAGCCCTCTCTCAATTATCACAGGGTAATTGACATGAAATTAGGGCTACCCCATCATTCTAGACCTTACCTGTTACAACTGCATCCTCCTCACCTCCTATTAGAATCCATGGGAATACACTGCTGATGCCAGACGGCTTTAAAAATAACTGAGGCAGCATGATGGGTTATGATGAGGAGGAAAGGAGCAACAAGTAAATTAATAGGTTGTCAGTTAATAAACATTTTAAAATTCAATGGCCACTTCAACAGAAAAAGAACCTTTAATAAGATCCACCCCACCCACCACACCACCTCCTGTTTAGGTCCCAGTGATTCATCCTTGAGACCACCAAGAAGAACCACAGTTTGGAAACAGCTGATCAGCACAAGAAAGAGCTTGTATACTGGAAAGGGACAGGACCCAAATCCTTCTCTGCCTGGAAACAGCCCTAGTAATAAACACACATTGGAAAGCTGGGCACAAAAAATGCAGAATGTTGCATCTATAAACCGCACTGCTGCTGCACAGAATGCATTTCTTGTCTGTGAAAGAAGCATCAGACTTTAAATATTGGGTGGACCTCTCTAGCCACATTAACTGGTCAGATTCCCAGTAAAATTAATTCCAGCTTTGTCCAAGATCATGTTCCCAGTTGAACAAGAGCCCTGGCATCATCTCCCTGGTGTTGCTCCTTGCAGAGGTCAGTTATAATAATGCAAATATTGTTCTTAACAAGCCTGCCTGGTGTGAAAGGAGACCACGAGAGCCAGAGTCAGCTTGAGTAATGCTTAAAAGCCACATGCAGAAGGAGGAGAACCTTGAGTTTGGGGGTGAGTCCCCCCCTAAGACCTAGATATTGGCTGTGCTCTTTGGGCTCACTCATCAGAACAGGATGCAAAACAGGTATAAGAAGAAGAAAGGATCCACACAGGAAAGGATCTGACAGATTTGTCAGGAGTATTGGTCCATGGCTTCTGATGTCAGAAATAAAGCAGAAATCTGTACTTTAGTGTTGGTGAACTAATAGCTGTGAAAGACCAACTGAATTAATTTCTAAGATGTAGTCCCAGATAAGCACACCAACTGCTCCTGGGGCAGGGGAATAAACAGCTTGTGTGGCTTTCAACACTTTTCAGCTCTGTGTAACTCCAAAGAAGATGTTAAAAAAAAGGAGAAAGCAGTAGAAAAGTGTCTCAAAGCAACTCACAGTTTTTCCCTAGGCAAAACATGATCCAATGGCTACATTCTCACTCACTGTTCATAGGTAACCAGGTGCTTTCCTGTACAAAATACCACAAAGATTATTTTGTTCCCCATTTTCAGAATGACACAAAATTTCCCTCCTTTTCTTCACATCACATATGTGATCCTTAATGCTTCTCATTCCTATTCACTTGACTGTACACACATATTCATGTCTCTTTGCTGTTCCTCCTGAGAAAGATTAAAATTGAGGAGGTTTGCTTTTCAAGGATTTACTTTTCTAATTGTAAAAAAAAAACAGTACCAATCAACAAGCAAAGATATCAGCATGCCCTGCTCTTCTAACAACTTTTTCCCTGACTTTGAGCAAGTCCCACCACATCTTCAGCTTCTCTTAAGTGAAGCACAATTGACCCTTTGCATTAGCCTTCATTTTGAGATCTTCACATGGTACAGCAGAAAGGCAGGCTATTATTATAACAGAGTAACATCTGCATCCATTTAAAAGATCATTTCCTGCTGTAAAAATATCTCTGCAGCTTTGCAAATTCCTATAAATCTGATTTATTTAGGTTAAGTGGAGAAGTACCTATATTCAAAAAATGAGTTGTTGAGAGAGTATTAAAACCTCTACAGACAGAATTTTTAAAGATTTCAAGTGTCCTTATGGCACTGCCTTTCCTTGACAGGAAAGGAAGGAGATCCTTGTGCAAAATCTTGGGTAGATGGTGCAGTCCCTCTTAAAGAAAGATTCCAAGATTTATCTTATTGCCCCACGCATGCCTTATGTAGCCACAGACTAACACAACCACACACTTACAAGCAAGCTCAGATTTAAAGCCAGGTTAAAGGCATTTTGAGCAAAAGTGGTGCAGGAAAGAAAAAAGAGGTCAGTGATTATTTACACAGAAGTATGAGTTATGTCTGAAATGAAGATACGCCCTAATTCTCAGACAGCCCTTGGACTGCAAAATAACTGCAGTTCCAGCAGTGGTGAATGATGTAAAAGCTAAATGCCTAGTGAGGAATTCCACAGGAATCTTTCTCTCTTGAATATACACTTCTCAGCATTGCTGTAACTACTGAAGAGGGCTTTGAGCAAAGATTGTAAACTTTGCAGTGTTTGTTTGGTGAAGCAGCAGCACTGCAGGTGTTTCTTTGAAAGCTTTAGAGCTGTAAAATTCAAAACAAGCTTTATCCTCTCCCAGTGACAGATAGAGCTGGGAAGATTTCCCATCCAGCTGTTACTTAGAAGTTGTGAGAAATATGATGTGTCTCAGCCTACAGAGAACAGAAATGCTGAGAGGACTTGGGTCACATGTCATGACCATGCCTGGCCACACTCTCTTTTCAGATTCCGATGGAGAAGGCGGCTGGTGGTGATCTCTGCTCCCAGTGATGAAGATTGGGCTTATTCCCAGCAGCTTGCTGCTCTCAGTGGACAAGCCTGCAATTTTGGTGAGTCAAAAGGAATTACATTCTTGCTCCCCCAAACCACATCCTTCCTGGTGATGTGATGGATTCCTTTGCTCAAGTTTGAACCTGGACAGTCTGAGGAGTCTGACAACTGAAAACCTTCCTCCAGATCTAAACAGAAGATTGTGCTAAGCGGGGAGTACAGCACACTGACACCTAAGGCAGTTAAACAAAGTGTTCTCTGGAATCATTTGTGAAACATTACACTACTGTGGCAGAAAATGCTAGCACTCCAAAGCTTCTCTTCAGGCTTGTACTTCAGGAGAGTAATAGTTGTTTTGTTTCGTTTTGGTGTTTTTTTTGTACTGCAAAAATTTAACAACACAAGGAAAATGCTTTGGTAAGGGCAGATCCTTTAAGACCCAAATCAGAACTGGGCCAGGCGTCAGGGAGATGCATGGACATCAGGGTTTTTTTTCTTTTCCTTACTGCTTCATTGCCAAAATCTGTAAAAATATTAATGGAAGCCACTTTAATCCAATAAAGGCTCTCCCAGACTAGGTACTTAAGATACCCATAACTAGGTACTTAAGATCCAACTAACATAGTCAGTGGAAATAGAGGGGCTCCTCCAGGAGACAACTAAGGGCAAGACCCAGAGGCACTCTTCTGTCTTCTTGTCATGAAGTGCAGAGAGCCTTAATTCTTAAGTTCCTAGCAATGCACACACCATACATGGTCTAGACTTGACTCCTTCAACAGAATGAAACAGGTCCCTTTCAAAAGCTGCTATTTCAACGCATTTCAGTTACACCAGAAGGGAGATCTTCACAGTATGATTGCTTATTCATAACCACCTGGCTTTCATTCAGAGCATCAGCACCACTTCATTTGGAAAGCACCAAAGTAAACTGTGACATGGACCACTGCAAAATGCTTTCTGAAGAATAAAATGTAATCAAAACAGTTGAGTATCCCCACCCTTTCGTAGGGACAGCTTGAACGCAATCCAGTGAGTTTCTATAGCATTTGTCAATGGGTGTTTTAACTAAGTGGTTTGTTTCCAAGCATCATACCTCCAAGTTGTAAAAGCAGTTACATCAAAGATTTCGTAGATTGTACTGACTCATCTTATATGAACAGTTTCTACTGTCCCTAAGGTCTTTCTCCAAAATAGAGGCAACAGTCCAAGCCTCTGTGCAGAACAAATGGAAGAAGCGAGTATCTGTCATAAGCTATTCCTCATAGTCATTCAGAGTTTAACTGGCATAGGTTATATTGCCTCTAAATAATTTGTTGCTGTGTGTATGATAAGCAAAAGCTTTACTAGTGAAGAAAACAGTACAGGAAGATTCTGGATTTGGAGAACGGCCTCTGCAATTTACTGGCATATCTGATGGTTGTATCCCTATGCTACAGAACCACACCACCATGCTGTTGTCCTTGAAATAGTTTTATGCAACTGATACCACATTTACTGAACATATCAGCTTATCCTTATGTTTGGGACAGGTGATGTGACTGGCAGGGACTCCATAGAAATCAGTAACTCTTTCTCCTGGAGGACTGGCTGAGACTGGGCCTTAGTTTAGCAAGCACAGACCTGGCTGATTAAACTGAAATTTGCCCAAGGATAAGCAGAAAGGTCTGGTCTGACCCAAAACCGTCTTCATTTCCTCCACAGGTCTGCGCCACATAACTATCCTCAAATTGCTAGGAGTTGGAGAAGATATTGGAGGTGTCTTAGAGTTGTATCCAATTAATGGTAAGTGACTGTTTCCAGTTTCTTCAGTACTACGCATGAAGGGCATTATTCAGTGCTGAGTGCTTCTTCGCTGTAATTTCTTTAGAGGGATGAGTATGACTGTTTTCCTCTTTTGCTTTGTTTCTTTTAAGAAATAAGATGACACAAAAGCAAACAAAAAGCTTTCTTGGTGTTTCTGTGCTAAACATTATATAGGTTCTTCAGGACAGAAAAGCACAAATACATGAAAGTCATCTCACATTTTGATTTCCCACCTAAGCTTACAGTCCCCAGTACACTCCTCTGCCAGCCTTGCTGTCAAAGACAGGGATGTATGTGCCTTTTACAAGCTCAAGAGTTTGTAGGGCTAATAGAACACACACTCAGCAGATTCTCCTCTATGGATCCTCTATAGATCCCTCATTAATATTCATAGAATGGCTTGGAGTGAATAGGACTTCTTAAAGATGATCTAGTCCCAATCCCCTGCCACGGGCTGGGACACCTTTCAATTCATCGGGTTGATCAAAGCTCTATCTAACCTATTCTTGAACACTTACAGAGACAGGGCATCCATCTGGGCAACCTGCTGTGTCATACCAACTGTATCCTAAAAAACCTCTTCCTCATATCTAATCTAAATCTACCCTCTCTCGGTGTAAAATTAATACCCCCCTTGTTCTGTCTCTGGGCCATGGTAAAACATCTTTCTCCATCTTTCTTATAAGCTCTCTTTATTATTCCACTTGCATCCTAGCAGTCTACTACTCCAGGTAGATATCCTTGAAAGAGTGGGGACTTTTCAAATGCTGCAGGTTCCTCTTCTACCTAATCCAAACAACTGCCTCCATCAGTGGAGGAACAAAGACAGAAAGAAGCTTTTTTATCCCATCTGTGCTCCAACTGCTCTGTGCATGAAAGCATTCTAGTCCTTCTACAGCACTTCTACATTAAGTCCATGTATGAGAAAAAATAAACAGAGGAAGCTGATGTCAGACTTCTTCCATCAACACTCTTGCAGCCTCCACTGATTTTTCACTGGAGGCTTCATGACTTTTTTTATAGTTCCTATTTGTTAAGATAACAGATCTTTGTCTAATTTCCCCTTGAATTGATGTTGACTCCTAACACGTGTTCTCCTGTGAGAACTTCTCCAGAGATACCTTTTATTTGTCCTGAGCATGGCCCCTATACCTTTGTTCGATTCCCCTTATTTCTTGTGTGAGAAAAAGGTGAACATTTAATCCCTATCCATCCCTGCAGTAACATTGACAATTCTGCAGATCTTCCCCAAACCATTTATTTGAAAGATTGCAGCCTTTACTTAGTGGGACACAGAATCATACAGTTTATTCCAAACCTGTGATCAACCTTGTTGACTTCCTGACTTTTCTCCCCAGTTCTACCATAGTCTTTTGACTTGAGAGAAACAGAATTTCATGCAGTGTTCAAGATGCACACAAATAATAGGTTTCCATAGTAGAATAATAATACTGTTCTGTTATTATTTTCCTCATGGTTATTACATTTGGTTTTGCTTTTGGCCATTAACGAGCACTGAAATACCCTTCCATAAAATTCTCTTTCATAGCCCTAAGAACTCACTGCCAAGTGGTAATGGTCAATCTTCACCATGTCTTATGCGAAGTCAGAAAAATTTTCACCAAGTGTATCACTTTGATCTGAGTAGATTTTCTTCTATAATTTTATTAACCAGTCACACAGTCTTAAAGGACCTTCTGCAATGCCTCACAATCATCCCCCACTCTTACTACTATAAGTATCTTCACACTCACAGTATAGTAACCTCCCTGCTCATACCTTATGTGTGTTATTTACAAATACATGGAACTGCACCAGTCCCAGCACAGCCATGGAACTTTACCGATGACCTCCCTCCAATACAGGTGATCATTCACTCCCACCTTGCTTCTGCTTCAACCAAGCTGTGATCATTCACTCCCACCTTGCTTCTGCTTCAACCAACCTATCAAAGGACCTTTTGAAGCCTGCTAAAAATTCATATAGGCCACCCTTAACCATCTGCTTGCTGACATCTTTCAGAGAATCTCAAGTCTGCAAAGCAGGGTGCCACTGGGTAAGAGTCCTGTTGCCAAGCCAACTATGCATATATGTGCCCGCTGATCTTAGTTTCTATTCATTTACCCAACACAGACTTCACACTTTAAAGCCTGGAGTTCACCAGATTTACCCTAGAAAAAATACTTGGGAGAGGAAACGACATCTACCACATCCCATACCTCACATATCATGACAGTTCAAGAGTGAGGCTCTATAGGCTCTATATCCAGCAATTCTTCTACCACACTTCAGTTCCTGTGATTTCTTTCACTGTTACTGTTGTTCACATATGCCTTCTGCAATACATAATCTTGTGACCCTAGCTGCAAAGAAGTCAAGGAAGTTCACAGATTTTGGGTGACAAAAAGATGTACCACACTACAGCAGCTTCAGCCTAGAGAATAAAGACAAGTTTACTAAACCTGAAAAAGATGTTAAAAATACATCCTTAGTTCACAGTAGAGCAATTTCATTTTGGATCCAGGAAATGGATCTGAACTCGCAAATTACAAGAATCTTATATTGCCAACTCTTGGGCTGTATCCTATCACATGTTGCTAATTTTTTTACCTACAAATCATCATCATCACCTAAATAATACATTAATGCCGATTTTATGTGATCACTTTCTAGGAAGCTCAACTGTAGACAGAGAAGACATCCCGGCTAATTTGGTGAAAGACATTCGAAATTATTTCCAAATTAGCCCGGAATATTTCTCCATGCTTCTAGTGGGGAAAGATGGCAACGTCAAATCCTGGTATCCCTCTCCAATGTGGTCTATGGCGATTGTGTATGACCTGATTGATTCCATGCAGCTCCGGCGCCAGGAAATGACAATCCAGCAGTCACTGGGCATGCAGTGCCCCGATGATGAGTATGGCGGGTATGGCTACCACAGCTACCACCAGGGCTACCAGGAAGGTTACCAAGATGACTACCGTCACCACGGAAGTTACCACCATGGATATCCATACTGAACAGAGCGACTTAGCCTCTGACCACCCCCGTGTCTGTCTTCCAGTAGCTATCCAAGCAATAGGTGGCCAGTTGCAGAAAATCTTCCCAGGCCACCTAAATATTCATGCCTCGTTCTTCTACTGTTCAATCAAGGGACTTTGGTCATTTGCCTTCTCAAAAAACGCAGAAGCCTTTACAGTGAAGCAATTCAAACCAGTAGTATTGAAGCTTTAAGCAATAAAGACTCCTTTATATTTTTAAACCTTTGTAAACAAAGGCCATCAGCAGGTGCTGTTTGTATTAAAACCAAACAAAAAACCCCCATAGCCCCATTCCATGGGCACTACAGTAGGGCAGGAAACAAACTGTCCAATAATGTGCTTTTTAGTACTTTTTCTAAGGAGAAAAAAAATAAGTATATTTATTGGAAAGTATGATTTCATTATGCTTATGAAGAGAAACAAAGAACCACACTTTGGGTTTCTCCCAGAGAAGGAAAATTTAAGAAAGAAGCATGGGGCATGCTCTTTAATAATAACAACAACAGTAATAAAATCTTTTTGAAACACCTTGTTTAAAAAGACAGCATCCCTTCTACAGTGCATTAACATTGTAATTAGCTGACTTTATGAATGAAAATAAGATTTATGGCTATGGCAGAACTTGTTCCAATACAATACAATGTAAAATTCTTAACTACAAAGCTTACTGCATGGCTATTTATTCTTTCAATTGGGGTCCCTGTTCTCTTAGGTCCTGCCCACTTCACTGTTAAACCCAATGAGAGCTAAGTGGAAACACCAACCAGGATTAGCACTGTCTGAAATACAGAAATCTGAAAAGCATTATTTTCATCAGAAAAAGAAACCTTATTCACATATATTTTCAATGAGTTGTAACTAGCTCTCTATAATAATACTTTTAATTAAACTATAACTCTAAATTTCAAATTTTTTTTTACCTCTTCTTCTCATACCCTGCCCTATAAAAGTGATCTGGATTAAATGTTTTTAAAAGTATTTGAGATTAATTTAATCTGCTAAACCATCTCTATTTCTGCCACACTTTCAGAAATGGGTTTTTTTCTCCCTTCTCATTGATGTCTTTGGGCATTGGAGCTGTAAAACCACCCCATCCTACTGAAACCAGTGGCAAGAACTGCATGCATAGCCATGGTTTCAACACCATCGGGGTTAGATTTCTAAACATTGAAGATGCAGCACAAAGATTATGGAATATCTTTAAGTGAAAATACCATGCCAGCCTTTATAATGACACATTAGTCACTTCTGATGTTGAAGGTGTGTCTGACCAGTCACACTTCTTTTTATAATCCATGATGTGGGTGCACATCACAGATAGATGCACACAACAGGGCACTTGTACTGGGTATTGCCATCACAGCAGTAGCACAGGAACAGGGAGAAGCTACAGCTCTAAGCTGGCCAGAGCATGCTCTGCATTTTGACTTTTAGCATTTTCCTGATTTCTTTTTTTTTCCCCAGATGAAAACAAAACCGGCTAAAGCAACAAATTCACTCAAAACCAGATGCTTTCTTTAGAAACTTAAGTCACAAAAGGTCAGGCATTACTTGCCCTTCTGAATGTCAGAAAGGCAGACAGATGGTCATAAGGCCTTAGCTTTACAAACCTGGTCACCCTCTGGAGCAGGCTGCCCTCCCTATCACAAGGTCTAGTCAATGCAGGGTACAGCTCCTGACTTACCTTTCTCAGGTGACTGGAGCTAGTTGGGTGAAGGCATTTGACAATGATTTTGCCTGCAGAGCTTCTGAGCACAGCACTTCCACAGCTGAAAGCAGTGGACAGAGAAATTCAAAAAACCAAAAAGAATCACAGGATGGAGGGGTTTCTAGAAGAAAATGGAGTGTCCTGTAGCTCACTTTTAGAAAACAAGAGCTTATTGCATCACTGTATCAAGGTCAGCTGCCTAACTTTCCTTGCCTAAAGCAAAAGCAGAGGAAAGTATACCAGACATCTAACAGGCACCTCCCATAGACAGAAAGAAAAACACCCTTGGGGCATTTTCTTTCAGGAGTTCATTAAACTTTCCTGTAATCTTGTTTTCATGTGAAGTCTTTAAATGAAAGCCCTTTTAACTCACACTACAAATCACATAAATTAAATGTCCTGTGCTGAGAGGGTTAACTCACAAAAAAAAGAGTGCAGCACCTGATCCAAATGGCCTTTTCTTTTTTATACCCCTGTCTGAAATTCAAAGTTAAACTGTGCAAGTACCAAACCCAGCCTAGGCATTCAGTGGGAGTTGCATAAAAAAAGACAACTCTAAACAAGTCATCCACTTATCAAGGGAGGTGGGGATGGGCTCTTAACCAAAACTACACATCCAAATATTCACAGAATTTGTAGAAGACTCTGTATCATTCTACATTCTGATGCCTATTTCTGCCTTCATTACAAAATGACTCAAAATCACCAGAAACTTTTAGCAATGATTTAAAATCCTGATTTTGCAACCTACTTTTCCCTATGTAAAACTAAAAGCAAAGCCAGAAGGAACACCAAGCCAAAATATTCTTTCAACAACAACATGTAGTTATCTTGCAGGCTATAAGCATTCAAGAGTTACATTTCTCCAAATGAAGACTTCATTTGGCAAAACAAATCAAATCCAGATCACTGGATCTGTCCCTGCAGCATCACTCCGAGGACAGACTTACTGAGATTGAGGTCCTATTTCGACATACCTTAGTGGGAAGATTCTACATGATATAGAAAAGCTTTTTTCTTATACTTAATGATAGCATTTGATTCAGCTCCGAGATGGCTGTTTTCACCCACAGTCTGTCTTTGAAGCTGCTACATTCACAAAATAGCTGAAATTAACCAAAATAAATACTTCTTTAACTGATTTGTTACAAGCAAGAGAAACACAAACACATCTCTCTTCCTGGGATGTTTTGTGAACTATTTCCTCAAACCTGGAGGGAGGAACATAACAACCCCAGCAGCAATTAAGTTCAAATGTTTGTGAATCTGGGCTCTAAACCAAAGCTTAGAATGAGCACTCTGCCCAATGTATTCATTAAAGACTATGTGCCAAACTAATGCTGCTCTCCAAAACCATCCTCATAAATTCCCCTATTGTAATTTTGGGCGAATGTAAGTTAAGCTTTCCAACATGGAATGGTTTCCATATAGTGGAAATACTTAATCAAGTGGGATTTCACATGATCAATCTGAAACATGTAACTCTGTAGAATTGTTCCCCCTTGCTCACCAGGGCTGCTCTCCAGCTGACAATTGTTCATAGTCACTTCCTCTAACAAATCTCACCTACACACTAATTTTTACCATGGCCATGGATAGCACAGCTGCAAAGATTTGCATGTTATGCTTTGGGTTACTATTTACCCTATTTTGCTGCTAAGCGGATGCAAATCCTTACCCAGTCTAAGACATCAGTTAACATTCCTGCTGCAAAGAGGATACACAGTTCTCCTTCATTATAATAAGAAACCTGCCTGGCCATCCAAATAATCTCTCTGGGACCTCCAACCTGAAGACAACAGAAAGATTTCTACATGTTAGACAGAACCAAATCCCCAGCATGAGTGAAAACTTGGATCAACAGTTATATAACCAATACCTTTGTGCAATCTAAGACTTTGGCATGATAGCACTGGTGAAATTTACAGAAAGAAAAATCATTAAGCAGGACAAGAGTTGAAAGCAAGAACTAAATGCACTTTATAACAGCTGAAGATCAGTCATTTCCATATTTCTTGTCTCCTAACGCAGGTGTTTCAGGCACAAAGGTCAAACATGGTTTTTAAGACATTCATCTTTGGTTGGATGCTCTGTCTTTAGAAGTACGATCATGGCTTTCTATGTTCTCACTCGATCCAAGGCAAAGCTCTTTGGAACTTCATGTAAGAAGTTACTGCTCACATAAATGCAAAGCAATCTAAAGCTAACAGTACTATCACTCTTGAAAATACCTGCTAAAGTTGGTAGCTGTGACTGAAAAAGGCAACAAACTCAGCAGGTATATATTGCAAAGCTGTATGCAATGAAAACAAAAGGTCTTCTTGCCACTAAGTCTTTGACAGTTTGAGCATTTTTTTAAAGTTTCATTTCCCAAAATAAAACCACATAAACCAATGAGAGCAACTGAGTTTCTGGAATTTACCCTGAAATATGCCTTTTATTGATTCTCTACAGATGCAAACAACTAGGATTCCTTATGTTGAAATGGCCTGCTATACAAGCACAATGAAATTAGATGCAAAAAATTTTTCAACAACAACGTTAGATTAATTTTGCACAGTTAATATATACTAGGAAAAAAAATACAGAAAAAAAGAATAGAAGTTTTAGATTCATAGTTTATAACTTGACAGTCATGGGCCACATATGAAAACAGGCTGCCCCTCTTGATGGATCAATGACAGGAGGTATGTTAATATAGCAATAAGCCATCAATACAGTACACATAAGCTTTATACACAAAGCCTGGACAGGATGGCAGAGGGGAACAAAGGCAGGACTGTCTTCAGTCCAGAGAAATGCATCACTTACTGCTTACTATACACTCTGGTATGAGACTCTGACACTGAACTCATTGCTTATCTTCTTAAGAATTCTTCTGACAGTATCTTTCAACTATGAAAGACACATTTTTGAAGGGAGGAAATTATAAACCAACATCTTTTCCACTGCTCTGAGAGAAGAGGCTTTAGGAACATACCAGGAATCCCTTATCAGCATCCCTGCCCCCTTGCCTGTTTCAAAATTCTCTGAATAATTTGGAACCTATTTTTCATCTCAGTCAAAATACAATCCAGCAGATGCCTCAACAGAAATTCTGAGATCACTATGCTTGGCACTCTGCAGAATGACTTCTCTCTCTACAAAACAAATGCAAGACTTTATCAGTCTGCCAGGGTAGAGCAACACTAGATGATATTGCCACCTGCACTCTCTTGCTCAGTGCTCCAGATGTTGAGGGACATTACTGTAGTTGCATAATATTTGTTTTCAAGAGTGGGCTCAGTGCAAACTAAGCCTCTACACAAAGCCTTTCTAAACACATACAAAAAAAAGAAGATGCATTCATACTGTTTAATAAACTTCTGTTTTATTCAAGCTCTTTCAAAGTTAGGCCACGTAAGTTGCATGTAAAATTCACCAGCTGCTACAAAGGCATTCCAGATTTCCATTTCCCCAGACACTGGGAGACAGGCACAAAGGAATACAACTCTCCATATATACAGCTTGAATATTGTCCTCATCCATATTTGACATCCAGCCCCAAAACAGTTCCAAATAGTCTGTCGGTGGGGAAAAACGACCCTTCCCCATGTTAATAAAAGATTAACTCTCTCTCACTGTGAGTAATAGCACTCCTCCGAACCAGCCTCATGCTAGAGGGAATCTTCATCTGTATCGATGTCACTGCTTGGTTTGTTCAACCTCTCAAATTCTTCTCCATCCTACAGGAACCAGAAGCAAAAGAGAACAATGTGAGCAAAAGTCATCTTGTTATTAATACCACCAAAAAAAAAAAAGAAAAAAAAAGTTTATTCTGAAGGCATAACCTAAAGCAAAATCAAGACCCTGTAATTTAAATCTCTTACTAGTGTGTTATAAGTTTGAGGAAATACATACTCATAAAAAACATTCCCTGCATCTTTAACATTTTTTAGTGACTCACTGCCTAAAACAGCTTGTAGCCCATTCTTCCATACAATCATAAAATGGTTTGGGTTGGAAGGTACTGGAAGACTGCTAGAAGGTCTCCCTGGAGCCTTCTCTTCTCCAGGATGAACATCCCCAACTCTCTTAGCCTGCCTTCATAGGAGAGGTGCTCCAGCCCTGTGATCATCTTCCCCTGGACTCGCTCCAGCAGATCTAAGTCCCCAGAGCTGGACACAGTACTACAGGTGGGATCTCACAAGAGCAGAGGGGCAGAATCACCTATCTTGACCCGTTGGCCATGCTGCTTTTGATGCAGCCCAAGATATAGCTGGCTTTGCATGCTCACATAGTGCTATTCGTTTCTACAACAGCTGCTTAGTTGTAAGTGCTAAAATAGATGACACCTGGCATACCAAAAAGATATGAATTTGTGTTATTTATTGCTCATTAAACAACAAGCTAAAAAGGCACCGTGTGGAATTTCTGAGAAACATCTCTTCCAAGTTTAATGTTTGTTGGAACGCAGTGGGGACAGCGCTCTCTGCTGGTTACAAAGTGCATCCACGGCCCGTCCGTGCCCGCGGGCTGCCGTGCACAAACATTAACCCTTCCCATCAGGCGACTGCTCAGCTCCGCTGAATCACAGCTCTAAGAGCAAGCCGTCCCTGACACGTCCTAGGTAACTAGATCGTTATTCAAATCAGAACAAAAAACTCTAGCAGGCCTGGAGGAAATGTATAGCAAGAAAAAAAAAAAACAAACCATGTTAAAACTGTGTATTTAAACATTACCTTTTTGACTTCAGATATCTTTGACTGTTACGGTAGAAAGAACCTTAACATCAAATGTGTTAACTTCCTCATTATGTGGCCTAAGCTACACAGACTTACCAGTTCTACCTAGGTACAGCTATTTCCCAGGCATCAATTCCAATTTTTGAATGCCCTGGGCAAGTACACCCTCTTGGTTATAAAGCTTTCAAGAAAAGTTTTGTACAAAGCTGAAGTTGCTCATAGGACTGTCCACAGTCACAGCAGGAAAGCAACGCTTACCTAAGCTTCATGATTTCAAAAAGTGGCATATGGAAAGCGATACCAAAGATTTTAAGAAATATTGTGGAGCTTTGGTGTTGAGGGATGAGTCCAGTCACACACAAGTTGATTCTTCCAAACATTTCAAAGCATAAAGAGCGGTAAAAGAAAAGAGAAACCATAGGAGACAAGTACTGGAAAGCCTTACCCCACTTGACCTCTCCCATGCATCTCCTTTGATGAGTTTTCCCCTTTCCCGCAGAGTGGCATATTCCAGGCCTCTTGCTTTACTGGCATTATAAATGAATATGGAGAGAAGCACTACAGGAGCTTCCAAAAAGAACTCTAGAGAAGGCCTGAAGTCAAAGATGATGAAAGACACAGTGGTAATGATGACAGTGTTGATCTGAGCAGTCATAACATGGAACATGTTGTCTCGGAACTTCAAGATGAAGGCTACAGACAGCCCCAGGAAAGCTGTGACAAATATAAGAGCCACAGAGAAGATGTTGTGCCCATAAAAGAAGCCACAGTTCCCTATCTGCCTCCGGTCCTTAGCCTGCAGTGCCAGCATGAGCCCATTGAACAGCACCCCAAAGGCATAGAGCTTGCTGTTCTGTGTGAAGATGCTTTCCCCAAGCTGATCCACATCTTTCAGCATCTTTTCATTGTAGATGTTAGCCAGAGCGGACACAAAACACTGCACTAGAATAAGGAGATGGCCCAGGCTGAGGCGGAGAGGCTTCAATGCTCCTGCCATGGTACTGGTCACATTCCACTGGAAGCTGTGAAGGAAACTTGGTGGTGCGCAGTCGCCCTTTTCCACGCATGGTTCCTCAGGTCCAGTAGAGAGAAGGCAGTGGTTAGATGGCCTAAAAAACATATTGTGATGAAGTCCATGTGCAGCCAAGCTGTGCTGATGGCCTCCAGTTCCTCGAGTCAGGGCAACGATGGACAGGAATAAAATCACCAGAGACGCCCATTGTACCCAAGAGAGTCTTCGCCTAGTACACAAAAGAGCCACTAAATTTAGAAACATGGTGGCACAAATTAAATGACAGAACATCCAGATCTATAAAACATATAAAAGACATCATGCCACAGATAAGGAGACAGACAGGTGTAAAGAAAAGTCTTCAGAAAACAGTAACATGCCAAAACGCAACACGCTTTTCTACGGTGAAGGGGGCCGAGTCTGGCAATCAAAGAAGCACAAAATGAAGTATTCTGAAGAAATAAGGAAAAGGAAGGTCTTTCAAGATCACGTTATTTCTAGATACTGATTGCCTAACAACTTAAAAGCAACTCTTGTCTCCATGGGAACAAAGGTCTGATGAATAAAGTAAAAAATCAAAGGCATCCAAATAATTACCATCTTTCTTTGGAAAAGGTTCACTGTACTACTCTTTCCCCCATGACTTGGAGCCCTTTTCTAGTATTTTATGATCGCAACTCTTATAAGTCTACAAATGTAATTCATAAAACTATTAGAATTATTCACACTGTTTTTCCACTCAAACCCTCTTTATCTTGGTGAAAATCAAAAATTTGGAAGATTAAGTGACCTGTGACATCACAAGAGACACAAAACTAAAATGAGAAAAAGCATTCCGAGCCAGACTACCAGGCACTGTTTTGGTATATTAACATCTATAGGAAAGGCTTATTTGTGCCATATTCAACACAAGCAACTTTTAGAGTGTAAAGTTAATACCCATTTCCCTGACAGTCTTTTTTGAATCTAAATCATACTATAAAGAGCACAAATTTGGCAAAGTGGAACACATAGTCTGGCTTTTGCCACATGAATAATGAAAGGACACATAATTACTTTTCAAAACATACTATGCAGTTGACCAGAAACACATCAGGACTGGCACCAAACACACCTCTCTCTTCACTCTTATGTATCTCATGCCCTCTTACTAAACCACATTTACACTCAACAGACTATTAAGAACTACTGGTAAACATGAAATAAGAGATTTAATGTATAAATGAAAGTTTTCTTCTTACTATTCAATGCCTACATAATCATGATTTCAACTGTTTTCTACTAGAATTGACCAAATGTGTAGACATACGAAGGGAGTCCTAATAACCTATTATTTCAGATGTAGAAAACAAAACCATCTCTCCAAGTGGATATAGCCAGAAGGAAAGAGAACTACTGTTCCCATCAGACAAAGAGAGAAAATGTAGCTTAACTTTATCAAAGCTAGGAAGACTTAAATTTCATTTACTTTAGCAAATACTACTTACTTTAGCACTATCCTGAAGAGAAGAGCTGTTGTTATAATGACAAAATTTGAGAAGAGTACAGCCATTGCCTTGAAAGAGAAGGAGAGGAACAAAGTTATACTCTAGACACACCGTGGACACCAAAAACCTACAGACTTCAAGTGTTCACCTTCCTGCGAGGTGCCAGAGTGAAAAGCACAGGTACTGAATTTTCTTCTTCATCCAAGAAGTACAATAACACACCTGTAAAATGATATTCAAGTCCCATTTCAAAATCTCAAGGAAACCACAGAGCCCAAGCTTCCCTACAGTGGGGAAAGCTGTACTGAAATGAAAATGTGAGGAAACCAATGCAACAGAAAACTTACTTAACAGAGAACAGTTTAGTTTTCTGTCAGACCAGTTCCCCAGCCAGGCTGACCAGTCAGCTGCAAAAACAACTGCATTGGCACAAAGGAGGGAAGTTACTCCAAAATGAGAACAAGCAAAGAACAAAGCAAGGTGAGGCTGCTCCTGGCTGCAGTGTCATTTGCAGTGTTCATGAAATTCCGGTCTTGGACAAGGCACTTGCAGAAAACAAACTTCGTGTATGTCAAGTGCATTTGCTGTAGAGTTTATCAAAGATAAGGAGGTGCTTGGCTTGATTTTTCAAGACTGCAACTGTAACAAAAAAACCCCATCTATTTCAAAGTAAACTGAAGACAACTCTAAAGCTTCTGTTTAATTTGGGAATAACTATGTAATGACATCAGTGCTCTAATGCATGGCCATGATCCCAAGCTAAAAACTCCTTGTGGCAAGGATTGTCTGTTTTGTCTCTGTATTAGACACTCTATACTGGGACACCAAACCAAGAAGAGGCTCTTTTAGGCACTCCAGTGACCACTAAAGATCAGAATCCACCAGCACCAGTAGGAAAAAAAATCCTCTTTTTGAGGGTGGGGGTGTTTTGCAAAATGTGTGTTATTCAGGACTGCCCTGTATAGTCAGTACGTGTACAAAAATCCAGGCATCTGAAGTTTTTGGTCCAACTGAGCCTCAAAGCGAACTCAGCTTTTTAGACAATTTTACACAAAAGCATATATGGATTCAGGAGTACAACACAGAGACTTCATCTTGAATTTTCTCATCATTTCCACATTCCCAATTCTGCTATAGCAGAACCTTTTTCATTCACCAGAGGGAAAGCACAGACTCTTTCCCCACTATCTTCATCCCACTGTATCCCAACATGCTGTCTGCTGAACAATAATTCTAATGAAACAGCACAACACAGGGTCTCAAGTAAGCTGAAGACTTACTGACAATGACACATCTGCCTAAGCAGACACATCCTAATCTTCCACTTTGCAAAATTAAAACTCAGTAAATATTCATGTTAGGTGAACACTGTGGAAGGAGAAAAATATTGAATAAAGAAGGAAATCTGGCAGAAATCACTCTGGAAAAAAAGAGTCTTTATTCAAAACATAGAAGGGTTCCATGCACACTCTGGTTTTGCTTTACAGTTCATCCCATATCTCTGGTAACATAAGATGATCAAAATCTTTAAAAGGATAGTTAAAAAATTAATTTTGAGTCGCTTTGTTCTCTGAAACCTCAAGAGACCTCTGTCCTAGATGAAAAGGAATATGAATATCAAAGTTCCCCATGCCACTTATCTGCACATGAAAAGCGAAGTCTCAAAAGCCAAGTCCCTAGGAAATTTAGCCACTAAAAAGTATCCACAGTCATAGCTGAAGTTTCAAGCAAAAATATCTCACCAAAGCAACTCTACACTTCCAGCAACTGCTCACCCAGGTACTACTTAGTCCCAAAACTACATTGTATTTAAAGTCACACAACCAAGTTCAGTCAGGTATGGCCATCTTCCTCTTAAGCATTTTCACCTTTTCACATTCATGGTCTTGTACAGCACCAAGATATTCTATCTCAGAGGTATTTAGTTATCTCTTTTAATATTTCTTTATCATAATAATGTTACAGTTTCAGCTAACCATCATAGGATTTCTCCAATTAAAAGATGCTACAAGTTCTAAAAAGAGGAATTTTAGAGCACATGTTCTGAGGGGAGAGAGACAGTGCATGTCTGGGTGTGTGTGTATGTAAAAGAAAAGCTGTGCATATTGCAAAGGATTACCTTAACTGAACCAAATGAAATTGCTTTAGAGAGAAATAGCATTTATGTAACTTCCTACGCATCAGGCTTTGCTTTTACAAATGTTATAGCTGAATTTCCTTCCTAAAACTAAAAACCAAAACAACCCACAAACAAACAAACAAAAAAAAAACCCAAAAAACCAAAACCAACCCCGACCAACCAAAAATCACCTCCACCACCAACAAAAAAACCCCATACTACAAACCACAGAGCCAAGCAGCTGTGCATGTTAAGATATCTGACTCTTGATTTTATTAGGTTTTTTCAGCTGAGTCCTGTTCTAGACTCTGAACTGGTCTGTCCCGGACAGAAATGTACACCTAAGAGAACAATATTTTAAAGAGAAATTCTGATAGAGAAGGCAGAAAATAATTTATTTTTAATGTTCAACAGGGGCAATCACAGTATTTTATAGCAAGTACAAACCACCTGTTTCTGTCTTACTGAAATATAGACTCTGAACCAAAAAGTATCATGATACAAAAATAAAAGCAAGCACAAAACCTGTACAATTTCCCAAGCATATGTAGGTTCATCCAAAAGGATGAGGGTAGCTAGAAGCAAGTACCAACTAAATTTTGTACCTAAACATAGCTAACAAACAAATGCAAAAATTAAGTCAGTTTTCTTCCTCCCCTCCTCAGTTTCTGTTACACTTATTCCCTTTGTCAGATTATGTTTACTCACTTTATGCCACATGCATGGAGTGGTAAAAGCCATAGAACATTGCAGCTCAAATAATAGCAAGAGAAATGGATGGAAAGAGAAATAAAGAGTTGAAGAACGCAAAGGAGAAAAAGTACCAAAACCCCACCCACTTCTTAAGCACTTCACCCTATTTCTAAATCACTTTGGATGGAGAAAACATAAAGACTCTTCTCTGCTGAAAGCTATACAACACTGACCAGCGGGCAAGAGAAAGAGAAGGTTTGGGTGGCCAGGTAACAGATTATTCTTTCATCTGCCAGTGTCAAAACAGCAGATAGCCTCAGTTACAATCTTGCCTTGCCACTGTTACCACGGTAGATAGCCTAAGAGTAGTATTACCCACTAAGACATTGGCAGTCATGTTACTCAGTATAAGTATACTTACTGGCTGGAGGTAGGACAGTACATAGAAGACAATCAAATTATCCAGGAAGTAAAGAAAGGCAGGAATGGACCATTTCATGGAATTACATACATTCTTCCAGGAAAAACATTCAGAGAGATGATCCATACAACCCTTTTCTGAAAGGAAGAGAAATCAGTAAGAAAGACATCATTCTTATTATTGAAGAACGTAACAGAATAGGTACCACTGTTCTCTTTTCAGGAACACCATTAGACTGAAAACACTTGGGTTCCACAGTTCTCTGGCAACTCAGAAACCTGTGTTCCAGGGCAGAACACACAGCTGGAGCAGCAGTCCTGTGTCTGTGATGTTCACCTCCTTGCTTCAGCAGAGAAAACATCACAGAACCTGTTACATCCATCAGAGCATTTGTCCACTGGGAGCAAAAATTCAATTGTCAACCATTCTTTGAGGGCCAAAAAGCACCCCAGAGTCCCCATACAACAGCAACATCCTTACTGGGTGTGACTTTCTGTTGATTATTGATCAAATCTACAACAGGAACAATAACACAGACAATAGATTTCTTCATAGAGCACCCAAAGGTCAGCCAGTTAAGTCAGAAGTACAAAATAAACCCTAACTCATTATTTGCAGACCACAGTATGTGATCTGGGTAAAAAGAGAACATATAGGAAAAAAGAAGAAAGAAAGGACAAAGCACAAAGAATGACATTTACTTAGGTATTCAGGACATAAACTTTAGGAGGAAGACTGTGATAAACTTCAGACTACTCCAGAGCTGGTGCCAAAAGTACTTTATTAGCACAGATTTAAAACTACCCAATGTTATCTAATCCTCTCCTGAAGCACCAACACATTGAGTTCAGAAATACTCAGACATCTGGAAAAAGAAAAGAAAAAAAAAGAAAAGAAGAAAAGAAAAAAAAGAAAAGAAGAAAAGAAAAAAAAGAAAAGAAAGAAAAGAAAAGAAAGAAAAGAAAAAAAGAAAAGAAAAAAAAGAAAAAAAGAAAAGAAAAAAAGAAAAGAAAAAAAAGAAAAAAAGAAAAGAAAAAAAGAAAAGAAAAAAAGAAAAGAAAAAAAAGAAAAGAAAAAAAAGAAAAGAAAGAAAAAAAGAAAAGAAAGAAAAAAAAGAAAAGAAAGAAAAAAAGAAAAGAAAGAAAGAAAAGAAAAGAAAAGAAAAGAAAAGAAAAGAAAAGAAAAGAAAAGAAAAGAAAAGAAAAGAAAAGAAAAGAAAAGAAAAGAAAGAAAAGAAAAGAAAAGAAAAGAAAAGAAAAGAAAAGAAAAGAAAAGAAAAGAAAAGAAAAGAAAAGAAAAGAAAAGAAAAGAAAAGAAAAGAAAAGAAAAGAAAAGAAAAGAAAAGGACACAATCAGCAATAGGCAATGATGGCAAACATTGATAGAATATATTTACTGTCTTAGGTAAGTCTGTACTAAATGGTGGAGGTGAAAATTTTATTAGCTTGCCAGAGCCATGACTGTTTCCTGGAGAAGTAGACAAAGCCAACAGTTCAATTTAACATGAACCTCCAGTGCCTGACATCCTCTTCCAATTTAAATATTTGTTCTCTACCATTTTGAAATGCTATGAAGTTAATCTCTCATAGTTTTTACACAAGGACAGAAAAGAAAGAAAAAACAAAAATCACCTGCAACGCAAAACCTGTGGCAAGTGGAGAGTGTCATCTATCATTAAAAAAAAAGTATTTATAGGACAGCAAATCTTAGAAAGTCAACACATTTTAGTTATTTTCAACATAGGTACTTACCTTTTTTCCTATACCAGAGTGCCAACACTACACAGAGGACCAGCTTTACTACTTCAGAACACATGTTCACTGTCGTAGGAAGGTAATCATACTTGTTATCTGGGGGATTCAGCAAATCAGAGAGTACATGATCAGTTTCTGTCTCCTGTATTCATAATTAGAGCAAGAACCTATTTTAACGACTCCAATCACAACTTCAGTCACAAAAGTCTTTGTCAGAACTTCTGTTATAAATGTTTCAATGTTTATGATATACAACTTCCTGAATGGCTTCTTTTCTGAGTTGAAATCTTTCCTCATTTGGTCCTAGTTTACAGCAGAACTTTTTTGGAAGAACTTAAGAACATCACTGTTTTTAAAAAAAAATTAAAACGGGAATGTTTTCCCCGAAGAGCAATACGGTATTTTTTAACCCTCACCAAAAAAGGGCTTTCAGGATGACATGACCTTTTTTTAGGACTGGCAATACTAGCCAGTTTTAGCAAGCCGACTAGGATACCACTTCTCTCCTCAGTCTGTTGCAAGAAAAACATTGCAATCAAATCATCTACTGCCAATAGTGCTTACACAACAACTTAGTCTTCAAAGCATCCCATATAATATAAATCACCTGCCTCATCTTCTAAGGGTAGATTATACGCCTTGCAACCCAAGTTATACCATTATGGTAGGCCACTGGCTAGACATTTTCCAGTGCAGAAACACATGTCCCTATAAATATAATAGGATGTTTATGCAAACAACTCTGCAGGTGGAGAAGTAGGTTTTTGGGTATCTGTTTCAGCCTAAACATCAATGCTTTCTCATTCAAGGTACATCACGGGTATTGCCAAACAGTACCTTCATTGGCAGAATACTTCATGAGGAGGATTCGACTTGAGCCCAACGCAATGAACACTCCTCCAAGCAGAAAGGTCTGGCTGGACGTCTTGGAGCAAAGGGCAAATCGACTACACCACTCCAACTTCATTCTGCTGCCTTGCTGTCAGCGCCCTTTGGATGGCAGGACACAAAACCACTATAAACAGTACTTCCAGAAACTGGTTACACATGGCAAAATAAGTGTATTTTACTGTTTTGTGCTAATTTATACAAAGATGCTTACATCACAGAACAAGCCATGATCTTGTTCTACGAACTACTGTTTATTTACTTAAAAAAAAATGATCGAGTTCAACCTATGACGGAACAACACCATATCAACTAGATCATGGCACCAAGGGCAACATCCAGTCTTTACTTGAAACACCACCAAGGATGGTGACTCCATCACCTCCCCTGAGCAACCCATTCCAATGTATAATCGTTCTTTCTGCGAAGAAATTTTTCCTGATGCCAACCCAAACCTCCCATAGCACAACTTAAGACAGTGTCCTCTTGTCTGTTGCTGGCTGCCTGGGAGAACAGGCTGACCCCCACCTGGCTACACCCTCCTTTCAGGCAGAGAGTGATAGGGTCACTCCTGAGAGAAGGATATGCTACAAGGACCACCAAAGGGGGATAAACAATGGACACACAGGGACTCTAAAGGCAGCACAAGGAGGCAGGTTCCTGAGAAGTCGCCATCTACGGCATACGGATTAGCTAAAAGGATGAAATATTTCACATGTTTATTTTTCTTTAATATATTTTTAAGTGCTCATGCTCCTAATCCCAACAAGGAGAAGCGCTACAGCAGCGGAGCGAGACCAACCCCTCAGAGGTGACCTGGCGCCGGCTCGTTCCCAGCGGCGGGGGAGGCACAGGGCAGCCGGAGCCGAGCACCGGAGCCGCGTTCTCCGCCTCCAGCGCCGCCGTTACTCGCCCGACCCGTTAACGGGCCCCGGGGCCTCAACGGCCGGCCGAGGGAGGAGCAGGGAGGGGAGCCCCGGTGGGCCAGCTGCGGGCTGGGGTCCGTCCCATGGTGACGGTCCGTCCCACGGCGGCGGAGCGGCCGGAGCGCGGCGAACCGATGCGGGGGACACCCACCTCGCCGCCTCCTCCTCACCGCAGGAGGAACACCCGCCGGCCTTTACCAACCGCCTCCTGCCACGTCGCTGCTTCAGGCTGCAGCCGGGAGCGGCAGGGCGGCGGCCGCGCGGGGCTAGCGGGGCTCCGAGGCAGCAGCGCCCGGTGCTCGGACGCCGAGGCCGGCGCACCCCGGCGCACCGGGTCCCGAGAGGCTGCGGCAGCACGGTCCCCCTTACTCATCCCCGCCGCCCACGGCCGGGCTCCCCCGGGCCGCGCCCGGGGTCCCGCGTGAAGCCCCTTCAGCGCCCGCCCACCACTCCGACTCACCCCCCTCCCCGGCCTCACCTGGCGGGGCGGGGCCGCGCGCGCGCCCCCTGCCTCGGCCCGCCCTACCCCGCCCCGCGCGGGCACGCGCGCGCGCCCTCCTTCCCCCCTTCGACACGACCGGCCCGGCCCCGCCCCCGGCGCGCCGGGGAGCCCGCGAGCTCCGCCCCCAGCTCGTGCCCGCCCCCCGGGGGCCGCGTGAGCCGCGGCTCCGCCCCTCCCCGCCCTCCGCGCCTTCCCGCCTTGCGCGCGCGCGCGCCGTGTGTCGTCACGTGCGTGCGACGGGGGGGCGGGGGGAACGTGAGGGGCGGGTCACGTGGGCGGTGGAGGGCGGCAGCGGGAGCGCCGTGCCGAGGGCGGGGGGGCGGCCGCTGTCCGTCTGTCCGCCCGTCCGTCCGACCGCCGCAATGCAGAACGTCATCAACACGGTGAAGGGGAAGGCCCTGGAGGTGGCCGAGTACCTCACGCCCGTACTCAAGGTGCCGGTCTTGCGCTAGAGCCGGGATGGGGATGAGGGACACCCATGGCCGCCCCCGCCTGCGGCCGCACTTCCCTGCCCGAGCGCCCGAGAGCCGCTCCGCTTGCCCGGGAGCCGGCTGTCCGTGCCCTTGTCCGCCGGGCTCGAGGAGCTGCGTCCTGCGCGTCTCGGAGGGCGCGGTGCTGGGCACAGCCATCGGCCCTTATCCCGCACCGGGCCGGAGGGGATGGGGGGAACCCGAGTTGGCACCAACATCCCACCGGGAGGGGGGAGCATCCACCTGGAAGGGCGGGCCTTTCGAAGAACAGGTGTTGCTGTCCCTGCTTCTCAAGGAATTATTTAAATGTGTTGCCGTTTTCTGTTGAAGTCGAAACTTTTACCTGGTTGTGTGACCAGAGATTGAAATTCAAACGTACAGACAGGCTTGAGCCTGCTTTCAGGAATTGCGTTGCAATGGTTATTTTGGGTAAAGGGCAACTTTTTCAGCTAACATAAAAAACCCCAAACCAAAACAGCAAAATTAGCCACACCTTCGTTATGTGAGCAGATGTTACATACCACAGCTTATTCCTGTATCAGAATTACGCTATTAATATAAGCTTCTGTGCACTAAGGGAGTTGAGAATAGTAGAAATGAGCCATTGCATCCTTGTAAAGATGGGCAGCACATCTGTTATAATTTCTGATATCGTATATTTAGGTAGAAACAAATTATGGTTTTCTGCAGTTGTTACACTACATTCCATTCTCTGACTCTTATTTGCAAACAATTTTTTGTGTAAACCCCAACTTTGTATATGATTGCTTAACTTGGCAGCAGTTTTTTCATTACTGATTTTGATACTTCCGCATGTTTTTGAAAAAACACTTGTTTATGACAACAGTCTCTCTGCCTGTGGCTTTGTGGTTTGACCTTTTATGTGCTTTGCACTCTGCAGCTTACATCTCTGGGCAGACAGCAGTGACAGTCAATTATTAATTGAACTTGTCTCTCTGTGGTATGTGGGGTGCTCTTGTCTGGATAGTGGACCTTTCTAGAGTTGCCCACCAACATGAAATGTATGGGTTGCAGTGAAGTTGTGACATAGGAAGGTGAAGGGACTTGTTTACCTTAGTACAGTTGTTGCACAGCTGGTGTAATAGTGGAGGAATTCATATGTCCAGATGCATTATTGGGAGGAGGCAGGAGTAGAACCTTTCAGAAATGAAAGATGTTAATATTATGTGTATATGTTCCCTTTACAAGGGGTTGAAATGAATACTCCAACTTGGTAACTTTTGAAAGAAACTAGACCTGTGTCTTTCACAACCAAAGAATTTACTTAGATGGAAAAATGAACAATTTGCCCTCAGGGAATAGAAGATGGATATTTTACATGTCTTCTTTCTGTAATTCCAAAGACACAAGTTTGTGCGTGTTGCCTACTGCTTATGGTTCATTTTGAGGTGAACTAGTAAGTTGTCTCCATTGTGGTATTGCACAATGTGTTATTAAGGATTCTGAGTTTTATAGCAATTCAAATTCAATTACTACAATTTCAGTCAGCTAGCACATAATGATGTTACGGCGTATGCTGTCTTCCCTATCTTTATCTTGTTCTTAAGTGCATCTTCCTTAGAAATGAGGCAGAAAGGCAGTAATCAGTACGATATGAAACAGGTGTGCTCTTTTCATTTGCCATAGCACAGGTGATAGCACACACCCGGGTGAAGGAACAAGAATAACCAAGTTTAGCTGGGGCTGCTTTTCCTTATTGTTTTCCAGCTGATTGAGTAAGGTGAAGTGGCTGGAAGCAAGACATTTTCAGTTGCTGCTTTTAGTCTTGATTGAAAAAAAAATAGGGCAAGAATAGTTCCTTAGGGCAAGAAGTCAGCTATGCCATGGTTGAAATTGTATTCTTTTTCAAAAGCCATTTTTGATAGCTGTAATGCTGGGAACAGTAAGATACCTTGGTTACTTGAGGCTTTTCTGAAGTAACAACCAGAAGTCAAAACATAATACACTTATTCTAGATTTGAATGTGATAAAAGGTGTATTATCCTTAAGCTTCATAAATGTTGCCTTTAGTGCTAAAGTACTTCATTTCTCCATGCAGAATAAGTCTTGTGTCTGCTTGCCGTCTATTCTTTCATCCACAAAATCCCCCACTACAATATGCAAAAATTGAAACTGTTTCTGTGGGGTGCATGATGAAGGCACAGAAATGGGCATTAAAAGAGTCTATTACTAAGTCTTTCTATTTAACTTTTTCTGCCCCAGAGAAGAGTTGGTTTGATCTTTCATTCCATGACTTTTGTGAACTGCAAAACCCCGTACTGATGCATTGCAGTGTTGTTCAGTACCTAGAACTCTGGAGTCCTTGACGGTTAGAATCACTGATTCCAGCTGATTTTCTGTTTCTTAGTGGCAAACGTAATACTGAGTGCCAGTCATCTTTTCTTCATTATTGCTATAATTGGCAGTAGCAAAAAAATTTTATTCTGTATAAGTGATCGTTTTTCATAATACCTCACATTTTGCAACAAGTAATTTTGGGGGGCCTTATTTCCTTATTTTCTAACATAAGCTACCTATCAGCTGTGGCAGAGGTTGCCTCCAGGCTGATTTATGGATCTCTGGACAGAACTAGTTGCAAAACAAAAGTGGAGGTGTTTGTTTTTCCAGTAAAGTGGAGTGTGTTGATTTGTCAGCGGTTCTCAAAATTTCTAACCTTTTTTTTGTTGTAGGAGTCCAAGTTTAAAGAAACTGGAGTAATTACACCTGAAGAAGTAAGTATTTAGAAACTTAAATTTATTTTGAAAGCAATGATGCCTTTTTTTATGCAAAATGACCATGTTAAATGGATCATGCTTTTGCCAGTTATTGCTTCTTGAAACAATTTCCACAAAGTGAAATTTCTAAGTGGCCTTTTTACTCTACAGATGAAGTTGATCAACATAATTTCTCTTGTGATGGCACTAGGCATCTGAATGTGGGATGCTTCTTTATTATGCTGCGAAAAGATGGTAAAGAAGCTGGGTCAACAGCTCTGTTTGTCATGGGAGTTCAGGACCGAAGCAGGAATATATTGATTTTTAAAGTCTTTCCTCTGAGGAACTCAAAGGGGAGCTTTTATCTTTGGAAAAGTCTTTGCTTACCTCTGTTTTGTTTCCTTCCAAGGCTCTGTGAAAATCATTGCATGTATTTGTTCACACCAAGTATCCAATGATGATTGCTTTTCCCTCTTCTCTATAGGCTGTTTTAGGCTGGTTGTATTTTGGATTGCTGCCAAGCAGTTGTATTTTTTTAAGAACTTCACTGCAAAGAGCAACAAATAGGATGTTTTTCCTGGAATAGTAAGAACACTGAGCGTGTTGTGCTATTTTAATTTCCCTGTTAAGCTTTTTCTCGTATTAAATTGCTACTGATCTGCAAATAGTTTGTCTTTTCAGAGGTCTAATAAAACAATGTCAAGACTGTTAGGTAGAATGAAAGAAAAATGAAACAATGAAAAAATGTAAAGATGAGATGGAAAAAGATTGGAATGAATTATGACTGATGCAGGTAGATAATGTGGACAGAAGTATTTTTCCTAATATTGGTGCCTGCATTTTTCTGCTGTGTTGCCTGGCAAGCAAACACTTATTCTCTCTCTCTGACACAGAAGTACCACACTGAAAAACAGGCTTAGCAACATGTCATTCTCCTGTTCTGATAACCATATGTGTGTGTGTATAAATATTCATATATGTTAAACAATAATACATGATCTTTATTATTTATAACCTAGAATAACAGAGGAAGTCTAGACAAATGTTCTACCAATACTAAATCCCTTCTTGATTTATGGGAGAAAAATTTGCAGTAGTCCTGTAAGAAAAGGCACCTTCTATAGAATGTAGCAAGAACCACATGTATTACATTTAAGAGTCTGCAGCCTTTAAACACCACCAGGAGTGTGAATAGTCTGTGTTCTGTGTGTCACATTAGATGCTGCTGGGATGAATAAATTGGATCCTTCAAAACAGTAGTCAAGGGAACTGGTTATACAGCAAGATTAAATTTTTGTTAAATTTAGATGAAGCTGGAACATGGGTCTGCTGATTGTCCCTCTAATAGTCTTTATATAGTAATGGTTGCTAAAGAGGAATAATGATACTAGGATTTTGTCTTTGAATGAGTTTGGATTTCTTGGGTAATTTTAGCTGTCTTTTAGTCTGAGACACTAACTGGTTTATAGATTTTTGTGGGGTTCCTGTGGCTTGCCTTTTAGGATGAATAAATTAACAATAAGGATAAAGATGACTCATTAATCACACTCAGCACCTACTCCCTCTTTTCACTTATCTGTGTACTTGATTTAATTTCAAAAAATTCTTGCCTGTCATGAGTTCTTACTAGTTAATACCTCCAAAAGATGACACCTGTTTCAATTATATATGTAAATACAGGGAAATTGTTAAAATAATTCTTTCCAGGACTAGAAATAAGATGTCCTAAAATTGATCTCCTTCCTCCACTTTGCGGTACTGATTCAAGTATGAGGTAGCATCAGTGCTTGAGAAATAGAAAGTGAAACCAGCTAGATAATTTTGCTGCCTATGGTGGAAAAAACGTAGATGAAATTCCAAGTGCTGTTTTAGGGCTATGTATCTGTTCAACCCACAAACAACACTGTCTTTTCATATTTGGTAATATATTTCAACATTGGGGTCACAGAGTTCCAATTCCTTGAACAGAACATTTTAAATAGTTCTGGAATTTTGTTTGTGTTTATCATGTAAGAGATGAGTTTTAAAATTTCTGTGTGTGTTGGGGGGGTTTGCTGGGGTTTTTAAAAGAGATTTCAGTTTTGCTAGAGGCTTCTGTTGAAAAACAGGTGAAAGGGAAGCACTTTTGCAGAGATTAAGCCTGTTAATCCATGTGCAGTGCGTGCTGTGGTGTTTCCTGCTGCGCTGATCCGCCTCCCTTTCAGGGACGCGGTGAGGAAATGGCTGTGACCCGCTGCAAGCCTGTTATGTCACACTGCAGCAGCTTCCGGGCAGCCAGGGAGGGTGGTGTTATAAACTGGCACTTCAAGACAAGAAAGCACCTGTAGCAACAGCTGTGCACCTCATATTCCAAAGTGACTGCTTCAAAGCCCGTGAAAATCACTTTTCTTAAGTGCAGGCTTGCCTTCCTCAATGTATGTGTACAAAAAACAAGCCCAGAGGGTTGAACGTTGCTGGGTGAGTTTTGGGTTTGTACACAAGTCTAGTGTGACGTTGCTGGCAAGTTTAACATGACAGTATCACTTTGAAATAGTAGTGCAATATAATAAAAGGCTTCATCTTTGATACTAAGAACAAGCAGAGTGAATGTTTTTTAAAACTACTTGTTCAGAACCAAGTTACCTATAAGATTCTCAGTGTACTAAGGGAGTGGTAATCCATTATTAGTTAACATCAGTGATTAACTATTATAGTGATGGTCATTATGTAAAACATAGGCTGTTTATTCCATTGTTGCAGTTCTCTCACTGATTCAGTGGATTGATGATCTCGCTTTTCTTACTGCAAAATTGGTTTGAACAAGGAAAGAATTAAACATTTTTTTTTACGTTAAGCTCTTTGTTGTCTTTGTAAAAGTTTGAATAGTAGCAAATAAAAATAAATTCTTTACTACAAAGCAAACAATATTACTAGGTCCAGAAACTTTTTTGGTTTTTACTAGACTGGCAGGTAGTACCACAGCTTTTGAAACTCTGAATTTGCTATGGTGCTCAGTAAGCATTTTGGGTGAAGATGATTTTCATGGTTAGCTGAGAAATGGGGTTAAAATAAAGCATCAAGCTGATTGAAACATTTGTTAATTACACAGTTAATTGGTCAAAGGAATGTGAAACTGAAGTGCTAATGCCGAGAAAAAATTGGAGATTGTTTCCTTGGGCCATATTTAACAGTCATTTTTTTTCCTGCCTTAACAGTTTGTTGCAGCTGGAGATCACTTAGTTCACCACTGTCCTACTTGGCAATGGTAAGTAAAATTGAAAGAATTGTAAAAAGTTAGCATTCCTAGCTGTGCTTTGGTGTGTTTCCATTGGTTTCAGCTATACAGTTGTCTCATTTCAGAGCAGTAAGTGGACTTTTCCAGTAGAACTTTTATGATGGCTCTATATTTAAGTCAGGCAGGGCTTACTAATTGCTGTATAGCAGTAGTTGAGATGAGGGTTTGTTTGGGGATTTTTTTGTTTGTTTTTTTTAAGGTTTTAGAGGAAATAAGCTGTTACATACTGTGAATGCTTTTAATGCTTAGCTGCAGTAGCAGCATGTCTCCCCAGGTTTGTCTTGGTGATTGAAAAAGCAAAGGCCATGTGCTACTGAGTGGTTAGGAAGTAGTTGTAAATGATGTACTTTGACAAGCATTTGTTAATTAAATGTGTTCAAGTTGGCCCACAGCAGTTCACTTTGTGCAATTTGGAAATCCTGTTTCATGTACAGTAAGGGTGCAAATAAGATGCTTCATCATGTTTTACTGATGTCTTGCACTGTGAAACTAGTCTGCTCCTAAATGGGCATTGTCTATGCAGTTGGTGTCGTCAGGGTCTTGGCTCTGTACTGGATCATGAATTGCTGAAGGAAAAATTGCTATGTTTGAATCTCCCTGCCCTTTTGCCACCTCCTTCAGAGAAGACATGGTGTTGAGCCTGGCAGCAGATTGGAATGGGCTATTTAGAATGTTACTCTTATTTCAAACCAAAAACCACTAAAGGTGAAGGCAAATGCTTGAGTAATGTGAAATTAAGATTACTTAAGCACTAGTGGCTATGGACAGATTGTGTATTTATAGAGGTCTATTTTGTGCTTTTCTGAAGTTGCTTTCTTCAGACGTTTGCAACTTTGTTGTTGCTGATCCTAGAAAATTTTATATAGAATAGATTGTTCTGTCAGCCCATCTTTGCTTGGCCATCTCAAGGTGAAAGTAGTTTTTGAGGCTTAATATGGTGTTGATCCCAGAACAGTTCAGGGATGGCCAAGCTTTCTAACACCATACCAAATGTATATAGGGAAGACTAAAGTCATAGCAAACCAATTCTGAGAATAGGTCAAGAGGGTTATGTAAAATGTTCCTGACACAACCTGAAAATAGAAGGGTTCTTTTGTTTGCAGGTCATCAAATTCTCAAATGGTGCACTTCATTTTACAGGGCTTCAGGAGAAGAGCTAAAAGTCAAAGCTTATCTGCCAACAGACAAACAGTTTTTGGTAACTAAAAATGGTAAGGCTGAAATTTAAATGTAAGTGTTCTTAGAATTGACAGCATGGTTGACTGTGCTGTCAACTCCTACTGATTGTCTGTATTGATAGGGGAAGCAAATACCTCACGCTTTGGATGCTCTGGCTTTGCAATATTAGAGCAGCTTTTCCTGCACTTCTAAATTCTTTTTCTTAGACCACTTTATAGTAGAGCTTTATATGAGAAATAAAGCTTGCCTTGATGAAGTATAAATGAACTTTAAACGTTATAAACGTCTTTGTCTTTGCTTCAACTCATGTTCAGTGTCTAAAAGGAAAATACGTTTATTTTCCTCTTCCCTTTGGAAACTCAGGCTATTAAAAGAGTTCTCAAAATGTCTTTCATAGTGACACTGATACTTCTAATTCAAGTATGTAATTGATGTCAATATCCTTGTCAATAATAATCATAAATACAATCACGAATTAATTTTTTTATCAGCTTCACAGTTGAATTTATATAGTACATGTGGTGACTACCTTTTTGATGGATAAGAAGGATAACATCTTGGCAACCATGGGGAAATCCAAAAGATCTTGTGTCAAAATGTGTCAATGCCATTAGATGAACCTTTACTACTAAGAAAGCCTGAGGAGATTTTTGCCTGCACAGGGTTGTATTATATGCTTGGATTTTCCTGGCTGACTTTTGGAGTCTTGCTGTGCACTATCATGTGAAAATTACTGCAGTAGTGTTGGACATTTTCCTGAGATGCTCCTGAAAGTTTGATGGCCAGTTGATCTGCTTAGTTTCTCTTCCTGCCAGTTCTGAGGTTCCTCACTGCTGTGATCCTTCTTCATCGCGTTCCAAAAGAATGTGTTCCCTGCTGCTGGTGTCACATTGGCCTCCCACCTGCGTAAAAGCTGTGGGCTATAGTTGAGACTGGGAGTCATCCTACAGACCGCATTTTGGAAGTCTTTGGATGACTTCACTGTGACTTTCACACCCGTCGTCCCTTTCTGAAAGGTCAAAGAGCAGTTTTCAAATGCTGCACTTCATGCAGCAGATTTGTTTTTCTCCACATTAATAGAAAAGGAAAGAGCATTTTCTGCATAGTCCTTGTTTATGCGACTGGAAAATGCCTGCTTTGCCTTAGTCAGATATTCAGTCTTTCTTTGACTATTTTCTGAAAACATTATCTGAATCTGTTCGAATGGCTCTGTAACGCATATGACAGAAGTTATTCTAAATATCACATGAATTCTGACCTTCTAAACTTGTAGATGTTAAATTATAATTAAACATACTTAATGTATTGCATAAATAGCTGATGCAAAATTTAGCAAAATTCTAAAGCCAAATGAGTTTGTAAAACTGATGAAAATCCAGGCAAAGTTGTCCTTAGTTGTTTACCAGTGTGAAGGAAACTAATAGGTTCTCTCCAGTTGTTAGCAAATGAGAAGTTAATTCTTTTCTGATCCTTAAGAAATTGGATGAAACTGCTCTAATACTTAACAGAAATATGAACTTTTAAGGCTACTGCAATCGTATTTTTATATGAAGTAAAATATCTGATACAGCACATCAACATATTTTTCTAAGTTCATACTTTTGCATTTGAAATACAGCCTTAGGATTCCTTAAATAAGGATCTATGAAAGACTGCCACATTTTTGTAGGATAATATCATCCTCCAGTCTGGTTTTATATAAGAATGACTGACTGCATTCTTTTTGTTTTGCTATTTTTTGTAGTGCCGTGCTATAAAAGGTGTAAGCAGATGGAGTACTCAGATGAGCAGGAAGCAATTATAGAAGAAGATGATGGTGATGGGGGATGGGTAGACACTTTTCACAATGCAGGTATTCAAGGTCTTGCTTCAGGCTTTGCATTTGGTAATCTGATTTTCAGTTTCCACTCTCAGAATGTAAAATCTTTCTTATATATGGATGTCTGTGTACCAATATCTAGTCTGGAGGAAATAAGTTACATTATCAGCTACCCACCTGATTGGTACATGATGTCTAACTGTGTGGCTGTATATGCTTGAAACAGGCTCCTTTTCAGAGATGATGGCAATTATTTCAGTATTCTCTTACTAAAGTTCTAAGAAGTTATTTTAAAATATGAGCTGCATAGTGCCTCGTTCCTTAGTAAGGAAATCCTGTGAAGAGGATGTTAGTTTAAGTTATGGCTGCTGTACTAAAAACAAAGATGTTAACTACAGAGATGAGTGTGGGAGATGACCGTTTTTTTACAATAAGCCCTTAAATGAGCTTGTGTTTATAAAGAAGTTTAAAAAATACTGCTTATATGAATCTATCTCACTGGCTTTCCTAGCACAGTGTCTTATAAATCCTTTTGGTTTTTTTTTCTAATTGGCAATTATATTAGTTTTAGTCTGTTTCTTGATGTTCTGGCATGTGTTAATACGATTCTGTCCTTCAATGATGCTTTCTCCACCATTTCCAAAAGTACTCCTCTCAGTTTTTACTTTCTTTGGTGTAAATTTTTTTTTGCTGTAATATGGAGAAAGTTCTCTGAGTAGTTTGCCAGGGTGGGGAGAAAAAGGGTTGGAGATGATGCCTTTTGTTTCTGCAGACATACATTTTTCAACATTGGCAATTCTTAAATGCATCACAGTTCATAACCAAATGCCCCCACACCAAAGAAATAATTTGGAATAGCTTTGTCATATCCTTGAATTAAGTACGCAGTATCCATCCCTGCTATGAATAGACTCGTCTGCCAGGTTTTTCTTTTTAGAGTTGACTGGTTTGGGCACCATACTGTACAGAACAGCTGTAGCACTCTGACTAAACCTGGCCAGGTCTCTAAATGCTGTCGAATGAGATAAAATCTGTTTCCACAGCTGAAGAGTTGATTAGATAAATGTACTCTGTCAAAGCAGAATCTTGGCGTGTGTCCCAAAAGGTACTGTGTGAGAACAGCAGTAAAACTAGAAAGCTAATGGGGAGGAACTCAAGAGTGGACACTACTATGATTTGGGGTGGTTTTATACCCCCTCTTCCTCTCAGCTAAAAGCATTGAGTGCTCTGCTACATTTTGCTTTGTCATTGCTTTCAGGAAGCTCAGACATACTCATAAATGCCTGCCTTTTTCATGAAGTTGAGTTCCATTATTGTGATGTGAGTGCCTATCCTGAACTCACTTTTATGCAAAAATACCTTAAAATAGAAGTCCAAATTTGCAGAGTTCCGTCACAGGCTTTGTAAGGCATGGCACGTCTGTGCCATGGTGCTCTGTGTTGCTTATATGGTTTGCTTAGGGATGTCCAGCACTTAGAATGTTACCAATACCAAATGAACAGCTTCTCACATATCAAGGTTGTTACGACATGTGACTTGGAAAGAGGAGACACTGCTTTCTGGAATCCTTGCAAGCTCTTTCTGTGCTATTCTCTAACAAAGAACCAAGCTTTTTCAGCACAAACTTCTTGTTCAATTTACAGGTATAGTGGGCGCAACAGAAGCGGTTAAGGAGATCACACTAGACAGTAAGGTACTTGTTTCTAAATTTTCCTGTTGCTTTATTACAGGACCTGAAGGTAATAGTGGTTTTACCAGTGGCAATCTAGTACTCCCTGTGAAAGATTAAAATATGCTTTGTCACTAATTGCTTTGCAGATATACATTGACCCTCAGAGCCTGTCATTAGTCTAAGCACGTGCATCTCCTTATTGCTGTGTTTACTGAGGCATTTGTCTTTTTGAAATGTCTTTAGCCAGTGTGCTCCTGTGCCGGGCTTCTACAAACTGAAAATGAAATTCTATTTACACTGATACCACACATTTGTGTTTCAAGGCATTAATGTTTGGAGATCCAGCATGAAGAAATTTTTATATGGAAAAGTAATGTGGGGATGTAAAGTATTCCTTTGTGATCTTCAACTACTGCAAGCAGACTTTTAACACATTTGGTCCAATTTGACAGGTTTATGTCCTTCAGTTTAGAAGAACTTTACCTGTTGAAATGTATACATCTTATGAAGCCCTCAGTTTCTGCATGTTTCCAAAAAGTCACTGCAGCAGGAGAAAAACCTGAAACTTAAGTCCTCAAGAAGCACTTGAAATGCAAATGTATTGGCTAGCATGTTTCAGAAACGTGGAGAAAGTCACAGAGACACAAAATGCTTTTAAAGATGAGTTGGTAAGGGGAGTTTTGTCTGTGTCCTGTGAGAGTTTAAACCTTTTAAGCAGAAGTTTTGGATTCTAAAAATTAGGGGGAAAGAAAATGGGCTGCCCCATGCTGCTGAATAATTATAAACAGCTCAAAATGCTATCTATTTGATGAACTGTGAAGTGCAGGTATTTCAAATGACTTTGCTGAATCTAGTAAAAATACTGCTTTTTTACTAGTCAGTAACATGAGGGTGGAAGAAACACTCTAAGGAATAACTAAAGTTGATCACTTTTTCTGCAAAACACAATACTTGCAGAATGTTACTTTGATTCATAACTGTGGTTGTGTGTTTTGCATTGGATTTCATTTCTCTTGTATGTAGGAAAACTTGCTTGCAGGTCCAGTCCAGGACAGCTCTTTCCTGCTGATGTTCTGTTTGACAATGCACTTTGTAACTTAGTTTCTTACTGGTTCTGGTGTTTTGGGTTTTTTAAATGAAAAGACAGCCACCTGATGCTTACAATTAGAGGAGCTTCTAACTGTAGTAGTTACCTGGAGTATTCTCCTAAAGTCTTCATGAAACCTGTGTAAATTGAGACCTTCACCTTCTGAATTTCATTGGAGTTGTCTGTTGGATTCTAATGCTGTGCAAGCCCCAAAAATTGACTGTGGGCTTGTGCTGTATTTTTTTCTGTTGGACTATGTTTTTTTGGAGAGTGATATCAAAATGTGATACCTTTTGTGACTCTCTCGTGTTTTAAAACAATTATGGAACTGGACAGGGCTCAAAGTGTGTATAGTTGGGTGACACTTTTAGTCATATGATAGAGTTTTATGTAGTCCCACAAAAAGCAAGGGGTTGGACTCAATCATCCTTATGGGTCCCTTGAGGTAATTTATGATACCTGCAGCACTATGGGTTAGAACTTAAAAAAAATATTAACCTACGTATTTAGTCTTAGCTGTTTAGTCACTGCGTTTCATCTGAGATAGGTGGATCTTTTAATTGTTTAACACCATGATCACTTTTCTTTGTTTAGGAATTAAGTCATTCCAGATTGCAAAGTCAAAGGAAAACTTCTTAAATTGATTCTTAATGTCATACTAGGACTTTAAAATTAAGATGAGTTAATAAGCAAATATTTGAGTTCAGTGTAGTCCTTCTTAATATTGCAGAAATTATCTTTCTGGCTTACTGAATGTGTTGGCTGGACTTAACACCTTAAATTTTTGGGGGCTGTTAGGCTGTGTAGATGCAACAGTCATTAAAGCAGTATTTTCAATTTAACTTCTAAAGGATAATATAAAAATACCAGAGTGTTCAGCATCTTGTGAAGATGATGATGAGGAAGATGAAGGAGAAGCTGCAGACATGGAAGGTATTTCCTTAAATTGGGTGGGACATATTTTATTTCAGGTGTTTAACTAAAGCAGTACACTCTAAAACATCACTCACTCTTTGCATGGAATGCATGCTGAAAATTTTCAGTAGGCATATGCTCTTTATCATCTTTTCTATGGTTTTATTGATGCATGTTTACTCTAACGTGTGCCAAAAACCTGTGTGAATGTTAATGGTTGGAAAATTGTGTAGCAGAACAGGTCCAAGAAAGTATAAATTAGAGATTTAGCACAGCTTCCTTGCAGCTTCGTACCTACACTTAAATTCAATCTGCATGTACAAAATCACTTAAGTATTGCTCATCACTTACTTACTGTAGGCTTGGTCAAATTTGTGTTAAAAAAGGGATGGTCTGGTTTGGGGATTGGGATTTTATTCTACTTGAATAAAACTTTAGATACATGTAGATTTCTTTAAAGTAGTTGTTTATGAATGACAAATATAATGACTGGCTACAAGCTGAACACAGAATTTTATGCGTCTTCTTTTCAGAGTATGAAGAAAGTGGGCTATTGGAGACAGATGATGTGAGTGAACAGTTCTCTATCTTGTCTGTTACAACATAAGCACAAGCAAAGTAAAAATAATGATAACAGATGGCTGAAATAACAAGCTTATGAGTAGTAGGGTTACTGAGCCTGGATTCCTATGGACTTGTCTCCTGCCAGCCTACTGCAGTAGTACTGCTTGAACCCATGGGTCCTCAAAGATTTTGCCCACAGAAATTTTCCTTAGTTTTGCAGATCCTTTTTGCTCTGCTTACACACACACTGTATTCATGAGAAGCTAAAAAATGCAGTGGTGGTTCTTGGGGCTTACATGGGGAGGATGAGTGGCCTGTGGGTTCAGTAGATTGCACCAATCCATCAGACTTTCATGAGAGAAAACAGAAAGGCCTCATTATTTGTGGTACTACCCTAAGGTCTTAATGAACCTGCATAAACTGAGACCTCTGCCTTCTGAATTTCACTGGAATTGTCTGCTATTTGTGAAAGAAGGGTGTAACAATGTAGTTGCTTACTTCCTTAAGAAATCGGACCTTTTTTGAAAAATAAAAAAAACCCACCAAAAGTAAAACCAAAAAATACTTGTTGGGAGAGAAACTGATACTCCTCATTTAGAAATAAAAACAAACCGTATGTTGGGGGTTTTTATGCCCACTTAAGAATATTATTTAAAGTTTTACAGTTTTACATAACTACTTAGAATGGGAAAGGAGGGAATCCAAGCAAGACTATACTAATCTTGTCGTTTTTACTTTGAACCAGGCAACACTGGACACGAGACAGATTGTAGAAGCTAACAAAACTAAAGTTGATGTTGGAGGGGAAGATGCTATTCTACAGACTAGAACCTATGACCTCTACATCACTTATGACAAATATTACCAAACTCCAAGGCTCTGGTTATTTGGATATGATGAGGTATAGCTCTGTTGGGTTTTTTTCTACTTCTGTGAAATTAGACTCACTGTGTCAAATAGGCTATTTTGTTGCTTATTCAGAGTAGAAATGTAAAGGGAAAAATGGTGACAAAACCATTAAGCAATATAGGCTTGTAGGCAGGACCTCTATGGTTCTTGCAGGAAGTTGGAACAATTTCACTGAAAACTGCACATGATAACTGAGCACGTTTCAAAGAAGACCACTGGAGTTTTTGTTAGCACTGTAGAACTGGCAATAACACCAGTAAATTTAGTCAAGTAAGCAGGTATGTGTTTTCATGACCTTCAGAAGGAAAGGAATATATGAAAGTTCTTCCCTTTAATCACTGGGTTTCTTGAGTTAAGGTTGGGTAGGGCCTACTACTCAAATACCTCAGTGGGAACCTGGTTGATTGTCAAATACATTGACTTCACCACTCAAAGGAAAATCTGTGCAGTACTATTTCTGTACCATATAGATTTTAACACACTCAGTTCTTTCAGTGTACCTTCAGAACTTTTATATTTTAGATACCTGTAATTTTTGGTGCATCATCTGTTACTGGTGTTAGAAAGGAGCAATATTCTTTGTTAGTAATGCTTTTGTTCTCATGTTCCTTGTTCCTCTATAGCAGCGACAGCCTTTAACAGTAGAGCATATGTATGAAGATATTAGCCAAGATCACGTCAAGAAAACAGTGACCATTGAAAACCATCCTCATCTTCCTCCACCTCCCATGTGCTCAGTTCATCCATGCAGGTAAGTCTTTGTTTCTGGTCTGATTCAGCCTGCAGATACAAGGCACTTCACTGCTCTTGTTAAGGATTTTGTTCAGGTTTTCTGGACATATTTCCACAGTTGGCTTCTGAGGCAGTGTGAAAGGAAGATATCAGCAGCTTTGAGTTCATTCCAGTGCTCACTGCAACAACTGTGTTCTGCAGTTAGCACTGTCTTCTCTGATCAACTTGCTTTTAACTCAGCTTCCCTATGAACTCCAGAAGATGGCAGACTACCAGAACTCCATGAAATCAAGTTTTATCCTTTCATCTCCTTTTTGGGCAGGGTAAAAGTATAGTGTATACTTCTGCAGCAGAAAAAGCTATTTGAACATGAAATAACAGTTTCTTATTTTATGTTAACTGCCTTCTGCTCCCCTTTAAATTTTGCACTGATAAATAGAGATCCTGGGATTGCCACACCAAAATATTTGTTGAACACAAGTGCAAAGCACACTTGGTTTTTTAGGGTATTTTCTGTTCCATTTTCCATGTTTCTCACCCAAGATATAAGGAGCCTGTAGTTGGACTTGCTGCACAGATATTTTTTCCAGGTCTTTGAAAGGTGCATCTTGTCTTAGATGTAGGCCTAACATCCTTTAGGTGTCTTAGTGATACAGAGCCAGTATCTGAAACAGTATAATTCCTCAGCTTCTTGGCAGTATGAAGTTCTTGGAGATACAAGTCTTGGCTTTTATCTTTTAAGAAAAGATACTCTTTGTACAATTGCATATGTTTAAAAAAAAATCAGAGTTCAGATTGCCCCTTTAATTTCCTTTGACTTAAACACTTTGGAAATCCGTGTCACTAGCTGAGTGTCAAATAATCCACTTGTTTGTGACAAGCTTATGGTAGTTTTCACAGACCTAAAGCATTCTTGCTTCTGGTTTAGCAGTTATTTTTTCTTCTGGTTTAGCATTTATTTGTTCATCAGTCTTTAGAGAAGAGAGCAAGGGAACTTTGCAACAAGTATTTTATGGCTAATTTTGGTCTTACGAGGATATATATTCATGTGCTTTGTAAATCTGTATCTCATGTTTCTTCCAGTTCACAGTTCATTAGTCACCACTTTTCAACAATGTTTGCATTTGCCAAGCAGTCAGACTTACATATGGACAATATTGAGCAGAGAAGCCGTTGTACAACTGGGAAATAACTTTTTCCCCTCTAGTTGTCTAGTAGAAAGTTTTGGAGTTGTAAAGTTTATTGTTGGTCTTTAAATCATCAGGTTTAAGTCTGCACTAACCTGAAAATGTTAGTGTTCGTGCTCAAGAGTAATACAAGAAGCATAACTGGGACAACTGTAAAGCAAATAATAAAGAACAGGACAGAAAACAACATAAGACCTGTTAATCTATGGGACCACCCACATGTTGAATACTGCAGTACAGCTCTGATCATCTGTTCTGTAGTCTGAGGTGAAAGTAGACTAAAACTGGAAAAGATACAGAAAGTTGTCTGGGATAACTGAAGTAATAAAGCTCTTTCCCATAAGAAATGCTTGAATAATCTGTGACCCTTTATCTTTGGAAAAAGGTGAGCAGGGAAGTATGGTATCAGTGACCTTCCCTATGAATGACACAGAAGGTGAAGTAACAGGATTTAAGTTTTCTTCCAATAGTGAAACTGACGGCATTGAATGCTATTCTGCTGGCATGTTGAAAGCCGGAAAGAATTAATTTCTGCATGCACCACCTAACTAAACTAAGTGTTTATTTAAGCAATATTATGTTAGTGAAATAAAAATTTGTCAAGGTTGTTGAAAGTGTAGTTATTAGAAGGATTCAGAATAATAAAGTCCCTGGGTAATTTCCAGCATACTGCTGGAAGTTAGTAGTGCTTTAGACAGAGTGTTTATTAGGTGCTTGTTGTTGCCTCTTTATTGAGCATGTACTATAAGATGGGAAGCAGAACCAGGTAGACTTTTTGTTTGATTCAGTAAGGTGTTCTTGTACCTTGTATGAACATACCAGTCTTAATCTCAACCTACTAGTGACTTTGACTGTCTTATTGTTCGCTGTCTGAATGATTTTGGACAAAAAATGGATGCAGCTTTTTTGTGCAACTAGTGTTTTTGAAGGAGTGTCAAGTGGGATGAATATAAGGAGGGCTTAACAGACTGTCTGGGAAGATGATTAATAGGAGAGAAGGAGGAAAAAAATCCTGAAGCCAAAATTTAATTTGCTTTGTGTTTGCTGGAAGCATTGCTAGTAAATCGTTTGGGAAGAAGCTCCTGTTGATGCAGATTAGGAGGGCACTCTCAGAACAAACAAAGATGCAGAGATATTTGGGCATGACAGCCCTCGCTGACTAGGTAGAACTGTGGGTTTTATATTGGGCTGTGGCTTCGATGTGATCTGTTTAGTTACTGCTCTGCAGAGGCGTTAGCAGTGCACTGCTAATCTGTGAATCTGGGTTGAGTCTCTTCACGGGTGAGAGCTCTCTGGTTGTGTTTTCACTTCTTGCTCTTTGCCAGTGAAGTGCCAGTTCCTTTGTTATGTAATCCACATCTACACTTGAAGGAATGGTTTACATTATGAGACTTGTTTCAGTTTTAAGCATGAAAGAGATGATTGATAGTGAAGTGAGACAGGTTTGCTGCTAGCCTTAAATGTGGAAGAAACTGTAGCCCTTCTCAAAAAGCGATCTCATGGATCTGCAACCGCTTAACACTGGAAAGAGTTTAAAAGGTAGTGTTTAGACTGAAGAAAGAGGCTAACAGCATATCTAAAATGGAGGTTTTAAGTATGTTTTCTTACACTCCAAGGTGAGCTATTCTGTTTTTTCAAATTGGTAAGGCTAACAGCGAAGAAGGTCTGGGCTTCTGAGTAAAAACTAATAGCCAAACTGTTGCTTTGTCTTTAATTCAGCTGGGAACTACCACTGTTTAGTTGTCTGCTGCTGTTGCTTCCCATCATGTTACAAGAATTGTGTAATGTAGGATATATGTAAGATATGTGTTTTTCTTGTGACGTGAGTATCCTCATATCAGGCATCAGAGAAAGGAAGGAAATGGCAGTTGGATGCCACTGTCAACTGCTTGCGATTGCTTCGATTTTGAGTAGTCAGTGAAAATTATTCATCTTACAGCTCTTCTATAAGTTGTAGTTCTTGACAGCATTTTTATGGCACTGGAAGGAACATAATCAACTTCCTCATTAATTGCTGTAAACTGGTTTAATCATGATTCTCAGCTTTTTCTGTGGGTGTTATGAAGGGACTATCAAACAAGTCAACTACTAAACACATTTACAATTAAATTGTAATTGCTTGCACTGATGCCAAGGGCTTATTTTTCTCCATTTCAGAATAAGTAGTGATGGGCTTCTGAATTCTTTTTGTTTCTAATGTACTCTAAATATCTGCAGGGAAAGATTTCTAGATAGCAGGATATTTTAGTTTACATTTCTTCAAAAGTTATTTCTTTCCATTGTAGTGTATACGTATGTTTTATATTCATTCCGCCAAGTTTTCTTACAGAAGGAAACTGAAAACAGGAAAGAAACTTTACAAAGTTTATAAAGCACCTGCAAAGCTTTTCATGAGTAACTGTGTGACAGCGAGAATGACCATTACTCTGTGGCCATTATAGAATTCCAGGTACCTGAGTAGTTCTTAGAAAAGAACAAATGTCATTAAGATGTATGAAGTTGAGCCAGTATGTTGTTAAAGACTTCTAATAGCTGCATGATGACCTGTATTCTGTGCCAGTAAAAAAAAAAATAGTCCACAGTTATACATAAGGTCAAAACTTAAGTTTTGGCAGTGGCCAGGTTCCCACTGAGAAGCAGCTGACCTTGGCACCTAAAATGGCATGTGTTCCGTAGGGCATCATGGGGATCCAGAATTGGAATCAACTCTGAGGGTTAGTTGATTTGCAAAGACCGACAGTAAATGACAAATGCTGACCTTTAATGTTTCCCCAGACTTGCATGTTCCTGTTTACAATGTGTCTTGGTAACTTTGCAACAGCTTCCTTCCTTGTTTGCAGTCACTGGCAAGCATGATTAACTGTGGGGGCAACTACTAAATGCCAGTTCCTGCTCAGCTAATTAGATTGACATACTGGTATCAAAGCATGGTCAGAAAGTTGTGCAAACTCTGCTTCCCACTCATCCTTGTTCTCAGTTGGCACTTTGGTTGTTTTGGGATGGGTATTCTAAACTACTGCTGCTCACTAACCTTCAGTGCTGTGTAGATGGATGCCCATAGCCCTGTATGATGTCACTGGTGAAGATTTACCTGCAGAATCATGCATTTAAAACAAGGTTGAAGTATAGATAAAAGTAAGATTAGTTATACAGCCTGGGAGTTTGTGTTAAAGATATATAAATAAAATATTAATTAACATACAGTAGTTCTCTGCTCTGATTTGGTATGCTCTTCATCCCTTAGTTTATGGGCTGGAAGAACTGCCTTGAACACAAGAATATTACTTCCAAATTGTAACTGGTAATTAAAAGATTTGAAGTCTTTATCCTTAGGGGTATTCAAAACTAGAGCAGACAAGGTCCTGAGTGATCTGTTCTAGTTGACTGCTCGTTGAGCAAGGAGGGTTAGACTAGATGATGACCAGACTCTTCAAGCCCTGGTTATTCTGTAATTTTGTGTTGCATTCCCAGGATTTGCTTTGTACACAAATATTGTATGGTTCGTAGTAGGTCAGGGATGTCACTGATGAGAATGTAAAAACTCAGTGACCTGAGGAAATGTTTATCCTTCCCTGTAGTGCTTTATAATAACAGAGTTACAAGAGAGAAGAAACTAGCTTAGAAACTGTTGATTTGCCATGGAACCCCAGTTAGCACCAGAGAAAATTTCCATACTCTAAACCAGTCCTAGAGCAATAGTTCTGAATTTATGCAGAGTTGGTTTAACCTGCCTTTCTTAGGAAACCGTGAATTGTTTTAGTGTTTTAAACCTCTTCAAGCTTTACAAGTTTGAGTGCCGCAGAGGCAGCTAAAAATGTTGCAGCAGTTTTTAGACATCATCATCAGGGGGGCATCTGGGGACTTCCAGCTGCTGGTCGGTATTACCTTCTGGGGACTTACCTTGGGGCTTTATTGGCATTTAGCAATTAAAAGTTATACTGGTGTCAAGCAGTATGCATTCACTCTGATTATGGCACTCAGTCTGCATTGTAGCATACAACATTTTTTGCTTTCCTTGTGAATGTAAGGAGCTGTTAAATAATGTTACATTCATCACTTAATGTTAATTTTCAGTTACTGTTGCTGGTTTACTTTCTTAGTAAACTGAAAATTTCCTCTTGCTGCTTCTGAAGCTGATGGTCCAAAATTATTTACTTTGCACAAAACCTAATCTTGCTGATGGAGGAGTTGCCTCTTCCTTAAAATATCTTTTTTCTGATCTGTTTTTCAGGCATGCAGAAGTCATGAAGAAAATAATCGAGACTGTTGCAGAAGGTGGGGGAGAACTTGGAGTTCACATGTATCCTTTTTCATTATTACATGGATTCTTGGAGACTTCTTGCAGTGTAAGGGCTGTTACCTCAAGGTTCATAAACTGGCATACAATTGTGTGTGAAAGCAGTGAACAGCTTCTTGGGGTAGCACTTGCTGGAGTTCTGGGATGAGCTCCTTTGTGCAAACAGACTCCATTAAGTTACTGGAAAAACATGAGGTGGTGTATGGCAGGAGCAATGGGGAAAGCAGGTAGGTTTGAAGGGACAGGATTGAGCCCTTGTTTGTAGGGGTGTGAAGGAGGTAGCTGTGAGTATGAAACAGAGATGCCAGTGTAGGAGGGTGAGACTGGAGATTCACAGACTCCATCCAGAGTGTAATCACTGCTTGGTAGAGCAGTTTTGTATTGGATTTTAATCTGAAATTCATTTCTGAAAGATATAGAGGTCCCACTATTCTCTGTTCTGCATGTGAGCAATATCTTGGTAAAACAACCTTGCTGACAAAAAGCAAGGAAAATCACTGAAACCATTCTGAACATCACTATCAAATGCCTCACAATCGGAATTTTCTTTTAGGAAGCTGACTGATCTTAATTATGCTTTGTAGCAATTCATACTATGCTTTCTGACTGGAGTAACCTCCACGTTAGAAGTAAGTGTGTCCTTTCAAAATAGTGTTCTTTGCTGCTATAAGGCAAGTAAGGAGGAATTACTGGGCAGCTAAAGGTCCTGAATCAGTAAAATTCTCATTTACTGTATGAGTTCAGACTTGCTCAATTTGTACAATGAGCAACTGGAACTGAACTGGAAAATAACTTCTCTGTTCAAGTCTCCTAGTCCTCAGTAGTTGCAAGTAGCTTATTTTATTACTTTTTTTGTTATTACCTAACAAATTGGGGCATTTTTAACATGGGATTTCGTTACTCATTTTCATGGATCTTCTGTTTGTGAAGAAATAGTCCATGAGACTGATATGTCAAAACAGTAGGGTTTACTTATATCCAGTATCAGTGTAACTTAATAGTCAGTTGAAAGTAGTGATTTCTGTTAATTTTTCCTTTCCCTGTCTGCCTCTTTCCCACATGGACAGACACTTTAGATTATAATTATTCAATATACTCCAGACTGCAAATTCAGGCCCAACATGCGTTTGAAGGTGATACATACAAGGGAACTCTTCTCTGCAAGGCAGACCGCTCGGGTTGGTAAAGCTGATCTCTGTACTTTCCCTCGTGAACAGGAAGGAGCTCTTTCAAAGGATGGTTCAGAATCGGAACTGATTTCTTTTTCTGAGCCACTGAAACACTGAGGAGAGGAGCCTGCTCTCCCTGCAGCTACAGGAAGGTAGCTGGGGATTAGCCTTGCTGCGTACAATTCACCTTGGCATTTGTTAATAACAAATATTAAGAATGTAAATGGTGTTGCTAATGTTTGTGTGGTGTCTGCAAGATTTATTGAAAACAACTCCTGTTTCTCTGCATTAACTTAAACTGGGAAAGTCTATTTTTGGTCAAGCATTCGATGTCATTACCAGAATTCTGGAATATTAATCTCCCAATCTCTTAACTCTAAAGTAGCTAGGTGTTATTTTCCTATTAGCCACAAATACTGTTGAGCAGACCATTGAATGTGACTTCTGCTTTGTTTTGCAGGTTTTCTAGCTATTGTACATTTTCCTTAATAAGAAACTCAGGTACCTTCTTATTTTCTTGAAATTTGTACAGGCGGTCATTCCAACGATAGAATACGACTACACAAGGCACTTTACGATGTAACTAAAATAAGAGATGTGTTCCTCTAATTATCAAATCTTTTTTTAAATAACCCATCCATGTGACTTATACAATATTATACACAATTTCTGTAACTAATCTTTTATCAACTTGATGCATTAAAATAAAATGTTCCATTACCAGCCTTTTTAATAAAAATCTCTGTGTGTAATATAAATAAATCACTTTCATTCCAGTACAGTTGCTGCACTAAGAGGTGGGATTTTTTTTCTCCATAATTCCTTTAATTTCCTTCCATCAGATTATTTTTGTGTATGTTAGAAACCGAAATCTACTTTTGTAGCAGAAGCCTAATAGTTTTGGATTTGTTGCTGATTCCTAAAAATGTGAATTTTTTATTTTTTCTCCTTCCATTTAAATTCACTTCAGAGCTTTGTGGGTTTTTTTTGTTTTTCCCAGCTATGAATGGTTGTATTTCCTCTAGCTGGAGGAAGGTTTTGAAAGATGAAAAAAATAAGTGTTTGTCTTGTTAGGAAAGTTTGACTACATCTTAAATAACTGTAACTAACCAATCTTTGAAAGGTGATTTACACTTGAGCAAGACTAGAGATGGAGTATTTGGAGAGACAAAAGAGGAATATTGGGCATGTAGTCTGTCTTGTAATAAAGAACAGTCTTATTGACAAAATTACAGCTTGAGTGTAAAGGGAAAAGATTGCTATGGCAGAGCAAGGTTCAGTCTTGATTATTTGTCTGCTTCAACTACACTAATTGCCAGTCTAATAGTATGGTTTCCACTTTGGGATGAACATACACAGAGTTGTTTGTGTATTCAGATATTGCAAAGGCATCCAGGCTTTAGCAGCCACTTTCTGCCCTGTAAAATGTAAGGTTTTTATTAATGAAAATTGGGGGAAAGGACCATTATGTCTCTCTATATGTATTTCTGCATATATTTATAGTCATTAGATTCACTTAAACTGGCTTTGAGGAGAGCACCTTTGTCTCCCAAACATGCATCTTGCATTCTGCAAGGTAATCAGAAGTTGGGTGTCTGCAATGAACTGAATTTACTCTTGGGTAGGAAGGTTGGTCACTGTCCTGGCACAGCTGGTTCCTGTTTTGGCTGTCCTGTGTACCATGCTCTTACTTACATGGGAACATGTAATAAGATTCTGTGTTCTGTGCTTAAAAAGACTTTCCTCTTGATATCTGTCTTCACTTCCTCTTTTTTGAACAGTATCTTAAGCAATGTCTATGTAAGTGAAGAGTAACGCTGGCTGAAACCTGTTAAAAACTTAACCACACCCACTGAGTCATGCCATAGGAATTTTCCTATGAGACTAATTTCAAAGATGTTTTGGGCTTTCTGGTAACAAAGGAAGCAGCTGTCCTCCACCCAATGAATAGGGGGGCAAAGAGAGGGAGTATAACTTAAAATAACCAGTAGTGATGTATATATTTTTCCCTTGCTGGATCAGAAGCTTTTGAAACAGCCTTCTCCCTAAAAGGGTTCTGTTCTCCTCCTTTAGGAAGGTGAATAGTTTCACAAGTCTCCAGTAAGTTAAGTTATAAAATACTACATTCTGCCTTGTAAGGCTGTTGATGAAAGCAAGTGGCATGATTTTTTTTTTTAAGTATAAACCAAAAAAAAAAAACGGTCCTTTTCTCTTACCCTACCAGAAAAAGGCACAGCAGAACTGAAAAGAACTTGCCAATGGCTTCCATCATCACCATGCTATTAAATGCCATATGGCATTTTTAGCACAGCAATGTCTGGTGTCACAAAAGCCAATCCTTGGTGACTAATACATGGTGCTCTGCTTGGCTGCTTATCAAGGTGGCTGTACCTGCAAGCAAATTTGACCTGGGTACACTTGCAGCAGTTGTACTGTACCTTAATCCTCCTCTTCCTTTGGGATTAATGTTTAAAATTCCTGATAGCACCAAAGACTGCTGCTGTAGGAACTACTATAAACATGCAAACATAGTAACCTCAGTTAAAGCTTTTGTCAAATCCTATGTAATCATTAATTATCTTTGTCTCTACATCAGAAGAGCTGCCGAGAAGTTCTACTCTGCTCCCTTTCCTACTACACACCTTACAGTTCTTGTGGCTCTTTGCTTGCCTTCTTTTTCTTGATCTTGACTTTGAGTACATTCTCATTTACAGGTGCTGCATGCAGTGGAGGTGTGGGTGAAATTTTGATTCTACTGAATCTAAAAATTATGCACAGTGAATGAGTTATGATGAGAAGGGAATAACCTCACAGAGATGTAAAATAATGACCATCACAGCCTATTGTCAAACTTCAGATATCTAGTCTTCGATTTACATGAAATGCAAAAATAGTATAACAATAGTGAAAAATTTTAATAAATACTTGCTTCCAATAAAAATAAATTTGGAAAATAAGAAAGCACTAACTGTGGGAAGTGCAGTTCTGTATTTAGTATTTTAAAAGTCCAATCAAAGCCTAAGCTACAAGTAATGAAAGATGGAAATAGTGTTAAACTAATCGGGCAATGTCAACTTTGTCCTTCTGTGGCTGCATTTTTAGGTGCAGGAAAGTAGAGTTTGTTTAACCACCTTGCTAACAAACAGCCTGAGCCATTGCTAGAGAACTAGAATGCTTTGAATTTGTCTGTGTTGTGTAGTCTGTAGGGACAGTTATAATTTAGAGTCTTATTATGTTCAAAGCTTACTGATTTCATGTTTCTTTCTGAAACATACCTATCTGCTTGTCTAGTGGAAAATAGCCTTTTATGCCAGTAACTTGTAAGATCTGTTTTAAGTCTACTATTTGAAAAAAAAAAACCAAACCAGATACCCAGATGTAGAAAATTCAGCCTTATAAAAGAAGAAAAATTTAATTCATCCAGAATATCATACTTATTGTTGGAAGTAGGTGTGTACAACTTGAGAAGAGGCTCCCTCTTTTTTGATAGTCCAGTTTCAGTTGCAACAGGGATTTATGACTAAAAAAGAATGCAAATCTTCCTAGTTGCAAACTCTTGCACTGATATCCTTACTGTTGTTCTCTACTGAAAGAAATCCAAGGTGAATATGCTGCTAGACTGACTTAACATGAGGCCAGCTGCTCCCATGGTGCATATCAGTTGTAAGCCTGGGCAAATAGAGAAATCTCTTAGTAAAGAAGACAAACTGGAACACAGAGAACACAAACAGTAGGAGCAAAATTCTTTGTTGAGTCAAACTGAATTTTTTCTGGCAAAAATTAAACACATAGGGGAAAAAAGTGGGCTTTATTTGAGTCAGTCCAAAATTTTAAGTCAGACATCATTAACACAGTTTTTGAAGAGAGGAAGCTTGTATATCCTCGTTGGTTCCTTAAAATTATTTTTTTTCAGACCACAAGCCAATGCTTTTAGACAAATTCATTAAAACACTGAAATTAGGTTTCACAGTATTTAGAAAATAAATGTGTTTCTTTTTTTTCTGTAACTTTACTGAATTCAGCATCTCTGTACAAATAGTTTGGGGTCCTGCTAAATAATTGTTTTTGGCAAACATCGACTGGAGAAACACCCAGTTCTAACAAGGGACATTTGCTTTTCTGCTAAGTAAAAATACAGGTTTAAAACATGTGAATGTGTTTAGGTTTAAATCAACATGTTTATCTGTCTTCTGAAGCACTTCTGAAGTGCCAGGGCAAACTGAAATGCCCTTCAGCAGTCTTACTGCCTTTTAGTTTGTTCACGACCGCAGAAGTCACACAGCCTGCCTTCTCTTAACAGTGTACACAATGTGTTCTTGTTTGGGCTGTCATCAAAACACATACATCTTCTTTTGTGTAACTCGTTCTCTGAAAGGAAGCCTCAGTTTCTCTGCCATCTTTTCTTTTTGCCTGCTCATATACTTTTTTTGGCATAGCACATCTACTTTTGGCTTCTAAACTGAGCTGTTTCACAGGTTAATCTTTCTTGGCTTTAGTGCCCACTTGCAGAAGTGAAGATATTCGGCTGATGGCCTCTGTTCCCAGTTGTGCCTGGCAGATTTGGTAAGTGCCCGCTGTCTTTTACCTACTTCCGAACCACGTGTTCACTGCGGATTCAATAATTAACTCCTTGTTTGCCCGTGAAGTCTGTTCACCCTGCACTAAACAAAGTACGCTCACTGGGCCGCTGTGCATTGATTTGTGTGTTTGAATGAGAGAGAGACTTAGGGTATTATTAGCAACTAATTCCACAATTGTACAACTTTTTCTTCTCTGAACTAGCTCCCTCTCCGTCACCAGTTGTGAAATCTGATGGCAGGCATCAGGATATGACTGCCCTCTGGCACGTAGGATATTGTTTTTGATGAAGTAGAACCAAGTTTCTTGTGGATCCTAATCTGTTATTTGCAGCAAGTTGCACGTCACCACTTTACATCTCTTTTTAAAGATCTGTTCTTGATAACTCAGAATCAGCCTAGGTTGTTTCACTCAGCCTAGGTGGAAAACTGGCAATGCCAGTTACTTTTACAGGTCAGCTTTTAGAGCAGGGCTGCAAGTATACCCTTAGTATGTTTTCTCATGTAGCATAACAAGAAATCAGGACCATAATTACTGGGTGTCAGAAGACAGTAATCTGCCCAGCTGGAAGATGCAGACCTGCTCTTAGTGTTTAAAAGTACTGCTTAGGCTTCTCTTTCCACGCTTGGTTTTCATTTGGCATTTCAGTATCAGTACATCAGGTTTTGTTTTGGGAATAGCATTGTGCTGCAGAGAATGTCTTGCTAGCCTGCACAAGACCCACATTCCTCCATGCATGGCTTTTGACCACATGATTTTTTGATGATATTGTTGACTTGTAATTTGCATTTGAACATGTGGATAAGCAATGAGAATAAAATATGAAGTTTGCAGCATGTGCAGTGTTGTGAAGTAGAAGAAAAGATCACAGCTAAATATATGAAGAGCCAATAAAGTTGCATTGTCTTGGGAGACTCCAGCCTGAAGAGTATGTTCTGTAGTCACTTGTCATGGACTAATAGTAATAACTTGCAGGCAACCAATGTTAATTAAACAAAATTATATGTATGTATTAGACTTTTACAACATGAGACAGGCTATAATTGCAGATATTAGAAATTAATGGTCAGGTGGAAGGGAACAAGGTCTTTGGATTATTAAAAATGATTTTCAGAACACTGAAACTTCACAAAGCCTAGAGGATACAATGTGATGGAATAGCTTAAATAAAAGAAGAAAAAAGAAAAAAAACCTAAGGCTGATGCAGATAATTTCAGGCAGGTCAATTTTACATTGATACTTAAAGTGTGGGAAGAGGAGAAAGTAAGCAAGCAGCCAGTATTGGAGTTCTTGTTCTTAAAGGGTTAAAGAAGGGTAACAAACGTAGCTTAAAGGAAAGTATCTCTAGTGCAATTTGATACTGCTCTTTAAAACTATCAATATTATCATCCACACTTAAAGAAATTCTTTCGACTTTTGGAGTGATACTGCGTAATTCATTGACTAAGAACTTTCGAAACTACGACTCCCAAATTCCTTAAAACGGATAAAAGAGAAGTAACCAGTCAATGTCAGCTTTGATGATTCCCAGCTCACAGACACAAAGCAGGGAGGGGTTAAACAGGTAATCTGGGTATTAATTTTTACCTTGCAATATTTTAGCTTTTTATTACAAGGAAAAATTATTAGAAGTCTGCTCATAATGGTAATTTCAAATGCAAACAGTTCATTAAACAGAATCACAAGAAGACTGGTTTAAAGAAGTACACCATGATGTCTGTAGTCTTATGCTGTCTAAGTGAGCATGATTGTTTTCAGGTTTATGCACCAAATGATCCTGAATTTTGATAGGGAGCATTTAGCTATTGGTCTTCATCAACTTTTATTTTTCCAGCCATCTTCCCTATTTCTTCAAAGGCTATATGGTACCATATAGTTTGGATAGAATTAACCAAGCTGTCAGTTAGGCCATTCTGCTGTTAAAAAATATATCAAACCTAGAATTGATCAGGTTTTCTTTTGAAGTAATCCAATGAAATGTTGCCCTTTTTGTCTAGTTCTGGAGTGGAGTTATTTTGACTTGGGAATTTAGCTAATTTTTTCATGGAAATATTAGCAAAACATTATTGAAAATGTTGGTTATATTTTCTGTCCACAAAAAAAAAAATAGATAGGATTTTTTCTTTTTCTAGTAATCGAGTGTGTGGGAAACATGATCAACAATTTGCTTGTTGTTTTGACAAACTTCTTAGCACTGGCAAAAGCAGGGAAACACTTCTGGTAATATAGTTGACCTTGGTAATTATCTTCTCAAAAGGTATTTTCCTAATCATTTCTTGTTAGATAAATGTCAAGACTAGATTAAAAGTCTCCAGGCTGACCTGGTAGCTGCCACTGAGAAGCCCATTGGTTACCCATTACCTGAGGTATTTGGGAGTGTAGTGGGAACCAAACTGAAGCTGGCAGCATTTGGAAAGGTGGCTGCTTTGCTGTTATGAACATGCAGTACATGGTGATCTGAACTAGATTTTAGCTCTGCACCCACTTCTAGTCCCCATACTTAATCCTTCACTATTTTGCTTTTAAAGTGGGAATGATTTCTTAGGAGGTGTAGCATCTACCTGGGAAATTTCCATCAGTGCCAGCCATGTGTTGGGTTTCTGTTTTCTGGGAAGATAGAAAATATGCCCCCCTTCTTCTTAACCATGCAAGTCAAACATCCTGTAATTGAAGTAGTCTAAATAATCTTCTGCCTCTGATATCCTGCTGCTTCAGTACACAGTGACCCAACCACCTAGTGGGGCTGAAGCTGCTTCTCCTTGGTGCTTGTCTCTTGCTGAAGGTGGTGTGGAGGAGGGGAAGGAAGGTAGTTTAAACAGTTTTTTATCTCTGTTGGATCCCTGTCGGTCAGGGGAGGCAGAGGTGAAGAGCAATGACCTGAGCACAGCAAATGCTGTTACCCTATTGCATAATAATTATTTCATTTCTGAGGGGAAGTTAGAAGCAGCAACAGCAATAAAAGCAGTGGTTTCTGCCTTGTCTTCCAGAGCAGCGTCAACAGGCATCTCTACCATGACACTGCACTGCATGCAGCTTTTTCTCTTGCTTCTGCTTGGTTCATGGTGGCCCGACTCAGAGCAGCATGTGGCGGGAGCTGTGAAGGTCAGGGAGCACTATATAGCTGCTCAGATCACTAGCTGGACCTACCAACCGGAACCTGAGGAAAAGTCCAGGTAACAAAGTACAGGAGAAGAAAGATTAAATTAATCCTCCCTTGTGACCGAAAAGTGGTTTGTGCCTCCCATCTCTTGTAGAATTGCAGAGCCCAGGAGGACTTTGGAGCCAAATCTGTTGATTTCAGAGGAATTTGGTTGACTTTAAACAGCATGATCTGAACTAGAGCTAGTGACATTAAAAGCTCCTTTTTATTTGCTTCATTAGTGGATAGAATTATTTTTATGTTTTCAGAGCACTTCTGTTAAATAAGTTCCAGGGCTTGCTTTTGTAATTTTTGTGTAGCTTATTCTAGTTGCTTGGGGTTTTTTAATGTATTTATTTTAGGTACATGGGTGTTGAGCAATGTTAAGTTGAGCCACGATTTGGTAAAATTTAAAAAACTTTAAGACTTTAGAATTTGCTGAAGGAATAATGTTCCAGTTTGGATGCTATCACTTTCACTTAAATCAGAGCCAGATGAACTTTGGAACTAGTTGTGTGGTTTCTGAGTTGTTCAAGAGTTTTGTGAAATGTGCATTCTGAGTTCTCATGAGTAAAGGTTGTAAGAGCAAGTGTTGCTCTGCTTCATTAAATGAAAATACTGATTTCATTTTTTTCAGATAACATTGCACAGTAGCCAGCCTACCTGCATCCACCAATCAAGAATATAAAATATGTTATTTTTATTGCTACTACTATCCTTAGGATTATAAACACTGCAAGTGCAATGCTACAGATTACAGAACTTGGATGAAATTTCAAATTCTGTTTGAATTAGGAGGAAAAATTACTAAAAATTAAACATTAAAATTAATTAAAAATTACTTGCTCTCCAACATTAAAAGTTTTTTGGATACTGCTGCTTTTTTTTATATACATTTATATATAGGTGGATGACTTGCTTTTTTTTTAGTTCGTGATTTTTTCTTCTAAATATGTATTGCATTCCAGGATAATATGGAAAAGATGTTTTCAGTTCAGATTATGACTTTGTAACTTTGTAACTATTTTTTTTCAAGATTTAATTATAATAAAGTTTCTGTGATTTCTAAAACCTTGAAAATTTAATACAGCTGGTATAGGCACAGTGTCAAACTGGCAAGACAGAAGAAAACAGGATTTAAATGTAGGAATGTGAAGCCAGATGCCATTTAGGTATTTGCTTGGACATGTGAATTTCCTAGTTAGAGCTTCATTCTTTTCTGCAATGGATGCATCAATATAAGCATCAACTTCTGTTTCGTGAAATTCACATTGTGGATGTTTTCATGCAGTAGAGACTCACAAGACTGTCTCAAACCTCAGCTGAAGTACACTGAGATAACCCAACATTATTTTATATGCAATGTCTATTGAATTACCTTGCCTAAGTATTTAGAGCAAGTCACATCCTAAATGGGTCTAATGAAATTTGTAGAGCTTATAAAAATTTAACTAAAACCCAAACCAAACAAATAAGCAAACAAAACTCAACAAAACTACCGACTGAAAAAAAACCAAAACAAAACAGGAAAACAAAAATCCTCACAACACAAATATACTCACTGAGGAAGGGTTAATGGCTTGGATCCCAAAGGCATTGGAGTATGTAACTTGTGCTGGTTTCAGTAGAAGCTGATTGTCTAAATGCAGTATAAGAATCTGATACTTTGGTGTTTTTAGTTCTGAATAACTGAAGAGAGGCTGAAAAGAAAATGGATTCTTCCTGAACTATTTCCTTAATTTTCCAATCATACGGGCTAGAAAATGATACCTAACATCTCTGAGTGTTCATCTTATCTTCTCAGAGGTTTGTTACCACGTACAAGTGATATTTACTTATAAAGCACTTCGGAGCTAAGTGAAAATGTATTATCTGTGCTTTATGCGGTGTTGCTGCTGCAATTCCTAGAAGTTATGTAACTAGACCTGCTTGCATAGTGTGAGATTTCTGAAGTGCTAGCTCGCTGTGTATTTTGTTCCTCCTCGCTATATAATTGGCACTGATAAATTTCCTCTTCTACCCCACAGTCTTACATGCATATTCTCTTGAACATTGCCACATTAGGGCAGCTCTTGTCAATGAAGGTTATGGATCCCATCCTTCCCCTTAAAGAGTTAAACAAAATTTTATCAGTGACTTTAAGGAGAGGGGAATTAATTGAAACACGAACTGCTTCTGCCTGGCTCCGCTGTGGCGAGAGAGGATTGCAGAGGAATTTACAAGAGATCTCTTCCAAAAGAGATCTCCCCCTTATGGACCCTGGATGTCACTGAAGTGAGCTCTCTGTTCTCTCTGCTCAGCCTCCCCATGCTTGAGCAGCCCATCAGCTCCTCACTGTCAAATGTGCCTGAAAGGGCATTACAAAGAAAGCAGGTGGAATTACTGTTGGATTCAGTCATCATACGTACTATAGTAAATCAACTAATAAATGTGAAGGACTATTGTCCTTTCAGCCCTCTTCTCATCATTATTTCCATTGCAGAAGTGTTGTGTGCTGGTTTCCTTCCACTTGCCTAAATATTTTCTAAGAAAACATTGCATGGTCTGCTGGGTGCCAAATTGTTTACATAACAAGACTAAGGGCACTTGCAAGTGTTTCTCATTTTCTAGCTTGCTGTGAGATCCTTAGTTGTTGTCAGAGAACAGTTTTGTGCTTGCCTCCAGAGTCATTCCTGTGACAGGAGCTTGCTGTTAATGCTGTTGTAGAACCCTTCTGGTGAGTTTTAAAATTCAAACATAGGGCTGAATAAAAAAAAATTCAAGTTTCTTTCATTGTGTTTTGTCAGATGCTTTCTAGGTTGAGTGTGGTTGAGACATCTTCCTCTGTGTTTTGGACAAAACAAAGGCATCTTTACCCCAGAATCAAAAGGACCTGTAAAAACCACCGGTAAAATCAATGGTGAACTGTTCCTAGGTATGGATATTGGATGCCCCATATGAAATGATCTGGTGCAGGAACATCATAGATTCAATAGAGTAAGAGGGAGAAGGGAAGACACTACGAAGAGTTGGACTGTGTGGTTTGCCTTCAGCAAAATGTGCAAGTGATTAAACATATTTCCAAGATTCATTTTTTGAGATATCCATTAAACAACAGTGGCATCTCTGAGAATCTTTGTCCTTTCAATATTTTTTTGTAACTGTCTTGGTTTCAGATTGGAACATTCAGATCCTGTGTTTAAGAAAATTGCTTACAGAGAATATGAAGTGGATTTTAAAAAAGAAAAACCAGCAAATACATTTGCAGGTAAACAGGAATGAAATGTTCTGAATCTTTTCATTTGTTGCTTGTTTTAAAGCCAGTGGCAACCTAAGCAAGCTTGTATTTTTGTGTCCATTATTTGTACATAAACCAAATAGGCACGGGGGGTGAGGTCTCTACAGTGCAGGAATGAGGCTTCCAAAGGCCATAGAGAGGTTGGGCTTTCAGAGGATGTGGCTGTCTGCAGATCAGTTGCACCATACAAAGTTGTTCCCTTTGTTGTCAGCATCTGATGAGACTTGCCACATGCGTTTAGATTTGTATGGCACAGCCACAGTGATGACACTGTAAATTCACATGGAAAGAGCCTAAGGCCTGAAGCTAAATATTTACAAAATAGTTTAAAAGAAGAGAGACTAACAAGCCGAAAGTTGTCTTAGCAGTTTTTTCAATTGTTTTTCTTTTGCGACCTAGGGAGTAGGGATACAAGCTCTTGAAATCTTTTGCGGGAAATGCCTCAAGAAATTTGCAGTGTGGAACTGATTATTTATTTGGATAACATTTGGGGATTGAAAGATCTCTTTGTTCTGTGACTTCTGGCATTCAGAGTGCTACTGAAGTAATGTGTTTGGATGCCTTTCTCTAAACTCTTAAACTATAAAATGTTTATCTTCTAAAACTATTTAATTTAATTGTATGTGAAAGATTCCTGGAAATTTCCAATGAACCTCAGGATGAATCTTTTGATAAAGTTTCTGTATCTGTAAATAACTTTTTTCCCCTAAATCTACTATTTTCCTGTGATATTTAAGTGCTAGTTGCCAGACAGATAATTTATAACATTTCTGACTATGCACTGCAGGCTTTAAGTACCCATTAGCCTTTTTATGGGTAAATCTTCATTGCAGCATTATTACATTCTCTATTAATTTTGTAACTTGTTCTTTGAGAGCTAATATCTTCTAATGTGGGAGAGAATTCTTTGTTCCACTAAACATACTGTTTTACTAGCAATTTCCTCTTTCTTTGTCTTGAATAACTACAGGACTTTTGGGACCAACCCTGCGTGCTGAAGTGGGAGATACTTTGGTAGTTCACCTTAAAAATATGGCTGACAAGCCAGTCAGTATTCATCCCCAAGGCCTAGTTTACAGCAAAAATGAAGAAGGTAAATACTATAAAAACTCCATCTTTTGCTCATTGACTTGTAGACTACTGCATGAAATGTTGAGAGGGGTCCAGACCAATACTTGAGGCTATGTGTAACACAAATATCTGTTGGTCCTCGATTGCAACTTCGTGCCCATTGTTAGCTCCTTTCTTGTTCATCAGTGTAACACTAGGAATATGAGTGTCATATGCAGAGTCTCTTAACAGTACTGATCATGCCGTTCTGATACTCAGCATTTAATGCTCAGCCTTGTGGTGTTCTGCTCCACACCCTCATGAGACTGGCAAGAAGAGTTGATAAACTATGACCAAATGGACAGTAAAATGTCTGCACCAGCACAAAGTGAGTTTGGTTGCTCATGCTTCTTGGATTGCTCATGCTTCTTGGATTGCTCATGTTTCTTGCCTTGGGTGCTGAGCCAGAGCTCTGACTCACAGTTTACAAATTTATGCAAGGCTTTGTTTGTTGTGTGGGTACAAAAAGAGTTTTGCAACTCCATCTCATTGAGTTTAACAGAACATCTCACTGGAAGTGATGGGCAGTTCAGTTTGACTCTCTTATTAATTAATGTGCCTTTTGCACCTCGGATTTCAGTCCTCTGTCTCCCCTTTATCATATTGCAGATCTGTTGGATATGGCAGGCACAGACATGAGCCATTACTGCTCAATATGTGGATATGCAGTGTGCAAAAGGCCTAAGGCAGCAAGGCAGTGCCCAGCCCAGGCAGCGCTTTACGAGACACAGTTAAAAGGGTGACAGAGTGAGCAGCATTCCTCTGCAGAGCATCAGTGAGCAGAGGCTGAAGCTTCATGCCATCCTTACCCTAGTCAGACTGATGAAGAGCCCAACCTTTTGGCAGCGATGACACTTCTAGGAAATCTTGAATCTGTAAGAAACAGGATGGTGGTGGAATAGCTACTCTCCCCATGCTACTCTCAACAATGCATGAGTGGAATCATGGCTTATCTCTTTGAAGCTGAAGTATAAGCAAGAAACAATCCAAGCTTTTGGAACTGACTGTAGGAGGAATATTCCAGGTGTTTTAATTTCTCTTTGTCTTCATGCCACCCTACTGTCTCTTTTCTTGGCAGGCTCCCTGTATGATGACAGAACAACACCTACAGAAAAACGAGATGATGCTGTACTGCCAGGGCAGATCTACACATACGTGTGGGATATATCAGAAGAAGTTGGTCCACGAGAAGCTGACCTTCCTTGTCTTACTTATGCTTACTATTCTCATGAGAACATGGCAATGGATTTTAACTCTGGTCTGGTTGGAGCACTGCTGATCTGTAAGAAAGGTAATAAAATGCTGTAAGACTATATAAGGTAATATGTTTTCATTTCTTAACAAAGTTAAGGTTGTATGATAATGAGAAAAGATACATTATTTTCTTTTTCACATCTTTACATGCAGTGTAAAACAAATGGTTTTTAACATCATGTTAAAGTTTTTAAATGCTAGCTGTCATGCAGTTCCATCCTATATTTATGAGATGGGCAGAAAACATTAATAAATAGATGCATTTGCCTGTGCTGGTTGCATTTTCAGTTGCTTAACTGCTAAATATATGACCTTTAATTTCCTGTCTTAAAAGAAACAGTTTTTAAAACTTCATTCAAAATGGTTTGGCCATTTCGGAGAATAAGGCAGGAAACAATTGTTTTACCCATTGTCTTTTAAAGGCCGTCTGATCAAGAACCTGGAATACTCTCTCTTGTGTAACAAGGGTTTAAAATTGCAGAGCAGTGTGTCTTTTGCTAGTCATTTGAAGATATGGCCAAATTTGAACAGATTAATTGTTCTTGCTTGCAATCAGAGACTTTAGGTTTTAGCAATCTGAACCATTGAATTCCATCTCCACTAATAAGAACTGGTATCTTGTAGCACTTGTAAATAGCTGCTAGATGCATATCCCTGGTTTGAGGGACAATTGAAACAATATGCCATCGTGTAAGCTACTTACTGGTCTCTTAAATCCTAAGTTTTTCCAACTTACGTATCCTTGTAGTGAAAGCACTGTGACTTATTTAGCTTGGGTTAGTTTAGCTTTTGGATTTAGTTTGAGTCAAAAATTTTGTGTAGACTGTAGACTGCGTGGACTTGGACCTCAAAACTTCCCTGAGAGTAAACAGGACACTGGTTCAGTGTGGGTTGCACAAGGACACTCTCCTCACTTATAGACAGCCACTTAATTGCAGAGCACACCTACTCATATCACCTTGAAGGAGTGGCATTAGTATTAATTATGTTCCTCCTGAATTTTTTTGATGATTGGTGCTTTTAGTATTATCTAGGACTTGATGTTTTCCTAATTTTCTTGGGTTTTCTTTCTCTGAGTTTCTGTGTATATACACATTTTATGGCATACTGGTTGAGCTAATCTGGACAAATAACTTTGAAACTACTTCCTTCTCAGGCTTCTCAAATTCATCCATTGTGGGCTTGAGTAGGATATGAACTTGAGATGGACTGGTGTGACCACTACCTTCAAGACAATTTGAGTGCATGTTTCTAGCTAGAGCAAAGTCAAACAGCTCACTATGCATATTTTTAAGATTTCTGAACACAGTTTTCTGACTGGGCACTGTGTCTGGTAGATGTGCAAGGTACCTGTGTATTTGGTCTGCCTGGCATGGAGTTAAGTTTCTTCATAGCAGTGCATATGGAGCTGTGTTTTGGATTTGTGGCTTATTAGCATTGGTAATACACCCATCCATGTTTGAGCTGTTGCTGAACAGTGCTTTCACACTGTCAAGGCTTTCTCTTTTTCCTACTCAGACCTCCCCAGATAGTGGGCTGGGGGTGAACAAGAGGTTGGGAGGGGTCCCATCTGGACAGATGAAACAAAATGGCCAAAGGGTTATTTTCTACCCTTAACATCATTCTCCAGTAAAAACTGAAGGCAGAGGAAGAAGCAGCAGTGTGGGGAGAACAAGGGGTGTTGACTTCCAAGGTGACTGTTTTTGAGAGACTGACTGGGCATCAGTCAGCTTGTGGGAGATGATGAGTGATTTCTTCTGTATTGCTTGTTTTTTTCCCCTTCCTTCACCTTTGAACCATCTTTATTGACCCATGAGTTTTCTCATTTTTGTTCTTCCTGTTCTCTCTCCTGTCCTATTGGAGGCTGGGAGGCATTGAAGTGGGTGTTTGGCTGCTGGTTGGGGTCAGCTGCCCACAGTCTGACACATTTAAGAGGTGGTAAGGTTACAAAAAGTGGACTTTTGAGTTAAAGCACTGCCTGAATGTTCTTTGCATGACAAGTAGATAAATTCCTCTGTTGATCTGAGGCTTCTTTCATGAAGAAAAACAGAACTTTGTAACTTCTCATAAACAAAAAGGATTATATTAAAGATAATTTCTTTCAATGCCTCTTTTCCTAAGTAGAATAATCAACAAGTTGCCACATTTTTAATTCCTGCAATCCAGAGGGACCAGATTATGTTTTGAAAGTGGCAAGTGGAAGTATTTAATGTGAGCGATCTGTAGAAGGAATCAGTAAAAATCATACCAGTTCTGTGTGGCATGTCCAGAATGAATTTTTCCTCTTGACAGAAATTGCATCTGTATCACAAAATCAGTCAGGACAGTTTCTTGTAACTGATCCAGTGCAGCAGTGTCTGTTGAAGTCTTTTGTGTGTAAATGTTGTTTGCTGAGTGGTCGGTTTTAAGCTTTTTAAAGGTGCTGATGACCTCAGTGCAGTGCTTGAAAAGGTGCTGTTCACACTGCTGGTGACCTTGCCATCGCTCTTCTCCTTGCCTCACAGTCTGAAAAGCAAGGGCAGCACCTGGTTGTGAAGAGAAAGTGTTTGACACTCCCCTTCGTTAAGGTGATCTCTGTAACACATTGCCAGAAACTGTCTGAGACAATTCATTGCATGATGTTTATCTTCTCTGGAATACTTCAGACTTTTGGTTTTGTGGTTACCCAATCCAAAAGTACTTTCAGAAATAAAATCACATTACGAGCATTCTTAAGGCTTTGTTTTGATCAGGTTCAGCCAGTACATGCTAAGAGGTGAAACCGCTAAATATAGATTAATATACATAATATTGTCCCTATATGTATGTCCATATATCCTTAAATATACATTAATGCAACTGCATGGATGTGAAATCTGCTTTATTTCTGCTTCAAATTAAGACCTGTTGTTTCTCCTTCGTAGGAAGTCTAAATGAGGATGGGTCACAGAAACATTTTGACAGGGAATATGTACTGATGTTTGGTGTGTTTGATGAAAACAAGAGTTGGCAAAGATCAGCATCGGTCAAGTACACGATTAATGGCTATACTGATGGAACGTTACCAGGTACAGTTCAGGCTTATGTGAAATGAAACTAACGTTTATGAACACTGAATATTACCTTTAGTTGCTTTTCATGCACAAGAATGGGACTGTGGAGAAATGGGATACAGCCTTTTTTTAGACTGTGTCTGTGAGCATCTAAATTCTGGAAGAAAAACTGTGCTGCTGAAAGGAAGTCATGCCAAATTACTGAAAGGAACAATGAGATTACTTCTAAGAAGACTTCTGCTTGAAGAAAAAGATTACTAACTTAAAATAAAGGACATAATAGGTTCCTCGTTTTTTTTAATAAGCTTATGGCGGGAGAGTGATTTGATTAAGTGAATTGTTGGTTCTACAGCATATAGAACATACTGGGTGACAAACTTCCTGAAAGTGGAAAGTCAGTTATCATTAAAAGACTCAATTAAGTCAGAAGACTGGAAGATAGTAGTGGGGCTATTCTGTTGCTAGTGCTTTTCTCTTGTTCTCCTAAGGAACAGCTTTCATATCTCTCTCCCATCCATTGAGCAAATACCAAAGGTTGTCTTAAGTGGGGATTTTTTAACAAATATTGGAGAAGGTAGTTACTGTCACTAGGTACCACATAATTCTTTAGCTTAGATCCTTGCTTTGTTCTTCTCCTTTCCTGTCCTGCTTTCCCATCACTCCCCAAGCAAGGACAGGTCTACTTTCTAAAAGAAGGCACTTGGTATTTTTCCTTTTTTTGCCAGCTCATTGTAAGTCAGTTTGTCACTTGCAGGTAAAATTTAAACACCTATCTTCCACTGACATGCAGGATTTTGGTATCTGTTCCATTTACACGCTTTTGAAACTTCCTCTTGTTGCAAACATCAATCACAGCAATTTTTTTTAATGTTTTCAGTGAAGATTCACTTCAAACCTAGGGTGCATAGGGAACTTGCATGATTTGCCTGTATTCTGAACCCTACTCTCATGTCTGTTTCAGATTTAGAGGCTTGTGCATATGACAATATTAGCTGGCACTTGATAGGAATGAGTTCCAAGCCAGAAATCTTCTCCATTCATATCAATGGCCAGTCCATGGAGCAAAGACATCGCCGAGTTTCTGCCGTTAACTTGGTGGGAGGAGCCTCAACCACCGTAAACATGACAGTGACTGAGGAAGGAAGGTGGCTCATATCTTCTCTTGTCCAAAAGCACCTGCAAGGCAAGGAAACATCTATTTATTAGGCACCTGTAAAGCTGTCCTTCTCTGTGTCCTGAATGGCTTCTACTGTTTTGCAATGGTACCGTTAATCTGTTTCAGATGGCTTTGTCATTTCACTAAGAAACTGCCCAAGAACAGGGCATTCTCTTGGAAGTGCATGGTGAACTGAAAGACGTTCTTATCTGCAGCTTTACTGCAGTGTGCACATCACACTGCAACAGTGATTGAATACTCCAGCATCTAAGTCTCTATGAGCTGTTCAGATAAGCAACATTATAAAATGAGTAAGAAACCACCTGTTTCCTGAGAAACTGAGTACTTTCAGCTAAGGGTACTTCAACCTGATGAAAATATTTGCTGTTCATCATTTGGAAGTGGTATCTTTCAGCAATGGTCGGAATTCTGTTTTAAAGAATGAGAAAAATATCTCTCTTATAAGAGCTGGAGATACGTTTTGGGGTTAAAAAACAGCTGAAGTCGTAAGAGTTCCACAGATGGGAAATGACTGTGTTCCTGTTTCCTCTCAATTAGCTGGAATGCACGGTTACCTCACTGTGAGGGACTGTGGGGACAAAGAGGTGAAGAAGAGTCGTCTCTCCTATAGAGAACGTCTTATGGTCAAAACCTGGGACTATTTCATTGCTGCAGAAGAAGTTACCTGGGATTACGCCCCAAGTATTCCAGACACCCTTGATAGGTAAAATAATACTTTGTCAATACAATAGGGAATGTTAACATGAAATCACAGGATAATTCTGGTTGGAAAGAACCTCTTGGTATCCAACAGCAAAGTTGGATCCAGTTGCACTGGACCTTATCCGGTTGCATTTTTATTGTTTCCAAGTACAGGGACCCCTCAGCTTCTCTTGGCACCTTTGCAGCTTCCCAGTGAAAAAGTTTTTCCTTGTATCTTACCATCCTTCCTCATGTTGCACCTTTTGTCTCATCTCTTCACCATGCAGGTCTGAGAAGCATGTGGTCCTGCTTTCTCTATAATGTCCATTTGATAGTTGAAGATAAAGATAAGATGCTCCCTTAGCTAGGTCTTTGCATGACTGAATAAACTGGAATTTTGCTTCTATGCCAAGTGCTCTGGCTCCCTGATCACCATGGTGGCCCTTCACTGGACTTTCACCAGTGTCAGTGACTTTCTTTGCTGACAAGCCCAAAAGTGGACACCTTCTTTTGCCTCTCACAGGGAGCCCAAAATAGGAAGATGACTTAGGAATTGTCCAAGGCAGCATACAAGCCAAATTTCTAAAATACTTTTCAGCATCAATTCTGCTGAAATAAACAACCCTTAAGAGGAAGGGAAAGGAAGGGAGGTAATATTTCTGGAGATTAAAAGTTTTTAAAAGTTCACTACAATAAAGTGTTTAGGGAACAGGAGAAAGATCTCTCTATAAATGACCTCTGCAGGGTACCAATGCAAATGGAGTACAAGTCATAATAAGCAAGCATATTGGGCTATTTTGTTCAATTTAAGATAAATAGAAGAAATTCTGTAACATACATGATGTCATAGTATACAATGCTATCAGTGCACTGTGGGGTTTATTTTACAGTCTGTCAATTCCCCAGTGCTATTCATGCCTTTACAAGCTGATATTCATAAGAACCTTTAAGGATTTAAGCAGAACAAAACAAATTCCTTATTCTGTAAGGGTTATAGTTTCATATAGCTCCTGAGAAATACAGTGTTTGCACAACTCCTTCTCCTTTATCATGATTTGCTTCCCTTATGTGCTCTTGAACTGCATGGAGCAAATTTTTATGTCTTTCCTGCCAGTCACACTGCCTTACTTAACCACCTCACTGCTCTGATTTTTCCATCTTTGTTCAAAACTGCAGAATTTGTGCCTGTTCAGTTACCTTTTTTGAAGTGCAAGTGACAACTTGTATACAGTTGCTCTGTATAAATTCACGGTATTTATCCTACTTTTGCTCTCAGCGTTAACAATTTTAATTTTTGAAACCTCCATGTAACACTGTTTACTGTGTGGTACCTGGTTGGGATTGGGATTAAGATTGTGTTCCTATTTCTCCTGGAGTCTTTGCTACTGTGAGCAAATCGTTGGTTTTTTTTTTTCTCTATGCTCAACTATGCCTTTGAAAAAGGAGAACAGTGATTTCTATCTTACCTTGAAAGTGTACCTGTTGCTTCAGTTTGTTTCTTTCTTGCATGTACACTGTTAAATTAAATGTAAATTCTGATATTAATTGGTCATATGTAATACCAAAACACAAGTAATGGTCAAAGATTCTTCTTACCTAATTTAGGTTGGAATTTGAGGTGAAAAGCATTATGTTAGTTTAGGGTTTGGATTTTTTTTCGAGCAGTGAGATTTCTACCAGTTGCTTGAATACTAATTTTGTATTTTAACAGATTCTACTATTCAAGTGTTGTTGATCATCGTTCTTTTCCTTTATTTTTAAGGCACTATAAATCACAACACTTGGACAACTTCTCAAATCTCATCGGTAAAAGGTATAAAAAGGCTATTTTTAGGCAATATACTGATGCCAGCTTCACTAAACGCCTGGAAAATCCTCGTCCCAAGGAAGCTGGAATCTTGGGCCCTATTATCAGAGCTCAACTGAATGATAAAGTCAAAGTAAGTAACATAAATACAGAGATTATTTATACTATAGCATGATTTTCATTGGCGCAGAGATACAAAAGAACTAGTTTGATTTGTGTTGTCTGTCAAAAAATATAGCTAATGTTATAAATACTGGCCCTGTTAAAAGGTATGATCACAAGTAACAGTGTGTAGCTTGCATTTTCAGTGTTCCCTCTATAGTTTTCATGATTGTGCTTTATTTTACAGCATAAACGTGCTTCAGTCACACTCTGTAAAATATATGTTGACACTGGTCCCAAATGTGAAAAAACCCCTATGCTTCTAATCATCCTTCCTCATGTTGCACCTGGGTAGACTTCTGGGGGGATGTGGATGTGAGGCTGAACTTCACAAGCCCCTTGTTTCTTATGTTGATATTTTTTTCTGTCTGTTTTAGACAATGGTACTCAGTTTCCATAATTAACTGTTCTTTCATGACATTATACCATGAAACTACAAAACATTTGCATTACAAGCTTGTGCTGCTGCAACATCCACTTGTGTTTCTGTTGTCATTTAATGATGCATCACAAAGTTCTGTGACCTTTAACTTGTATAATTTCCACCATGACTCTATGGCTCTGAATTTGGGGTTAGCAGGTTCCTTTTTTTTCTTTTCTCTCTCTCTTTTTACTTTTTTAATCCTGATTTTATTCAGAATAGGCAGGACATTTTGCCTTTTCCTTACATATCCCCTTGGGGTCGTAGAATCTGGCACAAGGTTTGGTTTTAAATTTGTTTTCTCCCATATTGAAGATTCTTAAGAACTTCAGTCAGTAACTTCATATTTCCAGAGATAGTGTGTGCCTAGCAGCTGGAAGACCAAGTGTTCTGTTTAGACCTTCAGAGCACAGGTGTAAGCAGCTGAACTTCACTCAATGGGCTCTACAAAGTCCAGCAGAATGGTACCATCATTTATTCTATGGGTTTATATATCAGACAGTATTTAAGACACCCTTTTGCCTTCCTGGTACTTTTGGAGTTAAACCCAGTCAAATTCTACTGTAGTGGGAACTTCATTATGTATTCAGACAAAGATTTGTTGAATCCTAATTTTTTTTTTCATTTGCCTGTCAATATAGATTGTATTCAAAAATAAGGCCAGTCGACCTTACAGCATTTATTTCCATGGAGTGACACTTGCAAAGAATGCAGAAGGAGCTGATTATCCTCTGGATCCCACAAGTAAAAAAATTTGTGAAATATATTTTTGTGTATCACTAACTGTTGTGGATGGTTTCGTTGCTTTGAAGGAGGTGCTGTGGCTGGGAATGTGCATGACTGGGAGACCTCAGTTCTGTGCTCTGCCTCTGCTTACCTGTTGTGTTGCCTTATAGAGAAACCAAGGTATTATCTGCAAAGCAGAGACAAATACCCTCTTTATGTTGTCTTAGTTTTCTGTTTTTGTTTGTGATTTTAGAGAGACAAAAGTTCTTGCTGAGCTTCAGTTATCTCAAGGTAGCTTTTAATGGCCTGACTGCACCAATGTCATTAGAAGGTGCAGCTTGATATTAAGATCTGGCTCTGAGTTTGTATCATTGCTGTTCTTGTTTTTCCTTAGGCAATGGCACCCAGAGTAGAGGAGTTGAACCAGGGGAGACATACACTTATGAGTGGAAAATTGCTAAAACAGACCAACCCACTGCACAGGATGCACAATGTATTACAAGGCTGTATCATAGTGCTGTAAATATTGAGAGAGATATAGCCTCCGGACTGATCGGCCCACTTCTGATTTGTAAAAGTGAAGCACTGACACAAAAGGGTGTGCAGGTAAGTTGTTTGGGCAGATTTTATTCAAATAATGTTATTTGGTCTACACAGAATTTAGTTTTGCTTCCCTTAGAGAACTGTTCTGTAGAGAGCAGTTAAACCAATAGGCTCCTGAAGAAACAGTCCTCTAACTGTCCACAGCAGTAAAGGAATTATGTTCTGTGTTTCTTAGCAAGAGCTAAGAAAGGTCAACAAAAGGTCAGCCTGACTTGAAAGTCTATTTCTAGACTTGATAATAAATTTTCCTGCTGCTATTATGTTTTCATACTCTGAAGACATGCGGATCTGACCTGATCCCTTTCTGTAACAGAGACAACAGCATCTGACAATCTCAAGCACAATGAATCTAGAACAACTGAAACAGCATGGGAGAGTTCTGGAAGAAGGCTTCTCTTTAACAGCTATTGAAATCTTGTTTGGCAAAGATTTAAGCATCACTTGGGAGAAAAAAAAATGTCAGTAGCTTATACTCAGGTCAAACCAGAAGTCTGGTTCTGTTACAGAGAGCCCAGTCACAAACCATGTATCAGCAGTGCTCAAGGCTTGCTCAGTGTTCCACTAACAGGTTGGTTGCAGTAGTAGGATTGAAGTCTGGAGCCTGTACTCCCTACCCCTCAGCCTTTGGATCACACTTACCAGGACTCTGGGGAAGCCTATGTTGCTTACATAGTAAGAAAGAGATTGTGGGATTGAGTTCTTAATGCATGAGTCTGCTGATAAAATGTAACTGTTGTGTTGGTTGTCTTTCAGAAAAAGGCAGACGAGGAGCAGCAGGCAGTGTTTGCTGTGTTCGATGAAAATAAGAGCTGGTACCTAGAGGATAACATCAAGGAGTACTGCAGCAACCCAGCCACTGTTAAAAGGGATGATCCCAAGTTCTACAACTCAAACATAATGCACAGTGAGTGGGATACCAAGATGAATAATATGAAAGCTTAAATGAACCTGAGCGCTCAGTGATGGCTTGTTCTTGGAAGTACATGTGATCAGGGAATCCTCCAGAGAGTCAGTGAACTTCTAACTGTGCAGATGGCACAGGACAGAAATAGGCAATATCATAGAATTAGAAAGGTTGGAAAAGACCACCAAGATCAAGTCCAGCCTCTGACCTAATACCACCATGTCCACTAAAACATATCTCAGAGTGCTACGTTCACTTGTTTTTGGAACACTTCCAAAGATGATGACTCTGCCACTTCCTTTGGGAGCCTGTTCCAATGGTTAAACACTCAGTGAAGAAATTTTTCCTAGTATCCAACCTGAATCTCCCCTGGTGCAACTTGAGGCCACTTCCTCTTGTTCTATTGCTAGCTGCCAGGGAGAAGAGGCCTACCCACACCTTGCCACTGGTAGCTAGGCTGGCTCTGGACCCTGAAGAAAAGGCAAGGGTTCACTAAATTTTGATGCAGCATCCTGCTGCCTTAGTGATAATATTTCCAGAGATGGAATCTCCATCAGGGCTACTGTGGTTTCAGCCCTGTGGCAGTCTCTTTCCAGGTGGTAACATGAGTCCAGTTCAGTGGACTGACATCAAAGAACAGGTAGTTTTAAAATAACAATACTGAAACCACTTTTACTTTGCTTTCCTTTTAGCAATAAATGGCTATGTGTCTGACAGCAGTGAAATCCTTGGATTTTGCCGAGATACTGTGGTTCAGTGGCACTTCTCCAGTGTTGGCACTCATGATGAAATTGTCTCTGTTCGCCTTTCGGGACACTCTTTTCTGTATCGCGGGAAATACGAGGATACATTGAGCCTTTTCCCAATGAGCGGAGAATCGGTCACAGTGGAAATGGACAATGGCGGTAAGCGGTGGAACTGTAGTGTTTGACAGCTCTTCTAAGACATTATTTAGTCTCCAGTCTATAAGGACTTACCTAAATAGGAAAGAAAACTCTTCTGATAAACACAGTGCTGGAAAACATTGAATCATTCTCCAGTGCAAGTGATATGTATGGAGTCTTGCTGGCTACCCCAATTTAGCATAACTGTATGCTGTACTAAGGGTCTTTCTGATGGTCATCTTGTAGTTTGGTTTTTTTTACTTCACAATTAATATTGGGCTTAGTAATGATAATTTTACGGCAAGATTCTTCTTGGAAACAATCCAGTATCAATTCCATTGTATGGTTCCCAGGTCTGCCACATTCTTGTCTATCCTGAGCGGGATAAAATGGGCTGGAACTTTGAACTTCTGCTGGTCGTTACTGGGCAAAACGGCTACAGCTCACCTTAGGCTTGTGGTCATTCAGCAGCAGTAAAGTCTGCCTGCCTGAACCACGTCACTGCTCCATGGGATACATCTCAATGTCCAACTAGAATTAACACCATGTCTTGGAAAAGGGGACATTAGAACCCATGTAGTCCATTTAAGGCATTACTTCCAAAAGGACAGATTCTTTGTCATTGAAGTCTGTGCATTTTGAGTGATCATTCTAAAATCCCACATAGTTTAAGTATCCTTATCCCATTTAAAATATCTTTTTTTAAAAAATATATTTTATGTATTTAAATAACAAATTCTCTATGTTCTAAAAGCTTGTTTTCTGTGATTGCACAGCATCAAGACCTTATAACTTAAAAATGTTTAAGTGGCTTTTATTGCTCAAGACTAGGGAATCATTAAAACTGTTAGATTTTATGGAAACATCCCCAGTAATAAAGCTGTACTTCTGCTTGATTTTGGCATGCAATCTATTCTTTCCATCTAGAGTATCTTTTCTTTGATAAATTTGCCATTGTTAGAAATCAGGAAAGCTGTGCAGGTCACTTCAAGCTGATCAATACAGGAAGAATTGTTGGTGACCTTTTTAATAAAAGAGATTGTTTCTCCAGGTGTGTTAATTCTGTCTATTCTGTCATTTCTGCTAGTTCCAAAAGCAAACTGTAACAAGCAAAGAACTTGATTTGATGTTGTTTAGGGAAACAGATTTTATTTTCTTCTCTGAACATCCTAGTTTCCAATAGAGAATTTATCTTCTGACTAGGTTTTGGAGGAATTACTAAAACCTTTAAATTAATCTGAGATGCCTCAGATTGGCATCTTAGCATTTTGTGTCAGGTTGAAAATTCAGATTGCTTTTATTCTCATTTTACTTATTAAAGATCATCCATTATTCATTCAAAAGCTTTTAAAATACTGTGTTTGTCAGATGCTTGCCAGCATTGCCTCAGAACGTATTTGTTCTGCTCAGAGTGTTCTGTGTAGCAGTGCATACACCAGTAAGGACAGGATAAAATTAAAACTTTATCTTGAGAGGTCTCAGTCTTAGATCCAGATCTAAACATAGGATCCTTTAATTTGTTTCTTTCTTTTTCATATCCATTTCTTTCATGGGTTATTTTTGGATTCAGGGTCTAGTTACAGCTTAATCTATGGAGAAGAGTTCCATCTCCTAAATGTATTTATATGTGCTCGTATTTATTTACGTTTAATAATTGTTTTTCATTGCAATGAGAGCTCATGAATATCCCAGATGAAGATTAGCAGTCTGCTATAGCAGGTGCTGTAGAAACAACCCCAACAATTTGCCTTGGCCACTTACATGATAGACAATGTCCACTCTCATAACACTTTTATTTCAATTGCAGGTACTTGGCTTTTGGCATCCTGGGGCACCCCAGAGATGAGTTACGGCATGAGGCTGAGATTCAGGGATGCCAAATGTGACTACGAGGAAGACGAAACATTTGATGTTGTGAATTTAACTCCCACCAAGACTGAAAGAAAGGCTGTTTCCACCTCATCTGAGGAAGATGTGCAAGAAACAGAGGAAGACAAGGAGGAATCAGATTATCAGGATTACCTGGCTTCCTTATACTCCGTCCGAAGCTCAAGAAAGACAGCAGGTGACGAAGAAAAACAAAATCTTACAGCACTGGCCTGGGATCAGTATGAAGGCACTGATGCCGTGAGTTCCGAGGTGGCAGCTGGCTCAGGTCTGACAGCTATAAATAGTAGTGGAACAGCAAACACCTCGAAGTTCTTAGACACTCGTATCACTCCTCTTCTCCCAGTCAACGCCGAAACATTCCAGTCAAATCACACATCAATCACAGCAGAAGAGGATTTATTTTTAGCTACCACAAGTGATGGAGAGGCTGACTTGGTATTTGAGAATAGAAGCCAAAGCAACTATGAAATAGCTCACAGTAACATGTCTGCAGGTGAACACTTGCTGAGCAATGAGGAAGGCCCAGTGAATGTTGCGGAAGAGCTTCCAGCTGGTGAAAAGGACAGTAAATTTTTTCCAGAAGAACATCAAGAGGAAAGCACAGGAAGAGGAAATTATACCACTAACAGGAAAAGGCGAAGCTCACTGGCCATGAAGTTTTACGCTGTCCAAAAGATGAATGCCCTTCTAAATCATGTCCGGCAGAAAAATGTCTCATTTTCTGACAAGGCCAATGCACCTCATTCTGTGCATCATACAGAGAACACATCCCATGGAGCCATGGTGGGAACTGGCCAGCTGCCAAATGAATATGATGATGAACTGGAGGAGGAGGGAAAGAAAATGGAAAATGCCGTGCATGCAGTTAACTTGACGCTGGATTTGGACGTCATAGTAGGAGATGGGTCTAATGCATCCAGCCTTTCTGAACCCAGGATATCCAAAGATAAACCAGCAGATGTTTTTTCTTTAGAACATATGTTAGACAATACAAGCCCTGCTGTAGTGAAGAATTTACTAGAAGCATCGTTGCCTGGGGCTGGGAAATATTCATCTAAAATGACTGGTGAGGAGTGGAATTTGGTATCTGCAAAGAGAAATCTGGGATTAGAGGCAAGCTTAGATAAATCTGCTGGTGGTAAGTTAAATCATCATGGCAGAAACAGTACAGCATCCATAAATAAGGAGGACATGAAGAGGTATCAAGGGTTCTCACATCTGTTAGGGGAAAACCAGAAAGGGAAACACACGTACTTGATTCAGAAAGGAAAGGAGGGAAACAATGATACCTTGAGTACATCTGGCACCTTCATCAAGATCCGAAGGAAGAAGAAGGAAGATCCAAAAATTACCTACTTGCTGAGCCCAAGGAGTAGAAACCCCAAAACCCCCAGCAATTCTGTGGCAGGGTTTGGCCATGCGTTGTTTCCGGGTGGGACGGACGCCACCAAGGCACCCAGTGAGGTCAGCCAGAGGGCAGACGTGAGCAGGGCCAGGCATGGAGAGTCAAACAACACCACCACCCTCACCCCGCGGCAGTTTAGGCCATCCATCACAATTGGGCTTCCCCAAGAGGATGGAGACTACGAATACGTGATAGGAGAAACCTACAGCGACGAAAGCTCGGGTGGGGAATACGAGTACCATTATGTGAGCTTTGATGACCCCTACGTGACAGACCCCAAGGTGAACATCAGCAGGCAGCGCAACCCCGATGACATTGCTGAGCACTACCTGCGCAGCAGGGGCAATGAGAGGAGATACTACATCGCAGCTAAAGAGGTCTGCTGGAACTATGCAGGATACAAGAAAAGGTTTGCCTAAATCATTTGCTTTCATTTGGCACACCATCATGACACCTCCTTGCAGCATGTTGATTCACATGCTTAAAAGCATCTGTAATGTGCCGTGTGATATCCAACATTTCAGTGGCAGAACCATAAGAATTTTCCACAGGAGACTCACACCCCTTAGAAATGTCAGAGTGAGATTACTATAACCAAGCACAACACAGCTAAGAACTCTTTTTTTTTCCTTAACCCCCTTTTGTAGACTCATTAGAAACAGTCTTTAATACATCAGTTAAAAAACTCACTGTAAGAGGTCAAGAGGGAATCTTGCAGCTTGTTTTGTTATACTTGAATGACTTGTTTTGCTTTGTCCTTCAGTTTTTGGTCCCTGTACGCAGGACAGAGACCTCCTTGTACAAAGTCTTTCGAGGAATTTAATGGACTAACTCATGGAATCTAGAATGGGATGTGCTTATAGGCAGATGAAATCAGTTTCTAGCACTAGCAAGAAATGGTTCTGGTATCTTACTTCTCTGTTGGGAAAGGGATAATAGCACTTTCCAACTTCACAAGGCTGCAGTATTGAAAAGTATATGAAAGCTGCAAAGTGATTAACCACACTGGTGACTGCCTTATACTAAAAGTAAAAACAAAGCTGAATGAAGTATCGCATTGTTGCTCCTGCTGTTTAGAGAAATCAGAAGGTGACTGGATCACAAACCCTAATGTTGAGGGATTTTCTTACATTTTGACAGGAAAGACTGGCCACTATGCCACAGGAAAGAATATATGAGAATATACTGAGAGAAACACTGTACTAAAAATTCTCTCTCATAATTGATACAGGTTAGGGTCAGTGCTCACTCAACAAGGCATAGGATTCCTTGTCACTTTTCATCAAAAAGCTGAACCAAAAATTGCACAGCTTTGAATTTTTGTAAAAAAAAAAGCAGCCAAAACAGGAGCAAGAAAATTTTCATTATGCAAAATGAATCTCCAAACAGATTATTTCTCAAACTGAATTTCCATTTTATTTGATGGAAATAAAAATAAAACTTTTTCAGTATTCTCCAGGTTTACTCCTGCCTCATCTCAGTCTGTATAAATGGCATTGGCAAAAACAGAGAAACAAGACAGTTTCTTTGGGCACTTGCAAAATCAAGAATATTTTTATACTTAGACCTCTATATAAATCTCTCCAGAGATGTTCATCCTCAGCTGGTGTGAGCTGTGTAGTTCCAGTGAATTTAACACAGCCCATGGCATATCCTGTCTCAGTGTGTTGAAGAGCTAAAAACCAGCCTTTCTCCTACGTAACTTAGGTTAAATTTCTGGGTTTTGCAGAACTGATAATAAAGCAAGGTTTGTAGGGAATTATAATAGCATTTTAGTGCTTCTTTTTAAGATCTGAACAACAGTTTGAATGTCTAAAAGCTTATTTTACCATACCAGCTCTGTGATGCAAAATGCAGATATAATCAGATGTAAAGATCTGTGAGACAGTAGGGTGTAGGTGATAGGCTTACTACACTGAGCCAAGCTCCAATTCAGACTATTAAGGCTAAGAAAAAAAGGAAAAGAGTTGGGTTTTGAGAGACTTGTTGGAGCTTTTCAGTGATAGTTGACCAAATGGTTGAGGGAGCTCATATCCAACTGTAGAACTAGAGTTGCTTAAACATTGCAAGCCATGATTTTCAGAATCATCTGACACTCATTTTGTGGAATCATAGAAGGTTGGAAAATACCTTTAAGACCATTGAGTCCAACCTTTAACCTAACACTGCCAGGTTCTCTACTAAACCATGTCCCTCAGCACCACATCCACAAATCTTCTAAACAGTTCCGGGGACCAAGACTCAACCACTTCCCTGGGCAACCCTTTTGGTAAAGAAATTTTTCCTAATATCCAATCTAAACCTTCCCTGACACATTTTGAAGCCATTTGAGTGTTTATTCTTTATATTCACAGAATTCTAAAATGTTTCTGCTGCATGAGTTCTTGGGTTTCATCAAAGCTATTATTCCTGATTCACTGTGTGGGATTTTAATTGGGGTTTTCCTTTCAGTACAATGAGGAGTGACAAAACCTGTAAAGATGGCACCAGACACAAGGTGATTTTCCAGAGCTATACAGACAGTACCTTTTCGACTCTTCAGGATGAAGATGAATATACAGAACATCTTGGCATCCTGGGACCAGTTATCCGAGCTGAAGTGGATGATGTTATCCTAGTAGGTCAATGTTTTGATTGTGTGGGCAGGATAAGATTCTTATAGTGATCTTGGAGTGTGACAGAATGGATCTAAAAATACCACAAATTTTTAAAAGATGATGAAGGGGAAACAGTTTTCAAAGCTTGAAATTGCACTGTGGACATGTGAGCACTGTGATGTGTTTCTTTGAAACACATTCTTTCTCTGTCCTGTCCACAGCAAATTAAATTATGTTTTTCTTATATTTTCTTATGACTTACTGGTCTAATGTAAAATAAGATTTAGGTTTAATGTTAATGAAAACTGGGTTTTCTAAACTCAGAAATTAGTACATTTGTGTTCAAGATTAATATATACCTTTTGAAAAAAACCCCATAATTTCCTCTAAAAAATGTTGCTATGTAAATGTGCAGGATTGTATTAGAGCGATCAACAAGGATGAAGAGGAGGCATATCCCTGGTGATACTGTGGTAAATATGCATTAGGAAGCACGTTGCTGTAAAATTTCCCTTCTCTCATCCTTCTTCATCCAGTCTTCCAAAACACAGGGATGGACTTAGGGAGAATAGATCTCAGTGTTTTCTGCTTATTTCAGTAGGAGTGGTGTGCAATAGGAACACACCGAGCTATGTTTAAGTCATGAGTAAGAAAAGAATAAGATTTTATAGGCTGGGAGTGTCATTCTCTAAGGAGAGGTAAATATGCAATCCCACTATTGTGGTGTTTCTCTGGGACAAGTGGGAAGCACTGATTTCAGCAAGAATGATACATACAGAGGTCTAGAGTTGCTGTAGTGTAATGACTGCAGCACAGCATAAGAGGTAGAAACTCCCCATTTCCCTGCTGGCAGTAACTAAGCAGCTCCATGTATGAGCGGCAGCAGTAAATGTCCTGGGAGCCTCGACTTGGTGGAAGATAGGGAGCTAGACTCGTGCTTTCTGGTTTTTCATTAACTGCCTGCATCAAAGGTGGCAAATCTGCATGGAGATGTCAAAAGCTCTCTCTGCTGGCTTTTCCATGTACAGCATAGCCTGTAATCTTTCTACAAATCTTTACCCTGGTTTGAGGTCATGAGAATGTAGCATGTGGTGACTTTGGTTTAGGCCTGAGGTTGCTGAACAGAATCTCTTTTATTTTTTTCAGGTTCATTTTAAGAATCTGGCATCCAGACCATATTCCCTCCATGCCCATGGAGTCCTCTATGAAAAGTCCTCTGAGGGAAGCATTTATGACGATGAATCTACTGCTTGGTTTAAGGAAGATGATGAGGTTCAGCCCAATAACAGCTACATATATGTATGGTACGCAAACAGGCGATCAGGCCCTGTGCAGTCAGGAGCAGCTTGTCGGTCCTGGATCTACTACTCTGATTTAAACATGGTAAGGGAATGAAAACAGAAGTGGTGGTGTTGCTGGGGTTGATCACAGAATCATAGAAACACTTGTGTAGGAAGGCATCACCAGGTTCATCCAGTCCACCACTGCAACTCAGGCAGGGTTGGCTGAAGTAGTTTGTCCAGGACCATGTTCAGTTGGGGTTTGAATATGTCCAAATGGTGTGTGGCTGTGCAGAACACGTTTTTGGATAGCTGTCCTTTCTTTTGTGCTCAATGTTCCCACCTGACATTTAATCTCTTGCACTTAGTTAAAGCAGGACATAAGCTATGGAACAATTTGAATTGAGCAGCTCTGGTAGACTGATCAGAGGAGAGTAAAGATAGAAGGGAACAGTAATTCTGGGACCTGCTTTAGGTTTTTAGGGCCTGATGCATTCCTGCAGAATGCTGTGGGGTTATTTTGCATCTTTTGGGAAATCCGCTTTTACCTTTAACATAAATTTATTACCTTCTAGGAGAAAGACATTCAGTCTGGTTTGATTGGGCCAATACTGATCTGTGAAAAAGGAGCCTTCAGCAAATCAAACAGCAGCAGGATATCTACTCGAGACTTTTTCTTGCTTTTTATGGTCTTTGATGAAGAGAAAAGCTGGTACTTTGACAAACATTCTGGAATGCCTTGTAATGAGAAGACACAAGAAATGCAGCAATGCCACAAATTCTATGGTACTTATTTCATTTTGCCAAATATTCCGTTTATTGGGGTAGAGGGCAAGATGTCAGGGGAGGTATCTCACCTCACAATCCTTTTCAACATGCATAAATCCCACACATCAGTTATGTGAACTTTTTTGTAGTTATCCATTGTATCCGTAATAGTCATGGGTTTGCACGTAAAAATTAGCAATGGCTGGAAATTTGCTATTAAAATGAAGAAAGGACACGTTAGACTGAAACTTTCAACAGAAAACTTCTCTCTTGCATTCACATACATATCCCTTCCATATTAAAAGAAAAAAAGGAAAACAGAAACAAAAAAAGTCTTGTTTACAGTAGGAATCTAGTACCCTGACAACTTTTTGCAAGAAATTTGAAAATATTTTAATAATTTGACAAATCAGGTAGTTCTATTGAGGAATTTGAAGCAGCTGTACAACAGCCCTTCATCTGCCTCTCTGTGGCTATAGAGGTATGTCGGTTGTGACTGCGTGCCTGTGGAAATGGGAGCTGCAGAAAGTGTTTTGGATAGCTGTTCTTTCTTTTGGGCCCGATTTAAATCTTTTTGTTCTCCTGGCTGCCATGTGTTGCTAGCAAGCTGTGCTCAAATCTTCTGGTGAGGTCCCTGGATTTTCTGAATTGATGTACATAGACTGTAAAGTGTGTTCCACTTTAAACTGGAAAAAAATACGTTTTTCCCAAGCACATTACTTCATTAACTATTTTGCTAATTCCAATAATTACATTCTAGCACTTTGAGACCAGTTTTGTGAGCAGTTTTTCTGACTAACAATCTTTTTTTTTCAGCCATTAATGGGATTACCTACAATTTGCAAGGCTTGAGGATGTATGAAGGTGAAACAGTCCGATGGCACCTGCTGAATATGGGTGGGCCAAAAGACATTCATGTTGTTCATTTTCATGGACAGACCTTCACAGAACAAGGAGAGCCAGAACACCAGCTTGGTACATACACACTTCTCCCAGGTAAGCATCAGAGCAGAGTGAGTTCTGAGGGGTGACCATTGCAGTCTGTCATCATCATGCCAATGTAAAGGTCTCCATATGGTGAGAGTTCGGGGGTTTTAATGTCAGGGTTGGTGTGATACAGAACAGAAAGAACAACTGTGAGCCCTAGGAGAATTCTTATGCCCAGGTCTCCCTGGCTATAAGGAAATAGGCTATAAGTATTCATTAGAGTACAGGATGAAGTCCTTTGCCCCATCACTGCCAGCAGTGCCAGTGTGCATTAACAGGACTTATGAAGCCTGTATTGCCAGCTACAAAAGTTCAAGGAAAAAAAAAGACAACAAGGAGATTAAAATAATGGGATTGTCTTGGAATAATAGGAGTTTGTTTTAGTGAACATTAGGCATAGTTTATTCACTCTTCTATTTGATTCTTTTTAGGGTAGTGCTTTTCACTGTGAAATCTACGTATTTTTGTTTAAATGGGAACCAGAATTAGCTGGAATTACCTGAAGAATTGTCTGGAGTAACTAGGAATATAAGAAAAGCAATGAGAACATGTCCTGTGCTCTCTAAAAAGTGCAGCAAGCAACTGAAACCATATCTGCTTCCTGCTCAACCTTTGGCACTCCTGAGGCATGCAGAAAGTGAGGGGAGGGCCCATGCATCTAATTTTCCCACCTCTGCTTTTGGCTTCTTTACATCCATCCTTTTCCTTACTTGAACAACATACTGGCACAGCAAGAGTAAGAATAACCAGCACCACAGAATTAACATCCCTGCATTATGTGATAAACACTGTTCACTACACTGTTCAGCACTGTAGTTAATGTACAGACATCTGTTGTTATATACAGGCATCCAAGGTTTTGTACTTTGCACCATCAGCAAAGGTTGGGTTTTGATCTGGCCACTTGATTCCAATCTCAGTTTCCAGCTAGAACTAGCTTGGTAATAAAAAAAATCATTGAGATGGTGGAAGTTACTGCTCTTGCTGCAGTGTGTATTTAAATTTTCTGGATTAGGTCATAGGAATGTCTTTATTATAAAATTCAGCCTTCCTGACATCAACCTTGTAATGCCAATGTTTCTGATATATTTCTCTTCCTTTTTTCAAGGCTCATTTAGAACAGTTGAAATGAAACCACAGAGACCTGGCTGGTGGCTTTTAGACACTGAAGTGGGGGAATACCAGCAAGCAGGAATGCAGGCATCCTATTTGGTTATAGAAAAAGGTAGGAACTAGAGTGGTTTTTGGCTGGGAAAGTCAAGCTATGAAGTCTTCTCTACCCTTTTTGGATCACTGAAAATAAATTTGGGAGATTGTTCTGCAAAAAAAAAAAAACATAGGAAATTATCTGTGTTCAAGGACATGGTGGAGTGGTTACTGTAAATTTGTTCTAGAAAAAAAAATTTAGCTTCCAGGAATGCTAACTTTGAATTATTTAGCATACTACCTTTATTCCTTTAGCATGCTAGCTTTGAATTTGAGGTTTCCCTCCAGTGGATTAATCTGTTGAGAGAAATTGCAAAGATTAATTTAGACTTCTCTGGGAAGGGAGTGGTGTTACAGAATTACTAGGAATTGTTCTGAGTGATGTTGTCTTAGATTTCACCAGAATATATCTTAGAATAGCCCTCATTTTCTTTGACAACAAACTTACTGTGCTCCCTTTAGAGTGCAGAATTCCAATGGGTCTGGCAAGTGGAGTTATACTTGATTCGCAGATCGATGCTTCACATCACATAGGTGAGTTTATCCTTGAAAAGGTCCATGCATGCTCCTGAACACCCCCAGCAAAGTGTTGCAGTTCTGTATTTTTTTGGCACCTCCTGTGTCTTTCAAGATCAGTTCAGCAGTGGATCAGTTGTCAGGCTAAAAGTCTCTCCAATGCTGCAAGCAGAGACTTGGAGCTGTGTTAGGGAGCCATCATCGTGGTACTTTAAGTGTCACAGGTCTGCTATCAGTATCACAAGCTTGTAAGACTTAATTTTTTGTGAATTTGATTTTCTTTCTTTCGTTCCTGACAGAGTTCTGTGAAGGCTTGAAAGCTGTTTTGCCATATATATTCTATACCAGTTTTTAACTTGCAAACCTTGTTTTGCAGAGGGGAGCTCTCCCATGAATGTAGAGCACATTTTGTGTCTGATCCTGCTGGGGGCCAAAACTTGTTTAGCAAACTCTAGACCCTGGTTCCAAATTAGCAGACAGTATATTACATAAAAGGCTGTTATTTTTGTCATTCTGCCAACTCTGAAGTTTTGCAGGGTACAGATGACTTTCAGTTGCTGACCATGACCAGATTATCCTATACTATAGTTTTAGAGTCTCTTCTTGGTTTTTTTCCCTTTTTTTTTATCCTTTGGGAGTAGAGGGGGGGAATAAAGCACTCAAGGCTAATTACAGCCTCAATTCATGTTTTCTCAATGCCTCTTAAAATTCTTGCTTCATTCGTATTTCCTCTCTAGACTATTGGGAACCTAAGTTAGCCCGATTAAACAATTATGGAGCATACAATGCTTGGAGTACTATAATGAAGGAAGAACTCCCTTGGATCCAGGTATAGTACAACATCATTGAGTTATGATTTTCCTACAACTTATTTTAGAAGGTCAGGCTGCTCTTGTCACTGAGAGGACTGCTGGGGAAAACTGAAAAGATGCGGCAAGATTGGTGATGCCATAAACTGTTCTTCTTCCCTGGGGTAACCCAGTCTCTGCTGCTGTTGAGGCTCATTGGCTGGACACTTACCCTCACAATTTAGATGACTCCATTTTGTAGGCAAATGGAGTCATTCTTTCTACTACTTTCTTTTTCCTTTGTCTACCTAACAGTACATATTTATATGTATGTGTTTCTTGAGTGATCATTTAAAGTGTAATATCCTCAAGCTTAGCTTCAGATAGCTTTTTGCTTGGTTTGTATGCTGCTATGTCCCACTTGACACAGCTCAGTTGGCTTCACAGGGAAACTAAGCTTATAATTATGACTTCAAGCACTATATCATTCAATCACCTCATTTCTGTGGTTTTTTCCATCCCAGTGACTTTTGCATCACATAGCCAATTCGCACCGAAATTTAGGGAGGATAGTTGATTTCTTATAAATCTCATTAAAATTTGTTGGAAGACAAGAAAGACTCAAGTCCAGCAGGTGACTGTTGTGTTTGGCTTGCTAACATTTGACATACTAGCAAGTTAGTGGAAGTGAAGTAGGGTGAGAAGGTTGGGAGATCTGATGTGGAACTGGAAATAACATTGGGAAGAGAAAGAATTTAACAGGGGGCTGGGGTAGTGAGAAGCTGAGGTTACTGAAGTGAAGCATGCAGAGGTGTGGAGGCCATGTCCCAAAGAATGAGTTTCACTGCTGAAAGGAACACCTTCCAGATTTGTTTTTATGTGCTAAGTGCTTAGATATGATAGCAGCAGCAATGGTGGCTTTTCAGCACTTCAGAATGTCATATGCCTTTCTGCAGCCTAGGTATCCAAAATCAGAGGTGGCTTATAAAAGTGTGAGCCTTTAATTTCTCTGTGCTCCTTTGGCCTATCTGTAAAATGGGGCAGGGGGAGTTGTGCCTACCACACACAGATACTTTTGAGGTGCCTTTGTGATGCAGTGCTGAACCCTGTAAAGTGGCCTCTGAAATTAAATGTACACAGAAATACACAAATGAAATGAGAGTGAGAGGACATTAATTTGGACTCTGGTATCTGTTATTCCTTTAGAGAGTGTAAGTGTTGTGGGTGTTAAAATGCAGGGCTCAAAACTGCTGTGTAAATGCCAAAGAATTATATGGATTTTGGTGTGCATTATTGACTTTATAAATGCTCTTTGCTGTTGCTAGGTGGACTTTCGAAGACAAGTTCTGCTCACTGGGATACAGACACAGGGAGCCAAGCAGTTTTTAAAGTCCTTGTACATCCAGAAGTATTTTCTTGTTTACAGCAAAGACAAACGGACATGGAACACCTTCAAAGGAGACAGCTCACCAACAGGAAAGGTCTGTCTGTGCCATAGGGCAAACAGCCTAGGCAGCATCCCTGAGTGATGCACTGAGTTTTGTTTAATGTTATGAAAGAGTGGAAAACATTATGGCCTTTAGAGCCTTAGTAGGTACAGCTTGAAGCCCCAAAGGGCATTTACCAAACTAATAAAATTCAGACTAGAAGACAAATTCTAAGGTGAGAAACTACCTAGATTGGGGTTTGGATTGGCCTTGTGACCTTGACTGTGCCGGGTCTGGTTTTCTCATAGGCATCTCTCCCTACTATTATTTCCTAAGCCCTTGGCTGATTTTTTGAAGGAAGCATGAAGCTGTATTAAAAATCAGGCCCTTACCTCATTTGGTATTAGATTATGCTTCTCATCCCTCCCTTTCATCAGTCCCAGCAGTTGAATGTTGAACTGTCTGAATTGCCTGCAGAAGGCCTGTGTGGTGAGTGTGGTTGTACCCTGAGAGGTTCATCCTCTACCCAGCTGCTCAGCCCTACCTGAGCTCCTGTCAGTTTACCCTGAAGTTTCTGTGGTACAACTCCAAAATTGAAAACTTGTTGTCTTTTACCTCTTCTTTTGCTTCTTTGCTCATGTTTTCTTACAGACTTACATAAACAAAAGGTTGCTTATTTAAACTGAGACCTTCAGACACTTCCAAATATGCTAAGATGGGACTATGAGACATTTCAAGTGGCCCTGGAGCATAGAGTGTGCTGTCACTGTGGATGGGGCTAAGGGCATAAAAAAGACTACATTTGTAACGGAGCAGGCTTTCAGCATCCAAGCTTGTGTTTGCATTAAATTAATTATATGTGGATTTTTTTTCTTTCTTCTTCTTTTTTAACAGATTTTTGAAGGTAATTCCAATGCCTATGAGATAAAAGAGAACATCATTGATCCCCCTATTATTGCTAGGTACATCAGACTCTACCCCACCGAGGTGTACAACAGGCCTACTCTTCGCATGGAGCTTCTGGGCTGTGAAGTAGATGGTAAGAATTGGTCAAGTGCTGATGCTTCCATTCTGACAAATTTTTACCTCATACTTTAAATGGAGCTAAAACTGTGGGTCTTCTCATTCCAACGTTGTTGTTTTCACTGTGGCTACTTGGATGTACGGGAGATGACATGGTGCTCGTCTCAATAGGTTGCTCTTTGCCACTTGGAATGGAAAGTGGAGAGATCAAGAATACCCAGATAACAGCCTCATCTACTAAGACATCCTGGTTTAACACGTGGGATGCTTCACTTGCTCGTCTCAATCAGAAGGGAAAGATGAATGCCTGGCGAGCCAAGGTAACGAGAGAAACAGGGAATGCAGCAGGGACAGCTGGTTAATAAATTCGTGCTGCCTTTGTGATCATGGTGCTTCCTGCATGCTCTGTCCAGTGCCAAGTGGGATAAGGTCACTTCACAACTATCCTTTGGGAAGAACACCACTCAGTTCTTCAGCAGAGAACTTACTAAGCTTCTGGCAACAACAGTGAAATTGTACTTTGAGAGATGGATGGTGTCCTCTGGGCCACAGGCTGCAGAACCTCCCTGTGGAAATAGCCCGTTTAATTTCAGGAGATGAGTGCAACTTGAATATTTGTCTCGAGGGAGTTATAGTAACCCATTCTGGGTTGGCTTGTAGGCAGTGCAGCCTCGTGGATCTGGGGGTGGTGACCTTCAGCAAGGCATGTGAGCATCTGTGTCTTCGAAATGGAGCTGCATTTCTTCACAAAGCACCTTGAGATTTGCTGGAAGCTGCTCTTTTGTATAAGCATTTGGTATTAATATTAAGTATTATGTTTTAATACTGGAGGTAAATCTCTGTTATTTTTCATTATATATTGGAAATTAAAGTGTAAATCTTAAGATTCCAAATACTTTACCTGCAGTGATGAAGTTAATTATATAGGTCACTAAGAATGCTTGTGACTTGCCTCAGCTTTACTCTTCTGGACTTCTTTGATACAGTTTTGATGCATTTTGATACAGTTTTAACTACCTTTAAACAAGATTTTTGACTTAAGCAAATACAGACATAGACATGTTTGCTAAGAGACAAACTTTTATATCAATTGTAGTTGAACAACAACCAACAGTGGCTGCAAATTGATCTCCTCACAGTTAAGAAGATCACTGCTATTGCTACACAGGGGGTCACATCCATGTCAGCTGAATATTTTTTGAAAACCTATGTTCTTCTGTACAGCGACAATGGCTCCGAGTGGAAATCCTACACAGAGGGTTCAAGCTCAGTGCCAAAGGTATCACTGTCAGCTCAGGCAATGGTATTGTTGCTTGGTTTTAGGTGCTGGACACAGTCAAGGCTCAAAGGCAGAATGCCCAGCCAAATTGATATTCTCACAGGACTTTAAAGTGCTAGGGAGCTGGGGTTACTACAGATAATGTCACAATATCCATCTGATTTTAGTGATCATAATTAATCCTAATAAAAGGAAAGAACATCGTATCTGCAGAGAATGCAGCCAGCATTGTGATAAAAGGAGCTGACGCGGTTTGTAAAGGAGGACATTTAGTTTGAATGCACAAGGACATTTAATTTGAGTGAGCAATGGATTCCCCAGGGCCTCTTTTAGCTTTTTTATTTCTGCCCTGATTTCTTAAGTGAAATTAATGTTAGTGAGCAGTATTGCTATAGCAGAGCTCAAGAACTCAGGAACTTCAGGTACCCACAGAGCAGACACAGTACTTTGTGTTTTTTCCCATATGACCTTACACCAACGTAACCCACAAGGGCTATTAGCAGCAGTAAATTAAGGGAAGTTTGGGGGTTTGGTCTGTTAGAAATTAGAATGGCAAATTTTCTGGCGTGGATGGGAACAGGGGCTGTTTAATCCGTTCAGACTCAGCTATTGCTGGCCTGAACTACTTTTAACCCAGCACGTTAGGAAGAGACTTGATGTGGTCTTGTTTAAAACCAGAAATGAGCCAGTCCATCTACCCTGGGTGTGGCTAATGCAACAGCTTAGTACTGTTTTAAAGAGAAAATGCAGGGTTTTTTCCAAGTGCCACCTTTTAACTAATTGCATTTGTGTATTTGCAGGTTTTCTTGGGTAATGAAAACAGCGACGGGCATGTCAAGAATTTTTTTAACCCACCCATCCTGTCCAGGTTCATCCGCATTGTTCCAAAAACATGGTACCGTGGGATTGCCCTTCGGGTAGAACTCTATGGCTGTGATTTTGGTGGGGGTCTGGCTGTGAAAAGGACTGACAAGTCTGGGAGCTCTTAACCTGCCAGCAGTCATCATGCAGAACAACATGTTTTTTAAGAAACCCTTAAAACAGTCATGCTTAGTAGTTTGGATGTGTTGCTTCGTCGAAGGAACATAATGTTTTACCAGCAGGATTGAGAGATTTCTCTGGCAGGTGTTTCATTCCTACAGATACACACTTTAGAAAACAGCTTCTTTTCTCTGGGAAGAAATAGTAGTCCCTTCTGATTAGTATTATCACTTCTTCATTATAACCAGCACTCTGTCTTACTTTTTACTTAATTTTAAGTTCCAAATCCCTAGGAATGGAGACTCTGGCCTTGATCCTGAGCCCTGACTATCTGCATTTTGTAATGCTTTTGCAGCACAGTTGAGGAATAGAAAGCTATAGCAGGTGGATGTTCTCCATACATAAGGCTGAGAGAGAAAACCAGTGCTGATCTGGAGCTGTAGTGCTGCATTCCAGCAGTGCCTTGGTGAGAAATGATTGCAGGGGTGACCTTTCCTCCACATGTCTTTCATCTACACTGTGGCAAAAGCAGGACAAGTCTCAACATTGAGGTTTGTGCAACCCCTTCTCAGAGAATGCGTGTTGGCATTGTTGGTTTGGTTCTTGCATACCCAGCACACTGAATGCAGTGGATTTCACATAATTCATCTTCAGTGCCCTAGCAAGGGGAAAGGGGAAATTTCCGTCCCAGAAATGAGAAGGGAAGTGATTTAACCTGGCAGGTCATGGAACAGCAATGGGAGAACCAAAATGAGAATTCAGAACTGATGCTCAGTCTCATACACACATTTAGACTGTTGGGACAGAGAGCTCCCTTGATTAGGAAAGCTTTGAGAACTGCAGACAGCCTGGAGGTGGCAGAGAGGATTAGATGAAAACTGAGTAACAAAAACATCTGCATCTTCTCTTACAATTTAACAGTGTTTTCACTAATGGAAATACTCTTGTGCATAGATTTTACTTGGATTTTTCCCAGGATTACTACATCTGAAAATAGATACACAGTCCATGAACTCATTATTCCAGCAGAATTTTAGCTAAGCTTTCTGGGCTAAGTGTTTCTGAGCTAGTGCTAGCTAAGTGTTCTGGGCTTCTATCCTGTAAATTGTTTAATTGCAGCACTTCACTTATCACACTAGGTACCAGTCAGGAGGCTGGATTTTTAAAGTAATTTGTCTTTGAACCTTGGATGGTGTTATCCAGTTTTATTTCAGTAGTTTTTCATTTCATTCTCTTATAGAACATTCATTTAAAGAGAAGGTATAGAACAGTAGTGAAAAGAGTGTAAAAACTAAACAAATATTTTCTTTTTTCTTTTTTTATTTTTTACTATGTCACAAACTGTTGTAATTTTCCACTGGAAAATAAAGTTAATATCGTAGCATGAAATGCATCAACATTTTATTTTGTATATTTGCCTCTACAGTAGTAGCTCTGGTAATGGTGAAATTTTGCAACAGGAAAGTAAAATTTTCAGTGCTAATTAGAATTAATTTCAAATGGTGAAACAGTATGAATAATTGCTTCATCTTTATAGATCAGTTTCTTTGTATTTTGTAATGGAGCTTAATTTATTTTTGTTTGACACAGCCATGAAATTGCAACACAAGCCATATTCAATAAAAAAAAGAAAGAAATGTAAACTTCAGAATGAGGTTTTACCCTGGAAAACAGTCAATAAGTGCTTCTTAACTTCAGCAGAAACAGGTTTTTATGGGATAAGTGTGAATTTATTTTTAAGAAGGCAATGATCTTTAATGTTCTAAATAAGTAATTAGTTCTTTATGTATATACACACACACGTATAATTCTATGTAAAGTTACATAAATGCAAAACTGATTGCAGGAGCATAACTCAGTACATCTGCATCAATTTTACAAGTTGAAGATTCTGCTTCTACTTACTAATGAACAGTACTTTGGTTAGCTGGGGTCAGCTGTCCTGCTTGCATCTCCTCCCCAGCCCCTTGTCCATGCCCATCCCACTCACTGGCAGGGCAGAGAGGCAAAAAGCAAAGGCCTTGATACTCTGCAAAAGCTGTTCAGTGCCACCTAAAAAACTCCTGTATGGTTATCACTGTCCTAGTCACAAATCTAAGCCACAACACCCTATGGGCAGCTATGATGGGAATTAACCCCATTCCACTGGTGTTCCAGCCTGTCCAGTAGAGCAGCAATGTCTGGGCCCTGTGCCAACCCACACATGTAGCCATTGCTGATAACAAAATGTTCCCTTGCACAGCAGAGTAAGATGATAACTGGTACAATAAACAGCAAAAGTCAAAAACAGTCACTAACATGCCAGACTCTAATATACAGTAAGGCAGAAAGTACAAAGCCCTGCCAATAACAGCTATAAATTCTACCTAGCACAGTCCGATCAGGGGTGTTACCTCAAAATCCTCTTGCCCCACGTTAGACACCAAAAAGGACTGCAGTAGGTTGGCCCCAGCTGGCACCTAAGTCCTCACTCAGTCACTTGATGGCTTTCCCCTGGCAGGCTGGGGGAAAGGATTGGAAGGGCAAAAGAAAGGAAACTTGTGGGTTGATATAAAGCCAGTTTAATAAACAAATCAAAGCTGTTCATGCAAGCAAAGCAAAGCAAGGAATTCATTTGCCACTTGCCATGAACAGGCACATGTTCAGCTGCTTCCAGGCAAGCAGGGCCTCGACACACCTGACAGTTGCTTGGGAAGACAAACACCATAACTCTGAACGTTCCCCCTTCGTCCTTCTCCTTTCTTCTGGCATTTCTTGCTGAGCACAATGTCACACAGTCTGGGATATTACATCCTCTGGCTCAGCTGTGTCCTCTCCCAGCCTCCTCACCAGTGGGGCAGGGTGGGGAAAAGAAAAGGCCTTGGTGCTGAGCAAACACTGCCACTACCAGATAAAACAACATGTGCTATCAGTGCTGGTTTAGTCAAAAAACCAAAGCACGGCACTACACAGGCTGCTGTGAAGAAAATTAACTCTATCCTAGCTGGACCGCATGCACAGAGTATTTTAATTTTATTAAGCATCCAGCTTAGATGGAATTTGCCAAGGCTTTTGGAAATCTGTAGTTAAAACAGTCAGTCTTGCACAGCCTTTTACACACTGTGGAATGAAATTCTGTGTATGTCGAGATTATTTGCAAAATACATAAGGAGAGCAAGAATTCCTGCAGTTTTCTCAAAGACTAAAGATGCATGTTAGATGAAGTTTAGCAAACATAAGCTCTTTTGGATTGGGGGAGAAATGCGGTGCCAAAGTTCAGAGTAATACGGCAAATAATTTCATCACAAATCTGGATGGATGCCTTTTGATCCAAAGGTCCAAAGTTAACTGCTTTTAGCCTCAAACAGCATCTCAATGGAGTTGCTGCCCTCTAATGCTCATTCCAGCTTCCAAGAGGCTGCAGGGTATCCGAAGCTGACCATCTGCAGGTGACAATAGCACATGGGTGGCTGTGCTTGAAGCCTTATGCTTTACTCACAACCACCTTTACTAGGTGTAACCAAGTGGTTCCATTTTCTTTCCAGAGGTGGTGGCTGTAGCCTTTCACACAGACACTGAAACTGGTTGTGTCTGCACTTGGATTGGAAAGGAGTTGGAAGTATGTGTAAAGACAGTTGAGCAGCTCTGAAGTAGATACTGGCAGCACCACAGTAGTTTCTTCAGAGCCTGATGCAGTAGCCCAGTATCCAGACAGGTTTGTACGGAGTGCCCTGTAAAGTCTAAAGTTGATGCAGGCAGTCTCACGTGGATGGATGCACACACCTCTGCCTTTTAGAGGAGATGTAACCTCCATTTCTGCCAGTTTTTCTGCTGATAGTTCTGAATGTAACTCCTGCACTGCAGGGATACCTGCGCTGAAGCTGGGCCATTCACCTTCACCAAGGTTCCCAGGAGTCTGCAAACTGGATGGTTCCCTCCAAACCATAGCAAAGCATGGTGGAGACATAAAGCTGCGTATTACCCATGGATTAACGCCAGTGCAGATCCTGTTTCTGCATCCACTCTCTCTGAAACCTGAACTGTGCATCAGCACAGATGCAAAGGTGAATCTGGGCTTTGGGGCTCTTCTTATATTAGAGACATCAGTGAGGGTACATGGCAAGAGTATGTCTGTGTGAAGTGCCAGGAGAACTCTACAGAAAAAGCATCAAATAGGAATGTGGTCAGGACTTCAGACAAACAACCAATCTTTTGAGCATACTCCAGCACCCCCTGACATGACTATGAACACTGGTGGGTTGATCAGAATTTTAAGATGGTGCTAAGGGACAAAAAGAGGGCTTGCAACTTCACAAGCACTCATACTCATGAGGTGTCTTTTGTGACAGAAGACTTTTTTGGCACATACCTGAGAGAGGAAGGTGAAGGCTCTGTCCACGCCCACGTATGTGCTAGGGAAGACTGTTTATCAATATGTTACTATGGAACACCACAGAAATGAGATGCAGCACTGTCCTATGGTGACCAATTGCTGTTTTGTATGAGTCAGTTATTCCACTTAACCAGTGTAAAATGTTCCTCTTCTTGCTGTGTTTATTCACGCTAGCTCTGCATCATAACCAGTTTATCCACCTACACTTTCCTATCATTACTGTGCCCCATTCTCCATTTGTTTGTTACACCCAGTGCTTGAATCATACTTTAATTACAATCTCCTCCAGGTAGGGACACCATCTTCTTGAATGTTTGTACAACACTCTACAAAACAGGCCGTGGGGTCATTCTCAGGGTTCCTGGGCACATCTGTAACACCATTTCTAATGGGAGCAATACTGTGTTAAGCCCACTGTGACCTGGATACACCAAGCACCGAGTAATTCAGACCAAGCAATGTTCTTCTACATTTAATAAAAGTACAGGATATGTTTCTTCTAAGTGCTTGTTTTTCTTTGTAACACCACTATTGTACTCTCTTTTAACACTTCCCATGAAAATTTGTCCACTGCTTGTAGCAGAAAAAGTAAGTGGCTTTTCCATTTTTATTCTCATGTAGCTGATTGCAAAATATTTTAAACTTTTACGTCCATAATGGAAATGTATAGTGTTGTACAACATGACCCATCTTAGCCCAGGAGTTATTCTGATATCCTGTGGCAAGTGATTCCTCAAATTCAGCCATGAATGCCTCATTTCTAACAGCTCTCTGCTTCAGTCTGCATTGGACACAATGCAGAGCCTGCTGTGGTGTGTGGGGCAGAAGGGAAGTTGTCTGCCAGAGGCTTTTGATAGCAACCTGTCTCCTAATGACTCCTATATTTTGAAGATATGGCTGTTTTTCCTCATGCTTCTGCAGGTCTTGGAAGCTTGGATTTTACACTAGCTTCTCTATCAGCTGTGTTCCAGTGAACTACAATGCTGCATTTTCCCCCCATGCACAGGGGTTTTAAATTGACCCTTTATGGCTGCATAATATTTATGAGTTTCCTGTTGAAAGCCCCCAGATTATCAAAGGATCAACTGGGGGTTGGAAGTGGAAGACACAGGCCTTCAAGGTTATACCCAGTCTACTGTTCTAACAGATAGCTATAATCTATAGGCTTTGATCTAAACTAATCATCCTGCATTTCAGAAATAATTTGGATTTTTTTTGTTCTTGCTAATTCTGTTTCATTCCAACATAGATACGAGTTAATGGAGTCTACTTCCCCAGACTAGTTACAATGGCCAAAATAATAAAATAAAAGAAAGTGGCTGCTGCTGTTTGTCACATTTCTGTGCCTTTGTTCCTTCCATGCTCAGCAGAAGACAAATCTGTTTTATTCTCTCCTTCTAGATAGTTTCTGAAATATCAGAGCATCTTAGTGCTCTCACATACTGAGGAAGCATTCTGAACAACAGCTTCACTAGAGTGCAGTTTGCAAAGTTTTTAATTTACAGAAGCTTTTCTCTAAACAACTTGGCAAGACTTTAGGAGAACTTTACATGCACATATATTTTATTTATTTCTCCACAACACACTGCAGGCTGGAAGTTGAGAGAAGAAGGAAATAGGTAAAATTAAAGAAAGAAAGTGTGAGAAACCCTACTTTTCGCAGCTTATGTCTTCCATCTTAGAAAAAAATATTGGAAGCATTGAGGTTTTTACCATCGAACACGTTTAACCTTTCCTTACTTTTTCTAGTAGAGTGAGGAGATAGGAAGAGAAAATGTGGAGGAAGGCTAAGAAAGAAAAGATAGAAGTAAAAAATCAGGGAATAAAATTTTTTCTTGTTCCCAAAGGCTGAAAATATTCCATGAAAACAAAACAAGGTGAGTTCTTCTGAGAACAAAACTGAAACCCTAAGAAAACCTGGAGTCCTTAAACCAAAATTTTGCAGTTTCTTTTTCTGTTCCAGTTTTTGGAGGAAAAATCTAGGTTGCCTGACTGACTGTGTATTTTTTCAAGGAAAAGGGCTGAACTGATGTAACTCGCTCTACTAATCCGCTGGAAACAGCAGTAGGGCCCCAGTGGCACAACTCGAAGGATTGTTGTTCTGGGAAAGACTAAGGCCGCCCATCAGATCCTGTGAGCAGCCTGGAAGTTGTGGGAACTGCTGCCTCTAGGCAGGGCACACCACGGAGATTCCAAGGTTTTGTTCTTTCCTTCCGCCCCTGCTCGGCACGAAGCGATGGCCTCGATTGGTCAGAAGGTGCACAACACCTTGCTGACAGCCCATATCCCTTTTTTACCCGCTCCTGGGCCACGTGCCAGCGGGACAGAGGCGCTGCTGGGAGCTAAGCGAGAGGGAGCCCTGGCAACGTGTTTATCAGTCGTTGTTTTGGCTCATTTCACTCTAACCATGCTATTTGAAAATCTCAGCCGTTCCTTCCCTGTGGCTGAAATGGATGCCAATATTAACAAGAACTGGTTCTCTGTATGTAGAGTTTTGCTTCAAGCAAAAAGGTAGCAAAATGGCAATATCTTTTTTTTTTTCCTGCTAATAAACCTTACAGGTTTTCTATAGAAGAGAACATAGAGAACAGAAAGGAAATTTTGCTAGACCAAGATGATAGCCAGAAAGCAGCAAACCACTGATGCCAGATGATCAAGATGAAAATATTTGGCTGTGTTTTACAGACAGCTGAGTAATCTTGTGGCCCAGATCCTCTTTGTATCTGTGTTTACTAAGGTATGATGACGGTTATAACAGTAATAAAATGGTAATAAATATATAATGGTAATAATAGTAATAAAATAGTAATAAATATGTAATAGTAATAGATAGTAGTAAAATTCTGCACTACAAGGAATCCATTCTGGGGCTGAGAAGAGCTTGTTCTTTCCCACCCAACTCTGTATATCCAGATGCCTAGGAGGCAGGATTTGCAATTGCCCAGGTGGGAAGCCTGAACCCTGGTGAGATTTCTCTCTGGCATCAGCCAGTTTAGAGAACAAACTTTATGTACAAAGTAGGAAGCCCTAGCACTGGTAGCAATGTCGTGGAGATCAAGGGAGTGGAGCAAAGGGAAAGGCAAATCAAGTAGATAGAAGGAAAACACGGCATAGATTGAGAAGAAAAACAGCAAATAGCTTAGAGGATTGGCAAAGCTTTAGGAACAGTAGTACTGGGCAAAACTTTAGATAATGACTTTGAATGTAATCGTTTTATTTTCCCCATTTGTCTAATATTTCTTCTGGATGGACAACAAGGTGCTGCCTTATTAAACAGAAGTGATTCAAGCTCTTATCTCGCGAAAGGGAAGAAAGCGGCAGAGGTCAGCGGCCGACGCGCCTGGGCCAGGAAAGCAGGAACAAGCACAGCACAGCAGGCAGGGATCTCTTTGCTGAGGGGGTTTCCAGGAAAGGCGCGCACCGGCCCCTGGAGGAACGGGGAGCGGATGAACTTCGGGGGCGAGCGACCGCCAGCGATCCCAATCCGGTCCTGCCCCGCCCCTCCGGCGCGCACTGCTGCTGGCCCCGCCCACAGGGGCGGCCTTGCCCAATCGTAGGGCGGCGCACGGCCCCGCCCCCGCGCGCGCCAGCCAATCAGCGTGGCGCAGCGCCGCGGGCCGGGGCCCGAGCCCTCTGCCGGGAGGTGACCGGGACGCGCCCGCCACCGGCGCCTCCGGCCCCGGGAGCGCCTTTGGCCCGGCCCGGCCCGGCCCCGGCCCGGCATGGCGGACTCGCACGGGGGGCGGCCGGCGCAGCGCTCCGCCCGGGCTGCCGGCGGCGGCGCGTGCTGCTGGGCGCTGCCCACGGCGCTGCTTTGCTCCTACGGCTTCTTCTGCAGCGTGCGGCCGTCGGAGCCCTTCCTCACCCGGTACCTGCTAGGGCCGCACAAGAACCTCTCCGAGACCCAGGTACCGTGGCCCCGAGTACCTTCGTCCCTTCCAGCCCCCCCAACCCCCCCCGTGAGATACATGTCTGTGTGTCTATGTTTTGTTCGCAGTGCGTGGGTGCTGGGGGTCACCGGCGTCTTTTCCCTTTCGCAGGTGTTCAACGAGATTTACCCGGTGTGGACTTACTCCTACCTGGCGCTGCTGTTCCCCGTGTTCCTGGCCACGGACTACCTGCGGTACAAGCCTGTGGTCCTGCTGCAGGGCCTGAGCCTCATCGTCACTTGGTTCATGCTGCTGTACGCCCAGGGGCTGCGGGCCATCCAGTTCCTTGAGTTCTTCTACGGGATGGGGACGGCCACCGACATCGCCTATTATTCCTACATCTACAGTGTCGTCGATATCAATCTGTACCAGAAGGTCACCAGCTACTGCCGAAGTGCCACCCTGGTGGGCTACACAGTGGGCTCAGTGTCTGGGCAGATCCTTGTGTCAGTGGCAGGATGGTCCCTCTTCAGCCTGAACGTTATCTCCTTAACCAGCATATCCATTGCCTTTGGCACAGCGTGGTTCCTGCCCATGCCTCAAAAAAGCCTTTTCTTTCACCACCTCTCAAGTCAGCGGCTTAGTTGTGAAATGAAGGTCATGGACTGTAAAAATGGAGCGGCTGTCCAAGATCATCCCGATGTGCAGAGAGCACCTGGCTGGGAGGATGAGACAAAAGTTCCCTTAAATGGGGAGGGTCATTCAGCAGAGAAACAGGTGAGTTGTGCCCTGAGTTTACATGAGAAGAAGATGCCATACTGATGTGGTTGTCACATGTGTACATAGCAGTAGAGATGTAATATCTAACAGCAAAAAAGTATCCCTTTGCTTATCCCACTTCCTTATTTATGCCGCGGGGAGAATTATTACTGGCATCCTTTTGCTGTTTGAGCATGGTAGGCTGCTCCTTAGTTTTTCTGAAGTTGCTCTCCCTGTCTTACAAGGCTGCAGTTTGAATGCTCTGGGCATCAGATTGCTGTCCGATGGTACAAAAGCAAGGGACATCTCTGGGACACTAAAAATTGAGCATATATCCAAACTCTGTGTGTTCTTCTGGATGCACCCAGTGACTTGCAGAAAAGAGACAATTCTTCTTGCACTCACATTTTGACATTGTTACTCCAACTGTTGTGCAAGTTGTGCTGTGTAATATTTGGGGTTTATCGTATGACCTTGGAAGGAAACTGGTCTAGGAAGGACACTGGTCTAGGAAGGACACTGTAGTAGTTCTTGAGAGCGCTTGGAAGCAGGCATTGATTAGTTATAGAAGGGCAGAATATGGATAAATTGCAGGAAGCACATCTGCATGGCATCAGCTTAATGCAGCCCCTGAGAATGCCAAGGTAGTGCCCTGACTTGTGGCTTTTGTGGGCTGCATAACCTCTGGCAAAGCCATTTGTATGGGAACAAGTGTGGGGACCCTTGCTTGGTGGAGGGACGTGCTGGGTCCCACCTGGGGGAGCAGCCTCCAGTTTTGAGGCCCAGTGTGAGCGTGTTGCTGCCTCCCGGGCAGGTCCCTGCTGGCCACGCTGCTCCAGGGAATGCAAACGTGGAGATTCTTGGCAGGGGGATTCTTGGCCCTGGGAGAGGCCAGCCTTGCTCCTCGGACAGAAGGAGGCCATGCTGGTTCTGAGAACGAGCCAGAAGGTAAGCGCGACTGCTGGATTAGTCAGCAGTGGGTATTTCTTAGCAAGTAAGCCCCAGTTAGCTGGTTTGGGGGAGGCAGCATCCAGGGCTGCTTTCTGCTTCTCCAGCTACAGCTAGGAATTAAAGGTATTAACATTCCAGAGACTTAATCCTGCCGCATCCAGCACGATCTTGTGTGAGCAAGGATATTTTTACCCGAGTTATGCTTGCGTGCTGAAGGGTATTTGTTAAGATAAATTCTGTGCCAATAAGGACTAACGTATAACTTATCCACCCCTTTTGTTTACTTTACTTCCCTCCTGTGAGAGTACATGTACTACCAAAGTAGTGGAGAAAAGTTTAGAAAAGGAGCCATACACCTGCCTAACTCCCCAGAGGTCACTTACACCAGGTGCTGAAGGCTGAGGGGCACTGGAGTGTGATGAGTGTCCTTCTTACTGAGGTAACAGCAACCATATTTCACAAATATGGATGCCTGTAGGAATAATTGTACTGAAGAGGCACTGCCAGGCCGTGGCAGGGCAGGTGGGCCTTTCTGGCTTATCAGACACGTGCTTGGGGCTGAACAGCCAGATCAGTTTTTGCAGTGTGTGTGACAGTTCCCTTCCCTTGTTTTCCTGCACCTAAACTTGAGCTTTGTGTGAAATCTTCTATGTGGGAGTTATGTGCTGAAGTCACATTGCCACAAGCTCACCTCTTCCCAAGTTGTTCTGTTGTGTTTTGGAGGAATGGTATCCACAGAGCAAGAGTTAGGCCATTGGCAAAGCACCGGTGGGACTGTGTGGTGTTCAATAAAGATGCTTAGAGATCAGTGGCACTTGAAGGGGTGGAAGAAAGGGAGTTCAGGACAGGTTTCAGGCTGTGATCTTTTGGGGTTTTAGTAGAAACATTTTAAAATTAGTTTTATTGCTCGTGGAAAACAGTCGTTCCCAGGCACACACTGCACCATTCCCCCAGGGAAAGGGCATAATGCCAAGAGCCCAAAGTTGCTGCTGCTGTCTGGAAACCACTCTGAAACTGGACATGTGACAGCACAATGTGCAATAGCTCCGTCCTGTGACAGTGCTGTGTGTTTCCCTGCAGGGAATCCAAATTCACAGGGGCCTGAGGTGCTGGGTGGGCCTTGGGGCTCTGCCCAGTCTTGCATGAAGTAACTGCTCCTCCTGCTCAGACTAGAAGGGTTTTGCCCTACAGAGTCTACACAGATTCTGTACATGTGTGCATGCAGCAAGTGTAACCAGGAACTTCGGTCTACAAAGTAAAGATATGCTCTTTTCCTCTGCTGCTCTTGACATAAAGTGGTAAAGAACAGGACTGTAACAGTTTGTATGTAAAAAGCAATTTTGATTGTTGTCATCCCCTGTTGCTAGAATAGATCTATTTTCAATTATTTCTTTAAGGGTCTGCCCCCTTTCATGCTCTTTCTAGGAAGATTTGGAGTGGAAAGCTTCATTTTTTATGTCATTTGTCAGGGCACTTGTATGTGCAGGAGCTGCCATTTGCAACAGCAGTGTCTGGTGGAAGTAGCTTCTGTTTTGCTTTAAATCCCCAAGTGACATCTCTCACCTTCTTGAAGCCTTGGTGAGCTTGAACAGGGGTAGAGTGTGTGGTAATGAGATTGCTTCTTTGAGTGTTTATAAACCCCAAATCCCTGTACTAAAGAAAATCAACTTATTTGGGGAGAGATATAGTCATCTGGTGCCTTTCATGTTCTCTGTGCTACAAAATTTGGTTGAATTTGAATCAGGACTTAAAAGTGTCAGTGGTTTTTTTTGCATTTGTGATGTAGATGGCTGGCTTTTGATCCTGTCTTGTCAAAGTGGATATTGTGTCCTGTTCTCTGGTATTTCTTCTCTGGTACCCTTCAGTTGCTCACATAACATGTGTCCGTTCCTGCTCTCTTCTGGGGAGAGCCAGAGATGGAGGGGTGCTTGGGGCTGAACCCTTCCTCTGCATGTAAGGATACAGCCCTGGTTGGCACAGAGACTGTGGGATGGGGAAGGTTTTTATTCATTACTCTGTGGGGGTTTGTGTCCAGGAGTGGTATTGTCACTCACCAGTGATCAGACCACCTGAAAGGGGCAATTTTGTGGAGCAGTGTGAAGTATTCTTAAACAAAGACTTAACGTTTCTCTCCCCTTCCTTCTCCTATTTATGCAGAAACATAAAGTAGACATCGTAAAGGTGCTCAAAGATCTCTGGCGGGACTTCCTGCAGTGCTACTCCTCCAGGACCATGCTCTGCTGGTCCGTGTGGTGGGCACTGTCCACCTGTGGCTACTTTCAGGTCATCAACTATGCTCAGGGCCTGTGGGAGATGGTGTTGCCTTCTCACAGCGTGGACATCTACAATGGTGCTGTGGAGGCAGCCTCGACGCTCCTAGGTAAGCTTCTGGCATAGCTCCTGTTCTGCTGTGAGAAATGTCTTGTTTCCCTCAAGATCATTAGAGCATGATTTGGAAGTGCCTCGCATTCCCCCAAGCATGCAGGAGAGGTAAACCCTGGCATTTGGGGTGAGTCTTCCCTGACATGCACAGGTAGGTGCTCAGTGTGAGTTAGTTGCTGAAGCAGCCCTGATTCTCGTAATCCTGTACGTAGGTGTTTAGAGGAGCCTCCCAAGCCAATCTTCATTCTGAAATACTTGGCAGAAGGCTCCAGGCATGTGGCTGACTGTGTGTTCTTGGCTGTCACTATGACTGTGGGGTTACACTTGTTTTAAGTGCTCAGTCAGACCCGGGGTCCTGTGTGTTTGGTTTTCCTCCGGGAGCGTACGAAGGTTTCCTGTACACGCACAGCATGCAGTGAGCCATGGTTAGTCATTTCAGCACTGTTAGGAGCAGAAGCTGTTAAGATGAAAGAAGTTGGTTGACTTGAAAGGGACAGGTAGGTCAATCAACACAAGCATTTGTTTATGAAGTTGTTCAATACTGTTTCATTACCAGAACTAGGACAATACCTTTTTAAAGTAGCTAACATACCCTTACAGAGGTTTTCTAGATGTTGCTGCAGCGTGTCTCTTTTCTTTGATGGAGTCATTGTTCCATCATCTGCTGTGGACATCACCTCCTTGGGGGCAAAAGAAACCAAAGTACACAAATAAATTATTAGTGCTTTCTTGGGCATGCTCAGCCCCTTCTTGAAGTTCAGTAGGAAGCTGTGGCTGGTTTATAGTTCTAAAAGCCAGTGCACAACCGTTGTTAGCTGGGTTTGAAACTGTTGGCAACTTGATGACTTTGTCTGTTTAGTCCCTGGTGTGCTAAACCTGCACTTGAATATCTTGCTCTCATACACTGTTTCTCCACTCTAGCATGAACCTGTGGCTCTTACTTCTTGTTTGAATTGGCTTTCTCTACCATCCTGCCTTTGTCCCAGGAAGGAGAAGAATTGGTATCAAGGGAAAGAAGACCCATAATGTGGCCTAACATCAGCAAAATTAAAAAAAAAAAACAACTATATATATAAGGAGGGGTATTCTTCAAACCTTATCATGAACATTTTTGATAACAAGGTCCTTTTTTAAAAGGCCTGTGAACAATGGACCTAAACTCTTGTAAAACTGAAGTTTTTTAGTTTCCTATTTTGATTTTTTCCCTCAAGTATTATTTTGGGTGATGTTTTATAAAAGTAAATTAGCCTGAACTGCTCTAAAGACGCAACCAAAAGTCCTTCCAGTTGATAGAGATTAATTGCTTGAAAGAAGAAAAGTTTAATGAATTAATACTCACAACTAAAAGCTTAAAATGTGTGACAGGACTGGAAGTCCTAACACCTGTTGAGAATGTGCTTGCAGTGACCTGCCTTCCTAGTCACTGGTCTAAATGCTCTGACTCCTGATTTCCAGTTTGAATTTATTAATGAGCAGTTAATTTATCTCTGATGTCATGCCAAGGCTGTATTTTAGCACAAAATCTTTGTTCTGGGCCAAAGAAGCCAGGTTTTTCTAGTTGTTCTCTGGTAAATTTAAGCTCTTTGTTCTCTTCCTTATTAGCCTCTCTTTGCACCAAACCTGGTTTGAGTTGCAGTCTTTTTGAAGGTGGATAACCAGAATTGCACTCAGCTTTATTCAGTGAGGCCGGAGACTTAGAGAAGAACATGCTGTTCACTCTTCTCCTTGTACTAGAAATACCTCTCCTGCTGCATCCCAGATCTGATTTGCCATTTTCATTGTTCTTAGTCATTCTGTGCTCAGTTAGGAGCAATGATTGGCAAGCGTTGCACAAGGTGCTGTTGCCATCCCTGCCCTGCAGAAGGGTTTAAGTTGGCATGGTGACTCAGGTAGCTGTCTGCTCCCTGTCCTGGGAAAGAGAAGTAGTATTCCTTCTAGGGAGATCAGCTGACTGTTAGGTTGCATCCCTGCACCTTCTTCGGAGTGTGGCAATCCTTTATCAGTTTGGGTTGTGAAACCACTGGATCAGCTGAATGTGTCTCATTGAAGGACAGAGACTGAATATCTTCAGTAGGTGTCAGGTTGATACAACCTGGCCACATAGGGAGAGTACAACTTCATGAATTTCCATGAGAGCCTCATGTCTGTTCCCAAATTTCAGAATTACTGAGACAGTAGGAAGAATGCTCTAGGACTTAGCTTCTTTTTGCATCTCAGACTTTTGCTACTGGGGGAGCCAGACTTTGAAAGAACAAGATGTTAGTCAGGTCGTGTCACAGCAGGCACTGAGAAGAAGACTTTAGTGGGGGAAAATAACTCCTTTGCCTTGGCATAGCTCCCTTCTTCACCAGTCTGCGAGATTGATGTGGGGTCTGACAGAATCGCAGGCTTGTGCAAACTGATGGTACATAAGGAGTCTTGGTGTGCTTGAAGGTTTTCTAAGACAGCAGGCCAGCTAAGGGCTACAAAGAGCTTAGATAGTGCACTGTAGCACTTCTGTGCAGTGGTCTACTGCTGAACACAATCCTGTTTTTCAGAGATGTCCTGTAAACCTCCCTTTGTCAGTATGCTGTTTGTCTGGTTTGCTGTGTACAGCCATTATGCTGTTGGTTGCTATTTGGCTTGTTTGCAGAACAAGGCCTACTTGAAACGGGAATTTTCTATTAATGTAATATGTATTTAGGCTTCTCAGTTGTTGCAACAGTGATAGTGCATGAAACACACCTTGTCTGCTCATTGAATTGCATGAAATACCACATGCTTTCCCATCCTGTGATTTGTCTTTTCTCCCCATCCTCCCTTCATAAAATCCAGCCAGAGTTACAAACCTGTTCGGGTTGTAAAGGATTGTTCTTGCACAATCAATAGTGCATGATTATACCCTGTGATTAGGCTGCATCCCAGGAGATGTGGATTTGGACTCCTCTTCTTACTTACTCTTACAGCCCAATGTGGAGATGACAGTAAATGTAGGTTTTTCTGCCTCCTGGGAGAGAGCTCTAACAGCTGTGCATTAAAGTGAGTAGTGTCTTTCTCCCTCCTACCGTCTGCTAAAGCACCACTAAATAATTAGATGAATGCTTTTGAGAACCAGGGTTTGCATTTCTCAACAGAATTTGCCCTATTATTGACAGCACTGCCACAGTCAAATGTAGAGGACTGCCTGGCAGTGGTCTGAGGCCTGGGGCTGTCATGTTTCTGGAGCCAGAGAGGAGACTTTGGAGGCAGTCAGCATTGACCTATGTATTTTTTTCCTGTTTCTGTAAAAGTAAATGGGAGTTTGCAGCAGGTTTCCAGGTGAGGGAGGGGTCAGGAAGGAGAGCTGCTAAGGTGTTCCCATTTGTGTCCTCCATTCATGTTTGGCTGTTAGGGGCTGTAGAGCTCCCAATACACCATCTCCAAATTGCTCCAACTGTAATTACTAAGAGTTATGCTTTCCTTCCCCTCACAGGAGCTGTTGCAGTCGTTGTTGTGGGTCACATAAAAACATCCTGGGCAATGTGGGGTGAGGTGGCACTTGCCCTGTTCTCCTTTCTTATTGCTGCTGCTGTGTATGTCATGGACACTGTTCATAACATCTGGGTGTGCTATGCATCCTATGTCGTCTTCAGAATTATCTACATGATGCTAATCACAATAGCAACGTGAGTATCTCTGTGATGTAAACTGCTCTCAAGGTTACAGCTGGTGTGAAAGCAGCGCATTTGCTGTGTAACAAGAGTCTGTTGCAAGGGTTTGTGTTGTGATTCAGATTGGAAACTGCAGCATGGAAATATATTTGGCTGGCAGTGTGCCCAAGCTTAAAAGTCTTGTGACACTGAAGTGACTGCTTCTAAATATTAGATAGTGCTGATTGCTAGGGGGATGTTTTTCATAAATGTGGCTGGAGTGAAGTGTTAACAGATGAGGAAAGGACAATGCTTTGCCTGGGTTGAAGCATCAACTTTCCCTAACCTGTAAGAAAACTACTTCAATGTTATTTGTCACTTTGGGGGGGAAAGCATAGCAGCTTTTGAACCACATAATGCTGAAACTGGCAACTGCAAAGGGAGTTCTGGGTAGAAGGATGCAAGAGGTTATGGACCATGCAGCAACAGACTGAAGCTTTGAGATTGCCAACAGCTCTCTGGTGCCATCTTCTCCCCGTGACAAGACCCTTTACACTGGACAGCAGGGCTGCTTCAGTAACACTGAAACCCACAGGGCTCCCTCAGTGAGGGGTTGGGTTGTTTGTTTGTTTTTAAAAAGAGGAGTTGCATGTGTCTTATGGGTCTCTTCTAGCTTCTAAGTTAGTCCATCATGATCCTATTTAGGAAAGGACACTCTCTGTGCAATGTATTTTAGCTGTGGAAAATACTAAACCAGTCAGTGTAACTCCTCAGGTTGCATAGTTGTTCTGCCCGGAAATGTTCCTGCCATTCACGCGTTCCGCTGCTTTTTCCCTTATGTTTCTGGCCGTCCCTTTCTTTCCAGGTTCCAGATTGCTACAAATCTCAGCGTGGAGCGGTATGCCCTGGTGTTTGGGGTCAATACTTTCATTGCCTTAGCACTTCAGACTCTGCTCACTTTGATCGTCGTGGATGCCAGTGGGCTTGGCTTGGACATCTTCACCCAGGTATGATAGATGCTCTTACCTTTATTGATGGGAGGTAGGGAAGGGAGGAAGATAAACCAAGCTGTAAAACTTCTCAGCTACCTGTTTCTGGGTCAAGGATTTGACAGAGAAATAACCACTGATTCCTGATATTTTAGAAGAGGAAGGGAACTCATTTATTTTATTAACATTCTTATAAATCTGCTAACTGCTTGGTTAAACCACTTCTTTTTATTTTCTTTTCCTCTTCTCTGCAGTTCATGATTTACGCCTCTTACTTTGCGGCCATCTCACTGGTGTTCTTGGTCAGTGGCATCTGCAGTATTGTGAGAGCTTACAGAAGACGAGAGCAGATGCAAAGCAGATCTCCTGAAAGCCAGTAGCGCACCAAGCAAAGACTCTTGGTGACTACGTATGAAGATACAGCTCTGTTTTTAATCTCTGCCTTTTCTTCCCAAGGCAGTCACCTTAATGGTATATGATCCATATTTATACTATATTAGTAGCACATTTTAGAAGGTAAATGTATTAGCTCTTACGTAAGTAAGAACAAATATCTTCTTTCTAAAATGCCTTTTGTTCTTCTGTTGCATATATGGGATGTGCAGCAAAGAACAGTAAATTTTCTCAAAGAATGAGAAAACCTTGGGAGGTTTTAGTCTAACACTGTCCATCTGCAGGCAGTTTTGTGATTGTCTGGTGAACTGCTGCTCTCTGTCATGAGGTGCTGCTCCAGGGCAGAAATGAGGGCACACTAGCAGACCTCTCTGTGGAGAGCCCCAGGCCTGGAACAGGAGGTGGCCTGAGGGCTGTGCTCTGCAGTGTGGCTCTCGCTGAGGCTGCCCTGTGATGCTGGATGCTCTGTTTTGAGGACTGGTACACTGACATTTCTGCATACGCACATGCTTCCTTGAGGAGCTTGTACTGCTTCTCCTGTTCCTGTCTGTCATCCCTGCTGCCAGAGGTTTACCTTAGCTGATCATGGTGCTTCCCCAAAAACATAACTGTGTCCTGGGACAATCTGTGACGCTGGTGGATGGGCTATCAGCAGGACTACTTGTGCCACGAAGGCCTGTGCCCAAGGGACTGTAAAGCTGGAGGGGGAACTTGGAGTTGAAATAGGCAAAATGCTAATCCAAGGGAGCCTTGGATCACTTTGCCTTTGTCCCTTAGGGCTGCAGGTTCCTGTGATTACAGGAGTCATTGGCTCACAACTCAGGGGCTGGACTGTTTCAGGGGGGTGGTGGGTGTTAGTGTAGCACTGAGAAGGAAGGTAACTCACAGGATTTAAAGCTATTCTTTGTGCCCTTAGAGAATTGTGATTATGGTGATTAAATTTACACGTTCAATTATGGTAGTTAGCAGAATGACTGCCTGAGGCATTGAAAAATGATGATTTATGGTCTGTCATTTTTCCACCATTATTTTAAAATGCCTTTATGCTTCTGGTGGGTCTCTGTCCACTAGTTCTACCTCTTCTTTCCACATGAGCAGAACAATGAATGTTTAGAGTGGGCAATTCTTTTGTCCAGTTTAAGCAATTTGGGACTTGCCTCTTACCTGTTTTTTAAAATAATTTATTTTTTCCAAATTGCTTCAACACTGAGGAGGAGTTGCACAGAGTTGTCCTGGGCTTGGCCACCTGGATACTCAGGCAGCATGACCAGCACAGCAACAAATGCCTGAGGAGTGTCCCTGTTGCTGTGCAGATTGTGGTGGGTTTAAGTGTACAGGAGAGCTGGCAAGGAAGAAGGTGCAATGCAGCCTTTCCCTCCATGCCTTCTCTCTGTGTGTTCCTTAGAGCTCCTTTCTTCTTCCAGCTGAAGAAGCAGCTTTGGTTCATCACCTGCTTTTAGTGGCATGGAGACTTCACAGCAGTGGGGTTGGGAAGGTGTTTTCCCTCTAGCTGGGACATTTCTCATCACTTTCTGTGAGCCTCAGCATTTACCACACAAGGTGCATGATTAATGTGTTTGGCATGTGCTGCCTGGGATCCAGGGAGCCCTTCCAGGCTGGCTGCTCAGGAGAGCCTGCTCCCCAAAGCTTTTCTTTCTGCAGGCTGCCTCCTGAAACAGCCCCCTAAAGAGGGGCTCAGTTGCACTGGCATTTACACATGTAAACTTATCTGCCTTATCCTGAAATAGAAACTTGAAGCCACCCATGTATATATTCCTTTCTCTACTGTTTTTTGTTTTTAAAAAAATAAAACCTGGAGCCATGAAATGCTAGCTGATGAGCTGTCCTGGGACAGGGACAGTCTGTCCTTTGAGTTCCTTGGTCTGATGGCAGTTGGGGCAAGGCAGGGGGAGTGGGTGTACAGCACTCCTGTCAAGTGACCAAAAGGAGCAGCTCAATTTTAATCGTACTTTTCATAGAGAGATCAAATCTTTGATGGGGAACAGCCCAGTTATTTTAAAAGCAAGTCACAAATTAACTAATGACTTACAGCATTATCAATGGTTTTTGTACCAAAGTAATGAAACTGTGGCAACTGCAATAGAGAGGCTCGCTACACTGTGTATATCTTCAGGCCCGCAATGTATGGATGCCACACCTGGATGTTGTTCAGGTTCTGAGCTGTGCTGTTGCTGTGGTGATGAGGTGACTATAGAGCCTGATTGGAGCTGTATGCAGAGTTAATAATGATGCCTATGAAATTCTGTAATCATGTGGACACTGTTGGTTTCTAATTAAACAGCTATTTTTGTTAAATAAAAATACTCTGAGATATCCTGTGTGGACAGTGGTTTTTTTCTATTTTGGTACCCTGCTAATCCACAGCACTGGTGCTGCAGGTTGTTCGGAGCATCTTTGTAACAAAGAGAAAAACAATATAGAACAAAACATGCAAAAAGAAGCAAGGCTTCAAGAAGCTGATAGTTGCTTGCTGGCTTCTGTAGGTTTGCATAACTCTGTGCAAGTGTCTTGTATTGAGGATTCTTAACTGCTGAGCACTTACCCTCACTGATGCAGAGTAGCCCTGGTCAGGATGCTCCAGTTTAACTAGTAAGGGAAAGCAGGTGTAGGTTTGCCATGCAGGAGGACCTTTCTACTTACGTTGACCTAATTACAAAATTGAGGCCTTAAAGGAGAAATGCTGTAAGGTCCCCATCCTGGCACACCCACACTTGATGGCCTTGGAAAGCTTTCCCTGTGCTGTGTTTCTAGAAGACATGGCTTGTACCTCATAGTACAGGCTGGCCTGGAGGGCACAGTGGTTTGTGTGGGTAATAGCTCAACAAGCCCTCTGCACAACACCAAAAACAAGAGAAAAGGGGTGTTCTGGGGAGGAAAGGGGGAGGGGGGTTTTCTTACACATGTTTCCTTCAGAGCTTTATTGCCGAGTTTTATTGCTGAAGGTTAGGACTGTTGCCATGTCAGGTCTGTTCTGAATTTAACTCATCTGCCTTCCCTGGGTGAATACAGGAGTCAGCTGTGGAGGAATGAGTTTCTTGACAGTGTGGGGGATTAAAATCCCTGCTTGCATATGTCAGGAAGATAACTAATAGGTCATACAGCATTATCCTTAAGATGGATTCAAGTGTTTCTCATCTGGTGCTGGTGAAAGGCTGTTCTCGCCTGCAAGTGAAGCAAGTCCACGTGAACTGTGGCAATCCTTGCTCCTCCCATCGCATTCTGCCACATCGTGTACAGCTGAGAGAGCTGCAAGGGGCACACAGCTGCTGTGAAGGAGCAGAATTTCTGTGCTGGAGACAGAGCATGCAGTGCGGTTTGGCGGAGATGAGATAAACACTACACACGGCTGTCTGCCTGAGATGCTGCAGCTGTTTCTTTGTTCCAATTGATGCTGGGGGCTGCTGGAGGTGAGTGTTACCACTGAATCTGTGTCCTGCACTGGGCTTGCTATGATGCTGGTAGGATGAGGTGTAGTTGCTGGGATCACTGCTACAGCAAGAGAGTGGGTGCTGGGCTTGTTCTGTCCAAAAAGCGAGAAATAGCAAGAGCTGCCAGAGGCTGCTGTTTGAGGAGCAGCACCCACTGCTGTCCGTCCCCCTGGGCTAGCAGGGCTGTGAGAGCCCGCCAGGGCAAAGCAGGGTTGCACTCGAACCCTGCTGTGGCTGTGTGCGTGTGTGACACAGCCGGCTGCTCTGGAGGTGCTCTCAGGGAAAGGGAAGGGCTCTGTGTGGAAGCTGCTGCGTTTTCTTCTCTATGAGTGTGAGCGTAGCCAAGTACCAGGAAGGAAAGAGGGACTTTGGCTGTGGAAGGGGCAAGAGACTGGATGCTCTGAACCCTGTTGCCTGTGGCTTTTGACAGTGTCAGCTGCTTCCTACACTACATAGAAAAGGTGTTAAGGTGCTTGTTTAATGTTGCTTGGGAGGTGTCACGCAGCCTTTCTCTGTCAAACACACTCACTCTACATGAATCTGTTCCCTGAACACTGTGTCTGATGCATTCGTGCCATGGAAAAGAGCAGCCAACATGTCGGGGTCTGTGCTTGGTGCCCTGCACTGCTTTACTGTTGTTTTATTGCATTTTTTGTAACCATGCTCTGCAGCTTCCTCACAGATGGGAACATCTGAAAACCTACATTTAGTGACATATGGGTTAATGAATGCATGCATGAATTTCGATTGACCTTAAATCATTAAGTTATTATTATCAGACATCACAGCTTGACGTTCCAGCTATGGGGTCTAATCCTTGTCTCAATCACGCTGATTTGTAATTAGTCACATAAAGCATCTCTCGTGAATGAAAGGGATAGCACTGGCTTTTAAGATGAAGGATAGCCTTAAACAAAAGCAGAGTAGAAAGCCTTGGTATTGTGCCCAGTTCTTTGTATTTTAGTCTGCTATGAACTTGTCAAAACATCTATCTACAAAATGGATATCAGAAATTCGGCATATTGTCTTCAAGGGTGAGATAACTGCGTGCCCTGAGTGAGGCCACTGGTTGAAGTTTTTCCAGGTACAGCAGGAACCATTGCCAAGCAGGTACCGGAGCGTTATCTCTGGTAAGTATAAGGGACCCCTTCCAGCCCACTGGAACCAACGTCAAAACCTGGTTTTCTTTTTCACTGCATGGTGTAGGATGAGCAGAAACACCGAGGTCATGGAGTTCAGCCTTCTCCTATGGCATGTGGCCTATGATGACAGATGTCTTCAGAGAGCTCCTGAACCCCACCTTGAAGAGGTTTAGCTTTTCTATCCTGCATGACTTTGAGTGAAAGGGTGACCCTACTTGAGTTACTCTGAGAGTTATCAAAGCTCTGGCTGCATGGCTGTTTTCTGCCTGTATTTTCTTTCATTAGCATTAACCCTTTAGTACAGGGGAGGTGCTGCCCTCTGAGGTGTGTGGCCTTTTAGACTGTCCTTTGCTTTGCCAGGCCAGTGTATTCAGAACTTGGGGCCACGGCTGTGTGAGGGACAGTGTGATGGGCACTATGTCAGTGCTGCCAGTGAGGAGAACTCCCTCCCTCCCTCTCTCCCTCTTTCCCCCCAGGGGGGCCCATGCTACAGCAGCCCAGGCTGGTAGGAGGGCTGAGGAGGGTCCTCCCCCAAGATGCAGTGCTGGGAGGCATCTTGTGATGCTGAGTGAACTTTGGTCACCCCGAAGGGCTGCTGACAGCTGCCTGCCCTTGCAGTGATCTCTGTGTGCTCCATGGGAAGTCTGGTGGTCACACAGCTCTTTGGGGACCTGCTGGCCTCAGGGGCACAGCATCCACTACCTGTGGGGTGTTTGGTCCTCCCTAGAGGAAGCTGTGACCTGCCACCTCCCTCCAGCTCTACTGAGGAGTCTGATCCTTCTCCCTCTGCCAGTCCCCTTGGCCCCACAGGTAAATCAGGGTGGGGTTTTTTGGCCTTTTTTTTTTCCAGATGGGAATTAATTCAGGGCGTTTTCTTTTCTTTTCCTTTTCTTTTTCTTTTTTTTTCTTTTTCTTTTCCTTTTTTTTTCTTTTTTTTTTCCTTTTTTTTCTTTTTTTCTCATTTCCAAGTTCAAGGAGCAGCGTGTGATTAACACAGAGAGGTGTGTCTCTGGAGATTCAGTGCTGTCTTCATTAGTGGTGAGACGCTGGAATGGGTTGCCCAGAGAAGTTGTGGATGTCTCATCCCTGGAGGTGTGCAAGGCCAGGTTGGATGGGGCTCTGAGCAACCTGGTGTAGTGGAAGGTGTCCCTGCCCATGGGAAGAGGGTTGGAACTTCAAGAACGCGTTCCAACCCAAACAATTCTGTGATTCTGTGATTAACAAAGACCAAATCCTGACAGTGCTGGCTCTTGGACTGATCCGATTGCTCATTGGCAGCCGGAGCATGATGAATAATACAACACGCAAACTGAGGCTGCTCCCTAAGGAGTGCATAATTTAACAGCATCAAAGAAGAGCTTTCGGCTGGACAGGGAGAGCCGCCCGCCGCACTCCTGCCCCTCTCCTGGCGGGGTGTGTGTGCCGCCGCTCCCCTCAGCGTTCTGCTTCCCGCCAATTTCCAGGCGTTAAGTGGAATTGTGCCACCTGGAAAAGAGGGCAGAGCGCGGGGCCCCGGCGCGGAGGCCCGTCTCCATGGCAACGGGGCGGTGCGGCCTGGCCTGCCCGTGCCCGCGGGCGCCACCGGCGGTGCGGGAGGCGGCGTTCGTCCCTCGGGCGGCGGCGTTCGTCCCGCGGGAGGCGGCGTTTGTCCCTCGGGAGCCGCCGTGGCGCTGACCGGCGCCGCAGGTCGGTGCGCGGAGCGGCCCCGCCGCTGCCACGGCAACCGCAACGCCCGGCGGCGGCAGCTCCTCGTCCCCGGCCGGGAGCGGCGGGGCCCGGCGTGTCCCAGGGGAGCAGGGAATGCTGGTGAGGGCGTTCCCCGCCGCACCCGCGTGGGGTTCGGGTTCGTGGGTCTGTGTATGTGTGTATGTTTTAGTGCAGAGGGACAAAGCGACGGAAATCCATCGCTCTGTCCCGCCTTGTGTTGTGGCTGTGCCTGGGTGTAACCACGTAGAGGTGTTACTAAGCTGTGCAGAAAAGTGCTCACCGCGCACACCCCCCACGGACACACCCCAAGTAGAACAGAAGCAGGTGAAGATGAAGATTTGAGATTTTCTGAATACTTTTGGTCCCTCTTAATGCTGAATCATTTAACATCATAATACCCTAAATAGAATAGGAGTTGATTCAGGATTTTTTGTTGCCCACAATACAAGAAGGACACGGAACTGCTGGAACAAGTCCAGAGGAGGCCATGAGTTTGGTGAGAGGACTGGAGCCCCTCCCCTAAGGAGACAGGCTGAGAAGGTTGGGGCTGTTCAGCCTGGAGAAGAGGAGGTTGTGTGGAAACCTCATTACAAGCTCCCAGTATCTGAAGGGGCCTGCAGGGAAGCTGGAGAGGGACTCCTTGTCAGGAACAGCAGTGACAGGACAACGGGAAATGGGTACAGACTGACAGAGGGGAAGTTTAGGTGAGATATAAGGAAGAAATTCTTTACTGTGAGGGTGGTGAGACACTGGAACAGGTTGCCCAGGGAGATGGTGGATGCCCCATTCCTGGAAAGTGTTCAAGGCCAGGCTGGATGGGGCTTTGAGCAGCCCAGTCTAGTGGGAGGGGTTCCTGCCCATGGCAGGGGGAGTTGGGACTCGATGACCTTAACATCCATTCCAACCCCTTAACTTTCTGTGATTCTATGAAACAAGGACATTGAATTGGAAATTCTCTCTTCAGCCGTGGCTACTTTATCTTACAACAGGAAAGGTTGATTTTTATGCTGATCCCCATCATTACACTTAACCTAAATTAATTGAACAGCGTGGTCAATGTGTTTGCATTGAGTGCCACAGACTGGTGTGAACATGTTTTGTTAAAGGCACAACTCGTCTGTGCAGCCTTTGTATCCACTTATAATAATGAAGGCACAGAGAAATAGTTCTTTTGTGCTGAATATGCACTAGAGCAAAGTAACCTCCATTAAGATCCCAGGTATGTCATCACCCAAACCAAAGGTATTTGTGAAGCAAGGGGCATTTCCCAGCAAAAATCGTTACATGTCATATGAGGTGGTGCAGGAAAAACATGATGGAAATATCTACGGTGTATCTGGAAAGCCAAGGCCACAGTCTGAACGAGCTCTAAAAATTTAAATTCTGAGAAATCTAGTGTGAATGAGTGATTCCAGTGGCACTTGGTAGCTAAAAAGAAGTGAAAAAATGGCCAGATTTTCTTGAACAACATGTGAATCAAAGAAAAAGAAGAGCTTTCAAAAGTTTCTGTACAAACAAGTTTGCAGCAAAAAATGGCCAGCTTTATTACCACTTTTTCCTCTAAAACAAATCTTGACTAAGTTTAGAGGTTTAAAAGAACATCAGTCTTGTCCAGCATGAAATACAGAGTTCTAAGAAGCAGAGCTGGTGTTCCTGAGAATAAATAACTGAGAACTCAGAAATGCTCATCAGAACTCAGAAACTTGGAAGAATTTAAGCAACATCTGCTGGATGAAAAAGTTTTTACAAAATGCATAGCTGGATTTGAAAGTCCACATGCAACCCTTCTTGATTCTCTGATTCTGTGATCCTTGTCTGGAAGGGCAGGATGGTCACACAGCAAGAGCTGTCTTGCTGTTCTAGGGCCATCCAGAGCCAGAGCTAACTCTTACACCCCATATTGTCTTCCCATATCATATCATAGAATGTTAAAGGGTTGGAATGGACCTTGAAGATCATCAAATTGTGACCTCCCTGCCATGGGCAGGGACCTGTTCCACTAGACCAGGTTGCTCAAAGCACTATCCAACCTGGCCTTGAACACTTCCAGGGATGGGGCAGCCACAGTCTCCCTGGGAAAACCTGTTCCAGTGCCTCACCACCACAACAGCAAAGAATTTCATTTTAATCTCTCACCTACATTTCCCCTCTTTTAATTTGTACCCATTACTCCTTGTCCTGTCACAACAATCATGATCTTCAGTACGTTGAAAATGACACAGATTTGTCCTACTAGAGACATGTAGAGGTGGCACCTTCCAGCCTACAGCAGACAGTACAAAAGGAACAAGAACTTTTGAATAATCAATGTTTTCTTCTTCTGTGTTGCTTTTGTAAAAAGTAATAAATTATTGAAGGAATGATGAGGGGCTAAAGCTGTAAAAAGAGCAGAATCAGCTCTCTAGGCTTTTCTTTAACATTCTTCCATATCTTTAACCTTTTGTGTCTTTGATGCCTTGTACTGAGTGAGCTGAGCCAAGGGGCAGCAGGCAGTCAGCCCGGAGCACCAAGCACTGACGTTTAAGCAGTCCTTGAGGAGCTGGTGGCACCAGTGTGCTATGCAGTCCAAAGATTGTTTAAAAGATTCAGTCCTTATAGTGGCTCATCTTCAGTTTTGTCATGAGCATGACTATGTCCAGCCTGATTAACAGGTTAATGAATGTTTAAAGTTATATTGCATTTAAACAAGATAAGATACAAACAAGATAAGATAGAAGCAAGAAGTTTGTAGCACTTCTAGCTAACATAAAATAGTGCTCTCTTTGTCCAAGCACAAGGCTAACTCTTAAACGATCATGAGTTCTAGTTTAAGCTCTGTCAGAGACATTAAATCACCTTGATTTGCTTTAACTCAAACCTTCTCCCAGCAACCAGAGCTGGAAAGACCAAAACCATTCATATTTATAAGCCATCAGTGATCCTTAGTCCTGAGGTGCTGTGGCACTGTCTGACATGGTTGTATTAATACTGCTCACAAGTTTGATGTGGGTGCCACAAGACATCAGTATTTGTGTGTCACTAGAGTTTGAAAACATTTTATTCCCTCTTCTTTTTGTAGTATTAAACTAACACATCACCAAAATGAGTGAAAAGGAAGATCAAGGAGATCCAGCAGATGTCGAAGGAGATCCAGCAGATGTCGGTGATTTAACAGAAAATGCAGAATATGAGGATGATTTTGAAAATGACCCTGAATGCCTAACTGATGAAGAAGAAAAACAAAACCTTGGTGAAAAAGAGGTATTTGTTGCATTAAATGCTAGTTGTGTTATTTAGAAGACAAAATTGAGTAATATTTGGAATCATAGGCACAAATTCAGTATAGCTTGAAATGTGTAAGTGCATTCACTGAATTTTGACTAGGAAGGTTATTTGGAATTATAGTGAAAAACATTTCCGTGAACCAGTTAGTTTGGTTATAGTATCCTTAAAGCAGACAATTCAGTGTTCATTGAAAATTGTACGTTTTTTTCAAAAGTACTTCTGGGTTCCTCTTAAGTGTTTGTGCAACACTTGTTGTGGTTTTATGCTGTCACTAATCACTTTACCGTTTAGTTAAACTTTGTGCAAATGTGAACATGAAGAAAATGAAGGGACTTGTTAGTGCCAAAAAAGCTGTTAGTTATGACAGGCACTATTTGACAGCCTGGTTTAGAATGCAGGTAGTTTGTACTGCTCTTCTCTCTCGCTGTTTCTTTTCTCTTTCTTTGATAACTGTTCTTTTGTTGAGAGAAGAGACTAGTTTATTTTAATTTTTTTAGAATCCTGAAGAAAATGAAGAGGATACTGAAGCACAAATTCCTAAAGCTGCAGACAGCTTTGAGGAAGACAATGAGGAAATGGAAGAAAATCTAGATCAGCTTTCAGAGGCAGATGTAAAAGTGAAAGTGATATACTCTAGTAAAAAATATTTGGAATCCGGGGCAGATATGGAACAGGAGGACCATGAATCTGATGCTGAGAGAGAAAGCTTTATCCAGGAATCCAAGCTGGAAAATGAGCAGGAACTGAATGAGGAAGAGGATGAAGAAATAAAGCGTTACGTCTTGGGAAGGATTGAAGAAGCCAACAAAGAGCTGGAAAATCAGGCTCCTGTGGATCAAAACAGAGAACGGAAATTAAAATTTAAGGATGAGTTGGTTGGTCTTCAAGCTCCTCTTCCAGAAAATGCTGAAGTTGGTAAAACTGACCTTGCAAGAGGAGATGATGTTTCAAGGGGGCTGTCTCAGCTGCATATTTCTAATGACATGGGACAGAAACGCCCATCACTTTCAGCACGTGCTGGCTCGGATGAGGAAACGACAGATCCTAAAATCCTAGTGGAAAAAGATAGAAAGTTTGAACTCTTAAGTTTACGTGATATTGAATGCCAGGGCATTTTGCCCCCGATAAGTGTTTCTTTTACAGATATTGAAACTCAACAAACATCTCCAAAATCTTCACTCTCCAGTTCTTTTCACACTGCCTCTCAAATGAAAGAAATACCCCCATCTAACTCTAAGCATCCTCCAGATTCTGCTTTGAATGCTGCAAAAGATCTGGGAAAACAGAAGAGTCCACAGAAGACTGAGTCTACACACGTGCCCGTGAAAAGCTCCACTTACAGTCTTACTCCCCGACAAAAAGAATTAAGGAAGCAGATAGAACAAAGGAATGAAAGACTGAGGAGAGAGGTAAATATATAGAGAAAAGGAAATCACAGTGACCATCCTGTTCCTCTGCTCCACAAAGACCACGTGCTCAGGGTATTTACTCCATTCTTCCTTGATAAAAGAGGCAGCAATAGTAGTTGTAGTAATAATAATAATAATAACAATAACAATAATTCTCTGGGGTTTGTATAGAATCTCTCAAAGCTCCTTTCCCAGAGTGGCAGAGGATCATGCCTTGCTCAGAGGAGAAATGAAGTATTTATTTAATATATCCTTCATAAATAGGCCTTCTTCTGTTCTATTTTTCTTTCTGCTTTTGCTTCTTGACTCTCTACCTAGGTTCTGTTACAGTCCCACAGTTTATGGAATGTAGCACGTGGTGTCACATCTGCACATACTATACTGCAGTGCAGGAAGTTTACATTAACCACAGTAAGGCAGGGGCACATTTGGGTACTCAAGAGGTATGAATTAGGAAATTATCATATGGGAGAGTGTTCAGTCATAATATAACATTTACACAGCAGAGTGACTGTGAGAACACTTTTAATTCTTTCTCAGCTCCTTATGCAGAAAAAAAATTATATCTAATAGAGAGTCAGCCCCTGACAGCTGTGATGGAGACTTCAGAAATCTTTACCAGAGAGTTAAAAAATGTAGATGGTTTTCTTCTCTTTGCATTATGATGATACAATTACAAAAAGGTAACTTGCTATGTGTGTTGCTCTATAAAAGAGCACGAAGCATCTGCCATTTTTCTGTGCCATGATGTACTAATTAAGCTGGCTAAGTAGCTTCCAAGGTTGCTTTCTATCTGTGGAAATAGCTCTAGCCTGCTTTATTTGAAAAGGTTGCTGAGACTCAGCTCAGTAATGAGGCGTATGAAATGTGACAAGCAATTTAAGTGTTTTCTTTTTGCACACAAGACTAGATCTCGACACCATGCTCTGTGTATTTAAAGTAAAAGGTAGCGTGGTGAGGGGAAGGAAGGTTATTTTTCCTAACAGTGTGTGCTAAATTTCTTCCTTTGTTGGCTGACTTGTGGAAAGGTAAGGACGTGTTACCTTATTTCTTCATTCTGGAATGGAATTCTTCCATTCTGTGATGGATTTCATGGGCATGAAACATTTCTTGACATTACTGGAATCCATCTGCTTCATTTTGGTGGGGTTTCTTTCATTCCAATAAATTAGAAATGATAAGTTTGGAGGATATCTGAAAGTTGTGTGTAGGTGGGAGGAACATCATCTATTTGCAAGAAGATTAGATTTTTCAAAGTGTTGAAATGAGTAGGGATTGTAGCTTTTGTGTCAAAGAGAGTAAATCCTGGTAAAAAATATCCTAATCAGCTTTCTGAAGCATTAATTGAAAACTTTTCTCCTCCTTGTAGATACTTATCATTAGCTAAAATGTAATTAATAAGTAAAAGAAACTTTTCTTTTTCAATTTTGTACATATCAGTTCATTTTGTACACTTGAAAAAAGCCTGAAGCTATTGATACTCTTAAGTAAATACATTACAACTTCATTCCAAAAAGACCTCCTCATTTATAAGGTAGTGCCTGCAATCCATAGGTTGTTAAATATCCTTTAGGGTTTAGTGGTCCATCAAGCCTGAGGGCTACATTCATTTTAAAAATGCATCAATTTAAAGTGATTCTAAGCTAATCAGAGCAATTGGGCAGACTTAATTTTAAGAGTTTTCACCTGGTGCTCTTTAAATGTCTGTGAGTTGAGATGTGTCATGGAAATGGAGTCTAATCCACAAAAAGGGTTAGACTGAAAGTATGTGTGAATATATCACAAACTACAGAAGTGCTCCAAGCAATTTCTTCCTAAAGGTAGTATCAGCTGTGATGCAGTCTTCGAGTATTCCTGTTTCATCTGTATTTTAGTGTGTCTCTCATGAAATTCAAATGGCTTATTTATTGCCTGCAACAGTCTCTGAAGATTAAGATAATTCTCTTAAAAACTAAGTTTATTCACTTTTTCTTCCACTTAAGGAAGAAGAAAGGAAAAGGGAACTAGAAGAAGAGAGGAGAAGAGAGAATGACATAGTTTTTAGAGCGTGGTTACAGAAGAAGAAAGAACAACTACAAGAAGAAAAGCGAATTCGTCGTGCAAAACAGATGGAAGAGCTGAGCATCAAAGTAAGGTCTCCCTGATGTGGAACTGGGATCTATAGTGCTCTTGTTAAATAGGAAAACCAAATTCTAAGCCTGTGTTCTTAGCTAAGTGTATGAAAATTTACAGCGATGGGAAATGTTCTTGTTACGTTGTTTTCAGTGAAGAGCTAGACTTGCATGTTTGGGACGTTTCTGCTTGGCAGGGTGGCTTGCATTGTAGAAGCAGCGCACATGAACTTAACTATAAAATCACAGGGGATACAGTGATGTTCCTATATACCAGGAGAATGACTTGGTTGAACCCTGCAGTGAACAAGCAGCCAGAAGACTCTTTGGAGTGTGTTCCTTACCATCAGAACTTGTTAGCAAGCAGTTAATGCACATGACCTGATCAAAACCTGGAGATTCAGATGCTATTCTAAAGTTCTTCTGCCTTAAAGGGATGGGCTTGAAAAGCTAAATTCAGTACTTTTTTAAACATAGTACTTTGAATACTTGCTCATGTAGATATTCTATGCCAGATTAGCATATGCTCTCATGTGTTCATAAAGTCTGTTTCATAGAGGGGACATGCCAGCAGAATACAAAACAAATTATTTTAATGTGATTATTATAAAGGTAATTTACTGATAAGCCTTGTGTATATGTGTCTTTTTTATTAACTAGGAGGGGAACAGGGATCCAGAAGAAGCCTATAGGTTATGGCTTAAAAAAAAGCACCAACAATACGTGAGAGAAAAACGGATAGAGTTTTTGAGACGCCAAGCTGAGGAAGTGCCCTATTTTCCAAGGGCAGAGGAATGCGACAGAGCTTTTAGAGAGTGAGTAGGGTCATTCCTAAGGAACCATGTTTGAAAACTTTGTAGTCTGTCAGGTCAAAACTGTAGCTATCTTATGGTACATCTTTGCTGCTGAAGTCCTCATTGTTTTGGAGGGTTTTTTTTTTTGCATGAGTATGTCCTTTTAAACTTACACCCTAGCAAAAATACATCATCAATCCTTGATGTTGTTTGTTCACTGCTGTGAAATTACTTGTCAGAACCTGAGCTGAAAAGAGTGAATTGCTTTTGCTAAAAAAGGGATTTTCTCCCCAAACACTCGTTGCCTGTTCTGGAGCAAGCTTGGGTTGTTTCAGTCCATTAAATGAGCATAAAGTTAATCCAGTTTAACAAAATGGGAGCAGGGCCAGCTCGATTGGTGGAGCCTCGGGTGTTAACTAACCAGGTGGCCTTTGCTAGATGCTGCTCCCAATTTTTGAAAGTTCCCTCACCTAGTGCCTTCCAGGTAGTTTTTAACAATCCATTGCACCGTTCCACTTTGCCTGCAGCTGGTGCTTGGTAATGGATATGGTACAGCCACTCAATGCCGTGTTCCCTAGCCCAGGTGTTGATAAGGCTGTTCTTGAAATGAGTCCCGTTGTCAGATTCAATTCTCTCGGGGGTACCATGCCTCCAAAGGTCTTGCTTTTCAAGGTGGATGGGTGGGTGCAGAAGCAGGGAAATTGGGGTGGGAAAGTAGTGCTTCCTGTGTTTGGGTGTGGCAGGCTTTTAGACTGTCTCAGCCATGACACCAACTTCACCCTACAAGACAGGTGGGCTCCAGTTAAGCGGGGTCAAGTCTCCTTGGAATGGATGATGTAAAACTTGAAACTGCAACTGCTAGTACTTCTGGTCCTTTCTCTCTCCACAGCTGGCTGAGAAGGAAGAGAGAAGAGAAACGAGCAGCAGAACTAGCTGCTAAAGAGAGAGCCAGGCAGCTTAGATTAGAAGCCAGAAGAGCAAGACGGATGCGGAACATGCACTATATTTAGTTCAGAGCCAAAATCCTTTTGCTTCACAGACCATTACAGTTGAGAATTTGATGTAGCCACAGAGTTCTTGGTGACAATCTTCTTAATTTTTATGGCTTGCATTTTTGTTCTTTACAGCTACTGACTTTTTGTGGTGTTTTTAAAGCTTTCAAGTAAGTTTAACAATTACCTTCAGTGACAATGATTTTCCTATCTATTTATTTGTAATTTAGTTGAAAAGCCTGCTTTAATGCATAACTCAGGGATCTTCTTGGTTTAACCAAATCTAAATGAGTGCAAGATCTATGTATGAGGGTGGCAAATACATTCCCCTCTTTAAAAGGCACTTTATACTCAGCTCCATCATGGATTCCTGGATGCAGGCTACTGTGTAAAATGTTGAATTTTTGGTGGATTAATATTGCTGTTTGATGCTGCTAGTGATTAAGACTGTGCAAGGTGTTATGTTGTTGGAAAATGATGTTTCTTGTACCACTTCCTATTGATCTGTTGACCAGCTCTAGACCAGAGGACTATTTTCTTCTAGGTTCCTGGAAAGTGGTCATTGAAGACTAATGTGTAGGTGAACGTGCAGCAGGTTTTGAAACTTATTTCTGTGAGTCATATTCAGTAGTCTTCTATTCCATGGAATTAAAAGCTTGTGCAAATTATGACCTTTTCCAATAGTAAGGAAGCTAGGCTCCTTATATAAATGTCAATGTTTATTATAATAAATTTAGCAAATGACATCACCTTACCCAGCTAACTTGTGAACTCTTGATAGAGAACATGCCAAAGTCACTCACGAAATCATAAAGTTAGTGAAAGAAGAGGAGCATTCTGTCCAACTATATGCCCCAACAGATTTCATGGTCCTGGCATTGCTCTTAAATTTTTCCACATTCACAGTGTATTCTGGGAGTACTGCAACAGACAGAAGTGTAGTAGATGCAAAGCAGATTTGCTGGTAGTCTTTTTCTTGGTTATTTTTGAAGCTAGTTGCAGGCATATTGAGAGCACTGGTGTTGGACTGGAGGCTGCTGTGTTGCAGCTTTCGCCAGCATAGAGAGCGAGCATGGATACAAAATGAAAATTTCACATGCTAATAAGACACATAAGTAACAGGTGCCTTCCTCCTTCCAGTACCTTCCCCTGACACCAAAGGCAAGAAGGGCTTCCTGTGTCTAGCAAGCAAATCCAGGGGGAATGTTTGCAAAGGTTCACACACACCATCTCCCTAATTGCACAAAACTACAAAAGAAGTGCTTCTCTGTTCATTGCCTCACACAGCAGAGTGAAGGGTTTTACAGTTCAATGTCATATAGTTCCTTTTATGCTACAGAGAAAACAGGGTCAGAAATATGACTTCATTAAATCCAAAATTGCGAGTTGAAAGCAAGCAAAGGAAGTTTATTGTAGCTTTCTTCATGCAAACCAAAGCAGAGCCAGCAACAGCAAGAACTTACAGCTTACATATTCTGATTGTGGTATGAGATTCAAAGGAAACGTGGGTAAAAACAACCATTTCAGAAACCTTTTCCCTAAACTAGACAGCTTCATATGGTAAATTTGGGGGTCAAACAAAGAAACTTAAATAGGCTTCTTTGGATTTAGCAGATTGTCTCCTAAAAGTTCTCTTCAAACCTATGTCAAGAACTTCAAATCTACATCAAGATTATAAAACCATACAAGTAAAAAAATACTTTTTTTTTAACAGTATTTGTGCAAACTTAGTGCTTATCTTCATCTTCCCATAATAACCAGGAAGACCTTGGGCAAGGACTGAGTCCTAATGCCAGGCCAGGCTTTGATGCTGTGTACTAAAGGAAGTACGTCAGTCTGCCTTTGCTGAGGATCAGCTCTGCAGCAGCTTCACTCTAGAAGCTGACACAATGGAAAAGCCATTATTTCAGCTCTATGGAAACACAAGAATAATCTCACCTCACACAGTTTTCTAGAATCCACTTGAAACCAGTTACTACTTATCTATTATAGCTAGAGTTCATTCAAGCTTCATCTCCTTGACAGGAGGGCTGACACTGCATATACTCTTGCTTTCAGAACTTACAGCTATGAAGAATCATTGCACATACTCCTTTTTATAACTAAATGTAAAAGGTTGAACATAGACTTGGGGACAGTTCATCACCTTGGCTAAGATTAAAAAAAAAAAAAGCATGTAACTGACCATTACTTTATTTTTAAATTTAGACGTAACTGATCAGCACTTCATTTGCTTTGGTATGGTTACACTTCTGTCTCCCTCTAAAGGGAAATTCATTAAGATTTGCTAATAAGACTATAAACATTAAATAGTCAAGAGCATCTCCATGCTTTACAAATTGGACCAGCATAACATTTTTTGTCTTGCCTTTGTAAAAGAAAACAAGTAGCTTTCCAGATTGAGAAGTAGTAGAAGTATCCCAGAGACTACAGAAATCCTGTCAGTCCCTAACTTCAAGAGGTAGAGAAGCAGAAACCGCGTAATTTTCCAATGCTAAACCCACCCATTACGGAAAAAAGACAAAGGGAAGCCTGCTGAACATCACCTAGTGTAGTTCTTCAGAAAGAGTGCATGTGCAGCTGCCTTGGCTGGGCTTTTAAAGGGCTATCAGCTCTCCTTGACAGTGATTGCAACAATTGAAGGTTACATCTTCGTATCTTGTATATGGGTGAAACCTTCCAATACTTTTCTTTGTGGAAAGGAAAGAAGATGGAGAAGTCTCAGAAAAAGAAACTTCTGTTGATGTTTCTGGACGTGCAGCTGGATCCAGTACATGTAGCATCTAAGGATGGAAAAATTGAGACTGAAGATATTTTTATACAGTTTAATGGGCTTTTTCCTTCTCTAAGAACTAGGAAGGATTTCTGCTCAAAAGCCATTTTCCATTTTTTTTCCAAGTTGAAAACGAAATATCCGTTTACCCAGAACCTTAATATAAAGATAAACACGTATAAAGAGTTCTTACCATTTCAGCCATTTTCTCAGCAGGGGTATTGCAAAACTCCACAGTTGTTGAAGTCTTTTTTGGACTGTTAGTGCCAACATTTCCTAGAAGATGTGAGTTTACAGCTTTGGCTAGCTTACAATTCACAGCTGCTAGCTCTGTTGTAGTGTAAGGCTGGGCACTAGGATAGTATGTCTGTTGTCTCCCCCACTGAAGAGAAACCATGAGCTCCTCCAGCAGCCTGTGCAGAAAGGAAAGAAGCACTGTTATTGGGGTTTGTATTCTATACTGTATAATCAGCACCCAGCACACTTCAGAGGAATTGTCTCTTCCCAAGCCTTACTGCACAAGCTAAATCTTAAACCAAAGAAATGAACAAAAGAGTGTTTAAGAACAAGGAGACAAATGGACTATTCTCCAAGGCAAGGCCTCACCAACACAGGACATTAATACTGGGAACACTCATTTGACTTCTGGCAGAATAAGCACTGTAAAGTCCATGTAGGTAGAAGAATCTCTTCTTTGGTATTCTGATATTTTAGAAGGAAACAGAGAAGACTTGAAGTCAAGACACTAAGTGATTAAAGAGAGAAAGCCTGAGGATATGAGGGATGTCAGTTCCACAGTTTATTATCCCTAAGACCTCAGACCTCCAGGAAATGAAGAAAGAATTCTATCACTTTTGCTCTTTCAGCTCTAAGACTGAAAAGTGACCGTACTATACATCAGCATAATTGATTTTTGTTGAATATCACTGGAAGAGGGGAAAGCTATTTGATTCTCCTCTAGCCTAAAATAAACTGACAAAAATGAAGTTTGCACAGAGGTAGTCTGGATTAGAAAAATCATACTTGTGTGTATCAATCATCTCTTGACGGAACTGATCGCGTTCATTCAGCAAGTCCTGGATTGCACTTTGTGCATCCCTGGTTTGGCGCTGAAGAATTGCTCTGGTATTGGTCAGCTCATCAGCCATCACCCTGCAGAAGAAATCTCCAGTCAGTAGTGCAAGTGAACAGTTTGAAAGTCACCTTTTTTCTACTACAGACCATGGTTTGTCTGCTCAACCTGAGGATTAAGCTGCTGTTCTCTGTCCTCTCCCCCATGCAGAGCCTGTATCAACCTAATTAAGAATAATTTCTGTTCAACTACAGCCAACACCAGTGCAAGATTGTTTTGACTGACTGAGTTTAAACAATCTTAGGTCACTTAATACAAATCTAGTAACAGACATTTCAAAATACCGTGGGTAAGTGTACATGGTTGACAAGGATCCTGTGAAAGAAAAATCTAAATACATTTTTCTTTTACTAACAATTCTCACAAGTATGCTGTAATCACATCTGTTCATTCATCTCTAAAAATGACAGCTATGGCTATAGACTGCATTCATTTAACTCTTTGCCTTTCCCAGGGGCAATCACCAGATGCCAGATATAAGTATTTAAGAGCTACACACAAGACAGCTATTGTCACATTTTGCTATGCCATGAGGCTTGGCACTGACCCCTCCAGCAGGCATTTCAAATGCCTGTGATATTCCAAATGCAAAACCCAGAATGACATTTAAACAACAACCAGTTAGAAATACAAGATAAAAATGAACCAGAATGTTACAATATTGAAGAGTGTTACTTGAAGCATATTGCTGAGACTCACAGCCCTGATCTCAGAACTCCTCATAAAGTTAAAAAAACCCAAGTTTGCGTAGTAACTCTTGCTCAGCTAGGATTTACAAGTACCATTACACCCCATATGTTACACAAGTTACCATTACACCCCATGTGCTGAAACTTCTTAAGACCAGCAAATTAAAGGGAGGAGAGTGTATATTGCCATTTCCTTCAAGCAGTAAGGTCTTTTGTGATACGCATTAAGCATCATAATTCAGTCAGTTATATCCAAGTATAGCAGAAAATTTAAAATCCTAGAACACTATTTACAGATCTGGTAAAACAACTAAACTTAGCAAGTTTGAAGTCCAATCCATTGTCAAATGAGATTTTGACTTTCAGACCAGCTTTTATGGTTAGAGAAATAACAGTAGGGTTCTGAGCAGTAATAGAACCAGGGTTGGATAAGGAGGTCAGCCTACTCTTTCTTCCATAGTAGATCCTTGACTTGCTATAAGCAGAGCTCTTAACCACATCAGCTTCTTCTCAAATTTATGATTGTATTATACTGGGGGGGTTGCAAGCTAATTACTATTAAGAAAAGTCAGCTGCCCTAGAAGACATTTTTAAACCCTAAGCTGCATGCAGTTTTATCAAAATTAAGAGCTTCTCTTGCTATGTTGACAAGAACTGTAGTTGAGATTTTAGGAGGTTTAGGACTCACTGTATTGCCTCTGAAAAGCAGGACTATTCAGATTTACAAGGAGCTTACTTTCTTTATACCTTTTCCGTATTCTCAGATTTCATAATAGGTGTCAGTATGGCTGTTGTGGCTGTCCTTTACATATGTAAGCACACTGCAATGAGTGTATGTGATGAAAGACTGAAGGAGAATGCTGTTAGGACAGCTCCATGAGAGGGAATACCTGCTTGCTAGGAATTTGCTTCTCCACACATCACATTGTATAGACATGCGCTCCAATTGTTCAGACAACTGAGCCATATTCCGGCCCAGGACTTCGTTTTCTAGGATGAGCTGATTCTTCTCACGAGCCATCCGTTCAAAGTGATACTGCAGGTCATCCCCAACAGAAGCAACAAGTAACTTCTTCAGCTCCCGATTGACCTAGAATTAGACCAGACTCTCTTGTAACAATCAATAGAGAATAAACACTCCTACTTCCAGAATGCAGTGCAAGTTATTGGAAATTGCTAACAGTAAATTGCCTTTCTCTTTCCAGAATGGGATGTATCCAGGCAAGCATAAACATTTGAGCCTAATGCATGTCCAACATATTCTTGTTTAAATTCTAACAGTCAAAGAGGAAGAATGCAAGCTTGCTGCAGGAAACAAAGTTTCAGTAGTATTCCACTCCTGAATCAGTACAATAACAAAGGATTAGACAAGACATCCACAGGTATATGAAACAGAAAAATATAGTCAACCCTTCTACGGCATAACATTTTTCGCTTAGTGATTAAGGAGCAAAATCTTTCCTCATGAAAGATTCATTTCCCTGCAGCTATCTAGTGTGTTTCTCCCAGCTAAGTGTTTGACTCTTTCATCTGTTGTCAGAGAAGCAGCACCAGAATACTTTGATGTACTTCTACTCTATATCTTAGCTGATAAGTTCAAAAGGGAACCTATTTGTTTCAAGGCTAGAGTGTCATAGCAGTTCTCTTTGGTCACATTCACAAACTGCTTATACAAACCAACAGTTCAGCTGTGTGAGAGAAAACCTTTAATTTCTTACCTCTGTCTGTATACGCAGCTGATTAGACAGACCTTCTTTATCCTGTAACAACCGCTTTTCTGAATTCTTTAGCTTCTCAATTGCATTTTTCAGCTCTATCTGTTCTTTCTTGGGATCTGTGGCTCCATCTGACTGATGGAATGCATCTCCTTTATGTCCCACAGATTTAGCTACCTTAGCGTTTTTAGTTGGAACAACATGGGTGATAGCTGCTTTGGGGACTAATATTCGAATAGCTTCAATCTCCACTGATTTATCAGCATGTACTTTCCCCAGCTGCAGAACTCCAGGACTCAGGGAAGAAGTTGTCTTTTTATGGGGGCTGTGGTGGATGTGACGGTTTGTAGGGTTGGCTCCCGTGATTATTTCCACTGATCCAGCTGTTTGCTCTGTTTCCATGCCATCTCCAGGTCCTCGAATGGGTGCTGAGGCATCATCAACTGAAATTTAGAAATTGTGGAGGGAAAGTTTACCACCTTTCACGTGGTTATAGTGTTATTGTAAGTCTTTCCTTAATTTCTGTACTTCAAAGTTACAGATTTTAATTGTATACTGCATAAGTCAAATAGTCCATTGCAGCAGCTATTATCAAGCACAAGTCAGAAAATCATAGAATGGTTTGGATTGGAAGGGACCTTCAGGGCCATCTAGTTCCAACCCCCTGCTGTGGGCAGGGACACCTCCCTGTGGACACCACCACACTAGACCAGGTTGCTCAGGGCCCCATCCAACCTGTTCTTGAACACTTCCAGGGATGGGGCATTCACAACTTCCTTAGGAACCTGTTCCAGTGTCTCACCACCCTCACAGTAAGCCCTTAGTCAAGTAAGTCCTTACTCAAACGTGCATTGCTCATTAACAACAGCAATACAAGACACAAACATTGATCTGAATTGCATTAATTTTAATTTCCTGCTGCCATACAAGATTAAATGCAGACACAAAAAAGAGCTTTCCTGGAAAAAAATTCTTGACAACATTACTCATAGGCTGAAAACAAAATCAGGTTTTGGGAGCTGACAGAATCAGAGCAGTTTCATTTTAAAAGCAAGAAGCAAATGAAAAACAGCTATTAGCCAGTCAGCTACTGACACCTTAAGTTTAGCAGACTTTCAAGTACTAATGTGTTTTAGTTGCCCAAGTGAAGGTTTAAGAAAAGCCAACAAGCCAGTTCTGCTCCATTTCTGAACTGCAGACTCCAGCATTCCCAGTAATGCTGTATTCTGCTCTATAGTCCCCAATATACACGACATTTACTGAAATTAATTTTTTTTTAAGTTTTCAGCTGAACGAATTATTATTGTAGTACAGTTTCCTCACAATAGGTGAGAGATACAAAGTTTCTGAGGACATGGCTACACATACTGCTTTTTTCTCATACTGCAGGCAGTAATGTGAGCTTGTGTCCTCTATCCAAATAAATCTATCCAAGTATTAATGGATTTCAAAAATGCTGTAGTAACACCATTATATTGCCTTACTTTCAGGTTTGCTGAATCAGTACCAACAGGTTCTAAATACCAGAGGAGGCTGTCAGACAAGTGTACAGACAGATCACAGTACCAGTGACAAACTTATTTTTCAATATAGAGCTGGATTAGAAAAACTACATTCGATTGCTGCTCCATCCAGGCAGCTCTGGTTTTCACTGCAATGAAGAAGTAACAGAACTACTTCCTCATAGCTACATAAAAGACATTCATTTAAATGAATGGAGCCTGGTATACAGTGTAACTCTGGTGTTTAGAATTCCAGTTAAAGTACTTTTTAATCCAGTCTGCTTAGATGTCATATGAACAACCTACCTTTTTCTAGAGATGTCATTTTCTCTTTAGCAGTCAGCTCTTCCTAACTAGGTAAGTCTGAGGAAGAAATGAGGAGGGGGGCAAAAAAAAATCTTTAGCAAGGTAATAGTGACAGTTAATCTTGGATTATCCTATTTTCTAGTACAGCTTCTAAACTCCAGTTCAGTAGCACAGTGAAAAAACCCACATCAAAACAAAGGGGGAAAACCCAAAATGATAAAAACTACACCAAAATCCACAGAGTTAAAAGGAGAAGATTGTGAAACTTCTGGCACTTGTGTCTTTTTTCACCAAGAGCTGCACTTCAACTCCTTTGCATTGCTCCTTATCTTGTTCTAGTTTCCATTCCTCAAATTTCTCTTTCTGGTCTCCCTCCTTTTTTCAGTGAGCCCTCATCTTACCCTTTAAAAGCCTGTAACACTCCCAGAGTACAACTGCATGACCGTGCCAAGATAACCTAAAATAATGACAGAACCACAAGAAAAGGAAATCCCACACAGTGCTTCAAGCAGATCAAGAGGTGAAGAGGAAACAATGGCAACTGCACAGCTACACAATTCCTTTAGTCCTGCTTGCGGAAACAACCTTTTTGACAGGGCTAATTCTCAGTCAAAGAAGGAGTCAGTGCCCCGAGTGGGTGCACATGGTTAGTTTAACCTAACAGCAAAAGTTGACCTCCAGTTTGGCCCAAATCACCATCCTGACCATTTTCTCCCTCATCCACCACAGGTATTGACCATTGCCACCTTTATCCGCTCTCAATTATACAAGTCGCTCATCCCTCTTTTCTAGGGTCTGTCTCTAACTACGTTAAGTTGAGATCAGTATATCCCTATTTCGTTTGGCTGGCTTTTTTTCCTTGAGTTTTCCCCACTATTCAAGGGAGAGCCCCAGGGCCCTTGCTTCCTTCCACTGTACCACTAACTGAAAAGGTTTAACTACAGCTTTTTGACTGCCATTGCAACAGCGCTCTGCTCTAAAAAGAAAATGGCAACAGTGAGCACACTACTACTACTTTCAGGTTTCTATATTAAAGATTTGTTTTGTGTCAGGCAGGTTTATCTTTTGTGAAGAACAGAAGACAAGAGAAACACCTTTCCCTCCTTGAACTTTCTCAAACTACAGATACAGAAATGTCTCACCATCTGTTGCTTCCACAACTGGAGTTGTGTGTTTGCTTATTTAATAGCCATTAGGTGTTAATCACCACTGCTGTTCGTTCCTTTGATTGAGGATGTCTATTTACTTGATGAGAAAGAGGCGGATGAAAGCCTAGCTGCTCAGAAAGAGGCAAGAATACTCAACGGAAGACACAGTAGGAGCATTTGGGCTTATCCGCTCCATCAGACACGACCTGCGGGTGACCCTGCTCCTCCAGAGTTCACGCTATAATACTGGCCAGTTACGTGCGGGGGCAGTGTAAGCCTCCCAACACGTCCCCCTCCTCCTACATCTCCGCAGGCAAGACTCCCTCACTGGTTGCATCATTACCCGCCGCACCTCTCCGCGAGCCCTGCGGAACCCAGGGCCTCGCACAGCCACCACCCGCCCAGCCCCGGCCCCGGCTCCCCGAGCCCCCCGCCCCGGCCCGACAGACCGGCCCGCAGCAGCGATGTCGCGACAGCCCCCACAGTTGTCACCTCCGCGGCTTCCGCGTCCGGCGGCGGGCGGGGCGCCCCGCGCGTCGTGTCCGCTCCCGCCCAATCGCGGGGCCGGGCGCGGGGGCGGCGCTTCGGTTGCCGGGGCAGGGGCGGGCCGGGCATCGCCATCGTCGGCGTCATCATCCTCATCACCATCATCGCCATGGTGAGCGGGGACACGGGGCCGGGGGCTGCAGCAGTGGCGGCGGCGGTGGCTCCACGGGCAGATGTCCTCAGGGCCGCGGGCGGGAGGTGCCGCCGCCGGGACGCGCCCGGCCCTTGGCCGAGGGGCTCGTGGGGCGCAGCCCGGGGATGTTTAAGGGGCCGTTCGGGCTCGCTGGTGCCCGGCTCTTGGGAAGCTGCTGGTGCCACCCCGGAGCCGCCCTGAGTTGGGCAAAGGCTGGGCCAGGAACTCGGGAGACCTAGCGGGAAGGCAGTGGTGCATTTTGAGGAGGGAATAGGTTCCAGGTGCCACAGTCTTTATTCTTGACTGGATCTACTGTGTAGTAACGCAGGACAGACGACAGGATGTCATTGCAGGGGCAATAATAAAAGAAAACCAGTTTGCATTTTAATATCGGGGAAAGGTTCTTCCCCCAGAGGGTGTTTGGGCACTGGAACAGGATCCCCAGGGAAGTGGTCACAGCCCCAAGCCTGACAGAGTTCGAGAAATGTTTGGACAATGCTCTCAGGCACAGGGTGCGACTCTTGAGGCTGCCGTGTGCAGGGCCAGGAGTTGGACTGGACAGTCTTTGTGGGTCCCTTCCATCGCAGCATGGATGTGATTATAATGGAAGTCACCTGTGTCCCCTTTGCTCAAGATGGTGTGCAAAGCCCAGTGTTGTAGAGCTGATTAAAAAATCAACAGCTTTGAGTTGTATTTTGTACTCAAACTCTTATGCAAAACACATGCAGTAGCCTGGCAGATGCACCTGCTGGTGGGTCCACCCTTAATACCCATCTCCAGTGCCTTCAGCAGCTTATTTTGCACCTTGCTTTTGGAACATAAACTCAAGATCAGCAATTGCCACTTAAATATAAATGCCACTGTTTGTTTTCAGATACAGGGGTTACAAGTGTTTTGTTTAATCCAGGTAAAACTGTAGTTTTCAATTCCCATGTTGAATTTATTCATGTCGGCAGAAATCCTGCTGTGCGAGTTGTACCTTAGGTAAAGCATTTGCTTTGTTGTAGTTGACTGTCGCTGATTTTGACATGTCTCTAACCTCCCTTTATTTCTGAGGTGACACCAAGTTAACTTCGTTGAAGCAGTGTGGAATCTTATAGTAGCCTCTAGCAAAATGTTTCATGGCATATTTGTTTAATTTCTTTTGAAAAGCCTTCAGTGATAGGAACTACATGATCTGTTGACATAATTCCATTGCGTGATGATTTTTATAGGTCACTAAGGTTTTTTCCTGTTATATTGTGTGCTGGAAATGATGCCGGTGATTATTTTTTCTGTCCTTGGTGGGTTTAAGATATTCCATTTTGTCTTTTATGTGTAGAAGTACTTGAAGATTTTAACTTTGCCCTTTCCTCATTTCACATTTTTCTTCAGTAAACAAATTTTGTTGTCTTAATATTTTTCTACTGATAACTGTGGGTTTAAAATGTAGCCATTTTCTACTCTGCCTGCAGTTTTCTCTAAATGTGGTGTTTAACCTGTAGGTTTCTTCCCAGCTTCATTGTGTTTCACTGCTGCCAAACAGAGCAAAATACTTGTTTCACGTGGTTTAGATCTTCATATTGCCAAATTCACCGTATTTTTTTTTCCTGAGCTGCTTTGCACTCTAACTGTCACTGCAATCAACCGTAACTGTCAGATTTCCTGTGGTTTTGTTGTCTGGCCAATTTCTCCCCTTGTATTTGAATTTTTATTGTAGTACTTCGCATTTGTTTCTGTAGGATCTTCAGATTATCATTCTGAGTTCTGCTTCTAAGCTGCTTGCAATCTTTCCCACTGTAGTTGTCAGCCTGGATTCTGGAAGTGTGCTTTCTCAGTTTCATTTTCAGTGTAGTAAGAAAAATCCAAAATAAAGCAGGTGTGTGGCAGATCATTGTGGAACACCATCTGACTCCCAGTTGGCAAGGGAGGTATTCCTAATTACATCTTCATATGATAGACATAACTACTCTTTAGTTAGGCCATAATGCCTTAATCAGCTTGCCAGGTTCTTAGGTGACAGATTAAAAGCCTTATCAGTTCCCTGTTTGTCACAACTGTGCCTTCTCCCTTGCTCACTGGGTCAGAAAAAAATTTATTCTTGACAAATTCATGTTACCTGCTTTTTATTACTATATTATTGTCTTAGATGTTCAGTGATCAGCTACTTAATAACTTGTTCCATAATCTTCCCAAACATTGCCTCTCTTGCCCTTGTCCTGTGCCTCGGGACCTTTCTTCTTTGGCTTTTCAAGTGTTACAGAGTCCTGCTTGTTTATTTTATACTTAAACCCCACTAATTTTTCCACTCATATACCCTTCATCCTGACAGTTTCCTGAAATGCATTAAGAATAATTTGACAGCTGGAAGATGATGGGAAAATAGATGTTTGGGAGTGAGTGCTGCTCAGTTAGGTATGGACACAGGATCCTGGGAAAGGGCTAAGTTTTGTGACTGTTGGATGCCATGACTTTATGCACCTGATCCATCTTAAACCTTTTCAGAACATCTTTTCTCAGGAGCAGAATCAAAATATAAAAGATGCCTTCTAGTGGATTCAAATACTGATCTGCAAGCTGGATTTTAGCCTCAGGATTTTAATCAGATTCTGAAAGTAATGAGTTTTGAGTTAGAAAGCTTGACCAGCCCTTAGTACTGTGTTGCTTCCACTTGATCATATAGTTTGCCTAAGTTTTAATATATATACCTAGTCAGAAAAAAACTGTTACAAGTCATATCATGGCCACTGAAAGAAAAAAGTAATAACTTGTAGTGGAATCAGTTTGGAGTGTATTTGTGTCAGACCCTGTACTCCACTCATGTGCAAGCAGTGCTCTGGAAGTGGTTGTGTGCATTGTCAAATTGGGCAGGCACATCGCTGTGGTGATAGAGGCTGAGGTAAAGGGACAAGTGTTCTGAAGTAACCTGCAGTTATTTGTCTAACAGCACTTTGACTTTACAGCCTGCTAATCAGTGGAGAACAGCTTTCCTTGTCATCAAATGGCAGTATTTGAGATCAGTTCTGGTGCATTCTGGTGTCTGGTTTGTAATTGTGTGAGACATGGCTACTGTGGATGGTGACCAGTAAATCCCCAAAGGGAAATCTGCTTTTCTCCACCCAAGATGTGCTCTCCTTCTTGGCTGCTGGAATCCTTTATTATTCTGTAATGGTACCTTTCATGTAATCACATGCAGAGATGTATTTGTGCATGATCTTAACAACATTAGTTTCTTTTGATTCATCAGTTTGGTGCACTCTGACACTTGCAAGTGTTCCAGATACGGAAGTGCAGCCGTTTCCAGAGAACAATGGGCTCTGTACACCACAGATCCGGAGCCTGATTGCTCTGGAAACACTGCACATAGGTGCAGTTAGAGGATTTCCTTTTCTTCCACCCTTTGAAACAATTATTGTTACCCCTGCAATCTGACAGCTGCATTCTCCATTACAAAGAGTCTTTGAACAACAGGATAGAAAAATTATTTCCTTCTTGCCCATAAAGAAATCAAGCATAAAAGCCCGGTGACTTGTCTAATTGATGCCATCTGGCTTTGATCTTGTGGATGTAGAAGTGGCTAGTGGAATTTAAGTGTCCAACTACCTTAGTTCTTTTTGCAAAGTTAGGGGAAATACATATGTGAAATTGGCTCTCCTGGTTGCCAGAGCTTGCAGTCTTGTAATTTTGACAAAAATCTTATATATATCAAGGGATGAGCAGTTCAGCTCACTTCAACAGAAAATTTGACAACTTGTGTGTTACATGTTTGCTGTAATTATTATTTTCATCAGTTCATTAGTAAAACCCACAGCTTGGAGAGTATCAACACGAAAATCATCTGTTTAGATGAGACAGGGAAGAAAAATGAGAAATTTTTTAAAGTGTTTTGATTCATCAGTGGGAAATGCTTTTTTCCTTTTTTCGAAATGGATCTTAGGAAATGAATCAGGAATTTCTAGAACTTGACAATAGTGAGTCCTGGGTTTTCATGGCATGTTCAAATTTTCAGCTGAAGACTTTATAAAGGCAGAACAGCTCATGGGGCTGTATTGGTTTACAGGAGTTTCATTTGGGACACAGTAATCTCAACCAGACTGGATGAACTGGTAAAATGGAATAACTTTGGTGAAGATCTGTTGTTGAGAACTGATATATAAGCAGAGTAAACTCTTTCCTGCTAATAGACTTTCCTGAACAAGTGCATGTTTGTAAAATAACTTTTCATAATTTAAAAAATTGCATACTTCCTGTTGCAAAACAGTTACCATTCAAAAAGAAAAAAAAGGCGTTTTAAACTCTTCCAGGAAAAGATCCAATATCTCTATAAAAGACACTTTCCTAATGCTTGAGAAGTTTTGCTTCTTTGGTCTTAAGACAAGACTCAGTTTCACTGGAGTGCCAGCTGGTGATTACACTGAATTTTTCTTAGCTGCACAGGGGCCTGATCCTGTCAGTTGTAAGCTTGCAAGACAGAACCAACCACAAAGACAAGTCTCTGTACTTAATGGCCAACTGTTATTTGCAGCATTTCATCACAGGGAAAAAAACCCATTTGTATGCAGTGTGAGGAGAAAATAAGCAAAATGCTGTCAGGTAGCCTCTAACTATTATTGCATAGTGAGTCTTCCTGTGAGCATCAGGAGCATGTCGTGGTTTCTTCTTGAACTGGTGATTCCAAACAGCGGAAATTTACTTCTTCAGCAAATAGGCTGTGTGCATTGCAGAAGATGTAGCTGATAAAATAGCAGATTCTTTGGCACTTTGTCAGGCAAGTGAAAACTGTTTGAAAACCCCCATAAGTTTCCTTTGTTCCAGGAGCTCATTTTGAGTTTGATGCTGACATCTTTATGACATTATGTGCTTTATAAAATACCACCCTACAAATACAAAGTTGACAGGTTTAGAATTCATGGGATAAATTACCTCCTACTATAGCCAAGTCTTGGCTTTGGCTTGGAGAAATTAACATCTCTCCAAATGTAATTTTAGATGCATTGATGGCTCTTCTGATGGAATGGCTGGAATAGGTGACATTGTGATAGTCAAAGTTACCTAACATTGTAAGTTTGATACTGATCTCCCTTTGTCACCCAGAGTTGCCTGTCCAGATCCTTTGGGTTGTGGGTACAGATCTTAATAACTGATGTGTCTGTCCTAATGATATGTTGGGTTTTTTTAAATATATACGTTGTCAGAAACTGAAGAACTTCAGGAATTACTCAGTGAACCAATGCCAGGAATAAAGAAAAGTTACAAACTTTCAGTTAGCAGTAAAAAATAATAGAATTTTGATGACAGAGACAGTGGTTATTTAGAGAGATGTTCCAGGCAGATTTAATATGGGTAAAATTTACACTTCACCGTGAGAGCTCTGCATTTTTTGAAAGTACATCTAGAGTGTTGTTAGTACATGAACCCAACTGGTCTGTGTAGGATCTGGAGCAGCTTGGAAGGGTGAGCGTTACCTTTGGGCAAAGAGACACCAAGCTGTAATTAGAATCATAGAATCGTCATTTAGGTTGGAAGGGACCTCCAACCTGCTCAAAACAGGTCTAACCATACCAAGCTGTTCCAGGCTGTGTCCTGGCAAGTCCTGAGCATCTCCCAAGATGGAGATTGCACACTTCCTCTGGGCATCCTGTGCCAGTGCTTGACCACCCTCTTGGTAATTCTTCTTTTTCTAGTATGTGACTGAAATGTTCCATGTTTCCACGTGTCCTTTGCATGTTTTGCTATCACTGTGCACCTTCAGGAAAAGTCTAGATCCATCTTTTTGGTGTATTTCAGTTGGGCAGTTGTAGACAGCAGTAAGGTCACCCTCAGCCTTCTCTAATCTGGGTGGGCTCAGTTCTCCCATCCTCCTCTCATGTACCCTGTCTTCCAGACCTGGACTGCCTTGGTGGCCAGTGGCTAAGAGCTAAAAACTGAACCTTTTAGGTTTTTCTGTTTGATAGTGTCTGTTTCCTTTAAGCCAAGGGAGTAGTGACCCTCCAAGAAGTGGTTTTGGCTTTTCAGTTGCCCATTTTAGTGTCAGTTTCTAGAATCCTGTGGTGATCTCGTATATCTAGGTGGGATACTCTGTTAATCATGAACTGGCTGGTAAGAAACTGGTTGTAGGGAGCACCTATTGCTCTAAGTCTGAAGAGGGCTTTTCCATGGACAGTGACTTTTAACTATAATTGTAGCTGCGAGGAGTAATCACCAAAAGTACTCTTTCTTGAAAGTAAGCACTGTGCTTGGCCTGATCCTCCCAAACTATTTTGTGTTCCCCTGTGTCCTTATACAGATGGAAATCAGAGGCCCTGGTGCCTAAGCAACATGCTGGGGTCGCTCAGTAGTGTTTTGTGAGTGGAACCCCACAGTTCTTTCCCAGTCAGCAAAATGGAAAGAAAAAGCAGCATTAGGTTGAAAAAAGGGAGTAAATTTTGTGTAGCAGGGCTTTGGAATGTGCTGTCACAGTTTAATACTAAGAATGGCAGCTTAGCAAGTATTTGCATCTATAATGAGCGTATCTCGGATCAGATGAGCACATACAAGAGGTAGAAATTCTTTTTTTTTTTTTTCCTCACACTGTATGCTTATTAGAGTTATGTTCCCCGTGTGAGATGAACTCTGTGAGGTGGCCCTTACATGTTGTCCTGGAGTGGGCAGCTCTGATACTGACTTAAAAAATGTGGCATTGGAATTTTTGGAGGCTGGGCATTGAGGAAGGCCACCTGCTCACGTGTCTCAGTTTTCCAGTGTGAAAGGACTTATTCACCCTGGCTGTTGTGATCTGTGCCTTATCATTTAGTCATTTCGACCTCCTCTTACGAGGTTACTAATTTTGAGGCACGGTGCACTCGGAAGAGATGGCAAAAGAGGTGGATTCTTACCGATCATTTCAGAAGTGAATTCTTGAGGTTTAAATAAGGCGCTCAACCTGTCCTTGGGCACCAGAGGGTGCTCATGTCTTTGCAAAGAAGTGCCTCTCTCCCGAGGTGTGTTCCCGAGAGCCTGTTGCATGATCTTTGTTTGCATGTTCCTTCAATAATTGTAACTACCTTAATTATCTTTAAAAAAATCACACTTTTTCTGAAGAATACTCTAAACACACTTGGAAAGAGAGCCACATATAAGAGAGGGCTACACATGGGAAGTGGGGAGAGGTGGGTAGGCATGCTTGAGCCTGTTCTTCCGCATTAACACTGCACATTTAAGTGTGATCCCTCGCTAAATTTAGTACTCCTCCTATTTTTAGTCTTTCCTTGTATTCTTTCTCCTACTGTAGGGACTGCATTATGCTATATGTTTTCTAGTTACATAAGAGCAATGCCGTCCTCACCCTGTCCCATGGTCTCTGTTACAATACACTCTTTGATAACTGAACCGTGGTCTTTTGAGTCTGAACACTCCCAAATCACTGGGATGGAGTAAAGGAACTGTGGTCTGGATCCAATCCTTGCAGCTACTGACATTCTGGACTAGCAGTGTTTCCTGGAGGCAGCTGCAGGGGCAGTGGGCTGGGCAGCATTTTCCCTTTCTGACTTCTTCCACGGGTGCCTGGTTCCTGTGCTGCAGTGAAGGGTCTGTGGAAGCAGGAAATCAGGATGAACTGACTGACCTGCCTCTGCTGTGTTTTTGTCAAAATGAAGGGGTATTTATGATGCCTAAATAGTACAAATATTTTAGCTATTAAATCTTGCTATCCTTCTGTGAAAGGAGTGATGGTGATGATTATTCCCATTTTACAAAAGTGGGAAATATAGCCTCCTTTTTAAAAAGGTGCTGAAAATCGAATGCACTAATGCGGGGGCAGCTGTGAAGGTGGAACTAAGCAATTTTATCCAAACTGTGTGCAGGATTGGAATCTCTCAGTCACTGTCTTCATCCAGCAGAGACGTTTGCACTTCTGGGGGATAACATAGTTCAGTTGTGCAAATCTGATGACAAAAGTCCTATGCTTTGGGAGGGAAATAATCTGTGATTTTAGAAAAATTTTCATGACGTGAACCTGTAAAAGTCTGTTAGGATTGACAGAGTTTGAGAATATGATTATACTTAGCCACTTTGCTTTCTGTACCCCACACAAGTTTTTGATTTCTTACTTTACCAATGGGAAATTACTGAACAGCTTTTATCATGAAAACTTCTGTTTGCATGTAACTTGTCATTAGTCTGACTTCAGAATAAATTATGACCATGACATCTGTACTTGCTGAAATCTGGATTTAGTCCAATTACCTTAGAATTTGACACAATCTGAGAAAAAATAGTCAGCATTTGGTTAAGCAGTAGCATAGACAAAACGCTTGCTTTAAGTGCCCACAGTCGTGAATGAGAAACGTGTCAGCAGCGTTGTTTGTCTGCTTCATAGGACCATAAACAGTTACTAGAACATGGCAAGCTCTGACTGTTCCAGGAGGATGCAGCATGTGTGGTCTTCAGAGCATTCACACAAACTCCTGCGTGCTAATTGCTCGTGGTATTGGCTGGCTGAAGGACCCGTTCTCCCTTAGCTATGGTTCCAAGGCAACCAACTAGTTCTTGTTTAAAAAGCTTTTCAGAAGATTATTATGAGCTGAGATAATCTGGAGATGCTGTAGGCATTATACTACTTTGAAGTGCTGTTGACAGCTTTAGTTTAGAATTTGTAGGTGTTTCCTTTCAAATCTCTACTTCCAGCTGCTTGTAACTTTCTCAAATTTTAACCATTCTGTGTGAAAATTTCCAAACTGATTCTACAGGAGGTTGAAAATTTCATGGAATACCTGAATAAGAATGTGTGGGGAGATAATCTGAAAATGCTTCAGAATCCTAATTAAAATACTAAAAAAAAAAAAACAAAAAAAAAAAAAACAGTGTTCCTCTGAAAAGCTTTAGTTCTCAAAAAACTGGAAATTGAAAGCTGGAAGCTTGCCAGAGGAATGGTTTTCTGTAGAAGAAAACTACCTTTGAGTATTGACATCAGCTTTAATGTTAGGCCAAGTTCTGAGCCTTTCAGAAATGTTTTTCCTGTAAGTACAATATTGGTTGGATCTTGTAATGGGATGTGCACAGGTAGCTGAGTGTTTCCCTCCTGGGATCACATGGAGGCATTAATCTAGTGGCTGGAAGGTGGAGACACAGCGTTCAGCAGCCGACCACGGCCGCATTAGTTCTGCCACTACTGGCTGATTAAGTGCAAAGCACCTAAACTTTGTGCTCAGATGTGATTATGTGGGATGACCTGCGATGCAAATCGTGCTCTGAGTCAGGGAACAGCTCTGCTTTTGCTTACATCACTGTCAGGCTCTGCTGGAGTTAGTGGAGGCAGACAGGCATGTGCTGAGCACTACTGACTGCTCTTAGAGGAATTACCTGGGATCAAGTAATTACGAGTACAATAATACATGATCCTGTCATCTGCAGCTTTATAAATGTGCATTAAATGGCCACATGTTCTCCTAAAGACAAGATGTAGCTGGTCTTCTAAAGCTAAACCTGGCTGAACAGAGCAGTGAGAAGCAGTATGGCATCCTTCATGTGTTTTAGAGAAATTGTTTTCCGTCATTAGGAAAATAATACGCATCCTGTAACTAAGTACTTAACTATGACATGTAATTGCAGAGGATTGAAGTTATTGGTTGAGAACTTCAATTCTTGATTCTTTGATATGAGAGACGAAGGGAAAAAAACATTAGGTTACACTAATCGTGCCTGCATGCTAGGAAACTTACATCATTTACATAATCTAGTAGTAAAAGAAGAGTTCTTGCTTAGTAAATCAACAGAATAGCAAGATAGTTTTGCTAATGTGACCTGAAATTGCAGATTCCTAAATCTGAGAAGAAAATTTGAGGCTTTTAACCTTCTAGAGCTGTGTTTATCACAACCCTTAAGCATAAGGGGATGATTTACTGAACTGAGATCTCAGCTGAAGAGAAAGATTCTCTGAGTTAGTGCTACAGGGTCAGAAGTATCCCCGTGCTAGTTGGCAACAGATGGACCAAGCAGCCAATAGCCATATGAATATACACAGTCCAAAAGGCACCTGAGAAGCCTAAGAACCAGTAATACTGGAAGTCTGGGGATCCAAAGGATGTAGCACCAGTTGGAGGAGGGTAAACACAAATGCAGTAGAGTGTTTGACTCAATAAATTTCAAATATGATTAAGAATGTTAAGAATTTATCCCATATTTGCTTAATTTGAAATAATCTAGAATTTGTGTGAAATTTTCAATAGGTAGGCTTTGCTTTCTACAAGGAGAGGATAAAAAGAGAGACGCTTACAAAATTCATCAGTGAGCTTCTGAATACAAGGCTTAGGTTGAGAATTGTCTGTAGTCAAGACATTGTCATGGAAATTGCAGTTGCCAGATGTTTTTCCTTTTGAAAAGTGATCTTTTGATTTTACTTTTTCACTAAAGAAAAGCCTGTTGAGAAAGTAGTGGGAGGTGCAACAGCAGTGAGGGGGCTGCAAAATTGGAGTTCTAAAAATTATTCCAGCTCGTGTGTCAGAAACATGAATAGAAGAGGAGGAGGAAAATGAGTTTTAAGAGACACAGCTAATTGAGTGCTCTATCTACACAGTGTTGTGGATTTAAGTTTTGCCTGGAAAATATCCTGTATTACATAAACTGTGAAGGTAGAAGATGGCTTGAATAACACAGCTTGATAAGCATGCACTGATGAGAATTCATTTTGAGATTTAAGGTGCACTACAATGCTGAAAATTAGAGCACTTTCTGCCACACGGAATGTTATTTGTTAAATACCACCAGCATGCCTGAAGTCTCTCATTTCAGTCTTGCAAAATTGTTGCTAACATTTAATGGCTTGGCTACTTCTGTGCTTTTTTGCCTTTCCCATTTCTTTCACAAATGGAGATGTTTCCTTTGAAGAATTATTGATGATGGAAAATTACTTGTAGTAGGCAAATGGGATTTTATATACTGCTCTCAGTTTGTTTGTCTCAGCAAACCTAAGTTTGTGTGGTCACAGTCTGTTCGTATCTCACCACTGAGTTTTCCCTCTGGGAAGTTTGAAGTTTACTGGCAGATTTCAGTCAGATTTGGCAGAGGGGTAATGATGTTCCTCCAGGTTTCACAAGAATGAGGAGGGGGAAGAAGCCCTCTAATTCCTCTTTTAAGAAAGACTTCACTGTGAGCTCAGCCATAGTTGACATCAGAGAATCCAGGTGGGTATGAGCCTTTATTAAACACCTGAGCTGAAGAGAGGCTGTGGTCACAACAGTCAGGGATGAGAAACATGAATATAGAGAACCAGGCCTCGTTATTTCTCATGCTTGCAGAAGTACTTGACTTTTAAAAGGTATTTTTTAGAGATTTCAGTTGTTTTAAATGTGTTTGAATTTTCTTCTTCAGCTCTATGTCTGCAGAGGATTGTCACATTTAAGATGTCCTTCCATGAAAGAGTAGCACTCCTAACCCACTGGCTGACACCGTCTTTTAAGCTAATTGAAGTTATGGTTGTTTTGTCTGGTGGTCTGAATTTGGGAGCGCTTGGTGCTCTGTGGGAAGTTTGGCGTAGCGCAGGGCCTGCACCTAAAAGTGTTCAGCTGAAAATAAAGCAGGGCTTGTCAGATGTTAAAATGGGAGAACAGGAACGCTAACAAGTCAACCATTTAAAGCAATCAAAGTATTTCTGGGGCTCTTAGGAAAGCAGGTGATACTGTGACGGTGCTTCTGCCACTGGTCTGCGGGGGGAGTATAACACTGTGAGTAGCTGCTTCTGTAGCTGAGATTCCTGGCTCTTGCTCCTCAGACCAGGAGTTTATCACTTCCTGCTTTTCATTTGTGCTGAAGTCCTCTTCAGGACTAGGAAGTAGCATTAAGTCTGAAGTGGGGATTGGTCTGGAAGACGAGTGATTGGAGATTTATGAGCTTTGAGGAACTGTTCCAAATAATTCATGACAGGACTTAGATACCTGCTGTTAGAGGTTGATTGTTCGTTTATAGCAGTAGCTTCTGGACTTTGGAGGTTGATTATACGTTTATAACAACAGTTTCTGGACCTAATTCTGAAAACAATGTTCTTGGTGAAGGCAGCTGGTCAGGTCCCCCACTTCACCCTGCTTGAAGAGCACAAGCCCAACTGTCTAAGGAATGCACCAGCACAAATGGCAATAGTTGGTGGGGGTTTTTTGTAGAAACTATAAAGAGAAAATATAAAGATACCTCTTCACTGGCCATTTCAGCTTTTTTTTTTGGCTGCCAAGCTCTTATGTATTTTGATTTTTTAAATCTTTTTTCTTCCTAAAAACATAAGGTAAGTACATGTTAATGCATAAGCAGACTACCTGATGTTGGAGTCAGTCAGCCTCATGATATCTTCACCTGAAATGTTTTACAATAATTAGTATTCTTGTGCTTTGAAACCATTTCATTTTTTATAAAAATGCTCTTCCAAAGTATTTTAGAGAGTGCCACCAACCTGGTTTGAGGGAGGAGCAGGTTGTGAAAAAATGTTCCCTTAAAATTGTTGCCAGAATTTTAGGAAGCTTCAGAGCAACTTTTCCAGAAAGCTTTTTCAGTGTATTAGGAGAAATACCCATTTGGTGTGAGAATAGTTCCTGTCTGCTGGTCCATCCTGTTCCCAGTGATTTTCATAGAAACAGCTTGGTCTGTGCTTAACTGGAGGTTTTCCCCGTGACTGCACAGGATTTTACAAAATACAGAACACAGATACCAGGATGTATCAGATTCAGCTTTTACTGAGGTTTGTGCAGTCTTTTTATCGCTTCATTATGAGATGATTCAAATCCTTTGATTCTTTTTCTCTCTACTCTGTTTTCAAAGTCATTGAGTCACTGAGAAAAATCGAAGGAGCAGCAGACAGCAAAGCTGCGCACTTAAAATGTAGCAATACTGTGCATGACTCCTAAAGCTGTAATATGTGGGCAGTGGGCCCTGGGCCTGTGTCAGATAATGCCTTGCATGTTGAAGTTCCTGGCAGCGTGTATAATCTCAGAGATACAAGATTGTTAATAGCATGTACAGATGCACATTATAGATACCTCAGGGCTTTTTAATTTTAAGAAATATTTTGTTACTCTTTCATGTGATGTTCTCTTGAGCTGAAAAAAAACGTCAGCAGCTCCTGATTCCCTGTGTTCTCCACTGTCAGATAAACTCTAGAATGAAATTTCTAGTCAAAACTGGCGGAGGAGGAGGACAGAAGTAATCACCCCAGAATGGTACAGTAGTGTGACTGCCCAGTGGCATCATGAAGCATTTGGAAAACCAGATCTATGTTCTGCATATGTCAGACCAGAAGGATAAAGTTGTTTCTCCACCTTTCCATGTGAGTTCCTTAGTCCTTGAGCTGTTCTTCTACCACTTCTCATGAAAGCCTTTGGAAGATCTTCTTTTGTTTTACTGTATACAGAAGCCTTTTGGAAGTCTAAAAGTTTTACCGGACAAGATATCGTGTCCTGTCCAGCTTGTTAAGCATTCTTCTTTTTGGTTTTAAGTGTCCTCGGCAGCTTGGTTCCAAACACACCATCTCCCTCTGCACAATTTTCTGGGAGCACAGTTCTTTGATGGATGCTTAGATTTAGCTTCTAGAACTTAGTACCATGCTAGCTAAGAATGATTGCTTCCCCCATCACTTTCAAAAGTAAAAAATTTAGGGTTTTTAGTTCAGCTGTACTTCAATAAGTGTTTCTCATGTGCATAGAGCCATCCTACTGCATAGTCACACATGTTGATATAAACAAAAAGCATAAGGCAGCAAAACCCCACATGCATTTAAATGTTTTTCTGTGCAACTTACAGAAGGAAGAAGAAAAAACCTATTCTTTCCATCTTCACAGTAGGTGAACTCTTCGCATTGCTGATCTCTAGATTCTAGATTTTACCATGGAAAGGAGATGTAAAACCTGAGCTCAAGACAGCTGTTCTAAAAGTATCAGTATGTAAATGTAAAGTGCAGAGTCACTGCTGGGCTTTTTAGTGGTAGTAATTTTTCCACTAATGTGAACATTTATGAAAAAATATTTCTCCCCCGGTAGGTATTGCTTGGTTAATTGCATAGTCATGAGAACAGAGGCTATGTGTGATTTTAATGAGGGAATGGTACAGAAATGAGTGGAAATTAATTCTTTCAAGCAAGAATTTTCTGAGTTATAATGTACTTATGGATTCACTTGATTTGATATTACTCGAGCTATTCAAAGGAATGTGATTTCAGTGGTGACTAACATGCTGTGCCATTTCCTGGAGGAATGAGATGCTCTCTGGTCAAGAGTTGTGAAATATTCCCCTCTCAGGACTGACTCTCGGTCTGGAGCTGTGTGGTGCGTTGAACATGTTACCACCTGACAGGTCATCACTGTTCTCTAATCTCTCTTCTTTGGAGAGTTATTTTCTTCGAGTTTCCTCTGTTAGGAGGATGGACAGAAGCTAAGGATAAAACTTAGCTTGCCTCCCATAGTACTTCCTCATCTTTGAGGCTCCTTTCTGCTTTGCAGTCAGGACACATCAGTGAAGGGGTGTGTGAGAAGGTTGTTTGCCATACCAGTTCTATTGACAGAGTGGTAAACTGGTTGAAACTAAATGGTCAGAAATTAGAATTTCAGGGCTGTGAAGGCTTAAAAATGTATTGCAATCCTTACAATGTGTGATGGGAAGTGGACAGATTTTTGTGTTTGGTTTTTCCCTTCAAAATCCTACTCCATTAAATAGGTAAATAAAAGTTTCTGTTCTTGTTTAAAAACATACTATGAGCTTAATATGTACTCACTTTTAAAAACTTACGTTATAAAGTTGGTTGGCATTTTTGATGACTTGGAGTGACAGTTTCACAGCAAAGCCTGGCAAGGGCTTCCCGGGATACATTCACCGTATCATGTTTGTGTTCCGTATTGTCTTTTTTCTGCTTTAAGACTATTTGTGTGATTCTGCAATAGTAAGATTGGAGTTCTACTGGGTTTTAGGTACTTGTTTGGCAGGGTCTTCAGTTTGCTTTTAGTGTTGAATTTCTTCACTTTGCAGTGTGTGCCTTTGTAACGTTCACGAATATAATGTTTCCAGTTATTTTTACAGTGTTACCCATTAGCTTTGAACTTTTTTTCTGATGCTGTTCTCTACATGTAGAAATATTTATTGCAATAATTTTATGCCCACACAGCAGAGAAAATTCTAGTTACAGCTCAGGAGAAGCTTTAGAGACCTTGTTTTGGTCATTTTAGAAAACTATTAGGTCTCCATATTTTCTGAATACATAACAGTAATGGATTCAAGCTGTCCTGCTTACTGATAGCTTTTTCTGGGTGTTTGCGGATTAACTCTGCAGTTTTTCTCAAGTCTAAGTAGCATTTATTACCTCACCTTTGCTTACAATGCCAAAAGAAGATAATACAGAATGGTGATTTCTGCTGTTCAGTGGCCAGCAGAGCTTGCTGAATAACAAGTATTAATAGCTCAGACATTGAGTAAAATCCTTTAAAATGAATTTCAGATGGATCTTAAAAACAAGTTTGTGTTAAAAGGAAAAAAAAAAGCAGACCAACTCCTCACCACACAAGACACACAGTGCAATTTCTTTCTGTAAACTTCAAGGTGCTGATGATTGATACTGGTGACTAAGTAAAAAATCTAACAGTGTTTTCTTTGGATGTTCACATAAATACATTACTTCCCTGAGACAAGAGAGCATTTACAAATTTTGGAAATTTTGCATAAATGAAAATTGCTCGCTTCTCTGGCAACTGCTAGCTGGAAAATACAGTTTCAAGAGATGCTATAACATGAAATAAGTAGCATGTAGTAATGCAATTACGTGTCTTCATGTTATGAAGAGGCATTGGTTAAAGATGGTGCATCTTTTTTATCCATCACTAGTTTCTCCATTTTCTGGAGGTAGTACTTGAGAAATGCCCCATCTCTGGAAGTGTTCAAGGCTGTGTGGGGCTTTGAGCAACCTGGTCTGGAGAAAGGTGTCCCTGCCATGGCAAGGCGGTTGGAACTGGGTGATCTTTAAGGTCCCTTCCAACCCAGACCATTCTATGGTTCTATGAAACAGGACTGTTTTTCTTTTTAGACAACCTCTTTGGTAGAGAACTGCTTCTCTATAAAATCCATTCTTGACAAGATGGTGATTAGTCAAATTAATTGAACAAATATCTTGTTGTCCAGTAGTGTGAGTATAAGATCAAAGTTGAAATCAGTGTGACAACCCTTATTATTGCTTATTGCCTATATAGCAAAATTCAGGAGTGAGTTTTGCCGTAAGACAGAGTTTGTTCTGACTTGCATATCTCCAGAATGATGGCAGTAGCAGTAATGACGCAAACACGTCCAGCTCAAGCAAGGACCGGAAACCAGGGTAAGTCCCTAGGGAGTTTTCGTGCTGGATGCTGCACGTAAAAGATGAGCTTAACTCTTGTCAAAGGCTGCAGTGTGTGCTGTACAGATAATACAGAAGTTGGAGTAGCTGATGCTAATAAGGTTTCCAGTGCTGCACAGACTTCTACAGAGAGAAATGGAAACTTTGCATCCTTCATGGGCTGTGTGCTGCCCCCATGGCGTTAAGTGTTTCTGCAGTACAATCATATCTTTGCTTGCAGTGTAGGGGATACCACAGGAGTTGACAGGAGGGTGGGACATTTGCCATGTTGCTCTTGACTGGAGAGGTACTAGTGTTCATCACATTATAAAATTCTGAATTTGTTCTTCATTGTCTCATTCTTTCCTGCTGCTGCTTCTGTTAGGACTTCAACCTGCAAAAGCACTTAGTCCTAAGTCAGTGGTAAACTGAAGATGCTGGAAAAGTATGATTCTTTTCCTACTGGTGATTTAGAATAGTAATGGAAGCTCACAGCAACTCTCTGTCTTGTCGTTTATTAAGTTGTCTCTGTAACAACTGAAATGCTGCTGTTTTCTAAAATCTGAAGTACTAAAAAAGCCCACATGGCTTTAAGTTAAACTCCCAGTGGTTCCTCGATGTTTAAAGTGTGTAAGAAGAGTACAGATATGTGTAAAGTGTGGAAGTGTGTGATAAGACCGTGCTTGCCCCTAAGAGCAGCAGTCAGATTTAGAGGAGGTGTGGGAATTAAAAATTTAAACCTCCATCTAACTATTCCAGCTATCAAATAACTGATATTGCATCAATAACTAACAGACATGTACCACTAAGAGGAATGAGAACTGCACATCCACGTGCTGTGCCTCGCCTTTGTGCTTGCTTTGCTGGGGGCTGTTATCCTCTGAGGATGAGGCGTGAAGAGAAGTTGTGCATGTAGTTACACTTCTGGAATTGCTGCAATCCACCTTTCTCATCTGCACTCCTTAGGGGCAGAAAATGAGTTGTAAATGAGGTCGGACTATTTATGCTTTATGTAAATTTCAGGAAGTTAAGTAGTGAATCAAACTACTGTTGTCCTTAACTTGAATATCTCATCATTAAAAGGAATTTAGATGTGACTGTTAAGGAAGAGGAAAGTGTTTTCTTGTAGGATGTGCAGAAAATGTGTTAAGAGTAATGTAATTGTAGGCGAACACTTTTTTTTTTAACAAAAGAAAGTAAATCAAATACTTTGACTAAGTTAAGAAGTCTAACAACAACTTCTATAGTAGTCCATGCTTCATGATTGCTGAAATCAGGGTAAGTTATGAGATTGTCTGGAAAACTGCCATGATCCGAGTTCTATCCTACTTAAAAGATGATAGCTAACAAGTGAAAAGATGTCACCAGCTGTGGTAGGCAGTAGATAATATGCAGAGTGTGCAAGTCCATTTACAAGTGATTTTTTTTTTACTTTTATGATGAAAAATGAAGGAAGTTTTTTATTTGTGTATTTTTACATAGAGAATGTGTATGCCTTCTGTAATAGCCAGTTTTTCCCCTTTTTTTTTCCAGAGTCAAGATGAGAGATTTGCTTTCATTGCTGAGTGGTATGACCCAAGTGCTTCACTCTTTCGGCGTTATGAACTTCTGTATTACCCAAAAGATTCATCTATTGAAATGGTAAGGATGTAAGAAAGAAAATCTGTTGTCATAAATGTAATATCCAATTAAACAGTTCATGAAATGGCAAGCTATTGCCTATGCCTGTTGATTTTCCAGGTAAGAAATTTTAATTTAAAATGTATCTTGCTCTGTTTCTAAAACTAAAAGAAAAGCAAGAATATGAGTTCACAGTGAAGCATATGGAATAGGTTTCACATTTATGATTTTTTTCTTTCTTAAAGCTTGCTTTGGTGTGGAGAGATTAGTTTTCACAAATCGGTTTTCATTCAGTCTCTACTTGGGTTTCAGAATTGAAACTCAGCCACACTGGCCTACTGCTTGAGAAGAGTGAGCTGAAGCTAATTCCAAACAGGGGAATAAGCTTCAGCAGCATTTCCAGAAGTCTCTGAACAGTAAAATGTAAAAGAGTCTTATCAAAGTAGAGGAAATGGTAAATTTGGTTTAATGAGAGGTAGGACATTTCAGACAGTGGGATCTAAATTTTTTGATCAGTGGTGCTTGCACAGACCTTTCTGACTTGTGGTTCATACAAATAATCCCCATTGCTTATTGACAGCAGGTGAAAACAAACATTTTGCAATAGCAGGTGTGTATATAAAAATATAATATGTACTGTAAAGATAATCCTCATGCCAACCAATGCTTTGTGCTTCCTTTTAAGAATGAGTAAGTGCTATGGACTAATCAGTTCCTGTTCTTACTGAAGAGTCTAAGAATAGCCTAGATTTGGATAATCACACTTAGTAATTTCATTATCAAATTTTAACCTTCCTGCTATAAAAATCAACTGCAGAAATAAGAAAGCTAGTAGAATTTGCCTTTTCTTACCCAAACTACTCCTCACTGAAGCAATAACACCCAGTTGTGTGAGAAGATGCACTTTGCACTGATTACTGATAGTCTCTTTAAGCAAACTCTATCATAATGTTGTCCCTTTTAAGTTAGTTCTTTGTACGGTGCCTGTATGTGCACAGTTTTCAAAATGTGAGGTTTCTAGTTTTTATTTCCCAGAGACAGTTTAGCTGATCAGTCAGGAACTGTAATAATCTTCCTACACAACCATGTGTAGGCTGGCAAAATTGTTGTTCATTTCACCTACACGTCTCAAAACCAAGAGCTTCCAAGGTGTTCTTCAGCTTCTTAATGCAGTATCTATGTCTTGGTAGACTTTTGCATTTTGCTGGTGTGCTGTTAGGATCAAGTAGTGGGGTGTGTACACAGCCATAGACTGCATGTGGGCAGGACAGGAGTTCAAAGAACAAAACTGTGTGTGAACACCCTTAGAATACGTCAAAATCACTTTTGGGAGTGAGTCTGTGGACAGATATTACATTTAGAATTCTCTTCTAGATTGTTTTTTTTTTTTTTATTTCTGCAGAATTTGGTGGTTTTTTTTTTCCTTTATTACTGCCTAATTCTTATGCATCTTTTAGTACTTTCCTGAGGAGATGACAACCTGCTCTTACCTCTAACATATCTGAGAGAAGGGACGTGATGGATGTGACCCAGCTTTTCCTCATGTGTGAGGAGGATGTTTTATCCCTGAATGAAAGCTCTCCCTCATCACACACCTCAGCTGAGGGTGGAGCAGAGCTGTTGAAGCCTTGTGTTATTGAAGTCCTGAGCTTACCTTCTCCTTCTGTCCTTCTGGTTGGTGAAGGAAAAGGACAGTGGGAATAATGAGAGAAGTTTCCAGCTTGCTTTGCAGCTGGAAAAGGACAGCATAGATTTTTTGTCCAAGGACAGCAAGCAGCTCTTTCAGTCTAACTGGATCTCTTGACAGAGAGGCCCCATTCTCTGAGTTTTCCGTAGTTAATAACTCTCATGGGGAATTCTTAAAGCCTGAATAACTTTTCTTTCTACAAAAGGTTTCCTAAAAAGAGAGAAGATATCTTTAAAAAGGACAGATTCTTAGCAGAGAACTATTTTGTTTTGGGTAATCTACTTCTACATGTACATGGGCAGGAGTGGAACAGTGCACACAGTTGTATATTTCTTCTGCTGTGGCTTATCATTCACTTTATAAAGTCTTTTAAACAGATCCAAAATTCCACTCTAAAGAAGAATCCTTTAACACAGATGGATTCCCCTCTTCTTCTTGAGAAGAGAGAAACACCTTGGGGTGCCTTTCTAGCAACCATTAGTGAAATAACTGAGGAAATGCTCGTATTTTTGGTCAAGATATTGAAGAATTTGCTTATGGTTGAGACAGTTAATAGGCTCCCTGGCAAAGTCCAGGAGAAAACAAGTAGCTGAATTCAAATTGGTTTCTTTGTTTTGTTGGGTTTTTTTTTACCATGTTGTCATTTCATTCCCTACCGCACTTGAATAGTGAACACTTAGTAGGAGCATGTATGGAGGACTAAGGACATTTCAGCAGGGAAGGATTTTTCCTTACAATCGTGCCTCAGCAGAAGGAAGTATCAAAATAATTTGCGTTCTCTAATCTGCAAAGTTTTGGCTATCCTGAAAACAGTTACAATTCTTCTAGCCTTCTAACAGAAGAGAACTGTATTCACACATTTCAGAACATGGAATTTTGCTCTTAAATTCTTTTTCCCCTCCAAAGTTTGTGGGAATGATGTTCTTTCTTTTAATGCTATTCTAGTGGATACACCATTGCAGTGGAGATCAGCACATGTAGATCAAGACAGAAGGGGAAGTTTGGCCTGAGGAGGACAAAGCTTTTCCTTTCGTAGGCTTCCACTTCCCCAGGGAATGGGAGGCATCTGTAATATCTGCTTGTGGTGAAGAAACCGTTCAGCAGGTTGACTTCTTTGCTTTGCCAGCCCACCCAGAAAACTACACATTAATGTCTGGCTTTTTGCTTGGAGTGGTGATACAGAAAGCTGAATTGTCTTGACAGGCTTTTGAGCTTGCAGCTCTAGGCAGTGAGAACATCTCAGCCAAATGTTGCAATCATCTCTCTGTCCCTAATGCTGAGTCTTACACAGTCAAATGGAGCATAATATCACTGGAACGATGCCCCGAAGAGGAGACCTGCCAGTGTGTGTCCTGATCGTTCTGGTGCGAGCCACTGGGCTGTGAAACAGCGTGGATCTGCTGGGGGGAACTCAGTGAGACTGGGCAGAGGCATCCATCAGGCACTTGAACCTTTTATCATAGCTTGAATTAGAACAAGCAAATTACAAACAAACAAACAAACAAAAAAAAAAACCACCAAAATATAAAGATAGCTGTCAGCCCGACACTATTTAAATGAAATAATTGTGTTTAGTATCCTAAGCTTTCTTGGTACACCTGTAAGTTCAAAGGGCTTAGAATTAAATCAAGTGATCAGATTCAATCCCACAGTACTATGGAAATTTCTGATGGCAGAGTAAAGATTAAGTTGAGTTTGCCCACGACTGAATATCTTGCTATGGTAGATGTTAATCTTGTTTTTGCTGCAGTACGATGTGAAGAACCGTCGCACGTTTCTGAGGCGCACCAGGTACGAGAGCTTGCACGTCGAGGATCTGTACGTGGGCAGCAAAGTCACGGTTTTCTCCCGTCACCTCACCATAGTGGACTACGGGAATCTGTACACATCTCGCAAGCTCGGGAGCCGCAAAGAGAGGTGAGAAGGGATGATTTTGAATCTTGTGGTTGGGATTTCAAAGTAGTTTGCTAGAAATGAGGTTTCTGCATTACTGTGAGCAGAAGAGGAGATGGCTGCACATTTGCATGCAGTTTGAAGGGATCTGATTTACTGATGGCTGCAAAGAAGCAAAGTGGTACCTGCTTGTGGGCAAGCCCATAGTTACCTGATTGGTGCCTTCAAGGCCAGCTTCTCCGTGGTGTCAGCTGCTGGCTCCTCTAGCTATCTTGGGAGAGAAGAGGGGGAGGAGGAAAATGGGTCCTGTTCTGCTTTGTTACTCAGCCAGGGCAGGCAGCAGTAGGGTTCTTGTGATTTGTGGATTCTCTTGGGGCACAATTGATATGATAACTGATGTGTGCTGGACTTGAAAGGCCTGGACCTTGTGAAAGTAGCACCTGTCTCTCTGGGATCTGTGCAGAAGCCTAGTGCCCCACCAGTCTGGTCTACTCTCTGTTAGTAGTCATAAATGAAAGTACTAGAGGACCACTCCTGTTCTCTGTTGTTTTTCCCCACTATGGAGATTTTTTTCTCAGAATTTTTTTCGGCTTCTCTTAAGCTCTGTGTGCAGGAGGACAGAAAGTACAGCATGAGAATGTCAATAAAAATTACAGGCTTGTTTGTTAAGACAAAGTTTGTTTATCGTGGATGAAGATAAGACTCATAATATATTTTTGGTTTAAAGACTTGTTTTGGAAAAGACTTTAAGAAGACACCTGAGAACAAATATCAGGACTAAGAATAAATGGACACTAAGATTAATTTACAAGAAATTTAGAGCTGGTTTAATGGCAGTGTGGGTAATCTCAGAATTTGCAAATTAATACATTTTTATAATTTGCTCCAGCCTTTTTGAAAAGAACACAGAACATTTGCTTAGGTATGATATTCCAGTGAACCTTAATCACCTACGTTCTTGCTCCCTCCCAGTAAATGGGCTTCTTTTGAACTCTTTTTGGAGAGTTGTACATAACCAGACATAGAGGAAGAGTTGCATGTTTTAACACACATCTTAATCTTAACTGCACAAAAAAATTGCTGTGAAAATGCCTGCCATGATATCTTTCCAGAGGAGTTCTGGTGCATCTCCAAGCTGGGGTTGGGCATGGTGAAAGAGCAGCAAAGGAGGTGGAGAGCACAAGGGGATGGATTCTGCATATGCGGCTACTCTTTTTGTTCCTCTGTGCAGCTTTGGGTAGATCATGTCTTTGTATCAGTGTAAAGTTGTGCATTTCCTGCTCTGCCTGAACTAACATAGTCCCTGGTACTCTTGCAGTGCTCATGCAGTTACACCAGGAAAAGGCAGCTTATGATAAAATGACGTTTTCTTCTTGTGGGAGACCTTGCAGTCTACATGGCAACAGCGTAATTGTGTCAGTGAGGTGTTTGGTCTTGGGAGGAGGTGAATTTTTGTACTGCTCTACAAAAGGATGAAAAGGCATTTATGATATGTCAGCTGTTTGGAAAACATTTTAGGAATGTCAGCTGAAAGATAACATAGATATTCAAGTGGTGTTACATATTCAGAATAGCCCAAAGGAACACAGTGAAAGGTGCCTTACATAGGCAAGGGATCCTCAAAATCCAGTTTTTTCACAGAAGCTTTCACTGAGTAAACAGGGTTATATTTAAAGAGTTTCCTTGGGCAAAACAGTTGCACGTGAGTTATTTGGGTTTTTTGGCCTGTTCTTAGCAGGTTTTACAGCAATTATTAGATGTAATAAGATTTCTGCAGTGTGTGATAATTCCCCAAATCATCTGCAGCTGGAATTCTGTTAATAATTTTAAGGTTGCTGTATGAGGCAGGATGTTTCTCTGTCTTTTTTTGCCTTTGTGCTGGACAGGACTATTGGTAGATCAGTTTGACTTTGGAAATAACTTCTTTGGTCACTCAATGTGTGCTCAGACAGGCTTAGCAGAGGCCTTTGAGGGAGACTGAGGAGTGTAAAAAAAATCCCTTGAACAGGGATTTCTTTTTCTATAGCCTTTCACTTGTGATCTTGGGTGGTTGTAACCTGAAGTAAACGTTTGTCTGACCGGTGTGTCCTGTCTAAGTAGGCTTTACTTTAGAGTCAGTATCACTGGTATTGAAAATGATGTTAGAAAACTTGTGTGTCACCCAGAAATGCTTGTATTCTGTTTTGAGTGGGATATGTTATTCTTATGCTTCTAGTCATTGACATAATCAGCATTTCTTCCCCTACAAGACATAAGCTTCTGTACGTGCAGCAGTCCTATTATTAGAAGTAAGTAGATCTCAAAAGCATAGTCACAGCGTGCTTTGTGCATTGTTCCTTTGATTGGTTCTCGTTTTCTGTTGTTTCAGTACTCATTGCAGTACTGTCACACAGTCCCTCTGAAAATGTAAGCAGGTGAGCTTAATTTTCCTTCTTTCTCCTTTGTTCCTAGATACGAGACTGTTTTTAAATCTGCACTGCAGACTGCATCATGTCAAACCCCATGATACATATTCCTAATTAAAACAAAAAGTAGGGCACATGAATCAAAATCCAATCTCAGAAACAGTCTTCAGCATCCTGAAGTATACTTTTCATATCCTGCTTACCTTTGAAAAGCTCACATTGAAATGTTAAAGTTTAAATATCAGTGTTAGAGAAAAGATATTACAAGGGTTGCTCATTGCAGTTTGTATTAATGTCTTCTAGGTAAAGTGCTTCGTAATGCAATATTTCTTTGCAAATTTGTGGGAATTACACTATTACTAACAACCTTGAAATTAGAAAAGTAAGGGACAATTTATTTCTAGCATTGCCACTCTGTCTCAAACAACCTGTGTAATAACATAAATTCAAAAAAGTGTTCCTCAAGGATGTGCAAATGGTGCTGGAGATCCCATTCCAGGGGTTTGATTGTTATTGTTCATGGGAAATGACAGTGTTGAGAACCTCTTGTGGCAGGATGCAGGTCATGCATTGTGTGGCTGTCATTGGTCAAACATGCAGCTGCTCCTCCTCATGGGCCTTGATTCATGTGGCATACCCTGTGATACGATAAATAATATCACAAAATGAGGTGGAGTGTGAAATCCTTTGGGAAGAGAGGGACAGGCTGTAAGGCTGCATGGAGTGTGCTGGCAAACTGTGTTCAATGTTGGTGAGAGGTCAGCCTTTCCTGATCTGAAGATGGGGCTAAACCAACTTAGGTTGTACTGCAGTGGACTGAAGCACAGTCTTGGTTGATTTTTTTCGTGCAGTTTCTGGCTGCAGCCTTAGTCCATCAGTCTTTTTGTATCATACTTCCCAGTGGGTCTGGGCCTGAGGTGCTCCGTGTTTATGAACTTCACAGTGATTGAGGAAATCTGTTTGTTTCTGAGCTCTGAAGGTCATCTACGCCTCTCCCTTATTTGCAGATAAAATGCTGCATATATTCAAATCTTCCTGGTTACATTTCCTGGCCCTAACACCTCCCTTGCTTTACATTTGCTGTGAAATAGTCTGTCTCTTGCCAAAGCATCTGTCAGTCTGGGGTCACTTAAGGTTCAGAGTAAATGTAGTGGAAGTTCATCCATCTCCTATAATCTCAGCATATTTGCCCTGGCTGGAATATATTGCTGCTAACCTAAGGGCTGCTTTCCATGCTGTGCTGGTGTATAAAATAGGAAATTTGCAATTATTTGTCCTTCATTCAAGGAAATACTGCAGTAAAAAATTCCATCTTGGAGAGCCTTCTTTATTGGAAACAGTGTAAAAGATGGAAACTGCTCTTTAGGATTATCAGAGACAGTGGAGTTTCTGAGATACAGGGTTGAATAAATCTGTTAGTTTGTAAGCCGAGCACATTTGAAGCTGACTCACCACAAGATGAATGCAAATAGAAAATGTGATTTTACAGACCTTCTTTTTGTGCTTGTTATTTTTGATTAATAATACGTTTAGTGCTGATGGTGTTCTTGGTGCTATGCAAAGCTCACTAATAAAACACTCCTGGCCCTGGGGATGTACAGTATAAAAAGATAATTACCTAGAAGACAGGATGTACTTGGAAACAGAGATATGGGGGAGAGTGTAGAGATTTTTGGATTGATGTCCCTTAGAATATAGCTGTCAGTCAGTATAAGAGATGCAATACCTCCTCTGCCATCCTTTTATTGTGTCTATTAGCAGTGTCAGCTATTTGGCATCCACATTGTATACTGTGAAGTTTTTGAACTGTACCAAGCACAAGAGGATCTTCTCACTGAGGACTTCAAGTATTTTAAAAGTAATAAAAACCCAATCACTTAACTTTGAGTTTTATGGAAGAGGCACATGTTTAAGTAATATTTTTAAAGGGAATTTTAACAGCTTCAATTTTATGTATATGATTAACATTAGGAAAAAAGGGAGCTGAGCAAGCACAGGGAGAGATTAACAATTCAGTTGTGTTCTAACCCAGAGGTGGGAGTGAGGAGCTGCAGACCCACTTGCTAAGGAAGAAGTCAAATTGTGTGCTCTGAGAGCAAATGCGGAAGTTGGTAAATAATAACTGCTGGTGGAACACTGTGAGCTGACTTGGGTTAGAAAGCCAAGGAAATTATAATGTGCAAAGCTTGTTCTTATCAGAATAATATGTTGCACAGGCATTCAAGAACAGCATGGAAATTGATGAGACACTGGGACAGTGAATATGTGACTGCGACAAAATTTCTCTCTTTGATGTGCTGTTTTTTTGTCTGATTATGAACCCAACATACACACCAAATGCTCTAAGGAAAGTTGTGTTGGCTGTATCTCTCTGCTTTGGTTTTTTTCCTCCCCAGAACGCTGGCTTTGATTAAACCTGATGGAATGTGTAAGATCGGAGAATTACTTGATATCATTATTAATTCAGGATTGACAATAACTAAGGCCAAAATGATGCTGCTTTCAAGGTAAGGAATTTTTAAGGTTAGCTCTATTGTATCTAAATATTTTTGCAGTTGAGAATATTCTCTAAAACTATTCTGTGTTGTTCCACATGTCAGATTCATTCCAGTGCAGAAGAGAGGTAAGACTCACCAGTTTCATAATGCTGTAGGTTTCTGAAAGTATTTAGAGATTTAAGCTAAGTATTAAAAAGGGCTGTGCAAATGAGTATGGGTGATGAAATATGTCATGTCTGTATGAACCCAAGTTGGCTACCATAGCTTTAGCAATCCAGCGGTGTTTACTACTGACATGTCTGTATGTCCTCCCCTCAAGCCTTCTTCATACAGTCAGTATTGCTGATTATAATAATGTTGTCTTTAAAGTGTTTGGTTTGCTTGCTCTCAGTAAATTTGTTGTCTTAATTTGTGCTCTCAGATTTGTGCTTTTTAATCACTGGAAGTCCCAGGCAAAGCAAGTGATCTTCTGATGGTGCAGGGTTGGACGGGTTTTACTCATGCATCTTCCTAATCCCCCAACCTTCAGTGTTCTCCACTTCTTATTAAGCCCCAAGATTTAAAAGAAGGTGTGCTGCAGAGGAAGGAGAACATAATTAATTTACCTTAGAAGACTTCCCAAAGTTACTGCACTATTTCTCCACTGCTGCTTTGCCAAACCTATTCCTATGCAACGTTTTTGAAAAAAAAGCTGTCTGTCTTACGTAATACCATTTTCATGTGTTCTTATGGTTAATGTGTGAGGTCAGGAACAATTTTCCTTCACTTCAAAACCTTTTTGGCTTTCTGAAATACTGATAAAACAACTATGAGCCGTCGTCCTCTTGTCTGCATGCACGTGCTGCAATATTTGATGACACTGGTCCCAGATCCTCCATCCAACAACTCCAATTCATGAGTTCAAACAGGTTTCTAATGTTTCTTTACAATTCATAATGTCTTTCAAACCAGCTTTTTTTTGCTTCCTCTCCTGCAATCTGAGATATTTGATCCTGAAGCATTGTTTTGGGTGGTGCTTTATTTGAGTGTCTGAGAAGTCAAACTATTGAGCCAAGTCACGTGCTTTACAGCTGACTCACACTGAAGGGAAGAAATGGAGACTTGAACTTTTACTGCCTATTGCAATATAAAAAATTCTGGTTGTCTTGTGTAATTGAAGGTAATTATTAATAAGCACAAGACGGGGCTGTGATACTGAATGTATTTAAATAGTGTCTTGAGTATTTTGTGGTTTCTCTGCATACTATCTACTCTGTTTCTTGGGACTGTGCCGTTTTAAAACAATAGAACTATGGCTTTGCCAAAGTCTTCTACCCTTAGATTTCTGCGGGCTTGCTTGTTCAAGTCATCATCATCTACTCCTTTCTTTAAAGAGATTATTAACAACATTTGTCTGTCAATCACTCTTAAGTAGATTCATGCCTTCTGTGAGAGTTGTAGCCAAGATATGAAAGTGTGGGCAGGCACTTGCTTCTCCAGTCTCTTCCTTTAACCCTGTGTCAGTTCAGTCTGTTACACATAGGTGAACATAGGTGAACACTGTTTTCCATTATTTGAAAACAGAGAACTAATAATGAAATTAGAAAGGAGCTAAGTTATACAACACAACTGCACTTTTATGTTTATTTCAATAGGAATTGTTAACTGAGTAGTAGACCTCAATTAGTTTCAGAAATATACCTTTCAAGTACTTCTTTACAATCAGAAATGGTAATACTTAATCTCTTCACATACCTTTAACATATTTGCTTTCCAAAATTATTTGGTGAATTAATTTCAGAAGAGGATTTTCTGGTGAAATAGTGAATTGTAGGCAAACCTTTTGCAGAGTGTAGGCTTGAAGTGTGAGATTGCAGGAGTTCCTATGTCTAGCATCATTTTTACATCATTTTTCTGCCTTAGTTATGAAATGGAAAGGAAGCATATTGACTGTATGGTTAATAAAAATATTTTGGATTTTGAATAGCTCATACTTACACTGAGCTGAAAGCAACAAACCAGGAATTATTCAGGTCATTTTGATAAAAAAAGCTGGAGAAAGATGAGACTGTTCAAACATTGATAAATGTTAAGAAAATTAAATTCTTCTTATGTTCTTCTTGATGTTATTTCTTTCCTCTGGCAATATTTGGTTTAAGTCTGGACTGCAAATGGGAGAGAGGCATCAAAAGTTCCATTTCAGATGACAGAACCATGCCTTTGTTCATGCTTGGAATCTGTTATTTGAAAAATATGCAGGCAATTTCTCTCAGTAAAGAGAGTTGCTCAAAATGAGCAAACTCATGAAGACCAGAAAAAGTCAAAAGACTGTGCTGCAGGTAAAAACAACTTTCCAGTTTGGAATCTCTCAGTCACCCTACAGCACTGCTTTGATTATAAACTTGGTACCCGGGGCAGAGGTCAGCAATATTGCTTTCTTTCACCTGTCAGTCTCCTGAAGAGCTTGTTCTTCTCTACGAATTCCAGCTTCAAAAAGTGGCACACACCAGGACTTGGAGCAAGCCAGTACTGAGTCTGTGTTCTCAACAGAAATTCTGAAGCTGCAAAATAGCAGGTTTAGAGCTGAAAAACTCAATGGATTTTTCTAGCTGTTGCCACTCAGAAAAAGCAGTTCAGTAAGCAAGAGTAAAACATGAGAAGCAGCTAGGGAAAAAGACAGGGAAGAGAGTAGGTTGGCTGGTGGTAGGGGTGGTGGAGTGAAAAGCCACAAAATGGTGTGTCCATCAGGGGATGGATGGTAGCTCTGCACTGTGGTGGCTGCCAAACCCTGTGTAGTTGGGTAGCTGAGCCCAGTGCTGGTAGCAGCGTGGCTGTGGCAGTGCAGAGCTTGGGAAGGGCCACCACCCTGTCTGAAAAGGTGTCTTTTTGCTTCCAGCACCTGAGGAAAGGCTAAGGAATAGCTGTGCGACAGACACACTGGGTATGCCTGGTAGCCTTCGTTTGCCTGGCAGTCTAAGGAGACCCCTCACTGCAGAAACCCCATTGCTTTGGAAGAACACAGTGTGTAGTCACTGCTGTGTTCCCTGAGGAGACATGCAAGACCAAATTGAGTTTTGAAGTGTGAAAGTGTGGGAGAAATCCAGTTTCAATATGGAGGGCATTGTGCTGCCTATGCAGCTTGTGAGATTGGAGGATACTGAATGGAAACCAGGTTATGCAATATCTTGTGCACCAATTTAATCAAACACTAGCCTTGATAAGGAAGTGTTCCAGCAGAGCAGATAAATTGTTTATGCTTTAACTTCATTAACCAATATCCCCCTCAAACTGATGAAAGATGAAAACAATGTAACAGCAAATGGCTTGGCAAGAACTCTGCTGCATTTATTTCTCAACTTTAGAATGTGAGGACCATCAGTGACCCTGAAATGGGCTTCAGTAATTCCTTCTCAGAGCAGGAGCATAAGAAGTTGTCAGCTGTATTTGTAGCCACACAAAATATGACAGACATTTAAATGTAGTTTCTGTTATTGGACATGAACACCCAAGCTGTCCAGCTTAGGAAGACATTGCCTGTAGAAACATGTTTATGAATGAGATTTGAATGAATGATGATTGTAGTTTTCAGGGGGTGTTTTACATACATATATACATAAAAATGTGTGTGTGTGTGTGTATATCTATATCTATGTCTTTTTACTTTTCCAGAAAAGAAGCAGCTGATTTCTACGCCGATCATCGAGCAAAACCTTTTTATCAGTAGGTGTATCAATTTCAGCTTGCCATGTATTATGCTTATTTATTGAATGCACAAAATTCATTTACCATATTTGGTACCACAGGAGCATGGGAAAATCAGAGCTTGTCTTAGCTGAGTGGAGCCCTTTGCAAAGCATGCACCTTTTCGTCTTCCTCCAGGGAGAGATCCTTATTCCAGCTATTCAGGGTTTTAACTCACACTCTTTACAACCCAGTGGTATCAGGGGAATGTCTTTGTCCCTCAGAAGTGAAAATGCTCCTAGCAGGGCAAAACTTCAAAGCCAGGGGAAGGGATATCTTCAGAATCAGGGTGGAGCTTGCAGATAATGAGAATTAGGGGGAACACTTAGTTGTAAGAATTGATTTGGTTACAAGTACCCCAAATCATAAGTAACTGAAAGGATAGCGCATGAGGCAGTTTTTACTGTGCTGCTAACCTTGGATAAATGTCAGACTTCCATGATGCTAGACTGCTCCACCTAACATGAGGAACCTTAGTCTTTCCATAACTGACCCAGACATTGTGTCTTTCTACTTTCCCTGAAAGTGCCAGCAACTTTCTTTTCCTCCCTGTCCACTGGGCATACTGCCTCTTTTAGGAAGAAAGTGCCTTGTGTTTTTAGCCATGTTGGTGCCTGGGTTTGCACTGATTTGGTTGAAAGACCTGGTTTCAGTACTATCATGAAGTGCTTGAGAATTAGCATTGCCAGCTGCTCTCCTGCAACAGCAGCTGATTTACTGTGGGTCCAAACTCAAGCCCTTCAGAGAGACATGGCCCCAGGCTATGTCTGACCATGTTGGAGGTCAGAGGATGGATGATTTGGAATTGCCTTTTCTTTGCTGAGTAAGCCTGCTTGAATATGTTGATAAATAATCAAGAATTTTGCCTGCAGTGTTATTTCACAGATGCCTATCTACATTAATGGTAATTGTCTGAGGAACTGTAGCCTCTGTCCGCTGTGATGTGCCTGTCTCCCATCCTACAGTCCTATTGGCTACATCTTCTGTATTGGATTTTTCTCTAAATTAGAAATAAATAGCTCTAGAGCATTCCAAATCAAATAGAAATGAGAAACTTCAAGGCAGTAAAGTATGAAATCTACGACTCGTTTATATTTAATGTTGTGTTACTTGTCTTCAAATTCAGATTTAGTTTGCAAGTTCACTAGTCAGTGTAAGTCTAGTGAATAGTAAGGAAAAATAACCATTCTGTTGTTTGGAATATAATGGTTTTCGTATGAAAGAATTTTTTTAAAATGAATATTCAAGGATTGGTCTGCACAGTAAATAGTGTTGTAGAAATTGCTTTTTTCTTGGGTGTATGTATGTGTACTATTTAATTGTCCTAAACAAGACTCTGACCAGCAGAACCTGACTTCCAATAGCTTTTTGTTGTGTAGTTTCTTTATGTAACTTTTCATAGTTTTAATATTGTTTCTTTAGCAAAGAACTGGAAGGATTCCTCTTCCTCTTCCTCAAGAAGGTAGCTGGAGAAGCATGCACATCCACAATTAGAATTGTTTGGACTCTTTTTAAACAAAGTTGTCCAAAAGGCATTGAGTCAATGTTCTCCATTGTTGGTTCTGTCCAGACTAAACAGTGGAAAGACAGGCTTGTTGGTATGCATGTTTTGTAAAGATACAGAATTGTAGTTATGGTATTTTGTTTAGTTTTTAAATAGCGTGTTTGGGTTACCAATTTTGGATGGTTGTTTTCTATGTGAGGTGGTCAGGACAGGAGGCAGCCTGCTCCTGACAACCTCTTCTCCTTACTTGGATTCATCCCATTAAAATCACTTGAGTTCTGCCTATGCCAGGATGTAAAAACTTACTTTGTGAGTAAGTCCTCCCTCCATGCAAACTTTTCAACTCTTTCCCTTCTCTCCCACTTTGGACTTTGGCTGGGCCAAATCCATGGGAGAGATCTGTGGGGCAGTGGAGCAATTCGGCTTGAAAGCAGTGCTGAAGTTCTGTCAGTGGGGTACACATGCAGGTCGTGTGTGAGAGTCTTGAAATGCTGCTGTGCAGAAGAGGCAAGCTGAGGAATCATTCCTGTCAGACAAGTGGTTACCAAGGTCTCTCTTTCACTGTTACCAGGAAACCAGTACTGATCCTTTAAAAATTCTTTTGAAATCTAACATTCTACAAAGTAGCTTGAGTGAGTTTGGGTTGTCTACAGGTTGTTTTTTTTCTACAACCATAATAAGGGAATGTCTGCACATGACCTAATCTAACCTCCTCCTCAAAGCGCAGTAAACTTCAAAATTAGATCAGGTTGCTCTAGGTCTTGCCAAGTTGAGTTCTGAGCATCTCCACTGGATCATGTTTTTGTTGGTTTTAATTTGTAGCATGGATCACCATGTGCTGTTTCCATTTTGCAGTGATCTTCTCCAGTTTATAATGAGTGGCCCCATTCTTGCTATGGAGCTCTTAGGAGATGATGCAGTGAGTAAATGGAGAGCGATAGTGGGGCCAGCAAACCCTACAGCGACCGAGAGTGATACCCTGGACAGCATCTCAGAGAGCTTTGGACATTGTGGCCTAAGAGATGCAGCTCACGGCCCAGATTCAGTTGCTTCAGCTGCTAAAGTAAGTTTTTGACTCTTTCTTGAGTGAAGGTTATTTTTGCTTTTATCTGCTAACAACTGGATTAGGAATTTCTCATTTTGTTTCCACACTTGAGTTCAGAACTAGTTTACATATTCTTCATGGCTCCTTTTTAGCATGGAAAAATAAACCATCTGAAAACAGAGGTCTTGTTTATCTCTATCACAAAGATGAATCTTGGGTGCTTTGATCAGGAGAGCATGCCTGGTCATTTTTAATGTCTCCTGTACATCACAAACATTGAGTTAATTGCATAGTCTGTGTAATCTACCTATAGTCTACCAATGTTGGTCATAAAAAGAAAGGGATTAAACAATTAAATCCTTTTGTGCCCTATTGTGTTTCACGTATCGGTTCTCCTCCACAGTTCTCACTAGTGCTCTGCCTGCAGCCTACTTTGCTGTTATTGTTCAGAAGGAAAAATTAAAAATCAGGCCACTTTGCAGTGCTTTGTGCTTTGAGAAGTAATACAGTGGGCATGGCTTTGAGGAGTTTGGTTCTGTTTTCCTTTGTTTGTAGTGTTTTTTTTCTCAGGGCTAAGAAAAAGCCCTGGGACTGGGTGATAGATATTACCAGCATTTCTGTAGAATCAGGGTGACTTTCGTGTGCAATGTTGTGGGATAGATATGCTAATAAATGATGGCAAGAATAAAGTTTATCTCGTGGTTGATTGATGAGTCACTGTGGTATCTTAGCTGCAGACCACTTCAACTGGGGAAAGACACCAGCTGTTGTTTCCTTGATTCTAGTCTTCCCTCTGTTTGAATTTGAACAGCTACAGTAGCACAGCTGGAGAGAGCCCTCCCTCAGAATAGCTAATACGATGCCAAGTAGTGTACACTAGAAAATGTGCACAGAGATCATACCCTGGTGATGAGGGCAGAGTTGGGCAGCCTCCCCTTCTGGCTGCTGTAGGCTGTGAGGTACAGCAGGCTGACTGCAAAGCACGGGCTGGCCAAGCACTGACCTTGCTGCTGTGCACTGTGCCTGGGCTGCTGGATCCTCTCCCTGTGCCTCGGGTTTTGGCAATAAATCAGATGTTGGATGTGGAGTACTTTTTCTGCTGGCTGACTTGATGGACATGTTACAGAGTCAGAAAGAGTTTGGATAAAAGTGATCTTTTCTGATGTAGGAGAGTTACAGTCAGCAAAGGCTTTGAAGTTCTGGTTAAATAGTTAGATGTTTTCAATTATAAGGGTGAAAGTTTCTCTTTTTTCCTGTGTACTACCATGACAGCTGTGCCAGCTTCTGAACTGAGAGTGTAGGAGAGAGTATCTATTAGCATAAATTCTTGATTAGAAGCGTAAGTGTGTGCTTTAGTTTGTTGTTCTTGTTGCATTTCATTATTTTTGAAATGCTGTCTGAAGGCCCTGTTCACCTGCAGCATTTTTGTGACACTGGGATTATTTTGCTGAACATCTGTAGGTGTGTGCCTCTTTGTGGTGTTACTGATACCAATCTTTAATAAATCAACCAAAATAGTGAATTTAGTGCCCCTGTGCCTCTATTAATTTAGTAGGCCCAGTATTATATGGCTGTGTAGCAGTTGCTATGGAAACCAGTTGGCTGTGCCTGCAGAAGCTTTGCTGGAAACAAAGAAATATAAGATAAAGGGACCTAAATGAACTCTTCTGACAGAAAACTGAAGTGTCAGCCACATTTAATGAATGTACTGTAAGCTGAACACTTAGAGTGGAAAGCTGCATTGTTCTTTTGATGGCTAAATGACAAGCGAAAGTACGTCTCTGATACACTCTAAGCTGCTGTCTCTCTGCAAGCCAAATTTTGTAATTTCTTTAGATCAGGAATAAAGGGTAAGGAAAATAATTTATTTTTTTTAAGGCTCCACAAGACTATAGTTTGGCTTTTCTTTATGTCAGTCCAGCATTATTGTGTTAATTTCCTTTTATGAATTTTAATGGATAAAACTTAAGTGTTAAATATTATACATATTTTCCTGCCTTTTCCTGGCTGCTTCTTTTAGAGTAAATTGCAGTTAACAGAGTGGGACAAGTTCTTTGAATCACGCAGCATTTCATCAGTAGAAGGATGTGGGAAATGAATCCCATTGTCTCAGGTGTGCCCACTTAAACTGTGGATTATTTGCTAGCAGAAAAACAAAGGGCCTTTTTCCTTCTGTTGAAAGATCCATTAGTTTAAATTGTGTAATTGTTCAAGAAAAGATTACAGAAATTGTTGATGTACCATGAGCTAAAGGTAAGTCTATTCCCTTTAAGTTGAGCTAGTAAATTAAATGAGACAATTCCAGGAAATGGCCTTTAGCACTGCTACTGTTACACAGGAAAAATCAGATACATTTGGTAGTAATTTTTCTTGGATGTAATTTTTTCTCTTAAATAGAAATGTATCAGTTCTCTTACTGAATTTGACCAACAGGTGTGAAATGGAACCTGTGTTTTGCACATTTGTTAATTGGCAGATTGTGTAACATGTGAATAAATGGTATGGAAAAAGTGTGAAGCTGGCAGTGAACAGTGAAAAAATATCACTGAGGAAAGAAACCTGACTGCCAAGTTCACCCCAGTGTGGTCTAAGACCCAAGGCATCCGATACCTAAATAGTGATGGCGGGAAGAAAGAAACAGATCGGAGGCAAAAAGGTTCCTTAGATTTATCTGAGAAATCAAGGCAATTGAGTTCATCAGCTTCAATTCAGTAAGATTTAAAAAAAAAATTATAGGGCCAATAAAGCATGAGAAGTGAGTCAGCAATTTTAGACAAAGTTTAATTGTTTAAGACGAAAGGCAAAACATGTAAACAATTTGGAGGGAGGTCAGTTTTGTATATGGAAAGAAAACATACTGAGAAATGGATAGTAGTTGTATTTTTGCTTATATAGCAGAAAAGATGATTTTAGAAAAAGGAAAAATAAAATATGTGTATAAGGGAGTGGGTTAGGAAAGAGAGAGAGCATTGGGAAAATGGGGAACACCTCTACCAAATGATTGTGGCAGCAGCATTTTGAATGCTCCGAGTGTGAACAGATTGCATTGCAGAACTGAAAAGGAAGACATTGCAAGAAATACTCCAATCCTGTTTTTATGATTGTAGCAATGGTGCCAGAGAGGAAAAGATACATTTTGAGATAATATTTTAGGGAAGAAGTATTTGTAGAAAAAACAATCTGCACTTAAGGTTTATCTTCTGTGATTATGGATACTTCAGGTGTTGTTACTTATGATAAAAGCTGATGTGTGCAGCTAGATCAATCTAAAATGTGTTTAATTACAATTGTTTTCAGGAGCTGGAGTTGTTCTTTCCCTCCAGTGGAGGTCGTGGACCAGTCAGCAGTGCAAAATTCACAAACTGTACTTGTTGCATTATTAAGCCTCATGCTGTCAGTGAAGGTAAGCAATGCAGATAGCAGAGGAGAAAGCAGTGTGTGTTCATTGTACCCATGGTCATTCCTGTGCCCTCTTTTTGGGAGAACGAGAGTGCGTGAGCCCAGGGTGTGTTTCACAGTACATGCAAAGCATGCAGATACATTGTCTTTCATACACGTTTAGTATTTCTGCAGTTCATTTCCATGAAGACTGAGTGGGTCCTGTGCTTTCTGTGCAGATACTCATTCACTTCAGAATAAGAAGGGAGAGGTGACAAAAAGAAGGATTAAAACATACATGAGGTTTGATGTAACTTATTGTGACAGCTTCCCATGTCTTTGCTCCTGTCTGCCCAGCACAGTCACCTGCTGGAGGTTAGTGTCCTCCCAACAGAGTGAAAGCAGGACACCTGGCCATGATCCAGGGCCTTCCACTCAGGCAGTAGCACATCAGATTAAAACCACTCACAAAGGGAGATTTGTGCTGTTACAAATCTTGTTCTGCTGAATGCAGTGCGGATGGAAAGTAGGAAAGGCTTGTTTATGAAAGTGAGACGAAGACCTAAAGCGTTTGGTGGATTCTGTGATGCTTTCTGTGCTGGAGAATGCCCTGGGAGTTTGCCATATGAGTATTGGAAATGTTTGATGCTCTCCTGTTACTGTGCAAAAATAACCTCGCTTGTGTGTCCTGTACTTAGATCCAGGAGCATGTGTAGGAGCAGTGAGTGCAGTAAAATATTTTGACTCAAGCACTGAAACAGTATTTTTGAATGCAGAATAAATATCACCATGTGAGAGCATAGAGTTTTTTCTTAGTAAGATGCAGAGCACACTGCAACATTTTAATCACTGCTTTGTGGATAGCTTAAATGGAAACAGCAGAAGTGGCTGGAGCAGTTTCCAGGCCTTTCACACCTCAAGTGGGATGTCTGGAGAGCTTGCTGAAATTAAAAAAAGGCTTTCACAAGAAAGAGTCTCATAGTTGCTACTCATAATATGCCTGTTATCTCTTCCAGACCTTGCATGGTATCTGCTACTGATAAGTCTGCCATGCAGCCAAGACACAGTGATGTTCCTTTTACAGAAATATGGGCAGCAGCTGGGACTACGATTTTACCTAGCTACATGTTTGCAGAGGACAAACTTTCCTGTGGAAGGATTGTTAGGGTCCTTCATTTGAGTGTAAAAATAGCGAAGTAGATGACTTGGACTGTTTTTTTAGGCTTAAGATATAATTTCAATTACATATAGAGGCTCAGACTCTTATCCTAGTGAGCTCAGGTTTTCTATTCTTATTTTTAATCTTACTCATCTCTGTACATTTCATAGTGCCCTGTCTGTTACTTTTGTCTTCTTGAACTTCTCTGACTTTTTCTGAGTCGCCAGAAGACAAATTCTGACCCTACTTGCAGTTCTCTCTGGGAGTGTGAGTGCCTGTAGGTGGTGAGGGTGGTGAGAGAGAGAAGGGGAGGTATGGATATAGATAAACAAAAAATGTATGTGCACATCCAGCTTTCCAGTGTGAGCGCTGGTCTTAATGTCCTCTATATAGTCCTGAGGTCTTAGAGAGCCTGAGCTCTTAATGTCCCCTATACAGTTCTTTTTCTGAGACCATGGAGGGCTGGAAAGTCAGAGGACAGCTGCCAAAAAGCAACTAAAATTTGAAAGACAAAAAGTGTACCTTTTGTCAGCATTTTCCCTCCATGCAACTGTGATTACTACCCTCAACAAAATGAAGAAATTAGAACTGACTTTTCTGAGTCAGCAAACTGTTTTAACATTTTGTTGTGGTTTAACTGCAGCTGGCAACCAAACCCCACACAACCACTCGCTCACTTCTCTGGGATCGGGGGGGGAATCAGAGGAGTAAAAGTGAGAAAACTCATGGGTTAAGATAAGGACAGTTTAATAGGTAAAGCAAAAGGTGCGTACACAATCACAGCAAAATGTGGAATTATTTATCACCACTTTTCATGGGCAAGCAGGTGCTCAGTCATCTCCCTTTTAATGTCTGTGAGCAACTGTGTTCAGTGGTACTTGAGGCATTCTGGTTGTACCAGCAACATCTCCTGTATCTCAGCTGAAGCAGGTGCTACAACGACTTGTGGGCTGCCCTTTTGCCAAATTGCATGCAGGAGACTGGGTGGTCTTAAAATTGAGCAACTTGCTTACCCCCAGCGACAGTGCTTCTTCCTGTGGCTGTCCACCCCGCTGTTTATGGGGAGGAGCAGGTAAGTGGAAACACAGCAGCTGGAGAGGAAAGGAAATCCTGTGTGGCCGTCAGTGTGAAAAGGTAGTTTGGCAAAGCCAGAGGCATGGAGAGAAATTTATGTGGGTCAAAGCAGCAGAGCCTCTTTTGCGTTGGAGTTTTGATTTGTGCTCTACAAATTTTCAGTATTGAGTGTCTAAAAATAAACCTTTTTGCAATTTCCTAGGCACTGCTGAGGCTTTGAACTTGGCTATCTAATTACTGTGAATATAAGCTGCTCATTACGTATCTACAATTACATGGAGTTACATTTGTGTACTTGAGTTTATATGGAGATTTAGTCTTTATTTCTGCAGAGGCGTTTGATTGAATTAATGATTTGAATTTTGCTTTCTGGCCCTTTTCCCCAGTGTTTGTTTTTTCTCCAGAGTCTGTTGCATAACTGATTCTTAGAAGGAAAAATTTTCCTGGTTTTGTGTCCTGGAAGATGATTTGCTTTAACAGCAGCTGTAAACTAGGGTGCTTTTCAGTGAGTTTAACTTGCTGTCCAAGGGCTGGATGTAATCTCTAGTTTATACTGGTTAATTTCTGGGCAGAATACTCTCTTAGGAAATTACTTTGATTGCCACAGGGGTTGCTATCCAGTGACAAAGTAGTGGAAAATCAGTGTTGGTTTTATCTCTGGCCTATTATCACTCTTATCTGCCTCTCTCCTGATGGACATACAGAAGCGTCTGGTCCTAGGCAACCGCAGCAGCACAGCCTGGCCAGCCACAGCAGGACCTCGTGCATTGCCCAGGCACCTGAGAATTCCTGTTAGCAGGAGTGTCAGCATGTCTACCAGGCTGCAGTGGAACCCTGAGGCCTGATAGAGAGTGTTGGAGAACTAAGGTGAAGTTTAACTTCAGCTGTCAAGAGTGCTGGTAATCCTGGAGCGATGGCATTGCTGGCCCTCTAGGAGTGTGTGCCATACACGTCTCTGAAAGAAGTAAGGCCGAAGCTATTCTGTCAGTCTGGTGTCAGCATAACTCTTCTGTGGAGGGTCAGAGGTGGGTCGGCCAATGTAGCCCAGAGCTCTGGACTAGACAGCTTTAGCTCACTGGTGGTTGCTCCCAGTGGAGATGGAGAGCTTCCCTGGCTGGCAGCAGTGAGGTGGTTGTATTTTAACTCTCAATAGGCTTTGCAGGAGCAGTCCAATTCCTCTTCACTGAGAGCTAGAAGAATGCAAAAGCAACCTGATGCTACTCCATGCAAATTTATTCTGACCAGGATTGCATCAGGGAGACATGATGTGGTTTATCAAACCCTCTAGAATCTGTTACACTTCTCAGTGTCTTTTAGTTTCCTCCTCTTCTCCTGAGACCAGTTTTCAGTCAAGGAGGATGGTAACTAACAAGCACAGCTCTAGGATTGTATGGCTAATTTGTTTAATTATTTGAAATTTTTGGGTGTGGGCCTGTGTTCTGTAGTCCTCCTGCTTCTTATGCTTCTGATACTTGAGATACAAGATCATAGTTGCAATCACTTAGACATTCTCTTTTTGTAATTACTCTTGTGTTAGTAGATCTAGAGGTATTAGCACTAGTGCTCAGAAGCCAAAATTGTAAATTCACCAAGATGGATAAACATCAGTTTAATGCCCTGAGCACAGTTACAACTCGACTGTTTTGTGAGCAGAAATAGCACCCTGTAGATCACTGGGTGGGATTAACTTTAATATTTTTATGTGTAACAGTTTAGTCATGTTTGCTGTAGGAAGCAGACTTTGGTATTTCATGACTGCTTTAAAGTTTCTTTGATATGGCCTTTAGCTACTTTCTTTGAAGAATTAGCAGGGGGAAAAATTGAAAATAGTGATGATCAGGCTATAAAGGCTGAGGTCAGAAGTGTGTAATAAGCAAACTGAACGATCTGCCTAGAGGCAAAGAAAGCTCTATGGTTTTGAGAGCTCCTAGGCATGAGGCTAACTACCCAGACAGGTTTGTTCTCCTATTATGTGTTAAGCTTGAGACTTTGTTCTAACATTTCTGGTAAGTTAAATCCTTTTTCCTCTATGCAATTAAAAAAAACCCACAATACTGTCTTCCACAGTATTCTTCAACTGAAGAAAATTTAAATCTCATAGAAAACAAAAGGAGCAGGAATAGGTTCTTTCCAAGTGGAAAAGATATTCTGTGGAAACATGGTTTTAGACCTGTTCTGGGTGGATGATAAAACTTACAGAGCTCTTCTACATTAACTTAGTAGCTAGTGGACAGTTTTAGAAAGTTGTAGAGCTTTACATTGATTAACAAAACATTGCATGACAGGAAATCATAAGAATCATATTTTCTTCTTTATGCAAAGGCAGAAAAATTCCAGTTGAGAGCGTAGTTTGTAGCTCCAAAGACAAACCTGAATGTAACAAAAAGAATACCAAGGACGGTAGTTCAGTCTCAGGCAGGTACAGGAACAAGGTTTACTTATATAGAATCTCAAGTGAAGTTACTGTATAAGGGAGTGAGGAGAGGATTGTAGAGCATGGGAATGCAGAATTGTAGTGGATTATCTGACTGCAGACAACTGAAGAACTGTCCTGACACACAATACGCTTGTTGCTCTTTGAAAGAGAGAAGGCATCACTAGGAAAACATCCAATTCAGCTCTGTATCATGCTAAGTACACTTACATGTGCGTAGCTAGGAAATTGAATAAGCTTTAAAAAAGAAGAAGAGGATGGCATAGTAGAGGTACAAATCTATTATCACTCTTAGCACTACATATCTATTTCATAGTTTTTTCTCAAGACAATTTGTATTCATTAGATAAGAAAACTCTGGAAATTGTTTCCTTTTTTTACCCTTTTAGGCACAAGTTTGAGTAATTAATTATTTTTATTTTCAGGAGACCTAGAATTAGAACAGAGTTTTCAGAAAACTGGCTTGAGAAAAAGTGAGGAGCGCAATTCTCTCATAAGTAATCTGAAAATACATCTTCTGTTTGTGATAAGTGTGCATAATAGAAAGGTGAAGTGCAGATGGCGTGGAGTTCACCTCATTGTAGGCAGAACTTTTCTTTGGATCTTGTCTACAAGGTTGAGTGCCAGGGGGCATCAGTGATAGCCTTGATGCACTTAACAATTAGAAGTCTGGAAGGAATTATTTGAAGATAGAATCTGGAAACGAAAAAAAAAATGAGGAATGAACACAAATCTTTGCAGATACTTCAAAGTACAGTGGATGGTTTGAGATGTGACCTCAGGGTATTCCCACATGCGATATGGCAGTCTTAGTGCTGTAGTCATGTGAGGACTAAGTAGTAAAACCCTGTGCTTTCAGCTGCAGGCATTCTTTTGCAGACAGATTTGCCCAGGGAAGAGACGTGCTTATGTCAAATGAAATGCAGTTTGTTTCTTATGTTTTCCTTGAATATATATTATATATAGGGTGTTGAAGCATTTGGTGGTGTCTAGTGGTGCTGGGTTTTTTTTGGTTGGTTGGGTTTTTTTTCTCTTTAGAGAAGCTAGAAAAAAGTGATTAAAATGAAAACAACCTACTTTGCCACTTCATCACCATTTTTTAGAATAAAAAAATTTAGCTTTCGTGAGATCAGTCATCAATACGCTTCCATCTGTGTTTTGAATTCTTTGCTGTAGTTGTAATGATGGATATTCCTTGCCTGGGATGTTTGGTTTTGAAACCAAGCCCGTAGTGTTTCTCATTTATTTCCTGCATAAAGTTTTAGCACCTTGGCATTGGTTTCCTGGCTTAGACTGATTTTGGATTTCAGTGGCTAGTGGGGAAGTGACATTTATTTTTTTGAAGTATGAAAAATATATTTTACATTTGAATTGATTAAGGTAGAGGAGGAGGTGAACTGAATTTGAAAATCCTTTCTGACAGTTTGAGACAGGAAGGAATAGGAGGAGATACACTTCAGAGAAACAAACAGATCAAATGCCACAGCCAATCCTTGCTGAAGCTCCTAAGTATCTTCCGACTGGAAAGAATGTATTTCCTGCTTGTGTTCAGTAGACTTGTATTGGTGGTGTTCATGTTACTGAAAATCATCTCTGTGCAGGGATGATGGTATTAACATTAAAAAAGGAGACATTAGAAATGAGTGTTTACTACTGCATTTTGGGATTTTCACTTGTAAAGGCATAGAGAAAAGTCAGTTCTAAGAGTGGACCAGGGAATTTCAGGATAATCAAACTTCTTTCATACCAAGGAAACTGATGAATCAGGAGTGTATAATTTCACTTAAATCACTCAGTGATTGATGGACATATGATGGACATTTACCAGCATGTCTTTTGTGAAGGAAAATATGCTTTGTTGATCTCTGAATTCTCCAAGTATGCTTTCTCTAAAGGAAGGTAAAACAGTGTCAGCCTAATTCACTTGAATATCAGTGGCTTTGTGAAAGTTCTTTGCTGTTAGGAAACCAGAATTTCCCTTTAGTGGAGTAATTGGTGTGTTCAGATCTTTGCAGCATAGGCATCTACATAGCTTTAAATGTTTCCCTGACTGTTGGACTGTACATGAGCATGTCAAATTAAAAGGGCTTTACAAATGAAGTCTTGTCAGGCATCCTGGGGCCAGTTCTTGTCAATATTGTCATTAATGGCTCGGATGGGGAAGGACAGAGCATGCTTGCAATGTTCACACATGGTACCAAGTGCCTACTGAAATTTTAAAGGATGTGATTACAATTCAGAGCATTCCTGATGAACTGAAGTGAAGCAATGTGAAGATGATGAAACTGAATATAAACTGCATAGCACTGCTGTGGAGAAGGGAAAATAAATGCACAGATATAAAATAGAGAAGAACTGGCAGGGTATCAGTGAAAAGTTTGTAGAGAAATGGTTGGTATAGTGATGAAACAGGAACAATCTGTGTTCACAATGTACCCACTAGTTCTGCTCAATGCTCATGAGAATTCAACTTGTGTATCATGTCCAATTTCTGGGCACTGTGTTTCAAAAATAACAGAAAAAGAGAGCAAAAAGCATAAGAGATTTAGCAAATGAAAACTTGATGGGTTTTATTTATTTAACCTGAGATGGGTAGGACAGGGATATACAGCTTTCTATAAGTACATTTACAAAATATGAGCGTATTTACTAATTTAGATGAAAGAAGATTTAATGTAATCATTAAGGAAAACTATATAGGGTATCACTGGCCCAATATTTGAGCTTGTAATGGAACCTGAAGTTACTAGAAATTTTTGAGAACATTTTAGAAAAATGAAAAAAATGTGGCCGTGCCTAATCTAACTCACTGTACCTTGGAGCAGAAGGTAAATATATTGAAGTCTCTTCTTTTACTGCCCTTTTCAAATCAGAGTGTAAGGAGAAAGGCAAGATATTGACTCTGAAAACAGCCAAGACACAGAATGTAGGGAATATGTGATAGTCTTTTGCCAAGTTGAAAATAAATTATAGAGCTTCCAGTATATTTACTATTGATCTAGGACAGTGAGTTGGTGAACCTTCCACAGGAAGTAGAATATAAAATTAGTAAAGGCTGGAGCAGATTGTAGTAGATCGCATGAGGGTTTTAACCTCCAGAGTTAATTTAATTGACAGTGAAATAGTAGATTAAAGTTATTGTTTATAATTATGGGCTAATGCACATTCCAAGGAATAGATTTAACCACTTCTTCTCTGTAACTCTGTAACTTCTCTGTAACTTCTCATGCACAGTGTTCAGCAGGGATAACCAGAAAAAAGGAAAGAAATGTCAGTGAGCTTGTGGATGGTTTGAATTATATTACTGAATGCCACTGTATAATCCAGTGGTACAGCCTCAGCTAAAACATCATGTTTAGTTTTGTTCACACTTAAGAAATAAGCAAAAATAAATGAAATTTAGTATTGCCATAGAAACATTCTACTAGCCAGAATGATTGACCATGATCTCATCTAGTGAAAAAAAAAATCTGAGTGGATGTGCTAAAGGAGTACAAAGTAATGAACATCTTGAAAGGAAGAGCAAAGCAAACTGGATGTTTCTTTTTTAACTTTCTTTCAACACAAGAACAAAGAAAGAAACCTAAGCTTTTCTGGGTTTTGGGTTTTTTTGTAGATATACAACTATCTGATTGAGTTCAGCATAACTGTTGCAGAGATATTGACCTTTCTTCATAATACTTCTTTCTTCTTCAAATTCTTTTCTCCAGTGGCACACACTGCACAGCCAAATTGCTGGATACTTTGTGTAGTTTGGCCATGATCTATGCCTTAAATTTCCCTATGGGCCTTTGTATCCGAATGCTAAGTGTGACACTCCCCATCTGTTCCCATGCAAGAATTCCCAGAATGCCTTTTTTTCCCCTATGGATTTTCATCATTCTGTGTCTTATAATGCCCTGTCTGGCATACACAAGTGTGGTCTTGCCTTGTTCAGTAGTGGTTCAGAAAGTTGCAGCTGGGATTAAGCCTTTGAACCTTTCACCCCCTCTGAATCTGTCAGTTCCCTTTCTCAGCCACATCACACACTGAGTCATTTTGGTTTCAAGGCCTCCTGAGATTTACTGTCTGCATGCGTAATTTTTCTTGTGCTCGCAGTATCCTGACTTCTGTTTTCCAGTAAGGCTGTGGTGGTATCTTTTGTCTTCACTCCTTTAACTTTTAGTATTTTCAAATGAATATTTTCTATTAAGATTTTCGCCAGTGCTGCAGTGTTGATAGAGTTCTCCATAAATGTCTGTTAAGCTGCGCTTCAAACTACTTGAGGTTCTCCTTTAATACAATACCTAGACAGAAATGAGGAATAATGAAAAATCTTGGATTCTATTGCTATGAACAATATTCTCTCATCATTTCCTCCCATGCTTCTCTCTCTTCTGTCTGTATCTGCTGGTCTCATTGCTAGCCTGGGTAGCTTTTGAGGCCCCCTTCTCCTTTGCAGGCTCAGTGTGTGTCACTCAGGAGACCCTCTGTCTTTCACTCGGTGTGCCAGAGCACAGATGCAAAAATGACTGCCTGTCCTTTTTCATACAGTACCCAGTGGGGCTGGGAGACCAATAATTATAGATTATCACTATGACCAAACTTTTGGGGAATCTAGAAATGGTATATTTATGCTGCATTGTAAAAATGCCAAGAGTTGTGTTATTCCTAAGTAGAAAAAGAAGAAGAGAGAGAGAAACCTTGTTGTTCAGGGGATAGGTCAACCTATAGGATAGGAAGAAGTTCCCTTTTTCAGAAGGATATCTCTCATTTACTTACTGCCCAGTGTTTTTCAATGTTATCTGAAACAAAGATTAGTGAGAAATTGAAATAAAATACATTGCAGGAGGGCCCAACTCTGAATCCCACTTTTCCATCTTCTAGAGCTCAAAAAGGACTTTGCTTGGAGTCACACCTGATCATGATTCTCTGAAGTTTTGAAATAGGACCTTACTACTTGGCAGTAAAGAATCAGATTATTTCATTATACTATGAAGCAAAATTGCATTTCAAAATGTCAAAAATAGACATGAAATGAAATTGCTACTTATAGTTAGTGATGTGTTAAGCACCCGGTACAGGGTTACTTTTAGAAATATGTTACTGGATGAGGTGGATCATCAATCTGATCAGTGATGGCAGTTTTTGTATTCCTGTCAAAAAACCCTGTTGTTTAAGAGGAATTATTTTTAATTATTGGGAAGGTTTAAAAAACGACATATGGAGGCTGAGATGAGGAACCTAGTTCTTGCCTTGCTTTGAAAGCAGTCTGCTGTCTTGCCTAATGAGCTTTTAACAGAGGAATGGTTAAAGTAGGAAACAGGCCAAGGGAGGAGAATGTAACATTCCTACTCCTAGGGCTGGGGGTTCTCAGTGCACTGGGACTGAGAGGTCCCACTAGCACAGATGCTATGGCTCATTGATTAAAGTGCTATTAGGTTAAAAGTGACTTTCATTAAACTATTTTATTTTATCCCAATGCCTAATTCTGCAAAAAGTAGTAACATTTTTCAGCCTGATGTTTTCCCTGCTACTTTCTGTTTCTTAATGAAGGAAAATTTTCAAATACTGTATGTTGTGAAGCAGCAAATTGTAGAATATTAATGTGACTGAGGAAGTCTTGGTACTTTATCATTTTACCTGATTGAAATATGTTGGAAAATTATCTGTCCTGTACTGGGTATGTAGTAACACAATGCTGCCTAGCAGACATAAAATGTATGCCTGTGCTCCCTTTCTTTCACTCTATTTGCTTGGATTAGTGTTAAATTCCCTCAGTTTTATTTACTAATGCTTGTGATTCTTTTGTGCTTTGTGACTGAAAATTCATCATAACTGGTACCTAACCTGCAGCTTTGATTTGGGTTCTTAATGTAATCACATTTTAAACATCCACTGACCCTATTTGAAGAGTCCTCAGAAAGCTGTTTTTTCACTACAGATTTGGATTTTAAAGTTGAAAAGAATTATTGAAAGCTGCTGAAATGGCACTCTAATTAGTTCATCTTTTTCTGAGCCTTATCTGCCCCCAAAGAAGAGGATATGTCCCAATTCAGTCACACGATTGGCTGAAAGCCTCAAACAGATCCCAAGCCGAGCCTTGAGCTTCCACTCTTCTGTTGCTTGGGGATTGCCTTTGTGCTTTTTGTTTCTATTTTGGTTCAGGTAGAATTTGAGAGGAAAGTGTCTCTAGGAGGAATGATACGTGGATTGCCTAAACTGGGACAAGGGAGGCCAAGTCACTGGGTCTGTAGATCTGCGCTGCCACTGGCAACTTGCTTATGCTCCTCTGCCTCAATTCCCACATTTGGGAAGTGGAACTAACATCCTGCTTTGCAAACATAAATGGAATCTCATGCCCCTTCTTCCTCAAGGCCCGTTGAATTTTTTGGGTGAGATGTCTGTCTGTCTGAATGATGACAATAAGTCCTTTGGTTAAGCCTTTTGCGTGTTGCAGGCATGGGCAATCTGTCTGGAGCAGCAAAGTGCTCTGTTGCTCTCATGAGTGAGAGTGAACTCAGAAATACAGTGTAGAGGAAAGTCTTGATAGGTTTGTCACAATTATTAAAGGAACCTTGCATTGAAGACCTTTATGCTAAATACCTTCTTAGTTTAATTTCTGTTGTTAAAGGAGACTATCTCCTCTCTACAGCAAAGATAGGTCTTAGTGACTTCAGTAGAGAAACAGCCCAGAAAGCTTAATAGAGTCCCCCTTTGTTTCTCTAAAACATGGGTTTTGCTTGTAGGTTGTAAAACTGCTGAAGACAAAAGTTCTGTAAAAAGCAGATCTCCATAATACCCCATAACTTGATGTATTTTGATTAGATCCTCGCTGGCTGTGAGTGCCTATGCAAGTAGCCCATTCTTGACTGATTAAGTATAAAATGATAATCTGTCAGGGCAAGCAGCTGTCCCTTACCTTTCTCATAGCTTTTACCCTGCAAGCGACAGTGACCATTTATCTGCCAGTGCCCTTTCTTCATCTTTGTTGGTTTCTGGTGGGGCAGTTGACCGGAGTATTGTCTTTGAAGATTGAGAATGTAGAAATGTTTATGCTGTGTCACAGATTTAATTAATTAATTAATTTTATTTATTTATTAATTTCCTGAGTGATTCCCAGCCAGTTACTTAATCTCTTTATAAACTGGCCATTCATCTCTGAAAACAAGACTGAAGGCTCACTGCCTCAGTGGAACCTGTGTGGAAGCATCTGAGCTGCTCAGCCTTTCCAGCAGGGTGGACAAAAAGGAATGAGAGCTCTGGTTTCTCTCTCTGATGTGGTCTTGTGTTTTCTGGCCAAACCTGTTCAATTCCCTTCATTTTGCTGTGGCAATTTTTATTTTTTTATCTTGAAAAAAAAAGGGATTTTTTTTTTCCCTGGGTTCAGAGTAGCATTGAAAGGAAACTTCCACCAGAACATGGTGGAACAGTATAGTGGGACAGGAACTGTATTTGCCTCTGCTTGTTTCTATGTTCTGTGAACACAAAGAGCTGCATGGACTGAGTATGCACCAAAATCTCATGTTTTCCATTTAGTAGTTGGAAGATTTTTGGAAGAAATATGCAGTGTTTTGTAGAGGGAAGGCTTTTCTCCATAAACCTTGATGTGAAAATATGGTAGGAAATACTTCAGGGACATGTTTTTTTCATTTCCATTTGTAAATACAGTTTTTGAAAGCCCTTCAACTATCAATCTCATTTACTCAGAGCTTCCATTGACCTTTTAATGTGGTAGAAAGCTTCCCAATCCTATGCCACAGGTATTAGTAGGCTGTGTCTTGAGTGTCCTATAACCTCCATACTAGCTTTGTTTTATTCTCATCTCTAAATTTATGTAGTGCTAAGTATCCTGCAATTTGAAGGCTACTTAATAAAAGGATTTCATGACCAGGAGTCACATCCTGCTGTTGTCATTTGTTACAGGGTATTCTTCTGTGATTAATTATTTTCTAAATAAATGTCCAGAAATTCATAGTTTCTCACAAATTGTACTAGAGGACAGGCATTTGCATTCTATAAAAAACAATGATTCTGTGAAATTCACTCACACTGTGCTTGGCTGACTTAATCTTCAAAATGGCCTGATCTCACAAGCACGGGCAAATCTAAAATACACATTCAGTGGGAAATCAGTGGTTCTTGTGTTCTTAAGTTTAGTGTTTTGTTTTACAGTATCATTCAGTCTTTGAGGATGTGTTCTGGAGAGAATAAAGCAAATTTGTGAGCTATAAACTTAGAAGGAGTAGGTTATATTGCACTAATGTGTTTTGCCCATAGAAGACATGAGCTCTTGTGCTATTTTATTGGCAACACTTGTTATCATCCTGCATTGTTTCTGGCTTAAAGTAGGACCTGCACTCTGGTGAACACTAAAAGACAGCTGGTGCTCTGAATTGATGACTGATTAAGCATCAGTATTGCCAATGGGTCTTCATTAAAATAAATAAATCTTGGTCTTGCAACAACTGGGTGTTTTGCAGTTGATCTGAGAAAAGCAAAGGCTTCACTAATTACCTTTTTTTTGGTAGAAATGCTTTTCAACAGCTGCATGGAATTTAGTTGTTTGAAACCATCAGCATATAACCTCATGTAGAACATACAGCATGTGAACTCAGCTCTGCTCTCTGCTTCCTCTCACAGCATTACACAAACACTGTTTCTTCAGTTTGAGAATAAGCAGTATATTGGCATAATACCTTTCAGTTGTGAATTCTGCTTTTTAAAATTGAATACTGTATTTTCCATGTTTCTTCAGGGCTTGCTGGAAAGATTGTAAAAGCCATCCTCAAGGAAGGATTCGAGATCTCAGCTCTGCAGATGGTAGGTTTCCCTTTGTGTGTTTTTATGATAAACAGAAGCTGGAGTAGTGCTGTATGCACGTCACAGCAGTGCACGGGTGTCTTCCTGCGATATAAAACCCTTGTGCGGACTGTAGCAATGTTTTGGGATCAGCTTTGTCCTTGTGATATTGTGTTTTAGTGCAGACTGTACCAATGTTTTGGGATCAGCATTGTCCTTGCGATATTTGTATTTTAGTATCTGATTGATCAGCTAATCTGTTTCTGTTTGCTCGGTGACCTTGAGCCAAGACACTTCACTTCTCTATATCTGAGTTTTCCTGTAGTTAGGAGGGGAGATAATGATATCTGTCTCTTCCAGAGCAATTTCAGATATCTTTACAAAATGTACTAGCTAAGATTAATGAAACTGTTGTTAATATCCTTCCTTAATTTTTAAAAATACATATTTAGTATGAATTATGGGGAATGCTTTTAAAGATACTTAAGGGATTTTGATACCCTCAGCAGATAAAGGAATTTGGCTCAGAGATTGTTCCCAAGAGTCCTGCCCTTCAGTTTTGGTGAAAGTCTCAAGATCTGAAATTCCGCTATCACTCAAATCCCCATCACGAATGAAGAACAACCCTTTTCTTAGTGGGATCAGCCAACACTACATGGTCTACTTGTATTCGATGTGGAAAAAGATACTGTGTGCTATGTTGCCCGTGGCATCATTGACTAAATTGCTGACAAGCCTCATACTGCAGTAGTGAAGCCATTCCTTTTACCTAGTAAAACTTAGAGGATTCTGAATATTTGCCAGTTAAGAAGGGGTGTCTGTGTATTCGTGCTGTTGTTTAATACAGACTGGCTAACATTTTGGTTTTCTTAGTTCAACTTGGAGCGTCCAAATGTGGAAGAATTTTATGAGATTTACAAAGGTGTCGTCCCTGAATACATGGTAAGCAAAAGTTTAACAAGAACCTGTTTAAAAATAAAATACGCTCAAGTGAGGAAATTACCACATTTTTTTATTGCTTGGAATTGTGATGTGGGTTCTTTTATGAACCTGGTATTGAACAGTTCTAGTTTGTTCTCTAATAAATTAATTCAGTGTGAAAATTGTGTTATGTGTGTCATAATAGAGGAGAGCCTTTAATGAAAATTGTTCAGCCAAGGAATTTGTAAAACACAACAGAGTCACGTCCCCAGCTTCCCCCAGAAAAGTTGTTTCATTGATGGTGAACTATAAGAATGTATCACACCTGCATCTGTTTGATTGGATATTGCAATAGTGGCTTGGACCAGAATATGTATTTATTACTTTATTTACAATGAGGCTGCTGTACTGGATGCTTTCCTAATGACATCTTGAACTATTCTTTGGTTTATTGATCTGACTTCTGTAAATATTCAGAAAAAGGAAGAGGTTTAAGATATGCTGTAATCCCAGTGGACATCTGAGACTCTCTACAGTATTATTCTTTGTTGTACTGTCACATAAAACTTCCTGACTGCAGATAGAACAATGGGAATTTAAGGAGATGGGCTTATTGTATTTCCGTATCACCTTCTCTCAGAGTGTTCTGGTTCATTTTACTCATAGCAATTTTTACTTTACTATGTAATTCACTCATAGTAATGAACTTCGCTTCACTGCCATGCTATTATGATGCAAATTATCCTTAATTTTAAAATGGCTACATTATTATAATTTTCTACATATTTACTAATATTAATCTGAAAATGAAATTTTTATTATTTTTTCCTCCTTTATGATTGTTCAGTCTAACTTACTTCAATAGGATTTGTAGATTTGTCTTTAAGTGGGTTAGGAGTACTGTTAGTTCACTCTCAGATTGGGGAATACTCATAAGGCCTCATCTGAACATCATTTTTGACAAGTACCAAAGGGAGATTGGACAGGCATACTTGTAGGTATATGGCAGAATTTAAAAATGGAAGTTTCTGACCAGTATTTCAGGGCATGAAGAGCCCTGTAGTACTGCAAAAGTCTCTGCTTTGAACAAAATTGGAACTTCTTTACCATTTTCTGCAGCTCTTTTGTACAATCTCTAGCCCTCTAACAAGCTGCAAATTTTAGTTATATAATTTAACTGGACAGTTACTCAGAAGGGAAGGTGACATTTAAACAAGGTCAGTTAATAAATAAAATACATTTTAGGTGATAGCAAGAAAAGTGAGAATCTAGGGCTCTGTTCTGCAAGCTATATGTGCTGGATTGGCTCAGCTGAAAAGAAATCAAATTAATATCTTCATGTACTCAGGATATCTGAGAAACAGGAAAACGTGGAAAAGCTAATCACAATGGTAAAGAGTTCCGGAGAAGGCACACATGGGAACAGCCATGGATATCGTCAGTGCAGTCCAAATAAGAAAAAGTATGTTGTGAAATAGGATATTGGAGAAAGAATATGACCTCTTATATATGTGACTCAGAACCATCTGCTTTGATCTGAATTTTATTTATCATTCCAAAATAACTCAGCACAGAAGATACTGGCACCCAGAAATCGTTTTTAAAAACTGTACTTCCATTTCTTCTGGTTATTCTTTGTCAGTCAGATAAAGTTTTGACATTGTATATAAAGTACTTTGTGAAAAGAGAAAGCTGTACAATTGCCTAAAATTTTAGCTTTGTTAGTATCTCCTACATGGGATTTTACATACTGTTGATTAGTTTTTGTGCTGTTTTGCTTTGTATTTCCTACTCTAGCCAGAATAGAAAATGGGGAAAAAGAAGTGAGATTATTTTAGATCAGCTCAGAATCCACTTTGTTAATCAAAAATCCTTGAGCTTGATCCACCTCCAGGAATGGTTTTGGTTGACCACAGACCATGCTATTTGAGAAATGAACTATTTACTAAAGAAAATTTGATGTAGCTGTAACTGGGAGCCTCACCAGACAAAGAGTGTTTGCTATTTAAACTCAACTCTGGGCTTGATGGGGCTGTGTAAGTAGACCAGGCTTGTCTGACACGGAACCACCTGCCTCTGTGCTGTACCTGATGGCAGCTGGTGTTCAGGTCTCAGCTTTGTGCTGTAATGAAGGAGTCAAGAGTAACTTTGCTTATGTTGTTTGCTGTTGTTGGTGGGATGTCTGTGCTGAGACAGAAGCAATAAAAGAGGGAGGAACAAGAACAACCACAGTTTGCAGGAATTGCAAAGAGTTGATTCAACTAAAGTTAAAAGCCTATTTTTTCTCTGCTTTCCAGTTAACAGTTGTTTAGACGACAGAATTTAATGAAATTCTGCCAAGTAGTGACTTTGTGGCAATTTACTGTTTCTTAACAGAATGAAATATGTGGCTCTTTGGCCTGTTTTGAACAGAGTATCTGTTGGTGAATAACACAGTTTTTGGAATTAAAATATGTATTTATGTTGTAGAGCATGAAGCTAGTCTGCACTCTTTTCATGTCCTTGAGGAATACTGGGATTTCCTGGGATCTGGTTGATGATAGAGGCACTGGAAAAAATTCAGAGTGGGGACCTTAGGCACATGTTCTCTGCATGGAATCCAGTATGAGGATAGCAACTTTTTGCAACAGTGCTGCTTGACTCAAACTCGTGTATTTCTTTTCTGTCACAATTCACAGAAGGAGGAGAAGGACTTAGTTCTTCTTTTCCTTCTGCTCTTTCATTCACTTTATGCTGTTTTCCTTTGCCATGACTCATCTTTGACCTGCCTGTGGCTGGTGGGCATGATTGCAGCACTTTGCTAGTCCATACCTGTCCTCCCTTGCTTTCTGTGCATGTTTTATCCTTTCCTCTTTCCTCATTGGTTTTGATCCCTTTAGTTGTCCTGATTTGTTTAAAACTTGTCTGCCCAGATTTCTAGACAAGTATGCAATTATAAGGGCAGGATTTTAAAAAGGAAGTCAGACTAGAACATCAAAATAGATTCTTTCTGCTTGTGAAACCTATACCTCTAATTAACAAACTCCAAATTGGCACTAATGCCCAGAGTTAATTTAAGCTTATGAAAACTAAGACCCATCTTCATCACCCACGCGGAACTCACGATGTCTCTTTGCTCTCCTGGAGACTCCAGGGAAACAGATGATTTCAGTGTAACTGAGATTCTGGTATTAGTACATCACAGGAATGTTGCCAGACCAGGACCCTTTCCCTAACAGGTTGTCCCACAGGCACAGATTCTGTTGCCTTTTGTGTTTCAGCTTCTGTAGTAATCTGCGAGGAAAAGACAGTGAGAGCCAACAGCCCAGGAGACATTTTAATGACTTAAAGCCATCAAATGAATGTATATTTGGAAACAGATATAGGCTGTGTACCATGCTGCTGGTAGGGAACACTGCAAAGTACATTGCTGCCTGTGGAACTGGCTGAACATAGCGTGATTTTTTAGGCTTAAAACCCAGCAAAGTGCATTCCAGTGATTCAGTCTAGTTTGACAAGTTATGATACTGCCATGAAATCTAGGTCCAGATCAATAAGGATGTACCTACAAAAGAATTTAAAGTATTGTAGATGCTGTTATGTGCTATTCAGTATCCTGATGAAGCTGAATATCCAATTTTTTTCAATTTCCACCTTCTAAACCAAGTAGCAAAATGGAAAACATTTCTTTTGTGGTTCATACTAATAGTATCTTTGTTTTGTCTCCTTGTTTTCCTAAATGCACCAATATTTCTTAATTGTTTCTGTCCTGTAAGTTCGGGCCTTGTATTGGGGAGGAATACAACCCTTGCTAAAGCCCGAAGAAGTTCAACTTTTTTTCCTGTCCTTTTTGTCTTCCAGGAGATGGTTTCAGAGTTGTGTTCAGGCCCTTGCATAGCAATGGAGATTAGACAATTCGATCCTTCAAAAGTGTTCCGAGACTTCTGTGGTCCCTCTGACCCTGTAAGTACTTTCTTGAGTGATGAATAAAGCTTAAAAAATTGATGTGCTAAGTGAGTTAAAATGTCAAAGTGTGGTATGGCTGCCACATGCCTGCTGCATTCATTAGAAACAAGTCAGCATTACCTTATTACAGAGGTCAAATACTAGCCTTGGTGGACCAATTTGCAAATCCTTTAGCAACCCTTCTGATCTTACCTAAACCAGATGATGAAATACTGTGATGACATTTATGTGAAAGGAAAGCTATCTAGGCAAAAATCTCTGTTAAAGATTCACAAATATTCTAATACAAGGCTTCAGAGCCCTGGAATGAGCAGTTATTGCTTGTGGATGCCAGTGTAATTAAATGTTAATTCACTGCAGTCTGTGGCATTCTCCTAGGATGAAACTGAGAGGAGAATAGGTTCCTTAGATTTTCCAAAGGAAGCAAACAAAAAAGAGTGTCAAAGTTCTCATACCTGTTTGCTTCTGGCTTTTTTTTTTTCATTTCTTGAGGTGGATAATTACATATGTGTGATACTGTGTGCAATCTGAAGACAGGCCTAAGTGCTGTCTCAAAAAGTTTGCAGATTTTTGTTAAACAGTGAAGGCTGCTATGCACACAAGAACAGTGAGGTGAACTGTCAAGATGCAGGCAATGAAATCAGGGTTTGTGTATTTTTGTGGTTATGAGTTGATGTTTTAGTTGCAGACTTGAGGGAATTTACCAGTTTTCATGGAAAAGAATCACACAGATGAATGTTTCAAGGGGAGAACAAGTTATTCAGGATATATTTTTCTTCAGATACAGTTTCCATTATAGAAAGCACAGGTTAAAGGCATTATCCAAACCTTTATTTCCTCTTTTGTTTGGTAACATTCAAATGTTTCTCTACTGGGTTAGCATCTTGTAAACAGTGTATAAGCCATTTATCTGACTTAGTTTTAACTGCAGGATGGTATATCAGTAGTAATGTACACAATGTAGTGGTTTCAATTTTGTTTCAAATCTCATGTTTAAGGTTTCTAGTCTTTAAAACTTTCAAAGATGCAGTCATTTTATTTGGGCCTATTACATCCTTTTCATGTGTCTGCTTGTTTAATGCCTGATACATTAAAATCAAACTATGCTTGCAAACATCACAGCAGCTTTTGGCTATGAAAGACGAGTGGTCCTATACAAGGGGAATTTCACTGGTTTTCCTTACTCACATGAAAAACTGTCATAACCATACAATGTGTATATGCAGCTGCTGATGAGCTGAGGTACTGAGAGATGTATGAACTGATGGCTTTTCTGGGTAACAGAAGAAAACCACAAAGGAGGTGACTGATTTCCTGTCTCCCAGATCTCTTGCTCCTCAGTGACCTACTGATGCTGTTTGTGTTTCCCTGGTAATGGTTTAACTGCCTGACTCGTGAAGTGGAAATGAGTACCCACCTGCTTCTAGTGGAAGCAGGGGCTGTGAGTTTTGGACACTGACTTCAGAGCAGTTCCACTAATGGTATGTTTGGAAGACAGGCAACTGTGTTGTATTTCTGTGCACTGTTTTCTGTAACAATTGCAAATTAAGTGATTCTCCAAACACATAAAGCCTATGTACAGTAACTACTGCTGCTCTCAAGATTAATCATTGCCTGAAATTAATCTGTCTCTTCAGACAGTGTTTGTAGCTTGTCCTTGAGGATAAAGGGGCTAAGGTATCGCAGCTTTTGTCATTCCCTACTGGAATTGTCGGAGAAGCTCACAGCTGAACTTTGTGGTTCCAATATTTGTCTCAAATAGAAGTAGCAGAAACCGTAACAGCGGTTTCATTACTGAAAGAGGTTATATAACAGACCATGAAGATAATTTGGACTTGGTATTCTAGTGGTTAAGGTACATCTAAGTGTCATGCAAATAGTGCATTATCGTTGAGAGATCTGGATCTCTTTATAACTTGTCTGTTTATATATGCTAGATCCTGATGTGTGTGCAGTCTGTTTATAAACACGGGAGAAGACCGAAGTAGTGAAGCTGTTACTCCACTGCAAAAATGGACCTGTTTGGGTCACTTCGGCTCCTGTTAAAGAGTACCCTATTTGCCATTGAAATCACTGTCATTGCTTTCAAGGCAAAGTGCTGTTTGAAGTGAGTAAAGGTGTTGGAATTTGACTTATATAATGAATCTTTCCCCATCACCTGTGCTCTTAATTGTATCTTAAATACGTAACAAATGTAATAATTACTTTGTGGCAAGTCAGGTATCTAAACAGAGTGTGAATGTTAACAGCCCTTTCAGTCTGTTTTTGGTTTTGCAGGATGTTTAGGGCTGAAGAAAGAATTAGAATTCTTCTATTTTGAGGATTATATTTTAGTAAGAAAGCAATTTATACCAAGTGTATAATGCTAAAAATGAAATGGAACTTTGGGCTATTTTCACTAAGCAGGTAATATTTTGTTAGCACTGCAGGTCAGTAAAGCTCTCTGCCAAAAATATTCTTCGTTATAAACCAGCTTATAAATACTTTATTAAAACCTCCTCTGTGATAGTAGGGAAGACAACTAAACAAAAACCTGGTTTGAGCCTCTTTGTAGTTGTGTATGAAGAGTATGGATCTGGAAAGCAGGCGGTGGGATAAAGATACTTCTCTGTAAGGAGCTGTGCTGAACACGCTCACTCCCAAAATTGCTGTGGTTTGCTTGAAGGGCTCAGTGCGGCAGATTGGTGCCTTGTGGAATACTTGTCCCCAGTAGATCGTACATGCAGTAGGCTATGGGCCTTTCTGCAGATGTTGCTGCTCCTTGTATCCTTCTTGGACACTGAGTGTCTGGCTGGCTCACTGTACTCTTGGTGAGCTGTCAGCCTCTTTAATCACACTTGGCTTCAGCTCCTGGAATGCAGCTCATTCTTTCGTGCCATTGGTGGTCTCACCTCGGGCCTTTCTGTAGTCCAGTCGAGATGCTTGTTCTTGTCCTCCTGTTGCAGTCCCTAGCCAGGTCCCAGACTACTTGTGTGCCTTGCTCTTGGGGTGCCTCTGTGCCTCTTTCTCTCTGTCCTGGTCTGCCTCTGGGGCTAATATGTGGGCCTTAGAAGTGGAAGGTTCCCTCCACATCTACTGTAATAAACAGCTGTTTACTCTTTACTTATTTTTGCAGCACCCCTGTAAAAGGCCAGCAGTCATACTGATGCCCATCTTGAAAATGTTCCTTTGCAATGTTAATAAGGGCTGTTTAAAACAGGTCTCTGAATGTCACAAGACTGCAGCTTTTCAAGGGGGGGAAGCACCCACAGCCTCTGTGGTTTATATGTGGTTTATATGGTTAACATAGCAGATGCACACAGAGCTATGAGGTTTGAGATGCTAACATCCTATGAGCAGCTGAGGACTTACATTTAAATTACAAATAGGAATGGGGTTTCTGAAGTTACTTCAAGTCCCACTTATTCTCATGGTGTGTCTGAATCATTTAAGCTCTTTTTTAAAATACACTATCAAATCTTGCTATCCAGGTTGTTAAATTACGCATTTTTTGCTGGGTGCTATTTCACTCTGTTTCTACTGGTGCAGTTCTGACATTGAAAGAAAAAATTACACCTATGGCAAAGCAGTAGCTGCTGTAGAAAGCTAGGAAGAGGACTTAAAAAGTTAATTAAATCTGGCTCTTACTGACTGAAAGTCTTTTGAACTTTCAGTACACACTGTCACTTAGAAATAAAAGTTACTAACTGGAACCAAAGTCCAACAGAAATGAAGTTGTGTTTCTTCTTCATCATAAAGAAATGAAAATGCTTGGAGGGGTAGGGATAAATGCAGCACGGTGTGCATTATCAAGAAAGCTGTTTTGTTTAAGTTCAGTAAGGAAGAAAAAAAAAGCAACCTATTGTGCATTGATTTGGCCTTCTTTAACATGGACCAGGATGCAAAACCTGTAATGGAAAACCTTGGAACAAGGGGATGGTGGCCAGGGAATCCTGTCACTGCTTGAGTTTGCTGGCATTGATATTTCATTTCACTAATGTTTGTATATTTTTGGCCTCTGGAGCAGTTCGAGGCTTTTTGTTATTACTTAGGTCTGAAGCTATAGCTTTAGTTTTCACATCTGTGTGCAGCTTCTGTGTTGAAATAGCTGCTTGGTAACATTTTGTCATGGAGTTGTCAAGATGATTACTTAGTATTCATAAAGCACTTGAAAAATACTGTAGAAATTAGGTATATTACTTTTTTTTTTAACTTTGTTCATATACAAATTTAAAAGTTGGTTATAATTCAGGATTCCAGGAGTCTACATCAGCTACGTGTTCCTGGCTGATTGCATAACTTTTAGTATTCTTAAGAGCTTTTACTTGGAATTGGCAGTACACTAAACGTGAGTCAAGTACCTTCTGTTGTGAGATATTATTAAAGTGATGGGATGTGCTGCAATATTTCTGCATCCAGTGGGCCGAAAAGGAATCTTCATACACTTGCTTTAAATCCTAACCTGCATTCTTTTTACATTGGGGATTTTCACTTTTGAGCGTAACAGTGTGTCAAGTCTTTTGTACTTTTGCATGAAAGAGCTGAAAGGGAGATTAGATGGTTTAAAACAAACCAGTGAACTGAAAAAGCTGGAGACTGCTTTAGCTCCATTCCTGACCTCACTGTGTGACCTTGGACAAAAAGTTCAATATCTTTCTGCCTCAGTTAATCACATCAGTTAAATAGGGATAACAGTATGAGCCAAAGAGCGCTGTTGCTGTAAGATTTTTGTTTCTATAGACCTCCTGTGAATCTCCAGCACTGAAAAATATGTGTGTGTGAGGCCTAGAATGTTCATGTTCATTCCTAGAGCTACATTAGCAGCACGACATTTTCATATTGCATCACATAAAGAATAATTCGGTGGAAGATGTAAAGGAATATAAAGGCTGTTTTTGAGCTTCCAGGTACTCATTTTCTGGTAATATCTTTATAGCTGTTTCAAGGTGGATTCTCCCTATAGCCTAGTGAGCCCTGGTAAGAGTGTTGACAATGAAGTACATAATGTCTTTCAAGAGAAATAAGATTTTTTAAATCTAATTCTTTAACAAAGAAGATTTTAATATAATTGATTATCTGCTCGATAGTCTGAGTCATGTAATAAAAATAAAAACTTTCATTCAGATACAGACTATTGTCAGCTAGAGTAGCAAACGGATCAATCAATACCGGTTACAATATCCTGCTGTCTAAGCCAGCAAAGGGAAGGACATGATTGAATTGCTTAGATGTTATTTAGGGTCAATCATCTGACTCTGTCCTTTCATTTTTTAATTTCTATATTAGCCTCTGCAGGTCTAATGAAAAAGTGTTCTAGGCAGAGCTAAGGCCTCTTAGCTGGGAGACAGGGTAGTTTTTGTCTGTGGAGGTGGATTCTTCCCTCTAGTGCAGCCCCCTTTTTCTGAGCTGACACTGCTGATTCATCAAGCCCAAGGGCTCTGTAGGTTCAGGACTTCTCCTGCCTTGTTCCATGTCACCTGTCTGTGCACAGGCAGGGGATCTAGAGGAAAGGAAGTGCTAAGATAGCTGTACTCTAATGACCCACAGCTGCAATGTGACTGCGACTGTGAGTTGTCACCGCTGTTTTAGACTGTCAGTATGTTGGTGAGTAATTTGAAATTTATCTCCAAAAGTATTGCATCTTCTTGACAGAAACAAGCCTGTGTCTGTGTGGATGCCAAACACCACACCTGTGGCAGCGAGTTGCTTTCCTAGGTTTAAAATGCATGGAGTCTACATTGGCTGCACCAGGTACAAAACTGATAATTATTTGTTCTTCTCAAAGCTCTGTGTAGCCCTGGGAGCAGCTGAGAGTCAAGAATCCAAGAATTAATTTTTACAGGCATGAATTCAATGTTCATAGTAAGTTCTCCTGATGTTTCTTTTCCTTCTGGATATGTACTGCAGAGGTCTGGCAGGCCCTGACACCCACCCTACCCCTGCTGCCCTGTTTGCTTTGATCACGTGTGTGTGCTTTGTAGTGGCATGGATACATGATCTGCTTACAATTTTGAGGTGACCAGCTTCGAGTTCTGTTTCTTGCAGACTGTCTTCTCCAAGCCACTCTTTGCAGGTGATGGGCAGTCCTTTGATGGGAAGAAGGATTTCCCCCTCAGGGCAATATGTCTTTGTGCAGAGATTAGAACGAAAATCAGAGCAGTAATAGTGGAGGAGCCTTTTCCTTGCAAGTGGCTTGCTTTAGATGTGGCTTGTTATTGCTGCAAGGTTGCTGTCATATGATGGCTGTTCAGTGTCATGTGGAGCTGCAGCTTGTAGGCTCACTTTGATTCTTGATGGCTAGGCGCTTATGTGTTGAAAATTGCTGTTTTTAGTGGTGACTGACAGTCTCCATCAGGAGACTAAATATTGACAGAGCCCTCAAGACCTGACTCTGCTTTAAATCCAGTGTGATTGAGGCATGTTGGCGAGGTTACAGTTGGAAAAAAACCACTTTTATCTGCCGCTCCTTGTCTGCGGCTCCAGAGCTACTGAACTTGAATGTGTTATCAATGCAACTGTTGCTGCCTAAATACATACTGGATGTGAGGTCACTGGACTTGAGTTCAGTGGTCCCAAATTAGAATAATTTGGTAAAATAGTTAATGAAAGACACTGCATTGTCTGTTACCAGGCCCACTGCCACCACAGTGGCATGATACTGGAGAGTCTGCTGCTTTCATCCTCTGGAGAGAAGGTGCTGGTGCCTTCTGGGAGAGGACTGAGAGTATATTTGCATCTCATTTCCAGTTGCTGCAATGCCTTTTTTTTTAATTAGTTGGCTACCAAAGCCCCTCTAGCCTATATAGTAGGGGTTTTTCTGCAGTTTCCTCCACTACCTGGCACTACGATATTTTAGTATCCCCTGATGACAAGACACATTTTTAACTGTGATTTCTGGACATTTGCAGGAAGTTAACAACATTTTGTCGAAGATTCTGTATGTCCTGGAAAGTAGCATCAACTTCAGAAGCTTCAGGGTTCTCATCTACATTCCTTCCTTTCCCTTGTGTCGGTCTGTCTCTGGCTTTGACACGTTTCTTTCAGGGTACCTCTTGCCTGGTTCCAGGCTGGAATAACTTGCACTATTGTAGCAATAGGAGTGAAGCTTAACATGAGCCCAGAGACTGAAGGAGAGCAGGACTGTGCCACAAAGTATTGACAGCACGGGTTGCTGATCTTCCTTGTCTTGCTGAGCTGCCATGGAGACCTCCTAGTTACTCTCCAGAATGGCTAGTGTGCCAGGGTATCCTGGAGCTAGGTTTTTGGGCCTTTTCCTGCAAAGTGTCACAGGACTAGCCATTTTGGTAAGGGTTTAAGCCACGCCTAGCATATTTACTTTTTAAGAAAACTCAATTTTTTTGCTCAAGGCTTTGGTACTGTTTGGCTCTGCAGACACATGAAGACATTTAATCTGATCTGAAATCACAAAGACTAATTGTATCCCTAGGTAGGTGGGAAAGAAGACTGAAAGACTGGCTTAGAAATCATAAGGGCTCCCTTTGCACTCAAACTGAGCGCATCCCAAAGTAGTAGGTGTGTGTTATTAAAGAAGTGGTTATTTTAAGCAACTGTGATGAACATAAGATTCTTATAAATGCTGTGAGTTACATAAATTGTCTATTCTGCCTTGAGGAGGTGGGGTTTTTCTGATTGCGCAGAGTTTTGGTAATAGCTGTCCATCTGCAGGTCTTGTTCTGCAGAATGAATGCTTCCACATCCTGTTTGCATTGCAGCTTCCTGGTAATGTTCTCTCCAAGCTTTCAATGAATGCCATACTTCAGGATGGTATTACAGATTTAGTATCTCATACTGATGGCTCCTATTTTATTTTAAAAGTGACCACACAAAGTTTTAGAAGTGCTTGCCTAGTTTCTTTTGGCATTTGCTTGGTTTGTGTTTAAATGATGCTAAATCAGTACATTTCAAAATACCATATCTTTGTTGTATCTCTGCTTACGTATCTTAGATGGATTAAAGGGAAAAGTCTTGTTTCCCACTACTGTAGAAAAAGAGGTAGGCTTCTAACATAGCAGCTGATTGTGTGGTACCAGCCTAGTATAGACAAATATACAATGTAATTTTACACTGCTAGGTTGATCAAAGGTAGCCTGCAGGGTTCTCTCCAGGGCTTCTTTCTCACAGCTGCACTGGATTACAATGTGATTTACCTGGCCTGTGGGAGGGTTTTAATACTGTTTAAAAATAAAATGTTTCCTCATGAAAACAGTCTTTGTCAGCAATACAAATAGCTGATCATCAGAATTTTTAGGTTGTAGTGTTCTGCTGCAGTCAGAGGATGTCTGCCTTCCTTGGTGATTCCTTTTCTTTTCATTTTTTGAGTATTTTTCTCCTTCCTCCTTTTTTCTTTGGACTGTTCTATTTAAGGTTCTGCTGTAGCTTCTGAGGTTTCTGAGAATAGATAATTAATATATTCAGTCCATAAAGGCACTAGGTAAGAGCCTTTTTGAGAATATGATGGTTCTGGGTTACTTCAGTCTATGTGGCTGTTTTCTTTGCTTCCCATGTGTTCTGTTTGGTTACAGCAGACAACAAATCACTCTTTTACCTTGGACAGCAATGTTTTTGAATATATAAAATACCAGAAAAGAAACATTCAGAAAAAGAACGAAAAAAACCTTATAGCTTCAGTTCTTCCTTGCAAAATAGGAGCAGTGTTTCCAAAAGATATGGCAAGTTCTGAGGTCACTCTGTCTGGGAAAGAAAATTATACTGTTACTGCACTAAACAACTGTTTTCTCCTTCTTTAGTTTCTTAGCAATCTGGTCATGGTGACCTTGTGTATTTGTAGGATCTTTGATTTGAATAGATTAAGAGCATTTGCTTACATGCCCGACTCAGGTTTTTGTCGGCCGTAGATAGCCTTGTCCTTCACTTGAATTCGTCCCAGTCTCTGGTTGGAACATACTGGTTTTGTAGTGCTGTTGTAAATACTGCAAGTTATGAAGTAATATGAATGGTATTTCATTTTAAAAAAATGCTAGGAAAATAACAAAGGTAGAATTTTTAAGAAAATGAAGGTAGAACGGGGTAGAACAGGCTGCAAGGGCTTTTTCTAGAGCTCTGTAGATGGCAGTTGGCAAGAATCAACACACAAAGCTGCTTGATGAAATTGTTTAATAGAGAAAGTTATAACCATGTAGCAAAAGGTAGAACACTTAACTTTTCCACATAACCATGATGATGTTGTTATTGTGAGTATCTTGAAGTTGACTGTAAATGTCCCAGAAGGTTTCATGTTTTTCAGTCAGCAGATTATGAATGAATAGTCAATTCCTGGAAGTGCGTGACTTACTTTTCTTTTTTTCTTATCCCAGAGGACTTCTTACTCAAGCTCTGCTTGGTCAATACATTGATGGTAAAGCCTAGTAATAGCCAAACAGAAAAGGAGCTGCAGATTACAGTGTATCTTAGGTACTCTTGATGGTAAATTGTTATATGAGAGAAATTGGAGTTATGGAGAAGATTATTCTGGGAGGTATTGAAAAACACCTGAAAGATAATGCAGTCATCGATCATAGCCAGCACAACTTTGTGAGAGGAAGGTCCTGCTTATCAAACCTGATTTCCTTTTATGACAAGGTGGCCCACCCAATTGGTCAGGGGAAGCCAGCTGAGGTAATATATTGGATTTCATTAAAGTTCTCTCACAGGATCCTTCTGGACAAAGTGTCAAGCTCACAGCTGGATAAACACATCATGTGATGGGTGAGCAACTGGCTCACAGGTCGGGCACAAAGGGTTACAGTGAATGGAGTGGAATCAGACTGGTGACCTGTCACTTGTGGGGTTCTGCAGGGCTCCATCCTTGGCCATGTACTCTTCATCATCTTCATAAATGACTTGGATGCAGGGCTGGAAGGGACACTTAGCAAGTCTGCAGGTAATACTAAACTGGGAGGAGCTGTTGACTCTCTCAAAGGCAGGGGCCCTGCAGAGAGACATCGATGAATTAAAGGACTGGGCAATCACCAACCGTGTGAAGTTCAACAAGGGAAAGTGCCGGATTCTGCACCTGGGATGAGGCAACCCTGGATGTACGGACAGACTGGGGAATGAGATGCTGGAAAGCAGTGCTGTGGAAAGGGACCTGGAGGTCGTGGTCGACAGAAAGTTGAATCTGAGTCAGCAGTGCCCTGGCAGCCAGGAGGGCCAACCCTGTCCTGGGGGGCATCAGGCACAGCATCGCCAGCCGGGCAAGGGAGGGGATTGTCCTGCTCTGCTCTGCACTGGGGCGGCCTCACCTCGAGTGCTGGGGGCAGTTCTGGGTCCCACAATATAAGAAAGATATTAAACTGTTAGAGAGGGATCAAAGGAGGTAATGAGGATGGAGAAGGGCCTTGAGGGGAAGCCATATGAGGAGCGGCTGAGGTCACTTGGTCTGTTCAGCCTGGAGGAGACTGAGGGGAGACCTCATTGCAGTTACAACTTCCTCATGAGGGGAAGAGGAGGGGCAGACACTGATCTCTTCTCTGTGGTGACCAGTGACAGGACCTGAGGGAATGGCCTGAAGCTGTGTCAGGGGAGGTTTAGGTTGGATATTAGAAGAAGGTTCTTCCCCCAGAGAGTGGTTGGGCGCTGGAACAGGCTCCCCAGGGAAGTGGTCACAGCACCAAGCTTGACAGAGCTCAAGAGGCATTTGGACAATGGTCTTGGACACATGGTGTGACTCCTGGAGTGTTCTGTGCCAGGTCAGGAGTTGGATCAACAATCCTTGTGGTTCCCTTCCAAGACAGCTTATTCTGTGATTCTGTATTTGCAGTTATTTTCTGCTTGAACTACATTAATGAAGGCTTCAAAGTGGATGAAAACAGATACTGTGGCCTAAGCCTTCCTTTCTGTAACAAAAAGAAGTAGTCTGGTTTTGCATTTATGATGATGACGGGTATTGTTGTTATTATTGTTATTATTCATCCTCCTCTCATCAGCTGCTGACAGCTATAGTGTAGTTGTGAGAAAAACTGCAGCAATAGTTTTCAGTATGTATCACTGGTTTCATTGCCTGGGGATACTGTTAACTAAACAAAAGCATTTTAGAAGCTGGATATAAAATGATTAATTCAATTTCTGCGTACTTGCTGAATAATTTGGGGTGCTGCTTGCTGGTCTGTTTGATTCAGGCTGACATTCTCTTTTCTGCTGCAGGGCCACCTGAGCCAAATTTTTATCTGCTTCTTTCACTTACAGTATGATAGACTGCATCTGATGTGCATATGGGACTTCCCTTGAATATTCCTAATAGGAAGTTTTTCCTTTCTCTGCTTCCACTGACTTCCCACATCAAGGGACTAGAACATGGTCAGGGTGGAAGATGGGTGAGCAGCAGTTCTTCACGTTCCCATGGCAGCTCTCAAGTTCCCATAGGTGACCTGGTGTGATCTGAGTTCTGCAGACTGTGGCTTATCATTGGAGTGCTACCCAAGAATTAAAGCAGCATTGCATCAAGGAGAGAGAACAGTTGAGGCTGATCTGGGATTTTAAAGATCTGAGCTAAAAGTTAGACACTGAACTTGTGATTCTTGTGAAATACGTGTTTCTTTTGTGCCCCTGGAAGATTACTGTCTCACTGTCTTGATTTCCCACTCCAGAAAATGGGGTCCATTCTACTATTTTCTGTTCTTTGGGTCTCTTCCTATAAGCTTTTCAGGCCAAGAACCATCTGTTAGTATGTATAGGCACACTGGCTAATACAGCTAGTCCTGAACAGAGCAGGGGCTTTTAAAAAGCAGTTGTAACGCAAGTAATGAGTGATTCCTTCCATCAGAACAGGGCTGCTCACAACTGTGTGGGAAGATGGCAATGCTGCTGCCTCCAAGGTTGCACTAGAGAGGCTTTAGGGCACAGAATGGAAGGGAAAGGTCTCTCCCATGCTAAAAGTCAAATGAAAAGGATCTCCAGGGTTTGCAGCAGTCATGTGAGTTTTATCTGTCAATCCATCTCCTGTTGAAGTGGATGGTCCAAAATTGGTTCAGCTTGGGAGGTCTCAAATTCAAAATAGAATTTCAAAGTGGTTTTTTCTACTTTGAAAAGCGTAAAGCTCCAATACCTGGACTGCTTTGCAAATGTAGAATTTAATCTCAAAAAAATTCAAAAGAAAACATAATTTATAATTATTCTTGTTCTTACTGGGGAAAAATCAGCCAAAATATCTGCAGACTAAAAATAATGTCTTTCAATTTCATAGTGACTTTTGCTGGAGGCTCTTCACATACTTTGCTAATCTGAATTAATAAAATCTCGAAGTATCTTTTGCAGCTTGGTATGTTTTTGTCCTTGTTTTACAGGTGAATTAATAAATGGTTGATATTCTGTGTGCCTTGGAAGGCACTGGAAAAGCATTAGTAGGACCATCTCACCTTTCAAACTTAGAACATCTAATAATGAAATTTACAGTTACACTGTGTGTTCTGATGTCTTGTGGGGTTAGTTGCTTTTCAGTTGTTAAATGCTTCCTGTTGCAGCTTGTCCAGTAACATAAATATCGCTTACGGCACCCAGATAATGGGACAAGATAGCTGGATATTTTATCTTTATTCCTATTTTGTGACCAGATTGTATTTGATATCTCAATCATCTTCAAGGCTTCACCATCCAAGCTAATTTACACTTAACTCAGGCGTGTGGCTACCTAATTTCAGCACATTGGCCATGGCAGATAGGCGCGCAAACTTTCTGAGCAGGGCACTTATCATTAGAATCACTTAAACACCAACCAGAAGCACCAAGACCAGTGAAAATACCATCTGAGGCTGGCAAATGTGCCACGCTTGCTGCCCACAGCAGAGAACCTGCAGAGAGCTGGTGCAGAGCCTTCGGGCTGCCAGGGAGGAGGAGTGGTAGGGAATTCGTGGGAGTGAAACAGAGAGAATCAAAGTGCCTGAGGGGATGGAGGGTGAGAAGGAGACAGTGTAACAACTTGTACAGACTTGTGAGCTTCCGGAAAACTGCCAATACTGGAGTATGGAAGATAATTTTAGGTCCGTTAACAAAACTTCCAAAGATACAGGGCTTCAGACTGGTAGTTCAGAGGTTGGCTGACTTTAAAATAAACAGAAAAGTAGATGGATTTTTTTTTTTTTTTACTCAGACCAGAGTAGGCTTACATAATAAAATAAACTATGGTTTGAGTAATTGTTGCTACTGTTGTAAAAGTGTTTGGTTTTGGAAGGAGTTGCACCTCAGATGGACTTTTTATAGGCCTTGCAATTGAAAATCTGACTGCTGTTGCCTGGATCAGATCAATTCATTTGCTGAACAAACCTTTACAGCCACGCTCTTTGAAGTACAGAATTATGTGCACACAGACTTGGCTCAGTTAAAGGTGTGAGAACCTTGTCACAATGGACAATAAGTGACCTATTCTGCCATCAGCCAGGAGAAGACAGCCTGGAAGTCTGGGTGAAGTGCACAGTGCTAAGGGGAGACAAGGTTAGGCTAAATATTATAAAGACTTTGAATGCAACTGTTCCAGGTTCTTGAGTTTGTTTTGTGATAAAGATTAAAAGATGAGGGGAGTTTGGTGTGTGTGTTTAATGGAGGTTGTTTTGGCTTGGTTTTTTTTTTTTTATTTTTGTCATATGTGGAAAGTACAAAAGCACTTTCAGGTAACACTGACTCCCTTGAAGTCTGCATGCAGCCTTTGATACTGACTCCATATTTGTGCATGACATTGCTGCAGCTCATGTGGAACACAAAGAGAAAACGTGTCACTGTCAACAAGTGGCTTCTGTTCTGGATTGGTTTGTGAAATGTAACCTGAAGGAAGCCTCTTGCATGCTCTTTAACAATGACCTGGTTTTGTATTTAGAAGCTTTATGAAGTACCTTTCTGCAGGCAGATAGATGCCAGGTTTCAAGGCAAGACCCTTCCCCGGTTAAAGTTTTTTCAATGGCAACAGAACCACCATCTTACGTAATTTTTGTCTGTAATATAGACAGAAGGGTTAGTACTGCATTTAGGGGTGATGAACTGGACCTTGAATTGCTGCAGAAGTAGAAAACTGTTGTGTTCTGCAGCAGCTGATGTTGATTACCAAGCGGCTTATTGCATGAAACTGAGCGACATAAACCAGGGCTGAGCTGAGGTAACTAATGGGGAAGCACACATGTGGTTGGCTAGAGTTTGGAGGGAGTGTGAGCTGCAAAGAAAACACATGAAGCAAGCTAAGGCAAGCTTCATGCACAAGTTATCATGCACAAGGTCACCTGTGACCACAGATTTCGCTTTGACACCTTAAGCATTTGCCTTTGGATGAGAAGGCAAATATGAAGGATCTATTGGACTGATCAGCTGAGGTTGTTCTCATGGTAACAGTAGTGTCAAGGTGTTTGTAGCTTCAATCAGGGTTACAGGACATGCTGGTCTAGTATCCTGTTCTGCATGACAAAGACTGTGCTGCTTTTATCGAGTTACCTCTTGCTGATGGCTTGTGGGAATGAGTATTTTGTCCAGCACCCTACTGCAACCATCAGTGTTTGATATGACTGGTGCTAAAATGCTCTGAAAATAAAAGTCACCTGAAGAGCTATGATGATGATAAGAGAGTGGTGCTTATCCTTCCTTAGCTTCCATAATTGCTGTGCTGTAGATGTTATTTTAGATGGTTTTTATGCACTACAGAGGAAGCTCAAGTGCCTTGCTTGGATGATGCCTTAGGCTTTCCAATGCCTAAAGGTCAGCCAGACAAATTCCAAGGTGAGTGGTGGAATTTACATTATTCTGTTTGTTCACAGTGTGTATTCTGTTCTCTTGACAAGGGCATAGCTGGTCCTTAGAAGGAGAAAGGCGCTTGCTTGTTTGCCTGAGGCTGGCTCTGCCTTCTGGATTAGTTGGCACCCTCAAGGGGAGAGAGGGGCCATCTCTTTCCTGAGGGCAGCAGAACATGGAGAACTGCAGAAGGAAAAAGCTTCATGAGGGCAGGGTGGGGAAAGCAGAGGTGGTGAGACCAAGCCAACACAAAGCCTTCAGAAAGAGTGATGAATGAGGAATGACAAGGAGAGCAAGGAGCGGGCGCACAGCCAGGGCTCAGCTAGGATAGGAAAACTGTGTTACTGAGGGTGTAGAGGGATCTGTGCAGTCTGTTGCAGCCCAAGAGATCCTCTGAATGCTGCTGATCTGAAAGCAAAACTAAAAGAAGGAACCTGCCTAACACTGTGGCTAGAGAGGTTTGTGATCAAACTCTTATTTTTATTCTGCTTCATTCAAGAGGACCAGTAAATCTTCAAGGTTCCTTTGTTCTAGTTCATGTTTAAGAAGAACAAAGTTTTAGGCTGTAAAAGTTCCTTTGTGTAGTTTTGATTCATTCAGTGGCCTTCTAGCCTTTCCAGATACCCAATTACGTATTCAAGACAGTGCTTAAAAAAAAAAGCTTGCCAAATTTTCTTGAAATTTGCAGTTTTGGCTAAATTTTCTTGAAATCTGCAGTTTTGGCTGGAATACATGTTACTATTCTATATAACTTCCATCCAGCCCATGACAAAATCCCAGCCTTTTGGAGGAAAAGCAGTTAATGAGCTTTGCTTATGAATATGTTTATGATTTTTTCAGTTTGATTTTGACATATTACTGGCATTGGTGACATTTTTGTTTCCTTTCACTTGTGTAGAAATAGAAAAATTTTAGAAATGTGCTAAGTACTTCGTACAGGCGGTGTTGCATTGGGCACAGTTACATGATAAAGAGAAACATGAAATATATGCTCCTGTATCTTGCACAGGATAAGGCTCTTCAAAGGGCTATCTGTAGATCAAAGCCCAGCTTTAAGGGGCGATCAAATAACCTGCTGAATAAGACCAAAGAGGATGAAGCCTTTTGGTACAGCAGCCCTGGTTTGTTTTGCCATAGACAGTGTCTTCTTGTGTGAGGTGCCAGTTTTGTGTCATCCCCATTTACACATGCACATGAAGCTCCAGCACACACCAGTCTCCTCTCATGCATATGGTAGAGCTGTAGCTGCTCTTAACTCCTCCATCATCCCACTCTCAACTCCTTTCAAAAAAATTCTGGAAGCCATTGCACAAAATGCATACTCCAGCAACCAGACTCAGCTGAAAGTTTAGGAAAAAGGTTTAAAAGGGGATGGTGGGGCCTGGGGAAACCAACCCAAAGCCCACTATTTGTATCTTCTTCTTGTTGCAGATGAGGCTCTATAAATAAAATGCTTGGTAAGCTTCCTGTCATGGACCAGAAGAGTGTATATTGATACTTGCTATGAGGAATAAGTTCTGTAGTGAACTCTCTTCTTCCCTGAAACATTCCCAAGATTTCCAGCCATACATACACAAGGACACTTACATATGAGCTGTACAGTTCTTTGTATCACCACCCTTTACAGAGGCTTTGTTCCTTCATGGTTCCTCGGTGGTGTAGTAAGAAAACAATGGAATAGTAAAGCTTTGGAATCTACAATTATTGTACTTCTTTTGGCTACGTAAACATAAGCAGAGACTGTTTCATCCTGTTTGTTAACTAACGGCAAGAAAGGCTTATTTAGATTCTTATTAATCAGGTGCTAACAGTGTAAGCTGAAGGACCTACCTTTGAGCATTTCTGACCCAGTGAAACCCCAGGCAGAACAGAATGTGTCCCTTTTTGTGCCAGGGTTTCAGGAGGGCACTAGAATGTGTAGCAACCTGCACTGAAATTTGAAGGAAGAACAGGAGATTGCACAGTGCAACAGCAGGAGCTTTTGCCCATGTTAGTGACAGAGTGTGAGTCTACAGGAAGAAACAGGAGGTCTTTTGTTGTGAAGTTGTGAAGCAGAAATGAGAGCTTAGGACAACTGGTAAGTTGGGAGACCATAGCTGCTCTTAAAAAACAAAAGAGGAGAGAAGAAAAAAAAAAAAAAGTGGGTTTGATGAGGAAGATGAGTCAAGGAAAATCTTGTGGAATTTTGAGAAGAAGCAGTGTTTCTGGGGCCTGTTGGAGGATGGAACAGTTTGAGCAAAGGAGTTTTTGATGGAGAGGAAATAAACAGAATATAAAATACCGAGGTTTAGCTTTTTAGACTTGAGCTGTTTCTAAATTGTTTCCCCAGGTTTCATAGCCATGATCATTTTTTCTAGTATTCCCAAACTTTCATTAAAATGCTTTAAAGCTCCAGTGCTATTGTCGGCTTCCTGACAGCTAGTTGTTACTGCAATCAACAGTTGCTTGAAGGAAGGCTTGATTAAAGTGTCACATAGCTGTAGTTAACTGGCATGTGACTTTTGTTTCTCCAGCAGACTTCCTTATCTCAAGCCTTTGTTGAGGACCATGTAGAGGAGGGTTTTTTCCTCCTTGGGGCCTTTTTTTTTTTAAAGGGAAACTCTTGAACTTTCCTCTGAAGCAAAATTCGTTTGATGTTGAGTGTGTCTTAGTCAAATGTCCTTGACATTCATATCAAAAGATGTTGTATAACCTGTGATGTACACACAGTAACAATGAGGAACTGAAACTTCTCCTCATACCATGTTTTGCATTATACACACTCCAAGCATTAAAGCAGTTTAATTGTCTTCCGGGTAGGTAACAGATCTTAATAATGGTTAATTGTTATGACAGGAAAATATCTAGGACTTGCTGAGCTATAAGAAGTTCTTGCCCTTAAAGTCCAATTGTCTTAGTTTGTTAATGAGACATGACAAATGGGTGAAGCTGGAAAGTGAACAAAGGGTGTTGTTGTCAGATAATGCTCTTGTGAGGTCTTTTGGGACTAGCTTAAAACATTCACTGCCATCCCAGAAGAGACTGTGCATCATGGACTGGTTCTCATTTGTACCTGTGCAAGGTTTTCCAGGTCAGCCAAGAGCTACTGATGAAGTCACTTTGAACCCATTTGACACTGAAAGTTAAGAAATGTTTGGACAATCCAGTTTGGTGACTCAGTTTTGGGATCAGTAACCTCCAGCTGTGACACTGTAACAAACACCAGGGAGTGGCACCGTGAAACTCCACTGGCCACTTCCAAAGTTATTACACCCTAATGTACCCAGTGCCTATTCAGAAAGGGGCTGGTGAAGGTTCTGTTGGAAAGGAAAGAATTCTTTTCTTTGTTTAGTAGCTGCAGTGTGAGCTTGTCATCCACCTGTCCCCTCACAGGCACTCATGGGAGAACATCCAAAGGGTTTTAAGGTGGGAAAACTGGGTTAATTTCACTGTGCATGAGATAGGCTTGGAGAAGAGCCTCCAGGGAGTTGGGAAGAGAGGCCAAGTGCATGAGTGGCATAGGAAAGGGGTTAAAAGACAACAGTGCAAGGTGATAGTGCAGAGAAGTACAGCAGGACTGCATCGTGGCTTGAAAGAAATAGCATGGTGGAGGGGAGAGTTGATGAAGGCACTCCTCTGCTATATGAGAGAAATACCTCAGTAAAGATGTAGGGGAGGAATGTTATCTCAGGACCTGAGTGTCTGCTGTAGTAAAAACACCTCTGAGAGGCTGAAGAGGTATTTGGCATTGTAGACAAGAAGAGTATTGAAATATTTATTTCAAAGAACAAAGGAAGATATAGAGTCTGGACTGATCCTTAGAGGGCATCGGATGTTGGCACCAGTCACAGTGTCAAAGGAGAAGACTGAGAGGTTGTTCAGCAGCTGGACTTCACAAATGTCAGGTTCTGAAGCAAGCAGCTCAGTGTTAAGGGAAGCAATCTGCAAGGCAGCACGTTTGTGTCTGCTCACTAAGGACAGCACATCCTGTGCTTGAGAGCTGCAAAGGTCTTAACATGAACTGTGTTAATACAAGTGCCAGTAAGATGTATCTGCAATACGAAGGGTCCTCTATGCTACCCAACATGGCTTGATTAGCCCAATTTCAAGCAGGTGTTCATAGTTTTGGTTATGTTTTTTTCAGCAGTTGTCTATGTGTGTATTACAAGTTGGAATTTCTCTATGGAATCATAGAATGGTTTGGGTTGGAAGGGATCTTCAGGATCAACTAGTTCCAAACCCTCCTGCCATAGCCAGGGACAACTTCCACTAGACCAGGTTATGAGAGCCCCATCTGAGCTGTCCTTGAACATCTCCAAGGACTGGGCACCCACAGCTTCTGTGGGCAACCCATCCCAGTGTCTAACCACTCTCAAAGTAAAGAATTTCTTCCTAATATTTTTCTAAACCTGCTCTCGTTCAGTTTAAAGCCATTCACCCTTGTCCTATCACCACATGTTCTAGTAAGGCCACTCTCTAGCTGTCTTGTAGCTCTCTTTAGGTACCAGAAGGTTGCTCTAAGGTTTCCCTGGAGCCTTCTCTTCTCCAGGCTGAACAACCCTGACTCTCTCAGCCTGTCATCATAGGAGAGGTGCTCCATTCATTGCCCTCCTCTGGACTCACTCCAACAGGTCCGCACTCTTCTTATGCTGGGGGCCTCAGAGCTGGGTGCTGCACTCCAGGTGGGGTCTTACCAGAGTGGAGCAGATGGGGAGAATCACCTCCCTTGCCCTGCTGGCCGCACTGCTTTTGGCATGTTGCTTGGTCATGTCAACCTTCTTGTCCACCAACACCCCCAAGTCCTTCTCTTGAGGTCTGCTTTCAATCTATGCTTTCTTTTATAGGGTACTACCCATATTTTAATATACTGCACACATTTTAATAGCATAATAATATTTTACTTTATAAGATTCTCTTGCATCCATGATACAAACGAACAGTGTAGTTCACAAAGGTCTTCTGGTTTGCTTGTGTTCAATAGGCACTAGCTCGTCACCTCCGACCTGGAACTCTGCGTGCTGTCTTTGGGAAGGACAAGATTCAGAATGCTGTTCACTGCACAGACCTGCCTGAAGATGGACTTTTAGAGGTAAGGCTTGCTAGACAAACGTGTTCTCATATATCACAGGAAGTTGTAAAGTGAAATGCTTTTCTTGACACTGTTTTAAGCCAGTAAGTGTTTTCTGTGTGGAGTAGCTGTGTTGTAGACCAGACTAGACACAAAAGGAGAGAGTTTATTAAGGGCATTTAACTCAGTTAATTCTGATACTGTAAAAAAATTCATCCATGCAGTTTTCTTGAATGAATATAGTATAATGAAGTATTCAATGTAATGAAACTCAAGAGTCTTCTCTTTTTCTGAATGTGTCCTTGGGACTGAATATCAGCACCTAACAGTGCAGGGACACTTTCTTAGCCCTTTCTTGGATGACCACTATGACTCCTGATCTAGATTGTCTCTACAATGATCTTGTATGGAGCTTGGAATATTACAGGCACTAGGGATTCAAATTCTCCAGATAAGGCCCAGGTATATTTGTAGACAGTCATACTTATGTACATCAGTTGATATTTCCTGTGTTTTATTTAACTTACTAATTATTATCTGATTTTGGCTTTGTATGCCGTCATTAAAGTCCAATAAAATGAGAAAATGTTAAATTAAGGGAATTTGTAAAGACAGAAGTACTCACTATGAAAGCCAGAACAAGCCTCAAAACTAAGGTCCATAGCAGGGGATTGAAGTGCTGTGTAATCTTGGATGGATCTCTGTGTCAATGGAGATGCTTTTCCAGTGCATGCACAGCTTGCATTTTACTGTCTATACATATTTGTGAGTGTTTTGCTGTCAGGCTATAGCAGAATCATGGAGCAGCAGGAGTTGTCCTACTTAGATAATTATACATTGCCAAAATGGTGGTGCCATAGGGGAGTGAGGAAGAGCTAACTGCATCACCATCTCCCTCCACAGAATAACCTGTGTGTTAAAGTGCTTTTGCTAGGAAATCGCATCTAGTTTAAGGCTTAGACTAGTGAAATTCAACACTGAGAATGGCTACCAGTATAAACAAAGTTGCAGCTTTTTTGAGCATTTCTAAGATGTCGTTAAAAGTTGACAACTTTTAGTTTGTTCCCTTAGGGTTTAAACAAGCAACTACATTTTTCACCACACGCCTGAAGTTCCTCAGCCGTGGCTTTCCAGTGGCAGCAGAACAAAAGGCGTAGCCTGTAAGGGAAAAGTTAAACAGACCAACCCTCAAAGAATGTTTTAGTACTCCATCAGAATTTTCTGTCTCTCTCTCTCGTGTCCACAGTCTGTCACCTTTACATTGGTGCAAAGCAGATTTTGCCGGTTGTTTAAACTGAGTTTAGAGCTACTATAAGTGAGGCAAGAATTGCTTCTCCAAAACAAAAACTGAGGCTGGCATTCTTTCTTAAGGTCCCCATTACGTGTGTTTGTCCTTTTAATCCTGCAGCTCAATCATAAGCGAAGTTCTTGATCCAGTATTATTCTGACTACACACCTTGCAGTTCCTGTTGCAGTCTGATCATTTTAACAGTTGTTTATTGATTGTATTTTTTTGGGAGAGGGAGCTAAGATCTTTTTTTACCATAGACATAATTGTATGTAGAATATGGCTCTTCATCAGTCTGTAGTTTCTTCTGTAACAGCCCAGGTTAAGCCAGCAGTTGCAAAGGACATCGCTCAATGTTCTTTAGTGAGTAAATAAAGCAGTGGATGCTTTGAATTGAGCACAGTGGGTCTGTACAAAGAAAGCCTTGGCTGTGCCTGTTGGTTGGTGTGTGGAGTATTTACACTGTTAGTGCTAAAGCAGCTTGTTAGGTATCCCTGCCACAGTCCTGACTGCTGCTGTGGCCGTGTGTCCTGTGTGCACACGGGGTGTGCGCAGGGCCTGCACTGCCCAAGGCATCCTGGAGGAAACGTGGAGGGACTGCAGCTGCTGACACTTTGTGGATAGAAAGCCGAATAGGTTCGTTTGTGTGTTAATTGGTTTTGTAACTTTTGAACTTCCAGAACCAAATGGAAATGGAGAGGGGAGATCCCTGGTTGACCAAGTATTTCTATGACAGGCCTTAAATGCACAGTGTTTATAGAAGCATAATAGAAGTGTGTTCCTGTTTAGAAGGGGACACACTGGTGCCGTCCTGAGAACTCGGGTATCTTTAGTGCCAGACACTGTTTATCTTAAGATTTCTCTGCTCTTCTCTACATTTTTCATCACCCAGTTTCAGATCTAGCTGAAATTTGAAGAATTTGCAACGGCAGCTGCTGTCTCATTGTCCACAAATAGAGACGTCTTGTAGGAGATGAGATAGGTAATTGAGGATTGGAGAAAATGCTTCCTGAAGTTAATAGCCAAACTCTAGGTGACTTTGGTGTTTTGCGCTTCATTGACTGTCACTAGGAAGGGCAAGGTTATGACCTTTCTCCCAAAAATCATGACCAAGGAGTAGTTGGTGAAAGGAGACAGAACAACAGTGTCTTGGGAACAGCAAGGACTAATTAACTAAATAAGGGTCAGCTTGTGCACCTAGTTTAGAACACTGTATTTAAATAATGTAGTACAGCAGTTTTTCAGTATTTTCTCTTAGACCTCTTTTCCAGGGACCTGAAAAAAGGAAAGTTCACTTTTTATCTTAAAACCCCCTCAAACAAACAGACCAACCCCAAAAGCAAATACGAGCGCTCGCTCCCACCAGTATGACCCTTAACTCTTGTCTTTGTTCTGCTTCGCATTTTAGGCTGTGACTAAAGTATATCAGATTTAATGAATAACTAACTTTGGCTCAAGAGAGGAGGGGAGATGCAGTTGAGCCTTAAATGCGACTGGTCACAATAGAAAAATCAGTGTTTTTTCAGTTGTAGAGCTCTAAGTGCTCTTTTTATTCCTAGTTTAGTCATACAGGAGGAGTGTGAATATTGCCCTGAAATCTCTTAGATGAGTTGTTTGACTTACTGGGTCAGGCACTTACTGTCATTCACTTAATATACTTGTGTGTCCTCTTATCAGTACAAACTGTATTTTTACAAGTGACAATGGATAGATACAAATAGCTCAGAACAGTCGGTTTTCTCAGCCTTGTCATCAGTTTACCATTTTAATGAGGAGAAGGAAGAAAGGAGGAAGTAGAGGAGGGAGACTGATAGCAATGGAGTATTTGTGAGATGATGCAGTTTCATGATTGAAGGTTCAACCAGCAGCTGATGTTGTGTAGGGCATTCATTCAGAGCAGGGGGTTGCATTTGTTTCCCACGTCTAAAGCAGGTAGAGCTCTACCTCTTGTCAAGTTTTTTTTTCTGTTTTATATAAAGCAGGTCCTATTTGGAGCAAGCAATTACAGCACTCACCTGCTTTCACATTCCTTCTGAGTCAGGTAGAGCCAGGACTGGAACATGCATACTTTATATGCCAAGGAACTGCTCTATTTAGCAGACTAGAGATGTGTCATGTACATGTGGTGGAAGATTATTCTGTTTCTCAACTCACCATCTTTGACCTGAGGAACATTTCTGATAAATATCTTGTTGAAATAGAAGCTTGCAAACCATTGGATCTGATGAATCATCATTCTCTAGATGAAACAAGTTTCCTTAAAATTGATCATTCCTGGAGTTGTTTTTAATCAAAGTAGTGATACAAGGTATTGTGGCTACCAGACTTCACAGTTTATGTCCCTCTTTAAAGAAGTGAAGGCAAATTAAAAATCAGTCATAAAGGCCTTATTCACATCACTGAAAGTACAGTGAGTAAAACTTCCCACAGGAGGTGGTGCTGTACACACACCTCAGTTCCCTGGGTCTCAAGTGGCTCAGTACCTTTCAGATTATACACGAAACCACGTAATTTAAAAAGTGGTAGCCTAGAACTGCAGTTATAACAAAACCAGAATTTCTCGGTTTTGGCACACTCTGCCTGTAACTTGTTGCTCATACTGTGCAGTTCAAGGTTTTTGGTTTTGTTTTTTTGTGTGTGTGAGCAGTTCCATGAGGGCATTTGCAGTGCACGAAAACACTCCGGGGATGATAGAATGCACATGTCTGGGGTAACCTGAAAGGTCTCTCCATTGCAGTGCAGCCTGCTGAGCCACCCACGCTGGCTTTGTGTTCCTGTGCCATGGTGTTGGGGCAACCAGTCAGTCTCAGGGGGTTTCCTTGCATAATTACAAAGTCCTTAATAGTCATACATGTGTTTGTGTGTGTGTACCTAGACACAGAGCGAGAGGATGCTGCCCTCAGCGAGATATGCATGAAAAAGGATTTGCTGTGAAATGGGTAAAACTTGAGTTCTGGGTGAAACAGCCTTCTTTCTCTCTGTTGCCGAGGGAGACGCTGTTATGAGGTGACTAATGCTTGGACAATATCGTGACAATTGCTGCGGGTGTGTGCTTACCTGTGCCTTTGTGTGCCTGCCGGGCTAGGAGTGGAACAGCAGAGGGGGGTGATCTCCCAAGCCACTTTTCGTGGGAGTGGGGGATGTGCCAGCTGCCTTCCCGATCTTGCGTCCCCCCGGGCGCTCTCAGCGCTGGTGCCGCAGGGCGCTGCGTGTGCCACCGCATGGGCATGGCTGCCGGGTGCCGTCAGGCTCCTCCTTGGGCATCGGCACCGTGGAGAGACGTGTCCGTTTTCAGTGTCATGGGCAGCTTTCCAGCCAGGCAGGAGCGAGGACCTCCTCGAGTGTCGTTTGCTGGCCTTCTCCCTTGCCTCAGAGCTATTTGTGGCGCTCACTCACAGACATGAAAATAACTTATCAAAGGGGGATGACTTTGCTGTTATCAAAGAAGAGTGGGTTTCATCTGTCTTCTGAGAGAGCCGTCATGAGGGTTGGTTTTTTTCCTATCACTTCTTTGAATTTCAGCTGTGCAGTGGTGTTCAAGTGTAGGGCTGGGGACTGGCAGGCTGTGCAACAAACTGCTGGAGGCTCTTTGTTCAGCCTTGCACCAGTGAGACTGGCTTACTGCTCATAGGGCATTAAAGCAAACAAATAATATTGTCCAGGGACGGATCAGCTATGGTCATCTGCTGGGCAGACACTCACACAGCTCTGGCTCTGGAAGTTCAGCTGCCTGGATCCGGAGATGGAAGGTGATGTTGTACAGTAAGTGGTGACAGGACAGTCCAGTTTAGCAGATGTGTTTTGTCCAGGCAAGTGCCGTGGACAATGAAAACCATGGTTGTTTTCCGCAGACTTGGTATAAACTGAATGCTCTGCCGAGTGTTAAGAGCTGTGCTGCTCCTAAGCTTTTGGTGTAGTATATATTCCACCTGCTAGAGGCCAGCTGTCTGTGGTCTGGCATTCCAGATAGTGCCAGGAGAAGAATGTCTTATGTCTCCTTTCCCTTTCCATTTATTCAGGGAGGCTGGTATTTTATCAAGCTATTCAGAGTGGACAGGGGAGCACTCTCCTTGGAGGGGGGAACACAACACTTGCTTCCCATAACCGCTTCCTGTTACAGAAGCGCTCTGCTGGCTGCCAACTTGCCCTTTCCTGTGTGCTGCCTCCTTGGCTGCCCGCTGACATTGTCTGTACATGTGGGTGTGCTGCAAGGTGCTCGCTATCATCCACCCTGGAAATGCTTCTGTACAGTAATGAGCTGATCCATGGGTTGAGGTTAAGGTGCAACAGTTTAGGACAGAAGGCATCAGAAGGATGTAGCTCTGTTAAACTAGTCCTTTTTGGTGCATTGAGGTATAGTCCAAGCAATTTAATAAAGCATGTCAATGAGTAACTCTCAGAAGCGTCAATGTGCTTAGTGTGGAATTTGTGTGTGTCACACTTGGAACAAAGGTCTCCTGCATTGCTCGTTACCGATTAACCTGTCTGGTATTAAGCAAGCTGCCGAGAACTAACTCTCCCCATTCACAGGGCAGCCCAGCTTGTAAAACATTACACAGCAGAAGTGCATAGCATGGCAATGAACCTTTCACTGAGGGCATTAAAGCTGTCCGCATTTCCCTCAGGAGTCTTTAAAGTATTTTAATAAAGAGGCCGTTGTTTCACTCAGTCATACAGCAATTTTGCAACAAAGTCTTTTGTTAGAGGCCCATACTGAGCTGCATAATCCGGGGTAAAATGCTTTTCACCATTTCCAGTGAAAAGTAATAAAAATTGAATGGTTTGGGTGAGGTTTGCTTTAGCACTTTTCTTCCCCCAAGTTTTCATCCAAGGAGTAGCTATTTTTGTCTGTCAGTTGGAAATTTCAGTCTCTTCTGGTACAAGATGATTTCTAGAGAGGTCTGTCAGATAATGGTTATTATGATTCAAGTGCTTCTCCATTTAAGCTTTCTGAGACTTTTTATCCAACAGCTGTGGGAACAGGTTGGAAAGAATCTGGAGTGTAGGAAAACTTAATCTTACTTGGTGATGTTATTGCATATCAGAACATGTTAGCCAGCTCTGGAATGCTGTCTCGCAATGTTTCCTGATGCCGTATATGTACTTGTACAGAGAATTTAAAAATCCTTTTGCTTAGGCCTATCTGAAGGAAATTAAGAATTAAAAGTAGCAGTAATAGATGGGTGGATAGTGAAGATGTTGGTGATTTCTCTTTTAAAAACTATTGTATTATTAAGTCACTTGCAGCTTCATTTTGAGCATAGGTTGTATAATTATTATACTTGTGGGCTAGACAGGCAAACTAAAGCAGGAACTTGTTTAAACAGAGTTGTGAAATAGCTCACCTCTTGTGCTTCCACTTCTGGGTAAAATCCGAGGTCCAGTTACCCCTTGTTCTGCCAAGTCTGAGGTTTATAAGTGCCAGAGAGAAGTTGTTAATAAGTGTGTACCAAGCAGCTGCCAAAGCTCTTTAAGTTTCACCTGATCCTGAAGGTAACCTATGTGATAAACAGGGCTTGGCTTTTGGCACGTGTTTGTGTTGCGCTGAGCAAAGTAATTTTGTGGAGGGGAGGTCAAGGTGGAGGGAAGGCGTGACACTTCTTGATAACTCATCTGAGGCCCAGTTTGTGTCTTTGAGGCCGCTGCCTTCTTTCTTTCTCTCAGCATGTTCTCATTTTGAACCAAAAAGCCCAGGTCCTCTTTCCATTTCTCGTCTTCCTCCAGCTGAAGCAGAACAGCAGTCGGGCTGTTATTCAGCTGCACCATGGGCAAACTACAGCAAAGAAGACAAAAAAGCCCAGGGGAGCAGCTTGTATACCAAGAGCAGTAAGGGCATGCTGTCGCTGCACAGCTGCGTAGAAGCTCAGAATATCCTTCATTTCTGGAGCAAGGGGCCCTGCACTTTATTTGGGGGGATAAGAGAAACACTGTTGTTCTGTAACACACATGCTGCAAGATGCATGTACATTTTTATGTGGTTTCCTATTATTGACCTCAGCCAGTTGCACCTCCCACCTCTCTCAGAGGTCAAATATACAAATTATTAGCTCTACTGGTGCTTCCTGTGTAGGGTTTACCCCTTCCCTTCTCAGTGCAACTTCCTTCACTAATTACCAGCAGTAATTAAGAGCAGAATTTAAGTCAGCTATTTTCATGTATGTGTTGAAATATATGTGGAACATGGGAGGAAAAACCCAAAGCCAAATGTGTTAATAAGGATAGAAAACTGTGAATAAGGTTTCCTGTCTGTCACAGATGCTAATACCATGGGATATATTGAGCTTAGAGTTTGTCAAGCTCTAGAAACTACTTCTTCTTTCATAATTAATAATAGCTAAGGATTCAAAATGTGGTATCATGCCACTACTGGTTTTGTGCTGTCACAGTGCTGAGGGCTTAGACACTGGCTGTGTTGATACTGTGCTAGCAGCTGTGCAAACCCAGAACAGGATGGCAATGGTCACCTGAAAGGATGTTAGCGGTAGTCTAGGGCTCCTTGGAGTCACCCAGCATCTTCTGGTTTTAGTAAGAGCTGCATTCTTCCTCTTTGTCTTTAACCTCTGAGTGCCCTGGCACATAGGCAGGAATGATGCATCCACAGCTATTCCTGAGATACACTGATACATGTCAGCAAGTCTCTGAGCAAGAGGCAATTCTCTGAAGCATTCAGAGTTGCTAAGCGGGCAAGTTTCCTTCCACATTGCTGCCAGTTACTGCTGTTCTGCTGGGGAGAGACAGTGTGCCAAGACTATCCAGCCACAAACCAGGAACTGTGGACTTCCTCAGGTAGCTGCCCTAGTCCAGACATTGAACAGTAACTTGATCACTGAGGTGTCGAGTCTAGTCCTGCCATGGCAGTACATGGTTTGGCGCTCAGCAGCAGTGTTGAAATCACTGAAAGCTGATGAGACTGAAGAGAAACTCTTGGCCTTTTCATACTGACCTATTCCACAGGGGGATGGAGCTTTCTAGATTCAGTGACACATCTCAGAAGGTACTTGGAGCACCATGCTTGGGGAATTTATGGTATTAGTTTGGTGGGATGTTTCCTGTCAACACAGTGAGCCACAGTCAGCACAGGGGCTTGTGGTGGTGCATGCAAGGCCTTGCTGGTGATGCCTTTGATTAGTAGTATCTTTCACGATATTTTGTTACTGTCTCATCTTCATGATTTTAACACTGTTGCCTTGTGTAGCCTATTGGGTCCCCCAGACAAATAATAAGCTGCTGAACATCAGGGTTGCTCAGGAAGGGCTTTAAATGCTGGCTACCTTCTACTTTATTTATTTGTTTGCTGCTTCCATCCTCGCTTGAATCTGTAATGTGGTTGGAAATCATATTCGTGTCTCTGTGTGATCACTGTCTCCTCTCTTGGCCATAACCTGGTAGCTTGTGAGCACCATGACTGTCAGTGCTCCATGAGCAGGCTGGAGAGCCTTTGCTCAGCATTGGCAGTGCCTGTGGCTTGTATGAACACATCCAAACCTGGCTTTACTTAGGTACTGCAGGTACAAGCAGCAGGGGCCCTTTCCAGTGTTTTTGTCCAGTGCTTGGGATGTGTTTGCAGCTTGCACTGGCACATGTGGTACACTTAAAGAGTCTTGTCTCACCTCAGCTCACTGCTCCAAGGGCATCCTACAAGACATCCACAGCAACTCCTGATTGTGAGGCAGGGAAGAGGGAAGTCCCTCAAGATAAGTGTGAAGTGCAGAGACAGTGATCCTGATCACTCATTGAGCGGCTTGGGATCCTTAGGAAAGCAGTACTTGCTGTCATATTTTAGTTTGTCACATCTGATGGGAGATGGGATCTTACACTTTATTTCATTCCTGTGGCTCTACCAGGCCAGTGATGTGTTCTGATGGTGCTCAAAGATGTTACTAAATAAGAAGCAGAGCTCCAGGGAGGAGAGTCTTGGACTAAAATGTTCAGCTCCAGCTACAGAGCAGTTGGCTTATGATGGGGGCTGAGAAGATTCAATGAACCTGTACCTTCTTGTTAAATCTACAAGTATCTATGCTTCAGAAATCAGTGATCTGAGCCAGCACAGTAGTTATATATGATATAAAAACAACACCTTGTTAGAGTAAATAGCATAAAACTCGCTTTCTTGGTGTTTGTGATTGTGGTATAATGAACTACTGTCTTGTCCTCTCATTTCCATCCTGTTTGGAATTCAGATTTTTCTAATCTTTTATTTTATGGTACGATTTCCAAATAGCTTCCCTTGCCCTTCTCTTCCACTGTGTTTTCAGAGTTGAACATAACCATACACAGTTTTTGAGGTGACTGTGTTAACAGCACACAGCATAAAAGCACAATGTGCTCTGTGTTATCCTGTAGCATTTATGTAATAAAACCTTCCATTGCAAAGTTGGGGGTTTTTGGTGCACAGGGGTTTTTGTCCCAGCACTACTTAAGAAATTAACTTGGATAGTTGAAGTGCATGTGGTACAAATTGTTCTGTCATGGGCAGCCTGGCTGGCTTTATTTCTTATGTTGTGTGACACTTGGGAGAGAGGCAGGAGTGATCAACCTGCCCGTTTTTTTGAACAAACCCTCTTCAGGTTTGTGTAGGAAAATAATTTTTTATTTTCAGAACACATACAACAGTGAGTAAGTAGACTGTTTCTTTTGACAACCAATTTTCTTTCTGGAGTGCTTATGGCTGAAAGGATGATATGAACCCATGGGGCTTTCGGTGTGTTAATCTAATGATGTAGTCATGTGAATCAGCTGAGTGAACTGTAGCTGAAGTGTGCTTTAGGTGTTAGGTGTTAGCAAGTGTGCTTGCTAACAGCATTGGCAAGTTCATGCAGATATACAAACCAATGTTAATGGGCAGGAAAAGCTTTTTGTTTCCTGCTTGTGATCTCAAACTGAGATAACATGTAAAAATTAATCAGACTTAAATGTTTAGAGAGAGTGTACTGATGCTGACACTTAGGGTCAGCAAAGACTCTGGATCATGTGCCTGGATGCCTACGCTGACCAAGGAGATACAGTGTTATGGTGGTTTTGGGGAGCGGGTGCTGATGAGTGTCTGTCTGGCTGCGTGGAAGGCACCAAGATTCTTGACAGGCTCTAAATGAATACAGGGATGAAAAAAGCTTCCATCTCCCAGCTGCCAGTTTTGGTTCTGCAGAGATGAGGAAAGACTGAAATTGCTGTCACCTTTCTCGTGATGGATGAGAAGTGAATCTGTGAACTCAGCCCTTTTCTTGCTCATGTGTCACCCTGTCAGCCCCCTGGCTTCTGCCATGAAGGAGACTAACAGGGTCTCTTACCAAAAACTGCCAGCCCAGGGGAACTGGGGGGATGGACTGTGGATGTTGAGGTACCCTTTCAGAGCCAGGGTTTCTTTGAGGCTGTAGTTCCACCTGTGTGGAGTGCTGCTACAGCCCAAGGTGTGCCTGGGTCTGGCCTGTAGACAAAAGCTCTGACTCCAAAGCTGCTCAGCAGGCGCCTCTCATCAGCACTGTTTGCGTTGTTTTCTGGTCAGAAGGAGAGTTAACTTGTAAGTGCCTGTAATTCTTACACTTGGAATCTTCAGCACATTTTGCCTGTGCAGAGTCCTGTGTTAATACCCAGATCCTTTGCTCCCCTTGGAAAACTGGCTGTCTCACTTGATTTGCTTCCCTTTTGCCTGGCCTTTCCATGCACTTGGGGCACACATTGTTCAGATGATACTTGCTTGTGCTCGGCCAGGGCATTAGACTGGATTTTGTAGTATTAGCTGCAGTATTAGCTCCTGAAACTTTGTGGTAATGCATGGAAGTGCTCAGAGAGAGCAGCCAACTTCATTTACATGAGTTTTGCTGCGAGTGTGTGTGACTTAAACAAAACTTTATGGAACTGAAGCAGCTCTCAGCTCCTCCTCAGTGAAGCAGTTTTTAGGGTCAGAGCCAGAAGGTCACGGTTATTCACCCGTTGTTACTTCCTGAGCATTATTGTTACTTGTCCCTGAACAGGAGGTAGAGAGGTCATAGCTGCATGCTGCAAAGCAGGTGGATGGTTCCTGGGATCTGCAAGGGGACTACTGATGTTAAATTCGATCCTGTCTCATCCCTGGGAAGCAGTGAGCACACCTGAATGTTAGCATCATTGGAAAGGCATTTGAGTGGCATCTGTGAAATGTGTTTGGTTGGTTTCAGATCAGCTCCTGGTGTGGACTTGTGCTCTGTCACCCTTGGATCCTTTAAAGATCAGAAGTGTGCTTGGCTCAGAGAGGCTGACCTTGCCCTTGGTCAAATGTGAGGCTTGTTCAGATGTTTTGTACTGGCAAAACTCCCCTTTCTGTGGTTTGGATTGTGCTCAGTCCTTGGGAAAGAGAGGAAGTGTATTTCCTAAAATACAGGGGTGTTAATCTAATGATGATTTTGGAGTATCTAACCCCCATCTGGATGCTTGATGCAAGTTATCACCAGTTCCTGGATCCCCTTGGAAAAGGACCTGGTGCTTTTAGAATGGGGGTTCTTCAAGCTGTCTCCAGCTGGGGCCTCATAAGATGGGGGCACCCCAGATCTCTTGGTAGTGCTGAAATCTTGGTTCTTCTGAAGTCTTGATTCTTCTCAGAACACTGTACCTGTGGTCATGTGAGGGGGCTAACTGAGTTCTGGTGGTTCTTGTCCAGCACTGCCGTGGTCCTGAGGGCAAGGTTCTTGGAGAGTAGGATCCTTCCTGCATACCACAGATACACCAGCTCTTAACTGGTTTTACTGGGAGCTGGGTGGCAGCTGACCCACATAAAGATAATTACACATAAAGAGAACATACCAGCACCTGGTTTTGTGCAGTATGTGAAATGTAGTGTTGCTTGTTTTGATGTCTGAGCCTTGCCAGTACAGTCTGTGTGGATCTTGAACAATCCAATAAAAGCTAATTGAGGAGGAAGAGGTTTTGCACAGGTTGTAAGTAAAGGGAGGTTGTTCAGCCCAGCCTGGGAAAATTGGTTGCACAAAATCAAGGGGCCTTTGGGGACTAAAATAGCACAAATTCTTCTGTTGCTAGTGGCAAGTGAGCAGGCATTGGGCAAGGCCAGCATCCACCTGTGTCAGTGTGTGCTGCAGGGGTGGATCAGTACTTAAGTCCCAGGGGAGCCACGCAGCTCCAGCTGAGGCAGCCCAGGCAGGGGTGGGAGTTGACTCAGCTCTATTAAACCTGGAAACGGGGCCTGTGGTGGCAGCAGTTGTATCAGCACCCCAGGCTGAGGCTGGACACCGAGTTATTACCTAGCAAGAAGCAGATTCCACTGCACTTGACCTTTTTCTTTGCTCTTGGCACAGCTCCCCACCCCCGCCGAGGGTTGTGCCTGGCCCATGCCGGACATGCCCTTGGCCAAGCTGGGAGCAGAAGTCCAGAAGTGCCAATGCTCAGAGCTGTAAAAGCGGTAGCTGGTGTGTGTTAGTGCAAGTGTTCGTGCAGACACAGCCTTAAAGGCTTGTGTTGTTAAATATATGTATGTCTCTCTCTCTCTCTGCTTTTCATTTTACTAGTGCTTTTGTGTGTGTCTCTTATGAAATGCAGGTGTTCCATATAACAAGGAGGGAGATAAAATTCACTTTAATGGCTACAATTATACTTAACTATGCTGAGTCAATCTGGCAGAAAGAACAACATGTTCAGACTGGCAGTTTATAATGTAATGTCCTATTAGGCAGTAAGGAAAGCACTGCCTTCCTGGGGCGAGTGGATAGAGCACAGATTAAAAGAAAGAATCTTGAAGGCAATGCACATTTTAATTTGGGTTGATAAGGTGTCACATCTTGAGGCCCTTGCCCTGCCTGTAGTCCCTCTACCCCCAGGGCTGTTGACCAGCCTCAGCCCAGGGAGGCTGTGTCAGAGCCACTTGTGAAAGGTCATTTTGGTATCAAGGCTGTTGTGTACCCAAAGCACTGGTGCCACTGGGCGAGCAGGGTGCCCAGCCAAGAGTCTACACCTGCTTGTGGTGGGGTACAGTGAGGCTTTTTGGACTTTGGTTGTTTGGGAATTTTCTTAACCATCCTGCAGTGTTCTAGTGCTGTATCTCTAGTAGATGTGACAAATTACAGCAGCATTTCTAATGGGAGAAGGGGTCATGTCTGACCAGGTGCGTGGTGGGGTGTTTCTTTTGGTGGCATGGGGGGGGTGTGGTCCTTTGGTAGCAGAGTTGTCCTGAAGCCTGGGACCAGGTGGGTCTTTTCAGTGGGTGGCTGCAGGGCATGTGGCTGGGATAGCTACTGCCCTTCCTGCCTGGTTAATCAGTGATCTGAGCAGCCATCCTGCTTTCACTGATGTGGGACGAGAAAGTGATTGGGGCAGGGATGTTGGGTAAAGGTTTTGCCTAATTTTATATGCAATTCCTAAGAGTTTGTTATGTGAGTCCTTTTTGACATTTGCTCACTGAAGCGAACACAAGTACCGTAAGTTTTCCACAATGGTTGTCCCAAGCCCTGGAATAAGCCAGAATCTTTATTAATAGTTCATGCTTGGACTTTGCACTCATATAGAAAATTAAAAGGCAGTAGAGTACCTAACCATGAGTTGGGTCTTATACAAGTAAATGTTGGGAATTTTTTTCGTTGGTTGGTTTGGGCTTTTTTGTTGTTGTGTTGATTTTTTTTTTCTTTAAACTGTCACAGACTGTTCACCTAGGAATTGAATTGTAAGGGCAGTTGATCCTACCAAACCTGGCGCCATGCAACAACATCCTCACTCCCCACCCAAAATGGTAGCATTAGGAACCCATCACGTGCTGGGAGGCAAAATGGCTCAGCTTTCCTGTAGTTCTTTCTGCAGGTGAAGCTTCCATCAGGGAGTATTTTAGGGCTTTCATCAGAGCTTGTTAAATCCTTGCAGTAAACACACAGCAGCAAAAGAAAGAGCTGAAGGTGCGATTTTTGCTGGCACCTGCTCCTTGGGAGCAACGGAACAGCTCAATGGGTGCACTAAGCACCACAGCGTACTGTAACCACCACGCTTTTCCTTCTAGCAGATGGCAAAAAGTTTAAGCATCTTGCTTTTCCAGGACTGTGTGTTCCAATAAGGATGTCTTTAGCAAGGCCCTTGCTCTAGGATCGTCCTGTTTTGTCACTTTACATGGAGAAATTCTCCCTGGTAATCTGCATCATGCAGCACAAAGTGAGCCTGACTCCTGCACGAAGCCAGCTGCCACATTTTGTCACATCTGAGCAGCCCCAGCTGGCACAGCCTGTCCTCGGCCCTGGCCAGTGGCCCAGCAGCAACACAGAGCAAGCAGCTGCCCTGAAACTCCCGTGGCTTCAGTGTGCAGCCTCCCTTCCAGCTGCTGGAAGCTTTAACCTGCGCCGAGGATCGACACTTCTATCTGTTGTGTTAGGTCCGGAACAGAGCCTGTGTCTCCAGATGTGGAGTGTGCGCAGTAGTGGGGAAGAGACTTTTTGGGATCCTGAGGGGCATAGGCACAGGCGCACGTGCCACAGCAGCCGCTCATCCCGGGTCGGGAGAGGGGGAAACAAGTAACTAACAGACACCAGCGCTGATGGGTAACAGCTCAATGTTTCAAATGTTTCAACTCCCTTGTGCTGAGGCTGTCTGGGAATGATAAAGATGCATTTTCTGTTTGAAATAGGTGCAGTACTTCTTCAAGATTCTGGACAACTAACAGGCTCCATCCTCACCCACTGCAACAGACACGCACACAGAACTGTGTGTTCATTCATTTATTTGTCCAATGTTTCAACCTGACTGAAATACAAGATCAACAAGAGCACTGTACTCCTGGCTATTATTACATGTTAGAACATAGAGTTTTGCACTTTAGACAACATTTAACACCATTCTATGGGGTACTGCATTGCTTTTATAAAGTTTAAAATAAAGATTTATTTTCAAACATGTGACTTTGGTTTATTTCATACATTACACTTTCTTGCAGAAAAAATAAAATTGTACAACTGCATAAATATAAAATTCTTCCACCATGAAAATGGCTAAAACATTCAATAAAGACATTAGCACCACAGTGTGCGATGCCTTCAGCAGGAAAAAAAAAAAGAAAAAAGAAAAAGAAAAGAAAATGTACAAAGCAAAGAGTTATGCCTATCACTGAAGAGAGTGATAGTCTGACCCAGTCTCTCACACAACATACTGGAGGATAAGGGAAGAGGTGGAGAGAGAGAGAGACAGCATTCGCTACAAAGCACAGTACACAATCACCTATTCTCTTTAACTTCACTTAAGTTAGTTTCCCTGCCACCCCTCCAAATAAAATACCCTAACACCACAGAAAAGCCAGAAGCCTTATGGAGTGCTGTTAAATATCATCTCACAGGTGTGCCTTTCTTTGAAAAGGAACAAAATAATGAGAAGTTTCATGCCAGTTCTAGTCCCATTGAGTATTTACACCTTGGACAGCAAAAGTCTTTGCTCACAAGAAGTAGAAAACAGATACAATACATGGCTTGAAAAATGACCAGAGTATGCACCTATAGTACTGTACACTAAATAAAATACACAAGGCAGCAATACTTAGGGGCCAGAAACACTGCTTACTACAAGTCAGTTATGGAATCATAATTTACAGTAAAAATGGGCATGTCCCAAGGCTCAATTTTGTTTTCTTTTGTCATTTACAGTAGAATAAATATTTGTCGCTATTGCTACACTTTGTTTACATTCTAACCTAGTAAATGCAGAAAGCTAGTGTAAAGCATATAGATTACGTGTAGGTCCCATACGTATGACAGTTTGTTCAAGACTAGTAGGTTTTCTTTTTTGTTCTTTTTTTTTTTTTTTTTAACCTTTTTAAATGGCTAGGAGGAGGAGGGGGGAAGAAGAGAGTTGTGCTTACGATCAGCTGCTTTTTATGTCAAATTTAATATCAAAGCGTCCCTGGAAGCGGTCCTTGTCGCTGTAGACGATGTTCTGGCCGTAGGCCCTGCACTCCACGCGCACCTCCATGTCGTAGGTCAGGTTGGTGAACTGCACGGCCACCAGCGGCTGCAGGTACCGCGGCTGCAGCAGCTTCCCGTAGTAGGGGTAGTACTGCAGCCCGAAGCCGGGGTAGCCGCCCATCCCATAGTACTCCACCACGCCGATTTTGTCTGCGTCTTCCTCTCGCTGCAGGGGGGAAAGGGAAGCACAACCAATGACAGCCACTCCAACTCTGCCTTTGGCAGCCCTTGGCTGTACCAGCAGCTGATTTTCAGCAAGACCGTGACCTCTCCTTTGGTCAGCGCTGGTCCCCACCATGACAGCACAGGAGTGTCCAGTGGTTCAGAGGACGTGTCAGCACTGCCTGATTGGCACACACACAACAGCACCTCCCAGCACACATCAGCCAGGAAAAAGGCTTTGCTTAATTTAAAGCCTCAGCCACTTTACACATTTAGAAACCACCAGAGCCTCCTGTGGTACGAATGGACAGCCTTTGGCTACAAAAACTTTGCTGTTTCTCAGCCGCTTTACACATGCCAAGTATGAAATATCTTCCCCGGAGGCCTGTTTTCAGCTCCAGCACAGCACTTGGAAGCAAAATGGTTACTTTTGAAGACACCTTTAACTATCTTGTGCTGCTTTTACCCCACACTGTGAGGCCAGCACTAACTCATCCATTAGTGAGGTTTTGAGAAACTTGTGTTCCTGAGGGGGAGATATCGCAAGTAAGAACCACCGCATTTGTCTATGGAAAGGCAGGCAGGGGGGTAACTACACTTGGACAAAGGCTTTAGTCATCCCCTGCAGCTTCCCAACTCTGCTCTGTTGTATTTCAACTTACCTTGGCAACGCAGTGGACAGGGATGAGATTTGGGTTGTATTTTGCCATAACCTCAGGAGGGAGGCTTTCATTTGCTGGAGCCTAGAAGAAACGCAGAACAAAGGGATGTTACACACTGGACACTGCTCTGCAGACTGGAGCACCTCTGCAGCAACAAAGATCAACAGTACCGAACACACACCATTAACTGGAACTCCTTCTAAGCACAGTTCCAGAGGCAACAGCTCTCAGTGGTTCTTGGGACAGACAAGTAGCAAAACACAACTGGAGGTGGGGGAACTTAACCCAGGCAGAACTGCTGGCTGTTCTTACAGCTTCACCTGCTGTGGATACAAGCAGGCCAGGCTGGGTTTAACCCCATGGTGTCCCTGGGGAAAGCGTTTCATGGCAGAGTGTCTATAGCTAGTGGGGCTTGTTTATGCAAGCTCAGGCAGTGGCAGGAAGAGATGCACTGTGGTGCAGGATTTGCCACCTCCCTGCCAGGTGTGTGCAGTCAGGACTGGAAATGCACAGGAAAGAGCAAAGAGTGGCAGTCTCACCCTGACATTGCTGAACTTCAACACCACTGACAAGGAAGGACAAAAGCTCTGGGTGTGTCAGGGAAAGGTGTGAGTGCCAACTCTGATAGTCCAACCATTAATCCAGTTGGTCTTTGGTCTTTTTAAGTGCAGCAGTATTGCTTGACAACATTGCAGTTTCAGATCTGCTTTACAAGCACTTTTCCGAGTGCAAGAACTATGGGGTCTCTGCTGGAGTGTGGAATGATGAAAATAAGTAACTGCCGTGGATACCTAGTTTCTAAATGAAACATGGAAAGTCATCCCATGACTAGACAATGTTGTCTAATGCAGCCTGGAGCTCTCCAGAGCTCCATGGCAAAGAAAAAAGAGTAACACACAAAACCCTTCTCTTTCCCAGCCATCAAACATGCACATCTCATGTCATCCCACAGCCACCACATACCAAGCCACCACAGTACATTCTGCTAAAATGTTTCCACCACAGATCCGATAAACCAAAATTCAACTCATTTCTTTTAGCACGGGACAGACTCCCTTTGGAGAAAAACATTCCTCAGGACTCATTAGACAGCACCATTCCCCATCCTCGAGTGCCCTGACAGATGGAGGTGAAGGTGGTGTAGAACACCATTTGCACTGTTCTCCATCCAGAAGATAGAGTGGCAGGTTTTGCACACCACCTTATTCAACAGCACGTGTTTTGCCACTGAATTCTTAAAACAAATTTTTAGCATTTAAATGTGTTGGGGAAAAAAACAGAAGGAAAAGCCATGAATGTCCAGATTAACATCCTACTGCGAACTTGCCTTCGGGTGAAGCACAGAGCAACCAGGTGGCAGAGATATCCTACAGCCTTTGGGAAACTACATTAAATTAACTAAAGACCTCCTTACTTTTCTTCTTCTTTCAGGCAGCTGTGCCTGACTTTCAAATGTAGTTTACTCTTTGAAGAGCCTGTGTTTCACTCTGGTATTTAATATTAGCACTTCATTTAATTAGGCAGTTTAGCAAAGCAGACAAATCTACACTGCCTGAGGAAAAGAATGGAGTGGATCAGGGCATAACAAAATGTGCTGATGGTACTAAAGGCAGAGTTGGTCTGGGATGGTCCCATGGAAGCATACAGGAATTTAAAATGGAATTTATCATTTGAAGAAAATGCCTCTTTATAGCAACTCCATTTGCAGGCTCAGAAGTTACCGGATAAATAACCAGGAGGTTGCACTGTGAGAGTCACTGCTATTTGTTACTGACTTGCAGTACACAACTTTCACTGCTTTTCAATTAAAGACATTTTTTAAGCAAATTACTCAAACTGTCTCACAATTTATCCTCTGCAGAAAGGGTTTAATACTGATCTCTTTCCAGAGACCAAAGAGCAGGCGCAGCAAATCTGCAGCCAACCCCTCCTCCTGATCAGTAGCTTCTGCTAGAAAGGGAAGAGATACTTGCCTGAGGTTTGAAGCCAATAATTCTGTTAAGCTTGACAAGGATGCATGGTTTGCCATCCTTGTACCCATAGCTGGGATCATTTAATCCAGAACAGTTTTCCAGCCATTCACGTTTGAATTTGCAGACCTTCTTCTGGCCCTGGGCATCATTATATGGTCCTCTCTCTTTGTATTCAGTAGGTGTGTCTGTCACGGTGGGGGAAGGAAAAGAGAACCATATGCAATGGGATCTGATGTGTGTCAGGAACAGCAATGCTTACACTTCCCTGGGCACTTGGGATTTCCCCCCTCACCAGGGCACTTAAGGCACTCCACAGACCTAGGCCCAGCCACCCCCCACGGGGCTGCTCCCAGACCAGCAAGTTTTATGGGATTTTGTTTTATAACTGAGATTTCTTCCAGAATCATCTGGCTCAGAGACTAATTTTTTTCTGGGCAGCTTTTACAAGCAGGTACCCCTCAGATTTGATACAGACATATTCTGAGGTGAGAGTCTCATTCACATGATTGCAAATAACCTGGTAAAGGTTAACATCTCCCAGAGGTTTGCCTGCATGGCATGAAGAGGACCAACACTGGCTTTAGCAAAGTCATCAGTAAAACTCCCATGGCTTTCAGAGAGGATAAGGTCAGTGCCACAAGCTTCAGGGTCAGCTGCAATGTTTTCCAAGTGAAATGTGGGAGTTCCCAACCATTTAACCTCTGCAATAAGCTAAGTATGGCCCAGTGTGGTCTGTCCAAAAGAAATTAATGAGCAGCCATATCACTGAAACCAGAGCCTGCCAGTTTACCAACATGCTGCTGGAACTGCTGAAGACCGAGACCACAACTGCTCCCCCTCAGCTTCTGGTGGACCTGACAGAGGCATCACTCAGAGCCCTCAGCTGTAGGAAACAATCGAGACTTACCTCCACAGTCCTGAAACACAATGTTTTCAGTTTGCTGCTCAGCGCTGTAGTCCCTTAAGAAATTATCAAGGTTCCTCACATAGGGCTCGTAACTTTTGGGTTCGGAGGCAGTAAAGGCAATTTCTGTCTTTTGAACCTGGGGGACTTGAGTCAGTCCTAAGAAAAGCAAAATCAGGAATAAAACATTAAGTATGCCTCAGAGCTGCACAGCCTCCAGGCGATACAAGAACATAACTCCTAATAATAATAATCTCTATTTTTCAGACTTAAGAACTTTCACAAAACAGCTTAAGCTCACTGGAGGAGAGGTTCTCCTCTTTCCAACAACAGTCTTAAATATTTATCACAGTGCTTACATCAGGCAAAAAGACAAAAATCACAAAATGGAGAAGTGAAGCTACAAGTCAAGGCTTCCTTCAAGAAAAACAGCCAATCACAGGTCCACTGCGCACTTCTGCTTCCTCCTCAAGGACAGAAGGGAAGCTGTGTGTGAGACCAACCATGCAGAACTTGAGTATCCCTAACAGGCTGCCTTCAGTGTCTGCAAACACTATGTTTAGGATACAGCACAGCTGTCCACTTTTGAACTCCTGCAGTAAAAGACAAGACAGGTTCCCCAAGTCCGGTCACGCTCCGCCAGCTGGAATCCACATGGCCTTAGTGTGTTTCCCTTGTGGGATGTGGGGCAGGAGACATTTTCTCCCTCCGTAAATTCAGCTGCCTGAGTGCTGCCTCCGCTCTTTTCACTGCCTAAGTGGGTATGTCTGACTGCAAACCTCATCTTCTGAGCTCTCTTATCAGCAGCTCATCATCAAGAACGTGAGCAGGAAATGCCACCACACAGGAGAGTTGTTTAAAAGACTGTCCAGATTCTGGGCTGTGCTAACCAGTTCAGATTTAGACTACAATGATAACGCATGGAGAAGTGAAGGGACTATAAACAAAAAATGCCTACATAGATGATGAAAAGCACCAACTCCTTTGCTCTTCATTGTGGAACTTGGAAATAGTTGCTCCTATGCAATGTTTAGGTCACATCTTAATTGAAAGTATTGATGCATGGCTAACACTTAAATTTAAGTAATGGGAACCGAGTTCATGCTGCTTTTGTGGCAGCCACTGTAATTATTGAGGTCTTGACTTCACTTCAGTTTGTCATCTTCATTTCAGCAAGATCAAGGAAAGGAGCAGGGGACCAGCATTTGCTCTGACAGCTTTCAGAACAGGCCTGTTGCCAAGAAGCTCCTCTGGTGCAGAACTCAGGCAGCTTAGCCGGCTGGCCCCAACCCACAAGAGCTTGTGACTCCAGCAATTTTTCCAAAGCCACTTGAGTGCTTCTGCTCAGTCCCTCCTCAAGCCAGCTCACCACTCCCCCCACCCCCCCTTTCCACTACCCGCTAACTTGGAATTTGTAACCTAGGACAAAGATTAGCTTTGTTCCCCTAAACACAGCTCCTGGTCACCAAAGATTGCGAGACGTTCAGCAAGGAGCTCGGGTGTTTCAAGTTTTATTCCATGAAGCAGCTTTAACTGCTCAAAAATCCCTCTGGTACAAATAGACCGGGTTGAGTTTATAAGTTTAGAAGCAATTTACTATTTCTCTAGCAGAATGACATCCTACCCTCCAAAGTCAGTGGCTTTCAACCCCTTTTTGAGCAGTTACTCATTTTCTTGCTTCACAAACAGTTATATATAGAATAAATACACCAGTTTCAATTTTAGTAAGGGACTTCAATCCCATTCTGCCAAGCCCTTCTCATGTTACCACTCAGCTGGGAAGCAACAGACTCAGTCACCTGAAGTGGCTGTCTGGAATTGCAGCAGAGGCAGGCCAGGTCTTGGGTCCTCTCCTGGGTCTGCCTTTTCCAGAGTTCAAGTTACAGGCATGTCATTCAAGTGTATAAATACAAAAAAAGAAAAAAAATCAAGAAAATATGGCCAGGCTTGTTAAGTTCCAGTCAGGCAAGTGAAGCTGTTAGTTTTGCTCAGGACCTGCCCATCTCTGTTTCTTGTCTTGGCCAAGGTAACACATAGGGCACCCACACAGGCCTGGCAAAGGTGAAGGTCAGCAGTAGACACCCTGTGGTTTGTAAAAGCCACCCAGTAGAAGATCCCTGTTCTCTCTTTAAGAGAGCCTGGCCACCGATAGCTACAGTCCAAAGCCAACCTTCTGCCCATCAGACAAGTGGCTGGAGAACTGACTCCCATCCCAAAGTATCTCTGTCTTGCACATCCCCACAGAACTGCCATGAAGCCCAGGCAGCACCGCCAAGCAGCTGTTCCAGTGGCCAGCACAAGGGAACCACTGCTCCTGCCAGGTAGCCTGTGCTGTTTTCTGCCAAACTGGGAGCATTTCCAGGTGGTTGGATGAACCAGACTAGACCAGGCTTTAGCACACCAGTGCTTGCTTTGTTTAGGAGCGGAGCAAAGTGGAGATCAATCTTCTCACTTACAAAGCAGAAAAGAAAATCTTCATGAATATAAAAGACTTGTCATGAAAAATAACTTTATCCTGATTTAAAAAATGTGTTACAGGCTTCTACCACGACCTCCATTCTCACATGCCTGCAACTGACTGGCTGCAAAGCCCTAAGCACTGATGTATCATTTCCTTCTGTACATCCCATAGCCAAGCTAAAAGCCGCAGTGCTGTTAGCAGAGCAGCACTATCGCTGAAATCTTAAGCAATCTTGTGTGAAAAACCAAGCATGTTGTATGATGGCAGAAGGTAACCTCTGTGGAACACTAACCTTTCTGGAACATTCTCTCACCCCCACTAGAGAACTTAAGCAAGCAGGGACAAGAAAAAACATTAAAAAGGTGAGCCCTTCCAGTACTACCTGCCATGTATTGCTAGACAACCAAGGAAGCGTGTGGCTGGCACGAATGAAGCTTTTAGGGGCTCCATGCACATGAGGAAGCCATTCACAAGCAAGTCCTGCGGGGGGAAAGAAACAAACCCACAAGTGCTTTCACAGCCAGGAGGCTAACAACCCTCTCCCTATCTTCAGACTATGATCTGTATGACACAGCTCTGCATCTCATGCTATTACAACAGAAATGCACCATGGTGTCACGTGGTGATGCTGTGCTTGCCATAGGAAAGAATCATGCAACTTATTGCTAAAATACTGACAAATTAGAAAATTGCTGCACCTGGCACTTAAGAGTGCCTTGCTAGGAAATAAGACTCTCATCTTCACTTGGCTGACATTGTCCATATAAATGATGAGCAATGCCTTGAGGTGGTAATGGACACCACTTTCTGTTAGTTGTGACTATACGAGGATATCAAACACCAAAAAACCCCATGTAAAGTCATTTGGGGCTTTTTTTTCAGCTACAGTTCCACTTCCAAAATGCTGCTGCAGATTAAAATCCTGTTTATTCAAGTTCATTTAAAAAACAATTTTCCACATACATTTTATCATTCTAAGCTGCAATAGCAAGACTTCAGAAGTGTCCTGAGGGTAAAGAGGAAGAAACTAAAAGTGGGAAGTCAGGCTTGTTATTAAGAGCAGTTGTAGAGGGCTGTAGTAACCACTCTTGCTCCATCACACCATGCTCATTTCCAACTACCATGTAATCTTGGTTCCAAATGAGTCTAAGCACTCCTGGGATGACACAGATGACAAATTGAGTAATCACTGCACCCTCCCCCAGCTCACTAAGTGAGGATAGATTTTAAAAGCCACCATATCAAACAATGTCCTTCCAAGCTTCCAGTCAACCTCATCCCAATAGTGCAAAAAGCAGGTGCAAGTCTTCTGCAAATGCAGCAAAACCTGCTTGGCAGTAACATCCTGGAGCTTGAGACTGAGATTTTCCTAAGCACAGGTGCTGCTGAGATGAGAGACAGAAGCAAAGAAGTGCAACTTCACAGGAGGCAGCACATCTCCTTTGAAGCCTCACTGCCACCTTGCTGCTGCTGTCCAAGCTAAATAAGCCAAGTGAGGAACACACACCAAAGCAGCCTTTTCCATGACACGCTCACTGCCCAGCAGTGCTTGAAGCAGGGACTCCTGAAATCCCCTGGCTTGAGCAGGGATTCTTCCTTCCACCCACCACTTGCAAAGCTTTGCCTCGGGCAGCAGCGAGCTCTGTCCTCTCCGCCAGCCCGTGACGGGATGCTGTTCCACGGGATGCACACCACAAGATGGCAGGATACACAGCCCAATTTGTATTGGGGTGGGGAGGGGAGAATGAAGGATTATTTTTTAGGGATGCTTTTTAAGAGGCAATATGCTCATCCTTCACCATTAGCAGGGTAAGCCCTCTGTGTTCAAAGCAGAGTCCGAACCTGCAGCACACGTGGAACTGGGAGCTGGAGCTGTCGCAATGGCAGGGCTGGACAGGCAGGTGAACTGCACTGTCCCTTCCCCCACCACAAGACAAAAGAAAGAAAAAAACAGTATAATGGAAAGGTACAGTACTCAGCTTGCCCTGAAGCACTGTATAACATTCCTGTTGTGTTCAATGCAGAAACCAATTACCATATTAATGACACTTGGCTACAAAAATAGCACTTTATGGCTTTCAATGTTATACCCATGTCAATAACTCAATACAACACCCTGTAGGTTCTGTTGCTGTTATGAAATCTGTTGTATTTCAGAACAAGAATTATATTATAGCAGCCCCTACAGCATTTTCTCTTGCAAATCCTGAAGGCAAGTCTAGTTTTCCCTTTCTCGAAACATTCTGGGCTGACACAACAGTGACTTGCCCAAGAAGGGCAAAGCACTAGAACAAGAATTAAACCAGCTTTTCTGGCTCCCTAGAAAATCCAGGACTTCATCAAGCTGCTAATATACTGACTTGGCTCACAAATTTTCCCACAAGAACCAGGAATTAGAATTGCATAACATCCTATTTTATATAGTTCATCATCTGCAGGTGTCTCAGATCACAGAAAGTTCAAGTTTGATGCTCACCATGTGTGTGTTCGTTGACAGAACAGCAGCTGTGCTTGCAGCACTTGGGAGAACCCTGCACAGCCAGGGAATACAGGGACTGCAGACCCCCCAAAAGCAGTGCAGCCACTCGCTACCTGTCAGTGTCTCTGAAAGCCTGCCTTAAAGGGCTATTTAGGACCTGCAGTTTCACAGCTGCTGTGCTACAGGACAAAGAATGTGCTGGATATTAAGTGCCAGCCTCCGCCATGCCCCACACCAGCTTGTCCACAAGTGTAGGAAGAGCTGTCAAGCGATGCTCTGCAAAGGACCCTGTGCTATTTACTAATTATTTCTTTGAAGTTTTATGCATATACGATTGCAGCTTGGTTCAAAACCCTTGTTTACTGGCTCCCCACCATCACGCATTTAAGGACCTGGATTTTGTTCCCCTTGATTTCAGTACATGTCCTGAAAGCTCATTACAAAAGATTCCTGACAACCTTTTCATTGTTCCTCCATTTTGATTTCTGCAGTACACACTTGCAAGAGTGTCTTGAAAATCAATTCCTTTTCTTTGTTACAACAAAAAGAAAAAGAAGCCCTAGAAAAACTGGTGTAGTATGCAGTTAAGATAGGAATAAAAATCCTGTGCGGGGTGAAATCTTTCACAGAAATTTTACCAGATTTGCTTTGAAATTTGAATTGTAAACGGCTCTTTCACAGAAAGCAAACAGTTTACCTAGAATGGGTAATTATGCGACATCTGGCTGAACAGCAGGGCTATCTGGATGAGACCTCAGATCCGTGGGCTCCATCGCTAATTATTTCATGAAGGGGAAAAACACATTACTGACTAACAACTACCCCAGCATTAGCCATGTTGGCTTTTCAGATGCAGCCAATGGCTCTGGGCAGTATCAGTGACAGTCTTTCCTGCAAATGTCAGGGTCCGCTGCAGAGACTAAAAGAGCCACTTTTAGTGCTTGAGACAGCATTTACGCCAGCCATGGTGGCGGTACATGAAGAAGTGCAACACGCTAACACAGCACTTCCAGCTTCTGTTCTGTCTTTATAGCACGCTGATAGAAAAGCAGTTATCTGCAAAAGATGACTTAGCTGAGCTCTAACACCATTTGGTGACGGCGACATTCCCTGTGTTTAGGGCAGGGAATCACAGCACAGCACTGCAGACAGTGGGGCTGCAAGACACAGTGCAGCACGAGGGCCAACTTGTGTAGCTACAAGCCATCAGCCTCACAATTGTCACTTAAACACCGCTGTTATTAAAAGCTTCTGAACTGTTTTACAGGGCAACTGGAGACAGATCGTTAGGGTGCCCAGTGCCAGGCAGCCTCAAGGTCATTTGTAATGTGGGAAAGCAGCAGTTGCGCAGCTCCCCCCTGCGCTCCAGCCGCCGCCAGCTGCGGCGGGGATCGGATAGCGCAGCACAGCCCGGGCAGGCAGAGCACGAACCTGCGGCAGGGGCCACTGCTCCTTCTGCCCTACCCAAGGCTGGCTGGCCACAGGCCCTGCTCAGGCGTCACTTGGAGCAGAGATTTATTCTGTCTGTGAGGACAGGTCACATATCAGCAATGACCAGAGCTACCCCCTCCCTTCCCCTCCCACGTCTGTCAGTTGCAATTCCCACTAGCAAGTGCCACAGTGCTCTAGAACGTGGGGTACTTTGGTGTTAGATAATGCAATTCCATGAGCACTCCCAGAACTGACACTGTCCCCTTTCTCCTTGTGCACACCACTTCCACAGATAGAGCCAACATTTTATCTTCATCCCTTCACTTACCCATGTGAACAGAGTGGCTCTGAAGAAAGAAAAACTGAACCCATCTTCCTCATACTGCCCATTCCCAAAAGTGAAGCTGTTTAGCCTCACTCCATCACTTCAGCTTAGGGGAAGGGAAAAGTGAACCAGGTTCAAGCTCCTCTCAGAGAGGAGACATTTTTCATGTGATGCAACCTTTAATTCTAGCAGGATTGTCTTCAAGCCCCAGTACTGTTAACACAGAAGGCTGAGAACATACCCACCCCCTACAAATATGTGTTGCAGCAACGACACACTTAATTTCATCCTCCTTCTTGAGGTGAGTAACCAACCCCGCCTTCCCAAAACAGCTTGCACAAAGTCAAACACGGGCCTCCTATTTAGTTACCTGGAGGTGCCACTCGATCCTGGTATTTAGGCTCAAATTCACTGACAGTGAGCAACATCACTTGGATGGTCCCGATGAATATACCTGCCAGGCAACCGTAGAAGATGACATAGAAGAGGAGGATCTTAACTGCAAGAGAAAACAAACAAAGAGGAATCAAATCAAGCCCTGACAGCAGTCATGTTTCAGGACAGTACTTCCACCCTTTGCCACTTGCAAGGAAGAGCCCAGCACACGGAATTCAGATGTTGCAAAGACATCTGTTTAAAGTGAGATTATGCCCTGATGCAGACAGTAAATGTGAAGAACTCCAGTTGTTTGGTGGTGGGGGAACACGGGCCCCTGAAAACCTAGAAATCCACGAATCGGGGTTTGGGCTTATAAAATACAAAGACTAAACCACATTCCCCCACACTTTCAAGGATCCCTTGGCTGACCCAGCACTAGCACCACAGGCCCTCGCACTTGACACTGTCAGCGATCCAAGTGCCGCACAGCAAGCACGGGTGTGCGTGAAGGATACTCATTCCACACAGCTCTGGGGCTCAAAGCTATTTCCAGGAGCAGCAACAGTAAATATTTCATTCAGGTTTACAAGCAATTGTAAAGCCTGATCTCTTCTAGTAATTCAGGCCATCATCTCCAAAACAAAGACAATGGGAAAAGAATTCAGGCCCAACTAGCTCCAGTACTCCGTCTCAAATGTAGGAAAGTACTCTTAAGGTGTCAAAATACTGCGCGTTTACCAGCCTTGTGTACCTACAAAGGCACTCTGGCACTGCTCATTCCAATTAAAGAGTGAATTACATAACAATGAAAGATTGAATGTAGTTTCAGTCTAAAGGGAATGTCTAGAATAATCTTGTGGGGGGAGCGGGAAGAACAGAGAAGGGCCTGGAGATGCAGCCCAGCTCTGGGTATCAGTTACCAGTATACAAGGATTATCTGAACTGATTAACTGCAGGGTAACATGCCGTACTACACACCACCAGGCCGCCTACAAGGGTAGTCAGCCCATGCCAAGCAACTGTATTGCTCATCGGGCTGCAGGGACAAGCAGAGGCCAAAGAGAACTTGAGAGCAAGCCTGCTTGATCTCAGACTGTCCTCGCCTAATCACAAACAAAACAGATGTAGTTTGTTTGAAGGACTTGAAGTGATGAGCTACCAGGGAAGGGGAGTAAGTAGTGGGTGGAAGTATTCCTTCTCACTCCCCAGCCCCATCATAAAAAAAAAAGCTACACCATTGGAGAAGCCTCACAATGAAAGCTGGTAGTTCTGGTCGTTTTAAGTCTATGAAAGACAGGCAAGCAGGAGGGCCACCCAGAGAAACAGAGGCTGAGGGACACCGTCAGAAAGGCACTCCATCCTCTTGTCTTCCTCATGTGCACCGGAGGTAGCCAGGGCTGGAGGGCAGAGCTGGGTGCAGTAACGTGGTGCTCCAGGAGTTAAAGCACTCTTTGGTATCCAGGCAGCGTAAAGCAAATGGCCGTGACGTCAGGGACGTGTGGAAATTTTTTCCAGAGCACGGTCATAGGAGGTGCTGTTGTAACAAACCAAACACTAATGCTGTTGTCTGCAGCGTAATGCCTTTGAGTTTTGTAACATCAAAAGGCAAACGCTGGGAGGTAGCTTATTTAATCAGGTTCCCAGCCAGGATGCTCTAAACGCCAAAGACACCTTAAAGGTCAAAACAACTCCAAGGTCTCAGAAAATACGCAGTGGGTCTAGAAATCGAGCACCACAGGGTTGAACGAAAAAGCTTCTTGCAACAGGTAGGCTTATTACAGAAGAATCTGATCATCAGCCTGCAGATCGATCCAGCAAATGGAAATCAGTCCTAGGCGGATAGGTACAGGCACTCTGGGAGAAGGACCTGGTTCAGCCTCCGCGTTTGAAGCACTGCGCAGTTGCCTGGTGCCTCAGGAGCAGAAAATACCTCTCCATGCGCACCCACAACCCCATTCTGCTCACGTAAAGATACAGCAGAAGCCTGCTCTAGTCCGCCTGCCAGAGCAGCCGGCTCTGGATGTGGCACCTCCGGCCGATCCATTACAATGGGAGCTGAATTCAACATCGGAAGGGGGGCAACACCAGCTGTAGTTGGCAGCAACTGGAAGACTGTCTATTTGCGCAGAGAAATTAAAAGCCTCTTTAAGCTAAATGCTATTTATACAGCACCCAATGAATACATCATAAGGACTTATGAGGAAGGCACATAGAGCCATTTCCTTCTTGCAGAGATATTAAAAGTTAATCGCTCTTTCTCAGAGGAGTAAAACTCGCTTAGTTTCATTTATCCAGAGAAAATAGAAAAAAAGAAAAAGCCTCTGTGAGGTCTAAGGCAGATGAGGGCTGAGAGGTCAGGGTCCCCCGACGGCGATGCTCCCGGGCCGGGCCAGCCACCGGGAAAGGAAGGAGACCCAAGGACGAGGCGCCCTCGACAAGGTCGGCCCGACCCCGCCTCACCCCCGGACCCACCTGGAGCCGCATTCAGGGGGCAGCGCTCGCCGGCCCCCGGGGGGCCCCAGCGGACACCGAAGGGAGAGGGCAGAGGGACCCCGTCCCTGCCTCCCTCGCCCCACGGGGACGCCCCGTCCCCAGCCCCCCCCGCCCCGGCCGCAGCCCCGCCGCAGCCGGCGGAGGCGGAGCGCCGGGGCCGTGCTGCAGCGCCCGCCGCATCGCCGCCCCCCGGCCCCGCACTCACACCAGCTGCCCCCGGTGCGGCCCAGCAGCTCCTTCTTCTCCGAGTTCCAGATGAATTTCTTCCAGTTGCCGTCACCGTCCTTGGCCTTCCCGCGGGCCATGGCGAGCGGCGGGGTGGGCGAGCGGCGTGCAGAGATCTATAGCCCTCGGCGGGCGGAGCGGGCAGGGCCCGGCCGGGCGGAGCGGCCCCGGAAGGTGCGGGTGGGTGCGCCCGCCCCGGCGGCGCCGGCCCGGCGGGGCAGAGCGGGCGAGGCGGCCGGGGGTACGCGGGAGCGGCGGGGGAAGCGCGGCGGAGCGCACGGGGCACGGAGCAGCCGCGCTCCCCGCGCAGCGCCCCTTCATATACACCGCGGGCTCCGCCCTGCCCGCGCCGCCGCCAATGCGGGTCCGCGGAGCGCTTCGCGGGCGGGGCCCGGGGCGGGCGGGGCGCGGTGGGGCCGCGCCGGCGGCGGGAGCGTCAAGGCGGGAGGGGGCGGGGGGCTGCGGCACCGGCACCGGCACCGCCGGGGAGGGTCGGGTCGGTGCGGGCCGCCCGCTGCTCACCGGAGCTCTGACCCGCCGGGCCCGCGGGGACGCGCGTCCCGTGCCCGGCCGTAGCTGCGGGCGCGTGTGTGCGCGCGCCGGCCCGCGCACGTGCCCGCCCGTTCCCGGTATTCCCGCCCCGCCCGCTCCCTGCGGGTCCCCGCTCCCCGCAGCAGAGCGATCGGCCGGGCGCTGCTGAGCATCGTCCCCCTCCCTCCCCTGCTCCTGCTCCTGCTCCCGGCGCCCCGCTCCGTCGGCCCCGCCACGCTCCGGCGGGCTCACGTGTAACGCGGCTGCGGAATATTGAGTGCGAGCAGCGCTCCTGGCCCGGCCCCGCGCTCCGCCGCCCGCGCCCTGGGAGCACCAGCAGGGAGGGGCGGGCAGGGGCTCCCCGGGAGCAACGGGACCTGCCCGTCCCCTGTGGCGGGGGGGACACGACTCACACACGCGACAGCCGCCGCCGCCGCCCTTGCGGGGTGACCTTCAGGGCGCTGCACAAACGCCACTGCCGCCCCGGGGCCGGGGGACACCCAGCCGCCGGCAGCGCACCCCTGGCCCGGCCGGGTGGGGCTCGGGGGTTCTCTGCGGGGACACCTCTGTGATCGCAGGTAACCAGTGTGCCTTGGTCTCCTGGTACCATTACAGGACAGTTAAATTACATCTGTACATCCAAGCATACTTGGGTTTACCTCTGAACTTCCTGTCAGGTTGCAATATTGTATTTCACATATTTTCTTGCCCTTAAGGTATTGATACATTCTCTGAACTTTAGCTCCATCTTTCTTTTTTTCCTTAAGGTCTGGAAATCACAATGAACGCACATAAGATGAGCCTTTCCACAGTACTTCCTAGCAGGTGCACATTCTGCTGTTATCTGCAAGAATGACCTAGCCTGGAATCAAGGACCACTCAACCTCAACATGCTCTTCTCATGTCTCAAGAAGAAGTGGTCTGGCCACCATCATCTCATACTCTCCCTAAGTCATTAAAGCTAGCATTTAGGGGACAAGTCATAATGGGGCACTCTTCTCCAAGTGATCCATGGCTACAACCCAGAACCAGCCCCTGAAGCAACTGAGGCACCTGCTGTTTTAGGCCCTCAGCCTTACTCTTCTGGAGCCGCTCTAGGTCCAGACAGGTCAGATACCCTCAAGCTCACACTGCCATTCATGGCAGTGGCCAAGGATGGCTTTCTTAGCTTTAGGCATGCAACCAGACTTCTCAAAGCTGTGAAGGCTTGTGGGTTAGAGATACAGAGAGGTTTGTGCCTAGAAGGCCGTGTGTGTTTAATTGGGAGTGTCTAGTTTGATGAATGCTCCATGATACATTATACATGATCAAAGGGAGCCAGGTGTGCCACACGGATTCTCATCCTGTGTTAGGAGAATCAGCTCTCAGTGGTGTTTGTGTGATGGGAAAGAGCTGGACAGCCACAGGGAAGACGATAATTGGAATCTCCCTTTTCTCCTTGGTGTCTGGTCAGAGCTGGTCTTTTAAAGAGTCCTGGTGATGGTGGTTGATAACAAAAGCAAACACAGACAGCAGTACCTGATACCCAAGTGAACATCATCTACACTGCAGGGAGGGCAGTATCAGTTACAAGTTAAGGCAGCAGTGATTACAATCAAGCCAATAAATACACAAGCACTGCTGAAGGGAAAACCATTTTAAACTCTCCAGAGCACCATGCAGTTGCTGCTCTTGCCAACTAGTCTGTTTCTCTCGGCTGCTGGGCCACAAGTCTGCAGTGGCAACTGGGGAGCTGAGCCAACTTTCCTTCTAATGCCCTGGGTGCAATTTATAGTCCAGGTATGCTGGACATATGGACAGCAGTTTGGTAATTATGTATGGATGCGTGTGGTGTCACCCAAGCGTGAAATCTACTCACCAGACAGCCTGCCCTTCAATGCTATGTCTCGTTATCCACGGGCCAGGACCTGGTTCGTCTGCTCTGTGGAAGAAACAGCACCTGAGTTAGTTCAGGGCACACGCAACAGCAGCAGTCAGTGCAGCCCTCTCCTTCTTGCCTTCTCCCTGAGCAATAGGGTCATCCAAGACAAAACAGGCATGGGACATTCAGGGAGGTTCACGGTGACACTAAAATCCGGGGAGATTTGAATGGGGATACACTCTCCCACAGCTTTATTTGCTATGACCACAGAGAATGAGTTTGGAGAAAGCAACTAGAGAATATCTAAAGAACTGTATCACAATTACACAGTAAATGGCCACCCAGAAACATGATCTTCCTCTGAGCACACGCACGCCATCACTACGAGCTCCAGTGCTGCTGGTGAAGGCTGAACTGCAGGAGGTCCTGGCTTCATCAGTGTTTGTTCAGGGATCACCAGGAAACTCTCTCCTCTTCCTGCAAGCATTCATATTTCTGTATAAATACACCGACAAGTCCTGTTGGGTTGGTGGTGGCCAGCAGCATCAAATCCCAGTGACTGCACAGGCTGGGGCATGCAGGATGTGGAATGGGCAAAATGCCCTACGTGAGGGTGGCAAACCATTCCTGCCAGCTCTTTTACAAAACTGAAGATGCCGTCCTGTGCATGCTCAGGATATGCACTTTACTTGATGTCTGTGAATTATCCTCACAGAATCAGAAGAACTAATAGGCAATGAAGTGCCAAATTTTATTCAAATTCGTTGTTTGTTTGGCTGCTCAGATATCAATCAGGCAGTCTCTAAGGCCACCACCTTATGCTCTGATTTTTTAAGGCGATAAGGGCCTGAGGCAATGTTGGAAATTGCCAAGAACAAAATGTGCAAAGTAATGCATGTCCAGGAGATTAGCTGCAGGACGAAGGATGGGGTTAGGGAAAGCTGTGCACTGATACCTAGGAAGGAACAGCCTACAAGATGGGAGCTGCTAAGTGTTTATCTCACTGCCTCGAGCATAGCCATCAATGAGATTTCCTGCTTCCTTTGGATCTCCTGCCTTGTGCGACTGGAAGAAAGCACCTAGAGCAAGAAAAGGTCTCTCACTATGGGGCAGGAGGGTGGAGAATTGTAGCAGTGAAAGAGAAGTGGCCAGTGGAGAGCAAGGCAAAGTAAGGATTTGTCTGGCTTGATTTCTGCCCCTTAGTGCCATTTTTGGGGGGAAAGGAGACTGTGCTGCTGACGGTCACACACAGAAGCTTTGGGCAATGTGTGATCTAGAAACATCTCTGAAGGTGGCTGTGAGTGATGCTGTGATGAGCAGCAGCAGGAGAGAGGCTTGCCAGGGCAGGGAGAAACTCGAGCTGTGGGACCAAGTGCGAGTTATAAGGTGACAGTAGTGTGCAAAATGGCCTCAAGTCATTAGTATTCCATGGGCTGCCACTGCAAACAAATGGGGATGGGCCTCCTTGGACTGGCGTGCCCGGGTGCTGGAAAAGGGCAGCTGCTCAAGAGCTTGGCACCAAGCCTGCATCACACACAACAGGTGAGAGAGGGCGAGGAACAAAACAGCAGCCCTCAGACTGCCATCAAGATGCCAGGTGGCAAACTGCCTTTTTATAGCCCTCTGAGGGCCTCGAGGGGGAGAGGAGTGACCCTCAAGAACTGCCCTCAGGGTCCTAGCAAAGCACATGCCAGTGTTTGGTCCCCATGCCAGCTTCTTGGTCCTGCCTTGGGGTTGTCCTCCAATTTTCTGCCTGGGAGGTTCAGGAGAAAAAAAAGCCCGCTCAGGGGCTGCTACACATAACACTGGCTCAAGCAGGGTATGTTGTCTCCCAGGACACAGCATGACAAAACTGTCTTTCGAGTAATCCTCCTTCCTCTCCTTGTCCCCTCACAGGTGTGGGGTCACTAGGGATTAGACTTACAGACAAATGCAGTTGGTTCTCTGAGCACAATGACTGCACAATTTGAACAGATTAACTGCATATAGCTGTGCAAGGTGAGGTAACTAAGGTCAAAGATTCATGAACTGGTAGGCACTGAGAAAGTAAATATATGTAGAAATAACCTCCCCCCAAATTCAGACATGGGGCCACTATTCCTTGTAAGTGACTCTAAAGAGCATGTATGAATGGAAAACCCAAAAGTGTCTGAGAGGCATTTGCCCCAAAACTTATCTTGCTGAAGAGGGAAACAAACACCAGACCTCAGCTGAACACGCTGAAGAGGATGGCATCTGTCAGCTGGATTAAATGGTAACCAGGGAATGGCAAAGACAATTTTGAGACAAGGAATGAGCTGGTTGGAAAGACTGTATAAAAGAAAAATAAAAAACAGTAACAGAGCAGGGAGAGGCCTCAGACTGTCAAAATCCAGTCTGGCACATCACAGCCTCTGTTGAGGCCAGATGCAGCAGTTCCCCATCCATGAGGCACCGTCAGCTGCCAGCACCCAGCACGTGGCCTGACACCATGGGTTGCAGCATGTGGACTCACACTTTGGGAGAGGGTGTGACCTGCTGGTGTCCCTTCCTGCCAGAGGGTGCATTAGCTGATTGCAGGGAGTGGCATGGGCACCCCTACTGCTCAAGTGGCCACAACTCCAGTGGGAGCAAGGCATAAGTGGGGGGACCTGTGCTCCCAGAAGTGACCCTCATGCCAGTGAGAGAGGGGTTGGTGCCCATGTGTCTGGGGATTAGTTACAAAAGTGCGTTTAGGAACTTTCAGGAATTTATTAGTGTTTTCTAAGTGTCTAACCTAGTGGTTGAACTGCTGTATTGCTGACATAGAACCTGAATGTATAGTTCATGGATTGTCAGTTAATTACATGTTCTTAATAAATCAATAAACCATTTCGGTCCTGATTTGGTTTAACCTATGTGAGCTGAGCCACTTTTCCCTGCCACAATGACCAGCTGATGCAGGCTTTTGACCAATCCTGGTGGGAGAAAGTCTAAATGCTCAGTGATAGAAAAATGATTCACTTCCTGTTGAACTGGTGACTATGTACAGAACAAAGGAAGGTTTTTGGGGTGGACTGGATGGTGGGTGGAGACAGAAAAGGGGGATGCAATAGAGACAACGTGGTGTGTGCCTGGTGATTGATAACTGGGATAGATACCTCTAGTGGACAGTATAGAGTTCTGGTGATTGCTACAGTGAAACCTGCCAGCTGCCAACACTGTTCTGACGGAGGCAAAGGCAACTTGTGAAGGCAGCAGAAGTCACAGCATATTGCCAGAATTTAGCTTTTTGGCTGATATGGAAAAAATTACTCGGATCTCACAGAAAATAATATGAAAATACTGTCTTGCATGAAATCTACCCTGTTTTCCTTGGCACATCTGGAACTGATCACCACACAGGGAAGCAGCATTATCCAGGAACTAGCTATGGAGCTATCAAGAGCACATGTTTTGTGATAATGGGCACCTGGAACCTTATTGGAGCAGTAGCCAGCTTCCTGGTATGCAGCCACCAAGCTGAGGCAGCTACATGAGCTCCTGATGCAGCCAGCAGCTGCGAGTCTGGGGCACTGATACAGCTTCACCCCTGCTGGTCCAAGGAACATTGTCCCCATTTGGCTCCTACTGGATACAGAAGCACAGTGCACCATCACAACAGGCTGCCAGCACTTTTCTGTTCAGGCAGTAAGATCACAGGACATCCCTCTCCACTTGGCCCTAACCATAAGCCCTGTATGGGGTTTCTGATAGGGGTTGTATTTGGGCACCAGCCTGCTTGTCTGCTCCTGTTAGAGCTCTGCTGTCTCCAGCACCAGCCAGCCCAGGATATCCAGCAGGAAACCAAGTCAAAGAACGAGAACTGAACAAACTCCAAAACTATTTTGAGGCCTGCTCTAAAAGAAAAAGAAAAACAAAATTTCTAAAAAGGAAAACAAAATCAGAGTGGAAAAACATTTCTATCTTTAGCCATCAGGAGCAAGACTTATCTAAGCAGCACCACAAAGGAGCTGGCAACGGGAATGATAAATTAAGGTTCAACTTGTTCCTAAACATCAGTGGGATGATACATGATTTATAATGCTTGCCAGAGGCCTTTCTCCTTCTCCCCATGGGAGGTCTTTTCCCTGAAGCTATTCATGGACGTATGTGGTAATTTTAAAGATTACTCCAGCATCGTCCACACTAGAACTTCTTACTAGCTGAAGGTAGATGTCTCTGCAAACTGGAGACCCTGCTGCCCACTGGGGGCTTCTTGGTGGACTTTGATTTGGTTTGGGTTGTCTGGTTCCACTGTGACATCCTGCAATGACCAACACTGCACCCTCACTTGAAGTGACATGTGACATGTAAAAAACAAACACATTTTCACTGGAGAATCCCTCTACAGTCCCGAACATCCAGTTATCATGTCCAAAGACATCATGCAGCTGTGATGGAAGCTGTCTGCCTTCATTTCCCTAGTGTGAATTCGGTGCTGTGGTAACCACTCAGGAGTCTGAAATTCCCTTTTCTCTTTTAGCCAGTCCTGTGGACTGCAGCACACCACAGAGCCTGAGAGGCATTATCATGCAGGCCAAAGGGGGCAGACACATCCAACAGGTGTTTAAAAAGCACTCTTCTCATTATAATTCTCCTATAATTTTTTATTATAATTAGTAGGAGTTAAGAACCTGACCTGTGTGAATGATTTGAAAAGCTGGATGAGCCTCAGTGTGTGTTTTTAGATGCGTGTATACCTTGGAAAATCTGCTTTGCCTTTGTGCTCAGATAGCCAGGATAAGTTTGACACGGACATTTGTCCCAGATCTGTGTCAAAGTGAATCCATTTGGCAACATCATGGCGGGACCTGGGCACTTGTGTCACTGGTGCCCACAGATTGATTGGGCATTTCTCAGAAACTCTCAGTCCTGGCTGAATAAGATACCACAAGTGATGGCCACAGGGAAGTGAACACCATGAGCAAACAGCTCCACCGTGTCTGCCCTAACGGCTCGTGTGCTGTGATGCTGCTGTTATTGACATAAGGCGATACCTTTGTTTTTCCGGTATTTGAACCCCATTTATCAGCTGAATTACACAAACCCTTGGAGGATATAATCGTGACAAGACCTCCTAGTCAGCTAGTTTTGAGTTGCACTTTTTCCTCTCATGGGAAACATCCCCAAAATACCAACATGCAAATCTGTTCTTCTGCATGTTAAAAGAATTCCCCAGGCAACCAGGACCAGGAACTGAATAGAAATTCCTTTTTCTCCCCACCCATATTTCCTTTTGGAAAAGCAGTCACTATTGGTAATCAAAGAGTAGCTACTATTGCCTGATCTTCAAAGCACTTCACAAATGAACCAAAACGGTCTTAGCCAACCAGTTTTATTATAAGGTTTGGTGACTATAAGCACATAAGACAAGCAACACCTGGAACACATCAAAGGTCCATTGAATCCAGTGTGTCCTCACCAGCTGTGGTCAGAACCAAATATTTAGAAAATGAGCCTAAGACCAGGGCAAGTACCCAGTGACCAATGTGACCTCCCAGGTGCCAGTAGCCTGCCACCTAGGGATTTCCCAAGCCAGGGAGTGCACTGGCAGCTAAGTAAACTGGGCGTAGTCTCCAGCCTAATCTGTGGCTCACTTTGGAGAAGCAGTGCGTATCCAGCACGTTGCACCTCACCCTCCAGCTTAGTGGTGTGACTGCAACCCCTGCAAGTTCACCTGGGGGAGCTTTTGAGGCCAGCAGGAGTGCAGGGGTGAGGGAGGTGTCACCACAGCCACACGCTGCACGCCAAGAGCCCGCACTGGTGCGTTTCACCACGGCCCAGCAAGAGGGTTCAAAGCTGTCCCTGGTCTGGCTGAGTAAATCACCATTAGCCTCAGGGTGCCCACAGATCAGCCTTCCCACGGGGTGTGCAGTTACAAGTGAACCACGAGCTTCGGTGCACACACTGTAGTTCACCTGATGAGTGAGGTACCTGTCTTACTGTCACGGTGCTGTTGGAGCACCCACGTGTCAACACCACCAGACAGCAAACAACAGCCTATAGCACAGGAGTGCACAAAGAGAATCCTTCTCCTTCTTCAGATGCAGCCTCCTCCTAGAACATGGGAGTTGCCTCTCATTTTTCCGTCAAAATGACTGGCTGAGGTGGCCTTTGTGTCACCTGTGGTGACTCACTGACTCACAGTCTGTCCTTGCTGCATGAGGCTTGCCACATGGAAGGACACATTCTGCTAGGCACATACTTAATTTATAAGTGCTAATTAACTGCATACTGGATTAGATAGCAAAGTCCCTGGTCTATATTGTGTTCAAAATGCCATCTGGAAAAAGGCTGGTGTGGTTAGTAAGATGGCTGCTCTCTTAAACCTGATACCTTTGTAACAGAATCTGTCCCAGCATTATTGATGAGGTAGAACTGTACAATAAAGATGTCTATTTTGTTCTCCAGGAGAATGCTTTTGAGATGGCACATATTTGGTCATTGGGAAGGCTGATAATTGTGCTTCATTCCCATGGAAAGCAGTGGGATGAATATCTTATTATAAACATAAAGCAAGTAGTTTACTCGAAGAGCTTTAAATGTCATTAGTCTCTTAGAAAATGCATGTCAGTAGTGCTCATGTGACTCTGAAAGCAGTGTGGCTGTTTAATGTAACTTTTGCCTCCACTTAGGCCCACTGGGTGCCTATGAGTGAGAGCAGCTGTCTTAATACTGACAGCCCTGTTCAGGTCAGGGAGGCTCTGACCCGCCTCTGAACTGACAGTCTGAAGCACTGGACAGATACTGCTGTTTCAGTTCTTCCACGTTTATCTCGGGGACCAGGTTTCCAGGAATCTGCTGCAGTTGAGTTCCCATAATGAAATGGCACAGGAAAGTCACCCGCATCAGGCACTGAACAGGCCTGCAAATCCCCTTCTCCCCCCTTGACTTCAAAGCACACTAAAGAGTAAATGCACACCCACTGTTCAGGCCCTGTGTCTGGTCGGTGCGTGCGGGACATGGGAAGCTGGTGGCAGAAGAACGAGCAGAGCCAGTGTTTTGCCACCTCAGATACGGCTCCGTGCAGGTGACAGCACTGTCCTCGCCAGCTGGCAGGTGTCTGGAGAGGCTGCAGCTGGGAGCCTTGCACAGAGCCACGAGCAGCTGCCCAGAGCCTGTGTCTGCTGTACTTAGGACAGGGCGCTGTGCACGTCTGGCCCCGTGCCTCCGGCAGAGCAAAGTGCTTTCTAGGTATTGGGGAACTGGGTCTGGCAGCAGCAGCCTTCTAAGGCAGGGAAGTCCCCATTTCACCAGCGGGGAAACTGTGGGTTTACCTACATGGAGATGCTCCAGAAACCTAATTTGAATGAACTTTGCAAGTGATGAAACTTTAAAAACTTATTAAAATCCCATTAAAGACACGTGTGGGCATTTTAGGTTAAGAAGAACATTTGATTTTGCCCACTGTTATTCTTATGAAAGGTGTCCACTTTATTGCAGTTGACTCACCTACTTAAAATTCATGCCTCTAGTTCACTTAGATGACTTTTACCTCCATTTTCTTTCATAAAGAAGCCATTCAAGAGAGTGAAGGGACTTGTTTGGGATTATGTAAAAGAAGTGTCAGGAGCAGAAGTGGGGGAGACGAGACATACACAAGAATTCAGGGAAGAAGCTTTTTTCTCCACTGTCATTCCACCACTGCAGGAATTGTTTTCTGCAAATCTAGCACTCTTTTTCTACCCTTTCCACATCAGGCTTTGCAACAGACCTGAACAGGAGCGGCAAGATGGGAAGAGCAAGATAGTGGTTGTCTTGTCTGGCTCCAAGCAACACAGTGCAGAAAATTCATGAAAATGTCACAGTCCTTTGAGACTGCAGTCTAGGGATCATTTATTATGCCCTTCCAGCACAACACAGACAGTATAATTTCATTCCATTACTTCTTCAGTCTGCCTGACAGTTTATCTTTGGCTGAAACATAAAGTCAGGTATTTGCTGCAGTCAAATTTTCCAGGCATTTTGCTGGATACATGTTTTCCATTGAAATCAATTTTGCTTTGAGAAAACTACTCTTTTATAATATTTTTCCCTCTGACAGACATGCCTTTCTGTGCAAAATCATAGTCATTGCCTTCTTGGGGATGCAGCTTTGGTCTGCAGCAGTTAAAAAAACCTAAAGGGGGAACACCCATATTTTTCCAGGGGGCCTGAAATTATTACACCAGAATGAATGCAGATTTCTCCAAACCTCAAATACCTCTCTCTTATTGTCACTGCTATACCTAGGTTCTTGAGGACATAGAGTGAGTCCTTTTTTTTGCCTCAATGTGTCAGCAAAGCCTGCAAGCTTTGCAGGGTGGTCCCAGCCTCAGGCACGTGGCAGAAGCCAAAAGGAGGATCTGATGGGCAGCTTCAAGGTTCCTTCACATATAAGCCACAAATTTAGCCTTTTCTCTTCCCCCACTCAAATGGCAGCATGAGGCTGGGCAGTGCAGAGAGATGCAGATACACATTGGAATGGAGCATAAAAATGAGCAAGACAGAAGAATGGAGAATAGCCTCTCTAGGGTAGGTATTTCACTCTCAAATATTTCAGTCTTAATTCAAGACTTATTTAAGTCTCAAATATCAGACCACCCTCACTGTGCTGCACTGTCTCAGCATTCTGGGATCATCAGTGACGCTCAGAACATGTGAGCAGTTTTCCAGTGCTGGATCTTAACACGATACTAAGGATGAGAATCACTACTTCTTACCTTTTCCTAAGGCAGAAAGCCAGAGATGGGAAAAGTAACTTGGCCTTGCTCACAATGGACAGATGTTTACCAGGGCAACACTTGCAAGTCAAATTATAGTGACAGTGTGTTTGGACCACGACTCATGGACCCATCTGGTCAAAGCCAGGGGTCCACAGCAGAGCTGGGCACAGTCACCAGGTAGAGGTCTACAGACATCATCTTCTCTTGCAACATTCACGGACACCCACCCATCCTGCCTTTCTACTGCCAGGACCCCTTGGGCCTAGACCTTTCCTCAGGCTGCCAGTCCTCCCTCTGGAAAACTACAGTGCTCTGAGAAGCCCTGTAGAAACAAAGCTGGAGTTATTAACCCATTGGGGACCTATGCCCAGACCCGTCTTACAGTACCCTTACATGAATCTGAATAAAACAGTGTATTCAACTGAGTCTATAACAAATGCATTAGTTTGCCTAATTTTCTCATTTGCCACAGGAAAAAGTTGGAATTATTCTTTCTGAGCAAATGAGTTTTAGCTTTTCTCATTAGCTTTTCATAATCTGTAGTCCACAGATGGGGAGGACATGACTTTCAGCAATTTTGGCTGAAAGTAAAATGACTAAAGGTCAAAACCCAGAGCAGAAGGGAAGGTTTCACTTGTCCAGAGAAGCTTCCCTCCTTCTATCCCTCTTGACTTCATGAGGAGTTTAAAAATGGCAAAAAATGACAGAACCAGACAAATCCTTACCCAGGTAGTGGAATGGGCTGTTCAGGTCAGATGCTGTGAATCACACAGGCTGATCTACCGTAAATAACCAAGTTAAAAATTAAGGGCTTATCTGTACTGAAGTGTCACTTTCAGCTCGGTTACACCAATTCAGATCACTGTGGTGAGTTAACTTTACGGTGACACTAGAGCTGTGAAACCTCCTGTGGTCTGAGGCAGACACAGGATGTGTGACATAGCATGGGGCATCCTGCATACACATCTTCATCTGCTGTCTGACCTCAAGGACCATCCACTCTCCTCCAAGCCACTGCACCTCCCACTGCACTGTGCCCGTATGCTGGAATTGAAATAAGCTGAGGTGAATGCACTCTTGAGCACGTGGATACATTATCCTGAGTCAGAGGCAGGTCAGAAGCCTCTCATGTGTCCTCCTCGAGCCTAAACTTTGCAGTAGATCCGTGCCTCTCCTAGGAGCTGCACCAAGGACACCAGGCTGCTGCCTGGATAGAGCAGGTGCCAGCAGCACACAGATGGAGCCACAGCCAGGCTGGACTGTGCACCCTTATCATCTCTGCACTGCGTGATCTGCGTGATGTGGGGCTCGCCACTGCAGCAGTGAAAGCCACAGAGAACAGCACCTCAAAAAGAAACTAGTTCTTGAGACAAGTTGTTTTGGTTTTTTTTTGGCTGACATAACTGTGTCAATACTAGGGCATTCACAAGCTCTTTTTTTCGCTCTCCTATCCAGCTCAGCTTCATGAGCAAAATGGTGAAATGTAGGCCCATGCTCTACAGAGCCAGCTAATCCTTTTTATTTCTATGAGAGCAATCAAATGTATACAGCTGATCAGATGTAGAGAATGTTGCAGCCCACAGCCAGTGGAAGCAGAACATGCTCCCTGGAGTGCTGCTTTCGGGGAAGTGGGGCGTTTGCTTGTGCACAACCCAGAGAGTGGGCAGGGCTTTGGGAACTCGAAGTGAAGGTCACCCTTACACACCTCCTGCATGGCCCGCCTTGTCCCGCTCTGCAGCTTTGGGACACCAGCCCAGAGGCTGCTGGTGGTGACTGAGGCATCGAGGGGCACGAAGGAGCCCTTCTGCACAGAGGCACACACAGCACACAGGTGCCCAGGCACACCTGTCACACCACATATGACAGAGAAAACGAGGGTTAAGGAAGATGATGCCACTTGTGGAGTATATCCTATGGCAGATGAGCTGTAATTCTTTGTCTGTACAATGTTAGAAAGCGGGGGTGGTGTTTTTAGAGATATTTTCTTTACAGGAGCTAAGAATGGCAGGTTTCACAATGAAGCTGTTGTTCAATTAAACGTGAATCAGTGTGTTTGCAGACCTGACTGAGACAGGCAAGTAATAAAACAAAGACACTAAAACTTATCAGTAATTCTTACAATTTCTTAATGATGTTTCTAATCTATGCCTTTGACCCTTCAGTAATTTTACTTGGTTCTCTGCCGCTGTAACATTTAGAAAATAACTGAAATTTTTATGCCACTTGTTAGCTTATCATATCTGCTTTATGACAGCCCAAGACAAAGGCCAATATATCATAAGATAGAAGTCCAACTCCATATTTGGATTCCTGTGTAAACGACTTGAATTTCAAATGAGAGGAACTCACAATCTCTCTCACTTCTTTTAATAGAAACTCAAGGGTTCCTGAGAAATCAGGTCTTTTATCAGACTCTCAGATATGGTCTTGGGGATGTGGCTTTTTAAGCAAATCATAGGCACAGGTCTTCAGTGAACTTCGTGCCATTCGTACAGGCATTGAGTGGGGAGGCTCCTTAAACCTCATGAAGATATTTTTACTTTTTCTTTCACATGACTTGAGGGACAGCTTTGCACCCTGTCAGGCTGGTTTAGCCCCAAAGGCTGGGTTACCAAAGACTTCTGTTGGCCTACAGGTGGGTCTGGATGGCAGAGGGGTGAGCTGCCTTGCTGGCACCACTCTTGCAGAAAAGCCCTGTTTCCTGCCTGTGAGTTCCAGGCTGGTACGAAGCACAGCCTTGACACACACCATCTCCACAGCAGAGACACCTCCCTGGTAAAACTCACTGGTGCTGGAGAAGTGTTTGTACAAAGCTGTGGCTGAAAGACAAGCTTTTTTGACTACACCTGCTTTCTACAACTTCCTCGTGAGGGGAAGAGGAGGGGCAGACACTGATCTCTTCTCTGTGGTGACCAGTGACAGGACCTGAGGGAATGGCCTGAAGTTGTGTCAGGGGAGGTTTAGGTTGGGTATTAGAAAAAGGTTCTTCCCCCAGAGGGTGGTTGGGCACTGGAACAGGCTCCCCAGGGAAGTGGTCACAGCACCAAGCCTGACAGAGTTCAAGAGGCACTTGGACAATGCTCTCAGGCACGCAGTGACACTTGGGGTGTCCTGTGCAGCGTCAGGAGTTGAACTCGATGATCCTGATGAGTCCCTTCCAACTCAGCATATTCTGTGATGTATCAGTGCTTTACACTGGCAAAGCTTTCACTTTCAAGAAGAGAGAAGAGTTAAATCGTTGGCAGACGTATTCAGGCTATTGTAGTGGAATCTAAAACGGAGAGTTATATTGGTGTGAGCTTGGTTAAGTGGAAAACAACCTCCCCTTGACACATATACCACATATAACCACAACATATCCGCAACAGTTTCCCAGACATGCAGCTATAGGCAAGACAGCAGCCTGAGAAGTGTCCTGGTGACTTGCATGCATTTGGTCACATGGCAGGATTATACAGAAGAAACGGCATAAGATAAACTTATGAGGTGGCAGATTCAAGGCTAACAAAAGGAAATGCTTCATCAAACGGATAATTAAATTCTGGAGCTTGCTTCCAGCAGCGCTATGGATGCCTAAAATAGACTTCAAAAAATGATTTTACAAAGTTGTAAACATATCTATTAAGTACTATTAAACAGCAAGATTTTAGGAAAGCTTTCAGGAGCCCACAGCCTGGCAAGTACACCAGAGAATTACCACTACATGCTTGCCTTTCTCATAGCGTTTTCTCTAAACCACTGACAAAGACAGGATACTAGACTAGACAGACATACAGAGTGATCCAATGCGCCCATTTTTCATTTAAAGTTTCCTATGTTGGTGCTAATTTACCTTAATGATGAGGGTTGTTAACCTCAGGGGTTCACCAGCTGCTTTCCTCAGGAGCTGAGCCATCCCTGCAGCCCAGGCAACCTCTTCCAATGACAAGCTCTAAATCGATCAGGAGACAGCTATGCCATGTTCTCCTGGGTTAATTTATCCAACTGCTGCCTACAGGAAGGTGTAACTTCCCAGGCATTCACTTCACCTGGTGCAGACAAGCTCTAAGGGGTGCACATAGCTCAGATGCAAAGGATTGCAGCAGGTAAAGATATCGACTCCAGGTCTCCCATGTGCTTTGCCAGGATCCAAACACCTGATCTGCTGTGCTTCTCAACTCAGGAGACAAGTGCAGGACAGGGAGGGGGAGGTAAAATAGGCAAAAAATAGCAACTGTGCGAACTTTTATAGGTCAGCATATCATCACACCCCCCTGCCCCTGAGGTTTGCAGTGCACACCTCACTCTGGTGGCCTTCTTCACTGGTGTGAGCAGACCTGTCTGCACAGAAAACTGAACATGCCCCAGAGTCCTGCTGCAACAGTGGTCATTGCTGCTGCTGTACATAAGGTCAAACTCTGTTTCAGCAAGGAATTTGTCCTCTGAGCTGTAACATGGATTGGACTGCACACACAGGTGAGACAAAAACATGCAGTAACATGGTTAGCAGAGAACTGGGCTGTAACGTGACCCCTTGGCGCAGAGATCTGCCTGCGTAAATGCCACTCCAGGCATGACAGATGGAGGGAAAGCAGTTTCTGCTGCACTATGCTACTGTTTCCAAATGTAACAGATCCCAGACTGCTGTGATTTCTCAGAGTTTTGCCTGAATCACTGCACCTCTTACTATGTGATATTTGGCCCCACGGGCAGGAAGCCCCTGAGGTAACTCCCCAAGAAACACCACTGGGAAACCCAGGTTTAGTTTCCCGTTCTGCCCCAAAATTTCTCATCATTGCTAAGGAAACTGAAGAGGTTACAGGTGACATCTCTGTACCTCCACTTCTCTCCTGTGAAGCAGGGCTTGCAGCAGTTCTTAGCTCCTTAGGAATGTGAGGAGAATGCAAAGATTTGAGGGAAGGGGTACCAGAGAACACCACAGCATGTGAGACAGGCAAGCCCTGTGGATGGTGCACAGAACTGGGATGAGCTTTTCCCCTGACATGCTGGGCAGGTGGCTGCAACTGCAGCTCACCCTGCCTACGGGAGACTTTCTGCATGAGTTGGGGTAAATCCAGACCTTTTCTCTTCCACTGTGCTCGAGCTTTGCCTTGGGATGGCAGCAGAACAGATGGCTGGCCTGTGTGGCATTGGGTCAATTACTCAGGACCTCAGCTGGGAGGGGAGACTTTGCACCACCGTCACAAGCACCTTTTGCTGGCACAACTGCAGAGCCCAACATCAAAACATCCCAGCTCCAGGTCATTGCTGGGAAGAACCACAGTTTCTAAAGGCGTCCCCAAATAACCACAAAAGTGCATGTTCCAGCACAGCTTGTTCTACCTCAAGCCATGTGATTATTTAATCTAATGGTGGGCTTTGGGGCAGCTGCTTTATCATCAGCTGCAGCAGGGCTGAATTGTTTCCTGCCGTTGATTAAGGAAATAAAAGTCACCAAGCACGGATCTTCCTGAAATCCTTGTGTGAAGCCTTTCCCCTGAGCATGTTCTCCACTGGTTGCATTGCTTTGCCAAGCCTTGTTAAGCCTTCTCCATTGTTCTTTGCGTGCTGTCAATCAATCACAGTTGCCTGTACACACTGGCAGGCTTTGCAAAGACAAATATGCAGTTAAGAGCCTTAATTAACACCACGTAACATTCAGATGTATTCACTGGGGAAGGGACATGTGAAAGAAATCAAGGAAGAAACTAAGCAGAATGGGGGGAGGGAGGTGGACCCCTTCCAATGATTTTATTTGCAGAAAGATATAATTAATCTAGAATAATAAGCAAGCTTTTTTAAAAAGAAAATGAACATCAATAGAATCTGAAGCTAACAATCAGCTGTCTCCTCTTTGAGAGTTAAATGCATTGGCTCCAGAGGCAGAAAAGAAAGAGAAAAATAGGTTTAGGATTCGTGTATCTTAAAACAAGTGGAATCTACAGCCGCCGTTATGACACTGCAAATATTCCACTTAATTTACATCACAGGGCTAGGTCTTGTCACTAAAGGCAAATGTCCCTTTATTTGCCAGTTAAAAACATGTTGTTGACAGACCTCATCCTACCCTTCCACTTTCTCTCCGGCCCATCCCAGGCTTCCTCTGCCAGCTTTACTGCCTGGGGTATGTGAAAGGCAGCGCTGAAGGCAAGGTGAGCAAGAGGTAGGCTGGATTTGGGACTGAGGGAAGATGATACCTCACTGTTCATCAAGACCTCACAGGGGTGGCAGGGAACTTGGTGAAATGTGTTAAACTGTTATTCCAAAAGGGAAACTTTGGATAATGATTTTGAGTGTGTCTAAGAGAGTTAGATATGTAGGTGACCTCCTCAGCCAGCTGGACACCCGGTTCCTCTAGGGCGTGTCTACACTGCAAGTTTTCCAGCATATGTATATATTGCTAGAGCCATGACAAAAATACTTCAGTAATGGAGATGCCATTCATACCACAGAGAAGTTATTTTCTCAGCTATTTAAATAGACTATGCTGTAATTTTTTTTCCAAGCATAATTTAAATTATGCTAGGGCCAGAACTGTGATGAGCTGGATGTGTATTCTCCTGTATACTCCCAACTAGTACCCCAACAAGACAGCAAAAATTTTAATACAGAATAATCCATATACATGTTATCAGTACCACCATTATCCCTTAGAAAGGGAAAAACAATCCTGGGGACAAGTATTCACTCCAGCGTGAGAAGTCACACAGCTTTGCTGAGGAGCCAACAGCAGTAACTCAGATTTTTCCACCTTTTATTCAACTTTTCTCTTCAGTGGTCTGTCCTCAGCCCTCAGGACCTTGAGGATGTCAATGGTTCCTTTGTGGTTTTGAAGTTTCTACCTTGTCTAGGCATTATCAGAAAATAAGTTTATACCCATGAACTAAACCCATCAAGAAATCACAGTCCAATCTGCAAACTCTGCAGGACAATGAAGAAGCTGAACAGCCTTCAGAGCACAAACAACATAAAGTGCAGCAGTGACTTGTCAGAGTTTCCCCTCACTGCTGTGGTTGTCTATTAAACAGACATGTAAAATATTACATTATTATAGATGGATTTGCTCAAATGCTTGTTTTCCCCTCTTCCTTAGCTGAAGGGTGAAAGAAAAGTGTACATTTCTATAGTTCTGGAATCAAGATTGGTTTTGCCTAAATATAGAGCAAACCAAAGGATCTATTTTTTCAGCAGACCGACTGTTTTTCGAAAGGGAGTGACCAAGGAAGCATATAGTGCTATGATAAGACTGAGAAGACCAAAACAGGTGAAAGGCTATCATTCCTTGCCCACTTGAACCCTCTCAGGTCTGGCTGAGATTTAACTACTCCTCTGACAATGGTCCAGCCCATTTGTGTGAACAATGCACCAAGAACTCGACAGCAAAGCAGTGAGAAAGAATTCCTAAATGCCTGTGTTGAGAGACCTTCTCTAACTGAAGACAGGATCTATCAATCACAGTTTCCTTTAGTGGAGGGCAGGGAGAGTGGGCTGGTCAATACATTTGTCAGAATACAGACAAAAATGAAATGAAAACTTTAAAGATATGGAGAGCTTAATTATTTTGGAAACAGGAGAGGGCAGCTACTAATGACAAGCAGTCTTTTAATATAAGGATGAGTGCTCCAAGTGCTGGAAGATTTTTAAATAGAAAATTAATAAGAACAAGCAGGATAACAATGTATTATTGCATAGTTTGTATGCAGATGTATAAGGCCTGTGTTATTCTTTTAAAAAGGACGAATAGCATATAAAGGAAACGAGCATCTACAAAGCAAGATTGGGATTCATAACTTAATAAAATTACCTCCCCTCCCCTAGTTTTATTTGGGAGAAATTATTTATAATTCCTTGAGTTTTTAATTGTGGTTTCTCAGTCATTTCTAATGGGTCATATTTCAGCTGCAGCATAGTGTCCCTAGCTTTCTATTTAAGTAATGCTTTGCTTTGGCGAAGAGAACAAACATGGCCTGGGAACAGTCTGCAATCTCCTCCAGTCAAATTCACAAACATAATTCTAGGTTTTTATCTCCTGCTGCAGTCTGCTGCTGGAAAAATTACATTATTATTGATGTGATTATTAAGGTAATCATAAAATACAACATACTGACTTTGTTACAATAAGCACACACCCCCACCCCACCTGCCGCCGAAGTGGCAAAAACCATCTTCGCCTGCATCACATCAAGGCTGGCTCTCTCACTGGCACAACGCTTTTTTGTCATCAGTGGCATACTAGGATACTTTACCCTGGGTTTTATCCATGTACTCAGGAATGTTTGACACGACTATAAATAATTCAGTGCTGACACATAGGTTTTCAAAAAGATTTAGTCTCACTTATAATGCAAGATATAGCCAAGTGCCTGGTAGGAAGGAGGCAGCATGAGAACCGTGCTCAAACTATTATTTTCTTTACCTGAGTGACTAAACATTGAAGATGGCACTTCTGAGACTACATCTTTTTGGGAAAATGCACCCAGCTGAAAAAGTGGAATAGGCAGAGCTGGTGGAAAGTCCCCAGCACAAAATTCCCAGCACAGCTCACAGCCCCTGATGGGAGAGTCAGCAATGAATAGTTAACACATTCCTAGCCTGAACAGATATCCTTTCCACAAGTTCTGGCTTGTGGAGGGCAGGATGATCTGAGACAACACACTTACAGGACACATTTCTCACTGGAATGCATTGTGGAAAACGGGTTAAAAAAACATACAATCTGTGGTAAGAGGATGGGAAGTTTGCATGCTCCCAGGATACAAACTGCATGTGAAAATTCCCAAAGAGGCACAAGGGTAAGTTTCTTAATTCTGTCCACACCATCAGGGCCTCAAAACAGAAGGAATTCAAAAAAGAAAAGGAAATAATCCAGCCTGGCTTCATCCTTTCTAGCCTGATAACAATGAAGACCAAGTCTCAGCTCAAGGTCTAGGATTTGGTATTTTGCTTGTTCCAAGGAGGCTTCCTTGGCTTAATGACCTCCAGAGCAGGAATCTCCAGCTAAGACTCTGACTGGTAGAGGACAGGGGCTAGCTGTCCTTGCCTGATGCCCTTTTCACCATTTCGTGCCAGTCCTCAGAGCAAGAGGAGCAGAAAGAGCTGTTAAAAGGCTAGGATGACATATTTCTGGCCTTCTGCATGACATTTAGCCACCCAGAAATGCCTCAGTGGCGAAGTGTGTTGCTGCATTTACAGCAACATCAACTTGCCTTCTGGAGTTCAAGGAGAAAATGCTGCAGAACAGGACTCCCACCTTGGCTTTTTCCACTATCGTCAAGGGCAACTTGGGACAGCGAAAGAGAGGGACCTTGAGAGTGGTTTTTCTGCGAGGACGCTGTGTCCCTGCAGACCAGCCCGCAGCGCTGCCGGTGCCCAGGGCGGTGCCGTGCCCTGACCCCGTGCACACGCGGCTGGAGCTGATCCTCAGCACCCTTGGCCTTGGCTCGGCCTGCCGGAGGCGCCTGAGGCGCGGCGGCTCTGCCGTGCCCCTCGCTCGCCAGGGCTGACCCGCGGCCGGCCCCGGCACCGGCACGTGCCCCTTCTCCCTCTCGGATGCCACGCTGGCTTTCCACGGCCCATGTGCCAGCATGGGGCCCTTCCTCGGTGGAAGCTGCTCCCTCGCCCGTGCGGCCCGGCCCAGCCCAGCCCCGCAGAGGTGCCGAGGGGTGCGGGGTGCTGGTCCCTGCTGCCGCCGTGCCCCGCGGAGGCGCCGGAGGAGCAGCCCCGCGGCCGGGGCAGCGCTGTCGGGCACCGGCTCCGGTCTGGTATGCTGCCCAAACCAGTTACACCAGCACCGCTGTCCTCCCAGCCCCCACGCCGAGCTGGCCAGGACACTGGGAGGCCTCCAGGCAGACAGGGGTGGGGATGGGACCTGTGGAGCTGCTACAGCTCCTTCTTGGGCGCAGGACAAGAAGGAAAGCCGCGTGGCACCTTGACCCGCGTGGTTTGGGACCAGCCATTACAGACACTTGCTAACATTGCAGGGTTAAGTTGTGGCACCAGCAGGGCTGTGCTGTAAGTACTGGTAAATAGCATAACTAAGCAAAGGTCGTCTAAAGAAAAATGTGAACCTCTCCATAGGGCTGTATCCCTATGCCTCACATTTTCCGAGATGAATACTGTTTTGTTTCCCTGCTCTTAGCAGGGAAAACAGCCTTTTGAAGTCTTTCAGCCTTTTGACATCTTTCAGCCTTGGAGACCTTTCTAGTAAAATTTGCCACGTCTCTCACCTAGTTCCCTTGGGTCCAGAACTCTTTTCTGTAAGTCCTGTTCTTTCCTTCACATACCCATCCTGTAGCCTGGGATCACACATGGATCTCATTTTTCCCATGCATTTCTTTTCATACCTCCCTGCTCCGTCTTCTGCTCTCATTTCCCTCTTCTGGCTCTCTAGATATTCCCAGTTCCAGGGAAGCTAAAGCAGAGATTTCTGATGTGGACTCCGTGGGTCTGCGACAAACATGCCTCTGGCTGGGAAAAGAGGTCGAGACAGAGAGAGAGAGAGGAGACAAGAAGCCTGACTTACCAGGCTCATGACCAGGCATTTTTTTCCAAGGCAAGCTTTTCTGAGGACTGACACAGTAGGTGGGTGGAAAGCAAACGCCTTTCAGAGAGAAACAACCAGTGTTGCATCAAAGGTCACAAGGAGCATGCATGACCAGGTCAGGCCAGGTGCATGACTCCAAGCCCTCTCGTCCAACCCAGCTCTCCCATTCCACTGTGAGCCTTCCACTAGCTCCTCAGGCTGGAAGACAACTGGTTCATACTAAAGAGAGGACTTTTCCCATCAGTTGCTGTGTTTGTCACTGCTTTCCCTCTTCATTCTGGTGAAAGAAAATATATTATCCTCCACTTGTGCTCACATGTGATTAAAGGTTGTTCTTAATGAGAGACAGGTCAGAGCGCCTGGGTAGATGTAGAGCAAATGTCAGATATGAAGGGAAAATTTCCAAAACACAGTAATTTCACACCACCAGGTCATAGTCCTTCTCTTAAAGCAAAGGACCCTACCCTTTTCTAGGTCTTAATCCACTGATGAGTTTTCCACAAAAGCATAAAAGCAACATAAGCATTACTGAAAGAACTGACTTTATGCCAGGCACACATTCCTACTCATAACTCGTGTCTTAAAGTCACAAACATGCTTATCCCCTTCTCCCCTCCATTTTGACTGCATTTGAAAAGAAAACATGGTCCCCTAGGTATGAATGACACGAAATGCCAATATCCTTCACTCATCTTTACAACACATGTGGCAACACTGCTTTGACGACACATCTGTCTCGGCCTGCAGCTCACCTGGTATCAGCTGTTGTGCAAGTGCTTCCTGGAAACCCCACAGTGTTCTTCCTGTGAAGCCAGCAGGGGCTGGAATTGGGTCAGGTTCTGAATGCAGATCACTGCTTGGTGGGCAGGGTATGAGCAGCTGTCTGAGCCAGCCCCGCTCCAATGCTTGCCCTTTCTTTCCCGCACACCTCTGATCTGCGCTGCTGCAGCACCACCAGCTCTCTGGGTAAAGGCTGCAGGCGGTCAAGCAAGGAGTGGGTAGGGAGGTTTCGGTTTCAGGGAGCTTGTGCTTGACACCATTTGGGTTACAGTGGGATGGGAGCTAAAGCCCTGCTCTCTACCTGGGAGCTTCATCCAGCCATTCCTGCCTGCATTGCTGGCATGCCTGGGACAGCCCTGGCTGCTCGCGAGACAGACCGTGCAAACATTGCAGACAAAATGTGCTTCAAGCCCTACCTCATTGCAACATTTCTGGGGTTATAACCTGAATCTGTAGATGTGCATTGTGAAAACTGGGCAGCAGAAGGGGGGAGAAATCAAACCCTCTGTGAGTACCCGGGTGGCTCCTGTGTGCTTTAATTGCCTCTTCACTGTACTGTGCTACTCCCAATGACCTTGACTTCAGCAAGAAGGCTGCCGGCTCAGATGAAGCACAGACTAGCAGTGCTTAGCTGTCAAATTCCAGTTGGTGACTGCTGGCAGGATGAGAAAAATGACTTTTAATCCTCGGTGCTTCATGTCTTGCTTGCAATAGGCCCAAATTAGCTGTTTGGTTATGGGGCTGAGATCTGAATGGACAACCGAAGCTGCTCTAACCCAAGAGAAAGGGCAAGAATTTGGGAGGCTCTGGTATAACTGCTTGTCTTGCCACAAACCTGTCATGCAACCATGCCCAGGTCACCTAGTTTTAGGCCCCTTACCTTGCTTCCCTGAAACTGGGATAAGCATTGTAACAGCAGACTGCTGGGGGCTGGTACTCTGAGGTCTGTAAGAAGTTTGGCCACTGTACATGCCCAGCAAAGTGCACAAGAACTGGCTATCACCAACATTTGCCCCTTTCCTGCAGCACATCACGTTCATGGGTGCAAGGTCGCAGTTCACCTAGAAAATGCAGGATAGGGACATTTGCTCCAGCCCTGACTGTTTCTCTGCTCTGTGGATTAGACAGAGCTTCAGGCTCCAGGTTTGGGAACAAGTTACTCTCCTCAATGCTAAATTCATTTCAAAAGAGGCAGCATCAGTTTTTTTCTCACCTCCTCCCTCCCCACAGGAGCATGAAGAGCCTTTCAGGTAACAGGCCATACCCAAGGATTCCTCAAGATGTTAGCACAGGAAATCTTGGGCTAGGGAAAGCTGCTGTTGTTAGGACAACATGTATCACAAATGCTGCCATTGCTGCATACTCCCTGCCTGGTCCCAACCACTCTCCTTATGCTTCACGGCCTCTCTCCCACTTGACAGGCTGAAAATGAGGTCAAATGCTCTGAAAATGGTTTGTGCCACTCTTTTCTGCGTATTATAAAAAGGCCCAAAGGAAAGCATTTCTGAAGTAGCACTATATGAGCAAAGATGCCTAAGCTGAAGGGTTGTATTAAAGTTGGTGTTGACCAAACTGCTGCAGCTGACTGACTTTGCATGGACAAACCAGGCCAGTGAAGTCAGTGAGCCATTCATGCCTGCAAGGACCGAGACGCCCTTCTCTCACAGACCTGAGCAGCAGATCTGGTTAATGATAATGCATGGCTTGCATTTGCAAGGTGCACCCATTCCATAGCTGCTTTTTAGCTGCAAATAGCAAGGCTGCACATCTGGCCCTGTTCTGCTGTCTGGCCAAGGAGGAGGCTGAATATAACCTATCAGATCTGCAACTAGAGGGCACAGCGGAATGGAAGGAAGGGAAACTAAGTCATAACATCTGGGACATGGCAAAGGTGTGCTGTTAACAGACTGCAAAGAAAAATTAAAGCCATGTGATTAGAACCTGTACACAAAGCATCCAGATCTCTAGATTACACGTCTCACTGAAGACATGGCTGGTAGCAAATTTTTCTAGCAGTGGTGGGCCTTTCCTGCTTCAGATATAAGATTGCCACCTGCTGACCAGTTGTCCCTACTTTGGGCAATACCCTAGATCCTGACCCTCCGTTCTCCCGTTATCAGCGAGACTCCACTGCATTTAGTTTGTGCTATCTGATCAGATTGCAACCAGAGGTCATATAACTGTACAGACCATTAAGCACCAGTTCACTTGAGCAGAAGTAAATGGCTCCATTCTACTGAGGTACCATTACTCAAACGGTTCACCTTAAGTACTGGGATATCATCTCAGCAAGGCAATGAAGGCAATAAAAATGCAATCTGCCCAAGACATGGTTCTTGCTGGGGAGATCTGGATGTGGAAAGTATTTCCAGATCCTTCCAGATCTGTGCTGCTTAATGTGTAATGAAACATGATGTAAGCAGCTAGATCTAAAGTGTTTGGGACTAGAATATTTGGACACATGTTTTTGGTTTGTGGTACCCTGCCCCTACCTGCCAAAGGCAGAGAATAGGCTTTTAAATTACTTTTCAACCAAATGCATGTGGAAAAATATCACTGCTGGAAACCTCTCACTGTAGCACAGTTCTGTTTGTGCTGGAAAACCCAGCTATCACCACCCAATAAACCAGAGGAGTGATCTTGGAGGGATTCTTCTCAGCAAATGTCCAAAAATAGCAGATATTGCAAGAGGGTAGAAGGTCATGTAACACCCATGCTACGACACTCCTCTGAGTCCTGTTCCTTACCTACAACAAGCCAGCCACTCCTTTTCTTGCTGCTTGCTAGGCACTTTCTAATTCACATAGTCTTTCTTTAGCTGCTGTTTTGCTGAGTATCTCACACATTTTTGAGGCCCAGTTTTCCAAAGAGCTGGGGTAGCCACACTGGGCTGAAATCTGTGCATTTCCGAGTTTTCTCTCTCGTTTCAGTCACAGCCTCTGCCTCTGACTCAGACTGGTGTTTCTGATAGGATCTCAGAGAGGGAGGAAACAAGAATAAATAGCATCACGCCCTCCTCACGTGGGTTGTGGTGCAGAGCTGAAACGAGATGAGGAAGAGCCTGGGCTGGAGAGGGAGGGGGCTCAGCTGAAACTAACCCACATTTCGAAGATTCCTCCATTCTAATGGGGCACTGAAGCAGGGGTATTACCAGCCTCTCCTTCTCTCATCCCAGGACCCAAAGTGGCTATTACTGGCTCCTAACTAGAGGAAGCATGAGCTGTCTGTCCCAGCCTCCCAGAGCTGGCGACAAAGCTGCCCTAAGAGGCAATTAATGCTGCCGGGCAAGATGAGGGCAGGTTAGCATGGCAAAGGTCACTCACCCAGGGCACCCAGCCCTGGCCCAGGGTGACGCTGTGTTTCCTCCTCTCCAGGGAGCTGCATTAAGGAGAAGTCAAGCACAGGCCACTTTGAACGAGTAACGCTTTGAAATAGTGGCGGGAAGTTAAACAGCTTTACTGACAAGTAGGGATAGAGAGCTTGAGGATTTTGACGATAAACAACTGATCCTCTGACCCGATTCAAAACCTGGTCTGGTGAGATTCAATGGTGACTCAGAGGACTGATTAGTACTCTACATGCCAGGATATGCTGGCCTTAATTTGGTTCTTTGGAGATACCTGCATGATGAAGAGCTCCTTATATCTGGCACATATTGAGAGTTCCAGGAGGCCACTAGGCTGAAACTGAGTCAGACACTATTACAGTCGGTACCTTTCAGCCAGAAAGGCCTGATGATATCCCAGCCATGGATTCCTTGGTATCTCAACAGAGGCGAGATGGAATGAGAAGAGACATGCACAGAGTTTTGTGAAGGTCCCCTTGGAAAGGCCCCATATGCATGTGGATGTCCTTAAAACATTATCAAATGCTTTTATTAGGTACCTACAGCTTAGTTCCTTCACTCCTGGTGGTGCTGCAACTTTTAATAAAATCCTGCCTCACTGGTTACACAGTTTCAAATCTCATTTTTTGCCTCCACTAAACAAGATACAGCTACATGGGCAATGGTGTAACTAGCAAACCTTAGTACTGTGTTTGAAGTTTATTTTCTCAGATAGTAATAATAAGCCACACCAGTAAAAAGCCTCCTGCTGCTGCTTTTTCCTCTTACCACTGCGTTTACAGTAAAGCTTGTGCTGATTGCAGTTGACTGGTGGGAGGAGAGGGAGAGAAAAGGTATTTTCCGCACTCCTGGTAGCTCTATAATTTCCTAGTACAAGATAAGGCTAGGTCGTGTCATTGATCCCTGTGATACAGGACATCCCGGGGTAGAGAGAGGCAGGCTGCCCATTCTGGGTGAGGGACAGAGCCTTGCAGAAGAAAGGAAAGCAAAAGCTCACACAGGACTGAATCCACACCAGGAGATCATTTTTCTCTTTTCAGCAGAGCTATTATGGTGGAGATAAGCTCTAGTACGAGGTAGGGACAGCTGTTTTTAACAGTGTGTGTTCATTAACATCTCTTCAATTGAAAGGACAAAATAAGCTGTTGGAAGGAAATAAAGACCCAGCTACTTTCTCTAAGAATTCAAAGACTTCATAGTCACCATCTCAAGGTCACCACGAAGGACCTCCACGAAACAGACTCAGTGTCTGTGACAGTTGTAAAAATAGACAATAATTTTCTCCTATATGCCCTAATGAAACAAAACAAGAGGAAATTTCTTCTTTTACAGACGACAATCCTTTGTCTCCAAAGGGGAGTGAAACAAGGAGGGGAAAATGAAATACAGTACACTGGGAAACACTGAATGTTAATATTTACCTGTTTTGTTACATCTTTTTTCTTTTGATACTTCTTGTCACGTAGGCCTCTTTCTGGTTGGCTGGCGTCTGCCTGAGTTCATGCATAGGAGAATTTGGCTCTTGATTTGGAAGGCACAACTCTAGTATATTCTAATTTTCCCAAGGCCCACCAGGGGAAAAAGAAAAGGAACAGTATGTCACTGTACACCTTCACCTCGTTCTCCTTGCCTTGGGCTTTTGCTATCTCAGCCTGTTGCACGTCACAACAGTGTTGCAATTTGAATAACACTGCTTGGCAGCCCGTTGCAGCCATGGGCCAGGCACATGTTCCCAAAGGGATTTTCCCTCTGCTCTTACGTGAGCATCTGGGTGCCTCTTGCTTTACATAACTCTGAGAAACATCTGGGGTTTAAAATTCCTAATACCTCAATTTGTTAAGGAAATTAAACACACTTGTAGGATAAGGATGCTGTTTGGAGCTTACACCACTTGTTGAGTCAGAGGGAGGAGGAAGAGAGGAGAGGCTGGGTTAATGTGTGCAATTCTATGTCCCAATTTTTTTGATAATGGTTCTGGGCAGCTGATTGTGCCCTTCCTGAAGTACACAGAAAATGCCAGAAGACTGCTTTCTGCCAGCTGAGCTGAGGGTCAGGCTCTCTGCACAACTGAGTGCACAGGAGGGCACGTTTCAGGGAAGTATTTTTAGTACAGGGGAGCTGACAGACCCAGAGAGGGAAGGCACCTCTCCAGAAGATAAATTGGGCAAGTGCAGAGCATCTGTCCATCCCACCCCTCTGCCAAAGCACTCCCAACTAGAAAGAAACCACTTCTTACAGCGGTGAGCAAGCTGCTCACCCACCTGCCCAGGCTCCCCCTTCCCCACCACCTCTCCACACTGTTGCAGAGCACCCTGCCAGTTCCTGAGCCACAAACACCTGCCTGGCAGGAGCCCAGCACAGCTCAGGGAAGCAAGAGGTGCCCCCGCAGTGGTGAGCAGCCACCCTCACTGCCCTCAGCCAGCCCAGGCAAGGCTCACACCAGAAACTCAGCTGAGGATCACTGACAAGCATCCACCCTTCCCAGGAAGACAGTTGTTTTGGGTTTTTTAACACAGTTTCTATTGTTCAGGAGATTAAGGATGTAGTTGAGGCTTATGACATTTTTCATCTGGGATCTAATTACGGAGGAGGAAAACCAAATCTGTATATTTATTAACTCTTCCAAATCCAAAGTAAGACAGAAGAAAGACCTCAGCAGAGGTTTATTTAGCCATTGTCCAGGTTCTGATGGTGGCTGCTACCACATGTCCAGGGATACAGTAAGACCTAGGAAGATCCGCAGTGGATGCTTGTGGAAGGCACCAGGTCAGCCTCCAGCACTGCCCTGTGCCAGTGGCAGTGTGCCAGGAACTGGATGATACCAAAAAATCTGCGTACTTTCATACAGGAAAGTTTTGCAATATTTTCCTTAGAGCTGCAATTCCTGGTATCAAGGGGTTGCGTAGGTACTTTGATCAAAGGGAAATGGGATTTGAGCTGTCATGACTGTGTAAAAAATCTTGAAAACAGAACTCTCTTCACCGATGTCCCCCATATGCAGGGGCATTAAAAAAAAGATTTTTTTCCCTATTTATTTATTTGACCATTTGATTTCTAAATTTTGAAGCCCTCTTCCTTTTGAAGGCCATGATGACTAAACATGTGAGATTAGTAGCAGTGCACACAAATATTTTTTCTTTGAACGAAGATAAGCATTTTTCTTCAATTTAAGGCACCTTGTCTCTCTTCTTTTCAGAGACAGAAAGCACATGGCTCCGCCATGATCTCCACTAAGCTCTCTGCCGGCCCAACAAGAGTCTGAAAACACTCATACTTAAAAGCAGGTCACAATGAATAAAACCCAGCTTTGAGGCCACTCACCTAAACTCAGCTAGAAGAAATAGTGTTGACAGGCTGTACATCAGATTTCTCTTTCATGGCCAGTGGTACACCTTAGCTAAACAACTCACTACTGAAAAACAAGATTAGGTATTTACTGCAAAATCTGTACAGAGAAGACTTCAGTAAACCTAATTTCTCATGCACCTTGAACCATCTTATCTGCACTCCGTTTCAATTCCTGTAAGGGCCGCTAACACTGTAAGTGTTTTAATTAATACAGATGAAAATTTAGAAAGAACCAGTTGGCTACAGAAAAGTTTCCTTTGTGTCTCTTGCAAATCACACTGATGTGTAGTGTTTGATGTCCTTCGACCAGCTGGGTTAGGGTACTTAATCCTATGAGAATACAAAAGGAGTTTCTGTTCTGAGGACACTTTTAAGATGACAGATTATGAAACCATGATGCATAGACCAAGGTACTGTAAAGGACATTAGTACTGGTAATTACTTTTCTTCTCCTACAGCCTTAGATTCATCTGAGGCAATTTTTTTTAATTGAGGGATTTTTTTAAAAGCGAAGGAGTAAATCACAACAATATGTTTAGGAGTGCTCTGAAGTAACCTTTGATAGAGAGAACACGCTGATGTACCAGCCAGGCCCACTGATACTGAGAGCAGCTACATAAATTTTTTCCCATTTTGCCATTTCTGAATGATACATTTACTCCCTTATCCACTCTTAGATACAAGGATATACCAGTTTTTAGATACCTGAATATAAATACACATTTTTCTTAGGGTGAGATTTTCTTTATTTTAAAATGAAAGTAGTTGAACAAGCACTGGTTGAAACAGCTTAGTTCTTCCTGTAGATTTTTGGGTAGGTGCCTTTTTCTGCAACTGGGCTATTCAAAACCAAATAATCCCTGTAACTCAGTGGTATAGACAGGGAGAGGAACAAATAATTTTTCCAATCTTAAAAATCATTATATTCAGGATTCATTAATGCCTGAGGTTTATACTGGCCTGTATTTAAATCTTAACTGTGACCTCTTCCGAAACATGGTCAAAATAAATGAGATTACCCCCTCTGCCAAAAAGATGTGACATAAAAATTGAATGTTACTTAGGTTAATTAATCTGAATAGCAAGCTTTTCCCTTTCTAATTACATTGCCCAGCTCTGTTTCTTCAAACTGCTGTTTAGGTAAACCGATTTGTGCGTATATGTGTGCAGTGTCAAGAACTATAAAAAGAATTAAAATTCTTCTTTCATTAAATTCCAGAAATTAGCTTTTGCTGTTTTATTCTAGGAAGTCTTGTAAAACAACAATCTTGCAGTGAAGAGGAGGAAAGAACATGTCTTCAAATAAATGCAGTTTTAATGAGAAATTATTTTTGAGCAAAATATTAAAAAAATCTACAAGTGTTTTTTAATGTAACTGTGATACACAGGCAAACGAAAGAACACAAATTTTTCATTATCTGACACAACTGTAATTTATGCAACAATATCCTTAGTTAATCATGTAGGAAGAGATCAGAAAGGAAGAGGTTAAACTTTTAATTGGTTGTTTACTGTTTCAGTTCCAGGCAGCATTTATGTATCTGCATAACACTGGGACGGCTTAGGAATAATAGTGGGTGTACTGACTGTAAATAAGCTGCAAACTACAAGCCTATGAACAAGCCATGATCTGATGTGATAAATCACAAGTCAGACGCTCCTGTGGTTTGTGACATCACGGGCACTCAAAGTGCTATTTATAAGCTCTGTGGTGCACTGTCCAAGCTTATTGCCAGTTCAGAACTTAAAATGTTTAGGATTCTTTTCTTATGGCCTTTCTTAGATAGGGTGACCTATTTGGAGCAAATTTAAGCCAAGACAAAGGCAGGATTGCTTGGGGCCACAGGTCAGGTGAGGCCAGGCACTTGCATGCGAGGGAACCTAGTGGAGTTGAGTACACAGGAGCTGTGCTGCTGAGCTGATTATCACTGTTGCTCTTTCATAACCAGTTTTTCTTCCAGCTTCACTAAGGTGACCTAAAACACCAATACAGAAATATTTGAAGAGTGCAGAGAGGAAAACATGGAAGGTGGATGAGGATAAGATGATGAGAAAGCAACAGAAAATGATCTGAAGAGACAGAAGGCTGGAAGAGTCATCCCTGCTACTGCTGTGCGATCAGGTACTGCGGATTGTAGACATCACCACCCACAACACTGCTTGTGGTGGCTCTTCACGGGGGAGATGGTAACAATCAAATTCTTTGATACAGTACAGAGTTAAATGGTTTTGCCTACACCTGCTTTGGTCATAGCGCCTTACACTGCTTTAACACAACTCCGAAAGCAGGTGAAGCACCATTGTAATCCAGGGAAAGGCTGAGTCTTCGTTCCTGTGTGTTAGATACCACTGTATGATGGCAAAGCACTGTCTGCTTCTACTGGCAGCCTTATTCAGATTGGGATCAAATTATTTCCAGGATCAGTCCCTTCCACAGAGTTTAGGGCAGGAGTGGTGCCTCAGCAGAGAAGGGCAGGCAGCTGCTGGCACAAAGGCACTGCTGAGGTAGCTGTGGAAAATTGTCCTGTGTGTGCAAGGCTTCAGAGAGCAAGAAACCACAAACTTTTCTAATCTGATCAAATGGAAACACTGCAAAATCCTCAGGCATAATCACTGATTGATAAAACAGCAGGAAAAGAGATTAAAGATAGAAAGGAAGAGAAAGTAATAATAAGCCTCAGAGGCTTATAACTATTTAATTCAATCAGAAAAGGTAACAGATGTTTAGTTAAAAGAACCATTCCTGTTTAATTACTGCAATTGTGCTGAAATACTTTGTTTACACCAAATTGACTGCGAATTTCCTCTGTGCTCAACACGTTTATTCTGCTAAGCAGCATACAACCTAAACACGTCTGCTCCTCCCCACAGCTGCTCCTCCCCATCTGCTGGGCCAGCCCCTCTCTGAGGTTTTAGGTCCTCTGGAGGGACTCTCACAACGACCAATAGATTGTTGTGGCTAGGAAATGGTTAAAAAGTCCCATTTAAAAATGCTTTAGGGAAAGTAGGTGTCCTTCCTGATACTACGTTGCATGAAGGTTTACCACAGTTTGTTAGCAACACTGCTGTAACCAGGGTGATCTACACTTACCAGCAAGGCAATCTTCGGGTACCTCCCTCCCTCCCCCTCTGCAACTGGGGGAAAATGGACATCCCCAGGCCCAAATGTCTCCTTTGTTATCCCACTGGACTGCAAGACCAACCTATGCATGTTTTGTTTGCGTGTGATTTTTGCAAGAAATGAGCCTGCCAGCTGACACTATTGTTGTTGTTCTTCAGAAGAGGAAGCCCATTCCTCTGGTACAAAGGCATCAGTATTATTGCCAGCCAAAATTACAGGCAAAAGGACTAACTGTAGGTGCCAAAGTACTAAACCCCTGAATGCTTAAGTAAATCCTGTGTGAAACATGCATGATACAATTTCCTTGTTCTTCCAGGATCAAGCGACTAATTGTAATTAGTTGAATTGTTGAGGTAAAACCCATCTTCTAAAGGAACTTGTAAAGGATTTCCTAAAAGAGGCCTCTGAAATTTCCAAGTCTCTTTTATGTTCACCAAACAAAACTATAAAGCAGCGAAATAGTCTTGAACTGGAAGTGTCTCCTCTCTTTCCCTGCTTCAGAAAGGTGGAGGTGGTGCTCTCTTGACTTGAGTGATGGCTGCAGCTTTACCCTTCAAATGACCCCTGCTATTTCAGTGAGAATAGCACTGGTATAGAGCAGGAAGGAACTAGGAGTGGCTTGTCACTGCTGTGATAAAGAATTGCTTCTGTGGGAAAGATTTATCAAGGAGGTTTGCTTTGCTCTTGGGCATGAACAGAGTCCATCCTACTTTCTGGCAAATCCTTCCAGTCACGCTAAAAATTCCCGGTACCCAGCAGTAGTTAATTCAGACTTGGCATTTCCTAAACACATTCATCGCCGTAGAACAGACTCTGCTATCTCAAGGGCTCGAAAGGGAAAGCAAATGCCTGGGACCTGTAAGGCTGGCAGGTCAGGAGCCTGGTTAACGGGCTCCAACCAAGCACCGATGGCTGGAGATAGCGACCAGAAGCGGTTCCCAGCTGGCAGGGGTTCAGCTTCCTGTGTGACACGAGTCAGTGGCACTGGGCCAGGGACCAGCACACAAAGTACCCTCAGTACAGCAAACAGAGGCACTGGGGACTGCGTGGCCTAGCAAGAGCTGGGCTTTTCTCTGAGTTTTTAGACACATCCTCCTACTGCTGGGGCAGCAGTACTGTTCAGGGTTTTTGGTTCTCGGGACCGTGAGCAGAGGGCTACGTGGGTGTAAGGCTATTTAGAGATTTTCACTGGGGCCAAGGTGAGTAGATGGAGAAGCAAAACTGTGCTGCTGGCTTGCTGATATTACTAATCTCCTCCTCCACACTACTCCTCCAGAAATTTAGAACCCTGAACAGCAAGTGTCAACCCGATAGAGGCATCTGTCCCTCACACAACCCGCTAAGGTTTTTGTTTCAGCACTGGAACTGAGTGTGGTGTTACAGAAAGCAGCGGAGCCACCCCTCTGGTCCAGCCTTTTGTGTCCTTCCTCTCTGTTACACATTACAGATTTCCAGGCCTGAACATGAGAAGGGAGACACCTTCAACTTTAAGTAGCTTTCTCATTCTTCTGAGGTCTGAAATGCCACACCTAGAAATTTCTGAGACAGGAAGAGTTAGCATTTCAAATAAGCAACCTGATATTCAAAGCAGTTGTCTCTGACGGATTCAAAATCTTTAGAACAGGGTTATGCAGGGACACAAGTGAAGAGAAGACACTTGGATTAATGAAAGAAGTGAGTAACAATAGATTTAATTAATCAATAACCACATGGACACCCTTTGGAGCCACTGCCAGCAAGCTGGAAAGTTTCTCTCTTGCGTAACAAAGTCAAACTCTAAGTGCCCTTATTGCTCAATGGAGATTTTTTTTTTAAGCCTTAGGTTTGCATTTCATCTGGAATTATTGACCTTTCAAAAACATTGACCCTTTTGTATGCACTTATGGTTTTTTTTCCTCCTGGTGAAAGGATGAGAGAAAATGTTCAATGACATTGAACTGATAAACAAGGTGTAGATGTCTCAGAAGTATTTATGTATGGCTTCTCCTGAATGAACAATATGTGCCAGAACACCTTCTGAAATGTAAACTCTGAGCTGATAGCTACCAAGGACGTACCTGCTCCTTGTGTCCGTGAACACATGCTGGAAAATGTTCAACTTCTTTTTTTTTACTTTTCTCTTTATAAGAGGCTTTCCAAGGACTACACAGGCAGATAGCTCAAGACAGAAAAACTGTCAACATGAAGAGACAAGACCTGAAGAGAAAAGATGGCCATAAAAAGGAGAGCAAACAGTACTGAAGAGACCAGGCAAGGTAACACTGAGCAGCACCTATAACCTAGTACAGGAGTGGCTTATCTTAAACCAGAAAAAGGCACTCCTTTTCTGGAATGACTACAACTGCAGGTAGAGCCAGATATGTCAAGGAAAGGCACCACCAAAGTGAAACACGAAGAACATTAATTTTAGCCTAGTGAGCAAATCAGCTGTTTTAAGACTGTCATTCCTGTGGTGCGTGGATTTGATACAGCCCTCCAAACTAAGCAAATCAAACACATACAGAAGGATAGGCTCCCTTCTCATGTGACCTAGCCTACTACCCTCAGTAGGACACTCCAGTTCATCCCCACATAAACAAATGAATCTGTTGTACAGAAATGGATTCACTTGGAGCACAGTTTCCTTGTTCCTCTTCCTGGGACCCCTCTTCATCACATATAGGTAAAGAAAAGGTGGATACTGATTCCTGATCCTTCACTAGTGATCTGGTGTTTGGGAACCCAGGCACTGGGATTTGAGCCCTTTTTCCGCAGTTCCCAGTAAGTTCAACAGTAATAGCTCTCACAAGCTTTGGGCTAGCTTTGGTTCAGTGCCATGAAAAGACACATCATACCTCCTTGCCAATACTTTTGAGACCATATGTTTCTTCTGGAAGGTATTTTCCAGTTGTCAGTAATCCGGGCAATAAAGCACCTTGCCCTACAGTACAAATTTGCCGCCCTTAATACATTTGACTAGGCTTTTAAGATCCAAACTTGCCCTCCTGATGCTACTCCATACACATTCATTCTCCAAGTTTCGATAAGTATTCTGAATCAGACGGATATTTAAGAAGCACAAAGAAAATCCCATTGGAAACAAGTACATATTCATAGAAGTTTTAAAGCTATGATCACTGCTTAGATTCTAATCACTGTATCTAATAAAAATAAATCCAACAGCCAAGCATCAAACTCCACAGTGACATCAGCACTGTAAGTTATGCAATGCAATTATGATTTTACACACTGAGACACTGTGGAAGGAGCAGAGAACAGCAAGGAAAGCAAATAACAGAGAATTGCAAGTGTATGGAAAACAAAGGGTTTCCTTCTTATTTTGCAGTTTGTAGCAGCCTTGTGTTAGCTGTTTTCTCTTTTTTTTTTTCATTTCCTTTTCCTGTCAAAATACAATAAGCACTACTGAGTAACCATGTGCATTTGGCTCTATGTAACTATCTATAGGTCTGCACCAAATTGGGTCTTTTTGGACTAACTGCAAAGAGCTGACCCTCAGTGAGACGAGCTAACAGCTTTCAGATCCAGGCTATACAGCTTGCATGGGAGAGGCAGGAAACAGAAAGTGTCCATTTCTCTAAGCCAGGAGCTCTGGACGTGATGTTGTTCTGCATTTCCATTAATCCTTTCCGGTGGTCCAAGCCCTGCTACTCTGAAGCAAGAAGGAGATGAAAAACAGTCCTAGGCATAGGATGTAGATGCTGCAGTATTGCAGTAAACTGCTCTTCACCCAAGAAACTTGAGAGCAAGCAGAGGCCACATGATTCAAATAGGCTTTTGCATTATTCACACTGAAAAAAGCTCAGATAGACAGAGAAGTGGTGACAAACATCTACCCTAGGATGGATCTGAACTCTGAAACAGTTTGTTCTGTGGGTTTCCCATCAGGTTTTGTGCTTCTCTGCCCTGTGTAGTGGAGCATGGAACAGAGATGCTCGTGGCATCTCTGGCAGAGAGCCAAAGCTCCTCTTAGTGAGCTGAATCAAGACTCATCAATTCACACCAACCTGGCTAAGCAGTCCATCCTTCCATGCCATTAGCAATGGCAGCGTGATAGAGCCTGCTTTTTTCACCACTGTGGACTTTAGACAGGACTTTTGGATACTCCAAGCTTAATGTTCTCGGAGAATATACATTTATTAGGTTATATAACACAAAAATAATTTCTACAGAACCTGGGCAACTTCCTTCTGTCATAAACCAGTGATATGTATCTGTTATCTCAACTAACTGATGTTATTCCAAGTGAAAGTGATCATGTTGAAAGCTGCAGTCTAAAGGGAGAAAGGACCTTAGAGATCCAGATCCAGTTTCACTTATCCTTGCATACATCAGAGGAACTGCACCAAAGATAAAGGAGTGCACTTCATTGCTATGATCAGATCTGCACCGCTTCTCTTTATCCCGACGGGTACTGATTGAACTGCCCTCCTTGCCGGTGCTTAGATTGGAGCACACAAATAACCCAGCTGAATTGGACTATTCCCAGGACAAATACAGTTTGCTGGACTGGGGACACAGCTCCTATCATCTTCCAGAGTTAAGCTCACAGTGTTTAATTTCTTACATGCATGCTTGAGTGCTTGAGGAAGGATCATCGGTCATGATCTATCACTGCTTAGGAGCCTCTATGTTTGACATGGAAACCCCTTTTTTAAACAAAACAAAAAATAAAGGCAAAGCCAAAACCATTGAGATGATAGAACATGAACAATCAGTAAATTATTTGGGATGAAGAAAGAAACCTAATGAAGCTATCTCAAAGCAAACACACTAGATTTTCATGTATACAGCGCCAAATCATATGTAGCTTTATTAACTGAGAGAACTTACACTTGAGTAAATCTAATGTTTCAACTCAAACCCAGTGGATGCTGTTTAAAAATACTCATCAGTCTTATATGTAATACTTATACATTAGGTTACTCATAATGTAATTCAAAGTTCATGTATTTTAGCCATGTGCTATTCAGCTTTCCCCTCTGACTTTGGACAAGGAATATAGACATCTTAATTTCACAAACCTCTCTCCTATTCCAGCTTTGAAATTATGAACCATATTAGCTCCCTCAGGATATTTCCCTCAATAAAATTTTGCTATAAGTTTTGTTACTTGCACATTTTGAGTGTAGTCACTGAGATACAGCTGGATCCCACTGCCAGCCCTGAAGCCACCTGTTTAAACACAGGATAAGCCAGTTTGTCCTGCCACAAAATTTAGGATGAAGAGTAGGGGTCTTTTCCACCTCTTTAGCCTACTCTGCCTAGGACATGCCTCACAGATACTCCTCAATAGAACTACAGGGTCAAATTACACCTATAAATCTTTAAAGGTTCTCAGGGCATTTGTTTTCACCAAACCGTCTGTTTCCCTTTCCAGGTTTGGTTGTTTGGAACACAATGGAGATTTCTGTTTATTTATATAGTGAGATTACATCTTGCAGCTTTGCTGTGCTAGAACTGCAGACCTGGTACAAACCATGACATACGGGGCTGGAAGGACCTCAGAGGCCCCTTCCTTAAGAAAAAGTAAACATACCAACACCATCACTGACAAACAAAGCTTTGTTCTTAAAGGACTCCATAAACAGGGACTTCACAGCCTTCAAGGCTGCTTCACTGCTTCCCTCTTCCTATTTTCAGAATAAATCTCCTTCTGATACTTAATCAAAATCCTTGTTTATGCAAACAAAGCTGGCCACTATTTGTTGCACACCCCTCCTGCCGCAGAAGCAGAGAACAATTAATCCCTGTCCTTTTTACAGCTCTGCTAGAAGACAGTTTCCCATGTTCCTCCTCAAATTTCTTCCTCCTAAACGCAGTAAATGCAATTCTTTCAATAATTTTTCTTTACCAGGTTTTCTAGACCTGTGACAGTTTTCACTCCTCATTTCTAAACCCACCTCTGTCTGTGTCTGACACTGAGACATGCTCTAGATATGCTGATTTTTTTTTTCTCTGATGTCAGCAGAGAGCTTCTTAAATATGTAAGATATGTCAGATGATACCACAAACTGTATCAGGTTTTCTCCAGCAAAGAGAACAAGTAAAAATTCAGTAACGTTCTTCTTAGAATTTTTTTTGGTATTATCATAAGTGTCCCAGCACTCTGGTATGTCCAGCACACCATCATTAAAAACATTAAAGACTGAAAATGCCACAATTGTGCACATCACATTACTTTTGTTACCCTAATCCTTGATTCTCTCATCGCCTCAGTCTACCTGTTTTCTTCAGTGGTTGTGTCTTTTCTTTGACACCTCGTGGGCATTTTGTGGGAATGCTTGTCCTTTACTGGATCTGTGAACTGTCACTTAATACATTGAGACTTCACCTTGGTAAGATTGTGGGCATTAAAATATGAGGGTTTTAAGTAACATAATAATGTATCAGATGACAAAGGACCTAAGAGCATAGATGTCAAGGAAAGTAAACCCGGTATTTTTGAAAGTAACAGGAAGAATTCAGCCTGGAAAAGATCAGAGCAGAGCACTCGGTACCGCACATCCTTTGCCCTCTAGTGAGAAGCCCAGTGAAGAGAGGCAGCTCAGGGAATTGCCTGCATACTGGCACAAAGAGCTCCATGAAATCACTTGTTAGGCCGGAAGGGGAAGAGGTGAGGTTGTGTTCAGTACGTGGATGCAGGCTCCTTAGCAGAAATGGCTTTGGTCTTGGGTTGCCATTGAACCTCTTTGTTCTCCTCTGATTTATTGAACAATGCGATTCTGTTTCTCTCCATGAATGTAACTCCTTATGGGTTACTGCAGTTTTGTTTGTTCTTTGTATAAAACTTAGGGACTGGCCTTTTTTTCCCCTATCTTCATGGCAGATGATGTTGTCTGATCTTTCATAATTGTGCTGTGCTTCTCCAGAAGAGCAGAGATAGCTGGGTCGTGTCTGGATCATTACCATAAAATACAGTCAGGAGGAAAGAGAAGGGAAGTCAGGCTGTTGTAAATAGTGCCATACAATGTAGGACAGCTATTTAGGTACTCACTTCTCCCCTCACAGGGGTTCAAGTTGTCATCAGCCCGTTCTCTAGCTTGCCAGCACAAAATCACCAGGTGCTACAGAAATTGCAGGCAAGCCTGAGTTTAACAAGTTTTGTGCTTACAAACAGCATCCCAGTGAGATTCAGAAAGGCAAGTGAGCTGTTTAACAACAGAGATGACAAGTCACTCCACAGCTAGTAGCCTGGCACACTTTCGCAGCAAGCCAGCTTTATAGGCCTCCTATTCATCACTGTCAGAGAGGCTGGGAGAGAGTGTCAAAAATGCATAATGGAACTGTGGTGGTCTAGGGAGATGATCAGGCCATTTAGTCCAATGTGCTTACCCACTTAAATATTTTGCTTCCACTCAGCCCTTCTTTCTTACTGTTTCCTGTGATCCTGTGATTCTCCCCCTTCTGCCTGCAGACACGCAGCTCTAGCTGTTGCTTGATCTCATTTCTGTGACATTTCAGGCACTCTTCCTGCTGACTTGTTCCATCTGGTTATTACCCTTTGAGTGAGAAGTAGCTCTTGCCTGCATCTCTGCTGAGTCTCTTCGTCTGTGTGCGGAGTGTTTCGGCTCCTCCTTTCTGAACAAGCAATCTTGAGCAGGTTTATAAATAGGAGCTTTCAAGCTAATGAGAGAGGGTGCGGGGGTGAGGAAGAGAGAAACTGCACTGAAGTCACTTTGGAGGCAGATCCTAATGCTCCTCAGAACGACAGCTTTGCAGGCAGAGCCACAGAGGGACATTTGGAGAAGGGATGGTTAAACACTGAAAGGGGGAAGGGGTTTACGTCTTGGCTCTGCCACAGGTTTTTTTCCAACTTGGGAAAAGTCGTACCTCCTCTCAGCTCTCCATGGGCTGAATCCTCTTCCTCTTCCCTCTTAGCAAGTGTGCTGTAATGGCTGTGGGGCAAGAATGGTCTATTCCTATGCATTTACTTGCAGATCAGCAAAACTTGTCTCTTGCTGGGATCTCAGTATTGTCAGGATAACACAGACTTCTGTTTCGAGGCAGTGCCCTGGCTAATACACATGGCATCCTCTGTCTGGGGCACAGCATGCACCTTGCACTTTATGACTTTTCCCCCCTCTTCATTTTTATTATCCTCTCTTAGGGCTGGTAAATAAAACAGCACAAGTCTGCTGGGACTAAAAACCTTGTACTGACTTCCAGCCCGCTTTCCAGAAGGACAAAACATTTTCCTTATCTGTACTATGAAGACAAAACAGAGCCAGGGTGACCTAATTCATACAGCTGGCATGTGGGTCAGCTGCTTAATGTTGGGACAATGCTCTGCACGGGCTACACAGTTTGTAAATGCCAAGTGTCACTTTATTTGGACTCCAAACCAAAAAGCAGGGACCTACACCAAAATGACAGCAGTGCAGTGGCTGTGAGGCAGCTCTCTAATGCCATAGGATTATGTGTGATAAAAAAGAGGTGGGGGCTGGACACACTGAAGGCAGTATCAGACCTGAACACCACATCTCACTCCTGAGAAGCCTTCCAGGAGTTACAAGGTTATTGGGCAAGTACTCTCCACTTGCAAGTCCTTGGACTCAATGTGACATCTGCAGTGCTTAACAGATATTTGGAGGTGACACAAGGTCAGATGTAGACTAAAAACTGCATACAAGTACAGTGGGCCAGGGATGATTGTCTGGAACTGTGCCTGGTTGCCTCCAAACATGAAGATTCTGCTGTAAAGCACAGGAAGTTCTGTCTTTGTCTGCAGTGGAAATAATCCGGATTCATTCTCATGCAGGAGACCCAGAATGCAGATATTATGCTTGAAATACTCTCTGTACCTACAAAAGAAGTGATGCTCCTTCATGCATTACTTTTATACCTCACACAGAGTAAATCTCAAGCACGCTGTTCTCTTCAGCCAGCAAATTAGGACTGATTCCTTGGAAAGATGGCAGAAGGAAGTCCTCTCCCCCTCATATTTTCTCCTTCAGAGACTTCTTTCTGAAAAGGTTCCAAAGTTTTCATTTCCAATCATGGAAATATTTTAAAATTTCCATGATTGCATGATTCCATTTCAATTTAAAATCATATACTGTCTCTCCTTCTGAGAGAAATCCTTGTTTAGTCCACAGTTAAAACTGATCACTGAAAACAAATTCTCTGCTTTCCGAACAGCCAGCTGCACGAACTGGCTGTTCAGAAAAGCAGCAAGAACCACTTAAAACATTTTGGCAACGTGAGATATGAAGCATTAGTGGCTGGTTTTCAGGAACCTGTTCAGCATTTTGATGCATATCCAATGAGCAAGAGAGCAGCCCTCATTTCCCTATCCCATCTTAGAAAGTCAATATCCGGTTTGTTCCTATATTTGTATCCATCAGGGCTAAAGGCATGTTTAGTAGGAAGACGAGACTTTCTCCTCCTCCTGGATATTCACTACTTCACATAACTCTTGCAAAAATTTTCATGACTCTAACAGATAGCTTGATTAGCCCAGTAACTTACTGAGGAGGTGTAAGACGTGGTAATGATGTCCCACCAGCAGGCTGCGTTCAGACAGCAATTTGGAAGGAGAATGGAAAAGTTAGTCCTTGTATTTTATTAGGTGAATGTGATGCTCCTCTGAAGCCTGTTGGCAAACTTAAAAGGTTGATGGCATCTTTAACAAGTAGGCTGAACTGCAGCCAGCTCATGCAGTTTAACTGGAGACATACTGAACTTCTCAATGAAGTACTCCACTCCTACTGCCTCCTGAAATACAGGAGAAACAGGTTTTCTACACACCGAAAAGGAAATTTGTTCTGGTGGCACTGGGATATGGAAAGAAAATCTCCAGTGCTGCTCCTCCTGTCATCACTCTAGGAAATCCACTTCTGTTAACGTCCCAGGAAAATGTCTCTCTGTAGTAACACAGTATGTCAGGAACGATCTTTTTCAGAACTTCTCCCATCCAGAAAATATGTTTCATTACGTGCCCTTTTCAGAAGCCAGTATTCTATCCAAAATTGCTTCTATGGCTCTAAAATATTGGGCTAAGTGCTTGTCTCATCTCTCCATGAGCAACAGCCACACTTTCTGCTTTGCAGAGCATGATGCAGAGCTGTAGGTCCTTCTTGCTACTCAGTTTCCTGATTGCCAGATCACTGCTTTATCCACAAGAACACATTGTCTAACAACAAAAAAATGGAACTGGACTAACTTCACACCTACTTCTGTACCACTTGCAGCCAGGAAAAAATGTCTTCATTTCACCAGGGGATCTGTTTACTGTGGTTTTCAACCCACGCTATGTGAGATCCCAGGGGTCCGTGGATTATTTTTAAGGAGCCCATGGACAAAGACCAAGAAAAGAAAACCTACTCTCTCCACAGGAGCCCACACCTCTGCTGGAATTTTTAGTGGCTGGCAAATTGGAAGAACTTTGAAAACCATTTGTCTGGTGTAACAAGATAGGATATGTTCCCTCAGGCACAAAATTTTGGGGAACTGCTGAGGAACTCTGCCAAGTTGTAACAGTTGCAGTGCCTAGTTAGCACCTGTCTGTGAGAGCAGCATTTGTGACACATCTAGGGGTACACTGAGCATGTAGCAGCTATCTCTTATTCCATGCCTGGATGAGACATCCCATATACATGGCAAGCTTTCCTTGGGGTCATTTTAAGCCAGTGTCAGAATCACAGAACTGTAAAATACCAGGTTAGAAGGGATGACAAGGATCATCTGGTCTAACCTTTCTCTCCAAAAACACAGTTGAGATGAGACAGGCCAGCATCCTGTCCAGAGAAATCTTAAAAGTGTCCAGTATTGTGGAATCCACTACTTCCCTCAAGAGACTATTCCAGTGGCTAATTGATTTCATTGTGAAAAATTTTCCTCTTATGTCTAATTGGAATCTCCCCAGAAGTAACATGGACCCATTACCCCCTGTCTTTCCCACGTGATTTGGTGCAAAAAAGGGACTCTCCACCTTGTTCATAGCCACCCTTTAAATACTGGATAAACATGGTGATAAGGTCTCCCCCTAAGCCTTCTTCTCTCATGACTGAGAAAAGCCAGCTCTCTCAGCCTTTTCTCATAGGACAGGCTTCCCAGAGCTTTGATCATCTTTGTGGCCTTTCTCTGGGCCCTCTCCCACTTGTCCACGTCTTTCTTGTACAGCAGGGACCAAAACTGAACACAGTACTCCAGGGGTGGCCTGACAAGCACTGAGTAGAGTGGGATAGTGACTTCTTTATGTCTGCTGGTGATGCCCTTGTTGGTGCAGCCCAGAAGCCTGTTGGGCTGCTGTGAGTGAACCATATGCTGCTGTGGGGCTCTGAGCTGCTCCACACCAGGTCCTTTTCCACTGAGCTGCTCCCCCAGCTTGGTAGATCCCAGCCTGAGCTGCACTCCAGGGTTATATTTTCCCATTTATCTTTGTTGAATTTCGTAAGATTTTTGTTAGCCCGCTCTTCTAGCCTATCCAGGTCTTCCTCCAGGAAAGTACTCCTTTCCAAAATGCCCACTTTTCCACTCAGTTTGGTATCACTGGCAAACTTCATCAAGGTGTGCTTGATCCCATTATCCAGATCACTTATGGAGATATTAAACAGCCCTGGGCCCAGCACTGATCCCTGGGGGACCCCACTTGTGACAGGCTGCCAGCTGAAAAGGAGCTATCTATTACCCCACTCTGGCTGCTGCCTGTCAGTCAGCTCCCCCTCTACTGCCCAGACCCCTTGTCCAGAGTGGACACATCAGTTTGCCTAGGAGGAGGCAGTAACTAAAGGAGAGAATGCTCTAGGAGAATACAGTATATTAAATCACATGAAAACTCCCATGTGCAAAAAACTGCTCATTGCAGGCTCCTCTGACCCTTCCAGCTCCCCATAATGCAACCAAGCCTTCTTACAGGGCGTGCATGAGCCTTTCACAACCGAGACCCAAACATTTGTATTTTGGAAAATACAAGGTAAAGGTGCACTGTCGTTGCAAGAGCATGCACTGACAGCAATGACATTCTGTCTAGCAGAATGGAAAAAGAGAATTTTCCATTTTCAAACCTTCTAAAAATCAAAAGGTCAGCAACGAAAAGGAGGAAACGCTCTCTCAGCCACTTTGAGTGCTCTTACCTGAATGTCAACTGCACATTTGAAAAACTATACTTCATGGAAAACATTAAGGTTCTGTATAAAACCCGCATACAAAAATAAAAATGTAGCAGAATAAAATGTCTTTTTTACTCTCCTCCAGGTTATTGCCCCAAAAGTCTTTGTGGGATTGGTCCTCTGACTTCAAATTTTTCCTTGCCTTCACAAGTATGCTGCTCTTTGGTATAGTGCTGGATGTTCACTTGGCACCTTTTACATAGGAATCCCCATGCCTGAAAGCTTTGCCCCATGCACACATAACCTCTGCCCCTTTTCCTCACGGCGCTTTGCTCTGGCAGGGCAGAAAATGGAATGTGAAGGAGGACTTACAAGCCAGGGAGCTCTGCTGAGAAGAGCTTTTCTCTTATTAGGGTAATGCTGCTATTGGCACACAATTGTTTGAGTAACAGAGTTAAAAATGAGTTTATTATAGATACCCATGCTCTGTAGAGACCTCTTGAATGGTTTTGATGGGCTGTCTGTGCCTGCTCTGCCTAGCAGCAACCTAAAATCCTATTAAGTGCTTGTGTCTTGTCATCACTATATGGCCCTAAAAAAAAAACTTGTCTTGCCTGTAAAGCCAGACCTATTTCAAAATTGATACACATCAAGACAAAAGTGCCTTAAGAGGGACTGTTTATCCTTAGTTTCCCATCAGTTATCTTTCATAGTTTCTGAAGACTAATGAAAAAATCTAAACTATACTAAACACCACAACTGGATAACACACAGCTCCTGATATGTGTCTAGAGCATATTGCTTCTGGGTTTTGGGTGCATTCCCAAGGTCACAAGAATTTTCACATCCTTTACTGCTGGGTGCTCAATGGCAGGTAAAGGATGTTGCAGCTAATGGGTACACAGATTGGAGCTAATAGACTTGCCATGGACTTAATTTCTTATTAGAAGTCACACTGATCTCTGAAATGGAAGTGATGAATCTCAAAATATGTAAAGAAATATCCACCACTTGAACAATAAACAAGAAAAGCTCATTTGGGTATAAGGAACAGGTATTTGCACATAACTTTTTTCAGTGTGTTACACATTAAAGTTTGGACTGAATGATCTAAAAGTTCTTTTCAACCTAAACAATTCCATGATTCTATGACTTCTGCACTGGTGCCTGGGAGCCAAATCTAAGAGTTCAGGTTTGAATGTCAGCAAGGAAATTCATACAAGAGCAGCTGTCAGGCCCCAGCCTTGCCAAGGACCAACACCAAGTCCAGTGCCAGCCAGGGACTTGTGTAGGGGGAGTGCAGGTAGGAAGCTGTGTCTTTGTGGAACTCTACTTGTATCAAGAAACTGCAATTTCTACTTTCACTACAGAGCACCAGCTCAAACCACCCTCCCTTGCTGTCTTGCAGCAGGTGCTGTTTGCTGAGTACTACCCCAGCCAGAGACTTCACACTGGTATCAGCAGAGGTGCCTATAGAAGGCCATGTGGGATATGCGTCCTTGCTTATAAAGTTTTACGCTGTGGCTCTGCCCAATTTCAGGACTTTTCCTTCAGTTCCCTCCCCTACTCGTGCCCACAGGCAGCAGTTGTCTCCATTACGTTTTTCACTAACATCTCCTATTTCTCCATGGAGCTTTACTAAGCCAAACTCAGTGCAAGCCTCATCTCTTACAGTGAGCACTAATGGGACTTTTATTAGCCACCTGGCAGCCCTCACTCAAGAAGGTATCATGTTTATAATGTACTGGAGTGGAGTTGACAAAGCAGCCTTAATTTTTCTCTTCCAAGCATCCCTGTTTATATTTTTCACTCTGACACTGGTGAACTTTTTCTTTCATTTAGCCCTTGTTTTATCATATCCATTGGATTTAATCTTCTCACTGCTCTCATGGCAACTTGCTCCTCTGATGGCCTCACTGCCTTGAACCTCACCTGGGAAGCCCAGGCACCAGGTTATTTTCAGGCACAGATTATGCAGGGCTGTCCGGCAGTCACACCCCATTCAGAAGTGGGTGTATGAACCTGCTTTTCATCTGCCATCCTTCACTGCTGAACATGTGGGTGCAAGCTTAAACTGAGGCGAGCTCAAGCTGATCACAGAATCATCTAGGTTGGAAAAGACCCTTAAGATCATCAAGTCCAATGGAATGCATTTGTCTGCAAACTGCAGCAGCTCAGGGGCAGAAATGTGACACCTCACACAGAGGTGTAGACCCTTCTCTCTGCTCCCACCCATGTGTTAGATGTCTTGCCCCTAATCACAGCTGCATTCTACGAGGTCTTTCCATTGCCTGTGGCTTTGGACATTTGCCCTGCTTGCTTGCTCTCCCTTTCAACAGGCTCTAACTTGCTCCTTTGTCGTAATTTCTCTCTTCCTTGATTCATACCTTGTCATAAACAGCAGGAGATTAAGGGGTGCCAAAGGGGACACTGTTTGTACGTTGCGCTGTACAAACATGAAGCTGTGGATAACATGGTTTTCCCTTTAAAAAAAAGCTCCCTTGGTTGTGAATGGGAGCTCTTTTCACTATGACGTGGTAGCACAATGAATTCCCTGCACTGAGACGTTGCTCACAGCCTTGAGACAAGGCACAAAGGGAGTGCAAATAAATGAACAATACGGTGGAAGAAACAAAGAGCAAAATGAAAGCAAGCAAGCAGTAAAGGGGAAAAAAAGGAGAGGCAGGCTGCAGCATTTAAAGCTGTGCCACACAAAATGAACACGATATAAAATGGTGCAGAACTTCTGCAGAACTGGGATGGCATTTCTATGGAAATGGGGAGTCCAGTCTGAAGAGCATGTTGACTCCAAGAGCAAGGACAGAGTTGGCAATTAAAGGACAATTTTCACATTGACCTATTGCATCCCATCCCATGGGATCCCACCAGGGTGTTTAGAAGGAGTTTTCCTGCTCATGAAACAGCCATATTTGGGGTAACAGGTTAGAAATGTACAGCAGCAGCACACAAGAAAAAAAAAGATACTTTTGCTGTTGTGTGGGTCCTCTCTTCTTTTGTCCCCCCAATTCCAAAAGCTCCTCTAAAAACAAATATTCCTCACACCCACCAGTAACTATACAAGACTGACTGACTCCCTTTAGAGAGCCATGGGGAATCTTCTACGCCAGAGTCATACAGGCTTGTGTGGAAAAGAGAAGAAAAGGAAAAGATAAAACACATACTGCAAAGAGCTGGGTGCATGGGTTGTTGTACTGAAGGCTGGAAGGAAAAGACAGAATCACACCAGCAAGCTCAAAGCTGTACTCACAATGTCATCCATTTCTGCAATTTTATATCAGGCATTTCTTCTTGAATAGCAGTTTGCTCGTATATCCTCCTCTCTGATCCCCTCAGACCAGCCTCCCTCTGCAACTCATTCTCACTTCTCTTCCCTCTTTTCTCCTTATTTTTCCCTCACTCCTTCTAGTCATCAAAGCAACTCCCTCCTCACTGAGCTCCTGTATCAAATTGCCCCAAAACCCAGCACCAATGTCACTGCAGAGGAATTTTTTGTCTGCTGGGTTCTGAATGATCCTATGCAGGAGGCAGCCTTTCCCACAACATCAGAGCTGTCTTTGGAGGTTTTAGAGGCTTTTTAAACAGAGACACTCTACCTTGGTGTCATGTACAAAACATTTAATGCAACAATACCCTGATCTCAGTGTTTCTGTGAAATAGACATGTTGGTGGGAACCATCTACTCAGTATAATGTCCAGTGTGCTACATGGTCAGCTGTGCCACACCTGCTTAACTTGGCTTAAAAAGCCTTGGTTTTCTTCACCTGTACTCATGCTCCTGCACCTCACTCTTGCTTGAGCTGAACCCGGTGTTTGTCCACCTGCCTGTTGAATTAGCTCAGGATGAAAAATAACTTTCCCCTCAAAATGTCTGTGTGACATACAGCATAAATGCTTGTACCAGCACCACAAATGGGACAGCCAAGTTGGGAGGGAATGACAAAAAACAGCTATGGTGAAATGGGAGAATTATAAGATTTCAGCTGCTTACTGCAAATCATGGCCTTACTGCACTCAGCAGTTGCAGCCTTCTAGACAAAAATTGCTCAGCCAACTGCATCCCGGACAGGGTCAAAAGCTCAACCCATAACTGTGAGTCTTCTCTCCACCTTCCTGCAATTAGACAACAAAAATGTATCTTCCAGCTAACAACCCCTCCTCCCTCCCGCTTCTCAAAACATGTGATTCTTACATGACTGGCCATGACCTGCAATGATGCTTGTTTATTACTGTCTGCCTGGAAAATCTTGTAGGGTAACACCAGAGATGTCTGTTCTTCACATACATTTCTTTGCAAGGTAACTGTGAGGATCTCAAAACCCTTTGCAAACATCCTTTGGCAATGACTTACAGCATCTTCTCTCATTTATGTTTAATGCTGAAGTGGAGGCCACAGTGTGTCGGTATAAAGAATGTTATGGCAGCAAAATCTTCAGCTACTGCTGCTTTTACCTCATCCCCACTCCTTCTTTGTGCCACAGCCACCTCCCAGCTGGCTGAGCCTCAAAACTGTGTGCTACTTTATAAACGTGGTGGTGTAGCTTCCAGCTGAAAAACAAACAAACCAACCCAACACAGGGTTGTTATTGTTGCCTCTACTACCACAAGAAAATTGCACTAGTTAGGTTTAAAATGGATCTTTAAAGGAAATGTTAAAGTAATTTCTAAAGATTAGTTTTAAAACAGTGCAAAGGGCTGGATAATCACCTCTTACTTTCAGAGGGCTCCTTCAGTTGAGGAAATCTCAGATGTGTCACTAAACTGGTACAGTGGAACTGGTGAAAATGTCTGAATGGATGCTCAGCTTTCTGTGAAAAGAGCCTATGCGTATAAAGACTGAGGGAATCATTTGCAGTCCCCAAGATATTCTACATCCTCTCCCTGCATGCAAGCGCAGGGCACCCTCCGTGTGGGAGCTATTTGGACAGTAGGGTGCATGAGAGCAGCAGGGACACTGTTCCAATCCCATCCACAACTTTGGGAAATTCCTCCCTGTTGTGCTTCCAGAGGAACAGAAACACCCTCCAGCCTTTTATGGGATTCAAACAATCCTGCCATACATACTTTGTGTACCAGAAAATGGAAAGAGAATAGAAGGCTACATTTTAAAGCTTTGCAACTCATATTCAACAGCAGGGCCTAGCAATTTACTAAGCAATTCTATGCAAGCCTGGGATACAGTTAAACCATCCCCTGGGTTTTATTCTATGAGCTAGTTTGGCTTCCCTGCTTTATTGCTGGTCTTGCTGAGCTTAATATTCATTCTACCCTTTAGATCACAGAAGGCACTGCAATCTCCAAGTCAATGCCCTTAATAGGCTAGCACTGTTCCCAGGACAAGTGTTCCTGAACATCAACCACTTCCCCAACATACGATACTCTTTCTGCTTCTACCTGCCAAATCCTTTCTGTTCATCATCTCCCTCTGGCTGACGACCACATTCCCTCACTCCTGTAGATGCACTGCCTTGGCTCCCAGCTGTGTACAGCTGACAGGTTCCCAGGGTCCAGACAAAACTGTGGCTGTACTCCATCACATTCTCTGGATTAGAGTAGGTGTTGGTCTGCTGCTAGGGACAAAAGGGAAGCTGCTCACTTTTTGTGTGCTTTTCTGTCGCTGTTGAAACACAGCTACAACTTCCATCCCAAGGGTACCTGAGGCACCAGCCTTCTGACCACACTACCATCTTTTCCTACTTTGCCACCCCCCTCAACACCTCTAACATGAAGCTCGTGTAGCAGGTTTTTGTTGTGCTGGAAGAAAGTGGCTTTGGCTGCAACACAGAGAAAAATGCTCCCCTTGCTCTCCTGGATGGATGTAGACACATGGGTGTTTCCCAGCCAGCATGGCCTCAGCAGTCTGCAGACAGGAACTAAAGATGCTGTTGCAAACATTATGTGGTGGCACGAAAGAGAGAGAAGTCCCCAGTAATGAAGTTAATATTTACCCTCACTGACAATATGGGGGGATGTTTATTGCCTTTTCATCTGCTTGAGCCATGCTTGCTGTGGGACTCCATCATGTTAGTGCTAGATCTGACATGTTTGCAATAGCCCACCCTGCAGAGGAGGGCAGCTGGAGACGGGAAAAAAGATGCTCAGTAGAACGACACAGACTGCTGCCATTTGAATTAAAAGAGCATCCTTGTTACAAAAGAGTGCTGGTTAGATCTTTCCCTCTCAATGCAAACAAGAATGGGCAGGGATGTAGCTGAGAGAGGGAAAAAGTAGTGCAACACAAACATAAAGAGAAGTAATTGAGGCCATATGTAAACAGGTGCAGGGCTGGCTCTAGGAATTAACGAAGCAGCAAACTTCCCAGAGCAGGAAGCCAAAGCACATGAGCTATGACCCAGCTGCCCATTCTGCCTATTCCAGGGTGCTGGAGAGTCACACTGTCTTCTGCTGCCTCAACCTCTGGCTGACTAGGGACAGAATATGTGAACAGCTGCTATTTCCAACATCAGGCCTAACAGCACGATCTATCCTCACTCCTCTGATCTCTGCACAGGGTCACCACCACTGCTCTTCCATCTATACCCCATCCCTTCATTCCATGTTCTGTCACAGGAACAGATCTCAGGATCATAGATCAAAGGAGGAGTGTTGGTGGATGAGAAATTGGACATGATCCAGCAACACACAGTGGCAGGCCAAAAAAGCCAAACATATCCTGGGCTGCATCCAAAGCAGAGTGGCCAACAGGGCAAGGGAGGGAATTCTCCCCCTCTGCTCTGCTTTGGTGAGACCCCGTCTGGAGTGCTGCATCCAGCTCTGGAGCCCCAAGATAAGAAGGACATGGACCTGCTGGAGCAAGTCCAGAGCAGGCTACAAAGATGATCAGAGGGCTGGAGCACCTCTCTTATAAAGACAGACTGATAGAGTTGGGGTTGTTCAGCCTGGAGGAGAGAAGGCTCCAGGGAGACCTTAGAGCCCCTGCCAGTAGCTGAAGGCAACCTGCAAGAGAGCTGGAGAAGGACTTTTTACAAAGGTGCATAGTGATAGGAAAAGAGGGAACGGCTTCAAGCTGATAGAGAGTAGGTTGAGATTAGGTGTTAGGAAGAAATTCTTTACTTTGAGAATGGTGAGACAGTGAGATGGGTTGCCTAGAGAAGCTGTGGCTGCCCCATCCCTGCAAGTGTTCAAGGGCAGGTTGGATGGGGCTTCAAGCAACCTGGTCTGGTGAAAGGTGTCCCTGCCCATGGCAGGGGGGTTGGAACTAGATGATCCTTAAGGTCCCTTACAACCACACCATTCTATGATTTTATCTCGGTATCTGTTCCTCTTAGTTGGGGCAGCTAAATTCACTCCTACTATATTGGTGAAAAACCTGACACTGCTCTGGAGAGGTGCTGCATTTATTTAAAAGTGTGCTCTATTTGCAGTGTGAAGGCTTTTGATCTTACCAGGCACAAGCTCCCATTTAAAAAGCAGGTTATCTGCTGTAGCTCCTAATGGGATGACAGCCACCAGCAGCCCCTGGTTAGAGACATGGTGAGCAGCCTCACAGCAAGGAAGGCTGCTCATTCTTTCCTGGCAGAGGCACAAAAGCAGCCTCACTTCCAAGAGCTCTGTAACAAACCAGCTCAGTGTTCGTCCCAGGTTGGCCCCAACACCTGGCACGTAGCTGAATTGCATTCTGGTGAAAGTCACCCTCAAGTTCACATGCAAACCTGGCTTCTAACACAGCTGTGTTATTAATTTGTTGAATGACAGAGAGAATCGCTAGGGATACAGGTAATAAAGGAAGAAGTATGTTTTAAAACTTAACAAAAAATACTGATAGGAGATTTCAATAACTTCCAGTAGGAACCCATCACAAAAGAAGCTCTGTTTACGGCCGCTCCTCAATGCCAAAACATTTAGTGTCATTATTGTAGATGCTTAAGCAATCGTGTCTTAGACTGCTTTGTTTCATAGCAGAATTGATCGCTAAAGATTATAAACTGAGCAGTGGCAAAAGTTCTACAAAGGAAGACACAAAAGCACACTGTTGAAGAGTTATAGACAAAATATCCAAGTATTGCAGGGAAAATGCTCACAAGTGTAGACTTATGATCATATGACACACAAAAAGAACATCACCAAGGGGACAAAATCATCCACTCACGGATAGGAAATGCCAGGATTAAAACTGCCTATGAAACCTTTGTGCCCTGCTGGTGGTAAGGTGCTGTGATATGATCTCCAGCTGCAGGATCACAAACTCTTTTGTCTGAGGAACGCACACCATTCCCTGCACAGGCAAGGGATGAACATGAACGCTGACTCTGCAACTATTGATATGTGGCCTGCACCCTACTGGGTCACGGCAGAACAGTTCTCATCTGGATCAGATGCAAGCATACAACCACATTTTAATAATCTATTCAGCCAAAGCTCACAGGATTTAGTGTTGTTAGGAACCGTTAAATTCATATAGAGGACTTACACCAGCTGTGGAAGGACAGACCATACTTGACTCATCACGAAGTCACTGAAGCACAGACAGACTGTGCATGATATACAATCTGCCAGAACAGAGTGTCCCTTCACTTCTTTAAAAAGCATTTGACACAGCAGAGTAAGTATGTACCATTTCAGCACTGAGCATCATGCAGCCATGGTGCATTCACCCTGCTCCTAGAATTGGACTTACCATCTCGTACAGTCATGGACTGAATAAACAAACACGCTGATCCTTACTGTCCTCATCCCATATGAATCTCTGCAGCTTGTATCCTGCCCACAAGGTGAATCCTGCACTGAATGCACAGCTGGTATTTTTCCTGTATGTATTTCTCCCCAATACTCTCAGCACAGTATCCCACTGCAGGTCTCCACGGCATGATGAAGTGCTAGGCCAACTTGCTGGGACCAGCTCTTAGAAATAACAAGCTCTAACTCTCTCTCTCTCTGGCAAGTCTAAGATATAAAAGGAATTATTTTTTTTCAGAGTTCTTCCTCACTCAATAAAATTGGTCAATAGATGCAATTTGTAATCTTCCACGAAATGGAATTCCTGAAGAAAAAACCTATAGTCCATTATAGCTTCACTTGTCCATTTAGCTGGCACGAAACTTCTACCAGCAATGCTTGGCCCTCTGAGGCAATGCAGCAGTATCTCACAGCTGTATCAACCTGGGCACCCAAGAGCAGGTGAAACCAATTGATAGCATCTGAATGATTGGATTTTATTCCTGATTTCTCTTCTGCTTCGTTTCTCTGCAGCTGAGAGCATTAAACTGAGGGGGAGGTAAACATTAGCTTTTGCGTCTTTTGATGTGATTTGTTGTGTAGATCTTCCACAGCTCCCTGTGGGACTAGTCCCTGGCACTCAGGTCTCTGTTAGATAGTTACTTATCTCCTCTCCCTACCTCCCCATTAACCTGCTGACATGTATCTGCAAATAACAGAGGATAAACCTGCCTCCAAAATTCATCTGTGAGGCTCAGAGAGAAGTCTTGCCTGATGTCTGCAGGGAGAGAAGTAAAGGAATTCAAGGGCTATTTTGAAAATTATTAAGTATCCTTTTTAGAAAGGAGATTAGCTTCATTAAAATCACAGCTAGTCTCTCTTTCTCAATTTCCACATCAGATTTAAACTGACTGCAAGTTCAATAGCTCCAAGGGCAGAATATAGCTCGGTTTACTGGAAAATGTTCACTTTTTCCTCAGCTTCAAGAGATGAGGGATATCATCCTGTCTTTGGAAATGAGAAGCAGAAGTTTAACCAGAGAGGTCATCTAGTTTTGGATGCAGACATGGAAAAAAAGTACCCTCCTGACCTCTAAGTCTTCTGTATTTATACTTAGCAAACTACTTCAAGCCTCTTTCATTCTTAGAACAGGAATAACCCTTAAAAAAAATCTTTAGTCACCTTTTCTATCTCCTCCTGAGGACAAGCTAAGAACCAGCCTGCCCTTTTGTCTTGTCTTAGTCCAGGTTTCAATTAGAACACTCTTTTGATGCTGAGATCACTTTCTTCGCCTTGGAGAATTAATACAGCATCTACACTTTCATCCCAAGGATGAATACTATAAATTCATGTCCACAAGAATTTGTTCCAGCATTGGGATAAATTTTTGTGTCTCCTCCTGGACTTCCCTGACCTCCAGACCTAGTTTCGACTTCCCCTACTTTTTTCATTCTAGCCTCTTAGATTGATTCTATTTCACCATCTTTTCTCTTGGTGGCAAGAGAAATAGTCTGGGAGACTGCCAACCTTGCACCAGCACCTTCGATTGGATGCTTTCTCCAAGCTCTTGTATGAAAGAAAGAAAAGCCTTATATGTTGCCCAGGCACTATGCTGAGCTCCTCACTGCCTTCATTCACAGCTTTATAAAGACAGACTGACACGACAAAGCAAGCGAAGATTCTGCTTCTGGTATGTTTTTCTTTGACAGTGGTCTTACTCATTCAGCTTTTGATGGAAACACTTTATTTACTAGATCCCTATCATCTCAAACAACAGCAGAAAAACCTTTTTTAAGCTTTACATTTTCATGTTTCACATTAATTGCACAGGTATATTTCTTTGGATTCTCTGGAGACTGTGCTTTTCATTTTTGTTCTGCAATTCCAGTTTTATGTGTGCCTTCGTTTGTTCCTACCTGACTTCCCATAATTAGGGATATTGTGGGGACAATTAGGAAGCAGCAGAACAGGGTAGTTTAAATTTCTGATCTTTCCCACACATTAGCTCTTTAGGAGAGTTTGAGCCAGGCTACAAATACACAGTTTACCTCTTCTCTGTCCTTTTTGTAGGCTGTTCCATGATTTCTTGCAAAATTGCTGGATACTGTCAGATTGGTCCTGCATTTTTTTCCAGAACTGATTGCAGTAAACCTGGATATGCAGTCCAGAACTCTTGACAATAAAGTGTGGCTATACAGAACAATTAACATCTGAGATTTAAAGAATCAATGTTTTGGGGTTTTTTTCTGAATTCTGATCTAATGCAAAGGGTGTAATTTCTGCACGTGCTTTTATTCTGGAGATTTTAAGTAGGTGTGTTGACGACCTTGTTAGGAGAGTGCAGGACTCCTCTGCTGAAGTCTAGTGGCTTACAGAAAATCTGGAACTTAGGAAAAGCAGGTTGAACTCTGACTTGCTGAAATTTTCAATGTGTTCTTGGATAATCTACTTTATACTCTTGTCATATGCTTTCTAATGAGTCACATGGGTGCAATAACAGTCTCTTCCCTCACAAGGCAGTTGGTAAGGTATTTGTGATATAAAGTGGATAAGTGATGATGGTGCCAAAGGACTTGAAATAACTAGTGAAAGGGGAAGAGGGGAATGGTCCAAGTCTCATCTTAAAATGACAGAGGTGAGGCAGAGCCCAAAGCCCAAATCATCTGTGCCTGTGACTAATGTGTCTGTGCCCAATACACTCTAAAAACTAAATTAGGAGCTGTAGGAATACAACTGGCACATTCTTGTTTCTTGCTGTTCATCTGTATTTCTTATAATCTTAAGAGTTTCTGTGGTATTACATAAAAATTAGGAACGCATCAACATTACCTCTTTGGCACAACTGCAAAGAGACCCCTTCTTTTCACAGTTAGGGCTGGGGGCAGTAGCAAAAGGGATTTTTCTATAACTGCCCCAGGTGAATGTACTGCTATAGTGTTTCTGCCCTCTCTCTCCTGTGTTTGTAAAGATCTTTACTAGAGAGACAGTACTACTCTTATTGTAAATGAAATATTCCTATCACCGTGCCAAGCATTTTGAGCTTCTTCCAGACAGAAATATTCACTCAGCAAGGTCCATTCTTGCATTTCCAACTGAATCAATGGCAGAGCCATCTCTCCTTGGACGAGATGACTACCAATGAGTAAATAAACTCCTGGAAGGAGTGAGGAGCTCTGATAGGAAGATGAGACCAATCATCTGGACGTGGACCCCTTCAACACTAGACAAGAAACACAGGGCTGCAATCCTCCTCTGTAGCCTGAGCTCCAGAAAGCCTTTCAGCACAACTGAATATGATATGAATTTAACGTAATATGATAAGAACCAATTTGTGCTGGGAAAAGCTAGGCTATGCAGATAATGATCAGCAAAGCTAACATGCTCCAACACACAGCCACAGCTGTGCTCGCTGTCACCAACTTTGGGACCCTCTGTGCTCCTTGCCCAATCCAGGTCTTTACTGCCCTATCCCTTCTCTGTGCCCTGAGTCTCTTCTGGCTGCAATGGATGGTCATCTGCCCTTGCCCCCTACATGAATGCTTCCAGGCAGACTGCTGGCCTGCTGGGTCTTTGAGGTTCAACCTTGTTTCATGGGAACAATGAGTTCCCTCCCCAAGGGGAAAGGAGAGGAAATGGTGCTTTCTTACAATGTCACAGTGAAAATAAAGTAGCTCTTGCAAACCTCTGAACCTTTTGTCAACTGCCCTTCTTCAAGTCAGAGAGGGCAGTGCAAACAGCCACTTCAATGAGCAGATGAGAAGCCCTACTTGAGAGCTAGGATCTGTTTCAATGATCTACTCCTAGAGAGAAATCCTAAGGCAGCAGTGAAAACCCCAAAATAAGTAACAAGCCAAAAAGCACTGAAATAACACTTCAGATTTTCAGATCACCTTTTAGTTTCAGAGTTAATTTCTGAGGAAATTCATATTTGCCCTGAACCTCAATGCCGCAAAGCCTCTATGTTTATGTGTGATAGTCCTCTATTTAAAAGAAAAATCAGGAAAAAAAGAGCCTGAAAATTATTACTTCTTCAACATGTTGAACATTCATCAGAGCTGAACTGTGTGTCTTGGCATGTCCTGGCCATAAACCACTTTAACTGGGATCCTTCAACCCGATGAACCATGACTGGCACAGCTGTAAGTTAAATTGCTTAAAATAGTCTAAGCCTTTAGAGTAGTTTAAGATCACTAAACCACTTAAAAGTCATTAGTACTAAAAGTTAAGCAACATCAAAAAGATATCAGAGATTCTGTACTACAGCCACTTTAGCACTGCAACTTTCTCAAACACAAACCTTTCCAGCTTCCCGACCCCACTGCAAATTTTTCGAAGTTGTGCACAAGTGAAGGTCTAAGTTGTGATCTTTTGTCGATGATCAGTCTTGATGTAGCCCACCACAAAAGTCAGATTTGAAGCTGCTGAGGTTATCCATTTTTAATATTTATCCCAAGAGCAAACTTGACCAGAAAATATGAAAAATGAAATACTGTCTTGCTGGTTTTGTTGATATACTTATAAAAAGGTTATAGCTTACTATTTCTTGGCATCACTTGTCTCCGCATTTGTCACAACTTTTTACATAAGTATGTTAGGGAGCAAATTGAAGAGAATGTGTGACTGTGTGAGATGGCTTGAGGTTGATATGACCACATAACTGATGAGTGGCAAATTCTTAGTCATCCTTAGTTCATTCCTAGAACTCAGTGTTCTGTGTTTTAGAGGAAACACTCTTAATACTTTTAAATAAGTGAAGTCTTTTCCAAGAATGTTATTCTAGTATTTCTTCAGCAGTAATCCCTCCTTGCCTTACTGAACAAATTAACTGAGCTGCACAGGCAAAGTTACCATTGCTGCTCTGAGAGAAGAGGCAGGTGTCAGTCCAGAAGGATGGGAGGAGGGAACAGGAGAATGGGAGCCAGATGTGCTGAGACCCTGTTCTCCTCCAGCAGGGTCCACAGCAGGTGCCAGGGAAGGAGCCTGGCCCCTTCTGCAACAGCAAGAGCTCCAGCAGTACCCCGAGTTTTTGTGCTGGCCAAGCAGACCCTGTTGCCATCACGACATTTCAGCCCACAGCACTCTGCTGCCCCAGGCAGCCCTGTGCTGTCCGTGCTTGCAGCAGACCTGTCTCCAGCTGCTCCAGGCTTGTGGCAGAATCACAGACCTGCTCCTACAGCTTCTGTCAGAAGAGGAAAAATGTAACTAGAACAGCACATGCACCTCAAAAATGCACTTTTGCCTTTTTTTTGACACCTAATTATATTGATGGGAGGTTTGATATCTTGCCATAATGCTTGCTTTTAGCCATATATATGGTCTTTATTCACTGTGTAGTAATATTTTCATTAACATAAGCCAGAAGGAGCGGGGATGAGAGGAAGAAGCCTGACATAAAGAAAATGGTAATACTTTGAAGCTTGTTAAGGAAACGTTGTAAGTCCCAGAGGAGACAGTTTAATGAGTGGAGTCCAGAGGCGGATGTAGCTCTCCAGTTGCTCACATTGACATCATCACTTCTGAATTGTTTCTCTATACTCTCCGCGCCACTGTCATGCCATAAAGGAGAGCTGAATGTAGTTGCAATGGCAGGTCTGGCTTCTGAATGGCTGCAATATTAGTGGTGGTGTGTGAAGCACATTCCACAGCACTTCCGAAGTACTAAAAGGAAACTAAACAATGGTTTAGTATAACATCAAAATTTCACCTTGGTTCTCACAAGGGTTATCTGACATAGCTGGAACATCAACTCCTCATCAGCCCTTTCCCACCTGAGATAACAGAGAAACTACTCCTGGTGGAAAACTCATGTTCATAGCCTTTCTCTAAGAGGAAAATAGAATAAACTATGTGCTGAACATGAACAACAAACCCAGATTTTACTTATGGACCTGGAGAGGAAAATCCTCTGCCTGTGGCTGACCCTCTTCTCTCTGGTGCCTGTGATCTTTGCCTGAGGCCAGGCAGGTGCTGCCACTGCTGTGACACTTCAGACTGTGCTGATTTCCATGTGAAAGGCTGGCACATTTTCACAGAATTTAGTTTGCAAACTCTAGGTTCCTTCTAACCAGGCAGAGCCAAAGAGTTTTGGTCCTGCACTTTCTCAAATTTTCAGAAATACCACAGTAATGACGAAGGCTCTTCTAAGAAGCAGGACAGCTTTGCATTGACCTCCATACAAGGCGAAGGAGTGAATCCACCAGCGTGCTTCAATTTACAGTAAGATTCCTAATGTGGGAAGTGCACACATTTTGCATCATCTTGTTCTCAGAAATGGATGATAGTGAAGCTGGTTTGTTTTAAATTAAGCAAAAGAGACCTGAGGTAGATACCCAGCACAGAAAATTTCAGCCTGAATCATCCAGTTTAGAGAAGTTATAAGCAGCTTCAGGAGGAAAACATGGAAAACAAACAACAACAACAAAAAAGAAAGGACTCTTGAAATGGAAATGATTGTGCAACTCTAGCTATGGGTGAAGGTAGCTATTGCTGCCTAGGATGAGTACATTTGAGAGGCTGCCTTCTCAAATAAAAGCTGCAGAGCAGTAATAGGGCGTTGTTTGGCATTGCATTCTTGAATAGATTTAGCAAACACAGAAGGCCAGAGACTAGGAGAAACAAGGTAGATAAAAAACAAAGCAAAACAAAGTCCTACAGTAAGTTCAGAGAACACTTCCATTTTCCACACAAACTGACAGGATGTTATAGTTTCTGGAGCAGGGCAGGGTTATATGTTCCTGGTTTTAGCAGAAAGGTTATAAAAGTGCAGTGACTGAGTTTCTAGGTCATAATGCAAGCTGTCATGTATTTCTCTTTCTGCCTTTCAAAATGTGATGTCTTCCCAGTTTCACTGAAGTTTCAGTGAACTACTTTTAACTTTCCAGGCATGCTCTTCATCTAGGTTAAGTAAGTGCGATAGCACTCAGGAGAGGTCAGGATCTCGCCTATATAGCATCCTCTTCACTGATAGTTTACTAATAAAATTAGGAGTTTAAGACACTTGATATGCACAGTCTATCACTCTCCATCCAAGTTGCCATAATTGGCTAATTAAACAGGACAGGAGATTAAAATGTACTTGAATTAAAAGATTTGGACTCATCACTACAGTTTGTCATTAAATGACTCATCTACCATTGATCAAGGCCTGCAATTTTATAATACTTTTCCCTGAGACACAAAAGAGATGGGTAATTTGTCACTGCAAAGATGAGTACTGCATTTAAAATGTTTGATTGTTTTTTAGCTATATACATATGTGATGGTTCTTTGTATTTATTTCTTGTCTCCCTCTCTCGAAAAAGCATGTACTCCTCTTCAAGCCTCTTGTTCTAATAGAAATCTTGATCTGTCACAATTAATTAAGCAACATTTTACCTTCTCACAAAGTAAAAAGGCATTTATGTGTCTCCTTAGACCACATCCACTTCTGGAAGTTAGATGCTAATAAAGGCTTGAATTTGTTAATCTTGCTTCAGCAAAACTTGTATTCAGCCTATCTAGCTGCATTTACAGCCAAATTGGTTCAGGGCAGCTGCAAGTGAAGTGAAGGTCTTTGTCAAGTCAGGAGGCAAAACTGCTGACTTTGGTGCGGGCTGTGCTCCTGTGATCTCTGAGGGCTGACTGCTAACTCAACCCTGGAGACCGTGCATCAAAGCAATGCAAATCCACTGCCGATCATGAAAGGTGAGAGTCAGGGAAGAGCAGGTCCCAGGTTGCATCACCACCAAGATTAACCTTCTAGATATCTGATGGGAGTGGAACAAACCCTCTTTGCTCTGTGCCTGCCCAGAGAAGCATTCATTTCTTGTGCACTGTTTTTCTGTACGTATGTGTCAGCCTGGAAGACCTTCCACATAGAGTAGAGAAGCAACAGCACTGGAAAGAAGGAGCTGTGTGAGGATTTTGCTTGCATGCTATAGGTGTCCTCAGCAATAAGCTGCAGTGACACTAAGAGGACAGCGATGCCACCTTGAAAAGGCACAGACTGGGAAAACCACAGAATTCTCAGGGAAACCTGCATGTGTGGTGGGTACTGATGAAAGCTTGGTTTGTCAGCTCCTAAATCAGAGGAATATGTGCTGCATTTCAGTAGACTGCCCCTGCTTAGATCTGATGCATTCCTAGATCTCTGTACTAGAAGCTTTTTCAGTCACATTGTATTTTCTTGCCCCAAGGGTTGTAAGGTTTAGTGGCCTCTGAGGACTTCCACAAGGATGTAAAGTAACTGGAGGATACAACTCTCCCATGCCCTGGTTTTCTTTAGGAAACCTGGGGCAGCTAGGATGGTTGTACAGGACACTCAGGGCCACCACAGCACTGGCCTCATTTGCCCTGGGACTGATTCCTTGGATGTGCCTGTTGTACCAGAGCATAGCTGTCATCTGCAGGCTGTGAGGCATTACTGCCTGTGCCCAGACTCACTGCCACCCTCTGTCCAGCCACACAACACAGCCAAGGCACTGTGCATTCAGCACAGCCCATCTGCACATCAAGTAACTTAATTTGCCCCAGGCTTTTTAACCATCCTCCTCAGGACTCTCATTTGTGCACTGCTGACCAGTTCACCCACAGCTCTTGAAAACACACACATTCTTTATTCTCTGTGAAAATGAACAAGCTTTAGAACTTTGATATGTTAATCCTGAAAGGAAAAAGAAGATACAGGAGCAAGCCACCTGAAGAAATGTAAGCCACAGCCTGTCACAGAGATCAGTGAGTGTTTAGGTGCCTGTATTCCTTCTTGGATTTGGCCATTTGCCTGACAGCACTTACCATCAGACTTAGCTTTTCACCAACTGTTTCCTGCAACTCACAGTGAAAGCAAACTCCCACAGACTTCCACAGGGTTCTGCCAGCGTAAGGCCATCTTTTTTCAGAGCAATCCTCCAGCAATGGTGAGAAGAGAGTTGGTAGAAAGCCTAGCCTGGGGATATTCTTCCTTGAATAATTAAATAATTGGCAATAGCATTCTTGGTGGTGTTATCAAAACGCCATGACTCAGATATGGCTGTGAAAATGTTAAGGACCTGACTTGTTTTACTGTTAGTAGAGTTGATTTGTGTGCTTGGGATTTTCTCTTTGCAGGGTCAGAACAATTCAAACACTTTATCTTCACCACTTGCCTCTAGCTAGGTTCACTTTTTGCTCTCCACAGGAGTGGAAAGTTTTAAATTAACATATAATAAACTGAATTTGAGAAAGAAATCATGCTAGATGTTCTTTATTTTCAGAATCTTGTAGCTAAACTACGGTGAAGTTTTGACCTTTTATTTAGGATAGTTCTGTTAACAAATGGGGGAACACACGCATGGTCTTAGCAAACAGATGCTTTGATGTATTTTGGGCCTCAATGTGACATTTTGGGGTGCTGACTGTCTTGCCAAAAACTTGATTACCTGAGTCAGCACTCATTTGCAAATACAGAGCCTGAGCCCTGGTCCTTAAGGGCTCTCTTTGGCTGGTGAGCATGCAATTTATTTTTTTAAACTGACACCAATTTTCCCATATCAAATAATGCATTTCTATATCAGAAGACGTGCTAGGTCAGTGGTTTGGACTGATGAGGGATGAAAATAGTAACATGTTCTAACTAAAATAATTCAGGGCTGGAAAAGCTTGGTATAGAGGAAAAAACAACCAATCAAAACCCAGCCATACCTAGAAAAATTGCTATTATACCCTAGCTCCAACAGCTTAACTCCCTTCCCCCCACGTCTTCCCTCCCCCCCAATATGAAAAATCGTAATGCTTCTCTGTCCTCCTGGCAGAGGAAAAAGGTGAATCTGGCTCATTTGCAATATTCAACTTTTGAACAACTTTTGAACCCTTCCCAATTCAAATGCCAGAAAAGACTGGCAATACCATTCAGCCTTATGAATGAGGAGCCAGTGAGATTTCAAGGAGTATGGGATGAGTATTTCCTTCTCTTCCTCCTCTAGTTTCATGCCATTTCTCTGTCTTCTCAAGATCAAGCTGCCCTGTCCTTTAGTGAGCTGCTGCCCTTCCTGGTGTTCCTCAGTCACCTGCTGTGACAAGCCTACAGCCACTTGCTGCACTACCTTGTGTGTTAATACGGCCAATAGTGGTTAACCCAGAAGTGCCATTTCTGGGCCAGCTCTGCTTGATACCGCCAACACCACTGCCCAGCCTGAACAGCAACTGGCACTCTGTGCTCACTCAGTGCCAGACATTTCACAGGAGCTGGAACTCCCAGAAACCTGGCAGAGGTGCTGAAGCCCCCGCCATTGCCTGCGCAGCCACCTGTGCAACACCAGACAACATGGGTGAAGAGGCCTCGCAAACACGTGCAGCCCTTTCCCAAACCCACCCACCTACCAGTGAAGGTCTGTGTCCCCAGTTCTCTCCCTCAGCCACCCTTCATCTGCTCTGTGTACCTTCAAGGAGATCTCAGTTGCTGCTGGTCTCCTTGTGCAGGGCCAGTGCTTGTGTACCCTCCCCACTCCATCCCACCACTCCCCACCCCACAAGAACTCCCAGGGCAATCCCCAGACCCAAGCAGCACTCAAGACCTTGTCCCTAACCTCACATTCGGTCTCCTCTGCTCCTTTGGAAAGACTGAAGTATGTACACATAAAACTATGGTTTATGTACACATAAAACTATGGTACTAAGGGTATCAGCTGCAAGACTTTCTCTTATCATTTCACATGTGAGTAACAGCTTCCAATCCTCCTGCCACAAAACTGAAATTAGTTTGTTGCATGCTGTTAGAGAGTAACTAGGATTGGTTCCTGCAATTGCTCCATATCAGAGGTGGGTAAGTGAATGTTTACCAGATACTGGTACTTTGGAGTTTGCTCTATATTATTAGATAGATCGGCATAACAAAACACTTAGGAACCCGTTGGTCTAAAGGCTGCACTTATGTTTCAGATCCAAAATGTGCATGGTACCAGAACATTTGCTTATGTGCACACTTCCAGATTACCACGCACAGCACATATTCTTCCTGGCTTTCCCTTCAGCTCTGCTAAATCAGGCATTTTAGAGTTGAGTGTCAGCTGGCTTTGCCCTACACGTTGCCACAATCTGTTAGTGAAGAAAAATGCCTATTAACTTTTTGCTTAAATAAAAGATCAGAATTCTCGAAGAGCAGCATTTCTAGCAACACCATATACAGCGCGAGTCTTCAAGGATTTTTAATGTATTTGCCTCAAGGTGATCATAGTTGTTCTCAGAGAGGAACTTCCCTATAGACTATGCCATTACACATCACCAGGTATTTTACCTTTGGACCAGGTTGGACCTGCTGTTACTGGAAATAAGTAATTGTACTAACTGTAACTAACTGGGTTAGTTCCCAGAATAGTCATTTTATAACTAGGGAGAGTACTTAGACTGCAGCTTTCAAATTTCTGAAGATATTATAACTTAACTACTTGGCAGCATTCAGGGGACAAAAACCACCTGAGTGCCACCTTAGTGAGTTCTTATTAGCAATGCAAATATTTGGGCTTCTGGACAAAAGACGATTACAAGTTAAATGATATTGGGATAGCATCCTGTGGTTGATTAAAAATGAAACAAACTTCTAATGCAGTAAAGAATGCATCTATTTACAGGCCTGAATCCAGTTCTAAAACAAGAAGAGAAAGATTTCTGAAAAGCTTCCTCATTTTATGTACTACTATGTACAAGCAACACATATGGTTTCTGTTAGGCATTTTTCCAAAGGAAAAGGAAAGCAAAAGAGACAAAGAAGGTGACTTACATCTTCCTTTAAACCCAGGGATTATTATTAAAGGTTTTAGGACTTTGTTTGGAATTGCAGTGCTAGTCTGGTAAAGTGTTATACAAAATTACTACTAAATTAACAGATCTGCTGCCATGGAATTGGTTCTTCTCAGTTCAGTGAAACACAATAGGGCTTGTGGCTTCACCATCCCTTCTGCCCTTGCCTGGATATATTCTGCACCATGAAGGCCCTATAATGCACTTGTGTCCTTGGGCATCATCTCTATGGTATTTGCCTTCCCAATTAACCATACTATCTGAGGCCCACCAAATCCCATGGGGAAAAGCATTGAGGAGGCAGGATTCGACTTGAAGAGCCTTTAAGAAGGTTTATGTGGAAGGTTTAATGCAGGTCAATGAAGGAGTTTAGAGAACTGTAGAACTGTCTAATTTTTTTAAAGATACCTTTCATCTTATATAAACTTCATTGACAGAGTCCAATGTGTCCATGCTCCCAAAATGATAAGCCAGGAATCAATCTGATATGATGTTACTGTCAGTGCAAGGTTGTTGCTGTTGCCGGCCGGAGAGTAAGGAAGACTCAGAGACAGGAATGCAGTCAAGAGAATGGAATGGAATTATTTAATTAACAAAGGACGGGGTTTTATGTGTTTAGTTCTTTTAGTGTTTACCTAAATGGCAAGAGGTTATTGGACCTCTAGCTAACTACCTACCAGAGTGATTGGTCAATTCTCACATCGTTCATTTCCCTAGTTGAAATCATAACAATTCTAATTATATTTGCAGGTGCAAGATAGCAGACTCGGTTTACAGAAACCTTATCATGTTTTGCATAGTTTAGCACGAGAAAGACAGAGCTCTCACAAACTGCTGCTGAGAGCTGAAGGCTTTTCTGCTAAAGCTTTTTAGCATCCATACAAGGTGACAGACAAAAGGGATGCAGTACTGCATAATACAGGAAAAGAAGTCATGGAGTGCCTGAGAGTGTTGCTCAGTTTCTGGTCTGCCATTTCTTTCACAACCCAGATCACATCTTCAACCTCAGCCTTCACTGACACAAACAGGCTGCTTTCAAACTGGCCAACAAGGCTACAGAAAAAGGCACAACTACCCAAGGACTCTTTGTCAGCACCAGAGCAAGCACCGGGCTGATGGGATTGTGCTACTGTGTACCCTGCTGCCTCATCCAAAAGTGGCCTCGGTCCAGCTCTATGTGCCAGCATTTTCCCCTTGGGAACAGCCCCACCTTTGTGTTATGAAGCAAATGTCCTCTTTATGTCTCTGTCTTCCAGTTTCTTATTCACAACCTTGTCTACTATCACTGCCATGAAGAAAAATGCTTGAAACAGCTAACATACCTTGGACAGGAGCAAACCTGGCACCCAGCTGATCTGAAATGTGACTGAGTTCAGTCCTTTTGTCCTTTACTGCCTTTCAAGTGGTCATTTTATGATACGCTCTCCTACTGTTTTCCCTACAAAAGAGAAAGCAGAGTGACATTTCCTACCCTTCCGCTCTCCAAACTGACAGCAGTTCACCCCTGTAGTGACTTCTTTGTCCCTTGTAAGCAGACAGGTACTTTACACAGGGTACATGTGATGGACAAGTGATGGACAGGTGCCACAGGGGTCAGGGGAAGCATCTGAAACCCTGGATACCATTCTGAGCTTCAGAGGGCACCCACATCTCCTCATAACAAAAACAGGCCAGAAATAAGGTAAGAATAGACCTCTCTCATGGGGTTTTGGTACATGAGCTCCTGTTCGAGGCCAGAGATGTCTGAAAATCTGAGAGAGAAGGTTAAAAGAAATTTTGGTGCTCATAGAAGAGGAGGCTAAAAAAGGAGAAGGAGACAAGTGAAAAAAAAAAGGATGAAAAGGAAAGGGGAAGGAGAAAAAGGAAAGGACCTTGATGTTTTAAAAAAGGATTTGTGTTTGGGGTTTTTTTAAAATTATTTTGGTCATGCCCAGGAACTACTAAGTCTCAGTGATCAGGACAAGCACTTCCCAAGGCCGTAGCTCTCCTCCTCCTCACTGCCCTACATCGCATGCAGCCCCTTACAGAAATGAAGAGTACAAGGGTGTTGTACAAACTATGAAATCAGAATGGTAGGACCTTGTACTCCCTATGTCTTTATGCTGCAGAAAAGGATTACACACAGCACAGGGAAATGAAACATAAATCTCCTATAGCCTCAACACAGGAGATAGAGCCCTGCTGGGGGATCTGATGCTGCCATTGGCAAAAAGTGTCAGCACCCAGTGAAACTGGTGGGAGTTAAGGGCATGCAAAATAAAATAAATGTAGGACTGGCACCGGAATATTCATTTAGAGCCCTTGACAACAGTGGGAATCCCTTCCTGGGTTCAGCTGTTCCAGACCAGACTGGAAATGCCAGCCAGAAAACAAAGCAAAGACATGCTACTATTGCCCTTTATTTATTTAGACTTACTGTAATGTAAACAGACATGAAACCTGAGAAAGCAAAAGCTCAGAGCACACCTTGTGCTTTGAGGATGTTTACAAATTGCCAGTCCTTTATAAATATTATAAGCAGGAACTAGAAAAAAAATCCCTTGAAGATATTTCCTGGTTCCTGCTTAAGCATGTGAAGGAAGAAAGAAGACTTACTCACCTTGGACCAGGTCCAGATGCACACTGTCCCCTCCACATGGGGCTTTGCTTTTGGTAATGCTTGTATCCGTGTTTGCCATTTGAACTGACGGAGCCCTGAACAGCAGCAGCAGGCCAAAAGAAAAGGTTGTCTGGTGCCGATGGTGGAAAGCCAGGCTTGGCAGCAAGTGGGCTGCAGGCAGTCTTGAGCAGTGCATGTGAGGGCTGAAGAAGGAGGAGGATTCACCAAGGTGGCTTGGTGGCATGGCCCTCAACTGGAGTTAATAAGACAGTCCTCTGTTTCTCTGCCTTTTTTCAGCTTTTTGATGGAAGAAAAACAGCTCTTATCCATTTGGGGCCAGTCTGTGAAGTCAACTGCTCTTTACAAAAAGCTGCTATTCACTTAACAGCATGGCATTTCTGTGAAGTTCTTTCTTGGAGATAATCTTCTCATGTTTGTGGTGCTGTAAATCTGGCTGCACACAAGGGCAGAAATATCCAAGCAGGTGGTTGCCAGAGTTCTCCCTTCAACAGAGCACAGGATCTGCTAGGCCAGGTCGCACTAGCAACCACCAAGTTTAGTATCTTGTCTGAGGCATCAAGCAACGCCTGCTTCTCAAGAGGCAAATTCAGAATTCCATGAATGACTCAGTGCTGGCTACGAGGGAGAAAAATTCCTTTCTCCCTAAATAAATCAAATAATCAGCATCCCAGACCTATTGCTATCAAATTCCAGTTTTACTTCTGCTTTGGGCTTCACACACACTGCCCCACTCACATGATGGCTTTCCTTTCCAAATTTTGGGTGAATTCTGTCTAATGGGAGCCCACACTCTTTCTAAAGGGGTCTGCCAAATCCCTTCCCCTTGTCATGCCACAGGGCACAGCCCATACCAACCTACAACCAGAAGCCAGGCATGTTCAGCTGCCCTGGGGAGAAAGCAGGTGAGGGAATGCATACTCCTATTGTCTTGCTTACAATTCAAACAGGATTTTAAATGTTGCAGGACCTTCCAAACAAGTGAATGCAGTTGCTTATGAAGGTGGTGTGGAGCAGGTCAATCGGACTTGTGAATAGCACAAAGGTTTGCAGGAAGCAGAAGTGCTTTGATGGCTGCAATGATGGTATAAGGGATTACGTAAACCTGTTCACACCAGACAATCACAAGCTCTTAAATGTTTACTGAAACCAGTGCCAGCTGCAAGTCCTGTCCTACTGGAATCACGTCCTTCAGCCACTGCACTTCAGTTTCTTGTTCGTGAAGAGAAGTGGCAGTGCCTGGGCTGCTCATTCCTGGCCCCGGCAAAGGGCTAATACTAAGGGGCTGATGGACTAAAAGGCAGGTCCTGAGACTTGTCCCACCTTTCCTGGGGCTGGTGTGACATACCTACCAGCTGACCAGCTGGTGCAGCTGACTAGGACTGCCCTCTAGTGCAGGGATCAAACTTGCTGAATAATTTAAAAGGCGGGGATAGCTATGAATGGACCAGACACCTGTGGCTGAATGGTGAGCCAGCTCTTGCTCAAGTATCAGAGGTCTATGGCTGGCAAGGAGACTCCCAAGTTGTATTCCAGGTGGCACATTGTCCATGAATATGAGGCCACCAATGTGCTTAAACAGTGCAGAACACAGGTAAATCAGTAAAGTACCACCAAATCAGAAGAATCACTTTATCATTTTAATTTTAGAACTGTCAAAAATGTCTTTTGGGGGTAATATATCTGAGAGAATACTTGGCTAGTTCAGTCTCTGTCTCACCAGCAAGCAAGATGTTGGTGGTTGACTACTGAACCAATTCATGAATCTTCTCACCTTACAGGAGGTTTTAGAACTTTTTCATAAAAGAAGACTTTTCCATGGTTTTGAACTACTGAAATCTATGAATGCCCAAGAAAAATATCCTTCTGTGCAACAGCGGAATCAATCACTCCAGACAATTTAAAATAATCTTGATTTTTCTCTCATTGCTTCAGGCTTTAGGGACATTGTTATGACAGAAAAGAGAGCAATCTCATAATTAGATTCAGCAACCACCTGCAATTAGATACAGCAAGATAAAATTACTTTACTGGAGAGAAAAGATCTACTTACAGTGGTCCCACACAGACATCTGAACTCTTTATCTTCTTCTGTACACCTGGTGTATTCTGCCTATGCTTTTTATCACGAGACAAATGAATCTGAAGGAGCTGGGTCAGAATGACCACATTCTTGGAATCCACTGGATAGCTTCCTGTTGAAAAGAGGTATTATAAGGGGATGAAGTCAATAATGTGAAAGATTCAGAAGAATGGCAGTGGACTATAAAGCTTTTTATCTTTTAAAACCTTTTGTGGCAAATTAGTTCACTCAAGATCATCCAGTCCATGGTAGTTTCTCTATGAGAGGCCAATATCCGGGCAAAATATGAGAAAATATAAAAATTTGTCCTGTAATCCATAACAGATAGAACTTATTTCAAAAGCATGCTGCTAATGAAGCACCATTAGACAGTCAGTGGTAATAAGTGCCTTGGCTCTGTGGCTGCATTTAGCTCACATGAGATGTATTAATAGATCCCACATGCCTCTAGCTCCCCAATACTCACTAATATACACACACACTTGCACAGCCTGCTGCCCATCTCCAGATTTGGCTATATCCCTGTGAAGCTTCTCACTCCTTCCAGATTTATCTAGCCTAAACAAGCTAATTACCTGCAAACATTACCATCTCATACCCATCCCTCTTCCCAGCTGTTCTAATATATACAAATAGGATTTACCATGCTCTCACGTAACTAAAAAGCAGCCCAAGGTACTGTGGCCAAAACTAATTTCAATTTCAACAATTTAATTAGATGATTGTGCAGAGCAAATAAACATCCTTCTCTGGTTCCTGGTGGAGAGTTATCCACATAAAACCACATCATTACAACCTGTAGGTATGAATTCAAGGACAGACACCATGACACAGAGTCTAATTACGGTCAGAGCTTGAAGACATTGTTAGAAATTACCACTGCTGCACCTATTCTGTGACTACTTAGAAGATTTTACTTTCTAACCTGCAGTAAATGCACCTGAGCTGCTCCTTCTGGTCACCTGAGTAACTACTTCTTTTGAGAGTACTATTTGTACCAGTCTTGCTGGTGTGTCTTTTGTGAGGTCTCCACCAGCTACAGTCAAATGATCAGACTTCAGCAGCAGACCCAGGAAGAGAGTCCCAGATTTGTAAATGTTTCTGGCACTACACAGCCAGATTTTCAAGTTAACAGCAGCAACACCTGCACACAGATAGCACAACTTCCCAGTAATAAAGATGTGCTGACTACTTGGTGTGAATTCCCACTGGCTGAAAACATAGACACAGTGTGGAGATGAATGTTTACCACTGGGGCAGCAAACTGAGACTCTAGCTGACAGCAGAGAAGTAAGAGGATTTCTTTAAACAGCTGTTTCTTAAAATGAATCTCGTGACAAGCTCACAGGTCTGGTTAAACCTTCACAGAATTAGATAAAAGGGTTGTCAAATAGCTGCCATTTTCAACCTTAATTGGCTTATTTCCTCAGTTGCCTTGGGAAGAGTGTCAGTGTGCAAAGTGATACGTACAGGCATACTTGCTCTTCCTCTCCCTTCCAGAGGTATTCTTAGCAAACACCTGCTGCCACTGCTCCTGCCATTGAGAAGCAAGGATCATGTCAGACCCACTGGGCTTTTCATCCTTATGCAAGCAGTCATACAATAGCATAAATGCAGCAGTTGTGTAACAATTCATTGTATTTCCCAACAGCTGGAGGAGAAAGAGGATCTAAAAGGACAAACCACCAAACACTGCATGTCCCTTAATGTAACAGGCAAACACACTGTAAATAGAGTTGGTGGAGTTGGAACAGACCAGCATGTAAGTCTGAGAGCACAGTCTTAAGTGCACCACTGATCACAGCTGAACAAGTTTCTCTTAAGCCTTCCTTCAACATTTTATTTCCACGCCTTCCTACAGGGAGACTGACTTAGAAGTATGCATAAATTTCATGCCAAAATATGTCTCTATCTAACTTCAAATCAGAGTCATGGGAAAAACACACTGGCTTCAGCAGAGTTTGCTCAAGCCCTTCATCTATCCTAACCTACTGCTGATAGCTATTTGTGTCCCTAAACGACCCAGATGTCCCAGATGATAGCACGTGAAGAGGGTATCATACTGATCATAGCATGGAGCAATAACTTGACTGTTCCTAAACTATTCAGAGCTAGTAACTAGGAATGCAGAGATAAGCACAGCACACAGTACTTTCACAAGGGTGTAAGGGAGCTCCATGGCCTAGTGGGTATTGACCCCACTCCTTTGGGCCCTGTTGAAAACTCCATAGCCTGTGGATCCCAGTCTGATCCCCTTTGCACTCAGAACCAGATATTGCTCCTCTGAAGTCAGTGCAGTGCTATTATTGCACAAGCATGGGAATAAGTTCATATTATTTTTTTCTCACTTACATGTTCTTATGCAGCAGTAAATAAAAGCTTGATGGGCCCTTTGTTTAGTGAAAAGGGAGCAAGATGACTGAAACTTATTGTAAGGTCAGAGCATGCACACAGGCTGGTACTCCGGGTAGCAAATGGTAGCTCCTTCCCAAGCTACCCTGCAGTAACATCTGCACGTGTCTAGATACAAGCAAGGAAATGGTCTTCTATCATTACTATTTCAGAACAACAGAACTAACAAGACACAACTCCTGCTCAATTACTATTACTATTTTATAGCACTGTGCAAGATAAAAGCTCCCCCCCCCCCACTTCCCTAATATAATATTTAAGATTGAGATTTAGTGAATCAGATAACCTTAAATTTAGTTTTCAGAGCAATATTAACCCTGCCCAGCAAGGCTAGTCAGACAGCGGAATGTGGCAGACTGTAATTTTGGCAAATAATTTGACAGAGTAATGTCATCTTGCCTTTCACTTTAGGAATACACACACACATGCCAATGGGAACATAAAAGCAGAACTGAAAGGAGAATTCTTTAATACAGCTGTTTGAAAAACCTGATTTATATCACTGATTAACTGATAGTTATTCTTTACAAGCCCTGTTCCAGTACTTTCCATCAAATATATCTGCCTTTAGATATTTAGTACATCATTGCTTCCCCATAACAGTAGGCAGTTCTAGCAGTCTTGCAGTTCTTGCTCCTCTGTGTTTTAATCACTTAGCCATCACTGGGATCTTTAATATAGAACACAGTGATTTTAAAAACGTCTCAGTCACATTGTAGTTACAGTGCAAGCACGCTGTGAGGTTGAACAGCATAGTCACGAACCCTCCCCACTTCTCTGCTGGGCCAGGAAACGTGCTACCGAAATCCGTGCTACTTATTGCCCTGAAACTGTCCTGGAGTTCCACCTCCACCAATATCTTGTAGCTAAAAATGGAGCTCTCGCCTCACCCCAAAGAGGTCGCTAATTAAAATCGGTATTTTTAGACTGTAGGTATACTCAGATACACTGCAATTGATACTATGAATATTTTGGCGTTTTATTTTCTTATACAATTAGTCTCTAGAAAAAGGACAGAAATTTCACCTTCACTGTTATGACAGCCCAACTTATGAAAATATATACTGGATATAAAACAGAGGAAAGAATAAATCAAAAGGCATTTAATGACTTCAGTAGACTTTCAACTACCTTAGTGGGTGATGGCAGAAACAACAAACAATTGCAAAGCAGCAACTGAGTAGCTGAATTTACTGCATCAGCTCCAACTACATTTTAAAGATTATTTTATTTTCCCACTTTTTGCCTTCTCTTTTTATTTTCCCTCCAAGTGAAGAAAGCATTTGTTGCAATTTCAGCCAAGGCTAGAGAGAGGCTTCAGGGAAGAGAGGATGAGAGTATTTGCAATTTCATCAAGTTCCTAATCGCTCAAGTGAGAAACATTGGAGTTATAGATACTTCAATGCTCTGGGTTTTCTCCAGCACACCAGGCAGACAGAGACACCAGGGGAAATTTCCTGTTCCCTCGTGGCTCTGCACAACATTTTCTCACCACCTCTTCAACATGACCTGATGTTGTGTACCTGGTGTGCAAAGTACAGAAGGCACAACTGAGATATCTTCTGGCTTGGAAAGGAACCCGAAAGGACTACAGAAGGCTACAAAAAATGCAAAAATGCTGGAAATCAATTCAACATTGATCGGAAGAGGAAAATCACACTACTTCACTATTTCTAAGACCCATAGTTCAATAAGGCAAATGGAAAAATGTTTTGTTCGATACACTGTTCAATACATTGCTTGCATTACTGGCTTACACAGCCGTATGATACCCAGACATTTTCTTGGTGCTGGTGCATTCACTTTCATAAGACTTCTTACAGAAAAAGGCTACAGCTGTTAAAAGTGTTTTATAGATGGGGAACGGAGAAACTTAGATCACTTGACAGCTAAGAATACAGGTCTTTGAAACCCGGACTAATGCTTAAATTATTGTATCTTCGTTCCCTTTCCATCCATCATTGCAGTTGTTAAGCATCCACTGTGACACAGAGTAGCCCAAGAAATGCATTAGGGTTTTGATCTGTGTACTTCTGCTTTTTTTAATTGTCCTAAACTCATCAAATATCAAAATAAACTTGAGTAAAAAGGGTCCACTGGGTAGAAAATTTCAATGTAAAATCTTTGACACTGGAACTCATTTTCTGCCATGGACCTTGTTTGTATGCATTGCATTCAGGGAGGTTTTGTGTGCCCTCCAGGAAGGCTGACCTGCTCTCTAATGACAAAAGATGCAGTAAAGAGAACTAAAGAAGAAAATATTTTGAAATTCACAATAATCAATTAGGATTCCCTTGATAGCCATTCTAGGCAGTAGGAAGTGCATTTTGCTTCACTGTAGTTTTGCAGAGAAGATAGGTGCTTTTATAGGGATGAGTACATAAATATTTCAGATGATAAGCTGCTTACTTTGTGGACTTCAATTTTCCTAGTGCAAGCAAGAAAGCTGCTCTCAACCTTTAGCTTTTGTCTGTCATTCAGAAATATGTAAGCCCTGGACTGGAGCAGGTCGGGTCTCATTACAGGGAAGAAAGTGAGGCAGGGTTGCTACAGTCAAACACAGAAATTTGCTGTGGGAGAGTTAAGCTATATTCCTTTTCCTGCATGTGGGTTACTGAGCTGCACAGGTCTTTGTTGTTCTATGTAAAACCAGAATAGCGTACAGTTATCTGCACTCAGACTAATCCGTAACATTGTTTTAAGTTACACGGGCTAGAAGAGAGGTTTGGACAAATTCAGTAGCAATACTGTAAACTGGTTACAACTTTGCTAAAGTATTAAAGGTGTAAGGGAGACAAAGTTTAGTGACTGTTAAGTGAGTTCATGTAATTGTAGGTTTTATGAAAGGTGAAGAAACACCACGGAGAAGCAACACTGAAACTCTTTGTTCGCCAGACAGGGAAACTCAGGCAGTCAAAGTTTCCCTTTCAGAACACCAGCCACTGCATCAGCCGAATTATCTATTTGGAGACCTCTACCCCATCTACTCACCTGATTTTTTCCCCTCCTCTGCTAGGTCCTTGGGAGATACTATTTTGGGACACTATTTTTTTGCCAGGGCAGCCATTTCTGTGACATCTATTTGCAGAAGATATCCTCCCCTGCACTCCTAGATGAGGGTGCAGGTACAGAGGAGGAAGTCCCTTGCTTTCACTGCTGCCTAGAAAAATGTTTTCTGAATTCTACTTGGAATTAGGCAAATGAAGTCAATTCAGGCTAATCTAGGAATATGCTGGTACCCCACTATCAATTTACGCTCCACTGAAGTGGAGCTCAAGCCCAAGTCCAGACATGGATGTACAGAAAGGTACTATACACCTCCATATAGTCAGCCCATCTAGCCCCATAAAAGCTGTTTCAGCTCAGAAGATCTGAGAAAATCCAGAATCATTCATATTTGCTTGGGAAGCCAGGAGACTTGAGCAAAAATGCTAAGTTTATCTGAGTAAATTTAACCTGAAATCTACTCCCATGTGAATTACTGAAGCTACCATATATATATTGTTGCCAGTAAAGAATTCTACAGCCATGTCTGCTGAGGAACTAGAAAAAAAAAGAAAATTATCCCTCTTTCAGGCCGGTTTCCTCCAAGCCCCTTAGAGCCAGCAGGTATGGCAGAAGCCAGTAGAAAGGACATAACCAGTTTATTACAGTCTCAAATCTAGTCTTAGTCTAGGATATAAATTTCATATCCTCATGACTATAATGCAGCCTTTTGGAGCTAGTTGGTATGATAAACATATTCTGCTTAAGTAGTTCCAAGCCATTTGTTTCTTCTACAGGCATAACTATTTCAGTTGGAAGTGTGTTCTTTCTCTTTTTTTTCCCCCCCACATACTGAAATGGTTGTATTGGCATCATACACCTTTATACAAATATAATCTTCATTCACAGTAGAGATCACAGAGCTTTAACTCCAGGATATTTAAAGCCACTGCAATTTCTCTGTGTAGACAAACCACATAATTTCCAACACTTGGAGATTCATCCATCGGAGTTCTTGCTATTTGGCTTGTCACAGTTTTGGAGAGCTTCCCAAAACTCGCTGTCATGAAATATTGTCACAATATGCAGGATCCTTTCCTACAGTCCCACTTCAGAAAAGCAGGCAGAAGTTACACCCAGGAGCCACCGGCCTTCAAAGCCTACAGCCCTTTTGCTTCTCTTCCACATAGCCAACCTTGAGCTGTACTTGCTCCAGTGATCCTCCCCCTCTCTTCTTTCGCTAAAGAGTTTGCTCTGTCCTGTCTGATGTTACTGAGTCATTATGCATGTCTTAACACACGTCTCTGAGGGTCTCATGTGCAAGTTAAATGACAGAAATAAAAGGCTCCCCTCTTAATAACACCTCTCAGCAAAAAAGATCCAAACTTTGCCCTTCCATGACCCTCTTACAGGTTTGTGTCTTCTCTGTCATGAGAAGCTGGAATGCATTGCATCAGGTTTCAAAGATCTGACTGCTTGTGGAGGATGCTAAAATATCCTCTCAGCATTATTTTGGAACAGACGGGGAGTCCAGTCCCAATAGCTCAAAACTGCTCCCACAAGCTCTGATCCTTTAACCCTGGCCCTACAAATGTCACTTCTACTCCCTCCATCTACTGAGGAGTCCTTTCCATAGCCCCAAGGAGGAGCTTGACTGGGACAAAAGCTGAAGGCAGATGGGCAGTCAATGACTTGGGATGAGCTCAGAAGCATCTGCTCCCGCCAGCTCTTTGAAGCCATGGCGATGATGCGTGAACCACTGCCACCTCACCCCACAGCAGCCAGAGGAGCAACAGTTCGTGCCACATTCCTTCACTTTTCAGCTGGGACTTACCTTATGAATCTTCCCTATTTTATTGCCACAAGGTGACAGCAAGGACAGCAAGGATCGTGTGAGCTGAACAGCTCCAAAGACAGGAAAACTCCTCTGCGCATTGCCTCAGATGATTACAGAAAAGAGCTAGAAATAAAAAAAAATCTAGAAATAAAAAACCCCCAGTCTTGATTCCTGGTATTAAACTAACATTCCTATTGTTTCTCTTCTTCTCTTTTTTCTTCTGTGTGAAACTAATCACTCTTACCAGCATCTCCTCAAAATGCTCAGCCTCCTCATCTGGTTTTGTGAGACCCGGACCACAAAAAATCCAAACAAGCTCAACATGATGTAGAATGTGTTGCAGAGCTCATCCTATTCAAAAGTTTCTGGATAAAGAAAGAGGAATCCCATAAGAGCAGAAAGTAAAAGTATGATGTGCCCCAACAGAAGTGTGAGCACAGAGGTGCACTGGGACCTCAAGGCCTTCAGAGTCAGAAAATCACAGGTGCTGCCCTTTATAATGAAACAACACCTGTTGAAAACAGAGCCATGAGAATTTGATACAAGAGTTTATTGAGTGTCACAACAGCCTCCAGAAATGCTCTGCAAAGATGTCTCACAGGGCACTGTATCAGGCTGTGAGGACAGCACTGACCGACCCTCCACCGGGCACTTGACTTTGGCCAACAAGCCACGTTTGGGGAAAGCGCCATCTTTGGGGATGTAATAAAGGCACTGCTTTCAAAACAAGAAATCTAATGGCTGTAGAACTAATTGCAGACATAGCACAAATTGCTTAGGAGTCTAATTTTACATGTAAATGGCAATTAGGCTCTTAGATCATTTGGGTTAGAAAATTTCACAGTGGACCATCTGGAATGGGAAGGAGCAGTAGTCCTGCACCACAGACTTTTTTGTTCTCCTGTAGGAACTCAACTGTCTGGGAACAGGGTGTCTCTTGCTGCTCTACAAGGAGCAGCTGCCCATGACCTCACATTTCAGCGATGACCTCACTGGCTCTGTACCAGTAATTTCCAGGAGACTATTCCCATTTTACCACTTTGTAGAGAGGAGAATCTGGCTCACTGAGATGAATGCGTGAGAACTTGCAACTATGAGAAGATGTCACCATGCCCTGCCCGCTGCCTCTCCTACGCCTGAGAGACGAGCTCTGAAGAGAAATACCTGCCAAAGAGTCTCCACCTCACATCATGCACCATAATAAAAAATACTGGTATTTTATTTATGCTGCTAAATTAACAGAAATGATCATCAAAAAACTATCTTGGCAGTGTCTAATAACAAGCTTTTTAGAGGCCTATATTTTTTGCCATAGCTGCAACTCTTCAAAAATGTAATGCTTTGTTTTGACTTGACTAAGGGCTGGGGTGGGTAGGTGGGTGGTCTGGAATCCATATGGGCCACTTTAAGTACCTTAGTCACACTTCAAGTTACCACAGCATCCTCTCTGTTTTTTCCTGTTAGCAATGATAGAACCTTAAATTGAAAATAAAAAATAAAAATTTCCAGTTTAATTCGTTACAAACCAGTTTTACACAGCATTTCCCTTTCTAGATATACTCAGCTTATGAGGTGTTTGCTGCCTGGTAACTGGTTTCTCTGACTAAGATTTTAGAAATAAATAGCTCAGCATGTTTCTTTCAGTTATTCTCTCACTGACTTGAAATAATACTTTGCTTATTTATTCCACTTTCCTGTGGTCCTGCTTGTTCACTCTTTTTGAGTTCCCCTTATCAGTATTTGGACAGGAGACCTTAAAGGGAACACTGCTCAGGTGTTGATCCAATGCTCCCACATGGTATCTTGCAGCTTTACACCTCTGAAGATGGTTTCTGATGCTCTGTAAAAGCAACGACAGAGCAGCTCTTTAAAAATGCCTTTTACAGAGTGTCACTATTGAAAATGGTGTACCTAAATAAAAATCCCTAGTACTTCCTCCCACCATGAATGTCCTAGCAGCATCTGCTTGACAGGTTTCTATTTCCTGAAGCAATTTGGTCTGTCATGGTGTCACACAGTACCCAACAGCTGCTGTCAACCAAGAAGTAGCTTCAGATCCACAGTGGGTGAAGTTTCTTCTGGGCAGCCCTGGAATCTCCACATTCTTGCAGTCCTGGAGAGGGTTTCCTGTCCTACAGGATGCATCACTTCCTTTTGATTACTGTAGCCAAGCTTTTGCCAGGCAGGTAGCATTTTAAGACTCCAGAATTGCACAAACACCATTTGGGAATGTTTGAGAACAAAATATGATTGTCTTGGGTACAGTACAGCCACATTATTCATGCAAATCCACTGCCAAGAGAGTCTTGTCATAATATACCATCTATTTAGGAAAAAAGAAATAAGGAAAAAAAGTCCTCCCTTCTCATAACTGGTGGGACATCATAAATCCTGGGTTCCAAGAGCTTTGGCCCTCCACCATCTGCTGATTTCATTACGCCTTCTCTCTCTTTACTGAGACTTCTGAATTCCTGCCAAGCGTTGTTTCTGTGTCCTCTCCAGGCTTGGATAACTGCACTCCTCCCTCTTTTTTCAGGCCACCCCTATGCTCTCTGTGGTGCCAGCTCTCAAGTGCACCAAGGTGAGCCAGAAAAACACCAGAAATGCCAGAAAATGGGCCCAGATAAGCACCAGCGTGGAAATAGTGTGGATGGCTGTGGGACTTGAGTCAAGCACACACCAAAATGACCATTTAAATCTGTACTCATATCCCCTTTAGGTCAAAAATCAGCTTTGTTTCACTGGTAGAGCCTCTTTAATACCATTTTGTTTTCTGCTGGTGTTTCTAAGACTGCAGACAATATGAAATGCAAGAGGTGCTGTTATTATTGTGCTGTAGCCTGGGAGGTGTGGAAAGAAGCCACCAGTGTGACCACTTGCTCCTGATTACAACTTGTGTGGAGTTGTGATGGAGACTGACTGTGGTGCCAGATAGCCTGGGGAATAGTGTCCAATGGGCTTTTAAGACAAATGCTTTTAATTTCAATAACTTTTCGTTTCTTTCTTGATCATGAGTCTAGTCTTCTACCTGAGCAACTACATCTATTGTTATCCAGTGGATTTGATTTCTAGTTTTTCAGACTGCACAGGAGCCAGGACCTGGCTTCCTGGTAGATGTGGAGTATTTGACATGGTGCCTGACCATCTACAGTGACTTCTGCACAAGCAGTGAAACAAGAGAGACCCTGCCTTGACTATATTGTGGAACAGGAGGGAGTCACAGGGAAAACACACCCCCACACACACAGAGGACCTACTATTTTTACACCCCTGCTATTCTGGACAGTCCCTCCTATTGATTATATTACCATACACCTCATGTTGCAAGGAAGGAGAAAGCAACAGGTTTCATCAACCTGGTGTTGAGAGCTGTCTTTTTCTATCCAGAACCAGATAAAGTGGAAAGGGAACATTTGAGAACCAAGCCACGGGCATGGTGGTTGTTCTGCAATTGTATTTCCACAAGGTGTGGTGCGGCCTGTAGCAGCCAGCGGGACGCTTTCATAGTGAAAGCTATTAAGTGTTATTAATGAATTATGTTTCAGTAAAAGCAACAGTAGAGGTTGCTAATTTAGTCAGGAAGTATTTTAGGGTCTGATTGGTTTTGCTACTGCAGTTAAAGATGAATTGGGGTTGGACATTGTTGCTTGTCTGGAAGGTCGAGTAAAACACCTGGATGTGTGGAGCAATGTCATTGTGCATTAGCAGGGGACTCTGCAGGAGTCAGAGCCAAAGGTGACTCCTGGGCCTGGGCAGCACAATTTTTGACATGTTGTCATAGCACCCCACAATATTTTAAGGCTTTTTAAAAGTGGGAGGTGTGCTGACGTAAGCGCCAGAGCACACGTGAAATCCCAGTGTGATCCATTCAGACAATGGAATAGTTTTTATCTACGGAGATTCCCTAATGCTAAGAAGACCTCAGCTTCACTTCCATTAGTGAGTTGTGAAGTTTTCTGCTTGTCTTGGCCACTCTATTTCAAAGTGAACAGCTTTTGGGAAGAAAATACACAGAAAGAAAGTAACCTGACAGTTTGTATCACACATTTGCCTAAGCTATCTTAAAATGCTGCAGAAAATTTATTACACAAATACACTGGCTACCATCACATTTTCCCTTTTCAGAATCTCTGAAAAACACAATCTGTTTAAAAATCACAAATTAGGCAACTAGTAATGATGGCATTCATGTAAAACTGTTTTTTCAAAATTATTTAAATTTTTTCTGGCTTTTAAACTTGTAACTTTCATGTTTTAAAGCTCTTCTCAGCAACCATCAGGGAAAGTTAAACTAAGTAAAAAGAAAGCTGAACTTTGGTTAAGCCCATAACTCTAACATAGAACCTTTGACTACTGAGAAACTTCCAATAAAATAAGGAAATCCGATGGTAATCGCCATAGCTCTTGAGGAACCTCACACACACACAGATAATATTCTGAGTAGGAAGAATCAGCGAGTGGCTGGCTTGGGTGAAAGACTGAAGTAAAGGCTGAAGCTTCATACCAGATCTAAGCGAGTTTCAAAATGGCCTATAAAAAAACAACAGGAAGAGCCTGTGAAGCTATTTCCTGATGAAAGAAGACCTTGTCCTTCAGGGCTTAGGATACCTCTGTAAAGATGTCTCATTCCCTAAATCTGCCTTTGCTGCCAGCAAGATATACCTGAAATCACATGGCTTTGTAGGGATTATTCAAATCAGAGAAAGGAGTTTAAGGAATTCAAAGCATTGAGAAAATGTCAGTCTTTATAAGCGTGGCTAGGAAAACAGTTTGGTTTTAGTTCGCTCTGGTATTCAGGGATCCTAAACAAGAGAACTGAGCCTTAGTAATATTCTTTTCTCAATCCAGATCAAAAGGTAAGAGGAATGTTTAAGATATTCCTCTCCAAGGCCTACCAGGTTGGCCACAGATACATCTTTCAAAGTATGCTTCAAGGTACACCTGGCTCAACAATTGCATCTCCACAGGCCGCTAAAAATCTGTCTTTTCACCTCCTCTCAATTTTTTTGTCTTTTCCTTTTCCTAACTAACTTCATTCCTTCACCCCATTCTCTCAAACCTTCTCATCCGTACTCCTTTTTTCCATTCATTTTCTTTACAAGATCTTTCTCTGTTGTCCTCCCTCCAGTTTTACCCTCACAATTCACCTTGTCCCATCCCACAGGTCTTGTTCTGCTCAGGGTATAGAAGAATTGACCCAGGTTTAGATCCTGAAACAGGATCTTACAGGGTCACACCCTTAAACTACTTTTTTCTTGTACCAATATATACAGGGCTTTATCCTCCTGTTGATATCTGGGTGACATCAAGTCCTTCTCAATAGATGATTTAGTTTGGGATCATATGGCCCAAGGAGAGCCTACCAACAGGTGAGTCCTACTGAGGAAACATCTCTTTTTCATGGACACATATTCTCCCTTCCCTCCCACCTGATTTCTCTGTGCTATCTTGAAGAAGTGACTTCCTTTTTTTAGACACCCTCCCTATATAATTATAGGAATTTTATATATAATTTCCAAAACAGACATTGCTTTGCTGCTATCATCTCCTTTCCAAATGCTGTCAGGCATTTGGCACTTCTGTGGCCTTCCAAATGATGGCACATAAGCCCTCTGTCGTGAGGGTTATATAGCTTGATTTAGCTTTTCTCCTCAGGTCTGCATCAGCAGAACTGAGAGCACATCTCGACATCCTGGACGAGGCACACAAAGTAGGTTAACTCTTTGCCTTCACTTACAATGCAGCGTCTGACAGTGAATGTTTAGCACCTGGTGTTCATCCATTTGAGGCCGTGGTAGTTATTTGTAGCTCAGACCAGGGGGGTCACACTCAAGAGACTGCGCCAGCCTTTGCTGAGTCTTTGACCAACAGAACAGGACCAGCAAGCAGCTGTCTGGATTAGTGCATTGCCCATGCATGCTCCATTCCACAAGCCCCACTCCTGTTTCTGCTTAGGGATACCATAACAACACCTAAGGGCTCGCCCAGAGGTAAGAGCCAGCTGTGATGGATGACACACAAATGTACTGCTGAGGGAAGTCTGTGGCACAAAAAGTTGAACACTGACACAGTTATACAAAGGAACGAGAAACCATTATCTTCCCCAGATCAAAACCAGGAACTGAGACAATAACTGTGACTTGTCAAGGTCACTCAAGAATTGAGCAACAGAGATTAGAACAGAAATTTTTATTTCTCTGAGTCACCGGTCAGTGTCTCAGTCACAAGACCATCCTTCACCCCTCTCTCTTACCCCAAGGGAAGAGCACGTCATTCCTATTTGCTTACCTAGCAGCAGTCCTAGCTACAGGCGATAGGGTCCTTCTAAGCGAGCAGGGTACCAGCAAGGGCGGAGTCTGAAGCAATAGGGACACGTGAGCACTTGCCTCGCTGCTGGAGGCATATAACACAGCTGGTGTGCATTAGAAAGGCTGCCTGATTCCTACAGCACCCTCAGATTTCATGCCCTGTGAAGCTGATGGAGACAAGGAGAACTTGCAGCCCGATCCCCCTCAGATTAGGTTTCTGAACATTTCCTTTGTGGCATGTGGAGAGAATCCGAAGGAGAGCTCAACAGCACAGATATTTTCCTGGCAAGGGAAGAGCTTTGAAGCTCTCATGTGGTCCCAGAATAAACTTCATGACTTGGGAATGAACACTATGTGCTGACAACATCATCAGTTCACGGCTTTAAAGGCAACCTTCAGGACAGCTTGTCTTGGTGCCCACTGCAGGGTTGTGATCCAGACAGATTTTCTGGAAGGAAGGCAAAGGGTTAAGTGGAACACCTCCATGGGATGCTTCTGTGGGCTTGCATGCTCATCTCCATAGACATCAAGGGATGGGGGCACTCACCCATGAGAAGCAGATGTGAGCTGGATCTTTCTGGTGGGCCCAGTCCTGCTGGTTCTCCTCATAAACCTGAAGTCTCATTGCAGGGGGAATGGAGGTGAAAGGGAATTATCGGGACACAATATGGGAGAGGAATTGCAACAAACACAGAGACATGGTTTAGGTTGATATAGCATAGCCAGACAGATAAGGAAAGGCCCTACAAATACCGAAAATAATCACAACATGAAATAGCAGTAACTCATATTAAGTGATTCCTTGCAGAAGATGGACAGGGATCTAAATAGGAAGAAGGTGCTGATCAGATAGATGGTTTGGGATGCCAGCTGGCTAAGAAACAGTGTGGAGGATTAAAAAAGGTTGTCTAATGAAAGTAGATGCAGGGGCAAAATTCTGGCTCTGTTGAAATCCAAGACAGAAAAAGACTTCAGGGGAGTCTGGATTTGGGTGGGCAGATTTGCTGTGCTTGTAAGCCTGTAAGGCATTGCTTTTGCTCATAGTCACAGCATGGTGCATGTGTGGTACTGCCATGTACTTGAATGCCATCTAGGCCAGTTTGTGAGGAAAACTGCCGGTCAGAAAGTACAAACTTCTAGTTATATCATACACCCTATCTTCAAAACCTTTGAAACCTTGGGGGAGTTCTTGGCTTTGGGCAGGAAAGCTGAACAAGCAAAGCTTTCCCTGTCCCTCTGCGTGGTCCTGTGAAAGGTTTATTATTATCTTGAAACAAAATTGTTTTTCTGCATGAAACCTGGTCCATTCAAGACCAAGTTTCATGATCTACACTTCTACTGTAATGGAAGTTTCACTTCTCATTCCTACCAGGTCCCAGGCAGACACTGTGCAGTAGAAGCAATAGCTTGGGAACTATGGCTTGGGGCAGAGTGGCTGGAAAGATGCACGGTGGAAAAGGACCCAGGGTTGTTGGTTGACAGGGGCTGAGCATGAGCCAATGTGTGCCCAGATGGCCAAGGCAACCAATGGCATCCTGGCCCAGAATCAATAATGGCATGGTCAGCAGGACTAGGGCAAGAATTGTCCCCCTGAATCAGTGCAGCCCCCTGGTAAGGCTGCAGCTCGGATCCTGTGTTCAGTTTTGGGCTCCTCACTACAAGAAAGACATTGAGGTGCTGGAGTGTGTCCAGAGAAGGGCAGTGGAACTGGTGAAGGGTCTGGAGCAAAAGTCCTATGAGGAGCAGCTCAGGGATCTGGGTTGTTTAGCCTGGAGAAAAGGAGGGTCAGAGGGGACCTTAATCACAATTATCTGAAGGGAGGTTGTAGCCAGGTGGGGGTCAAACTCTTCTCCCAAGTAACCAGCAATAAGACAAGAGGAAATGGCCTCAAGTTGCACCAGGGGAGTTTTAGATTGGATATTAGGAAAAATCTCTTCACCGAAAGTGTTGTCAAGTGCTTGAACAGGCTTGCCAGGGAAGTTTTTGAGTGACCATGCCTGGAGGTATTTAAAATACGTGTAGATGTGGTGCTTAGGGACATGGTGTAGGGTTGTACTTGGCAGTGTGAGGTTAATGGTTGATCTTGATGATCCCAAAAGTCTTTTCCAGCCTAAACAATTCTATGATTCTAACTAGTGTCAACCTGCAGAGATGTTCCTGGGCTCAGGACGTTTTCTGACAGCGGGAGAACAGAAGCAGCCACACAGCAAGACAGTCTTTCTTCAACAAGGAGCCCCACAGAGCTTCTGGCCTTGTCAAGTTGGAGCTCCAAGTTCGTGACCATTTTTCCTTCTTAAAGAGGGAAGAGGAGTAAAGATATTATTACTGTCTTACTCACATCTGCCCCCAGTTTTAGGAACAAATCAGTAATTGCAATCAAAACTACAAGCAAAAAGCTGATGACAGCTGGGTAGGTTTTGTAATCAACATAGCAAAATCTCTGTGGGGTCTCCCCACTGAGATTCTCTTTCACCCTTGCAGGTTCGCCCACCTGGTGGGGAGCAGTGTAGGAGAGCATGGCAGAGGAGCCAAGCATGACTATAGACAAATGTGTCCAGATGTTGTGGCTGCCTTGAGCTGACTCAACCTTGGCTGGAGTTCAGTTCACCACTTTCCCTTGCTGTTTCTTATGCTGTATCCCCACACTGCAAGGTGATGCATTGCCGCATCACCACATACTTATTAAAGCCTGTGATGACAGTCCCACAGCCAGTGAATTCCCATGGATACTTCAATCACAGGCCAAAGAAAGGGTAGCAGGAAACCAGCAACCGGAAATGATTGATGGAGAAGGGGGTGTGACAATTAGGCAGCCTGATGACAGAGGCCAAGCAGGAATACACATGCAGGGAAGAGAGGATTGCATGACAGGAACGTTGCTTTTGACCACTGAACCCCAGGGTCAGAATCTCTTGCTGTTACCATGATGTGATGCCTCAGAGAAGAGAGGATGAGCCCACACCAGTCATTGAGCTACTGGAGAAGAAGAATCTCCCTGAGCAAAGCAAAAAGCTTTGCAAAGGAGCAGCTGATGCATGAGCTGGGCTTCCCTTTAATTACCTTGCCAATAACGAAAGTGATAACTCTCCAGAGGGTAAGACTGAAGTGTGGTAGTGGAGATAGTGAGATTTGAGCCCTCAAATTCACTGTAGCGTGTGAGCTTCTTAGCTGGAAGAGAGCATGGAGAGTTAAGGGAGAGAGTGGGACAGATCTTTGGTCCCAGCTTTGTCACAGAGCCTATGGTGCAAAGCAGGCAGAAAGCTGACCAAAAGGATTGCACTGAGGCAGTGTAGCAGTGTTTCTTAGCAATTCAGTCTTTATTTAAAAAAAAACCAAACCAGACACAGCTCGCTGCTTTTCATTTATAATCAACTAAAAAATAGATAAAAAAATTTGTATGTGCCTTTATTTTTTCCCTCTGTTTATAGAAATTAAATAGCATTTTCTTTCTCCCTCTCCTTTTTCTTGTTGCTTGCAAGCAGGAATGTAGGTGTGTTTTCTTTTGGTGTGTATTTTCACAGTATTTTGTAGAAAACCTTTAATGTCTTACCAAGCACCTGTCATCTTTGACAGCAAGTTCATAAGCACTGACATGAAACACCCAGCTTTATGTCTTTTGCTTCTCTTTCTATTTAGAAGCAGGTAGGGGAGAGTACATCTAAATCTCTGGCCACTATAGCGGTTTCCAAGGGACATATATCTGTGGCACAGGTAGCACAAACTCTAAATTCCTTTTAATAACATTATCCTTGCATCCATTTTAATCTTTTTGCAGGTCGAGAGTTAGCAGGATTAAATGTTAGCTCATGTCACCTTGCCCTCACACTTTTCTGAGACAAATACTTGATTCATCCGAAGATCTGGTTCATTAAGATTAATAATTTATCAAAATACGTAATGGCACTGACCACATTTTTGTGTAACTAAGTCATTTTCCTTATACACAATTGCTGCAAGTGCACCAAGTTACATCCATATAAATGGGACAGAAACACAAAGACTGTGGAAGGCAAGAATCTGTAACTGGCTGTACAGTCAGATATCATTTTCACCATGTCACAGTTGGTTTTGAGACTCCCTACTTGGAAAGACACATGTATTATGAGAAAGGTCTCCATTCTGGTCACAACTGAAACACATAAAAGTTCTGATACTTCGGAGAAAAAACACCAGGCTTCCACAAGCCTGCTCACCCAAAGGGCTGCAGCAGCGTTGACAGACCCCTTCCACACTGCACATAAATTTTGATTCTGAAGACTGATTTCTTCTCTGACAACTGTTTTTTCTCTTCCATGCATTGTACTGATGGGAGTTGCATGTGGCTCGTTGGCTCACGTGACAGCATCAGAGGTTTGTGTCTTGCTCTGTGGCACCACTGTCTCCCAGATGGTCTTCAGTGGATCACAGATTACACTCACCAGCTGTGCCTGGCGTGGGAGGGGTGGCAAAGGGGAGACAGCAAACGCAGCGTTGCAGAAAACACACAGAGCAAAAGCTGCCTGCTGAGGGGACCACAAGGTGGGAATTAATTTTGTGAGCTTTGCCCATAATGAGCATGATCTTGCAAGTCTGTCATATCAGCTTCTATCCATTGTATAAACCAAAAAAATCTGTCCATGGCTCTCCCAAAGCTCTCTTCCTGTTTGTACATGTATGCTGCCTCAACTGGAGTCGCAATAACTCATTTCTTCTGTGTTCATCCTAACACCACTGTGCTGTTGCTGTGGTGATCTACAACTGTGACAGCCGTGAGAGTGATGGATGGAGCACATGGAAAACCATGGGAAATCAGAGGGTAGAGGACAGGAGCAGGGCATGTAAACCATGTGCTTCAGCTGGCAAGGAGAAGAAGGGAGTGAAGAGCACATGAATGAGCTCGACTGAAGCAGACTAAAAAGGAAGGGGAAAAGGAAACACAGAAGAATGGTAGCAGAGACACAGGCTTTATGGTGAGGCAGGAAGTAGAGATTTGGTAGACAATTTGTTTTACTACAGACCTCCCGAACAACTCTAGCCAAGTCATCCCACCAGTTTGAACATCAGTTTCTCTTCTGTAAAAAGTTTCTGAGAGAGGAACTGTCACAAAATGTCATGGGCCAGGGGGAGTATAGAACAGAATGGCAACCACCTTCTATGTGATAAAAAACAGGCTGAACAACACCCAGAAAAAAAAAAAGTTATTATCTGAACAGTCTCAACAAAGTCACAGTTCAAGGAGGAAAGCAAACAGAAACAGACTGTGAGGGAGTTGAATCTATTTCTGCTCGTCTCCATGATGGAGCTATACAAAATATATCCAGTTACTATACTTTCAGGAAGTTCTTTTAGCTCCTTTGTTGGCATCAGCATTGCAGGGCTTATCCCCAGCTGGCAAATGTGGTGTTATCTCACGTCCCTCAGCATCAGGGAAGGACACGGGATTCCTGCTGAAATAGTGTTTTCCTTTCCCTGCTGTCATTCTCCTCCCACCAGGTGTTTTCTGCGAATCATTGTTTTGCACCCTGAGTTCTACCGGTGTGGCTGAAAGCAGGCTTTAATTTAGGTAAAGTGGAGAAGACCTCTTGGATATGGATGTCGTGAAGGTAATTTGTGATTAGGCAAATATAGCCCTGGAAGCCTCTCAGTCACTGAGTGCTATCACAGGAAGTCAGAGAACAAAATGTCTTTCATTTGAGTGAAATATTTTTGAAGAATCTGGCCTCTTTCCTTGCCTCTCCCATTAGAGACTGTTTCTAAACCTGATTGCTCTGATGGTTAGAAGCTTTCTTTTAATTTCTCGGGTAAATTCTCTTATGGTCAGTTTAGACCCAGTTGTTCTTGGGATGTCCTTCAGCTGCAATAATCTTCTGATTTTTAGACTCCAGTAGATTTATAAGAGGGAATCTAGCCACTCTCATCCTTCACTTTCCTGGCTGTTAAAGCGAGTCTCTCCTAGTCCCTCTACATAGACTAGGAGTCTCCCTGGCCCTGGTATCATGTGCTCACTCTTCTCTTCACCTGTTCCCATTGAAATTCATATTTCTAGGAAGTGAGCAACAAGAATTGTACTCCATTTTTCAGATGAGATCTCTCCTGAGTCCTGCATACCACTAATTACTCTTCCTTCTCTTTCTGGATACGTTGTAGGGTATTATTTGTCTTTACACTATTGCAACATTTTGGGCTCACAGTCACTGTGCAATGAGAGTGTAGTATATTATTAAGTGAAAGTTTTTGTCATTCTCTGGCATCTCCAGGTGTTAAGCCACATCAGTGAAGCTGATACATTCCTGCATATTAAAGCTAAGGTACTAGGAAAGCCAGCTACTGAATTCCACTCTTCCAAACAGACACCTTCCCTTTTTGTACAACCTGCCTTTGTCTCCCCATCAGCCAGCTCTTTATCTACCTTCTAACTTTTCCATAACTTCTATTTTAGCTATTAGTTTCACTTATGGCACTATGTCAAGTACTTTATTGTAGTCTGGACAGATAAGATCTCTATCATTTCCTCAATCCAAAATAGTTGTTTTATCAAAGAGGAAAACCGAGTTATTCTGGCATGCTCTGCCTTTGACAAACTAATATTGCATTGCTCCTCACTGTTCGTTTGCCTCTGTGTTTTTTTCAATTATTCCCTCCTACAGATTGGCTCCAAAACTGTAGGCACTGTGGCGGTCAGAAGAATGGGTCTGCCTTTCCCTAGATTACACCCTTTTCCTTTTCTTAGAGATAACAGAAGCACTGCATCTGTTATTCTGCAGTCAGACAGTGCCACCACCAACTTGACAGATTAATTAAAAATCCGCCCTGTAAGATTTGCCATTTCATATGCCAGCTATCTCAATATTCTGAGATATTCTGGTCCCTGTGACTGGAGCTGATCAAGATGCTTACGTTCCTGTTTCATCTCAAATGCAGTCATTTCCTTTTCTGTACACACAGTGTTTGCCCCATATTCTCCTTTGTCAGAATTACTGAAAATTGGAGTGTTATTAATTTAATTCATGTTGTCCTTGGGTCACACCTATGATCCCCTCATTACTTTCCCCAAGCATGCACAGGTCCTTTTTACATCATGTCACAAAGGAATCATTTGCTGTTTCTTTTAGTTGCCTTAGCAAGATGTATCTCAGGTTGGCCTTTAATCATTCTTAATTAACTTTTACTGTTCTAGGCCTCTTGCACCCCCAGCACACAGCAACCCTTGCAGTGACCTGCTGCTTATTTCTGGTGCCACCTGTGCTTTCTGAGCTACATCATTCAGAACAACCACTGACAGAATTAGTTTGGAGCCAATATAAAAGAGATGTCACAGGGACTATCCTGGGTTTAACATCAGCCATGTTCTAAACTATTAAAAATTAAATGTGTTCAGCAAGTGTCTGAAGTTTCACCCTAAATCCTTCACTGAGATTTAAATGAAAGCATTTCTGCCCACGATCCCATTTCTCTGGGTCAGGGAGAAAGAAGCATTTTTCTCTCCTTGCCTGTTCTACACGTTCACTTATTTTGTAGATTGTCTCTTTTGTATTTTTAGAAGTGGATGTTGCTAAGGCAACCAAACTAGCTGAACATTTTGTTTCCCTAAGAACAATACATGTTTAAATATTCAGGCAATTTTCCATTGTTCGGTAGAAATGGTGAGATCAGTCAGATTATCCAGACCAGATGAAGGAAGTCTACGTTGGCCTTCTCTTACATGTAAAAGCCTTCGGTGTGCTGACAGCCATCCAGCAGCTCTGTCCAAGGAGGAGCAATACACAGGAAACACACAGACTACCCTCATAAACAGGGAAATGTTTTAGTTTATTTCCTTCTCTTACACTCCCCACAATAAATTAAAGCATGTATGTATTTCCAGGTAGAGGAGTTACACTCAGCCCTGTGTTGAAGCTGGCACAGGGCCTGCTCCTGCTCTGAAAGCACAGCATCAGATAATGGTAGTACCCTACAGGTTAGAAGGGACGAAGAAAAGATTTATCCACTTTATCACATCCTTCCATCTTGCTGAATCCATGACTTTCAGGTATATTTCAAGCATCTGGAAAAGATTTAGAATATTCCTACACTACAATATTCCATACGCCCAAAACTGGGCTGGTGATGGGATACTGCGAGTGACTCCCACCTCCCTGTACAAAGCTCACCAGCCTGGCTTTCTGGCTGACCTTGCACCAGAGCAGATTCCGAAGGGGCTGGCACAGCCCATCCCACTGGCTGATCTGTGATGGCAGGAACTCCCACATTGTAAGTGGTGTCAAGCAAATGCCCTGCAAGAGAGCCAGAACCATGCACTGAGACTGAGATACCTTGAAGTCTGCTTCTGACATGAATATTTTCTAGGGTGATCACTAAGTGTGCTTAGTTTCACTTTCCCCTCTGGCATTGTGAGATGGCTAAAACTATAAAAACCTAAAGAAAATATGATTCTGGCTTAAAAACATTTTTCAAAGACATGCTAAATACTATTATAATGCTGAAAACACCAGGAGGGGAAGGTGGAAGAGAAGAAATAAAAGAGATTACCAGGGTGAAAAGTGGTCAGCATGTGCGACTGCAAAAGACATAGAGGTACAAAACCCACGGCACAGTCAAGAAAGGGGATGATCCAATCAAGAAAGTCAAGAAAGAGCAGTCAAGAAAGAGCAGCCTGATGCTAAAGGATGGAAGGCGCAGAGGAGAGTCACAGTGGGAAGCTAAGTGAGGAATACAGGACTGAAGCTGTCAGTGACAGCAGAGACGCTGCACGGTGGAGCAGGCACTCCTCCACTGAGTGACACACAGCACACGCCTGACTGACGAGTGTTACTACGAGATGGAGCTACTGATCCTTTCCAATATCTAGCTCCGGAAATGTGCTACTCCTTCTCCCTTCTAAATATCTTTTCAGGAGACAGGACCAATAGACGATTAACACTGTATTGCAAGTCATCCATCTGAGAAGAGAACTTCAGAAACCACTTGTTTTTCATATTTTGGTAGTTTCTGTGTGCGTATTTGTGCTATTTTCTTTCTCTTTTTAAAAGTGAAGCACATTGCCTAGAGCATTCAAATATTTTGGCCTAACAACTAATCAGTGCAAAGAAGGTTATGCTGTTCAAAGAACGGCGGGAAAGTTGTCTGGTTTATCTAGGCCAGAACCAAGCATACCAAACAGTATGAGGAGTGTCCTAGGATTGCCAAAGGCTCTGGGTTGAAATGGCAGTGTTTAGTTTTCAGGAAACCAGCTGGTTCCTAGGATGATGGACAGCTGGGGAAAGTCTGAATAACTAGAAAAGGCCATGAATCCTGGGTTAGCTTGGAATCCACAGGTGCCATAAAAGAGCCATACAAGTCATAGAACACCTAGCCTCAAGACAAGCTGGTCTGTTCGGCTGTTTTCCAGCCCCAACATTTTTCCTGAAAGACAAGAATAACAAGACAAGAAAGACAAGAAGAGAAGATTAGATGTGGCCCAGGATGGATACACATCACATCACAGGCAATTAAACTGCTGCAAAAAGCATTGTTTGGGAAGATTTCCACTGTGTCTCCCCTTTACAGCCCTCACTCTCCCTGCAGACCAGACTGCCTACCCGACTATCTCCTCAAGCCCAGGGCCTGGCCAAGGTGGAGGACCAGGAGGAAGGTCAAAGTCCAAAACAGGGCTCATGGATGAGCAACCTCTTTAGTCAGAGACAAGGGTCTAGCAGATGCTTAGAACATGGCAAATAAAAAGATGGAACCTTTGGCAGAATGGCAGAAAAAAGTTTTTCAGAGATCCAGGAAAGGGGCACATTGGTGCACCCCAGGCTCACAGTGAGAGAGGCTGGTGAGAGTCATGATCCTTCACACTGCAATACATCTGACTGCAAAAAAAGGTGATAGTTTCAACTTTTGCCCATGGTCTACTGAAAGTTTGGTGCAACCAGGGTGTGGAGCATCTGAACTTAACGTTCTCCCGGGGCAGCCAATTGTAGGGAGTGAAGGAGGGGGAAAAAGAAGTGCAAATTACAGTCTGGAGTGCACTGGGAAAGGGTACCAAAGGGACAAGAAGCAGAGGAGAAATACAAGGTGTGCTTGCTCTCAATGCAGCCTATTCTTGGAGCATCAGTAAACAACAAATCCTTTGTTTCATCCCTACTGATTCGTTAAATGTCAGTGTCTTTGCCCCCACCAGGTGTTACCCATAAATAATTCTGTCACCCAACTACATCATGTGCCCAAAAAGGGAAGACTGAGCTGAACAGGACCAAAACCCAGAAGGGATTATTTTAATTTAAGAAAGAGCACCTATTATGTAAAAAATCAACTACTTGCTCACCACAGACACCCTCAGGAGAAAGAAAGGAGAAGGTCCCCCAGCAGTACTGTTGGATCAGAGCCAACACAGTGGTGCACCCACAGTGCCAGACGTGCCAGACATCTGCAGTGAGTCTCTCTGGGGCGCGAGCAGAAGCCCGGGGATGTTGCTGCACAGTTTATTGTACGTTTCACAGAACCTGGCCTAAGCCGGGATTAGTTTCAAGAGCCGGCACTGCCAGTGATATTACTCATATCACTTTGAGAAAATCACTTGCCCTCCATCTGTCTCGGTTTCTTCACCTGTGAAACAGAACCTGATAGCGGCTTTGCAATGCATGACTGCTTTTCTGGCCCTGGCTTCTCCACCTGCTCTACAGCTGCTGGCACTGCAGTCTGCAGGTGGGTCTGCTTTCTGTAGCCTTAAGGGAGGCAGCTTTTGCTGTAAGAGATCGTGGCTGTATGAATATATGAGCAGAGCAGTCAGTGCTACTGTTATTATTACAGACAGCAGTAGTGGCTGATACAGCTTCTCTGAAAATGTGATTATGGCCCAGAGAAGGCAGCTGGTACAGACATGGAAGACATGCACGCCTACCACTTTCAAACCCTATTTGTATTCATAAATGTGAACTCACTGCAAAGTGATTTACTCCTACCTTTCAGTTAGCCAGGTAAAATAGCCTCTCTGAATATCACACAAAAATATCTGAATAGTTCCTTTGTGACCATTCCCCAGTGTAGCCACCCCCTGATGAGGCTCTGTGGCCTCTGCACTCACTGCAAATGCTCCATCTAACCTGGGAGAACCACCTCCGTCACACATAGCAGAAAGGAGACTTTGCATAAAGGAGCAACCAGAAACTTCATTGAGGACAGATACTGTTCTGCACAGAGTAGTGAGCCTCCCAAATGATTTTTATTAGCAGTTTTCTGAGGACAGCAGCTTCATATTCAGTTGATACAAGAAACACAGCTGTGGGCTTAGGGGGTTGTATGGATGAGATTACTTCTTTCTCTTTTCTTACACACCTGCTCTCCCAACTACTGCTCTTAGTAAGCATTTAGGGAATAGGAGGAAGGGGACCAGGAGAAGAGGGGATGAAACAGCAAAGCTGAAGGTAGATGCTAATGTTAGCTTTGTGAAGTAGCTAATCAGATTTTCTTTCTACAGACTAACTTGAATTGTGCCATGCAAAAGGAAGGAATTTAAAATAAAGCTGTGACCCTGTTGTTCTCACCAACAGAGCAAATCACATTTTAAAAAATGTTGCACACCCAAACGTGAATTATAAGGTTTTCAAAAGTGAGCAAAAGGGAGGTTTGGATTTTACTCCAGATTTCACTAGTTCCTCACTACTCGGACATACTCCTGATTTCAGTGCCATGAGTAAGAGGTGTTACATAACTATGCATAATGCCAGAGATGTGGGGGCATGAGTCCTGTCGGGGCTCAGGTATTAGACTATGACTCTGAAAATATTGCCACGATTTCCAAAGCGAATCCACTGAGTCACGGAAATGTTGGGGATTATTCACACTGTGGGAGGAGCTAAGGAAACACAGATCTGGAAGGAGAACTTTTGCATGAGCCAGCTTCTGCTTAAGGCAAGCAGAGAGCACTTTCTGATCTATCTGCAAATAGCCTAAATGTCCTTTCAACTAATTGCATACCATGAACACATGTTTTTACACATCCTGCCCCCTCTATCTTAGGCATCTGTGTACAAGGATGCCTTTGGTATCACCCATATTCAACCAGCCTGGCTCTCCTAGAGGTTTTTCATACTACACAAATGCAAAGAATTGGCAGCATATTTATCCTTACATTGGCCAGACAGACTGGAACTTCTTGACAGCAGGCCCAGGGCTGAGGACACAGAGATGAGAGAGGAGGCTCTCCATGAGTGAGGGGATCTCCACACAGGCTTGAACAAGCAGCTGTTTGCTTTGATTTGAGTGATAATAATCCTCCAAATGGCATCTTAGGGCTCAGCTGCTGCAACACTGTTTTTGGAATCAAATTACTAGAAAGGTCAAAATCATTAACATGTGCTTTAGGAAGAGGGAAAATACCAGGCAAAACCTGTAAGCTTCCACTGCTGAAATACATCCCCTGGACTAGCAGATGCTAGTATTTTCTTCCTCTCACTGTAGGCAGAAGGGTGTCCTCTCACCAAGGGAACAGAGAAGGAGGTCATTCTGCTTGGAGTTCTTTCAAAAATGTGCGAGGAGGCGGAGACTCTTGTGACATTTTCATAATTTAAAAGGCACAAAACAGTATTAGGGAGAGTGAATGAATAGATTATGCTCCTCTTACCTGACACGCCCCTAACCTGTGCACCCTCTGTAGGGCCTCTGGCACTGTTGGGCACGGTTGTCCCAGTGTTAAAAATGTATATACTTATTATTGCTCCTACATCCAGCAGGAGAAAATGACTATGGAGTTGGTGCTACTGCTAAAGGACAAGACCCAAGAAGAGAATTTTTCTCATGCCTCCATTACGTGTGTTGGGTCATAAGCATAATAATGATTACACTCCAGTTGTTCTTCAGCAAGAAGTGTTAAAAAATAAGGGGAAAAAAAAGCAGAAAAAGGCTTCCACACTGTTTGAGCTACAGCTTTGTCTTCCTTGTTTACCAGACACCTCTGTGAGGCCATCTGAAGACACCCGATGCCTCAGCATTGCATTAATCATCAAGGTAGCTGGCAGATCAGGGCAATGTATTTCCCTTTTGAAAGCATTCAAAGGGAAGTTAAAACATCTGTTGAGAAACAGTGTAGAGTTGCTAATGGAGGCTTATTTCAGATGCATCATGAATACTTTGCCTCTTTGAGCTGGGCCTCACTAACTAAAAGCCAATCTTACATTCTCCAAAATACAGCTAAGACAACACTGAACACAAGGAGGAGACTGTGCTCAGTCTGTGTTCTCTGCCCTAAATTTTAAGGTTTATCAAGACAGTATACATATAGGCCTCTCTCCCCCTGCTGCATTCAACCATCTCTTCCCATGAAAGTAAGCTGCCTCTACATTCCATACCCCAGTGGTGTTTTCATATTGTCCTGCATACCCTAGATGGATAATAGGATTCACCTTGATATGACAGTACCAGTGTCTCTAAAGTAGACTGAAAAATCATCTTTCTAATCCTTGAGAATGTCATGTGTATTAGCTGCAGCCTTTCTGGTATGAACTCTCCGGAGTGGATTCAATTTCACACAAGTCCTAGCAAGACACACCATCCTAGGCTAGGAATTCATACCCTTCACAGCCTTTAATCTTCAGAGAGACAAGCAACCACTGCTTTCCCCGCAGCATCCACCTGTAAACCTACGTATCATTTTTCCTTCCTAGAGCAGGGAGGTTCTACCTGGGTATTTGGAGGTCAAATGCTTTAAACTGCTTTGCCCTGTATTTCCCTTTCATATTTGAACATGTTTATGTACAACACTGCTTGTTCACATACAGTCTTCACCTTCACCTGCATCATTAAGTTAAGCTTTTCCACAGCATTTTTCCTCATCCATTTCCCCTTGACCCACAAAATCCTGTCACCTGAGTTTAACGAGCCATTGAACTTGGCTTAGGTTCAGGTTGTTAGCCACTGTGTTCAAAACTGTTAGTCTTCCAGTGCTTTCCCATAACTTCCCTTGGGCTGCATATTCTTGGCCAGCTACCTACTCATGAATTCTGCATCAGAAATGACCCCTCACCAAGACAGTACACACCAGGCTTAAATCCACCTCGGTGCAGTCTGATGGACAGGCAATATTTGCAGCATTTCTGTGGAGATAAGAAGACCAGGTTCTAGTTTCCCAGCAGAGAATGGATCCCCGCGGTGCTGCAGGGCTGAGGACCGGGGAGGTGCTCACAGAAGCCCTCCAGCCTCACCTGAGTGAGCACCGAAGGACACGCTCTGGTACAGCTGGGCACACATGTATTTGTGTGTCCTAGCTGAATCTGGCCCAAGGTCATGAACAGCAAAAATGTACCTCTCATGCCTTTTACTCTTCTGAGAGTTCACCTTTGCTGCATGCTTTGTAGGCCCCTTGTTTCAGTTGCAACACGATTATTCTTACACTTATTGCAGACCACTGTGGCACAGTCTGACTTTTTTTTATTACTTCTTTGCATTGCTGCATTTGTTAAAACACTGCTACTGCAATCAAGTATTTTGGTTAACAGCTGAATAAATGCTTGAAGACATGAATAATTACCCTAATTTACTCCATTAATCCCGCACACAAAATTTAAAGACTCTTGCAAGCACCCCCACTGGAGAAAATTTGTCAGAAACAAAATACTAGGGAAGATGTTGCTCCATGCTCAGGAAAGACAATTCAGGAAGGTTGTACAGAGGTCACATTTAGTTTGCTTTTAATGTTTTGGAAGGGGAGAATCTTTTAAATTTTCAGAAGTGGGTACCTGCCTCAGGACAGTGCCTCCTTGACTCCACTTTCTCCAGTGGAGAACCTCACTCTTTAGACCTGAACAGTTGTTTGGACCAGAGCAAAACAGCTGCAGTCATGACCTTGCTCTCACCTTTCCCAATTACCACCAATTTCTTTGACAGTTAGCACTTCTGGGGGCAGTGGGAGGATTGTGTCCACCCGACAATGAGGTCAGGACTTGTCTGTATGCAGGAATATAGCACATGTAGTGAAAACACAAATCCTCTGCTCCTCTTTTCTCTCTGGGGACTTTGGCATCCAGCATGTCCATGCAGAATTTCCTCAAGGAATGGAAAGGGCTCAGAAATGAAAGAACTGGCTTGAGGCCAACACTTGGTCCTTCAGGCAAACTCCTGAGATGCCCTATATGTGAAATGAATTTCAGACCTCTGCCTCTGGGGGAACTGGAGTTAATAGCTTAATGTTCTCAAAGAAAAGGAAAAAAAAAAAAAAAAAAGCCATTCAGGCATTTTGAACCTCCTCGCTGCTGGGCTGTGCATTTCCTTCTTAAAGAAGTTTCAGGAGAGATGGTTGTTAGGGAGAGGGAGCAGGATTCCATTCTGTATGCAGATTTCAGTGCTGAATTGAAGGTCTGAAGGTCCCATGATGCCAGGGCAGCAGCAGCAGTATCTGGCCAGTCCTTTTGCAGTGATCATCAGATGACCTTGAGATTTACCCAACCAGGGTGGTACGGTTTCTAAAAATATTACATTTTCCAGGATTGTGTTTTCAGCTGTACCAGAGACAATCCTAGTGAAGAATTAATTCAGTTGGGCATACCCTCCATTCCTTCTCACCCCTTCCCTCTCCCCCCGCACTGGCCCTCCCTTACTCTGGGTTGTAAAAAAAGCCGCCGAGATTTCTCTTTTAGCACTGACCTTCTGAGCTATCTAATGATGAAGATAGGAAGAGGCTGCAACCAGACAGTAGAAAAAAGCCTCCCTTTTGCTAGCAGGGAAAAGTGTGAGTAATACACACACTGTTGGACAGTGGCCAAATCACTCTAGTAACGGCTGCTAGTTCCCCTTACCAAGAAAATGATCAAATGAGAAAGAGGAGCTGCAGTCGGGTGTCAGAAATGCTGAGTCGCAACGGGAGAGTGCCGCATCCGATGGAAATTTACCCAGGAGCCAGCGACCTTCACACGCTGGGGACGAGGACTGAGGGCTTGTAGGGATATCCTGCCCTCGCTCACACACTGCTGTATTACCTCCACGTCACCACCCAGGCAGAGCACACTCTGGAAAAGATGAGCTCCAAGATAGAGTGGGCTGCCAGGGCAGGCTCCATGGCACGAAAGAGGGTACTGCTCTACATGGTGTGCAAGAATGTCTGGCCCCACAGCACTGCCTAGTCCTCGGGGATTACTTGCCTCAGGTAATCAATTGTTGCTCATCTGGCCCCTCCCCTGCTGCTTTGGACACATGGTCTTGAAATGAGACAGCGGGGTCCAGCTGACCCATGCCTGGAGCTACCATAACAGGAGATAGCAGGCAGCAAAGGTGACTTCATAGCTCCCTGCTTTTAGGACTGTGCCTTGGGTGGATGCAGAGCTTCCCCAGCAGCTGCTTCAGTGCATGCCCTGTAGCCATTTTCATGTGATTTCAGGCCCATGTTAGAAGCAGAATGCAGGAATACTCTGGCTTCACCCTTGTCAGAGGGTCTTAGGTTTGGGATACCACCAGAACACCTCATCCTCTCTCCCACATACTGGGGGATAATCAATGGCTTTGCCTGCAAGTTTTCAGCCTCTCCCTGAAAGACGAAGAGAAGTGGGGGATGACGTGCAATAATGCCAGAGAACAAAGCACACAAGACAGTAAGTAAGAGTTGCAGTTGGAAACAGAGGACAACTACTTGCACTGAGCTCAAAGATGGAAAAAAGAGGAGAAAGAGGTAGCTGGTGCTGCAATGATGGGGATGCTGGCTAGATGGTGCTAGCACATACTCCTGTGCTTTTGTCATGAACTAGCACAACATTATTGCTGCTTTTCCTTCAGACAGAGGTTTCATTTCCATTGCAAGAGCTGGAGAAACTACCCTCTGTTGATGGTATTGCTAATAGAGAACTGGTAGTCCCCAGTGGAGTTCTTGTCCCTGTCAAAGACGAAGGGCTTCTGGAATATGAGAAAGATAACGCTCTCTTTGCAGCACACGGGAATGATAAGCAGCCGTCTCAACCCACTACTCCTGTGTTGGCTAAACATGACACAAAATATGATATCTGCCTGACGTCATCCCTGAAATCACCCCTTCTCGTGCTGTGCTGCAGAAACTCGTTCTTAATCCTCTGGACTAGACGGGATTAGGCTCTCCTGGCTGTGCTAATAGAGCTGGCTCCAGTCACCAAGGCAACCGCAGGCTCCTCAGCCCCCACAAGGAGCACATCCACGTGGTGAGGTGAAGATCCTGGCTCCAGCACACCCAGTCCTGCTATCCACACACTTAATTTGTACGTTGTGCTTTTTATTTGGCTGTATCCTGCTTGTGCCAGAGCATCTGTACGGCCCTTCAGAAGATCCAGGACCAGGTATGAGAGATCCTGTGCCTACTGTGGTGAAAACCAGTGGGCTTCTGGGACACCTGCTGGTGGACTGGTGCTCGACACACAAGGTCCTGAGAAGTTCAGGCCTGCACAAGGAATATGTCCAAACTGCAGAGCTTGGATTAAATGTCTCCTAGTTCTCTTAGTGAATATCTGTAATGAACAACGCAGACTGAGGGTAAATCAGCTCTTGAATATAGGTTCAGACCTAAAACAAACTCTCTATATATTATGGCTTACATAGAGCCCAGCCACCACTAGAGGGAACAGAAGGCTACAACGAATGACAAAATTACGAGATTGCTCTCTAAAATGAATGCAGTCAATGAGAAAATACTAGCAGGTATTCTCCACTAGAGCTTGAGATGAAATATAGACATCTCCTGATCTGGTAAGAGGAGCAAGTGGAGACTGGAAATGGAGAACAAGTAGGGATTTTGTATCTTTGCCTGTCCTTCAAACCCCATCACCAACTCCTCCTACAGGCAGAGGATTAAAAGCAGACACCTTACATCCAAGTCTCCTTGAAGCTATGGTTAGGAAATTAGGCAAAGCTACAGGCTAGGACAGCATATATTTGGCAGGAAAGAAGATATCACCGTTTTTGTGTGTATCAAAAAGAGCTTACAAGCATCCCAAACCCTCTCTTTGCAATAGGCATATGCTGCATATGGAAGCAGAACCAGCTGGGTTTGCTGTCCTGGGCCTGCTCCTGAGTGCTCTGTGAACACTTAGCTCTGCTCTGGGCTGCAGTGTCCAGCCATTCTTGTCCTGCACAACAGTGGAAAAAGAAATAACCAATATGAGGTAAAAAGTGGAAGTCAATTTTTTTCCAAGAGGTTAGAAATAACCTCCGCTTCAGCAGCCAGTTATCCAGAGCTGAGAGAAATGGGAACTAACAATTGAGACTAAACAGTACAAATCCATGCAAGCCCTTTCCTGTCCTCAAGATTAGCAAGTAAAGGGCTTCACCAGTCCCTGCTGCCGACTGCTCCTTCAGAGCTGTTCACACTGCCATAGGTATCCTTTGGTATGTGCTGGGACAAGAGCAGGGTGCCTTGCTGGGTACCCTGATTCCAGGCACTTCACAGCAGCCCTCCTGCTGGCTGATGGTGCAGAGCAGCCGGAGCCAAAATGGATACAGGGCAGAGCAGTCCCCACATAGTAATTCTCCCTCAAGTTTAAGGTCAGCTGAATAGCAGTGTGGGAAGGAATTGCACTCTTACTGCCTCTTGTGTCAGTCATTTAATCTTATGTTTAAGTCTTCCCTTTCCTAGCTCCTGGATTTATATGCCTTCATCCTCTGTTTTACTACGTCAGGAAAACTGCACTGACTTCCAAAGACTTGCTCCCGATTCACACTGGTACAATCTAGAGGAGAAGCAGGACTCCACATTATTGTTCCCAGGGATGAATCCTGAAGGTTTCTTGACCTGTGAAGCAGCTACAGGGAAATTTGTAGCACAAACAGTCCCATTACTGCCTTTTGTCCATATGACTCAACTTGATCCTGTTAACTGCTACTAACCTATTTCCTAAGAAATACGCTTTCTTATCTTTAGGCCAGAACTGTTTGGTCCTATCTCCTTCTTATGCCCAAGTTTTCTTCTAATTCCTCTTGGTGCTATCCTGCCTGGCACAGTGAATCATTTCCCCTCATTCACACAAGCAAACCCCATGCAGTCCTGTGCAGCAGGTATCAAGAACTTGCCAGTCACACTGCAGTGAGAAACTCAGTTCAGAGGCCCTCAGCTGAGCAGCAGCCACAGCGCAGCTCCAAAGCTGCCTCATGTATGTGGTTCTTTTCTGGCCTCTCTTTTCTCCTGGAGGAAGAGGAATACCTTGGGTTAAGTATGGCTACAGTCACCATGGCTGCCTGGCACAGAAATCAATGGAAGGGCATGAAATCCAGTCCAGTTCCTGTTATGGCACTTTTCAGGTGGGAAGTTGCCTTTACTCTTTCCTCCCACCCTCAGGGCCGGTCCAGCTACCCGTTGTCTGCCAAGCACAGCAGCAAAATTCTTACCCAGCAAGAATTTCACCCACAGACTGGCTTAGAAGTGCACACACAAGTGTTACTGATGCACTCATGGCCTGTCTTCCTCTGTCTTCATCTTCAAATGTCAGTCTCACAGAGGTTCTGGGGCTGATTCACTCCAAGCAAATACTCTGGCCTGCCTATGACCTGCATGTCTGAGCAATTCTCCTAGGCCAGCTTGATTTCAGACCTTGGCTGTGGGCAGGAATGATATGTCCGGGAGTAAAGCTCAACTCCTTTGTCATCGACAAGGAGGCCTTCAGGTATCCCTTGACCTAATGCTGCTGGTGAGATGGGCTGATGTCACAAAACACAGCAGTAGGAACAACTCAGAGGTCAGGGAAACACCACCCTGCAGTTTCAGGTCTTCTGCAGGGGCAGAATGACCATAATCCTCTATTTGGATCCCAGTTTAGGCTTGGAATTTGAACCATGACAAAACAGCAGAGTAGCTGAATCCCAGATTTGGAATTGGTCTTCTCCCTAATCTTTTCAGACAGATGCTTCAGGATTGTTCCATGAGACCCTACACTACCCAAAGAAGAGCATTATGGCCTCATCCCATAGAGCTGTAGATACTCTTATCAAATGTTATGTTCAATTTTTGACCTGATCATCATGGGAAGCCTGTTTCTAAAACAAAAGGTGTTTTCACAGCACACAAAGCTAAGAAATGAGATTCTTCTGTATAGCAGATTACTAGCACCTTAGAAAAGTCTGGCCTGTCCAGACTTCAGTCATTTCTAGAAGGTTAAGTTTTGTAATACTTTGCCCCCTCAGATGTCACTGGGAGCTTTGCTCTTGATTTCTGCGGGGGCAGGGTTTATTTTAAGGGCATTTCATCTTATCAGAAACCAAAACCACTTCATACACTCTGTGCACACGGGCATAACCTAGCCATTCAAGGAAATGCTATCTCTGTAGGACAACCATGGGCTGACAAGACATCCACATGGATATAAAAATCACCATGTCAAGGCCCTAATTTTTCTGAAAATTTTTGCCTCCAAGTGCTATGCAAATTAAACAGTTCACCTTCACTTCCCTCTAGTGGAAAATAGGCTGAATCAAGAGAGGACTTACAAACAGGACTTGACAAAGTGTGTAATTCTTTAGAGCAATTAGGGCCCCAGCGTGGGATAGGAGCTGTGCACTTCACCAGTCTTCCCTGTGTTCATGTCTTAACATCCACTTGAGAAGTTTGACATTGCTCAACCAACAAAAAATGGCTGAAGCTTTGGAATGAAGCAAAGGCCAAACAAAAAACGAACTGTCTCAAAAGTCAGCTCTGCAGCTCTTAAGCCAACCCTCTTTCCCTGCAGCCAATCTGATGCCAAGACATTGCCATACCTTTGGCAGGAAGTCACACCTGAAGAAAGGAAAAGTGGAACTGTGAAGCCATACATTACCTTAGCACAACCACACCTACACAGGCAAGCCTTAGGGAGGTGGGAGGCCCATGCTTGAGATATGAAGAGAAATTTGCCATATGCCCAAAGGCCTCACATCAAAATCATGTACTTTAATATCTGCACTGCACATAATCCCTGACAGTCTCTAATTTTGAAGGGATACATAAATATAAATCTAAATAGGGGGTGCGATACATAAATACATACAGTATTTTACTAAATAAACAACTTTTTTCACACCTGTTATCTCATGAGCATATCTTTACCTACAATGAGATAAGAGTTGTGGCGGCTGTCTGTTTGGAAGCTCCAGTAAGAAGTGTTTCTGTCAGACAGCTTTCTTCTCTCTCCAATGTTACAAAACCAAGGCTGCTGTGGACTGCAAGGTGATGGTCAGTGAATCTCAACAAGCCATGAGGTGGTTCAAGCAGTGCAGACTGGTGATTAAGCATTAACAAACACCAGTCAAAAGTACAGCAAAAGAGGATAGCAGAGAGCAGCAAAACATGATTCTGCCGCAAAGTTCCAGTGAGGTACAGAATATGCCACATCTTCCATGGTGAACCCCTTTCCCTTCCTACTCCTGGCAAATCCTGTCCCCTCTCCAAAAGACTTCTCTTTGCAAACAAACAACAGGGGTGAGGTTTACACAAGGGAAATTCTTGAGCATAAAATGCAGAATACAAAACACAACATCAGCCTGAAAAGTCCAGCAATCCATTATCATAAGCTTACATGAGCCACATTTTCCATGTTTCTAAAACACAACCAAAGTAGCTAACATCTCTTATGTGGCAGGAATCCAGAGAAAGAGGCAAGCCAAAGCCAGACTGGGCAGTCCTCCAGCAGAATGGGTTAGCTTCAAAAGCTGAAGTGCACTTAAAACTTTAAGGGGGAACAAGAGGCCAGCTTTAGATGTTGTTTTGTCAGCTGTACATGGATTTCCAAGCTGATGAGAAGTTCCTCTCATTAGATTAATACTCCACCATTAGACAATAGTTTCACACATATAAATGATGCTGTTTAAGTAGGAGGAGCAAGTTTCATCATTCCATCAAACAGCACGGCTGACACTTGCTATTTCCAGTATACTCTCTGCTCCACACACAGGGTAAATTTCCCCCCAGCAGAGTAACTACTACTTACTTAGCAGGAGTCCAGGGCAGAAAGTAGAGAGGATTGCTTCTACAAATGAAGAGTGCTTGGAAAATTCTGAGCAAGACAGAATGTTACTAGCATCTAGCAAGAAGCGGCACAGACACTGTGACAGTCTCTACTCTGGTGGAAAATAGCCTAGCAGGGAGCTCATTTCTTATCCCACCTGAAAACTGAAGTTTCCACCAGTACTAAACCATCTTCTGTGAGGCTGCTGATCCACTTGGAATTGGCTAAATCCCTTGAGACTCTCCCAGCCACGTTGTTACTCCAGTCACTGATGGTTTTCTTGGGTAGAGCTGATCGAAACATGCTGTAAAGGCATATCATCTAGTAGCCATCTTATCAGTATGGGGTTACTCTTTCTTATTGCTGTTTCGCCATGCCTTGTTCATACAGACAACTGGTGGCTGATGTAAAACAAGTGAGAAGAAAAACAGGTCTTCAAAATCAAGATATTTTCCCTCTGAGCACACTCAGACAAAAGACAGGGTTTCAGAGATCTTGTGGTGCTTTTAGAAGAGAGACAGGGAGAGACAAGACATTTTAGGGAAGCTTTGTAAAGCCAAGTAATCCCACCTTTAGTGATCTGCAGCATGTATGTTGCATTAAGCAAGATAAAGGGGCTACAAGCCTGCTTATATCAAGCAAGAGCAGAGAGAAGAGCTATTCACAACACAAAAACACTGTCGTGACACTTAACCCTGCTCTGCTGACAGCCTCAGTGAAGGGAGCAAGAATTGATTCAGCTTGGAGACTGAACTCCTACCTCTATCCAGGAGTGAATGTGAGGGAGTAGGAGCACTAGGAAAGAGGAGAGGAGTGGAAAGCAAAAAAAATTGTTCTTCTCTTATTGAAATTGGCAGACAGCTCCCCTGGTGTCCTCACATTGGCAAAGAGCCTCCCCTCCTCCTTAGCAGCTGCCCCTTGTTTCAATGTATTAAAAACAAGATAACAAATCTATCCAGAAAAGACATTTACGCTAAAATACAAAGAGTGCCCACATCAATAGAAATCAGAATTTTGAATTGGCTATTCTTACTTCACAGAGTACATTGCCCAGAAGTTTTTAAAATAACCACGTGCAGAATTTATGGGGGTTTTCTTTGAAAGGTAAAGAGGAAAAAACACCAACCAGAAAACTCACTCAAACCCTAAACACTTCCCTTTAACCAGCTGTTGTATACACAGATGAGTGTCCTTTTTTGGGGCGTACTGCAGGGCAAACCCTGAAGATTTTATCCACGAAGAATCTGGGGATTTTTTCAATGTTAGAATACTGGAAGATAATTTGTATAAGGAACCTTTTTTTGAAATACAGACTGAGAAAAGATGGGATCCGTCCCCACGCACTACTGCACATACCCATATAAAAGATTTTGAGTCCAGAAAGCCCAATGAAAAACTGTTCTGAAGTCTACACACACTACAGGCTCCACAATGTTTCAGAATGACCTGTTTATAAAGCAAAATGCTAATGGCCTATAACAAAGTTGAAAGCCAGCACTATAATGGGACACAGAAAATAAAAGCAGGAGAAATGAGATTTATTGGCAGGGCTCAAGGTCCCTGAAATAGCTGGGAGTTTGCTATGGAATTTCCTAGCTGTTAGCATGTGAAAGAGAAGCAGGACTGGCAGCGTGTAAGTCTACATGGCATACGAAGTGTTTGGGTATCAGATCCAGATTCAGAAATACAGAAAACAAACCCCACTTTCAGGGATAAGACAAAGAGAGGATAAGACATTGGCAAAATGGTAGCAGGAAAGGAAGACAGGAGGGAGAGAAAGCACAATGAATGGGAATAGCTAAAAACAGGGAAAGAAATGGCAGTGAACTGCCGGGGGTTTTTAAATGCCAGTTTTGTTATAAACTCAGTGCATGACTTTGATGACAGGTAAACCTTACCACGCTTTTCCTAGGTTCCCCGTGTCTGTAAAATAGATACAATGTTTCTCTACCTCAAGATTTTTAAATGGAAAGTGCTAGAAAGCTATAAAATATACAGTGTAAAAAAGTATCAATTTGGCATAAAAGGAAAAAGCCAACTCAGAAAATAATCACTGGTGTCTGTGGAAAAATGTCATTTTGGGTGCCATAAAGAGCTATGCCATTTATATTCTTAAAAAGAGGCATGGCTGAGAAAAGCAGCACTCTCTTCTTATTACCACTGAGGTCCCAGCAGACCTTCCTGCTGAAGGAACAGAAACTGTAAGCAAATAAATGCTGATGTGATTGTGATAGTGATTGATGAAGGAAGATCAGGATCTCATTGTGTTCAGCACTGTGAACACCTAATAATCCTTACTCAAGAGCCTCGTATTTAGACTGTAAGCAAAATACAGTAAAGGATAGAGTAAGCTGGTAAGAGATGTATATACAGCAATGAAATTGCCTTTTCTAATTGGGTTTCACCTTGGTGGAAAGATAAGTGATCCCATCATCCAGGCCTCATGTTTATAGGCATCTGGATCTGTCTGTTGTGTATAAAAGCAGCCAGCAGTTCTCTGGTGTGGAGGGCAGAGACTGTATCAGGGAATTCGTTGAGCAGTAACTATATGCAAATTATTATCTCTGCAGTGGATGACAGCAAAGAAGGAATTTTGGTAACATCCTCTCCAGGATTTTGCTCTTCCTCAGAGAATCTTCCGTCTAAGTGAAGGGCACTTATGAGGTACATTATTTCATTATTTCTGCAGGTTGGGCACTCTTTTGTCTGCAGCGCTGCAGGGATCTTAGCATGCAGCTTGGGATTTTGCCAGTCAGCTCACTGGAGTACTGAAGCGAAGCAATGAAGCCAATGCAGCAAAAATGCTGATTGTACTACAGTCTGGGAGAAATTATTTTCGTATTCAACTCACGGCAAGGCCTGTTACAACGTCATAAATCCTCTGTAGCAGCAAGAGAGGGACAAGGGAGAGAAGCCTGCTGTCTCTGCTTTTCCTGCACAGTCTATTCTCAGCACTGTGCGTCACGCTCTCCTTCATCACTCTCCACCACTTCTGCACAGTTCACGAAGATTCTGACATCTGGGTTTGCGGTGTTATGAGTTAGCAAAGGCCTTTTCCACCACAATCCAAAGACCACAAAAGCCAGAGAGTTTCTTGCTGTCAAACCGCATGTTTTTGCTCTGAGTAAACTTGACAGAATAAATAGAGAACCCCCATGGCACCAATATTGAAAACAATTTTCAGAGTACAACAGCACTTTAAATGAGGAAAAAATGACACAAGGCTCTTGGAAGAAATAAAAGCAGATGTAAATGTCAAATTCATTTAGTGTCAGGAAATAATATATCAAGAGAGACGGGTCCATAGCAGTTATTATAAACACTGGCTAAGAAACGGGTTTTTGTTTTCTGCTGAATAGTTAGCAGTTTTTTTCCCCATCTTTTTCCAAAATAGCACAAGACTGTGATTTCACCTGTGAAAAGACAGAGAGCAAGAAGCAAGTCGCAATAGTTGATAGATGGAGAACATGGATATTTGCTTGGCGTTGCAAGACATCCATTGTCAAACCCATAATGAGACAGCAACTTAACAACTGAGTTTACAGCATCAGGCCAGAAGTACCAAAAATGAGCAGAACACCAAACAGGAATACGAAGAGACTAGGTAATTTGTTTAAGGATTCAGAACAGTATGGTGGCAGAGCTGTCTTGAGCTACAACTAAACCCACTGTGTCAAGATCTATTAACCCAGGATTCCAGGATTTACCAAACCAGCAACTCCTGCTGAACTGTTGATATTCTGAACCTTAGGTTTAAATACACAATAATATTGTTGGAAGGATGATATAAAAAGGGTTTCAGGCAATTAGCACAGTTCTTTTTACTGGGTGCAAGGTTGCCATCTGGAGAGCTGCAGCACTACTGGGCTAGGGACACTGATAATTTCACAGGCAATTGGTCTAACCCACTGCTGACATAAAAGAACAGTGGTGCATTCTTTTTAATTGCTGGGTTTTGGATTTGTCATAAAAATAACGAGGCAAGAGCTGGCAAATATGTTTAATATAGGCTGGGAAACAGTCTGACCTTCATTGCATGTGTGGCATGCATCTGCATCCATGTTGCTAAGCATTCTAATGTCACAGAGACAGGACATGCCTCCTAAAGTGAAAAATACATCATTTTCAATATCATGCTTTGAAGGGTATAGTGATAAAGAGAGTTACAGACCAAGGAGTGCTCAAGTAGCAGAGTAAGAGCAGCTTTGATTCTGTTACCAAGTTCTTCTGGTCACAAAGACATCACATTAGGGTTGTGTAACTTATGCTTTCTGTTTGCAGGTGGAAAAATGACAGGCTGTGCATTCTCTATCCTTGGAGATATTCAAGACTGGATAAAGCTGTGAGCAATCCAGTCAGATCTTCAGCCAACTCTGATTTGAACAACAGGTTGATCCAGAAACCTTCAGAGGTGTTTTCCAACCTGAACTATGCTGGGCCCATTGCAGTGTAAGGATGGTGTGGTGTTGCTGCCCATGCTTAGGTAGAATATCAACTTCTGACCTTTATTTCCTGGCCAGAGTCAAGTATTTGATGTCTGCTGAAGACAAACTCTTCCATTTTTCATGCTTCACCAGAAAGAGTCACTGGTATGGCTACAGAAGCAGCTCAATCCCGTAGTGCAAGACTTATCCACAGGCATTTCCAGTTAGCTTAAATCGTGAGCTCCTAAACCAGTGAGTGCTGACATTTTGCATTGCCCTGTGTGGAAATAAAATGTAGCCAGGCATTTAAGTAATGAGCAGAAATTTCTCTTAATCTTGTCATATTCCCTTGAAGGCAGTCATGAACTACAACACAAACTATTCCCTAGTGCCTGTCATGCCTCACCTTATGAATAACCCAAACATACAACTTTGCTTCTAGAGATATTTTGGAGTTCTGCTATACTTTTTTATTCTTTCCCTGTCTATCTTTCCATTTACTGGCAAGTATTTTCTCTTCATTTATGCATATAAACCACGAAATAACGCCAAGGTTATGAACTCTCAAGACTACTCTTCCATAGACACGCAATCTTTTCTCATGATGAGCAGTGGTTGTAAATGTACCAAAGCTGAGAACAGACACAGGGGGCACGCCGCCCTAATAAAGTTGTTGAAGCTCTCACTGCAATAAAAAACGTAGAACGAAGCACAAAGAAAAGGAAAGGATACATTATTCTGTGGACGTAGTTGGCAAACCATCACAATTTGATGTGATTAGTAAAGCTTAACGCAGTAATAGCTGTGTGGGCACTTTCCTGCTTCTCGGTGAGCGTGGTTACTCCGGTATCTAGTGCGGTGCCCGGCACACCGACACAATACAAGAGTGCTCATACAAACATGGCCTGCCATGTGGGTTGGCATAAGGCTCAGTGAGCTGTGTGGCGTAAAGGCAAAGATGTTTGAAAGTTGAGAGCAGGCCCAGAAACTTCGTGGCTCAAGCATATCAGGACCAGAGAGCAAAATCGTGTTTCAGGGGCTCTCAGTTATGCTTCTTGTGGCAAAGAGCAGGAGCTGTTCTGGCCCAGCCTCACAGAGAAGCGAAATCGAGAAGTAGGCAATTGGTAGCGATAGTGGTCTTTGTAACTGCTTGCAAGAACAAGGGAGTGGGAGAGAAGTACACCATGGATCAGAACTAATTATTGCAGTGCAAAAATACTGCCAAAAAAAGGGCATCACCTCATCCTAAATGACTAGGGGGACTAGCTTTTGTGAACATCAGAGTAAAAAAAGCTGTACCTTGACAGGACAGTGCAGAATGGGTCAAGTAAATACATTTTTGGTTAGACATGAACTCTATTAGAATGGTGTCTGAGCCAGGGCCATGTCAAACCTGCCTGTCACACTCACTGAAATAGTTCATCACCCAGCTGAACTGCAGGACGATCAGGATCTTCATTGCCTGACTCTGCTCTGTTTGAGCAGATAGAATGACCACAGAGACTGGGTGCCAGATATTGTCGCACCCTCCATATTCCGACTTTTTGTCTGCAACCGGAGATATTTCCCAGGGGAAGGCAACCTTCCACTCAGCTGTCAGTGCTGCCATCTCTGTAGAGCAGCAGAGCAGGATTTGCGCCTAATTAGGTGAACAAAGTAACAACAAGGATGACCTCCAGCTGATGCCTTAGGTTGCCACCCCCTGCTTAAAAGACAAGGAAGCAAGATCCGTAAAGGCCATGTAAAGAGGGCCTTGGCAACAGCAGCTGCCAGTCACGCTTGGAGAAAGTCTACAAGCAAAGGTGAGGAACTTGTATCATGAGAAGGCAGCTGTGATCCAGCTTTCATCCACGTGGCTGAGACACCCACAGCAACAAAGACAGGGAGCCTTAGTCAGCAGCACGAACCAGTGACCACACAAAGAGGCAGGGACCCCAGTGGCTCTCTACTCTGCCGTGCTGGCACAGGGGGATAAGTCCCAGAAGGAGGGGAAGAAGAGAGTCAGCAGGGTCTTTTCTGAAACTGAGTAGACAGCCCTCAATTGGCACAACCACAGAAAGCCAAATTTGTCATCCACCCACAGACTCTGGGACTGCCGGCTTGAGCACTCTCATTAGCAGCTTTGGTTCTCATAGGCAGCAAAGAGGGAGGCATGTAGGGAGGAAGGAGGATGAAGCAGCCGGGAAGCTGGGAGGACACAAGGACAACAAGGCAGGGTGAGTCAAGGAGCCGGATACAACCGCAGGACCGTGGTATTATCTCAGTGCAAATGCCAAGGAGCTGCTTCTGGAGCAGGACAATCTGTCCTGTAATGACAGGGTTAATTTTAAATTGGCAGAGAGCTTCTGGGACTTTTTCACTTTCACTGTCAAATCTCTGGGGCTGGCAGTTGCTAATTACAATAATGTGAGGTGACAGTCACATGAGGAGTGATGGATGGCTGAGTGGGGCTGAAAATCCAGAAGGTCAGCTCACAATGAATTATAGCGACAGGGTGCAGAAGCCCTTTCCCCAGATCTTCTCTTCCTCTCCCCACTTCTTCCCCCCACCGTCTGCAGCATCTCAAAAGCAAAACATTAAAGAGAAATCATTCTCATGACTAGAATGCAAAATGGATGGAGGGCGCCGGGAGCTGGATTTCAGTGTCACTCCAGCTATCCAAATTCACAAAGCACACGGCCAAAAGGGACCAAGTAAGCATCTAATTTCATTTCCCACGTAACATGGGACGCCAGACAGCACCTGACTTCAGTGACTCTTAAAGCAAAATCATTATGAACTCTTAAGATTTTATTTTGACACAAAGAAGCCTACACAAAGAAAGCACAAAACTGGAATAAAACACCACAGGCTCTGAGTATTCCTACTCAGCATTCACTTTGCATGGCCTGAAAGGTCATGCAGAGATAAGGTCCTTTGCATGTAAAACTGAGATACTTCTAAGTCACATTCTCAGCTCTTTCCCCCCTTGTCTAGCCCAGAAATAACTGACTTTGGTTCAGCCCATTCCCATGACCAGCCAGTGAATCCCAGCTACTGCCATTCTCAAATAAAAGATCAGTTCAGCCCTGACCTCAGACTTACCCCATGGGTCTGTGCAGAGGTATTATGAGTGATTAGTTCAGATTTTCCCCTCCAGCATTTCACAGTGATGCTATGAACTGTTGGTCACAGACTGTGCTGGAGAAAGCCGTGTGAGAACTTTCTAACGATACCAAAATTCTCTGAAGGAGGAACCCGCTCCCCATCCACAATGGATGGTTTCCATGACAAGCATCACAGCTGACTGATCTCTTAATACTGTTCAATTGGCCACCTACACTCACACTCCTGGAAAAGGGTGGCCCATATTAAGCCCCAGGTCAGTAGTCCATGGATTTTGAAAATGCTGCAGCTGTCTGCTGTGGCCATTTCTAAAAGGTGTCCCACGGATGAAACTGAAACAAGAGCAACCAAGTCTTACATGCAAACAAGCTTTGTGTTGGACTTTAAAAAAATGGGACTGGTGCCTCTGTTGTATCTCTTCTCAGATTATGAAGAATACTTCAATAATGCTTTGATTGCTTCTTGTAACTTCTACTTTTAAATGTCACATTTTTCCTACCCATTTTAAAACAAAAGACTTTCTCAGTGCTTCAAGAATCAGCTGAAGCTACACATTTTGAGGCCAAATTTAAAATAAGTTGAAAGAAGGAGGGGATAATTCATCATACACAAAATTCCTTATGTGTTAAGTTTAGTAGCAATTTCACTCAAATGTCCAATGAGATCACTGGAGAAAAAGTCTCTTTCTGGAGGAGTCATAAAGTTTTAGAACATTTCTGCCTCTGCTGATCTGGTGATGACTGCTCTTCCAAGAAAGCTCTCCAGCTGTATTAGATGCAAACCAACAAAAGCACAGAGACAGCCAAGCTTGAATTTAGCTCATAGACTAAATATAACTATTATATTATTATTTAATATAATTTTTTATATTAAAGCTTACACACACACACACACACGTACACGTACACACAAAAAGGATTAGTGATGAAAAGGGGATTCAGTTACTCAGCTCACGTATGAAAAGGTCCTGGCAAAATGCTGCCTGCAAGTCTGTGAGGAGCTTCAGCACTGACTCAGCCTGAAGCATCTGGCTCTCTCCTGAATCAATGCCACCTGAATTTCCTGTATCCTCGAGGCTTTTTAAATTTCTTTTGGCAGCTTCACCTTCAGACACTGTACCCTGACTGTCTAGGCTTAATACAGGACTGGAACTAAAGATTTGGTGTGGTTTTCAAGCTTATATGCTAAAAGAGAGAGTGGTAACAGCAGCTACAGCAATAAGAACAGACTTTATCAGCAAAAAGCACTCGGAAAAGACACCTTGCTTTTAGCACTAACATGTGATTGGAAAGTACCATGCCCTGTCCTGACGTGTGAAACTGTAATGGCAAACACTCATCAACTTGTGTTTTCCATACTGTAAGGATCCTGGAAGGGTCACTGTAATCACAACAACTTTAGGGATTGAATTTATTAACATAAATGGTAAGAGTTACTACAACAGGTCAACTTTTACAGCATGAGGAGCAGGGTGGGGAGGAGCAGTTATACCTCTGCTCTGATGAAAGCCTGAATTTGATTAGGATTTAGCCACAGAGGACGTTGTTCAATTATAGTGGGTCTGAACAGCAACAATGAAAAAGCATCAATTTCTGTTCATAAATTGTGCATGGCTTCTTACAATATGTACCTAATAGTCAAGTTACCGAGTTCCTCCTGCCCATATTTGAAGAATGGCTGTATCAGAACTGGTTAAATATCCCTTAGTAAATCTATTTGAAATTACTTCTGGAGACAGATCTGTGGAAGTCTGTAATGATGGCAATTGGTTCTTGGGTTATTTAACGCCAGAATACTCTGGGTAGCCATTCTGGGATGTCTGTACAAACCCTGCTGTTGATAAGGATGCCTTTCCTTGCACAGCTCAGCTCTTTTCCAGTCTCCAACTTTTCCCTATTCAAAGCTTTATGTGAGCAGGGGAAGGTTTGTACAAAGGTTTGTGATGGTTGCTTTTGGCCAGTTTTTGGGGGTAATCTGATCTAGCAAGGATGATCAATCTATGAAACAGTTGTTTGCTGATTACCTGAAAACTGAGTTTTCAAAATAATAGATCTCAGACTCATAGAAGGAAAAGAGTTATCATGGCATCTAGATGTTTTCCCAGGCCAGGAAAATTTGTTTCAGTTGTTTCTTTACTAATGTTTCAGTGCAGCTTTCTTACCATTTCCTCAGAGACTTTGTGACTTGAGTTTTTCTTTTCCTGTTTGCTTCTATTACTTAATCCATAATTTAATACTACACGTGCAGGAAGGAAGCTATTACAAAAGCAATTCAAATGCTTATTACGTTAACTTGGAAAATAGGACTGCAGCTAGCACTTTTTTTCTGCCACAGCAATATTCCAGGTGGTATCTTATCAGAATTTTCTACAGCTACTTCCAAGGAGAAAACAGCTCTGCAATATCTTCCAGTATCACAGAATCTTAAGTAGTAGCTTTCCTTTTACATGGAAAGAGCTACACAAAGTAGAAGCTGAACCAGCATCTCTGTAGGGAAGCAGCAGGAAGAAAAGGTTGGGATAATGTGTGCTTTCCCAGGAGTGGAGTAGGATTTTAAACTCCAGTCTAGGTACTGGAGTTTAAAATCTCTTTCTAGCCCTGAGGTACTGGTGGACATTGGGCAGATCACTGGACCTGCTGTGCAAAGGGTTTTAACCTTTCCTGTTTTTCAACACAGTGGTTCAAAAGCCTTAATCAAAATACTTTGAGAACATTGAGTGAATGGGGCTACACAAAATATCATTAATAGCAGGAAGCCTTGACAAATGAACTCCAGCCTTCACCATATACATTACTCTGAAAGAAGATAATATCTCTGAGCTATAAAGTTGACTAGGATATATCTTTATTCCTTCTGAAGCACAGTCTTTCAGCAGCTTTGTCCTCCACAACACCAAGGCCTCTGTAATCTCATTTCAAAAACATAATAAAGGCACCCCAAATCCTCAAACTTTTATGATAACTGACAGTGCAGGAAACTTACATACATATATATATATATATAAAAGCCATGCCGCAAAGATGACAGGAAAAGTAATCTGTAATTGAATTCAATTTACAGCTCCCAGATCATGCAGCCTCCCTGACTCATCCAAGCCACTCTGCTTTATCAGAACTGCCAGCATCACACTGAGACAGTGTGCAATAAAATATGGAAAATATGTTCACAGTGTGTGACCTCAATGATGCTATGAGCTGTCATGAAGAACACTTTCTTCTCACAGTGAAATGCCACGACGCGGTTCATTAGCTTGGAAGCAGACATTTATTGCTGCTGCAACTGGCACTGCTTCTGCCATACCTGTTTTGTGCACAGAGGATTCAGGGCTCAGGATATACACACTCAGGCTCCTTCACCAGCCCAAAATGCAAAGTTTCACTTCTGGCTATAGTCCTGAGTAACATGAAATGGAAGCACTCCTGTGCATCTAAATGATGAAGTGCTGTGAGGTAACACCCTCATTTGCTCCTTCTGCCCTCAAGTGGGGTAAAAACTGGCTGCCCATGAGACAGACCTTTGCAGACACAGGAATTTAAGCAGCACAGATACTCCAATAAAACCATATGACACTACATTTATGCAACTCAGCTTTGTAGACACAGACCTAGTTGTACCTGTCACTGACCAGGTCTGAACCCTCTCTTTTCTCATTGAGCTCTGGCATCTCTCTGTTTGCCAAATAATAAATAAAGCTTTACCGTTCTTCCTCCTATTTTAGTATAGAGCTTGGGTGCTAAAATAAAACCTGTTAAGCTGGATACTGTTATTCATTCAAATAATACTTCTGCATCTGTGGTTTTAGGTCAAAGCACTGAAATCTTTCTGCATTTCATGGCTGTATCATGGCACTGCAAGAGAATACTGCAGCATTTCTCCTAATGGCTCCAAAGCACTAGTAACACCTGCAGCACTAAATAATGGTGCATTTAGTGCCTTCAGCAGGAGAGAAACACAAAGTAATTCAAGTTGGAAAAAACATTCCTCTTTAGTCCAAACAGTGATAAAAGTTGAGCTAACTCCAAAGTTAGGCCAGGGAGGCAGGGTATCAAGAATAATCACTTTCATCTGTCACCACTGGGCAGGACAGAAATTAAATTGTTTGTGTGGATTAAATGCAACATTTCTAAGAGCTGATGAGGAATAAAATTACCTGACAATATAGATTCCACAGCAAGGAACTGATAATGAAAGATTGGTCTTAGCACCTCATATTTACTACTTCATTGACACTTTCTATTTTTCCAAAGATTGGATATGCATGGCACACAGCTGACGTTTTTAAAGTCAAAATAAAGGGTAGGTAATTTCAGAGAGGGATTGATTTTTAAATATCAGTGTTTTCTTGTAGTGCAAACTGTAGCTGAAGACAACCAAAGACACCAAGCTGCAGCTTAGTTTGCAGCTCTTCTAGCCACGGGTTTTTGAACTTTTGTGCTTGATTCACTGGCCAGAACAGAATAAGGCTGGTCAGGACATGCCCAAACTGCCACAACTGCTACAGGGAGCTGTTGTTCCACATCTGCTGTGTTCACTATTGTCCATACATAGCAGCCAAGCCAATTCTTGATCACAGTGCAGCATGGAAGTGCCACTCTATTCACTAACTGTGATCAGGCAGGGTGGACTGTATGTAAGAAGTGAAAACAAACACCTCAAAGCTTCACACACTTGTCAAAGGTAGGCAAAAGGCTGCCTACTGTCCATAGAGCCTTCCTTCCAACTTCTCCTCCCCTCTTGCCTGTCATTTTGTGGGTTATGTAAGAACTTTGTTGCAAGGAATGGTGCTTATAAAGGGTTATGTGAGGTGAGGATCATATGTATATGATAATGTGGTTCTTCCTGCCAGAACTTCTTCCAGAATGCCTCTTAGGCATATACAGCAGTGTGCAGTACTCCCTGATGTGCCTTTGTGTTTAAGGAAGTAAAGGGAAAAAGAACATACTCTACTGAGCCAGCTGAAAAACTCATGTGAGATGGTGCAGCTCGTGCACTCTGGTGCTCATCAAATAACTATGGGGGTTTTTAATCTTAAATTTCCACTCTCTTTAGACATTGGGTACCCGTGTTCCCCACTATTACCTAGGATCTAGAGGAGGGCAGCTCCAAGGACAGGGCTCTTCTCTGCTGTCTCCGCAGTCCTCTTCCCCAGGCATCTGGGGCTGTTATAGCTGGAGGTGAGGCACTGAGCCACATCAGCAACTCTGCCCTGCCAGGTGCATGTGGATCTGTATTGGCTGTGAGCATGGACAGCTGAGATGTTGCTGCACTGCTCTGGAAAAGAGCCAACCATTACCTACAGTTTTGTTGAACAAGGTTCTGCTACAAGAAAAGCTATTAGCTAAAGGCACAAAAGCAGCTGGCTGATGAGGCTGAAGGCAGTTGTGAGATCTGAGGTTTGTTAGTAAAGGCACCTGCCTCCTGGGATGCTTATGCTCCTGCAAAGAAATTACCAGGCAGGATGGGTTTGGAGATCCCTAGAGAAGAATAAGTCCACAGTTACCATCACAGGTCTTTCTGTCAGTACCAGCAAGAGAATAAAAGCTCATACACTTTTTATTCTTCTTTTTTTTTCTTTTTTCTGTGCATGGTCCAAATGTGGAAGAGAGGTGGCAAAAAGATTTGAGAAGAAGCTTCCAGCAAGAAACAGTCTCTGGATTTCACTAAAAGGGACAGAATCTGAATCTGGAGCTGTTGCAAGGGTCACACATTTTATTAGTAACACAGCAGAGGCAACACAGGCATATGTAGACTATGTTAGATTGACTTTGGACTGTCTTACTTATTAAAGCATGCTCAAGTCCCAGACTTTTCTATGGGTTACATACTCATTTAAGTAAAGCATGCCATTCCAGACTTTCCTGAATAGAATGGGTTCCTGATAAAGAAATTGCCCTAGGATTTTGGATATAAACACTCTCCAAGTGGCAAGTCAGGTTTTGAATTTGCAACACAGCAGTTCCTCAGCAGCAGCCTTGTGTTCCTAGCCCACAATAAAATCAAGGTAGCTTCAAGGCCCTTGCTCAAAGATTTCAGTAGGCTCTGGTCACGCATGAAGCTTTTCTCATTGTAACTTGCTTATGTGCTTTATCCTCAAATTAAAACCTCTGCCGAGTCCACAGTTTCACAGAGCTCACACACAGTCATAGCAAAATCAGTCCTGCTTGGAGGAAGCCAATGCCCTACTTCTCAGGGTGGGCTGTTTCCATGCCAAGACAGAGTCTCAGTCGTTTGGGCTCCACCTTCCCTCCAACCAAACCAACCCAAAATTTCTAAAGGAGTTTTTTCAATAGGAACAGTGAATTCTCTCACCTTGCCCAATCCCCTGCTTTCTAGGCACTGGCAGAATCATGTCACACACATTTAGGAAAAACAGGATGGTGACACACACACAGAGGATTACTAATGATGGAAAATGGCAATTTCAAATAGAGCTTTAATTTCAAATAAAGTACTTTTCAAACTTAACCGCTGTCTTGAGGATGGAAGTGGGATGTTTGTGACAGCTGTATTATGACACGGAGCTCTCTGTGTGCAGTAGCTCTGCAGTAAAGGATCACAGATGGTTTGTGGTGGTGGCAAGACCCTGCTCTTAGGGACTGCAGATTTACTGTACTTGCAGAATTCCACCTTAAAAGTAATTGGACGTCTCTGTAGCTCAGAGAAGGTTTGCTAAGCAATGACACACTGCACTTGGATCTGAAAACCTAACATCTGGAAGCCAAATGTTAGAGGCGATATAAAAGGGCCAGCCCAACAAACCAGAGGGGCACTTCTAAGACAAGAACATCTTCAGGATGGACTTCTTCCTTCTCTGTGTGTTCCTGCCTCTGGTGACTGTGGCATGGGGCCAGTACGGTGACTATTACTATGGTCCCTATAATTATGGAGATAATGATGAATGGGCCAATGTGTACCGGCAAGGTTTCAACTTTCAGTGCCCACATGGGCAGGTGATCGTGGCCGTCAGAAGTGTTTTCAGCAAGAAGGAAGGCTCTGACAGACTGTGGAACTATGCCTGCATGCCAGCATCCCAGAGCCTCGGTGAGCCGACAGAGTGCTGGTGGGAAGAGATCAACAGGGCAGGAACTGAATGGTAGGATAACCCCAACCACCCCTGGAGGGCACAGCCCTGATATCCCCTGTAGGACGTGGGTCCTAATACTGTGGTCAGAACAATGTGATGCATATTGATGCTACGATAACCAGCAGGCTTCACTGCCCTAAGACTCATTAATCACGATGCATGGGAGGTGACCAGCATCACATTTGTCTTCTCTGTAGCAATTTCTTGTTGGAGAGCATCAGTGTGTTTTACAAATGCCGTATCCTTTGGTCGGTCACAACCTCAGCTGTGAAGTGGTTCGGTCTTGCTATTGCTTCAACGATAAGGAAAATGAGGCAAGAACCTTTGCTGAGGAGAGCATAAAGTCCCTCTTGAAAAGTCACATTGAATCAGTGACTAAACTGGGGAACAAACTGCAAAACTCCTCACTCCGTCCTCATGCTCTTATCACCAGAAAAAATAATCTCTGTATTGCACTGGCTCTTTGCTTTGTGGTTTTGTTGCTAAGCTTTTTGGCTTAGGGATAGACAAATGCTGTTTTCTAGTTGTGCTGTTATTACAGGAGCCAAAAATCCACACTAACAAGCGATGGTGGTGGCATATATATCTGCATGATGATAGCAAAATATCATGTTAATTCCCTAATACAGTCAGTTTGCTTAACTAAATGTTACATTTTCCATCAGCCTTGGAGGAAAAGGTGATCACATAATGAGACCACAATAATTTCTGGAAATAAGTATAGTATTTCATATTTGGGCAGAATACCCAGTATTTAATTATCTTCTGGGTTTTTTCATGAAACGGGAAACAGAGTTTTGGGCAACTCTAGGATTGAATTATTCTTTGGACAGAATGAAATGCATGCAGGAATGAGTATATTCAAATACTTGAAATGGTTTTGTTCCAGAAATTGCAATGTGATTTTTTGACTTTTGTTATGTGGGAATAGGTTAGCAATGAAATGTGAAGTTCCTGCTTTTTAAATGATTCAAAATTTTGCTCTGAATCATTCGTGCTCTTTCATTTACCACGTGATACATGCCTATGGCTGATGCAATTGCTAAGGGAAAAAAGATTGACCCTATACTTAATTTTGGAATAAGAATTTTAAAAAAGGGGGAGAGCTGCAAAACAGGCAGAAATAAGACATTGTGGTAATCCTGGATGACTTCTTCATTTTTTATACATTGATGCAATTTCTATTTATTGCATAATAATTTTGAATTAGACATTTGTTTTGTTCAAAATAAACTTACTATTCTCTTCCTAAAAATCCCTGGCACCAATTGCTCAAGTTCACTTCTCACAAGAAGGATACTGTATAAGTCTATACAGAACATTTTCTTCTGATGTGTAACCATTCATCACCATGCTCCGTATGCTTAGCACGACTACATCCACAATGTATTATCTGAATCTTGTTTCCCTCACCTCTTAAAAAAACCTTTTCACTTTGTCCTCTTTGTTGCCTACTTTTTTCCTATAGCAAACCCTATATTTTCTCCAAATGTATTTCTTTTCCAACTCCTCTTTAATTGCTTAACTCTGTTTCTCTCCCTTTATTAGCTTTTGGAGTTATTTTAGTATTTCCTCTCTAGCTCCCATTTCCAGTCCAACATCCCTATATCTCTCTGCCTACTCTGCATAGATCTTCCTTCCTTCCTTCCTTCCTTCCTTCCTTCCTTCCTTCCTTCCTTCCTTCCTTCCTTCCTTCCTTCCTTCCTTCCTTCCTTCCTTCCTTCCTTCCTTCCTTCCTTCCTTCCTTCCTTCCTTCCTTCCTTCCTTCCTTCCTCCCTCCCTCCCTTCCTTCCTTCCTTCCTTCCTTCCTTCCTTCCTCCCTCCCTCCCTCCCCTTTGGGAGGAGAGGAGACCACCAAACTGATTAGCAAACACATATCCTTTTGCAAAGGTGAACTTGTGCTCCTAGTTACTTGGGCCATTTCCATAAATCCTAGCCAGCCTTGCCTGGTTGGATTCCGCAGTTTTCAGTTTTCCACCCCCAGGGCTGAGCTGGTTGTATCTACAGTGCTTCATGGGGAGAGGCTTTGCTGTCTGCCAGCACATCCCTGGCCATGCCAACACTGCTGCCCAAGAAGCCAGCAGTCTCATCCCAGACTGGAGTGATAGTGTAGGCCAGTGCAATCCCAAATTAATGTGATAGCATGGATATATCCTGGGGGACCTTTGAGGATCCTGCCTTCTCTCTTGGCATTCTTACTTCTCATAGGTGCCCCCTCTTCCCTCTCTCTTCCACACCCACCTAAGTGCTATTTGGAGCCATCCCCAATTCTAAAAAGATTCACTCAGTAATCAAGTGGGACTACAAATATGAGTCACCATCTGTACCGTTAGCTCCTGTTTGGCCAGCTCTCTTCCCTGCTGATCTCCCAACAAACCAATCTGTTGGTGAGCAATACATCATTCTCATGTCAGCTGACACAGCACTACTGGATTTGCTAGTTCATTTCCCATCCTTGTAGGATGGACTATGATATTCCTTCTTCAGCTCTGTCTCACAGAGTATTTTGTCTCACCTTGCACGCCACATCCAGGGATATTCAATCGCTTGTACCACCAGTAACTACAAGTCTGCCAAGTTTTTGCTAAAATTTTGCAGAATTGATTAGGTTAGAAAAGACTTGAAATCATTGAGCCCTACCTGTGACCGAACACCACCATATCAACTGAGTGCCATGTCCGGTCTGTCCTTAAACACTTCCAGGGATGGTGAACTCCACCACCTCCCTGGACTACTAAGTCATATATAGTACTCCCTGGAGTATTAAGTAGGACTGGGCCCAATACAGATCCCTGAGGGACACCACTGGTGACTGGCCACCAACTGGATGCAGCACTATTCCCCACCACTCTCTGGGTCTGGCCATCCAGCCAGTTCTTAACCCAGTGAAGAGTTCACCTGTTCAAGCCGTGGGCTGCCAGCTTTTCCAGGAGGATGCTGTGGGAGACAGTATCAAAGATTGTACTCTGCTGCAATTTTGGCTTTTTATTCTTTGCCCTACCTTTACTGAGAAATGTGAACAAGCTTGCTGCATCCTTTCGTAAAATCTGTTTAACGTAATTATAAGTTACAGCTATGCCTTTCCCTCACCCACACACCTTCACCCATGCTTTTGCTTTCAGGCTGAACACGTCTCCATTCTTCTAGTTGTCCTCTGGAGGTTTCATATTCCAGCACTCCTAAGCAAGCACTGATCATACCTACAGCTCTTCTCTGAATTCCCTCCGGTTTCTCAGCCAGAACTCTAGTCAGAAACTCTAGTCTGGCAGAAACACCAAAAAAATAACCTTTGACAAATTATGCTTATGGCATTTCAAATGGTGATTTTCAAACTACCATTCCAGACCACTGTGCAGCTGCACAATAGAGAGAAACCCAAGAGAGATTCCTTTAGAAAAGACAGTAAACAAAGAAAAGCTTGAGAAAGAAAATGAAAAGGGAATATAAAAGAGAGAAGAAAGAGTCTCCAACTCATTATTTTCATTGGCCTTTAGCATTTGGGGCAAAATGACAGAAATGGATGGGGGGACCATAGGGATAGGAGAGTTGGGAGCAAGAGGGAACCACTGGCAGAGCTTCCTGGTAAGTTTGCTTCCTTCACTAACACTAGGTATTATACAGACTTAGAGAATTAAACCATAAAACTTCAAATTTTTCAGATATGAAAAAAATTATTCAACAGAAAGTGGACAATGACATGGATCCACATTAGGTAGCTAATGCCTAGTGATGCTTAGTTTATGACCTTTGCCTCCTTCCAGGGTCAATGGAGAGAACAGGTTCTCTAAAAACTGCTCTCTGGGGCACCCCATCTCTTTTACAAGCAGACTCATGAAGACCAATCCCTTCTGACAGCTACCTAGAATTACCTAGTGGTGTTTAAGAATATATCTGACTATGGTGCTTCACTGCATGAATGCATCCCTGAAGTTAGTCATGTATGTGCATACACCTCTGAGGAGATTATGTGCATTTGTGTTTTGCTGAAAGGATATGAGAAGCTTGTGAACCTGTTACAAGACTCAAAGGGGAAACTGTGTCAATAGATTGGATCAGATTACCAGGAATGCCTTCTCAGCTTCATTAATCTGTGAATATGTTTAAAGTTAAGTACGTGTAAAAAGGCTTTGTTGAATCTGTTTCAACACCTTACTCCTTCAGAGGCTATCTGCTAACCAAGATGACATTCAATAGAGAGAGAGCAACTGGGAGCAAGAACCCATTCCTGGATACTTTGGAAATACTCATGTCTGGAGTAGGGAAAAGTCTCCAGAACATGCTCTGATTCTGCAGTCCTACTAATTTGTATGCTGCAACTTGTCAAAGAATTCTGTTATTTCAGGGAGCACAAATTCTACGTTCTTATCTCCATTTGTACTGGAGAAATTTTTACCTTGTTTAAATATTTCACCACCTAAGTTCTGAGTGACTGAGGGTGAGACTGTTCTTCACTACTTTGTAGAATACTACCTAGTTGTCTCTACAGACCAGTTACTAAACAAGGTATTTAAGAAAAACTATTTTTCTTGCCTGAAAACTATCACACTAAAAGACAGGGATTACACAAACAAAGGAACAAAAACTTGCAAGTAAAGACAAGCAACTCTTCCTTCCAGGAAAATAAGTTTTGTTTACACCACATAATAGAGATGAAACCATGCCATATCCTCAATCTACTCCCAGTTAGCTGTAAAGCACAAAGCTGAAGCATTTCCAGCCAAGAGCTATTTACTCCATGTTTTTTGCCTCTTTTCCTTGTTTAGACTTCTGAGAAAGAGTTTAGATGGGACTTGGGAAAAACAGATATCCAGATTCTCCCTCCCCACTCCTGTTCTCTCTCTCCTTTGCCCACAAACTGGGTGCAAAGACAGACTACTGAGCAAAGGACCCTCCTGTTCAGGCTCTGGCAGAACACCTTGGTATATCAGCAGGAACTCTTTTTGTTCCCAATCTCTGACCAATCCCAAATTTCAAATCTGAGGCTGTGTTACCCAAACCCAATAATCCAGCTGCCCTTTGAAAATATTCCCATTTGTGCTATCTACACAAACAAGTTAATTTTCTACAGAGCCCTAAGTTTATGTTAAAGGACTAGTGTTACAAGTCCATTTAGCACAGCTGCAATGGACTGAGTCCAGTGGGAGCATCTGAGGAGAAGATGAGTGTTTCTGTAGAAAAGGAGGCCTCAGCTACTGTCAAGAAGAAATCAACAGGGTGAAAAGGGCCTTGCCTTCCGTTGAGTCAGGGAGAAAAAACTAAGTCATAAATGCCCCCTAAATGAAAGAAAAAGATTGCTGAAGATGTTACAGATGTTGTCTTTGGCAAGTGGAAGTCATGACAACATGTCTCAGCACCCCACAACTGACAGGGAAAACTCCTCATGGAATTAGATTTTTGAGACTGACATGGCCTAATCAAACACATAAAAGTTGTTCCCTCTGTCTGGGTGCCAGCGTTGCAAGTGTCCTGAGCCTGCCCTCAGCCTCTTATTTCTCCCCATTCACCTGTAACGGACTGACCTTTAAATTAGCTCTCATCATGCAGTTAACCAAATTACACAGTGAGGACAGTCCACAAAGATAACTCAGGAGAGCAGTATAGGCCCTCCCTCCACAGGGACATGGAATGACACTTTCAGGTTCCCCTGCCATAAGGAACAAATCACCCTCAATGCAGCATGACCCAGTGCCTACTGAGCTGTGTCAGCCTCTGCATGTCTCCAGAGAGCTTCAGGGAGCACTATCCCAATCAGTGCAGCAGGAATTCAGTGCAGGCTCCAACAGCACCGCTTCCTGCATCTTGTCTTGGGTTTCCCTGGGCAACAGCATTAGATGGGGCACAGAACTCTGGGGCTTTGTCTAGCAAAGAGCAAAATTAAGATGTAGGTATAAGTATGAAGTGTCATCAAAACTGGTTCCACTGCCCAAAACAATTCTATTGTTGTAAGCAGTATTTGTATTCAGTCCAGCAGGCAACTGTTGGGTCAGTGAGGTACGTGCTTGGCTGCTGAGGCTGTTATTGATGTCCGCAAATAACGAGGCACAATTTAAGAGGATCTATAGGGTGAAACAGGTCATGCACGGACCCAAAATTCACATATGCATTTTGGGTGGGTTTTTTTCACACCAGCTCTTGTTTGGTCTCACAGATAAAAGCTCACCAGTGAACAACAAAAGCAGTTCTGACCTGAACTGCATCTATAACATGGATGCATTGGTTGCTTTGGTTGCTTGCCATGGCAGAACTCAGCTGTACCACACTCATTAACCAGTTCAGAAGAAGATTTGGCAGATGAGAGGCTTTTCACAGGAATCACAGCAGGCCAGGAAAGTCTCAGATACCATATCCCTGTTACTACACAGAACTCCTCCCAGAACAAGGCTTTCTATGGAATGCTGCAGTCATTTCCCACAGCTGTACCCAAGGGAAGGACAACTTCCCATTCAAGAGCACCTGGTCTTCACCACCAATCTTCTCACTCCCCCCCTACCAGCCAGCTCACCTCCTCTACTCCCAATACCAGATCCAAAAGGCAACTCTTCACACATCACAACTTGAGCCAACTAGAAAAAGAAAACCGAACTATTGCCAAGTTTAATCCCACACAGTCCCAGGCAGTTTCTCACGTTCTTCTGCATTCACCTTGTAAGAGGCATTTTCCTCTCTTCTTAGCAATGTCAGGATTTCAGGAGTGAGGAGAACTCTGCATACTAAACTAGCCTTTATAACAAAAGTGCTAAAGAGTGGGTCTCATGAAATAGGTATTTTTTTGATTTGGCTATAAATCAAAGTTCCTGAATTGCTAGTTTTTATTCACCCTTCTTGCTTCAGGATTTGCTGTGACAAAAGCAGTGACTTCAATGGAGAAGGAAAATATTCTGACATATTAAGTGTTGTTTTCAGATTAGTGCATAGAGAAACCGACTGAAAAGGCGTGTGGGGAGGGGTTGTTTGTTTCCCTTGAAGAATTACTTTCTGCTTGTAGGAAAGTGGCCAGCTGGGAAAAGGAAAGAGAAGGAAATATTTTATATGAGCTCACAAATAAGCACTTCAGGTTCTGAGAGCATCTCTTCATTTCTGAAGGAATATCTGAATTTTACTGGAAAATTAGAATGATCAAGGAAAAAAATCTTACATTATCTCAAAGCTAAAGAAAAGTACTTCAACATCACTATTATCTTTCTTTTGCTAAACCAAATACTGAGCTTGAATAACAGATTACAGAACTTTGTGTCTGAGACAGAAGCAAAGAGACAGACATGAACATGAGTTTTAATGTGTATTTCAAATTTTACTTTGAATTATGTTAAAACAAAATGGCAATTTAATTATAAGACATGGCTTATGTCCAGCTATACTTTCCATCTAAGAAACTAATTTTTAAGGTAACTCCAATTATACTTTTTAATCAAACTTATCATGAGAAGATAGAATCAGAATCAAAAAAACCCACACTTTCCTAAAATCTGGTACCCAAATATGTGTGCATGTAAACATATGAATGTTATGCTAGCTAGGTTTGTTTCTCAATTCACTATAGAGAGAAGTGTCCATGAGCGACGACATCTCTTTTACAATGAATCTTCCCATCACAATTGGACTATATTAGTAGAAAATAATGTGTCAAGAAAAAAAAAAGCTGTTGTAGGACAAAGACAGTGGGAAAGAGGACAGGACTTCCCAGACTGAGTGTGAGCAGGTGGAAAGAGAAAAGAAGGAAGAACTTCCTGCAAAGACAAGTATGAGCAGGAATATCAGACACTGATCGGTGAGGATGGGAAATTGCAGGGCAGCGTTGAGCTTCCGAGAGGAAATGCAAAGGAAATTGAGAAATAAAGTGCTCCCATTATTACACTGATGCAAAAGAGCTAGAAAATCTCCCAGGGAGGACTTGAGCAGTGCAAATGCCAGTAACTGGGAAGGGTGAGAGACAGAAGAAGATGAGGCACAAGTTTGTTGCTATTTTACACAATTTACTGCTCATCTTGCAACAGGTACAACCAATCCCCGTATTGCTGTGTATCAACCATTCTTCCATCAGGATAACACCAGTCATCTGCAGCTATCCAATATGTTTACAGAGTCTTAGCCATATGTTCCTATGGCCTATGTGCCAAAAATCAGAGCAACTTCCTATCAAAGTCCTGCTGAAATCCTCTGAGTGAAAGCCAGACTGCCTTACTTGGTGTGATACCATAGCAACTCAGAGTCTCCTTCACGACTTAACTCTGAAGGTCCTTGAAAGAGTCTCACAAAGCACAACAAGTACGTGTGGCCCCATCAGCGTGGGAGATGCAGGGACACAAACATGTAAATACTCGTCTGAACAACAGAACACACGGGGACATAGAGAAGAGACCCTTGCATTCAAAAGTGGAGGCTGAACATTAAGCAGGGAGATTCATCACTGCACTGGTCAAAATTGAACAGTATTTCAGTTTTTGCATACAGATACTTGAGCCTCACACTGTCTTTGCAAGCACTAACACCCCTGTACAAAAATGAATGACTTTCCAAGCACCAGACTCTGCTAGATGATGTGTTTTCCCTTCTGGGAACTTCAGGTCGTTAAAATAAATCATGAGGTCATTGAATGAAATGAAGGGAAATTTCTGGTAGTTGTTAATCATACAGTTACTTCTGAAAGTGTCTTTCGGATATATCATTGTAATTGATTTTATGAAATCGCAGAGAAAGTTTGCTGCAGGTTTTCCTTGATGAAAAGAAAAGAAAGGAAAGGAAAAGCAGTGGAAGAAATGTCATTCCTGTAATTTTCACAATAGGGAAACAATGTGTCCAGGAAGGTGCTTGAGAGAATGAGCACTCAATAGCTGAACGAATAACCTGTTTGTTTCCATGAGCTCTTCGTCTTTAGTCTCCAAGAAGCAAGCTGTTCAAACTGATTACCACTTGAATTACTTTGAGTATCAGTGTTTAGGTGCTGTAGGGCGTGCAGAGAGGCAAGCATGCTCTGAGACCATGTCTATTCTACCTGAAGGCAGTGATTCACACGTATGACAGAATTCCCGAGTACACAGAAAGCACGAAGCAGAAGATTTTTCTTTTGAAAATCCAGTCATAAATTTATGTGAGTCTTAAAAGTCCATAACATCTGAATCACAGTTTTCCTTATGTGATTGCTATCAGATCATGATGTTATCACATGCCTAAATACTTTTAATAAAGATTCCCTTCTCCTGGAGACACGTAATTGTGAAAGAAAACAATTAAAAAAGTTAATTAACTTCTTCTATTAAATAGCTTCTAAAGCTTCTTCTTTTTTTTTTCTTTTGGGGTTTTTTTGTTTGGTTGGTTGCTTTGGTTTTTTTGGTTTGGTTTTTTTCTTTGCTTGTTTGTTTGTTTTTGGTTTGGTTTGGTTTTTTCTTTGTTTTGTTTGTTTGTTTGTTTTTGGTTTGGTTTAGTTTGGTTTTTTTAGTAGAGAAGCAGCTGAAAAGGTTAGTTCAATAAAGCCCAAATCCTCAAATACCAACAGTCATAGACAAAAGTATTAATGGACTATTTTGAAGTCAGTCTCATGAACAGTTGAGAACACCAACAGCAGAACAATCTTCTTGCCTGGTTAGCATGCTAGAATGATTAAATACTTCAGCCAGATTAAATAGTTTTAAGTGCAACATAAATGTTAAGACATTCGTTAAAAACTGCTGCTGTCTTATAGAAAATACTTACTCAATATACAGCAAGCGCAAACAGCGCTTCTCAGCACAAAGTCAAACCCTTAACTTCCACCCTATATCAAAATGTTAATGCTGTTTTGAGAAATGCTTGAAACTATCAAGTAATCTAATACCACGGTTTCCTTGTGTGTCCTCTTCTTTCCCCTCATTATTAGGTATCAAACCTGCTCAAACAATGGGCTGGTGGCCGGTTTCCAGAGTCAATATTTTCCATCGGTGCTGGACCGTGAATGGCAATTTTACTGCTGCCGCTATAGCCGGAGGTGCCCGTATTCCTGCTGGTGAGTTCAAGCAGACACCAAACCTGTGAGCCTCTTTCCCCCAACAGTCCCTGTGAATGCCTTTGGCTGCTTGACCTCTCCAAAACCTTGTCGTGAAAAAGAGTTAACTGTGCTTTAGGGAGCTAAAGATGTTATTCCCAGTCTGCTACAGGGCTCTTAAGGATCCGTGGCTAAGGGAAGAGAATAAGGGCGCAGTTACACTGAACAGCACAAAGCAGTAGCTGGCCCTCAATGAACAGGCCTGCAGATCAGCATCAGCCTAGCTGTGCTGGAAACCATGACAGAAGTCTCCAAAGTGGAATGACATTTTCCCACTATAAATCCAGCACATTTACAGGAGTAGGAGAACCTCTGTGCTACACATTTGTGCCACAATGACTTACAAGAGTGAACTTATACCAGTTTCCTCAGAAAAAATATTAGTATTGCATGTAACTATGCTTCCTTTCTCAAGACTGCTTAAAGATCAAAGTCAAAATGAGCTACTGATCATAAACGCAAAAGAAAAAGGTGGTCTCAACAGAGTATCACAACTGGTGCTGGCAGCTTCTCAGAGACTGTGGAAAAATGAGCTATGCATCCCAAACTTCCTGGTTTCTCTAAAACACACCAGAGGTGTGGATTCTCTAACCTAAAACCAAAGACAGGAGCAGACTGTATAGAGGAAGCTCATATTGCTCCTGTCTATTCTGTCTAAGAGAACTCATAATTTTTTGCTCCAGGGTTACATTCAGGTTAAATTCAGCTGTTCTCAGGGATACAAAGAATAACCCACCCACAGTTTAAAAAAAAAAAAAAAAAGAAAGTAGGGGGGAGAAAAAAGTAAATCTGTGCTTGAATCTTTTTTTCCAGGACGCAGCTTTCCCATTGAGGTGCAGACAAACTGTTTATTGTGCCTTATGATCTTACTTGGCTGGCTGGCTACTGGCCAAACACAACAGCATTGCCTTGTTTTTCATCCTTCAGTCCCCTTGCAGCCAGGAGGAAAAGAAATGTTTTTATTATTATTATTTTTAAAGTCTTTAAATTACATGAACTCTGTAACAAAGTCTTTGAATATTCTTCTGAACATTCCTCTGCCTCCTTTCTAGCTGACATTGCCCACGGATGTTCTCTACCTGGGGGTTTACTTACATACCTGCCCAGGCTCTTCCCTCTAAGGAAAACTCACTCAGACTTTTAAGCAGTTCTTCCAACCTCTTGTACTCTTCTAATATTGCATGCATTTTCAGAGAGAGAACAGAAATCTCTGACTTTTTTTGTTATTGTTGACAGTTCTGCATCCCTCAGACGTTGTCTTGACAACAGGGAACAGCTTTGTCTCTGCTGTGCAAATTGGCATTCAGAGCAAGGCAAATCCTAATGTAAATGTTTGGGGTTACTGAAGTCTTTAGTTTTCATCTCAGCTGCACACAGACTCCTATACTGCCCTTCTCTTTCCAGCAGTGACAACACTCTGTTTCTATGCTTGGGAAAGAAAACTTTATGCAGTTCACCTGCAGTTCCATGCAGAAAAGGCAGCATTTCAAAGGCAGGTGAAGCATTTTTCCCTCTAAGCAGGGCAGAAATCCCATTCTTCTGGGAGTGGAGAGCTGTAAAACTGGTGGGAAGCCGTGTTGCCTGGCTTGTGAAAAGCTTCTGGTGCATAGTTTGTGATTATGGGTTCATTATAAAACCATTCTGCCTTTGAAGTTAGCAAGGTAAGCTCTTTCCACATACAGTTATCCAAATTAGGATCTTGTGGTCTGGATGGACAGACAACTAGATGGGTTAAAATATGGTGGTTTAACAGGCTCAGAGGGCAGTTGTTAAAGGGTGATACTCTGCCTGGATGCCAGTCTTGCTTGATATCTCTACCAATGACCTTGAGGAGGCGTGCTGGCCAAGTTTGCATATGACACCAAACTGGGGGGTACAGCTGACATGCTTGAGGGCAGGACTGCTGCTCAGTGGGATATAAAGAAAACTGCTTCTTCTATGAGGACAGATTGCTCATTGAGGCTCCTTGGAGGCTTTCAGGACTAAACAAAATAAAGGCTGAGAAGCCTGGTCTGACCTTGTGGTTGACCCTTCTTGGAGCAGAGGGCTGTAGCAGAGACTTTTTGAAGTCTCTTTCCACTGCAGTTATCCTGGGGTCCCACATAGGAGGACTTTTTTACTGGAGGACCCACAACATGCAGATAAAGTCTCCCCTCTAAAACAGTGGTCTCTTTTCTATCATCTGCTGGGAATGGTTTGTTTTCTGGTTTGCTCCCTTTACCCTGCCCAGACAGTGTACGAGTACTCTGGGCAAGTACTGGTTGTTATGCTAACCTATAACCAACATGAACTTCATTGGGCTAGTGTGAAACCCCATGCTTTGGACTAACTTTTACTTGTGAAGTCACAGATGTGACTTGCCTGAATTGTTAAACTTCAGTGTACAGAAACCAAACTTCCCATCCCCTAAGCTCAGGAGATCTCACAACCTAACTTCCATTGGCATTTCCAAGTTATTGTCACAAGACCTTGTTCACACATCACACTTCTGGTCTGTATCTTGCACTCTGGTTAAGATGCAGTTGACAGAAAGAATATGGTTTCCAAACAAACTGCAAAGTAGTTCTGGGCTACCATGGGTAAGACCTCACACTGTATGTGCATATAAGACAGAACAAAAATGTGTGTGTATAGAGTATCATTATTTATTGCAGTTTCTGCCCCAAACTGTAATAGTGTTTGTTCTGTTCCAGAAACTAGTTGTCAATAAAGTAACTGTGGAGAAATGGTAATCAACATGCTGCTGACTCCCATTTTTTGGTTGAAGCAGCTTATTTTCACGCAAAGGCGTCTATTAGTATATGACTATGTGGAAAAGTAATACCAGGAAAGCATGCAATGATGGTGGTACCTTGTGGATCATGCATTACACAGGAAAATTCATATCCAAAGAAAATGCACGCTGCAGAATTTCTCAGCAGCCTTGAATTTTAATGTGCAGTGTGTCCTTAAGTATGAAACCAGATATGGGCAGAAATGCATTTTTAAGAAAACTGACAGTATTGAGGTGTGACAAAACTCTTTGTTTCAAATTAGCTCTCTCTTTGAGTATTTGATTCCTTCCTTTTCCAGATGTCTCCATACAGGGCTCTCTGGCAAATATAAAAGCAGTAAGACAGCTGATCCTTTTGTATGGTTTCTCTTGGCTCTTCTGCTTCAGGACTACATTCCTCCTGAAGTGAGATGACCCTACAATGAATAAATACAGGTTTTTCTTATGTGCATGAGCCATGCAACTGATTTGTTAGAATTTGCCCTGGTTTTTACACCTCGAACATTCCTGTGTTTTTTGAGAACTGCTAGTATTTATTGGAATACTAATTTATAACACCATCATGCTGACTGAAACCAACACTTTGCTTTCACTTTGCTTAATAGAATGATTGAACTCACATACAGAAGGACTATATTTGGCAGCATCTATAACCTTACTCTTTGAACCCAGTAGTTCTGTTTCACAGCTCATCTACACACCATTAATTCCCAGTTTACCTCTGCAGTAGACTAATTTTGAAAATGAATCTACTCATCTTTTCCAGTCTCATAGTTTTGCACTCGCTTTGGAAATTTTTTTACAAGTATTTAGTTTCCTTCTTCATCATGCCAAGACTTGTCATGGATTTTGCACATTTTTAACGTACTGAAAATAATTAACATTCCTCACAGGAGGCAGAAAAGCTCTCTTTACCTGGCTAGGGAATGCTACCACAGTAAAATAAACTGTATGCTGATTTGCACCACAAAAGAAGCAAATCTATCACAGATGCAGAGACAGTGTCACTAAGTGGTCCCATTAAAGCTCAGATTTTTCTCTTTGCCAGGAAATCGAAGCTTGACTCCATACCCTCAAAAGCAAACACATGTCACAGAGCAGCCCCAAGTCTGCATAGACTGTTTATGAATGTTTCCCTTCTCCAAACAACGAGCAGTTCAAATGCCAGAAGGTCTGTCTGGAGCTGTGGCTGCTCTCTGTCATGGTGACACTGTCCAGGCAACAATTACATTTTCCAAGAATTATGGGGCTTAAAGTACTTATTTGTTTTCTTGACTCAACCTGCCACATAAGACATATTGAAAATTATCTGATCCGATGCAGGTTTTTCAGGGATAACCAGTAGCAGAGATACAAATCCAAGAGGTGAACTCAGAATAGGTGTTGTGGAAACATGCAGTTCTGGACAACCAATTCCCCTCCCCTCTTTTTCCATTTTTTAAAAGGTATTTAACTGTTTGGGGGGTTTTTGATTTATTCTTTGTTTAATATTACCCATCAAATACAACCTTACAGTTCAATCTGCTGGACCATCTTCCAGAGATATTTTAGGAGAAACACATTTGCTCTGACATTGGAAATCTGGCCAAGTTACTTTGGACATATCTTCCTTGAGGAACAGGCACAAGTTGCCCTGAGCTCTCTGCTGCTGCTCGTACCTGCAGAGCACAAGCTGATGCAGGCCTCAAAGAACTGTGCTCTTGCTGTGCCAGCCCCGTGGCTCCTCAGCGCTGGGAGAGCTTGTGGCTTTCAGTGCGACACAGTGGGAACATAGGGGCAGTGATGTGTCTCTGTGGATCTATGAGCTCAGAGCCTGGAGCCTGATATCAATCCCAAGACACATGACATGGCCACACAGGAGAACTTCTCATCCCTAGCAGAGCTCCAGGACACCTCTAGTTCCCTAGCAGCCCAGCAATCTGGGATCTATACTCAGTATTTGCCGGAATTTCTGTAGACAGCTTACTAAGACCTTCTTTGTCTTTTCAGCATAGTATGCATCTTTTAAAGCAGATGACTTTTGTCTTCCAGCTGGAGGAAGAGTGGAAATTGATTAAAGAGGCATATAATTCCCATGTTCACTGAATGTAACTTGCTGCCTTGCGGCTCCCGAAAAAATTTCTCCTTTAGGAAAGACATACTCTTGAAGCACTTGTAAACAACATCTGAAAGTAAGGCCATTCAGGGGACACTCCTTGTCCTCAAAGGTCAGAAAGTTAATGTCAAAGCTTATGTTTTCCTCTTGAAATGGAGCAGCTCTTTCTTTTGGCTGTGGCATTGTTAGAGGAAGAGTTCAGGAGCAAAGAGGAAAATGAAGGTTAAAGAAGAGCCATGCACCCTTGCTAGCACTGTAGTTGCACAAGAAGTGAACAGCGTGAGATATACCAAAACCATGTACTTACTATCAGGAAATAAATATATTCAACAATGGGAGCCAGAAGCTGTGAGTTCTACCGCTGACTATCTCTGATATTTTGAAAGACTCATTTCTTTCGTCTGCTTGGTATCTGAAAGCAAGGCATACCCATAGGGCCCATTTATTTCTTTAATTAGCAGGCTGAACATATTAAGGCCATTGGTGTGACTTGATCTTCTTATTGGTAAATAATACACTCATGATAACTATTTCTGAAGTCAATTGTTAAGAACGTCACAGATCACTGTAGATTAGTACAAAACATTCTTCTCAGTGCTAAATGAGTTACTCTGTGTTTTCTATTAATCTCTACCATAGCAATTCTTCACCATGGAAAATAAACATCACAGCTATTTTCAGATTAAAATAAAAACAACAGTAACCCTGGTAAGGATTTAGTGCCTTTTTTTCAATATCTATCCTACCCTAAGCAAGATTTATAGGATTATAGTGAAATATATTAGAAGAATATGTGGATGGTTGAAGCAATGCAAACCACTGAAAAGATAAGCCATTCCACATCAACTCTATTCCAGCTAAAAATGCCATTAGGAAAATACCTTTTTCTGGCACATTTTCCTGCTGTCTCACACAAAGGCCAAACTACTTATACCCCCTAGCACAAGATTTTCTTTCCTAGTCTTCAACATACCTTCTTTCTCCTCTCTTGACAATGCCACTGGTGCTCCAAGCCTCTTGTGCCCAAACATCATACGCCCGATACTATCCAGGAGTAGATTTGAAAAGCTGGACCAGAGTTCCTGTTTTCTGTATTTTCTTGCAAATCGATCATACAGACTGAAAAGGCTACCACTTTTTAAAGGTCTCACGTTACTCTTTTCTCCCCGACAAGTCCTTCCCCAAATTTAACACCTGTGTGTGCATCTGAGTTTAACAAACAATTCCACTAAATGCGCCCTGCTGGCCCCTGCCCCTCGGCGTTTGTTTGGCAACAAATTACTCAGTGCCTAGAGCCCACAATCGGTGTAACACAGGTCTTCTCACAGCTGCTTTGCAAGCCTCTTTGCTAGGGCCTCCAGTCACGTACCCCCTCAGGCACCACAGGCACCCCCGCTTGGTCACCCAGGTCTTATAACACCCCAAACAGCAGCAGCAACTTTGAGCACTCGGCGCTTCCCAAGCTTCTCGCTGCTCCCCCAGCCCAACTCTCCTTGCTATGAGTTCAGTGCCAGAAGTGCTTACAGGGCACTGTGAAGGTTACTGTGGATGGCTTTTCCCAAATGAGAAGCCCATGGGCAGGCAAGCCCTCATGAACCAGGGCAAAAACTGTCTCGCACTCGTTTCGTGACTCCTCTCAGGTACAAACCATACATTGCCACACGTGGCACACAAATGCTGCCATGTTTGTAAATAAATTATGCGTCTGGAGGCTGTGGTAGGTGGCTCACAAGTTGATATGCACTTTGTATGTATTAGTGAGTAAAACATTCAACATTTTCTGTTAAGTACTTTATAATAAGGGTGCAGACCAAGCTACAACAAATCCTGAGGGAACTGCTGTCCTGTGCCAGGCAGACCACTTTGGGAAGACCCTCAGTGGCTGTCTTAAATGACCTTTCTCCTGTTCATGATGAGAAAACCACGTAGTGACTATCCCTATGCATTAAACACTGGAGGATCTCTAAGTGCAAACACATTTTGTGTGAATTACCCTCAGGATTCAAAAAATGGAGATAATAGAAAAGAAATGGGACACACCACAGAGTCCTGCTACATGGACAATCTATTGCATTTCCTTCTAAAGGACACAGTGCAAGCCAGACAACCTTGAAGTTGGGGCTTAGGGGAACAGTTTCAGAAATGAGTACAGTAATCATCAGAGAGAAATGAATTAGACAGACCACACAGACTCTTGTGAACTTGAACACTGCTGTCATAGCACTATTTACAATTTTTCTCTCCAGAACAAAAGGAGTCAGTAGGCATCTGTCTATGTAACAAGACACACTTCAGAGCAGCTCAAGTCCCCAAATAATTTATTTTCTGTAATTGCATATATTTGCTTTTTGAACATTTCTTAGCAGAGGAGCCTTAAGAGGCTGCATGGTCATGAGGAGAAGTTAGTAGAAAGGGAGGGGGAAATGGCAGCAGTCAGAAAGAAAAGAGAGAAGCTAAACGAAAACTCCCACTGCACTTCAGAGTAACACTGCATGCTTCTGCAAAAGCTGTGTGAGACCACAGCAATTCAGAAGCTAGTCATCAGCTCTACTTTTCAACTGAGAGGCCCATGAAAGAAGTTCAAAGAGCTGACACTCAGTTCTGTTTCTGAGCAGAGCAAAGAGCAGCTTTTTAACCTTGTGTTGTGCACAGTCTCCTCTGCCCAGCACATACTGCTGGTCAAGATTACAGAACATTTTCCTTGCTGAGTGCCAAACAGATGTTATGAAACACATTTGGTAGAACATATAAAAAACACGTCTTACCGTCTTCTCATAATAATAGCTAAACAAATTGTCAAAACCTGAAGTTGATGGGAGAATGCGAAATTAAATCCTGGTCCATACCACATTTTTAAAACATTCTATGATCCTGGATTTTCTGAAGATGCACTATCAGACATTCAAGCTCCAAATTAGTAAACTATCTATGGGGACTCTCCTCTGGCTGAGGGAGCAGTGTACATAGTTTCTTCTCTTTTTCCTAGTCTGCAGCAGCTGTCTGCATGACCTGTGAAATAACAGCTGTTATTTCTTACCAACGGCAGAGTGCTGCGAGGGCTTTGCAAATCCACGTGTCCTTGGTCAGAACTCTGACAACAGACACTGTGACCAGGCCTGATCTTCTGCTTCCCAAACACACTCTGGGACGGGTGTCCTTGTACTATAACTCAGAATCTGTGTTATGAATGTCATGGTCAAAGGACAGGAAGCATGATATATTCAGATAGAACAAGATATATTCAAAGAAGTCGACTGATTAGACTTGGGGATCTTATCAGGCCATGCTTGAATGTCACATGCAGACCCATTTTTCATTTGTCAAGGAATAATGATTTGTTACGAATGATGTTCCAACTGAATGATGTTATTTCAAAAGCTGAATATGACCTGGAAAGCAACCTAATAGTCCAGGGTACCTCCGTTTTCAGGTAAACTTTCAGCTTCTAAGTTCTCCAACACTTACAGGTTTGGCCTCCAAATACACTCAAAGCACTTCATTATAAAAACTCCAGCCCATCCCAATAACTATATTCCTAGTGAGTGAAATATTTAAGCCTGTGCTTAAATTCCACCAATTGAACAAAATGTAAACATGCACGAGTGCTGGCTGGAATATATGCTTGGATCACCTTCAGGCATCATTCAAGTACTGCTGCTGGGCTGGATTAAGTCAGGAAAAGGTTGTCAGGATTTCTGTAAAGGTGTCTTAACCCTATTAGTCTCAACAGGAGCTGGGCTGTTTATTTCCACAGGGACAGCATCTCCCTTACAGGGAAGCTGATTCTTCCCTTTGCCATTTCAGAGAGTAGCTGACACAACTCCACTAGCATCTCCCATGTAAAATGGTGTAATACAAGGAGTGCCAGGTTTCCATTCAGACTTCAGATATAATGTTGACAGAAAATACTGGTCAAGCTTCCAGCCCCTTCCTGAATCTGCTCATTATCTGTAAAATGAATTACAGTGTTACTCGCCTATTTCCCAGGGAAGCAGCAATCATAATTTGATTAATAATTGAAGAAGCACTTTGAACTTCTCAGTTAAAATACACTGTACAAATATCGTCCAGGCCCATAATTTTACATTATAAATTAGGCAGAAAGAGGAAACAACAAAGAGTAATGGACTAATTGTTACAGTCACTTAATAAAATTCGTAAATGGATAAACGCTTAGAGTCATTTGACTTGGCAACATTTGCTGCAGTCTACAGCCGCAAACCAAAGAGACTCACAAGAGGCTGGAGTAAATCCCTGCAATAAAGACATAAGTAGTAGACAAGCTTTACCTTCTTGTTCAGATTGCTTTTACTCCAGATCTGCAGATGTATATACATATATTCCAATACTCCAGTTTGTTCTTAACTGTTCTAAATGTGCTGAATTTTATTCAAAGACCTACCTGAATTAGCTGCATAGAGGAGAAAGGCAGTCTCATGAGACTGTGTCTTGTGGTGCTGTTAAGAAACAAGAACTTTCAAAGGAGCAGGAAAAATCTACTAATTGAGTTGTATTCATTCAACTGGACTCTTCTATAAGATGGTGAATTATACTATCTTCTTTTTCCTTATTGCAAAGGTTAACAACAGAACATCCAGGACACTATGGAGAAGATATGGACATGATGATGTACACTTACGACTATTATATCCGTGGGGCAACCACAACGTTCTCTGCTGTGCACAGGTTTGCTTTTCATCTGTTTCATTAGAAATTAAAAAAAAAAAAAGTCTGTCTTTTCTATTTCCCCCCAACAGCCCATGGCTACACACCATCTGCTGTGGTACTCAGCATCACACTGTACTTCTGAAGACCAAAGTTCACAGTACATATGATTCATTGTCCAGGGTGGTGTATTGGGAGCAGAGCATCTTTATGCTAGGGGAGCAGTGAAAAATACAGCAGTGGTAGGTTGGGCTGAATCTGACCTTCACAAAATGCAACAGATCTTCAGTACAGTTTCTCACCTGCCTCTAGTTGGAGCATATTTCACTGAGCTCTAAAAACACCCTCTGCCTTCAGGGAATGAGGGACCTATTCTGGTCCACTTTTTCCTGCGGAGAAGCAGGGAATCTGCCAGCATGCAAAGTTAAGACCATACAAACTGCTATGTGAAGGTTGTAAACTGCCCGATCCATTTCAACACAATTCTAACAGGTTCAAGCCACACCAGGAATTCAGGCAATGAAGTGCACATTGATCCCTTTCCAGGAAATGAGTTAACTACATTTTCTTGATCGTCCTGGTTATTTCTTGGCATTTGCTAGTCCTCTTGGGAGAGTCCCTATGGCTAGTGAAGTCGTAGTCATGCAAATGGATTCACAATTTTTCTGCTCAGTTAAAAAAGAGTGTTTCTCCCTTTTTACTATGCACAGATGCAATGTTTTAAAATTTGGATTTAACATAAATCCCACACTGTTGCCTGCCTAGGGCTACAGAGATCCTAACAGAGCAAGTTTAAGAAGAGCGTAAGCAGTCATTGAAACCTGATTGTGGGAGAGGGATCTTGATTCTTTCAAGCTGACCTCTAGTACATCAATCATGAGCTATTTCTTTGCTGATGTCTTTTATCAGGCATCTCAGTCCAGTATATTAAAGCATTTGTTATCAAGCATAGCACAGACAGCAAGGCAAGGTGTGCTGCACTGCTCTGCCAAGACTGGCTACATGAGAAGAGGGAGAGAAGAGAGAGTTTAAAGGCACGACTATTTCAAGCTCTCTCAAATAACACCCAAAGCAGCCAAAATGCTTTTGTCACTGTAATGCTCTCAGCTTGCCGAAGTTCGCTATAGGGGTCCCTCAACCAAAATGCTACCTAAAATAAGGAGGCTTTTCCAGAAATGATAACATATTTTAAGGCTGCTGCGGGTCCATAACTGTAATTTCCTGGCTAAAATGCATTATCCTGTTTATTACCAAATGGAAGCCGTGTCTGCAAATTCTTCCTACAAGTGGAAGAATTACTTTCACAGATACTTGACCCAAAGGTATCTATTTATCGCTTTAGATAAAGAATTTACAAGGTTATAAGGGACAGTGCTGTTCTGGGCTTTTCCTCTTAAATATTCCCCGGTGCTATCCTTAATCCTTGTTCCTCATGGTTGTGGCAGAGACTAGGGGAAATAATGCAGACAGTGCGTTCCCCTGCAGCTGGAATCCAGACTCAATCGGATGTGGACCAGGGTGAAGTCTGGAATCACAAGGACAAGCCTGGAAAACAAAGCAGCTGAGGTAGCCTATGCCTCTGAGCAGATTTCTGTCTCTGACTGCTGAAGGCAGCCTTCAGAACAGGGTGGCAGTGGGGGGACTGGGCAGGAGCAGAGGCAGCATCAAGGGAATGTACATTGGGAGTACAGGTCCTTACAGGACCACAGTGTCTCAAAGAGGAAGAAGCCACTAGCACATCTTTGTCCTATCGCTGCTCTGGTGGCAGACATAAACCTGCAATAGTAGCAGGTTGAAACTACAGAGAAAACATTTTATGAATTGCAAAATTTTCTGCACCAAAGAACTTTCTGGCCCTCAGCTTCCAGAACAACTAGAACCAATTTGTGTTGCCAAGTGAATGAAGTGAAAAAAAATTCTTGCTACATCAGTTCAGAATTCAGATTTAGGCTGTAACACTGAGCAGTATGAATCACAAGAGTCAGCAAAATTTGTCATCCTTAATGGTTCTTTGCAGCTCATGAGGCAGAATAGGAGCAGAAAAAGGTCCTCTGAACCTCAGCCTGCCAGGGGCATGCACATGTTCCACTTGTCTATGTGAACATTTTTTAATTGCTCTTCATTTTCAAGAATATTAAACTTGTGTCCATATTATTTAGTTCATGATGGACAATGTTCTCGAGCTAACGAGAGGCAAACAAAAGCCTCTGAAGGTATTTCAGTTTAAGCTTTCCCAATCACTTCAAACTGGTAGGTATTTTTAGACTTTTTCAATAAACTTGCAGAAATCATATCTTCCCTTCCTACTCCCTAAGACATTGCATCATTGAGGTCACTGTTGATACAAAGATATTTGAGATAGCATGTGATGCTTGTGGCAAAGGACGTAGAAAGTTTAGAATGATGTTATCCCCACCAACACTTCTGTAATCACTCTCTCTGAGTTTCCATGCCTGTGTATCAGGAAGGAATGAAAGAGTTGTTGTTCATCATCAAAGATTTTAACTGCTCCTTTGTGGAGAAAAGACTTCAGAAGTGGTTAATATTTACATTTTCCAGTCTCATTTTAAATAGGTCAAAAGGAGAAAACAACTGTCTATAAAGCAAGACAAAAGCAGCTGCAAAGAATTAGAAGAGGCCTGAAATATCTCTGGGAGCCCATTCAGGAGTGTGGTGATAACACTGATGCAGACAGGATGACCTAAGGACATAAATAAGGGAACATCTGCAGGGAAGGACAGTATCTTTTGTTAGATAGACTGATAAAGTCAAATTTCAGAGAAGGACATGGGGTATGTGAAGCAGGTTCTAAACAACTGAAACTGCCCACATACACAGGCACATCGCAAACCCTTGGCAAAACAGCTTCCAAAATTAAACCCACAAAGCAAACAACAAAATACCTTCAGCCTGAGCTCTGAAGCGTGCCAAGTGGTGATGGCATGGCTTTCCGGTGGAGCATTGTTACGTGGCTGTGATCTGGTTGGATCAGTCTCCTGAGTCCAGAGAGCATCACTGGAACATTCACAACCTAACCTGCAGCAAGTATCTTGGACAGGCAGGTGGGAATTACCAGGCCTTCTTGGTAGGTGCCACAGCTTGTTCTTTGCTATGTAGTGTAAAAATAGCACATGCAAACTGTCATAAGCTCATTTCTTTTACAAAACTGTTCTCTGCTCCATTTATTTGGGTGATCTGGATAGCCAGTTACTTCTTAACTGCTCAGACATCATCACTGAAAAATAAATCGACAGCCAGATACCCCAACAGTAAAGTAGATTTGAAATGCCTAGACAAGCTGGACATTCACCAAGCTCAGCTGAGCTAAATTATAGGGTATTTAAGGTCCCTAATAAGTTTCATATGACTGAAGAAAGAGGATTTTGTCAAACTCAATATGAATAGGAATTCACAGAATTTTTTAACTGAATTGGAAACAGATTATTCAACAATATTTGGTGATAAAAGAAATTTCTCTATACATCAAAAATTCAAATCTGACGGCACATGACAGCTGGAAAGCAAAAGTGACAGTTCAATATTGATTCTTGAAGCCAAGGAAAATGCACAAATTTAGGAACTGGGAGGGGATGACACCTACAAACTGGTGTTAAGGATCTGCAAAGGCAAGTTCAGATATATTCTAGAGTATGCCTCGTAAGGCAACAGGCTGATTACTAAATTAAGCACACAGCACCAATAGTACAAAGAAATTGCCTGCATCCTGAAACGCTGGACATATATGCTTGAGTTCAAACACAAGTAACAGGGGAAAAAGAGGTAACATGCCGTTAAATGCATCATACATATATGCTAGTGTCTGCAAGTCCAAATGACAGCTTTAGAAATAATTCTGTTCCAGTATTTTAAAGCATGTTATTAATTCAGGGGTCTAAAATACATTTATTTTAAAGAGCTTGACTTTTAATTTCACAATGTCCTATTTTAGAAAAATTACTTGACCTAAGATGTTGAGCTAAAAGTCTCTCTGACAATGGGTGCTAGCTTAGCAGACCTTAACTTTGACCAATATAATCCTGTTTTCCACAGACGAGTCCTCTTTATTTTTTCTCTCTCGGTAACTTTGTGACCGAAAGAGTAATAACTGTCTTTGAAGAGCATGCACATAGACCAAATAAGGATTCTTAAAATAAAGCTAAAAATGATCTTGCATTTCATTAACCTTTGGTGACAGTTTTATGAGGAAATTACAATTTAAAAACATCTAGGAAAGATCTAAAGAAAACCAAAGCCAAACACTATATAACTGTTACATCAGACTTGCTGATGAGCATGAGACAGACCCAGTTCCAAATGACACTCAAGATAAACTGGTAGTTTAGTAGCACAGTAAATTTCCAATTAAAAAACCTCAGTTAACGAAAGCTGCAATGAGACATTTTATACTGACAGGGTGGGTATAAGATGTATACCTACAGGGCTTAAGAGTCAAATTAATCTTATTCCAGGACAGTCACACAGTCAATGACACCATGTAAGCACAGTTAATACCAAAATCTGGGCTCAGGGGCCTCAGCACATTCCCGAGAGGCAGCAGTTTGGCACCAGTTTGGTGTTTAAATGCAAGCTTCTATTAAATCATCCCAGCAGCATTACCCATCCCATGCCTCAGCTTTAGGGCATCACTATTAGCAGAATCCAAGCTTTCAGAAACCTCTTGGAGGACTACCCATTACCAGTATAAAAGACAACTGCCATCTGCAAGGACTGTACTTTGGATCTAAATTCAAGTTAGCCAGTATCAAGCAGCCTAAGTTCAACACTCCCTCCACTGCAGGACAGTATTTGATCCGCTGAACTCATGCCTATTTGTCAAAGGAAAATTTAATGCACAATAAGCTAAGGTGGAAATTAAATTTGTAGCCTGTTGCAACTACTGGACACTAAATCACTGGCCTCCAGTGTTGAATCCCACTGCTCCAGTCAGGCTTCCTACTAACAATTGTTAGGTTTCCTATCATTCCCTTGAGAGAGAATACCACTCACAAACCAGGAAGAGCATAAACTCTCCTTACATTCATAAACATTACTCTTCCTCACATGTGACTTGATCAAGGATGAGAAGTGAATTTCATTTCTCTCACTATTGATTCCTTCAGATCTTTAATAAAGGACACTAACTGGAAGACCTAGTAGTGAAAGACATTAAAGAAAAAAAAAAAACGACAAAAATATGAAATTTGCTGTGTGGATAACTCCCTGCTTAGACATAGCCTGAAAATCACTCAAGTACTTTTTACACATTACTGAACATGACATGACAGTGACTTTTGACAGAATCATCTTTTTCGTCTTGGTCACTGATTAAAAGTCAATTCAGGACTGATCACCATCAAGATTCATTGTCTTCTGAAGGATATTCAGAGACCTACTTCTTCAGAGAGCTGATGTTCTTGCCTTTTAAAGGAGTGTGAAGGAACTGTAATTATCACACATATTTAATGTCCTTTCAGCCCATAAAAACACAAAGCACTCAGATGAAAGTCAGTTAATGGCAGACAGATGTTTTTGTTGCCACAATACCTGGTATAAAGTTAGTCTTACTTGTAGAGCATGTTCTGCAGTTCTGGCTCACTAATACCTCTCTCTTGTCTCTCTTTCATGCAGGGATCGTCAGTGGAAATTTATTGTCTGCAGGATGACAGACTATGACTGCCCATTTCAAAATGTTTAAAAAGATCGAGTGTACTCCACTTGGAAAGCTTGGGGACAGACAGGGTGGGATGAGGGTTAGTGATTGTAGGAGAAGGTCAGTTAGGCTCACAAAAAAGTACCAAGACTCATTAGCTGTCTGCTGAAGATGTAATTCCCCTCTGGAGCTAATACATAAATTGCCAGCCCACATGCTTACAACAGTGAATTCAGAGGATTCTTTCAAGCTGCACTGACAGTTGTATCGCCCAATTAAATTTGCTTATGACATACATGTTTATGACACACAAATCTATGGCATATGCACGGTTACCTTTCTTATATATACACATAGCCATTCTAAACATGTACAACTTCCTTTCACACAGCAACTCTGTATAAATGGCTTCCCAGCGCAGTCGCTCCAAATGAGGTGGAAATATATTATACACTTCTCAACATACACTAGACCTTCCTGACTTCTACTTGGAATGAATCCAGTGATCCCTACCAGCTTCTCAGAGTTTAGTAGCTGGAAGTGTGCAGAAAATGGCATTGGGAGGTCTCTGATGGACTGCATTTGGCGTTACCTGTTACAGCCCTCAGCGTAACTCCACTGCAACAAAGATCTGCCCACACAGGGGAATTCCGAGTATTTACAACAGGAAGATATCAATATCTGATCAAAATGAGAGTAGATCCATCAATAAAAACAGAAATCTAACCCAGCTTTACTGAGAGTCTCTTTTATAGTGTCTTAAAAATCTCTAATGACAAGACTAACCCAGAGCTCTGCTCTGGGCAAAGCCAGGAGTAGGTCAGGCCACTCACTCTCAGTAAATATGGATACTGCATTCTTCAGGAGTCTGCTTTTCAGGTGGATTGGGTTTCCACTATGGGTGCCTGTACAACATCCATCTGCCTTTGGTAATACACTCTTGGCTTAGAATAGACAAATAAAGCTAGTGACTTAGGTGACCTTATTTCCTCCAACTTGCAAATCCTATTCCCTGTAAAGTATAAACTGACCACATTTCAAGACTGCACAGCACTTGTGCAGCTGTAATCCAGCAAGACTATTGATCTGTTTCAGGAAGATCTGAGGTAGGATTTTCACTCTTGAACAAGTCAGAATTTAGGGTTCAGTTTCTTAGTTGATGACTTTAATGGTGAACTTAGCAGTTGGTGGTGGTGGCTCAAAGGTCCATGATGACTCCGTGTGCCAATTTAAGGTTGCAAAGCTTCACAGGAAACAATGGTGTGAGCCAGCGAGTTTCCATATTCCAAGCGTTTTTAGCATGTTTACAAGCATACCCTCAAGCATGAGCATTAAAACTACACTTGTCCAATAAAGGAACGATAGGTTTTGCATTGCTGTAGCCTTGTTCTTTATTGATTTTATTTACACCAGCTAATTAATTTGCACACAAAGAAACCCTCTGTCACTCTCAGAGACCATGAAGGTGATTAGGGAGCTCTGTGTGAGCCAATTGCTGAGATACGTAGGTAACAGTGAGAAAGAGAAATTGATAAGCTTAGGGAAGCTGGAGAAGCTTGTTCACTGACACTGCTAGGCAGGAAAAGGAATCCAAAGGACCTCCAAACAGCAGAGCACCAGAAGAGAAGGCACTCATGCCAGGGAATCGATGGAAAAGGCTGGGCACTAAAATTAGGCACAGGAGGATCATCCCTGAGAACACCTGCTCTAGATGGAAACCCATCTCCCACACAACTTTATTTTGACTACTTAGGCTGCTCTTCATTCTGTGTGCACACCATGGGCTTATGAAGGCCTCTGAGGGGACAGTACAATATCAACTTAAACTGGTTTAAATTCACAGAGCCACAGAAAAGAGCAGTTCTGGTCTCTTGTCCTGGAGCTGCAATGTCATATTGTCCCATATCATAGAATCATTAAGGTTGGAAGAGACCTCCAAGATCATTGAGTCCAACCTGTGATGGAGTACCATCGTGAGAACTACACCATAGCACTAAGTGCCATGTCCAATCATTTCCTGAACATCTCCAGGGACGATGCCTCCACCATCTCCCTGGGCAGCCCATTCCAATGTCTAATCACCCTTTCAGTGAAAAAAATCTTGCTGATGTCCAAGCTAAGCCTCCCCTAGCACAGCTCAAGGACATTTCCTCTTGTCCTGTCACTGGTTGCATGAGAGAAGTGCCTCATCCTCATCTGGCGACACCCTCCTTTCAGGTACTTGTAGAGAGTGATAAAGTCACCCCCGTGTCTCCTCTTCTCCAGGCTAAACAACTCCAGTTCTCTCAGTTGCTCCTCATAGGACTTGTGCTCCAGACCCTCCACCAGCTTCGTTGCCCTTCTCTGGACAGACTCCAGCATCTCAACATCTTTCTTCTTGTGAGAGGCCCACAGCTGGGCACAGAATCTGAGGTGCAACTTCACCAGTGCCAAGTACTGAGCGACAGTTGCTTCCCTAGTACTTCTTGACACAGTATTTTTTATGCAGACCAGGATGCCATTGGTCTTTTTGGCCACCTGGGCACACAGCTGGCTCATGCCTCCTTTCTCCCTCATCCCTGTCCCAGTCCCTTGTTTCCACCCATGCTCTATTCCCAGCTCCACCCTAGCAGTGCATCTGTGTAGGATACATTTCACAGGACTCCTCTTCAGAAAGTTAAGTAATTCTCAGATGAGGAAAGGCGTGGGTGGGAAACAGAATGTATCTTGGGGGAAGGCAGAAATGGGATGTGGACCAAAAAAACCCCCAAAAAGCAGAACAGAGGCAGAGAAAGAGTGGTTCCCATGAAGTCCTAGGACAGCTAGTTACCAAAATTAGGAACTGAACTTAGCTTTTATCTAAGTTGCAGTATCCACTTCTAATGTTGAGGTAACCTTTCTGTATGTGAAAACATTGCTCCAAATCCAGTCCAAATTCCTCAGCACAGAGTGAGGTGATGATGAGCCTGTCTCACAAAAGTTTGCCAGCTTCAAAACTTCATCAAGTTGGCTTTAACTTTCCTAAAGCCATTCTGGAAAAGTGAGCCTTTCAACCTGCTTAGGACACCTTACCAAACCTGAGCCACCTTTCACTCTTTCTGACACAAACCAGATGCCATTGCAGGGAAATGAAGAGTTGTGCCCAGTCAGACCAAGTACAGCTGAGCACAGATGCCCAGTGCAGGGAGCCCACCGCACTTCTTCGTTCTCGTGTGTTCCATGGCACAGAAGCACCACACCTGCACTTGTACTATATGGAGTAAAAGTCATCCCTGACCTGAGAGTAAACACAAAGCCTAACATTTTAAATAAACTCTTATTCTTTTATAAATAAGACATCAGGAAATAAAGCTTTATTTATTTAATAAATAACAACAGTATGGATTGAATTCAAACGTCTGAGAGAAAAACATTCCTTTGTAAATGCTGAGCATTGCCCCGGCCATGCTACAAGGGCTACAGATGGCACACTGTCAGCACTGTCAGCAATTTATTTTAGATAAACTAGGGCAGGGTAATCTTTGCATTCACAAAGGGAAATGCAGCAAACTTCAAAAAACAGGGGGAACCTTTTGTGCTTTTCTAAATGGAAATAAAAAAGGTGAAGTGGGGTGGCCTGGCTGTGGAAGAGAAACACCAGCAGGTACCACACTCCCTTTGTGGGTCTCCTTTAACCTGAAACTCAGCAAAGGCGGGTGCTAAGACAAACCTGCATCCTCCATTTGATCCACTCAACTTAAAAGGAGGTTTGAATAACAGAACAGCGTAAGTAATTGGGGGAAAACAGACAGTCAAAGAGAAGGACTTGACTGCTCTTCTTCCTAAATCTCAAGATTAACTTAAAAACCATGGGACTTCTGTTAAAAAACCAAAAAAAGAGTGAGCTCTATTTTTTGACATATTCTGATTTCTCAGTTTGCAGAGTATATAAGCACTTACAATACCTTTCACTTTCAGTAATTTTCAAGTGCTTCAAACAGTATTTCCAATTACTTCTCAACAACGCTGAGCCTAGAAATGTGTTTTTTAAGCGAAGGCTGAGATTCTTGTTAAATCACTTGAAAATGAGAGCTGGGACATCAGCGCTTTTTTAATATTTTAGGTCCTGTTTTACAGAATGTCAAATACTATGAAACTCATGATAAATATGCCAGACTTGGCAACACAGCACTGGTGAAAAAAGAAATAGTAAACCCGTAGCCATGTTGAAATAAGGATTCTTTCCTGTAAGATCAAGAGAGACCTTTCAACCTCTTCCAGCCCAGTATTAAGAATTTTGTAATATGAGATAAACCTGGCAGAGAGTCATGGAATTACCTAAGCAGGGAGATGCCAACATAGCTGAAGGGAAACCAGTCTGTGGGTGAACCAGAAGATCTGGCAGAAGATCAGTTGGCTGTCTGGAAAACTTACTTAGGCTTGACCCTTGACTCACAGCCATTGATTTTTTTCTGTTTTAAAACTTGATTTCAAATCCATGTTTATTGCATTAGCAACATGTTACTGTACTGGCCTGCATTTTTAAGGCTACAGTACTGTTTGCAATCAGAGAGTATGAATATCACTGGTAGTGGCACTTTGTGCCAGAGTTGTTGGCGTGAACCGTAGGCAGGAGGAGTTGTGCTAATAACACATTATCAAACATAAAACAGGGCTTGTGCTTAGATTTACTTTTCAAGACAGAGTAGTTACACAGGGGTCTGCTACATTATTTCTCATGTTTTAGGGTTCTTGTATGTGTGCAGCTGATGCCCTGAATAGTAATCTGGACCTATGCTTTGAGAAGTTTAGAAAAGGCACAGGGCTGCCCACATGCTGAAAATAAAAGACTTAAACAAGTGCCTGGGGATCAGAGCCAACTGGCTTGTCTTTGTCTTTCTGAGCTCCGTACCTGAACAGCATCGATTTCAGTCTTATGCAGCTTGTGAACCTTGGCCAAAATCAATGGAATTCAGCCTTAAGCAGGAGTCATGCATCTAAATGCTTTTCAGGACCTCAGCTGGTATGTCTCTGCAAGGAATACTGGATAAACTGGACCTCAAGTTAGAGGGAATCAGTCAAAGAGTGCGCCAATATACACACAAGTGGCCAAGGCAGCACATATTCTGTATCTACTTTCTTAAGACATAAAAGCCCCGAATTGGTCAGGCCCTTGGACTGAATGGTCACTGTAGGTCACTTCCAATTGAAACAGTGTATTGCCTTCAATCCTACTTGAAACTCTGACTTAACCTCATTAAGACCAGGACTCACTTTGCCTTAGGTATCTTTAAATCATTTAAGAAGAGTAAAAGAAGTTTTGCTAAGCTTAGCATTAAAGCCTTGCCACAGGATAAATCCCAGTATGTAAAAAAAGTCACAGCTACGTTTGTGTAGAATGTGAGTTTTAGTTTACCTGCAGGATCAAATTCTCCGGGTCTTGCCTGAACCAGACAAATCACCACACTGCAGAATATGATCCCAAAGGGATCATCCCAAATCATGGAGAACACAGAAGACACTGGTGCAGAAGAGATGATTCTATCTCAGAGAAAAATGAGGGAAACGACAAGAACCAGAGTGAAAATAGTGAAAGAGACATGAAGCCACGTGAAGAATATGCCATTATGTAATTTCTTAAAATACATGCATGCTCCTCTATCTTAGGAGATGAGATGACTAGGATAATTTAATACCAGAAAAGAATTTGGAGAAAGCTCCCCAAATAACTTTGAAAAGAAAAAAGCCAGCACAGTACATCAAATACCATCCTTGAAAAGCAGAGCAGTTGCCAACAGAAGCAGAACCAACTGATAATGCTGATAAAATTCTTTTAATCTGTGTTTGGAGCTCTTAACCCTTGACCAAAGAAAACAGAGAGATGAGAACTGAAGGAATAAGCTAACAATGAAGCGTAAGTGAAAGGAGGAGGTGTGATGACTGATTAAGAAAGGGGCAAGAAAAGAACAAAAGCATATACATTTTCAACAAACTAATGAAAATGGGCCTTTGGCACAATGTGTGGCCTCTGAACTGAAATTCTAGTTTTCCATGGTCATGTGAGGCTGCATATAAGGTTTTGCTTCAGTTAATATAAACACATTGCTCATACTACTTTAAAGGTTGAAGTTACTTAAGACTCTGGCTTGAGTTCAGACCCATGTTAAAGCGAGCAAGCTTTGACTTGGAAATGGATATATTCATCTGCAAAAGAAGATCCTGCTAGAATAAATAAATAAACTCTGACCATGATCTTACATGGAAAGTAAGATGTAATAATAATCTTGCCTTTATTTATCTTTATTTTACTTATTTAGAGTGAATTTGACACTAATGGAGAATTTGAGGTGGCCTTGAACAAACTCTTACCCATATAACAAAGCATTTTTCTGTCACATATTTCTGACTTCCCCTGGGTCCCAGGGGACCTCCTTGGGGTCTAGGAGGACTGCTGAGTGTCTGCGGCTTATTCAACAACAGCTATATTGCTGAAGCAAGCAACAAAGGGCGTAGATAACTCTAGCTGCCACCACTTCTCTGCTAGAAACTGACTTGTGACCATGAAAGTAATTCAAGATCAGCAGTGAAATAGTTAGAATAAAAAGACTTGCACGTGTTACTCTGAACTGTATCATCATCAAGAAGAAATTTTTCTCCAAGGATTTTATTTGCTGAGTGTGCTGCACTGGGTTGGAAAAAGTCACCTACTCCAATATATTTAGTTATAATTCAGAGAGAGAACTAGATGAGACAAGACTGATGCAAACATTTTTCTGTACCACTTAGAAATGCTAAACCTGAACCTTTTTAGCATCAAAACCTTCAGTTTGCTCTTTGGCTGCTTCAGCCTTACCTGCTTTCCAGATGCCTCTGACATCTGCCTTTGCTGCAGATGGGAAGTACATCATGTACTTCACAGACTCACTTAACATTGCAGCACAGCAGACATCAAACTCACAGCCCAATAACCTGAGCTATCTTTTGCAGTTACTTTCTGCATTATTTAACCAATTATTTAACCAAACCAAGCAGACAAGAGGAAAAGGGCTCTGAGTAATTAAGTGCTGTTTGGCAGGCACAGTAAATGCATAGATCTCCATGACATTAATCTGAAATGGTGACTGAGAGCGCTTTGGTGCTCTGCACACATTTCATACACATACAGCACAGTACCGGGATCACCAGCAAGAAATGTATGTTGTGGCTTCAGGTCATTACTTTTCTCTGTTAAACCAAACCAGCCTCCTGGTCTCCTGTCTGGTACAAATGGACTGAATTCCTCAGCAACAGGGGAACATCTCCCGCTTGGTGTGAACTGAGCACATGGCCACACTGCTTGCTCAGGGCCTAGGTATGTTGCTGCCACCGTTCCATCCAGCCCCTGTGCTCTGCCCAAACTCAATGGAATGAGTTTGATCAGGATCCTGCCAAGCCCCCAAGATGTCCATTTCATCCTCTTTCCCCTCACACCATAGTAACAACTAAAAAGACCAAACATTATTAACATAAAGCATTAGCATCAACAGTGAAATCTCCTAATTTATACTTATGCTTGGTGTTACTCCATCCCAGGTGCCGAATCCAGCATTTCAGCTTCTTAAATTTCATCCCATTAATCACAGCCCAGTGCTCCAGTCTATCTAGATCCCTCTGCAAGGTCTCTTGTCCCTGAAGAGAGCCAACAGCACCTCCCAGTTTGGTATGGTTAGCAAACTTGCTAAATGTACATTTAACTCCTGCATCCAGACCATTGATAAATATATTGAACTGCACCGACCCTAGGATTGAACCCTGAGCAGCACTGCTGGTGTCTGGTTGCCAGCCAGACGTAGCCCCATTCACTATAACTCCTTGAGCTCTGCTCTTCAGCCAGTTCATCACCCAGCACACCATGAACCCACTCATGCCACAGCTGGCCAACTTGCCCAAAAGGATGTTGTGGAAGGCAGTACCAAAAACCTTATTAAAACCCAGAAAAATATGCCTTCCGCCTTCCTTTCACCCACCGTACAAGTGACATTTTCATGGAAGGATATCAACTTACTTAAACAGTATGTGTGTGCACTTGTTCTCCATTTGTTGTGCCTGTTGATCTCATTATTTGAAGTAGATTTAAACAACAAGTCAGATACATTCACTTGTACCACAACACTCAAATTCTATGTACATACTCAATAAAGTTAATAACATATTTCCATAATGTGCTGTATGAATACCTGGAACGGTAATGAGCTGTTGTTACACTTTCGTGAGCTGAAAGTTTACAGCATAAATGCATTAATGAATTAATCCTTTTGATCAAGCAAAAAGAAAGAAAGAAAGAGCAACCGACTGATATGTATTATTCTCCTGCTTGATATGTTAAAAAATCAATTCAGCCTTCAGTCTGTTGCTTGGAAGACCATACCAAATAAACAAAGAGGGTAATGATGCAGTTGCTTAAGAGGGTAATGAGCAGAATTATATATCAAGATATAAATGCTTCCACAGAGCCAAACACCCTGGGTAAAAAGGATGAGCCATGCAAGACACACCTGAATTCCCATGCTGGAATTTTCCTTTGTCTCCTTTTGTCAACAAGGGTCTTAGCCATAACAGAGAGCAGGCTGCCGGGTGGTGCTGACATACTGGAGCCATATATTTGAAGGCCAGAGCCAGTCTGTAATAGCATAAGCCCTCACAGGGAGAAGGACAGATGAATTATATAGTCTAAACCCATGTGCAGCCAACCTGACAGTAGGAAGAGAGTTGATGTTTTCTTTAAATGATGTATGAGCACACTGACCATGTAGGAACACTTCAATTAAAAACAAATCAAGAGGGAATATTCATCACGAGGCTTTGCTAGAGAAGCAGTTAATTGTCTGAAATCTTAAAAACTAAAAAGTGCATGTGTGGGCACAGGATAATAAACCTGAAGATCATTCCAAAAAATAATTACAACCACCTTTTCCTTAGGGAGACGTTGGGCTGAAAGTACAGTGCAGAAACACCTATGTCATCTACTGGGCTTCACCTAGGCAAAGGCCTTTAATTGATTCTTGCTACCTCCTTCATCTGAGGGAACAAATCCTTCATTCTGTTTAGAGCATCATGCTCCAACAAGCTGTTCAAGCTGCAATTTGCATCTTGAATGCTGTGCAAGGCAAAAAAAATGTCTGAGTCATGCCAGGGAATGTTTCACAGCAAAAAGAAAGAGGGGAAAAAATGTGTGTAAGAAAGAAACCTTCACAAAACAAGGGAATCTGGAGGAATAAGCATCCACAGCAGGACTGAGATGTAATTAGCCCCATGAAAAACCATAAGTCACCATGAACAGTTCGCCTGTGAATAGTCTTTATGGAAAGAATGCCCAGTGGTTAAAGTGGTTAGCTGGGAACTTGAGAGGCTCCTGCTCGTCCATCCACTTTTCATGTGAGGAGAGCAGGGTCACTTATGTCACTTATGCTCCCATGCCATGTTGTAGAATAGGACTAAAGGTCATTCTATAAACTTTAAGCAGGATGACATTCCTAAAATCCACACACAGAGATGCTAACACACATTTTCAAAGCAATATTTTGATTGTGCCTGAGCTGCTAATTAATCCAAGCACATACTTCAGCTAACACAGCTTGCCTGATTACAGGATAGCTCAGTTAACACTAAGACTGTGCTTTGTTTCACGTGCAACTTGGACGTATGAAACAAGCCCTGTGTATCTCTGAATCTCATCTCTCTTTCCACAAGTCAGGGATAGAAATCATCACTGGCATCATGCACAAATAAATGTAATGACAACAGTGAGGCTTTAATATAACATGACAAGGAGAAGGCTGGGAGATACCTCTAAATATGACAGATCAGATGAATTTCAGTGTGATAGAGCTGGCTCCACACTCTGGCACTTTGTGCTTGCCCAGAGTGCTGGTACCAAGGGCATCCTGCCTGGCTCCTCAGGGCTCTGCACAGGTCCCTCCAGAGAGAACCCAGCAGCATGGCAGCTTCCCAATTAGCACAGCCACCACAACGTACCAAACAACATTGAGTTCCCTGTTCAGGTGACCATTTCTTACCTATTAAAGGTGGATTTTTCTTCCAGGAGTAAAAGCACATCACAAATCATGTGGCCAGCACACCTACCATGACTTTTGTTGCCAGGTCAGATACCACATGCACATGGTGTCAGTGAGCCAATTGTGAAAAGGACATGAAAGGACACCCTTCTGGAAACCTGCTAAAGAGGTAAGCTGCACTGGTGCTCTAGGCAAGCACCATCTTTTTCAGTCATTCCAGTTACAAATTTTCTAGAAAGACTAGGATCTTTCAGGACAGAGCTGTGGAGCTACTCTGCTGCCCCTAAGTTACTAGGGCTGCACTTTTCATCCATGGAATACTGACTGCTAAAGTACCGCAGGCAAAACACGTGGTTCATAGGACACCTTGCCCAGCTACCACTGCACTCCTGCACTGCTGCAAGGAAGGAAAATATTCTTGAAGGATCAAAGTGTGACTTAGATTAAAATACTTTATAGACACTGATCGAGGGAGCTGCCAGACGTATCACCCGTGACCAGATTTGCAACAGCACTAAGACCCCAAAGACAAAGAAAGCAGCTTGACAATTCACATTTTCAACAGTAAAAAGCAATTTACTTTAACAAAGATTAAGTTTTTCATGTGGAGGAGAGAGGCTTCAGCAAAATGAGCAATGCAGGCCAGAAGTGGAAAACTGGAAGGCAAATTCTTACTAAATCAGGCAGTGGAGGTCTGTAAACTGGTTCTTAATCCTAACAACAGCTGTCTGGTGCATAGCCTGAACCAGACCACTAGCCCTGTAAAATTGGGTCCTGCAGGTGAAGATGCCTGAGAATCTTGTTGGGTTTTAAGGTTGGAGCCAACAGCAACAGAAATTAGTCTGGATTCTCATGGAAAGTTCATACCTACAGAAATCAGGTATGTCTGACTGAAACAGCTGCTTGGTGGGGTTTGAAGGGATGTGCCAAGGCACTTAACTGGGCACTTGGGCTTCCATGTGGTTCTTTTAACACACAGTGCAATTGTATGCGCATTTCCTATGGTAGCCCAAACAAAAAAGACTGGACTCTGGGCTCTGAGCTCTTGGTACTGTTCATTTAAAGAACATCAGTCTGGAAAGTCCCAAGTCAGACACTGAAGGTCAAGGCTAGATGTAACTTGAAGATGTTGACGTAAAGCTGCTTGATACGGTAGCCAAGAAAATGTGAACCCTTTTTAGCTCCCTGTTCTCAAAACTTGCCTCCACAGATAGCTAGCGACATATGGGCATCGTCACTGCTCCAGTTAGCACAGCTTCTCACAGAGCTTAAAGAAACTTCTGAGTGTGGGGTGCTGTGACCTAAGACCCATATGCTGGGACTGGCACTGGCTAGTGGATTAGGCTAAATGCTCACAAACCAAGTCATAGTGCTCCATAGCTAATGACTTGTCATTAAATCATATTGTTCTACGGAGGAGGCTGCTGTTTTTCTAAGGAGGTTCTTCTACTTTTAAACCATAGAGTGATTTAAAAGGGGTAACTCGATAATGACAATAATAAAGGCATGAGAACATGGTAAAGGCACTGCATTTTTATAAGGCCAAACTATAAAGATATTTATAACAGTCAGTACCCTTATAATCTCCAAAACACAACCACAAACAACCATGAAATTAATATGCTTAGGCAACTGCTGGGCTTAATCCAGTGCAAGGTGAAATCAATGGAGGGACATCAGGGACACTGGACTATGTCCAGAAGCAAGCAAATGAAAAGCACAGGACAGAGAGTGGTGATCCATACAGCCTTCATACAGTAGGCTAAGCACATCAGACACTGGCAGACCTTGCACAGGAATTCTTAATGGAAAATCCTCAGTAAGGCAGAAATTGCCTCATTTTTGAGCTATTCTTGACATATTTTTCAATGCCAAATCTAAGGTTCCAAAACCATAACTAAGGCTTTCCACAGGGCTTAGTGGGATCACCGTGAGTCAGGTTTAGTATAGCATCATTCCCTTCTTTGTGAATCCTGTTAACTTGTTTCCACTTTCTCACCGCTGTGTTTCCAGTAAAGATGGGTTAGGCACAGACTAAAGGAAGCAAAAAACCAGAATCTAAGTTGCCTGGCAGTAAAACTTATGGATAGCTTCTGCAAACAGCTTAGGTGTTTTGACTGCTTGAGTGCCGAAGGACTGTACTTGGGCTGTTTCAAACAGGACCGAACAAGAGAAAACCTTCACAATTCTTTGTTTGCCACTGATTCTCAGCAGAGTATGTCTTCTGAGATATCTCTACTTCCACAGACATTTTCAGTAGGTGTTGCATGAAGAACATCTACCTCTGGATCTCCTGAGGATCTCCAAAATATGTTTCTCTCTCTCTCTCTCTCTCTCTGCCTTGCTCCTTGTGTGTACTCCCTGCTTGTGACTAGCTGGGATAAGCTCCTCCTGCATATCCACATGCTTCTGACAGGCTCTTCTCCTGACTCTTTACTGGATAATAAAGACTATCCCAGCTCGACAAACCACCTCTCAAGGAATCCAGCAGGCTTTAGACCTGTGTCCACACGGGGACAGAACTTGAAGCTGACAATTTAAGGGAGTTGCCATGATTGTGACACATGCATGGAGCGTAAGATGAGCTCTTGCCTGACTTAGAGAGGCAGTGGGATGATGCACTCGCAGACACACATTTAGAGCAAGACCTCCTGCTCGCTGTGACTTCAGCATCAGAGCACCACTGCTTCTTTCACTCTTTGTCTTTCTCTACCAGATAAGTAACACCCAGGTAGACAATACATGAGACACTCATTGCACAGGGACAACCCAAGTAACACAAAAACCTGTTAAAGGATGCTGATCTAATGAACACAATAATGATAAATATTATGTGCACAGAGGGAAATGGCCCAGCGTAATGGTGAAGTGCTGTCCAGATATGAAACAATTTGGTTACCAACTGGGAAACGTGGCAAATACATTAGCTGTAAGAGTTATATGCCTTCTGACATCATCTTAACATAAACTATTAATTTTCTATTCTTTCCCTCTAACCTGATTAATAAGGCTAATAAAATATTTATTAGGTAATATAAAATATGCACAACACTGTCTTTAACTTTGTGCTTGTCAGAGAAAACACACATTAAAAAAAATAATGAACAGCTTGTGAAACTTTGCTAAAACACATTCATCTGGGCTCTAGGAATGCCTATTGTTACACATATGTATTTCCCCCAAGAAAGTGTAACTAGTTCAATTCAATATTTTGAATTCAATTCTATTCAATATTTTTATTAATGATAACTGTAGTAAAGCCCCAGTAAACCTGGATAAATGTCTTTCTTTTTTAAAGATCAGGCTGAGTTTACTAGATATAACAGTATGCTGCGTGTAGATGGAGTGAAACCTGCAAAAGATGTAAGACATCTGCTAGAATTTATGGTGTGCACAAATTGAATAAATTGTTGGTCTTGAACAATTATAAATGTTCTTTTTTTGATGATTGGAACTAGATGCATGAGCTCTATTTTTACACAGATTCACTGAAGGAGAAAAGCTGTTGACTATCAGCTGATGAGCACACTCATCGGGGACTAAGTGCAGTGAGGGCATTTCCCCGGTCTGCAGTCAGTGCTTAAGAAGCTCCTAGGTAAGGAGAAGTCTGTAGTAGAGACAATGAAGACAGACAGCTCTTCCTTTGGGAAACACCAAATCAACACAGCCTCTCCTATGATACATCGCTCACAGACAAGAAGCTCAGGCACCATAACTTGAGCAGAGACCACATAAGGATTCAGACACAGACCACAGCTCCTGGGACCATGCCACAAGACGTGGAGTCAACCACCCTCCCTCCTCTCCTCAGAGTACAAGCATTTCCAGCACCCAGCCAAGGTGGTGCAGAAGTGAACTAACAATGAGACAGAGGAAGTGGGAGAAATATTTTAGCCTTCACTTGAAACACACTGGAAAGTGCCCTCACTGAAGCACTTCCTCTTGAATCTCTGAGTAGGCTCCAAACCTTGATTCCCTGGCTTCAGCTTTGCATGTTTTCTTCATTATAATCAGCCTAACAATGCAGAGGAAAATGGCAGAGGGATTTGTTTACACTGTACATGGACTCCCTGCTCACCTGTTACACGATTAGGTGGTTACATAAATGGCCCAAGATGTCACATTCCTCACCCGGCCACTGAACCTTGAAATAAACCAAGCAACATGACTCTGAGTAGCTGGAGGGTCTATTTGTGAGAGGATTTGCTGAGCAGGGCTGCAGTATAGAGTGTTCTTTCCATCTCCACGACTGCGTTCGTCATTTGCAGACAGAGAAACTCAGACAGTGATGATGCAGAGTTTCCATGTTCTGTTCCATGCACATCAATGGGATACCAGTAATGTTTCCCTCACCTTCCTTTTTCCAAGAAAAAGGAAAAAGGGCAATCAATCACAAGTGCACCAGTGTGGTTCCTTGTTTAAAAACAAGTAGTTGATGACTTTGCATAAGATTTTCTCTCCCATCCCTGTCTTCACGCTTGCTATCTGATCCAGAGCCCACAGAAACCTGTGAAAACTTTTAACCCAGATTTCAAAGAGCTGTACAATCAGCCGTTTTTCATCTATCCCTTTCAAACATGCCCAGCATTTTATGCAGCACAGTGTATTCGATGAATCTGGTGCCATTCGCCTACAGACCTCAAAGAATTTCTGTCATTAACAACACACGACAACAGAGGCAAATATTATTCAATGGCTGATTCTATGGCTCCTGAAAATGAATCTAAGTGAGGGGAAAGGATTTATCCAGAATCATACTGAGTTAGTGCCATGACTGCAAGAGAAATCCTGCTCTCTCTACCCTGAGGAACATTTCCTCTCCTAACAGAGTGGATTCATTTTGAAAAGACCGTGAAGGCAACAGGTAGTGAACACCATCCCTGCTTCTCATGGCATCTTCCTGAGGATGCTTCTCACACATTGCCCTCTAACACACTATCAGAGCATATTGTCCAGTTCTCAGAAAGGGCAAAGCACCTGAGCAAGGCTGCTGGTAATGCCAGCAGGCCACCCAGTGATGCCCCAAGTGATACTTGCCTCCCTACTATAGGTCATTCAAGCATAATAGTCCACTAATTCACACAACCAGGAACAGCACTTGTTCAGAGATTATGTATTTCACAAACTAATGCCCTGTTACCCTGCGCACTACAGGTTTGCAGATCTCCAGAAGTAGAACTCACTCACTTGGTTTTGGCCACCAAAGAAGAAAGCTTTTCTTCCTTTTCTTTTGGCATTTTCAACAAATATAAAGACATTATTACAAATGTAGACCAAAGTGAAATCTAACGTACATTGTTACTAATCCTGGTTAGGATAAAACCAGACATCTCCTAATCAATGATAAAGCTCTGATCTGCAATTACAATTTATTCCCTGCCTCTGCTGAAGGTGAGTTTATAAAAAATGAAATCTCATTACTCATCGATTTGCAATGTAATCCAGTTTCTCATGAGATACTGGATCTAACTGCTCTAGTATATTATTTCTCAGAAAAGGAGTGACAGAAAGGGAAGGGCAGGTATTGGGTTATCTGAGGGGGATCTCTTATAGAAGCTATGTGACACGATATCTTGCAGCTGTTTCAATGGATGGTCTCTCTTGCACTTCTCAAAGACAAATGATACACCAAACAGTCAAACTATTGCTCACTCTATTCTAGTTTACAGGAAGTCAGGGATTTAGGGAAAGGCAGCACCTGGGGGATTTGAAAGTTGGCTGCAACTCCTGAACTTAAATTTAAGTTCCAAGCCCATCTAGAACCCAATGCAAAGCTCTGGGAAAATGCAGCTCTCATTCTGAAGTAGCTAACAGAGCTATATGGCTGTACCAGAGTCTCTACCTTTCTGCATTTGTTCATTTGTGAATGCTATGAGCTCTCTAGCACAGGAACTACACTTTCAACATTTTTGTCTTTCATTTATTTACTTGTGCCTAGTCCAATCCATGACCAATTCCTCTTGAGGCTTCAAAGGGTGACCTCAGTCCACTTAGAAAAAAAACACATATATTTCAGCTTAGCACATTTGGTAGCATCATATTCAGTTTGAAGGATTATTTATCTCCAAAATGGAACATTTAGCATTGATTCTTGTTTCTTGAGAAGTTGCAAGAATAAAAGGTATGTAGGAAGTAATATGTAAACTCAATGTAAACTCCTATAAACCCAACTGCGTCACCTTATCACACATTCCCAGCCCACAAGGATTTTGGATGGAATAAATCAGTGCTCCCTAATTTTCACAGGCCTGAATAAAATAAGTAAGCAAAATTATATTAATTTAAAATAAATCCACTGTTCAGGTGAAAAACATAACAATTTTCCCTGCTTTCCTTAGCACTGAAAGACAAAAACTGGCTCTCAACCGAACCTGAGCTCACAGATCAGGAGATTGGTTAACAATGACAGTACAGCTATCTGGTTTAGCTAACAACAGCCAGAGCAGATCATGCAGATGGCAACAGGAAGAATAATTTTCTTTTTATCGTGTATCCCTTTCTTAATCTAATCACTCACAGAGCATTTTACCTACTTCTTTCAGATCAAAGTGGCTTTATTAAATAAAGCTGACACCTTACAAGGTAAAAGTTTCCAGTGTTGTTCTTAAATGAAACAATACTTGTAATAGATTAACTGCAGATTTAGGTTTTAAAGACAGGGAAAATACCAGAGCCAATGTCAAGGCAGTCTTTTAAAGGATGTGTGTTGGCATGCAAACACACACACTCCACATGCTGCCACCAGAAACATTTTCCTTTGAAACAGAAAGAGAACAGTAAACACAAGATTCTTAGAATGCAGAAATTATAAGATACTTTGGATCTGTTACCTTCTTTCCTGAACCTTGCAGGATTTTTACTTCAGATTCAAAAAAGTAGCCAACAGAGAAGGCATTTGTACAAATTTTTCATCAGTAGGGATCTCCAAGACAGTATTAGGTCAGTCACCTGGCAGTGAGTATCAATAAAATTCTTTCTTCTTCCTTTCTGCTGTGAGAAAGAAAGCTATCTTAGCTACATATGTTGATAATGAATATAGAGAATGTGTACATTCCTGATATATTCTTATTTTTACATGTTGAACTCCTATATTTTGATACTCTCACATTTTGGGAGCCAACCCAGCAATTCAATTTGTAAAAGCACCTTCCCATAATGCTTCAGCCTAATCACACTGGGAAAGTCACTGTCTGAAGAAGTTGTATTGCAGTCATATGGCCTCTCAAAATCATATAGATTTTCAAAATGCCTTGTTCTATGAGGTCTTGTCAGGGGAAGTTGTCCCTAACCTTCTGCTGTTAGGAAAAAGCAATTATTCCTACCTCAGGTACTGCTACAGGCCAAGCAGGTCATTAAAAATAGCTAATGGCTTAGTCAGCCACCAAACCTTGTCACTTGCCCCATGCATCCTATTACGTTCTCTCAGCACACTGGAATTAAATGTAATTAGCTTATGACAATCAATCACATCCTTTCATCAAGGAAGAAAATTAGGGGAGTAATTGGGTAAAAGGTGATTTATATGGCCCTTTCTGACACAGGAGCAAAGAATAGTTTTCACATCATAACAACACCAAATTTTTTCAATATAACCTAGTCTAAATTTCTGCCAAGCCATAATTCTCACTTGGACTTTTCTCACATTATTATAGGTTAAAAAAGGAAGAAGAAATAAATTACAAAAGTGTGTGGGCGTGTGTAGATACACAAGGGAATAGTCACTCAGTTTGTTTCCTAGACATAATTAATCTTTGTATAAAATGATAGGTTGGAACGATTTTCAGTTAAGAATTGATCTCATGAAACTGGAAACTGTTGTTAGCAAAATTACTCTTGGGCATAATTTTGCTGGTACTTGTGGACTCTTCTTTGTCCTTTCTGTCTTCTATTTTACTGTAAAAGTGCCAACCTTCTTGATCATTTTATAATGACAAAAAAGCATCTATTGTGGAGATGAAGAAACTAAACAAAGATGGTATGAAAAATAAATTGCACAAAAATTAGTAACAGCTACTATTACTATACCAACTAAAATTAAACTGAGGGAAAGCACTTGCAAAGATGAGGAGAGAACAGGGAGTTAACCTATCTGTGGCAATGAGTGATTCGCCATGGCTGTGAACTAATAACATTTCAGGTCCACATGGCTAATCTAAATCTGGCCCAGTTCACAGTGATCAAAAGCTGGCACAATCTAGTATGATGTTTGTTGGCTGTAGAAATCAGCTGATGGCTTAAATCTAATTCTTCTCAGAGGGCAGAAGTCGGTAGTGCAAGGATGCTGCCCAGGAAGCTCAGAAGACTGAAGGTTATTTGCCCAAGCAAAACCTTTCCTGCTTATTTGTTCTCATCACAGCTTAAGGGGAAGCCTGACCAAACAACTGAACACTGCAGAGCCACATATGCCTATTACTTGTATACTGAAACTGTAGTATCACACTTCCCTTTCCCGTTAGGCAAAAAGAATACAAAAAATCAGAATAAACACACAAAATTTCTAATCAGCTCAGAGGCCATTTTTTCTGTCCCTGAGAAGAAATTCACTAAATACAGTACTTTCTCATTTAACATTTATTGCCTTTCATTAACACCAGATGAAACACAAAGTCTCTAAAACCAGAATAATATTCCCTTCATTCCCCAAATGCTGGCTTTGCAAGCTCAAGCACACATTTAGCAGCAAATTAAGCCTTTCTTCTGGCACCAATCAGTACAGTCTGCAGTCCTGCATGATGTGACACAGTCACAGATCCCTCTCTCTTTAGATGAGGGGCATGTCATGGCTGTCCATAAACCTCTGAATCTCATGGACTGTCATCACAGGGTTAAATCTCAGTTCATATCTTGCTGACTGCATGGGAAGCGCATAATATTCAGTTCTCTCTCTTATGAAGAAGTCTATTTGGAGAGCTAGAAGGAAGCACAATCTGTAAATATTTATACTGTTTGTCAAAACTACAATGCACATGGGACTCAGAATTCATCCCACGAGCCAGCCTGCACACTTAAGTAGCTCCATGTTCACTTGCCATAGAAGAATGGCTCTCTCACACCCCTGCACCACTTAGCCAGAAACTGCTGAAGAAGCCAGTCACAGAACCAGCCTTACTACCCAGCAAATGTAGGTAAGGAAAGGTTGTGTCAGGCGTTTCACCTGAAAATCACCTGCTCTGGCATTCATGTCCAGGACCTTTCAACAGTGGCCTGATTTATGCTACCATGGCTAATATACGAAGTGTAGGCAGCCAGTTCAGTTTCAGAATTGTACCCTGTGCATAATGAAACTGAAATGAAAAGCAACCACGTCTCTTACTTCATACTTTATTACCCATCCTGCCTCAAATAGGAGAGTGCCAAAGGAAAAAAAGACAGAAGTGAAACATGTGCTTTGCATAAAACACTGGATCAGCAATGAAAACCTCAGCTCATGGAAAGCTAGAAGCATGGCAAAAAAAAGTCTTCTGTAGTTATCAATTTGGGAAAATTGTATATTGGAGTTTCAGAGGGGAATGCGCACAAAAGCAGCTGTTAACAAGGTGCTGACAAAGTGCTGTTAAGGTGCAAATCAACCACTGCCACTACTGTGGACTGCTGCTTCTAGATATTCCTCTTATAGTACTGTGAGGCTACACAAAGCGTGGTCAGGAAAAGCACAAAATCTTACACACCACAGTGTAAAAGGAAAGACCTGTTCAAGTGAATTTTGCAGCAAGGATGAAAGAAAGCTCCAAATGTTTCTACAGCCTGCTGACTTATTGCTAACATTTGCCATTCAGATTGATCTTCTACTGAGAAACTAATGTTAAAACGTGCTGCTGTAACTGATTTGCATCAGAAACGGAGAGGAAAACAGTGAAGTCTTCTAGTAGTTAATGGGAGTAGCTCCATTCCATGCCATTTTTCACCTTCTTTGCTTCTCAGATCTTTCATACCCCTCCTTATGATCCATTATAAATGATTCTCATCAAGACTCAAATTCAGGAAGTTTTTATGGAATAAGCACAGGAGCACTGATTGTGTGTCATGTATTTCCAAGCTTCTCAGCAAGCTCATGTTTGCAAGTTGGCTGCTGCCCCACTACTATTTGTAGGTGTCTTCCTCTAGAAAAGCAGTGAACTGTGCCAGCTCTGTGCTCCAGAGCAGAAGCTTCCAGGGCAGAAGCTGGACAGAGCAGCAAGGACCATGCCTGTGGCACAAGGGGAAGCCTACAGCCTTCACACAGAGAGCTCAGCACCCGCCGCCTGCCATTCTCTACCTTCGGTCAGATTTCTATGTGTCTCCCCAGCTTTTCCACGAATCTCCTCCAAAGGCTGAAGCAGCAGTAACACATGCAGGCACTGCTGTGGCCTGTCTGGAATGCAGCTGGCTTAACTGGCATCTTTCTGCCAGTTAGCCAGAGAGCGTTTGCATTTTCAAGCTGTCACCCGCAGTGACTTCACGGAAAGAACAAGTATTACCCAGCACCATTCAACAGCATTAATCATAATACAAATCCTGTTCTTGGGCTCATTTGCTTCATTCCAGGCTTGTACTGGTGCCTGACTCACACTTAACCACAAGTTCCCACTCTTCTTCACCACTGAATAGTAATTTGATGGACACTGGGGATACCACCAGCAGAACAGCCTTTCAAGCCAGTTGGCATGTCAAGAGCTACTGATTTTATTAGTGCCTCTAGCAACTTAGAAAGGACAGTCTCTAGGGTTTTGTAGCAGGAATGCAGCTCCCAGAGTTGCTGCTACCCTGGCTGCCTTGTAGTGCTCTTGGAACCAGTTCTGGGGCTGGAGGATGGCAAAATGACACCAGGCACAGCTCCAGCACAAAAAGAGGCTGCAGAGGTTTGTCTCCCTACTGCAGGCAGGCTGGTGAATGAGTTACCTGCAGAATCTACCGCACTGGGTCCTACCAGGAAAGCGAATTGCCTGCTTGGTTTCCTGGAAATTTTGTTTCTTTTCTGAACACTGTTCTAAGATCAGATGAGACCTAATTTTACAGGGCCATACATAATTAAAACTAACACACAAATGTATCCAAGAAGAAAAACAAAATTCTACTTTCAAGCTTGTCATTTTTTGATGGCAACAGCTTGTTTGCTGCTTTTTGAGTTACAGCTGTACACAGCTGTTAGCGATCAAGTGCTGCAGAGCACCCAGCAGCCACGCAGCTCTTCACACGCCTATGCTGTGCTTTTCAGTCATTTTGTTCCCTGCTAGGCTGCTGTTATGGCCCAGATGCTGCTATAATACAAGTAATCCACTCTGGAGGCTTGGTGGATGTTGCATAGGTCAATATGAGATAGTTTGGAACTGGAGGACAATACAGATAATGGGAAAACATCCAAAGCTGACCTACAAATTTAAGGGAGAACTTCACAATCATATTCCTTCTATCAAATAGGATTTATATGTTTGCATTCATAACCTCACCATTGCCAGTGAGGGACAACAATAAGCATTTCAACTTAACCTTACACCAGAACTAGAACTTAAATATAAATGTCTCAGCATGATCCAGACTGGCAATATGGGAAACCTTGGCTGGAGGCAAGAGAATGAAAAACCCTCAAGTCATTAACTCAGAACAAAACAAGTGGAATGCAAGAAGAGCCTTTAAACAAGCATGGAAATACCATATTTTGTTTTAAATTGTGCTGAAAAAATGGGAGCACAGCCAGAAAACTCAGACAGATGGATTTTCTTCTCTGTCAAACCAAACTAGCCTGCAGATTAATAACTAAAATTAGTATATTTCCAGCATCCTAAGATGTTCATTTTTCTCTTCATTAAATGCACACTAATAGTGCAATTGTGGCTCCAATGCTAGTTTGTACTTCTTTGATCCTGTACTATAGATTGTCAGCAGAGATTTTCATCAGATTTCTTCCTTGCCTTCAGTAACTGAATGCATTTCATATTGTGCTTACGCAAAGAAAACTTCCTCAAATCCTGATGGTTGCCTACAAAAAGTGACGGTTCTTCATGTAGTGTCAGTGTAACTCATATTCTTTCCAATTCCTTTCACTAAATTGCATATCTAAGGGGAGGTTAAGACCTACCACTTTGACCTAGCAATAGGTGTAAGTTTCGTGGTTAAGCCGTCTGTGCTGAGCTGAGGTCTAAAAATATAGTTCTCCACCTGTGATCAAGCAGGCCGAAAGAAAGGAAAAGAAAGCAAGGAGGAAGAAGGCAAAAAGAAGGAAGAGAAAATAAAAAGGAGAAGACAAAAGAAGAGAAAAAACCCAAGAAAGTCAAAAGGAGAAGAGAAAAGAAAACAACTGTTTGGTTAACGACTTGGTTGTATTGATATGCATTTCAATCTGAGCAGTGCGCAACATACTTGGTTTGTTTGATTGATCACCTCTGTCAAAGGTGAGATTTCATTTCTATGCTTAGTCAAACGTAACATTCTTAATGAGAAGCATGATTAAGCAACCACAGAGAAACAAAATCTCTCTGGAAGAAAAGGATAATTCTTTTGAAAGGAAAGCACAGTAGGCCCCATGAGATAAGTCATTCCTGATTCAGAACAATTAACGGCTTACATATAACTTTTACAATACCCTGTAACTGTTCATGCCTTTTATGTGAGAACTGGATAGTAGGGAGAAAATAATCTTTATGAATTCTTTTAAAACAAATATAGTCAATTTTAGAATAATCCTGTGGCATGCATGCTGTGTGATGGGTATAAATGTGGTGAAAATGTTTAGTAATACTTGTGACCAGAGGTACAAATTAGTCAGGAAACGAACATAAACTGTAACATATCTGGCCTCCCAGCATTAGCTTTTTAAAAAATGCTAAGGATCCAAAATGAGAAAAAGGAAATGAAAATTACATCACTTATTGTCCTTAAGTTGAATGTGTAGACACTTTTGCAAATGCCATGAAGGGCCTCTGTGCATTCTCAGGAATCTAATTATGTTTAGGAACCTGACATCCTTCACTTAAGAAGCAAGTTCTGTAACCAAGCTGCTGGGATTGTGACGTTGCCAATGTATCAGTCTGTACACAGCCACGTCATGACCTGACACACACTTAAGATACAGTTTCCCACTCATTATCTCCTGTATTTATATCACTCTTCAGCCTCACAAAGTCCCAGTTTCTAAACTGAAATGGTCTTCAATTCAAGATGCAAGCAGCAGTTTGGGATGAAAAAATGAGCCCCAGACACAGCTAGTGGCATTTTACACTTTCAGATTGCAGCACTGCCTCTCGGAACACAACCTCTTAGGATCATTAGTAAAACCTTCCCAATGGAAAACCCTTGCCCTGGGTGCAGCGCTGAGATCCGCAGACTGCTGGGGTGTCTCCTCCCCCTCCTCCTGCCCTCACCTCAGGGCTCGAGGTGTTTATCACATTTCTTCCCCTCACTCCTCCCTGCAGGCCAACATTCAGTCCTTTCTCCCACAGGCTCTCCCTGTGCCTGTGAGTCTTAGCCATGTCCTGTGGTGGGACATTTGGAGCTGTCTGGAGCCTGGAGCTGTCAAGGGGCACCCCTGTCCTCTCCTCACAGGGGCCACCCTGCAGTGCCTGCTGCCAAAATCCTGACACCAGTATCAAATACAGCCAATATTGTCAAAAATTTTCACTGGGGACTGGTTCATGACTGAGAGATAAGAAGCCTGAGTTGGTGTATTGGAGGGAAAATTATCAGCTCCCACAACAAACAGTTCTAAGGGATGTGACAAGAGGCATGTGCGCACTAATAAGGAAAAGATACAAACAACCTATATTGACAATACTCACTATTTGTTTCCATGGCTGCACTCTGCTGGCCTTCCTCTCCACCAAGCAGATGTCTTCACAGAGCCCTCTCAGGGACAAGGCAAGGCAATTATCCTCTGCTTCAGCAAAGTGAGAGATGACTTGATCCAGTATGTTTAGGGCAAAATCACTACATTTTAGTTGCCATCATATCCCCTCGTTGTTGAGGTCAGTCTTCAATCTGAAGTATTCATTCTCTCATCACAAACCTTCAAATTTGCAAAAAAAAATCAACAAATTACCATTAGAAACGGAGACATTTTTAAATTTTCACCCTGTACCTATGACACAGGTTGACAACTGTAGAGCTGTGCTGCTACAGTAACACTACAGTCATCTACTCCTAAGTGGTGTGCCTCCATGAAAGACAGCACACTGGGCAAATTTATGCCTGCTCAAGGTCTGATGCACAAGGTCTGATGCACAGGGTGTGCACACATGTGCTTCTACCATCACCATGTACAGTTTTCCCTGAAGTTATGCGGGATATTGGAAATGCAGCAATACCTCGTTTTGGTGTCTCTCTGTGTTTTCATGCCAGTCACTTAGGAACTCATCATGTGGGAAGAAAAATAAGGTATCCTCCTTTAAGGAGAGCCACAGTGCTATAGAGATGGCAGACCTCTGTTTTTCCACTCATCAAATATGTTTCCATCACACCACAATGACCTTTCAGCCTAGCTACACACTCAGGGAACAGTTTTGTCTCCCCACTGCCCTGGTACTCTCCTTGTTACGGTAATAAAAAAAACCCCAAATCCAGAGCATCAGCTATACAGAAACTCCTCACCAGAAATCCAATTGAAGCCATCCTAATGCCCACCAGAGAGGACATTAGAAAGCTAGTAGAGGCAGGAGCCTTGGGGACAAAATGGATAAATATCATTAGGCAACAGGTGAAAAGTGTCCTCCATTACATGCTCCTGAAGCAGCTTTTCCCCAGTCATTTCTGCTCTCAGCAGGTAAGCAAGCAGAACAGCATGAGAGCAGAAGAGCATTCTGGCACTACTGCAACTTGTACCAGTGTTTGCTCTAAGCATGAGCTGAAATTTCACACTAGAAACAGTTATTGAGACCTCTTACAAATGTAAACCATAGGCAAAATAGCATAAGCCATTTCAGCAGGGTGTTTACGTGCATTTGAACAGCTCTTCTAAAGTAACAGCTCTTTCATCCACGCAGCTATTTCTTGTGTCTTGAATCTGGGATGAAGATTTGGGAACAAAATATTCTTGCATGGAAGAACACCATTACTAATTAAGCACATTGTGATTCACGACACCAGAGGAATGCCAGCAAGGCAGGATTGTCCTCTGATTAGGATAAAAAGTAAAGGATTCAGAAAACAAACCAGGTTTTGCTATGGTTTTCTTGTGAGACTCTTTAAGGCCCTATTCTCTGCCCATAAAGCAGGAAGAACAGTGCTCCCTTGTGAGACAGAGAAATTTATCTCATTTGTAGTGTCCAGATTGCTGTAAATGTTATTAAATATTATTACATGCTACTAATAAAGCTGAGTTTACTGTGGTGACAGGTGCAATCAACAAATAGTGTCATGACATCTTCAAGAATGTTGTGGAAAACATAAGAAAAAGCAAAACCTGTAACAGAACGGATATCTATGCTGGTTTTGGCTGAGACAGGATTAATTTTCTTCATAGTAGCTAGTACGGGGCTGTGTTTTGAATCTGTGCTGGAAACAGTGTTGATATCACAAGGATGTTTGGAGCAGTGCTTGCACAGAGCCAAGGCCTTTTCTGCCTCTCACACCACCAGTGAGTGGGCTGGGGATGTACAAGAAGTTGAGAAGGGACACAGATGGGACAGCTGACCCCACCTGACCACGGGGGTATTCCAGACCATGTGGCATCATGCTCAGCATATAAAGCTAGTAGAAGAAGAAGGAAGTGGGGGACACATGTTACATATGAGGGAGCCCTGCTTTCCTGGAGGTGGCTGAACACCTGCCTGCCCATGGGAAGTGGTGAATGAAAGAACAAATGAATTCCATGTTTTGATTTACTTGCACACGTTGCTTTTATTTTATCTATTAAACTATCTTTATCTCAACCCACGAATTTTCTCACTTTTGCTCTTCAGATTCTCTTCCTCATCCCACTGGAGGGGGAATGAGCGAGTGGTGCGTGGTGCTTAGTTGCCAGCAGCAATTAAACCACAACGAGATCTTTGAGGAAAACATGCTTTGCACAAATGTTCGAATACTCCTGGACCATTTGTGATAAATGAACTGTGGATTCTGGAAAAAACATTTGGGTAAAAGCAACTGGCCAAATAGAAGAAGGAACACCCTGTCAAACAGCACAACAGAAAGTGCCATGGCAAACATTTTTGTGGCATATAGAAATAACCTTTCTCTCCTATGTCAAGTCTAGACCCAAAAAGAAAGAAAAGGGTGTAAAAATTTTTCCTCTGCTATTTAGCTTTACAAAGATGGAAGGAGAAAATCAGTGAAACAATGACTCGGAAGAAGAGTATCTGAAATATACTAGCAAAACAAGCTAAGAAAAAGTGCCTGTAGCCAGAGGTTCTCTGTGCTGAAAATTTTGAAGGGTCACTTCGGTGAACCAGAAAAGCGTACAAGAAGCAGCCAAAAGGCTTAATAAACTGAAGCACCCTGAGCAATTTGAGGGATTAGACATTGGTTTATGGAGTTTTTTTCTGGAGTTCACAACCTTGTCTGCAGGAAGGAATAAATGAAAATTATTCTAGTGGTTATGGGATGGTGAGGTGTGAAATGCACCATGTGCAGCTGCCTACTCAGCTACAGTTTTCATTAACACACAATACCACCTAGGTAGCCACTGCCTTCAGTCGTAGTGTAGCATACAACCCTTTTTTCTAAAGGCACTAAAATGCCATTGACCTAACACTGTAGTTGGAAAAACCCTCAGTTGTCTTGTTGGATTATGTTTCTCTTCAGATACAAGAATATGTAGATGTGGAGCTTCGGATCTTTTCCAACCTAAATGGTCCTATGATTCTATGAAATTATGCAAACACCTCTGCAAAAATAACATAGCAAAATTTTCAGCTAAGAATAAATGAAAACATTTTAAATGTGACTCCGAGTCTTTAGATAATGGAAACCTGCGAAAAGACAGCTTAACATACATCTTTGCTTCTCAGCAGACCATGTTGCTCCCTCCTGACTGAATCAGAAGTGGTTAAAACTGTACCATCAACAGAAACTCCAGCTCACTGTGTGGAGTGTGCAGAGTTCATGGATGTTTGAAATATGGCTGGCATTTCAATAGGACTAGGGAACAGCAAAGACATCTAAAGCCTGTTACAAATTCATGCGGCCAGATGCCAAATACAGGGTGGTCCTGGACAGGGGAAGGATATGGACTTTTCCACTGCTCATATTGTAAAGAATTGCCATTTACTTAACGTGGTACCATGTTGTATGGCCCAAGATCTTTATTTATTCCTCAGATTTCCCCTATAAATAATGCTGCCTGACACCTTCAAAGGCTAGATTAGGCAGAGGAACTGCACAGCAGCATTGTTAAGGTAGCCACTCTGGACAATCGGTTAGCAAAGCCTTATTAAAGCAAAGGTTTGAGTGTGGGGCTTGTAATCACACCAGGATAAGTTTCATCTTCTCAGTTTGGGATTTGGTCCTCAGAAAGAGCAGTCCCCAATTGTGGTCATGCACTGTCTGTGTTTACAAAACAAAACAGAGGGGATGTTGACCTTGCCTGCAGAGAGGACCAAAGGGCAGACTCCCAAAGTCCCCTGGCATACCTAAAATCAGCATGCCTGTTGTTTACAGCTTTCTTTTCAAATTTAGAAACAGAGCCTTTTCTCATCTCACTTGTTTCTGGCTGCAGAAAGGTCTCCAGCTATTTATATATGTTGCAGAGGTGCCAAAAGACACACAACACGGCTGGCAGCTTCCAGGGGACTTGGCTCCACTAAGACTGCAACTAACTATCCAGAGTTTTTTGGAAGCTACTTTATTCCAGCAAATCTTTTGTTCCGGGAGCACTTTGATCTGGGAATTTCTGTGTAAATATACTTCATAGCCTGGTACCCTTTTAGACTTCATAATTAGAAAAAGAGGACAGAGCAGCTTCACATTCTTGATAGCCTTTTAGCAGCTCATTTATTTATTATCCATGCATGAGCTTGTTCAGATGGAATACAAGTTTTTAACCTTCCACATAAAATATGAGATTCACTGCAATTTGGTAAATGGTATAGTTTTTATGTTTTCTTTACATAGACTGCATCTTTGAATCTATTGAAGCAAAGATGTATCCAGAGACCATAAGCCAATTGTCCATTCTGTCAAGTACAGCATGGTTTGTAGCTTCAATTCATATTGGCTTGGTTTGCTTCTCCAACAAACAAAAAAACTTTGGCTTTCTTAAAAAATTAATATTATGAAGAAAATTTGCAGTGAGATTCAAAATTTAACTTCTGCTTAGGACTCTTGGCTAGGAGCCCTAAACTACGTTATTTTTCATTTCCCTCTCTCCTTTTTACCTTTTTCTTTTTAAGCTGGGAAAAGAAATCAGAGAAAACGTAAGAGATCTAAACCATAACTTGTTCGCATAATTCTCATCTATTTTTTTTTACTTAAAAAGTCTGTAAGTAAAAGAGAAACTGAAAAGACTGAGAACAACATAATTTGGCTTTGCATTCTTTCCCATGATACAGTTTGGGTTTTCTATGAACTCTCCCATAATTAGGACTCAGTCGTGGTGAAACACTCTTGTCCCTTACTGTTTCTAGGTAACCTCAATTAAAAGCCATGCAGAGTGACAACAAAACACTGCCAACACATCAGTCATGCACGGTACGATAAAAATAAGTTCTTTTTTTATGTGTGCTTATCTTTGAAGGGGAGAATATTTGTCAGTTCAAAGGAGCTGGGAAGGGTTACTTCAATTACTTTTTTGTCACACTTTAATGCTGTCCTCTTTTCCAGTTTTCCCAGCATATTGCATCTCTCATATGCCCTTCTCATTCAGACCCCCTTCCAGTATCACCACTGGCTTACACATCAAGCAGAATTCCTCCTGCAACTTCTCATGAACAATCTCATTGCTGTGTGGACAACCTCCTTACGTGCCATTGCTCCCTGAGATCCCATGTGTGCTGCTTCTGGGTGCTGTAGTCTGATGTGAAGGTGAAGCTCAAACAAGAAGTGACAAGTAATGCTTGGGCCTAGCAGCTGCTTCAGCCACTCACCATGGGTGACGTGCAAACCTCAACTTGGGACCGGATGGGTATTTTAAGAACCACAGATGCACAGCTGGAAAGTAGCCCGTTTAACCCATGGTTAATACCATGGAGCAGATCTTCCCGGAAACTACGCTAAAGTACATGGAAAATAAGGAGGGCATTGGTGACAGGCAACATAGTTTCACTGAGGGCAAATTGTGCCTGACAAATCTCGCGGCCTTCCGTGATGGGTGAGGGCATTGGTGGATGAGGGAAGAGCAACTGAGGTAATCTGCCTGGACTTGTACAAACAAAGCACACAACACTGTCCCACACAACCTCCTTGTCTCTAGACTGGAGAGGCCCAGACCACACCACAGTGGGTAAGGATTTGGCTGGATGGTCGCACTCAAACAATGCAGTCACTGGCTCAGTGTCCCAGTGGAGAGCAGCAATGAGTGCCATTCCTCAGGGGCTGGGACTGGGCCAGTTTAACACCTTTGTTGGCTACGTGGACAGTGGGACTGAGCACACCCTCAGCGAGCTTGCCCACGACACCAAGCTGTGAGGTGCAGTCAACATGATGGAGGGAAGGGATGCCGCCCAGAGGGACCTGGACAGGCCCGAGAGCTGGGCCTGCACAAACCTCATGAAGTTCAACAAGGCCAAACGCAAGATCCTGCGCCCGGGCCAGGGCAATCCCAAGCACAAACACAGGTTGGGTGGAGACCGGACTGAGAGCAGTCCTGAGGAGAAGGACTTGATGGGTGTTGGTGGACAAGAAGCTCAACATGACCCAGCCCTGCGTGCGCACAGCCCAAAAAGCCAGACACATCCTGGGCTGCATCAAAACCACCATGGCCAGCAGGTCAAGGGAGATGATTTTGCCCTACTCTGGGTCAAAATGGAAATGCCTTTTGTCTTCTCTGTTCTGGTGAGACCCCACTTGGAGTTCTGCATCCAGTTCTGGGGTCCCCAACATAAGAAGGATGAGGACCTGCTGGAGTAGGTCCAGATAAGGGCCAGGAAGATGATCAGAGAGAGACGGAGCACCTCTCCTATGACAACAGGCTAAGAAAGTTGAGATTGTTCAGCATGGAGAAGAGAGGGCTCCAGGGAGAGCTTAGAGCAGCCTTTCAGTACCTAAAGGGGAAAGAGGCTTATTACAAGAGCCTGTGGCTTAGATATAAGGAAGACATTCTTCATTATGAGAGTGGTGAGACACCAGTTGCCCAGAGAAGTTGTGGATGTCCCATCCCTGGTGGTGTTCAAGGCTAGGCTGGATGGGGCCCTGAGCATCATGGTCTAGTGGAAGGTGTCCCTGCCCGTGGCAGGGCACTTGGAGCTGGATGATTTAAGGTCCCTTTCAACCCAAACCATTCTAGGATTCTGTGCTGATACCAGCTGCAAGGGATGACATACATCAACATGTACAGCTTAGCAACTGAGCATTGAAAAGAATGTGGTGTTTCTTAGCACAAACTCAAGCACACTGACACAGGCTGTCCAAGCCATGACGAAGCAGCATCTCACATAGACAGTAAATACTAGTGGGCTCTCTCCAAGCAGCACAAGCATACATGATGTTAGAAGGAAACTTTAGTGTGTATGGAGCAGGCAGATTCAGTCTGGAACTGGAAAACTCAGAGTGGATGGTGGCAGCAGGGAAAAGCTACTGGCAAGGGAGGAAACAATGAAATAGAGAGAAAAAACAACTGGGGGCTAGAAATCATAGTGAGGGAAACCCATGCACAAACCCTCTGCTGAGCTTCTGGGCATGAAAGATTGGGCAGAGCCTTGAGAAACCCTCAGCACGCTGACTGCTCTGACTGAAAATATGAGTCATCAGCCCCTAGGATGACTCACGGCCACTCTCCTCCACCCTGAGTGGCAAATGAAAATAGAGATGAAGAGGAAGGTCGGGCTGAGGACAGTACTACAAGCCAGGGAATTTCTCAGCCTCTCACTATGTCAACACTCGTGTCATGAATCCTTTCACATTCAGCAGTTGGTGGCTGAGGAGGAGACAGCAGTGACCATCTGGGGAAGGAGAGGGGTGCCATCCTCCCTCATGTTGCCTGCCAGGGAGGGAGACGCTTTGGCAACAGAAGAAAGCACCTGAGAGACAGAAAAACGGCAACTGGTACATGTAGCTAGTTAGCAAATGAACTAGAAATAAGAAGGGGAAAATCACAAAGGGTTTTGCATATCTTGGTTAATTGAGTTACAGCTGTGAGGATAGCATTGCTGAATAGCTTGCCAGGCTGAAGTCCTGGCCTCATTAGTGTCAGTGGAAATTTGGCAACAGACCTGAGCAAATCTGTTTTCACCACAGCTTTAATGCCATGTGATGCAGTGAAACAACCAAGGCTCCAAGACCAGGCAAAGGCTGAGCTGCATTACTGGCTACATGGGTACAGCCCAGCCAGATCTCCCCAAGCACCTCTGCTCCAATGGTGCCCAGTGCTGGGCAGAGGGCTCCACGCCAGGCTGTGCCTGGGCCCTGCAGCTGAGGCAAATCAAGGTGCTGACAGGGATAGCCAGGCTCTGGGAGCTGAACTTACAGACATCACCTTGAAAATTGCCACACAGCCAGGCCGTAGGAAGCTGCCTGCACTCACTCTGCTGCTAGGCACTCTGCTACTGTGACAGCTGTATTTCATTAAATTTCCATCACCTTTCTTTCAGTGCAGACTGACTGTGAGGAGGGGATAAGGTTGCTTGTGAGCCATTAATGCTCGCTGGACTGGAACATTCCCACATCAGACCAGGTTGCTCTTGCTTCTCACCTCCCTTGTTTTTCCCTTACATCTGTTTAGACTATGAGTTCCTGGAGCTGTGACTCCATCTCTTGGGCACTGTTTGTCCAACAAGGCCTCCATTTCCTTTAACTCCTGGATCTACCAGTGAAATAATATTAAAACATTCAGACGTTGTCTTGTCACATAGCACAGAATTGGTTTTCTTTGTAATGAGTTTTCCTAAAGCCTTTTGGGCACTGGTTGGATCGTATTCTGTTCCCACAACAGAATTGGGTCATTTAATTGCGTGTAAGAAAATTATTAACACAAATCTGAGCAGCAACATTTCAGCTTCTTTTCCCACACCAGTGAAATTCAGCATTAACTCTATGCGCAGTGAAGCATTCACTTTACTTAAGTACTTCTTCTTTAATTACCTACAGCATGGAATCCCCCTCCCTTTCCATTCCTTTCAAGTAGCTTTTGGCCTCCAGCTAAAACAATGGCCTTTCACTCCCCTTTTTTATCAAAGCATTGCCCTGATCACAGGGCCAAAGAATGTCAAGATAGATATACTTTTGCAGATACACTTAATGCTTGTGTAAATGAATGAATGCTCAGGAGAGAGCATGCTTTATGGGTAACAGACAAGTTAATAGGAACTTGAGAGGCTTGGGATTGTCTTTGTGCCTGTCATTCCTGCCTCAGGACAGTTCAGGGTTTGTGATTCCATAGTCAGCAGTGGTTACTGCCTGACTGTTCCCAGCCCTGAGCTTTGCTGCACGGACTGAGCACTGCATGGACTCAACCTTGCCCTTCAGAGATGCTTCCCTCTTCTCATTCCTACACAATTTTCACTGCCTGCCAGCTCCGTGCTGCTGGTGCCCAGCTGAAAGGAGTGGTCAAAAGCCATCAATGGCAACTCATTACATGCATGGAAACTCAGCCAGGAGACAAGACAAAAGAAACAGAGGTCTCACTGCAGTCTGGAATACTGTGACAAGGCTAGAAACATTTTCCCTTTTCCAAGAACCAGCCGATAAGAGAGAAGCAACTAATATATGAATGCTGTCCTGAATGTTTTTAATATGCTCCTGAATCTCACAGAAAATTTAGGAAAATTTGAGATGTTTTGAAGACTTTGGTCTATTTTCTCTGCTGTTGATGCCTTGTTTTCAATTTTTCTGGGGTCGTGTTTCTCGGCTTATACCAGTATAATTTTCTCTACAGCAACTAAGCTATTCTACATTAAAAAAATTAGAAATCAAAGGCAAATGGCTCATCTAGACCAGTACCTGCCAATTTGCATCATAAAGTGGGTCTCTCAGTGCAATATTCTGTCTCAGAAAGCTACACTGTTGCCACACTTCATAATAAGACATAATGGCAAATTTTCCCCATGTCACAGTACCCCCACTTGTGCAATGTTCTCTAACGGACAAAAGGGTAAAAGAAGATTAAAAAAAAGTACTTATGCCTTGTGGCAACTATCCTGAAGCTTGATGGCCTATTTTAGAATGTGCAATTTGAAGAGCTCTGTTTGTTTAGCCCAGCCAAGCAAAGGCTGGCACAAAATACGATTATCCCAGGCTTATTTATAGAGGGGATACACTGGGGAGAAAGAAGAGCTAATGAAGAAAAAATGGCACAAGAACAAATGGGAATAAGTGAGTCACAATAAAATTAGGCTGGAAATTAGTAAACAATTCTACCTGTACTGTTCTGGTAGAACCTCCCAGGAAGAAAACAGTGGGGAAAAAAAACATGGCTATTTTTAGGAAATAACAAGATCAGTTTAAGAAAGTTTTATCACTATATGGCCTGATGGCTATGAAAGCAGAGGATCATTTCAGGAATCTTCTACCTTATATACTTCTCTTTCTAGAGTGTTTACATTTCTTCTGAAAACAGGCTCCCCCCAAGGGTTTTAGGATACGCTAAGTGTTTTTGATCAAAGTTTAATCCAGTCTTATTTAAGGTGCAGACTCTGCAGACTTGAATGAAAAATCCAAAAGTGATTTGCTTGACCAAATCAATCCGATGTCTGTCCAAAAGACGCTTTCTGATTCGCACAGGAATTAAATCGCATGGCTGGCAGTCCCCAAGAGGCAATCTGAAGTGATCATTGAGTACCCGTTTGTATTAACTCTGTTAACCTCTGCCAGTAGCAGAAAAAGGGCTTGGTGCCAGCACATCTTACAGTTTTAATTCGTTTGCTTCCAGACGTGGCAAGCCCCATCCTGAGAGACCTCTAGCGGTGCCCTCCGTGCCTGTGGGCCGGGCAGAGCCGGGCCACCATCGGGGTGGGCACTGCCACAGCCAGCCCATTCCTCCATCTGGTCAGTGCCACGCGAGTAAAAGCCACAGTTTCCATCCCCAAGGAGTATCTGTGGCGTGCATTTCCTGCTCTGATGAAAGACCCAAAGGAGAGTACCCCCAAATTTCCCATTTCCCGTTTCCCTCCCAAATACTTCACCTGGCTTCACAAACAGTGTTACATCTTACAAATCACACCGAGCTGATACATGGCAAGATTTGGGTACATGAGAATGGGGCCCTGATGGTCTACATGAGCACCGGCATATTTCCGTACATATCATATGTCAGCAGATACTGTATGGCAGAGGAGTAAAACACGGCTGGAATCACCCCTGAAGTGCTGCTGGTACCTGGGGATGCTGCAGAGCTTACCAGAGCCACCGCTGCTGCGTCCCCAGCACGCTGCCAGCAGCCTCCCTCTGTCACAAAGCCAGCAGCCCTGCTCAGTGCCCTCCCAGTGGCGCTGGGCTCTGCAGCTCTTTGTCTGCTCACGTTCAGGAATTCCATGATAACTGCTGGGATATATATATATATTCTTTAAATGCCGTCCCTGCACACAGACCTCCATTGTCACTGTTGTCTGGCCACAGGGGGAAAATCCAAAGAGGCACTTTGCTGTCTTTCTATTTATGTCTCCTGGACTGCAGAACACCTCATAGTTTAGCCAGTTCCTTACTGAAGTCTGACTTTCAGAGCACTAAATATAGGAATAGTGCACTCTGCAGGGGCTAAATTTAGCTTTGCTGCGTTAGAAGGGGAGGTACCTCATTACTGGAGGCAGGAAAGCTAAACCACTGCAGGCAGGGAAACTTGGGTGGTGCAGTAACAGCCACTGCTCTGTTGTGCCAGTGCAGGAAGGAATTGAAAGTTCAGTTCTGGGTTTGATTTTTTCTTTTTAAATGAATCTGTTCAATGCCTCAGTGAGGTTTTCCAGGAGTTCACTTCCTCCAGAAGAAATTACATACCTCCATATTATTACCGTAAAACCATTTAGAAATATTCCTCAATTAAATCAAGAAGGGGCTTTAAAATAATACAAATTAAATTTCAAGGTTTCAGGCATCTGAGCTTGCTACAGCTGGCATGTAAAGCCTTGCATAAAGATCCTCAGAGCCAGTAAATCATGACTACCTGCCATAAGCCTGGACAGGCTTTTCAGGAATGCTAATCACTGCTAAACAAGGAGGGCCAGTCGTTTCACAGCTGCAGCCTTTCACCTTTAAGTCACCTATTCTAACATAGTTGGCAGGGGGGCACACGACCTGGACTCTGTTCCTAAAATGTGCTATTCACTGCAGATTAGACACCATGCCTCTGTTTCCCTATCTATCAGCTGTGGCTGGCACAATTTCCCCTGTGCTGCAGAGCATTTTCAGAGCCCAGTGACAAGTTATAACCATATACCCCGGCTTCTCTTTCAAAATGACAAAGCTGTGAAGATTTGAAAGACAGGATTTTGACCAAAATACTATACAGGAAAATGCCTGACTGCTCGAAACATGTTTCCTAGAGGGTGGCATCACCCATGAATCAGCAAAGGCAGGTGAGCGCCAGAGGCAGCAGAAACGGATTGTAGGTGCATCATGGGAGATGTAGTTCAAGGAGGCCACCCCACAATGGAAGCAGCTGCTATAAACTAAAATTCTTTTCAGGTATTAAGATGGCATTTCAGAAGTGTGAGGGGGAGGTTTTTTCAAAATTTTACACAGTCCCATATTTCCATTACTATTCTCATTTACCTGCAGTGCTCACCAATACGAAACAGAGCAATGAGTCAGATCAGCTTCCATGTGGAGAACTATCATGTAACAGGAAAACAAAACAAAACACCACTCAGTTAGTTATTTCATCTTCATACAGATGATGATGATACACAAACTACACAGCAGAGGAGATGACCTGTTCTAAAAAGAGAATATTGTTAGGATCCGCCAAATTTTCTTGTCAGAATCAAATATAATGGTAAAAAAATACCCTTTTATGAGTCCACACTAGATTCAGCCCTGGCTAATCCATGACAAGCGACAGCTGCACAACCATTTTACTGCAGACTGCTGACAAAAGTACATTATTCACTGGAAATCTAATGTCTACACTGGGAAGGTAAACGTACCCCCAGCACTTGTTCTCTAGTACAGACTGGACCTTTTTCACACACTCTCATAGCCCAATTCCCTTATAGCCCAAAACATTTTGGTCCTTGTTAACTTTCAAGCTGTGCCTGTGAATTGTCTGGGAGCATATTATTTGGCTGGGGCCAGAATAGATCAGTGACATTAGATGAGCACTTGTGGGAAGATGACTGGGGCTGAAAAGATAACAGTACAGAAATTACAGAGGAGAATAGAGTGGCTACTCCCCGGGTGGAAGGCGGTCAATGCACCCAACCTCCCACACACAACGCAGTCTGAGGGGGACTAAACAGAGGGTGGAGCAGAGTGGAGAAACCATGGCCAGACACTGTCAAAACCCTTGCAGAGGAGGGAACTCAGTGGTACTTTCTAGCCAGTAAGCTGCACAGTAGCTGAAAACCAAGGGAAATAGAGGAAGATGTCCTGCTGTTGAACCAGCAGCTGTGGTGAAATCACTCTCCGTGGACTGACCCATGTCCCCATCCAAAGATTTTCTTGGGTGCCATACTGAGGTATCTGCCCCAAGGTATGACCACCCCTCAGTAACTAAGATGTATGACTAAAGTCACTCAAGCTCCACTTAAATGTAAAGAAATAGTACAAAAGTGAATCAAGAATGGGGAGAAGCTAGGGAAGACTCCATCATAACTTCTGGGATCAACTGACAGGCTGAACCTGTCTTCTTCTCCATAGGGATGCCTACTGGGTAAGAACTGTGCTCTACCCACACTGAAGGATTATCTCGAGCTAACTTTTGTTGGGGATTAGATCTCGTTAGTATGTTGCTTTGAATTATAGTGCTTGTTACTCTATTGCTTTGAAAACGTTTTTGAAGTGAGATATCATCACCAGCAGTCTTTGAACCTTGACCTGTGGCAACTATATTAATAAGGACTGTTATTCCATCACCTGTTAATGCAAATCCTTCAAGCAGGCTGGCAGTGGGCAGAGGAGGTTTCTTAGGCATTTGACCCTAAACAAGTCAGTCAAACTACCCTTCAGTCTAGTGAACTGCTCAGTGAAGGATCCCCATAACAAGACACTGACAGACTGGTTGGGCACAAGAGTCCCAGCTTTCCTGGGGACCTAACAGATTAATCAAACACTAAGGGATGGAGTAAATCTCCCTTTTTTGTGTGACAGTACTATAAACAAAATCATACTCAGCATGTGGAAACAGCCTCTGGGATTGATTATTAGCACAGATATAGTCACTGAGTTTAAAATAAGGAAACCAAACTTGTCTGTCTTTTCCCTCAATGCATCCAGTAAATAATGTTAAGTCAAATACCGCTTTGTCTCGCTCACAGGCTACACACATCTACCAGCCCCCTCACACCCCGTCACTTCAAATTTTGGTGCTGGGAGTCAATGGTCATGTCACTGACACACTGAGGTGTTGGAGTAGATACGTCTTCAGAAAGGAACAATAAGCAGGATTTTAAAATTCAGGATACTTTTGCTATCCCTCTGTTTACACTTTCTATTGCCTCTTTATGAGCAAACCATGCTCCTTTGGTCTCATGCACAGCCAGCCTTGGACCCTCAGAAGGCCTTACAAAAACACCTTATGATTGCATATTCATGAAGTAACTATCAAAAGAAAGAAAAGGAGAAACCATTTCCAAATATAAATTCATTGAAACAAAATTAGAAAGCGTGGGGAAAGGAAGGGACTCCACGCAGGACCATCTCTATTTTGAATATTTTTGTGGGTTTTATTTCTGTCCCTGAGAGGCTGAAGATAACTCCACTCCTACAGTTAAGCCTCTCATGACCCTGATACTCTTTCCATATTCTGAATATTTCAACTGGTATAAGGAAAGATACTACCAATTACTTCAAAACCTCTGCCCTCTCTGATACCAAGGGGTCACGAGCACAAACGCAGTGACTAAAACATTATAGATGATATCCTGCTTGTACACCTGCTTCCCAAGATCCTTTTCTCACACTTCTTACATGCCAATGGAGATTTCAGATACTAATTATTCACAGGTGTACTGCATGGCCAGTGACAGCACATCTGGAAATAAGCCTAATGAAACATGCAGTACTATACCATGAAGCAACATTAACAAAACAAAAAAGCCCAACAAAAAAAACACGTCTGTGTAGAGAAAGAAAAGAGATAAAGTTAAGTAAGTCGAGCTAGGTCCCCAGGAGTTCTCTTGCTCAAAGATTCATATCAAGTTTTTTGTTAGTTTCATGTAACAATTCCAGACTCATCAAATGCTACAGGTCATAACTCTTGGTCCTCTATATTTTCAAAAGACAACGGATATTTTGTCCTGTCCTGGTTTGGGCTGGTGATTTTCTGTGTAGTAGTTTCCGTGGTGTTATGTTTGAGATTTGTGACCAAACCAGCATTGATAATACAGGAATATTTTTGTTATAACTTCCATAGGTAGCATTTCTGTGGGTCGTATCTATAGGTATTTCAGCTGTAAAAAAAGGGATAATATTTACCTTGCACTCTATACTACTATGCATTTTTTAGATATTTGATTATTAATCATACTGTTGGTATTGTTCTAAAGTATCATCTTCTTTGATTTAATTCTTAGTGAAGGCACTTCCCCATTTTAGCTTAACACCTGCCATCCCTATCAACATGAGTATGTACTCTCTTTTAGCTGTCGTGTAGATGAACGTATTGATTTAATCTTTTAATCAACGTCAGCTGGGAGAGCAGTTTTATGAATGTAACTGAAAACTCTCAGTTCTTTTGTTGTGCGAAGCAGATTGTATTGCTGAGCTCTGCCTTCTCCAAGAAGAACATCTATGAAATCTTCTCCAATTCTCTGTTAATAGATTAAGAGATACTTTCCTATTTCCTTATTCCCTTTCCTGTATGTTTGAGCAGTAAAGGCACACAGAAGGAACACAGGGGAAGTCAATGAACTCTTGCTCAGGTCAGCATTGACCACTGAAATGTCTGTAATAGAAATTCCCTGAAAAGAAAACATTTCCCTATGTATCTGACAGGCAGAGTGGAGGAGAAATGAGCTAGGAGGCCTTCCAGCTTGCAAACAACCTGGATGGTGCTATTACAATGTGCTATTAATATTGTATATCTAAACAGTCACACAGATGGCTTAACATCCCTATCTAAAAAGCTGATATGAAACATACATCATATCTGCAACATACACAAAGAAATGTTTACGTGGTTAGGCAGACCTACAACATAACCTGAAATCGCTTGCTGTAATTATGGCATCTCTGTCACACTGAGGGATCTGCCTTCAAACATGGTTTTGGGTGCCTGTTTGGTGTAGACCTTTCAGTTGTTTACTTAGCTTGTGGATTTGTCCTTCACAGAGCGTTTTTCTGTTACGTATTAGTTTATAATCTGCCTCAATGGTTCTTGGTGCAGGACTGGAGTTTCTGGATCTTATTTTGATGACACAGAAAATTCTTCCTTAGGCCAAAAATATCCCTCCTAAAGCTTTCAACTGAAGTGATTGCTACACTTATATGGGGCCAATAGCTCTGAATAATTGATGAAACCACCGACAGAGACAAGATGTGCGACGCTATTAAAGGATCACCCATGATGCAAGTTGTACAGAAGAAAAGATGCATCCCATCTTCAAGCTTACACAGCCAATGCCATCTCCTTTGGAATCAGGAGTGATCTGCTGACCCTACCTTCGACAGCAGCCACCAAATGTTTGATTTGAAGGACTTACGAAAATGCCTTGTAACTCCTTGTCCCTAAGGTGATTAATTGCTTGACAAAAAAAGTGTGAACAGTCTTCAGATATGAATTCTTGACAACATTAGGAACAAGATGAAAAAGAAGAAATAAAATACGTGACCTAGCTTGAATATTTGTGCCAATATTCAATCTTTAACTTTTAAGGTAATTTATTAATCTGACAGAACCTTGATGTAATCATCTTGCTGAGCCCAAGACAGCATGTCAGTGACCACGGTATGTTATTCAATAATAATTCTATTGACATAGGAGTTCACAACTTGAATAATAAAGAAAAAATATGTGCAACCAAATATTCCACACCTATATTCTTTTTATCTTGTAGAAACTTTCTGTGGTTTTGTCTAGTTTGTCATATGACTCCAACCTTAAACAACAACAGCAGAGGAGTCAAGATTTATAATTCAGAGAAGGAAAGAAGAAAGCACAAATGCTATCATCCTGTAACAAACCACAAAGACAGACATGTTTGGGTCGCATCACTGTCAGAGCTGTTAGATGCACATTATTTTGCTTGCAAAGGATAAAATGAAGGCAACTGGTGAAACAGCAGAGCCCGATTCAGGGTAAATTACAAGAGTTAAGGCAGTAAAATGGACGCATTAGTGAATCTGCTTACTTTCTGCACTTCAGTCAGTTTGAGACGGGCTTAGTTAATGTGTTTATTTCCCATTTTATCCTTGTGTTTATCTCCTGTCTTTTCACAATGTAACTTCATATTTCCATTTAGACTACATTATTAAGAACGTGCAAAGAAAGTTAAGTTTCATTTCTGTTAAACATGCATGAAATAGCTTTTTAAACCACACATTTTTAATTACATCATTTTACAAAGTTACTTTACAGAATTCTTCCAGGCAAACTAAACCTTCTAATTCTCTAGCTCAGATTTCTCATCAAAGAGGTACATTTTACCACACTGAGAAGGGCTGACTTTCTTTAAACGAGAGGGAGTTGGGCTCTACATTTATGAAATTGGTTGATCTAAAGTTAGAGTTTCTTAAGAGCTGAAGAAGAAAGGTTTCAAAGCTTTCTTTGATCACAGCTGCAAAGACTGACATTAGAAACAGCAAGGGAAAGAATAAAAGGAAGCTAACAAAGCAATATTCCACGACTTCTGCCTGCCAATTCAACCTCTCAGTGCCAAAAATGGGGCAGATTTTAGACTAGTTTATCAAATGCATTTTTCAAAAATTCAGTTTTGAGTTATTGTTCTCCAGCTTATAAGATGTTTACATATCTAAATGGCTCAACATAAAGGAAGCATAACTTTGAACTTCACAGGACCACTCCTTGCAAGGAGGTAAGCAGGGGTGGATTTGCCAGCATGAATGTGCATCCCATCGGTGCAGTCTCATGGCCTAAATAAGCTCAAGGCCACGTGAGGAGGGAGAGGACCTACTGCCACCTGAAGTCCTCATCCAGAACAGTCATTTATCCAGCACCAGTTAAACACCCATCTCCTAACCTGAGTTTAAACACATGCTGATAATTTAAAGTACAGACAGAAAAGAAATAAACCTCTTAAATTAGTTCCAGTAGGAAGAAAAACTAGATTTCTACTGATGCTAGAAACCTAAGCTCTTACAGCAAATCACCCACAGCAATTTTCTGTAATCACTGCTGACTACTTATTATTTTCTTTCATTTCAGCAATCTTTAATAAGGTAGCTTTATCTTTTCTGAAACTTCAATTTGTTATAAGTAAACAAGGTAGAGAAAAATCACTTATTCAAACTCTTAGAATAGAGGTTTCAAGTTTTTCTCTGATTATATAATTATACTTACAGAAATGAACCTATTTTGTATTTCAAATGAACTTAAAGCAACAAATCTTAATAATAAATTATAATACCATAAATTAAGCAACTTAAAACTATCATTTATTGACTCACTGAGCTTTTGTAACTAGTTACAGAAGTTAATTTTTTTTAATGAAAAGAATGGGGTGAAATATCTTTAACTAAATTATCGTATTCCTCTTTATTTATGAAGTAAAACAAACCATTTAGTGAGTTAAGAAACTTTCTATTCATCCAAATGCCAGCACCTACAGATTTTCTATATTGGCATATTCACTGCTGTTACCCAGAATTCTTTAAAGCACAACTTCTACTGAAGAATTCAAAACTTGTTCAATATGGAAAATCTATTAAGTCATATCAGAAATTATTCAAAATGCTGGTTTTCAGTGTATAAATCTGCGTTTCGGTCTTCTTCCAAGATTAACTTGACACAAAGAGGAAATAGAAAGGTAATTGGGCCAGGAATATGAAATATTTCATTTCCCTTTTCCTAAATCTACTACAGTGGGAATATTAGAATGGAAAGAAATATTTTATAATTGCTTAAGTATACACAGAAGATCTTTATCAGACAAAAAGACCCCCAAGAATACTGTGCAAAGATTTTCATTTGACAGCAACAATCAAAGTAAAATATTTTATATTTAGTGTAATAATTCTTGATTTTGGAAAATGTGAGTACCAAAAAATGTAATTAATGTCACTGAATTAAAAGACAATTTTAAGCTTATTGACATGACTAAAAATCAATCCTTAGTATATCCTGTTGAGTGAGACTCTGACTGCTAGAAAATTATTTAATCTGAATAATTTGAAAACAAATTGTGAAGAAGCTTCTGAAATAATTTATTGTATTAAGTATAATTATTATCATTAATATTATTTATCAAATAACTGTGGGTCAACAATGCCTTATCAATAGATAATTTTTCTTCTGAGAATCCAAAACTGAAATTTTGAGTTGAATTTTCTCAGCCTCAATTGTATCGTATATTGTACAAGTCACATGCAATCTTCCATTTCTACATCTGACAAGCACAATTTTTAGGTTCAGGTTTTGAGCAGAAATGCTTGTGTGCGTGAAATTTTTCTCACTTGCGTTCTCTACCTTTACTTTGATACGTCTTACATGGACCTCTGACAGAAAGCCACACAGGAGATCTCTAAGAAGCAGCAGAAACAGTATTATAGGAACTTGAGTATCTCCCTTTCAAAATACATCTGGACCAAAGCTTTAATGCCAAATTGAAAAATTTAAGTGTAAATCCCTTCTGACCAGTAGGATATACTGAATCCAGAGGCAGCTGCCTATCCCCAGCAGCAGTGCAATATTTGGGCACAATTAGTACAGAAATATAAGCAGTTCTTTCATAGTAAAGTGCAGGATGAAGCTGGTTACAGTGTCCTGTCACTAATCACCCCAAGAGAAAGGTCCTTCTAAATAGATGAATCAATGAAAGAAACTCATTATTCAGTTAAATCTGTCCTGCAGAGATCTGAAATATGCAGGAGAGTAAATGTAAATTAGACTATGTACTCTCCCCATACACAAAAACTCTTATCCATACTTCTGTGCTCAAATGTTACAGTACAGCACCATTTGGTTTCTTCACAGAGATAAAAATGTACCAAGAAAGACAGAAATTTCCATTACTGTACATGCTCAACTTATTCTAATGTACAGCACGTGAGGGAGGTGAAAACTTATAGAGCACAGTACCAGCCTACAGTTTATATCAGCACAAGGCTGCTCCTCACTGGAGTTGCTGTGAGGTTCTGCCCTGTGCACCCAAGGTCCTGGTGGTGTGTTCCATGGGGCTCTCCCCATGCGGTGGAAGCACCACTGCCCCCAAGCTCCCCATCTCCACCCATGTCCCCAGAGCACCCAGTGTGGCCATCAGCAGTGCAGCTGGCCCCAGACCATGCCCAGCCAGCCAAGTCTGCAACACCTGAGTAGAAACCATGCAGGCACAATACTAAGTCCATCAATAACTTGCACTGAGACAATTCTACACACACTCATAGCCAAAGCAGACCTCTAAATAGCCACAAGATAGACCAAATACCATAACAGAGCTTCACAGAAAAGAACCCTCCTAATATCTAATCCAAACCTACTCTTTCTTAGTTTGAAGCCATTCCCCCTTGTCATGTCACTACATGTAAATAGTCTCCTCCATCTTTCCTGCAGGCTCCCTTCAGGTACTGGAAGGCTGCAATTAGGTCACCCTGAAGCCTTCTCTCTTCCAGGCTGAACAATCCCAATTGTCTCAGCCTTTCCTCATATGAGAGGTGCTCCATCCCTCTGATCGTCTTGGTGGCCTCCTCTGGGCTAGCTCCAATGAGTCCAACCTCACATTAATGAGGTGCTCTTTTTCCTACTCATAGAGCAGCTGAGTAAGAGGCTAAGGACATTCCCACTTCCATGACAGAGCTACAGCATTGCAGCACAGGCACTAGGGGCTGCAATCAGGCATTACTAATGTGCTCAGTAGCTTAGGTATTAAGTTCACTAAAGAATAAAAAAGGCATGGAAAGAACACGTAGGCAAAATGTAATGGATAGCCACAGGTGGGAGGAAAAATCAGCTTTGAATTCTCCCTAGAATAATTCCTTGCATAAGACTTTATATAAGCTGACAGCCTTTCATATTCTCAGAACAGGATCCCAAAATTCACTGGCAAGGTCTGCACCCTCCAGTAAGAACGGCCCCAAGACTGCACTCACCAACTACCACACTGTTTATTATATGGGAAAACAGGGACAGCCAGTTTCAGGTGGGGTTGGAACCCAGTTTCGACAGCATTTGGGTCTTTGACGTCACCCACTGGGTCAGCTTACAACCTGGCAAGCCTTGGAGAGGCACATCAGTCCCTGTCTGCCACTGTGTGGAAAAGAGATATACAGGCAGGGGCAGAAAGCAAAGCTGACCTTGATCAAAGCCTCTCTGGAGCCCAGTCTTTTAAAGAAAACAGAAGAAAAAACTCCAGCTGTCTGTGCCTCCTGGACCTGCCACTCTACAACGGTACAGGTGCAGGAAAAACAGGCAGCACCAAGACACGCTGCTAAGCCAGCGGTGTGTTTGACACGCGCTTACTTGCCCACAGCCCCACAGAGGAGCTGGGCTCAAACAGAACTCTCCAAGATGAAAGGAAAAACTGTGAAGCCTGTCTAGCTTTTGCCACATGAGAACATTTTTGCTCCAGAGGGCTTTTATACATTTCAAGCCACCCAGTTGTTTTTACGAACAAGACCTATGCTCAGCATCTCATTTCAAAGTGAGTCAGAGGCACGAGCAGCAGGAGAAGGTAAAGGTTTGGTTTCACATGCCGGGCTAACACTCATCTCATTTGTTTCATTATTTAGAACCATATGCCCAACGGAAGAAATAGGGAAACAATAATACCAGCATTATTTTAGAGCGGTGGCCAAGGGACTTGTCATCTGACATTCAAGATTGCCAGAATTCCCGCTACAATGAGGACAGTTACATTCCCTAACTTTGCTTCCCTGCTCAGGAAGTGGCACACCTGCTTCATGGAAGATAAGAGCGGCTTTTGATTTGTGTTTTACCTTCTAGAGTAAACAAGGTTTTCCCTCAAGATCTTGAAGAAAATAATGACAATATGACATGACCATATCTCTAAATATTCAAAATACTCAGCACAGAAAAGCAAACTCTTCTTTTGATAAAAAAGTGCAATGGTGTTTCAATCTAACCTCATGTTTTCGAGATCTTCAGTTTCTAGGAGTTTCAAATTGGAAAAGTTGGTTATCATATATCCAAATCTCTGAAAAGCACATATTTTGAATAAAGATGAGGAAGTCAACAATATTCTTACTGAGTAGGCATAGTAAAATTTTGCATGTAAGCCACACGCAAAAGTTTGCAAGAAGAAATAAGCAGCACGCAACACAAATCCAGACTTTCAGAGTATTTTTGTAGAGTTTTCTGAAAAAGTGAGGCTCTTTCTTTGCATAAAGAAGCACTATGATGACTTGGCATAGCATCTCTCAGTTGAAGCCACCAACAGACAGAAAGGAAAACCAAAACCTGCCCTGGAAGGAACCTGCTGGGTAACCTCATTTAGAAGGGCAGAGAGGTAGTACATCTGCACACAAGCTGAATCCCCAGGTATGAAACAGAGGGAACAAAGACAGGTAGCCTTTAGAAATGTTCTAAGTGATCCTTACAAAGTCATGAGGGTCACTTACCTCACCATTTCATAAATCCAGTAGGGAATATTATTTACTCTTTCATAACAGAGAGTATAACAGACTTCTGGAAAGCTCCCTCAGCTTAATCCAAATCAGGTTCTGGATGTGCTTAAACACTTTCATAAGCCAATACTTCTTATTTCTGAACCTGCAAAGATTACCAGCTGAGAAGTCCACACCTGCTCCAAATGGTGTGGGGAAGGGTCACTATTTCACAAAGAAGACACCAAAGAGGGTGGAAATTAAGGATAATTACATCTGGCTGCCTTGCTATATTTCAGCTGGTTTTTTGTTTGTTTTTTTTGGGGGGGGGGGTTGGCTGGCTTTGGTTTTGGTTTGGTTTGGGGTTTTTTTGTGTTCCAATTAATTTATTAGGTGAAATTGGAACAATACCACACACCACATAGAGGATATGAAAAAATACACATGACCCTTTGTGCACTTTTGTGCTATTTATGTGTTCACTTGTTCACACTGCACCAAGCAGGTCTCATATCGTACAATCATATGGAGCAGAATAAGAGAAAATTCCTCTGGAGCAGATCAAGTCTATGGTGAAAGGGGCTTTAGAGGTTTGTAGAAGACAGTATAGGTCATACAGTTAATTCAGAATTAAGATCATGATGTAGCTGACCAAGGAAAATACTGTATTATTTTTATTATTCTGCTTTGGCCTGGGAATTAGAATCATTAAAGTGCAGTGATTTGGTTGTAAACAGACTTAACACATTGCCTAGAAAATTAAACTTAAAAAGTAAATGTTCCTCAAGAGTCAGATTCTAAATGAGGAAGCTTCACATACGTTTTTACATCAATATAAAACCCCTAAGAGTAATTTTTCTCCCTTTCTGAGAGCACAGGACATTATCTCAGGCTGGTACACCCTGTTGATTTTTAACCACCTCTGTTCTGCTTCACCAGCTTCCTGCCTTGCTGGCTCCAGCTAGAGCTACCCATCCAGAGCAACCAGAGTGCGGGGAGCCTCCAAGGCACACCAGGACCATGAAGACACTCAACCTGATTCTCACCTGTTTGAACTTGATCCTCTTTCCCCCTGCTGGGAAGAGGCCTAAACAAGGTCATGCCCAAAGTAATCTGAAACTGAATTGCTGCAAGGCAAGCTCTGCTGATGGGAAACGGCTTTCAGCAGCGTCTCAGGCCAGAAAGACCAGCAGACCACAGAGCCTGACCTGCTTGACAAAGGCTGCTGCAGAGAATAGCTGCTGGGAAAAGGCACCTCTTTCTAACCCGGAGTGAGGCCAGGGCAAGTGTAAGACCAGAGTCTCCAGCCCCTGACTGAGAAGAATTATGGTGTTCACAATACAGCAAACATCATTCAATTTCTTTCCTCTCAATAAAATAAGCCAGCTCAGGTTGCCCTTGAAATTCATTTTATTAGACTGTGTGTCCCCAAGGCAACCAAGCATTTAAATCCTTGAAATTTCCTCTTCTCCTCCCTTCAACAGTTCTGTCCAGGGAGAAGAGGCTTAACATTTGCCAGTTTCTTCTCTTTTCAATCTCTCTTTTCCCCTGGCTCCTCGGGCTAGCTAGCTCTCCCATGTTTAAGGCCCTGACTTCATGGCACACCTTTCAAACTTTTTTCCCCCAAGGTAAAGCTTAAATCATAAAACAGGTATTAAGCAACAAGGAAGTGATTAAAAGCTATGAATTACAGGGACTAGACTGCAGCTAACTCTGTCCACTTCCCCTTATGATGTTCTCTGGAAGCTCTACATTCCCTCCCTACAAGGTGGTGAGTGCTTGCAGGAGGATGGCACAGTAGCACTGTGACAAGTCCATTACTCTCTGCACAAGCCACCTATCTTACAAGCCAAGGTCTGGAGAAAGGGGGAACATCCTCCATAACCCGCCTGTCACCCCACTCAGAGGAGAAGCGAATGGACACAAAGAGCCTAGAGAAGCTAGGCAGAGCTTTGGACTATGATCCAGCTGATGAGCTGTTAAGTGGATTTGCAATGAGAACTGTGCTCCCTCACAAAGGAAAAACACAGGAATTAATTCTATTTAGTCACAGGACATAGTAAAAAGAAGAGAACAAGTAAGAGCATGAGAGTGCTTCAAAGATGAAGAAAAAAATCCCAATTGTGAGGTCAACCAAGCCTGTGATGGAAGGATTGAGGCACAAATTTGAAGACAGAACCGAAGAGTTTGCGAACTTCCCAGCTCCAGTTCTCTATGAGGGAACTCCTGCACTTCTGCAAGGAGGACCAGATCTACACATCTCCCATGGGTTTCACTGCCAAACAATGCAGCACACATACAAATCTTACCTAAACACTAATAACTAGACTAATAACTAATAAATAGAGCAAATTGTCACTGAAAAATGCTACTGCTAACCTAAGGCACAGTCCAGCTTCTACTTATTTCACAGTAGCTGTTTTCTAATGCCTTTGAGACCTGGGCCTAATGTTTCTTTTACATCTAATGGAACAACAGAGCTCTATCCACTGACAGAGCACAGAAACCCAGCAAAGACAAGTGGTGCCTGAGACCTACAGTGCCCTCTTCACAGACTATTTGAGGAACAGTGCACTGCTACAGCCGTAATTCCCTCTTTTGCTAGACCCAGACCTTTTCTCTTTTGTGATAAGAGAGCTAATTAAACTGTCCAATACTCTTACAACCTTTTGAGAATCTCTGAAGAGAAGGGCTATGCAAGAGCAGTGTCTTTGCTTACACAAATCTGCTAGTTGCACTTTGGCAAGAGGACACAAAACAACTCACAGCTGGACTGACTGAGAGCAGAGAGGGAGCAAGGTAAGGACTGAGATAAATAGGCAGGGCAGTCTCCGAATTTTGCAACTAGCATCAATCAGGTGACTCTGACCCCACTTCATTTGGGGCTGCATCAATATCTTCCTAGCCCTGAAGTACAAACTACCCCATCAAGCAGAGATTAGGTCATCTTTTCCCATGTATGTCTTTGACAGTGTGAGAGTGATGGTCTTCATTTCATTCTGTGCACAAAACAGGGAAAATAGTAATTTATCTCAAAGAAGGTAGTATAGGAAATGGAAGAAACCAGCATTCTCTGTCAGTAAATAAGCCATTGCACAGAGAGCAAACAAATAATCTGACTCTAGACCTGGCACAAGCAGGTAGTGTTACTGGCACAGGGACATGTGGCTGATTTGGGCTGGATTTGTGGAGGAGAGGAGGGGGGAAGATATGCCTGATAAGCTTTGCTGCACTGGGTGGATAGCTGCTCGTGGGGCCATGCTGAACCATGGGTGAGGAATATAGAGGTCCATAACTACACTGAAAGCTGCCAAATTAGGTGCAAGAAATATGATAACTATGGGAGGGAGCTCTTAATTTATTGCTGTCTTAGACATGGTGAGGGTTTCTGCAGCCCTCAGTGAGAGATAAAAGTAGTTTGCAAAGGAAAAGTGAAACAGCATTTAAGAGTCTGAAACTACAAAGAATAAAATTAATGCTAACTTGAGGGGGAAAATTTTCCCATCCGCCTTGCCTCCCACATTGCATCACTCATTGCAGTGAACTCAGGTGAATAATACAGACTGATGCATTTGTCTAACACATGGTTTCATACTCATTGTCATTACAATGGAGGAAAAAACCACAGAACAAATAAACCTCAAGGACTCTGTTTTAGAAAGTTCAGAGCAGAACATTTTAAAGGGTGGGTATTCGCTACAGCACCCTGTAAGCTCTTTTTTCCTTGCCCCTCTCATTTAAGCCTTCATTTAAGTGCAGAGTGACCCTCCTGCTATTATGGGCTCACTGAGCAAATGGCTAAGAGAATACAGAAACCAACTTATAGAAAAATACTACTTCTTAGTCTGTATCTGAGGGTGCAGCTGCAAGAGCACCAGGTTCCATTTCATTGCACAGGTGGGGATCAAGGGCTGTGACCAGTTTTAAGAAGTTCTAAAACACTTTGTGGAACAGGATGTGGCCCAAAATTGTCAGATTATAGTAATTAGTGTGAAGCAACATAATGTATCACACCAGTGGTGTGGTTAGAAAGTGTGACAGTTCTTCATCTTCAGAGATGAAGTAGAAAAATGCCTATTCCAGAGGCTACTGTAATTCTCCTTGAAGGAAGGAAAAGTATTCTCTTTGGGAAAAAAAAATCCATGGATTTCTCTTGCAAAAAATTCTGGAATGATTTCTTCCTATCTTGTTCTCTGTGTTTTTGGTGGGGGGAGTGTTTGGTTTTGGTTGGTTGGTTTGAGGGGGAGCTGGCTTTTTTGTTTGGGGGTTTTTGTTTGTTTGTTTTGGAGAGGGGGGATTTTGGCTTAGGCTTGGGGTTTTTTTCTGGAAGCCATAGCGATGAAAATAATAATTAAAAGTCAAAATTTGTCATATCTGTTTAAATTCTGTGGTAGGACCTCATGAAGGTTTGGTTATTAAAAATGCTTACAAGGATAATTATTGTTTTAAACAAATGCATTTATTAGAATTCAGCTATTTCAGGGGGAAAAAAAGCCCAAAGGAAAAAAACAGAAGAAAAATCCCAAGACTCCCTTTGGGAAAGTTCAAGAAGGTGAACTTTCATTTTCAAAAAAAGGAATTTCACATTATTCATATGTCCCTTCATTTTTATCCACTAGCCAATTTCAACTGATGGTAAACAAAAGGCAAAAATCCTTATGAGTTATCCAAAACCTAGCATCTCAACAGCAGAAAGACTCAAGTTGGTGCCTCCACTGCTGGGAAAATCCAGCAGAAAAGGGATATTCGATGCAGCAGGTCTGACAGCACGTGTGAGCTGGACAGCTGCAAGCGTGTAGAAGGGATGCATGGTCTCCTTTGGCACATGAAAACATATGAGTTAGAACAATTATTGGGTGGAGGCAAGAGAAGTGAGCAGATAAAGGACCAAAACTTGAATCCAGGCTTATTGATTCTGGTTATTGCTCTGCTCCCTGGAAGCCAGTGCTTTAATGTGATGCTCTGTTACACAGCCTGTCCTTCAAACATTCTTTAAAACTGATATGATGGCAGAAGTATTTAATGACAGTAATAAGAACAAGCCTGTATACTTGTAAATAATAGCACACACTACTAGGTGAGAGGCATGCAAATATCACTGATGTATGTCCTTGTTCCTGTAACTTCCTCTTTTCCCTACCAATCTTAGCTCTTCAAAATATTCCCTGTGATCACTGTCACGGAGCAAAGGAATCCAAACACATACAGATTGGCCAAGGGGCTCTCTTCAAAGCATGAGGTACCACTGAGAAAACTGTTACCCACTGAGAAACAGAAGTATCTGAACTTCTTCAGTTTGTTGAGAAAAGCTCATATTTACCCAGAAGCAACATATTGGTTCTGATCCATTTCCAGTGCTTAAGGCACTCACTATCCATGGTTCAGCTAAAGTCATTTATTTCTCACAAAACAGTCTTTACTCTTCTCCTGAAGGCTAACAGCATAAGACTTGGTTCCCATCCTTGATCCTACAGATATGGCATACAAAAAAAAGAAGCACTAAACAAAATCTGCATTCTCTGTTTTATGTGACAGCTGAGGAGGTGGAAGAAGAAATAACGAAAAAAACCAATTCAACAAAACAAGGAAGAAAAAGGGTAATCATGTCACAGAATGGCCTGTGTTAGAAGAGACCTTAAAGATTATCTAGTCCAATCTCCCCTGCCTTGGGCAGAGACACCTTTCACTAGACCTCGTTGCTCAGAGCCCCATCCAGCCTGGCCTTGAACACTTCCAGGGATGGGGCATCCACAGCTTCTCTGGGGAACCCGTTACAGTGCTTCACCACCCTCTGAGTAAGGAATTTCTTTCTAATATCTAATCTAAGACTACCCTCGTTCCGTTTGAAGCCATTGCCCCTTATCCCATGGCTACATGTCCTTGTAAAAAGTCCTTCTCCACCTCTCTGTAAGCCCCCTTCAGGTACTGGAAGGCTGCTAGAAGGTATCCCCACATGGACTGAGAATATTCCACAAAGTCCCGAAGGTATTTGACTCCTGTTTCAGCATGTGCAATATTAGGTACCTTCACAGAACCAAGCTATAGCCACATCTGTGTTTCTGTGCAGCAATAGCATCGCACGGGGTTTAGTTGACTTCCCAGCGTGGATTTCTCAAAGAACCAAAGCTTACAAGATTATAAAGATGAGGATCAGACTATTCCTCTTGTAAATCTCGGGTAAGTGTATAACTAAACCAAAACAAGCTCATTGAAATAAACCAAAACAAGATAACACTGAATGAAAGAAAGAGCAAAGACCTCTGGGCCCTCTCAAACCAAATCATTCCCCGTGTAATTTTACGTATCTGAATACTTCAAGTGGAATGACTAAAGAAAGATTTTGATTGATTTGATTTTTTACTATTATTTAAGAGCATATAATACATTAAGGGAAGATGTCAGGACCAGGAAAAAGCTGGCAGTGTAGTAGTGGAAACAGATGGTCTACAAGCAAAAACTCTATTATGATTAAGAGAAAGTATTGTTAATAGGGTTACATTTCTAAAGAAGGAGTTCTGCCAAAACCAGCACAAAACAGAGTAGTTATTAAAAACGTGGTTGAAGCCATCAATCTAGATTAGAAATTATTATCTCTCAGCTGAGATGTGAGCGCTGAGAATGTGTTTGCTTCTCCTCCACTACAATATCGATTAAAATACGAAACATAAACTACTATTTCAGGTACCTATGAAATCAGAATGAAACCTACAGAGCAAAAGTGATGAAAAGCAAGGGAAGAAGCGAGGGGAAGAAAATCATGGAAACATCACAGCTGGTACTTCTTCAACCAGTACTCCAAGTACTAAGAAACAATGTAAAATCAAAATACATTAGGGTCCGATATATTCCACCTAACTACACTTACTTACTGTGTCCTGCATAAGACACATACACAAATTGCTTCTGTAGATAATAGAGGCAGAAACTTATCCCCTGAGGGTGACCATGTCCATCACAAAAACAGTTATCTGAGATAAAGAGGTGCTTAAGCTGAGGTTTTTAAGTCCCCTCCTAAAGTCACTGAATGCTCTCATTTAGTCTTCAAAATGATTAAGTGACCTGATGGCACAAATTTGAGGTGGAGGGACTGCTAAACATTCACTAAAGATGTTCATTTCTAGGAGCGCATAGAAATGTAGCTATTCATGAAAATGTTGGCCTCTCTTCTTAAAAGCTGACAGCAGGATGAGAAAATCCAGCATTACAAAGTTTTTGCCCTAACAAGTAAACTCTTGATACTAGGCACAACTCTGCTCACTGCATATTTCTCTTCCTTCAGCAGGGCTGCTGTCATGAAACAGGGTACATACCACAATTATTTCAGTAAAAACTTCCTGACCTTGTTAAAAATAAAGAAAATTATTGCATTTAGCAGCTGTCCCTGGTTCAGGATAATCATTACTTAGCAACAACTGAAACACACATATGTTATCAACATTATTCTCATGCTAAATCCAAAACACAAAACGTTACCACCTACTAAGAAGAAAATTACTCCATCTCATCCAAAACCAGGACACTCTCATGATTTCTCCAGTCCTTGCACTGACAGCTGTTCACAAGCACAGGCATCAGGCAGCCTGGTGTTTACCTATGCACACCAGGACCAGCTGGGTCTTTCTATAAAGCTGTGGAGGGCACGAGAAGATTTCTGCTGTGAGGCTCAGGAAGACAATGCCAGCTCAGTGGTGCTTCATATGTGGTCTGGAGGTCCACAACTGGCCTGAAAAATATTTACAGTACCAAAACCATTGGCTTGTATCAATGCTGTCCAGTAACTCGGACCATTTTCCTTAGAAAGGTCACCCTAAAGGAGGGTGATAGGGTTGGCACAGTCTGCAAAAAAGGGCAGACCTTTGAATTTCAACCTTGAATTGAAACCCTTGTATTTCAGTCACGCCAGACTGACAGGAGACACAGTGGATCTGGATCTGTATGCAAAGATGTGTTCAATCTTGCTTCTCCCAGCACAGTGATATCAGCTTTGGCCGTATCAAATCACAGAGCAAGCACAAGAGTTCTGACAACCTCCACTGCTCATAGGAAATAGCAGTGATACCCCTCCACAGCTATGTGCTAACATGCCCACCCATCCACACCCACTCTGGAATGAGCCAAGGTGTTCCTGTTTCCATCATCCTTTAGCTCACAGTTCCCCTTTCCAGTGGTCCGTTGGTCAGCGAGGTAATTCTGAATGTCACTCTGTGTCTCTGCACTGTGGCTTGGCTAAAGGTCTCAAAAGTGAAGTGTGAAATGACAGGAACATTTCTTACAGATTTCCACTACAGCACAAGAGCTCTCACTTTTTGCAGCTTGAAATAAACCCAACTCACAGCACAGCAGCGTGTGCAACCACAGTGGGTTTGAGCAGGAAAAGCCTTCTCAGGGGGGCTAGTGAAGGACTGCTGGGGGAAAGGAAGTGGTTCTCTGTCACTAGAAAATATATGGCCACTCAAATTTTACCACTTACAGTCAGGCCCATCATGACACCCCAAAAAGGAAATGAAGAACTCACCACTGAATGACAATATATAAATGTTGTGGAAGGGGGCTGACAGTAGACATCTTCTGCTCTGCCTTGACACAGAGGCCACAGCAATGAAGCTCCACACTGCAGCAATCCTGCTCCTCTTCTGGCTTGGCATCTTCACTGTGCACACAGTTAAAGGTAAGTTTGCAACTCGAGAAGACAGGAATTGCTCCACATTGCACCTGTGGTCTCATGAGCAGGATTCAAAGAGCTGATTTATAAGATAAAACCTCACAAAAAATCCAGATGAAAACTGCAAGAATGGCAGCTTTATGGGGGATTTCATCTGATGTCCTGCCAGACGGTGGTTGGTTTCTGCTTTAATGCAGGGAGAGGTTCTGTGCCTGGGACCACTTGAAAGGGTTTCTGTGCAATATTCACTCTCTTAAAATCATAAAATCTTGAAGGCACAGTATCTTTTATTCTCACTGATCCTGTAGACCCGTAAGTACTATATGTTAATAACATGTCATGAAAAATATTTCTTGAGTAGGATGTATGTTTTTCTTTTTCCAGATAAATTATTTTATATTTTTTTTGTATTAATTGTTATTTGTCTTTCTCTAACTACATAGCCTTAATCCCTCTAATGTCCCTATTTTAAAAAGTTCTTCCAGTTCTGTATCACATATTCCCTATTGTCTTGTTTCTAGACAAATCTTTCAGTACAGACAGGGGACCTATCAATAAGAAGTAAAAAGGGAAATGATAGGTTTACACAATATCTTCTCTCTTTTCACTGAGTCATACAATTGAACAACATCTTTGAAACCAGTTATGAGCACAGAGATGAGCCATGTTTATTGGCCATGCTTTACATAATTTTGTATATAGTGGTGTTTAGGTCAGTGACTTTTGGCTACAGGTACCATGAGAAAAGACCCATTACCACACATACTCGTATCACAATTAGATTCACTCAAACAAGGACATAAAAATCACACAAAACACTGATACGCAAGCCATATGCAAACCCACAAATATGCACTCAGAAACACAGAGAAAAGGTATCCTCACAAAACCATACCAAAACCAAATAGAGACCTGCTAAGCATTTACAAGACTATGAAGCTGCACAGCCTTTATGCTGACCTACTGCCTCTCCAACTACATCCCACTACATTCCCCAATTTGGATTGGTGACACTGCTCTTCATCCTGGCAACAGTGGCTTCATATCACACACTGCCAGTTCCCAATGTCGTTCTCCAGGCTGTATAATTGGCCATAAGTATCACCAAGGCTGAAAAAGCACACCGAGATTGTCTACAAGAGAAAGAAAAAAGAACTAGAAAGAATGATAAAGACACCAGACACACCTGGGAAAAAAGGGTAGCTATAGGTGCAGAGCAGTTGGGGTTTGTGCCCAGGCTTAGAGAAGCTCTGCTGCTGTTCTCCGCATCCATTCCCCAAAGATCGTGTAGTAGCAGAGGAAATATTTCCAGGGCTAGTAAGGATCGCTTGGCTATCTTTGAGCTCTTTTAATGCCACATTTTGAAAACCAGCCTCAGGCAGAAAGAAATGTGTAGTGAATCACAAAAAAACCTACATCGTGATACTCATGACTAAAGCAAGATCAGGAGAGCTATTCCTTCAGGCAAACAAAATCTCAGGAATTAGCAGCTCTGCCAGTACCTGTGCACTGGCTATCCCACAACTTCTCTAAGACTGATGTGTGTTTGTCTCAGCTATTCCAATTGTTTCAAACAAAGAACAGCTCACACATAGCGAGACTACGTGCAGCAGGTTTTATATTTAACGAGGTGCACCAGAACAGCTCTCGGATTTTACTCAAGCCAGTGGCTCTATAAATTCTTTACAAATAAACCACAGAGTAGAGTAGAGTTCTGTTTGTCCCCCACATACTTTCCCAAACCTGTCTTTCATGAACGGGAGAAAACCAGAAACTAGCAAGTGGAGGCTTGACTAATGTAAGCCTATGCTTCATCTCACCTAAATGAGTTCCCATTTTTAGTTACCATCATGTAAGGTAACGAGTGCCCAGGAAATTTTATACCAATATCATGATCCTCTTTTTTAATCACCAGTACATTTTCCTGAATTTTATCAAAATCTTGGAGGAAAGCAAGGATTAAGTAGCACTCCACCACTTCTGTAAGCAAACTTACAGGAAGCAGGCATAAGCACTGATTCTTCTGGCAGATACATCTGCCTTTCTGTCAACAATTTTTGATAATGCTACTTCTGGATATGCACAGTGAGAGAAGCAGCCTTGCTTTTCTTTTCTTCCCTTGGAAAATAGGAGAAATTACTGATCCACATTCAGATAGTATGTGGAAATCCACCCAGTACAGTTCCAGTTGTAAGCGCTAATTCCATATGGGCACTTATTTGCAGATGATGCAGGCCTATTTAACAATGATGCCAAACAGCTTTTTTGCTATGGAAGCCATGACTCCCTGGGGGCAGATTTACTACACAACTGTCCAGGACAATGGGTGAAGATTCGTATCTTAACTGAAACAACAGTAACACTTTAGTGATGGTAGGATGCATCACAAAAAATAGCTTAAGCTCTCTGATATAACTGGTATTGTAGCTGTACATCCTGAGACTCTCATGGTCTAACCGCAACTAGAAATCTTCTAGAATTCATAAATTAGTAACTAATTATTGTTAAATATTAAGTGCCTTTGTCATTTATCTATTTTTCCCTTCTAGGGAGTGCTAGTAGTGCGTCCAATCGCAAATACAGTTGTGCAACTCTGTCTCCAAGGCAACTGAACATCCGAAATCTCATAAGCTATGAAAAGCAACAAGTACCAGCAGATGCCATCATGTAAGTACCCAGTGAACCCTTCAGACTTCCCTTTGCAAACAACAGTATCATCAAATAGGGAAGGGGCATCAGAATTCAGTTCATGGCCCAACTCACTAAATCTGGCTAGTTCAGGTCACCCTTCCAGTTCTTCCATCAAGGAGTTAGCTGGCAGCCAAGGGAATGAGGGGAGAGGAGGGGGCCTCAGGGAGCTGGAAGATGTGTGCTGCTCATGAATAACGGCAGGAAGCTCACTGACCAGTCACATCTTTGTGCCCAGTGAGTGGGCCAAAATCTCAATAAGAGTGGAGCAGTCAGAGGCCCCGTGCGTGAATTGAGTCAAGGGGAAAGTCCACGTGAAAGGATATGAGGTAGCTCTGAGTCCTGCTAGGAGCTGTGTTTGGTTGTTTGAGCTCACAAGCATGTGTCTTTATCAAATCTGAGATCTGCTCCTGAGAGACTAATAATTTAACATAAAACCCCAGAATAGCAGGTATGCTCATTTATCTTAATATCCATATATATGCACATGACCTTGCATGTTACACATATATCTATGCCATGAACAGGGAACTAACATTGCTAACTGGTGTTATTCTAACATTTACAAATTCCAGCATTTGATATTGTTTTAGCACACTGTTGCTTACGTTCTGAATAAAAACCAAGAAGAGTAGACCTAGGTTTAGAGAATGGAGTTCGATGGCCGCCTGGTTTGCTTTCCTTTTTCCTATAGGTTTATCACCACAAAAGGCATCAGGATCTGCGTAAGTGCTAATCAGCCATGGGCGAAGACTGCTGTAAAGAGAATAGATGAAAGACGTGCTGCCAAACGCAGATAATCCTGTCCTAGACAAGCATCTAGGGCCAACTAGCTGGAATCATCATCAGTGCTGCACGTAACAAGGAAGAAACCTTACTATCTGCTTTTATTTCCTTGCTTTTAATAAATGGCAATAAACTCTCTGAACAAACACAAACTCACCTCCCACTGAGCTGGAAGAGTGTAGGCCTCCATCCTGATGGAGATCAGAGCATTCTGCGTTGAATGCTGGTTTTAGAAGGTGCTGTATAAGTTAGTTATTCACCCTCACATGAGACAAACCTGAAACAATTGGTTTGCTTTTTCCATTGCTTTTCTCTGAATAAGAACAAACCATGTCTGGAATGGAATCTGTATTTCACAAGCTCATAGGAACTCCCTGCCCTAGAGAATTATGTGCATATAAATGTCTTGTCTTAAAACTGATACATGCTACAAACAGAAGGCTTTGGATTTTAATAAAGTTACCAAAAAACCTGAATCAAACGGCAAGTTTGTTTGCTTGATTGTAATGCAGATGGATACTGCTGAAACAGGTCCCAAGATGACAGCACAAACCTGAGAACCTAAGGGTGAGTTAGCTAGAGCTCACACTATTGCTAACTCATGACTCAGATTGCTTTGGAATAGCCTAATTCCAAGCTTTCTGCACCATATTTCAGCTGTAAGGCTCACATTTTAGACAATACCTCTTCAAGAGTTTGAGTAATTATAAAACAAAGTTCATCCCATGCTCGGGTGATCCCCACATTATCAGAGGCAGACATGGAAGAGCTCTCTGCTCAGAGGGAGAAAAGATGGCATTTGAGGATCTTGAGGCGTAGAGGAGAGGTACAGGCAGAGGTGCTTCTGGAATAAAGTTCCTCTCATATTACCACATGGATGGAGCCTGCACTGCTGCCAACCTATGGGCTTTTCATCCTACATAACCCCTTAGTGATACTCACGGAACTACAGCACTTCCAAACTGCACCGTAGAAATGAGATTACATTACTCTAAAGGCCAGTCTTTACAGTTCCCTGCTCTGCAGAGCAGACACACACCTACAAATGCCAGCATTTGATATTGTTTTAGCACATTTTTCCTCATATTCTGCATGAAAACCAAGAACAGCAGAACTGGGTTTAGAGACTGGAACATGATGGCTGTGTGGTTTGGTTTCTTTGTTCCTATAGGTTTATTATCACAAAAGGTATCAGGATCTGCGTAAGTCCTGATCAGAAAATGGGTGCAGGTTGCTATAAAAAAAACAGACGAAAAGCAGACATCATCTAGGAATGGTATTCCCCAATTTAACGTTCCCAGTGAAACACCCCAGAGAACGCTGCTCACTCACTCCCCTCCTCCGTCCCCCTGAGGCCGGATTGAGAGGAGAACTGGAGACACAAAAGGTAAAGATCACGGTTTGAGATAAGAAAATAAACAGTTACAACAACTGTACAGATAGCAAAGTATACAAGACACACAAAAAATTCACATGTGATTGCTCGCCATGTGTTACCCTGGGCCCCACAACGGCAGACTCCATGCACTGGCCCAACCCACCTCTCTCCGTCCCCTCTGCATGGTGTGAGGTGGTATAGGATAACCCCAGCTCAAGGGCATGCACCTAGGCCAATACTTTTGGACCTCACTGGAAGACCTAGACTCAACTTAAGGCTCAAAACTGGCCTCCCTACACAATCACTCTCTGGATGGACTGAAATGCCAATCACTCAGCTTTTCCTGTGCTTCCTAAACTCCTCTGGGCTCTTTCCTAAGCCGCACTTCAGGTAACATGGACCTTGATTAACCTCCCTTCTTGCTTTCTCTGCTTGTACCCGTTAGAACTGAAGTAAATCCTTCCATTTTCCTGAGAGGAAAGTCTAATTTTGAAGGTGTTTAGGCTGGAGCCTCTCTGTAGGGATAAGACATCAGATTTCAGGCCTCTCAGTCTAGATCATCTCAATACCACTGTTTTTGGTAATAAAACCAAATTACTTTTGACACAGGAATGGCCTCTCTGGTGATAGACAACATGGAGAATAGAAATTTTCAGTTCCCTTGAAGTTGCAAAATAGAGCTTAAAGACTAACTAGCAAATTAGGCAAAAGTATGTAAAAGTAGACACACAGGATGCCAAACATAGCTGGAACCTCTGGACAAACAGATGATGAGGAACACAGTATGTTTTATGACAAAGTTACGTGACAAGACACAACAGCGCATGCCTTAAGAGAAGCTCAATGCAAGGTCATCACAATTCTGAGGGTACCCAGTGAATACGACCACCAGAGACCGCCTTAGACCCTCTAAGACCATAAAAGGACTTCCAAGAAGATATGGAGACAAGTAAATCAATCCTAGGAAAAGTAATGTTTATGTATTAACTAGGAAGTACGTTATAATGAGTACGTTTGATCATGATGGAATAAATACCCTGTTGTAAAGTTTCACAACGCATTTGATTTGAGAAAAAATCCTCTGAACATGTGCAGCACTATAGTAAGGAAAACCTGCTTTCTAATCCTTTCAGTTGTGTTAGAAAGTTTGTTCCCTGGCTGATTTCAGTATTTGTGGTCACCAGCAGGTGAATAGCAAGAAAAGCAGACAAGGGCTGGAACAATATGGATGTCAATACTGTTTCTATAGCAATCTTCACAACTCTTATCCCTCTCACAGTGGAGAAGGTGGGATGCCATATGCAAGGCTGGAAATTCAATCTATGCTTGCCTTGTGTCATGCACTACTGGCCCAGCTCAGATCAGGAAACAATTCCCTCTTCCTTCTGAACCAGACAATGAGCATCAAGGAGACGCCAAGCTAACAATGTAAATAAGGTGCTTTCTACTGAGCAGAAAGAGAGGTCTTATTTGAAACAGTCATTTCAGCTGACTGCCACAGGCACATAAACCACTCTTCCATGTTTATTTATGTAATCAATGCTAAGATAAGCTTGTTATTCTCTCATTTTCTATTCAAGTCAGTCAGTGTTTTTCTTCACATCCTTCTGTTATCAATTGTTTAGCAGAGTACAGTAAATCAAGGAATTTTGTTAGAACCAAATGGATTTGCTGTGAGTTGCTGTGAGTTCTGGTACAATGGACCTCTAGGACTGTTGTTTGGGTCACCTGGGTATCTTTTACCCAAAGCATTTCCAAGCAAGGGAAGCATTTGTAAGGCTTATGAAGGAAATGCAGGGGCTTCCTACTTCAACACAAATGCACAGAGATTTAATGAGCACTGAAATTCAGGAGCTCTGTGAAACTGTTCTCTAGCAACACTCTTCAACAATTCAGCATGGAGACACAGATGCTGAGGGCCTGCTGCTGAGCTGGGCACTGCTGGCAGAACTGTCTAGAAGTTGGTCTAACAGAGATTTGCACAATGACACGAAGCTGCACCATCCCAAAACTCTAATTACAGCTTGACAAATCTCTCCTAAGAAAGAAAAGCGTGATTCACCTCAGACAAAAATTCAATATAGAAGTGTCACATTTCCCAAGAGCTTGTCTTGATTCTTGGCCCAGTTCCTTCTTCCTGGCCAAACAGACCCTCAGGACACTCCATGAGAACTCCAACAAGCTCCCACAAAACTCCTGCAAGCTGAGAATGTCCCAAGACTTCAACAGGAGACCACGCAGCATTAGGATGGCAGAGGGATACGCTCTATCAAGGAGAGCAGAAGTGCTGACAACTGTGATTTTAATCTGGTTTCTCAGGGCTCCTGCTGCCCCTGCCATGGGGCCAGCAGGGAAAACGGTGACTCCTCTGAGCATCCATACATCTGGAACTGCAGACCATGCACGAGCTGTGCGGCCTGGCCCCAGGACAGCCCACGTGTTCTGTGATTCCCTAGGAGCAGTGCACTTTGAAACCCCACAGTTTCAGATTAGGAAAGCTTTGGGGTCTCTGACCCAAAGGGAAGCAGATATCGTTGCATTGCTCCAAAGCAATTGTATGCTGGGAATGCAAGTCTTTTTTAGGAGCCCAAAAGCCAAAGGAATCCTTGCTCAAGGTGGCAGGATCATGGTTTACCAAATCCACTCTCTATACCAAGCTTCTTTTCTAGTTTTATAGTTTTTTCTTTCTCTGAGCATCATGCAATAGGCTCCATTTCTTTGTTCATTGCTTCAGTCAGAGACTTAGTTGATTCCCTTAACATAGGAATCCATGACCAACAAAATCCCCTCTAGAGGAAACCTGCTTTTTTTTTTTGTGACTGCACATGGGAAGTTAATTCTGACCTCTGTTCTTTCCAGATCCATTATCTGTTGCCATTTTCCCAAAATAAAGCCTAAATATTTAACTTTCTTCTGATCCAGCTGAAGTTTGGATGGAGATGCATGGTGCCCCCTTTTCACTTGGGCAACACACAAATGTGTAGTGTTTAATACAAAAGCATTCTCATCACTCCTTGCTAATAACAAATCATCCTCAAAACCCAGTTTGCATGGTGATTTCATACCCTTTAAATCAACCCCCAATATTCATGAAAAAATGGTCAGGGATTTGGCAAAACCTTGAGGAAGATGCATCCAAGTCAGTTGCTGTCTTCTCCAGACGAAGGCAAAGGTTGACTTTCTTCACCTAATGGAATGCTTCAAAATCCCTTGGATTAAGTATCAGTCTATCTGCTTACAGATGTTCTTCTTGGCTCTCTAGGGAATAGGGCCCTGTCTCATGGTGGGTGGCAATCCTCCTTTTGGTTTAATATATATGAGCTGTGCTGAGACCAACAGCCCACATAGGTTTGTTCCTGCCAGACTGGCATATGCTTCTTAAAATATCTCCTGATGTCAGGGGCTGCCTGGTCTATGAATGCACTAACTGCGAGGGTGTAGTTAAACATTTGTGATGGCCACCGTCCTGCTGAGCACGCAGACCAAGTTATAGCTGGCCAAACCCGCTGGTACAGCATTATTGCAAAATTCTACTATATCAAAAAATTTATCCTGATTTTGCACAGCCTCAGCCAAGGGCGTCCCCTTATCTATGCTAGGTTTATTTCCCTTCTGTTCAGACACTAAGAGGGACTCGAAAATCCTTTTTATGTGACAAAAATAAGGGACTTCAACATCCCTTCTGTATGAACTGAGGACTCTGTCACTCCCTGTGCGGTACTAAGGACTCCGCATCCCCTGCACGGTCCAAGGGACAGAAGCCTCCCACAGCACGGATCTCCAAAACCCATCTGCATCATAGCAGAGACTCAAGCCCCCCAGCTCACACTTTACAGAAGTTCTGCATCTCCTCTGTGTGCACCTTACACTGATCAGGTTGTGCACCCAGTGCAGAGGAAATGCCCACTGGTGTCCATGATGGAGTACATGAAAAATGAGCCTTATACAACATCAGACATCACCAAATATCCACAGAAAAAGGCTGTGGGACTGCAGCCCACAAAACTCTTCTCCAAAACACAGACTTTACTGGATATAAGCCAGGTACACAGAACCACAGCCCAGGGTGACACAGAAAACGAGAAGTACAAAGAAGAGGAAAAACTTGCCACAGGGCAATTTTTCCATCCCACCTGAAGAACGGTGGAAATCTGAAGCAGCAGCAGGCTTCCCAGCAACACCTCAGAAGAATCTAACATCTGCAGAAGGTTCTGTGGGAAGGACTGAACTTTCAGAGTTGGCTCATGCTCAATACAGCTGGTGACCCTTCCTCTGAAGACTGTAGATGACATATGTACATACTGGACCAGCGGGCAAAAGTGGGGGAGCGTCTTACCTCTTAATGCATAGAAAACGTCTCTTTACCGTCAATGACACAGTTGCTATCCTGCATCTCATAGCTGACAAGTAGCAAAAAGTTGGAATATCTCATTTCAAGAAGTGATTTCAGCCAGTGTCAAGCAAGACATGAATTTGCTACACTGTTTGGGCACAAACTTAACTTAGATTTCTCAGTCATGCTGTTGAGTTCAGTACAGTTACTTCCCTGTGTGACATCAGGCATGTTCTTTAGGGGCTGGAGTTGAAGCTCTGGCTTAATTTTGTTGCACCTTCCTTAGTGGTGTAAGTGCGTTTAGCAGGCATTCAGTTACAGCATTTTCTACTTGTCATTGCTGTTCCCTGCCTTTCCCTGGTTTGCGCAGTATATGCAAGATGAAAGAACAAAGAATGTGTGTGTATACAAAACTAAACCACATGGCACATACTCTACTTGCAAGACCTACAGACTGTTCCTGAGCTTACAGACTATCCATTACAGCCTAGGTCTCATGTATATGAGTGCAATTCAAGGTTCAATCTTAATTTGCCTGAGGAATCTTATGAAATTGACTTCCACTTGCTACATAACGCATGCAAAGGCATTTACATTGGTGTTGTCAAGAATTCGGAAAACTGGGAGTAACCAGCTTAGGAGAGGCCTGGAGGTAAGAGCAGGGGAAATCTCGTAGTTGCTGATGTGGTGTAACCCCAGACAGCAAGTCCCTGGTTCAGGGTAATCATTACTTAGCAACGACTGAAATGTCTGTGTGTTATCAACATTATTCTCATGCTAAATCCAACATGCAAAACAGTAGCACGCACTAAGAAAACCACCTCGATGTCAGCCGAAACGAGGACACTCATGATTTCTCCAGCCCTTGAACTGACAGCTGTTCTATGCCACTGTCACAAGCACAGGCATCAGGCAGCCTGGTGTTTACCTATTCACACCAGGACCAGATGGGTCTCTGTGGGCTCAGCAAAGCCTGGCCTTTCCTACTGGGCCTCCAGAGGACACATGAGGGGATTTCTGCTGTGAGGCTCAGGAAGGCAATGCCAGCTCATTGCTGCTTCATGTGTGGTCTGGAGGTCCACAACTGGCCTGACAAATATTTGCAGGACCAAAACCATTGGCTTGTAGCAATGCTGTCCAGTAACTTAAACACATACCATAGGAAGGACTCCCTAAAGCTGGGTGATAGGGTTGGCACAGTCTGCAAAAAAGGACACTTTTGACAGAGGTACAATTGTAACAAGCTGACAGACCATGCTTACATAAAAGTGTAATTAATCTTCTTTGTATCTTTTCTACAAATCGTGTATCTCTGATTGCCTGGTTACTTTCTTGGACCTCATTCTTTATACTAGAAAGTTCACACCACAAAAAAAAAAAAATCACCAAAGCAAAGAAACCCTGACACAAGCCTTTACAAACTCTTACTGCTCTTTGAAACCCTTGTATTTCAGTCACGCCAGACTGACAGGAGACACAGTGGATCTGGATCTGTATGCAAAGATGTGTTCAATCTTGCTTCTCCCAGCACAGTGATATCAGCTTTGGCCGTATCAAATCACAGAGCAAGCACAAGAGTTCTGACAACCTCCACTGCTCATAGGAAATAGCAGTGATACCCCTCCACAGCTATGTGCTAACATGCCCACCCATCCACACCCACTCTGGAATGAGCCAAGGTGTTCCTGTTTCCAACATCCTTTAGCTCACAGTTCCCCTTTCCAGTGGTCCGTTGGTCAGCGAGGTAATTCTGAATGTCACTCTGTGTCTCTGCACTGTGGCTTGGCTAAAGGTCTCAAAAGTGAAGTGTGAAATGACAGGAACATTTCTTACAGATTTCCACTACAGCACAAGAGCTCTCACTTTTTGCAGCTTGAAATAAACCCAACTCACAGCACAGCAGCGTGTGCAACCACAGTGGGTTTGAGCAGGAAAAGCCTTCTCAGGGGGGCTAGTGAAGGACTGCTGGGGGAAAGGAGGTGGTTATCTCACCAAAAAAAGTACTGCCACTCAAATTTTCCAGTTAAAGTCAGGCCCTCCATGACACCATGAAAGTGAACTCAAGAACTCACCACTGAATGACAATATATAAATGTTGTGGAAGGGGGCTGACAGTAGACATCTTCTGCTCTGCCTTGACACAGAGGCCACAGCAATGAAGCTCCACACTGCAGCGATCCTGCTCCTCTTCTGGCTTGGCATCTTCACTGTGCACACAGTTAAAGGTAAGTTTGCAACTCGAGAAGACAGGAATTGCTCCACATTGCACCTGTGGTCTCATGAGCAGGATTCAAAGAGCTGATTTATAAGATAAAACCTCACAAGAAATCCAGATGAAAACTGCAAGAATGGCAGATTTATAGGGGATTTCATCTGATGTCCTGCCAGACGGTGGTTGGTTTCTGCTTTAATGCAGGGAGAGGTTCTGTGCCTGGGACCACTTGAAAGGGTTTCTGTGCAATATTCTCTCTCTTAAAATCATAAAATCTTGAAGGCACAATATCTTTTATTCTCACTGATCCCATAGACCCGTAAGTACTATATGTTAATAACATGTCATGAAAAATATTTCTTGAGTAGGATGTATGTTTTTCTTTTTCCAGATAGATTATTTTTATATGATTTTTTTTTGCATTAATTTTTGTCTTTCTCTAACTCTATAGCCTTAGCCCCTCTAATATCTCTATTTTAAAAAGTTCTTCCAGTTCTGTATCCCATATTATTTATTTCCTTGGTTCTCGATAAACCATTTAGTACAGACAGGGAAATTATGAACCATAACTAAAAAGGAGGGTAATAGATTTATACAATATCTTCTCTCTTTTCACTGAGTCATACAATTGAACGTTCTTGAGACCAGTTATGAGCACTGAGATGAGCCATGTTTATTGGCCATGCTTTAAATATGTTTGTCTATAGTGGTGTTTAGGTCAGTGACTTTAGGATTAGGCTCCATGTATCGTGGAGAAACAAGAACATAGATCCATTACCGCACATCATCTCATCACAATTAGATTTCACACAAAACACTGATACGCAAGCCATACGCAAACCCACAAATATGCACTCAGAAACACAGAGAAAAGGTATCCTCACAAAACCATACCAAAACCAAACGGAGACCTGCTAAGCATTTACAAGACTATGAAGCTGCACAGCCTTTATGCTGACCTACTGCCTCTCCAACTACATCCCACTACATTCCCCAATTTGGATTGGTGACACTGCTCTTCATCCTGGCAACAGTGGCTTCATATCACACACTGCCAGTTCCCAATGTCGTTCTCCAGGCTGTATAATTGGCCATAAATATCACCAAGGCTGAAAAAGCACACCGAGATTGTCTACAAGAGAAAGAAAAAAGAACTAGAAAGAATGATAAAGACACCAGACACACCTGGGAAAAAAGGGTAGCTATAGGTGCAGAGCAGTTGGGGTTTGTGCCCAGGCTTAGAGAAGCTCTGCTGCTGTTCTCCGCATCCATTCCCCAAAGATCGTGTAGTAGCAGAGGAAATATTTCCAGGGCTAGTAAGGATCGCTTGGCTATCTTTGAGCTCTTTTAATGCCACATTTTGAAAACCAGTCTCAGGCAGAAAGAAATGTGTAGTGAATCACAAAAAAACCTACGTCGTGATACTCATGACTAAAGCAAGATCAGGAGAGCTATTCCTTCAGGCAAACAAAATCTCAGGAATTAGCAGCTCTGCCAGTACCTGTGCACTGGCTATCCCACAACTTCTCTAAGACTGATGTGTGTTTGTCTCAGCTATTCCAATTGTTTCAAACAAAGAACAGCTCACACATAGCGAGACTACGTGCAGCAGGTTTTATATTTAACGAGGTGCACCAGAACAGCTCTCGGATTTTACTCAAGCCAGTGGCTCTATAAATTCTTTACAAATAAACCACAGAGTAGAGCAGAGTTCTTTTTGTCCCCCACATGCTTTCCCAAACCTGTCTTTCATGAACGGGAGAAAATCAGAAACTAGCAAGTGGAGGCTTAACTAATAATGTAAGCCTATGCTTCATCTCACCTAAATGAGTTCCCATTTTTAGTTACCATCATGTAAGATAACGAGTGCCCAGGAAATTTTATACCAATATCACAATAGTCTTTATTAATGAACAGTGTATTTCTCTGAATTGTATCAAAATCTTGGAGGAATGCAAGGATTAAGTAGCACTCCACTGCCTATGAAATCAGTCATAGCCAAGGGATATAAGCACTGATTCTTCTGGCAGATATACCTGCCTTTCTGTCAACAATTTTTGTTACTGCTACTTTTGAGTGTGAGAGAAGTAGCCTTGCTTTTCTTTTCTTCACTTGGAAAGTAGGAGGAATTACTGATCTGTATTCAAATGATATGTGGAAATCCACCCAATAATGTTCCAGTTCTAAGTACTACCTCCACACGGGTACTTATTTTCAGATGAAGCAGACCTAATTACGAATGTTGTCAAACACTTCTACTGCTATGGAAGCAGTGACTCCCTAGAGATAGACAACACTTTAGTTATGGTGAGATGCATCACAGAAAATATCTGAAGCTCTCTGGTATAACTGGTATTGTGGCTGGTATCGTGGTCTAAGCACAATCAGAAATCTTAAGCAATTATGGCTAAATAGCCATAAAATATTTATTCCCTTTTCTTTTATCTATTTTTCCCTTCTAGGGAGCGCTAGTAGTCAGTCCATGCGCAAATACAGTTGTGCAACTCTGTCTCCAAGGCAACTGAACATCCGAAATCTCATAAGCTATGAAAAGCAACAAGTACCAATAGATGCCATCATGTAAGTACACAATGCCTCCTTCACCTTCTCACTTGTCTATGCAAACAACAGTATCATCAAATAGGGAAGGGGCATCAGAATTCAGTTCATGGCCCAACTCACTAAATCTGGCTAGTTCAGGTCACCCTTCCAGTTCTTCCATCAAGGAGTTAGCTGGCAGCCAAGGGAATGAGGGGAGAGGAGGGGGCCTCAGGGAGCTGGAAGATGTGTGCTGCTCATGAATAATGGCAGGAAGTTCACTGACCAGTCACATCTTTGTGCCCAGTGAGCAGGAAAAAATTCTCAGCAAGGGTGGAGCAGTCAGAGGCCCCGTGCGTGAATTGAGTCAAGGGGAAAGTCCACGTGAAAGGATATGAGATAGCTCTGAGTCCTGCTAGGAGCTGTGTTTGGTTGTTTGAGCTCACAAGCATGTGTCTATATCAAATCTGAGATCTGCTCTTGGGAGACTAATGTTCATCATGATTTGAAATAAAATCCCAGAATAGCAGGTATGCTCATTTATCTAAACATCAGCAAATATATACATTACCACGTTTGTCATAAAGAGGGAAATAACGTTTCTAACTGCTGTTATTCCAACTAACACATACAAACTCCAGCATCTGGTATTGTTTTACCACACTTTTCCTCATGTTCTGAATAAAAACCAGAACCAGCAGATCTGGGTTTAGTGACTGGAATTTAATGCCCACCTGGTTTGCTTTCCTTTTTCCTATAGGTTTATCACTGCAAAAGGTATCAGGATCTGCGTGCGTGCTGATCAGTCATGGGTGCAGACTGCTATGAGGAGAATAGATGAAAGACGTGCTGCCAAACGCAGATGATCCAAGCATCTAAGGCCAACTATCTGGAATCATCATCAGTGCTGCAGATAACAAGGAAGAAAACCTTTCTATCTGCTTTTGTTTCTTATTTATTAAATGGCAATAAAGTCTTTGAACAAAAACAAACTCACCAGAATCTATCCATCACTGGTTGAAAGTCTGCAGACTTCTTCATTTTATGGTTGTACTCTATTCGTCTGGTTTTTTCTGAAATGTTTGCTAATATTTATTTACAACTGAATGTAGATATCTCATCCTTGCTGTCCTGACCAGGATGGCCTTTAATACTGAATGTCTGATAGTTTTACATAGTGCAGTGAAGCTGACCTCCCACAGAGCTGGAAGAGTGCAGACCTCCATGCTGATGAAGATCAGAGCATTCTACATTGAATGCTGGTTTTAAGAAGGTGCTGTATAAGTTAGTTATTCATACCTATGTAATCTATACACAAACTGATTTCGTGCTTCAGGCTGTCGCCTGATCAGTGACATATTCAGATGATCCTTGAGACTTCTATTTTTACACATAATATTGCACTGTTAGCTCAGTTCACAAAGATGTGTGAATATTCTCACCAAGGGGATGATGTGGAGTTAATTCAGTGTAGCTCAGTGAATATAACCCTATTCAGTCTTGTCCTGGGGACGCCTTATCCTACCAATGACATCTATGAAGTTACTTCAGTTTCACCCTCGTGTGAGACAAACCTGAAACAGTTGGTTTGCTTGTTCCATTGCTTTTCTCTGAATAAGAACAAACCATGTCTGGAATGGAATCTGTATTTCACAAGCTCATAGGAACTCCCTGCCCTAGAGAATTATGTGCATATAAATGTCTTGTCTTAAAACTGATACATGCTACAAACAGAAGGCTTTGGATTTTAATAAAGTTACCAAAAAACCTGAATCAAACGGCAAGTTTGTTTGCTTGATTGTAATGCAGATGGATACTGCTGAAACAGGTCCCAAGATGACAGCACAAACCTGAGAACCTAAGGGTGAGTTAGCTAGAGCTCACACTATTGCTAACTCATGACTCAGATTGCTTTGGAATAGCCTAATTCCAAGCTTTCTGCACCATATTTCAGCTGTAAGGCTCACATTTTAGACAATACCTCTTCAAGAGTTTGAGTAATTATAAAACAAAGTTCATCCCATGCTCGGGTGATCCCCACATTATCAGAGGCAGACATGGAAGAGCTCTCTGCTCAGAGGGAGAAAAGATGGCATTTGAGGATCTTGAGGCGTAGAGGAGAGGTACAGGCAGAGGTGCTTCTGGAATAAAGTTCCTCTCATATTACCACATGGATGGAGCCTGCACTGCTGCCAACCTATGGGCTTTTCCTCCTACATAACCCCCTAGTGATACTCACGGAACTACAGCACTTCCAAACTGCACCGTAGAAAAAAGATCACGGTACTCTAAAGGCCGGTCTTTACAGTTCCCTGCTTTGGTCAAGACTTTAGACAGAATTTGTCTCCCACGGCTCACATTTTGTCAGAGTTCAGTCCTGTGTGGGGAAACTGATTTGGCTTTCACTATCCAGGACAGGTTTTTAAGTAGTGCTATTGCTGAGGCAGGGAAAAGAAAGATGACTGTATGTGTTACGCTACAGAATAGACCAAGGCAGCCTACTGAACCTCTGTTATAGGGAATTATGCTTCCTTACTGAAGTTCTCAATATCAACAAGACTAGGGAAAAATAGTTGTTGCTACAAACTTTGTAAGAAGAGCTTTACAGGTAGAAAGAAATGTTGACGCAAGATATCACTAAAATATGGCATTGTATAAACTGTGTTCGCTAATTTTGAATTGCTGATCTCAAGGCCCCACATCCACATATTACAGACAACAGAAACACTTCTATTCCCTTCAGCATCACCAGAGTATCTGTAGGCTACAAAACCAGGTCCCCTATAAAAGCATTTTTATGATAAACGCTCTCAGATAAATACCATCAACTTTGACAGATCAAATTCATCCAGGACCAGAACTATCTAACATGCTTTTTGCAAGCAGAGTCTTAATGCCTATGCTCACACTTAATAGTATCATATCCTGGAATGAATCTTGCTAAAGTGAATATTTTTTTTTTTTAATTAGGACTATCACAACCTGAGAATACATTAACCATCACATAGCAATTAATACTTTATATCTGTTCATCCTCATCAAAATTCATAGAATGATTAATAATTTTTTAGGGTGAATCATCCTACTTAACAATTACTCCTTGTTTGTTATACCTTGCAAGATCTGTAGAGATCCTTGTACAGTTCTTGAGAGTTAATTACTATTGATGATCAGGGCTCACGATATCTCTTCCTACTCTGACATTAAACCCCAGGAACTTCCCTGTCTTTCCGTGACTGTTCCTTACCCCAGTCCTTGCTGAGGTCCCACTTGTGTGCTATTTTTGCCAACTCTAGCTGTGGATAATGTGGAAGCTTATCTGTAATAGCACTGTTTCTCCCTAGCGCTTTCCTCTAAGGCACTCAAAAGAAAGAAAGGAAAACATTATTAAGCATCCTTTTCATGCACACAAGCACAGAAGGAAAGTGCAAGATGAAGAACTGGAGTGCTGCTCTGGTGTTAGAGGCAAGTAAGAACCATAGTCTTGGTCTTTCCAACATCCTTAGGAAACACCTACAAAACAGCAAAACACACCTTAAAAACTCACAAAAAAATTAGGGTTAGAGTCTAAGGTACATCAGGCTGTGGTTGGAGTGATGTTCTCCCAGCTCCTGGCTGCCCAACATTTCTTCTCCAAGTGAGATAGAGAGCAGGGGACTCATGGTCCCCATTTACCTTCTTGCTCAACCTTTGCTAGATTGCAGCCTACAATATGAACATCAATTTTCTTTGACTCCTTCTGTAATACCTGTGCACCACTTTGCCAGAAAGGACTCTCCAAATACAAATGGGCAGACCAGCGTGCATCAATATTTGAAACAAATCAACCATTTCTTTCCTATCCCATGCCACTAAGTTTCCACAGAGACTTAAGAGATGCACTCTGTTTGGATCTTTGCCACAGGGGAAAGGCAGCAGGGAGCACAGTGGACAAACCCTCAGCCTGTGTAAGTATTCACAGCTTCACTCACTTCAGCAGAGGCAGACAGGGCAATTCCCCATCCCTTTGGGCATGCTGGCTTTTTTTGCACAAAAGCAGTAATTCTTCCTGGGCAATAACTTTACATAGCTGCTGCTGTATTCTTTTCACTACTTATTTATAATTAAGGAACTGGAAAGTTGAAGTTTTACAATGACCATCAGCTTTCCTGGAAACTGCTAATGCATCATTCAATCCCTAGCACCTAGCTAAGGATATTCCTTGATTTTTGGAGATTTTTGGTTTTCTTTTGGCTTGGTTTTTTACATAACTTCTGACTACCTTTTGTGCTTTGCTTTATGCTGGAGGTTTTCATCAGCAGATCACCTATTTTAACAGATTGCTCAAGACCCTTCATGGGAAGAAGAAAATGGAGAAGGACTGGGTACCTGTGTACATCAGTGATGCTATTTTGCCAAATACTGGTGCATGATATGACAAGTAAGGCCTGTTAATTTAGCAAACACAAATATTTTCTTCCCTCATTCCTGTGGAAAAATGCAGTGCATGCATTTTGGAAAGCTAAACCTTATATTCTAAATTTAAAATTAATTGATTACTTAACCCAAACTATTGAGATTTGCTACAGAAGACACTAATTCAAATTCCATGGCAAGTGAGTAGAGGAAAAGGTGAGGGGAAAGATAGAGGGTAAAAATAGAAAACGGGTGACAAGGAGTCATTTCAGGAGAAAGTGGTATGAGGTCACTGCCATTAAGTCCTTCATAAATCATAGTCTTTTAGCAGCTCCCTTGAGTTTTCATCTCTGCATTGCATGTGTGCTAAGTTTCCCATCACTTTGGGAAACCGAAGATTAAAAGAAGTGCCATAAACCTGGAAGCCCTCAACTATACTCTTCTGCTAGCAAAGATGTAGGAATGAACAAACTGAAAACATCTGAAATTACTAATCTGCAAATGCTTGTCAGTGTAATTCAGAACACAAATTTTAGCTGGGCGTGTTTGTACAGCATCATAAAACTCTCTATAGAGGGTTCTGTGATCGACACCGTCACTGTTGCACGTCCCAGGGTGCAGGTAATTCTGAGGGCCTTCCTGCAGTAAATCCTGGCCTGTTCCAAGGGCACCTCTGACTGCCCTTACTGCCTGTGGGTGTGCATGGCCACAATGGGCCTTTCTCATGCTGAGAGCTATTTCTGTCTGTCTTTTGTCACCTCTTGCTATCTATCCACCCACAACTTTTAGTTTGGTTAGAAGATCTGAGAAGGGAAGACACCTACCAAGACAACTCCTACAGACATTGCACAGAAGATTCAAAAAATATTCTTCTGTTATGTCATGGTTTACCTTCCCTCCCATTTACTGTTGTATGAAACAGCAAATAGCTATTCCAAAACCAAGTGTGGGATTGCAATTTAAATGAACCTTTTAACTTTGTGAGGCTCATTTGAGATATTTGCAGAGCATGTTCTGGTTCAAGGCCAGCATATAGCCTCTACTTAGATCCTCTAAAGGAACAACAGAAAAATGGGGTTGCACAGCAGGCTCCTTCCTGGAAAAGTTTTGGTTTTCCTTCCCATCTGTGTGGCTTGGAATAAGAGGACCTAGATCTCTTATTATATAGAAATTATTACATGTTTGTTATGCAAAGGAAGTGGCTGGTCCTGTCACTAAGGCACAAGAAAAGGACTCCAAAAATACAAGTTCATGGCCTGCTCTCCTAATGGCTTATTGCTCATTTTTGTGCAGTGTCTGCCACCTGATTTGAGCTGATTATTATGTATCATATTAAATATTTCTTGCATTAAATCCTTAAAAATTGAAGAAAAAAACCACCTCAAAACCTATTTAGAAACTGTAACACCTGAAACAAATCTGATAACTCTTTTGATCCCTCTGGGCTTCTGAGCCTTTTGGTTGCACTCTGAGGCTATAGTTTTCTCAAGATCCATTATTGTTATAAGACTCAGCACTAAGACTTGGAGTATCTCTGAAAGATTGGTGTTGAAAAGAGTGGTGGTAAGAGTGCATAAGAACATGAATGCACACGAGTGAAGACATGTTCAAGACAGGGTTTTTACAGGCTTCTCACCGGGGAAAATACCTACTTGTTTCCCACCCTCTGCACTCTAACATCTGCTGTGTTGTCAGCTCTTACATGCCCACTGCTCTGAAGCCATTAGCAAGTTACTCTGGTATTTCCCAGTGGAACAACATTGACTCACACAAAACCCCTCAAGTGGTAATTGCCCAGTGCCTCTCTGTGCAATGTGAGAAGAAAATGTCTGTCAGGGCTCCAACCAACCTCCGGGGTCAAAATACCTGCATATAAATAAACCCTGAACTGGAACTGCCATGCTATGAGTTGCCAATTCACCTGGTACTATCCTTGGGGCGCTTTTCATGAGGTGCTGTCTGGTTCAGGTTTGATTTATTAAGGCCTTCTAGCATCAGTATCTCTCATGAGGGAGACCTTTTCTGCTCAGAAGGACCTGTTGTAATAATACCAAGTGAATTAAGCAACTAATTTGGCAAAATCTTGCAGATCTCCATTTCAAGACTTTTATTATGCTAGAAAAAAGTGAAGTGGTAATTACTTACTGGATACAGTTCGTTATATGAGTATAAAAAGCTTACTCTAAGGCATATGTTTTACAGGCTCAGATTTAACTTCTAAAATGAAAAAGCATCCAGTTGGAGAAAAATACCTGGGGTAAACTTCACTCTTTAAGCTCAAACTGGTTGATTCCTCCCTATTGTGACTACTTGTAGGGAATGAAAGTTACAAAAATGTGCAAATTCAGTCTTTTAAACTAGAGCCATAAGAAACAGTTATCACTCAGAAAACTTTGGAAGAAGATTTGTGGTTGCAGCTACAGGTTTTACTAGAACTACAGCTGGGTGGGAATTTTCCATCTCAAAAACCATTTAAGAGCTCTCAGGACTTCAGATGACAGTCTGGAATTACATGAACATATTAGCAAACTCTTAAAATGTGTTTTGCTTCGGAGACCACAGACTTTCCTGTGGCTGCCTAACAGAGCCCCTATTCAAAAGCAGGATTCACGAGGTGGCTTGTGGTGATGGTTATGTTCTGCAGGAGAGAACACATCTTCTGTGCTTTCCCTCAGCCAGCCCAAGCATGCTGTGTTATCAGCCAGGACTCCCCAGAGCCAGGAGAAATCATTAAACTTTGGACAAGCTCCACCCCACAGAAGGGATGTGTGGTACCTCTCCTAGAGATGCTTCTAAAGGTACGGGGGAGAGTAACCACTGGCATACACAGCCATTATGATTGGGGTACCTTATTCCCATTTCCATTAATAAAAGTGGGCTTTCCTTTGATGTGTGGTCTTGTCAGTAGTCTGTTGGGCACAAAGTGCCATTCTGTGCTTCTGTGGGGCTCTTTATGTACAACATTCAAAATGTAGACAGCACAGTAAGCAGAGAAGTAGTTAAATTAAAACTGGCTAAAATAAAACTTATTTCGGAGAACTTCAGCCACAACAGGATTTGAACAGGAAATGCCTTCACATGGGGGCTACTGACAGACAATGGACAGGAAAGACACAGTTCTTTGTCATCAGAATTTAAATCATCTACATATAAATCTTCTACAGCGACCACTTCCTTTTTTGGCCAAAACCAGGATCTGAAAAATGAACAATAGCACATAAACCCAATGAAACGAGGCTCATTTTTACCGCTTTCTTTTCTGCCTTAACACAAAACTCACCAGCAGTGAAACTCACACCACAGCCACTGTGCACACAGTGAGACTCAAATTTCCAGTCCAGCAGGAAGACAGGAATTCACAGCTATGTTATACCTGTAGTCTGGTGAGTTTAGAATTTATTCTCAGACAGAGCTGATTCCTCTGATCAAAACAGTCAGAAATTCTGCTGAAGGCAGCTGCAGCATAACTTGCCTAATGAATGATTGATCTCAGTGGTGGGCTTCCAACTTAATTCAAGGAGAACTCCTGTGCCTTAGAAATCACTTATTTTTCTCCTGTAACTGTGACATCTGGAAGCCATATATATAATGTTTTTTTATGCCATTGATGCCTTCTGGCAATGAGCTGCATGGGTTCATGACATTTTATGAAGATTCCCAAGCCAATTTCAGATAGTCTATCTCTTTTTGCCTTGCATACTTGTGTTTCACATCTTATTTACCATTTTCTAATCTACATAGATCTAATCTTCTAGTAACCTCACTCATCAGTCTGTCAGCTTACTGACAATGTATCTCACCTTTTTGTTGGAACCTTATCTTACTGTTAAGTGTGTTATAGATGCAAAGACACATAAAATTTTGGGGGTTTGGAAACAAAAACAGCATTCAAGACAAATGGGTACAAGAGATCTATATAACGAAGTCTTATTCCTGAATTTGTACAGTTAACACCGTAAGACCGCCGTTGCCTACTATTTACAGTGGTGATACAGCCTCAAATCCACAGAGCACACCTGCTGCTGAAGCTCTCACGTGATGTGCATAATAACAAACAGGGAAAAAACCTTTTGTGTAGACTTAGATTAAAGCACAAGAAACACACAATTACACAACATGGGAAAGCCAAACCAAAGGACACCTTCAACTTTTTGTGAAGTGACCCATGCGCTCTGAGGTTACTGAGTAACTGAGGTTACTGCCACTGGTTTTGCTGCTGCTTGTTCACAGCATTTTCCTGAACAGAAGTTCTATAGCTGATCTTCCTTGTTTGCAGCATTATTACTAGCTTTTCAGAGCCAAATAATTCTAATTTTGGGGAGGGATAATTCACTATAAACATTCTCATATGGGGAGAGAGAGGTGCAGGCGAAAGTCTGTGGAAAAACACCCTGGGATTTTTTTGTTGCTAAGTACCGGGGCTATGCAGAGGTGACAGGGCTTAAAAGAGTAACCAAGGTAGCTAATACTTCTGTTGACTAACATGCTAAAGAAGAGAGATTTTGCAAAAAATTAAGTGAAAGAGAGACAAAAAAACATGCCTAGGAGACTTTTCAAGGATATTTTTCAAGGAATTTGCTGTTGGAGGCAAGTTTGTTTTTTTCTAAAAAGCTAGTGTTCAAGGCACAGCAGGCAGCAATATCTTTTAAGAGGGAAAATAATTGCAAGGAGTAAAAAGAAGGGAGATGGATTGGTCCTATCATGAAAAGAAGAAATGGAGAGGGAACAACAGGGAAGAACAGTAGTGCCAAAGGAGTGTGGGAGGCAGATAGAGGGCAAAAAGCCAAAAAAAAAAATCCGAAAAGTGAATGACAGGAGGAAAAAAGGAGAGAAAAGAAATTATAGGTGTGGACCCTGATGCTCATGTCCTTTTCCAGTTTCTCTTAGAAGGCTGATTCCTGCAGCATGAGCTGAGAACATGCTTGATACTCTGAGTTTCTTGGGAAGAGCTGCCCAGACTGTCATTTCTGCCATAGTGCATTCCCTCTGTAGAACACACCAGTACGGAGAGCAGAGGAATAATGACTGGGATCACCATTACTTCCCGAGAACTCGGAACAAAGCTGTTGGTCTTCCGGCAGTTACACTTTATTCTTTTCAAAACTGCACCCCAGGGACAGGAGGGGATGGCTTCCATTTTTTGGATACCTCCCTTAAGACAAACTAACCTTCCTTTTTGGAGCTGAGCTGCTGTGCATTCACAAGTTATAGGTGCCGTACAATACTGGAAGTCGGCACCAAAAATAAAACCATTGCAGTTTATACACTTGGAAAAAAAGGAGCACATATTTCATTCTGTGTAAATATTGGTCTGTGGTCTGTCCTTGGGAGAACTTTTTGAGATGTTCTTACCAGCAGTACTTAGTGCTGCTCCACAAACATACTTCTTTTCTAAGCACAAATGATGCTTTTTGCCAGGTACTTTTATCTTAGTATCCCTTTCACCAGCACTTCTCCAGCTATTTTCTGTATATGAGACCTCCCAGATTAGTTCTCAGTTGCATGCAGCAACACCAACTTCATGTATTGCACACGACTATAATTATATGTACTCATGCTATATATAGTTATGCTCAATGTGTGAACAGTTAATATCGCTGTCTGATTTTGTATGGAATGTGTGATGAAAAATGTATTCAAAAGCTCCCATTAAATCATTCATAGTGAATCTTGGATTAGAAATCAGAAGTACAATGGCTGCCTGGCCTCACTTCTCTTCCACCCAGCACACCACAAGAACTATGTGAGGACTGCTCTCCAGTGGGAGCAAGTTGCCATGGAAATATCAAATGAAAGGTCAAAAAAAGACCTTCCAGCAGAGCAGTAGATGTCAGTCCTAACATACACAGAGAGCTAGACAAATGCATTAAAGTCTGCATTTTTTCCAAAGATCATGCCCATCACCCCTGATACTTGTCCCAAGACCACATAATCTTCCAGATGGATTCATAAAGCTCCATTAACACCCCAAGCCCACTTTCTGGCCCAGCTACAAAGACTTCCTCAAATGTACCCTCAAGGCCATGATCTCTCCCAAGCCAACTCCCAAGGCCATGCACATTCCTAAATTTTACCCAATCCCACCCTCACTCTGAGTGTCACAGTCACTCTTAAACCCGTCCATAAGTGACAGAACGAACCTCCAGCAAGTGACTAAACAGGGCACCAAATACAGCAAGAAACAGCAAACTCACGACATGCACACTAAACTATTTGAAACTGAACATCACCAGGCAGCAAGGAAGTCTCTGAACAAACATGGGCTCCATTCAACCCTACATCTCTGCTTGTTTTCTCTGGGAATTAGCAACTACACAGGGTTCATAGCCATCCAGCTGTAACTACATTGTGTGATGAGGGGTGTATCTTTCATACTGGCCATTGCTAATTAGATAGAAAAATGGGGTTTGAGCTCTCTCAGCCTCCAGAGCCTTCTGGAGTAAATCCATGCTCATTGAATAAATCAAAACAGCTCATTATATTGAAGACACATCATTATATTATTTCACTCCTGTAAAGAATCCCGCTCGTACAACTGAAGATGACATTTATGGTTGAGATTTTGCTGAAATTAAAAGAAGTCGTCTCAGGTAGACCAAAACATTTTGCAAATTCATGCTTACCTTGGCAAACTATTGGGTTGAAAGTATGAATAGTAAATCCCACAAAAATCCTGAAAGGTTTAATTGTTTCATCTGTCTATATTTGTATTTCATATTTAAATTTTAAAATAATATTTACCATTAAATTTTTATTGTGTTTTTATAATTTAAGATTTTATAGATTATATAATCTTTAATATAAAATATCTTTAAAGGCTTGAAAATGAAATAAATTACCAAAACTAATTTCCTGGAAAATGAAATAAAATTTGTTTTTATAAAGTTTGCATTCTGGTCTAATTTGAGACCAAATGACAAATGAGTACTTTGGAAACCCCCACAAATCCTGGCATTGATGCTAATATGGTGTGGGATGAGGTACTAAACATATTAGCTGTTACAAGTAAGGAAAAATATGTGCGAAGTCTGAAATCTGGCTGAGGAACTGAGTAAGTTCCAGTAATTCACTTTACGCTTATTTGTTAGTAATTAGTCCAACTTAGCCCATACCAAGTAATTACAGAGAGAATTTTAGAGGGCAAGTACAGAGATGGAGAAAATCAGATGCCCAAGGGTTACAGAAGTTGTGTACTGATTCATTTTTAAAGCCACTTGACATTTACACCTATGACAAAGTTGTGGGCTGGCAAAATGGGGCTTGTGGAAGGGAAAATACAGAATAGGGAAGCCACAATGAACAAAAGGTGGTTGGGGGAAGGTTCAACAAAACCTTATTTTTGCTCAGATAACAATTGTGGAAATTATCTTGCTTGCTTCAGTGTTCAGCACATCGTCATGATGCCCACCAAGCACTGACCTCAGAAAAACCCCACAGACACCATCTTCACAGAAGAATACAGAAAGAAGACAGAGGACAATTTAGCTGGGTGTTTGAATCCTAACTTAATACAGTAAAGGATTATTTACGACCACCTGCCACCTAGCCACCTGTTATACCTTTCAGCAAATGTTTAAGAGCTGCACAGGGCATACACATGGCTGCTTTGAACTGGCTGTAACATAATTAGCTCATCCTGTAGAAAGCTCAGTAAACAAAATAAGAAAGGACACCCTGAAAGCTAGGAAGTTTGCAATTCTAGGATTCAATTAAAAGCATATATTTAATAAATCAACTAAGTCACAGCTTTTTCCTTACAACATTGAAAAGGCTGCTAAACATACTAAGATCCCTTGGGGCATCCAAACTCCCTTCATTTAGAGAACAGCATCAAAGGAGGGATGGGAAGTCAGTCCTGCTGTAATCTAAGCCCACCATCAGATAAAGACACTTGGAGTAGAGCATTGCTACAGTTAGTACTAATGTTTGCAGCCTTATGCTGCAGTTTTCCTCCTCTCTCTTCTATTATTTCAGATTAAATTTCCCATGGACAGTCCCTACCTACCCTCACTGTTCCGAACAAAAGAAGCCCTACCCTGTACTTCTGCTGGAGTAAGCAAGGCTGCTTCTCAGGTCTCTGTGAAGGCTCCTTTTCTGCCAGGCTATCCCCACCAACCTGCTGCCATCTGAGGCTTGCTCTTCTTACCCGCAGAGCTGTCCTCACAGGCAGCACTAAAGGAGGAGAAAGTCTGGTGAGAGCTTTCTAGAGTACGGTGAACACAGACAAAAACACACGTCCTTCCAAGTCTCCTAACATTCTTAAAAACACTGCCAGACCCTCTTTTTAAAATGTAGATCTTACAGACGAATCATGCAGTCCTGTTTATTTCTCTAATTCTTGTCTGCCAGTTCAGCTGTGATTTTGGGTCCTTCTGTCTATTCATTTGGTGTGATTTTTTCACTTGGCAAACTCAAGTCATGGCTCCTTGCTCATTGATGTGACAGACAAGTGTTGGTGGTCCTCTTGCAGTCAAGTAGTAAACGGATCCAGACACACACACTCAGTCCAGCAGCACCATGCCATCACTATCCTTTTACTCAAGCAAAATTATTCGCTATTATTAGTCTAGTTTTGAAGGTGTTCAGCCTGGAACCATTCTGTAGGGAGAGGACATCAGGTTCTAGGCCTCTAGATCTAGATCATCTCAATACCACATATCCAGTAATAAAACCAAGTTACTTTTCACACGGAAATGGCCTCTGTGGTCATCAGCTGGTGAATAGCAGGAAAAGTAGCCAAAGGTTGGAACAATATGGATGTCAATACTGTTTCTGTAGCAATCTTCACAACTCTTATCCCTTTCACAGTGGAGAAGGTGGGATGCCATATGCAAGGCTGGAAATTCAATCTGTACTTGCCTTGTGTCATACACTGGCCCAGCTCAGATCAGGAAACAATTCCCTCTTCCTTCTGAACCAGACAATGAGCATCAGTGTAAATAAGATGCTTTCTACTGAGCAGAAAGAGAGGTCTTATTTGAAACAGTCATTTCAGCTGATTGCCACAGGCACATAAACCACTCTTCCATGTTTATTTATGTAATCAATGCTAAGATAAGCTTGTTATTCTCTCATTTTCTATTCAAGTCAGTCAGTGTTTTTCTTCACATCCTTCTGTTATCAATTATTTAGCAGAGTACAGTAAATCAAGGAATTTTGTTAGAACCAAATGGATTTGCTGTGAGTTGCTGTGAGTTCTGGTACAATAGACCTCTAGGACTGTTGTTTGGGTCACCTGGGTATCTTTTACCCAAAGCATTTCCAAGCAAGGGAAGCATTTGTAAGGCTTATGAAGGAAATGCAGGGGCTTCCTACTTCAACACAAATGCACAGAGATTTAATGAGCACTGAAATTCAGGAGCTCTGTGAAACTGTTCTCTAGCAACACTCTTCAACAATTCAGCATGGAGACACAGATGCTGAGGGCCTGCTGCTGAGCTGGGCACTGCTGGCAGAACTGTCTAGAAGTTGGTCTAACAGAGATTTGCACAATGACACGAAGCTGCACCATCCCAAAACTCTAATTACAGCTTGACAAATCTCTCCTAAGAAAGAAAAGTGTGATTCACCTCAGACAAAAATTCAATATAGAAGTGTCACATTTCCCAAGAGTTTGTCTTGATTCTTGGCCCAGTTCCTTCTTCCTGGCCAAACAGACCCTCAGGACACTCCATGAGAACTCCAACAAGCTCCCACAAAACTCCTGCAAGCTGAGAATGTCCCAAGACTTCAACAGGAGACCACGCAGCATTAGGATGGCAGAGGGATACGCTCTATCAAGGAGAGCAGAAGTGCTGACAACTGTGATTTTAATCTGGTTTCTCAGGGCTCCTGCTGCCCCTGCCATGGGGCCAGCAGGGAAAACGGTGACTCCTCTGAGCATCCATACATCTGGACCTGCAGACCATGTATGAGCTGTGCGGCCTGGCCCCAGGACAGCCCACGTGTTCTGTGATTCCCTAGGAGCAGTGCACTTTGAAACCCCACAGTTTCAGATTAGGAAAGCTTTGGGGTCTCTGACCCAAAGGGAAGCAGATATCGTTGCACTGCTCCAAAGCAATTGTATGCTGGGAATGCAAGTCTTTTTTAGGAGCCCAAAAGCCAAAGGAATCCTTGCTCAAGGTGGCAGGATCATGGTTTACCAAATCCACTCTCTATACTGAGGAGTAACAGCCATTCTTAAGTTCTTGGCAGAAGCATAGAAAATCCCTGGAAATAAAGTCCCAGAGAAACCGGTACATGTTTTAAATAAACAAATAAAATGTCTGAACTTTTTTTCCCCCTCAAAATGGAAAAAAACATTTTCAGTCGCATAGAAAGTTCTGGGGTTTTATTCATTTTCAGTTGTATAGAAAGTTCTGGGTGGAAACACCTTCTTTTTCCTGAATTTTGTAATTTCCAATAGTCAATAACCTTGAGTTTCACTACCTCAAGATGTAAAAAGCCTAACATTTAGATAGCCTTTCCTACCTGAGTGTCTGGTTGCATAATGAACATTTTTAAAGACTTTATGATAACCCCACCAATTAGGTATTGATAAATCTTACATATCATCATGTAATGAGTAAACTGACACAGAAACTGAGTTCCACAGCTGTTGTTAAACCACTAGCAAGTGTTAGACCTAAGAACAGAGGAAAAGTCTTCATTCCAAGTCATTCCTGAGTCTTGGAAAATGCTACGATCTGCCATGCTCTTGACTTTATTATTTCTATATATATAAATAGATCTAATTAAAAATCTCGTAAGTACTGCATATGAATTTCAATTAGTGTAAATTGTCACGTGTTTACCTACTATTTAGTGGAATCTTTAAATGTACATCGAGTCTCACTCATGCCCAGAAAAGATTTGATGAGGAGAGACCTGTAATCTGTAATGCAAGAACTTACTGGGGTTCATCCATATACCAGTTTTATGTAATTTTTTCCAACAGTTTTGTATGTACATCCACATCACAGAATAGACTTATTTCCAGAATTTAAAAAAAATGCGATGAACAAACACGTGTAACATTAGGAAGAAAGTCAAAGTTAGTTTGACTGCTCAAGACTGCCAATGGAGTTGATTCTCCATTGTTCTGTGCTTTGATTCATTGCACTTCCAAAAAGACAGTGAATGCTGTATGCAGACCTGGGGTTCCATGTGAATTAGTCATAAAACTGTCCTAATTCAGTGGTGTCTAATACTCAGCTGGAACACGAGCTGATGCGGAAGGGAACACCAAAACTTGGAGTAAGGGAGTTTTTTTCAAAGCTGTTCCCTCAGAGTTTTTATCTCTCTATGTGAATGATTTTTTTAGCTTTAAAATTCAAAAGGGAAAAAAATGTCACAAAAATATGATAAATTGACTTTTTTTCATTAGATCATTGTTGCACTGACTAAACATGCAGATTGCCCCTGGTAAGGGTGGCTAACCACTTTTTCTTTCATTTTTGTTTCTAAGGTGGCAAGCCAAACAGAAATCCATGGCTTAAAGGAAGCTTGCAGAGGCTGTTAAGTGTTACTTAACAGGAAATTCTACTATGAAAAAATTCAAACAAATATTACCAAGTATATAACAAAATTCCTTGCACCACTGAAGTACCTCTCCTTCTCTATCTTTTCAGTAACTGAACATCCTGTCTCAGATGACATAACCAAGTTACAACCAAAACATTGATAAATGGTGGCTCCAAAAAAAGGCATCAGCTCCATCCTCAGGGAGGGCAGTGTTTTTAGAATGACAGCTATTTCTGAAGAAATAAATTTATTTTTGAAATAAAATGTGTATTAGACAGACATATACACACTATCTAGACAGAAGCATGGATGATTTGTTTTAGAGGAGTTTTCAGAAATAACCAGCACTGTTTCATCCTCCTCCTCATTTTATATAAATAGGTACAGACACGTTTTACATGCACTCATATATGGAGTGAGATTCTTACCACTGTACGATGTCAGAAAGAACAGCGGCCTCCTGGTAACTCTAAACCAGCCCACAGCATGTACCTATAAAATAGGTCTATCATTAAATACAGATTTAGCTAGAGAAGACCCCCACATGTCTGACATTCCAGCTTAACTTCCCACGAAGGAGGTGAATGGGCTCCTCAACTGCACAGCGATTTTTCAGTCTTTTTTATTCGGAGCATTTCCAGGGAGTAGGCCAGGGTGTTGTCCCTTGACAGTCTATCTCAGGTTCACAGGACAGCCTGCTCTTCTGTGACTTACTTTAAAGCCCTGTCAGCAGATTCCTCATTCCAGACTCTCGAAATCTGAAGGTTAGTCCCTCCTACCCTCCTAGATGCAGTAGATATTCATTGAAACCTTTTATAATCTTATTTAAAAAGTCAGATATTTTACCACTGTTAAAATGAGGTTTAGACATTTTAATGGTATCAGAAAAACCCAGCACAAGGTCACAGTGCTGAATTGGTACATTCTCTTTTCCAGACCTCTGGCTTATACTGGAGACCAGCGCCTCTTCAATCTCCTGAGGAGCAATCTCATTTTCTCATACAGGAGCTGAGTTTGTCCTCTGCTGGTGCTAGGATGATGCAAGTATGTCTGCAACCCAGTATTAGTTTTTTATCTGTCCCTAGCTCTCTCCTGGCAACTGTCCCTTTCCTCAAGCAGAGCTAGCTAAGTGGCAAGCAGCTCTGAGGGTGGGTCTTCACACCTACACAAAACCCCACAAGAACAGGCTGTGTTTTGTGTGAACACAAGGTGAGCCTTGTGTAGAACTACATGTAAGAGGATGTAGGAAGAGCGGACTTGGTTGATTTCACCTTAGTTTTCCAACCTTCATTTACCACACCTTCTGTTTCAAGCTAGTGCTGCTGTCCTATATATTTCTGCTGCTTTTCCTGTCACCCCCTTTTTAGTTATTTCCATTTTGTATAAACTCCCATCTTATTTTTAGATCCATTTCTTTTCACAATGTGCTTTGCCCAAGGCAAAAGCAAACATACAAACAAATCTTCCAGCCAAACCCTGAGTTCCCTTCTTAGTCTTTGCTGCTCAGCCCTCACCAGAGTCCCTGGGCTTCACAGGTCGGTCTGGCTTTCTGTGTGAGGCAGTGTGGTGTTAGAGAACAGATAAACCAGAAGGAAGGAGGAGGAGAAATAAATACGGTGTGAGCTCAAGCCTTCTCACAAGCTCTGCTCAAAGCACAGGGCAGAAAGGGGTGCTTAGCTCCTCTCATGCTCTCCAAACCACCTTGTAGCTGGATTGAGCCCCAATGTCCTGTTTGTATCCAGCCCCCAATGTGCCTTCCCCCTTGCCTCTAAGAGATTAGGACGTGCCTGTTAAAACTCTCATTTAAGGAAAAGGCGGAGACACTTCCGCGCTGCAGGAATACGTGTCCCAAAAGGCAAAGTCTCCTCAGATAACATAACTCCCTGCAAGACAGTATGGCCCCAGGTGAGCTGGGAAGGACACAGACACCCACACTGCCAAGTGTGAGCCAAAGGTAAACCCAGCCCTCTAAAGAGAAGGGCTGAAAGGTGGTCACTGCTGATGTTGGGCACCTATCTCAGGCTTCAGCCATGTGCAAATTGCTTTGTCTGTATGAAAGCAGTGAACCCTGCAGCAGCCCATGTGCTGTACCAGGGTTATTTGTTATTGAAGCTACATACACAATACCCAGAGGAAGGGTGGTTTGGAAGGGTTTTTGGAAGAGTAGTTGTAGTGTGTGCCAGCTACATGAAATGTGAACCCATTTATCTCAGTACAGCCAGATGCAAGATTGAGCAGGTGAGCACATTCCTGAAGCAGACATTGGGGTCAGTTTCACCAAATAAGTGCTATGTTTGCTACTTCCTTTGGGAAATTCTACAGAGGGAAGGAAGAACAGATAAAATCAGTAAAATAGTTAAAATAGTAAAATAAATACTAAAGATTAAGCCCAGTAAAACATTCTCTGTATGCAAAAAGCAGTTGTTGCATTACTGAAACATCTCAAAGGAAACCATTCTGAGGTGGTCAGAGAGGCTGAAAGGAGCTGTCCTACAATTGTTAATGGAGACAATAAAAAAGCAGCAGCAGGAGAAACCAGCAGAGCATGGACTATCAATAGCCCTTTGTTCTCTTCTTCATGTTTGACTTGGTGAAGAACAAGCCTAGGGCTGAGGACACAACCAGCCAACTGTAAATTTAAATATGTTTGCTCTCCTTCATGCTTGCCAAAACCACTCAGTAGTTCCTGGTGGCTTTAGGTTTATGCAAGCTGAGACTACAAAAAGCAGTGCTACCTCAGGACTCCCAGAACAAATCTACTTAAGCAGCTCTTTTCTCCAGCTCTGTATCTTTTTTGAGGCTGACAAATGTTTGGCATATACTTAAAGGATGTCTGGGCATGTTCAAGCCTTCAGATATAGTTAAAGAACAGAGATCCCAGAAACAACTTTAAAGGCTCTGGGCCTCAATCACCAGAGATGCTCCTCTGACTTCCAGAGAAATATGAACATGACAGAAGACTACAAAATCACAATCTTATCAGAAAAAAAACCAAAACAACAAATCTTTATTTGGTGGGGAAGGACAGGATGCTTTAATACTGCAGTATAAGTAACAAATCAAGCCTTGGCTCCCCAAAGTCAGAAAGAATTTGGACCAGGGGAGAAGTACAGAGTGAGCTAAGTTTAGTCTTAAGCAATATTAGTTTAAGTATTGTAGAAAAACGGGATACATGGACAATGATACAAGTTAAAGTTATCATTTTTCAAACTGTCTTCTGCTTTATAACAGGACCAGAAAATGCATGAGTAAGACCTGGGGAGCAAGGGGTGTTATATTTATTTGCTTTTAAGTAGGTTTTTTTCATTTTCAAATGAAACTTTTCCAAGATTCTGTCTTAAGTCTCTAGCCCTTAGTCAGATTAAAAGTGAAGGTTTGGAAACAACACTTGAGCAGAAAAATTTTACCCTTGACATGAAACTGCACAAATATTCAAGCCAACTCTGCCCAGCACCTGACAGTGTTTCCACTTTCAGCCTGCTCAAGCCTTCCAAGTCCAAGATAGGAGCAACAGAGTTGGCCTGTTCCATTTTTGCTGTATTTTATACATTTTATAATTTTATACCAGTTAAGAATGGTGCATCTGTCTGGTTGACACTCCAGCTCTCAGCCCAGTGAAGCAATGCAGGCCTGTTTTCATCACAACACAAATTAATAGGCCAGACTCGTATACCAAGCTGGGGTAGCCAAGACAAAAAGATCTGCCAGGGCTGTTACATGCCCATGAAATTCGGAGTTCTGACGAACAGCAAGGGGAAGGTAACATTTCAAATTGCTGCGGTATGATTTACCAGAGGTTTTCTGCTGGAGCACAGAGAGACAGAAATCAGTTAACAAGGCTGGGAATCTACTGCCCCAAATCCCTTTGTTACAGCCATGAGGGATGGGGGAAAAAATTTAAAACAACAACAACCAAACAAAAAACCACACCACCCCCCTAAAAACAACTGCAAATTGAGTTCCTGGGTGCACTTCTAAGACCTGACTTTTGGCTCAGTATTCAGTGTTTTTTAAAGGCTATTCTTAAAAATTCAACCAGAGATAGAAGTAGCACTGTATGTATAATTTGTATGAAAAGCAAACAAGTATGAGAAAGTAGCCATTCCAAAAGAACTGCCACAAATACCTTTTTTCCCACTGAAAAAAAAAATTGAGTCAGAAATTTTCATGTTAGACTTCAGTGGAACATCATCAAAAGCCCATTCCTTCCTAGTGCTTTTGACCAGAAAGTATGATATATCACAAAAATACCACCTCAAGGCAGCCTTTAAATTCATAGATCAGACTGAGGACTCTCTCACAACTACTCCTGAATATTGAGGAGATGCAATAAGGCTCAGATCCCCATGTGGCAACTTCATGCAACCAAGAACAATAACAAATATATAGAATTAACTAGTACTCTGCTTCAGCTTAAGCCATCTTCTAGAAAGCACTGACAAACAGAAAGTGACTGTGACATCCAAAGCACTTGTTGCATTCAATTCCAAAATGGGCTTTTTTAAGTGGACAAGCTTCAGCTTAATACAGAATTAACTAGAGCATCAGGGAGAGAAGCTTGAAGTAAAAGGGATTCAAGCTTAATTCACATCCAAAACATAGTGTGAAGAGAAGGAACAAGAAATACCAGACAAATCAGACCTTACCACAAGAGACAAGAAATAAAATTACAGCAAACACAAAGCTTTGAAGAAATGAGTGGATTGAAATGATCAAAAGTAAGGCTAAGTCTTCAATTTTACATGTCACTTAAAGGATGGTTGTTTCCTGCCACTTGAAGTCTATAAACTGCCTGTTGCATCAATCTAGGGTTGGTTCAGAGGGAAAATAAATTACTATCACTGCCAGAGAAGTATGGATGCCAGTGAAAAGGCTGCTATCCAAGTACACATCAGATAGTTTTTAACATTAAGAGACATGGCCTTTGTTCCTGACCACCAGAAGATCAAAGTAATATATCATGAGTTTCAAATGCTGCTCTACTTTTTCCCTTCTAATTCCTTTTCCCTGATACTTAGTTTACAGCTTCCTGTATGTATAAAATGCCAGGACAGTAACACATTTTGCTTCGGATTATTATTTCTGTACAGTCCACAGCAAATGATAGAGTATAAAAGTCTCATTTCAACAACCATTTGGCAAGAGGAAAGATTTACTTGATGATAAATGCCCTTTTTTTTCTAACAAGATTAGAGTGCATGGGTTAGTCTTCTGCTTCCAATTACACATGCCATTTGTCAAAACAGGGTAGCAGTTCAAACCTCATGTCCATAATTAGCTTCTTTTCTGACATCTCAAAGACATTCATTCTGATGTTAGACATGCACTAAAAATTTAACCATTGCTTCAACCACTACATAACTAGGCTAACACTCTCTTCCAGAACTCAAAAAACAATTCTGTACTCCAGCTGACGCAGCAAACATTGCTGGAATGTATTTTATGCAAACAGTATACACATATAAGGAATTACTTTTACTGTCAGCTTGTCTTTCTTCTGGCTTTTTATCTTATAAGGAAAGCTGAAGATCCTGTTTTAAAGAGAGAAGGACGTGCACAGATTTGTGGCAGCCTGCTAAAAATCAGACTGCCTGAGTCAATGTGCACAGTTGAATCTGTAGAGAAGCATTTTCACAGAAAAGTCTCCTTCTTCTTTGGTCAGCAGCTGCAGGTGATGAATGCTTCAGCACTGCCTGATGCAGTGAGAAGCAGACTCAGTGTTTGTTGCGCAGCCAAGCAGAACCAGCTCAAGGCTTGCTGTCCACATGCACTGAGTCAGTGTGGATGCCAAAGGACGAGACAGCAGGGACAAGCTGCTCTCACCATGGTGAAAGAGGAGGACCTGGCATGAAGAGCTGTGGGACACGAAGCCCCAGCTGCACGGCCGATGGAGGGGCCAGCCACAGCTCCCCAGGGCTCACACCTCTTAGGCAGGGCTTTGGCACAGGCCAGGCAGGCAGCTCTCTTACTGCCCACAGCAGCCTCCTCACCCTGGGCAGCTGCCACCTCTTTTATACCAACAACTGCCCCTGCAGGTATGGTTAGATGACAAAGCAGAAGGATTTCTGTACAGCTTTGAGGCCACCCGTTTCCCAGTGTCCTACCAGTGCTGTTTACATGGTGGTCCTGCTGCAACTTGTTTATGCCTCCGAATCCAGCGGGAGAGAGATCATATAAGCCTCAACTACCCAAGAAGTGAGTCAGAAGTGTGTAACACTGCAGCTATTCATTCCCAACAAAACGTTTTATCTTAACTGTCAAGAAACATTACACGTGCCTAAACAGCACTGTACAGCTTAGTGATAGTTAAAAATGAGCTGAAAGCCCTCCCTTTATTCCTATTAAGCCAAGAAATGGAAAATCCCCCTTCATACTTACTCTTGTGGTTTGATGTAAAACAATTACTTTTGTTTCATTTCAATTTAAAACAGAATTGTGTTTTATATATTTTTATTCATTCTTATTCAAGGAATAAACAAAAGCATCTTAAGAAAAAGCTAAATGAAAATCATAATTTCCCTTCAAAGTACTGATTTAAATTTATATTTTTCAGGTTGTTTTGCCTCAAAGGAAATCTCAGTTTCTTATTCAAAGACAGTATTTTCCTGTGGAAATTTTCAGGAAAATTACTATGTTGCCAGTAGCAGAATGAGCCACAGGAAGCTGCAGCTCTTAATTCACCCCATACAGGACTAACATAATACACACATGTGGCTTTACCCAAATCCTTCTCATCTACACAAAACTCCTGTCTGTCCTATTTGTGTTCTCACACTGCTCAGCATCTTCCCCATAGTACCAACATTTATGCTGCTTTATGCATCCCATTTCTTTACTCTCACCACACCCACGGGCTGGGTCCTCTCTTCTCCATGAAGTACCTCCATCTTTGCTGGTACACAAGTCAAAATTCAATCTCAGCAACAAAAAGCAGCAGGAGGGCAGGGGTAAGTGTGGAGGAGTTTCTTGTGGCAAGGAAACTTTGAGACTTTGATCCTTTCACCTTTTCAGTGGGTAGCTCCCCATTGGAATCAGTTGGTTATCTTTACACATTAAGTGGAGGAACACAAAGAAATTCTTAATGAGGTCTGCCTAAAACAAAGACGAGACAAAAATCTCATTTCCTGTTATTGTTTATAGTATCTCTTGGAAGCCACAACTGCAATCTGAGTCCCTGGTGTCCTTGGCATGAAGGGAAAGACAATTTGTGCACCATATGTTCTACAATCTACAGAGGCGAGACAAACAGCAAGGGAAAGCATCACTCATCCCATTTTATGGGTGGCTTAAAGCCAAGGAGTGACTTGAGGTTGACAGTCCAAGGGACTGAATGTAGCTCTCCTGGTTATCAGCTCAGCTCCTAAATATGCTCTCTTCTCATTCAGAGCCCTCCTAGCAGAACAAAGGAATTTATGCCTCAAAGAGCAATTTTATCCTGGCTAGGAGATGGACAATAGAAAGCTTAAAAGTAGTATTGCATCATAGCTAAGGTCGAAAAAGAACCTTCCCATTATGAAACAGAAGCATATTTCTTTCACAGTTCCTGTTGAACTTAGATATTTCCCAGTGAAAGAGAGAGGGTTTTCTAAACATTACTAGGATGGAAAATTATGGAAAACTACTCCTGCATAATATCCAGCCAGAATTCCTGTTTCAAGAGGATGGGAAGGGTCCTACAAACTTCTCAGCTGGACCTGTAATCACAAAAAAAAAGTCCAGGTTCTCAACTGGATGTTATATATAAAAAAAATCAGTTACTACGGCAATAAAACCCTAAAAGCAACTGAAATATTCCCTACTTTAGCTGTATCTGAAGAGACTACCCTACCTTTTCCCATTACACATGTACATGGCTTTTCTGATTAGACTGTTCATTATACTGCAAGACCTGCTGGGGGTTTTTTCCTTCCTTTTTCCTTCTCTTTTCAGTACTTATTTTCCCCAGAATTGCAGTCTTCAAGACAAGAAATAATATTTGCAAAATCATACAATGCACTTAGGTTAAAAGACATGGGGTTTTTTTAGTACTCAGAAAACAGAACTATTCTGGTCTGAAATTTGCAAAATTAAAGTTTTCCATTTTAAAAGGACAACTTGAGAGAAATATCTTCTAAACAAAAGCAATTTATTCCTTTAATTTTAAAAAATATATATCCTTCCAAGTGAGCTATCCTTTGAAGTTCTATTCATCTCAAAGAAGAACACTTTGGTAAGAGCCAAGCAACATTTTTGATGTATTTTTTGTGTGCATATGGACATGCATAGCTATTAAACTGATTTTCACTTAAAGCTTGCGGGACCAATCACTTCTAAGGACAAAAAAAAGATTACTGAATACAAAACAATATCTAAATACAGAAGTGTGTACCCCTTAAATTTTCTCACCACGACTGCTTACAAGTAAGCCACATTTTTATATGTTAGAAAGGAAGCAGGAAGCCTCTGCAAAATTTAGAAGTTACTTGCAGGTATATTATATCTGTTCTCATGTAAGTCTCCTTCTGAAGGCAGGAAGAAAGATGAAGCTAAACAACCAGCAAACCAGGTCACAATAACTTGTGTCATTTTAATTTAGCATGAACAAAAAGATCAAGAAAGTAGACAAGTTGGACAGCCTTGCAAGATGCAGATAGGGAGCATTTTTATGCTTTTTAGAATGTAACAGCTTTCAACAAAGCTGTAATTGCTAGCACTTTTGCTGGAAAAATTGAATATGGGAACCCATCTGGATTTGTTGACTGAATCCTGAGCCTTATCCATTGCCTGTGAAACTCAGAACAATTTTGCTATTAATGTTCTCTGTGGACAGAATTGAGCTCTAAGTCTTTCAGAATTACCTGTTTAAAGGTGAAGAACTACCTGAGGGGATATTTTCACCTTCATTTAAGTATCATAAGAGGCATAAGTCTTACAAAACTGAACACTGGCTCTAGAAATCCATCCTTAAGCCCCCCCAGCATTTGTACATTTTCATGAGTTAAAGTGAAAGCTGTTTGGAGAAAAGAGTAGGTGTGGAAATTGCTTTAAGTCTCCCTCAGCTATAACCAGAGAGCTGAAGCATATGTGACACTGATGAAACAGAACAAGCAGCCTGCAGTGTGCCCAAGCCCTGGCCACAGTGGAATCCCCACGATATAAGCAACACAACTGCATACCCCTGAGACTACTCTGTTCTTGACGAGACAGATGGTGAAACAGAAGCAAGCAGACTTCTCCCAAACCTTTCAGATTACCAAGGCATATGAGGTCCCTTCCTAATCTTTCAGTCCAGTGGACAGAAGTGCTTTCCCAGAAAGGAAGATTGTGAAAGACAGCACCTGCTAATAGCAAAAAAAAAAGTGTCGGGCTTGCTTCATCCACTTTTTGGCACCTACAATGAAGATGCCTCCATCTGAGATGAAAGACCACTTAGGATCCCTTTATAGTCCAGGGCAGGGAAAACAAGCACTTTTACAATGTAATTCAGCTCCCTATCTATTTAGAGACCTACTTTAGGAAAAGATAAAATGAACTGCTGATATGTCTATTGTTCTGTCTAGTATATAGAGTCCAAGTGACCTGTTCAGTCTACAGGCACCCACTCTGTCAGATCAACTGTGCTTAAAAGCAGAGTACTGGGTATAGAAGAAGCATGTACAGTAAAGCCTTTTTTTGTTTTCTTTCTAATAAGAGGGACTCTAAAGTACTATCAAGACAACTATTTCTCCCCATCTAGTGGTGGGATTGCATTTAAAAATGTCCCACCCATCTTATTTGACTACATTCTGAAACTAGTGAAGGTTGAAAACAGTACCACTGCTCTGCAAGATTCCAAAAATCTATGGCTGTGATTACTGCAAGTCACATAAACCATGTGTCAGAAGTCCTCACTTCTTAATTCATTATTTTAACATCCACATCACGTTATCTCTGCTTTCCAAAGTGCTTAAAATACATGAAAGACATAAACCTGTCATACTAGTCAATAGCTTGCTTATTTATAGATTGAGTACTAGGGATTGACTCTTCCCAACTATAGTTTATGTCTATTTTGAGTACTCCTAAAGAGCTTTGTTATTCATCTGCAGAAACTGCCATTGACATGTGGCATCTGCTTCAGAGTCAACTCACCTTTTAACTGTTACAGCAAACAGAAATGAAATAAGTTTATTTCTAGGCTTGGAAGAGCCTGTGAGGTGATAACCCAGGTCTGGGTCAGATTTTCAGCAATGTTCAGCTGAGCACCATGGTTAGATGTTCTAAGCTAGTGCTTGTGCATGTTGTACATGTTGAAGTTGTAGAATTTTCCTAAAGGACAAATTTGAATTGTGTTTTATTACAGGCTGCTGAGCTGTTCAGTGTAAGAGGGTAAATCCTGTTTAATTTTGGAGATATTTTCAGGAATTCTTCAAATTGGGGCTTTCAAAAAAATAGCTTTTTACCAAAAGCAGAAAGTTCTCAGTGTGCATTTTCTAAAAGAAAGTAACTACCTTATATACCAATTCTTATACTGGGTCTATGCCCCATACTTATTCTCCTTCTGGTTACTGAAGTCAATTGATTCAAATACAGCAAACCCTCCTGTGGGCCTAGGTAATATTCTCTGAAGTCATTATTTTGAATTGAAATAAGCTCGAAGCACCAAACAGACACATCTGAGCATTCACAGAGAGAGCAAAAACAGGTACAAAAAACACATCTTTGGCAGACCATAAGCTGCATGTCAAAAAGCCTATGAGAAGGCTGAACACAGAAAAATCTCTTACAAAACTGACTCTCTTAAGATAGCACAAAATTGAGACAATTCCTTGTGGGTCTAAATGCGGCTTAATGAGCCAAATCCATCCTGTGAATTATCTGCCTTTCCTTTACCTCCCCACAGTGCAGAGCACATTACCATGAACAGAAATGTTCATAGAGAACCACTTACCTTTCCAGTGGGAATGCACCAACAGTAAAGTCATAATACACCTTATAGTTAAATACTTCCAAGATGCAGTCAGGTGAATAGACAACTAGCTTAATTTCAGCTGGTCAAAATTCAACTCAGGCCATTTCTAGCAAAGCTCTAAAAAGCTTGCTACTAGTCCTAAAACCATTGTGTATTCATTCCACTAAGTCTTTATCTCATTCCTGTTCCTCACCTAAAAAGAAGTGCACACGAGTGACAGCACAATTGGTCCTAAATTTATCCTCTTTCACTGACTCCTGGTCCAACCTGGGCATGGTTTTCTACCCCTTCTCTTTTGCTGGTCTCCTCCTTCCTGAGCAGAGCCTGGGGACTAAGAGAAGAAGGGTTTTTCCTCGGAAGAACTAAATCCCACTTTTTTTCCAGCCTTAGCCTTAAGAAGATGGCAATGCTTTATATGACAAAGAAACACAATTCATTTCTATCTCAAGGCAAGAAATACCCTCCATCAATTATGATGTGATAGTATATCTGGTATCTAGTTCATCTCATCCTCTTTGGCTTTTCATCCACTGGTTTGACTCCATTTCTTCAACTTCTGTACTGACAGACTTTTATATTTTATAACAAATAGATGGAAAAGAAATGACCGATCATGGACACAAAACTGCCTTTGCCAAAAGTTAAATTCAAAATCAGAGCAAACAAAGCCTGCATCTGCTCCCTTGCCTTCCCTGCCAACAATAATAACCACTTACAACATAACTATAATTTTACACAACTAGCTATACCTGAAACAGAAGCAGAAGGTTCCAGCTCCCCAGCATAAAGAACTCAGTAAAACAGAAAGCACTCTATTATCTGGCAAGTTTTGTTTCACCTTCACTTTGAATCACTCCCTTATCCCCCCAACCTAGCAAGGTGCTCTAGAAATAAGGGTTTGCATGTGCCTGTACCAATGTCTCAATATCACACTGAAGTCCTGCTTTCACACAATTTACAGATGGCAACTGAGCTGTCACGCATTCCCTCTGTGTGCTTCTATGCCATACTCATAGAAAACTCTTGCACATTCTTCCACGTAATCACCCTCTGAAAAGTTTATTGCTGCTTTGAAAAGGTCTGCATGCAACACCAGGTAAAAGCTGAGGGGCTTGTCACAGACCTGCTTGGAACCAGAGGCTGAAAAGTTAGTGAGAGAGAAGGCCACAGGTAGTGTGGCAGGAAGGGGTCATCACGGCAGTCACCACTCAGAAGCTGGCAGTGTCACATAAGCTGTCCTTAAACAGTACACCTGTTTGGCTCACCACCATGGAATGTCAAAGCCCCTCTCAGTGCAAACCTGTTTCTTTTAGCTATCAGCCTGAAATTAGAAGAATATCGTCTTACAAGCTGACTTTCACAGGATGTGTTTTGGGGACCTGCAACGCGGTAAATATCACAGAGCACCAGGCAGCACAGATGCCTGTGAATACGGTGCCAGGTAAACATGTATGCCTACAGCCTTGCAAGAACAAGCCATTCCTTGGCAAGCTGCTGGATTTAACCTGAACAGGCACAGATTATGTGCTTATTTTCAATTAAAAATAAAACCTTACAGGCAACTTATGCCTGGACCTTCCTTCATAAAGAAATGGAAACAAACACTGCTATTACCATCAATTAAATTTGCTTTTTAGCCTGCAGTTTCAGGGATAGGATGACCTCAGGTAGCACTTAAAGACTGTTGGCACCAGACTTGGCTTTTGAGCTGTACTCTGGATATGACATAATTGACTGTAAAACAGATGTCTCTAAACAAGAAGGTAAATCAAACTGACAGACCATTGTCCAATTTCAGTGAGGTGTAGCTGACCTAGAGGAAGAACATAACCCTACCAACTATAGCACACAAAGAATCTCTGCAAGATAGAAAAATCAGAAGGGTTTTAGGCAAAAAGTTTGAGTTCTCTGCAGTCTGTCCCAAGATTCAGAAACTGGGACTAGTTAAACATTCGAACACTATCTGAGTGACTTGCTCTCTAACGCTCATAACCACTATAAGAGACATAGCAGCTAAACTGTAAGCTCTGGAAACATCACGCTCTAGAGACTATGCTCTACAGGTCAAATGCTAAGGAAGGAGTGTGTGTGTGGTGTGGGGTCAATGTGTCTAATCTCTTCGTGATCCTTCACCAGAAAGGCCTTACCCCAAAGGCCACTGCTTAACAACTCCAGATACTAATGAAAAGGAAGGAAACTGAACCCGTGGTCACATTCTTCACTCTAACCATTCACATGGTCACCCATAGCTATAGATAAATCTCTTGAAACCACAGGTTATTTATTACCTCAGAAGAGCCCTATGAAACCTCTCTTTTCCCCACATTTCTCCTCCCATGCAAGCCAAAGAATTATTAAGCACTCAAAGCTGTCACCGGCAAAGCCCACTCTTTCCTTCACTCACATCAGACTCATGAACCTCCTTGCACACAAACCCTTTCCTACCATTGCACTTCACACAGATGTTTCCCCACACACCCCATCCCTCCCCTCTGCTAACATTTCCCCTCCAAGTAAGCAGCATCACATACATATTTTCCCCAACCTTACCACGTGTTTCACACCATGAAGAAACACTATTTCCTGGCCACAAGACCGCTGTGCTCTTTAGCAAGCCATACTTTCACTTGTGAGACTCAGACCCTCCTTGGACTGCCACTTCTGTTACAAGAACACACTTCTGTCAGCATTAGTGGCCAGTCCACATGGATTTGCCTTTGGGTTCCATCTCTATGATGTCAAGAGAGCTGGTCATAGTCTGAGTGAACTGTAGCGACGACGACAAATTTCAGAAACTGAAATCCTCTGCTGATCAGCAAAAAAGATACAAGGCATAAGCAGCAAGATACTCAGGCCTGAAACATTACTTGAGGGAATGATTTCATAAATGAAGAACACTGGTCTGTCTGGAAAGATGAGCCCCGCAAAAGGCAGAAATAACCAAGGCTCCTCCACCATCATTATCAGTGGTCCCCTACAGCTGGGCCGAGGGCTGTTCCTGACCCTGCCTCTAGGGCCTCCACAGCCTGTGGGAGGATGGCTCCTTGCACTCTAAAAACGGGAATGGTAAACACAAGATAGTCAGGACTGGTCTGTAATGGAGGCAAACCTTTACACTGGTCACAGCAGCTCACCCCAAAGGTCTGCAGTCAATGCCTATGTGTCAAGCCAGCCTTTTCTTTCCCCTATGAGCCAAAGGGCATAAGGAAGGCGGAAAAATAGAAAATTCATTCATTTGGTCATAGGACAGCTTGTGAGGTACCAGGCCTGAATGACAAGTCGTACATCGAGAAAAAGGAAATGAAACCTAGAGATGAGTGTCTTGAAATTTTCTAGATGAGCCAGTGCCCCATGGCAGTGCTAGGAAGATAGATAATGCTGGAACCAGCCAAGTTACTACAGCATCTGCTCAGTCTAGCCCTGAAGTACAGCACAGTGCTGGGTTGTATCAACACACAGTAGCAAGCAGGTGGGCTTACTGACTCAGGGGCAAAGATGTGTAATTGCAAGACATTGCCTGACTGGAGCCCATTTATCTTTAAACTTCTAAGACTCTCAGCAGAAAATACACGGTTAATGTATGTTTAACTCCTTTCTATGCTCAGAGACACAGCTGTGGCTCTTCACCTCCACTCCCAGGGGTTAACCACCCAGGCAGCTGTAAACAGTAGTTTGCTGCAAGTGCAGAGCACAGACTGCAAATCAATAAAGGCTGATGCTATTATATTTTCAAAGAATTAAATGTTCTTTTCAAAAACAACAGCAGCCACTCAGAATTCAATTGCTTTGAGGGAGTCACTAAGGACTAGGCACTGCTTGCAGCAGGGGCAGCTTTGAATGCAGCAATGAGAACCCTGTACTCAGTGACTGTCCTATGAACGCTTGAGAAAACAGCCAGAGCCTCCCTCACTCTATGGTGACAAGACTGCAGCTATTCCTGCCTAGAGGAGCAAAACTCCTCTACGGAAGTAGCAGATTTCAAAGTCCTTGCTCTATTACAGCAAAATAGCCAATAGCTGCATGACAAAGTTTTATTGCTTCCCTATATAAATACTACCCCTACCTCCTTCTCATCCTTCAACCGTACTTTGGAAGAGTCACTCACGAGAACAGTTTTGGATATCTTTTCACCTTTTACTCTGTAATTGCTTCCCATGACAAAAATTGCGAAAAAAAAAAAAGGAAGAAGGCTCTTAAGGAACAGGAGTCAAGCCCTTAGCTGGCAAAAACTGACTAGCTTCCAATTCCATTTTTCATCAGCTGAGGATCTAGTCAGTTTTTGGTTTGTTTCCTCAACAAATGATGGCCTAGGCTCAAGGAACAAGCCATGCAGCTGCTTTTGAGAAGGCATGCAACGTGCAAATTAAAGTGATTAATGCACATAAAAAGACTTTGGGAAAACAAGTTTCTTCATTCTTTCTCTCCTCAAAGAAAATAACGAAATAACAACCAAATACATCAGAATAATGTCTCAGGAACTGGATGGATAGAAGGTCTGTACCACACAGGACAGGCATTAGTGGTGTCCCTCAATGAAAATGCTCACTAGCCAATAAATCCCACTGTCCCCTTTGGGAGCAGCCTAGCATGAGATTTTTTTTGCACAATATTGCCCTAGAGTGTTTTGCACAAACTTCGAGGTAAAGCCATCTGAGCACCCAGCCAGACCACTGAATGCAGGCAAAACTTTGAAGAAATTATACAAGGTGTTTCAAATTCCCAACCAGCACCAACTTGCACAGCACTGGTACCTCCAAGCCGAAAGCAAAAAGACCTGACATGTTCACCTTGGTACTCTGCAGGAACAGACCCCAGATCTGTGATGGGAAATATTTGAGCCTCCAAGGGCCATTGTGAAATCATTGGCTTCAGTTTCATGTCTGGGGCTCCACAATGCAAATTGGTCACACAGCAGTCCCCATAATGCATGGGGAGCAGCACAAGGACTGGCCAGGCACCAGGCCATGCCCAGGCACCAGGTGTGCTCCCTGGAAATTTAGTTTGGTTCCTCCTGCACTGCTATAGCCTGCAAGGAGGAGAATAATACTGTCAGATTGCCAGAATAACACTTTTCCCAGCTCAATAATGCCTGCAAAAAACCAACCAAACAAATCCAGACTGCCAAATTGAGGAAAAAAGTTGTGCCATCTGGTGCAATAATGGCTCCCAAATTATATGGTTCCAGGAAAAAGCATTTGGGTTGTAACCTGGCACTGAAAAGGTAAATTAAGAGTAAAGTACTTAAAAGCCAGTGTCATTTGATCACTTTACAAAAAGGCAGTATAGTCTATCCTGTGCATTTGTAAGAGGAGAACTGCATTTTAAAAGTGTTTATATTTCCTACTTTTATGTATTTAAACCACTCACTGTAAATGTTAAGAGCATTATACAACCTCTAAATGTAGTGCTTGCCCTTGGCTCTCCTTGTATTTCCTGGTACATCCTTATGCTCCACACCTTTAGAGGTCAAAATACTTTTCACATACTCTGTTGTGCCTTGCTCCTGAGGAGACCAGCCTGGTAGCCAAAAACCTACTCTTGTCAAACGCAGAGTTTTCCAGACTCTTTTAGAACTTCACCTCTTGCATGTGAGTTTTTAGACTTCTGAAGCTATCTCCTGGTGAATGAAATATTGTCCAATTCGGTACAAACTTTCATAGATCTAGCATTTAACAAGATGACAATCCATTTCTTTAAAGGAGGGATGACCAAATATCTGAGAGCTTACTGATATAACAGAGCACTGTACTACATATCACAGTAATTTTGAGACAGAAATATAACTTTTTCTCCCAGTTGGATCAGACTTGAGTCCATTCTGGTGTTCAGTCCTACTGGCAGCAGTCAGTACTTATGCTTGAAAGGAAAGACGTTAAAAAACAAAAACCTCTGAGAAACGATACCAATGTCCTTAATGTTTTATTCCATGCCTCAAAGAGGAGTTAGCTTATGCTTCTGAAGAATACAGCTGGAACAGCATTTTAAGTATTTCTCATATCATTTAACCTGGGGTGCTTTCAATATCCATGCAAGTAGATAATTCTTTTTGACCTACTGAGCTCTGGTTCCCAGCAGGAGGCAATCGCAGCATTAATCTTGCAGTGTGTGCTGTCCATCAACTTCTTATCAGAATATCCACGTATTAGAGTTCACTCTGTGTTACTGTATTGTTTTTTCAAACACACAAGCAGCTCAGTTCCCTTCTAAAACCGAGGCTCTATGCTTCATTAAGCTACCTGTGATAACATCTACCCAATTGTTCTGCCTTTACAGCAGATTGCAAATTCAGAGCCCAGGCAAGTGAAGAGAAACTTGGATTACTTTTGCCATTGGGCATAATTCTACCATTATCCATGTCAAATTTCTTCTCTCACTGCACTGCCAAGAAGTTTAATTCCTGCTGGAGTGTCTAACAAACCTCAACAGCTTTCACCAACTGAAATATTTACCATGATTGGCTAAATTCCCTAGTTTGCTCTGTTGATCCTTCTCCACACTGCTAATGAGGATACAGAGCACCACTGCCCAAACCCACATTGCTCTGCTGACCAGATCCTCCAGAGTCAGCGCACAGTTAACTTGGCTTCATGTTGAAGACTATTCAAGTTGCTAGCTTTGAGTATGTGGTGTGATGCAGGAGGATGCAAAACCAAAAAAATGAAAGATTAGAAGCGTATCCTGTTTTGTATCCTGCTGGCTTTGCTGTGGAGAGCTGTAAGACCAGTGGATGACTAATTAGATCAACTGGATTGAAAGGAATAAATAGGAATTGATACCCACAAAGACATTAATGCATTTTGGGGTTGCAGGTATCCAGATGATGTGGCTCTGTATGAGGTGGTCATTCCTCTGCAATTCTCCATCCATTTCCAGAGAGATGAAACTAAATACCACCTTAGTGCAAAGCTGTCATAGGGTGAGATTCTGGATAAGGCTTTTCTTGCCAGCTATCACATCTGAACAGAGGCATCTCAAGAGACAAACAAATGGAAAATGCCTCGGGAAGCCATGATTTTCCCAGACATACAACTGAAGTGAGGAATAACAGTTATTTTTCGTGCATCATCCTGCTTTTCTTGCCATGATAGGCGCAAGCTCAACGACACAGTGATGTTAGCTAGCAATGCTCAAATTTACACCAAGACAATCTGTGGTAGACTTCCTTAATTAAATGAGCCACCCAGCAGAAGCAACAGAATTGGCTTGGAGTCACCTTTCTCCCCTTCTACCCAGCCCTTTGTTATCCTCTTCTGGTTTTCTTAATTCAGTGTTTCAGAGCAGTGGTCCAAGGGCACCTTCTGTGTCTTTGGCACAACTCTGGTTTTACAATCCACTGCATACCTTACAATTCACAGAGCCTTTTCCATTAAGGGTTACTTTCATCTCCCCTGGGTAACCCCATATGCTTGTATAAAAATGATCCACTCTAAATGGACCCCACACACACAGCCAAAAGTGGGAGTCAACTTTCTGTTGCTCAGCACACCTCAGCTTTCCAGTTTGTTTCCCAGGTGAATGGTGCTGTGGGTCACATGTTTGAAACAGGACTTCCTCACAGAGGCTGTGCAAGCAACCATGTCACTCTTCTCATGTGAAACTTGCCTCTTACCAAGTCCCCAAACTCAGGAAGCCCTAACCAGTCAGTACTTGTCACCAGGGAGTAAAGCCTTTTTCTAGATCTGATTAGCAAACTACTTTTGTTACAGTCCCACCATGATGTAGGATACAGCAGCTTTATCTTAGCACTGCCCCTTGTATCATCCAGGATCTGTTTTACTGCACTGAAGGATGCCTTGTTGCTTCTTCAGGTCATCCATGTATCATGACAAACTCATCAAGAAAGAGCTCCAGAGTTCCATAGAGTTCTTTTTCTGAACAAATAGAATCAAGCCACCGACTGGCTTGTTTTTGAGCTACCCCACCTTACATTACCCCACGATACTTCACAATAATTCCAGAAGCCCATCCACAGAGAAAAACTGTCTAGCACTGTGGTCCTACCACATCATGCTTGCCAGAGATGTCATTCTCTCAGCATCAGGATGTCAGCTGGTACTCACCTCACCCAATGCCCAAAGCCACAGAGAAGCTTTTCAAAATACGTACAGAGCCTTCAGTTATCCTGTCAGACAGGTTAAGGGCCAGCACAACAGCTGAGGCCAGATTTAACTTGACCACCAAAAGTAGTAACATGCCCCTTTTTTGCCCCTTACACTCAAAGAAGAATTCCACTCTATTATTCTGCCAGAAATGACCATCCCTACACTCACATCAACTATTTTTCTCCACTCTATTTTAAAACAGAGATAATCAGAAGGGAAATTACTTGTTTTGGTGGTATTCAAAATCAATCCATTGCTATCTCTCAAGTATTTTGCTTTCTCAAATAATTGAAAATAATGTAGGGATTGCAGTTATAGACAGCAAGAATCAAAAGCATGACAAATTTAACAGATACCTGCTACTGTACTTGAGAGTCCCTATTAAGCAGCACAGATGCTGTAACTCAGTCCGCTCCCAGACCATTTGGTTTCATAGAACACTCTGCAGACACCAAGTCTCTGTGAGAATGACAGGTACAAAGCACAGAACGAACCCAGAAAGGCAAGACTGGATGGCCAGTGTTGAAGAGGGGAGGTGGCAGAGATGTTTTCTTTTGTTCTAAGCAGGAAGGAATACGAGACAGAAATCGTGATGCTTCTCATCACAAAGCAACAAGACGAGGCACTGCCTGGAGAACGGGGGACAGAGAAAGTCAAGCGGAATGGAAACCGCGAGAGTGTGTTGGAAGCACAAGAGCAGACATCGAGAAAGGGAAAATCAAATCCTGGGGCTGTGCATTTTTATTGGCATAAGGCAAAGGCAGAACCTGGTGCTCGGGGGTTTTCTAATCATTCAGTAGTCCTGGCACGGACGCTGCCAGCCCTGCTGCGCTGAGTTACACCCGATTTCAGCTCGCTGTGCTCCGCGGGCGGACACCCCGGCGCAGGGCACAGCCCGCGGCCAGGAGAGGCAGCTCCCACTGAGCGTGCCGCCTAACCCCGCCTCAGAAACACCTTTCCCGAGGCTCCCGCGGGGGAATCACTCAACAGGGAAAGGTACTGAATCCTCCGCGAGTTACTTTCCGTGGGTGGGGAGGAGTCTGAATGCCGAGTGCGCACGTCCGTCTGAAACGAGAAGGGTTTTTAGGGGCCAAAGTCAGCTCCTCGGTGCTGCCCCATCAGAGGGAGGGCGAAGAAGCAGCTCGCTGCTGAACACATTTGAGCCCTTGCTGGGGGCCCACTGGCCTGTAGCGTGCTTTGGCTGTCCTGCACCACACTCCTGAGCAGTTTTAATGTGGCAAAGGCTGGAAAAGTCAGCACAGGCAAAAAAAAAAAAAAAAGCATGGGAAAAATTTTTTTAAAAATCACTCTGCAGCCCCTGGAAAGTCAATATGGGAGCAAAGCTCTGCTGTGATATCCTCTAATTAACCAAAAGGACACAGAACAACAAAGAGGAAGAAATCACTTCCATTCTGCTTTGGTCATCACTAGTTGAACTAAAAATCAACCACATTCCTTCCAGCAGCCAAATCTTTATTACAGGCTGTGACATAAGAAGCAGGGGGGGAAAAGGGGCACATAAGACAAATTAAGCTTGTAGTGCAACAATTCAGAAAAAAGTGCCAGCTATTCTTGACTTCTGAGCCTTTGATCAGATTTTAAATTTGCTCTGACTTTTAGTTTTTACTAGTTGCTAAGTAAGCTATGAGGTCAGCTTTAAGGCTCTGGAAAAGCAGCCAGACTTGAACCCTGAGTAAGTGTCCTTGTTTTTGACATCTCATGATAAATATCTGTCTTAATGGACTGCCGGAAAATTCTATCAGCAGTGCTCAAAATATTCCAGTAAATCTTTATCTGTTATTTTGCTTTGCCTTGGGACTGAGAAGGAACAGAGTTTCTTAGATACAAACAAACGAGAAATGAAACAAAAAACAAACAAACCCACATTTTCTCCACAACTGTATACAGGACTCCAGGCATCAGATACATGCACAGGAACAGCACAAGAAAAAGTTTATTCATAGTTTAATTTATGGCCAAACCACAGATACTACTGCTGGAATTGGCTGTGGTGAGATGGTAACCAATAGCAATCGTGCTCTAAACAAGTGTGATCACCTTGTAATCCATGTTTGAAGGCGTACAGCACACAGAGTACAGCCTTGGGTCTCAGCTGGAGAATGGTTGAACAATCCTACTTTTTCATTTGGCACAAACCTACCTTTACGTTTATAAAGACTCAACAACACACAGCTTCTCAAGCAAATGCATATCAAAAATTTGCAAAGAATATGTGATTCACATCTGAAATAAGGTCCCTAAAATTTCTACTTCCAGGAAACTTTTGTGTCATGAATTTAATACTTTGGCACAGAAGACTCCCTCCATCCTTGTAATCATTAGATTATATTTCTGATTACAAATACTAATGAAGGTTATCTCATGTAGCTTTGGGATTAAAATGAGTGATTACTTTTCAAATGGGTGATAATCCTCCAAATGAGTGACAGACCAAACAAATATCTGAAACAAAAGGATAGAGAGAAACCATCTTTTCTCTCTCCCCAATGCAAGCTTCAAGAGAGGGCTCAAAAGAGACAACAGCAAAGCAGTAACATACGCTGAAATATTGAGAGCTTCTGTATAATTAACTTGTAACACTGAATGGAAGCTCCATTATTAACCATAAAAATAGCAAAGTGTCTGGAGAGGAAACTATTACTGGAGAGGTGCTTCAGGCAAGTGACGGAAAAATACTCCCGAGTTTCCTTGCACTTTGAAAGAAGACAGAACAAGAAAGCATTGTCCCAAAGGCACCCATCAAACACAGGTAAAGATGTAGATCATTTACCTGCCAGGTAACAAGAGGCAAGACCATGTTAGGTGCTAGGTAGCAAGATAATGATAAAAACCACAAACACCCACTCTGGTCAGTGCTGGTACAAAAATATGAACTTTCAATACTGGCATCATGGATTAAAGTCACAAAGCTGCCACAATGATTGATAAGAAAACTAAATCACACTCAGAGTCCACCAGAAAAGTTTTTCAAAAAAATTCTAAACTCTTACACTGTTATGAAAATCCCCTTCCCTAACTATAATAACAAACTGTTATTTTACTGTAACAGTTTATTATTACATGTACTAGTTTACATTATATACTGCAATGTAAGGAAGTAGTGGAATTTTACTGTAGCCTTTGGTACTGTTCATGTTTATGAAAAGTATAGCACAGCCTGGCCCTGGAAATAAGGGCTTGGATTCTTGGAAGCTTAGAGCTGTCCATGAAGGACAAGAGATATCCCTGGACAACCAAGATAACACCAGCCTCCTGGCCCCTCTAACACATCTTTGAAACCCTCCCAGCATTGCCTGGCATCATAGATAAGTAACTGCAGCAAAACTTACTCCAGGGACATCTGGATAAATAGACAAGCAGCAACAGCGCTGCAGAAATACAGCTGCTTTGTAGTTTTATTATGATTAGTGATTGGCAATGTGAGAGATAGTGAATAGTCAAATTGTGTTGTACCTGAACACTTGAAGGGTATAAGAACCCTGTGTAGAACCATGTTCCAGGTCCCCAGTTTGGCTGTGAAACCTCCTGCAAGCGAATATTTACTTAGCCTTTTAATGCTGTACTTTGTACCCAGCATCTCTCCTCAGCTGGCAAAGGCCAGTTGCAAAGTTTTGTGGTATTATCAAGAGCAGGGGCACACACAGTCCAAGGACCTGTTATCTGCACAATTCCCTTATGAAGTGCTAGCATGCTCTAAGAAAGAGATTAAGCAACCTAGAAAAACATTTTACAGAACAGTTGAAGAAAAAGGCCAGTTCACTAACAGGACATTTAAAGTCCTACACAGGCTAAAACTGTGGCATTTTGTCTGGCTCCAAGTCCAGATGAAATGGCAGGAACAGGAGGAAACCTTATGCATTAGAGATTCCAGGAAGATGAAAAGAGAAAACTAAAAAATCTATTGGTATGGGATGTGACTGTGGTACACAATACAGTAACTTAGTAAAAACCAACAAAAAGTTAAATACAATCACCTGCGATAGAATCCTAATTTGTTCTCAGTTCTCTTACTTCAGACAATAAAGCTGCTCTGCACAGAGGGTATGAAAGAAATGTTATTCACTAATCCGACCTGAGTCATTAAACAGAGATGTGATTTAAGTGACTTTTATCCCTGCTTCTACAGAATATACATTGGCCCCTGTAGGACACAGCAGTTCCACTCTTCCCAATGGACTGGTGCAGCAGCTCCTGCATTTTCACACAGGACACACACAGGATACATGGTCTGCTTCTCTGCTGGCACAATCAGAATTCAGTAATACTCACTAGCTTTGCTGTTCCCCAGGAAAACATGTTCTAAAATGTACCTAATTGCAGATCTCTGCATGGAAGCTGAATGTGCTTGGCAGGAATCAATAAGGGACCAAAAGGATACATGGAAATGTGTCTAGGTTTCTCCTCTACTTTGTTTAATCAAAAGTAAGAAGCCAAACTATCAAGAAGGCAACATTATGTGAACTAGGTGATGTGCTGCAGTAGGGGAATGGAAAAAAAAACCAAACTTGAAAGAAGTCTTTGAATGAGATTAAGATTGCCCTGTGTTGAGGACAATTGCACATAATTCTCCAAAATTTTACCTTGTTTTCCTCTGGCATTTTGTTATTTTTTGACCTATCACGTATTGCCCTAAGATGCTTCCCAAAAAGGAAAAAAATACTTGAAACATCATAGATACTTCATTGTTCAATGTATGCGTCTCATTTCACTTTCCTATCACTTTCAAACTTTATAACCTTTTGACTTAACTGGTATTGCTGCTGATTTTCCCCTGGGTGGTAAATCACCTGTTGCAGCAAAGCCTGTTTCACTCAGTGAATTGGTATGAGTGCACTGATTAAATCGTGGGAAGAACAGAGTTGATTCCAAAGAACCTGTGGTCTGAGATATTTCCTAGTAGTGGATGAGCTAAAGGAGTTATGATCTTTGCCATCTCACAGACACAGGCATGAGGTAACCTGACTCTAGATCCCCAGAATTTGTTTCCAAAGTTGGTGTCATATGCTTTCCCTTCCAAAACTCCAAGAAAATCTGTCATTTGAAGAAAGCCTGAGCAGCTGGCTCCAGTTTACATTAATCCCCTCAGACATTTCCAGGAATGAGGAAGAACCTGCAGGTTATACAAGACAGAACTGGCTCAGGCTGTAAGGAAAGAAAAAGGAGATTCACAAAAGAGCCAAAGGAGCCCAATTTCATAGAAAGAAACAAAGAGAGGGAGATGCTTTAGGACAAATAATTTCGGTGACTACCTGCTGCTCTTCACACACCTGCTCCAAAGCAGAGAAACAAGAACTTGCATTTGCACAGCCAGCTCTGAGGTCTGAACAGTTCACATTTCCTCCCTTGTTTCATCCCTCTGCATCCAACACTACAGAGTTGGGGCTCTCTCCCACTTTCCTTAGGAAGCGGAAGGAAGGTCTCACTGCCCAGAACATTTCTGCCATGTTTAGCCAGCATTTTGTGCACTCATTTTTTTCCCTCTTGAATTTGTCTGTGTCCTTGTGCTCCACTTTACATAGCAGCTTGCCTTTATCATGGCCTAACAGTTGTCATCATTTAACTGAGCTCTGCAGAATTCCTCCTTTCATTGTTCTTCACAAATCAGCCTTCACAGTTCAGCTGTTAATAGTTCCACACTGGAAACCACGGTTTGCAGTGTAGCATTTTTTTCTTCACTTTTCATCTCAACATTAATCTTTTCTACAGGAAGAACACCACAAATATTTGAGTGACTCAGTCTGCTGCTTCCACCAAGCATACACATGTCCTCTGCAGCTCCTAACACTGGAGCACTAAGCCCACTCCATCTGTTGAGATCATAGCAGGCTGCTGGGAGGGCTGGAACAACAAGAGACACAGCCATCTGTGCTAATCAGAGTCCCTTACAAGGTTACTCCCACCTGGGAAGGGAGGAAATAGCAGGCAGGCATAGGAGGATAATACACTTTAAGCTGTTGGAAAAGTGCATTACCCCTGCTACTCTGGACAGAGACCAAGTTGGATAACAATGTTCTGCTAGCATAAAGTCAGCCTGAAGTTTAATTTACCTAATGATCTAGGCAGAAACTCCACTGAAGGAAAAGATCCAGCTGTGTGCGAATTCAGGTTCCAATTCTGACCACAGAACAACTTTATGTAAGTAACCTAAAAAACCCAATTTGAAAAGAAAACTCTATACTAGCAGGACAGCAGTACTGAATCATTAGCACCAGTGACAAGCCCTGCACCAGCAGAGCTTTGAACTGGTGCTAAAGGCAAACTTACATATCACTTAACACATAAAAGTTTGCTGTGCTCACTCATGTATAACAACCAACATAACAGAACCTTAGTCCTTCACTGCAGTTTTTAGACACTACTGGAAGTCAGATAATTAACTGAACTGTAAACATTCCTCCTTCAGGTTAAAACAAACAAGTCATACCTGCTTCTAGAGGCAACAGCACACAAGGGTGCACTGTAACCTATCGTGATATCCCATCAGCTTTGATTTTCCTATTCAGAAATGGTGACAAGTGGCTCTGATACAAGATCAGCCTGATGCTGCAGCTCATGCTCCGAGTTTGCAGCAAGAGATTTAGTGCTCCATGACTGTATGTGCCTTTCTGATGGGCAGAGAAAGATATGTTGGATGGGACTGCTGACCTGCCAGGTAGAGGAGGTGTTTCAGATGGATTTCCAAGTATTACTGTAAACCAAACAGCGAAAAGATCACACAATGGCAGTTGGCCTTATCACGGAGAATCAGAAGTTGGAAATAATGTGGAGCACAGGGCAGACCAAGATTCAGTTTGGCTTGGTTACAGGATCCACCAGGATGTCCCACCTCCACTATCGGGAAGATGCAGCCGAGTTTCCTGAGAAAGCTGAGGTTTTAACATATCCAGTCTTCAGCTCATAAAGGCAGCAGTTGGATCCAGCAGCAGCTGTAGTGAAGCCTAAGAGACTGGCTCAATGAATATACCAGTAGAGACGAGCAACTATAACAATACAAACAGGGTCAGAGTGGCAGCATCAGATTGGCAACCCCAGGGTGCAGTGGACAATACAAATTCATCTGGGTTTGAGGTGAAATTAGACAAATCCAGAGAAATGAGGATTACTAGGATAGATATAATCCATTGCCAGGTCGGAGACTGTACCTGGGGGAAAGTTCCACCCATGATAGAGTTGTGGTCCTGTACTTCACCTGCAATTCACTGTTGCTCATTGTCAGAAACAGGTACTAGGTTAGGTGGGCATTTGACTTTGTACAAATATTCCTATATTCTGTCAGATTTGCTCTTAAGATATTTAGCCCATGCTCAGCTCATATGCAGAAGAGCAGCCTGTACACTAGAGACGGGCAGAAAACTCCAAAGCTTCATGCCCGACTTAGCAGTGTGAACTCACAGTACCGTCCGTCCTGCATTAACACTACAGCACACAGGAGAGGAATCAGACCCCTCTGTACACGGGATGCTGGGATTTTATAGCTACCCCTTCTTCCCCACCACCAGCCTTACCACTGTGGTTCACCCCCTGCAAACCACTGCCTTCTGTTGCTCTCTGCAGTCTTTCAGAATAGCTCCCTTGTCTGACATGTAACAAGGTCAGGACTTAAACACGTCCGTTTCCTTCTTTTGTGCATGTGTTTGTTTGGTAACTTTATATTAAATTAGCTCTACAGCTTTTTCTGGCATTCAAAAGACTTCCACATCCATAATAAAACAGCCAGTATGTGATGTCAATTCTGAACTTGATTCAGTATAACTGAGCAATTATTCCAATTTCAGGCTCATTCTGTTAGCATAATTCTGCACCATTCCACAGCTTATTACATGAGAGTTTTTCCAAAATGGCCTCTGCATTCAGTAATTTCCACTAAGAATATCAATTGCTTCATGGCACTGAGACTAATTAAAGAGCATGTGTATAGTCATTTCTTTGCTTTGTGAATAAGACCTAAAACTTCTTCCCAAACTGATCCTGCATCCAAGACCTGCAATTCTGCTGCCTGGATGGTCTGTTTTACTGCATATAACATACATAACAAAGATGAAACAAAGACCTCTGAAAAAGAAATGTGGTTTTACACTTGGTTTCCAAAGTCACGGAGCCAAATAGACCAGACTCTAAAAAAACCCCAAAAACAAAACATAAAACCAAAACAGAAGTAAAAACCAACCCACAAAAACAAGCACGACTGGTGCGGATAACAAAATGACCAGAAAGACATCAGTTGTATAATTGCTATTCTGGGCACTCTCCAGATAAGAAATTAACCATTATGAAAGTGAAAGAAGAGGAAGATCTCTCTTTACCATGGCATGACTTAATTCAACAGTCCAGGTGCTACAAAACTAAAAATGAGTAAAATGAGCAGCCACCTTCCTCTGATACACCTACAGTTAGTCATTATAACTGGCACAGCACCACCCAGAAGCTCACTTTCCCATCATGACTTTACAAAGCATGGTACAAGACAAGCACACCCACTCCTTTGTTCAGGAAGGAAAGGTACCCAGTTAAATAAATCAATGGATCTTGTGGAATACAGACAATTCCTAAATTGCAGGGGGTTTTGTGCAATTAGTGTGCTGTAAGTTAAAGCAGCACTGAATAACAAAATGTGGGGAAGTCCATTCAGCTGCTTCAGCAAGACCTGCTACATATCTCTCTCTGCAGTTTTGATGCCATAACTCTGAAAGCAAGTTCCAACCAGAGCAAGTTGACAGAGGCAGTGCAAACTCACCACACTTTGATGCACCTGCAGGGGATCCTTAGAGCTTATAAAACTTATCTGCGTTTTCATGCTATTTGTAAAGTATCATCCTTCAAGTCTTCTTCACCCCCCAGACCCAATTACAACAAGACCTTCTGCTACAAATGTAGGCTGGATTTATCATATCACATTTGCCAACTAATCCTTTCCTTTGAGCCTGGGAAGGTAAGCACTAAGATAAAAAGGAAATAAAAGTAGGCTTTACAGGTAAACCAATAGATCATTAAACACTTCAAAAACATTCATATATCCTCATAGCCTCAAACCATAAGATCAAGTACAAGTCAGAAAGCATTTCCCACTGGGAAGTCAGAGGAAACCAAAGCAGAAAGAAACCAAACTCGGGATAAGACAGAGCCCTGCTTTCCCTGTGACACATTAGGCTCCACTGCAGGTCAAGTGCCCGAGCTGCAAGCAGAGGTGCAGATGGGCTGGTGTCTGCCACAGCATGGCCTTTACCCAGGGCACACAGAAGCTGCAGGAAGGCAACATAAGCAGGAATAAACCCCTACAGCTGTGCCTTCAGAATGCAGGCTCCTCACATAAGTCATTCACTCTTTTACCTCACGAACAGAAGAGATGCAGCATAATTAGAAGGAGAGGAATAAAGGGTTTTCAAGCAAGGTACAAAGACCGGTTAAATGATTGTACCCAGCCAGCTAGAAACAGGGAAGCACAAGAATTTCCAGCACCACTGACTCCATTGTTTCTTTGGGTTAATAACACCAGTGGAGAACGAAACCCTCTCTGCCTGACACAGACGAGCTCTTTCGAGGTTGTTACAACTTCAGTTTGGGTCAACGTGGAACTGCATCAGCAAAATGACAGCTCTGTAGCTGCTTCCTGTCCTGCTCCCAGGCACACAGCTTGAAAGCAGGGTCCAGGTCACTTTAACCTTCTGAACAAGCTGCCATATAATATTAATCTAATACAGAGCCCAGGTTGTTCTCAGCATATGTCATCTGCAGTAGTTCCTTGGGTCTGGACACAATCAGTCTCAAGCACTACTCAAAGCTGAAATGATTTTGTTTAATTATTATACAATCATGCTTAGAAGACAGAAAGGTAATTTCCATTGTCCTCCACCCTTAACATCAGATCCATTAAATCTCTTGTCATGTTAAAGGACCAACTTGCTCAGGACTAGAGCACCCTCACAAAGAGTAGTGCAACATGTGTACTCACAAAAGATTTGTTAGCAGCATCCATAGCTGATGCCATACATAAACTGTAGTGGTGAAAGCTCCTTTTAGGGAAAAAAAGGAGAAAAAAAAAAAAGAAAAAGAAGAGATAGACAGAACTAGAAGGGGAAGGGAAAGTCCTCTGCAGTGGCTATCCAGGACAAGAAGTGATAGTGTCCCCAGATGAGCATCCTTGCCAGGCACACCTCCAGTGCAGCAGGTCATTTCTCCCCATCCTTTTTCCATAGGAAAAGATCAGAGCACCTGCTGAGCAGGGGCAGGTGCTGTGTGCGGTTCTGTGCACACATCATTGGGTCCCCTCACGTAAAAGCAAGAGCTGCAGCCCGGCGGGCGATGCTCACAGCTGGGACTGTCAGTTCAGGGTATGAGTGCAAGGCCATGAGAATGACACAAACAACAAGGGAAAGGAAATAATGCCCCAGAGGCTCTGCAAAAGCAGTCATGGCAGCCTGAAGGCCAGGGCATGGATCTGCCTGAGCAATGCTGGTTGTAAAGCCACTAAGAGAAGGCCATGAGCAATACAAGGGGCTGAGGCATCTAATACACTGTGCAACTACTGTGCTGAACAGTCAGCTCTAAAACAAGAAACAACTCTACCATCTAGCCTGGATCACAACCTGGGATATAAGCAGGGCTGTCTGGCAAATACCCACTTGTTAAATACAACCTTTCAGTGCACTCAATGAAGGAGGAGATGTATTTACAGCAACTACTGCTACTTCTAGCTTGATATCATATCCTCTGTCCTCATCACCAAGATCCCAGCTTATACCACACTGCATTTCCAGATGACACTGTTGCCCATGGTCAGCCATAAAATGATCACTAAAATAAGCCAAGGAAGTGATGACTCAATTTTGATACTGGAAAACTGCAGGTAATCTGCCTCTCTGCTGTAACCATGCAATAGTTTTGTCAGAGGGGAACCCACACATGCTCAGCTCTGTGCTACATTTTAGAAAAGGTATGAGATGTGTGACCCTGTTGTCAGTGTCCTGTGGGTTTGCTGGTGCTCAGGAGGCTCCTCATTGCCAGCAGCTTCCCTGGGGACTCTGCACCAGCAGCTGCCCTGCTGCCATAACTGTATGGCGTAACACGGTCCAGCAAACCCTGGGCTGGTTTGTTTGGAAGAGGCAGAGCTGCATTGTCTGCAGCACAGCTCTGTGCTCCTGGCTCCTTTTGATGAGAGCATGCCTCACTGAAGGGTGTGCATTTTCCTCAGAAAACTGGCACTTTGGCAAGCAGTGGGCAGGATGGGCTGGCCACCACAGAAACACCCCTGAAACTGTTTTCTCACCACTTCCTTTTCCTTCTGCCCTTACCACATCACCTGGGTTGGAAAATGAAAAAGCAGGAAGATGATCAGGCAGCAAAAGTTCAGCTCTGCATTCCCTCATAATCAGGTTCAATTTGCAAACTCCCTGCATGACCTTTGAAAGTCTGCTCCTGGGAGATTTTTCTGCAATGCATTCAGATATCTAAAGTTACAGAAAGCTTTTCAGCAGTATTTCCACAAGACCAAAGTGGTCAACTTCAGTTATTTTAATGTAGAAAAGGATGTGAAGAACAGAACAAAACACACATACAAAACCATAAGCAACCCCTCTGAATTCCTTTGGAAGTGTGACAGTTGGTGTGCTTCAGGTTCCCATCCATAAAATAAGGGACACAGCACATACACAGAGCTGTCATGAGGGTAAATAAAATGTACTGTCCCAGTAGCCAGGTGCCTTGCAGTATCTTGAATAGATACCTTCCCTCCTCCTTTCCACCAGCCTGGAAGGCAGGCAGGAATGGGATTTCATTACAGTGGGTGAATTCCCTAGAGAGCCTAATCACTTGCTTGAACTAAGCATGAGAAGTACCCAGCACGTTCAGTGCGCATCCCAGTTAGTTAAAGACATAATCAACATAGCAAAATTAAACAAAAGAAGTAGCTGTAGCCTGCAAAAGAACAGAATTCCCTCATTTGGCATTCCAAGGAAAAATGAAGTAGCCCAGCACTCTAATATTCTTTGATTGGCTTTTCTCCCACAAAGCAGGGTCTAATGACATCCACATTGATATGCAAAGATTACCTTCAGTTCGGAAAGGTAAAACTTGTACTAACTACCAGCCAAAGATGAAGGCTCTCACTGCTTTCACAAACATCTCAAAATAAAAACATAGAATAAAAATAAAAAAATAGAAGAGCAAACATAATTCAGAAATTACTGACCAGAGGGGACCATCAGCTACCAGTCTGTCAAATCATGAAGCCATAGGTACTCCTGGGTAGCTGGCTAGCATATTCTATAGCATCATAAAACTGACACCTGTACAGAAACAAGGTGATTAGACTGAAAAATACTTCAATATCTTAGGATCTTTCTTTTACATGTCATAAATTTCTTTATGTTTTGAGAAAGTGAGTGCACACAAGTCCATGTGCCTTTCCAGGAACAGATCCAAGTGTGTTGCTGCTCAGAAACAGATTTGTTTCCTTATGCAAAGAGAACATGAAGCTCCATTCATGTTTTGTGCCCACTTCAGACTAGACAGCAATGCCACAAGAACTCCTAGCAAGCTTGCAATGGCTCTAAAACATGCCCGCTGCAGAGACTGAGCATTCAGGGGGCACTGAGCAGGGATCCCACCCAAGCAACAGTGCCAGCCCACAGAAAGGAAACTAAAAGTAAATAAGCCACATTTCAAGCAGCAGGTTGCCAGGTCAACAATCCCTGTGACAGAGCCCTCACTTCCACAGAGGGATGGAGCTATTCCTCATGACAATTAAAGCACTTCTACCATCTATTTGCTCTAATTAGGCTTACAAATGCCCAGTCAGAAAGGCTGCATGAAAAATATCCCATGAGACCATTCTGGTGGGCTTTCAACAACATATCTGCTCCATTCGAAAGCACACCTTAGTAAGCAAGACAGCATTCCTCAGAACCAGTTTTCAAGGTGTGAAAAACTTCCGTAAAAAGCAGGGAATTACATCCATTAAGATATGCATGCCAGTAGCATTTTCACTGCTTAGTGCGATTAGTGTTGTATAACATCCAGGTCCTGCTGCCCACAGAAAAGCTGGGCTATCCTTTCAGGAGATCAGATAAGCCAAAATATCAAGTGACACTTGTGGTCATTGAGAACCCAATCCTGCTGCAAGCCCTTGTTATCTCACCACCCAGGCACACCTATTAGTTCATTACAGCAACTGAAGGAGCAAACAAATCAGGTATTTGATCTTGACAGCAACTCCAAAGAATACACTCTCATTCCTCCTTTATGGGTCCCCACTGTGAGATGTGCCCCGCACCAGGAAAGACAAACCTTTCCCTTGCTCCATGTCTTGCATCCAGACCTCTGCTGGTGTCTGGACCCAAGGAATGTCATTGTTCATACACACACAACCATCCCATTGTGCTCACTGTTCTTCAAACATAACAAGAAAACCTGCTTTATGTCTACAAAGCTTCCAATATTGTAGTTACCTGGAAAACCTCATCTCTGGGTGAACATAAATAATTTGAAAGGTCAGGAATGTTCATTGCCCAGCATTGCCTTTCCAGAGATGCAAACGGCAAGGCACAGATAGGCTGAAGGATCCCTGTATGCTCTTCTCTTACTTTTATAAAGAAAGAGCCTATGGCCATGCAAGTAGCAAAGTTCATATTGATTTATGCAGCAACCAGCTTGGAAATTGTTTTATTGCAGATACATTTGGGCTCTGACCTATTGAGAGCAAACAAGGATCTACAACTCAGCCAAAGCCCCAGTGTCAGCTGGAAAAAGAGAATAAGCTGTAAGTGGAGAAGACATTTTGCCAGTTGAGGGCTGTTCCTGGGGCACCCCACCAACTCCCCTTCTCCCAGCTCCAGGCTGCTCTCAGCCTATCCCTCCTTGGTGCCAAGCAAGCAGCAGTGTCAGCAGGAATATCAGCTACTAGCCTGGAGATTGCCTGCACGAAGAAATCAACCAGGCCAGGAAATACTTGCATGCCAGAGTATGAACAGTGAAGAGAGACTACCCTGGACAATTCAGACCATCATCTATTTAAAAGTGAACCTCACTCAGCTGCTTCTTCACAAACATAAAAGGAATCCGGACTGCACATCCCATCACAAAGAACAGTAAGCAAGGAAACAGAGAATTAAAATCTACAAATGCGTGACACTCCTGTGCTCAGCTTCTCTACTCAACCAAAGTGACTTACCAACTCCCTATATTCTTCTATCCAGTTCACTCACTTCTAAAATAAGACTATTTTTACTCAGAAAAGACATTGTCAAGTACTAAACCACTTAAAGCCCTTCTTATGCCTGCCAGATTTTCTAGAAAAAGACCTCTCCTATAGTACAGGAGACAAACTACATCTGTCAGACCAACATTAGTACTTCCCAACAGATACTTGTGATCAGATTCAAGTGCACACACTAAGAGAGCCTCTCTAATTTCTTAAACAAGTACTGGAAATTTTGTTTCCACGGGAAGAAAATCAAGGGCTCTACACTAGAAAGTACAAAAACAAATTACATTGAAGGAGGATGAAGAAAGAAATTACAGATAAAGTCAGAACAATTTTCAAAACACCAGGATCCATTTTCCTGTCATGACCAGTCTGTAAACAGCTATTACTATTGGAAAACGGGTTCCACTTGGTACATGAAGGATTTGCAGCTTAATGTGATTACTTATATGAGCACATTAGGGCTTCACTGATCAAATGATGGGACACAACTGTGCATTTTCTTGAAAAATTCACAGAACTCAAAAAAAAAAAGCTGTCTGTCTCAGTTTCCTGATTGTGGTTCTTCAAACGTATGTCTAGGCTTTGAAACCTTTGATCTTGGTATGGGGACAGGCAGGGGAAAAGTTATTTTAAGACACCTAACCCATCTTCTCATCAGAGCACTGACAATTACACTCACATGGCCAGATGCATTAAGAATTTACACTACGGGGCCACAAAGACTTCAATTCTTTACATTTTTTATTTCAGAAACAAAGATCTTCCTTCAGCAACAGCCACATTTATTTGTCTGCCTCAATTTACTTTATTTTTTCTACCCCACTTGCACAGCCACACTGCTGATCCCATCTCTGTTTATTTATGCCTGCAGCAATACTGTTTGTGGCTTGATCTCACCAGGCACAGTGTTGCCCATTTGTACCATCAGGAAGGAGGTAAGATCAAGAGTTCGCTTCTACTGATGCCTTTTCCTGGTCTTAAAATCAAGAGTCAAACATGGTTAGAAAGGAAAAAACTATTTTACCTCTGTATTTATTTTAAGGATCCTTAGGTGCACCACGTCCAGGTGGAATGCACCCCAATGCACACCCACCAAAGATCAGGTATAACATTATAGGTCTCAGTAATTAGCATATCCATCAAAGATTCCCCAATGAGAGGCTCGAGTGAGCCTCCCTTCCCCAGGGAACCTTCCCCTGGATGGTTCTATCTTAGTTTACAAAATGTGTTCTGGAGAGGACCTTGGGGTCTGGGGCATTCTGATCCCTAACTACGAAACCTCTAAAACATTTAGTCTCTTAGCTTGACAAACAAGTCCAAGAATGTAGGCAAAAAGCACTAAAGATTACAGAAGTTGAAAAAAGGTATAAAAGGGGTTTGAAAGAAAAGGCAAAAAATCATCATGGCATCACTACAGCAGTGCCGCAACACAAACACAAATACTGAAGTGCTGTAAACACAAGGGAAAAGTTGAAAAGTAAATAGACAATTTGGTGTTAGAAGGGATACAGCTATAGTAAAATGTTTGGATAATCTTACACCCATTCGTTAGGAGTAGAGGAGAAAGCCCAGCCTGACATCATACTCTTACCATTCTGGAATCAGACTCAGGTTTCCAATGGGAAAACAAGCAGCATCCAGCCTTGCCTGCAGTGTCCTCCCCTCTTCATTTCATTCCTCAGGAGGACCCAGAATCTGTCTGCTCTGCATACAGAACCAAGGTAGAATATGTCCCAAAGGCAGGAGGCAAGCTTTCAGAATCCCAGTTTTGTGGGGTTGGGGTTTTCCAAGTGAGCGTCAGATAGGGATAAGAACTCAAACACTGAATTCATACTTATGTTCAATGATTAATGTTGAAACTGTGAGGTGTCAGAGCTTCAACATAAAGAGCAACGTAAAAGAAAAAAAAAACCCAAACCAAAACATTACCCCAAAAAACTTAGACTTTTCTTATGCCTTCTCCCTCAAAAAAAGTTACTTGCGAATGTAAGTGTTGGTTTGACTGTGCTGAGTTTGTTTTCTGTTCCTACTGACCGCACAGAGGCAACTCAGCTCCAAAGAAGCACACATAGACCTGCTCCGCATCAACAGATTTGTTTATCAAACCCCAGTCTTGATTTCTTTGACTACACATCCCTCTGAGATCAAAGCTCTGTTCCATTATTTCTCTGATAACAACGCTGGCTCAAAAGATTCATGCTTGTTCCTGCCCTTTATCATTCTTCTCTTCTCTCCTTTTCCCCTCTTTGACTCAGATGTGGTAGATCTCAACTGTGCCAGACTCAAACTTGATGATTGTTCAAAGTAGGGGGAAGCTGAACCCCAGGACTTTAAGTTGTTTACGTTGCACCAGCACTAAAAGAAGGATACACGGAATTATATCCTTAGCAAACATCTTTTGAGAGGAAGGACTTTTCAAACTCACAGCAGACCAGTTTTAGGCACAGCTGCAGTTTGAAGCAGTACAGAGCATGTGAGGCTGTAAAACAGCTTTATTCTTTTATCCCAGCTACAGAAGAAGAGATGAAATGACATGGCATAAAATCTTTGAGATGAAACTGCCCCATTGACATTTTCCAACCAAACTTTAACTGGCAGAGTTTGCACTAGTTCAGCCCTTTTTGTCGTGTGGACTGAACACAATCATGTCCCTTTCTGTCATAGGGCTCATCACCACACAGAGCCAGAGCCTGAGTTTGCAGAGGAGGTAATTACAAAAAAAAGTTCCCAGGTTTCTGCTCCCAGAACGAACACACTTGGTACAGAAGCATCAGGTTGCTACAGGGTTTTTTTTGACACAGAAAGACTGCATTTTTAAAGGCATCTCTATCAAACATAATACTTTTTTGAAAGCTTTTTACACTGAAGGGGTTGGTAGCTTCCATCCCAGGTACCAAGAGAAGATTAATTCCCTCTGTCTTCCGCAGTTTCTGAACTCTCCTGCAGGGTCACAGAGAAAATGATAACACCCAATTACCCAATAACAGTGGCAGTAACATCTGTTCCACAGCCAAGATCTCCCTGACAGCTATCATGTCCTAGGAACCATTCCATTATTTCAGATAGTTACTTGGAGTTGGTGGCCAGATGGCAGTAGCAAGATAATAGCTGGCAAACGTGTACGTGTCTTCACTTCTTCCAAGGTACAGAGGGACAGTTTCCAGAAATACTCAGTGTTAAAAATGGTTTTTCCTAGTCATTCCTGCTATTTTCTAATGGCTGCCTGCCTTTGCTATATTTGAGTCACAAAAAAATCAACACAGGAGTCGTTGTAATACCTAAGCTGGTCCCACTCTGACTGTACTCTTTTAACAATCACGCTGAGCGTTTCATTTTATTTTTAAGCCCATTTGTTTAATGAACAACCAGAAATAACTTTGGTCTTTCTTAATGTAGATTTTTCTTCTACAGACATCTTGTGGTCTGCCTCATACCTGATGGTTTATTAATTACCATCCTTGCTACTACTAAGAGCAGAAGTGTTGTCAGCAGGATACTGTTGATTACTGATAAAATAAAGGATGTCATCAATTGCATATAATAAAGATCTGTCAAATTACACAGATCTACTGGCATTTGTGGATGAGGTTTACTTCCTTGACTTTAAAAGGAACCTTCTTGCTCCATCCCACTTCTTTATCATGTTCTGGCGTCCCAATATAGCTACACCATTGTTACAGAACCTACAGTTAAGAGTGGTCTTGCAAGAAAATGTCAACATTAAATCACACCACAACTATCTACACTCAATGTTTTCATCATCCAAGCCAGGTGGGGGCTTATCAATATTCCAAGAGATTTAAATAATCTTCAAAATAATCATTCGTAGATCCCTGAATACTTCACTGAGGTACCTCAGTTCTCGGAGACTCCATAGCACAATGTGTTTTAGAGGAAAATATTCTCTAAAAAGGAATTGTGACATTCATAGTAAGAATAAAGATCTCATTTAACTTTAGAGCAAATAAAACCCAGTTAAGATTCCAGTTCAGAAATTTACCCCCTATTTAGGACAGTACTTGAGTAAAAACATATTAATATATGCTTGAATTTATTTATCTATGCTTATTTAGGGTAATTGACTTTATACACAAATAGATACAAATAAAAAGCCAGGCAGAAGTTTCTAAGCAGAGCAACAAACAGTATCTCCTCCTTCCCCTGGGAAAGAGCTTTCTCCCAATTGCTGGTATCCCAACAGGGCTGGAAGCAGAGAGCTGGGAGGCAAAGCCATACCAAATGCCTTACAGGGAGAACAGGCAAGCACCTCAGTGTTTGGAGCCCTCTCACAGCCAGGCCTGTGGCTTGCACCCTGCTGCCAGAAACAAAGCTTCCCACTGCTGGGCTGTATTCAGCCACCCTGTGCAGTGCAGTTGAACCTATTTCCTTGGGAACCAGTGCTAATTAATCCCAGATCTTCCCCTGCAGGGATAAGATCTTTTGCTCCAGCCTCCTCAGTGGCAGGCAGAACCAAGGAAACCTTTTTGATTCTACCCCCTCCTTTGTACAGCACTTGTACTTTCAGGACTGAAGCAAGGTACAGTCCTGTATCACTCCAGCAGGACACATGCGAGGAATAGAAAGAAAACTAACAAGGGGTTGAATGTCAGGCGTTGTGGTGACAAAAATCAAAACACTCATTGAACTGCTTCCTGCTGGTGTGTATTATAAAGTAGAAACTGCTGTTGTAAGGAACCCAAACTACTCAAATGTTAATTTTGTGATATGATTGTACACCATGTTCATAGCACCTGGAATACATTCCATGCATGTGTGCTCAGTGGAGCAAAGACACAAGGAATGTCAACAGCAGAACTATTTTAAGGAAAAGTGTTGCTCTGTTCCCATCTCCCTCCCCACTACGCAACCTGCTCATCGTGAGGGCAAAATGTAGAACACCAGGTAAAACCACAGGGAGGGTAGGAAGCTCTATATGATTACTTTCTCACTAAACAAATGTCAGAAGCAAAGTTCAAAGTGACTATTTCCCCTCTTAACCAAAACAAAAAATCCAGATCTAGTCAGTAGGCCAGAGGGAAGGCACAAAGCACAAACCCAGAATAACTCAACTGCAGGCTGAGTCCCACCTAGTAACTTTAGAAATTCTCTAGATCTTGATTACTTACTAACCATTTGCCAGCATTACAACATTTCTTAGCCCTCACATGGGATGAAACACAGTCAAATATATCCACTTGTCCTGGTTCTGAACAGGACAGAGTTAATTTTTTGCAGTAGCCAGAAAGGGGCATAGTTAGGACAAGGAGGTTATTCTACACCACCTCATATCACTGCAGGGGGCAGAGGAAAGGGACTCTTCTGGGGATGAAGGGTTCCTTCCTGTAGAGAAAAGGTGCTGGAGGGAGCCATCTACATTGCCTATTATTAGGTGTTTTTCCTTGTGAATCATTTTTTTTCCTTATACATTTTGCTATTAATATTGTTGCTGTTACTGTTCATTTTCTTATCTCATTGCTGCCTACAGTAAATTTTTCTTATTTCAACCCATAAACTTTGCCCTTTGTGCCTCTAATTGGAGGAGCAGAGGAGAGGAAGCAGTGCATGATTTTTTTCAGTGGGAGTACTAAATTGAGAATACCATCCCTAAACCATGACACCACTTTACAAGGGCAGTATTGCCCATCTTGTTGGCTCCTCCTTTTCATGCACAACCTGCTCTCAGAAGCAGCTCCCAATGTTTTGAATCACACCCTGTTAGTAATAATAGTGACCTAGCTTATTAAGACACAACATTTCAAGTGTTCAAAGTTCCGCCTTTTACTCTTCCCTCACCTGTAAATGAAACTGGGAATCGACATTATCATCATTTTGCAGCCCCAAGGAGGACTGGAGCTGTGCTCTGTTAACACATGCTGAGAATCAGCCCCACACCAATAAATCTATAGTTGAAAGAGAGAGATGGGGATAAGGTACAGAAGGCTTACTTAGAAAGCAAAAGGTTTTGCCCACAGTCAACTTGCAGAGCAGGAATAGAACCCAGGCCTCCTAGCTCTCTTTTCCTGCCTATTTAAAGCCATTTCTGTGCTTGTCAAGTACTAATGGTAGCACATCATCACAGTCAAATGTACCTTAAAAAGAGAGACTGCCTGTTCCAAAAATATAGCTGAAGGAGAGCTCTCCAAATCATCTGGTCCATATGTTTGCTCTGACACAAGATCAAGTTTACCATGATTATCCTCAACATGTTAGTATGATAGTTCTAAAACACCTTCAATATCAAACACTTTAAAACTTCCCAACATTGCTGGATCTCATACTGGAATATTTTTCCTGAAGGTCTGTACAAAATATCCCATGTTAGAGAGTAACCCAAACCCTGCACCTGTGATCAAATTAATAATACAATATAGAAAGAATACACTTTTCACTGACATTTCTAAGTTGCAACTGTTTCTGGCACTTTTTCTGGGCTCCAGGAAAATGTAGTGGAATTAGCTACCATTTGCATTTCCAACTGAAGCCTGGGAATTGTTTGTCAAGGACTGTCCTTGAATGCTTTACTCCCAGAGTGAATTCAGTTGGTTTTCATTTGAGAAACTAATTAATTTTTAACAACCAAAAAAATAGGAGTTGATGGTTCTCTCTGTTAGCAGTGAGAATGTGGTTAGGTGGCCTGGGTCCAGAAACTGTCTGCTCTTGATAACATCTGCCAAATTTACAGGCTCTGGCAGCTCATAATTAAAAGCACCTTTCAGAGGGGAACTGAAAATGGTATCAAGGCCTTGCTTACTCTTTTAGGATACAGCAGGAAAGCCTGCAAGGTGAAACTTGGGGGCTGAACCAAAACTACTGCTCAGTTAAAATGCTTCAGTGCCCATTAGGAAGCCTCCAAGCCTTTCACTTTGAGTAGATCATTACCTTTTTACAAGCAAGAGGCAGCTGTAAGGGGAGGCTGGGGGTGCCCACCCATTTGGAAGCAGGAGCACCTGAACAACCTCCTAGTCACATAATCCAGAAACCCTCCCAGGAGCTGCACTCTGCTACAGCAGCAGAAAAAGCCAAAAACATAGCCTAGGCTAGTGGCCCTCCCTGTACATCACATGAAAAGCTGTACCCTCAAAGTAAGATGCCCTGGGGAAAAACTATTTTCCTTGCCCCATCAACACTGTTGTAGCAGTCTTGGGTGGAGTCCTCTCAAGGAGGTAACTGTATGGGCTTTCCTGCACTGCTGAGTACAGGAATGGAGCATCCTGCATCCAAGTGCTTTTCCTTAAGGTGCTGACTTGAACTTTTCCTCCCCTACCCTGCAGAGGGCTCATTGAGCTCATGCATGCCCATATTCTGGGTATGGTCACACAATTTTATTTAGCAAATGAAGAAGTATTTTGTAGTACACTCTGTGCATGATTTTCCATAATTGCAACATGTGTTGGGATAAAGAGATTATCATCTAAAAAAATACCCAACATTTTGCCATCCCTCAGCATGCAGAATAAGATTTAAATGCCCATGAGTTATTCTCTGTGCTCAAGAAGGAAACCATCATGTTTCCACCTTTGTGGTAACAGCACTGGTTAAATCCTGGCCAGACCTATTAGATGCATATAAAGCTTCCATGCAAGAGCAGAAAGTCCTGGAAGCTATGCAGTGCTGGTTCTTCAAATAAGAGTGATTTCACCCTATTTTTTAATTATTATTATATTTAACAGGCAGCATGTCAGATAAAGGCATAAATTCTTATTAAAAAGAACTGCCACTCCAAAGTAATAATAAAAATACCAAGCCCAGCCCAAGAGTTACAAGTGCCATAGATAGCAATCTCAGGAACGTTTACTAAAGCTGTCAAACTCTATCAGTAAAGGTAAAGGATAAAGCAAGCTCATGCTTCATTATAGCTGTGCCTGTGGAATGATCTCACCCTCCCAACGAGCTGAAGCACAGTGCCTTTCAGGTCTTAGCAAAATTATTATGTGCATAGGGAAGTTTCATCCCCAGTTACTCAGCAAGAGAGAAGCTCCTGTGTGAGCTGGCACTGCCTTTCCCAGTTTGCCAAGGGCTGCAGAACTTGGGAAGAAACCAAGGTAAATAGGAAAGCAGCCTCAGGTTGTACTCCTCTAAACTGAAAACAAAGACTTCAAGGGCTGCTTTGATACCCTCCCTTCCCAACAACAAAAGGCTCTCTAGCCTTCAGTTGACTTCCAAGTAAAATGGAAGCATTGAAGGATTTTGTAGGAGGAACGTGTGGTTTATTTCTGCAACATAATTAATTTCTACAATAGTATCCTTAAAAATATTCACCCTCTTTTCTACTTTTTTTTGCCCTCTCCTAAAATAAGGGGTTTAAATCCACTGTCGTCAAATGGCACATCATAGGGAAAAAAAAAAAAGAAAGAAAAGGAAAAAAAAAATCAGAAAATTGGATTCTGTGGGGGATGAAAATTCTTTGTCTCTACTGATGCTCCCAGGAATCTCAAGGCAGTGGTTGTTAGCCTGGGAAATGTAAGTGCTGCTTAAAACAAAGAAGGAATTGTGGAGAACATAGTGCTAGCAAAAGGTGCCAAATAGTCTTTGGCAGCAAAAGCTTCAGAAAAATGAGTGACATGGTGTTGTTACACAATGTACAAGAGAGGAGATTATATACACAGGTGACCTGTTAAAAAGGTTAGAAGAAAGGGCTGCGATTAAAATACAGTGGTCTTCACCCAAGTTCTTTGCACTGACAGATGATTCAAATCACTTTGTGCTGTACTAGAGACAGGAGAGGTCTTAAGCACACTTACCTGCAAAGCCAAAGGAGGCACTGACACAAATGCCATAATAATGAACACATGAGGGGAAAAAAGAAAATAAAAGGGAGAGTGGGGAAGAATCAAGAGACTCTCCCCCCACCCCCCCATCTCTTTCCTGACTTGAAGCTGTGCCCAGCAAACCAGGCAGTCACGCAGGTGCTAGTCAAGCTTCAGAGGTGACACACCGCTGCTGAGCAGAGGAAATTCTGCAGCGCTCACGGGTGAAAATGTATGAGGAGCCAGCACAGGAAGAAAGCTAAAGATAACTTTGCTCACTGTTAAAGACAACTGTGCTCACCACTGATAGTTCTTATCTAGGCAAAGCAGATTTGGCCCAAACTTCAGAGACAGATTTGCAGAGAAATCTCACCACACCTTAGGGAATGACACAAAAGATAGGAGATGGTACTCAATTCTGAATCAGTGCCCAGGAGTGGCACAGATATTTGGGACACACGGTGGAGAGATAAATAGAACTGACTATGAACACAGTGTTAAAAAAATGTATATGTATATATAAAATAAGCCAGGGCTCTGTTAGACTAAACTGCAACTGTTTCATGAAGCAAAGAAAGGAGATTTCTATCCTGTATAAAGTACAGGCAGACTCATGTTCACTTCCCCCACACAAAATAGAGACTAAATTCGAGTGCAATAACAAATGATTTAAAGCATTAGATACTTCTTTCTTAATTACTTCACAAACTTTAGTATCGCAGGACCTTGACTACAAACAGCTTCTCCTCTCTCTCTTCTACAGGAGATTTACTAACAGGCAGCTCCTTGCATCACTAGACAAAGGAAATTGAGGTAGGCATCTTTAAAGAAGCACAAAGGATAAAAATCAATCCCATGAACAAGGAGCCCAGGAACACAACATGACTTTGATTTTCTTTGCCTTTGTCCAGTAATGCTGGACCCACCTTCACACTCATCATCCTGGTACTAGAAGACATTGTGCAGATAGAGCATAGCTTCCTAGCACTGTGAGGAGTCTTGGTGCTATTCAGAGGTGATGCAGCAGCCACATCCACTAGGACCTTGCCATGCCAGACACTGTACAGCACCTACTTGAGGAGATCTAGCACCTCTGTCAAAAACTCAGTAGCTGTGGCTTTTAAGGTTTCAGAAAGTAGCATTTCTATTGCTTGCTCTGCAAACCTATCAAAGAAATACATCTTACCACCAGGAAATATTATGCAGGAAAATGAAGGTGAACAAATTTATAAATCATTAGTGGGATAACTGTGCTCTCTCTTCAACAGCCTACAATATTGTTTTCAAAGGACGGTCATCCAAATGCCAAAACTGAATTAGCAGTAAATGGCTTCTGATTGGGAATTTCCATACAGAGGTGCCAAGCACTGATGAGAACCAAGCTTTTCTCTCCCTTGTTGGTATAGGGCAGCATGAGGTATGATAACTCTGGCATTTAAGTTTCCCCAGAGCCTCATATCCCAAAGACATTGGATTCCTATTTTCTGTAAACAATAACTTGGATCAGAGGGTTTTAGAGAGCACATTATTAGGAGAATAGGCAGTTTCAAAATCCAAATGAAAATATAAGCTCCATTGTTTAGAACCTGGGATTTAGTTCACGCTGTTCCTAGTGCTTGAATATTTCTTTCCTGTAAACTAACATAAAGCCACCTGTCTTTTAAGATAAGCAAAAATAAAACCCATTTGTACAGCACTTCCACAGAGATAACTGAGCCTGGAGCTTTGCGAAGTCAAGGGCAGCTACTGATTTTGCTGCTGATTTCCCACAGAGGTGCGATGCCACCCCTTTGCAGTTGCAGAGCTGACTGGCTCAGTGGGATAGCAGCTCAGCTCACAGCACTGATGGGTGGTGCTCCTGCTCCAGCACCCCCAGGCTGCCAGCTGGCTCAGAAATCACATATACACGTGTGGAACTCTACCATTCTCTGTGCCTCCACTGAACATACCCTTCTTCACACCTCTTATTCTGCAAAGAGACTTCAGCCACCTGCAAAGCTTGTTTCGATTTCAAAATCTGTTCATATTTGTTTCTGCAACCCAGGAAGCCAAGTCATTGCACAGCTGGGAGTCCGTGACAGGGGCAGATTTTGACATTCAGGTTGGATCCTTTGAGAGATGAGATGTCTTTGTCAGCTTCAGCAATGTTTTTCTGTGTTTCATTCCGGTACTGCACTGGGTGACTTTGAAAGGGAGATGGGATCTACTTTCTACATCATAAGGCTCCCATAGTACAGGATATCCAAGAGACTTGGAAGAATGAAGGGCTTTCAGAAAGAACATATCAAGAGAGGAAAGATTTGAAATATGAGATTTTACACATTTTTAGAAGCAGCAAAGCTAATCGTGTATGATTTGTGCATCAATTCCTACCATCCCATGGCTGCCCTGAGTATTACAGGTTTTATCCAGTCACAATTACTAATAATTATGTCTTCCAAGAGCAAAAAGATATCTAGAAATACATCATTACCTTGTAAAGAAGTAAGGCTTCTATCCCTTATTAAATCATTTCACAGGCCTACAAGTCCTTGGGCACCTTCACTGGGCACAGTGGCCTTAGCCAGCTTCTGTCTAGAATATGCCTCTGCAAACAATCTACCCAAGAAACCAGCATACAACTAATGACAAATGCTGTTATCTACAGTCAGCATAGCAGAGGCCATTCAGTGAGATTTCAGGCAACCTACTGATGTCTAACTGATCACAAAATGCATTAGCAACTCCATATATCCTTATCAATAGTGAATATAACAGCATTAAACATGCTTTTCCAGAAAGAGAACCTACAAAATATATAGGAGCTTAATGCAGTTGATGATTTGATTATTTCACATAAGGATTTTGCTAGAACTGCTGAACTTTGGGTGCTAACTTAAATATGTTAATAATACACATTATAATAAACCTAGCACAGCTATGCAGGCCTGCAGTAATTGCTGCTGAAATTGCAGATCTGACTAACAGTATTTTTATTACATGTCATGATGCCCACGTGGCAAATGCTCCCCATCTTGAGGGGTGAGATGAATCAAAAATCTCCTATTTGGCTTTCAGTTTGTTTTATTTCCAAAACAGTCTGCTCCTGCAAAGGACATCTTTCCAGCAAATTCACCATTGCATAGTATATTTGGTTCTCAAGCAAGGATGTGAAGTGAAACAGAGTTAGTGTCCTAAACCAGACACTCTAATCTGAACAAGGTTGCAGTATTAGGTATTGATCATAGAACAGATCTCACTCTGGATATCCAAGACCTGGTCACAGTTAGGAACAGCTGCATACCAAGGAAGAACTCAGGATCTCACAAGAGTAAGATGAACCTCCACTGGCGATCTTTCAAACTGGTTTCCCTTGAAGAGCAGCCACAGCACGCTCATTAAATGCTTACACATCCCAGCTACTGACAGGAGACAAAGACTCAAGACAATACATTATTCATGTCATATGGGCACTTATTAGCAGATGACAACCACAAGAAGCAGAAAACAAACATCATATGCAGCTTTCTCATGCCCCACACATTTGGTGGCTCTACATGGCTTTAACTTCAGCCAGCAACACATTGCAGAGCCTGTCAGCAATGCAGCAGCTTGGTTCAGCTGCACACCCTGACAAATCTTTAATGAGGACTTGCAAGCAAAAGGCTGCATTGTGGGAGAAGGAGTTGATGGCCTCACTTGATTCACCCACAGAAAGCCATCTGCCTTCCAGGGACTGCATGAGACAGCAGCGGGCAGCATCAGTACTTTTTGTCCCCCACCTGAATCAAACACAGAGCTCTATTGCTATTTTCCCTATTTTCCCCACAAGCTCTTCCCTCTCCACATGCTGCAGAGCAGCTTTGCTTTCCCCACATCTAGATGAACTCACTTGAACGGGGAAACTGAATTGCACCACCACTCTGTGCAAATTGCTCCTCTGGCTCTAGGGAGGAATGTGTACCTTCCGCACAAACAACCTGAAGCTACTTTTGATCTAGTTACACTTCGATTCTTCAGCATCCTATGGCAATCACAAAGAACTCCACATCACCACCAGAACAGGTAAATAACTACTCAGAGATTCATAAAAGCGCCCCAAATTGAGCAAGGCCTGCATTACAATGCAGTCATTGCAGGAAAACCACAAGGTAGGCATCCCCTGAGTGACATGGAAGGTGTTGCTCCCTTTACTGCCATTTTCCTGGGCAAGTCTCTTAAACTGCTGTATTTCATTACAAGCAGACTGAAATTTGTGCACAAAAATTAGTAGGTCAGAAATGAGAAGCTAATTCATGGAAATGCATGTGCTGAACGCAGTTCACTTTTTTTAGCACATTCTGTATGCAGCACGGGGACAGCCTCATTACTGAAAAGAAACAAGATGAACTGATTTAATATTTCATAGCTGTAGTTACAGTAAACGTGATGTTAGTTGGGAGATACGAATTGAGTGCAGCCGATGACAAACTGGGGTATTTTCGCAGACGGGCAGTTTGCAGTTCTATTTTTACCACGTTTGGGGGCTACAGTTCAATCGGTGGAGTAGCTCATCCACATTGCCCAGACACGTCTCTGTGACGCCATTCTGGGTGAGCACCACAAAGGACTACTCTGATCACGTACGGCTGCAGGCTGCGTGGGTCTGTGAGCAAAGAAAGGCAGAGGAGGATTTCTGCCTGTCAGCAAGAGGAAAAAAAAAAAAAGCCCTGAGAGCTGGATTAAGCATCTGGAAAATTACTGCAGCCTCACAGCTTTTGCTGCCTGCTACCCGGGATGAGTCATCACCGGTTGCCGCGGCAACGGCTACTTTCCTCCTCCGGCTGCTGATCAATTTTGTCTGTGTGAAGGTCCCCTGAAAGCAGGAGCTGCACAAATAGTGCAACAAAGTCACAGAAACCCCTGTCAAAGAGTATTTGCATTTTGAATGCTCTTGTCCTGGGATTTACAGGAGAAGTGAAACAGTTGGGGCAGAAGGGCAGAGACAGCAAACGCTTGGTCTGATTCAACTTTCATACTGCTTCCAGACAGGCGTGGTTAACAAATTACCCTGCTACCGTTTTCCACTAACCAATACCTATAAATAAAACAATATCCTCTTCCCGACGTTAACCTACAGTGTTCATCATCACTGTCACACGCTCCATAATTTAAACTGAAGTGAGGGCTGGCACAGCCCAGCACAGACGCAAGAGCCAGCCACAGCGTTAATGCTTCTCCACCCAACCTCTCCCCTCCATCCTTGACAAAATGACCCAGGCAAGGCAGGTCATTTTGGAAATACCCTATTCACCACTTCTTACTAGCAAAGACAAGGTTGCAGACAGCTTGGAACTTTGTAGCTAAGCAGTACTCAAGTCCCCAACGCGTATCAGTTAACCCTTCTCCACCAAACTTCTGGCTTAAATTGGGTGGATGTTAGGTTACACCTGCTGAAAACAAGGAAATCTGACTATTTGTCAACTCTGTGCGTATCATAGAGCTCGCTTAATACCTCCAATAAAGTTCGTCTGATACCCTTTGTTTTCAAATCTTCTTTTTTAATTAACTTATTCCCCAAGGCAGCTTAAAATGGCTACTGGTAGGAGTCAGATGCTGTTGTGTCAGTGTAATGAATGGCCCTGCCATCCACTTGTCAGAGATTATCTGCAGGAATGTGAAACCTACTGAAAAGGCAAACCTCCCCGTGAGACAAAAAAGGGAAAGTCAGCCAGGGCAGCATTTCTGCTGCAAGCAGAGACAAGGCTCATGTTTGCCATGCTGATTTATAATGTTGATCCTTGACTGGTGTGCTCAGATCGTGGACACACTTGAACCTTAGAACATAAGACCTTAGAACCTCCCATGCAACTCTCATTTTTGTTATCTATTTACGTCAGTTTGAGGTGCTACTCTTCAGAGCCGTTCAAGGACTGAATGGAGAACACAGACTTCGTGGCCTCCCTCTCTAGAAACTCTTTTGACTCAGTTCCCAAGGCAGGAAGAAGAGAAGTCACATAAAGGCCTGAATGACTTACAAATCACTTACATGCCAGCTTTTCTTCCAAGCATATCAGCTGAAGAGAGGACTTGCATCCAAGTGCAGGTCTAAGACAGGAACTTCTGCACTGGCAGGACAGGCTAACTTAGAGCACAGCAGCAATCTGACGGCAACTTTAAGCTAAGATATAAAAGGCTTTCTCTCCCTCTCTCCCCCTTTTTTTCTAAGTTTTTGAAGCAATCCAGTAGGCATACATGCCTTTTCAGCAGGAGGCAGATTGCCTTAGTTTACCTCCCAGACTGGCCTTAATCTTCAAGCATCAGCTTAGGTACAATGCCCAGGCATTTGTTTGTGAAAGGGTAGATGGGGTAAACTGTTCTTTTCTCCTGAGTTTTTTTTGGGGGGACGAACAGTCAGATATTCTTTTAATTTCTGTTCTTTTTGTGTGGATATCATATCACTGTGTAAGAACAAGATCATGACTCATTTATTTAAAATTGCTTTTGAAGCTATGGCTTCTCTATACAAAACCAACCTTTGCTATCATCCTTCAAAAAAGTTTGTTGTTTTGACCATGCAGACTGTGACTTCTTTGCTGACGACCTCTTAACTGTTGTGAGTCTCACAGGAACAACATTTTGTTTCTTTCCTTCTCCAGCATCATGCAGTAATCGAATTACAAAAACAAGTCACACAGAGCAGCGAGACAAGGAATAGCAATAAGAAGGATTAAAATTTCTGCAATCCCACCAGGAAAATGCTTTCAGCAAAGCATTCCAGCCATCTTATGCCTAAGCTCAGGGACAGTTTCAAAACAAAAACCAGCCAATCTGCTCTGAGGTCTCCCACCAGCAGAGCATAAGGAATATACTGTTGGAAGTCAAGGAAAGCAACTACTTTTATGAAGAACCATGGCCCAAGCCTGCCCTACAAACAGAGCAGAGAAGCCACAAAGGTGAAAAATGTTCCCAAAGATTCCTGTCAGATGGCACCTGCAGGTCTGGGATGAACATATGAAAAGATATCTGTGATATGGGAAAGGCTGAGTATTCCTGAGCTAGAGCAGTTGTTGGAGAGTGGGAATGGCAATAGATCCTTCAGCCACTCAGCAAGGGGGTCATAGCAAAAAGAAAGCAGAAGTGATTGTGAAAGCCTTGCAAAACATGAAACATAATTTGGTCTTTCGTGTCCAGCACTTTGGCATAAACAGCTGAAGAGACAACATGAGCTTCTGAGCTTTTTGGATCTCATATGAAAACACTGGAGTGTTTTGCTGACCATGCAAGTGGTCAGTGGCCTAGTGTGACCTTTCAGATCAAACTCTGAAGTCTGACAGCCATCAGGCTTCCCTAAAAAGGAGAATTTTCTAGTAGGACTACACTGGCATAGTTTTAATATTACTGTGCACATAAACTTTATCTTCAGTGCAGACACCTTTTCCCGGTGTATTTATGTTGCTTTGAACATCCAAACAGGGAATCACAGGAAGACCAGCACAAATTTTTGATCAACAGACTAATTGGAGTGCTGCTGTCCTGTTCTTTTCCAGAGCTGGTGGGGGAAGAGAGAGGAGGGAGGAATATGGGGCTTTCCACTCACACTAGAACTAATTCTAACTGTCAACAGTAGTTTCTTATTTGTGATATCAGAGAAAGACAAAGCGAGTGCTGGCTCCCTTCCTGAATTCATCAGGCATTTTTCAATTTACTCAAATTTCATTTCATAGTTTAAATTCCCTTAACATGTTGACAGATAATTCCAGGCCTGAGGGCAGAACTGAAGGAAGACTGCAAAGCTGAAGTCCCAAAGACTGAGCCTTGCACAGGGACATGGTTTCAGCAGTGAGAAGATTTCCTTATCTTTTTTACCTTACTGATTTCTAGAATGAAGCTGAATCCTTTTGTCTCGTATGAGGAAAGTGGGGAGAAATACTTCACCTTCCTGTTGCATAGGTGAAAATATATTTAGTTCTTTCCACTCAGTCCTCAACAGCATGAGGAGATCCCTCAGCTGATGCTCTACCTTTGAAGCAGCCACAAGCAAATTAGCACAACAGGTTTTTCTGACCTGATCAAAGTTCAGAAGGTTTTTCAGAACAGGCAGGCTGCATCACACACTCGCAGGAAAGGTAATTCCCATCTGTTCCAGTCATTCCAGAACAGCATTTGGCTCAAATACTGAGTGAATCAATTCAAGAGTTGTGAGGCTACATGCTGACCCAAATGCACCTCCAAAATGTATGTATTCTTCAATAATGGTCACAGAGGAGCTCGACAGGCTTACACTGCCCATGTTTGCAAAGAAGCACCACTGACAGACACTTCGCAGACACCAAATCACTGTGAGGCTGTTGGGTTACTGCAGTTATTTCACACCATTGGTGGACAACCCCTTTCCTGAATCATCTACAACAGATAGGAACACTGCTTTACTATGGAAAATCAGAGATTAGGTTGAGTTTGAGATGTGTATCACAAGGAGATACAGGGGGGATGCAAAATTCTTCCAGCAAAATCTGCTGGTGCCGAAAGTTCACAGAAGATCAAGAGTTCATAAAATAAGAGTTCATAGAATAAGATCCAATGTCATATAGCAGTTGCCGTATCTGGAACTTCTGAAAGCCTTGTACCAAATCATCAGGCAAAATACGATCATTTAATATGCATTAATGTGACACTGCAGGCACAATACAAGACTAAATATCTTAAAACACTATCATGAAGTCCAGAAGAAATCATCATGTTTTATATTAACTAAACATATTTTGTGTGAGAAAGGATGAAGTAGCAGTGAGATGATAGGTTATTAAAAGACTTCTTTTCAAATCCAGGCTTATAACCCATGAAATCCAAAGCTACTGCCAGAAAATAAGAAGGTACTTCATATAAGCAGAAGGATATGATTTGATTGATTCTGAAAATGGGAGAAAGTTTAGAAAAAATAGACCTCTCAATCTACAGAGCTGCTATATGAATAGAAGTAACAAACATCTTTTCATATACAAAGGAAAAAAAAAGACCAAACCAAACAAAAACATGTCCAGAAAAAAAGACAACCTTTCTTCATCCCAGGAAGACTATTTAGGGACAGAGTTAGTGCATACACACCAGAAAATAAAACTGAATGTAAACACAATTAAATTAATCTCACTCAATTTGATTTGATAATGAAGACCAAAACACAAACAAACATACAGGCCATTTCAATAATGCATGCTGTTCTTCCACTCCAGAGAGAGAATATTAATACATATAAGATTAAAAATGTTATTTGTAGATGGCCTCTAAAAATAGAACAAGTTGTTTTCAAGAAGCATAACTGGGAGAAGAAACGAAGATGTTTAGATTCTTAAGCAATTCTTCGATTTATTGTCTTTCACTGTCACTGGACTTGTGCTAAAACCATCCCAAAGATTTTGACAACTTAGCCTCAGTGTGGACAATGCCCCTGTAGATTCTCACTGGTATTTGGTTAGTGGTCATTGGCAAGGAAAGGAGGATTTTGAACACATCTGAAGTGTGCCAATTTCTCATATCAGCCCTCGGACTTTTTGCTAAGACTGTGAATATGAAGACAAAGGAAAGCCTGGAGACTTATCCACTACTGCACTTGTATACCCGCATTTTCTGTCTGGACCACTAAAGAGCCCAAACCCATTAAGAGCTGTGTTATCCCCTCACCAATCTTCAGAGCCAGCTGGGCAAGGACTGAATGCTTTTGCTTAACACACTTCAAGTGGTTAATCCCATTTTGCAGGTCTCTGCCACCACCACCACTCCCAGTCCAAGTTAATAATTTCAAATGTTAGCACCTACCAGTGAAAACCCAGCCCAGGGACAGTGATGATGTGTTACCACAGCAATAGTTATTTATGAACTTGCACCCTCTTGGCTGCCAAGGGCCATTTTGAGACCCTCTGCTCCCCTTCAGCCCACACAGTATGGGGACACATACAGCTGCCTCAGAAGCTGAGAAGCTAAATTGACATTAGCAGAATGAAAAAAAAAAAACCAACCAAACCTTGCTAACTTGAGAATTATTGTCTGCAGATGTGAGGATGAGTCTATTTCCACCAAGGACAGCATCTATGGACGTAAACCAGAAGGGATGAAAGCAGTTAAGAGAATTTTCAAAAGTAACCAAGAGCTAAGCAAGTCTAAGGAGCTTTAATGCCCAAGCACAGTGTATTACACACTCAGCCAGCTCATCTACATCAGATCTGCAATGCAGAATTGCACATGTATCACATATCAAGGCAGTACTACCAACCACAACATTCTCTTTCTAACCAGCAAGGCCTTTGAGATGCACTAACCAGAAGCCTTTCCTTACATGTTTTTTTCTTTTATTGTCTTTGAGCAATCCAACACTAGGAAAGACATGGAGGAAAGGAAACCCCCAGTGAAAACTCAGGGCATGAGGCAAGATCACAGCCCTCCCTCCTCTAAAGGATTCTGCAAGCTGGTCAGGAATACCAGAATATAGGTAGGAGGGCTTCCTGAAGGTGTTTTTCTGTTTGGGGAAGATGGGGGGTTCCCTCTGCAGGCCAGAATGGACACATGATTTCTGGCTAGAAAAGGACTGGTCACAGTTCGGGATGATGCAGCTTCCCAGATCAGATATTGATAAGGCTCTCTTTGTGGATAGTAGGCTGTAAATTGCTTTAGGATGCTCTAAGATTAAACACCATAGTATAAATTATTCTAATTACTGGGTATGGATTTACAGGACAGAAAACAGCCCCCTGTCCTGTCACAGGAATAACTTCTTAAAACAAAAAAAACCCCAAAAACCCAAACAAACAAAAAAACCCACCAAAAAAATCTTAGGAAAACCCAGCAGTCCTGCAGTCTGTTAACAGATAAGTCATGCTACTCTACCTTTCTTTAATTTCTTGTGCCTCTACCCAGGACGTTTGTATACCCCAGTGCATGCTATTTTTAGTGACTGCTTGGGAACAAGTCTAAAAAGTAGAATACATTATCCCACCATTAAAAGCTGTCACTTCATAAAAACAAATTTCCTGGGTTTGTATAAATTATTCCCTTGACTGCCACATCAAGACTTTTGTGCTGATGATTTTCTGTGTCAGTCTGTTAACTGTTTGATGTTAAGGTGAATTTTACCAGCATCCTTGGCCCAGCCCTAGGGCTCAGGCTGAAGGCTGTTTAAAAGGCAAAAGCAGATGCAGACTGAGGTCTATAAGCAGCTGTGAGTCACAGGGTGCAGGAGCTACCTCTAGGCCTACAGTAACAGACCTATAGAGCCCAACCTCTTAAATCCATCACTTAAATATGCTTCATCCTCTCACAGGAAAGGAAGACCTTCTCAAGTCTGTAATCCCACTTCCAGTAACCACTCAGAGTAACCACTGAACAGACCTACAGTGACCCATCAGAAATTGCCAGCAAACACTATGCTTGGCAAAAGACTAGAAAGGGAACTTGCAGGCTGACCCCTCTCATCTTATATTGCCACAACGTGCAGTCATGCTTCACAGCCAACAATGGGTCTTCTAAATTTGCCCAACCTTTTTAAAATACATTTATTTCTACAAATTCCACAAAAAAAGAAAGAAAAATCAAGCAAAAACAAGCTATGCACTGTGGGAACTAGCAGGCTTAAAAAACCCCAAAGAGAAAAAAAACCCACACAAAGTTTTAGGGCATTTCCTCCAATTACATTTCAATAAATACCAATAATCTTTCCCTGTTCATCTTTAGCATATAATTTATAGCATTCCCCCATATCTTATCCCAATCCCTTCTCTTCCAGGGTGAAGAGTCAAACGAGTTATGCACTGTTCCACCTTTTTTGTTGCTCTTCCACAAACTTTACAAACTTTTTAAGACAGCTGTTAGACCTGGCTACAGCATTCAAGAGGTGGGTTACACCACTGACTTATACAGCCACAGAACATATGTTTGATTACTGTTCTCTACAATTCTTAACTTTAACTGCTGTGCGCTCACCAGACAGTCTATGAAATATCCACAATATCCCCAAGATCTTTCCTAAATGGTAGCAAATTACAGCCCTTTTTAATCTGTATCTATTCAGGCTGATTTTTTTTTTTCTACCCAGAGGTACTTATAAATTTCACAAATCAGTTTCCTTACATAATATCATCTGTAACAGATCCAGGTCAGTATGGACAGACACTTGTTCTCTAGGAGCTTGATCAAGGCCCAGTGCATTCAACACCCCAGCTAACAGAAAGCAGTCAAACTGACATCATGTTTCAGCCTGGCTGGACAGCAGACAACCTGCTGAGCTCACATCTTATTCATTCCACCTCACTTATTTCCTTTGTATGCACAGTGGGATTTAGGAAATACTTCTGCCATGGGAGTGCACTGCAGCGAGTTTGTACCACTTCACTCCTCCATTTAAAGTGCATGCAAGGAAAAATCCAATTTAAAAATAAGTACCCAAATAATTTACACACCTCCCAGCACCAAAGTGCTCAGTGAGGGCCATTGGCTACACTCATTCTGCTCCATTGCACTCGAGCACACCTAAACCCTTAGAGGGAAAAGTATGATAGATGTCACAGAAGCCTCAATTTAAATCAAGTACTACAGCTCTGAAGTTCCCCACCCCCTAGTAGTAGTAAGCTGAAAGCATACACACAGATGCTTAAAACAGGAGCCTATCACAGCTTTCAGATTCACTGAACATCCCTGCAAAACTGTTTCTTCTTGCATCCTCCCAGCTCTATCACCAGGATCTTTCCGTCCCATGCCAGTCATTAAATAGCCATCTAACACCATCTGCTGGATTGGGAAGAAAAAAATTTATACCAGCAACTCACTGCCAGGCAGACAGGGAAAAAATACCACCCCAAACATTGAGGTGTCTGTGGCTCAGCTTTGAATTGGTCCTTCCCCCTCACCCACACCTTATTTTTCTTTCTTTGTTCTTTCTGAAAGGCAAATCTGGGCTGCTGGCACTTACAAGCAATCACAGACAAAAAGTCCTCTGCTCTGGAAGAACAAATTTTACAGGGGGCTGTACCATGCAATGACACTTCCTGATCAGTGACCCCTGCACCAGCTTTACCCATTCCTGATTAAAGAAAATAACACCTGAGGGAAAAAAAAAAAAAAAAACAACAAAAACATGCAGCTATCCTGTAAACAAGGCTTCTGCAAAGTCAGGATAGAATTCTGCAGGAGTGTAGAAATGAGCTGGCTTTCTGCTGAAAATCTGGGACCTCAGCATGAGTCAGAAGCTGAGGATGCAGAGCCTATGCAGCGAGAGGAAGAAGCCATTACACATTCAGACATTATCTCAGACATCAGCCCTTGGTTTTTAACATCCTGTACAAAGGCCAAAGTACCAGTTCTCACTACCAAGCAAACATGTACATTTCAAAGACTGGCAGGCATATTTTTAATATCCAATTAGGCAGCTGCCACTGCTGTCGGATGCAAGATGATAGCTTTTAGTTAGTTATTTAGGGCAGGAGACTGCACCCCCTTTCTTCTTTCTTCAGGTTAAATCGATTTCACACCTCACCTGGTTCCTTACAACATGGGATACAATGGTTAAGCTTTTGTGTCACCAAGGTGAACACTGGCTGAAATTACATCAGGTATAAAGCACACTGTGGAGGTTGAATTTCCTATTTCCCACTCCTTTTTTTTCTCCCCTCTGTATTCCTACTTCCATACTGAAATTAGGGATGAATCACATGCTCAACTGTTAGACATCAGATTTTATGTAAGGTCCTGATTAAATCAGTCAGACATTGGGTGAAAGGACAAGGTTTCTATTGACTCCTATTGCACATCTATTAAGTCAGTGCAAGTGCTACCAGGATTTCACCTTTTGTAGCTAACAATGCATCTGCTCCCTTATTCAAGGTTTTCCTCTGCTCCAGCTTTTTTGGAAGCACCAATAATTTAGCAAAACCTCACAGCAGTAAGCAGGCTGGTTCAGATAATACTGTAAAAGCTGCAAGGAGTCCCGAATCATATGTTCCCCTCAGCAGCAAGGGGAAATAAAGGTCATGCCTCATGCATCAGTGCTGCCCAAAATGGAAGCTTACCTTCTGTGAGAGAGGCAAACATGATCACAGGGTGAATATGAAGTATTTCCACAAGAAAAAGGGTAGTTTTTTGGCACTATACAAGACACCAGTAAGAATGACTCTGAAATACTGCAGAGAGCTCTGCTCACCAAGTTCAGGATGGATGAATTTCAACTGAGTCAGCACAGAAAAGAGCACTAGGATGAACACAGCAACAGAAAAACAAAATAATTCAGAAGGGGGCGAAATAAAACGAATCATTTTCTTGGTTGGGCAGCAAAATTAATGCTGGGATTGCAGTTACAAAACACTTTTAATCTGATCTGACAACAGCTGCCCATCAGAAAGAGGTCCCACTTGCCCCAGTCCCACAGTGCCCCAGGCATTTAAGTGAGGGAGGTCACAAGTCCACACAGCTCACTCTGCTTCTGCAGCACAGAGAGGCTGGAGAAAGGGAGCAGCAGGAATGTGCAGCTGAGGGAAAAGCAAGCATCTCCTCCTTCAGCAGAAGAAAGGCCAAATGAGACATAATGTAAAACTGTCTTCAGAAGGCAATTTGTGCTGCCAAGCACACCAGTTTAAAAAAACAGCCAAAAAACTCAAAACCACATAAAAAAGTGAAAGAAGACATTAATAATTTCCGCAAAAGGACAGCACCAGTCCAAGAACTAATATTTATAAATTAGCCATAAACACATCTAAGCTGGAAATAAGCTTTCTAAATGTCAGCCTTTTCTCCACAGCCTACTGGGTCCTAAGCCTCAATTAATATTCCAAGAAATCTCAATTAGTTTATAAAATGAATTATGTTTTCCTTCCAATGGCAGGGGAATAGAGCATGCTCCTGGAGCTCCCTGCCCTTTCTACATTCCTAGGCTGATTGTCTATTTATATCAACCTTTCTAACAGAGAAATTATTGAACACATTTAAAGGCTCCAGAAACTAGATTTCTTGCTATAAGCAGTGTAAAAAGCAAAACAAAACAAAGACAAACAAAAAAAATCTGCTCAAGGTGACTCAAACCAAAGGTTTGAGCAAATCTTGACAAAACATTTTATTGCAAGCTGACAGAACAGATAAAAAGCAACATGTCCCTTTTGGACGCTAGGCTTTTCAGGGCAAAATTAGTTCAATTGACCAGCATATGTTACAGAAATGGATTTTTTTGCCTGGGTATTCATTTGGGAAGAGAGGAGCTTCTATAGGAGGAGACAGTGAGGACCTGAGGACATTCAAACACATCAGATAGAGAACATGTCCAGTTTCCTGTCTGCCAGCTACTGTTAGAGGAAAGGTTACACGTACAGATTGTCCATAGGAACACATGCACACAGCTTGTCCTAGGGCTAAAATTGATTGGCCTGGAGACTTTAGAGTTTCCAAGGAAAAGTGCTCAGCCGGTGAAACCCTTTCCACCGCACCATGGAATTTCACAGTAGCTGAAATCTTACCTCAGAACAACTTGGTTCCCTGATCCCCACACCCCAGTCAGCTTGGCCCTTCTGCCAAGTTACACAATCACCTCAAACGGAGCAGGGCTTCACACTCGCACTATCCTTGGTTAAACTGCCACATTTCTGCTCTTACAATGCCTTACTCCTCTGGACAAGCGGCAGAGTCCCCACCTTCTGTATTTCATGCTGCCCTCGGGAACAACTAACAAATAGAAGAACATAGGACATTCAGAGGTACAGCATCCAAAGAGCAAAGTCATAACTGCCTGCAATGGTGTATATATAAACAAAAGAAAGGGAGGCTTTTTTCAAAAGCTTTTTGGTTTGATTTGGATTTTTTAGTGTTGGTTAATTTTTTTATGGTGGTTGGTTTTGGTTTGTTGTTTTGGTTGTTGTTTTTTTTCCTTCCAAACCAAGGATTAGCTCTATAGAAAATGACTTTATTTAATAATTTTTAAACTGTTTTCACTGACTTTGCTGGAAGAAAGAAGAAACTTCATGCATAAATACTTGCAGATGTGTATATACACTTCAGTCTTTCTTTCAAGTTGTAGTTTCTAAAACAGCACTTCCAAAAAACTCTTAAAATCCATAGATTTTTGTCCTTCCTAATTAGAGTGTGTAGCTACTTGAAAAAATGACCAACTTTTTAGAAGTACAATCCTACTTTATTTTTACCAGATCATACAGTTCTGGCAGTTTACGTATTTCCTGCCCCAAAAGAACGAGCTGGAAGACTCCATATTCCAAATTGACAGAGAGTATAAGACGAATCTAGAAAGAAATTATATCAAAGATCTCCATTTAAGGAGTTCAGTACACTCAAAATAAGTTTCTCTTGTTTCATTTTTTAAGCCATAACAATTCTGAATTCCAAAGTCAAAGTCAGTTTAAGCTGCAATAGCACCATTCAGCCCCCCTTCTGAACATTTTAAGCAACTTTAACCTCTCTAAAACAGTTAAATTATATAAATGAAAATAGACCTTTCCCAAAAAGAAAATTTTTATTTTGGCAAAACTAGCACTTCATAGTAATAGCAACAACATATATTGGCCATGAAAAATCTTCACCTCCTTACATACACACCCAATTTGCCACATTATCAATAAATGCAAGTTTAAGACACTGTAGTTATTTACCATTACATTTGTGGCTTAAAGTCCTACTGTTTCTCCCAAAAACATCAAGAAAACAAAGAAAAAATACAGGGAGAGACAGTTCATTTTCAAAAGGGTTCAGAGCCTGAACAGACAGTTCAAACAAGTAGAGGCAACACAGAGATGTTAAACAGGTTTGTACCTCTTTCTCCTGTGCTGCCCTGGAGACCTGGCTCTGAGAGCACCAACACTCCACAGGTGCCACCGTGTAAGTGAGGAACAACCTCTTTACCAAGCAAAGTATAGATCCGAACAATAAAGCAGTGCTTTCCCAGGATGGCCCTCTCTTGGGCCTTTTAGCAGCATATACGACAGAAGCCTTCAGCCAACACCTCACAACCAGGGACATTTTAAGTGTGTCACCCTTCTGCAGGTTCAAGGGTCGTACCCATAACAGAAACAAAGCCACACGCATTTGAAACGGGTCAGGACACGATCAAGACTGTCCTGCTGAACTCCTCATTCACCAGCAGGGATTACATAAAAGTGAGACACAAATTAAACTGCTACAAACCTGCCAAGGGCAGCAGAAGCAGAGGATGGGAAGGCAAGGGCTGCCCCAGTGCAGGCAGAGCTCTCAGCAGCAGGGCACAAACCCACCACGGCTGAGCCCAGCAGGCAGGGCAGAACTGGAGTGGAAAGCACATCCTACCAACAGCCCAGCGAGCATCAGGTCCAAAAAAGTCAAACAACAACTTAAGAAAAGAGTAAGAGCACATACTCCTTAAAATAGCCCAGCTAGGACCTAGTGCCCTTGGGCTGAGCTTAAATAAGCTCCAGGAGTGTGGGTGGAGGCTCCAGGTGAGGCTGGTCAGGACAACTAAGGCTTATTAGTGAATCCAGGGATCTGACAATACAGGGTATTTTTGTGTTTTACATTAGATGCTTTGTAAATGTCTCATCACCAGAAGTTACAGTTTCGTATTTTGTATTTTACCACATCCTCTCTGAAAAGCAGTCTAATAGTAAAATCCAATAAGTACAGGCTACAGCAGCTAGCAAGCACACTGTGCCTGTGGAATTTGACTCTTCACTCCTTTTCTAGGAGTGATGTGCCAGATACAGCCACAGAGATCACAGTGACCTGGGGACATGAACTCCAGACCTGACCATCCTCACAGTGTTTGGTACTCTTGGTAATGACACCCTGTGCAATCCACAAAGCCCAAAGTCTGTCCTGGTCCAGGCCTGCATCTGACCTCAGTTTGAGGTTTGGCACAAAAGTAAAGGTGAGGTGAATTACATGGAAGCTTCCCCGATTTTTTCCAGAGCAACCTAGAATGATGGAAGACAGTTTTACTTCGCTTTCACTGCAAATGTACAGCCTGGCAAACAGATTTCTAAAACGTTTTCCTGGGCGCCATCCACCACAGCAGATTACTTGGACACATAGCTTCCTTCTTGGAGTCATGTTTTTGGAACAGCAACCATGTCTTGTTCAGAGCTCATCACAGAGATTTTAGAGTATTAAGACCACAGTGCTACTGATTCTGCCTCTGCTGGTCATACACATACAAACATTCAAGGATATGTAATTTTTACATGTAAGATTACACCAAAAAGGCCCCGGCAAGACAAGGTCTCATTTTGCCAGTGCTGTACGTATGTGCAGTAAGAGGAACTCCTACCCCACAGATCTTCCACTACAGAGGTTGAGAGGAAGGCAAAATGCCCAGTTTTCAGATAAGAAATGGAAATGTTTGATGCAACACTGCCCCTGAGACAATAAAAAGATGCTCAGGCACCTGACCTATGAGGCTGTAAGTCATTTATACAAAGTCCTGCAGAGATTCTTTGAAAACTATAGGGTTTCAGTCCAGATAATTCACATCCTTCTCTAGTTTCATTAATTCTTCATTTTAAAACTCGTTCAACTCACCATAAAAATCACCGATAATTTATGTTTTGATAACTTCTTAAAATGAGACCGTATCAAGCTGCATAGCAAGCATTAGCATCTCTGTGGTAAGCAGTGTTATTTATTGTTGCTGTAGGCCTACCAGACTATTGCACAAAATAGCTACAACAATTAGGTAGAACCATTATGTATTTTTGTACCAGTGTGTTAAATTTAGAAGGTTTATTTTTAACCTACATACTTGTACAACCAGTATATATGGCTAAAATATAAAAAGGGTTAAATATTAGCAGTTGTTACCGTGCTCATTTTAAGAGCAAGCAGAAACGCAGAACCCAAATGAGGTGTGCAGAGGATCTGCCCAAGGATGGGAACCCAGAACCAGCTTCATGACAAAACTACACCTGAGTGCTGAACCAGGCACCCAAAGTGGCAGACAAACAGCAGCAGTTAAGCTTAAACAGGCGGGGCCATGGGTATCTGTGTTGGTGGGCAGCCCTGGCTGGCTCACGGGAAACACCCGGGCTGGTACTGGAGAGTTCAGGAAGGTGGTGTTTATCTGCTCTCTGGTTTTCTGCCTATCTGGAAGCATAGGGAAGTTCCCTTAAAACGCCACAGTCACGGAAGAGAACACCTGAAGCTGCATGTTAAGCCCTTCTGTTGGCCTGAGTGAGGTGCATGGGCTGGAGCAGCCCATCTCCCAAAGAGACCCAGTGAAACACAGGTGTTATGAATCAGCAAGGAGGGTTGGCTTTTGTAGGACCAAGCAGTCGAGGGTTTGAATGTTTGCAGTGGGTGGGAGGCTGCAGTTTGTTGTTAGTTTGGAACAATGTTCTGTTGGGGATGCGTTATAGGAGATGCTGTTGGGGTTTGTTGTGTGGGGTTCTGGATGGGGGTGGCATCGGGCTCATGTTCTGTGTCAGCATTAGGGGTGGAATAATTGAGAATGATTGACAGGAACGAGTGGAATCTTCTAGAAAAAGGGGAGACATCGGGAAATTATAATAAAGGACTAAACCGAGAGTCTTAATTGGACAAGAAGAACAACCAATCATTGGACCACTGCATCACCCTATTTGGATGGACCAATTGCCAAGACAATGAGCCAATATCTTCCAATCAACACATCTCTAGAGGGAAGACTCTTGGGGAAAGGGGTGGTACTCCAGGGGAGGGTATAAAAAGGAATATCCTGGGAGTTTTGGGGTCTCTGACCGCTTTGCTCGATGGTGGTCAGGCACCCAGCGCAGCCCTTTCCTAAGGGGATTTGGCTAACTTGCCGTGGAGACCCTGATTGTTCCCGTTCAATAAACTTGTCAATTTAAAGAATTGGCTGCTGTTCTTCTCACAGGAGAGGTGACTTTTTGGGATGAGGCCACGCAGGCTGCTGAGCGCACCCACCACAGCACCCAGAGACCAGCAGGCATCAGCCTTCCATTTGGGCTTACAAAGGGAGCTGTCTGGGGAGCTGTGGGCTCTGAGGGAAGAGCTGCTCCACATTTCCTTGGGCATAGCCAGAGGCGATTTCTTGCCTTCCTGGGAGACCCATGCCCCAGTGCCAGGAAAATAAACCGTGAGGGAAAAGCCTGGGACAAAAGGCACCTGCCTCAGGCCGGCGGGAGAGGCGGGCAGGTGGCGCGGAAGAGGACGGGAACGCTGAGGAGACGCCCCGATCCAGGGGCCGCTGGAGCCCCCGGGAAGGATTTAAGGGCAGGCTTGCAACGACCCTGCCTGGCTCCCAAGACAGGGACACCGAGGCCTTGTGATACCTGCAGACCATGAGGCAGGACCTGTGGCATCAGAGGCAACCAGGTTGTCCTAACATAGCGGGGCTTTTTACCTCGTAGCTCTTTTGCTTTCATTAGCCACTTCCCTCCACTTCTTTTTTAATACCCTTAATGAAGTGTTGCAAAACCACCCCTCAGCCTCTCGTTTAGTAGCTGGGTACAGTGCTAAAGCCCTGCAGAAATTGAAAATAAACGATTCTTTCCTCTAATAACATGGAGATTTGCATGGAGCTGTGTTCCCAAGCCCTGGCCCCTTGGCTGTCCCAGGGAGGGGCCTGAGGGGTACCAGCCACACACCCAGCATTGCTTCTGGCAGGACAAAAACCCACTGTCTAGGCTCCATGATCAAATTAGGTTAAAAATGACAAACTGTTGTTAATACCAGGTAGTACATCTACCCTGGAGCCCTCAGAATAGCCATTCCAGTCTTTTAGTGTATTTCTTTTCTGCAAAGTCAGGAAGTGATTTTGTCAAAACATATAAAAACTGGAGAGAGGGCTCTGTGCTCTCTTTTCATGCTGCCATTTCAGTTACTGCTTACAACAACCAATGAAATACTCATTCAGAAGTTATCATTGTATGATGTTTAATGGCAAGCAGAATTCTGCTGAGAAAGAAGTTCACTATTGGTGCAAACCCAAATCCACAGTAATGGTTTATTAGGATGAGAACAGTTTTCTACATAGTTAAGAGAATCTGCCTCGCGCAGGAGAACAGTGCAGCCAGCATCCCAGCCTTTTACTGCGCTGTAGGGAAGTCCATTGTGCTGAGAAAGGAGATCTGTGAGGTTGGAGCAGCAGATTTTCTTGCGAACAGTTAGCAAAAGCTTTCTCCAGTGCTTCCACTGCTTAGTAGTAACCTGTCCAAACCAGATAGCAGTTCCCAAATCACTTACCAAGTTCCAAAATCATAGAACAGAATCACAGATCTCAAGCTGAAAGGAACCCATAAGGATCGAGTCCAACTCCCTGTTCCTTGCAGGACTCCCCAGCACGAAAACCAAGATCAGCATACTCCCTGCTGTCCTCAAGCCCAGGGCTTTGGGCTACAAATACCAGCTTGTACTGAGATGGGGCCAAGAGTAGTGAGCAAACCAAGGGTCATTTTATCTTTCTGTGTCATTTCTCAGGCTTGGGCTAAATCAGATTGTCTGCAATAACAAAGACTTAGCTCAGTTCTGAGATCTCAGAACTTTTCCCTTCCTGTGACATGAGTCATGGCTGCTTTTACAGTGAAAAGAAAGAAAAATTACTTTGCCTGTTCATTTTGATCATTTTTTAATTCTTTCAATCCTATGGGACTATCAGGAAAGCTGATTAGATGTTCCCCTACATTGTTTATTTGTGAAATAAAAATGCAGGTTGTGTAACACCTTATAATCACTCTTGTATTACTGTAATGCAGTATATGGGATAAGAAATTATCCAACTCATTAACCATGAAGGAAGAATTGCAAGTCCTGGAACACAGAGAAGTCACCACCTGCCTGCTTTTTAGCATCTTATATAGACTGTGTGTGGTGTGTCTGTGGGGAGCTGAACAGCCAGAAGAGGGTAGCATAAGTTAGTTAATAAACCTCATCTGTAAAGCAGAGTTATTTTTGAGAGATACACTTACCTACATTTCTTGCTGCAAGGTAGGGAAACATAATATTGAGAAACTCATCACCAAGCTGTTGTCAGAACGTGGGAAGGCAGGTTTACAGTCAGGACTGACAAGGATTAGACTGATAGCAGGATGCAGAGCTTTTTGCACTCTATTAACTCTTGTTTGACCAATGCCTCTATTAATAAAAATGCACATCTGAAGCAACTTGATTACTTTGATCTCAGGGGATTGCAGCACAAGTCAGCAAAACTAACAGTGTTAATGAGTACATTCTGGCACATGATCTTGCCTGCAGCAAATCTGAAAAGCCAGATGGGGAAGGCATGGAAATGCTTAACACTGAGAGCAACTTAAGGGGATGGTTCAGGGCCAGGTAATAGAATATCAAACAGAAGCTTGCTGAGTTCACCAGACACGTGTACATTTGACAACCCGAATCAAAAGGCTCCTCTTGCTGCTGCCTCTAATGTCTACCCAAAAGAAAATGTTGCTCCCAGAGTCTGTATGCAGTAAGTGAGTGTTCACAAAGGGAATGTTGCTGTATCTAGCAGAAGCAGACACACCAGCTCACAGGAGCTTTGGAGAGTCCTCTTCTATGCTGAGGATTGTCCCCTATTAACACACATGACTCTAAACAGACCTGAATTGCTGCTGGGCGTTTCATTATACAGGGACATATCTACATGAGATAGCTTGCAATTTTTTCTCTATAGAAATCAAACAGCAGCACTCTTCTCTGAGAATTTGATAGGGCTTGCCTGAGGAGATACAGGAAAGGACAAGGAAGACCGGGGGATGGTTGTTGTTGTTTGCATCACAGTAGTGGTTAGAAATCCCAGAGAGAATCAGGCCTCCGCTGTGCTAGATGCCGTACACTCACACAGGATGGGAAAAGCTGTAGCCTGAAAAAGGAAGCTGAAGGAGACAAAGTGAGAGGGGAAACAGGTGTGAAGACATGAAATACAATGCCCAGGAGCATACACCCAGTGACTGGACAAGGAACAGAAAATTCCTGTTCTGTCAACTTGCTTCTGACAGAGCTGCTTTAAATAGCTCAGAGATTGTTAGGTGAGAAAGACTGGGTGTGTGTTTACACCTTGGAAAGGCACTGAGGAGATAATACACCATGTATTCATAGTTTATTTGTACTGTATAGCTGAAGCAAAGTGGAAATGCAAGCTGAATATTTTTTCTATAATTCTCTTCTCTCCAACCTTTCAAAAATAGCACATATTGGAAACACGGGAACTTTCCTTTTCAAAGACTGTAACATCAGACTCTAAATGCTAAACTAGCTGCCCTTCACCCTGCTGCTATGGTGCAGCCACTTTTGCAGCTTGAGTGTGCCCACTGTCTGCATGGCACACACAGCAAACAGCAGCTGGAGAAGGGAAGGGGACAGAGAATGCTGTATGAAGGTGGTGTTAGGATGGCAGACTGATTTCATCCCCTGAGGGGTTTAGTTTCAGGTATTGTGAAAACCTTTATGTAAGAGATTCAGAAAGCCTTTAAAGCAGCACTGTCCCTTCAAATGACCAGTTGCAAACTTGCTCACAATTTTCCCTGGACTTGGCTGTTAGTTACAGAAAGAACTTCTAAAATGACATGCAAATATCCAGCTGCCATGTCTGCTTCACTCAGTCCCATGTCTCTGACCATTTTTAATGTGATATAGAAGCAAAGCTAACTAATATGATTCTTTCTGACATCATCCAGAATGATGCATAACAGTTACAGTAATAAGCTGCTTCCTATAATTTTTCCAGACTTTGCATTTTGGCTTAGCTGGCACACAAAAGGTACATTATGGGAAGTGATGAAATCCTTTTCCTGCATACATTCTGCTCTGCACTGCACTCCTCGGGGATCATTTGCCATTTGTGTCAGTCTTGTTTGGCTGAGCTTCCCTCGGGAGCTGCCTGTCCATTAAAAGGAGTGTGAGGATGTCCACGCGGAGTCGGACAGTCTGGCGAGAGCACCTTCTCCTTGTGCTTCCATGCTGCCAGACACCATTCCCTGCAGAGGGATTTGCACTGATGATGCAGCAGGTAAGGGAACATTACCCCTTAAAAACATGCTTGAAGGGCTGCTGTTCACCTCGCTTCCTGGGTTGGCAACATTTACAGCACTGTTGCTCACTGTCCACAGGCAAGGGTAGTGGCTGGAAAAAAAGCAGCACAGATGGAGTGACTTGTTTCAAAGCATTAAACCCTGCCAGAATTTAGCATTTAGCCCATAAGACTTGCCACAGGAAAGTCGATTTCATTATCTGTTCAAAGGCAGCTATTCAAATTAAGTCATCAAACTAGATCAGCCTTGAAGATCTTAAGTGAAAATTCACCAGCAACCATCACACCTGGTGACCTCAGAGGGAGGCATGGAGAGAAATGTACAAGTTGTATTAGGTCTCAAACTTTAAGGATCTTTTTATGTGCCTCTGTGACTTCTCTTCTTCCCATCTCAGGAACTGAGTCGAAAGAGTTTCTAGAGAAGGAGGTCACAAATTCTCAGGATACTGCCTAATTGCTGTGGTATACACCGAGTAGAAAACCTACTCAAATCAGATAACAGTGCATTTGAAATTGCAGCTGATTTTCCCGGCACAGAAGTTAAAGAAGAAGTTATTGCATTCATCTGGGGAAAAGAAGGGAAAATATTTGATAATTAATCGATTCTCTAGGTCTAAATTCCATCTACTCCTAGAATAGGATCCTCATTTCATGCAGGAAAATAGTGAGAAATATACGGAGAAAAGTAATTTGGTTTTTAAATGCTCACAGATAGTAGAGACCAGAGTTCTTTGTGGGTGTTCCAAGATCCTGGTTTTCAGCAGTGCTGGGGAAAAAATGAAGCTCCCGTAGATTTAACAGCAGAAGATAATTAGCTTGTCAGAAAAAATCTGCCCAGGAATCTTGAATTAGCCACTTAGGAGACATTTCAAATCCTGAATGCTGATTAAGGTTTGGGACAAAGGACAAATCACCAAGGCAGTCCTACAAGACTCAGTATGCCTCATACCAGCAATTTTCCTGTAACCTTACCTGGGTCCAGGGCTGGCACCTCCCTTTGTGTGTGGCACTGAGAGCAAGTTAGCATGTGGAGAGGATGGCAAAGTCCAGCTGTCATTTCCTGAGAATACCTGAAGATTATTGCTGGAGCTCTCCAACAGATTAACTTTGGGGAGGTAAAAAAAGCAACAAACAAATCCTCAGTGACTATTGCAGACAATGGTCTTAAGACAACAGAACATGGGCAGACTTAGGGCAGCAACCTGATCATGAGGTCCCCAACCACAAGTAAAAGGACAAAATTCCTGTGTTCATTAAGAGAGTAGCAAGGTGCCATTGCAATTCCAGGTGTGGTTTATGAGAAGGTACAGCATGACAGAGGGTATGCATTTTTGCAAGTCTGACTACTAGTTTTCAATTACTAATTGACATATATTAGGCAATGTTTTGATACAGATTTCCTTGTAATTTGAGCTAAAATACTTTAAAAAATTTTATAAATATTGCCCCATTCCTGGAAATTTTCAAGGCCAGACTGGATGGGGCTTTGGGCATCCTGGTCTAGTGGAAGATGTCTCTGCCCATGGCAGGGGTGTTGGAACAAGATTATCTTTAAGGTCCCTTTCAAACCAAACCATTCTATGATAAATACTTCCATTAAACAGGAATTCTTGCTAAATTGTAATTAGCAAGCAGATCACTTTATCCTTATTCTTCTTTCCGACCAACTTCTTCTGATCAAAGTAGAATCAGTTTCCGGGACTCTGCACCCAGATCTAGAAAGTGAAAGGGACTTTAAAGATGTTCTGGCAATACCAAAATGCCATTGTCTCACATCAGGTCCTACCATATTCTTGAGAGCTGCTTTGACTTGAGAGCTCAACTGCGTAATGGCAGGACACTGAAAGAAGACCTGCAATGCTCTTTTTGTGTAGCTGGAAGCTGTAGCTAAAGCAAGACCATACACTCTGGTTTATCAGTAACAGTGCACCCAGCTCTTGGTACCCCTTGTTTTGCTGCCTCAGTCACACTGGGTGCTTGAAGGGCTCTGTGCACATTTTTACAGAGACTCACCATGCCCTTTCATAGCCTCAGCTCCTGCTTGCCCCAGTGCTTGTGCTAACCTAAGGAAGGGGCAGGCAGGCAGAGCAGCAAAGCAGTGCTCCAGGAGTACCTGTAGGGGAGTGATTCCTCTGCATGTAGGAGGGTGGGTATGGAGCAGCCCGATGGCCTCGCAGGGCTGAGTATCTCTCGCAGCTGTGCGGAGCGTGCGGAGCAGGCAGAGGCAAAGGTCCACTGTACTGGTAATTCGAGCTTCCCGAGGCACACATTGGGTCTGGGTTGGAAATCAGCCAGCCACCCACTTCGAGGGAAAAGACAGAACAAAACTATTGCTATTGCTGCATTAAAATGTTACAGTACAATTAAGAAATAGCCAGCCTCCTTGCGGAATCAGCTGTGCCTCTGAAATACCAAGCAGATTCCAAGATACTGGTTTGTGAAACAGCGGCCAAAAAAATACCAACCCTCCACCTCCCTCCGAACCCACCAACCCTGAAAACAAGACCTGAAAGCAACCAGAAAATGTCACAAACATTAAAGAACAAATGAAAGAATAACTATCAATAAAGCAAATGCAACCTCTGCTCCCCCTCATTTTTTTACCTGTTTACCTATGAAAGGTAATTTTATAGATGACAAAAATATTCATAAATAAAAAAAAGGGGAGCGGGGTAAGAAAGCCCTAAAAATGTCATACATCATCTTGATTCTAGATTCCTTTTAATATTGAAAACTGGATTGTAACGAAAATGATCCCTCTGCAGGACCTCTCACATTATTTCATACTGTGAGGTCTCTTCAATCTTCTTATGTTTTTTAAAGGGTCCCTCTCTATGAACACAGTTCAGGACTCAGTAAGTGATCACTATGAAGCAGTTAAGCAAGGTCCAGGTTCCCAGCACCCATCATATCTCACAAAGCTTGCAGCTGACGTGAATAAAAACCTTACAGTGAGAGTATGTCATATGTTGACCTTCAGAGACTGTTTCTGGAGCATCCTTAGAATGGTTTCTGAAAAGCAAAATACTTCATAGTAAGTGTTGTCATTGAGAAATTACAAAAGTTATAACCAGAACTATTCAGTAAACAATTGGAGAAGTGAATAAAAAAGGAGGGAAATCCCTCTTCTTTAACCACTTGCTAGGCAGCAGTAGACCTTCCTATATTCTGCCATAAAGGAAGCAGGAGCTTGTGTCTGACAACATAAACAAAAATGTTCCTAAGTTTGTGCCATATTTGGGAGCTGAACCTGGAATTCTAAACCTACCAGCAGGCAGCATTCCTGCTTGCAGGCAAGCTGAAGGCAGCACTCCCCCTTCCCCAGCTGGAAACCCTGACACCGAGACACAGCAGCTTCTTAAGTGCTGAGAGGAACAAAAGGAAATACAAATTCTCCTGCAGGTACATGGGACACTTCACATGTCAGAAGATAAAGCAGGTCCAAACAAAATTTATTAGAAATTACAGGCTGGAATGCATCGTTCGCATGCCACTCTGCATTAACACAGGTGATGCAAGTAAAATTTTGAAAGACAAACTACAATTAATTTCTGATGGGAGCATCTCTGACATCTTACCTTTGCTAAACACATCATATATTATCACACAGGCTTAATAACAGCAGTGTAGTTACACCACAGTTACACTGCAATTTCACTTCAGCTATGCTTTTTGACACCTGCAGTTAACATTTTTTCTCCCTGGATTCACTGGAGTGCAAGTACAATGTAGTGAACACACGCAGGGTATAACACTACTGGGGAAGTTCACATCATCTCATTTCAGGTTTTCTGTGCAGACAGAGATAAGTGCTAGGATCCCCGAGAGCATATTCACCCACTTGAGCAGCTATTGTAATAACTATATAGTCTCCCCACAAGTATCGTTGGAGTGACTCTGGATCTAAGACAGCAGAAAGAAGCTTCAGTTATGTAATTTATCTTTCATATGGTGATGTCACAGTTTTAACCGTATCAGCAGCAAAAAGCTACTGGATCAAAAAACAAACAAAAAAAGAACTCACCTTTCCTTTGCGTCCAGGAAGGCTTTGGCAAAGGGATTATACTTGATTTTGAGAGCTGTTATCTTGAGTTTACAGAAAACAAGGCATGTTAGTGAAGGCAATTTGAAACAGACACTTGACAAAACATCTTCCAGAGTAATCTGAGTGGAGCTGCCTGGGTTAGCCTAAAATATACCCCCACACATGATGTTTTCCAGGGCTGGGTAGGAGACAGCTTTGCTGTGTACTGATCAGTACCACCGACAAAACACCAGTTGGGGCAGCCTGGCATGAGCTGGTCTGGCAAATCTGGTGAAATGGTGGACCCTTTCAAGAGAGTTTAAACACTGAATTCCTATCAAGTACCAATAAAATCTGCAGCAACATTAGCTAAGGGATGTGGCACAGGAGTTAGCAATTCTTACAATCCAAAGCATCCCTCAAGTGCAGAAATTTTCCCATGGAGTATTGTGTTGTTCTGCAGTTGTTTGTATTATAGGGAACAAGGAGAGACAGGGTTATCATTATAACTATCAGTTACTGCTGGAGAAAGATATTGGGCTTGACTGTAGGGCTGTTTGGCTTTTTTTCCCAGTAAAGGATTGGGATGCCGGGACAGATGGATCAGTCTGGAACAGCTGTGGCAGGATATTAAGCTAAACCTGGCTTAGTACTGGAGCCAGACACTAGATTAGTCAATGTTCTACTGCAGAGAAATGACAGAGTATTAGACTGGATGGAATAGCACACTGCATGGGACTGGTGGGGAAACAAGAAACAGGCACGCTGGTCTTGTAGTTAATCAGCTTCTAACAGATCTCATCAGTGGTGACCAGAGCACAGTGTGGCACCCGCCTACCTCTTCATTCTGGTAGGCAGTCACCGCTATGAACTGGGTCTCAGGGAAGGAGCAGTTCATCACCATCCGGTGGGGGCCTCCCACGCGAACTATGTGTACCTGGGGCTCGTATTTGTGCAGGGAGTTCAACATTATCTGCAGGAAACAAAACAGAGAGACAGCCCCCAGTGCCACTCTGGTGCCTCACAGCCACCCTCTGACTCTGTGACAGAGCAGGTGTCACTGCTGAACCTCCCCAGCCAGCGGTTACTGGAGCAGGAGGGCAGGTGTCTTCTTCCCTTGCAACATCCACAGGGCTGAACAGAATGAGACTTCACTGGACTGTATTTAAGGCTTTGGATGCAGCAGCACCAGTGAGTATTTGTGTTAGCAGCTATGGCCCTCAAACCACTGGGCTTCACTGCACTAGAAGCTGCTGAAACAGCTCAGAGGCACTCCCTGTCCTGCTTCTGCTGTTTGGAAGATTCAGAATCACCCACAGAAAAGGCGCCAGGAGGAAGCTAAGGCAGTCCCCCAGTCATCTCTCTGGGCAAGATGAAGTGTATCTAATCAAGCCCTGGCAGAGCATCTAACCTGGCACTAAAAGCTGTGAATAGCATTGATTCCAGGAAGTCTATTAGGTTGTTTAATTGCCTCTAGTGCAAGAAAAAATATTCTTTTTTTAAATTTGTACTTTGCAAAGTGATGTATACCTACCTACCTACATATATATATATATATAAAAGAAAGAACACAGCTATTAGCATAATTACTTTCTAATACCATCACAGAAGGGGCAGCTGAAGCACAGAGTGGGGACACGGTTTACTTTAACACTGTGGTCAAGATTTCAACAGGAAACAACAGGAGCTTCAGTTATTTGTTATTTAGTGACTTTGGTTTGGGTTCTGTTTCTCATATGGCTTTTCCTCCCCTGCTTTCTACTATTTTCCTCTCCATCATGTGTATATATACGGTGTTCCCCTGTTTTTTTCCCCAGGGACTCTTTGACCCTCCAAGTTTCCTGTAGCTTCTTTCCCCACCCCTGCATATTTTTCTGAGGCTTTTGACTTTTCTGAAGTCCTGGGTACAAGACAAGCATTCGCAAATTCAGATCCTGTTCTGTGCTCTACAATAATTCTTGCGTGCTGGTTCCATGTAAGACTTAGGAAAAGCCAGATCATCTTCCTGTTCTCCAGTCTGTAAAACCTGAGATAATTTCCTACCTCATTAGAGTACTAAGCTTACAGAGGTACCTCACAAACCTAATGGAAATAACAGATCAACAACATACAACATTTACATGAAAGAAATTGATTCTGGGCTGACAAGTATCATCCACTGTAGGAGTTTTGTACAAAACAAACAAGCGAACAAAAGGTCTTGTGCAACATTTTGCCTTTAGATGCATCATCAAAAATAAAATATGAAACAAAACTAATTTTCCTGTTTGCATTTTTAAGGGGTTCAAAGAGAAAATCACTTATTTCTGGTACATGTGGTTTCTTTCCAAAGGCCAAAGCTGATTCAACAGAATATTGATAATTATCATGATGCAAAAGCAGACATAGTAATTATTTCATTTAGGAGCAGCCTTTTATTCTGCCATCTGACTCCTGCCAACATTCCACTTACACCACACAACATTGGGGAACACAACAAAAACCTAATACCCATGACCATTTTTCCCCCCTTTCTCTGAAGTCCTATGTGAAAATCCCCAGCACACAAGACCAACTCTGAAAAGACCCCTGATGATTAAGTAAACCACAGCACTCTGTCTCTCTTAACATCAAGAAGTCCATTAAAATCTGAAAGTGCCAATTAAGGCCTGTTTATCCCTGTTTACATTTGGCCTCCAGAGAATAATTGGCATCTGTGGGTGAAGAGGCCTGTAAGGGCTTCTATAATTACATAAATGCACCCTTGATATTTCTTGATTGGTAGGTGCTTGCAATTGAAGCCAAGAGGTGGTGTGGAAACATCAGGCCATACCTGCCCACTCCCATTGAGCTTGTTGGTAAGTTTGACTTTGCTGAAGGAAATGGCGGCTTTCATCCAATGGGCCCCAAAGTTGGGAGAGTCTGGGTGGATGTAGACACAGCTGTGGTTCGGTGGCTCTGGTTTCCCAGCTGGCACCCATTCTCCATTGACGTACTTCCAGCGGTGGCCGTCAGTCGGAGCGAAGTCCAGCAGGAAGGAGTACATGGCATTTGGATCCAAGCCTGACACGCTGATCTTCAAAACAGGGAACATCCGCCTGGCCAAGGAAACCAAAAAGGGGGACACCACTGGAAACTGGTCTTGAAAGATTCTCCTCAGAGTGTTTGTTTCCAGATGCTCACTGACTATTTCAGTATAAAAAAAATCCTCCCTTCCTTCCATCCACCCTTGCCATCAGACCTTGCAGCTGGCAGTTCCTCCAGTAATTTGGTCCCGTACTTCCATATTCCCTGACCTCACCAGCTTAACCATGCTCTTTTGCTTTTAATTCCATCTTACACGCAAGCTCTAAACTTCTATCCAGCCTTCCACCATCTCGTGTGTCTAAAACTGAAACCCTGCCTTTGTTTAGTTTTGGGGAAATGCTCCTTTTGTGCCTAGAGGTCCAATGCCACCTTTGCTCAATCCCCTTTTACCATTATTTTTTGTCTTTTGTAAAGGAGATTTGCAGGAGCTCACAGCTTGATTTTCAGTGGTTTTCTATCTGTCCCAGTGCTTGTGATCGATGCCACACAGCTCTGAATTGGCACCTCAGTGCCTGAAAGTCTGCAGCAACAGAGCTAGTAGGGCTCCAACAATTTTAGGAAACTGGGAATGATTTGGGGACAGCAGAACAGAGGGGTCTCCCAGAAAAGGTATCCTATTCTTTAAGTTTCATAGCTTTTCAAGGAATGCATGTAATTGCTGCTAGGTATCACCTCCTACATTCTTCTTCCATGAGTAACAGGCCTCCCTGCCCCAGACACCTCCACACTGACCTCTCCTGGGAACTGCCGTTTCTCCATGCCACGTTCTTATGGACAGGCCAAGGAATCTTCAAGCTCATTTTCCCTATGGGTACAGAGAGGGTACACCAAGCAACCAGAGGAATGTCCCGAGGTCTGTGGCCATGGGGCTGAGGTAAGGTAGCTCTCTAGGCTTAGATAGCTGTACAAGACTTCCAAAATACATAAGAAGGGAGCTGAAACTCCAGGCTGTCTCAAAGGACACTGGAAGTCTCTGCCCCTGCAGTCATACTCTCTAGTGATGCCCAAATGCAAATTGCTAATGATTAGTCTCCCATGACATCCCACTCACCTTTCTGGATACCTTTATAACAGTTTTTGCTGTATGCATTCAGCACCTTCTGCTGACAGGAAAAGATAGAATTTGAGAAATTTGAGATTTTTAATCTAATATTAATACTTGCTGATACAGGGTCAGTGCAGCATTGAGGAAAACATCATAGAATGGTTTGGGTTGGAAGGGACCTTAAAGATCGTCTTGTCCCAATCCCTGGATTGATGTCCCCAACACTTTCGACTAGACCAGGTTGCTCCAAGCCCCATTCAATCTGGCCTTGAACACCTCCAGGGATGAGGCATCCACAACTTCTCTGGGCAACATTTTCCAGTGCCTCACCAGCCCTTGTATCACTCCACATCCTTGTAAAAAGTCCCTCTCCAGCTCTCTTGTAGCCCCCTTTAGGTACTGGGAGGCTGCTGTAAGGTCTGCCTCCTTTCCAGGCTGAACAGCTGCAACTATCTGAGCTTTTCCTACGGACTTGCTCCAACAGGTGCAAGTCCTTCCTGTACTGGAGACCCCAGATCTGAATGCAACACTCCAGGTGGGTCTCACCAGGGTGGAGCAGAGGGTGAGAATCCCCTCTCTCCTCTGCTGGCCACTCTGCTTTGGATGCAGCCCAGGATGCATTTGGCTTGCTGGGCTGCCAGTGCACGTTGCTGGGTCATGTTGTTCTTCTTGTCCACCAGTACTCCTGAGACCTTGTCCTCAGGGCTGCTCTGAACCCATTCTCCACCCAGCCTGTATTTTAAGTTCACTTTATGAGGTTTGCACAGGCCCTGCTCTCAGGCCTGTCCAGATCCCTCTGGATGACATCCCTTCCCTCCACATGTCAACCTGAGCACACTGCTGGGGGCTGCTGGCAACTTGCTGAGGGTGTGCCCCTGTCACCAACAAAGGTATTGAAAAGCTCTAGTCCCAGTACTGACCCCTGAGGAGCAGCACTCGTCACTGGTCTCCAAAGTACTGGGAACCATGACATTTCTAATTAAATAGACACTTAGTCAAGGATTTATACTCTACACGTCTTTCTGATCAGGATGCCCCAGCTACCAAACTGGGATGTGATAAAAAGTATGGATGCATTGCTCTTTCCAATGCTTAGATCTCCCCCAGTTGATGTTCGAAGTAACACATTTAGATACATAGCTGAAATTGAATTAGAGGGGAAAATTAATCCACATGAAAATTTAATTTCACTAGATTTCTCAGAGCTATTTGTTACACGCAGATTTTTAATTCCTCTGCCCACAATAAAGGCAGGCTGCTCTGCCTTTTTGTTTGAGAGGCTCAAGTTTATCCCCAAAGGACCTATAGACCAATTCCAGAAGAGAATGCAGTCACCATCAATTTTAACCTCCTGTAGCACTAAGATTAGAGCACTTCCCTGTGTTAACCAGCTTCATTCCCAGTTAATCCCTGCCTCGCTTGGACCAGCATGTTTTGACTGTACAGACTCTAATGATGGAAAGCTTACCACCTAACTTGTTCTGCTGATTAAGTGGCTTTAATGTTAAAATCTGTCTTTTAGCACGGCAAATTGTGATTTCTCCAAATTTGTTTGTCAGAACGTTTGTTTCAATGATCAGGAAGGTGCATACGTGACCTCCACTGCTGCAATAGCTGAGCACTTCAGCCTCTTCAATTTATTTAGAGCAAATCTGCTACAATTACTCCACAGTACAGACCTTGAGTGGGAAGATGTTTGATATCAAACTTGAATGTGCAGTAACCAGTAAAGTTCCTTTAGCGTTTAAGCCTGGAAAGGGCTTCTTTCCCCCACTCGTGGCTGCCTGCACTGATCCCCTGCGGATTCTCCCCATACGCAGAGAGGAGCAGTGGCACCTTCCTGTCTCCAGGCAATAACAGGGATTGCAAAGTCTCAGGATACTGCCGAGCTAATATGGTATAAACACTCAGAGAGAAAACCTACTCAGATAACAGCGCATTTGATGTTGAAGTGTCAGTTGAATACAATAAGTCTGCGTAAAATAGGAGATGGTTTCCCACCATATCAGCTGCACCCATCGGGATGTATTTTGTGATATAGCACGTGGTTTAATTTTAATGATGTCTATCCTGTTCAGAACGTATCTATCTCCCCTAGGCATATTGCTAGGGCAGGTGATTATCATAATGAAGTATGATACAGCCACAGAGACATATCTATATATTAACACTGAAGTTGGTTCATCTAACTGTGACATTTTGGGACCCTCGGTACCAATTAGAGATGACTCAGAGCAGATAGAATTGTTCATGCTAGAATTTGACACTTGAGGATCACTAATCAATTAGACTTTCATTCTCTGGGATGCTCCTGTATCAGGTTTCTGTTTAATTTCTGAGCTTTGCTAACAATGTGTCTGTCCACACCAACTGTTTTAGTTTTCACACACAAAAGTTCAGGCTGGCTCTTCTCTTTCGTTGTAGAACATAGTTTTCAAAAGCATTCATCTACCCTTCAGCAAGAATGATTTAGTTGTACTCATTTAGCAGGAGCAGAATAAGATCAATATTTTTTCTACTGAGAATCTCTCTGGAGACAATCACTGAAGAATCCTGAACCTGAGAAAAACTCAGCAGTCATAGGAAATGATCTCAAGTTTGTCTCCTTTTGAATAGCATGGAGTTGTTCAGAGTGCTTTGCTGCAGGCCACAGTCTGTGTTTTCTTTGTTTTAGTGTGCTGATGTGTATTTTGATGAAAGATACTTTCAGAAATGCAGAGATCCTTTTTCATAGTCTCTGATGCTACGGTAACTATGTTAAAAGGATTAATGCAAATGGCTGTGTGACATACTTCTGTAATTTTTTTATTTTGAGATTGCTGTAGTTTGATCATAAAGAACCTATTCCTGCCCACGCTGACATCTCTAGAGATATCACTGGCTATAGGAAAAGTAGAATCAGGCTGGTAAGGTGTGTATAAGTTAAAATTAAAAAATCAGGCAGCTTACACAATGAAATAAAAAGTACCCAGGCATATTCAGATAATTAAAGATTCCCTTATCAACACTATAAAAAGGTTTTCTCCACACACTCACCCTGACGTTTCAGAAAGAACTAGTACCACCACAAAGTCATGCTTTTCATTAGCTGCAAGGAAAGAAACTGAAAAAACCCCTATTGGTAAGCTGTGATTCTTTGTACCAATTTAATTAACCAGAGGCAAACCCATGTTACCTCATTTTTAGTGACTTCTGCTGCTAAGGAGCCAGTTTAAGCTACTGTACACCAAGTGAAAGTCCACCTAGAAGTCTGCTGTAGCCTAACAGCAGTTTTGAAAGCAATTTAAATGAAGCAGAAGCAGCTTCTCGATATAAAGAGAATCTCAGCAGCAGATTTCTATCAGTATAGGTTATTAGGAGGAATCAGAATGGCAACAGGTACTGTTAGACCAAGAGCTGGGTGCTTTGGGAAGGTAACTGTTCTCTCCACAGAATCACCTTGCTGAGCCAAAACAGACTAGATTTTTCCTTTTTACTGCTTTCACCTATGTCCCTCATCAAGCTACAGCCAGCAGTAATTTCATCCACAAATTCTGCTAAATCAAAGTCTGCAAAATTAATAAAAGTCACACCGCATGAGTTAATCTTTCTCTCCATCTCTTAATTCCTGTCTCCTATGTGGATCTCCTGAGAGGTCTCGCAGAAGAAATGTGTGCATGTTGAGGCAGCAGGTGGCGGGGGGGGCACAGCAGAGGGCTGGCAAGGATACATTAAATAAAAACTTTAGTACCACTGTGCTGGCGAATCTTATTCTGGTAGCTGCTTGTCTGTTATGGGCTGGACTCTGCTGTCAGCCCAGTTCAGAGCAGAACCTCTGTGGAGAGCCTTCTTCAAGCCAGTGCCTAATTCAGGATTAGCATCCTTCTCGCCAGATTTTTCACTCTTTTCCTTTCTGTGCCTTTCTGTGTTCCCCAAAGAGTAAGACATGTGATCTATTTATACCATAATATTTTGTCCTTCTAAAACTGTGTAAATTAAGCAATATTCCCCACTTGTTTCTAAGGGCACCAGCAACAATTGTGGGACCATGCAATTCAGACTGCACCTACATACAGAGCACACAGGGCACAGTTTTATTGCACCCATTCTGGTACAGACTGCTCATACAAGCTGTTCATACCCAAGGCCAGAGGGATGGGAGCTGCAGCTGGGGATAACAACACCAATCTGCTTCTGTACAGTAATTTGAAGTGTATAGGTGAGGACTTGCTAATATAGGCTGATGATTATTAGCATAAGAAGTCATTCCAAAGGTTTTGAGAGGTACCATCTATTCCCTTGCAAAAGTTTCCTTTTTGTGAAATCACAAGTTAGTCAATATATTTTTCCAGCATGTTTCATAGGAGGAATGGTTTGGCAGTGACCAAAAAGAAGCAGGGTCACCCCATCTTGTTCATACGCTGGTTTTAGTGGACTGCAAGGCTGCAGTCCCCTAAAAACTCGGGTGTGCTCATTGCAGTTCCCTCAAGTCTGCACACACAGTTTATTATCATAGAGCTTAACCCCCCTGGCTGTCGCCTCCCCTGAGCCCGCAGCACTGAGCAGATCACTCACCTGCCATTCTTGGTCACGATCATCTCGTTAGTGACTTCCCTGAATCTCTGCCAGAGCGTCGCATCCTCCAAGACAACCTGGAGCTGTTTCTCCGTGGGGTCGCCTTTGTCTCTCCCAGCCCGGAGTTCGCTCTCCACTACGCTGAGGAGCCTGGAGACGGTGCAGTCGCTGGGTTTTTTGCAGCCCAGGTCTGCCATGATGGCTTTATTGTCAGAAACTTCAGGTAGCTGTTGAAAAGACAAAACTAATAAGCTAAATAAAAAAGAAGTCAGTTCATTGGGCACCGTCTGACGAACGTGCTCTCCTCACTCTTTTGCCACTGCCTTGCTCTTTTCCCTGGAAGTCCCAATGGGCAGTGACACCAGTGTGTGGAGGTTTACGCACACGCTCCACACAAAAAGAGGACTATCTCCTAATTACCTGTTAGACAGTCAGGTGGGTGGCTGGCTGATGACTCAATTGGCTGCCTTGAAAGAAGAGTCCTCCATCCAAATTAGCATGCTTTTATCTTTTTTCAACCTGAAGTGGGTCTAATTGTTCTGCTTGAGAACCAGGTTTCCATTAATGAAAATTGTTTCATTTCCAGACTGAAACAATGCATGGAAATTGCATTCACGCTGGTGCGGACTCTAACTGAAGGAGCTGGGAAGAGTCAAGATAGTTACACAGAGAAGGTTGTCTTAAAATATTTTCACCAGGAATGTTGCATAAGTGCATTAACCTCATTCCTTTACATTCTTAAATCAAAATATAATAGTAAGAGACCCTTCTGCACTGAGGTTTCAATGCACAAGGAGAAGGTATCATCCCTTCACTCCACTGTTGATGGGTATTGTGTCCATCCCTTGGTCCCACTGTCATTCACAAAACCCCTGCTGCACCTTACAGGTGGCTGAACTCCCCTCTGGCTGCTTTTCCAGGGACAGACTGCACACTTCTGGGGCTGGTATCAGCTTAACTGCCTGAGGCCTGACACTGCTGACCAACTCAAGGTCCATCTCATACAAAAGCTCCCTCAGCATCCCTCTCACGTCATGCTGAGACCTTCTCTGACAAGCCTAATCCAACAACACATGCCCTCCACAAAGAAGCCACCATTTTACAGAGGACTCCAACAACATCAGCATTCAGCCAAGGATATGAGAAATGTGGCTTCAGTCCCCTGCTGGAGGGTTAAGTGGGGGCCCCACGAGCAACAGTGACCTGTAAACACTGGTCTTTGGTATATAACAAGTGTTTGAGTGCCTAACATCTCCTGATACGTCCATCTCTGATAGTGTCTTTGAAAATTCTGTCTGTTGGACATGACATAGACAGGGACTTGATTATGAAAATGTAGTGCTAGAGGTCACTTCTAGAGAAGTAAATTTTCTGTCTGCTTATTGGGAACTTGGCATTCTTTCAGTTCAATAGTCCCTGTTGAATTTCTGTGCTTCTGTCTCTTTTAGAAAGACAAAATGACTTGGTGGATCACCGTTGGGATTTTTACAGACAAGAAAGAGTATGGCAGACTTTATAAAACAGAATTTAAGTTAAATCCATCATTTGTCAAGGCTCAACAAAAAAAACTGAGAGGTACCATCCACCTAAACAGCAATGGCCAGAGCTTGATGGCACCTTATTGGCACTCTTCCAACCCAAATCATTCTATGATTCTATGCTCCTTTCAAACTTCACACTCTGACACCTCTTCCCCCTCTTCTTTTTTTAATTATCAACTCATAACAAAAATACTTAGATTATTTTATAAGTAAACTCAGGTTGTGAGTTACATTAGCACGTGTCAAATAGCAACTTCTAGATGATAAACAGCCCACTTCCACTGCTGAACAACTAAAGAATGTACTTTAAAATCTATAGGATATTTAGATACCTCAAACAGTACCACTTTACATTTGGAAAAATAATTGCACCTCAGGTATGCTGGTGTAAATGGAACATGTTCATGTTTGGGTTCCCCTTTCCAAATGCTCAAAGAGGAGAGAGAAGCTACTACTGTAATTTTTCCCTGCATATGCTCAAATGGCATAGGAAATGCATAGGAGACTATATGAGACAGTGTTTAATTTTATTATACTGCAAATGCAAATAGACAGAGAAATTGGAGCTGGTTGAAGTGCTGTGTATTTCAATTCCATATCTTCAGGTTTTCAGTCAGTTCTAAAACAGATACATGTTATTTTGGGATTTTTTTTAGCCAAAGTCCTCTTTCCACACAGCTTTTTAAGATATAGTTGCTCAGAAACCAGGAGATTCAAAGTTGAGGCAAGTAGAGACAATAGCTCATAAAAGTAATAATATTCCAGTAGTTACACACAGTTCTTTCTATAGACAAATAAAAAGAGAAGCCTGGCCTTTCAGAAGTACTCACTGCCCATCTCTCCTACAGGTCTTCAAGTGGAGTGATACTGGATTAGAGCCTCCAAAAATCAGATCCAATCTACTTTCCTCAAGATGCTTAGAACTTAAAGGAAACCAAAAAGCATGCACAAAAGCAACAACAGTTCATGTTGGTGGAAGGGTTTCCAAGTGAGGAAGTGAAACTCTCTCACTAGCAGACACTGGTGCATCACTAGAGGTAGAGACTATGCACAGCAAAGATGGATTGGAAATGGAGGCTCCTACAAAGCAAGAGAAAGGGAGGTCCTGCTTGGGGTGCACTGCTTGCCCAAAGCATTCCTGGGACTCAGCTATAGAGAAGGAAGGGTGTATGGAAGGAATAGATAATGACCTGTTCCAGTAAAGGGTTGGGAAGAGAGTTTTTCATCAATAAAACTGGATTTTTTACAGCTAGCATCCCTAAGGGAGAAGCGTGAATGTGTTTACTTTGGAGTGTCATACCAGAACTTGTGTCCTGCATGGTAATAAAATGCCCTTTCAGATCCCAGAAGTAGGTAACACTTGTGTGCTTATGCTTATCACTCATACAAGGTGTCTGATGCTTGAAAGCCTAGCGTCCAGAGGAAAAAATAAACCACAAATCTAACAACTTAAAATACCTGACTTTCACGCAGTTTGAATTTTAGTAACTATGTTACCATAGCTCAGGATGCCTGAAACCACAACATTTTCCAAAATGAGAGTAGTTACCTGTGGTTGGTTAGGGGGAACAGCCCAATCACTATTTTCAGCATGGGGAAGGGTGTTTCAGCTCTAAGAGTTCAGCCTGAGAGCAATTTGTGATGTATGTAGCAGAAGGCACAGTTCACCACTGACAAATCTTTCCAACCTAAAAGAATTAGCCTAAGGAATAACAAGTTTGCATGCATGCAAGCACATGATCAGCTGAATGTGCTTGGACCTGAGATTTTACTTTAAAATACACATCCAGATTCCATGAATCAGGCTTCCTTGAATTGTGCACTGTGTCTGTGTCACACAGCTTCCATGGGAGAGAGCTGCAGAACAGAAACCAGACAGATTCAGAGTCACAGTTATTTATTTATTGTTGGCTTTTCATTTAACAAAAATATTATGTGTGGAAATGTATTTTGAACATTTAGCCTGTTTTGGGAGAAGTAGGAGACATCCTCTAATCTTTTGTCCCTCCATTCACCTAAATAACAACATGGAATGCTTTCCAAACAACCCTTCTTTCTCCTACTTTCCCGCAAGATTAATTTTTCCAAGTCTACAGGTGCTGAAACTGAGGCACAAACAGATTAATGCCACTGGCTGTAGGTATTGCCAGGGCACCCAGAACAATCCATTCTCAGACGTGGGTTATTTCTCGGGCTGGAAGTTAAAGCTCCCTGAACCTGACATTTGAAGAAAAGGTAGCTGGACTTACAGAGGAGCACAGTAGGTGTTCCTGATGCCTCACAGCCAGTGCCACTGCAGGTGGGACACACGAAGGACAGAATACTGTTCACTGCCCTTCTTGCACTTGTCACCCAATCAATTAGACAAGCAAATCAGCAGGGGCAGCAGAAGGAACAGAAAATGCCCCTACAAAACCCACAATGTTGTAAACTTTCCCTGAAACCCCACTGGGCACTTCTAAGCAGGGATCAGACTCCTTGTGGCTCATAGCCAGTCAGAACTAGCTCAAAATGCAAGCACAACACTCACAATCATCTCCAATTTACTAATAAGAATTTAGTGACTCATGTTTTAAATGAAGCAATGAGGACTGGGGAGAGCAGTGAAAGAACAGTCAGAACAATCCTGCAATACTTCCTGGATTTTACTCACCAAGTTACAGCAAGAAAAAGCTAGGGGTTATTTTTGACTTTCTAATTAAGCTCGTTCTTAAATGCCCCCGGCCACCAGCTGGTGGGGTACACAGAAAGAAAGAAAAAAAACCCAAACAAGAAAAAAGGTAATTAAGGAGCCCTTTCTTGCCTTGACATTGGATAGCTGTTTTTTGGCCTTTAGCTGCATGTTTCCAAATAAGAGGCAGCCCTTCACCATCAGATGAAATTGCAGAAAATAAGACTCACTCTTTCCATCTCCAAAGCTCCCACTGCATCATTTAACTAACCCCCCTCTGAACACCGAGTCCCAACAACACAGGGAAATGTAACCTGCATCACCATGACACTCTCAGGAAATCAACACCTATCAACTACCATGGAATAATTAAGAAAGGATAAAAAGACAGCTGCTTTCCTTCTGTTTTTTAATCATGTATTCAGCCCCTTAAGAGATTGCTAGGCTAGAAGAGACTTAAAGAAGATTAGCCTTGGCATTAATGTCGGGGTGAGGGGACAGTGTCAATAACTTCCATCAGGTATGTTTTTAGCAGCAAGGCAGGCAGCTTGTTCAAGTGGTACCTCCCTGTCTGGTGCTATAACTGAGATTATAACTGAGATTAATTCCGAGCCCAGAGAGCAAGGAAGGCTTTCCACAGCAATCTTTCTGCTTTTTAAAAAGAGAAGGAAAAAAAGAAAACAAACCCAAAGAAAAAACCGAATGTAGTGTGATGGGTTGACCCTGGATGGGTGTCAGGTACCCACCAAAGCTGCTCTGTCTCTCCCCTCCTCAGCTGGGCAGGGGCAGAGAAGATATAACAAAAGGCTCATAGGTTGAAATAAGAACAGGGAGAGATCACTCACCAGTTACCATCATGGGCAAAACAGGCTTGATTTGGGGAAATTAGTTTAATTTATTACCAATCAAAATGAGTAAGCTAATAAGAAATAAAACCAAATGTTAAAACATCTTCCCTCCACCTCTCATTTCTTCCCAGGCCTAACTTCCCTCCTGATTTTCTCTTCCTCCTCCCTGACAGAGACCTTCTCAGGGGAAGGGCTCTTCACACTCTTCCCCTGCTCCAGCATAGGATCCCTCCCACGGAAAACAGTCCTCTGTGAATTTCTCCACCAGTCCTTGCCCCAGCCTGCAGTTTTTCACATACTGCTCTAGTGTGGGTCACTTCCATGGGGTGCAATCCTTCAGGAACAGGCTGCTCCAGTGTGGGTCCTCTGCAGGGTCACAAGTCCGGCCAGCAAACCTGCTCCGGTGTGGGGCTCCTCTGTCCAGGAGTCTGCTCCAGCTTGGGCTTCCCACAAAGTCACAGCCTCCTATGGGCATCCATCTGCTCTGGCATGGGGTCCTGCACCAGCTGCAGGTGGGTGTCTGCATCCCCATGGACCTCCACAGGCTGCAGGGGCACAGCTGCCTCACCATGGTCTGCACCACGAGCTGCAGGGGAATCACTGCTTCAATGCCTGGAGCACCTTCTGCCCCACCTTCAGCACTGACCTTGGTGTCTGCAGAGCTGTTCCTCTCACAAATTCTCTCCCATCTCTTTGGCTGCACTAATGCAAGGTTTTCTCTCCTCAAATACGTTACCCCAGAGGCACTACCAGTGTTGCTGGTGGGCTCAGCCTTGGCCAGCAGGGGGTTAGTCTTGGAACCAGCTGGCCTTGGCTCTATCAGCATCTGGGAAGCTTCTGGCAGCTTCTCAGGGAAGCCACCCCTGTAGCCCCCTCACTGAAACACTGACAGCAAACCAAATATATGTAGTCAGGCTGGTGATAAATCTAACTTAGTTTATTTTAAACAATAATTATACTTTTCCCTAATTAGTTTTTTTCTACTTGAAGATCTTCAGTGAAGTCTTTAGACACGAATTGTCACCTAGAGGAAGAAACTATTACTGTTCCCATCTTTAAGATCAGAAAATAATAAAAAAACTAAGAGATTCTAAACAAAGCTTTAAGTTCTACTTACAACATCTCAGAACAAAAGTAATACATTCAGTGTTTATTGGGCAAACCAAACATGCACTTTTGACCTGGATGTGTAGGTTAAAGCTTTCTGCTAACTATGAGGCTTAACAAGTTGCAAGTATAACTCTGTTGAAGCAGTTGATTCTCTCAAAAGCAGTGAGCCTCACACATCCTGTTACACGCAACCAGAAACCACAGGAGTACATGCCCACGATAAAATATTTTGTTTTCACACCACATATTGTACCATAGAATGGTTTGGGTTGGAAGGGACCTTCATCTCATTCCAGCCCCCCTCCCATGGGCAGGGACACCTTCCGCTAGGCCAGGTTGCTCAGAGCCCCATCCAGTCTGGCCTTGAACACTTCCAAGGATGGGGCATCAAGAGCATCTCTGGGCAACATGTTCCTGTGCCTCAGTACTCACACAGTAAAGGATTTCTTCCTAATCTTTAATCTAAACTTCTCCTCTTCAGTTTGAAGCCACTCACCCTTGTCCTGTCACTATGTGCCCTTGTAGAAAGCCCCTCTCCAGCTTTCAGTGCTTCCCCAGCTTTCAGGGCATGACAGCCCTTCAGAGCTGCAATGAAATCACGCTGACCACACGACACTTTCATTGTACCATTTTTACAGTACACCCATGTTACTCCACACTTATTCCCACAGAGGTTTGAACGCACGAATTCTTGGGAATAACTTCTCTTAGAGATGCCACAAGGGAACGCAAGAGAAACTTAAAAGGGTTTCAACCAGGCTAACTTAAAATAGAAATCCCAAAGATTGGCAGCTGAGATAGACTATTCCATCTCTAATTCATCAGCAGCTTTCTTCTGAAAAGTGAGAAAACCAGAATTTTTTTCCCTTTAGGAATCTTCTGTGCTTCGTGGCTGGGCAGTTACAAGCCTGTACCCCCACATGTATTGCAACCAAGGCTGAGCTTAGTAGGAAAGGTACAAGCAAGGGATGGCAATAACTATCAACCCCCACCTTTGAATGGCTCACATCTATGAAATACCTTCTCTTGCAAGTCAGACACTGGGGAAGGAGAAGGGAAAGGGGCAGACATTACAGCAGCTTCCCAAGAGCCTTGTCACTGAATTTGAATGCTGGTGACTTTGAATGCAAGGTAATGGGATTCAGGGACTAGATGTTGTAGCACAACTGATAAACCCTTTCAGAGCATTTCTACGGAGCAAAGTCATTCATCAACAGAATGCACTTCAGGGCATCTGATCACTGTTTAGGGATTCCAAATGAAGATTTCACTTTTTTTTGGTTTAGTCATTCAAGTATTAAGACCTCAGCATGAGAATCAAGTGGCAAAGTTCAACAGCTTTGTTGTTATGCAGGAGGTTGAGTTAGGCAAGCAAAATACCTCTAAGCTATTAGACATGGAAAGGATTTATTGCCCTTTGAGGAATCACAGTTGTCTTGATATGACACAGATGCAGCCAGCTTTCCTGACACTCCTGGGACACTCTAACCTTTTCAAAAAGATAAAATGCAAACCCCTAGGTTTCTATACTACAGAAGACAGGCTGCTGCTTGTTGTCCAAACACAACTTTGGAGTTTCGTGTAGGATAGAAATTTCAGTTGAGTCAGCTGCGAGACAGAGCTTGCAATCAAAAGAACAATCAAAAAAACAAGAAAAGAAAGGTAATTGAAAACTTAACGCAGTCTCCCACAGCACACAAGTCTCACCACCACCCTTGCAGACAGGAAAAAAACCCACCTGCCTGTCAATTAGGAGAAAAGAGTAACATACCCTGAACAGCCTGATGCACACACAGCCTTGATATGCTGCCAAGGAATATTAAACCACAGCAAGTCTTTGGATGCATATTAGGCACACACTTAAACAGACCAGCTTTTTGAAAGTTTAAAAAAATAAAATAATTGCCTCTAATTATTTTTAACACATTTCATAAAACATTTAACACAATTCATAAAACATTGATATTTTGCTTCATTTACATTTTATTGAGTGTACATCAGCACTCACAGCATGTTGATTTCAGAGGCGTGTTGCTTCCTGTTGTCTCTGCTGATAGAATAGCACCAGGCATTACTTTCTCTGTAGCATGGACTAAGGATAGCTTGTTGGCATATCTAGGTTGACTCTTGAGGTAAATTAAAAAGAAGTAATAAAAATATTATCCTCACCTTAAGAACTCCAGTTGTGCCAACCAGTTGTCGAGGTGCCTGCAACTGCTGGGTGAAGCTGCTGCAAAAGATTGGTGACACAAAGACTCCCCACAGCAGCACATGTTTTGTGCACAGCAAAGGAAGTGAGGACAGGACAATAACTTTAAAGAAAAACAAACACACAAAAGAAAACAAACTACCCACAGCAGCTTCAGCATCATCTGGAGAATCAGCATCATTAAAAAAGCTGTAAGTACATTAAGAATATTAACCATAAGAACCATTCATTTAATGCAGTGATAACTTTATTGAGGGAAAAAAACAGCACTTGTAAAGGTTTCACTTCATTACAGAGAAAGTCGTAAGTCAGAAAAAAATATTTATCAAAGTAGAAATCAAACAGTGTAAATACATAGAAAAAGCACATCAGCAAACAGAATCAGTAACAGTACAAAACACTGCAGAGAATTTCTGAGTTTGGTTTTTATTTTACAAAACGATTCCACAGCCGTTAAAAAATTTAGTGGTCACTTTACAGCGAGGCACGTGGTTTTAAGACAATAAACCATTTCTGTGCTTTCTCTCCAAAATGGTCAGTATTTGCTATGGTTGTAAACATCAGTATTTAAGACAAACATGTTTAAACATCCTCTTCCTCCTCAGTTTACAATAGCACAGTGATCTCCCTTTCATGAACATGATTAAGTACCAAATCAAAGCAAGAGCCGTTCTCAGAAAGTCGGAGGCACACATGGAGCCCAACACACTTTCCTTTTTAAAACGTGGTTTCTGAAAAGAATTTCAACTTGTGGCAGAAAATTCGTCCTTGGTTTTTGTAACAGCTCATGAACAATCTTATTACTGTAAATACTAAATGAGATCAAATTGTTATCATCATCAGTGTAGAATCATTTCAGATAGTACCAGTATTCATAACAGACTTCATCACATAAAACAGAGCAAAACCTTGAAGTAGTGAAAAAAAAATCCCACTTTTCAATGTGTAGAGTCCCAGTACTTTGGGAATAGATGACTACCACCCTCCCCATTTCCATTTCTACTACAGCTGGAAAGTCAGGTGATCCAGGACATACAAATTTCCTACTAGAACTGCACGCTAAGGCTGCTTGGCTGAGGTTATGTTATCTGTACTGCAAAACGTAAAAAAGTGGACAACTTGGTCATCAGTGAGGCTGGGCAAAAAGCACTTCCTGCTAGTACATCAAATCCTACTGAGATGGGCACCCAACATCAAACAAGTTTCCTTAGGGAATTCAGCCTTGAATTAAGTGCTGTAGGCAACTGAGCAAGGACTTTGGGAAGGAAGGAGCTTTGTGATTTAAACTACAAACTCTCTATTCGAAGCAGAGCACACACAGCAAACATTCCTGCCCTGAAGGACAATGAGACAGAAAGCTTCAGAAATGCCCACCATGCTTCCTGCCAAGCACATAACCAAAGCTGATGATATCAAAGTGTAACACAAAGTAGGTTTAATGACCAAAAAAAAAGGTATAATGGTATAATCTAATTCAGACTGAAAACTACTCAAGAAGGAATATTCATATAGTTTACTCCCTGGTTATGTAAAAATCATATAAAATAAAATATTCAACAAAGTGGAAATTTCTTTTGCTGTTAAACTTGGCAACAGCCTCAACAAAACTACTTAAAAGTGAGCAAGAATCTAAAGAGATTTGTTCTGGGAGAGTTATTTTAAACCAAAACTGCTTGTAGACGAAGCAACAAACCCTGAGTACGTTTCACATGTTGGCAAGAATACAGCAAGTCTCTCCTACTGTCTGATGTCCCCAGGAACAGAATACAACACCAAAGGGCAACATAAACCTCAGTGGCACTCTGGTGATCCTTGTGTCCTTGCCATCTCCCCTTGGCTTCCCTTCCTGTAAGGGCACAATTTCTTAGCCTTATGTGCTGTGCAGTCAAATGAAGATTTGTTCTTCTCTCTTACTGAATAAAAGGCTGTGAAGCTGGAATTACAGTTTTAAACTGGTAAGAGAGGGGGAAAGGAAAAAAATTCATTTATGCGCTATCTACTGGTAGTTTCATAAATTTCCTACTCTACGTGGCTGTGCTCACAAGAGACAGCTAAAAGGTTCTAGTTAGCTACTCCGCAAGCTGAAAAACTAACATTCAACACACCCCATTCTATTGTTCTTCCAGAATAACTGCCAGAGAGTCAGAGAGTCTGAGAGTCTACCAGAATCCTGCCCAAGCTAGCCAAGGCAGAAGCAAAAGGCTTTTACGGCCCCTAATCTGAAGTAATCAAAAAAAGAACCCCAGAAGTCAAATTCCATTATCTTGGCTGCTGAACCTGGAATGATGATCAGGGTTAACATAACCTTGCTGGAGAGGGGAAGAAGAAACAATGTATACTGTACTTGTAGCTTTTTCCAGGGACATTCAGAGATATTAAAATTAAAGGAATATTGGAATGTAAAAGGCATTAGGGTAGCATTTCAATTTCCCCTATACAAAGGAATTCTGTAAACATTATCAAAGTCCTAAGAAGAGACTAGCATAGGTCCTTTGACAGATGTAAATTAGGTTTTGAACTTACTCTCTGATAAAAAAGACACACATCAGTTTGGACACTTGTCTTAGATCAGCCAGGGAAAAGAAGTATCAGTTTTCTTTAATTCCCAGTCTCTCTTGGGCATTTAACCAATGCTTCTTTTCAAGAAAAGTCAACATAGTTATTTCAACACTAATTTCTAAATCCTGGGAGATAAAAAAAGCACCAGGACATAGCACTTGAACCTGTGTAATTGATTCATCCCAACATCAGTGCCATCTTTCCAAGGTGGCATTTTCCATTCAAATGCCTTTGCAACAGTAATTCTGGACACCTGGAATCCACAGAATGCTTGTCAAAATCTCCCTTTCATACTATCTGCAAAAGGGAATCTTTACTTTTTTTTTTTTTAGAGGATCCTAACAGCTGAATAGTACTGAGCTTTACAAATTATCAGAAGGACACTTAAATTTAAGATTTTGGATTAACTAATTTCTTAGTAACTTTCTGGAAGCCATAGAACTATTTGCCTTCAGTGTGAGCTTATACTTCACTGCCAAGTAGATCTAGGTTTTTCCTACATTAAAATCTTTGTGGTACAAGTCAGGGGTACACTTGCCATGCAAAAACAATGCTCTTAAAAAATTAAACTCTTCGTATATTGAGGAAGAGATGCTTCAGTTCCCACTAGAGTGCACTGGATAATCATCATTTAAACACTGACTCCAGCAAGACAGTTTGGTAAAAGGAAAGGGGAAAGCAGTTAAACAGTACCTCACACAGCAAAAGCAGGAATCTGCTCAAAGTGATCACTGCAATGCTGTGGGAGTAAATGATTATACATAGCTCAGAAGATAAAGAGAACACAGAATGGCCTTGGAATTTGGATATGCACGGCTCAGCTTTCGTTTGGAGCTGGCAGCAGGATTGTTACACACTTTCCTTGCTATGACAGGCAATAGAATATTGTGCTTTCTCCTCCGTGCAGAGAAGTTCACTGGTGTGTGCAAGAGTTTTACCAGAAACAAAACTGATTCCACTTACAAAGAAACAAAGAGAAATGTTGGAGTTTTAACTTATTCACAAGTTCAGAAGAAAATGTCTTCTCCCTGACCCAGGCTGCTTAAAATAATAGCTCACTTCCACCTTATGACAGTTTGTCCTTTCATAAAGGACATACATAAATTCCTTTATTGCTTGCCTACCATGCCCTTTGCATTGCTCTCATGCTACAGCTGGAGGAGAAGAGAAGCACCTCACTTCATGTGAAAAGTGTCAGCTTCCTACTTTGTAACGATGAGCTGTAAGCAAGGAGAAGAACTCAGGTTCCTGGTGGCTGAAAACATCAATGAACCTTATTTTACAAGTGCTTTTCCTACAGAAACAAGTTTTTACAGATGAAAATGTCCCTTTCATGTATTTTAAGGAAACACTATCAGTATAGACTGAGAATTAAATACTTCATTACAGATGCAAACATCTCATGGTTAGTCTACAACAGTGTTGGACTTTAGAATTACATCCTTTAGAAGTCTCATAAACCTAAAATTTTGCAAGAGAGACAGGAAAAGAAAGAATACGGATATTCCATTATCCAAGGCAAAGAGTGCAAAGATTAAGTGACATAAGGGTATTTAAAAAAATCCCAAGTTGTTGGTAAGAAATCAATTTTCAACTCTAGAACTGGCACAGTCCCATCAGGGCCAAGGTCTCCATTTTACAGACTTCACGTATTACTTTGAAACTTATGCAAAACCAAATGCACGAATTCATGCAAGAATTATCGTAACAAATTGTGGATCTCTGCCCAGTTCTTCTGCCAGACTGAATTTCATTTGATCACAAGCCCCCTGTCCCACAGACACCATTGCTTACAAACCCAAGCAATTGCAGATGCTGGGTGTAACACAAGGAGCTTCTAACAAGCAGCTGAAAGGCACGTGTTCAAGACAGAAGTAGGAAATTACACAACACAGTGATCTCAACACAGTTCTACCTAGAGCTTCCCAGAACTTTGTGAGGCATCCAGAATTCCTGTTAGGACAGACAGACTGAAACACATTTCTTCACAGCATCCCTACAGGCAGGAGAAAGAAAAAAACACAAGAGAGTCAGCCACCTCAGTTAAGTTATTTGATAAGAGGCATTCCATGATGCTATCACACTGACACTGAGGACTGTAGAGACCAGCTGACCATGTATTAATTGCATTAGTATGATTTGCATGACTGCACAAATGCCTTAGAGACAAGCAGGTCTGCTCAGTGCCCACCTGCTGTGGAGGTGGCACCTGCAAGGCTGCACTGAGGCAGTGCACTGGAGAAGGGTGGGGCGATGGGGCAGGAGAGAGAACTGTGCTCACACAGAACAGGGCTCACAGGGGAGAACAGGACAAAAGGGACACAGAAGAATACACTTGTCTAGTAGCATTTTGGACCAACACTCAGGCATTCCAAAGGCAAGCCTTATGCTCAGCATTTGGTCAACAGGCTTACATTTTTCTAAGGGAAGCCCTCTCGTTTTTTTCATTTGTGTTCTCCCACTAGAGAAGATGCTTATTTTCATTTTCAGATTTAACTACTTCTATTCCCTGCACCATGGAAAACCTTCTAAAGCCACACATTACAATGCCTCTATGAACTAACCTTCTGTATGATTAAACCTCAAAATGACAAAGAGTAAGAGAGTAGGGAAGCTTACCTTGCATATGGTATGAAGGAAATGCTGTACCTAAGAAGAAAGATTTTGAAAGTTACTTTTCATGTCAGATTTTATTAGAGTCACAAACAAGAACAACCCCTCTGATGTGCTAAACTGCAAGTTACATAACCAAAATGAAGCTTTGAGTTTGCGAGTAACAGGAAGGAGTATCCTTGCAACCCATCTTAGCCCAGCCAGGGTATGAAACACTATGGCAAAATAGAGGGGGATGTTGTGAAAGCATTTTAAACACAGCTCTCCTGCATCCAGTATTCTTCATGCTCCAACACCTACAGGTAGGCAAGATTAGTGTCAAGGGCTGGCTAGGTGTCCATATCAGTTTGTGCACTCCTTTGGTGACCTTGCACAGACCATATGTTAACATGAAGAACATTGACAATTTGATTGGCATAACTGGGTCTCTGAACCAGACAAATTCAGGAGAGTGTAAAAGGAATCCCAGATAGTAGGCAACAAATTGATTTAAAAGGGAAAAAAAAAAAACAAGTTCAGTTCAAGCTCAGAGAAATCAAAGGAACTTCCTCTAGAAATGGAGCCCTGAGCTCTGTCTCCAAAGCCTCTGTAGTGGTGTGAGAGAACAAGTAGTGGGAACAGGTCAGCTCCTCACTGATGCGTTGTCTTGAATCTAAGGGATTGACAAGGTAAAAATTTTCCTTCCCTCTAACTCAAGGTCAAAATCCACTCACAATTCAGCTACCAACGTCAGGTGCAGCAGGAAGTGGAGTGTAGGAAGGAAATCACTCACCATGCCATGGCAAAAAACTGTAAGATGCAGAAAAGCAGCGCGAGTCCTGCCTTACGCCACTGGAGGGGAGAGAAGAGGGGAAGAAACACAGTAGAGACAACAGTGTAAGAATCTTACTTTTAAAATATACTCCAGTTATATTAACTCCAGTTAGATATACATACAGGACTCCAGTACTCACCCAGAAAGCAGAACACAGTGTTAGTATGAGGCACAACTAGAAGAAAACAAATGATTTAAATTAAAAATAGAAACAACTCCAGTTTCTATAGATATTGCAACACTGTAATGGGGTCCTTCACAGAGACAGAAATGAATTACATCTTTTCACAGTTTTATTCAATCCTGCATTGTAAGAGTTCCTTGTATTTAAAAGCTCCTTGTATTTAAAATGTTCTCGCTATTACATTTCTGAAGTGAATTAAAGCAATCAGGAAATATCAGCCTGGTATCTCCAGAAAATGATTTTATGGCTGCAAAGGAGCAAGAGGAAGAGGTTCCTGCAGCTCTTTTGCAGGTCCCTACTCCATCCCACACACTTCTTGGTGTCACAGGCACACACCACATTTCATCATTTTGCATAAGTAAGACTTTTCAAATACTTTTCAGCTACCACTCTTAGTCTTTCTGCTTCTGCACAGTTCCTGACAATTACATGGTTACCATAGGGTTGAAGTTATGTCATTACTTAAAAGCTCACCAATTAAAACTATGCTACACTTTCAAGAACTTTGGGCTATTGCTTAGTAGCTCTCCTGCGTACATATTCAAGTAAGGCACAGTCATTCAAACCAGCACTTTTTCTGTTTTCAGAGTTGCACTGCATCTTTCTTTCTTTACCACAGGTAAAATCTTGGGGGGTAGTAGGACATTGTGGATTATTTTCTGCTTTAACCCTCAGTTTTAAGTGAAGCCTTCCATTAGTTTTAATTTTCAGTTTAAGACATGACAGCTCATTTATTTATGATAGAGGCTGATAATTCATGCTGCTTTATCAACATCTAACAGCCTTTAGATACACATGGACCATTGTGCTACTGGAGTTTATAATGTGTATTTTTCTGCTAGAATGGAAAAAGAAAATACAGTACTGTATATTCAGACACTAAGACATGCATTGCCAAAGAAGTCACACAGTTGAGCTTAACCAAGAGTCCTGACAATAAATGCAGTTCTTCCATTAGTTTTAAGGTGGTGGTTTGTATATTGGTCTAAATACTGCACCATATATCTAATGACTGGCTTTATCCCAGTGAACAACATTCCAGGAATTCTCCTGACTCCGGGCATCCTGAATGCATACAAAACACACATACACCACAAAGCAGCTCACAGTAGCTTCCTGCTTGGATCTGCAAGCACACACAGTCATTTTCTCAAGCTCTGCAGCATCTCTGGATGTGTAAAGAGAAATTGGGAAGTGCTGATGCCAAGCAAACACTCTGAAGACATTCAGACTGAAAACAGGACTTTCATGCAAGTTAAACCACCGTTCAGGTTTTTGACTTGCCAGAGAAAATGGGAAAGTTGCAGAGTCAAAAAACCTCCGTGTACTTTAAAGAAGAGTCAGTCTGAAACTAAGCAGCAACTTTCAGACACAGAGACACACACAGCACAAGGTTTGCTATAATTTCCATCTTCTGAAAATAAAATAATTCCAAGGGTGACCCCACTGAATGCTGAATTTGCAATTTCATTCTGTCATACAAGTTTCAAAACCTGAAGCTATCAGCCAGCTGGGATGATCCCTTACGCAAGGTGACCAAGGCACAGTTTCCCCAGCTGCTTTGTCACAAAGAGATGATTTTATCAAGGTAGAAATACCTACATAGCTCTTTCAAGGCCACCAGACAGAATATAAAAAGACAAAATTACGCAAAATAACATATCTAGCAACATCCATAGGACAACTTTTAAAAAACCTAGTTTCCCATCGTTCATTTCTTAGGCAACATGTAAATATGATGTTGTGACCTCAAGCACCCTAAAAAAGCATGTGTATGGTTCACACACACCAGTCACAGACCCTTAATGCTCATTTAGCAAAACAACCTGGCTTCAGCTCAGTCTTGCCTAACAGAGAGGTGCTTTTCTGGTGCTACTCTTACCTTTCCACTACAGCAGATGGGCAGTGTTTGATATTTTAAGAAAAGACGAACCAAAACCCACCCCCAGACACATCCTGAGACACAGCTGGATCACTGGATATGAAAGGACTTCACAGTGAAAATTGTTGCCTTGTTTGTACGAGTTAAAAGCCACTCCTTGGGTACTTACTAGCATAACAATAGTAGCAATCAAACGTGTGGGCTCAAACATCCGCTTCAATTGTTTCATTGGTCCCATAAGAAACATAGTGCTGTGAAAAACAAGTCAAGATGAACAAGGAAATGAGAGACGCAAAAGTGAAACTCGGTAAGATTAAATTGCCTGCTGCCACAGGGGCACCAGTGCACTGTGTTGTTATGGCAATCAGTGCTGCATAACAAAAGAAATGGGATTATACGATGAGACAAAATCCATTCCCACTTTTCTTTGTGCAAGGTATTTACAATTTTATTCACAGTTTTTCAGTTAAAATTAACATAAGCAGAGCAGAACTATCAAGTGAGAAGCACAAGGCAAGGTCAGCTCCAATCAGATCATCCTTGACAGATGCTTTTCTAACCTGTTTTTCAAAAATGCTTTTTAAATCTGCATTTCAAGAACACCATCCACAGAGGCTCTGCATGGATTGCCAGGTAATCCAGCTCAATTCCTCTACATAAAGGGCTGTTTTCAGGCCTGGATCCATTCTATGATCCCCTACCAGACCTGCAGCCTCATTCAGAGCCCTGGTGATGGATACTGGATGAATTATGCAAGGTGAAAGTTTTATCAAAAGTGATATTTCTGCCCTATAGACTATATTATTCTACTTCATTAGTATATTACTTCCAATTCCATTATATATGCTTTCTAACATCATGCTGAGTTTCCACAATCACAGAAAGTTGGGCCTGTCAGAGAGTATGTAGGGCTTTGCTTCAGGAACCTCGATGGCCATGAAGTCTGAACGCATATGCTTGCCCTGACAGATAAACTGCCCCAAATATATTCACCAAAACACAGAGAATACTTCCAAATGCAAAATGGTGAAGAATTATTTTTATCTTGGGGAGGAGGAACCAACAAAATTAAAAAACCTCAATACTCAAAGCACGAGTTTGATTCTTGTTTATTGACAAGTGACTTTTACCTTGAATGCATTACTAATAACAATACACAAAATTAAAATCTTCTTTACTATTTCAGGGCACTACTGGGGAAATGCTATTCTGTAAAATTCAACAAGAAAATTATCTACAAAAGCATATCTTCTCTTGCAAATGCAAGAGTTTCTACCATTTATGCACTATCATTTTGCTTTTGTTTCTCATCTGTATTAAGGAAATGATATATAAAGATCATTACCTCCCAATAGATGCAATATTCCCCACAGTATAAAACACTGCAAAGAGTACCAGCCCTTTCTTTGGTATCCATAGCAGACAACTACCCTAAAAAGGAATGTTTAGACAGAGAGAGGGGAAAGATTAACAGGCTTTAAATTAAAACTATATATATGTATATATGTATATATATATATATATATTATAAACAAAAGAAGTGTCACATCACAAAAGAAACCTTAGGAAAACTTAAAGCCAAACTGCAGAACCACACATACAAAAGTAAATCGCATTTATTGGCATTCTTGTTAAGAGTCAGTGTATTGCATATAACTGGATCAGTCAGACGTCTCCGCAGAGACTCGGAAAAATCAAGCAACAGCACAGAGCAAAGCTGTAATTTTCTGGGCTCCTGAAACTCAAATATTGGGGAGATCTGAAAAAAGTCCTTACCAAGATCGAGCACAGGCACCCAATCGCAAAACACGCAATGAAGCCTTTCACTCGGGTGCCCCAACCTAAGGAAGTCGAATCGATAACCTGGAAACGAGAAAAACAAAAGCGAAACTTGTTTACTTGTAGCTCTTGCCTCCCACCAAGCGCGGAAACTTCCTCTCAGACGCTGCGCCGTGTCCTGTTCAGGCACCCTCCTGTGTGTCCCCCGGGAAGCGGGGGATGCCGAGGCACCGGGACGCGCGGGGGCAGCGCTGGCGGAGCCCACGCGGGACCGCCCGCCCACGCCACCGGCGACTTCTCCGCGGTGGCCGCTCCGCCACCCCGCCGAACACACCGGGGAGGGGCGGCCGGGTCCCCCCGCCCGGCAGCGAGGCGGGAGCGGCAGCGCGTCGCTACCTCGGCCAGGCCGCTCGGCTCCTCCGCGTCGCGGCCGCTCAGCACCCGCTTCAGCTTGTCCATGGCTCCACACGCCGCCCGCCCGCCCGGCCGGAGCGCCCTGCCCTGCCCTTCCCTTCCCTGCTCTTCCCTTCCTCCCCAGGGACTACCAGCCCCGGCAGGCACCGCGCCCACCTGCGTGCCGCAGGTAGGGAAAGGCCGGCGGGGCGGCGCGCAGGCTGCCGGGGGATGTAGTCCAGATGTGGATGGATCCTATCTCCTCCCGGCACTTTCGAATCCATTACTTGGCAGTAGCAAAACGCATTTTGTAGTCAGAGAGTTTCATTTTAATCCCACAACTGTGGCTCTTCTCGCGCTCTGAAAGAGTCTCACTTTATTTTCGTAACGAGCCAGAGCAGTCTCCTGCCAGACAAAGGTATGTGGATGCAATGTCCTACTAGCAGGCAAAATTCAGCATCACAGGTAGTTATTTCAGTTTATTTTGCTCAGTTAAAAACAGAACTATAAAATGTTTGGTACATTTTATTTAGCAACATACAAGGAACAATATAAACTGCCACATTAAACTCGACACAAAACAGCTGGAGAATCACCCCACTCCCTCCCCCCTAAAGTTATTTATTCAAAGTGGTACTTCCTGTGGAAATTTTGTGCCAGAGAGCTTGCTGTATGCCAGTTTATACTGCTGCTTCTTGGTAATCTGCGTGGTGTAAGAAAGTCACAAAGTGCTCCAATTTTGAACTTGTTGTAAGTGTAAGTTCCTAAACGTGTTCTTGTGATTTCCCCAACACGTGTGTTCCACTGAAATGCACATCACCCTTTAGAACAGATGGAGAGCACGTATCTATAGAGTCAGGATACAAGTCCATTCCATAGAACTTTACCAACAGGTCACAAATTAGGATGTATGATGGACAAGAGAAAATACACAGTATAAGCTAAACATGCAGAGTGCCTTTCCCACTGCTCCCTCTCCACTCTGTGGCTTTCCCCCACACTCTATTTCAGCCCAAAGGAGTTTTATGTTAGCATCACTGACCAAGCCCAAATCACAGTTTGAATTAACAAATGCAGATGCAGTTTCCTTCATGCCAGCACTACATTAGATCTGCTCTCAGTCATACCAGCTTTAAAGTGTGTTTTTATAAGCTTTAAGGCATGTAAACTAATATATGCTTAGAGTAAAAGAAGTGTCATGATTTATTTCTACCAGAAAAATATCTCTTCACCCCCATTAGTTGTTCCCTTCCTTTTCACTCTTCCCTCATCTCCCTCTATCACTGGAGTGGACCCAAATAATCTTCTATTATCAAATGGATTTTCATCTCTTTCATGCTGCCTTCATTTGCAGTCCCCTTCTTCATCCTGACACTAAAATCTTCAGGAAACAAGTGCAACAAGATGAAAAAAAGCCAACAGAATTTAGGACTGTAATGGGGAACAGAGAGGACCTCACTTCTATTTCAAAGTGGCCATAAATTCCTGCACCCAGATCATGCCTGATAATTATCATGGCTGATAACTTCTTTCAGAAATTGTTTCATTTCAGTTCTCTTCACTCATCCGATGGATCATAAGATTTTTTTTGCAGTAGCCCTTTCCAAAGGATTCCAAAGATAAGGCTGAAGGTGTATTCAGAAGAAAAATATTCTAATCAATAACTTTGTACAAACTAATCCTCACAGTCCCTCTGTGAGGTAGGCATATATTAACTCTCATTTTTACATACATGGGACGGAGGCACAGAGAAACGACCTCCCCATGGTTAGAGTAAATCAGTGACACAGGAAAAATTGCAGTTAGTTCCTGCCTTTCCACCTGATGCTGAATTCACTAGACCAGGCTACCTCAAATAAAAGCGAAATAAGTGTGTTACTTGTTTTACTAAGGAAACAGTCACTTAGATGGCAGTAGACTTTTTTTTTCCCACCCCTAAAAACCTCAGGGTCTTCTCTACATGAAAACCACTTCACAAAAGATCTGGTTAAATACTAGGTTTTGTGGTGGGTTGCTTCTAGTAAGCCATGCAGTGTAGAATATGAAGATTTTTAAACAAAAACCCCAAGACATCAGAATGTGTACATGTTCTTATCTGCAAGCACCTTACACCACAAGGCCTGCTTTTTGCTGCAGTTACTTGCTTCCTGCACTGAGTGTCAGCAGTAAACCCAGACAAGCCTGCTCAGCTGCCCCATTCTTAGGCCAAACCAGTAAGAGATTGTAGGATTTCCAAAAGCAATACCAATATTTAAGTTTAATCTACAGAGTGTTGAAACCATAACTATACAAGTGATCACACATCTATTAATATCAGAACTCAAAAGAATTTTAAAATAAACCAAAATTATGTATCTGGAATATGTTAGCATCCTTTTAAGGCCGTGCAGGATCTCCTTTCTCAAACTGCAAATACCAGCATCCTTCAGGGATCAGACTTCCCCAGCCTTGAGCCCCACTGCAGTTTGGCTGTCAGGGCAGTAGAACCATCACACTTGGAACATTCAAGGGAAGGCCAGTGCAGGGCAATGCCTTTCCAGCATCACACGTGACTGGAGCAGCACAGGGACCCCAAGTGAGAGTGAGTCCCAGAACTGCCCAGAGAAATCCAGCTGACATCAGATTAAACCAGCGTTTGTGAAGAGACTTATCAGTTACTCTGTTAACCTCCAGCTTTTCTCCTGCTCTGGAGTTAATGCTTCACAAATAATTTTACCTTTACATAGTGTCAAATAAATGCATTTTTTTCCCTACACTTTAAGCCTATCCTCAGATGAAACGAATATTCTTAGGTGAGATTCTGGATCAGAGACCACAAAAAGTAACTTTGTTGGTTATCAGCTCACAGAAGGGGAAGCCAAGCAAAATGAGTAGTTTAGGACTGACAGATCAAAATAAATGCAAAGGAATTTTTACCTCTTTTTTTCTTACTGTGGATTATTTCTCAATAAAAACAAAATCATGCCAGTTTTACAACTCCTGTAGTCTCTTAGTATCTGAAGCAGCAATAACAAAATCTTCATAGAAGTGTTAGTGGAGGGGGGTCCAGACAATACTCCTGCCTGCTTGGTGAACTAAACAGAACTCAAACTCCCAACAGTCATTTCTCCAATGCTGTTGAAAACTAACTCCCCACCAGTCTATCATCAACTCCAGATACAGGTTTAAAAAAAACCAAACAAAAAACACCATCAGCAAAACCTGCTCGAAATGTTTTCTCTCAAGGCTACAGAAAAATTAGCCAAATTCTTCATTCCACTAGTAGTGAAACGCCCCCCATGACAACAATTATGTGATCACATTATCTCCAGTCTACTTCAAGTCCATATAAAGTCACATTTATTTAGACTTAGCACATGTGGTTTCCAGTGATGTTTCTGGTATAGGCTCCAGCTTCTCTGGGAATTCTAGTTTTTCACAGATTGTCTCCTTTATGGGTAGATACTGAGAAATCTCATTAGGTTCCGTGAACAGGGAAGGTGGAACGTTCTAAAAAGCAAAAATTTTACATGAAAGAAGTGAAAGTAAAGAGGGGATAAAATAAAAGTATTCCAACCCCGAACTTTTACAGACAATCTATAATTTACTGGATGTAAACACCTGGAATCAGGTATAATTATTAAAATTTACCTTATAACTTCAACTAGACAGTCTTATTCCTTATGTGGATCAATAGGCCAAGGAAAAGTATTTAACATTTTTAAGCAGCAGATTATAAAAGTGCAAGGAAGTCAGAGATATCCATAAAAACCTAGTGTTTTTAAAAAATATATTTAAAATGTGAATAGAACAGTATTTTTAAGGTTCTAGTTCTAGACGAAACTAGAATGGCCACAAAGGATTCCACCTCTTCTAGCCATTGCAATATAGTCACTGGTGTTGCTCAGACTGATCAATTATCAATTGCTTAATCTCAACATGTATCTTAGTTTCTATGAAGTCCACCACAGACTTTTACATGAAATACTAAAACTCCTTGGATTTTAAATTCACATTTTAAGAAATAAGGTGGTTTCATTATGTTAACCAGTATTTTACTCTGGAGATCCCTGTAGACCACTTTCCCATATGCAAGACATTTGATGGGAAATAAAAATCTATATTGACGAAATAACCTTCAAATTTCTAACAACATTCTTTAAGTTCATTCAGAGCTATTCAAATGCAACCTCTAATTTGGCTACCCCTACACCATGTAAGGAACTATACCACTGTTTTAATTACTTCAAACCTCAGTGAAGCAGGAATCTTTTTTGCTTTACCTATGCAAGCTGAAAGCCATGTGCATTTCCGCTCTATAACAACCACCAGGAAAAATGATCTAACAGCACAGATTTTTAAACCTAAGGTGAAGTAAAACCTAGATCATTGATGTATATTTCAAAAATTACAAAACTATCAAAAAGCTCATGTCTGGATTTAGTTTTGTTTATAGGGATCACATATTGTTAAGAAATGATACAGTGCCCCTTTCCTTACAAGAAAAAATGTATTCCCTTGGCAGGTCAGTAACACACTAGCCACTTTTCAGAGGCAAAAGAAAAATAAGGGAGAAAAAAAGGTACAAGAAAATGAAAGTTCAGGTGCTGGCTGAAGAATAAAAATCAACAGCTGCAACTCCAAATGTGCCACAAATTACTCTGAGCCATTACTAGAGTTTTAAGCTGACCTATTAACCTCAAATATTTGAGAAAAACTGAAAGAGTCTATTACCAAACAGATCTTAACCCCTAATACTGCTTGGAAGCACACAACCAGCCACAAAATTTAACTTCATGGGACATGGAGTACCTGATTTTGTGGCTGAACAGTTCAGGAAAAAATAAAACAATAAAAACATTTTATTAACTCAAAAGTAGAAAAAGTGACCCAATCCCATATCTTGTCATGTGATCTGAGCATTCACAAAATGCAAATCTGCCCTAAAATCATGAAAACAAATGCTGCATAAGGAGAAAGAATTTTCCTCTGTATTAATTCAAAACCTTACAAAGAATGACTTAGGCTCACAGTATTTTCTATGCTGACCATAAAACAAAAAAGCAGACAGAAGAAAAAGAAAGAAAATTTTAAAAATGCTATACCTTTAAACTTGATATTTTGCTTTCTCTGGATGTGTATTCTCGCAACATGTAGGTCTTGTCAGCCTAATGAAAAAAGTGATCATGTGGTATCAGTACAAACTAAGCATTTTAATACACTGAATTTAGTAAGCTCTGGAATTTGATTGACCACATATTTTCACCTAGAAGAAATATACATTCAAATTCACGAAGACAGATAATAACAATGTTCTTTTTTTCCAAAAACCACCTTTTTGTGTGCATGCATCAAAAAAAATTCTATGACTGAATATGCTCATTAATCTTTACACAGCTAGAACTCCTACACATCTACACAGGATTACCAAACCACAAATCTTAATATCCTGTATTATTTATGAGATACCAGATCTCAATGTACTAGGGGGACAGTTATTTGCAAGTTACACTTGCAGTCTAATTCTATTAGATAAGACAAAAGTAACATACTTGGAGACATGCCAGTATTGAACTCTCTACTGTTGCCTATTTTTCCTCTTGTACTTCCTTCTCTAATCTGTGTCTGTCAGATGTATTTAAATGATTACATCACACGAGGGGTAGCCTACTCCGCTCACACACCATGGCATCCAGCATTCGGTTGCTAGTTCACTACCACCACCATAATAAAATACACTTGGAAGTTCTTACGCCCCCAAAGATCAGTATTAAATTAGAGGAATATCAGGTCACTGAAAGTAAAATGGCAAGGTAATCTCTATAAAATAGTCATGATGGAAAATAAGGGTTTACCTCATGATGAAGCCTTGTATCATTCATCCTGATGAGTACCCCATCTACTCGCAAGAAGAACCTCAGCAGCACAAAAAAGCTGGAAGGCATAACTCGCTGCAAAAATAAAGATAGTCCACTCAGCACATTACAAAGGTTTACTTTAAGCATGTACTTTTCTACATCAGATATTCACAATGGAAGACAATATGAGAAGTTTTCAAGAATCAAGTCAAAATTTGGGCTGTTGATTTGTTACAGCTACGGCTGGACAGAGGGGCAGACAGTGTCTCAAAGGACTATTAGGCAGGATGCAAAAGGAGGGAAAAGATTGTCCCCTGGAGCAAACGACAGATGACAAAGGTTTCAAGTCAACACTGTCTCCAGTAAGATCATATTTCTAAGAGCAAGGATGAAGAACTTTGTGCTTTAAAGTTTAAATCCCAGAAGGAACGACAAGCAAAAAGCAGCTGTGTTTTGCATTTATCAGCCAATTGAGTCCCCAGGTATGTTTTATACACCTTCAAATACTCACTACTTTCACACTCAAACTTGATACTCCATGATCATGGAGTTCATCTTCAAACAGGAGTACTTCTTCAAAAAACATGATTTGTTCCCTGGCTTTCAATTTCTCTGTATTTATGTGTTCTGTTGTAGGAACAACCTAAAGAAAAAGATTAAGAACAGTTAGCATATTAATTTTTTGCCAAACTACATAAAGTTTGTCCTGATATTTTGAATTCCACAGTACTAGAAAGGAAAAACTTTCAGGGCACTAAGCTTAAGACACCCCAAATTTCTAAGAGAAAAAGTTAACATCAAAGTTTCCAAGAGTTTCTTCTTGGAAATAAACATCAAGCAAAAGCAAAAACTAAGAGTGGAAAATTCTGAATAAACTTCTCTCTGGGTACAGGCTCAGTAGGGTTTCAGCTGCAAACAATTCTGCTCACTTTCTTTCAAATCTTTCTTTCAAAACATCTGAAGATGCCTTGTGTTTAACATATGTATGAGAAGTTCAGGTTTATAAACAGATTCCTGTGCATTTAGGATCCCTAGCCCACTACACACCTTGCAAAGGATTCTAGTAAAGCCTTCCCATGGAAATCAAGTACTTGTATGTTTTCCATCTCATGGTCTCCACAGACGCTTCTGGTCCCAAAAGACTACGGACCAACACTCTTTATTTCTATGCTGTACTTTTAATTCCAGCACAACTCAAATGATCTCTAACTAAAGCGATTCTAGTGAATCAATACAGATTATCTGCTTAGTAGCAAGCAACCTGTATGCAGTAAAGAGAAGCTGGGAACTTCAGTCTTATTTTCAAGTAAATAAAGAAACGGGAGGGCCTGTGAGTTTAAATATGAGGAGTTACTGAGTTACTGTTGCAGAAAAACATAAGGCCATTGAAAGCAGTCAGGTCAGAAAGCACACAAACATGCAAGCAGCAGAGCACGAAGGTACTACAGAATGACACATCTGACAGTTCTGCTGTATGTGAGGAGCTTGGTGTTCCAGAGGGGCCCCCTGCAAGAGCTGAAGACTCCCATGTGCTTTAATCCTAAAACACTTTAAGACACCGGCCACCCCCGTTATTAAAATAAGCCATGATTTGATTAGGATAAAATACTGAGAGACATGAGGAATCAGAAGTTATGAAGCACAAAAGATTTTACAGAAACCTACTGAAAGGTAAATGACAGCTTTAAAACTTTTAAAAAAAAAGTTTGACTGGAGCAAGATGCAGTCAGCAATTAACAAGAAGAAAATGATTACCTTTAATGTTGCAGTATCTCCCAGCAAAGTTCCTTTGTAGTCTGTTGTGTAAGTCCAGTCATATGGCTTGACAACGTCCTTAGTGTGCTCAGTCTCACTCCTCAAAAAGTGAAAGAGAAAACAGCTTTGTAGTAATTGCCTTGTAGCAATTCCCAAAAAATTACAACCTCATGTAAGACTGCGCATTAGAATTCCCACACTGTTCCTAAAGAAATCCAGCAGCATTGTCTGTGCTGCAATTGCAATGTCAAGACTTAATCATGGTTTCACAACATCTGTTTCCATAACAACTTTGAAAACAGTTATAAGAATTCTCGATGTAACACTGTCTCAGTACTATGACTCAAAATAAAGATTTTCATGCAATATGGCTGAAAATTTTGTATTTCAAGATCAACTTTTTTTAAGCAAGCAGAAAGTGATCTGTTGACAACACACAGCAATGATTAACACTGCAATTTGCCTTAGTTTTCATGACAACTTTGCTTTCTCTCTGGGCTTTATTTCCAGGTGCTCTACAACTAATCCAATTTGGTAAATACTAAGCATTATAATTAGTTCTCATGCATGGTAATTGTTCTGCTTTATTCCTAAGGCTAAGATTTTGAACACGTACAGCACTTTGCAACCACACAATACAATCTTGTAATGCTCGAGGCCCTGTGAGTTTGAATAAACAGGAACAGCATTAAGTCATGTTAAACTTGAAGTTTACTTTAAGCCAAGACACAGCTGAAAAATACAGCTGACCCAATTTAACAAAGGATGATGACAGCAAAGAGAAGCGAAGTGACTTCTGTGACCATGTGCTGTATCTAGGGTAGAACCAAATGCAACACGCTCTTCAGGAGTTCAGTTTGTTCCTTTAACTACTGTATGACAGTTTCATATACAACACACCAGTACTTGCCCACTGGTGATAAAATACTGTACCTGCTCTCTTGCCACTCCTCTGCACAAGCGACTTTGATCATACCTTGACAATTATTGACACATTTTAAAGCATCTGTAGCATTGAACTCAATTCCAAAACCATGGTCATGCTGTATTCTTAGGACATTGTCTCCAAACATCATCTCTGGCAGGGAAGGCATGTGTAATTCATCAGCCAACCTGCAGAGAAAAACGGAAGAGACATCAGTCAGCTATAGCTCAGTGAAAGCAGTCCTTGTTTTGGAACAAGGATTCTTTAGACCATGATAATTTAGAAGACACATCATCAATATGTTCCGCAAGACTCTGTTGTTTTCCCAGGTTAATTCATTTCACCCGAAATGCAGAGTCATTGATCCGAAACGATTTTTCCACCACAAAAGTATTATTAAAACATTCCTTCTCCATCAGGCTCACAGAAAAGTCTCACATATGAGGAATCAAAATAACACTCGAAAAGCATGTAGAAGCAATTTCCAACCTGTGCTAGCAAATCCGTGGATGGTCGATGGACCAGCTTCGGAAGGTGCTCAGAAAAACTTTTAGGAACAAGGACTCATCATCAGCAAGTTTAAATTCACTGCACAGTGGTCCATACCTTCAAATTTAGAAGCCTACAAAAAAGGTGCTTAAAACAACCCTGGCAGACTATGTAAAAAGTGCAGAAGACACTACTGTGCTCTACTAGTTTTTCAAGCTGGTCGAAGACACGTACTGGTATTTATAATTTTAAACAGGAAAGCCAAAGCCACAGACCCAACTGAACAAGGTACTGCATGAACCAAGTAAGCACCATCCCTGCAGAAGATCCCAAAGCATCCTATTTCACATTTTGTTCTACATCAGTCTGTACACTTACTTAAACTTATGTACATATATACATGTACTATATATAAATAGACATAAACCCCAACACTTGATATATCCTTTGACCTCCATTTCCAAAAGGCTTCCTATACTTGTTTTCCTCTCTACCTACTTGACTGATCAAGATCAAAAAGGAAAACATGACATCTGGAGAGAAGAAAGCTTAAGGAAATACACTGATTTGAAGGAGGGGAGGGAGAAGAGTGTCCTAATCATAATGTTCACATTGACAGTAAGGCACTCCTGAACAAAAGTGGTTATTTCTGTAACCCTGCATACAAAAGAACAATATGCTAACCTAACTAAAATAAAAATAGCAAATTCACAGACTTGGAGAATAAGATACTACATTTTTCCCAGAGAAGGCAGAGTAACATTACAGACTTTTCCATTTCATCAAGTGTAGGAACTCCTGACCTGCAAAAAACCAACTCTCACACAGAAAAGAGTTCTTGGCTATGGCACATTTAATCCTTCCCCTTCCCACACAGGTTGCTGAGGGATTTTTGCAACATATATTTTCCAGAAATAAAATTCCTATAGACACTAGTTATGTTCCCCAAGCAATAAAAAAGACAAAATGGGTTGCTGTGACCTTGTTGCACCTCCTACAATTGCCCTCAGCACAAAGATCCAGCCTGTCCAGACCCCTCTGCTGAGGCTTCCTATCCTCCAGCAAATCAACACTCCTACCTGACTTGGGGTCCTCTGTGAACTTACTGAGGGTGCACTCAAGCACGTCACCCAGATCATCAATAAAGATACTGAACAGGACTGGCCCCAATACCGAGCCCTGGGGAACACCACTGCTGACAGGCCACCAGCTGGATGTAACTCCATTCATCATTGCTCTTTGACTCAGCCATCCAGCCAGTGTTTTACCCAGCAAATAGTGCACCCATTCAAGCCAGGACCAGCCACTTCCTCCCAGAGAAGGCCTCACCGGCCTCAGAAAAAGTAAAACCAAGATAAATGAAAGTACGTTTAACACAACTAACGAGATTCGTATGTATGCTGAAATTTATTCCAGAAAATGAAACCAAGAAATATCTGCCAAATTCATCTGCCACTAAGGTCAGTTATGGCACAGCTGAACTGTTCAGTTCCACATTAGCAAATCTGACTCAACTACTTGATGCTGATACAGGAACATTTCCTCCAATGGCTTGACTGGACTGGAAATCACTACAAGAAGACAGCAAATTATAAATTTTTAATGAAAACTACTATTTTAAAATAGCTGTTACAAAGACATTGTATAAGACGTTTAAAAGATCCTTTTTCAAAACTAATTAAGAAAACTAGACTTCTAGTTAGTAGGTTTCAGTTCACAGAGGTCCAGAGATCCAAAACCATTATAATCATACAATCGCAGAATGGTTTGAGTTGGAAGAAATCTTAAAGGTCAAGTTCCAACCCCTCTGCCACGGGCAAGGACATCTCCACTAGACCAGGTTGCCCAAAGCCCCATCCAACCTGGCCTTGAACATCTCCAGGGATGGAGCATTCACAATTTCTCTGGGCAACCCGTTCCAGTGACTCATCATCCTTACAGTCACGAATTTCTTCCTAGGATCCAATCTACATCTCCTCTCTTTCAGTTTGAATCCATTCCCCCTTGTCCTAGTACTACATGCCCCTGTAAAAAGTCCCTCTTCGTCTTTCTTATAGGCTGCCTTCTGCAATCATTACAACAAAATTTTGGAAATTACCTGTAACCCAAATCACCCCAGTTTCTCCAACCAGAGAATCAAGCTTGAAGAGAAGGAAAAACCCCGGTCCCCCCCGTAACTGGGCCGAACAGCGTCTCCTCCACCCTAGGAGTGCTCTGTGTTTCTTTCGCAATGCCACACGACGCCTCCAGCCCCTCGCTGTGAGGGCCGAGGCCGCAGCCCCGCGGTGGCTCCCCGAGCAGCGGGGACACCGTGCTGTGCTGCGCCTCCCTGCGCCCCCGGCCCGGGGCCCGCCCCACCTCTCGGCCTGCGCCGACTTCATGATGTGCGTCCGGGCGGCGCTCAGCTTCCACGGCCCGAAGGTGAAGTCGCGCCGACTGCTCTGGAAAACGGGGTGCATGGCGGCCTCCTCTCCGCCGAGGAGAAGGCAGGAGGTGGCGGAAAGGGCGGAGGCAGGGGCGGCAGGGGCGGCGGAGGCGGCAGAGCCCCTCTCCTCCCCTCTCCTCCCGCACAGCCCTCACGGCAGCGGCGGCGCCCCCGGAACCGCCGCCTCGTGGCGTTTCCGCTTCCAGGGGCGCGCGCGGCGCGGAGCGCCGGCGGCGGCGGAATCCTGGGATACACCGGGAAGAGCGTTGCAGCAGGGGAGGGAGGGGATTCTGCCCGTCTGCTGAGCCCTAGGGAGGCACATCTGCAGTGCTCTGTCTAATTCTGGGCTCCTCAGGACAGGGGAGACATGGAGCTTCTGGAGCGGGTCCAGCGGAGGGCAACGAAAATGACTGGGGCATCTCCCTTTGATGGAAGGGCTGAGGGAGCTGGGCCTGTTCAGCCTTGAGAAGAGGTGGCTGAGAGGGGCCCTAATCAATGTGTACAAATATCTGAAGAGGGAATTCCAAGACTATGGATCCAGGCTCTTCTCGGTGGTGCCAAGCAACAGGACAAGAGGCAACGGGCAGAAACTGATGCACAGCAAGTTCCACCTGAACATGAGGAAGAACTTCTTTACTGTGCAGTGACCGTGCACTGGAACAGGTTGCCCAGAGAGGTTGTGGTGTCTCCCTCACTGGAGATATTCCAGACCTGTCTGGACACAATCCTGTGCCATGGGCTCTGGAATGACCCTGCTTGAGCAGGGAGGTTGGCCAAGATGGCCCACTGTGGCCCCTTCCAGCCCACCCAGTCTGTGATTCTGTGAGGTGATGTGGGGTGGCAGGTGGGTGAGGGCGGGGATCCACACTTCTCTGTGCTGCCGGAGCCACCATGGGGAGACTGGGCTCTCCAATCTCTTCTGCCCAGTATGAAGAGCCAGCAAGCTCACCTAAGCCCCTGTTCCAGGGAATCTGGGCTGCAGAAGCCAGCAGAAAATGTTTGTGTGTCCCACAAGTGCTTGTGCCTCCAGCTACTTCCCCATGAGTACCTCGCCAAGAGCAGTGGGATGGCTGGGTAGGAGCAGTCATGGGGAGCTCAGAAGCCTCTGGTGGCCCTGGGCCATCTCCATGGCCACTTTCACAGTCGCAGCAAGCATTACCTGGCTCCCATCACACAGGTGCCCTGTGCTGTGTTAGACAGTACACACACGTGCACACAGAATCACAGCTGGGCACGGTTGGAAGGGGGCACAATGGATCATCTGGTCCAGCTTCCCTGCTCAAGCAGGGTCATTCCAGAGCTCATGGCACGGGATTGTGTCTAAACAGGTCTGGAATATCTCCAGCGAGGGAGACTGCACAACCTCTCTGGGCAACCAGTGCACAGTCACTTGCACAGGAAATAAGTTCTTTGTCACATTTAAGTTGAACTTCTGTGCATCAGTTTTTGCTCATTGTGGAATCACCTGTGCTGATTTGGTACATTTTTGAATGCTGTCCAAAGATGGTATTTTTAAAAGTCAAAGTGCAAGGGCGTGGTAAGCTTAAAAAAGTCCTGTAGAAAAGCATCAATAGAACTGGTTGACAATGATACATTAGCTTAGTATTCCAGCAGTGATGGGTGGGTGCTTGTCTTGCTTTTCTGCGTCATTGAAAGGGCAGACTAACTCCTTACGGACTTCCCTTGGCACAGGAGCAAAAGACACGGTCCAGCTCCTGCTGTTGGAGCGCTGGAGTAAACTGAGGCAGCAGCCACAGGAAACTGATGTCCGCAGCATTAAAAACTCCACAGAGCAATCAAAACATAGCACAGCTTACATCAGGGCAGTCACCCTCTGCGCTCTTTCCCTCCAGGGAAAGCCAGGAACTAGGGATGCCCAAGCACGGCATTTAATTATCGTTCACCCTTTATACTGTGCCCTTTATACTGACACCTATATCCGATGTCTTGCTGCAGGCGTGTGTGTGGGAAAAACTTGCCCAAATCTTCTCTGTGTTACTTTTAATAGTGTTTTGGGCTCTAGGAAGTCTTAGCACTTGCGCTCTGCCACTGCCTGGTACTACGAGCCGGAGCAAGTGACTTTACCTCATCCGTGTAAATTATTTGCCCCCCTCCCTTCAACGGGGGTCCCGGGAAGTGCGCGGCCCGCCTCGGGGCGGCCGCGGAGAACATGGCGGGCGGGGAGGGGGCGCGGCGGGCTGAGGCGGCGGGGCGGGACGGCGGGAGGGGCAGGCACGGGCCCGGGGCCGTGGCCATGGCGAGGGAGGCTCGGGACGCGGCGGCTGAGGGGGGTCCCGGCCGCCTCAACCAGGAACGTCCCGCTCCGGCGGCGGTGGGCGGTGAGCGCGGAGCCGGGACGGGGGTAGAGGCGGCGGGAGCGGCGGCGGGACCCGCTCGCCGCCGGCGGGTGGGGGGAGGCGATGGATGCCCGGGGCGGAGGACCCTGTTCCAGCCCTTTGTTCGCTGCCGGAGGGAGCGCGGGGTAAAATGGCGAAACCCCCCTTCCCCACCGTGTTTCCAACTCGGTCCCACCCGCTTTGTGAGTGCGGGAATCTTGGCCGCGCTGCCCGCGGCAGGGATGGGATGGGACGGGACGGGACGGGACGGGATGGGATAGGATGCGGTGCTGTCCCCGCCCCGGGTTGCCCTGCCCCGGGAGGGCCACCTCTGCCGGAGGCCGCTTTCGCCCCCAGGGTGCAGCAGGGCCGTGAGGGGACGGGGAGCGCCAGGTGCCCCGGGCATCGCTATCGCAGGGAGCGGCCGCGGTGGAAGCCGCCTTTCCAAAACCCGCTCCGGCCAAAAAGTGTTGGAAAGGCACCCAGAGGTGGTGCAGGCATGCTGAGAGAGAAGGAAACTCGAGGGGAAGTGTTTTTGCAAACATCCTCAGTCAGAGGCTAGGGAAGAGCTAAGTTATGTTTTTGCAAAGCATGGCCCAGTAATGTCTTTAATTATGTTCTTAGGAAAGTACAGATAAAAATGGAAAAAAGGCGTCTTTCCAGGCTGACACTGCTGCCTAATGCCACAGCAGCCACGCAGATGGAAGTGTTTCTGTGAGTACTCCCGTCTGGGACCCACATCTGGCACAGCTGCAGAATTAGCTAACTTTCCTGAGTCTCTTACTTCCAAGAAATGCTAAAATTAACTTTATATTAATTGGTGGACTCTTTTACTTTTTTGGTCTGCATATTTGCATTTTTTGGTTTTGTTTGTTTGTTTGTTCAGTATGCTGTGCTGTAGATGGTTGAAGGACTGAATGAACTAGGTAGTGAATGCCATTTGGAGGCAGCAGGGAAAAGAGGAATTGCTAAGGAATTGGGAGAAATAACAAGGTTTCACAAGATGAGGTTGTGAATCAGTGGGATGGATGCTAACACTGAGAAGTCAAGGATTAAAGGTTCTCAAGCATTTCTGTAGCGTGGACCTCATCTTAATGCAAGGAAGTGTCTTTCAGACCTCACGTACAGAAAGCCAATTCCCCCAGTTCTTTGGTATAGGCAGTAAAATACAATCAGAACTGTAGCTAAGGTGATTATGAACGTGGAGAAATGATGTTGGGAGAGTACATGAAGTGGTCCCTGAGTCTTTGAATGTTACTTAGCAACTGTTAAGAAAGAGTCAGCAGGGTATGACTAGCCAGGCATCCATAGACTGCCAGCAAATGCTGCATAGGCAGAATACAAGGTAACAATCAGGATAAACAGGCAGAATTTTTTTAAAAAGTGACTTTCTTTAAAGTAAGAGAAACAAAGACTGATAGTGACATTCTTGTTTCTTCACAGCCTAGATGAAAGAGCTAGTAAGTAGGATTTAGAAACAAGTAAGATCCTTAGAAATTTTTAAAGTAAAATGTGCTTATTGTATTTCTTATTGCCCCCCTTCACCTCTTCTTGTCTTCCCTGTTCTAGGCTTGGTGTTGTCATCTTTGGTGTGCCCATAGGCAATTTACTGCCCCTTCACTTGCCCATCTAAAATGGTTTCCCACGTACTACAGGTAAATTTTAACAAAGTCAAAAGGGCCTCCAGTCATTGGAAAGAGTTTGAAGAACTATTACCTGAATGTTTCTGAGCGTTGTTCTGCTTCTAGCTGCTCAGCATGTCTTGGCTGCTCCAGATCTGCACGTTCTGACCATGAGCAGCAATTCCTCCCTCAGCAATGGGAAGGGCCTGAGGAACCTGACCACGGAGGAAGATGGGGCAGTCAGAGTCACCGAGTCCATTGCTATAATCGTCATTGCCATCTTCATCTGTTTGGGCAACCTGGTGATTGTCGTCACCCTGTATCGCAAGTCGTACCTTCTCACCTTGAGCAACAAGTTTGTGTTCAGCCTGACCCTCTCCAACTTCCTACTCTCTGTGCTGGTGCTGCCGTTTGTTGTCACCAGCTCCATCAGGCGAGAATGGATCTTCGGGGTTGTTTGGTGCAATTTCTCAGCCCTGCTCTACATGCTGATCAGCTCAGCCAGCATGCTCACTCTGGGACTCATAGCTATAGACCGGTAAGCTGCTCTTTGGTAATGAATGGTAACAAATTGTGTGCTCATCTCGTAGAGTAACTCACTGGCTGTTCATAGAGTTGAGAAGCACTGCAGAGGGAAACATGGTGTACTGTTGGAGTGACAGTTTTCCTTCAGCCCCTTATGAAATTTCGATGTGGAGCAAGAGAAAGTGATGTCATCAATAATGGAAAATGCAGGCATGCATCTAGAGTTTTTTAAAGCTCTTGATGACATAATAACATACTATTTGATAAACATGAAGTAGTGACTTAAAATTCCAGGTTATACCCTAAGCATACACTCACACATAGGAACAGATGTAATGGTTGCATGTGTGCCTTCAGCCAAGTTTGATAGTCTTGACTGCAGTGATACCTGTTTTTACATGTAACTGTTTCTAGAAAGAGAGTTTCTGAGCTTGTTTGAAGAAAAAAGAACTAGATATCAACATCATTAAAGCATGTTCTTTTCTTTATTGTATGTCTTATATGCTCCTGTGGACTACTTCTTTTCTTGCCTCCCAGGTACTACGCTGTGCTGTACCCAATGGTTTATCCGATGAAGATAACGGGCAACAGAGCAGTGGTAGCTCTTGTGTACGTGTGGCTGCATTCCCTTATTGGCTGCCTCCCTCCTCTTTTTGGCTGGTCCTCTTTGGAGTTTGACCAATTCAAGTGGATGTGTGTGGCAGCCTGGCACAAGGAGGCTGCCTACACGGCCTTTTGGCAGATCTGGTGCGCGCTGCTGCCCTTCGTGGTCATGATGATCTGCTATGGATTCATATTCCGTGTGGCAAGGATTAAGGCCCGCAAAATCCACTGTGGGAGCATTGTCATTGTGGAGGAGGACTCGCAGAGGAACGGGAGGAAGAACTCCAGCACCTCCACGTCCTCCTCTGGCAGCCGAAGGAACGCTTTCCAAGGGGTTGTTTACTCAGCCAACCAGTGCAAAGCTTTCATAACCATCTTGGTTGTCATCGGGGCTTTCGTCATTACGTGGGGGCCTTACATGGTGGTAATTACATCAGAGGCACTTTGGGGGAAAAACAGTATTTCCCCTGCTTTGGAGACATTGGCTACATGGCTGTCCTTTTCCAGTGCCATTTGCCATCCGCTGATTTATGGGCTGTGGAACAAGACAGTGCGCAAGGAACTCCTGGGAATGTGCTTTGGGGATCGGTATTACCGCGAGTCCTTCGTTCAGCGGCACAGGACATCGAGGCTATTCAGCATTTCCAACAGGATCACAGGTAACATTTCGCTGCAAAAGACACTTCCCTAATACCACTGAGAGCAAGGCTTCCTGTCTGCCTGTGTTTGGCATGTTTCAGGGCTCTGTAAAGAAAGTTGAATGTTTCTGGAGTTTTCAGAAGTCTTTTATCAGTCAGGTTATAGACATTTGAAAGGAGAATTTTTCTCTTTTTTTACAGTTAACATCTTTCTCCTACTATAATAAAACTTTCTCAGGCAAAGAAGACATAGTGATGAGGTTAATAAAGATAATTTATTTTCTTCTTTCTCAGCATTTCCTTCTGTGTGCCTTCCATTTTGTGTTGCTCAGATTTGAGCTCTACCAACAGTACTTTTTGCAGCACTTTTTCTTTGATTAATGGCCATATGCTGCAACTCTGAAATCCACTAAGGTTCCACTGGCGTAACTGTTTCTGCAAGTTCAGTTCTTAGGCTTAATTGTTGAGAAGAAAAGATCATAAACAAAGTAAAACCATGTAAAACCGTAGAACTATTTGGTGTCTCCCCAAGTTGCAGACTGAAACCTCCAGTTGCTCAGTTTGGTGGTTTGTTTTGCAACGCAGTGACATTCAGATTTTTAATCATTTCCCTGGTCCTGTTCAGAAGCTTCCAAAAATAGAACGTCTTCAAGGGATATTTAATGCAGAGGCAGAAACTTAAATTATTTAATTGGGAAGGATGATCTAAGATGCAGAAGGAAGAGGAGAGCAGCAAGGCGTCCGTTATCTTTTCTGCAACCTGGGAACACTGCAAGAGACTGTCATGTAAATGAAAGAGATATGGAGCTGTAGCCACATCACAAGCTGCAGGAGCTTTGGCAAGTCTGTATCCAGGAAATGCTATGGATTAATACATTGGAAACTGAGGTGGGGAGGGAAAAGACAGGAAATTTCTTTCTTTTTCCAAGTGATAAACTTGAAGCTGTCAGCTTCTTATCAGATGTATTAGCTGGAGGCTGATAGGGAGGGGAAAAAGATCCCCAGCAAACCCACAACAAAATTTCAAGGTGGGATCCGGAGACAGCACCTTTGTAAAAATCCCAGGATCTCCCCCCTTCTCATTTTGGAGATTAGAAAGAATTTGGGCCTCTCTGTACCCCAGCCTTGCTCATAAGCTTCTTCCCACACAAATGGCCTGTCACAGCTGCCAGTGGCTACCAGGTTATTCTCTGTATAGAAGATGTCTGGCAAATCTCCCCATTCATGTGAGAGCATTTGCTTGGTGCTCAACTTGTCTGGCTGATAAAACACATGCAGTTGCAACAAGAGTGGGAGGGAGATGGTGCAGGGAGAAAGGAGGCTTGCGTTTCCGAACCTGAGAGCTGCTGACTGGATTTCCAAGATGTAAAGTCCAGAAGCTGTGCTCTCTACATCAGCAAGGTAAGTTTTATATGCAGAATAATAAATAAGGCAGTAGAGTAGGTATTACTGGAAGAGGTTTTTACTACTGCAAACTCCTTAACTATGCACTGTGTAACAAAAACAAAACTTTCTTGCAGATTTGGGACTATCTCCTCACCTTACTGCCCTCATGGCAGGTGGGAGGCCACTGGGAAACAGCAGCAGCACAGGAGACACAGGTTTCAGCTGCTCACAGGATTCAGGTAACTGCAAGTCTCTTGCTCCCTACTTGGGCAGAAGTTTGCCCTTGGCAGCACTCTCATGGACAGTCAGTATTTACACCCACAGATGTCTCCTGGTGGATGAATGACATGAAGCATCTGTTCCAGCTGTTACAACAAAACTGCTGCAGTTGCTTTTTTCCTCCCTTGCTCTCGAAAGATTTACTTGCAAAATGCTGCTTATGGAATGATGACTGTCCCTTGGTAATGTGTCCTGGGAACAAGATGCACCTCTTTTGTACCCTCCTTCAGTTTCTGTTGTTCTTTGGAGACTTTCTCTGTATCCACAAGGAACAGAGCAACAAAGTGCTGTGAAGAATGTGCTTCTCTGTTTCCTGTTTTGTAAGAGACCTTGTCTTGTTCATCCTGCAGTGTAAACATAAACACTTGGGATGGTTTCAGCTTATGATTTCATTACTGCTTAAGATCTTTCAATTGAAGATGGTTAATAACTCTGTTATTACCGGAGTCGTTCTCTCACTTGAGTTGTTGTTAACAAAAGCAGTAATTGAAAAGGGAAAAGGGAAAAAGAGTTCTGATCGTAATTTTCTGTCCAGATCTGTTGCTAGATTTTTCTGGCAGTTAACTCAGCTACCAGTCCTTAACTGCAGTAGTTATTTTAGAGAGTATTTCTGCTCTAGAGACACCAGAGGGTGATCTTTTAAAAGTTGCTTGGTGTAAGGGATTTGTTTCCTACTTTTGTAAAGGAAGTCTGTGGAGCTGGGATTTATTTTTGGTAGTTGTTTTGTGGTGGTAGCTTTATGCCTGTTGTGGATATTGTGCAGCTGTATGAGATAAAGGAGAACAGCCTCCTGGTAAACCTGCCTCAGTTAAGAGGATGAGGTGTTACCATCTTGTGACAGCAGTTTAAACAAATGAATAAAGAGATACCAAATGCTGTTAGAAGTACCTCTGCTGGTTAAGGAGGGAGCACAGTCCATAGTCTGGGAATGGGTATACAGTGATCCACTGTGGAATAGTGTTTCACTTGGATGCTTTTACTGTGAGTTACTTAAGAGGAAAAGGAAGCCTTAGTCCCTCTTTGGTGTTGCGTGCTGCATGCAGTACATGATCCTGGGGCCTGCGATGCTCAGTCTCTAATGAGATTCCCCAATCCTTTGAATGAAAACTGACCTCATTCTTTTCCTGTGCAGTGTTTAATTTGAGCTGATATTTACTCACAAAAGCTGGGTTTAGACATCTTTTGAAGGAACTGCTGAAAATTTTTTGCCACCATATTGTATCCCAGTCTTACTGTTTTACTTGAGGACTCTTGCTCTTTTCAGGAACAGATACAATGCTTCTTGAAGATTATAGCTCAGATGGCCCTCATACCCCACACTGCATCTGTCCCCCTCGAAGGAGGAGTTCAGTGACATTTGAAGATGAAGTAGAGCAAATTAAAGGTGAGTGTAGGGGTAAGTATGAAAATGCTCAGAGTCAACTATATTGAAGGCTCAGGAAGCCTCCCAGGACCTTGAGAATGGTCTTGAAAAGTATCTGACCACTGTTTGCCTTAACAGACCTGATCATTCATGCAGGTACAACAGAAAGCAAAATCAGGTCTTTCTTCCAGATCTCAAGTAGCAGCAGGCAAGAACAAGAGTTAGAAGCTGGGATTCCCTGCGATATATAAAAATTATATTGCACAGCAGTATCCTCTCTGCAACTCCACTCATCTTGGTGGCTGTTACAGTCTGTTTTGTGTTTCTCAGGAAATGTATTTCCCTGCCCTCATATTTTGATTGCATTATCCCTGTGTTTCTCACTTGCTGTCTCTTCTCAACTTTGTCACTTACAGACTTGAAATTCTTCCATTTACAGACTTCAATGAACTGAATATAATTTTATTCTGTTTCATTTATTTTTTTTACTTAAATTCCACTTCACTTTACTGGGTGTGTTTCTCAGCAGGTATGGGTGAAAACAGATGAACCACATGCACTTTTTTCAGTCAACTTGCTTTTTGATTATGGGCTGGCAGAACGTTGCTATGATCATCTGTAAAATGTCAGAACGTTAATTTAGGCTGATAGTTACAATAATTTCAATAGAAGACTCTATAATAACAACTGAATTTTCTAAACAATAAATGATTGAGGACAGTATGAAAATGAGCAGAATGCCTTTAAGAATCAAGTAATAATAAAACCTAATAATGAGAAAACTCTTTCTGTGGCATTTGTAAACATCTTGGCAAAATTCCCATTTGTCCTCTTCCCAGCATGAGATCAATATTCCTTTGTACAAATACATTAGCATACATTTCCCACTATCTTTCTGAGTGATTATATAGGAGCAGTCATCTAATTTCTTGTCTGAGTGAAAGAGGAAAATATTAGTGCTGAGGTCCCCACAAGTTTAGCAGCTCTCCCTGGTGAGTCTCAGGGTTTTCAGGATCCCTGAGGCTTTAAATGATTTCAGCAGCCTCACTGAAGAGTTACATTTGGGATGAACTCTTGTGGTGTTCAACATGTTGGTGGGTAGAGAGGTATACAAATGCTACAAAAACAACTGCACCAACACAGATTATCCCAGGTCACTCTGAAGCTTTGTGGCCACAGAATGGTGTAGGAAGCCTGAGTATTGTTGGTAAATGGGCTCTGTAGGGTAGTTATTTTGCAGAGGGCATGATCATGCCTTTACAACAGGTTCTATATTAGTTTTCAAGCATTTGCACAGCCATGCTTATCAACTGTTACCTTTTTTTTTCAGAATCTGCAAAGAATTCTGTTCTTCATGTAAAAGCTGAAGTCCATAAATCTCTGGACAGTTATGCAGCCAGTCTGGCCAGAGCTATTGAAGCTGATGTGAAACTCAGCCTCTTTGGCGAAGATGCTTTACAGGGAGCCCTGTTCCCCTTGCGGACTCTGGCAGGAGGCAGTGGGAACACCCGGCGTGGTGCCAGGCCCCATGGCAGCCAAAGACTGAAGTTGCAGAGCATCGATGAAGGGAACATTTGACACGAGCACTGGAGTAAGAAAACAGAATGAAACCACTAAGTGGGGCCTACAGCAGCTGTTAGTGTTTCACCAGAACCAGGATACCGTGTTGGGATGTTTCCAGTGTTTTTTCAACACCTGGAAACAGCTGAATTCTGGTACTTGCATCAACATTTTGCAGCAGTGTTTGTTTACTGGTTAGGGTGCTATTTGACTCTTCTGCCATGTCATTATCACACAGTGCATAGGAATGCAGGGGTTGGTTTCATTGACCAGATCATTGGTCAGTTGAATCTTGGGTCCATTATTGGCCAAAGCTGATACAGGAACAAAACAGAAAAAGTATGTGCAGTGTTTAATTCATTGTTACATCCATCCTCTTCTGACCACCAGGATAATCAGTTGGTACTTGATAGCTGGAGTGCTCTGATAGGAACTTGTGCATTGGATACTACATAAAGCCTTACTGTCAGAGACTCCCAGCTGAGGAACAAGAACTTCACTAAGGGCAAAACCTGAACTTTTCTGAGAGCTCATGCAGACTGTGGTCCTACTTACCTTTACTGGGGGATATTTCTTTCTGTTCAGAATGCCAGATCTGGTACTGGACTCTGCTTTGCTTCAGCAGCACAGGACTCCAGCTCCTCTGGGTGTAATGGCTAGAAGCAGACCTGTGCTGGGAACAGCATAGAGATGGGATTTGAGGAAATCATTAGTGCAGAATTCTTAGTTTCTCTGAGAACTTCAGCTAATGTCCCTGGTTTTGCTGTTATTCAAAGGGCACTCAGTGGCTGTGCTAAGCTTGACAGAATATAAATAAGATATTACCACTTCATGTTCAGGATTCATCTTCTAGAGAGAAGAGAGTTGGTTTTTTTAAATCATGGGGGAATGTAGTATTTAAGGTGTAGTTACCTCAGTGCTTCTATTTCTTTGGAGTATTAATTCAGTAATCTCAAAAATAAGAACATTTGGCACTTATACTGCACTTTGCATGTTCTTAAGCACTGTACAGACATTACCTTGTTAGGCCTTTGTCAGAGGGCTGATCAGCCCTGCTTGCCAAAGAAGGGGAACTCGGCACAGCCAAGCTGCTGGCAGTGAAACAAGCTGCAAAAGGTGGGAAGGTTTGTAAGGAAAAGAGGGATGAGGTGGATCATACGAGTATGTTCAGCTTGAGGAACCTTTCAGTGCCTTCCTGGGCTACCCCCTTCCTTAGTTTGCTGGGTTACAGCCCTGCCTTACTGCATATTTCAAAGAGAGGGAGACATAAGTGAGCAGGATAATTCCTTGGGGGTGGGTGTCAGTAGGAAATGGACTTAAGGACCAAGGATTTGCATTTGTTTACTCTGTGTCTGCTCCCCTGTGCCTCTACCTTTCCCCAGAAGTGCATTCTTTGTATGAGGTTTTGCTGCAGATTGTTTGGAAATCAGGAGCAGGATGTTTCCATCTGGGCAAAAACGAGGTGTGTACTTGTTTTGTCTTTGTTCGACTTGTTTAGAGGAACAGAAGCAAAGTGTTGTGAGGCAGAGCCTCGGTCCAGTACTGTATTTAGGCATCCTATTTGTCTGTGTTCCCGACTCAGAGATGTATTCAGCACAAGCTTATGTCCATCTCTGGACAAAGCAACTTGACTTTCTGAACTAGCCTGAATCCCATTGCGTTCCCATGTGAAATATAACTGCATGCTTAAAATTCAGTACATGGTTTGCTGATTTAAGAACAGGCTGTTAGAGCAAGAACACTTAAGCTCCAGTAAGATGGTTCTTAGCATAATGCAGGAATAAACCAATTAATAATAGTGAGGTTCTAACTCCTGCATTTTTTACTTCTAATGTGTTAGAGAAATTTGCATCTGTGGGCACACCTTAGGAAAAAAGAACCAAAAATCCCAGTATTTGCCGGGAAACGCCCTGCAGCTAGGTCATTATTGCTGTCGTTAACACTACAATCACAGTTGCTTGTAGTACTGAACACTCCTTAGGCTATACACTTGCCTGGAAGTATTTTGTCTGCATCCCTTTTATTCCATATCCCTGCTTCGGAACAAGTTGAGCAGAGTCGTTGCTGAATGTCAGAAGGGCACACGCAAGTATGAACGCATCGTGGAGCAGTCGGTGCTGGCCCAAAACGCTCTTGTGTTTAGGAGAAAAAAATGCCAAGGCACGTGTGAAAGCACAAAAGCGGTAGTATTGTGTAAAAAGCACGTTTTTCACACAGGTACTGAGACAAATACAGCCTTCAGGCAGGTCAGGGGGATTGCAAGAGTTTACACCGTGGCTGAATTTGGCTGCCAGTGTTAATGTCACTAATCCGTTATTTAGTGTAAATGTTGTTCATATTTTTGTACACACCTTATAACCCTTCCGTAACTCTGTTATTACCGGAGTCGTTCTCTCATTTGAGTTGTCGTTAACAAAAGCGGTAATTGAGAAATGCACACGTTTTGTAAAACTGTATTTCCCATCTTAAATACAGAAGAGAAAAAAACCCAACTTATTCCCAGTTCCTGATGGTTTGTGTTGTTTGTTTGTCTTATTATTTCAGTTTAAATTCATCTTTGGATATGTTACTTTCAAACGTATGTCCAGCTGGCAGGATGAGCCCGTTAGCCGCGGCGGCCGGAGCCGTTTCCAGGACGGGGAGGTGTCCCGGCTGGGACGCGGCTCCCTCCGCACCGGGCGGGCTTTGGGAGCGCGGCCGTGCCGGGAGCGGCCCCGAGGCGGGGCCCGAGGCCACGCCCACGCGCGATGACCACGCCCCTTTGTCGGAGTGGTCACGCCCCCTTGGTGTGTTCCCCTCCCGCTTGTTCCCGCCCCTGAGGGCGCGGGGGTGGGCGGGGACCAGGGCACGCACAGCGCAGCGGCGATTGGCTGCCCCGCCCGCCGCCCCGCCCCCGCCGCGCGCTGATTGGTGGGAGCGCCGGGCGGGCGGGATTGGCTGGTTCAAAGGGCGGGCGCGGAGGTGCCGCCCGGCTATGGAGGCTGTTCCGTGCGCCGAGCACGGTGAGGGGCGGCCCGGCCCGGCCCGGCCCGGCCCGGGGTTTGGTGTGGAGGTCTCGAACTGACCGGTTCTGCTTTTCTCCGCTCCGCAGGGTCCCTCTGCTTCCTGAAAACGGGCGTCCGCGATGGCCCCAACAAAGGGAAGAGCTTCTACGTGTGCGGGACGCAGGGCCCGGCTGCCTGCGGCTTCGTCCTCCCGGCACCGTAGGTGCAGGGCAGGGGGCGGCAGGAGGGGGACGATGGGACGGGGGACACACGTGCCTGCCCTGAGGGAAGTTCACTGCTGTGTCAGCAACCGCAAACTTGTTTTTTTACGTAATCTTTGTTTTGTCGCAAGTGATTGTTTTGCCGTGGCAATTTCCTGCGCAGCTCGTCTTGTCTCTATTATTCCGCTTTTCCTTTCCTTCTTTCAGGGTTCCTGCTTCTCACTGCTTGATCCATGAGGGGTGCGTGGTGGAGCTGCAAGTCCTGGTTCAGCAGCCGGACAGAGATGAATACCAGTAAGTTCCTCAAATTTTTTATAAACCGTATGTCTGCCTTAAAACGGGTAAAACCTATGTTCCTTCTTTATCCTGTGTTCAGTTCTTAATCCTCTCAAAGTGCTTCTGACTAATGGTCCTTTCGTTTTTGCAGTTACAGGTCAGAAAACTTGAATCCTGTGATTTAGTAGTTTTTCTGGAATGAGGATTTAACATCCGCTTAAGCTGTACCTATGTCCTGTGGGGAAAGGAGGGCTATTATTAGAATATCTCATTTTTATGGCATATTTGAAGACTTACTTTGTAGGATGCTGCCTCTTGAAAATAAAGATTGTCATTCTTAGGATCAGGAGGATCTTAGATCTCTTTATGAGCAAGTAAGAGAGTTGAACTGCCAGTCATTCGATGTAGAAACGAGGGTTTAATGTACATGTTGAAATGTTTGGAATTGTTTGATGGTGACTGACTTGCGGTTTCCTTCTAAAATTGAAAAGGGTTATCGAGCCCTGAGGCCTTCACTTACCGTGTTTCCGAATGTTTGCCACTTTTATTAGCAGTTACATCCAATAGTATAAACCAGGGTCACCAGATAATGTTTGTTTTTAACAGAATTTAACAGGGCTCTGTGGCTGGGTTCAGCCAAACTCAGCATCAAGTTCACCAGTGTTAATTCTGATAAAGTACTTGCAGCAGTCCTGGTTGGCTGCTAGTTTAAAAAAGAAATCACATCCAGAGTATTTCTGTCCCTGAGTTGCTATAAAGATGAGGTGGTCTGTGCAGTGTAACTAAAAGAAGAGTTGTTTCCTTACACCTTGAAATCATAAGATGCTTCTAAGGCTCTAAACATACGCGGTAATTTTGCCTGAGCAGTTACTCTTCTATAGCTAAAATTTAAAAAAGAAACCCCAAACCCTAGGAATCTTTATCCAGAGAACGCTGCTCCAGTAAAAAGCTCTGTTGCCGGTGTTCATGGCCTTTTGTTATGCAAACGTCTGAATGTAAAGTACAGATGAAGGGAACTTGTCTGTGATGCTTTTTGGTGCAAAATACTTTTTAAAGAATGCTTAGAGCTTCTTTACTGGCTCCTGGGGTTGAAATCTTGTTTTAATCCTTGGTAGGTTGTTTTACCGGTGCCTTAAAAGTAAGCTGAATGGAAAGAAATGGTGTGGAAGCATCCCATGGCAGGTATGAGTGTTTCCTTTGTATTCTAGTATCACCTTATTCTGGCACGATTTTTCATTCCCAATACAGTAACCACCTCTGAAACTACTTAGTGGGAGCCTTTATATTTTTCAGGTGAAAGGTGTATCAGGCCTGCTGTCCTCTAGATGAGACTTCTCTTTCTCCTAAGTTGTGTGAAGTACTCACTATTCTTCAGTCTTAGAAGAAACTTGGATTTGATTCCTGGCTGTCCTCTTTTCTAGAGATTGTGCTGTTGGGACTTGATCCCAAAAAACAATGGGAATGGCAAAGGAAGTAGAAAACCAGCAGTTTTGTTTTGGATTTCTTATGAAATGTTTATCCTGATTCTGTTAAAATGATAGGAAGGATGATCTCGGTAGAGAATGAAGTCTTGCTTGAGGTGATCAGGTTGTGTGTGTAGTTAACAGGCTTTAATAATTTATATGTTAGCATTTATTCCCTTGTATATATTGCAGGATCCAAAAGCTACCAAAGTGTCAAAAGCCTTGGAATCCCAGCCCAGCACAGCACCTTTCTTCAATCCCACTAGCCAAAGAAATCCATTCAAAGTGCTAGACAAGAATTGTGCACCATCATCCTGGAAACAGATGAAGCAAGGAAACGGAGAGGAAAGTAAAGCAAAAGGAGTTAAAGCAGAGAATGAGAGAGTGCTGGTGTCACATAAAGAAAAGAAGTCAACCTCTGATTCCTCCATAGAGACAGAACCTCTAGAAGAGCTCAAAAATAAAAAGAAACCATCCACAGGAAGTAAAAGTGACCCAGAATTTCAGGAGACTACAGTGTCTGAATCTAAACTTGGCCATTCTGAGACCAGGAAAGGGAAAAATACACTTTCAGAGGAAGAGAAATATGGTGGCAGTGGCAGGGAATCCAAGAAGCCGCCTGAGCGTGTGGACAAGGAGCCAGGCGCGAGATCAAAACTCTTGCCACTAAGTCTTGGAAAGCAAAGTACAAGTACCAAGCCTCCAGTGGAGGAGCAGCTTGGAGACAAAAGCTTAAAAAGTTGTGGGGATAAAGAAACAAGTGAGAAAGATTGCACTGGTCAGAAGAATGGTGGAATTAAACCGGTGTCTAAAGAAGATGCCCCTTCCCCCGCAGGGGCACAGTCGACATCGCAGCGTGCTGCCCTGAGGGGAGGTGCACAGGCAGAGCTGCCCAAGGCACAACTCGGGCCAGGGCTGCCACAGCCTCCTGGTGAAGCTTTTGGCAGTGACAGTGATGAAGTACAATTCGTTTGTTCCTCATCAGGTAAAAGTAAACCTGAGAAATCAGTTGAGATTCCTTCAGGAAAATCAGGAAAGAGTTTGCAGGGGACATCTTTGCCAGGAGCAGCAGCATCACGTCACATGGAAGGACCCGAGGACCCTAAAGTGCTTCATAACCATCTTGTAGTCCAGCTGAAACAGAAAAAGGTCATTTATTGCACCTATTATTTGGGGGGGAGGGGTTATTGCTTTGTTTTCAGAGTGACTTCCCTTACTCATGACAGGCATCAGAATATGGTATCTCTTCGCAGCAGAAACTCAAAATGTGGTTTAGGAAGATGTGGCATGGGAGGGAATTCAGCCCATGTACAGACCGGTTGTATTAAGCAGATACAAAACAACTACCTATAAGGTAATACAGCCTTCTGCATTTGGGGATGCCCACCTGAGGTTATGTCTCGTCTTTTACCCTGAAAGTAATTTGCATAAGATGGGATAGTGCACAGCCAGCTTAACTTTTGTAAATAACATGGCTGTTTCTGGTAGCCTCTCCTGGCCCTGTGCAGTAGGAGTGATCTAGCTATGAAAGTTCACACTAGGATGAAATAAACTACCTTTTTAGCCTGTTTGCTTTTTTTTTTTTTTTTTAATAATTGCCAATCACTACATTCTACAGTTTTTATTATGAATCCCTCTGTTTGCCTAGAGTTCAGAAAAGAACCTCAAAGTCAGAACTGTTGTTTGTGCAAGTGTAGAAACAAAGGTGCAGGTAGGTTAAATGTTGGGTGCTTTGAGAGAGATTAAGATTGTCCAAGTCACTTGACTACCTGTTTCACAAAAAGGAGTCCCTGTGTCCTTCCATCTTTTCTGAAGAACACTAATGGTTAGTTTATTTTCTGCTAAAAGACTGTTTAATTGTACTGAATGGCACTTGAAAGCTTTTGGAGATTACAGAACAGTTTCAAAATACAAATCAAAATGGGATAAGATTAGTTCTTTTTAGACGTCTGACCTGAGTGTTCTGTGTTGGCAGAGGGCTTGGAACCACACTCAGGTTTTGGTTTCTTTCTTGTTTGCAGAGTACATTGGCTACAGTGAACATTCAGTTGCTGCCAGATAAAGGGGAACGGTTATTAAAGCAAGTGCAGGATTTGGAAGCTGCACTCAGTGCTCTCAATATTTCAACAGCAGATACTAGTGAAAAAGGTAGGGATAATTTTTTTTTTTTGCCTTCAGAAGTTTACAAAACAATTTGTCTTAAAATAGTTGTTAATATGGAGGAAATATAGCATAAACTTGTATATGGCCTGTGGTCTGTAAAACGTTTGTCTGTTGAGATTTACTGAAGATGGAAAGTGTTAATTGCAAAATGTGTCTGGGAGCAGATGAATGGAACAGCTCAAATGTTTCCTGTGAAATGTGCTGGCTTCCCAAGGGAGCTTCCTCCCACCATTAGGATCTAGATTTCCAGCTTTGGCTACGTGGCTGAGACAGGTATCTCTGTGAGAACATGCCAGTGAAGTGTTAACTCCCTCTGTCGTGTTATGGAACTGTGCTGTTTATGCATGTTGTTGTGACTGAATATTCCAGTTACCAGATTCAAAATGAGCAGCTTCCAGTGTGCCATTCCTGAGAGAGAAAAGCTCATGAGCTCTTGGCCCATTTGTTCTTGTATGTTTCAATAGTTTTTGTGTTCAAAATATTGACAAGAGAGATATCTTCAAGATTAATAAATCGTCTGGGAACAGTGTGCAAAACTGACCTTTTTGCACTACTCTGGTCACAGTTGCAGAGTTCACTGTGTTGCTGTAAACCACATACTGAGGCTGGAGCTGGACTCATTGCCTCTCACAGCAGCAGGCCAAGAGCACACGTTGTCCTTGTAGTGGCTCAGGTGATGTGGTAACCTGCTATTAAATTGGCGTCACCACTTCACAGTATTTTGCAAGCAGACTGTTGGGCAAAACGAAGGCTCTTCTCTGGGCTGTAGAGCAAGGCTCTGAGGTTCACTGTGCAACCTTTTCAGCCTGTGCTTCCTTTTTCCTTAAGGGCAGGACAGCACGAACAGCAGCTGCCGTGAAGAACCTTTGTCTAACCCAGCTGGCAGGCCAGGTGGTACGAAGCTGATAACACCACTCCCGCTCCAGGATCCTACAGCAAAGGCCTCTGCAGGCTCACACAGTCACCCCTTGGCTGCTGCTACTTTGGGTTCCGGTGGCCAAAGGTTTGGAAGTAAGTATAGACAGACTTTGTCATTACAGAGAACACTGTTGAGTACTATTTGAAACAATCCTGCAACTTGTGGATATATGTGAGAGTACTAAACCTTTTTTGTTACTGCGAGCTGCATACTGTCCCTCAGGCATCTGCAGCCACTGAAGTCAAACTCTGAGGTGAAAGAGCTGTTTGGGAAAGTTAGCTTTGTAAACACATCTTTGATACTGTATCTTTGCAGTGAGTGTTGGTGTGCAGAATTTGTATGGGGGAAGAATGACAGAAGACCGAATCAGGGCTGTACACAGTGCCACATTTGAGGCTATTAATCATCTTCACAAATCTCTAGAATCCTGTCCAACAGAGGAGACAGCAGCTGAAGATCCCTCTGGACTGAAGGTGGGTTGGCAAGGATGGAAGTTGTCATGCTGATGAATGAATCATAACCTCTGAGTGGTACCCTAGAGCATTCCTTCCTTCCCACTTTGACATACTTTGCATCCTGCTGGAAGGAAGTACTCTAATTACATTCCATCCATGTTGTTTGTACATGACTGGCAGAACAGAGGTGTGAGGAACAGGCTGAGAACCTAATTTTTCATTCTTTCTGGTGAGCTATAAGAAATAATCTTTCAAAAAAGTGTTGCAGGTGATTGAGTTCATGCAATGTGATGGACTCCAGAGTAGTCAGTTCTGATCTGCCAAGAGCAGCTCTCTATCTGTGAGGTGATGCAAAACTCACGTTTGAGGTTATATGCAAGGTATTGGAAGGCACATGCCTCTACAGGATGGTGTGTAGATGCATATATGTTGTCACTTGTCACATTGTCTTGGGACCTTTTCAGTGGTGGGGAAGGCCGCTAAATGCCCTGTGGTGGTAGTATGTAGTCCCTCTTCCTGTTCTAAGAGTCTGTCGGGGCCTTAGACTCAGTGAGAAAAGGGGAAGTGTCCTCAATCTCTTTCCTTGACAGTGGTAGCTGTTGTAAGCAAGGTAGTCTGGGGTGGATTTTCCAGCTGAACAAGATGTCATCATCTGCTCTCTCAGAGCACTGTGAGGCACTAGGTTGGTTTGTGCATGAGGCATTGGGAAGACTCATCTATGGTACTGCTGACCTCCTGTCTTCAGGAGTTGCTTACCTTTGGTATCGCAGTCCATGTGGAAAAAGAACAGGTAGATAAACTCCTTTTAGCAGGATTGTAGTAAAACAGTTGAACAGGATAATTGGTACAGGAAGCAGAGGTGTCTAAATTTTGCCAGGTGTTTCCTTCAAATCCTCTCTCTCACCCCCTCAGGTTCCACTGCTGCAGCACCAGAAACAGGCGCTTGCATGGCTCCTCTGGAGAGAGAGTCAGAGGCCATGTGGAGGAATTCTGGGTGAGCAACAGAACGGGAAAGTGGATTTTGTGGGGCAGATCTATGGCAGCAAAGTTTTGCATGTAACCTAGTTGGAGGCCAATAACTGGCTATTTTGTAGGCATGTCAAAAGGGCTTGTTTTCTGTGCCCTTTTACCAACTACAGGTATTAACCAATTACTAAATCATACCCTGAAATTTTCATCTGTGTATTTTAAATTTTCTGCGTTCCCCAGGGCACCTTCTGTTGTAGTATTTCTGTCAGTGTAGATCTAAGCTAAGGGGGCTCATTTCTGCAGGTGATAACTGGTGTGTGTCTTTTTGCAGCGGATGACATGGGCTTGGGGAAGACTCTAACGATGATTGCTCTCATTCTGGCCCAGAAGCAGCTGAAGACAGAGAAAAGAAAGGAGACGTTAGAACTATGGCTATCCAAAAATGGTACAGAATTGTTGCCATCCTACAGCATGTACATTATGATGAAGTGCCATTTGAAATGCCTAAAGCATTATAGGTTAATGGGTCGTAGAACAGCACACTGTATCTGCTCACTTTCCTTCTGCATGAAATTTTCATTTGGCTAAATTTTATTGTGCTTCCTTGCATGGCCTTTCTCTTGATCAGGGTCATTTTTGTCTTCCATTGGATGTGTAGGATTTTCCAACTCATTACTTTATATTGTTTGGGGATTTTTTTTTTTCCTGAAATTATTTTCCTGAAACAGTTAAAGCCAGCATATGCTGGGTTTGCAAAAGGTTTCATAGTTTTTTAAACATATGCATAGTTTTCATAAGGACTTAAAATATTTACTACCCACCTCCTTGTGACTGATCTTTTTTCTTTTCAACTCTCCCCCAAAGATTACTTTTATGTTGTCCACAGACATTTGGGATGTTAGTGCTTTTTAAAAGAGTGTTGCTTCTGTGTCCACAGTCTGTACTGTCTGTATCCTTGTGGAACTGGTTGGACACTCTTCTCAATTGTGAATTTCCAAAAATTCTGTTGTTGTTCTAGTCTAATGTGAAGACATTGAAACCTGTCTGCAATATTTTCTTTTAGAGTCCACTGTTATCCCTTCTGATGGCACTTTAGTCATTTGTCCTGCATCCTTGATCCATCACTGGAAGAAAGAGATTGAGAGACGTGTGGCCTTTGGCAAACTGAGGGTCTATTTGTACCATGGGCCAAATAGAGATAAGCATGCAGAGGTGTAAGTGCTAAACCATAAATATGACCAAGAAAGCAAAATACTAGCAAGAGATTGTGTTTATCAAAGTTGAAATTCAGTGGCTGTTGAATGATGGAAGATCGTGAAGTATTGAAATGTGGAAGATCCAGAAAGTCAGGCTGATGTGTGCTGTCAAGGTGTATTTAGTAAAACATTTACGGGCCTGTGCCCATGCTCAGTGGTTCTGGTGGAGGCTGTTGCTGCTTCTGATAGCAAAAAAAAAAAAAAGGTGTGTATTCTCTAAAATATCTCTTGCATGCAAAGATTGTCAGTGGCAGTTTCTTCCATGCTTGTGCTTTATAGTTGTATTTTTTTATCAGCTTTATGTATAGATCAGAATATTTTCTAGACCTCTTCAGGCCATGCTAAGCAATATTCCTGGGTGCCAGGCTCTAAGTAGGGTTCATCCCATGTGGTGTGCATTCTGGACAATGGGCTTTTACCATCATCTTGAGCTTGCTGTGTCTACTTCCGGTATCCATAAAATGAGGACGATGCAACTTTCCTGTTTGACTGCAATGAAGCTCAGTTTTCTGTAAAACTCGGCGTTTCAGCTCCTACAGAGCTGTGGTGTTCTTAAATGCATTCTTCAGCATGCATTTAGTCTGTCTTGCAAAATGAATTCCTTATGTGTTCTTGCTCCTGATTACTGCTTTCCCTTTATGCAGGCTTTCTGGATATGATGTTGTTGTCACAACCTACAGCCTTCTCTCCAAGGAGGTTCCCACAAGCAAAGAGGAGGGGGAAGTCCCTGCTCAGGACCATGATGTGGGGGTGAGAAGCCATAATGTCGATAGGGAATTGCCTTAAGGTTTTGTTCTGACGTGTTGCAAACCATTGTTGTTTTAAGTAGCACCTTATATGTGCTACAGTGAGCAGCAGCTTGATTTTTTTTTCCATAAGCCCCTGTTGATTGTTTTTATAAAAGCAAAGTGATGAGAGAAAGTGCTGTTAAGTGCAGCAAGAACAGATAAATCACAGTATATCTGTTCTGTAGAATTGTAGAATATGCTACATTGAATACAGTTGAAATGTCTAAAAAAGTAATTTTAAGAATGCAATGGTGAATCTTGTTCTCCTTTTGAGGTGAAGGAGCAGTAGAATCTCCCGTTTGATGTTCTTTGTTGCTTGAAGCACTAATGTCACTCCAAACTACCAGAAACCTGTTGTGCTCAGGCTCTGGGTCAGTCTGAATTGAGACTGAGGCAGCTTCCATGCTGCCTAGAAGAAACAGCAGTGTGCTGGCTGGGCTATGAAAATAATGATGTGATTGCTGAGTGCTGACTGAAATGACTGCACAGTGTAGATGAAGTCCCATGGTGGTGTGGATATTGCTGTCTCCTACCTCTGTGCACAGCTCTAGATGTAGCTATTGAAGAAAACAGGACTTCGAATTTCCTGAAACTTATAGGTAGCTTCTATATAATTTTTGAGAGATCAGAATAATTATATATGGTCCTTCATCTCAGCATAGCAAAATTTAACTGATATGAAACACCTCTTGAAGCAAGAACATTGTATTATAAAACATTGAAAGGAAATGAGCAAAATATTAGAAATTGTTATTAAGATCAGGCAAATACTTTGCAGTTTTCAGCTTATAAACTTTAAACATGGAAGCTTTAAAGAGATGATTTTTGGAGACCATTTCTTACATGACAGTAAGAGCACAAATTGCTGCTGACTAACATCAGGAAAAGGCTTCTTGCTGGAAAAATGTGTTTGCTTCTGGCTCCTTGGAGAACCTAGTAAAGTTTTGCTCCAGATTATAGTATGCTTTTTCTTTCAGAGTGGATCATCTCCCTGTTCCCCTCTGCTGAGGGTAGCTTGGGCTCGAATTATATTGGATGAAGCTCACAATATTAAGAACCCAAGGGTTCAAACCTCTATAGCTGTGTGCAAACTGAGAGCTAGTGCCAGATGGGCTGTCACTGGGACACCGATACAGAACAACTTGCTGGACATGTACTCTCTCCTGAGGTGAGCTGGCTACACATGACCACATGGACAGGGATCCAGTCCTAGTAATTCTTCTCTGACGAAGTGCTGAAGTTGTTTCTAAGTTTGAGATGTCTCTAAGATACGTGTGAGAATAGTTATATTAACACTTGGTACTGGATTACAAAGGCTGTGGCTGAGGCATTGCACAAGGCTGACCATGTGTCTGCTGTTGCTTGTAGCTTTTCTACCTCCATGGAGGACAAAGGGCAAATTACTTTGGATCTCTTATGACTTCAGGATGAGTATGCACAAAACCAATTTTAGTGAACAGAGGTTTTATGAGTTAATCCCTGTTGTTACCAGGGCAGCCTGGGAGGACCTTCTTAGAGTGTTGTGCTACAAGGGCATTGAAGGAAAGGGTGAAAACTTTGGATTCTCTGAACAATCATAAACAAGTGCTCCTCATTGCTGAGGGGGGGAAAGATTACAAATGCTGTTGGAGAACCAGAGAGAACTTGCATTTGAAATTAATTTTGGATAATTGAAATTAATTGTCAAGTAAGAAGTTTGGTATTTTGAAATAACAGTTGAATATGCTTTTTGGCAAGTGCCTCTGCAGCTTGATGCCCTTTGTTTGCTGGTGGTGCTTGAAACATAACAGGCTAAGAGGAAGTGATGGGTACAGAATCAGAAAGAGGTGCTTACAGTATTAGTGATGGAAAGACATCTGAGCAAACAAGTTATCACCACCATTACAGTGGAAATGTTTTATTGCTCCTTGGTGATGCAGTTATGGCATTTGGAAATGGTTTGTTTTGGTAGCAAGGAATAGCAAGGAATTTGGGTCTGGTCACTCCAGAGTAACTGAAGAACTTTTCTTCCCTTGGTACGAAGTCTCCTTCCTTCCTGTCATAGGTTTCTACGTTGCTCTCCTTTTGATGAGTACAAAGTGTGGAAGTACCAGGTAGATAACAACACAAGGAAGGGAGGAGAGAGGCTAAGCCTCTTAACCAGGAGCCTCTTATTGCAGAGAACGAAGGACCAGCTAGATTCAGCTGGCAAGCCCTTGGTAAGAACTTCACCCTCCACAACTATTACCATCATTCCATTGTTTTCCTTGCAGCAGACAGTTAGTTATTTACATGCATAAATTTGTTAATGGGTGGGGTCTCCTATCTGCTGCACTCCCTTGAGCAAGAGAAGCAAATGCCTGTGGGATGTTTTTGTTGCTTACCTAGAAAGCAGAATTAAAGAGAATAATGAAACCTTTCAGTTTTCATACAGACAAAAATATGCCAAGTAATTGCACGGTGATGGCCACTTAGTGGACAGTTAATCTAGATCACTGGACTAGCCTAGATGTCTGAGAACCCAAGCTGCCACGTCAGATAGACGTGGTGTGTGCTGTAGCATTGGCTTTCTGCATTGCTTTTTACAGACAGTTTGTTAAATGGAGTAATAGGTCATAGGTGTGTCTTAAGCCTTTAAAAGGTATAGTTTTGGTGTACTGTCTGATTTTTGAATGGGGAAATAAGCTACTTTATCAACACAAAAATTAATCCCTCTGTGGTAATTGTCAAGCAGTTCATACTTAGTAGCTCCTGCCTCTTGTTTTGGATGAGTTGGAATAAAGACTTTATCTTGAGCATTAACTAGGCTCCTTGGAGTTCCGTGAGTGTCTGTGTTGTGTCATAGTTGCATTAGTACACATGGCTTTAGTGAACAAACAGCTATCTTCTGAGACTTAGAGTACTGTGTTAAATCATAGATTGCTGGTGTTGGTGATGCTCTGTAAGACCTTTGCACTACATACATCTGATCCTGTGAATTTTCACTTCAGGTTTCTCTGCCCCAGCGTAGCACACAGTTGCATCAGTTAAAACTTACAGCAGAGGAGCAGTCTGTGTACAATGTACTCTTTGCAAGATCCAGGTATGAATGTGGGTAGAGATAGGGTATTTTGTGGGTTTGTTTCTTTTTGATAGGGAAATCAGAAGAGAAATTCACTTCAGATGAGAGAAGCTTTTGGACAAACTCCTGTTAATTTTTTCCCCTTGTGATTTATCTTGTCTAGTGTGTTTGAAAATACATTGCTTGTTCTGGTAGTAGGCAAAACTGATTAATTTCTTTTCTCCCATATATTCATGCCTTGTATGAGCTTTGTATTCTAGCCTTACACTTAATGTCACTGATTTCAAGACTCCAAAGACTTGGAATTGCATCAAGTAGTTCTTAAATGATGATGTGTGAGCACCTGTAAAGGAGAGAATTATCATCTTTGCTCTGTGATTCTTGTACGATTCGAAATTCTGCTGGCCTCTCCAGATAGCTGTAATGCAAGCCAGCATCACTTTGTGTTCTCCTAGGCTCTTTCAGCAGTGTCACTGTAAAGAGTTTTCCTTCATTTTATATATATATTTAAAGGTGTTCTCATACTCAAAAAGCAGACTTGCTTCCTCTTGTGATTTCCAAACTGCATCTTTGGTTTTGATCATACTCAAATTAAACAAAACTGGGTGGTTTTTTGTGATCGTTTTGTGATTGAATGATTAATGAAACCTTCCTTACCTTAATGCATCATCAGCTTGCTAAGCTCGGGTCCCTCTTGCCTTTTTTCTTGCTGTGAATCCCAGTGTCTTTGTCTTGTTTTTCCAGGTCAACTCTACAATCCTACCTAAAGAGACAAGAGCAGAAAAATGAAGGCAGAGAGTATGATGGTGGTAACCCCTTCGAGAAAGGTTTGAGCACACCCTCCCCTGAAAACATTTACAGAAGTGGCTCTTAAGTGCACAGTTCAGAAGAGGGAACAGACCTGGGGTCAGGACTTAGAATTTCTTTGGAAAATGCTCCTCTGATGTTACAAAAAAATCATATCTTAGTATTCTAAAAGTGTGTTCTCATTGTTGAGGCTCTGGGAAAATATCTTAACCTTCCTGGGACTAAAATTTCCTTTGAAATAAAGATCTAATTGCTCAGAGAATAGATGTCAGTATTAGTGTATGGTATATGATACTCTGACTTGTCTTGTTGCCATTTTTTTTTTCTTTTTTTAGTTAAAGTGAGGGTTGATGAGTTCCTATGTTAAATCAGGTATTTGCTTGCCTGTTGATTCTTGACTCCTCTTCATGAACCTCTTCCTGAAGGTGGATGGACAGTGCTTGGAAATGGCTCCAAGAGCTCTTGATGTTTTGTCTTCCTTCCTTGACAGTTGCACAAGAGTTTGGAGTCAGTCAAAAGGAATTTCTAGCAGGCTCACAAAGTGCCTCCCAGGTCTCAAGTACTGTCCATGTCTTGTCCATGCTCTTGAGGCTCCGTCAGTGCTGCTGCCATCTCTCGTTACTGAAAGTGGTAATTGCATTGTGTTGTAGTGGTGTGAGGAGTTTTGTGGGGATTTTGTACGTGTTTATGTAAGCTAACAGACTTGGTAACACCTTTGCTTCTCTTAGCTATGAGAGTATGAACAGAGTCAATTTTAGGACTCTGTGTTTTAAAGCCCAAGATATTTTAGATGGGCTTACCTTCTACTGAAGAGTTCCCCAACATGACTTACATGGGCAACTGTGTCTCTAGAAATACCTTTATTCAGATAAAAAGGGAACTAGAATTTTAATGGTAAAGAAGTCTTAATCTTAACCTAGCCTTGAAAAGTGCACAAGTGTAGCCTGTTTCAAGGGCTTGTGTGTTACAGAGGTCTGTAAGTGCTTTGAGGTTGCCTTGCATGAAGCAGACTAATCTTTCAGGAGTTCTTGGCTCTGTCACATAGAGCAGCTGTGGAGTTCAGCTATTAAGGGAACAGGCAGGAATTTATGTTCTAACGTCTGTAATCCTGCAGTTGTTAAATGCTATGGAGGGGTCTGAGGAGACTGGACCACAGGAAATGGCTAAGATCACATGCTTTCTATACATTGCCCCTTTTGGGGCAGAATAAAGGTCCAAAGGGACTGTTGTCTGATCCAGTAGTATTTCGTAATTGTTCTGTCTTCATATTGCATAGCATCCTTCAAACCCAGCATCCTCAGCAGGTATGGTGCTGGCTGGATCAGTATTGAATTTGATCTCAGGCTTGACTGTGATCCCTTATTATATTGCTTTCTTTCCACAGGCTCTGGATCAAGTTAATTTGAACAGTGAAGGCCTTGCACTCTCCATTGAGGAACAACTTGGTGCTTTGACACTCTCTGAGCTCCAGACTTCTGATTCCAAATCAACAGTCTACCTCAATGGCACAGCTTTTCGAACAGATATCTTTGAAATCACCAGGGAGAGCACCAAGGTATTCTAGTTGTGGCATTCTTACCTTCGTTGAGAAGCTTGGATTTCAGCACTTTGCCTCTTAAGTGGCTCATGAAGTGTCACACCTTGGTAATTGCAGATCAGGCTATGTGTCCAATTTAGATGAAATCAGATGAGTGTGTTGATAGCCTGCTGAACCCCTTCTGGGAATGCTCCAACTTCTCAGGTGTTACGGGGTACTTCTAATAAAGCTGTGAGAATGTGACTGCTGAAAAACTGTCAGTGAAAATCTTAAACAGCAGATTCACAGAAGTTCAGAAGAGCTTGCATGTGAGACCATGGTGTTTGTGAAGAGCTAGAAAAAAGGGATGGCAACAAGAGGAGAGGTTGCAGTAACTTCTTATAGGAAGGTTGGAATCTGTAAGACAGGCTTGTATGATTTGATGTCCTGACCCTGTTTTCTGTGGTAGGAGTGTTCTTACCAATGACTACTAAAATCTCTTCAAACTAAGCACAAAACAAATTCCAGTTGAAAAGCTGTTTTAATCACTTTCTACTTTAATGAAGAATATCCAAGCATGAGCTGGATTATGAGAGCAAGCAGACTAATGTTTTGGATTTTTTTTCCTGCAGATAGCTCAACTCTTGGCCGAATTGAAAACTATTCAGAGTCACTCAGAGCCTCAGAAAAGGTTAGCAAGCATGTCCTTCTCTTTAGTCATAGTGATGGAGAGAAGCACACTGTTTCTTGACAACAGCAGAAATAGTTTAAAATAATTTAATACAAAATTCATGGTATGATAAAATGGTGAGAGTACTGCAGTAGTTGAACACAAGTGTTGAGGAAAAAAAAAGTCTAAGACAAAAGAGAGGAGTTTAGGATACAGGTAAGTATAAATATAAGGGAATGTGTGAGAAATCTCAGGCCTTGAGGCCCAGGAAGACTATTCTCCAGAAACAGGATTGGGAATAATTTGATTGTGATGAGAAATATTTGCCCACCCCACAACCCAAAAAAAGTGGAGGACTAAAGCAGACGTTAAAACTGAACCTGTTAGAGATAAAGGAATGCATTGATTAGAAGACTTGTGAACAAACAGCTAGCTTCTGAGACTTAGAGTACTGCTTTTTCCAGTCTTTTCCAAAAAAGCATTCCCTTCATAATAATGGGAGAACCAACATTGGTTTTGTTCCCTTTCAGAAAACTATAAAATAAATTACTGTCTCACAAACTGTTTAGTCCAAGAAGTTGGGGAGTGAGAGGCTATGGGGAATCTAAATTTGGTGTTGCTATTGATTTTTATGTTTTGCATAAAAAGCTCAGTGTTGTGACTCAGGTTTGTGGTTGGGAGGTGGAAATGTAAAATCCAGAAATAGAGGTGAAAGTTACAGACTTAATTTGTGTGAAGTTTATTGGGTATTAGTTTTCCACAGCAGGTTCTACCACTACACCTACAGGTGCCTCTATTTCTGAACTGGGAAGGGGCTCCAGTTTGCAGTGGGGAAGTGGTGCCTGAATTGCTGTAGCCCCTTGGGTGAGACACTGCAATGACCAAACTGTTCCAGTACACAGAGCTGGTTGTGAACTCCCTGTTCTCTCTCCAGCGTGGTTGTCTCTCAGTGGACGAGCATGCTCAAAGTTGTGGCTGTGCACCTGCAGCGCCTGGGGCTGAAGTACGCCACAGTGGACGGCTCTGTCAATCCCAAACAGAGGATGGATGTGGTAGAAGAGTTCAATAGCAATCCCAAAGGGCCTCAGGTATGCAGTCAGGGCAGGGAAACAGTCCCTAGCACTGCTATGAGCAGCTGTGATGTCTGACTTCATGACTGTAAACTGGTTCCTTAACTCTCTTTTGGCCTTTGAAGGTCATGTTGGTCTCGTTGCTGGCTGGAGGCGTTGGCCTGAACTTGACTGGAGGAAACCATCTATTTCTCCTTGACATGCACTGGTAAAGAGAAATAAAAATTCCATTTTGGAGAGGATATTTAGGGCAAGCTGCTTGCTTTCTCATTGCATGTATTGTGATGTCTGGTGCAACTGGATTAGGAGGGAAGAGTTTAGCTTATAGTAGGGGCTAATGGTTAGTTGTGGAAAAGTATTTTTACTACAGCCTTCATCCAAGACACTGATTTGTCAGTCCAGTGCTTAGTGCCATGAAATACAGTGCTGTAGGGGCAAAAAAAATAGAGCATAACAGCAATCCAAAGAAGCAGGTATGCAGTTCTGTATCACAAAAGGCTACTGGGGACTTGGCAGTCCCTGGCTTAATTTCTTGCAGTAATGGATATGGTGCAGTAATGCCTACAGGCAATTTGGCTTGAAACAAATCGATTGTGTTGAGCATAGTCAGTAACTGGGCATAGCTAGAGTACCTTTGGATTTTACATATGAAAACAGTGTGTGCCAGCTCCTAATATTTGTGTTGTCTCATCAAAGTCAGAATCGAAGGTTTTCTCAACTAAATGTTACTCATGAGAACTTACAAAGCAAACTAATGTGCCTCATACAAAACCAGCTGCTGAGTAGCAGCATTAAGGAGATGCTTGTACAATATGGAAGTTACACCAACAAGTATTCCTTGTAACTTTGTCAAATGGACCCATTTCTTATGTGAATATTCTGGAGTGATGGCCTCTCTCACTGGGATTTGCCTTTCTGCTTCACTCTCTTTCCTCACCAGCTACTCAGCTTTCTCTGATTACCAGCTGTTGGCCAGACTTGGGGCTACATGGACTGGTGGTCTCAGTCATGCAGTTGGCTTTGTGTGGAGTTGTAGAATACTTCTACCTAGGGCAAAGGGAAATGCAGTCAGGGTGAATGCTGGCCATCAAGCTGGTAAACCTAAGGTAGTCTGGGAGCAGTTTTAGTTCTACAGAGGAAGAAAACAGAATTCCCTGGAAGCAAGAAAATGAGGCAACTATTTTTTTTTTCTTTTTACCTTGCAGGAATCCTGCTCTGGAGGACCAAGCATGTGACCGCATTTACCGTGTGGGGCAGCAGAAGGATGTTGTGATACACAGGTCAGCATTTTACTTAGCAGAATGAGGAGCTGCTGCATATATACTGCTTGGCTTCAGTCAGTGAGACAAGTCCTTGGTTTCTCTACTTAGAGCTAGACACAAGGTCTGACAGTTGGGGCACTTGAGGTTTGGGCACTGAGATAAAAACGTTTTCATGTGTTCTGTGCGGCACTTGCATGCATGTTGCTGTCCTGACAGCTAGGAGGGGTTTCTTGTTTTTCAGCCTGTGGATTATGGGAATGTCCTATTCATTCCTTAGAACAGTTTGGGCACCAAACCATTTCTCTTAATTGAGTGGAGATTCTAGTAAGTGGCAAAGCTGACTTTTAGAAAAAGCATCTGTAACTAAGTACTAAAAGATTAACGTAGTTACTATAAATGCACATTCAAAGACTGGAATCTAAAATGCTATTTTGGGTACAGTGTTTTTGGTCTAAGTGCCATCAGTTATCAAGCAAACATTCTTTGCAGGATTTTGTCACAGAATTACTGTTACTTTAGATGACCAGAGTTGAGGCCTGAAGTGCATCAGACTTATATTTGAAATGTTATCGTATTTGGATATGAGGACAGCTGGTTTCTGTTCAGAGGTGTGTTTAGTCAGTCACATAATTTGCTAATTATTAATTTCTAAGTAAGATGAATCTTTCAAAATTTACTGGGGAAGTGTTTTTATAACACTGACACTTTTTTGTAGCACTTGAGATGGTGTGGCTTTTTGTCTTTTGATTTTAGTTTTTATATTTTAGGTTTGTCTGTGAAGGAACAGTAGAAGAAAAGATCCTGCAACTCCAGAAAAGGAAGAAAGGTCTTGCCCAGCAGGTTCTGTCAGGCAAAGGAGAGACCTTCACGAAGCTCACTCTGGCTGACCTCAAAATTCTCTTTGGCATCTAATTATCTTTTGCAATACTCAACAGAAAGTAATTTATACCTACAAGTAACTGCAAACTTCAACATAAGACTTCTGTTTTGAGGTGGTCATTTATTTTGAACAAACAACAAAATTTTTTAACTGTTCTGGGAAGTTAGCAACTTCAAGAATTTGTTTCAATACTGATATTTGATTGTGTATCCAAAGGTTAATACAGTTATAAGTTAAGCTATTGTTTTACAACAAAAATGTGCTCGTTTCTTGGTTTTGTATGAATGCCTTCTAGTTAGAAAACTTTCCTTTTCAGGATAGTAGATGCACAGGCAAAAGTGAAACAAGAACAAGGGAGACAAACATGAGGTGGGAAAGTTTAGAGGTTGAGTGGTGAGGTTGGATGGGCATGAAGAAAGAAAAAAAAATTGAACACAACGCTGTAAGAAGACTATATAAACTTTAGAATTTTAAGTAACAAAAGTAAGTAAGGACTTAAAAGAATACTTCACTTTCTCCTTTGTTCTTGAGGACATTTTCTGTTTAAGTGAAGAACCATTTTTATACCCTGTTCAAAATCCATACTGAAGCAGGGAAGTAGATTTCTGTTACGTTTCTATGAAACAGAACCTGAGTTCCTAATTGTTGTGAGGGTTTTTTTTTTCTGAGTATTAGTTTTGAGGAAATTCTGAAGGTCTAGCATCTACCTCTAGCTGCCATCTTATGAACTGGCAAATTACTGCTACAACGTGCTGTGACTGTGTGAGTTTGGCACTCAAAGTCAAATTATTTTAAAGGAATAATAAATAAGTGGTGTGACTTCAGTTTGTACAGTTATCCACAGAACTAAGCAAAACTCTAAATAATGTCAGTCCAGGTGTAAGCAGATCTTTGCAACACAAGATTCTTGGGTCGCTGGTGGAGGGCTGAGAGTAGCCTTCACGTACGGTCGCTGAGGGTGTGACAGAAGAGCGGTTCCTGCTGCTAAGCGGTGTTTCAGGGCGTTTACACAGTGCCTGGAGGCTGTGAGGGGCAGCGGCGCTGCTGTCCTGCCCCGGTCTCGCCCTGCCCCGGCCCTGCCGCTGTCCCTTCCTCCTCCTCAGGTGCTGGGACCGGGGCGCGGCGGAGCCGAATGGGGCCGGCCGGGAGACTCGCCCAGCGGTCAGGATGGCCGAGCGGTCTAAGGCGCTGCGTTCAGGTCGCAGTCTCCCCTGGAGGCGTGGGTTCGAATCCCACTCCTGACATTCCTTTTCTTTCTTTTCTGCCTGCGCCCCGTGCCCTGCTGTTTTGCCTCGCGGCCCCGCCAAGCGCGGGTGGGCGCGCAGGGGCCGCCACGCCTGCGCCGCCGTGGGTGGGCGAGCGGAAGAGGGAAGGGCGCCAGGGCCATGCGTGGTGCCCACGCGTTTGCGCCTCCGTTCGGCGCAGGCGATGCCGTCGCGGATCGGGTCGCATGCGCTCGGCGCTGCAGCGGCCGCGTGGGTCGTGGTCAGCACTGCCCTGGCTGCAGGCCGACATGTGCAATGCTGGAGACATACCTTCCGGACAGGCCGGTTAGCTCAGTTGGTTAGAGCGTGGTGCTAATAACGCCAAGGTCGCGGGTTCGATCCCCGTACGGGCCACCTTCCTTTTGAAGCTCCCCCTCGTTTTGGGGGCTGCTGCTGCGGCTTCTCCCTCGCACTCCTTGGGCCGGTCAGCGCAAGGGGGAGATAACCCCGCCCTTTTGCAGGCGCCCACACCTTACCACGATCGCCTGCAGAGCCGGGTAAAAGCTGCTGCCGCCGAGGTTCCGATTTCATCAGCCGCGGCTGTTTCTCGGGCGGGAAGGTGCCCAGCCGGGCGTGAGGAAGCGAGGGGCTGAAGAAAGGTGTTGCCTAGGGCTGACCCGTCACGGGCGGTCCCCGCAGGAGGGCACAGCCCGATTTCCTGTCCGAAACGACACGGGCCGAGACCACAGTCGGCGCTAGAAGACGCCCGCCGAGGGGGCGGCAGCTGGGAACATCGGGACCCTTCAGCCTCTACGGGGAAAATGACGAAAACGATCGGCCCCGTGCCCAGCTTATCCCGCTGCTCAGGCAGACACGAGATACTCGGGCCGCTGCGGGCAGCGGATACGGGAAGAGATGAGCAGAGGCGGGAGAAAGCCCGGGCAGGAGGGCCAGCGGCGGCTCCTCCAAAATAGATCTACGGGAAGGCCGGGAAGAGCCCAGGCACCGCTGGGATTCGAACCCAGGATCTCCTGTTTACTAGACAGGCGCTTTAACCAGCTAAGCCACGGCGCCGGGCGGGCCGCTGGGAGCCCCGCCTCGCCCTGCCCAAAAGGGCGGGGGCCCTCCCGGGGGCATCCCCCCCCTACTGGAGGGTCTCCGCTCCGAGCTGGGGTTCTCGGGGAGTGGCTCCTAATTCCCTCGTTTTCCTTATTTATTACTGGTGAAAATTTCTATTGTGTCAAGGAAAAAAAAAAAAAAAAAGGCAAACAGCGAGCAGACTTGGGACACCAGAGAAGGACAGAACATTCAGCAGGAGGAAAAGGAATTCCTCGTAGTCGGCAGGATTCGAACCTGCGCGGGGAGACCCCAATGGATTTCTAGTCCATCGCCTTAACCACTCGGCCACGACTACCGGATGTGTACATATTTTGGTTTCCCGCGTTTCCCCGCCCGGGCGGCGGCTCCGCCCCCTCACCTTGTCCAGCCGTGTCTCTCTCGCGCGTTCCCGACTCGGCGCCGCCCCCGCCGAGGGGCCCCGGGAAATGCGCGCGGGTCTCCAGAGCGGCCGCCGAGGCCCCGCGAGCGGGGGCGGGGCGCGGCAGCTGATAGGCTGTCGATCGACCCCGCGGGAGCGCGCGCACGCCGGGCCGGTTAGCTCAGTTGGTTAGAGCGTGGTGCTAATAACGCCAAGGTCGCGGGTTCGATCCCCGTACGGGCCAGTTGTGCTTTTCGGCTTTTGTTGGTGGGTTTTTTTTTTTGGTAGTGTTTTTTTTAGAGGGTTTTTTTGTGTTTATTTTTTCTTGCCGTTTCAGCGTTCTCTGTCTCAAACAACTCCCGCGCAGGGACGGGTCCCGGGCGCACCCACCCCGCAGCCGGGGCCGGGACGACCGAAATCTTCTCGCCCCGTCCCGGCTAAGGCACTCGCAGGCAGCGACGGCGGCAGGAAAAGGGGAAAAAAAACAAAACAGAAAAAAGAAAAAGAAAAAAAACGTTCTTGCCGTGACTCGGATTCGAACCGAGGTTGCTGCGGCCACAACGCAGAGTACTGACCACTATACGATCACGGCCGCTCTACGCCCGGCGCCACCGCCGCGGATGCCATCTCCCGTTCCCGCCGAACCCCTGCAGCCGTGTTCCCGGTAGGAAGGCGATCGGTGGGAACCTCACCGGGGAAAAGTAAAGCGGCGACGGCGCGGCAAAACGGCACTGCCACCTCCCCGTCGGGGAATCGAACCCCGGTCTCCCGCGTGACAGGCGGGGATACTCACCACTATACTAACGAGGAGTGCGCTGCGAGCAAGCGGCCCGGTCGCGGCCCCGAAGGCGGGAACAGCCTGAGGGAAATGGCGGCGGCCCGAACGCCCTCAGGGAGCCGCCCGCGCTGCCGTGCCCGAGCGGGAACGAAGGGAGACCCCACCGAGGTTTTCGTGGCTACCTGCGGACCGCGACCTCCTGCGTTTGCCTTGCTCTGAGCTTGAAGACGAGGTTTGCGGTGAGTCCTGCCTCACGGAGCGGATTTGAAGGGTGTGGCTAAGAGGGAAACCCACCCCCTGGCCCCCAAATCCATCAACCTGGTGTGTGGCATGTGGTAATCCATGAGAGGCGTGGTTTGCTGGGTGGTTTACGTTCAGAACTTGCATATAGTCTCCCAAGGGGAGTTATTGGCGTTTTCCTTGCTAAAAAGGCAGCAAACTTGGCACTGTGTAATCGGTTTCCCATAAAGTAACAAAAACAGAGGGGCAGGGCGGGGGGGAATAATTTAAAATACAATTTCCTGGAGCGTTACACAGTCGGGGCGGGGGGGGGGGGAAATCAGGAGCCTCCAGAAAGGTGTCATCAGGAGCTGGCGTTTTTCGGGCACGTTTGTAACCAGCTTCTCACATGTACGTGCGTCGTTTTGCTCCACCTGTTGCCGAAAACGTCGGGATAAATCAAACACTGTTTTTTAGTTTTAGAAAGTAGGCATTTCTTTATTGACAGCCCCGGGGTGCGTGGATATAGCTCTGCCTAGATGCAGGGCCACTTTCAAAACTTTTCATTTTTTTATACATTTTTATAAAACGAAGAAATTAATGTCCATTGGTTACAAACTATCATTCTCTTCATCAAACAGTATTCTATATGCTGTTGGTTATTGATTTCTCATGATGCACATTTTCAGTCTTTTTATTACCTTTTTCCCTGATAAGGAGTTTCTAGCACAAAGGCTGAATTGTCTTTGTTAGTTTCTTCTTTATCTTCTGGTTTCTGCAACATGTCCTTGGAGGCTACAAATTCTGCATTCCAGGTGTCCAGTTTTCAGCAATACCTCTCTCCCCCAGGCTTTGTTCACTGAAGCTCATCAGGGTTAGTTTAGCAAAACTTAAAAGTGTCAGTGATTTTTCCAACCTGTTCTAACGATAGGAGTCTGTAAAAAAAACTTTGCTACTTGCTGGTTAAAGTGGAAAATCACACTGTTTATGAGTAGTACACTGCCTAGGATTAATTAAAAACAATTAAATAGAAAGTTAATTTAAACCATTATATGGTAGAAGAGTTCTTGGCTAAACTGAAGTTCAGAAATTAGTTATATGGACATGATCACTTACCCGCAATGTACCATAATTAAGAGGGAGAAAATAAGTGTCATCCTTTCCTCATTCTTGGACAAGTTCTTCTCCTTATGTGATATTACAAAGTTAAGTTGTATTGGTTTTCTTGGAACAGTTGTGTCAGGAAAACCCACAAACGCCAGAGGCTTATGTCCAAAAAGGACACAGAGGAGTCCTGCAACTTTATTCAAATAAAGAGAGAGAGTCCACCCCACAATATCTTCCCTCTCGCAGTTTCGGAGGGCGCAGCCTCCTTTTACCCCGAACTCCCGGCCGCATGTTGCCTTCTTCCTTTCCCCATTGCCTGAGGAACCAGGAAGGTACAGCCTTCCCGAACCGCCTACCACATATTCCCCCCTTGAACCTACTGTTTTACCCCAAAGCTCAGAAACTCAGGCTTGTGCAGACCCTTGTCTGTTTCAGGAGCCAACCTGTCTGCGCCCTGCAACAAACCTGCTGCCCAAAGTTAGTAGCGACATTAAGACCCATTTCAAAGACGTTAACACCCACACCTTCAGCCATCGAATTGTTTGTAAAGACATTAGCTTTCCTCTCAGTTATTTTTTCTGGGAAAGGAGAGATGTTGGAAGTATTAAATTTGACTCATTGGGGAAGGCAAAAGGAAACACGTATTTCAAACATGTAGTTCTAAGTATTGCGTTTAAACAAACATCTGTCATCAAAAATTCACCACCTTTCACCTGTACATTCCTGATGCAACAGTTGAGAAAACAACTACTTATTTCTTACTCCAGAAAGCAAAAATAATATAAACCTCTCCCTAGGCATCCTTCTTATCCTGAAAGACTGGGAAATGTATTTGGAGATGTATTTTGAACTGTAATGACACAATAGCTATATATTATTAAAAAAAACCCCATCTGTGCTTCTTGCATTTTTAAAATAGTGAAACAGTATTTAATAATTTTCTAAGAAAATGGTATTTTAAAGGACTGAGTGATCAATAAATTAGAGAGAACCTTAAAAAAAAAAAAAAAAGGATCAGGGTTGGTAATGAGTTAGGGCTGCAATCCCTTGTCTTGCAGAAAAACACTGTGTTTCATTGCAGTTGCATCGTAGCTTCTGGCTCCCAGCACACAAATTCGCAGTTGTTCTTTCTTTACTGAGCAATCTCCTGCTCTAGAAAAGGTCTTATCCCAGTGGCTCTGAAATTATTTTACATTGAGATGAGGCCCACTCAAAACAGCAGAAACACAAAGTGACTTTACAGCCTCTCTCTGCTCTGACTGTTGTCTTTGTCTTGACATTTCTTGACCTCGAAATTCTAACAAAATCCATTAGAAGTGTGTTTTTGAGAAAGCATGAGACAGAGTTTAAAATCCATATTCCGCTTAAAACAGGCACTCTTCATCTCACCTCTGGAGTGATTCTGTTGCTTCAGTCCTGTTTCCTGGAATCTTTTGATCAACTTCCTGAGGACTGTGGTCTCTTTGATGGAGGAAAACCTACAGTCTTGGAGTCCCACAGTGTTAGTGATTGAAGGGTGCTGCTTAAGGAAAGGAAAACAGCACCTGTTGAATTTAGACCATGTTAGGGTTGCCTTTTTAGGTATATGTCTTTTTGCGGATTCTTCCAGTTCTGCAGCTAATCAAATAGTTATTTTTTGTGAACAGCCCACTTTTTTTTTAAGGCTCAACCTGTCACTGGTAAATGATGCTTTTTCAATTTAGAATTCTTTATTGTGGGGCTTTCTGCTTCTTTCTTCTTCACGCACATGTGGGTTTTTCTGCTCTTTTACAATCAGATGTCTCCTGTCCTTTTCCTCCCTAACTCCATATTTTCTTACAGGTGATCTGTGACTGTCTCCTCACACCCTGTATTGTCATTGCTTTAGTGGCAGCTTTGGGATCTTTTTTGCGGCATGTGGTAATGTCTGTGTTAAATGTTTCCCGGGTTTGAGGAAGCTCTTGTATTGTCATGATACAGTTATATATGCTTCTCTATGCAGATACTACCTTATTTGTGGCTTCCTAGTACGTTTTTTATTGATGTATTTAATGATAGGTCGTGTTAGTGGCAAATGAGACAACAAAGGAGAGGAGCTCAACTTAGCACTCATACTCAGGTTTGTGAAGGGAAGGGCTGGGAATTTTATGATGTCCTCTTCCTCTACAACTTTTTCACTGACTCAGAGGTATTTAATTCTGAAATATTTTCTGCATTTTTTAATCAATACCTTGATTTCACAAGTGATCCAAATGACCTATCACCGGGAGAAGGGTTCCCTTTCCTGTGTCCCAGCGCCGGGAGCAGCAGCGGCGCCAGGGGCGGGCGGGAGTCCCCAGGTGGGTCTTGGGGGTCGCCGTGGGGGTCCGCGCTCTCGCCTCACTCCTCGTTAGTATAGTGGTGAGTATCCCCGCCTGTCACGCGGGAGACCGGGGTTCGATTCCCCGACGGGGAGGCGGCAGTGCCTTTTATCCCCGGGGAGTGCTCCTGCTTCATCCTGCTCCCACCACACCCCCGCCCGCGGCGTGGCCGGAAGAAGGGAGAGAGGGAAGGGTCGAGAACGACTCCTCCGAAGCGTGGCGTACCGTTTCGGTGGTGCTGCTGCCCCGCCGGGAGGTACGCATCCATGTGTGCGGTGCAGCCCTGCCGAGCCGCTCCGCGCCGCCGGTAATCGCTGCCCGCGCACCGGAGGAGGGAGCAGGAAGAGAAAAACGAAAAGTTTGAAGGCCTCAATTTTTTAGGAATGCTCGTTACCCCGGTTAGTGCCCTTGCTGCTCTGCCACCGCTCCATTAAACCACCAGCCGAGGCAGTGTCTAGGAGGAGCGATCGCGGTAATACTGCAGATCAGCGCTCGGCAACAGGCACATCCACGGCACGTCCTGGAACCGCCTCAGCTGCTTGTACTTGAAGTGGCCCGTGTAAAGTGGCCGGTTAGCTCAGTTGGTTAGAGCGTGGTGCTAATAACGCCAAGGTCGCGGGTTCGATCCCCGTACGGGCCAGTCTCATATTTTTTCTTCCCCTGGGAGGCGAGGAGATCGCTGACTTAGCAGAATATCACTTTATTTTGTTTTAGGGGCGGAGGGATAACACGGAAAGGAACGCGGTACTCCCCAACAGGAAGTTTGACGTGGGCGGTCATGGGGGGACAGCGAGAGCGAGCCGGGCCGGCGCCTCTCCTCACCCTGCCCGGGCACGGGGCCAGGCCAGCCGCCACCCGCACGCCAGGAACCCGCGGCAGGTGAGGTCGCCCCACGTGGCGGCGGGGAGGCAGCCTCCGTTCATCCCATTCCTCGTTAGTATAGTGGTGAGTATCCCCGCCTGTCACGCGGGAGACCGGGGTTCGATTCCCCGACGGGGAGGCGGAGTTAGAGCTTTTTTTCTCTCGAGACAAGGGGAAATGGAACCCGCCCCCCACTTGTTTTGTTCTATCGGGTCCTCAACGAAGTTCGTGCTGGGAGACACGACAATCAGGCCAAAGCTGGGAGCAGCGTGAAGGGATAGGTGGATGCCTTAGGTCAACGCCCAGCAGCGTCCTGATACACCATCGACTTCCTTGGCAATGGAGCTGGCCCGAGCAGCGTTATTCTGCTGTCGTGATTGCAGCAGAGATGCTCAATGCTGATTTTCTCCTCAAACGGACAGCCACCTTTCTGTTCCCATGCAGTAACAGTGGGACCTCAACCCACATTCTCCCAGATACTGAGCAGCCAAGTCATGCTGCCAGAGCACATCTTAAACCATTCCCCACCCCCCCCAATCAACAGGACAGCACCAAAATACATGTGATTAAGTACCATCTTTTCCACAGTTTCCCGAAAGGACAGTTTAAAGTTTAAAATCATATCAAATATTCCCTTTATTCTTTTAAAAAACATTTTTAAGCATCCCAACATTTTATAAGGGTAAGCAGTGCTATTCAGGCACAGATAATGCTTTCATTTCCCTGAACACATCACAGTAGTTTGCCATTTTGCAGTCAACCAAATCAGTTGAGGAAGTTCTAAAGCATGCAGAGTAGCCCTGTGAGGCCTTCACCTGTCCTTCACAAGGCAACAGCAACAGGGTGTGACAACGTTAGCCCATCAATCTAAAAGAATGAATTCACACATTTGCAAGTTCTAACAAGTCTACAGCATAATTAAGGCACGAGGTAAGAGTATAAATAGACACACTGAAACACCATGCAACAGCAGTTTGAGTGGGCTGGTTTGCAGGCATTCCTGTTCTCTCAGAATGGCTCAGTGCAAGCAATCCATCATCTTCATGATCCGTGTCAGTGCACCCAGTCTTTGGGATTTCGCAGAACCTCCAGGATTTCTGCTTCTTTGGAGCTCTCCAGTGGGGTGTGCATGTACTCCCACCTGCAAGGAGAGGGGAAACTCACTCAGTCCAGCTGGCAGCCCCTTCTTCTGCTCCAGGCTCTGTTTGGACTGGAGTTGCCTTTTCTAAGGATGCAAAGCTACATACACAGTTGATACTCTTGGCTCAGATGACAGATACGGTTACAAATCACAAGTTCATTTGTTCAGTAAAAACAAATAATAATGCCACCGGAGGAGAGGGGAGAAACATTACCTTCATCTTTCACCAACTTCTGAAAAGGCTGGAAGGACAATGAAAAAGGAAAGAGCAGTGCCCTATTCCCCACAAAGCATGCAGGTTTATTTGCAAAAATCTTTTAGCAGTCTCTTACGACACACTAGTATCACAAGGAAGATGAATAAGAAAAGGAACCCATAGAATTTTGACAGGACACAAGACCTTTTTCCAGAATCTGAACTAGAAGCTCTACAAGTCTTTGTTGAATCTTGGTTTTAAAAATAAAGGTGGTGAAAGATCCCTTTTTTTCATTGAAAAGGCAATTGAAAGAGGCACAACAGAGAAAGGAAAGTGTCAGCAGTCACCGAGAGATGGGTACATCCTCTTCCCATTTTCCCCCTAGGAATGACCCATTCATGCTGTGAAGTGAGCTAGTTACATGGATGAAAAAGAGCAAACCCAGACAATCCCAGAAATTAAATCAAAACATAGGAGCATGCTACACTACCACGTCAGGGACACATCTGTGTTGTCAGTGGCATGAAGGTATATGGTGAACCTTCATGGTTACGGGGTAGCAGACACTTTCCCTAGCAGAGGGAGGTCACTAGTGAACTTTATGGAATTCATTATAGGGTCTGTACTACTCAGCATACCCAAAAGCAACCTGAAAGTGGGAATAAACAGTAAATGACAGAGTTTGCTGGTGTTGCAAGAGTAAGCAAAATGGGTTAAAACCTGAAAGGGCAGTTAAAAACAGTATTGAGCCAAGCAACTGAGCAGTAAAATGGCAGGTGAAATTCACTGTTGATTGATGTGATGGACACAGAAAAAATGTGCATACAGATTGAGTTTAATTTTATTGCTCAGGAAAGACCTTGGCATTGTAACAGTTCTATGAAAAAGCCAGCTCAATGCTGAACAGCAGTCAAAACCAGCAATATATTAGGATTATGGAAGAAAAATGAATTAAAACATCATTATGCCACTGTATGAGTCAGTGGTACATCTGCATCTTGGATACAAATATGCAGCTTACGTTGTCTATTCCTCATCCCCAGTTCAGAAAGGGCACAGAAAACTTAAGCCTAGATAAAGTGGCCCAAGTATGAAACAGCAACTGCACAAAGACTAAAAAGAGCCAGCCGGACTTGTCAGCCTGGAAAACAGACAATGAAAAAACCCCAGAAGCCTGTAAAATAAAAACTGTTATGGAGAAAATGAACAGGAAGAAAATCATGTTACTCAGTGAAAAGTCAGATAAAGTCATCAGGTTCAAGTAGAAAACAAAAAGCACTTTTTCATACAACACACAGTTAAACTGTGGAGCTCCCTGCCACACATTTATCAGGACTGCCAGAAGCTCTCGTGGTTTCTAAGAGGTACTAAACAAAAACCCATGAAGCAAGGAGAAGAAATCTATCAAGAGGAACTAAGCACAAAAACCATAGGTTTTTTTGCCAGAAAATCTCTATGCCACACTACTGGCAACTAGGTGAGTGCAACAGACCAGAGAAGCATCTGCATTTGCAGAAAAGAGAACTGTACTTGTCCAGTTCTTGTATCAGGCATGAACTCGCCACTGTTAAGAGACTGGACACGAGGAGAGACCTTTGATTTAATGCTATGAAGTATTTTACTAAGAACAGTGCCTACTGCAACCCCACGTAACTACACCCTTACCTTGCAGTCAGTGGCAGAGACATAAGAATGCTTTCGATTCTTGATCCTGGTGTCAGGAGGCCAAACTTTGTACCTCTGTCATAAACCAAGTTGAACTCTACATACCTATGGGAATGAAGAGATGCAACAGAAAAAAACCCAAGCTTATTAGCAGGAGTTGGTAGTGTTTTCTTCAAGTGGCAAGACATCAAACAAAATCAGTCTGTCTTTCTGCTGTGTTGGTGTGACCTTGTCAATCCACAGAGCTCAGGGAGAAGTGACCTAAGCTAAGAGACTGGAGCAGACAAACTGTTCAAAGGAGAGCATTCTACAAGCTCCTATGCTGTACTATACTTCTCCCAGGCCTCAGTCCTGCTGGCAAGCTCGACATCACATTTACCTTGGTTATTCTCTTCTTTGTGGACGTGTCAGACATAAAGAGGGGCCTTAAAGGTACTGAAAATAACCAGAGGAAAAATTCTACTGTGCAGTCCTCCGTGCTGAAGGACACATAAGCAGCAAGGTCAGGAAAGTATTTTCTGTTTCTTGGGGAGATCTGGAAAGCAGCAGAAGTCAGCTTCGGAGTGCTGGCTGGGACTTGTAAGTGATGAAATATACCATTTTCTGTTCCCAGCATAGGAACAGAACTGTGACAATTCATCAGGGATTATCTTAATAGCCAGTACAGAGGTGTTTGCACTTAAAGATACAGGAAGGGAAAAGCTCTTATCCATTTGCAGAAATGGAAAGCTTTACATAGCCCAATAACCTGTGAACAGACCCAGGGAAATAGGCAGGCCTCAAGAGCTGGTCCTGGCTGCAACTTAGAAAAGCTACTCCCCCTTTTAAACTTTGCAGGTTTGCTAAATCCCATCAACAGACTGGATCCTGAAAGCCCAGTGTTCCCAGGAGCAGTCCCACCAAATTAAGGACGCTTGCTTATCTGACCAACGGCTGCAGGCCAGTGATCTGGACTTGAGTGCTTACACTTTTTCCATGCCAGTCTCACAGATTTCTCTGCAGTACAGGCAGAAACTAAAGACTCTAGTTAAGCACAAAGCACATGTAATCTCATTTCTCCATAAGCTCACACCATCACAGGACGTGGAGAACAGAGTACAACTGTACTGACCAATGTACTTAAGCTTTTGCAGCATTAACAGTTAGTCACATTAACAAGCATCCTCCAAAGTCTTTTACAGTAAGCTTGGACCATGCCAGAATAAAAAAATCCAACCCTCTGTATTCCTTTACAGGAATCCTTAATTCCTTTACAGAAATGTCAATGCCAAGATCAGATGGAATAAATATGTATTTAAGGAGCTGAAAGTACTCAAGTAGTTATTTCCTGACTTTCTGGGGTTTTGCTTTATTACTGAATAGGAAGTACCATTCCCCCACCCTTAGCTCCTCATGTGACAGGGCAGCCCTATATCCAGTATCTTTGGGCTGCAGGAGAGGGCAGGATTAAGCACACCCAAACCCCTTTGCCTGTTACACAGCAGAAGCTTCTCTTGGTTTTTTGAAGGAGTTGTAAAGAAACTGTGGCATTTTGGTTGGGCTGCTTGTGTTGCAACATGGGAGAGTGGGAAATGCCTTCTTTTCACCCTCTTTAGCAATCTAGCATTGGATTACAGAATTAGTTCTATGCACAAAATGCTGAAATTCTTGGTGAGCTTTTTTGCCCCACACAACAGGACACAAACCTGTAACGATAAAGAACTAGCCAGCACAGTCCACCTCCTGTGGATACTTTTGTTTCTTCAGTACTCACCGTCCTCTCCGAAGCTGTTGCCATAGCTTTTCCTCTGGTGTGAAGGAGTCATGGCAGTGCTTTTTCACAATGGGAATGTAACAAGGCACGACAGCTTTGGCACAACTCTTTACAAACTGGAATACTTCCTCCTTGGAGGGAGAGTCCATATCGTCAAAGAATATGCCTCCAATCCCTCTTCGCTCGCCACGGTGCTTGATATAGAAGTAGTCATCACACCTAGAAGAAGCATCAGATGATTACTAAAATGGTCCACAGTATTCAAAAAAAGAACAGAACTCCAAACAGCTGCATGGTGCAGGACAGCACCAGCGAAATACTGACCACAAGTCAGTTCCTGCAGGGCTGGGCGCCCCACTGCTTCACTGACCTCCGAGAACCAGGATGGTGCAGCACCACCTGGAAAGCACTCCCGTGTCACTTGCAGTAAAAGCTCTGATTAAATGGTCTCTGTAAAGCTACACATCACCACACAGTCACTGAACACCACGGCAGATGCATCCACGTGGATTGATCCAATCTACATCCTCTATCTACTCGGAACAGGGACATCTGATTTCAAAACTTTCAAAACTAAGGGCTCTTGATAGACTTCATTCCCAGCATTATATGTACTTCCCAAATTATTTGGACAGCTTTCATATGATCTCAAACTTGAAAGAGAATCACTTTATTCTCTTTGCCATTCAAGTAAAAGAATTTTCTTCATCAAAACAAAAGTAATCTAAGGTGCCAAGACCAGATAAGAAAGCAACTGTCACGGTACCCTTCCTTGGAAAAAGGCTTTTTAATAGTTAAAACTTGGAAGATTGAGTCATTATGGCAGTGGCTTTTCATGACTCTTGTTTAAGTTTATAAATGAGTAAGGGCAGCTTATCCTACAATAGGAAAGCAATTAATCTCTTTTGTATTTATGGGGAATATTTAGTTGTGAAATCACTTAGATGACTTAACCCTATCTTGCTTGTAATTCCTTGCTTGGGCACGCAAGTGTTCACATGGAGGAGAGAGCAAAGGGAAACAGGAAGCAGAAACCATCAACATCAAGAAAACCATGCCTTCCTTTAGGACTAGTTTTCCCTACAGGACCAGTTTTCCATATATCCACAATCATTCTCAAGCATTATATATGGCATGGGCGTAACGAGAGAGACATGGAGATGGAACAGATAACCTGTGCTATTTTTTTATTCAATGGGATAATCAGTGCACTGTTTTTATTTTATGATAGCAGGAAGAGTTAGGAAAAAATGCTGAGTCAGAAACGTAAAAGAGAATAAGCCTGACAAAAATCTTAAACCTAGATCAGGTAGACAATGTGGTAAATGTAATAATTTTTATCTTTTAGAAAAGTGGGAAAAAGTCTCCTACCCCCTGCAGCTGGCATTGCTAGCCCACTTAGGCTGCAAAGAACCTGACCATTAAGGCAGATTCTCTAAACTACCATGCAAAAAATCCTCAGAGAACAAGACTGTAATCTCAAGGCTCTAAGATGTCTCTCTCTACTAAGTGGTTGCCACCCAAACACCCACTTTATCTCCTGTCCTCAGAATAGACCTAGTAGCTTACAAAAGGGTACCCCCACCTTCCTGCGTGCACAGCTTGTTGCAGATAGGATTATCACACACAGAGCAGGAAGTTCCCACTTAATAGTGGAGGATCCCATCACTTGTATCTCTCAGCTCAAGAAGAACATTCAAAGTTCGCATCTTAGAAAATAAGCTGTTCAAACTCCTAGTGAATGTGTCACCAGGGAAAAAAACACAGCTTCATCAAATTATGAAGCTTCTACATTAAGGACATGGTCCTTTATTTACCTGGAAACTAGGAAAAAAAAAGAAAAAAAAAAGGCCATGAAGGCCAGACTGAAGGCAGAAAAACAAAAGTGGGATTTTCAGAACTGCAGTGATGGGCCAAGAGCTCATACTGAATCATGCACATTTACCATGAGTTCACTGTAAAAATAATTTGTGCAAGTCCATGGGGCAGAAGTCTTGTCCTTGTTTAACACCAGAGGCTAAAAGGAATTTTAAGCTGCCTACTGCAACAAAATCTTGAAGAGTCAGCTTGGTTTTTCTTCGGGCTGTAGACCTACAATCCTAGTTGTCGGCCCTCTGATTTGAAAAATCCAGGATTCTGTAAATAAGATATTTCTTTAGACAACATTTTGTCCCAGTACACTTCTGATTTTCATTAGGGGCCTTCTGATACTTTTCAAAAGGCAGCAGAACCTACAGTTCCTAGCATACACTTAACTGCCAACATCCAGTGCTGCTTTCTGCTCCCCCCAAGCACATCTCCCCCCACATACCATTTCTTGTACTTGGGATACAGCTTCGGATCATGCTTGTCACAGGCTTCTTTCAGAGTCTTGTGAAAATGAACGGCATCCTCTTCATTCAGGTAAGTTGGAGTGAGGTCAGTCCCACCACCAAACCACCACTGTTTAGTTCCTATAGCAGAGGCAAGCCGCAACATTTTTCTTTCAAACTTCTGAACAGCAACATGTTGCTAGTGGTTCATCAAGAACTAACAACTACTTTTACAACACAAAACAAAATCATTCTTCAGTGGTGTCCCTAAACTTCAACAGTGAAAGATTTGACTACAAGGTAGCATGATGATCAGTGACTTCAGGTAAAGATGAAACAAACTTCAAAGGAGTGAAAACCATTTTGGACCACTGACCCTGGCTATAGGATGGCAGTTTCACAAGACGGGCTGGTGACTCTTGGCATAGCTGGGAGCAAACCTGCACTGGTTCTTGATCTCTTACCCCAGCCATGCATTCACACTTCTTTTGTGCAGAGTCACACATTTCATACATTCCTCATTGGATTATAATCCTTACCGTCTGCTTCTTCAATTTCAAAGTATCTGTAGTTGAAGTGCATGGTTGGAACATGAGGGTTCTTTGGATGGATAACAGAGCTCACACCCATGGCGCAAAAAGGCAGCTTCCCTGGATAAAAAGATGCACAGAGAAAGCCCTTCAGTTTTTCAATAAACTTCATTTGTTATCATTTAAGGAACATCACTATTTTCCCTTAGGCTCCAAGCCACAACAGGAAAATGTCTCATGTTGGGTCACCATAATTATTCATCAGTGGGCAATTTACTTCTGATCCATACACTTCTGTGCACCTAACTAAGCTCTTTCTTTGGTATTTATTCTAAAATGTGACAATACTTTGGAGAACCCACTAAATGAAGACCACTTAAAACATAAGGCACTGCTAAGGCTTTCTACCACCCCCAGTCCTCACAATTACCCTTTGCTACACAAACGTGCGTTGAGTCCTCTTTAGCCTTCAGGTGTTGTTGGTTTTCCCCCTCCACCTCTTTGGTACATAATTCCTGCACTGTTTCACTGTTGACCTACAGAGTCATTATTGAGAAACCACCGGTGCCTACAATACATTCCTTACAGCAGCAAGACAGAGGGAGAAGCACTCCCATACCTGGCTTTTTAGGGATATGAAAGTCCACCTGTCAGGCTTACTGATTAGAAATCACTGATACAAATGAAAACCTTTGAGCTTTGATCAGTCTGGCCTTCCTCACGTTCTGCTCAAATGCCAGGTTGCTTTCAGAGTACCTGCACGGGAATACTCAGGTGAATACGTCCCGGTTCCCTGTCTCATCTGCCCGCTGGACTCCTTACCGTCCTTGGCCTTCAGAGACTTCCCCCTGCTCCGCATCTGCCGCGCTGCCTCCTCGGACAGGAGCCCGGACACGACGGACACGTTCACACCCGCCTTCTCGAAGATCTCGCCATCCTGCAGCACGCAGCTGATGCCGCCTCCGCCTGCCAACGCCAGGCTCCAGGTCAGGGTCACCGAGGGGTGACCGAGCCCGGGGTGCCGGTGGCCGCGGTCTCCCCCGCGGCTCCCCCGTACCTTCCTTCCTTTCCCAGCTGTCAACGGCGAAGGAGGCGCCGGGGTCCAAGGCGGTCAGGGCGCGACACACCTCCGCCTGCGTCTCCATGATGAGCAGCTCCATGCGGCTCCGCAGCTCCCGCCGCCGCCGCCGCAGCTCCCGCAGCCCGCTCACCGGCGGCGCCATGAACCGCTGCCGCAGCTCCTTCTCCTCCTCGTCCTCCCGGGCCGCCGCCAGCGCGGCTTGCCGCCGCCAGAGCCCCAGCGCCAGCCCCAGCCCGCCCAGCGCGCCCGCGGCCGCCAGCGCGGCCCGTCGCGCCCCCCGGCCCGCCGACCCCGGCGGCGCGGAGCCCAGCGCCCGGGCAAAGGCGAGGGCGGGCGGACCGCGGGCGGCCCCGCGGAACAGGCGCGCTGCTGCCGCCATGACCGGCACCGGCGCCGCAGTGCCAGCGGGGCGGAGCCGGGCCGGGCCGGGCCGGGGCGGAGCCGGGCCGGGGCGGGGCGGGGGCCGCGCCGGGTATGAACGTGTGTCTGCACACGGAATAGGTGAGAAGGCACCGCTGACATCATTCAGTCCGGTCTGTCATCTGTCACTACATTGTCAGCTAGACCATGGCACTAACTGCCACGTCCAGTCTTTCTTTAAACACCTCTAGGGACGGTGACTCCACCACCTCCCTGGGCGTTCCAATCCAATTTCTAATCACCCTTTCTGTGAAGAAATTCTTCCTAATGTCCAACCTAAACCTCCCCTGGCACAGCTTAAGGCTATGTGCTCTCATCATGTCGCTTGTTGCCTGGAACAGAGTAGTCCCCACCTGGCTACAACCTCCTGTTAAGTAGTTGTAAAGAGTGATAAGGTAACCCCTGAGCCTCCTTTTCTTCAGGCTGAACAACCCCAGCTCCCTTAGCAGCTCCTTGTAAGACTTGTGCTCCAGACCCTTCACCAGCTCCATTGCTCTTCTTTGGACCTGCTCCAGTACCTCAATGTCCTTCCTGAACTGAGAAGCCTGGAACTGGACACAGTATTTGAGGTGTGGCCTCACCAGTGCTGAGTACAGAGGAAGAATCACTTCCCTAGTCCTGCTGGCCACACTATTTCTAAACAGGATGCCATTGGCACACAGCTGGTTTGTACGTGTCTGTACAAGAAAGCCCATCCACACTGGGTGCCGTGAAAGAATGCAAGCATCCCATAACCCTCCTATCTGGGTGCCCCTGGATCTGGGCTGCCCGTTTTGTGTGGGTGCCACCGCAGGGAGAGGCATCGATGGATGCAGCACTCAGGTGCCACACCTCGCCTGGTGCGGCTTTGGGAGAGGGGGCTGTGCTGTCCATGTGCCTGTAAAACATCTCTGCATACTGCTTATGAATAACCTGGTATTGTTGATGCAACTATGTGGGGCTGCAGAGTAGTGGTTTGTACAGGGCCAGGCATCACTGGAATAGGGGTAAAGTTGTATTTTACTGAGCTGTCCTGTGAATCATGTGCAATTGCCCTCCTGCGTATGGCATTTCTGGTTTTGTATTCACAGTAATGAGCTTTTAGAACCTGACTAGTTTGTGGGACCACCAGTTTAGTGCAATAGGAATATTTCCTATGGACCTCAGAGGGCACATGCTTTTATATCCTTTGTTATTTCTTAAAGTTGAAGCACATTTTCTTTCCTAATATAAGGGAGGAACTAGAGACCTGTGCAGTCAAAGGGCTTTGATCTCATTGCAATTACTGAGATGTGGTGGGATAGCTTGTATGACTGCAATGTTGTCATGAAGGGCTACATTAGGATAGACAGACAAGGACGGTGCGGTGGTGGAGTTGCCCTCTCTGTGAGACAGCTCTTGGAATGTATTGAGCTCTGCCTTTGGGTGGACAACAAGCAAGTCAAGAGCTTATGGGTTGGGATTAAAGGGCAGACTAATAAGGGTAACACTGATGTGGGTGTCTGCTACAGGCCACCCAAGGAGGAGAAAGTGGACGAGGCCTTCTGCAGGCAGCTTGAAGCAGCCTCAGTCACAGGCCCTGGTTCTGGTGGGGGACTTTACCCTGACACCCACTGGAGAAGCAACTGGTGACAAAAGTGATTAAGGGACTGGAGTATCTCTCTGATGAGGAAAGACTGAGGGAGCCGTGCCTGTTCGGTCTGGAGAAGAGATGGCTGAGAGGAGACCTCATCAGTGTCTATGAATAACTGAAGGGAGGGTGTCAGGAGGATGGATCCAGGCTCTGCTCAGTGATACCAAGCAATGGAACAAGAAGGCATTGAGTAGAAACTGATGCACAAGAAGTTCCACCTGAACAGGAGGAAGAACTTCTTTACTGTGACCAAGAACTGGAACAGGTTGCCCAGAGAGAATGTGGAGTCTCCCTCACTGGAGAACCATCTGGACGCAATCCTAGGCCATGTACTCTGGGATGGCCCTGCTTGAGCAGGGAGGTTGGACCAGATGACCTACTGTGGTCCCTTCCAACCTACCCAGCTGTGATTCTGTGAAAATAAGAATTCAGAATAATAAAGAGAAGGTTTGTGTAGAGACAGATGTTGAAAGGTACTGCATAGCACCAAAATGGCTCAGCCCTGCAAAGACTGCGCTTTGGTATGGGACTGTTCCTTGGAAACTATGATCTGGTATTTCAGGACTGATTTGCACCTGTAGTACCCAAGCACAGATCACTTTCAAGGATGGCTCTGTGGAAAGTGTGGAGATTAATCCTCATTATGGATCTGAGCTTCATTATCTGCTTCTTTTCACTGCAGGGTATTTTGGGGGGGAGTGTCTGTGTGTATAAAGTGATAACATTTGCTCGAAGGCATAGTCCATGTTCTCATTTGTGATCTGATTCTGTTCTTTGGCAGCAGAGGATGCTCTGAAGCTGCTGAAGCTCTGCAACGAGGAACGGAAGATCTCTCAGCTTGTGTCTCTTCTGAGCTCGGCTCTCTTCTGCCATCAGCTGGAGAACAGGATCCCTGATGAGCCCGGAAACCCGACCCACTGGAGGTAGGAGGGAAGGAGGGAATGTGTTAAGAGAGCTCTGTCGCTTTAAATAGCTTGGAAGTGCACAATGCATACTGTTTATCATGAAAACGTTTAGATAAAACCAGTAGATACGATTCAAGAAGAAACTGAGCTATCACTGCCAGCCCTGGATAAAGGACTGTTGGAAAGAGCTGATAGAGCAGCCAAAACCCCTAAGATGGTAGTGCTCTTCCAAGCTATTTACTGTAGTAAAGCTCTGTTCTTTCAGTGGTTTTTTTAGACACTATTAAAAACAAATAAATATTGGGGCCAAGATATGTAAAACACATTCACGCTGATTTAATGTGTTGGTGGTTTTTTGACAGGTTGAATGCGATCTTTGATTGATAACATCTGGTAATTCAGCTGGATGGGACCTCTGGAGGTCTCTAGTCCAACCCCAGGGGTTCACCGTTCCCAGGCTGGATGAGGTTGTGCAAGGCCTTCCTTGTCCAGCTGCAGTTAGAAAACCTCATTCCTCGTTTTGCCTGTGCTCCTGCCTCAGCACTCCACCACCTCCACCAGAAAGAATCTGTTGAGAATTTCCTTTGCTGCAACCACATTGCCAAGTCAATGTCTTGCTCTTGCTGCTGAAGTTTAGAAGCATGACTGCTTTACAGACTGGGATTTCTCAGGCTGGATGCAGAAGCCTGGTCAGGCTTCACTCTCTGTTGGTGGTGAGGAGGAGTGACAGAGTGTAAAACACTTAGACTTTTTCTGTGCTGAATCCTCTCATGTTAGCTCCTTGTGAGGACCTCGTCTCTGGCAGCACGTTAAGGCTTAAACATCAGCCAAGTACTGATGTGTGTGAGATGCTCAGCAGTGATATGAGGCAAGAAAATGACAGCTCACATTTTGATCTGGATTTGCAGTGCACAGTGGTGGTGTGTAGGGTGGGCCTTTCTGTGGAAATACTAATGGAAGAGGAAAAAGGCACTCAGAGTTTAGCATAGGGCCAAAAGGAAAACCTGGAATTGGTCTTGCATTTACCTGAACAAGAACTGAATCTGAGGAAATGTACCTTGTGCTTTTTTAGAGGGCCAGGTGAAATTCCAAGGTCTTGACCTCCCTTGAAATCTCCGTGTCAGTTTTAAAAGTCTGACTAAAAATGTGTATGGTGAAATGACTTGGAATATTGTGTCTCTTAGTGTGTCATCCATTGTCATACCTGTATGTGTTGTATAGTGAGGGTCTTGTGGTAGGTTTTGTTTTCAGTGGCAGCAAAGCCATTTAGATTTGCTTTGTGGTCAAAACCTCTACTGGTGCAAGTGAGTGTGGTTCTAAAGAACGTTGTAGGGCTACAGTGATTTCAAGTAGATTTGAAGAACTGGACTTCTATCTACAGTTTTATGTAAGGTAACCTCCTATGAAGAATACTTTTAATTTTATTTCTTCTTTTTCGTTGTTTTTTCTATACATTGAAGAGAGCTCTGAAGTTTCTCTGCTGCTGCTTGATTTTAGGTGCTGTCTACCTTGCTTTGCTTTTTTTTTTTTTTTAAATGAGGATTTATGGACAGAAATGATATTAACAAAAGAACAAGAGACACTGCATGTCCTAAGGTAGCAAAGCATGGTCCGGTCTGATTCAGACTGAGACAGGCACATGCTTTCACTGAGGCTGTTTGATACTTTCATTTTGGATACTAAATTAATACGGTTGCTTATCAGAAAATAGGAAGAAAAAGATGCATTGAGAATGGAAAAACTCCCCATCAAGTTGGCATTTCTTTTACTTCTGAAGTTAAAAGAGCCATTTTCGTCCAGTTTATCACACAAAGTATTGATTGTGACTTCAAAAAGATTCTGAGGGCTTGCAGTTAGACAAGTACTCTTGTTTAACAGAGGTCATCTCAAAGGTTTTGCATGACAGTACAAGTTGAATTAAGTTATTATCTCAGTATGATAACAGTGAGAGAGACGTGAAAGCTTTGGTGACTGAGCTGAACAGCAGGCAATGTGAAGGTTATAAAAGGAAGATGAAAACCTTTCCTTCTGCATCTGTCATCTCAGTAATTTGCCTGGATGGCAGATTCATAGGAATCCTCCTTTTTTTCTTCGCTTTTTTTTAATGCAGGATTGATTCTCCTGGGTGTATGAAGGAACGAAAGGATAACTACAGAATGAGAAGCTGCTGGAATTCCTTCAAGCTACCTCCTGGAAGGTAAGAGGAGTTTTGCAGTGCCTTACTAAAAGCTTTCTTCCACTGCTGACTGATCACCTTTGCATAGTTAATAAAAGAGAAGTGAAAAAATTAAATATAGAGGTTTGCACTAACAGGCCCCAAAATGTGCTTGCGTGCAGTCTCCCCTGGAAATGTACCAGCACTCCAGGTCAGGTACTTCATCTTCCCTGTGATGAGATCCATTTCCCACTTCCTCTGTGCCCTTCCTTGAGCTCTGCCTTCAGATTTGCAGTCACATGGCACCATCTTCATAAAACACTAGGAATTTTCCCCAACCATAGCTATTGCATATGTGACTTCATCCCGGCTAAAAAGCCAAAGCGTGACCTCTCTCCTAGGTTTTCAAGGAAAGGGAAAGAATGAGCAGAAGTGATCTGTAGGCAAGAGTTCTTTTCTTGTACTGAGATCCAGGCCAAACATTACTCCCCTGCCCTAGTGTTACAATTTTTTTTTTTTTTGCAGCCACTATAGCTGTTTATACACACTAAATGTAATGTTTACTGTTATGAAAGTCCATCCACAAGCCAAAATACATACCCTTCAGTCCTCCCTGGAGTAATAGGTACATTTTTTATGGTTAAGCTAAAGGACTAGCTGAGTTAGCTCACAAGTCTTAAGAGACTTGTGTCTGCATCTATTTCTGAGTAACAGACATACATTGCGGTAGTATAATTGAAACTTCTTTACTGTCTGGGCAGCTCTATGGAGCTGGAGATTTACAGTCTTTGAAAAACTATTGTACAACTACAGAACTGAACTTCAAATTAGTAGATTTAAAATCATGTGCTTATTCGCTCCTAAGTTCAGTGATGCCCATCAAGAGGCCTTGATTCTAAGGGTGTCAGAAAGAACAACACATTTTATTATGGTGTAAAAAGAGACCTTTCTCACTCTTGCAAGCAAGATGCTAAAACTTTTCTCTGTGGTAATGTCAGCAACTTGAGTTAAAAGAGCTGTCTTTAGTATTTTGTGTGTCCATAACCTTTTCTGGTGTAAGATGAGGGTGCACAATGAAAGCTATGTCATTAGGTTCTAGTTCATCTTTAATCAACTGGACTAAACCATATTCACACCAATACCTTATAAATTGTTCACAATTCTTTTGTAGACCTTGCTTCAGTTTTCAAGATTTTTGAATGAGAAAACCTCTCAAACTGCACTTGCCCATCAGATTTCTGTAAGATACATAAAAATGAACATCATATAGTGTTCTGCAGGGTTTTTAAAAAAATAATTACAGTTATTGAAATAGAAATCTTCAGAAGAAAGTAGCTGTATTGGTGCCACCACCCACCACAGGATTATCAGGAAGACTAGAGGCAGGGAGGGTTGTGATGCATATGTTGAGAATCAAAAGGGGGCTTTAGGACAGAAAAGCAATTTCCATGGGAAAAGGTGCTATGCTCACCCTTGCTGACAAGGAAGGTGACCAATGTTAAGAATTGCAGACAGTACACAGGAGGGCTTCTGTGGTTGTTTTAAAGCTGGCAGTTTGGGACTCATGATGGTCCCTGGCTCAGGCATTTTTAAGCTGGTGCGGTGGGACTCATTTAACCTCTGGTAGAACTGTAGGCTTAATGCACCATCTTTATCTGACCTTTACACTGTACTGCAGGGATAAGGTCAGGAATTTTATGGAAAAGAAGATAAGATGATTTTCCTCCATTGCCTTCAGAAAACTAACGATAAAGCCTGCTTAGTCCATTATTTGCTGTCAAGTAAGAGATAACTCTTTCCTCATGCTGTTAGCTCATAGAAGTTACAACTACAGGTTTTGCCATGGCCATTATTCAATTACCCAATTTAACTATCTGACCTGACTAAAAGCAAGCCAAATCCAAAAGCAAGATGCCAGGGAAGTAGAAAAATAAGGCGTGATACTCCAGCCAGATATGTTCCCAGACTATGTGTGTTTTCACTTTAGGGATTTCCTGAAACTGGTATGATTGATCTAGTTAGTGACTGTCAACAGGTCTCTCTTCTAAATGCTTGTTCAGTCTCTCTTGAGAATTTTCTGCAGCTAGAAAATCCCCAGGCAAGGAGCATTGTGGTCTGTAGAGCTTGCCTAGAACACAGCTTCTCTTAGCATCATTGATGGCTCCTTATTCTTGAATATCTGAAGAGACAGTGAAGAGTTTTTCCTATCCATGCCATCAGGCCCATCTCTGCACCAGGGTGGAGAATCTTAACCCTTTAGCTCCTTGTATGGTGACCACTGTCTCCTCATGCAAAGGATGCGTCAGGAACACATTGCTTACCCATGAAAATGTATGTGTTTCTCAGCCTGAAACTTCATCAGCAGGCTAGCGGATTCCTAAATTAACTCACTGCCTTCAGCAGTTTTTCTTCTCTCAAAACTCTAAAAAACAAAGAACAGTGTTTTATTACCGCTTGTTCTTGTCTCTGGTTTGAAAAGAAGCACCTTAAAAGGCCAGGTGGTAAAAGTCTTGGCAGCACTCAGATTGCAGTCTTGCCTAAAATGAATCACCACTTCTTGAATCACAGCTTTCACTTCCTTCATTGCTGGAATTTTCTAATCTTTCACCTCACATTGGTTTAGGCCTGTGGACAGGGCAATGTCACCAAAGTGGAAATATCACACCAGAGATGAGCCTGGGGACTGCAGAGATAAGTCTATGCATGAGTGCTAGGAATTGGGCTAGAGTGGAGAGGTGGAGCAAGCCCCCTACAGATGGGGGTACTTTGAGGAGAGCAAAAGCAGAGGCAGGGAGCAGAAGCTTCTGGGGAAAGGTTGGGACAGTTTGTTTGGACACTACTAAAAAGTAGTTAAAAGTTAGCTTTCCAAAGTGGGCTGAACTCCTGCAAGGGAGCCCTGTTGGGTAGCGTGAGTTACAAGGACTGAAATGAATTTGAGTCAGTGTATTGAAAACCACAGAGTCAAATTCTAACTGATAGTAGAGCCTGTCAAGAACTTACTCTGTACAACTCCCTACCAGAGATCTCAAAAATGCTGATAAGGTGTAGGATGTTGCAGGGCACGTGCACCATCTCAGCATTAGACTTCCTATTTTTTGTCTATTTTTAAAAACTGGCCTTCTTGCCAGGGCATGCCTTGTCAGGAGTTCTGTGGGATTTAATTTTCTTTTCAGCTTTTAAATGAAATTGAGTGTCCTAGGCAACGCTGGATCTTAGCACTGCATTATCTCCCCCTTCTGGGTATTTCTTCTTTCATTCTTTTTCAGCGTAAAAAAACCTAGAGCCCTGTCCCAATGCCTTCCTTCCCCCGTTCTTCAAAACTGCCTTGAAAACCCCTGGCAAGACTGTCACATGCTCATCACTGGTTTTCCCCAAGGGTCCTGTGTCTCCTGGTAACACAAGTCCTTACAGTTGCTGTCCTGAGACTACTTTTCACGAGAGAGCTGTTTTCTACTCATTCTTGTGTAACACTCCTGCAACTTTTCCTCTCCCACAAGTTTCAGACTTTTTCTCTCTTCTGGACTTCCTCATTCTCCACTAATGTAGGATATGACCTGTCAGAGGAACATGGTGCCTGCTTTCTGGAGAAACAATTTCTCCCTCTAAATTTCTTAATAAGAGGCCTTGGAGAAATTATCTTCTCACCTATCAAAGGAAGAAGTAAGAGGATGACTTTATTTTAAAACAAGGGGCCATGTGAAAACCATGGGACATGGGGCCCCACCGGCTTCTGTTGATTCTTAACGTAGGCTGTCTCTTAGGTTATAAAGATGAGTTGCACAGTCAAAAATTAGATCTTAAAGTGGTCTTTAATCCATTAGTTTTTACAGTCTCAAACAGGTAAAGGGCTTCATCTGTTAATTGTGGAACGTGGAGGGTACAGGCACGGTGCACTAGCTGAATAGTTGTTCCATTGCCTCACCCTGGTATCAGTGTGACCCTTCTCTATCACTGTGATCTGTTTTGTTGTATTCAGCTATAAGAAGAGATATTGCACGTACAATATTAAGCTATCTCAGAACTGCGCATCAAGTTTTGTAAACTTGTGGAGCATTATTTGAACTGTCCAATGTAACAGAAAAGCGAGTTATTTTTAATAGTGCTGTAACATTTCTCTAGGTAATTCAAACCATATATCAGTGTTAATACGCTCTGTTAGACTGTGGAATTGTGGAAGGTACTGTTCTAAAACATATTGACTCATTCCTGTTACATTTTCTTGGCAGTTTTGTCACAGGATTATAGCAATATTACTACTGAATGAATTTGAGGGCTTCATGAAAGCAAGAGCATTTTAGAGAGCAGACACCTTTCTTGAAGAATAATCTCACAATACAGAAAATAGGCAAGGTTGTTTAATTCTTGTAATTTTTAAACTGACTGATTTCTTGCTAATTTGAAGTCAATGTTATCTGAAGCTTAGTTATTTCAGTTACACTTGTAAAAGACAAATTACTTAACCATTCACAGTTCTGTATGTTTTAATGCTTGCTGTATACTTTTTTGTATAATTTTTGACAAGTTCTCCGTAAACTCAGGTAGCGTGTTACAGCTTGCATTGAACAGTTTGATATATTTGGTTGATTTGTTTAATGCTGAGGTCTTTGGATCTTGAAAAATGTTTTCCACTAGCATGTTTTCCAGCCCTTCTGGAAGTACGGGAAGGTGAAGTCTAACAGCTGTCCCTCATTAGTTTGAGCAATTTCTTTGTTTAAAGTGCAAAACCCTGGGCTTATTCTGCAAGGGAGACCTACTGGATCCCCGAAGGGTTTGGTTGTTATTTAGTGAATTCAGAAACTGTTGAGATTCAATGCAATTCTTTTTCTGAAAGTTTTCTCTGTATTGTGGGTATGGTGATGACAAAAGAGAAAATGTATGTTTTAGCTTTAAGTTCCTTGTTTTGTCTCTATACCTCCTTTTGTACTTGTAAATCCAGCCCCTGCCCCACAGAGGACTGTGGGGGACACACTGCTGATGGTGGTTCTGCTGCTGCTGACCTGGTATTCAGCATATGGTCTGTGGGTGATTAGGGAGGGGATTATTCTAGCACGGAAAAAGAAATCAGAGTGCCTACGGAAATTACCAGGAGCAGGCTTAAATCAAGCAAAGGCCAGTTCTTTTTACATAGCACAGTTGAAATAAACTGAGACTGAGAGGCACAGGGTGTTACAGAGACCAGGGGTGCAAATGAGCTTTAAAAAGGAACTAAGAAAATCACAGAAATGCTTTTAAATGCACAGATGCAAAATGAGCTTCTGGCTCTGGCTGTCCCAGAACAGTGAAGTAGCAGATCTCACTAGGCTGTACTAGAAGAAGAGTCAATCTTGCCCCATTTTTTTTAATCTTTCCCAAAGCAGCCATTACTGGCCACTGTCAGAGGAAGGAGCCTGGCTTTTTATAGGTTTGGTCTGATGCACTGTGGCTGTCCTTATGTCACTGACCCCCAACATCTGGGAAGCAGGAACAGGATTCATGACTGACTACACATTTTCTAGTGTGCAGAAAAAAAAGGTGAAAGTCATGTCTGCAGCCACACAACAACCTGCTCTCACTTTGTTAATATGCAAGGTTAATCAGCATAAACACATCTGCTTGACCTAAACATGTGCCCTAGACGAAGAGCAGAAGTGCACTAGATATTGGGAGGGTTTGAGACAAAAGAGTAAAACAACATCAAATTACTCTTAATTCTGCTGTGTTCTTATTTGGTTAGCTCACAAATATTCAGGGATAGCACGAAAAATTATGGCTTCCAGTGTAGTACAATGCCAGGAATGTAATCCACAGTTTGTCCTTAATCCCATGAGGATCCTCTCAAATGTTTCCAGTGCTTTTGGCAGGAATATTAAATTACAAAATCTAGGATGCCTGCCAGAAAGAGAAAATGGAAGGTTCACAATAAAAGCAGTGCCCCTGCTCTATGCTTCTGCAGGAGCAAAATGGCCTGTCAATATGGACTATAACTTTCAAAATAAAACAAATTAAAAGGGCAATTTCTCATAAGTGTCTTACAGCAATCCGTTCCAGTACTAAAATAAGCACCGTTTGGTGTCTGATGACAACTCAAGGAAGTAAGTGAAGGTGATTGAATTGTCAGTATACTGAGCTGTTCTCTTGAGCTAAAAGTACTTATCTGTCTCATTTCCAGCTCAGGCTGTGTCCTGAGCTCCAGAGCCTGAGTTCTGTTTTTTCTGTTGGTTGGAAGGAACTTGCAGAATACAGCAAGATAGTTTCACATTCACTCTGATACAACCAAGGCCAGAGTTCAAAGATTGCTTGTTTTGTTGAATTTACCATAAGAAGGTGTTTATACTTTTGTGAACTAAATCCTTGACAATACAAGGAATTCCAAGAAGAGAGAGTTGGAGAATTGTAAAGTCTTGAATATATGTCAAGCCTCCTTTGAGGCATGAATTACATGGAACTCAATACTTGCTTTATTTGTCAAGGTGAATTCCCATTTGTCTTTAGAGAGTGAGCTTTTGGCCATTTTTGATAAAATTGTTATACTAGGGTACTGGCATGGGTATAAGCTCCCCACTAGGGAAAAGGACAAATTAGAAACTCTTTATCTAGTTAGTTGATACTGGAAAATTTTCATCTCACATCAGACATGTTGATTTTGACACATTTTCCTTCTTTTGGAGACTGCAGAACGGGTTACCCAGAGAATATGTGGATGCCTCATTCCTGGCTTTGAGCAACCTGGTCTAGTGCAAGGTGTCCCTATCCATGGCAGGGATTTTGGAAGTAGATGACCTTTTAAGGTCCCTTCCAACCCAAGCCATTCTATGATTTTGTGATTCTTTCTGTCCCACACAGCTGCTTTCCAGGGTCAGCAGAGAAGTGTTTGATATTCTCATCCCTTCTAGGCAATTCTCCAGTTGTTTGTGCAAGAGACAAAACCACCAATGATTTATTTAGTTATAAATTTGAGTTTTACTACTCTATTTGTATTCTCTTCCTCTGGCTTTATTAAAGAACTGTCCTTAAGATCAGCTAGAGGTTAATTTAGAAATTCCAACTGTACCTTACTCAAAATGCACATCTTATAGAATACCAAAGGTGTATAGATGTCACTTTATTGGCTATTATTTTAACATAAGAGGAGTATGAGCTTCAGTCTCCAGATTTTTCACAGTGCCTACCCCATCCAGGTCCATTGATGTTATGATGATGTAAACAAAATGTGATGTAGTTACATAAAGCTGGTACCAGTATTTTATTGCCACACTGTTTAGCACCAATGCTCAGAAGTCTTCATGGATCATGCTGTACTTTGCTGGTGCCTCCTACTTCAGAAATATACTAATTCAGGCATGAATGTCACAAAATCAGGGTTATTTTCTGTCAGAAATGGAGTGGCTGAAAAACACTTCCATCATCCATATCAGACAGTTGCACTTTTTTGTGGTAGCAGGAAAGGGTGGAGAGGAAGAAGTGTTGACCTCAGATTTGCTTTCAAGCTTATCTTTCTTGCTTTTTCTTGGTCTGAGGGGTATTTATGTCTGTAGCTGGGGCTCACCTACAGCTGCATGTCTTACCTTACAAGGAAGACCTACACAAGCTGTCAAATTTGTACCAGATATGTTAGAAGCCACATCCTGCATCACATGCATAATTGCAGCCAAATATGGCAAATAGGACACATTTTACACTTGGTGCTCAAGTTTTGCTGAACATGAGACAGCAGTTACCTTGGTATTTTTATTCTTTTTTACAGCTCTGTTCAGATGAAAGGGTTTGAAAGAATGCTGAAACTAGAAGGAAGGTGTCAGATCAAATACATGGAGGATCAATGCACACTCTGCCTCTCTTGCGAAAAAGGTAGATACAGGTTCTGGAAAGCTTTGTAGGCACAAAGCTTGTCAAACCCACCACACATTTTTCAGAGGAAGCCAGGCATGTATTCAAGAAAATGTTGCTGGCAACACTAAAGTTGCTAAAAAAATAGCAGCACTGCTTTTTAAATATAAGTTTATCTTCCTTTTTTATTATAAATCACTAGTTAATTTCATCAAAGGAAACCATAAGATATCTTTTTTTTGTTAACCGTATACCTAGTGACATTGTTCCTTCCTTTTGAAGATCAACTTGACCTTTTGTTAAAACAATACCACAGGGTAACTCATTAGTGTTAAGGAGAAGGGGCAAGGCAGTAGCATTGAGAGAGAAGCACATTGAGATTTCTGACTTGTCATTGTCAAAAATGTATGTGGCTGAGTGCCAGCATGTTCAGCTAATTTCACACAGCAGTTATTTTGCTCTGTGACCTCTGTTTTCAAAACCTTGAATCTTAACCTATATAAAAGCAAGTCATGTACATCTACTGAAAAAAGTACATTTCAAAGGCTCTCTGGCAAGTCATCATGTAAACTCCAGTTCTGTAGCTGCCACGTTTGCTGAGCACCTGTGAAGGAGCATCAACTGCAGAAACAGCCATTTCATGTGCCTGTGCTGCAGTGTTACGTTGGCATTGTAATGTGAGGGATTAAAATGCATAAATAGTTGAGTGCATGGGATATCTGAGGCTAAACATACTGAATAATTAGCTTCGCAGTAATCAGAAGCAAAATATCCAGCATTTGAACAAGAAATGCTGGCTTCTTTTCTGTGTACAGACAAAAAATGAAACAAAATTAACTGGAACACAATCTCAGATACGCTTGGGTTCCTAAATGAAAGAAAGAAAAAGAAAAAGGAAAAGAACACAAATTCAACAACTGAATCCAAAGCCTCCAGTAGTTTTCAGACTTAGCATGGCAGGATCCAGGGAGAGTGGAGCCCAAATATTTTTTTTTTGCAAGGTTTCTTGATGTATGCTATAGCTCTTGGGAAATTGTGGTAATCACCTGTGTTCCCATTAAGAAGTGACTCTGTCATGATACTCTCTGCTTCTTACATTATGTTGTGGAGGTTTGGTAAAAAGCCTTCACCCCCAAACTTTTAGCATATGATTGCACTCCTCAGTGCTGGCATAAAAATAAATAGCAGCAGTTTGGGACTCACACTGCTTTTCTGGTTTGTTTGTTGTGTTTTTCATGTTTGCTGTTGTTTCATTATAACAGCCTGGATAGGATATGGGGTGCTTTAGCTGAGAAGAAATTGGTCATTCATATTTTTTTTATTAGTGTTCCTAAGGCATGTTGGTCCAATCATATTAACTGTAAAGATTGAGCACTGATTAATGAACCCTTTGGAGAATGTAGGTGAGTTCTGCTTCACATTACATTCTGATGAGTACAAGGACAACTACTAACATTTTCAGAATGTTTGCTAATGTTGCAAGCTTCAATATCTGGGACTTTTGCTAGGCCCTGTTAAAACAACTTGGATTCATGTTGTCAGACCATATGCCTTTAAAAAATAATTGCCAACCGGAAACACTGGCCATGGGATCTTAGAATGTATTCACTTCTTAAGTCTCATATTGAAAGATGCTGAGGACCTGCAGCCCTGGTTCTTACTGCTGAGAGCTACTTCTCCTTGGGACTTCTGAAATCTGTCAGAATGTGTTGCCAGCCAAATATCCAGAAACGGCTGTTTGAGTCATTCAGCAGCAAGCACCCTGGGGACTCAGCCGGGCTTCCTGTTCTGCGTTTATGCAGTGCGTAATATTATAGGGGTCTGGATCCGAGTGTCTGATGAGCTATGTAATACACTAGATATTAATAGTAGTCGTAACTAAGGAATATGGTTTGGCTGCTTCTGATCCCATAATTTGCAAATCTTGCAGAGCTGAATGTAGAAATCCAGAGTCTCTAGACCTTGGCCTTCATTATTTGAGCAGCAAGGGATCCATTGCAGTAGTTATTCAGTTCTGTACGCAGCACTTCGCCACAAAGTAAAATAAAAACTATGAGACGGAAAGAAGATACTTGATGCAGTGTCTGCTGTTTCGTTTGCTTAAATAGCATTTACAACTCTGCAGTGTGCAACTGGAAATGAGGCCTCCTACTGCCAGGTCCAATGTGAAAATGCTGGAAGGTACAATTTTTTCCATACAATTCTCTTAAAATGAGATTGCCTGTAAAATTTGTATTTGGGCACTGAGATTATCAGCAGAGTTTAAGGAATGGTTAGGAGATGCAACAGTGCCCAAGCCATCCATTCAAAGATCATTCAAAAAGATCACTCAAAGTCACAAGATTTGTTTAAAATACATAGTAACTTAGGGTTCTTCCCTATTTGCCATCTTGCCTGGGGCGTCAGACTTTTCAGCTTTAGATCTTTAACCAGGCTGATGAAAGACTACTTTTATCAAGGCAGCTGAAGGTTATGTGTAGTCATGTGATTGCATGAGTTAGGCTTCAGAGAGAAAAACAGATATTACACTATTTAGCAATGTGGAGTAGCATTATTGTCCTTTTAAATTGTTTTTCAGCACCAGTGAAAGATGGTATTTCTAGTAATTCTTCCTAAGAATATGAATGGACCCTCTTGTTGCTGTAATCATAAGGAATTATAATGAGTCTTCTCTATAGCCATAGGGAGATCACATTTGGCAGGATGTGGGGATAAAACACTTCTTAGAGCAACATGCTTGTGAGTGAATGAATGCTGCCTTAAGGAAACGCCCAGGTTTCTTTGCAGGGCCACATGTGTGTCAAAGCAGCACTTGCAAAATACCAGCCATGATTCAGGCACTCTCATGACTTAAAAGATTAAAAGTGAATGTTGCTGAGAACCATAAGGAAGTACAGTGTGTAACCATGCTCTTTTTAATCTGCTCTTGGTGGCTCATCCTCTGTGAGCAGCAACATTCATGATAGTAAAAATGGGGTCTGAGTGAATTGGTTCCAACATCTCCTTGGTGGCCTTGCTGTATCCTAAAAGCCACACGTACCTAAATGGTGAAATGCAAAACCTATGTCAGCATTTCCTCTCCACTGAGCCTTGCAGAGGGAACTGGCAGGCAGCACATGTGGACCTCCCAGCAGGTCTACAACCAGTCATGCCAATGGCCACATACTCCAAAGCACCTAAGTCCTGAGTTTAAGGTCAGGACTTGGAGCCTTGTGAGCCTTACGTGTATAGGGAAGGAGTATCCTGACTGCATCTGTGCTTTATTTCCGTTCTTCAGTATGCAGGTTAAACCAAACCAGAAAATACTGAATTAATTAGACTAATATACTTTATTTCTCCATATAGAAGTTAAAGTTGTATGCATACATCATTATTTTATGATTGTCCAAAAGATAAAACATACATTTGTACATCAGAAAGTGGCATGTGATGAACTTATTTTGGCATTTACCCGAAATAACAGTGAAGACAGCAATTCCAGATAGAACTTGTGATGAGCCTCTTTTGTTCAACTATGATCTTGTCTATAAACTTTAACTACTGTAGCCAACCCAAGCTACACTGGCCTGATGGCTGTCTTAACCTGAATTAAGATCCCCCTTAGTTTTGGGGTTTGGGTGTGGGGTTTTGGGGTGGGGTTTTTTTGAAGGGTATGTTAAAGAATCTAAATGTGGACACTGAAAAGCTTTAGCAGAGAGATTTTCTGGCTTTCTGCAGCATTTTGTGAGAGTTCTGTCTTTCCCATGCAAGTAAGACAAAACAATGTTACCGTTTTGTAAACTTCTTGCAGGTGCGGATTGTTTTGGTAGAATTGTTATGGTTCTAACTAGAAAAACACTCAGAGCTGTGTGTCTTAGAACTTGACCAATCCCCTTAGGGGGTGGATGGCAAAAACCAATTACCTTATGCCACTTAATACACTTTGCGAACTAACATATAAAAGCCTTCTGAGAATTCATTAAATCATTCATCCCTTGATCCCTGAGCCTGGACTTCGTGTCATTTCTCTACTCGTCCGTGGGGAAAACAGTGACATCTAAATTGCTTTCATTCCTTAGGAACAAAAGGAAAGCAACAGCAATTAGAAAAACTGCTAACAAGATAGAGCAGGCTAGTTTTAAGGATGGGAAAACTTGAAATCAAGATGACATAACATTCTTGAAGTCACACCAGAGCCCCCAGCAAGGCAAGGATTAGAATGTAAGATGTTCTGGCCACTTTTCACAGTTTATTCATGCCACAAAACATGTATGAGGGAGAAAAAAGAGAGAGAGGTGGCTGTTTTATTCTTGAGCCTGTGTGGCTATTTCATCACCAGTCTGTGTCTGTGTCTGCAAGTGTTCAGATACGGAGGGCTCAGTTCTTGTTTTTGGACAGCAGAATTCAGGTCTAAGCCTGGGGATGTGTATGCTCCAAGACATACCCTAATCTTGGCCCATGCATTGCTGTATAATGTCAGACCACATAAACAATCTGCAGTGATGTAGGGACCTTACAGGCTGCGGAGCCCATGTGGCATCATGTTCCCTGCAATAGTAAGCACCGGGTACCCATGATGCTTCAAATGCCAGCAGAAAGCAGCCTGTATCCCAGGTGAAGTTTTCACAAGTGAAAAGTGAATTGTATAGATCTGCAAATTGGACTGACAGTTCCAGCCCTAGTAATCATTAGGGTGATGTGTTTATTATTTTCATAGTCATTCAAGTATTATTATTGAAGAAATTCTGGGGTACCTTACTGTTTTTTTCTCGTAATTCAGTCTTATTCTTCTAATACATCTTCCGTTCATGCACATTTTCCTCCTATCATATCTTTCTTCCTTTCCTGTGTCTCCTTCTATTGCTGTGTTTTTCCTTCAGCCTACCTCTGTTCACTCTATTCTTTCTACTCTCCTACCAGATCAGGTATCTCATTAGTGTACACTGACCCAGGTTTTTTTGGTATGTACTGCTGCATGCATATGGCCATGGCATAATATATGGCAATATGTGAAACCACATGGTGTGATAGAGAAACTGTGTAGAACTATGTATTTATTTTTGTTGCATGTGTGTTTATTATAATACCGTGAGTTCTCAAGTAGAAAACTAACCCAGACATGTTAACCTCACCTAGCTGTCCTTCTTCTAGCTCTGCCATTATGCAGTTTTTATTGATGCAGACAGACTGGAAAATGCCTACATCTGAAGGAAACATCATTAAATATTTTCACCAGCAGTCTGGCTGACATAGTGCAGCAAGTGCATAACCCCAGTCAATGAAATGACACAAAAGCAGGCTTTACCAAGCAGTGTTAGGCTTTCAGTATAACAGTTTTTATGCCTTCTATCTCTTTTCATTCCACCTTGTGATCTTTTTTCAGATGACCACCACATGCACTCTAATTAGAAGAGTCTTCTGAGGCAATTGTTCTACCTGCATTTTTCCAGGAAAAAGCCTGTGTCATGGCCCTTCTTAAATAATGCAGGATTGAGAAACCAAGAGGAAGATGAGCAAGACAGTTGCATTAGTTTGACTCAATCAATTTCTTTTAATCAGTGCACATACTGTTTGTGAGAATTTTTCCTAAGTCATCAACAGTTGAAGCTAATTCAGTCTATTATCTATTATTAATTTCAGATTGTCAGTCTACTTTAGCTAAATCAGTACCACCAAGTCAGAGTAGAGTGTGAATGGTTAGACACAAAGCTTGGCCAGCTGTCCTCTTCTATGAGCATAAGCATCATTGTTGAGATTCTGAAGGTAAATAAATGCATAAAGAATTAATATTTTCCCCTTTAGGCCTTGAGGAAAGTTACATTGATCAAAATGGAAAGAATGCCAGCAAAACCAACAATGGATTAGGACAATTGTGCAAAGACAGATCTTCTCAGTCATTGGCTTTGGGAACAGCTAGCTACCTCAAAATAAGTTTTTTCCTTTTCCACCCTCACCCCCCATCCTCCTTCCAGCAAGAGCTGTTTACAGAGGGGTGCAGCAACCCAAGCTTTCTGCTTGCTGACTCAAGAAGAGCTGGTCTATGGAAGCCTTCTTATTTTGTTCCCCTTTGTAAAACCTAGATTTTAGTCCAATTCAGAGTAAGTGTTTCAGTGCCTTTCAGGAAGCTTTCAGTGGTTTAGATCAGGCTCACAGATTCTGTTCCAAACAACAAAAGCATTTTCAGAATTCTTTAGGGTATTTTTCTCTTTTGTATCCATGGGCTTTTTTTGGAGGGCAGATCCTGGGATCAGGGGAGTCTCCTTCCAAGTGGCTGAAGAGTTGGACACAAATCAGGGATGTGGGTGGTGAAAAGAAGACTGAAGAAGGAGAGAAGCCTTTTGTGCACATATTATTCTTTTCATAAGGAGGAGAAAAAAAGAGGATACTAAAGGATAAGATACTTGAGGAGAAAAACTAAAGTATGGGAATGGGCATGCTTTAATGCAGAACAGAAAGGAGGGAGCTTGGCAAGAAAATATGAAAGAGAACAAGACTACTGAAAAGGCATCCACATAGAAAATTGTTGCCCAAGATAAGAGGTAGATTGCAGGTCATGTATGAGTAAATACAGAAATCACAAATTTGAACAAATTGGTGCATAGTGAGTGTAGCTTTTCATTTGTGGAGTAGCTAGAATAGCTTTACTAGACTTCTCTGTTCATTTTCTCTTCAACTGCTAAGGAATTTGTGTCATACCAGCTGTACCTTAACCAAGAGATCTGAATTAAAACCCAAAATGACCATAATGAAGGGAGGAGAGGGAATAATGAGTGTATGTGTATGGTTCCTTACGTGTGTATTTGACTGTGTCCCATGACTGTGTCTTGTGGTTTTATTACAAAGCGCTAAAGCATGATCCAGTAGATGAGACAGATCAAGAAGAACTTAAGGCTTTTCCAGATAACTTAAGTGTTTCTTAAAGGTGGCCACTTCCTGTGTAGAAACCTTCAGAACTTCTGCTCCATGGGTGAATGTTAATACCCAGGACTATTAAGTTTTGCCTTCATTACTTCCTTTAAATCTTGGCTATTCAGTAGTGTTGGTCAACCATCTGCTATGGACATTACTGGGAGATCCAAGCTCAAACAGAAATACCTGGGTTGTGAAGCTGTGCTGGCCAGCCAGTGCACCAAGGCAACAAGAGCAGAACAAACTATCTGCCTTTCTTTTTTAATTTTTTCTTTTCAGTTCATTGCAGTTCCTCCTTTCTTGACGTGTGTGTGGGGACACCTGACAAGAAGCGCTCTAAAAGCTGCTTGTGTTCTGGAGATGGTGTTTATGGGCTCTCCCCGTTGGTATTAGCAGCCAGCTGGGTCAAGTGGCACAGACCAGAGCGCTCTTGTTTTCTGAAGGTGTTTTCGTTTGTAGGGATCATTAGTGCAACTTTACACTCATTGAATAACTCAAACAGTGAAAACTTGGACTGGTTTTGTAGCTATTTACATTAACAGTGTATTTCAGTGATTTCCTTCTCAGGACTTAAGGGAATGTGACAAGTTCTTGGTAGGTCACCCTAGCAATGCTTTTCTACAAATGTTTGGCAGGTCTTGAAAATCTGAGTCACGTCCTTTCCTGTTTCCAAGTTTCACTGGTGAACTCCCTCTGGGTACTTGGCACCTCCCCACTCCAGCAGTATCCATGCCTACCTGCACACCACAAAACATTTCTCATACTATCTGAAGTGAACTCTCTTTGCAAATGTTACAGTATTCTAAACAGTCAAGGTCTGTTTATGAGCAAAGTGCTAACTAAATACTGAGCTTGCTTCCCTTGATTTGTGGTTATTAATTTTTTTTTAGTGATTACATTCATATGAGTCAACTAAAATGAATTTTGAACCAAGATGCTGCAAATTCACCTGTAAATTTTCCTACAAATTTGCTGCAATTAATTACAAGTAATTACTGCAAGTAATTACAAATTAGCAAGTTTACAGAATCAAGATTTGCTTATAGGCAACAGAAGTACAGGACAAACAGACAAACTTATCAAACATACTCCAGTAGTCTAAAACTGTGCTATTACTTCTGATAATTAGGTTGGGGTCTTGCTTTTTACATAATAAATTTTTGGCAGATTTGTTACTGACAATTGACCATACTGTGTTTTGTAACAAAACATGTAGCAAGATAAACCATTAGATGCAGCTGAGCCTCCATGCATACAAACAAATAGCAGAAAAATGGTGTTGTATGTATGAATAAGTGTGGGGTTTGTTTTGTTTTGTCGTTTTAGCACTCCTGTATCATGGCCATTTTATCCCCATAGTTGATAAAGCACACTAATCAACCCAGGTGAGTGTGAGTCTCACCATCCTGCATAGGTGAAACCTGCAAAGAAACCTGTACCAATTTTGTCAAAAAAGCAGCTTCTTTAGCTGGAAGTAAGAACCAATAACAAGAAGAATTGCTTTATAAACTAGGGTGGGGAAGAAAAGTCCAGTGATGGTTTATTTCTCTTTACATTGGTAATTGCAATGTCTGTTCCTTTTCTGCTGGCATAACTATCAAACATACTGATGAAATAAGTGTTTCTGTACTCCAAAGTGGGGCATCTTTCATCCTTTTTCTTTTTGCTTTGCAAGGAAAAAAAAGGTTTCTTAAAGTTCATAGTATAGGGTTTAAACACATACATGGGAGTAAAATTGTTTTAGACCAATAACAGGATGGTCAAGCCTGCATTTTGTTTGTTTGCCCAGTATTTAAATCAGCTTGGCTGTCTCTTTACTGCCTCTGAGGACTGTAGATACACTTTATCTTAAAGATGCTGGTAGAGTAATTCATCTGATTACACCTCTGTTGAATTCCAGTTTATGGTATTTGAATTTAAGAAGTTCTTTCCTAGTCAAAGGTATGTGTTGGTTGATGGTTTATATTTTTTTTCCTCCTGTTGTTTAGGAAAAGCTGGTTTTGCTCAGTCTAATCAGCTCAACAGCCAAACATTGAATCTCCAACATTCTCAATAAAACTGAGCCCTAAAAAAGTGCTAAACTAGTAAGGTGAAACAGCTGTACCAGTGGTCATACTAGATATAGTTTTGCGAATCTCCACATGTGATTTTCTAGTTTTAGTTGTATGTAGTTTTAATATTTTTTTTCCTTTAAATATCTTCTATTCTCATGGCATCTGTTTTTGGAAATGCGTATTTTTGAAATCAAATTTTAAATTAATAAGAGGCTTTTCCTCTTTAAACTAGCCACAGCAATATCTGTAGACAATTATTAATTACCTCTTCTTCAGGCTTGTATTTGCCTTCTGTCTTTCCAAAGACACAATTCTGATGCTTCCCAAACCAGAGGCATGAAGAGAGAACAGTCAATTCCCATCACAGATGACTCTGAAAATCGACATTTCTGTTTTAATTCCAAACTGCAATGAAAGATAATTGCTAAGCTCTCCACAGAACAGCAATCTGAAAAATGTTGGCTTGCTGATTCCAACAAATTAGGACTGGGGAAGATTAAGAAAATGTGGTCTTCCAATTTCAAAAGCCTCTGGGTTTCCCATAGAAGCTGGGGCTTATTTGTTCCTTCCCTTTCAGCCCATGCAGTGGGATGGCAGGAGAGGAAGGGGAGCATCTGAGATTCTTTGATTTCTAGACTATTGGGGGCAAAGAATCTGAAAATCCTGGACACTCCTTCCATGGAGGGCTGCCAGGACCTGTTGGGCTCCAAATATTCCTGACTTTGAAAGAAAACAAAATCTGCTAAAGAGGCTGACTGCAGGCCAAGACACTGGAAGCACTCTCCAAAGTCTGTCTGTGGAACTTTCGAGGATCTTAATGAGTAAATCAGCAGGAGTTCAAGCAGGATCCCAAGGGAAAAGTGCCCCTTGATTTTGATTTAAAATGTATTAATGAAAAGTTCACTAACAACTATAACAGTAGATGAGGAAAAGCAAGCAGTCTGCATAACAGTAGCTGAACATCCTAGGGAACACTGGCAGCAGTGACTGGCTGCAGAGCCAGAGGCAGCTAAGTCTTCTCACAGAATTTCTGCCTCTTAGTGTCTCACAGTGACATCACATCCATATCGGCTTAAAACTAAACTGATCCCCTTCCTTAGTTTTTCAGCTACAGTTTGCCCTGATCTTCTTATTCCTAAGCTCTGAAATGCTTTCAGAGTCAGCTGACAGTTGTCCACAGGACACACTGATTGCAGCAACTGAGGACTGATCTGAATCATGATGTGTCTGAACTGAACTGCAGTGTTGGCTCAAACTGTCTTTTCCCAGACACTTTGGACATAGATAGAAATTATTGTCAAAAAGCAGGTAATGTTTGTTGAAAAAATTAACTAAAACTGTGCAGTTTTAAAAAAAACCAAACCAACCCCTTTTCAACAATTTTGAGGTTTTCTTAAGTCACCCTTTTTCTGTCCCTTCATATAGCCTTGTATTCTTCCTCTGTCTTTGCCTACTGGTCTTGAAGACCTGAAAAATCAAGATGTATGTCATCATTTATGTGGGAGCAGTTTGGTGTCTTGGTTCAAGACATGACTCAGCATGTGTTTTGAAGAGGCCAAACAAATCACCTTTGTTGTCTGTAAAAAGCAAAAAGTTTCCACTTAGAATGACACAAGACATCATGCACTTGCATTCACTTTGCAGAAGCTTCTTAACACTGAAAGACATTTTGATAAATCTTAAGATAATCTAAAACAATCAGGCAAGTTCTAGTAACAAGTGATAGTTAATTTGGTATGAAGGTTTTAGTAATCATCCACTTTGCAGGCATTTTAGATGGAAGAAAACTTGTTCAGAAAGCAGGCTGTGTTACCTACTATGCTGAAACACTGTTCACAAGCAGATACAGCACTGGATAAACAGAAGAAGAACAGGATGTTGGAGTAGAAAACTGGAAACACGGGAAAGAGTAAAGACAAAAAAGCTCAGTCTGGACAAGGTAAAGTCTTATGAGTCCTCTTTTTTCTGAAAATAAGTCTTTAATCCTTGGTATGACTTCTGCAAAGATCACCTCTGCTTCTGTCAAAAAATGAAAGGCATGTAACTTCTGCAACTGTTAGCATCCCATGCTACTTCACTCTTCTGCAAAGGTCACAGGATCCTTCTCTCCAATAAAGTGGACCTATTGACTTGCAGCATCAATGATTCAGATTCTGCTCTCAAATTTCTCTCTCATCATCTCTGTTATGCTCTATTGTAAATCACCGATGGCGATTTCTTGCCAGCAACAGTAGCACAATAGTACTGGGGTAATTGTCATGTTTATGGTCACGACCCTTCAACATGATGAGAGTTACAAGAACATATCTACTTGTGGGATGTGAACTCTACTGTTGATTTTGGATTAAACTTTCTATCACCTAAAGGTAGTCACTTTATAAGACATTCTCTGGTTTATCAATTCAGCTCTAATTATATATTTAAGCAAATCTTACTGGCAACCCTCCACCAAGGTTGTCTTTGTTTGCTGTGGGGGTACAAGGCTAATTCCTGGCAGCTCCTACCAAGCACGGTAATGGGAAGTCCTTAACAGAGCTATTTATTTAGGTGGAATTATTTTGAAATAACTATCACATATGTACATTAGAGTTGATTTAAATAGAGACTTCTGACCATCCCAAATATTGTGCTACCCAAATTGGTCTAGCTCATGGGACAACTGCATAAACTGGCAAAGTGAAGCCATTTGTCACAGGTAATTTAATTCTGTAATTATCTTTTCCATCTTCCTATATGCCTGCAGAGCAAGAATCTGCTCTGGTTCAGAGCAGATTCATAGGAAAGTGAAAAGAAAACAGAACTTTCCAATTACTAAAATGGAAAAGAAGAAAAGAAACAAAACTAAACAAAACTAGAAAGAATCTTCAGAAAAAAAAGCTTGTTCAAATAGGCAATAAGGGGGATTCTGCTTTTAGATGTGAATAATAGAAGGGCAGTGCCTGGTTTTCACTTTTGTTGCAGTGACAGCTGGTCTTCACTTGTACTTGCTGGAAATAAGGTACTTCCACATGGTCAATACCAAGTTCAACAACCAGCTCAAAAGCACAAGTAATGACGCAAACATCTGGTGTTCCAGGTGAGAGTAACACAACTGAAAGCTACTTAATTCTGGTTATATTTCTGTAAGAGAAGGTGTGAGTTTGCGGCCTTTTATCAGCTGGGTTACTACAAGGACTGTCCAGTTACAAAAAGCTCTTTTTTGTATGTATATTTGTGAGTATTCTGACTTAGCTCTTCCATGCTTTTAAGAGAAGAAGGAGAAAGGTGAAATGCATTTGGCTTTAAATGATGCCAATTTTATGGGGTGAATCCCACCCTGTGAGGCATGGCCATGCAACTTTGCACAAGGAGTTTGTTGTTGAAAAATGTCCATAAAACATTTCCTTCACACCCCACCAATTTATGTTGTGCCAAGGGTCTTTTCAAGTGCTTTACAACAAACTTGAGGGTTATAGGGAAAGGCCAAAGAGCCAAAGGATAATGTGCCACAGACAGAGGGGCAGAAAGCATGGCAAGGGAACCAACAAGTCTGCAGGTTTCTGCTATGGCAAGGGATTTGTTAAATTCACAGTCAGTTTGTATCCCCTTGTTCTCCTGCCAGCATTGTTTAGCTGCTCTCACAAGACAGACTGTCCATTCTCGATGTAACTCTTCTCTGCATCTTCTCCAGAACTGCTTTCTTCTCGAGTGTGAGAGCACAAATCATACACTGTGTTCTGGGGGAAGCACCACAGAGAGTTTTGTACACTTGCATTACTGCTTCCCTGCCTCTACTAGGGAAATACTATCTAAGGCATGTTCTCCTTTTCTGTGAGTGGTTGAAGATTTATTTCTTGTTTACTTCAATCATCTTTTGCATGTTCCAGCTCATTCGACTTTTGACAAAACTCGCCTTAATCCTATGCGTCTCAACCCAACAGCTATCTTTGTTGACCAGGATTGTTTACTATTTCTGACTCCTAAGAACCTCTCTGAAGTGTTTTTGGGGTTTTTTTCCCCATTTATTCAGGTCTAAAGTGTTCCCAATAAGATTTTTTCTTGCCAGGAATATATACATTGGGATAGTTTTTGTATCTTTGATCTAGATATATTCCAATCTCCCTCCACAGTCAAGTCTTCCAGCTCTTCAGTCCGGGTAAATTCACTAGTGAGTTTCCTTAATTTGACCGTTTGCCCTTTGCTTATGTTTGTTATTCTGTCCATGGAAATGGAAACAGTTGCTGAGTACTCAGCCCAATGCAGTTTTCTATGACCAGTTCTTTTTTAGTGTCTTCATTATGTACTAATTTGAGGTTGTCTCTTTTTGTCTCAGTGACTACTGAGAAGGAATCTGGCAGCTATCACACACATGACTAGCTGGGCCCAAGTTTATTATTAGAAGCATTTGTTTCCCAAATAGTATCTGGGAAGTTAAAGTTGGTCATGGCACAATTCCCAGTAGTGTTTCTATAATAACATTTCAGTGATAGACCTTCAGTGACAGACCATTATATTTTAGCTGCAGACAAGAAAGGCCAGGTTTCAATGATGTGTCCAAATCAAAAACAACCACTCCCCAAAAACCAGAGGCTGTGAGCAGGTGGCTTGGGCTGCTGGAAGTGGAGCTTCCTGTTTCTGTACAACAGGGAATTTTATGATGAATTAAATGAAGGTGAGTTAACTGACAGATGGTTTTTAATAAATTGCAAAGATCACTTGATGTTTTCCACTTGCACGGATGAAATGGCTAAACATTGAAATAGAAGGAGTATTGTAGTAAGATTGCACAGGGCTTGGATATTGGCCTGTTGATCATATGTACATGGGTCAGGTCTATCTTCCATTTGGAATAGGAGCAGAGCAGTAAAAAAGAAAAGTCTGATCCATAAGCTATTGTTCTCCTGAGTTACAAAGACCAACCCAGCCTTTTCTGCCACAGAATTGCTCTTTTCAGCTTGGAGTGCCATGAAGGGAGGATTCTTTCTCCTGTGCCACCAGCCAAGTTTTGTGTGGGTTCCTACTGATTCTTCCAACCTGTGGCAAGTGACCATTTGCTCACTAGCCATGGGCATTACCTGGAGGAGTTGTAAGCAGGTCAGTCAGTCATGGAAAGAAATGCATTTAAAATTTTCCCACATTTTGCCTAAATCCAAGACTTTGAGTGCAACTTTAAGTCTTAAAAGTAAGAAACATGCAAAGCACTCTTCTTCTCAGTCTGTGTCTGTGTCTCATTGAAATAGGTTTCACGTATGACTAAGGTTCTAGCAGTTTGTCATAACATTTCTGACTTACAGTGGCTCGCCTAGCTTCTCACCCTCCTTCTCCCTGGAATCTAACTATAGCTATTTGTATTGCTTTTATAGCCCTGTTTTGTGTACAGACTTGCTACATCATATTTTCAAGTAAAGATCCAGTCTGAAGAGTACCTGGCAGAAAAACTGTGCACCTGTTCCCAGATTTTTGGCAGCAAACCAGTAAAGAAATCCAGGCCAGTTAACACTGGCCAGAGAAGTGGGCCAAAAGTTTGAAGTGGAAAGGTTACATATCTGAGAGCTGCAGTAGCTGCCTGAGCACTTGTAATAATGACTGGGCTGTACAGGTGAAGCCAGCAGGACACAGGACAAAAACTTGGGGGTCTGTAGGCCAGAATCAGAAGCTGTGCTATGGGGAGCCAGCGGGAAAAACAGGGAAGTCTTTTTCATAAAATGCACAGAGAAAGAAACTGGGCATTAAGCAGTGCTTTAAATGGCAAAGGCATCTTACATGCAGGCCTCTCCTTGGAAAGGATACAAGGAGAGTGGGTCCTGGCATGGTACTGTAGGACTGACAGAGCTATCATAAAAGGGCAAGTATTTCATCTTCTAGAAGCAGCTTATGTCAGTCATCCAAGCATGCAGGCCAAGTGGGTATGGACCCAGAGCCACAGGATCAAGGACTTCTTGTTATCTCTGAGCTTAGAGCCCTCCTGCATTTGGCACTGGGGCTGTGACCTAGCAGCAGACTGCAAATAAGGGTCTCCCACCGCCCTGCCACGCCCCTCAGCTGGTTACTCCCTACTGTGCACCATCCCACCTCTCTCCTTTTGCCAGATTTCCCTTGTGCCAGATGCCACAGCCGACATCCTCTGGGAACAGCAGTCCACTGCATGCCTGCGAGCTACAGGGAGGAGACTGCCGTGTCCCAGGCAGACGGGTAGGAGAACTGGATCTTGAGAGGTTTGTCTCCTGCCAGGGAAGGAAGCAGCAGCTCTTGCCTGCTTTGCTGCTTTCAGCGCTAGGAAGCTTCACTTTGGGTTGCCCTTGGATACACAGAGAGGTGGAGTCACACAGTATGCTGCCGTCCATTGGGAGGATGAAGGGACAAGTGGAGAACTTGAGTTCCATGACAGTGTAATTAAATGAAAACAAGGGAACAATTGGTGGGGTGAGACCTGAAGTTTAATGTTGCTCTTGTCCTGGTGAAAACCACAAGCTGCTCAGGACACATTTTCTGTAATTTTTCAAACCCTTTTCCCTTTTCCTTCCCACTGTTTTGTTTGCAGTGCAAGTGGATGTGCTTTGACCTATTTCTTCCTCTGCATATGCCTAATGAAGCACAAGGATGCCTAATGCCTATTAGATAATGTATTTTTTATGCGTTTGTAGATGCTTACGTACAAACACATGCATTAAGAGCTTCACTTTCGTTGGCAAATAGCACTTCCTAATGTGCTCACCACTCCAGATTGCATTTTACTGGAGTAAAAATAAAGGGAGGCTGTCTTAGCCTACCTTGGTTACCTCCATGACATTTCCTGCCATGATGTTTTGTTTGCTGGTGTCCTGTCTCCCAGATTGAGTAGAGGAGCACTGCACAGCCCAGGGCAGGAGAAAGCACTGTGCAATTCCCAGAAAAGGCAGGCCCTGGGGACTAAGAAAGCCGTCACAGCCTGATGTAGTTCTTTGGTTGACCAGGTCTTGAAAAACTGACCTCAAACTAGGTGGGGGTTGAATGCTGTGAGCTCATGACAAATACTGTGGGTTCTGATGAGATGTGCTACAGCCACTAAGCAGATTTTTTAAAGCTCCTGGGACAGGCTTCAGCAAGTTGTCTCCTGGCAAAGAGTCTCTGAAAGAAATATCATGCAACCACAGATGGATGACTAAAGCTATGTAAGGACTGGTGCTTACTACAACTGGAACTGTAAGTGCAGTGAAGAGCACCTGAGGGTAGCCCCGAGCACCTGGGCAAGGGGACTGAGAGAACCTGTACAAAACAGAGTTGTGCTGAGACAGGTTTTGGAGCTCAATAGCAGAGATTTGGGCGTGTGTGGGACTCAGGGCAGTTCTCATGGTGTGACAGAAAGATTAGGATCAGCCTGTGATGGTAGGTAGTAAAGCTAGAAGATGGGTGGAGAAGGGATCCCAGAATCACAGAATATTCTGAGTTGGAAGGGACCCACAAGGATGTTGTGACAGTCTGTATTTCTATAAATGCATTCATCTCCCAAAGTAATTAATGAAGGGTGACAGTTCTGTTGCATTTTAGTTGTAAGATCAGAAGCGTATGATAGATATGGTGCATTGCCTACACACAGCTTGGTTAGTCATCTTTCTTATTGGATTGATGGGGAAATCACTTTTGTGATGCTGCAACTTTCCATTCTCTTTATTCCTTGTTCTCTCCAGTTTTGATTTTCCCGTGTTCTACAGTTTCCCCTTCCATTTCCTGTCATTTCTCTCTTTGTATTTCTCTGATTTCGCAAGCTGGGATAGAGGCCACAACATTTTCTTAGTTTAGTAATGGCTCAAGAGGTACATGGTTTCTTCTGGAACTAAAATATGACTACATTTTATTCAGATTTTAGTTACTGCTTTAAATTTAAAGGTTTATGGGGCTTTTATGTTTGGTTTGGGGAGAGGTTTGTGTCTCAGGAGTCTTGATTTTCAACTGAAAGAGCAAATCTGTTGACTTTTTGGTCTTATGCATTGTATTTGTTTGCAGGAGCATTCATTTGACTTCCTGCTAGTCATCCATTTCAAAAGCATTTTGAAAAATTCTTATTGTTGTAAAATAATTTGTTTGCAATAGACTATATCCCAATAATTCCTTTTATTTTCCTTGTACTTTGTGCCAAACAAATTCATTGGGTTGCAGATTAGTTACTAACTTGCTGCTTGTGCAGATTATTTGGAAAACAACTAGGAACTAAACTTTTTTTGCACTATATTAATTGTTCAAATTGCCATTTGAATCCTTGAATTTAGTTCAACATATTTAGATGACAATAAACACCAGCTTTCATTCTGTTGCTGGTGTGGGACAGCTACAGTTGCCAGAAGAAAGCAAAGTGAAATTACATTGCTGCAAATTGACCAATGTAGTGCAGTTTACTCCAGATAAAAGTGTATAAAGCTACCTTAGATGCAATTCTTTGTATTTCTTACACACCCTGCCTTCAATGGAAGGGAATAAAACTGTGAGCAAACTGTATCTCCTATGGACTGTGGGCTGCAATTGTGAATGCCCAGTCTTTCCTAGAATTAGATGCCTTGTGCAAGACTCCAATAAAATTGAGCCAGCTGTAAAATCAAATGACTTCTAAGTTGCCACATGGCACCACCACAGGAATGAACACTGCATGTGTCTAACTCACTTCAGAGGTGCACCAATAACTTGAGCTGGCCTCTGAGCTGTGGGTCAGTCCTGGCCACAGTACGTTTGTGTTCTTCCTCCTGTGCCCTTCAGCCTGCCCAGAGATCCCTGCTGGACTGTTACCACTACCCACCTTAGCCAGTGTGAAATTAGCTCATGCCCATGAACTCATGCACAAAAGATGCAGCTGCAGCACACACATCCTGTCCAGAACAGAGGCAGGAATAGCATCCATTTCCTCAAGGTTTCCTACACTCTTCTGTGGTGAATAGTCCCAACATCTTGTTCTGCAAAAATCTGGCACATCCTGAGAGTCCATCCTGTGTCCTAAACAAAGACAAGGCTTTGCAAAATAAAGCAAGGCCAGAGCAAAATAATACTGGACTACATAATTTAAGACTGTCCTGAAACATACGAGCAAGGGGACTGACATGAAGTCACAAAATCCATCTTCTAGTATATCCTAACTTCTGACTCCTTTGTTGTGCAACCTTAATGATTTTTTTTGAATTGGTTGTGTGTCTATGATACCTAGGTGAATTGAAGGGTAAGGACTGAAGAGCTGACAGCTAATAGTAAAAAGATATAGCAGAGTTAAATAAACTAACTTTAGAAGGCACATAATTTAGCTATATACTTGGAAGAAGCTTGGTTTTGTAAAGGGCAGGATGTGAAGGGTGTAGACCTGAGGAACCTTTTGGGAGAGGGGGGAAAGTACTAAGGTATTTTCAGCTCAAGGGAAGACAAATTACAGAGGACTGAACTTTGGTTCCCAGCTCAGAACACATTGAAAGTCATCTCTGCAGGCTAAAGACTGGGATAGTCCCTGAAGAATAGACAAAATTTCCCAGCTTTCAGTCTGTTATTTTTATTACGTGTACACATAGGCTGTAGAAAACTGCTGCTGAGTACAGAATCCACCTCTGGTCATTCCCAGTGATAGCCATCAAAAAACAGGAGCTGCTTTTCCAATCAAGGAAGCGTCTTGTTCTGATACAATGCTAAAAACATATTGTGAGGTCACTGAAACATCATATAGAAAATTTTCAGATTGGAAGTGGTCAGGATCAATAAGATAGAAACAGGAGAGGACACTTAAAGTATTTACAACCCCTCAGATTTCTTCTAACATGATACACTCCTCTGGGCAAAATACAGCATTGATGCAGCACAGGTTTCCAAACAAACTCATTTTTTCATCCTCTTTATTAGAGGAAGAATTATTTATTAACTTTCTTTTGAAATAGCAAGGTCCAGCCTCAAACGGTTGGGTGATGAGGTACGGAGACATGATTTTCCAGGAGCCCAATGCCTCCCGCCTGCGTTGGGTGGGGTTTAATCTTGCTCCTGGCAGCAGCTCTTCAGGGGGCAGTTCTTCCTCTGAAGGCTTTCCCCTGGGGTTTCATGGTAAGGGGCGAAGGTACTTGGGGAGGGAGAATCCTTGCCCCTGAACTTAGGGTAGAGGCTTTCAGGTTGCTTGGCTCACACCACCAACCCCCCTCGACACACACACGGTGACTATTAGTTTTTGAGTTAGATGGTAATTCCTGGAGGCTGGGGGTGGTTCGCTGCCCCCCGCAGTGCGGGTCTCCCACCCCCTCTCGGGCTGTCGGGGCGGGGAAAGGCTCCTGCCACCGGCACGAGGAGGGGGGGAGGAGAAGGAGGAAGAGCGTCTGCAGCTTCGTGGGGAAGTCGGTCAGAAAAGGCGGACTCACTGTTGGGGGGAAGACGTAGCACCGCTGTATCTTTCTTCACTTGAGTCTCTCGTCCCCCTGGTAGGCTTTGATATAAATGGAGGAGGAATTTCAGCAAGCTCGCGCTAAACATTTCTGTCTAAACACACAACGTGCTTCCTCTTACGTTTTCTCCTGCAGATGGGGCTCAGCTGAACAAGCCCTCCTCTTGAACCCTGTCGTAAGCACCACCATGCGGGAACCGGGCTGGAGTTGTCAGAGGCTGCAGCAACAGCCTGGGCGGCCCTGAGCAGAAGCGACGAGTTCTGTCCTCTTCTCTGGGATGATTTAAACATAAAAAAAAAAGCTGCTCTGTTGAAAACCGGTAAGTGAACACCCCTGCTTTGTCAAGTATAGCTCTAAACCCTTGCACAGGCTGAAAGGATCTCGTGGATGGTGTCTGAACCCACAGGACTGGGTGCGCTGGAAGTGCTTGTTCCCGAGTTTGCCGGCATCTCTGCCGCGAGACATGTGACGGTTGTCGGGAGATGTTCCACGGTTGGACACGACGGATCTCGGGTTTTTTTTCCAACCTTAACCGTTCCATGATCTTCTTGCGTCATTTCAGACAGGAAAGCTGCTAGCTTTAGCCTCATTTAGAGTCTGTATGCATGCTTCCAATATTAAAATCTCCTTCAGGTGGACGCTGATGGCAGCAGCTGCCAACAACGTTGTTATTCAATGTAAATTACTGCGTATTCAGAGGCAGAGCTGGCTATTTCAATACATCAGCGTGTTCCTCGGTGAAAGCATTCAAGGAATTACACTGAATTTCCAGAGGGATGGAGCCTGCCTCTACAAGCCTCCTTTGAAGAGAACACAATTTTAATCGGTTTTGAGAGCTGGTGAGATGAGACGTCCCAGGCCTTTCCCAGAGATCCCTGGGAACTTTACGGGAAAAAATCTTAACACGGCGGCGCAGCCAGGAGCTGGTTCCCGGTGGGGATGAGCCCGACAGAAACAGAAGTGCCGCCGCCCCCCTCCTTCCCGGCGGCGCTCGGATGCGTCTGATGCCGCAGGCCGGTGGCTGGCGCTGGGGACCGGTGGAGAGGCCGGGCCGAGGCGCTGCTCGGGTCCGCATGCGGGGCCGGTTGTCGCCCCCGGCGGGCGGCGGGGAGCGCGGGAGGGTCCGGCGGGTGGCCGGGCTACTCTGCACACACAGGTAGGCGGCTCCGGGGCGGCCGTGAGGGAAGGAAGGGGCCGCCCGAATATCCCCGGCTGCTCCTGGTGGGAGCAGGGTGGGGGACCCTCTCGCCTCCCCCAGGCTTCCCGGAGCAGCCCCGCTCGCAGGCCGGGGCGGCGGGCGGAGCCGCCTGGGGGCCCCCCGCGGGCGGTGAGTCGCGGCCGGCGCGCCGGCGGGAGGCGAGCGCGGGAGCGGGAAAGGGGGTGGGGGGATAGGGGGTGGCGGGGCCCGGTGCTCCGGGGGTGGGCAGAGCACGGCTGGGGATGGGGGGGGGGCTCATGCAGGCAGGACAGCCCCGCGCAGGGGGAGCCTCCCGGCGGAGTCGACGGCGGCTTGTGAGTAAAATTAAGAGTGGAGATTCTGCTGAATTGCTTGGGTCGAGTAATCGCACCGTTTTGCCATGGCTGCCGGTCAGGCAGGTTTGGATAAGGGATTGCTTCTAGCCAGGGTACCGAAAGGGAGCCCCTTGCAAATGCCGAAGGCTTCGGGGAAGGAACAATGGCTCTGTGGGTAGACTTTGCCTTAAGCTATGCAAATCCATTATTTGCATTTTAGTAAAGAAACAAACGCTGGAAGTTTTATGTCCCTTGCCTTTTTTTTTTTTTTGGTTAAGTATTTGGATTATTATTTGGCAGTGGGGGTGGTGTTTCTATTTTAGTTAGAGCAAGCTGTGAGATGAGTCCTGCTGTCCTTTCCCAAGTTAAAATTTCCAGGGAGATGAGCGGCTGATCTATTGAGATTTGTGTCTGTTGTGTTGTTACCGAGCTGAAACTTTCTATCCAGTTTTCTTCATTTTTTGTCTCTTCACGCACGTTTTACTGAGCTTTTTCTCACGTAGTGTGGTTGCAGAACTATTAAGAAAAAATGAACTTGGCGATGGGATGAGATCACTTATTTTAGCCTGCTGAAGCACTTCAGTTTTCAGCTGAAGTGTGTGAAAATGTTACAAATAAAAAAAAGTATCTAAAATCGGTGTTGTGGAGAGTGCCATGGTACTAGACTGCTCGCTCCTAAACTGAAAGAACTGAATTCGGAGGGGTGTTGAAGGAAAAGGAAATGCGCATGGAACGGGGTTTCCTACCCATCGACATGCGGTGCTCTTGTCTGACTAGGTCTCAGAAGTGATATTTTTGAAACTAAAATAAGTTTCCTTCCACGTGTAAGATTACACCAGCTGTATCTTTGATTTTTATTTGACTTAAATAAACCTACTTACCTTTTTTACCCAACTTGATGCATACCTGCTTCTTTAGCTCATCTGTCTGTGCTGAGCTGAAACAGTCCATTAAGTTACTCTTTAGGAGTATGGCTGTTATTAAGGTAGCAGAATTAAAGGTGGCGAAGTCTCAGATCTCCCTAAGGGTCATGTTGGCTTTAGAAGACTTCTGCTTTGTGGGATGTATGAATCATCCCCTGAGGCTCATGAGTTGCCTGGTGTCCTTATCCCTCCCTGTTCAAAGGTAGGAGGAAAAGTTCTCTGTGGAAGGAGTTGCCAGTCGGGGATATGCCCATGGGAGCAGCTGCAGAGTGTTCAGTAGGGACACTAAAACCTGAAAGCTGACAGATCACCAGTACCTGAGTCCTGAGTTATGAACAGGTGGGGAAATAGGTGAGTTACAGTGTTTTGGCTAAACCAAAGTGATTGACAAGACACGTTGATATGTACTCTGTGTGCTGCTAAATAATGGCTTTAGGAATTACACAGGGAAGTTGCCTCACTGAGGAGGGAAGTACAGCAGGTGAGGTGGTGACAGGTCTCTTTGCAGCAGGAAGTGCTTGAGATGCTTCTCCTTCACCTCCTCCTTGAGACTTTGATAGCTTACAAGCAGAGGCAGTTTTAGAAGATTTTCAGTGGTTGCTTTCTTCCTTAGGTGTTTATTTTTGCATAGAAGCTGTTATGATAGCTTAGTTGTGCCGTTAGCACTTTTATCTCGGGCTTGTTCTCTTTGTTAGTTTCTGGGTGTGCTGTGATTAGTGTCTCTTGGTAAAGGCTTGGTTTGTCTTCCCAAGAGGTTAAGGTTTGGAAAACTTAACATAAACCTGCTTTGGCTGATTTGTGGTTTTCTTCTTGCGTGTTGCTTCATATGCTCCTAGGTGTTGATTCAAGTACATTGGCCTGGAAGAGGATGCAGTCAAATGAAGCATTTGAAGATACAACTTGCGACACCAACATGTACGGATGCTAAAAAGCTTTAGCAGAGAAGCCTTCAGCTCTCAGCAGCAGTTTGTGAGAGCTTTGTCTTTTTCGTGTTAAACTATGCAAAACATGATAAGGTTTCTGTAAACCGTCTGCTATCTTGCACCTGCAAATATAATTAGAATTGTTATGATTTCAACTAGGGAAATGAACGATGTGAGAATTGACCAATCACTCTGGTAGGTAGTTAGCTAGAGGTCCAATAACCTGTTGCCATTTAAATAAACACTAAAGGAACTAAACACATAAAACCCCGTCCTTTGTTAATTAAATAATTCCATTCCATTCTCTTGACTGCATTGCTGTCTCTGAGTCTTCCTTACTCTCCGGCCAGCAACAGCGATGACTGTGAGCCTCCATGAGGTTGTCTATACCATTGACTCAAAGGGGCTTTTGAGGAAAGGCTGTTTTTTGTTTGGGTGTTGGTTTTTTTTCGTCCATGGTATTGCTTGAACTGTAGCACAGGATCTTGCTTTGTTTGTCTTAGTACATTAATATTAAGGTTATTTTACTTACAAACATAAAAGGTGGTTTTTGCCTTGTGTATGATGTGAGGTACTCTGTCGTGGCTCCCTAGTTAAATGCATTTTAGGAATGGGCTGAAGACTACTTGAAATACCTTTTTTTACGGACAACTTTCCCTATAGATGTTTGCACTGTATTAACTGAATCAGTTGAAGTGTGCACTGTGTGTTAAGGAAGAGTTTAGTTTTTCAAGCTTATGACATGTAATTTGTCATTCATTTGAATAATTTATTCATCAATTTCTCTAGCATCATAGATAAGGTAATAAATAATAGGGGGTAACTGATTTATGGGGTAACTGAATGTACAGGATTTTTTCCTTTTTCAGAGTCTATTTTCTACTGTTCATTGACTCAAAATACCGACGCTTTGTAGCGGAGTAAAACCCCCCTGAACTTCCCCTTTAATCCAGTTTCTTCTTTTTCTGCTGTTGGACATATGGTAGCTTCTGTACCTATTTACAGCCTTCAAGGGAAATGAAAATAAAGCTACTCTTGTGTATTAGTGGTTGTGTGAGTTTCCTAAAGCATTAAATCTTTCTTTTGCCCTCCTTCTACAGAAGAGCCTAAAATCTCAGGTTTTCTTGATTTGATGTGTATTGAGGTCTGGAGGAAAATAGGGTGTGCAAGCTGTTGTTTCCTTTAGAAGTCACCTTTCAACAGGTCTCACTTTGCAGTTTAGTGTATTAATCACTGATATCGGTAGCTGATACTTGTACAGAAAGGTTGAAAAGTGATGGGCAGTCTTAGCTCGTGTGGGCTGTGAAGCAAAAGTAGGGAACGTGTGGGTCGCATGCAGTGTCACCACCTTTTGAAAAATGGCTTGAAAAAGTGCAGGTACAGAATGTGATTAAATACTCTGCAGCAGTGCTTCTTGCTATGTTCTGTACCTATCATTCTAAAATACCCTGTCTTTTTTAAGTTTGCTCAGGTGGATTGGCTCTTCAGCCTTCCAGGCTGGTTGTTCTTTGGTCTCAAAGGCAAAAGTGAAGCCTTGGTATCCCATGGGGAAGACCCTTTACAGCAGTGTCACAGAGGGAGCAAATTGTGAGTGTCCCCGGATAATACCCGAAGTTTGTGTGGAGCTGTTCGGTTACCTCTGCTCCCAACCCTAGCAGCAGCACTAAAATGGGAGTATGGTGTGCCAGAGCTGTTCTTTACATTCTAGTGTAAGTGGGGAGCCAGGAGGAGTGAGGTAAGAAAGTCGATTACTCTCCACTTGCCCTTACTGGGAAGGGAAGGCTGGAAAACCTATGGAGCCAGTTGATCCTCCCTCCTGTTAGGAGGGCTGGAATGGAGTAATCTAGGAACTGCTTTTAAGAGCAGGCAGGAGTGAAATGAAGGTCTGTCTTAATCACTGAAGCTCTTAACATCCGTTGATTTACAGTGCAAGTTTCCATTTCACGAGCTGCAGTATTGCTTTCTTTTGGGCCACTAGCCAGTAGGAAACTTTTTGTGAGGTGTGTGGTTAGCGGTCTTAGATTTCCACAGACTCAACTCCCTTTTAAAATAATAGTTTTTAGCCCTTGTTGTGAGCACAGGTCAGAAATACTTAAATAAAGATCAGCTGCTGCAGAGCTCAGAAAAGTTCTTTGTTAGACTGGATCTGCAGACTGACATTTGCATTGCAGTAGTATCCAGACACTGCTTGTTTTCCCAGTCCTCAGAGTCCTGAGGCCAGCAGTGAAATGAGAATGGTGTGAGGGGCATGAGCTTACCTAGAGCCTTAGCAGAGGTAGGCATAGGAAATGTGATGGCCATTTAATAGTCAATACAGAATGTGTACGTGTATGTATAAAATACAAATTGCATCACGTGGGATGAGGGGAGGAGTCCCTTTCTCAGGCTAAGAAAGAAATTGAAGTTGTGTTTTTGCCGTAATAGATATTTTTTTTCTCATGTAATTGTAGGTTACCATAGCTCCCTCCTGGGCAAGTAATTTTTGGAGGTGGGTGCTGACAGTTTTTTGGCGACACAGTGACGTGTATGGGGGAGAGGACCTGTTTGGCAACAGGGGCATACAAGCACCCAAGCACAATGCAAGGGAAGAACCTGTGGGTTTTTCTCATTGCAGTGAAGAGACAGGAATATGTTTGCTGCCCAGGAGCTGTTGCTGAATGAAACCTTGTTCATCATTTGGCATTTAAAATAGGTTTCTTTGAAGAATTTCCTGGTTCTTTGAAGTTACGGAACCTGCCAGTCTCTCTCATCCACCGTCACATCTGAGCACCCTGGAAACATCATCTCTATCTCTGCAGTGCTTAAGGTAGTCTGAAGGTGATGTGTGGGACTGAGACCAGGAGGAGGTTAGTGGTGTAGATGGGAGATAGGCTGTAAGATTTGTTTGAACACAACGTTTGCACAAGATTAAATGGAGCCATAATATTTAATCCACTAGGTGAAGCATGGGAACAAGTTAGAATTTGTGCGGATTGCTGAATGTGCACAAGGCTTGCTGGCATGTGGTAGCTAGTTTGGATCATGCCCCTTGGGTAGACAAGTTATTGCCTTCTCATTTTATATCTAACAAAAGCCTGGGTTTGATTTTTAATTTTTTTCCCCCTGAAGGAAACTTAAAACTACGGCTAACTTTGCTTGCCCAAATATTTTTCATTATTTAATAAGACGGGGTGACACTTGTCTCGGCTGAGAAACTGGAGTGCTCTATAAGCCTGTCCTTCACCCCCTCCCAGTTTTATAACCACGCATGGCAATTTTAACTTTCCATTCTCAGAAAGTTGAGATGTGCGGGTACGTGTGGACAAGAGGAGTGAAACAGAGAATGTCCATGAAATGCTGTCCCTAAATAGTCATCTCCTGCTGTCACTGCTGGAGACAGAATTGGGCTAGATGGACACTGGTCTGACATAGCAATGTTTCTTGTGCCTTCATTGCTCACCTTGTGCTGTGGAGCACAGGCCAGGTGTGTAAACTGGGTTTTGAGTAGCCAGATGATTAAAATGCTGGTTAGTGTACATACCATTTGTACAGTTTCTCAAGAGGGACTGCCTTTTCTTGCAGTACACGTTAAGGAAATACTGCTACTTCATTTTAATTGAAACAATTTGAATGGAATAGTTATATTCATTCTTCTGTGCTAATGACACACTATAATTTGTTTTCAACTTGGGGAGTTGGTTTGTAGATGGCTTAGCCTGCAGCTCTAGGTTGTATGTTGTTTCTAACCTAAGTTGAAAATGTTGTTCAGAGCTTTGCAGAAAGAAATGTTAAATGAAATAGAATATCTCTTTCTTCAATTTTCACAGAGAACGTTACCTATAATAAATACTGGTTAGTGTTGAAGTGACTTTTTGAAGCTGGGTGACTGAAGTCAGCCAACACTACCTGTTAAGTGGTTGAAAAGGATATCTAAAATGTTGAACTTCATACAACTCTTTTGGGAAATTTGGACGCTTACATGTTTGTGCAAGGCATTTCAACATTTGAGCACTTTTTTTTTCTCAGTGGCTAGAGGCTCTTCTAATACCTCTACCACACAGTTGTGTGACAAGATACAATGAAACCAGATGTTTGATGTCCTTCTGTTGTATGTACTTTCTGATGTTTAATGAAAAATGAATTTATAGGGTTTCTTTGTTCTACCCAGCAGGGTGTTTATTTTTGCAAAACTTGTGCGGGTCTCAAACACATTAAGTTCCTGATCTCTCACATTTGACTGAAATCAGCTAAAGGGGTTCAAAAGTTCTGTAGGGAAGGAAAGAAAGGGCATGAATGCACGCATACAGGGTATGGTTGCATAAATCTCATTTCATGCTGAGAACACATGCGACAGAACAGAACAAAAAGCCTTTACTGTATGGCATTTCATGCTCTAATGGAGTTCTGCATCATCTTTGGCGTGAATAGCAATCTGATAGGACATGGTGATGCTGGAGGCTGAGCTGTATTTAGCTTGGTCAGGGTAGCAAGAAAAGATGTCAGTAGGCAACACAGCAGGTGCAGTGTATCTTGCTCTAGAGGACTTCAAGTTTTGTGCCGAAGGACATATTAGACTTTGTGTTTTATCCCTGGTGCAGCATGGGCCAGTTTGGTTGTGGGAGAGCAGATCTGTGCCACGAAATCTATTGCCCTGCTGTGATCTCACAGGGAGGTGAGCCCTATCTTTCCAGACTCTTACTTTCTTGTCATCAGGGGAGATAGTCTCACATGCCGCCCTGAGCATATCCAGTGCTTAGAAAAGATCAGGTAAGGGAGGATAGTTAATCTGTTTAAATATACTACAGTCCTGAAGAAATTCCTCTTCATTTTGCTGTAGCATTTAAGGACTGGTGAAACAGAACTGAACAACAAAAACAGATGCTCTATTTCACCTACAGCAAACCAGACTTGGACTGTAAAGGAGCAAAACAAACTGGCAGAGGGAGTTGTGATATCCAGGAGAAGGTACTGTGTGAAGCCGTTGCTCTAGCAGAGACCAGGCTGCGTGTCTGCAGCCTGCCCTCAGTTTCCTGCCTGGCTGCCTTTGTGTCTCCTTGCTCTCCTCGGGGCTTCCAGGTATTTTGGCAACCCCCAGCAGGAGGGCTGCGAGACCGGCAAAGATGATGTGTGGATGGGGTGACAGGCACCTTTGATTCCCTTCAGTTTTCGGCGTGATTGTCCTTTTCAATTAAAAAAAAAAAAAAGGCAAAAGGAAGCAATACATCAGTTTTCAGTTTTGGGGAGGAAATGGGTTGTGTTTAACCTCCAGTGAGTGAGGATTGAGGTCTGAAAGCCCTCTAAATGGGTGTCTCTGTGTAGCACTGAGAAAAACATATAAGCTTTCCCAGCATGCTGTAGTGACTAATGTAGGCAGCTTTCCTCCCAGACAGATGGCAATTGAAGATTACCATCAGATATAATTAGCTTTCCTCTTGCATAGGTAAGAAAACTGAAGTGCATGAATTCAGGACTTCGAACTGCACTATAAAGATGGATGCCCATTAAAAGTTCGCACTGCAATACAGACTGTTGTAGTATCATTTTGTTGCTCTGAATACACAGAAGTACATAAATGGACATGTGCAAACTTTTCTGCAAGGAGCTGAATTCTGTTACAGCAACTAACAGTTGCTCTGTGAAGAATTCCAGTTCTGGTTTTATGTTGTTTAGCCTGCTCGTTTGTTCTTTGTTTTTATTATGAATTTGATTTCAGTTTTGTCTAAGGAAACACAATGAATGATACTCTAAATGCTGAACTCAGATACACCTTCATCTTTGTTCTGCTTGGGAAGCTCACTACTTTACAAACAATTTATCTTTTTTCTTTTTTTTTTTTTCTTTTTACATTTAACTCAAGTAGACTCACTGGTAACCTTTCCCATTAAGAGAAGATGCCAGGACTTTACACAGTGTTAAATGTTCTACAGGACTACATTTTTCTACAACACTGTGTATCTTGTAGCTCTCAGTCCTCAGGATATGCACTGATGGGATATTCTATGTAGTAGTCTTTCCTGTCACATTTAAGAAACAAAACAAAGCATTAAAAGCCTTTAGGGGATCAGATACAGGCTCTGATGCAAACTGTACAACAGTTCTTCATGAGTTCTAAAACATTTTACGTCCACAAAGTATTTTCACGATTATGAAGCTGCCTATTAGAGCTTTTCTTATGGGTGGTTTTGTTATTATTGTAAATAATGTGTTTGAGCTTTAGTGCTAAGAAAACAAAGCTGTGTATAAAGAAGGCTTGTGAAAATAGTCTTAATGTTTACAATATTCAAGCTTTTCCAGTTTGGCACTGTCAGTTTGGGATTAGTTTTCTGATGGTAGCTGGCACTCAAGTTTTCTGTTCTGATTAATTTTCATGATCCAAAGGCAACGTGAATGCATTCGTTGGGAGCACTGGGAAATGTAAGGGATTAACATTATCAGAGAAGCTGCTCAAACTGCTGGTGTCCTGCAGATTTCTAGTGAGCTGGCAGGATCCCTGCTGTGAGAAGCTGCCAAGATTTTGTAGTAGTGTGGGGTAAGTGCTACCACTTATCTCCATTTTCCTCCCTCCCTGAATTAATTTAGCTTTACACTTTTCACTTACTTGTTTTGCTGCATTCCTGAGAATCCCAGAGCTCTTGTCTGCACAGATGCATTGCAGCAGACTGACTTGCAGAATTTGCTATTGGGGTAAATTGCATCACAAACAGCTGGGGATTTAGGGTTTTTGGGGGGGGGAGTGGTGGGGAGGGGTTTCTTTTTTGGGTTTTTTTTTCCCCTTTGGCAGTTGAGGCAAGAGCGGGAACAACACAGCAAAAATGAAGAAACATACTGTTTGGGGCTCTGACTACAGAAATGCTTGGCATGTTATTTAAATGATAATTTAACTGTTCAGTTTTGTATGCTGACCAGGTGCGTGTTGACACCTATTTTCTGGACCTCTTAATCCACACAAACCTGTGTAATGTAACCTGTTCCTTTTTAAAATATGGTAAAATACGGACAATAAAAATTACAGTGAAAAGCTCTGCCGTCTGATGATGGCAGTCCTAGTGCAATTGAAATTTATCATGACTGGGGTTTACAAATGTTACTGTGAAAACTAGTCATACAAAAAGTACCTGTTTCTCTTTAGGGGCAGATTCTCACACCAGTATGGATCAGGATTTATACTGTTAGTGAAGTGAGAAGATAGTCTGATCTACTTGGGATTTATTGTCATAGTAGATGAGGAGCATTTAATTCTTCAGGTGCTGGTGGTGAAGCTAGTAAATCGGCCCTCTGTTATCCTTTGGAAAAAAAAGGCAACAAAAATCCCACCATGTTTTTCCCTCTGCCCTTGAGAGCCCTGATTTTGCTTGTGAGTGGGCTTCGGCATTGTGTTTTTTGTATGTGTTTTGCTTTCTTGGATTTTGGGACGGGGATTTATTTTAACCTAGTGTTGAGATTTGTTTTTTTTCCCCCCTAACTGACTGGTATATTTAGTTTCATAATTCAAGCCATTTTAGTGAGAGCTGCGGTTAAATCACTAGCTCCAAATCAGCCAGGGTGTTTTGGATATCCTAGGCATTGTCAGAAAACAAAGTGTGCCTTGTTTTTAGGTGAACTTAATGCTGTGGTGAGTGTGCACGTATAATAAATACAGATCAAGTTTTCTGGTTGAACCTTTATTTGTTTAGATTGATCATAGTTCCTGGAGAAAAAAATGGTGAGCCGGATATGGTTTGTAACTGAACTGTTTTGAAACCTGACTAATTTGCCTTTTTCCAGCCACTTCTCCTTCCACTTTTTTCCATTTTTTTTTCTCTCTGGGAAACCTAAGAAGGATTGCTTGTTTGACCTCAGTCCTCTGACTCTGCAGGCACTTGTGGACAAAGAGCAGTGGTGTGAATGAGTAACTGATGTAGTACTGGGTTGCATATCTTTCTATTAATAATCTTCTGTTTTTTCAAGCATTGTGTAGTATTTGTGTGGTCTTGGTTTTTTTAAAAGGAGGTGAAGAAGCAAAACAACTCAAAATCACAGTGCTCTATTCTTTGCAGGAAGAGCAGCTCAAGTTGACTGAAACCTTTCAGTTGTACAAGTCAAAGTATGAGAAGAAAGTGACCTGAACTCTGACCCCCAGAACATGTTGCATGGCTTGTTTATATTCAGTCCCTTCTGGAAAAAGAGCTGAAGGAAAAAGGGAAAGAGACTGGGAAGGAACAGTGCTGTCACCACAGCTTGCAGGTGGAGTTGCATGGATTTATAGCACCCATTCTCTGTTTCTTTGTTCTTTCATGTATTATACAGACACCTATGATGTGTAATATATAAATAGCAACCTAGCTTAGGCTGGCTAAAGCTTTAAAGGTTAATCTGGGAGAACATAAAAGGGTTAGGAAAAAAAATCTATCACCTAAGGTTGTATTACTGACTGCGTGTGGGGGTTTGATATATTTTTTTTAAGATATAGTTAGAGCTGGGTTTGTTATGTTTGGTTAAAGCTTTGGGAGTTGAGGAAGCAGAGCTGTCTGTGCTCAGCTCATACTTGTGTGACTTTGCATGCACAGGTTAGGTTTTGAGCAAACTCCAAATGATTGTTTGTGTACTCCACTGCATCTCTGTGGCTGCTGGCCATGACAGAAACTGCTCGTCTGTATTCCAAGTACAGAGGAGGAAGAAGGAGGGAAAAGAAGTGAAGTGTGTTGATGGGAGGGCTGTAGGCGGTCAGGACAGGGAAAGTGTATGGAAGTGTCTGTTCCTAATTTACATGTGCCTTTGCATAAATTGTCCACTTCTTTCTTGTTCTCCCTCATCTCAAGGAACAAAAGCAGGCAAGAAGATGAGGCTGTGGACTTGATTTTGCTCTTGATTGTAATTATAGGCAAGGTTTCTGGAAATCTGTGATACTTAAAAAGCACCAGTTAGATGAGAATCCAGTAGTTATTATTCTCCTTCCCCTCAAAGCCACAGGTTGGATTTGGATCTATCCAGGGCTGTCTTTTAAGCTTAAGTTAGCAGTGTTTAACTGTGTGTCCATTATTAGAATGAGTCCTAAGCCATCTTGGAACATTAAAGGATATTGTTTTCTATCTTGGAGGGGAAAAATAATTAAAAACAACACTTACCAGATGAAAAATATCAATCTGGTTATCTCTTTTTTGTGCTTGCAGTTTTAATTGTGTGTCTGCACCATGCCGTGGAGCATGCTGTCACCTTGAGCTGGTGCCAGGGATCCACATTGCGCTGTGATAATCAGCCAAAATACTAGCTCGGATCTCAAGGGTGGCATAGCAACCCAGTGATAGCCCCAAGCTGGAGGTCACATGTTCTGCCTCTCAGCAGGGCTAAAGAACTCAGCCTCAGACAGTTCACTGAATACTGCTCTTATTCGAGGGCCATTTCAGTGGTACCTAATGCCTGTGCTCCCTTGTATTTTGCTCACCCGGATTTTCTGGCAGGATGCACTCACTGGCTGATGCTTTGTGCTTCTGTTTTTCATCTGTGGAGCTGGTATTTCATGTTAGTTACAAGTGACGTGAAATTTTGCATCGATAGGCCCAAAAGTGATATCTCTGTGAAATAATGCACTTAATTGATTCTGGTACCTCAGAGAACAGGATCACAGCTTTTTTTTTTTTTTTTTTTTTTTTTTTTTTTAGCCAAATTGGGGCCTGTTTCAGTGAGCTTTAAAAAGCTTGTACCTTGACCTAGGCTTGTCCACATGCCTTTTTGCTCTCCAAGAAACAGGCTGATGAGTGCATCCAGCCTCTAATTTCTTTCTGATTCTGCCCCCACTGTGGGGTACATATAAAAGCTTCTAGGTTCTCAGGCAGAGGGAGGGAAGAGGAGTGAAAAGGGAGTTACACCACTGAACAGATAAGGTATCATCTAGTGCAGTAAGAACAAGGGAGTCTGAGCATGGTGATGAGACTGTAAGTCAGGACATGCAGGCCTTTTGCAGCTTTTGCCGAACCCTCTGTGTTGATGACATGTTATCTTGGAAGGCTACAAACTTATGTTTTTCCAATCTTGTTTGATCTGATGAGGTCAGAATATGTGGGGCTGGAGACAAGGTTTGGAGAGCTGTGGGTGCTGTATTCTCTGTTGTGCCCAAAACACAGAGATGAACTGTGTTCCTGGGCCTGCCTGCAGCCTTTGGGAAGGGAGCTAACCTGCCTCTTCCACCAGATACGCTGTCCTGGTAAATTAGCAGATACGCGGTCCAGGTAAATTAGTATTAGAGGAGATGAAAGTACAGTAGATTTAACTGTACTTGAAATCTTTATCAGTATCCATTAGTCAAAGGATATGCTTGTGTGGGAAGAATTGCTGAGGTTATAAATACATGTGCAGAGCCACACAAGAGGGAAAGTGATGCAGAGATCTTGTAGACTGGACAAAAGCAAACTGAAATAGTGATTATCAGTGAAAAATACCAATTAAGTCGCTTTTTCCTTTTGCTTGGCCCAGTGTGCAGTTATGCTCTGAAGAACAAAATACCAGTGTCTATTATTGAAAGACAGAAATGGCATAAAAGAATCCTGAATTGTCCATGAAGTAATAAATGTATTGCTGTCTCTTGTGGTACAGAGTATGTTTTCACCATTAGCGGGATGATGAAGGGAAGGGAGAAAAGCACTTAGGCCCTAAAACCTATCTGTTGCAGCCTGTCCTGACATACTGCACAAGGTCAAAAATGGGCACAGCTCTAGTCTGTGTCTCCACAGTAAATTAATGTCAACGGAGGCTACAATTCTGGCTGTAGGAGCTGATAAAGAGCAAAGATTGACTAAATCTATTAAGCATCTCTGCTGCTGTGATGTCATGTCTACTAGACATCATTGCTTGCTGTTGAGTCCTTGGAGAAAAGGTTATCTTGCTATTTCTTTTCAGGCTTGCTGCAGTATTTGGACAAAGAGGAAATGATAGGGGAAACATTGGAAACTTTCCTCAAAGGAGAGAGGTTGTGTTTGGGGAAAGACTACCTTTTTTTTTCCAATTACCTGCATATTGTGGAAGTAAAATGGGTAGTTAGGTATGCTCTTGGAGAGGAAGAAGGCATCAGTTGTCACAGCAAATTGTTCCTCTTCTGCTTATACCCACGTTGATGGAAGAGATAAGGGCAGAAGGTGTCTTATCTTCCAGTGCAGGGAATAGCTTCAGCAGCAGCTGCGTATTTGTGTGGTGTGATGCTGGAAGTTCTTAGTGACATTTTGATACAGTAAAACCTTAGGTTTTTTTAGTGTCACGGTTTGTACAGGCTTTCAGAAACAGGAATAACTGCTTTGGTTTGGTGTGGGGCAAGAGAGGTTAACAAGAATCTTTTCCAATTCTGAGGATGTTAAATGTACAACTTCAAAACCAAGTCCATGTTGTTGGAGAGTTAGAAAATTAGTTTTAATTCTGAGCCACTTTGCTAGGATAACCCAATACATCTTGTGTAAACAATATTTCTGAGGACTTTGTTTCTTAAACTAAAATCAAAAAGAACATTGGAAATGATGAGAATTTCAGGTGCATGGTTAGTGAGGGAAGGCACTAGACTGACTCAGCCGCTTCAATACCTCTTAGACTGTGCCGCAGTGCTTTTGATGTAGTCTCTCTGCAGCATTCCCTTCCTGAAGAGGAGGAGAATTAATGAACAATGCAATAATGCACATACTTAGAGCAAGAACTGGAAAAGTGAATGGTGAATAGTATTTAGATTTAGCAGAAGAAATACATATGTATTTGTACCATAACGTGCTCACATTTTGATAGCTTTAACTTGAGAAAGATGATGATGTGGGAACTCCTTCCTTGATTATCCTTTTGGTGCATGGTTGTTTCACCAGTCACATGCTACATCCTGACCAAAAGGAAGCAGTGCTGCAGGACTGGTGGTCACAAGCGCAAACCCACAAAATAATGACTACATCTTAAAAATCCTGATGTTTCTTTTTAAACCTTTATTAGGTTTTTATGTGCTTTTTCTGCTGTCCTTTTAAATTTCAAGGTCTGCTCAAAGCATATTTTCAAGTTCACTTCCTCCCCCACAACTACAATAGGATAGGAATCTGAGGTCTCAGCTGAAATTTTCAGGCTGTCTCTTAATGGCAGCAGCAAAGAACTTACATTGTCTTGTGGCAGTTTATGGAGATAAGACTGTTTTAAGCTGTGTAGTATTTAATTTAGTAGTAACCATTTTATAGTTAAATATTTATTAACTCTGCTTCAGTAGTGGTGAAAGGTGCTTCACAAAGTAAGTAGGACACATGGAAAAGCTCCTGCATTGTGCTACTAACACTACTAATTTTTAAGGAAGAAAGGAAGGAAGGCTTACGAGCGTTATGAAAGAAAGATGATGATAGTGTGGTCATTTGATTGCCCAGTCCAACAGCTGTAGATTCCTGCAGGGTTTATTCTGTGGCAGGACTGCATCAGCGAAATGTTAAGTTGGAAGATAAACAGAGGCTCTGAGATAGTGGCTCACACCACACTGGACTAGAATAAAGACTGATTGTAAGGAATGATGTGCCTCTGTCAAGGATGAGGGTTCCCTGCTTCCACCAAGGGAAGAAAATATTAGCCTCAGGTCTTACATAGTTAACAGATCATATACCCAAATGAGTCTTTCAGGTGGGTTGATGGGAGCATAGGGCCATCTGTCTGTCAATAGGTGATGCAGGCTGATCTCTAAGGTCTTAGTACCATAACAGAGTCAGTCTTGTCTTAATTCTGTAATTGTAACTCTCTCCTCTGGGAGAGGTGGGAAGTTGACCCACAGAAGTTAGCTTAGATTACTGTTAAAAAATGCCCATCAATTTTTTTGCAACACGCATCCCATTGCTTGCTGTCAGAAAATTGACCAGCTGTTACCATGATCATCGGGCATGGTCATACTGGGTTCCTTGTTCCTTTCATTGCGTAGGTCACTGTAGGGTTTTAAGAAAGAGGAGGAAATTGAATAATTGAGTTCCAGCTTTGTCTTCCTTGTTTTGCTTAACTCGTACTAACATTGACCTAAGGGAGGGAACCATGGCCTCTGTCACTTGGGTTGGTGGGCTTAAATCAATATGCTGGCTCTTGTGTTGAAGTAAATAAACTAGAACGGAGCTGCCGTTTTCCACTTGAACTGTGCCTTCTCAATTCCCCGTTTTCTTGCATCTCTTCCTGTGGGAATTTTCTAGTGCAATATTTGCATAGTAGGAGTTTGTTTTCCTTTGATTAACTTTCTACAATGCTCAGCTGTTTTAAAATAGGAAGGAAGAGCTGGAAGATGCTATCACCATTAAAAATGCACCCAGAATAATTTCTTCTGTAAACAAGGCAATGGTTCTGTTTACTAAACCAGACTAAGAAAGACATTCTTCTTAGTGAAGACTTTCTTGGCTACAGAACTTTCTTTCAAACACAGAGTGAAGCCAGGCACTGGGGGATGGGATGATGAGAAGACACTTACATAATTAAAGCCCATTTTATGTTTCTAAAGGCCAAGTTAGGTACACTCTTAATGATGGGTGTTTTGGAGGTGGGGTGGACCTGTTATCACATGTGTGCCAGGCTGAGTGTCCTACATAAAACACTGGAAGTTGTTACAGATCCCTTACGATCCTGTTTGAAGAATGATGCTGACTTCTGTTCTCTTGTTTTAATGATTTTTTTTTCCAGGCTGTATGAATATCTTTGTAAATACTTTGCAAGTGGAACAGGTTTTTTTCTCCTCTGTGAATAATACTGTTACGAATAATATTTTTGGTTTTTCTTAGATCCTTTATGGGCTGCTTTTCCTTGTCTTGTCTTTTCTCTGTTTTGTAGCTTGGTCTGACTCTTCAGCAAGGTTCTTTCTTACATGGAAGTCAGCAAAATCAGCAATTTAATCAGTCACTAATTTAGCAACTTTATCTGAAGAGCTGGTTTGTTATGTTCTGTTTAACTGAAGTTTGCATTGATTAAATTAGGGAGTAAAGATAAACACTTTAGTGGGATGTTTTGGCAAACCTTTTCAAAGCAGGAGGGGGTAAAAAATACTAATAGTGAAAGGGAAAAACTACTATAGAGTGCAGTGTGTTTCTCAAGTAAATAAGACCATCACTTAGTTTGGAAAAGATCATGGAGTCCAACCATTAGCCCTGCACTGCCCGATCCACCACTCAAACATTATCCTCAAGTGCCACATTAGACATCTTTTAAATACCTTCAGAGATGGTGACTCAACCACTTCCCTGGGCAGACTGTTCCAGTGCTTGACAACCCTTTCAGAAAATTTTTTTCGTAATACCTAACCTAAACATCCCCTGGTGCAACTTGAGGCCGTTGGCCGTTTCCGCTTGTCCTGTCACTTGTTGCCTGGGAGAAGAGACCGACCCCCACCTTGCTACTACCTCATTTCAGGTATTGTAGAGCATGAAAAGGTCCCCACTGAGCTGCTTGTTCTCCAGACACTTCACCAGCTTTGCCTCTCTCTGGACTCGCTCCAGCACCTCAGTCTCTGTCTTCTAGTCAGGGGCCCCAAACTGAACACAGGGTTCAAGGTGCAACCTCAACTACTCCTGAGAACAGAGGAGTGATCTCGTCCCTCATCTCGCTGGCCACACTCTTGCTGATCCAGGCCAGGATGCCATTGGCTTTCTTGGCCATGTGGGCACACACTGGTTCGTGTTCATCCAGTGTTGACCAGCACTCCCAGGTTCTTTTCTGCCAGGCAGCTTCCCAGCCACTCTGCCCCCAGCCTGTGGTGCGAATGAGGTTGTTGTGACTCAGACAGAGGGGTTCAACTTGGCCTTGTTAAACCTCCTCCAGCTGGCCTTGGCACATTGATCCAGCCTGTCCAGATCCTTCTGCGGAGCCTTCCTGCCCTCCAGCAGATCAACATTCCCACTCAACTTGGTGTTACCTGCAAACTGACAAGGTGCACTTGATCTCCTTGTCCAGACCATATCTTTTCTTTAAAAATATTAAACAAGACTGAGGCCTGGGAACCCCACTACTGACTGGCTGCCAGTTGGATGTAGCTTTGTTCCCCACCTCTGTTTGGGCTGAGCCAGCCAGCTTTTTACCCAGTGGAGAGCACACCCATCCAAAACCACGAGCAGCCAGTTTCTCCAGGAGAATGCTGTGGGAAATGGTGTGTAAGGCTTTGCTAAGGACTCTGTATGCAACGTACCATACACAGCTTTTCCCTCATCCTGTGTGCAGGGCACCCTGTCATACAGGGAGATCAGGCTGGTCAAGCTGGACCTGCCTTTCATAAACGCATGCTGCTGGGCCTGATCCCTCAGTTTTCCTGTATGTGTCTTGTGATGGCACTCAAGATTATGAGCCAGTTGCTGTTAATGACGTGACTGAACCCAGTAGGTGAGTTTTCCTCTATTTTTGCAGTTTTAGGGAAAGACACTTAGTGAATTACTGCAAAAACTTACAGATTGCTCTAGAAGGAAAGAGTGACTGTCAAGACAAATTTGCAATGACCCTTCAAGTAGAGTCAAGGGAATTGGAGCTGAAGGGAGGCAGTGCTACTTCCCAAAGAGGGTTGAAAGATTGGAATTGCTGCAGCTTATGAAGTATTTCTTCCAAAACAGAGCAGGATAGCCTGTAGGAGATACTTCAGGTTGATAGATTCTACCTGCTTCATTGCATGGCTTTGTTACTGGTAGATACTGTTATAAAACCACATCTCTAACTCTACAGTTAAATTCTGGTGAAAGATATGAGTGGAAAAGAATAAGGAAGTAGTGGCTTGTTGCACTCAAGTCATGGTGACACTGTTGGGTATTTCTTCAGGAGTGAGGAAATGTGAGTGGCAGCAATTTGGTTTTCAATTTCTAATAACAAAAAGGCTCTCTAGTAGTTTCTTGGCCTTTAAAATGGGATCTTAAGATATTACTAGCATAAAGCATATTGCTGTAAATCACTTGGACTATATCCACCTTGAGTTTTACTGCCTTAGAGCTGCTTAAAATAACAGCAACTCTAAAGACTAAAAAGCAACATGGACTTTAAAAAAACAAAATTAAAGAGGCAAAAAAGCCATAGAGGCCAAGGTTCTGCTCTTGGAAAACGAAGCAGTATGTTTGGATATGGCTTGTTTTGCTGGACAGCTGTTTGTTCAGTTCACTTTAAAATACAGATAGGCAAGTAGGTGTATATGCATTATGTGCTTTGACCGTGCTTCCCATGGTGGGGGAGAAGTGAAATACTAGAATGCTGTACCTCTCAAGTAAATTTCCACAGTAACATGTGGCTGGAATGGCTGTTTTGGACTTTCACAAGATTAACCAACAACAGTTCATTCATAGCTACTGAAAAAGCTGCTCACTGTGCAAGATGTGAGCAATACAGGACTTGATTTTCCTTCGGTCTGTCTTGCCAGATACGTGAGTTCCTGATATTTCTCTGTTTTTCTTTCACTAGACTGTGCAATGAGGTGCAAACGCTATTTGAAAAATGAACACTTTCTCTGATGTTTTTCTATAGCTTCACAAGTTCAACAGATGGGGTCCTGACTTTTCTTCCTCACTTTGTAATGTGTGAAAATAACATTTTTCTGTCACTTGAGCAATGAAGTTCGGCTTGTGTCAGGAGCTGAAGACTGTGCAGCCATAAGCAAATAGTTTCAGTGCAGCTTTAAAAATGTCAAAACTGGACGTAAAGAACATTGAGCGATCCTAAAATAACTAGTAGAAATTTGTGGCAGCTCATACCATGCTCTATTTCATCAGCATCAGCCTATCTGCCTCCTGTGCTGTGCCAGTGCTTGTTTAACTGTGTATTTACGGAAACTGATAGTGTGTGGCACAAGGAACAGGAGAAGCACGGGTACCTATAAAGGCCAACTGGTTTCTTTGGGCTGCCAGTGGACAGAAAAGAGTTCTATTCTCACATGTCTTCAGAGAGAACCTAGAGCGAACCCATGCTTCTATGCAGAGTACACACACATGCTAAGTGCACAGCAGCATTCATCTCCTGACACTGGGTCTTTGTGGGAGAATCCAAAGTGGAGTGATCACCTGTCAGACTTGTGGTGGTAGAGGATGGGTGTAATAACAAAAACATTTCTTTTGTACATTTCCATATGCTTTAGAAAAAGTTCATGTATTAATTCATCTTGCGTTTCAGCTTCTTGTTTTGTTTCTCTTGTGTGTTTCAGGTTTATCAGTCATGAAACGAATTCTTCTGGTTTTTATCCTGGCTGCTGCTGTTATGTATGGTATCCTGCATGGAAATCTGTGGAGAAATAACCTCTACTGGTATGGTGATGCTTCATTCATTTAGAGTGCAGACACGTCATGGCTGTATGAGAGATGTGGCTCCGAGTTCTTGTGTTGCTCCATAAGTGTTTATTAGTAATCATCATAAGTGATTACTACTCTGTGTGTGTGTTTTGTGGTTGAGGTTTGTTGGTACTCTGAGGGAATCAATATGATCATTCTGTCCTGTCACCTGTTGTCTTGTGTCACTTACAAACGTAGTAATTAATTTGAGCCTGGTTGTATGGCGAGGTCAGGGCCTCAGTGGTAGGGAGTCCCTCCGAGGTTCATGAAAATAGGTGTTCAGGTGAGCAGATACATGAAATGCAGAAATAAGGTGTCCACATCTCCCTCCACCCCATGTGGGTTTAGTGTCAGTTTGTTCCATTAAATGTCTGATAAGTGACGTGAGAGAGGCCTTCTCCACATGTGGGAATAACTGCAGGTGCAGGGAGCACCTTCTGAAAAGCTAGAATTTGTTGAGACCCAGCAGCAGCCCTTGAGGGCAGTGAGCCTTCACTGTCTCCCGGCTCACAGGACAAGTGGATTGGGACCTAAAATTCAGGGTGCTTACTTAAAGAAGTTGAGTTTCCATTGGTCTTTGCACAGCTGTGACCAGGACTGACCAGAGTATTATGAAGATAAGTGATAGTTTTTAAAAGTAGTGGTTAACGTGCTCCCTTTATCTTGTTTATAGTGTGCAAATAATACGAATAGCTTTCTGTTGTGGTTTCTGTTTACAGAAAACCACAATGTTGTGACATTTCCCTTTTTGCAGGATTAGCTTTTATGGACAGACTTCCTCTGTGAGGGCTTCTCCTTCGTATGTGACTAGTGGAGTTACAATCAGTTACGATCAGTAAGTTCAGCAGTTGAGTATTTTTGGGGTGGGGTGGGTTTGTTTTATTTTGGTTTTGGACAGGTGGGAGGGATTGAGGCTAAAATCTGTAGCCTTTGTCTATAGGCTCTCTGCTCAATTGTTCAACTCTGTCCAGTGGCTGTTCCTGTTATGAACACAGTGGTAAGGTGTCTGTCAGAAAGGAATTTGTCCATGTCATGTTTCCAATGTTTGTTTAATATTTATGGCCACTTCCAATAACTCTCTGTAACAAGCAGTGAATTGTTGGAAGGACATTGGCTTAAAATTTTCAAATCTGTGCAATTCTGAGTTATACCTGAATAAAGTTAGCACAGCTTGGAGGGCGACTTCAGTGCTTAAAACTTACTAAACCAGAGGCGTGTTTCACTTCTCATGTTCAAGTGCGTGTATAGGCAGCTCTTGTGCTTGTGACTTTCTTAGATTTGTGGGACTAATGAGCACCTAAAACTTGAAAGCAGACCTCTCTTCACTCTGAAGCTGTCCTGCAAAATGCCATCTGTGAGGCTGATGCTGGAAAGCAACAAGGTGGCCAGCTGACAGATTTCACAGGGTCCTTTCTCAGTGTCAGTACTCACGTAACAACTTGAGGTTCCCAAAATCAATTAACCTTAATGGTCTCTTTGGCTTGTGGTTCTAATGTGGTGGTTTCATTCTTCTGTTCTTAATGCAACCCAGAGGCACATGTTGCTCACAGTAAACTTCACCTTTCCTTGTGGGCTTCATATTTGTGATTAATTGGGCTAAATCTCCAAGTTGGGGATGTGCTCAGAAGTGCAAGTCTTAGCCTTATAATGAGAGGAATGACTTATCCCCAAAGAATCTCATTGTCCTTAAAGTACCCTATTTCCTTCTCCGAACAAGACTCTGTCTCCTCCCTGAGGAGTGATGGGGATGCCATCTGGAATGGCTGCAGGGGTGATTGAGTCCAGGAGTCTTGCTCCTCTGGAGGTGGACCCGAGTTCTCGCTGTTGATTATTCCTGCTTTGATACTTGCTGAGCAAGGGAGGTCACAGCCCCCTTGGAGCAGCAGTGAGAGACAGAAGTCTTTGCTAGTAAAAGTAATTGCACTGCAATGAGAAAGTTTCATCTTTGTAACACAGAGGGAGGGAGTAATGAAACCGTGGTGTGATCTTAACTCAGTAATCAGCTTTTACTGATTTGATTTGTCCAAGTTTCCCTACCTTGTTTATGGTGCCCATTCCTGGTCTTGCTATTTATTTGAAATTCTTTTTTTGCAGGCTGCCATCTACGGCTGTGGAGAGGAGGAATGCATTGGAAACTTGTCTCCTGAAACCAGCATTTGAATCTTTACTGGGGTGAGTCTTCTGTGGGAGTTGGTGGTGGGGGAGGGGAAGGAAAGGCTGTGCTGATTGAGGTAGAACTGGGCTTTTTACACATTCTGGAGCAAACGCTGAGTAGTGCCCTGAGAAAGCTTGGAAAGATTAGACCAGGTCCTGGCTGAAGGAGTCTTAAACCTCTGCACAAAGACACCATGGCTTCTTTTTTCCCCCGGTATTTTTTGTATATTAAAAAGCATGGCTATAATTTTAGTGCTGTTGCAAGTTTTAAAGCACATGGAAGCATATTAACTCTGTGCCACCCAAAGCAGACTTGTAGTCTTTGAGTTTTAGTTAGCTCCTGGTCCTGTGAGGTGGTCTTAATTCCCTTGCCCATGGATTGTGCCCAGGCTGTCTGTGTGTTGGGTGCAGCAGGGTAGTGTTGCAAAGGATGTTCAGCAAAGGGGCAGGAATGGACTCAGAGGTACACAGCAAGAAGAAAGTACATGCACGGCTAGGACAGAGTCTCACACATTTGTGTAGCTTCTTTATAGAGACAGTTTGCATGAGCTGAAGATCTGTTCTGTGCACTTTGGTAATAGCCTGGGGAGGCTGAAAGGATTTCTAACCTCACAGAATTATTTATTCAAAAGGAACCAGAGCTAGAAGAGCTAGAATTAAGAATCTCTTCTCAGTAGGTAAATTATTTATTATGTCTAAGCTTACCAGCTGGTTCTGAACAGCAAAGCAAGTTAATAAATTTAATATGGGTATTTAGTGCATCATGTCTCAAAGCTAGCTCGCCTTGCTTAGTTAAGCTGTTGCCCATTTCTCAGTGTGTGGGCTGTAGTGTTTTGTTGTTTGGGGTGTGGGCTGTAGTATTTTGTTGTTTGGGGTTTTTTCCCTTTTTACTGTTACTATGTTCTGAATACATGGAGCTTAAAGAGTGAGATATTTGATTTGGGAAACTGAAAGAGAAGGTTTTCTTCACAGATACTAATATTCTTAATGGGCAAGCAAGGTCTGTGCTGACTGGGGCTTTTTATTATTAACATTAGGTTTTCTAATGACTGTATACTTCTGTGTTAACATTTTAATCTAAGACCTAATATGCAGGATCATGACAGAGTCAGCGAGTACACTGAGTGTGTGCTTAGTTAATTCAAAGGTGAAGCCAAGGGCATAGTAGCATGTGACATGTTTGTGTCTGCTGTTCACTCATTTTCCTGGACTTGGCACTGAGGCAGTAAGAATCCCCTCCCTGCTATGAGAGATCCCTTTTCTGTGCTTCCTGTCTTTTGACAAAAGAAGTGACCTATTCTTTTTAGCTTGACACTTAAAAGGGATAATGCCATCATGTTCTAGTTTGCAGGAAGAATGTGCTTTTGAGGCAAACCTTCTTGTGATCCCCACATGCCGTGTTTCTCCTCCCGGGGTGGCCCTGGTGCGAATGCACTGGGATCCTTCCAGACATCTGCTTAAGCCAGAAGATGCAGTGCAGGAGCACAGCCCATGTGCTGCAGCTGCTAAGGGGTGGGACCCTACTAGAGTTAGTCCAGGGTATAAAATACCCAAGATGCATGTAGTGTGGACATGAGAACTCCATACTTTTTTGCTGCCTGGATATACCCCTGTTGCCCCCAACAACTTACTGATGTGAACACAGTCATACAGTGCCACTTGTTTGGAATAGGAGTGCAGCTCAAATCAGGAGACGGTATTTTCGAGTTAAAACACCTTGCTTCAAATCCCGTTCTTATTTATTAAATTGCCATGTACAATAATAACTCTTAACTTTCCTTGCTACCTGTATAATGTACTTTTCAAATGTGAAGTTACTCACTGTCTTCCTGGGTTATGTATTCTCTTAAATACATAGTCTTGTGGTATAAGCTTTCAGTCACACAGTTGTAATGACAATTCTAATGAGTCTGTGTAAATTGTACTAATAGACAAGTCTTTTTATCTCGCTCTTTGCCTATATTTTCTGTTACAAGGTCTTCCCCTCTTCCATCATCTGCTTGCTTTCCCTGTGTTCATGGATTTTCTTCTTTTAAAAATGGATGACAATATGATAAAAATTGTAATAGTAGGATAAAAAGAGCTTTTTACAAAACAGTTGCATGACTTACTGGCTTATGCAGGTATACCATGTGGATTTTTGAAACGTCTTCCTTTTTTCCTTATCAGTGTTGACAAAATATACCCGTTCCTGTGCGCTAATGATTTTATCAGAGTGGCAGAGTTCCAAGAGAGCAATAAGTTTGAACTACCTTACGGAATAAAGAGAGCAGGTTTGTATTTCCCATGTACCTTATTTTAAACAGAAATACTTAAATGGCTTGTAAAGTCACCTGAATCTCTTGGGTTTTATTCTCCTCTCTCTTTCCTTTTCCATACAAATTTTACCTTTTTCTGCTTTTCCTCCTCGTCATGGGGTGGAGAGTGAGTGGCTGTGTGGCACTTACTTGCCATCTGGGGCTAAACCATGACACTGAGCGGGCTGCTCCTGCCAGGGAAGGTGTCACAAGAGCTGCAGGGGGGAGTTGGTGACACTGCCTGGCTGCTGGACCTGTGCAAAAGGTTTGCTGGCTCATTGCCACTGCCAGTGTTGGTCAGGGCAGAGTAAATGGGGCCAAACACCCTAAGGGCTTTAGCTACCCTTTTGGAAAGGTTTGTGAAGTCCCAATTTTGGAGTTTTTAACACTGAACAGTGCATCTTCATAGTCTGGCCTTTAGACTTCTGATTTGCCCTCCATCAGTGGTAACAGGGATGGTGCATTTTCCTGCACTTTTGGGGTTACATTGAGGAAAACTACATTTGGGAATGAGTTGATTTCTTCTCTGAGGCAAATTGAGTGTCCAGCAGGAGCCTGCCCACCAGGGGTGGGCTGGGAACGTGCGTCTGTCCAGCTTTGCCACAGGCTGGATTGATGTCTTCTCCCAAGATCCATAATGCTGTTACTGTCCCTGGCTGTAGAAACCCTCTTGTGTCAGCTGAAGGTGGGTAGAAGAAAAAAACAAAGTTAGGGTGTAGGTCTTGAAAATTCCTCCAGTTCTTACTTACTGTAACTAAGATTTTTTTTTTGTATACAAATCTCATGCTGTTTTCTATTTTGAGGCAGAAAAAACTCAGAGAGGAGCTCTGATAAATCTGAATTTCTTTGGCATCATTAGTTCATCTGTGGCCCTAAATTCCAAGTGTTCTTACTTGGAGGTTTTTATGCACAGTGCATATAAACTACTGTGTGTAAAAATACTGTGGTCAGGGTGACATGCTTATTTTTGTATTGGCAAATACTGAGTGTTTTTATTAATCTTGTTTATATTTTCTTTCTAGAGCAATTTTTTCGTTTAGCCCTTTCGAGACTGGAGAACTGTGGCCTTTTCAATGAAGAAGACAGGTGAGATAGTTTATTTGCTGCTGTTTCTGTTAGTTGCATTTTTAATATTTAGTACTTACCTGAAAAGGAATGTCTGCAGGATTATCCTGAAATCACTCAAGTTAGTCAAGACATGGATCAGACTGACAGGGTCCAAGCAGTATGTAGCTGATTCCAAGGTTTAAGTAGGCTTGGTTTTACAGTTATGTAGCACCAGCATGCAAGAAAAATTATTCTCTAAGGGAGCTTCAACTTAGAGATTTCCTTTTATAAGTGTGTTAGAAATTTGCCAGCTGAATGCAGTCCCATCTTCCTGTAGTATTGTTTTATGCTTAGAATGAATGTGGTCTCCTCTTGCAAACTCAGTGTAAGATGAAGAATATTTGAGATAAGCAGGTTCAAACCAAGGTCTGCTTCTATGCAGAACAAATCTTGGGTATATCCTTGTGCCTCTGCATCTGCTGACTGCTGCACACCCTTGTTCCTACGTATGCTCAACTTCCTCTCCTCGTGGATGAGGGAGACCGAGGAAGACAGGAAAGGCTGGCTGTCCTTTGGGGAGTAACAAGGGTGTGGCATGGAAGGGAGCATGCCTTAGGTAATTTGCTTCCCATGGATTAGATAGATTAAATTAGATTAAATCTTTAATTACATTAAATCTCTCATTGGAAGCCACATCTGCCAGTAGTTTTTGTTTTGTTTTGGAGGGTCTTTGTGTTTGTGTGTCTTTTTTTTTGTTTGGCTTTGGTTGGGGTGTTTTGGAGGTAGTGTAGTAGGGTTGGCAAGTAGACTAAAGTCCTGTGTTTACACAGTGATGCAGATGACTCCTTAGATTTGCAGTCTAGCAAATGGGCTGACAACCTGACAGATACCATGTTAATATACAGACTTCTTAATAGAGTTGAATGCAAATAACGCTGAGGTTGGCTGTACTTGTTTTTGGTTTTTAATTACAGAGTTCATACAAGATTGCTGCTTGAAGCCAAGTGTCAGGATCATGTTTTAATTAAACTTGGGTGGAATATGTTCAAACCTAAGAATTTATTTTAATACTGAGTTTTTCTTTTTTTCCCCCCTACTGTACTCCTTCCTTTCTCTGTGTTTAGTCTGTTTCTAGGATGTTCAAGTTTACTCTTAAAAAAAAAAAAGGAAGGAAAAAAGTAAAACTCCATATTTTGTATCAAGAGTGGGATAATGGGGTAAATTTATGCAGAATTGGCTGACAGAAGGTGCTCTTTTGTTTGGAGAAGGACAGTGCCAAGTGTTGTATTAGAAATTCCCTGAAACCGTAAGTTCAGCACTGCAATTGTTTGTGCTGTAAAGCAGAGATGTTTGGACCTTATAAATGGAAGTGCCTGTTCCTGTAGATGATAAGTAAGGAAATTGATATTCATCCTTTGCTTGTAGAGTCTGAGATGTAGATATGGTTAGTAGTTCTGGAAGTATGCTTCATCTTATTAAAAGTAATACACTTCAGTGGTACTGAAGCAAAATGAGAGCTATTACTATTTAATAGGTAGTATAAACAAATCAAACATACAATGACTTCATACAGTGTATTCTTTCTAGATCCATCAGGTTTTGTGTACAGCACTCCTAGGGCATGAATCACTGTATTAGGGAAGAGGTTTTATACATATTTTTCACTGAGATACAGTGGCTTTTAACAGTGAAACACTTTGGGAATTAATCCGAACAACGTTTTCCAGTAATGCAGAATTATTAGGCAGCTCTGTAATGCTGTTGTCCAATTCAACCTTCTTGGCAGAACACAAACCAGATTTCCCTATAAACGTTTTTTAAGGCAGACAAATGTTAGGCTAGATAAGCACAAAGTCTGTGGTGCTTATGTAGCTGTATTTGTGTACAACTTAGGTAAATCTGTACAAAATGAGCTACAAAGGTTTTTTTTCCAAACAGTGTCATGTTCCAAACTTCGGTCGTGTTCTCACTGTGTAAAGGTCTAGCTCTCCCAAAGAGTTTGGAAATGAGCAGTGTCACTGACTTCAGTTCAGTTGTGACTTCAGTTCCTCGCTGAGTACTCTAAGGATTCTGAGCTCAACAATTCTTACAAATGCATTTGCACAATCCTGAGTCAACAAAATGTGACCTCTGCATCCTTCTTTCACCAAATAACCTCCAAGGAAATAATTTGCATTCCTCAGCTGACTATGGGGGTGTGTGTTAAAGGAGCTGAAGTTGAGATCTTTTTTTCTTTTTCCACTGAAATAGTATTTCAGTGGAATGTGGAGGATGCAAACCTTTTGACCTCTAAAGGCTACATTTCCATTTAGCAATATTTTTCTTTTATAGACTGGGAAAATGTTTCTTTTAGCATTTCACCATATAAACAAAATACATAAGCCAAGGCCTGGCCTTGAGGTTGAGGCTTTTGTACACCACCTGAATGGAGCAATGGTTTGAGTGACTACTGCCTGCAGACACTGGAGATCAGTTACCATGGTGTTTGCACTGGGATCCATTTATACTCTTAGTAGATCTCTGACACATAAAGGCAATCCCTTTGTCACTCAGACCTTTCCTGCAGCTATTGTTAGGCCAAGGTGTTAATATTTTTCACTGTCACTGATACTGTGCTGCTGATTGTAAGCTGAATGTCGACACTGCAATCCGTTACATTTTGCTTGTAGCACACGTGATATTGTTTAAGGATATCTGAATTAATTTCTCTTTTTGTTCTTTTATTGACTTGGAGAAAGGGTGAGTGTTTGGGGTTGTTTAATTTGAAAACATTATGAAAAGGAAGTTTAAAGTAGTGAGGTTGGTAAAATATCTGGGAGTAACAGTCTGCTGAAAATTGGTATGTTGAGTTCTGCGATCTGTAGTAAGTACAGATCAGTTTATTTAACTTAAGAATCTTTAAATGCAGTTTAGCCTAGCTACATATTTTAATCTCTATGTCATGTGTTAGTTTTCTTTGATATTGTGTTTTGGTTTTTTACATAAACAGTTCCCCTCCCTGCTTATTTTTGTTAGTGGACTCTGTACTACTGTGGACTTACTTAGACTTAGGATCATAACTGAAGACATTTGAATACTGGAAGGGGAAGGGGAGGCGGCAGTTCAGAAACAGCACATCTGTGCCAGACTTCCTGTTTGAGCCAGCCCACTCTGACTCCCTGAGCCTGACAGAGATTAAAAGCTGGTTGTTTTAATTAGTGCGACTGTACTCACGTACACTTCTTCAGGAATATTTGATCTGCTTGTTGACTTTATCCATTTCAAAAGTTCAAATACTAATGTTAGATTCTTTATTGGGTATTTGATGGCAGCTGATAATTTTGTTTTTGAGTATTCATGTTGTGAAGGGCACTGTAATTCAAAACCTTAATCAAACTTCAAATTTCACACTCTTATCTGTCCAAGTAGTATTAGTCAACTTTTAGTCATAAGCAAAATCTGGTTTGCATTCATCAGTAAGAAAAAAGAGCTTGGATTTGACTTGAGAACAGCGACACAAGTTCTGTAGCTGAGCAAACCTCAATTGCTCAGCTCCAAAGTCGCGTTTTATTTTGCCCTCCCTGCCGAGTGTGTCCTGCTGCATCATGACTACAGAAAGGAGAAAGCAAAGACCTCTTAGTTGTATGCCAGAGTGCAAGGCATTATTTCAATTGCTAGAGGTTACCTTAGTGAAGAAGTGTCTTAAATCACCTCTTTCAAAAGCTGAAAGGTATGTAATAAGGAATTACTTTAAGTTCATCTATGTGGAACAGAAAAAGCAGTGTCTCCTCAAAGTAAATGCCAGGACACATGATAAAACTGTATGCTAATCTTGTGCTTTTTTCCCCTCTCCCTCACTCCACCTTCATCACTTACTGATCACATTTTTTCATCCAGTTTTCCTTTTTCCTCCCTTACTTTGAGCTCTAAGCTATAGCTGTAAGTAACAAGGGATAATTCAGGAAAAGGGCAACTTCTCTTTTCTTATTCCTGCTGTAAACTGTAAGAGGCATATGTGCATCAGCCTGCTTTCTTAAGATACTTTCAAACCAGATAGAAAAATTAAATGAAAAATGAGTGGGCAAAAGGGGTAGAGAGGGAGAGGGTTTAGGGCTGTAGAGGGAATGAGTATACTGAGGACAGGATGGTATAACAGGTTTTCACCCCTTTGATTTCCAAGATATCAAGTCACATGATTTATGGTACTAGCTGGAAGTCTTTTTATGAATGCTTGCCTTCTACTAAGCTTCTCAGGAAACAGTAGAAAAGGGTGTGCCAGCTTTTTTCATGTCACCCAACCCCGAAAGCTGCATTTAGAGCACTATATATATATATATGTGTGTGTGTGTGTGTATGTGTATATGCATATACATAGATATATTTAAAGGCAGCTATCCCTGCAGATGTTGTTAATTCTGTGGGAAATGTGGGGAACTGCTTTGTACATTGAGATGTCGCTCAGTTTTGGCTGGAACCGGCTGTTTTCGTGGATGTCGAATAATAACTCTCAGCTGAAAAAACAGGTTGGACTGTTTGAGGAGAAAGATGTTAATTAGTCTGCATAAAGTGCCATGGTGGGAATTCAGTACAGGTTATATAGTGGTTTTTGGGACACAGTTTTGGTGTCCTGAACGTAGAGCAAGAAGTGGCATAGAGCCTTTTTCTTACTTGAAGAAAGAACCAAGGGAGTGGGCTGTTACTGTGAGGTGACTCATTCTCAGTAGACTGTGAGCCTGCTTGTGTCTGAAGAAAATACCAACATTTTTATTTTCTCATTGTTCCTGCTGCAGCCAAATTGAATGGCTTTTGCTCTAAACAAAGAGACATTTTTATAACAAAAAAATGATGTGCTTACTCTGAAAGGAGGAGTTTACAGTCTTACATGTTTGATTTAAACCTTCCCTAAAAACGCAAAATTACTGGAGTAAAAACCCAGCAAGCCTGTTTGTGAGCTCCTCCTTTCTTTTTTTATTTAACACGTTTTACTTACATTGAAACGAGACAGTAGAGAGCAAAATTTGAATTGAGAAAACTTTTGATAACTTTGGAAATCTTACCCTTAGAATTTACTTTCATAATTTTAGCATTTCCATAATACCTTTTTTGCATGCTTTTTATCTCTGAATGTATTGTAAATTTGAAATTACTGTTTTGATTTGGTGTAGCATAAGATCTTACTTTTTAGCACATAGTATTTTATATGCCTAGTAGTGCTGTCTAATTTGAATCTGGTCATCTGAGAATGCAACTTTTAATCAAGGAATCCATTTTGTTACATCATGACAGCACACACGTCACTTGTTTAAACGTGTTTAGACAGCACCTTTTAAATAGAGGGAGAAAAATCCACACCATATTCATTTGAAGAGCTGTCGTGTCATTGGGCTAAGGTTTTTCACATGCTCAGTTCATAGGCCTGTAAGGTGAATTGCGAACATAAATCTTGCTGCTTTAGCTTGTGTTGGAGATGTGGAGTCGTACAGTATTGCAGAAGCACCTTGAGTTAGCTTTTCCAGACATGCTTTGTCCTGGCTGGTTCCTCCAGACTGGGACAAGTTTGAAGGACTGTGGAAGATAATTTATCTAATGGCACTCATATCACCATCTGGCTAGGTGATCTTAAACAGCAAACCACTAGAAAAAGGAGATGTGTACAAAGTTTCACATGAGAGAAGCCAGTTACTGACTTTGTCAGTCCCTGAAACAGTGCCTTTTTTTTTTTTTTTTTTTTTGAAAGCAGCCATAGTCTATGATACAGGATTGAGTCTGCTTTGTAGGGGCCAAGGGCTGTAAAAGAAACAGGACCTCACTTAGAAAACAAGCCAGTTACCATGCAGAAGTATCATTAATAATATGAAGCCAGGGAAGTCATGAATATTAAAACTTGTCTTTGTTCCACAGCATTGCCTGTCGACGGTGCGTCGTGGTCGGTAATGGAGGAGTACTTCGAAATAAGACATTAGGGGAGAAAATTGACTCATATGATGTCATAATAAGGTAAGTGGTATTTCCTTTTCATTTTGTGTACATGGAGCAATTGGTAATTCTCCAAGGCAGGTACTCTCTCTGCCCTTCTCTAGTTTCTGTGTTGGAGCCAAATCAGGCGGCTTGCTTTCTGCTCGAGTGACACACGATAAGCAATTGTGTGATTGTATCCTAAACCACCTTGGCAGAGTTCCCGTATGTGCTCGATCCCTCTGAGTTTAGAGGGTGAGTGCACCTGATAATTGCTCATCTGCTATGTAATGTGATACGTAAATGCTGGCTTGCTAAACTTCCCTGTAGCCGGACACAGTGTCTGTCCCGCGGACTAATAATGCGTGTGGCAGCCGCTGCACGGTAGGAACGCGGGCGGGGCAGTCACTGATGTCTCTGTGCCTCTGTCCTCTGCAGAATGAATAATGGCCCTGTGATAGGGTATGAAGAGGATGTTGGGAGGAGGACGACTTTCCGCCTTTCTTACCCGGAATCCATCTTCTCAGATCCCATCCACTATGACCCTAACACCACTGTTGTTCTCATCGTCTTCAAACCACGGGATTTGAAGTGGCTTTGGGAGATACTAGGTGGTCAGAAAATAGTGAGTTCAATTATTCATGTGCCTTGGCTCATCTTGCCACACATCTCTGATGTGAAATACATGTTTGCTTTTAACCATAGTCCTCCTAGCTGAGAGGAGCACTGGATCTCCTCCTACTCAGTTTATTTAATATCCCTCTTCCAAAAATGCTTTGTCTTCTTTCTAATGGACATATTTGATTAGTTCCTCACGACAAAGCAGTTTACCTCTGGGAAATACATTTTTATCCTCTCCTAGTGTTGTTTGATACTTTAACATGCATGTTCCAGACATTTTTCAGATTATTTTACCCTGTGCACTTGGTAGAATTGCAGAATAATGTTGAAAGTGATCTCTCTCAGGAGTCTTAAGTCCAAAATCTTTTTGAATCTTCTTCATTCAGGGATAAGTTTAAAGCTATATCAGGTTGTCAGGGCATTGTCCGGGTAAATTTTGAGTATTTCCAAGGATATTTCTACAAACTCAGTGGTTCAGCACACTCACAGGAGAGAATTTCTCTTTGTCCTTTCACTGTGTGCCTCTGAGAAGAGTCTGATCTCATCTTTGTAAACCTCTTCCAGATAGTTGAAGATGGGCTGAACAAACCCAGCCTGCTCAGACCCTTTTTGTGTGCTGTGAGCTCTGGCCCCTTGGCTGTTGTAGTGACCTTCTGCTGTTTGACACACTCTCTTGTGCAGAGGGAAGCCCAGCACAACATTTGTGGGTCTGCAGAAGGGCACAGTGCAAAGTGCTTGAGAATGATAACTTCTGTCTGCCTGTTGTCTATGCTTGTACTAATGTGGCCAGCACACAGGGAGCATTTATTGCCTCCAGGACATGTTGTCGGTACATGTTGTACATCAGGGACCTTTCTGCAAAGCTGTTTTCCAGCCAGCTGGCCACTGCTGTGGCAGTGGGTTATCCTGTTGCAGGAGCAGGTGTTCTTGAACTTAGGGAGGTTTCAGCACTCTTCTTATTCTTTAACCTCATGCCCTTGGAGTTTACGCTGGTTAGAGTTGCTCCAAAACGAAATGCAGCTGTTTATAGCTCTCAAAAATGCTTATTTGCTTGCCTTTTACAGAGCGCAAAGGGCTTTTGGAAGAAACCGGCTCTGAATATGATCTATAAATCGAGTCAAATCAGGATTCTTGATCCCAGCATCACCAGGAAAACTGCTTATGAGTGGCTTCATTTCCCAACAAGGTTTCCTAAGAAGGAGGTATGCTTTCTTCTTTTGTGCCTTCTAGTTTTGTGCAACCAAATGTGTATTTAGAGGCAATTATATCTTTATTACAGTAGACTGTAATGTGGAAAACCTTTTAGGTTCACATTAAAGTAGTTTGCCATTTAGATGATGCCTAAAAAAGATGAGAAAATGGAATCCAGAAAGAGAGTGGCTAGCCTCGTGTGCCAAAAATACCTTTTTATGGATTCTGTAATTGGTATGAAATGAGACTGCTTTCCAGACAGACAGAATGTCTTTTACAAAACTGGGAAAGACAGGCAAGTAATGCAACATGACAGATCCAAAGAGCTTCTAGAAGTAATACGAAGTTTTGAACTATTGAATGTTGGGTGTTTTACGGTGTTTCTTAAAAAAAAACCAAACCAAGGCACACAAAACAACAGACAAAAAACCCCAAACAAACAATGAAACCTCCCCCAAAAACCAAAACACAGAAAATAACCCCACACCAAACAAACAAACCTCCCCAAAACCCCAGCAAACTTGTAATTCTAACACTGCTGCAATTCCACACTCCTGGGGCTAGGGAGGGACTAGGGAACATAGAGGATGTTCCAGCCCTGTGCTAATGATGAATGTCTGGCAGCATCACTGTGCTTACTGATTTGATCCCAAGCATTGTAATGAGCTAGCCAGCAATTTGGACATAAAAATATATTTTAACTGTCAGTTCTTGACTGAAAAATGTTTTTGATGAAAGGTAAAGCTTCAAGCTGCAGACCTCCCTTGTGCAGTCAGGATCAACCATGTGCTGCTTAGCACAGGTACAGTTCCCCGGGGTCACATCCCCACTTCACCAACACCACCCAACTGACCCATGTGGAAATGTCTGACAGGCTGTCACTGTGGAGTATCTGCCACAACTTTTTTCTGGTTTACTGTTTCTAGTATTTGAAGGAGTGGAGGGCGGGGGGGGGGGGGAGGAGGTAGGTTCTGTACCTCTTCCTAAACTTACTTTCTCTTTTCTGAGCCTAATAGTGGCTTTTTTCTTCCTTATTAACTCTCAAGTAGCCATTTTGGCTATGTGCTTGCTTGGGGCTCTTTGGCATTTCAGCTTTTCAGCTGAGGGTGGGAAGAAAGCAGCATAGTAATTGGATGCCTAACTAATGTCCTAAATGGCCACAGAACGTGCATGGCCTCCATAGGTCCAGAAATCCCTCCTGACTCTTCCAGGACTGCCCTCTCAGTGACTCAGAGATGTGCATGGTGTCAGCTGGTACGGAGTCACAGGCCTGTTGGTCACCCTGTGCTGCTCCTGCCTTTGGGTGCCCCTGCACAGAGCTGGGTTAGAGTGTGACTGTGCCTGGAGCTCTCTCCATATCCTACTTATTTCATGCAAGGGGTTTTGCAGTCCCTCATCCCTGTGCAGCAATGATCAATCTCAAGCATGCTCTTCGTCCCTTTTCCTCCCATCTCGGAGGTGGGCTGTGGCTGGGAGCCTGCACATCTGCAGTGGTCCTGGCCCAGCTTGGTTAAGCTGCAGGTCACACCACAGGGGTTCCCGTGGGCAGGAAAGTCTCACATTGGAGCCCTCTGTACCATTGCTCGTCCCTGGACAGGGCTGGTGCTGCCTTCACTATCCTGTGCTTCAGCCACCTCGGCCTCCGGGAGATGCCGGTGACCGCTATTGCTTTCCCTGCTGTCCCTGCCTTTTCCATTAAACCAGTCTCATGTTCCCAGTGTGCACATAACTGCGTAACCAGCAAGCATTTCTGATTGTTAGTAGAACCAAGAATAAAATCAGATGTGTTGCTCCAGCACCACTAAACTCAGAAAGTGTTGTGGAGTCATTCCAGGGTTGTGCCTATTCCTATTAAATAGGCTGAAAAAAATTAATTAGAGGCCAAGGATATCTGGATATTTCATGATAGTACGTTTTGAAAGTAGTTGCTTTTAAATTATATTCTTTTGTGGTGAATTTTATGGTAGCTAAAGGTGAACAGAGCTAGTTACAACCTGTGATATTCCTGGTATTTCCTAGTAGCATTAATCCTGACATGTAGCATTCCTGCCATAGTTTTGGGGTCCTGTTTAGTATGGATGTTGCAGCAGAGTCGCCACTAAGTTCATGATGTTGGGCCCCTAGGGCAGAAAGTTATTTTGCTAACTAGCAGGAGCTCTGGTCATAGTGCACATTTTAAGCAGATATTATTTCTGGAGTACTCCAGGAGTTGCATAAAGGTACCAAAAATTTCTCTGTAAAAGGCGACAGTTCAAATCTGTGACTTCAGTTAGGCTTAAAAGATCTGAGAATAGGAACTTCTTCCTGGGGAGTTTTGTGTTGTCATATGATACAAAGAAATACAGAGAGTGTATCTGCCTTTTTTATGTACGGAGTTGTCTAGTACTGGTTTGTCTGCTTCTTTTTCAGAGAAAAACTGAGCCTTGGGTCAGAGTTCAATAAAGCCCATGATTTTGTGCTCAACTGGAGGTTTGACTGCAGCTACTGAGAGCATATAGCTCATGTTATTTTAGCTCAAAAAGGCATTGGTGCCTGAAAGTTTTGTCCATTTCTGGGGACACTTTTTCACCGTAGCTTCATCTTGGTAGAATGAAAGAGTTCATCCCTCTCTAAAAAAGCTTGCCTCATTTCCTTCCCCAGATCATATTAGCCTCTGCTGCTACAAAAGAAGTCATGTATCTGAGCACAAGATAGGGCAGATGGTTGCATGGAGTTCTTCTGTGCTTTTGTGAGAAATGTTAACTTTGGGTTAGGTGCTCTTAATTTTGCACAGTTAAAACCTATTTATGCCATACTCTTTATTTTACATTGCATTTACTTCTGAACTTATTCTAGGAAGAAATAATTTTATTTACAGTTTCATTTCTTCTAATGGGGATAGCGGGGGAAGGTCTAAAGCAAAATTCTTCTGGAATTTCCCTGCTTTGAAAAAATGCAAATTCAGTCAAATCTATGTAGTGCTAGCATTCATGCTTTTTTAGTTCGGTGCTATGAAAATTTGGGGCATATCATGTTCTCTTCATCCAAGTCTCTACCATCTAGAAACTTCTGAACACATCTCGTAATTCAGTCAAATTTGAGGGAGTTGTAAATTGTTTTCCAGTGTAGTGAAGTTTAACCAGTTTCATGGAAGTAGCTGAGCAGAGCAATGGGGAGACCTTCCTGATGCCTCTGTGGAGGGAAGGGCTGCCCTGTGGTCTCAGCCCTCACTAGAAACCAAGGAATCAGGGAAGACTGACATGGCAGACACCCTGGTCATGGGAAACCTGTGGGGGCAGTACCATGTTCCTTTAGAGACGGGAGGGGATCAAACTGAAGCCAAACATCTGTAGAAGACCCAGGCTGCCTGATTTGATTTCCCTTGTCTTTGTTCTTAAGTTCGCTGTTCCTATCAAGCTTCCAGATATTTATGTGTGTGTTGTGTTCTCTTTGTGTTTTGTTGTAGAAACCCAAGCATCCAACAACGGGGTTAATTGCCATTACACTGGCATTTCACATATGCCATGAAGTCCACCTGGCAGGCTTCAAGTACGACTTCACTGACAGAAATAGTTCTTTGCACTACTATGGCAATGAAACCATGTCTCAGATGATGCAGGTAACTAACACTTGTTTGTGCTGAGGGCAGTAGAGCTGGTAACTGGGGAAGGCAATTCAATTTAGATAGAAGTATGGAGTGCAGGTCAGAAGGGCCTCCCACCTTCTCCTGGTTCAGCTGCTTGTTAGTTAATGTTGCTTGAATCTCTTCCTCTCTCCTGCTGCTTCTGAAAAATGTAGATACTGATATTTGTGTCCCTTGTGCTATACCATATTCTGCAATGTCTGCATGACATGTCCATTTGTGTGTTTTGTTTTGCTTTGTTTGTGTTTTCCTTAGGCTGCACAGCTCTTGTGCTAGAGATGTCTTTGTTAGCACTGTCAGCACATGAGTGGTGGTGTTTCCATTCATGTTCTCTTTCTCCTTGGCACCTACTTGTACCGCATGTCATAGCTGTCAAACTTCTTAAAAGACAGAAGAGGAAGGGGGAATGGAAGGAGTTAAGACTTATGGACTTGTCTAGGTCTTGCATAGGAAAAGAACTGAATTTTGGAAACTGAAAGTAGAAAAGAAAAGCAGCTCTTGGAGGAGGGTAGGAAGAGAAGGAACTGCTTCCAGGAGGGGGAAGCCACAACTCAGCAGGAGAGGGAGCAGCAGGAGGCTGGCAAACATCAGGAATGCCTTCTCCTCCCTGCTGCTTTGCTATGGCTATGCCTCTGTTTTCTTTTATGTCTCTGCTCTTGTATTCAGTTGCCTTCAGTTCTGTATTCCAAGCAACCCCATCTCAGCCCTTCACCTCTTTTCCATTTGCCCAGAGCATATGGGTACCATTTTCCTCCTCTTCCCTTTGCTGAAGAGGAAGGGTAGAGACAATGCCCATAGGAGCCTCTCATGTTTCTTTCAGAACTCCTAGATGCCTGCTGTTCTCAGATAATTTTCCTCTGCCACTGAACTTGCCTTCCTTTAGAGGCACTCTGCAGGTGCTTTTTTGCAACATACTCTAAGTTTGAATAAGGTTGATCATTAGTTGAATAGACATCCATAAGTTTCCTAAAATCTTGAAACTTCAAAAAAACAAACTACTAAACAAAAATGTTCCCATTAGTTTTTTGGTGGCATTAAATTGTAAATACTATACTACATATGTATAATATTCTATGCAGTAGTCGTATTATATTCATTTTAATTTACGGGATTCAGTATCTTCAGTGAATTTACTTTCCTTGTGCTGCCTTCCACTAAGCTTAGTGGTCTCCTGTGTATCCAGGATCTGGATGCAGCAGAGAAGATGGGTTGGTTTGGGCTTGCTGAAACTATTTGGCAGGATGCACCTGATCTACAAGTGCCTGATGTGCTTTTGAAGAACCTGTACTGAGCTTTGAGAATTACTCGTTTTCTGACTGCTTGTGCTGTAAATGTGGTTACACAGCTGTTGTCTTGAATAAGCAGGGTGAGGAGTTGGGAGACTTAATAATGGAAGGACTTCTGTGAGACCACATCTCACCCATTCTTACCACCAAAGGATCATCCTTTTTGGTTGTGTCCTTATGGAAACACCTAATGTAGTTTTGAGCAACCCATTTTCTTGGGAAACTGGGCTAAGCTTTTGCTAAGAAGTCTTTTCCCCAGACCTTTCCTATTCTTAGCATCTTCTAAGTATCACAGGTAATAGAAAGGAATAGCCAAGTGATGCTGCTGGTTATAATTTGGTTTTATAATTAATTTTATTATTTCCTCACATCTCTTTAGAATGAATATCACAACATCACTGCCGAGCAGAAATTTTTGAAGAAGCTTATAGACAAGAACTTTGTGGTCAATTTGACGTGAAAGCTGAATGGAAAATACAAAGAACAATCACTATTTTCAAGATTTGAAAAATTTTTATTTTTTGTATGACATTTTTATTTTTTAAGTGCAGCATAACTGTTTACTGTTTAAAAAGAGCCCAGAAACCTCACCAAGGCAAAAGCTTCTGAGCCTGAGGGTAATGGACTGTTGCAAACAGAGTTAAGTGAATTTCTGTGAAGCTATTTAATAGTGGGAAAACCATGAAACTTTCAGCTGAAAGTATCAGGGATATATAAAAATGTGGTGCACATCACTTACTTATCAGTGAGGACTCTTTCCAAATGATTAATTCTCTGGAATACCTTTGTTTCTGATGTTGTCCTCTAAAAGAGTTCCACTGTCAAGAGACTGAGATGACCAGTGTTTAATCAGTAGATGGATGTAAAGTCGTGACTGTCTTGTAGTATGAAAATGGCTTTAAAACTATGCATCTGAATCATTACTGTGTGTTTTGGAGAAGGGGGAACATACAGACTGTACAGGTTTTGTTCTGCCATACTCCTGAGGAGAGGATGTCCACCTTCAGCCAAGCAGCCACAGCTTCTCCACTGACCATCAACTCTGAACTTCTGTCTGCCTTTGCCAAAGGTGAAGACCCTTTGTCTGATTTGTGGAGATGTCGGTGTTGACAATAGTTGTGTTGTACCCATTTTATGGAAAAAACATATTCCCTGTGCTGTGCATCCAGTAAATTTTACAGTTGCCTGACTTAAAAAAGAAGGAATATGAAGACTGAAGAGTTGTCCAAACTACCTGCGTGTCAGCCCCTAGACCACAACAGAAACACGAGCTGGGAGAGATTTTCATGCCTGAGTTTAGAGTCAATGCTTGTTGGAACCTAGTTCTTCAGGACAGGATCTTACGTATTATTTTGTTTGCTCCTCAAAAATTGAGGTGGTCTTTCCCAAATGAGGACAGTCTCCTTCCTCAGATGCTGTAATGCATCAATACAAGCAAGGAATACTCCCGTTTTTGGCAGTAGAGTGTGGTAGGGAATATCCAGGATGTACCTCAGCTGAATTTCATTTGGCATTTGTTTACCTCTTCTGTCTTGACATTTAAGTTTAAAGTGTGTGGCTGAACTAAATAATTTAGCAGTGGGAACTTACTCAAGATTTTAATTGAAACATTTAATGGGATGTTTATGTTTTCTCTATTGGTTTGTCTCTGACAAGCCTGTGAATAAATTAAATCTGCCTGGGAAGGCACTTGACGACTGTCAAAGAACAACAATATGCTGTTCCAGTTCTCTCACAGGGCACATATATAAAGTTTTTATTTTAATTATGGCAGAATTGCTGGAAGATTTTGTGGTTATCTTTATCAATCACAAAGTACAAAGAAGTCCACTTAAAAAAAACCTTTGAAGTTGGTAGAAATACCTTTGTTGCTTTAAAATAAAATTATATAGGAGTACATTTAGGAGTAATGCAAACAACAGGAGTGTGAACACAAACCATGGTATTTGTTACTTACAGAAGCTGAGGATTGCAAGAGTACTGAACACAATTTTTTTTTGCTGCAGCAGTGTAGAGGAATAACCACTGAACCAACCAAAGAGTCATCTTTCTTGTGGGGTGCAGTAGGTGTTTAAAAAAAACCAAACCAAAACCACAAACACCTTCCCATAGTTCTCATTTCCATCTTTAGCTCCTTGGCTCTGCCATTTGGGAATTAGGGAGGGCAGTATGATTTGGAGAGGTGCCACAGCTGAAGGGGAGGAGGCTTATGTTTTCACCCAGTGATTCCTGAGCTTTGGTCTATTTCAGGCAAGTTGGACATACCTGAAATAACTCCAGATGTCAGAAAAATCTGTGGCATGGGGTGGGGAAGGATGCAGGTGTGTCCCAGCAAGGAACAGGCTCTGCCATGGTGTCTTGTCAGCTGTGTGTCCCTTGGGTGCAGCTGCAGACCTGTGTGCAGCGTGGCACGTGGGAGTGTGGAGGAGAGGGGAGTGTGTGGAAGGTCCTAGGGCACTAGAACAGGTGACTCGTGTGGTGGAAACTGAGGAAACCACAATTTCTTCACCAGCTGGCAGAAGGGCTTTTTCTTTTTTGTATTTCCTCTATTTTTTCCTGAGACTTTAAAGAGGTCTTTGCTTGAAAATCTGAATACAAACAGGTGAGGTTTCACCTAAGAAAGTAGTGACAGCTGTCTCTGCCAGCATTTCTTTCTCCTGGTTACTTCAGTTAATTAAAGAGGTTTGTATGTGATTCTGCAGCCCCACACCTCAGTGGTTTAAACTCCTGATAACAGCAGTTCCACCTGAAAAAGCTGCTGTGGCAAGGCTTTTTGCAGACACAGCAGTGTTCTCCAAGCTCTTGTTGCAGAGGAGCCCCTGGTAGATCTTAGACTCTGTTGAGAGCCAAGGCTGGCAGAAGTGGGGCGCTGCCCCTTCACTTTCACAATCCACAGTTGCTTCCAGACCTGGGGCCCCTGGCTCTCCCAATGGCTGCTGCCACGATCCAGTTGCATCCATGTAACATCTTGCAGTATGCTGTCCAGGAGGACTTTTTTCCAGGAGAGCTGCTGAATTTGCTCCAGACTCTGTGAAGAGTGTTCTTTTGATGGTGCAGGCTGCATCCCTCTGCTTCTGTCTCCAGTTGCAGGAAGTGGGTAGGGAGCTCTGCTTTTGAAAATGTGGTGATTTTCTCTGCTTTATTTCATCTCCAGAGATGCTCTTCCCACTAACCTAAACTGATTCCTTCTCCTAATTTTTTTTGTAGGCTTTCTGCTTTTTGTGGGAGGATGGGATTTGGATTCTAACTGTAGCAGAACAAACAAAATAATTGGGGAAAAAAAAAGCTTCATGGCAAACAAATGGTGTCTCCCAAACTCTTTGTACTTAAAAAAAATCCCTTTAGTCTTTTTCTTTTTGCCACATCATCTTTTTGGTCTCCCCAAAATACTTTTTTTTAAAGTAATGTTTGGTGTTCTCGATGAATTTAATATGCTCTCTGGAAGCATTTATCTGTATCAGCTGTTTCTTTTTATTTCTTAATAAGCCTCCCCATTCGTATGACTGACTTACTTTTCAAATTAAGCAGTATTTCCAGGGATATTTTTCCCCCACTTCTGTGCTCCTGGCAGGGATGTTGAGTCCACCACAGTTACTGTCCCAGGGTGACTGGGAAACGTTTTGAACGAAACCTGTTCCCTCGGGACCAAGCCAAGAGCTGATACTGCTGATAAACCCCGGGGTGTTTGGTTTCGTGGGGTTTTTTTGTTTTGGTTTTTTGTTTGGTTTGGTTTGGTTTTTGTTTTTTTTTAAGGCCCAGCTTGCAGGCCAGTAGTGTTTCTCCTCAATAATAACCAGTGAGCCAGGTAATGAATTTTTCTCCCCACAAGATGTTTTGTAGGATCCCATGTACACCAGCCCTGTTCCACCACCTGCTTCACACACATCATTGCTGCTACTCTGCCTTGAGGACAGGTCTTGCTTTGGCACTAACTTCATTCAGGCAGGAACACCCATGTGTGGTGTGTTTCTCAGCAGTGCTCACAGATCAGTGTCTCTTCTGTCTGGGCACACGTTTTCACAGGTGTTTGCAGTACCAAAGACTTGACTTGGGGCTTTTAGAATAAAACAGTAATGCTGACACCAAATATTTAGGTCGTTTCTGCGAGTGTGTTGCTATTAAGACTTTGTTTTTACCTTTTTGCCACTCTTGAAAATGAAATCTCTGCACTGAAACTTCCCCTTAAAATCTATCCAGTTTTTTTTATCACATCGAGAGTGAAGCTGCCAGTTTTGAATCCCAGGGTGCTGCCAGCTTTATTTCTGTGTCTGATAATGGTGTAACTGTATAGGTCTCCAGTGTTTCCCATCATTTTTCTATCTGAAGTTGGATGTTTTCCTCCCTTCTTACTCTCTCCTGTTCTCTAGCAGCCTGCCGAATTTCTAGACAGCATCATCTTACAGAAAAGGTGCTTTTGCATTTTATCTGCCGCCCCTCTCAGAATGCTGCACTGTCAGAAAGACCCAGCTCTAAGATCCCAAACTATGCACAGAACAGGCAGGATGACTGACACATGTTGGCTGAAAGCTCTGTTTGGCTCGGACTTTCAGGAGGTTTCTTTGTTTTCTGTTGGGAAACTATTTTTTCCTCTGCTGTAATAATTAAGGGAAGTCACAGACTATTGCACTAAAATACGAATCTGAGAGTGCCTAAAACATGTTACTAAATGACATTTCCAATGACTATATGGGTGATCATAATAGAGAGTCACAACTTTGGTGTTTAATTAGCATGTGGTACTTCTTGTTTCCAATGCCATACTTCCCTTTTTAACAATGCCCTGGGAGGTAGCATAAATACCTTCACTTTTAAGTGAACTCTGATTTTTAAGAACATACAAAGTTCAACATACGTTTTTGGTATTGGGAAATACTTATTTTATTTGCCATTTGTCTTAAGTTTTATGTGCCTTTAAAGTGCCACCTGTATTTTGAAGAATTCTTAGAGTTGTTTCAAGTGAAATTTTGAATGCTACAAATGGAAGGAGATTATTTTCCTGTGAATAAACTGTTAAAGACAGTGCCCTCAGACTTATTTTTGCAAGGGCAGTGCTCTGTGTGTGAGTGTGGATGTGTGGGTATGCCCAAGGCCTTTACTACAGATGTGTAAAGTACATGGGTGTTGTCAGATACGGTATGAAGTTTTGGAACAAACTTTAGTGCTTCGTAGAGAAAACAGCTGAAAGTTCTTGAACCTAGGTGGGCTGAGTTTTACTGTGGATGGAGCTCTCACTCCAGGCTGAGTACAGCCAGAGCTGGGACATGGGTTTTTTTGGTAAGATGAAGAGCAGAATCCTTGTGATTCAAACTTTTCATTGTTTTTTGAATCTTGCTTGTCTTATTGTGGACTATCAGAGGAATGCCAAAATAAGAGATGTAGAACGAAGAAGATGGTGTGTGATAAAAAATTTCAGAAAGTGAAAATGGCTTTAGATAGAAACTGAGAGGTGCTGATTGCAGTAGTTCGCTCATTATTTGTTTTCTCTTTCTCTTTGTGCAGTAAAAATGAGATGCTGAGGGCTTCAGGGAGTCCAAGGGAAATTTAGATAACAGTTCCTGGCACAGTAGGTATTCCTTTCAGTATGGAGAGTTGAGGAGTTCACCACCTTGGAGGAAATGCTTGTCTTTGAGGTGAGGTGGGGAAGCCACATCAGGAGAGCCAGCGATGTGGTGAGCATCTCTCATTGTGGGCAATTCTGCCTTTTTGGGCGACACAAGCCCTTAGCAGCAAGCTCTGTGGCTGATTCCTTGGCTGCCTTTCTTCAGCTGTACTCCCCCTCCACTGGGCTCATGCTGAGTAGTGCCTGTCCCCACTGGCTGCCTAAGGGAGCCCCTTCCTCTTCGTGTTCCCCCCAGACCCTGCTGTGCCCTCCCACCAAATGGGACATGTTCCCTCAGTGGCTTAGAGCATGTTTTGCTAGGAGATGGGAACGAGAGAAAAGGGGGTGTCTCTTACTAATTTTTTCCCCCCTATTATCAGGCTGTCAGTGGTTTCAGAGAGTCCCTGTGGTCTGATACATGAATTCAGCCTGTTCCGTGTTCCTTCTGATAGTCCTGAAAGAAAACAGAATTGGTTTTCTGGTTTTATTTTTAAAGATATTTAATAAGATATTTTTTTCAAATCAGTACAAAAATTTTAAATACAAAATTATTTGCTTTTGACATATCTCATATATTCTGGAAACATACTGAAGTCACCAGTGTCTGGTAAACTGTCCGTCCATTCCTGCCACCGTTCCATTAAAATTTCTGAGATAAAGCACCACATTATATCACTGGAGTCCTTAGTCAATGTTAGACTGCATTAAACTCTGCATTTAAATAATGGTAATGCCAGTTAAATCCAATCTTAGTTCTGCATGAAAAATCTAGTTCATTTTTGAATCAAAAGCGGTAGCGGTAGCTAAAGACATCGAAGAAGTGATGAGCGCTTAACTCTTTGAACTAGCTCAGCAGTGTGTGATGTGCAGCACTGTACAGGGAACCACAGCAAGGTCCACTGCCCGTTGGAAACAGAACACTTGTTGAGGTGAGATTAGCACCATTGATGAGCAGACAGAGACTTCGTGCACAGAAGTCACTGTCCTCAAGTACAGAAAAGTATTGAGGCCTGCAGCTTCTCCTTGACAACTGGTAACATATAAATAAGGATTGGAAGTCAGCTTTTAGATAGAACCAAGTTCTCGGATAAATTTGTGTGATCAGTATTGCTGGTAAAGTTACTGGTTGATCTCAAGCAACAAATCAGTTAAGCAAACAGAGCTACTTCTGCTTTGCCTAGTCATTGAAGAGCAAACTGATTCAGCTTTTGCTGAGTGGCAGAATAGGTCTCTCTTCTGACAAGCCAAATGGGTTCTTGGTACAAGCACAGAAATCCAAGCAAATTTATGCCACCCTGAAGTACTGCCATGTGTTGGCCAAAACATCTCAATGACATGGCACAAAGTAAATGGGGAAGATTTACCTCATCTACTTGAGCTGTATGAATAGAGATGGAGACTTCTCAAGTGCTGTGGCATTTGGAGGTGAAACCAGTGCCTGCTGGAGTCAGTGGTGACATTTTAGGTCCAATGACTGCTGGAGAAGGCTCAGGGGGAATAGTTATGCCATCAGGATTCCTCTTCCATCATAAATAAATTGTTCAGGGAAAAAAAGCACACCTGCAGGATTATTTTATACAGGGGAAGGGAAATACAGGTCCCCAGCTAAGAGAACCTTTGCTTGTCAGGCAGACCTGCTGTCAGAAACCCAAGAAACCCCCCACCTAGTCAAATAAGCCACTCAAATTTTTTAATATAATTAGAGACTGACCTACTCTGGTTTAAGTCACTGTTTTTCATCTTATAGCTATGATCAATGCAACAGGAGTGAGTGACATACACTGATTTGAACTTTAGTACTGAATTACTGTGAATGAAATTAAGTAAGCATGGCATTGCAGAAATATATAATGTACAGCTAATATGTCCCCCTTGGGTGCAAAACAACTGTTTATGAACCTGATACACATCTTTAGATATGTTTGCCACACCTTTTTTGTTTTATAACTAGCTGTGCATAATGTTAAACTTCGTATTTATTTTTTTGGTTTTGTACAAAATGGTCCAAAATGGTCATAAAATGCATCTTTTGTGGTATAAAAGACTGAAGCAGAGGAGAAAGGTTTTGATTTCGTGTGTGTGTGTTGTGTGTGTGTGTGTGTCTGTTTGTTTCGTTTTACATGGGATACAATAAATATCCTGAAAAAGACGAATGAACGTACTGCCCGGCATAGAGTCCTGCCGCCTGCTCGGATGGCATCTGAACGTAAACCTTGTCTCCATGCATCAGCTGCACCACGGCACTGCCCGAAGCCTGGTCCAGGAAGCCCTTCTTGTACTCGTCGTAGGTGTACATGAGCGGCTCGTTGTTCTTGTACAGCGCCACCCACACGTTGGCGCCTTTACAGTGGACGTGGTAGGCGAAGTAGTAGACGCCGGGGATCTCGCAGGTGAAGATCCCCGTCTGGGGGTTGTAGTTCTGCCGGCCGTTGTACAGGAGCTTGTCGAACTTCACGGGCACCCCGACGCGGGGGAACGGGGTGAGCAGCTCTGCCGTGAACGCGGGCATCTCGTAGACGATGCCGCCAGCCTTGCCTTTCTTGCCCTTGTAGCCGTAGGGGGGCTTCAAGCCTTCTATCCCTGGCCCCACCTCAGGCAGGTACTGTCCCACGGCTGGTGGAGTGGGTGGGATGATGACCGGCGGACCTGGGGGTCCGGGGGGGCCCGGTGGCCCCTGGAGCCCCGGCTGGCCAGGAGGACCGAGCGCCCCAGGCTTTCCCGGGGGTCCCTGCAGCCCCGCAGCACCAGGTTTGCCTACCCCAGGGAAGCCAGGGGGACCGGGCATGCCTGGCTCGCCCTTCGCCCCTGGCAGCCCGGGGGGGCCGATGGGACCACTGGGTCCCGCGATGCCTGGGATGCCCGAGGGGCCCTGAAGCCCCTGAGCGCCGGGGAGCCCGGGCTCACCCTTTGGCCCCACAAGCCCTGGGACACCTGGCAGCCCCGGCAAGCCTTTCTGTCCGGCTTCCCCCTTGGGTCCTGTGGGGCCCGGCAGCCCCCGCAGCCCAGGGCCACCCACTTCCCCAGGAAAGCCTGGCTTTCCTGGAAAACCCTGCAGGCCAGGTTCTCCCTTGGGGCCGACTGGTCCTGGTGGCCCTACGGCACCCCCCTCTCCTTTAGGTCCCGGGAACCCGGCAGCCCCCGGGGGGCCCATGATGCCCGGCAGTCCTGGCTGGCCTGGCTCCCCTGGTGGCCCTCCCATGCCAGGTGGCCCCGCATGCCCCTTCTCCCCTTTCGGCCCCAGGGGGCCAGGCAGACCACCCACACCTCGCTCCCCTTTGGGCCCAGGGAAGCCCGGCTTCCCAACTCCAGGGAGGCCAGGGGGCCCGGGCAGGCCTGGCAATCCCTGCTCCCCTTTGCCACCCGGGAAGCCCGGCTGTCCAGGTATGCCGTCCTGGCCTGGTTTGCCAATGCCAGGCGGGCCGGGAGGGCCTTGGATCCCGGGGGCCCCTGGAGGCCCCTGCAGCCCTAACTCTCCTGGGGGTCCGGGTTTGCCCAGGGGTCCCTGTGGGCCAGGGAAGCCAACCATGCCCGGTTTGCCGACCCCCGGCAGCCCCACGGGGCCGGGGGGACCAGGCAGCCCGGGTGGACCCTTCAGACCCGGCAAACCCGGGATCCCGACCCCCTTCTCCCCTTTTGGCCCTGGGATCCCAGGGATTCCTGGTGGCCCCTTCATCCCAGGCTCCCCCTTTGGTCCTGGCTGTCCCTGGAGCCCTGGAGGACCCGCTTTCCCTATGCCAGGAAGCCCATGAGGCCCTGGTGGTCCTTGCGGTCCGGGTATCCCCATGGGCCCAATCTCCCCCTTTGGCCCCATCTCCCCTCTTGGCCCTGGGGGCCCCATGACCCCCGGTTTTCCTGGCATCCCTGGCAAACCCGGCTTTCCAATTCCTGGGTATCCTTGCGGGCCTGGTTTTCCTTTGGCTCCTGGCACACCGTGACCTGGTAATCCTGGTGGCCCTGGCGGCCCTCTTGGTCCAGGCTCACCAGGGGGGCCTTGCTCACCCCTCAGACCACGCATGGGAATTTCTGAGTCGGGAAGAAAAGAAAAAGAAAGGGGGGAGAGAGAGAAATAAAAGGTGATTACAATCACATCTTTCAGAAAACAGGCAGGTTTGAATTGAACATGCTTTTTATGATGCCTCATGGTTTTGTGGTAGACAGAGACAGCTAGCGAGTTATAGGTTGGTGTTGAGAATGGAGAGGATGTCGCTACTATTTTGCATACTCCAAACTTCCACGCATGCTTCTCTTTCCACAAAATAATTGCTGTGCATCATATGTAAAAGCCATTTGCACTTTGCTGGTGTTTTCCACCTATACAATCTTAAAAAGTAAAATCTGCATTTTGTCCCATGTTGCTGTAGATTAATCTACCTTTAAGAGTTTTTGCAGGAAACTCAGCGCTCTCGTGCTGTGGGAGGAGTCCTGGCATAAAAGTGCTTTTTCTGGAGGGGCTTAAATGCACAAGATCAATTTAAAAAGATTGTATTGGTAAGAAGTTTATACATAGGTATGTCTGTATTTTCCTCAAGGCTTTGGTTCCCATTAAAGTGTTACTGGAAACCTCCAGCTTTAATCAGCATTGCTCTTTTGGCACAGCCATGTCTAGTTATGGCTCTTCTAAACACTGTAAAATGTTTGTATTGTCCGAACCCACATTTTTGTGTTATGTGACCACTTATCATTGCAGGTCACGGTGGGGAATTTGCTGCTGGGGTTGGTTGCTTTTCAAGCTGCAGGCTTTTTGGGTTAAGTGGAAAATCTTTCCAGCTCTAAAATGGGTAAAGAAGTGAGAGATTTGGGGAAGGACAGGAGATGAGGTTTCAGGACAAGAGAATTAACTGTTCTTTGGGAGGTGGAAACCCTCCCTCTCTGCATATGTTGTGTTTTATGCACGTTGAAAATCGTTGCTCACAAGATAGGTTGATTTTACTACAGCCAATGGTGCTTGTTCAGACACTCCAAAAATAGGCCCTGAAATCTTCCATTTCCCTCTGAAGTCAGTGGAGGCTGTGGTTAGCTGAAGCCTCAGTAAGACAAAGTTAACCAGCTTGTCTGCAGTCGCACAGACACTGGTGGTCCTCACAAGGATTTTATGACACTTGGGTGTTCCTGGTCACCCTTTGTATTTTGGACTTTTTTCTTGTTTTCTTAAATATCTTAATACTGTCCGAACTTCCTTTACTGAATAGGGAAAGTGCTTGTACGTGCAGACTTGTGCATTCATCCTCTGTACTTTCAATGCCTCTGTAACACCCATAAATAACCTACAGAAAGAGGACTCCAGAGTTAGAAGAGCAGTTGTATGTTTTTATCTGCAAACCTCTAAATCACAGGGTCTGGACAAATTCAGACAAAACGGTGATGTTCCCATAAATTCAAATCTTGGGGCTCTTAGCTCATATGTGTGGTTGTTGCAGTGAGAGTGGGAGCAGATCCAGACAGGACCCTGGGCCATCGTTTGAAGCCCCATCAGAGGGTTTTCTGCAAGCAGGTGGGATGACAAGGTTTTTCCTAGCATTGAAAAAGCACCTGAGCAAACTGGGGGCCAGCCCTGTGTGCCAGAGGCTCATTGCAGGTAGGGCTGCTCAGAGACTGTGCAGCAGCCCAGAGGATGACCGTGGTCTTGTGCTGGTGACCCTGAGCTGCCCCACATCTCCCATGAACCTGTTTTGTCCACCTGTGGCCAGGTACCAGCCTGGCCAGTCCTTTGGGCATAAGGGTGCTGTGCCCAGCCTGCAGCAGCCTGCTCCAATGTTCAATTTCCGCATGGCAGACACCAGATGGGACCATGCAGGAGTGGAGAGGGACATGCTGACCTACCTTTCTCTTTCTTGGGAGCCATATCCTTGCCGAGCATGGGCATCTGCGGGACCTCCTTCCTGTACTGAGGCAGATGGGGGTACTCCTTCCCATACTGCATGTGGGGCACCTCCTTGCCCAGGTGCTGCATCGGGATGCCTTCTTTGCCCAGCGGAATGTGAGGTACTTGTTGTCCGAGGGGTTGGTACTGGGGCACCTGAGGTGGCAGCTGCTTGATCCCATAGTAGGCACCACCTTGAGCAGACCTCACCAGCTCTAGGTAAACAGTGACAGCCACTGCCAGCAGCTGCACAGGGAAGAGCAGCGCGGCCATCACCTGTGAAAAGCACCACAAAACACACAGTTGGCAGAAGATGTTTTTTCGTGTTGTGCATTTCCCATTAGGGCAAGCTTCTCTCATTTTCTGCAGCAAACTGGACCTAAATCTCTGGCCCTGGTTTGTGTGCTGCCCTGGAGGACATCCTGCAGCAGGCCCGTATCTGGTTTACTGGAGGCTCTACTCAAGCAGTAGTATTACAGCAAATGCCCTTACATCTATTTAGTTTTATGCTACCCCAGAGGTGCCCTCTGTGGTTTCTCCACACAGGGACCTGCTCCGAGTTTGCTGCTTTCTCACCTGTGTCAGTGCCACAGCACAGCTTTGGGGAGCTCTGCTGCAAGCTCTGGCACAGGGGAAGAGCCAGCAGGGGATGTGAGGCTCTCCTAAATGCTTTCTGCCCAAGGAAGCTGTGTTGTCAGTGCTCTTTCTGCATTCCACAGCAATGGAAGCTCTGTTTCTGCAGCTTAAATCTGTGCCTGTGATTGTGCCCCATGGCTGCCAGTGTCCAAGGACGGACTGTTTCTATCACAGCTCCTTGCCAGCTCTTCTCTTAGCTGGGCTGGGGTCCTTTCGGTCTCCGCCCAGACGAAGTGGGCCTGTTTGGGCCATCACTGCTTCAGGTAGGATCAGCCAACCCAAGCCTTTCTCTGGGAGCGTTCAACTATTTTCTAAAGGTCTCCCCCACTGCAGATCCTGGCCTGTGGCAAGGCAGCCCATCCCAGCACCTCACCAGTCCTGCTAACACAACACAACAGGGCTGGGCTTTTTCTCTTTTACTTCCTAATCAGAATGTTAGCTTGGGACTTCTTGTCCCATCTGCTGTTGGATTTGCTTTCTGCAGTTAAGGACATTAACGTCAGCTGAGCAGCAAATTAGGAACCAGGAACTCCCTCAAGTAGTGCAAATCAGGGGACAGCATGTGGTAAAAAGAGACTCTCTGTGTTGGAGTATTTTGCACCACAACCAAATCTGGCATGCAAGTCCTGCCCTTTTCAAATACATATGGCAGTTGCCAGGCCTGATGGCTGTTGCCACTGTCCCTGTTTTTCTACCATGCAAAGATGCCTGGCACCCAACCTGAGTGCATTTCCAGGTCATTTGTGCATTCTCTATGTGCTTCCAGGTCATGCATGCTCCAGAGCTTTGCCAAAGTGCTTGCTGGGACTTGCTCCCAGCAGCTGCTGTGCTCTGGTGTGATGAAGGTGGCCTGAGGAGGCAGCAAGGGCTTTGTGCCACCTGCTTATTTTCCTGTCCTTCCCAGCAGCCTGGCTCGACATAGAGGACAAAAAAGCACCTCAGTCTGTGGCAAAGGGGCTCAAAACTGTGCCCCCGTGTATGGGAAGTATCTTTTATGGGGGTAACTTTCCTCTGTGTATGGCTCCTGCTTGCAGTTTTCCATTCACTTTGCATTAGCAAAGCACCTGGGGAAATGCTTGCTGCTCTTTGAAAACATTTTCCCTTCATTTTGCTTGATGAGATTTAATCTCTAAATGGAAATTGGTGCATAATCATTACGAAGGTGTAAGTGGAGGCTGGATCAAAATGGCCTAGTTGAAACAACAAGCGGAGGGTTATTATTTTCAATAATGATAATATATAGACATATGAACTACAGAAAAGATGGAAATACGTGTTAACAGCAAATCAAACCTTTTAAGAAAATGAAATACAGTGAATAAACACTAGATGGAGCATATGTTGCACAGCTGAGTTTCTACAGTCACTTTCCCTCCCAGGAATTCTTGGACGTAACCAGCTGCCATGTGGCAAAGAAAACCAGAGCCAAGATGTACAGGAGTTTGTAAGTGTAGCTAAAGCCCAAGCACAGTCGCTCATCCTTGTTCAGCAAAGCATTTCAGCAAATGCTTCTCCTCCAGTGAGTTTAATGTGGCTTTTAGCCCACAGCTGGCTGTGCTGCTGTGAGCTAGAGGATTAGGGCCTTGGGACGTGGTATTTCTGCTTAAAGCTCAATGGTGAGCTTTGGAGTGGGAGGACAGCCTGTTCATGATCAGTTACTGTGGCTCGGCTGGGGTGTGGTGACTGAACTAACCCACTGCAGCTTCATCTCGGCACATGGACCCTAAGCAACTTTTTTTTTGGGGGGGTGGGGGGAGACAGGGATATGCCCCCCTTCTTGTTTTTCTTGGCCTTCCTGCTCCTTTCTGTACAGAATGAGTAACTTGAAACACTTTTGCCTCTCTGTAGCTGAATAGGGTAATGCCTGAATAGGATAATGCCTGCCTTAGTTTGTGGGGGAAATCCCAGTCACTAGAACATTTGCAGTATTCTCTGCATCTCTCTCAAAGGAAAAGCATTATCTCTATGAAGGGAGAAATGCAGTGAAACCTTTAAAAAAATTACAAGATACTGGATGATACAGGACTGTTTTTGAAACCTACTAGTATGAAGGGCAAGGTGGATCTTGAAGAATGAGGTTATTAAATTAGCTTCTTGGCTACTTTGTTGTTCTGGTGGCCAGTATTGGGGGGATTGTTTTTATAAAAAGATAACTTCAGTGGAATAAGTAGAAGGGGAAATAGGTAAAATTCCTTTGGATGAGATTCTCTCCTTGTTTTTATTACAAAACACGGGCTTTGTGTGTGAGTGGGAGGTATTTGAAATAATTGAAAAAAATTTCCTACAGGGAGACACCAGCCTGCCTGCAGCTCAGGGTGAACTCAGCCTCCTGCTGCCTGTGCCAGGCTGGCCTGGCCCTGCCAAGTGTCACGCAACGCACCTGCACTGGAACAGGCACGACCACGTGGCACACGAGATGGTTTTGTGTGCGCACATGGAAATTTTGAGGTAGATCAGGCAAGACTTGTCGAGATAGGAAGGCTCCAGAGGAGGTGATCTCACCACATCTGTGTTTCCTGTAGTGTTTTTTGACTCATCCATAACCCAACCAGTGTGGCCTGGAAATGACAGACTGCTTCTCATCTATTGATTTTGGCTGGGGCTGGTGCCTGTGACTAGCTGAGGTGGAAGGTGGGGGTTTATTTACTGAACAACCTTGGGCTAGATGGGACTTGGCTGACATCTTTGTGGGAGGAGGTCAGAGCCTCCCTGTGGCCTTGTGAGCTGTCTGGGGCTTGGGATCTGCCGCAGGTACTGGAGACGCAGCCCGTGTTTGGTACCATCTGCACAGCTCGTCTCCCCCTGCTCCCAAAGGAAGGAGGGATCAGACAAAATTAGTCTTGATGAGAGATGTGGTAGAGTCATGTGTGCTGCTGCTGGATTATTGCTGTCAGATACCATCACTGCAGGGAAAGCCTGCCCGGAATCATGAGGGATGCCGGGGATAGTCCTTTAGTGTTTCCGCTCATTGCCTGTCTCACCCTACTCTGCTTCTCTAAAAAGTTATTTATGTGCTGAGAGAAGTTGAAGGTGTATTTTTTCTGCCTTGCAGTTTGTTTCTTGCCTGGGTGCACAGTTCTAGTTCAAAGACCTCACTAGGAAACCACCAGCATCTTTAAATGCCTAAAAGCTACTAAAAATCTTGCTCTTGGTTTTCAAAAGAAGCCTATAGATCCTAAATATTGGACAGGTCCTCCAGAGCTTCTGAACAGCAAAAGGAGATTTTTTTCCCAGCGGTGACAAAACTCAAGGAAAATAGAATGAGGAGGAGAAAAATCTGTGTTAAAGATGCAGCCAAAGTGTAAGACTTCCCACCCCCTTCACCCAAATCCCAGCAATTTAGGGATCACCTCCATTCATGTAATGCGATCTGACGTGCTTTCAAAGGTAACTGTTGGTGGAGCAATAATTTAGTTTTGGATTGGGATTTGCCAGGGTTTTTGTCAGAAAGCAATAGGAATGTGTCTGTGTATTTGTGGCAGGTAAATAAGTGCATGTGTGCGCCTTTAGGGAAGCCAAGGGCTTGGAGAAAGCAAGGTTTTACCATAACTTTGGATGTCGGAAGGAAGATGGAGGAGAGGAGCAACTGAGCCTTCCCACCATGTGACATGTCATTTGCACCAGTCATTCAGATTAAGCCACAACAAACATTTTGCTTTACCTAGGGTGGGACAAGACACTTGAGGGTGAAGGAACATTATCCTAAACCACAGTGTTCAGCTGCTTGTGTGTGAAGGCATCTGGTTGTCTCTGTGGGTGAGAGAGAGTCCCTGAGAAAACACATTTTTACAGGCAAAGCTTGAGTGAGAACATTTCTCAATAATCTCTTTGGTAGAACTGTCCTCCTGAGAAAACTAGAAAGGACCTTCCTCTGGCTATTTGCATTTGTCAGCAGAAACAGGAGACAAAACAAAATGTACCAGCAGTCATAATTCTTAAATTGGTGTGAAGAAATAATGGCTGGTTTAGCCTAATTATGTAAAGAATGTATGGAAAGAGTGATGCCCATCCACTTGGGACTTGAAATCATAGGTGGTCTTGCAAAGAGTGGAAACTAGACCTTGATTTATTGGTTCTTACAGGAAAGCCATCACTCTGCAATCAACGTTGGGTTGTCTCAGAACCTCTAAGATACTCAGCCAGAGACTACCCCCACGGGCTTAATTTACCACCCCTTGCTTTTGAATTGCTGTGTTTCCCAAATGGGCATAAGGCAGGAGTAGATCTCAGTGACCTGAAGTCTTTTCCCTGCGGTTCCTTCCACAGGGCCTGCGTGAAGCTGCAGGGACCAGTCCCCCAATGCACTGGGGGGATGGACTTGCTAGTGCTCTGGTTTCCACATGGAAAATGACTGCTGCAAAATAAAAATCCTAGTGACTCTGGAGATTTTGTTCCCAGAAGAGTGCTACTAAAAAAAATAGATCATAAAAAGCCAAATTCTCCAGGGTGTTTTTGTCTTGAGATCAGAAGTGGTTAGGGTGACTTCTGGGGTGACCTTGGTAATAGATCCTATTACCAAGAATCTACAATGGTGTATCCAGGGCTGGCTCTGCTGTTGGAGACAGGAGATCCAATCCCACAGGAACATTATAAACCTCACACAAGTCTATGTCATACAGAGACATGCAGGAGCAATATAATGCAATGGAAATGGCAACCAGAGTGTTAAGGTGCATAAGGAGCAGCCCCACTGCATTGCAGAGAGCTGGTGGGTGAGGTGCACAGCTGCTCTCTGGGGGGTTTCCACTGGCTGGCCCCCAGTTCATACACAGAGGTACATGGCAGCTCAAAGGACATCAAAGAGGGGCTTGTAAGAGACAAGTAAAGTCCTCACAAAGCGATAGCACTTTTTTTTTCTGTTTTCATTTTTAGTGCTACTTTGGGAGCAAGTACCTGTCCTGTCCCTGCTTTCTACAATACGGATCCCTTAAACCACTGGGTTGTGCTCACAAACGTGTGCACACCCCCCCCCCCCCCAATACATGTTTTTGTGAAGGTCTCCACCACATGAAAAGCATTGGATTAAAGACTGGGTTTATAAATTGGGGGTGGGGGTGTTGGCATTTGTAAACTAATTATGTTAGCCGGCTCCCTTTTTTGGAAGAATTCTGAGCACAAAAGAAAAGCAGCTATCAAGGCCTTAGTTCCTGTAGTGAACTAAGCTACTCCTATCCAGTGAACAGCTGTGGTGACTTCAAGGGTGGGGTGTTTTAAGATGTGAAAATCAAGCCAATGTTGATTGTTGTTCTCAGCACTGGTGCTGTGAAGTGTAAGGGACTTGAGCAGTGAATTTACCAGCACAGCATTGTCCACAGTTTTTCAAAGACATTATTTCATAACTTCATCACAGCTAAAATTCATCTCTGGATCATTAACTCCTTTGAGGACTAACCTGTCACTCAGTGAGTACCTTCTGAAGAGAACTGAGGATACTCTGTACTGTACAGAGACTGAATTTTAGGGGGAACCTGTGTTTTCAGGGACAGTAAAAAACCAAAATCTTCTGCATGCCAAATAATTTTGTACATGCTTAAGAGCTTAGAGCCATTTAATGCACACATTACCATTCTGCTGTCTTTGTGTGCCAAACCAGTCTTTATGTCATTTGGACAGATGTTTTCAAATTTGCCAGCAAACTAATTAAACACAATGTAGGGGGTTTCTTTTTGCAAATTCAGTCATATTCCACATAAAAGCAGGGAGTGAAGGCAACCAAATATACCTTGACATGGATTTCCTCTGAAAGCTAACCTGTTCTGTAACCCAAATTAACAGTAGCTACTGATTTAATCTTTTTTCAGCAGTGAAAAGCAGGAGAACAGTAAAGGAGAGCACAGCCCCCTGTGCGAGGACCCAGCCATGCTATTGGCACGAGATGGTTATCTACACCCCAGCAGGTTTGAGGTCCTGCACCATTTTGCTTGTAACAGTGCCTAAAGCTTCACTGAAGGCAATACCTGTTTCTTGAGTAGATGAAGAATTTACCTTGCTAAAGTGTCTATAAGGGCCTGTGCAGTCAGTAGGGAGGAAAGTAGGATTTATGGTAAATGTAATCCTGCCTTTTTGCTTCTTGTGAAACTCTCCCACAGAGATCAGGTTTATTTTTTTTCCCCTCCCTCCTTTTCACTGTCCCCTCCAAGGAAACAAAGTAGTCTCAAGTGTCTGTGTTCAGTTTAGATTACCAAGAAATAGCTATTGTTCAGTATGTTAAAAATAAATTAAATCATATTTTGCTCAAGGTCTAACAACTGTGTCTGATTATCATGTGGTATTTACTAAATCTAAGGCAGTCATAACAAGTATTGTCATAATAAACATTTTAAAATGCATGCATGCATAAACCTGCTGCTAATGGGGAATATTCAACACGTGGCAGATGCTTGTTTCTAGGTTTTTAAAAATTCAAAATGGTGCCTAGAGTTTCTTTCTTAGAGAAGTGTGATAACATCTAAATAAATGGTTTCATCTTAAAAACCAACGGTCATCCATAAGCTATCTTTGGCTTCAGTGGTAATTATATGATCTTTTCTTGCAATGCCTGGGGAGGTCTCCGTTTATCCATTTGTAAATGCATTTCCAAAAACAAAGCACTTGCCTCTGCTCCAGTTTATCTGCAAACACATTCATGTGCATGCTCACTCTGGATGATCACTGAGCTCTCTGTATAAAAATGGCACCCTTGGGCTTCCCCAGTTTCTTACTCCCAGACAGACTGTATCTGCATGTATACAGACTATATCTGTATCTGTTGCTTGTGTGCAGGTATTTATGTGTGCCTGTGTGTGAAAACACACCCCAGCAGTGGGAGCAGCCAAAACGAGAAGGAGATTTTAGCCCACGCAGACATACTATGTTGCCTCTAGCCTTCTCCCCATGCCCCATGTGCTGTGAGCCTACCTATGTGGGCTCAGGCAGGCATCTCCTCATCTCTCTGCAGATCTGGGCATGATGAGATTGGCACCACCACAACCCCAACTCCCATGCACAGGGCTCTGCTCACTCAGCACAAACAGGAAGCTCACAATTTATGATGATATTAAGATGCTTGGTGCTGGTAATTGATTTCCAGGCGGGTTCATCTCTTGCATGTTTTTGAGGATCTGGCCCAGATGCTGTTTGCTGGAAAATGCCTGAAAGCTACTTGGAGTCAGATGGCAGGGAGCCGTGACAAGAATCAGTAAGCTGGGCACCACGGGCCGGGTGACCACAGTCCCTGGGGACGCAGCTCTCTTGCCTGGTGGCGTGTACTCGTTTGCACGAATCGGTGCCTGACCTCGGGCTCGAGAGGAAGGACCAGCGTGGGGGAATGTTTGCAGAAAAGCATGCGACTTTAATTATGGGATTAGAATTAATTATAGGTAGGATTTAGCAAATACCTGCCTTTGAATAAGTTTTCCTGTTCTCTGCCATACGGCATGCACTTGAATCCTCTGCCTAATGCTCCCTTCTGGGCAGTTTGCCTGCAGTCTTGGTGGCAGGCAGATTTGATGGAGACACTTAAATGACTGCCACTAGATCCCCGTTCAGCGATCGGCAGCGTGAGGCACACAAACCCGGACCCAATAATGTGGAACACACAAAGTGATCAAAGTGCAGAGCTGCCTCCCCGCTTATCAGCACGGAATCGCGCTGCTGGCGTGGAGCCTGGGACTGGCCGCCGATGTGTCCGAGCACAGACTGTTTGTTCAACGTGGGAACTGTGCTGAGAGCTCCTTCTCTGCAGGGCTGGTGCTACCGAGCGCTGCAGAAGGAGCTCCCCGGGGGCCACAGCCACTGACACTGTCCAAGGAATTCGCCTTATCAGATGGAACGGGTTTGCCATGGGTGACACACTGGAAAGGAGGCCGGTTTTCATGGAAGTGCTTTTATAGTCAACCAACCATTTCCTAGGGGTGTTGTTGATTTGGGGATTGTTTTGGTGAGAACGCTTCACATCTACTGCCAGTCCACTATGCCCAAAATAATGCAAAGACAAACAACTGGTGATGCGCTTCAGACTGAAGCATGTGATCCAGTAGGCTGAACCTTGAGGTGCTGATAATGACCTATGGTGATTGCTGGTTCCATAGCAGTGTGAACAGGGAACTGCAGGTTTGTTTTGGAAAGAAACATCCCTTCTCAACTGTTACTCATCATTCTTGGCCTTGCTCTGCTGTGGGATAGGTTGTGCTGGCTGCCTCCAGTAGAAGTCTCCCAATTTTTCATGGTACAATTGTTTGCAAAGTGTATTACAGCATTTAACTGTTTTTACCCAAAGCAGTGCCTCTAGCAGTGCTGCTATGAATTATACTCACAGGTAGACATGTAAAAAGTTTCCATTTCACTACCTCTTGGGTCAGCCAGCTACAGCTTTGTCAACAAGCCACACGCTAACAATTGGCTCTAAATGACAAGTGAATAATCTGCCCAGTTCACTGTTAAACTTGCTAGTCAGTGGAATGCTCCATCTCATCAGATGTTTGGGAGTAGATGGAAGTGAGGGAAGAAGGCTGTCTTTTTCTGTGACAATTAATAAACTCAAGTATATCCTGAATTTTTTGCCCAAATATGCGTAAGTGGCAGAATGTTATTCTGAAGGATATCTACCAGTTTTACTGGTTAGAGAACTCTTAGTTCCTCGTTTGACTAATTAAATTATTGTACTAAAAGCAGAAAAAAATTTGTCAGCTTTGTGAAGGTGCACTGAGTCTTAAATCTGGCTATATATATTTTATTCTAAAATGGCATAGTTTAGGATTTTCTGTCTTCTGTCTGGGAGGATTGCTTAGAGAAGGAGCATTCTATGAGCTACTAGATCTCAATACCTTTAGGAAAGCGTAGATGTGCATGCAGAAATTCCCTTCATTGACAACTGCAAGACACAATGAGGTGCTAGAGTATATATTTTTCTTGAACACTTCCCAAAAGGTGGCAGTGGAAGGAAAAATCCTGATTATAGAAGTGTTCATGATAATGACAGTGACTGATTGTTGCAAGTGTTGTAGGGAAGATAATCCGTCTTCTTACTAGTTTAAGTGTTATGTAAAGCAGTACAGCTGTCTGCAGTTGTAATATTCACATAGGCTGCACTTCTCAGCCTAAGGTACACTTGGTGCCAAACCTAAGGACACAAGGGAGAAGTGGCCAGATGCTGCTCTTGGGCTTCTCTTGATCCTGAGGTTGTAGCAAGTACTGTTTCAGTTGCTGGTGCCACCTGGGGTCTGACCTGCCCTGCGTGGGCTGGGGGCCACTGACAACATCCTGCTGTGGTGTGACATCCTGCCACACCATGGTCACTGTCACCATGTCTTTGTTTTGGGGATGAAAAGGCTGCACTGTGTCCTGGGTGGACAGAACACAGCCACAGCTTTGGAAAAGGCAGGTATCTGTCTCCGCTCACACCTGGTCGGGGCAGAGCTCTGCTGTGGGACATTTTGGGAGGCGAGGGCTCCTGACAGCTCTAGGGTGCCTGAGGCAGGCAGGAGGGATGGCTCTTTGGAAAGGGGTAAGTTTTAGCCTTTTTATTATCACAATGAAGCAGGACCGCTGAGGTTTAGAACTTTCTAGCTCTTTTTAGTACTGTATGCGTACTGATTAAATTTAAATGCTTTACAGGGAGCCGTTACAGGGAGCCATTACCCCCTAAGAAGGAATCAAGATCATGAAATCTCATTAAGAAAGAGAGCCTAATTCTGGGTGCCCAGGTTCTTTGGTTGCAGTCTTTGGGTTATAAAGAAATTTTATTTCTTGTAGTGATCATACTCCAGCCTTTGCAATCTGAGCAGAAGTTACTTTAACAGTCCAGTGAGTTCTTGCACTACAAAGCAAGAAATTTGTGTGGGACTCTTGAAGTACTTGGTCTGATCTTAATTTGAAATAATTTATTGTTCTCTGTGACTCCTGTTGCAATCCTGTGGCCTTATGCATTGCCTTCTTGCCAGAAAATTTGCTTGATTGCCTCTGTCTGAAACTGGCACAGCACAGCATTTCTGTTCCTTTTCTCACTTTGATGGCGTACAAAATGTGTTTTCTTGGCTCTTGCACTCATGCTGTTTCATTACTTTTTTTTTTTAAATAAAAGCAAAAGGCTTTGGAGGCTTTATTTTGGAGACAAATTGTTACCATTTACAATATTTCCGTTCACTGTGCTTTGATGAGCCTGTCAAGAGAAAGAGCAGCTTCTCTCTCCTTTATTTTTATTTGCTGTGCTCTAACTCTGCCACTTCCCAGAAACCCAAAGTTGCAGTCCAAGGGAGATATGAAAACAGTAACAAATGTCTGTAAAATATTTTTCTTGAAAAAACTTCCTCTCAGACAATGTTTTTTGGAAGGTTATTTGCCATTAAAAAAATTCCTGCCCTTTGCATACTTTTCCTACCTTTGTTCAAACAGTGGAAGAAATAAGCTTGCCTCAGAAGGTTAAACATTCTAGACTACTCCACCCGGAGAGAAATCAGGAGCATGCTTTAAAATTATTTAGCAGTAATTATTTTCCTATTTTATTATCAAGTATTGCAGGTATCATCATATTTGCTAGGATGTGCTAATCATGACCTGACGCTCCATTCACAAAATTCAAGCAGATCTTATCTCGCAAACATATTTCCTAAATGGGTAAATTATTTTACTTTTATGCTACTTTTCTTGCTAAAGACTAAGATGATAATAACTACAACTAAACACTCAGTTAAAATGGTTTCAAAACTGGGCTTGTAATTTTTATAAAAGCCCCTTTGTGCTCTGGGTCACACACCTGTGGGCAGACACGAAGGTGGAAGTTGTTAGATGGTCGACACTGGATCTACCAATGTAGGTCTCTTCATCATCTGGCACTTGCGTGCAAAACACCACTGAAAATCACCAAAAATCCTCTACGCTGCCACCGTGGCTGAACTGCACACACACATCCCTGTGTCATGCAGGAACAGATCTGTTCCTAAAGACCTTCTGTCTTTTCCTCTTGTGCAGCAGGTAAGAAATGCATCTTACCCAAGGCTGCTTCAGCACAAAAGCACACATCAGTGGAGGGGCAGAGAGACAAAGCTTGAAGTCATTGTTACTTGTTAACAGGTGTTACGTGTACAGGCCTACACAGATATCACCCACTTCCCACTCTGCAAGTGCAGAAATAAGGGCAGCAGTACACAACCAAAAAAACTTTCAACCTCAGTTGTGAAATACTCCCTGTAGCTTTGATTCAGTGAATACTTACAGCAGGAGTTTGCCACGCCTCTCAAAAGCACAGCAAAAAAAAGGATACTTCTGAAGCGCACACACGCACACACACACGCACACAAAAGACCCTCCCCATCCCACTCACAGACGCTTATCCTGGATCCATGAAAATTTATAGTCATTTAAACTCCAAAAATGTCATGAGGTAGAATTAATTTCCTATATGCAATCCAGTGTGCTGTGGTTCAAAGGACTTCAAATTACCACATCTCTCACCTTGGAACAACCCAACCAAGGCCAAAGGAAAGGAAAGCAAAGCAAAGCCAAGCCCCGAAGAGCAAATACTATCAGTCACTCGCTTAAGTCTCTCAACTGTACTGAAGGAAAACAATCTGAAATGTTCAGTGCAGCCATTTGGGCCCATGATGACTGAGACTAGCAAATGCACAGGCTGGAAAGCTGGTCAGTGCTCAGCTCTGGGGACTAGCAGTTATAAAATATCTGCAGCGGGAGCCGGCACTTGGGTTTCATCCACGCTGCAGCCAGGATGAAGGGACAGGCTGACAAGCATGCGGCTACCCAGCTGCTCAACTGGATCAAAGGTGGACACCAGCCTCTCTTCAGCTTCCTGCAGCACTACGAGGCAGAGCTGGGGCTGGAAGTACAGGAGAATATAGGATTGGAGGGGGGAAGTTAAAGCACTTCAATCCACAACTGAAATCCAAGCCCCTGATCAGCGACTGATAAGCTGTTGCCTGAACTGTCAGACCACTGAAATCCTCCTCAAAGGCACCTTGGTCCCAGTGCATAAGCCTTTCTTAGTGCAGGTGTGGACTTGAGGCACGCTTTGCCTGTGGACACCTCCCAGGCTTTCAGACAAAGTCTCTCGTTGCTTTGCCTCCTCCCTATGGCTTCTTGGGTCTGCTATGACCTGTGCCAGCTCTTACCCATCTCTTGGGAGCTGATGCCTGTAGCCTGCTGGCTCAGGCATGCCCAGGAGGGAGAGAATGCAAACTTCAGAAGTCCCTTTTGCTAAAGGAAGGAACTCGACCCGTGTTCCTCAGCCCAAGTAAGGCTGTGCTTGAGCTGCTGACAACTGCTCGGAGTTTGACAGAAAAATTTGGCACCTGCTTTCAGAATAGGATTGTGAGCTATGAGCCCAGAGTGGAGGGACTTGTGCCTGTCTACTTCATTCACCAGAAGGCACTTAAACCCAGGAGAGAGTTAGGATTTAGGATGAACTGCGATCTTCAGCTTTCCCTATTTGGCTGGCTTAGGAAACTCCCCAAACAGCGGCTTTTGTGAATCCCCCTCTGAGGCACTTAACTCCACTTACACACATGCATGGAGTCCCAGCATCTAATTCAGGCATGTGGACTCCATTATGGAGCCAGATGCAAACATCCTCTCATGGATTAGGATCTGAAAGGTTCTATATCCTGTATTGTCAATCAGCTAAGGCCTTCATTCCTTGCCCCATCCTCCTTTTTTTGTTTCAAAATATAGATTTTTTTTTTAAGCAGTTAAGTATTTTAAAAAATTATTTTTGTATCTGTGCAAAGGTGTAGTTAAAGCATGTGCTAGATATTCCCAGGATGATGCAGTTAGATCAACAATGGCTAATTCCACAAAAACTGTCATTAGAAAAAGCAATGCACTTAAATGATGTCATATCCTTCCCTGCGAACTTTGTCCACCAGATTCTTATTGCTGAACATCAGAACCAAAGGTTTATGCCTACCTAGAGGCCATGGCTCAACCAAATTCGAAAATAAATCCACTAGGCTGGTATTTCTCTATCAAGGGAAATGGAGTTATGTTTCATACAACAGGATGGCTATGAGCAATGCTTAAAATTGTTTTAATTTTTGTGTTTTGTTTGACTCTTGAGATGGTGCACCTACATTAATTCCAAGTTAATTTTGCCTTTGGTCAAGAAACATGCTCAGATTTTCAGATGTTAGCAGAAATCACGTGTTCTGGACAGAAATACTTCTGATCTGCTTTGTGGAAGGTTTAACTATGCTAATGAAAGAGATATTCTGGAGTATGTAATTGTAGCCCACAGGATCAGAGTGAGAGGGTTTTTTCTTAGGTTTGAGCAGTATTGCCTGAAAATTGTTGCAAAATTCTCAATAAATTAAATAGTAAGGCTGATTAGATCCTGCAGGAATGAGCTCCTTAGAGGACTGTACTCAGGATTTGTATTAGTAAAGTCACCCAGGGGCTCGTGTTTTCAAAGATGTGTTTGCAGCTTTGTGAGACCCTTGGACAAGTGCCAGTACTGGATGAGGGTGCAACTGGGGCTGTGTTTAGAGCAGGAACACTTTGCTGCTAAAGCAACACTAAATGACAAGGTGGTTGTAGCTGAGAAGCAGCCAAAGCAGCAGCCCTGAGCAAGGTGCTGGGAGAGTGCTGGGACAGTGCAAGCACACACACCTGAGAGTATGCACACAAATGAAACAATCAGTAAGAATTCAAATAAAGAAATCAAAACCCCAAGTCAGCTTTGCTGGTATTTCTGCATCTATATAAGTAGCTTGTGGTGATGTAACTGTTTCACACTGCTGGCTGAGGGGACCCCAGAGCACAGCAGCTTCATGGCAGGCAAAGGAAGAAATGCAGGGAGGAAAGCTGGGTCTGGAATGGAGGGGAATGTGTGAAGGAATTAACTGAGATACCAGAGATTTAACAGCTCTCTGCTTGGAACTGAGAGGTAATCCAATTTCTTCCATCGTCACTGATTTAAGCTTTAATAGTAAATCAGCAGAGATTGTACTGGACAAAAATCTAAAAGCTTTTATAATCTCTGGGAGTGTACAGCATTCATGTTTGCTCTTTCATTAGATACTGTTCTCATTACAGCTTTTTGAAAGTAATATGCAGAGTGAGGAAGGAAAGCAAACTTACAAAGAGTTTTCATCTCTTCTTTTAAGACACAGAGGGCAGAATGTACAAACTGCTGCCACAACTGCTGCCACATGACAATGTCACTGCCTTTAAATGGATTCATTTCAAATAGTATCTATAGAAATAAATTATCACCCTCCTTTTCAAACTAAAAAGCAGTACCAGTAATCAAAATCACTATGAAACTGAAAAAAGCTCTCAGCTTGGTATATTTAATTTTTTGTCAGTTTTGGGTTTTTTGTCTATTCAGGCTCTAGACTGGATTATCTCCTAATATGTGTACAAATCTCATAAGCCACCTTTGAGAACTGCTGCTAAATTCTACTCCTGCCTCTCCTCTTCCTGAATTCCTTCTTACTTCTCTCTCTTCTCTCTATGACTAATAGCTATATCTTGGTTTAGCCTTTCTTGTACTTAATTTATTCCCCAAATAAAGCAGTCTCTTACAGTGGTCTGTTGAACATTATTTACTTTTTTTTGCTACTGTAATAAGGATTACATGCCATTATATCTTCGGTTTGGAATGAAGTCCTCATCTTGATTAAATGTGACACCTGAAATGAACTTGTGTTCAGAGGACTAAGCCATGACAAGTTATCCAGAGGAAGGGGAGAGATTTGTGTTTTCATGCTCTTGAAGTCATCGGTGTGTTGCGACCATACTACACTGCTGTGGCTTTCATAGCCCAGTGATAACTGTTATGGAAGAGAAGACAAACCTACTTATTTTTCATTTGGAAATGCAAAATTATTAACGCAATATTGTTGAAGAATTTCCTGGCTAGTTTTGCCTTGTCTGCCTCAGGCAAAAAATGATTGCTGAAGTTTAATACTTTATGAAACGTCCTGACTATGAAGGTCTAGTAATTCTCCTTGGGAGGATCAGTGACACAGATAAAATGCAGAAATCTGAACAGACGCAATGGAAAACTACATGCAGTAGAGACTGTAACTTTGAGGAACTTGTGTCCCATCAGTTCCTGTCTATTGATTATACTGCTGAATACCTATTTTGTAAAGTAAAAAGTATATTCCCTAGAGTTCAGTAACTGGGGACACTACATGATCTGGAATAGATTTTTCTCAAATAATTCAATTAGTTACTTCCATGTAACAATTAGCAACATTAGAAGCTTGTGAAATTCAGCAGTTGGAGAACTGGTCACTTGTGCAAACAGGCAGTTTGACATATGTCGATAACCCCTTTATTTTCAATGAGAACTGTAACCTGTATAAAATTTTCTAGTTGTTAAATATTTTAAAATTAATCTCAACTTATACATACCCAGACAGTTATCCATGCAGTAGACTGTAGCCTGTTTTTCCTAATCAAGCAAAACTACAATGAGAATTTTGCTCAATTAAGAACTGAATAATTTGGCTGACTTTTACTCAGTTCTTGGCAGTAGAAAAAAACCTGGTCTTTCCAACAGTAAGTGCCAGTGCAAAATATTTTGGCAAGGAACAAATGTCAGTTTAGATCTATGAAATTACCATTTTCAGGCAGTAAAATTAGAATCATTCTGGTTTATATTAACTTAAAAATACCCAAATCCTGGCCAGCCATTGTGCAGCTAAGCAAACAGGTATCCACTACTGGCCCAGATTCTGTTCTCAGTTACAGAAGCATTTTGACGGTAGTGGAGGTAATTCCTATTTACAGAAACACCAGTATCACTGAGTCCTAACTTTTGCATGTGCTTAAATTTATTGATATTGGTATTCTGCTGTAGAAATATCAGAGTGGTTAAATGTATCTGGTTTGACGTGGACAAGAGTGATTGTTACGGAGTCCATTTTACTGCAACTTATCTTGCTAGTTACAATATTTAATGGGATGTCCCAGATGAACAGCTTCACTAGCCTAGCCCTCTGAGCTAAAAGGAAATTTTCCAAAGATGGAAGAGTTGGAGGATAAGTGGGAGTGTTGCTTTCCTTTAATTATTTTCTTTTAAGGAAATGTTTTTCTTTTCATTCTTTTCATCTATTCAAAACTATCCCAAAGTCTTCCTGGAAATTGGGCTGGAAATGTCATGAAAACAGACATTATTTCACATATCTGATTTTTTTTTTTCCAACTGGCGACAAAGATCCCATTTAATTAAATGAAAGCAGACTTTGGATGTCTCTGTTGATGTACAGACCTACAGGCAGTAGGAGAATGAGGAAAGAACCTGTAATGTAAACCTGTCACATTAAAAATACATACTTATGTTCAGACTTGACTATTGTTTTACGAGGAACTCCCAAGAAAACAAGCATGTGGTTCCCATTTCCTGCAGAAGTTTTCTTAAAACACTCATGAAATCAACGTATCATACTTCAAAGATTTCTTAGTTTAGCTGGAAGTAGGGCTGTAAATGTTCTACTCATATCCTTCACCATGGGTTAGCTGATGCCACCAGCAAACCCACTCCATACCTGTGGAAAAGGCTACTCCTCGTTGGCCTGCTTGGGAGCTCTGAGGGCCAAGTGTCAGTGCTGCAATCAGGTCTATAAATCTGCTAGATTATTTGTGTGCTGAAGTTTCTCTTGCCATTGTGATGAAGAAATAATTGAGCTGCAGAATTCCACCAGTTACATATGAAGCTCATTGAATTTTATTCTCTAACAAAAGCATTATTTTGTAAATAGGGAGAAAAAAAGTTTAAATGTAAATGGATACATATGTTTTTGGTACTTAAACCCATTTAATTACATCATTATTTTGCCAAATAACATGACATGGACAAGTTAGATGTTAGCCTTTTTTATAATTTAACCAAAGTGATCATGCATATTGTGTGCCGGCTACACAACTGTGCTTGATCTTTGTCCAACCACAGAAAATTAGTGCAAAAAAAGCATGGGAGGTTACAGGCCTTCCAAATGTATTAAACTCATTATTTAGACACTTTAAACTTACTCATAGTTCAGCCTTGTTCACTCTTGGTGATGAAGCCTCACTGACTGAAAGTAATAATCCTAAATTGAATTGTCTTGCAAAGAAATGCAATGGTGCCATTGTAATTATAATATAGATGCTTATCAAGAAAAACCCAATTTGAAGGTTGCCACATTTTAAAATGCATTTCTATGACCTGGTTCTGCTGTGTGCTGCCAAAGGATGCACATTATAAATGGTTGAGGTGTCAGTGTTCAGAAAAGCCAATGCTTTGTACTGCAGATAAAACACAGCCTCCCACAGTTGTTATCTCTGAATGTGGGGCTGGTGCTCTGATTCAGAATGGTGAAACAGACACATGCTAAATGTTTACAATTCTCTTCAGATATTCTTTCTTCCTACAGGGCTGGAGGGGAGTGGGTTAGAAAATTGTAATTGTGAAATACTGTTCCCATCTCCTATGAGAACATGCTGCCCCAAGAAAACTAAGGAAAGACGGGCTTACACTTCTTCCAAATGAATTTACTGTAAGTGTGGCAGTAAGTGGCAGTAAGCTCTTTTATGGACTGCATTGTTTCCCACAGTTTCCAGTCCCTGCAGCTGACTGTTTACAGGTGTCTCTGAACCTCTGACTTCAAATAAAGCCACACAGAGACCACAAGTCAGTCTTGATGAGCAGACACATTTCTTCATGTTCTCTTCAGGACAGTGAGATGCAAAGGAGTAGTTTCCTGAAAAGACATTTGTCAAGAAGATGACAGATCTTACTGGAAGGAAACTTTGTAACAACTCTACACTTTGTGAGAGAGGAGTAAAGTTTAGGCCCTGATGCTCATCTCTGAGTAGTGTAATTTAAAAGAATCCTCCACTGCATCAGTGGCATTGTCCCTGTGTAAAATTGGAATAATGTGGCTGAACAGAACAAGTGCTTCATGTTTGTAGCTAATTCATCTCCTGAGAAACAGGAGGGGAGCCTTCCTTACTGCCAACTTTCCAATATGGCATTAACTGAGACTGCAAAAGTCTTGGGGAGAAGGAGGTGAAGAGGGTAGAGCAGCACTGACCAAAAATCACAATGGCCTGGTGCAGATTAGTACATTAAAAAAGAGTGTAATATGGTCTGGAATAATTTTTTGCTTTAATCATGTAAGTCCTTGTCATGCTGTAAACAGCCCAGTTTGCTGAAGGAAGACAAAACAAATCAGAGCATGATTTGGGTGAAATGCGTGGGGAGGCCATGTCTTTGGCATGCACTGGCCTCCTGCCGCCGGCTGTTGCCAGTGCTCCGGCTGGGTGGGGAAGGGATGCTGCCATCGTTGTGTCTTCACCTATTCAGTTTCTGGTTCCTCCACCTCCACCCACTCCTAGGGTGGCAAAGCAAGCCAGCCTGGGACTGCTGTCCCATTAGCCCTTTGCTCTAGGGGGCTGGAGGAAGGTCTCCTACCACCATCAGTGGCCCCACTTTCAAGCCCAGCAGCTCAGGCTGTGACCTGCTTTTGGAGGTGGCCTGTAGGACTTAAGGACTAGGTAGTGCTAATGAGTGAAAAAAGAGCTGCAATGGGTGATGGAAATGAACCTCTGAAAGCAGTGGGAAGGCTGGTACTTGCACAGTTATGTAAAGGAAGTAGTGTTATTCCTAAGGAAAGGGTACTATTTCTACAGCTATAATCCAAGACATTTTCCTCTTTAGCACCAAAGCTGCACACTGGGATTCATCTTGGCTGAATGCAAACACTGCATAGGGCAGTTCAGGGATGGTCAGCTCTTACGAGCAACTGCAGCTTTGTAAGCTTTGGAGTTTTATTGGATTCCCTACTGGAGTCTTTAGTAGACAGAATGAGTTTGGCATTTAAAACCCATCTTGTGTAATTTTTCTAATTCCAGATACAGTCACCATAACTAATTTGTGGCAGCAACAAAGGAGAATTAGATGGTTTTGTATCCTTATTTGTAATCACAATAAAAAATGGATTGTTAGCAATTAAATTTATAAAATCAAGCCCACTGAATGCCAAATGGTGTAGCATCTGAAGATCAAATTTTTCTTATGTGTTTATATGTATTTAAATACTGACAGGTGCTACAGCCAGTTCAAATGTCTGTTGGAGCAATTTTTGATCAGGATGGAAATTGCATTGAGTTTTCACGGGCGGTCCTTGGGAGCGGACACGTCTCGGTACTGAAGCTGCCCTGTAGGTGGCGTGAGCCATCCGCTCAGCACAGACACAGGTCTAACACTCCTCTTGCACTTGAAAGAAGAAAAGCAAAATAATAAAAACATGCTCACATAACTGTCCTTTGTATAGGTGCTATGGCCCGTGTTGGTTGGTGCACGGCTGTGTTACACTGCCTTCAGTGTTGTGATAAATGAAAGATATTTTTTTCTGGTAAAGATAAAATCATATTTTAAGACACAGTGTTTTCCTGTGCCTTTGAATGAGGAGAGTCTTCCTTTCTTTCAGGCACTTCGATCACCTACAGAGAGCTCATTACAAGAAGTGTATTCCTTTCGTTGGCCAGGGCAAATGTGATATAAACTGAGCATTAACAAATACCTTTCCTTTTAGTCTTTTCTGGCTTCCTGTCTTTTAAATTGTGTTTAACTTTTCAGACTCTCTCTCATTTGTCAAAAAGCTTTGTTTTCTAGCTATCATGGAACTGTATCATGTTGGAATGTGCTTTGCTCTGAGCACAGCAAAATCTGCAGATTCTTCTGCTAGTGAGTAGACAATGGTAAGCATCAGCCCTTAGATCTTAACCATTCTATATTTAGGGAGGAAAGGGAACAAAGTTTGAGTGTGTCTGCAGTTCCTATGCATTGTAACTCCCGTTTAGGGGTCATATGCATTCCTGGCTGAGTTTAATCACAATGTGAAATGGTGCTTGTATTCCACATCTGGCCACAGTAGGAGGAGGTAACATCTACATTCAGGCGTCTTTTCTGCTCCACTCATTACTGCTGAATCTCAGAGAAAAATCATCCACATCTAAGTAAAAGCGGGAGGGAGGCAGTTAAAAGGAGAGGGAAGTCAAAAGAGGACTGTCTGGCAAGACCTTAAATCTTCAGCTCTTCACAACCACTGTTACCTGTGCAGGTAACTGTACTTCTAAGCCAGGTACAAAGGACAGCAGGTTTTAGGTGCAGTAAAGAAATTAGTATCTCAAGGTACAAAAATATGTGTCTCAAGAAGGATATGAAGTAATACACTGCACAGTGACTGGAATGGGTATTCTGCCTGAGCCTGAAGGACAAGGTGTGCAAAGTATGAGAGCATCTGAGATTGGAAATAGATCCCTCATGACATTGTCAGGTGTGCCTGGGGACAAACAGGCGTGTTCAGCACCTGTAGACACAACGTGGGCTTGAGTGTTTGGCACTCACAGTGTGCGCAACAAACTCCTCATGTATGATCATGCTGAGATATACCAGAGGTTGTGAAGTTAGGAACACAAAGAAAAACCTTACTTGGAAGATTAAAAGAATACACTTTGCAAAAAATTCAGGCAACACCTGGCTCTGTTATAAAAAATAGGACCTACTGTCCTATTTTTACTATTTAATCCCATTCACACTCCTAAGATATCTCTGAGTATTCTGAGTCCAGGACAGATGCACTCAAAGACAAGATTAATACAGAAGACTTTTTTTTCACTTTCACAGTACAGGCCTGAATACTGCAAGCAGTGATTTCCCAAAAAGCAGAGGTTGCAGTCACATCTGAGGCATATAGGTAATATAACTCTTCTTTAGATTTCCGAGATTACATACCTCCAGGAAAACAATTTCCACTTTGTATATATTTTACTGAGTTCGGGAAATAAAAATGTCATTGTCAGTGTTTCACAGGCCAGAGCTAAACCTTTCCTAAAGGAAATGTTAATAATATCCAGAGGAGGGAAGGAACTCACTGCAGGCAAAAATTATAATAAAAATAATAATAATAAAAAGTCAGCCTCCTCCAAGTCTCATTTGGTTCAACTGCAGATTGTAGGAGATTTCTCATGAAAGTATTTGATATATTTTAATGTAACTGTACACTGGTTGGGAAAAAACAAACATAACCTGCTGAGAGTTAACATATTATATAACTCTTCCTCATCATGCTAAATTTTAGCAAAAAAACTGCAGTCCACTGGGTTTAACTGAGCTGGGCAAGCCTTTTAGCTTATAAAACATCACATCTAAAGTTGGCACTGAGTAAGTGTTAAAGCTTTGTTAGGATGGCGTGTCCTCAAATAATTGTAGAATGCCAAAGACAGAGCTTCCCGTGTTCCTTCAGGCTGAGCAGGGATGCCAAGTATCCAGAATTGGAAGCTGTCTATCAGGGTTTTTTTATTTGCTTGATATTGTGCAGACAGCAGAGACAAAATACCAAAAATGCTTGAAATCCTTATGACCTTTCACTGCAAACTGTGAACTTTGTCCGCTAAACTCAAATTGCTGTTTACACTGTCAGCACAGGCTCCATGCTGTTGCCTTTTCTTTGCCTTTTCAGTTTGTCATTTATCAAGGGACAGCTTCACAAACACTGCACAGGAGGGGGGACCTGAGCACATACCAGACCTGTTGCACATTCAAAATACTTAAGTCTCCATTCTGTGGATTTCTTAAAAATAGCTGTAATGCAAGCAAAGTACCATGAAATATGCTGTTTGCACTCAAAGCAAATGTTCTATAGAAAGTCTTAGCTTTGCCATCAGCTGGCATAGCTCACATTCCCAAGTTGTGTCCTGAATCCTTGCTGCTGCACAGCTGACTCCATTTACACCATCTTCCATTTACACAGGAATACCCAAGTGGCTACCAACGAAATGGTCCAAAAATATGTTCAGTAAAGAACTGCATAGCCTTCTTCAATGAAATATCCCTGAATTCAGCCTTGTGCTTCAACATTCATCCACCCTTCTAAATGATGAGCTAGACTGTTGCAGAGAACAAGTGCAGGGGAGACTTCACATGTATAAAGTAGAAATTGTGAGAGTGAGTAGAAGGAGTAGAAAAGTGAGGGTGACTGAACACTGGCATTGGTTGCCAGGGAGGTTGTGGAGTCTCATCCTTGGAAATAGTTCAAAAGCTTTCTGGATATGGTCCTGGGCAACCAGTCTAGATGTCCCTGCTTGAGCAAGGGGGTTGGACAAGGTAACTTCCAGAGGTGCTTTTAAACCTCAACCATTTTGTGACTGGGAAATTGTTCCTACGGAAGGCTACTGAGAACTGTAATATTTGTTGCTATTTGCGTAACTTTGCCAATTAAAACAGGACAGTCTTAATCAGTTACTTAAATAAACCTGACAGCTACATAAAACTCCTTTGAAACTAAATATAAGGTTGAATTATATAACAAATGTTTTAGCTGAACTCTTAGTATTAGATGGACAATTATTCTGACTGTATTTCAAATTTCATTTCACACTGTGGTAGCATTCCTTGAACTTTACAAGGCAAAGGCATTAATAGAGTTGTGTCTGAACACTTTAGGGTCTAGAAAACTGTCTTAAAACGAGACATTTCCTGAGAGACTTCAGCATAGAAAATACATTGGTGTTTCCAAAAGAAACTGGGTCCACAAGGCATCGTTTCATTGATACATTATGTTAATGAGGCTTTTGAAAGAAGACTTTTCACTTAGAGCTACTTTTCCCTGAATGTGAAAGCTATGGAAAATGTGTGGAAAACATTCGCAAAGCGATGATGGCAGCTGTATACTCTATATGTTACTTTTAATGAGCTACCTGTTAATAAACCATATGCTTTAGCATATAAACAGGAGGATTTATGCATAATGCAAAACCCGTAAGAAGGCTTATTCTTTGGTGTAACTGTTTCCCAAATCAGAGAGGCACATTGTTCCAGTCTTCCACAAACTTCCTGTTATCAGTATAAAAATCTGCTGCCTACTGGCATCAAGTTCTTTTCATGTGAGTTGGTCTGGGGAGTAGGGGACTCGGAAGCAGAGAATTTAAAGAGCAGCAGGCTCCTTGGATCTCTGCTTTGCACAGCCTGGGATCATAAACTTGTCATCCTGGTTACTAACAGCAAACAGGAGGTATCTATACAATATCCCCAATTCTAATGATTTGTGGAGGCAAGTTCGTCTTGGTCTTTTTATGTGTTCTTCTGTAGTGGAGCTTTTTGTGTCAATTATCGCTGCTAAAGCCCTAAACAAGCCCCTCTTCTTCAAAACACAGACAAAAGCAACCATTGGGTTTATTCACAATAATGCTTGGATTAGTTAAAGAAACCACATTCACCAACAGGAAAAGAAAAGTAAATTTCTAAGCTATTGAATAACACTGCTATGTTTGGAAAAGATTTTTCTTTTGTAATTCTCCTTTAATTTCCTCCCATCCAAAGCTGCTGAGAGGAGTCTGAAGCTAGGTTTTCATGAGTGAGTAAAGGAGGCCAGCAACTGACTCCTATTTAAAATAAATGGTCCTGGAAATGTAAGGTAACATTTCCATAAATACTTGAGTAATTTGAGGTTTAGGTTCCACTAAAAGTCATCCAGTATTTCCAGCTCCCCAAGTCAGACAGGGAAAAGGCAGACCAGTAAACTAATCCTTACTATCAGATAAGCAGAGATTGAATGGAGGCACATAAAGTACAAGAAAATGAGGAGGAAACTGAGGACAGAGGAGATGCCTATGTTCAAGAAGTTTATACACTGAGAGACATAAAAGGCAGTTCAACAGGAAAAAGGATAGACAGAAAAAATATCAGACTCTATAAACTGAAACATTACTTTCAGTCGCTTAGGTTTGCTTTGGATTTTGAGATACGACCTCAGTAAATCCACATAAAATTGTATAACTTTATCACCTGACTCATTGCCTCTGAATTCAGCACGGTATTTATTTTTTTCATTCTGCTTCCTGATCAGATTAGGAGGTGTCTGAAGTAAAACTGTGCATTCTGGTAACCTTTCTGAATAGTTTTGCTTTCTTCATTTCACTTGTTGTTTTTCAATTTAAAAATATTAAAATACCACTTTTGGGTGGGTAGTGACTACCATGACACTGTGTAAAAAACCAAAGCAATTTGAAGCAAGCTAGACATTCTAAGTACATTTTTAAAATACCTTATTGCTTAAATAAAATAAATCCCTTAGTCTAGCAATTACTTTCAGATGTTTGATTGTTTATTTTTAAAGCATTGTCATGTCAACTATTTAGAACTGACAAGAATTATTTTGATATCTTCACAAGTTTCCTCTAATGTCTGCTCCCCTCCTTATGTTCGGAACTACATACTCATCTTCATTGTCTCTTGTATTTATCTTAATTTTGCTCTATTTTATTTTATTATTGGAGGAAAAACTTAGCAGAGCTGTTTGTGGCAAGATTTAGTTACAGGAAACCCAACAGCTAAGCCCCCAGTTTCAGCTGAGACAATTAAACTGTTGATTTTGGTAGCAGCTCGGGACTTCTATTTGACCCAAATGCCTTTCAAGTCTGTCTGCCAGTTGATGCTCAAGTCTGAAAATTTTCTGTATTCTTGCTACAGATAGAGGGCTTTGTTTCCTTTTCATTTGAGGTATATTTCTATCCAAATCCGAATGTTTTGCTGAAATTCTTCTACATTGACTGGAACAGATTAAAAGAAAAAAGGAAATAATATTTTCCAGAACTTTCAACCTCTTTTTAAGTTTGTTTTCCCTTTAATTGTCTGTTGCTTGATATCTGTGAATTGTTGAGGACAGTGTTTTTCTCAAAGCAATTCTGCCACTCATGAAAAGTAGAGGGTGCTAATTTGTAATGCTTAGCTTAACTGTTGTTTATTTCTGTCTAGCAGCTATATTTAACAGCTTATATTACTGTTTCACCTGTTGTAGTAAAGGATTCTAAAATACTAAAAAAACCCATGCAATACTTTTTTAGCAGTGATCTATATTATTATATAACACCAGAAGATATTTATCGAAAGGTTTGAAGAAATTACTAATGAAAAGAGCAGTGTTGTTATACAGTCTTTTTCATCAACTGCTACAGAAACTTCATAGCTGAATTATCAAAGTCCACAGCCATCCTTGGATAGATGTTTTGGTAAGTGGATGGGCTCTAAAACTTTATGGATGCTCTGGGAGAATGTAAGTACTAGCTGAGAAGCATTTTATTCTCTCTCAGTAGTTTGTGGGCTGGAGCCTTGAGCATTTTTTTTTCTCTCTTTTTGTTTCTTTTTTTTTCCTCTCTTTTTGTTTCTTTTTTTTCTTGTTAGACTTTTCTAGCACCTGATGTAGGGTAGGTCACAGCAGCTGATGCTGGGTGAAACAGTTACCAGGGACAGCTCTGGCTGTGGAGTGGCCAGAGATGCTAAAATCCTGTCACTGCACCAGTCCACCCCACTGGGTTCATAGTTCAGTGCTCCCCAGTGGGTACCTATGGATGCTGAAAGAGCTCCAGCAGAGAATTTCTTCAGCTCTCTGCAGTATTTTTGTGAGAGTTCTGTCTTTCCCATGCAAGTAACTCAAAACAATGGTACAGTTTTGTAAACTTCTTGCAGCTGCAGGTTGTTTTGACGGATTGTTATGGTTCTAACTAGAAAAACATTCAGAGATCGGTGTCTTAGAACTTGACCAATCCCCTTAGGGGGTGAATGGCAAAAACCAATTACCTTATGCCACTTAATACACTTTGCAAACTAACATATAAAAGTCTTCTGAGAATTCATTAAAGCGCGTCCATCTATCCCTGAGCCTGGACTTTGTGTTGTTTCTCTGCTCGTCCGTGGGGAAAACAGGGACAGGTACCCACCCCAGTGAACTCCAGTGGGTTCCCAGAGTGGCGTCGTTGCCAGGGCTGGTGCTCTAGAGCCACACTGTGGAGTCACATGTGGGCGACCCTGCTGGTTTTTCATCTCAGACAAATTGTGTATGACTTCTCTGCAAGCGAGAAATGCTATTGAATGTGGCACTCATCCTCCTTAAAAGATGTCCAGAAAGTCCGAGGGATTTACATGATTAATTCTTACCATGTGGATTCTTTTAATTAGCTTTCTAGAAACCAAAACAGAGTGCAGGACACTACTGCAATGCAACTTGTTAAGCAATAATGCATTTTTTCTTCCAAAAGTCACACTTGATAACAAACAATACTCATAGGCATAGGATGACTGTGGACAGTATGAGCTAATGTCTCGTTGTCAGAAACTTTTCCATTAAGGCTCAGAATGATGTTCAACATATTCTTCCCATTCTTGAGCTAAACTAAACATTGTATTAAGTATGGATTTCTCAATGAATGTAACTGCTGTTTATTTTAGCATGTGCATACATATGGAAGTGGACACGTGTACACATGAGTTTTGGGGATCAAAAGCACATCAATACCATGGTTTACTCTATTCCCAGGATAAAATGGTTTTTGACATATCTTTTTTAATGAAACCTGTCCTGACTCTTTTCCAACCATAAAAATAGATATAAACCAAGCTTCTTTATATAAACATGAAATGCCAAAGTTACATGTTGTCTCCTATCAAACAATGGAGAATGACTGAAAGGGTAGATTGCTTTATCTAAAAGATAAAAAAATGCTGCTGAGGATGATTACCAAAATTTATGCACCACATAATTTTCCACTCAAAATTCAAAAGCTTTGGTGTATAGCAAACACTTGAACAACTTATCAAATCCTGTGTAGGTGATGGCTTTAAGGCAACTTCAGTGTTAAGCCTTTGTGCTTTGTTTTTGGCATTACGTATAACTCGCTTAGGATTGCAAAGCTGAATATACTTACATTGAGATTTCAGGACAGGGCAGAAGAAGGACAGGTTGGTTGCTTTTCACTCTAAGAGACCTAGATTTCCTGATTGTGTTAGGCCTGGTGTTACTTTGTTGATTTTAAGCTGGTCCCTAGGGGAAAAAGAAAGCTTGTAAAGAAATGTATGAGCACACTATTCTTTTTTTATCCCCCCCAGAAATATTAAGAAATATTAGTCAAAATTTTCAAACACGGTGGCTTAACATAGTCTTTTAATTCCATATTCCAGCTTGTTATTCAAGGTCTACTGTTCAGAAGTATGAAAACCTGGCAACTCATTCACTTTGAGTAGCCTTTTTAGTTATTCAGTGCTTGTGAAAACTGATGTAGCAGTTTGAATATGGACCAAAAATCCTAGTGTTCGGTGTTTTTGTTGGCAATCCTGTAATAATTATGCTGTAAATCAAAACATGGGTTTGGATTTCAAAAGTGCCTTGAGCCTTGTTCCCACCCTTCTACAGGGACACCGCATAACTTTTTCAGATTACAAGGTATAAAGTTATCAGTCTGAAATACAGATGAAAAACTTCTACCTAATCTCATATTTCTCCATGTGTGTCGTGCCCATGAAAATGTACATACAAACCCTTTCATGCAACGCATAAATAAAATCATTAGTTCCCAAGAGGCACTGTGCTTGGAACTACCAAAGTCCCAAGCATTATTGCACTCATAATGTGAGGATACTAACAAGGGGAGCCACAGACAATGCTAGTGTCCTATATAAAATAAAATCTGCTTTTCTCTTTCATAGTCTGATCATTCTCACACAGCTGCTACCACGTCCTATGTGCTTCGCCTGACACAAATCCCACTGACATGACTGGGAAGAGTCTCTGTGATTTGGTGGGTTCAGCTTCCATCGAGATGTTTAGGGATCACTTGTGGATGGAGAATTCTGGATGAGTGTGCTCCAGCTGGAGTGAGCACGTGCTCGAGTGCTGCACTGGATCAGAGCTGGGGAGGCCCCTGCCCTCAGCTGCTCACCATATGCTGCACTTGCTGCTCAGCATCTGTCCCACATGGAGTCATGGGCTCCTGAAACCCAGCTCATCAATAAGCAGGGTGATTGCTCTTCAATAGCTGATTTGCTTTGTGGTTGAAAATTGACGTATTTGGCCTAAGATCTTCCTTGCCTGTGTTTTTGCTCTCCAGAGGCCCTGGTTTCCCAGCAGTCAGAGTAACTCCAAGGAGCCAAACACACCCAAAGGTATCTCTCCATTTACTTTTAGCATTTTACCAGCTAGGGCAAAATGCAAACTCAAGAGCAGTGGCTCCCGACCTCTGCAAGGCTGCAGTGCAGCAGTGCCCTGTACCCCAGCACCCAGTGGGCCCCAGGCAGCTCTACCATGCAAACCTCAGAGGCAGCATGCATTTGGAAAGGGAGGAGTACTGATTTCACAAGGGAAACCTGCTTGACTTTTTACCTCAGATTTATTCAAGTTCATTTGAAATGTGCCCACTACCCTGTTTCATCTGAATGCCACACCAGGGCTGTTGTAAGGTCTCTCAAATCTGACAAAAGAATTAGTTAATTTTTTCTCAAAACAATGCATTTTAACAAAAGAAGCTTGAATTTTCTAGAGAGAGGACTGGTTTCTGCCAGAAGGGAGATGTCCAAACATCACCCCAGTACCTCCAGGGTACATTGTTGCCATCCAGCCCCTGAGTTTCTGATTGCTGGCTGGAATCTGTTTCTCCCTTAGGTGATTCCAGCTGTCCACCTAGTCCCAGCACAGGCTCTGAGAGCTGCTGCATCATGGCAGCCAGGTAGGCATGGCTTCCTCTCAAAGTCCAAACCCCTTTCAGAAAGAAACTGGCTCCTTTACAGGCCCTTTGTCTTAGACTTTGGATTAGATTAATGATGACAAAGCTTTCTGGCCTCTGATGTAAAATTTATTTTAAAAAATCTCTTTAATGATAGCAGGCTAAGTTTTCTGGCAATACCAAATTTGGTCTCCAATCCACCCTTGCTTTGATAGATAATCTGGTGATTTTCTCCTGACTCCATCCATCTCTTGCAAGCAGATCCCTGATGAGTTTGTGGTGCAGTTTAGGAGATATGTGATCACCTGAGGAACCAATAGGAGATAATGTTCTAGTACTGTGGATTATTTGCAATTGATTGCATCCAATTTATTGGAGCTGTACAAAGAAATGTGTATTTGGCACCTTTCTGAGAGGACTCTAAAGCCTGAAGAGCAGCAACTGCCAATGCATTACCCACAACTTCACTGCCATTTGCTTCCTGGTTTTCTGAAGAGTAGGTTTTCATTGTTTATCCTGCCCAACAGGCCTTCTCCTTCAAAGAATGAGGCAGTAATTCAGAACACATCTACACCCTATCAGAACTTTTAGAGATGCCTCTGTGCTCCGCAGTTCAGCTTGGGATACAAACTTCTCTGCAGCTTGCAGGTATTTAGGTTTGGGGCTTTGGCTCAGCTTCTTGTGTGAATGAGGGGAAGTCACCAAGTCAGCAGTAGCTTTGTATACTTAGCAAAATGGAGACCTGCCAGACTGAAGGGGATGGCAGCTACTTTGCCTGTGACTGAGGAGAGAGGGATTAGGCATTGCAGCCAAACAGCTCATTCCTGCCTCCTGTTTGTACCATCCATGCTGCTGTTACTGCCTTTGCGGGATTAGGGAGAGGGTAAAGGAGTGCCAGTGTGTACCAGAGGGCCCCAGTTTAGCAGCAGCAGTCACATCTGTCCTTTTATCTGCAGCAGGATTTCTCTGCCTTTCTGCCCTGGTCCTGGCCTAGTTCCTGTCTGTCCAAACCAGGACTGACCCATCCTTGACAATAAAGAAAGAACAGAAAAATGTGTAGATGGTGATGTTGGAAACAATGGAAGTAAAAGGAAGGTCTCTGGGTGTCCTCCTTCTGAGGAGGAGAGAAAGGAGGGAAAAGAAGAGGTCACAAGGAAGAGAAACAACTTCATGAGCAGAAGAAGTGCCCTGTCCCCTTTAAACCTCCCCACAGAGAGGCCACTCAATCCCCACCTTTCACTCTCACACGTCTTTCCCCATCCCACACCACCACTGCTATCCCTGCCTGCCTTGTCTGCTCCAAGGATGCCCTCAGCTGGGAGTTTGGTTTTGCTACACAGTCTAACAAATAAAAAGATAAATTCCAGCTCTAGTAGATCACTCAGCAGGTTCCCACTGATTTTTCTTAGGGGAACTCCTGGCCACTTTGAGATGCTTTCTTTAACATTCATCTATTATTATTATTATTATTATTATTATTGTTATTATCATCCAGCTCTTCATGTCCTGAGACCAGTCACTTGATGTGGATTCTTCCACTTCACTACTTTCAGAACTGAAAATTTAATAATCGTGCAGTATTTTTTTTTTAACCTGAAAAAATAATCCCTTGGAAGATTTCCTACTGATACAATCCCTGTCTTCAGTCATGTGTTATTTAGTTACATGCAGATCCTGATATATATATTAGGACTATTTGGAGAAGTCCCAAGTACAAGCCATGATGCTGAGCAACTTGAAGCAACAAGAGTCTTTTTTTGCTATGGAGAAAACAACTCCCTAGAAGGCTTCTTGGAGAAGGAAGGGAGGGAGGGAGGGAATACGAGAGAGGGGAGAATGAAAGAAATAATTCCTAAGAGAACATTTAAGCATTGAATTTCCTGATTGATAGAGTTTCATTTCATTGCTCTGCTTTTAAGAATTACTTTGTGCAAAATTGTATCTGAAAGGAGAGGAGAGAACTTATTTTCTGTGTACTGAATCTTCAAATATAGTGAGGTGGCTTGCACTCTTCTCTCCCTTCCACTCTGCTGCCTGCAGGTATTAGCTGGGTGTAGAAAACATTCTGCATTTGCGATTCAAGTGCAGAAAGACAAAAGCAGAAAGGCAGAAGATCACAAAATCACTGTATTCTCTCTCTTAGCACAGAAACATCATGATCCCTAAATTTAAGTAGTCACAGAAATATAACTTCTATTTTAAGCAGGTACTTAAGCCTTGCTGATTCAATATTCAGCCCAAATACAAATGACTTTCGTGGAATGAGGCTTGCGCTGAACTGGATCTACTTAGTAAAATATTTCAGTCTGCTATTTGAGGGAGAAAAGAAGAATCTGGTCAACTGTTGGAAATGCCTCTGTAGCAAAATCACTTCTGTACTGATTGATTGTTCTGTTTTCTAGGGAATTTTTAAGGGTTTTTTGTGAGAAAGTACTACTGTGGGATAGAAGGTTGATCTGGAGAAAAGTCACAGGAATGTATAAACATAATTGCATTTTTTGAAAGTAGCATGCTACATAGGATTTCCTGAACTGTACCAGAAAATATTAACATCCTGGAACTGACATTTGCAATTTTGAATTCCAGCTTTCCAAGTATAATTAGTGTCCTTGTAAATGTTCTGGTATCAAAATATGGACTTGCTTTGGATAAGACAGTCCATAAACTCTATTTTTTTCCCTTTTATTATTTCCTTTTCCAGTGTTCCAGAGATAACAGCTGTAATATTTAATATTTAGAAATAGTAAATTGAAATAGCATGTTTTAAAGTATTTATTATTTATAATATATATAAGTTGCTTTAAAGTATTTATTATTTCTAATATATATAAGTTGCTTTCATTTATAATTCACTTTTCTCCTGACATTGTTCTCTTTTTTGATTAAAGTACCTGTGATTCATATCTTCCATTATAAAAAATTCACAAATACTTTTACATAACTACAGATTTTGTCTAATCACACACCAAAGTAGAAGGTAGAAGATATGAAAATTACTTATGACAAATGAGTCACACTAATATTTTGTTCTAAGCCATGAGAAAAATGAGATGGAAGGGGTGGGAATCAGAACAGATCAAAACCCTTAGTGCCTTACGATCCAAAACCACAACTAGCTATTGAGGTGCAAAATGTTCTTTTTTAAATAAAGTGTGAGAAAGACGTAGAGTTTTGTACTGCAAATGCTGGCAGCACATAATGTTGCAATTATTCTCAATATTTTGAGATGCTTGAATCATAACCAAAACTTAAGCAACACCGAGGGAAAAGCATTTTTATGCTCCCTCACAGACACACACACAAAAAAAAAAAAAAAAAAAAAAAAAAAAAAAAAAAAAAAGAAAGAAAGAAGAAAAATTGAGTTTGTTACAGTTGCTTCAGAAATGGTGTGCCAGGTTTCTACCAGTGACTGAGAGTAATAACAGAAAGGATGTCATGACATCCTCTTGCCTATTTTGTTTTTTCCACTGTAGTAAATTCAGAATCATTCAGATAGTACTGCTGTTGGCTTTTTGGGACTTCTGTGCTGCTTAAAAAATCTTGTGTTTTCTGTCTGTCCTGGGGTGACTGTATGATGCTGTATTCCCTATCGTCTGCCCTATGCCAGACATGAACGCTGTGCCTTTCTGTGCCCTTAAGGGAGAGCGGGAGAGCCGGTGGAATTCCTTCTGCGCTGTGTTCAAAACACAGATGAGCTCGCTGGCTTCTCCTGCCCGGCTGCTCCGCTTCTGCAGCAGGGAAGAGAGTTACATTCGTTTGCTCTTTAGCTGGTTTCTTGTTTGTTAGCTAAAGTACAGAGCCCTGGGACTTCGGCTTCTTCTTCTTCCCTTCTGCAACTGTTCAGAACACCAGAACATGAGACCTTCACTGCCGGGCCTTTCCACCGAGGCCCGGCGGGGCCCACGCCGAACCCCAGCTCCAGAGAGGAAAAAGCCGCACCCACAAAGGGCTCTGAAATATACCTAGGTTCTCTCCACAGCGAGACGTTTTATTATTTAGCATTTTTCTTTTTTTTCCCCCCGTGCCTGCGTGCACTTTGCTTGTTAAATAAATAATTTTTTTTTTCCTTTTTCACTTTCCTCCGAGGAATTTCTTCCCGAACCTGGTGCGGGAGGGGTGGCTGTAACCTGCCTTCTGTCAGAGGAAGTTCATTTCGGACATTCCTCAGAATTTGTCTCAAACTGGGACAAATAATTATTGGTGCCCAACGTGGATACTGTCTTTGAAAAGAATCATGCTGACTGCCTTTTACAGGTAATTTACTATTTCAGTACATGTGGCTAACTTAGTCTGGATACAAAGCATAACCTTGCTTCCTATTTAGAGGACAGTAACTAGGATCAGTTGCACTGGGTACACTCTCAGTAGGTTACCACTCATTATTGGACTTAAGAAGAAACATTACTCTCTCCATCTGATGTGATCAGGTAATATTATCTATAATCTGGCTCACTGTTGGGTGAACAAGGTATTCTGTTTCCTAGGACCTGAGTATTCTCTTTTTTCATTCCCTCTCCTTGACCCGGTATCCAGCGAAGAGCTCAAGTCAGCAATTTAAACATCCTTCATAAGCATGTCAGCACCCTCAGGTCTTGGAAAAGGTTGTGCATTTTTTGGTACCTGATGGAGGCAGGCAGAGTCCTTGAGGGAGGTCTGTGCACTGTGAGAGTTTCCATCTTCCCTGGCTGCACCACGGGGGCTTCAATATGAACCTGGCAGACACTTGGGCCTGCCAGGCCCCACTCCAGCAAACAGGATCTAGGCATCCACGTGGAGACCTGTATTTTGCCATTTACGATAACTTCAGTGTAGTTGTATGTGTGCTGTAAACTCCAACAGTTACTCTTTAAGATTGAAGTTGAGCTGTGTTTCTCATCGTGAGAGTGAATTAGGTAGATAAGTATTAGCTCTGCTTAACACCGCTTGTTATTAGCAGGGGTCCTGTTCCTACCCACTCCCCACCAAAATCTGTCTTTTGCTCGCATGATAACAAAAGTAGCTGTTCAGTGCATACCATGCTGGGCTGGGCTGCTTTTATGCCACTTTTTCATGCTGCGTAGGAGACATTAAACATGGAAAGTGAACAGACACATAATGGACTAATGGTGAAAATTTAAGAACTAAATGGGTGATCTTGACCAGATAATTCCTGTGGACTTTATTCAGAGAAATACATGTCTGACTAATTAGGAACCAGCACAATGCTTTCAGTATCTAGCTGTAAAGGTGTTCTCTTAAGCCAATAAAAGAAAGTTCTCCTTTTTCTCCATTTTTAATTTGCCTCATCATGCCTGAGGAATTTTTCTACCTTCTTCGTTTATGCAATACTTTGGACTTGTTCTATAGGTATAAAACACATTTTCTATAATCCATCAAGCATCAGTAACTTCATTCTTCATGATTAGGCTATCAGAGGCTAATGGGGTGTGATTGCAACTTGTTTGCAAATAGGTATAGTTGTTGTACTTTGTTTAGTCCATGAAAATTCAATAATTTAGTTTTTGCTTGCCAGGCAATGTTTGAGATCCGTGCCTTGAGGCAGACATAAGCACATGGGATAATGGTACTCCATTTCTTTAGCGATACTGAAACTATCACAAGATGTGTTTCTTGTTAATAGTGGCTTATAACTGTGATAAGCTTCTCAGGCGTTTCAGCCAAAGCAATTCCTGCAAAACCACCTCCCCAGAAAAGGTTTGTTGGAGCACGCTGAACTGCAATTAAGGGCTAGGCCTGTGAGGGCCAAGAAGATTATAAGGAGGTATTATTGGTGCAGACAGAAATTTTGCCAGGTCTTCAGGACAGAGTTATGTATCACTGCATGTTTCTCTCTGGTATGTTTCTACACCATGAACTTGGACAGAAATTCAAATTTATGATGAAATCCAAACTCTGTTAGGACTACTGAACTTCTGTCTTGAAATTTTTCCTGATTCTAACTAGCACATAGAAGGATTTTCTAGTGCAGCCAAGACTAGCTGTTTCTGGGAGAGGTACTTGTAAAAGGAAACAGTAGGTATAAAGGACACGGTGTAATTTATTCAGGTTATTTATGTGTGCCTCTTAAAAAAATAAAAAAAGAAAAGAAAGGAAAGAAAAAAAAAGAAATGTAAACTTTCCCATTCTGTACTGCTGCCAATCTCAACAAACCAATTCTTTATCCATCCTGGAATTTTTATCAGCTTAGTCTCATAAGGAAAAATGAAGTGAAGTGCACATTTTTAAATATCATCTAATAAAAAGTCAGAACACAGAGTTTGCTAATGTATCGTGCAATGACCAATGTGCTCTGTTTACCACAGGTATAGGTGGTGTTCCTTACCCTGACTGGCACCAGGCAATTCTTGCTGCTTTGTTGATTTGTTTGGCTAAACTCCATTACCCACACCACATCCTTTTATGTAATTTCTCTCTGAAAGTTAAGGAGAGCCATAAGGATTGTGCTAACTTTTGTAGTGTATATTTGAAGGAATTATTCTAAACCCCATAAATATAATCCAGATGAATTATATCAGGGCAGAGAACAACCTTGACTGTCATCTGCATACTGTGCATGGGCAGAAATAAGCAAAAAACAGAAGAAAATTCTTTCTTTCATTGCTGATACCCAGATAACTGAATACAGAACACTCTACACCTTTGATTTTTTGCAAATTGAAAAAGCTTAAAGGAGATGAAATGGCCAAACACTTTCTACATTGGCATTATAGAATCTCACATCATAAAGAAAAGGCAAAACTTTTCAAGTCTCCAGAGCACTAAGCTGATGAAGTAATTAAACAGGCATCTCATTTATTTTTGAGAGCAAGTCTTAGACGTTGAGTTGCATACATGATTAGATACTTTACTGAATAGGGGCTTATGTTGAAGTGGTGGAAATGCCTCCATACTTAGCAGAGAGCAAAATACCAATGGCAGGAAAGTATGGGTGGTTTTCTTTTTCACCATACTTTTCCTCTTAAATAAAATCAAAGCAATTAAACATACTCAAACAGACATGTTTTATACTCAGGTTGGGAGGAGGAAGTGAAAAGGAACATGGTCTACTATTATTTATCAAAAAGGAGAAATGTTATATTTGAACGTTTCATCACAGAGGAAAATGCTTTCAGGTTTACAGAGGAAAAAGTAAGAAAATATGTTCAAAATGCTTCCCTTGGAAGTAAAATGCCTACGTGGACTGTAAAGTATGACCTCCTCTTCATTCCCCTTAGGGATTCGTGCTGTTTGTTGTCTGTTCCTTTTAAGGCAAGATTTTAGGAGTTTCCCATTACAGGCAAGAAGGAGAATTCCTCTCCATGCTAATATAGTACCCAATAAGCTCATGCCAGTGGCTTATTTGGTCATCTTTACAGTAGTACCTAAATATTCACATCTTTATCTTCACGGTACCTTGTGAGATAGGGAAGAGGTACTACTCCCATTTTGTGGCTGGAATGAGGCTAGGTCCTCTCCCCAAGGCTGGTCAGGAGGTCTGTAAGAGATGCCTAGGAAGGAGGTATTCCCTGTCTCAGGGTACCGCCTTAGTGGGTCAGCCTTCCTTTCTACAGGAATATGGAGCCTTATCCAGAACCAGCAGCACAAGCACTGCTTGTGTGTTTGAAGGAATTATGACACATCCCACCTCTTGAACTGCGTTGCACTTGGGATATGTCCTGTGAACTCAGCCAGATCTCATGTTCCCCTGCCCCTTGACTCCCTGACCCCAAAAAGCAGAGCCACCACTTTTTCAAGCACTGAATTATTTTTCTCTTATGAGTGTACTTTGCTAATTAAAACTTACAGTACATACTGTGTTTCTATCATGCTTGGAATTTCTGCTCTGAAGTTTCATCACTAGATGCGTTTACATAGGTGGCATTTACACATGACTGTATTAGACTCTCAGCTGTACTGCTGTGCAGATTAAGAGCTTTAAAGAGACAGCAGCAGTAAGGTGAGTTGTGTGACAAGGCAGCAGTGGTGCTCATGTCAGGCATGAGTCATGCAATAAACATGGCAAATGCCATTGAATATATATAATTAATGGGCTGATAAGAATGACAACATTAATTAAACATAGAACGATTTGGGTTGGAAGGGACCCTAAAGAACCTCTAGTTCCACCCCCCTGCCATGGGGAATTAAAATTTTTTCTCAAATTTATACAGTAAGAAATAGCACAAGCACTGCAAAATGAAGTAAGTACTTCGACTTAGCTGAAGTCCTACAGACAGCAACAGAAAGAACATTTGGATGGAAGTATAACTAAGCAGAGTTTCTGTAAATATTTCAGCTATAAAAAGCCACAGAAGTCCAGGCTTTGATGAATTCCTGAGAATAAAAAGATCTACTAATGCTAATTCTAAAGATAGATACCTCTTCTGAGTTAACAGAAAGATTTTGGTGATAGAATGTTTCTAATCACAGTTCTAACACTTCTGAATTTATGAAGATGTGTAGAAAGTACAGATCTTGAATAAAGATGGATTGTAAGATGCTGACAACATTCTGGCCAACAGAATGGGAACAGTCTTTTGAAGTATGAATCAGATGTGTATCACTTTAGATTAATTAAGAACAAATTCAAAATGATATTAGTTCATTTATTTAATTTTAGTTTTTCATAAATGTAGAATTGTCTCATATCTGTCTTTTCAAGATGTGGCAAGTAGGATTTTGATGGAGTGGGATGGAGTGGCTAAATTTAAACTGTTCTCCATATTGTAGCCCTCTGAACATGGCATATAACTTCTCTGTTCTAGAGTTCAAACTGCAATTAGTACTAAAATCAAATTTGCATGCATATGGGAGAACCCTCCAGGAGTTCAGCCCTCTTTCTTTTATCCTTGGTATTTTAACCTGAACTAATTTCAAGTCATATGCTACAACAGTTATAAAACCATTTTATAGATAAGTTCCACCCTTCTTCTGGATAACATCAGAGTGACATGACAGTCAAAGTGACCTATAAACTTGTAACTTCCAGCATGGATATAACCTTACCCAACGATAATTTCTGTGTTACATGTGGTAGAAAATAAATCTGTCATCTGTTTCCATGACTTAAAGTGTGGAGAATTTAACAGACTTAAATACCTTCACTGCTGTCCAAGTCATAGCGACATGGGGATCATAGAATCGTAGAATGGTTTGGGTTGGAAGGGGACCTTGAAGATCATCTGGTTCCAGCACCCCTGCTGTGGGCAAGGACACCTTCAACTAGACCAAGGTGCTCAGAGCCCCATCCAACCTGGCCTTGAATTTCCTTGGAACTTAAATATTTCCTAGGGACTTATATATTATTATTGATTGCATGTGGGATGACCTCAGATTCCATCTTCAGAAGTGGTAGTCTAAACCTATATGGAAGCACAGAGGTAAATGGAATCTTTAGCTTTTGGAAACTGGAAAAATACCAGCCATTTCTTCCCTCAAAAACTGACAAATGAAACAAAACCATGAAATTACTTATGTTCCCCAGCAGCTGGTTAATGCCTTTAATTTCTTAGGCAATAACAGTACAAGGCTGACTGGGATAAGTTTTAGGTCTGGCAAACATTAAAAAGATACTTCAGATCTTAGCAGGATAGCTGGCAGGTTTAGTAGATACCATATTTGGTTATGAAAACAGTAAAACAAAGGATACGGTTATTTTAATTTAAAACTGGACTTGAATAGGATGAGGTCTGATGAAGGAAGATGGGTCAAATTTGTATCTGACTGATAGATATAGCTGTGTTAGAGATCAAAACTAGCAACAGAATTGCACAGCTATTAACGTCCTGTTCTTATATCACTATTTTCAGGTGAATTTTTATTGGGGAAAGAAGTGTAAAAATATCTGAGGACAGATATGGGATGACACTGACAAAGGATAGGGAAAATCAGATATGCTCCCATTCCCAGAAATCACAAGAGAGAGTGAGCATTTCATTCTCCTAAAATGAGCTCTTCTTCAAAGAAAGATAGAAAGATATCCCTGTGGGTTACTTTTTCCCCAAAGATGAAATCTCCATTAATTAGAGGTATGGATTCTTGCAGAGGTCACCAGTTCATTGAACATAAGTATCTCCAGCAGAGGATATGAAATGTGGTTTCTAAGAAGCCATGTATCACCTACATGGTAGATCCTATTCTGAGACTGACAAAAGACAGGGATAAATTGGACAGAATATGTAGAGATATGTTGTCAACTTATCTTCAGCTGCCTTTGCTTGAGAGCACACGAGAAACAGCCTGGTTAGATGCAGGGTCCACCTCCCTCAGAAGCCGTATCAGCCAGCAGGCAGGTCATGTAACAGCTCTGTGCTAATGTCTTCCCATCTACAGAATGATTACAGTAACGTTTACCCTCCTCATAGGGGAAGCTGGAAGAGATTAATTAACATGTGTAGTTATTTAAAGCTCTTGGACTGAAAGCTGCACTAGAGATCCAAGATATTTGCTAATATTATTATTTCTATACCCAAATGATTTGCTCACGTGTTTGCCACATGCCAGCACAGAAACCTACTGGATGCAACGCAGTGTTGGACTGTTGGTCAGATGAGGTCAATGGTATAAACAACAGTTCTAACTGGCAGGGTGCTTTGGGAGATCCAACCATCATAAGGCTTTATTGCAACTCTTTGGCCATATAGATTACAAATCAACTTCAATTTACGATTCTATTAGCTCCAAACCCGCTAAGGAATGATCTGGGAATTCATTCCAGCAGTGTGCAATCTCATTTGAGCAGATGTCACAACCTCCACCTCAGACTGAAAGCTCAGTGTGAGCCAGCAGAAAATACAGTTTTAATATGCTGGATAATAAGGCAAACGCTGTTATTTGGAACTTCTAGCAAGGACACCTGCTGACAGCTGGCATTAAAAGGGCAATGACACCTGCTAGAGACATTGCAAAGAGGGAAGAGGCAAAATCTGATCCTTGCTGGAGTCAAGGAAAGTTTTGCCATTGACTTGAAGCATGCCAGAATTTTTCTTACAATTGTTAATGATTTATATGTGTATCTACAAGCTTATGGGTAGTTCATGAAATATTTATACACAGGCAGATATCCATAGTGTCAAATAATGGGAACACTGAGATACCAAAGGAATATTATTAGTGTAATAAATATCTAGTGGAGAAAAACAGATGTATCACACCTTACATTAAAAACTGATTGATTCTAGAGTTTGTTATCATCCCAAATGAAAGTCATAAACCAGACCATTCAGTGGTGTTGGTGTAGTGGTTTGGTTCAAAATACCCATTATTTACTTATTCAAACTAGCCAGCTGATTGGTTCTGTCGGGTCTAGAGGAAGCTGTAAGCAACCCTTTGCAAAGAATCACTTTGGTGGCTGATGGAGCCCCTCCTCAACCAGAAACCCAAACTATGCTAAACCATGACAGCTGGGGAAAAGCACTTTTCAATGCTTAGTTGGTTTGTAATTTCTAGTAGCAAAACGTTGTCCAAGAATATGGGGAAAGGAAAGAATTCCTGTGCATTCACTTTGTGTGGCAAATACATTGACTGATTCCTCTTTAAATTTATGCAAATCCATGGGCTTCTATGGATATCATAAATAATTTAGGCAAAGCAAGCTCTGAGGAGAACCAGCTCTGGTTTTTGCTCATGTATTTTATCAAGTGCCTCTTTATTCCTCCATATTTTAGTATTGTCAGTCTCCCATAAGTGTCTACATTTTTTTCTTGAAACTATATTAAAAAAAATTGCAGCTTTTAATAACCTGCCGATAAAACATCTGCAGCTGAGTCTGCAAAAACACTTGTTCACTCTCTAAAGGGAGCAAATTTGCATACAGGTTTTTGAGAGTGCTGGGAGAATGTTTCTCTTGAAGTAATTTTTTCCAGTAAAATCCCAGAGTGCTTGTTCAAGAGGTTGATCTGACAGATGAACTATCACAAACTGAAAAAATTTAGACTGGTTGTGTCTTTCCAGCGTATATATCATTAGCTAAACACACAGACATGTGTGTTTTTATGTGAGGTTTTTATGCAAATCCTGGACAAGAGCCTGACACCTTGTTTCAAAGCAGGCACAGTCAGCCATCACCCTGCAGCAACAGGCAGTGCATCTGCTGTAATGTACCATGGGCCAGGGAAGAAAACCAACAAGAAAGCACCATTGAGCTGCTCCTACTTGCAGAAGACTCTCTGATTGCTTTGGTGTGGTATAACTTACACAGTAAAAACATATAATTATCTACACTCAAGAATACAAGCCTGAAAGGTTCCAGTGGAATAGTCATGCAACTCCCTTCCCGTGAAAGGGTCAGGAGCAAGGATTCCCCCTCTTGGTGCTTCAGGACTCAGTTAAGCTGTCAGTACCTTCTGTGCATGTCTGTGGCCTTTGGGTTCTCTCTGTCGTTCTGGGTGAGACAGAGAGATGCCGGAGAAACTACAGGGTCTGCTTACTTCTACTAAAATCCTGGATTTGGAGGAACTCACAGTGACCAGGTGATACCATAGCACTTACTACTTCCATTTTGGTGAGTAAAGCAGAATGAAAGCTTGTGTTCACTTGAAGAATGGAAACTGAGTTGATTCTGGACATTTTTTCCAGAATGGCTATTGCAAAATGACCCTATCACCACAGTGAAGGCATTAGACTAAATAGTCTGTGTTGCTGTGGTTCCTCTGGTAATGCAGCAGCTGCTGTCCTGTCACAGCAAATCTATGGCAGATGAATTCACCAGTCCACCTTCAGACAAAAAATTCTGGGTAACATACTGGTGCTTAGGAAAACATAATATGGTGGTTTGCAGACAGAAGAACCCTGTGGCTTCTGTTCTCTTCCTTCAATGTAATTGGCAGTGGTAGATTTAAAAGGTGACCGTGTTTTAAAAGGACGTGTAACTGTAATCAAGTCTCACTTTGCAACATGCATTACACTCCATGTACAGGTAACAAAATTCCACCTGCTCATATCTGATGCAATCACATCACATGTCATAATGTCTTTCAAGTTTCAATAAGTACTCTGTTTAATTTTTTTCCTGCTTTATAGTATTTTCTTCCTAAATCTACCTCTAGATCCTGTAATACTCTTAACATATCTGCAAATCTACTACAGTAGCTACTTTATTTAAATAACAAGACTCCCCCTTTACTGAGGAATTAAGCAACCTTTGTTGGCAGCAGTCTGCTAGAGTGCTTAATTCTGTAAAGGTTGTGCAAAACCCAGGCTAAACTATTGAAAGAATGTTTCAAAAAAATCAGAACTGAAGGTTTGCTCTGTTGCAGAGCAAATAAACTTGCATTAGCTCTTCAAAGCAGACCTCATTGTTCAACGTCTTTGAGGCAGCTGTTGCTTTCTCAGCAGAAATGCCTGTGATTCAGTTTAAACTGGTCCTCTGACTTTTTTCACTGCATCACAGCGGAAAACTGTGCTCTTCATGACCAAGAAAGTATTCCACAATATTTTAAGTAAGTCTCTCTTTACAGCAGAAAACTGAGAGTAACATGAGGAGATTATCCTGATTTGGCTTACACATGGATGCTGTCGCTTCTCTCAGTCCAAGCAAGTCTTTGATTATTAATTAATCTCAGTGCCTCTCATGAAAGAACTCGGGAGTGATCAGTACAAGTCAATGTGAGCAACAGGCACAAGATCACTCTTCAGGTCTCATGAATTGCTATTGCTCAGTAGCAAACTGATACTGCTGATAGGAGCAGCCCAATCTCATTCCCACTTGGTGGAAAAGCCTGTGAACCAATAGTATAACAACAAATGTATATGAAAGTGTAAATAGCCCACTGAAAACAGCATTAGCAGGTAGACTGTTGGTTTTCAGTCAGGGTTTAAAAACAACTGGGACGGGGTATTGCTTCCTTTGGGAGCACAACTGGAGAAAATGAAGTGATGTCTCTGCTCTCAACAAAATGAAGTGCCTAACACTGCCAGTTTTGTAGTAATGCTGGTTAGAGCTGAAGACACCTTACAGCCACAAGACTTTCTAGGATAAGTATGAATAAGTTTTGCTACTACCAACTTTGAGTTAGGAAAACAAAGGAAAATGGAAAGAATAGTTTGCCTGAAGGCTCCCAGCAAGTCACTGGCAGTGCCAAGCCTTAGGTCTCGTGACTTGTTGCTGAGCTCTGTGCAGTCACGTCTCTCTTTGCACAAAGATCTTAGCAGCCAAGTTTCATTCCTGTTGGTGGAAAAAGTCCAGTTCATGTCAATGTCATCTTGGCTTAGGTCACAACTAGACACTAAGTAACAAATTGTCTGGTTTTGGTATCTGTATTAAAAGCAGACTCAGACTTTATGTTTGCAATGTAGTTAAACAATTGCGTGTACATACCAGAGTCATATACATGCAAACAGGTCTCTGCTCTTTCATTTTCCAAGAATTTGAGTAAATTCCTTACCTGTTGACATGCTGATCAGTCTTTCATAACCCACATTTATATAAAGAGAATACATATAGATAATCTGTGTCACTAAGTGTATGTATTCTACTAAGACATATAATTTTGAAGGTGCAGTAATTTCAAATATTTCTAGCATGCCTAATTTCCCATTAATATAGTTTAAATTTAAAAAATAAAAATTCTTAAACCTTAGTTATTTTTCCCAATCCTTTCAAAAAATGTAACCCTCCCTTTGAAGGGCTGGTGGTGTCAGGTATTAGGGAGTTAAGCTGGGCGTCTTTTGTTTAAAGTTGTTAATGTCTATCTCATCTGTTCTATCATCTTCAATTTATCAACAGTGTGGAGTAATATGTTTGATTCATTAGAAGTGAAAAAAGGATGGCAAAAGCAAGTAAATATGTCAGTTAAACCCCACAAGTATTAAGTCACCTCAATTTGTTTGTCTGGTAAAAACTGGGCTCTCGTTGGGTGAACTGAGGCCAGCTTGATTCACCACCAGAATGCGAATCTGGATCTGACATTGAATTTGCAGATGTGCATAAGAGAAATCTCTTGAGTTTTGAAATAACTGACTTTAAGGAGAGGCAGGAAGAATGTAAACAGCATTGTTAAGCAGAATGAAGTTAATCAGTTACTGTCATTACTACTGAAATCAGTCTCAGTTTGACATCTTGTTGATTTTCTCATTATTTTGTCTAAATAAAGATTAAATTATTTTTTTCAATTCATTTAGATTACACAAATCCAGGATGTTTCTGAACAATCTTCTTGCTTATAAACAACAAAAGGAAGTGATGTCATACATGAAGTTAATAACTAAGAAGTGAAGCTTTTGTGTGTGCAAAAATTTCAGTGTTAGAGGTTTCAGGGGAGAATGAGGTATAAGCACTGAAAGAAAACCAGCATGAGTTGGAGTGAAGAGTGCTGAAAATATCAAGCATATCTTGAAAACCCTAAGCATGTAATTATATGCTGCCCTTGCAGAGAAGGCTCTCTAATTGTAAATTTGGGCTTTTGGAGGCGATCTTAAAAACAATGCTGTAGTGAAAAAACGGGACAATGTCTCTCTTTCTTGACTCTGTTTATGTAGGCTGTCATCCAAAGCTGTCAAAGAATCAAGCCCTCTTAGCAGAGCTTTCCCAGGTGCTTTCTGTCTGGTGGAAGTTTACATACAGGCTGATTCAGAAGTGCAAGAACTACAATTGAATTACCCATGTCCAAATTCATTTACGCTTCTGTTCTCTGGTATTCAGTTGAGCCACAGAGCATCTTTTGGGTCATTTAGATCCACAACAGCCTTTCTAATGGGAGTGATGTACTTTACATGTCAACACAGACTAACTTATCTGGCTCATATCTTCTCTCTTGGAATGCAAGACCTAAAATAGATGCCATTATAATACTTGGCTTTCATTTAAAGACCCATCTACTGATGCCTGATGGAAATATTTTTAAACACTCCATTTAGAGATAATTTTGCTCATATGTTATAGATTTCTTCTATTCCTCTTTCTCCAGCTCAAACTACCAGGGAAAAAAAAAGGGTTTCGTCTGATTAAGATTTCAGTCTTATTTTATTTGTTCCTCTAAAGTGCTGAAACTTCCAGAGCAATCAGTGATGCCATCACAAACAGAAAATTGCACCTGGTTTTTAAAAGCAACATTTAAAGTGAACATTTATGTCTCACCTTCCTTACTTTTTAAAAAATAGTAACTCTAGTATTATATCTGATACAAATGATGACAATAGTTTTAAAAAGTGTCTGATCCTCGGTTTGAGACACTTTGACACAATCTTGTTCTCAAAAATGGGTGGTCCGTACTTGGTGACCAGCAAGTTGTGCTGTCTCCAGCGAGGCATCTGGAAAGCCAAATATCTAAAATCACTCTTTGCTTTGAATGTGTGTTCCAGTCATCTGATGTGTGTGGAATTTGAAGCAGCTAAATATGTGCCCACAAACTGAATGACTGATTGCAAGAACAAAAATTGAAATCAGTTTTATAAATTATCAGTGATTGTTCAAATGAAAAATAAGTTACAATTTGAGAGCTGAAATGAACCTAAATAAAAGATTGCTAAGAAACTCTGTAAACACAGATCTGTCTTTAACAAATGCAGTCAGTTTTATTATCACTGTTGGCAAGATGGTGGCAAGTGGCCATGAGTTATGGCAATTAGCCAACAGAAAAATACCGTCCTGAGTTAAAAAACTAGTGAATGCTATGATGTGTAAAGGGGTATCTCTGCTTTTGCCACTATGATCCCTAAAAACTTTAGAAGGAAAGAAGCATTTGCTGCAACAGAGAAAGAAATGGGTCAACTATCAGGTAAGTAGGGTAAGTTTGAGTGTCTGGGCCTTTTGCTTTTCTAACAAATCTTCCAGAAATTCTTCCATTATTCACAGTGCTGCCTATCATACGGGAAAAGCCTTATTTGAGCCCTGAGATACAGTATAAAGGACTTTGCATGTTTAATCCATGGAATGGGGAAAATAAAACTTGTGATTCTTAAAAACTAACAAACAGAAGTAAGAAACCTCAGGTCTACATGCCTTTGCATTTATCAGTCATCAGGTGGATTCCTGTCAGCCACCTCAAGCTAATGCTGAATTGGTATCACATCCTTCTAATCAAAATGCTCTTTTGTGTGTATCTCAAGCACTGCTGCCTTCAGCCCACACAATGATTGCTTGTTTGCTTCATGTTTACAAAATCCTTTAACGAGATATGTAGAGCTTAACCAAGGAGCTTTGGCCAACATTTTCCAAATGTCACTGCCTGAAGCCTGGCTTCTTTTCAGAGGTGCTGAGCATCAAAACTTTCTAGAGACTTGGAGAATGAATTGTTGTGCTCAGCATTTTGTGGCTAAGCACAGATTTAAGCACCTTAGTCCAGGCACTCAGTATTTTTGTGTTAGGGTTAGGGACTAGATGTTACAGCACTGAGCTACAGAGCTTCTATCATATGCATACAAATAAGGTGAATATTTAGGGAATACTAATGATCTGTTACGATGATGAGAACAGTAATACTTTATGGACATATTACATATGCATAAGGCTAGTTTGTCTTGCAGGTATTTTTCATTCTGACTTTCTTCAGAGGAAACTGTAGGTACTGATGGTCAGGAATGAGTTCCTGCATGAGGACATAAATTTCTCTCGGCAGGAGTGACTGGCAATGCCCTTGCCTTAAGCCTGCTGACTTGGAAAAGTTATTGTTTTAGGACCATAACTATTGTGCAAACGAGGTTGGTGCACGGATCAGCGTGAGAGTTATTTGATTTTTTTCACCTTACTCTTCCTTGGCTGGATAATTAGGAAAAAAAAAATCACTCCTGTCTGCGCTGATTCCATGGAAACCTAAAGCAAATCACTAATAGCCAGCCATATGTGCATGGGATCAGCTCTTCATCAATCAAACTGTGCCAGAAGTAGGATGTGCAGGGTCAGGTCTGGATTAACTGTTTTATGGAACAGCATTAAGTCACAAACTTTGCTGTTGAGTCATTCTGAAAGAAGTGAGGCTAAGTGAAAGGTAGGGCCAACTTCAGATTTCATGTCTGAAGCCATCAGAGGTCAGGTTCAATGTGAGAAATATGAAGCAGAGTTCGTATAAGTGTGATTACCTTCCAGGATTCAAGCATGTTCTTTGCATAGGAATGTCAGGATGGGGAAATGTTCATTGCAAAATATTACTTCGTTCAGATTTCAAAGTTTGCTTCACTTCTCTGACAAGTTTTGATTTCCTTTTTTTATATTTTCCTGCAAAATTGTCTTGTGTTACATGAAAGGAACATCCTCTCAAAGTGACAAAGTAGGAATAAGCCTTTCTTGAGACACAGATTCTTATTTTCATATGTTCTTATTTTCATTGAACTTCAAGCATCACTAGTCTAATAAATTTCTTTGTCTTTCATGTTCTTCTAGTCAAGTGGCCCCATCACAGAAGAAAGTTCTAGAAGTAAGGCATCTTTGAAGTTTAGGTCCCCCCATGCTTAAGTGGCAGCTCTGTGGTGGTTTCAGGGTTACAGTTCAGTCAGAAGTATGCATGTTGCAATTGAGCCTCATTTTATTCTCTAACAGGCAAATGAACAACTTTTTGTAAGATAACCTGAGATTTTTTTTCCCCCACACTGCCCCTGCTAATATATTTGTCTGCTCCTGTCTTTCAAAAATAAAATCAGAGGTAATGAATCCTTATTTTTGCTGAGAGAGAAATCATCTTATGTTTATTACAGTGCTTATGTATGGGCAGATATCACAAACTAGCCAAAGCACTGGAGGTTCATTTCCTAGCTGGCTACCAACCCTTTCTCTATGTGCAAGTGTCCTGACTCCTGCATGAAATTAGGCCTAAATTTACTCAGTTTTGTCTTAAGAGATAATTTTCAGCTACTTTCCAGGAGCTTATAGAAGCTTGTTTAGTTATTAACTAGCTTTAAATATATTTAATGAATTGAACCTTGTAAAACATTTGGAAAACACTAAAAAATGTTCTTGATACTGAGTAAATAACAAGAGCAGACCATGAAAAACTAAGATGCAGGAAGAAACCAGCAGAATTGTGATGATAGAAAACACCTGCTAACTCCTTCAGTGCAAACAGAACCTTGGTACTGAAGTACACCTGGTCTCACTTAACGCCTCCCACAGCTCGTTTTCTGTGGTGTGTTATTGCCACCTCCCTGTCCTTGGAGTGCTTCAGAAGCTGGATGCAGGAGGGTTGTTTTGATACTTTGTGCTTGCATTTCTATGTAAATATGTTTCAATCAAAAAGATATGGGTTCTTTGGTTTTTTTCCGAAATGCAAAAATCATATAGTCTCTTGAGGACATCTAGCTCTTAATGAAAAATACCGTATCTGAAAATTGGCAAGACTGCAACAAGAACTTTTTTCTCCCCACTGTGCTTCTTTTGTGGCTTTCTCCTCATTATTGATAGAGCCAAGAAGCTACAGCCCTAGCAGGGCCATTTTGGAGCTGGCTGCAGTTTGCTACACTTCCTTCTTCCAAGTGGTAAGTGCTCTTGATTCCTGCTGTATTTTTTTAATACTCTTATTTGTTTTTCTCTGCCACACTTAAGGAGACAGTGAAAATGGAAAGATGCATTTCTGAACCAGAATGAAATGCTAAGGCTTTTGAGGTGGGTTTATATTTGTTGTTTAAGTGTCATTCTTCTGGGGAAAAAGTAGTAATGAGTGTGCATATTTATGTATATATATGGTTTTTAGAATTCATGCTGATAACATATCTGTCATACCACACTTTGAAAAAATAACACTAACTGAGAAATGATTTTCAGTCTTTTGGCCTCTAAAAAGTGCTGTGGTTTGGTTTTGTACTTTTTTGGGAGGGAGGGGAGGAAGAAAGGAAGGTAGGATGAGCATTTAACCATTTCTGAATTAATTTGCCAACTTCCCTATTCCCTACACATACATGCATACACTTTCTCCATCCTGTATCTGTTAATAAAATGAAGGCAGAAATGTTATAAAGGTATTGGTTAGGTCTCCTGAAATGGGAGGGATTACATTAGAAGCTTACATCTTATTTGGTAAATCTGCTTGTGAACCTCGTATTTCAGGAAGGCTTGAAATAACCCTGAAAAATATGAATTAAGTGTAACTCAAATGTAGTAGGTTTTGAACAGGTTAAAAACTACTTTTGAAAATTATCAACAGCTTTATAATTTTAATGGCATATCCACCTCAAACACTACCAGGGCCACCTCAGCAGGAGACTGTAGAAGATGGAGCACAGGGAGCTAAGCCTATTGTGCTTACTTGTTATGTCTGTCTCTTCCCAGGCCTGGGAGGGAAAGTATCTGGTGTTTCTCCTCTGGGGGGATGTCTTCTACCAGCCTATAGGCAAAGTAATCTATCTGGCATTTCCCTTGTTTTTCTGGACTATAGAGGTGGATTTACAAAACATTGAAGCACCATGTTGCACCAAAGGCTCTTGAAATGCCTTGATTTGATGCCACCCAACTCCCTCCTTTTATAATTTTGAGTTTGATAACAAAAAACCACTGTGATGAGGAATAAGGCATTTATAATTATGATGGTTTTGTTTGTAAAGAGTTAGTTTAAAGAGCATAGTTCCTGTTTCTATTTTTCATTCTAAATAACCTCCAGCGGCAAAGCACCAGATATTGTGGACATTGTGAACGGCGTCTATGCTTGACTCATCTTAAGCAAAGCCCTGTTTTCAAGAAAGTAGGAGTGTTATCTGAAGGCAAGGTGTTAAACTGGGCCCTTATGTGGATGGTTTTCATATTTTAGTAAAAGTTTAGAACTTAATGCAAATGTTTGACAACTGTGAAGCTTGACATATGCCTGCAGTGGATGCAGATAAGATTCTAAGCCACAAAGGTAAGAGAGAAGGGACTCTGACAGAATGTTAAAAGGTATGTATTGCTGTAAGAGGCAATACTGCTTATGACAGGCTGATGACCACTTTATCTCTTTTCTGCAGTCTGACTAAATTCTCTGGTGATTGTTTATTTCCAAATTTGTAGACTTTAACAATTTGAAGGATGTTTTACTATTTTATAAGGTGTTCTGTTACTAATTCATTTTGCTTAATTGCTAAGATTATGAGTAGGACTAGATAAAAAAACCAAAACACAGAACCTAGTATTTCAAAAGTAGTAAATATAGTAGAATACATAAGCTTTCAGGTTTCTACTACGTGTACAGCTCTTCTCAGGCAAGGCTTTTTTTTTTTTTTTTTCCAAAAGTGCAACAATTCCTTACATTTTCTTTCAAGCAAACTTAGTACACGATCCTCTTGCTGGACACTGGCATCTATTTTCCATCCTGTGGGACATGTGTAGATCAGAATGATGGTTGCTCTGTTTTCTGTCATCTGGTTCATTACAAATCTAAATGCTTTAAATTGTCCTCCAGATTGAAATGTGTTGCTGAATGGAAGTTTGTGCATGAGGAAAAACAAACGAGCAGTGGAAAGGACTTATTCTGTTTTTAAAAACGTAGAACATCAGGCTGTTCTCCTTCCACAAATTCTGTGTTTATCTTAACATTGGTCTTGTGCCCAGGTAATGTTTGCCCTGATTTGCCATGGTGAGGATGAGCACAATATTCAAAACAAGTTGCATATGGAAAACTAGCTGAATCTCATTGCTGAAGATGAGTGAGCAATGGAAGGACCAGGCACTAATATGTGCACTGCAGAAGAATAAGTAATTAAGAGGATCTGAATAATTACGATTCCTCCAAATCAATTCAGTGGGACACATGCCACTGAGGCAGGATGCTGGATGCAGGCAGTACATGGGAAGGAAAGCTAGGCAGAAATGTGGCTATTTCAGCATAATAGCAACAGTCTGGTGTGTATGTTGGCTATGCCATGTTCAGTGGTATTCTTAACATGGCAACCTATTTTTTCACTCAGCCACCCTGGTAAGCCTGTCTTTTTCAGCTACCCTGGTAGGCCTGTCTCTCTGAACAAACACTAGCAGTAGGAAAAAAAATTCCAGAAATGTTCATGTGGACACTTAGGCTTCTTTGCTCAAGTTCTAAAGGACAAATATGTTTGTTGGGCATGTTCTTTTTAGCAGCCAGTTCCAGCTGAATCCATCTGAAAGCAGGTTTTAAACCTGTAATGGCAACTTCTGTCCCATAAAATGCAAGGCTGAGCATTCCCTTACTGAGTAAAGAAGAAAATATATTTGAAAGATGAGCTGTCCTTATGGCACACATATATTTTGAACATCAAATACCAGATGCTGAAGTCTGAATCTACTTAAATAAAATTCTGATTACAAACATTTTTTTACGAGTAGAAGATAACACTTTAGTACAAATGAAGCGAAAAAAAACATCTTTCATCTTTTTCTAGCTAAGATTTTTTATGATCAGGATTCCTATTTTGTCATAGGGTACAAAGAATCTAACAGACCTATAGAAAAAGTTTTGGAAATAAGCATTCAGATCACTTAAGCAGTTTTGAACACTTTGTTCCCCACAGGACACAAGCTACGGTAGATCATTAGAACTTTTTATTCAAGGGAACATGGAACCCAAGTCAAAACTAGGTTAACTAATGGACTGGAGTGGGTAAATTCTTCCATCATGCTCAAACCCAATGTAACATCCATGTGGCTTAAAACATAGTCCATTTTTTTTGAGTCACTAATGTTAGCAAAAGGTAGTTTCAAAATGGGATAGAAATTCCTATGCCTGTCTGCTTTTTCATAATTGATTATTCCTGGAGGTTTTTTTCCTTTAAGACCAGCCTATCCCTATCTTTCCTTTCCTCAGTCTACAGCCTAACCAGGAAAATATCTGCTTTGTTAATGGAAATTACTGTTAGATGACACCCCAAGAGCTGTAGTCTGAGTTAGCCTACAAGGGAGTCCTAGCCTGATTTTACATGACAAGTTAAGCCAATGAAAAATGTCGTAATGTATTCTGGTTTTTTGCCATGCAGATCACCCTGAAGCAGAATGCTTGCTGAAACTGAATTATGTGTTTATCATTGCTATTTAGTATCATTAGTCTAAACTGGGTCCTCGAGGAATAGTCTCATCAAGCAGATATTCCCTCAAGAAAAATCTGTTATTCTGGAACATGTAACTGTCCTGTGACACTTTAAAACAAACAAACACAACACAAAAGAACCCAACCAAACAGGCTGATGTTTGGAAGATGTGGTGTTGGAGTGGAATACAAGAGTAAGTTCCTAAACTGTATTGTCTCACTGTATTTCTACTGATGTTCCCTTCTTAACTCAATCAATAGTTGAGGAAGCAGGATTGGATCCCTAATCGTTTGTTTATGTATCACCCAAGATAGCAAGATTTGGATTTTCCAAGTTGCAATGTGAGCAGCAAAACCAATGAATTTTGATTTCTCCTGGATTTGCATTCTTTGCTTTCCTGAGGCCCAGCTGAATGACTAACAGATGAATCTTGTCTGCCTTTCCGTCTGTGAAGATGCCAAGTTGTGTCTCTACCCACTGCTCACCCACTGACTTTCAGGAACTTGTGCAAGGATACGGTTTTCTTTTAGACATCTTTCAGAATGAGTTTCAAATTTTCCAGCAGTCTCAGAAGTTATTCAGGGCAGGAATAGATGGATAGACCAGGAAACATCATTCTAGATAAACACTGCATTTTAGAAAAACAAACAAACAAAAAACAAAACCAAAAAAAAAACCCCAAGCCCAAACAAACCAATGAAAAGAAAGGTGAGGCCCCATGCTTTACTTCTCACGAGTAACACAGCATTAGGGACTTCTTGGATACTGAGTCATGCTATTCATGCAGGAGTCTAAACCCACTCAGAATGGCATCTGGCACTAGTGAACATGCAGGCTCAGCCAAGGTAATACACAGACTATCAGAATCCTTCAGCATTTTTGGTAGGATGGTGAGGAATTGCAGATCTTGCTGTTGGAAATGTGTGTATACTGTTTTGAATCACACCTACGTGTAGACGCATTCCAGGTCTTCAGAGGTGCCAAAACTTTTGCTATCTAACTTGGCAAATATATCTTTTCACTTTTCTCTCCAAAGTAGGCTCTTGGTTTAGCTTGCATATCCTATACAGTGATTTAGCACTTTTTTAAAAAACTAGGATTTTTAACATATTGATGTAATTACAAAAGCATATGTGTATCACTTAATCCTTTAAACCTTTCCACTGAACTGAATTACATAGCATTTCTACAGCCAACCATATGATCACTTTAACACTGCATGTATATGAGGGTTACTGCAATAAATCAGATGACTTGTTGGATATTTTTCCCTTTGCTTCTGCTTCAAAATATATCCGTAGTGACTTGGAAAAGGTGACAGTATATGCATGCAGCAAGCAGCTGTTCTAGTAATACATTCAAAAAAAGGTTGCTTCAGGTTAAAGATTACTTTGGTCCTGTTTCTGATTCAGCCTCTGCAATGTAAGAAAGCCCTGCTTTGAGGTAGAGGAGATGAGTAAGGCAGTGTTTCTTGTGACAAAGGGTGTAGGCCTAACTCAAAATCTTTCAACTGTTGGAATGTATTTAGGTGAAGAAGAGACATTTGGAGCCAAAAACTGCCAGAAAGTTACTTGTAGAACCTACCCTACTCCTCTGCTTTACAGAGGAACTGGACTGTGACTTCCTACACAGTTCGTACCCCAGCCAAAAAGCAGGGATGGAGTGAACAGTTAGAATTGCAAGGGAAAGATTTTGAACACATCAAGGGCCTTAATTTTGACAAATTAATTGTATTTCATGACTTACTGCAACCTTTTCTCCTTTTTCCTTTGATGTTTATGTGTAAGTGTGTAAAGAATACCCCTGTGCAAATAAAACCGCTGTAGGTATACAGTGATACCAACAGGATTGTTGCTGCTTGGCCTCTCCATTTCTGCTGCTGTAAGTGCATATGCAATTCCTGATTTCAATTCCTGCTTCGTGACAGGGGAACCTGTATAATGCTGTGTGTCTTTGCAAGGCTAAAGCACTGGCTAATTATGTTAGCAAGGAACTCCGAGATCTGAAATGAAGTTAAACATTAAGGGCTGTTGATAAGCTAGAAGCTGCAAAGGCAAATACCTGGAGTCTCAACCTCTACAGCCTTATTCGGCTGAATACAGGACAGCAACGCCAATTAATTCTGTTGCTTTTTGCCCTTCTTAAAGATGTTATGTCATCAAGAGAAGCGATTGTCTCCCTTCTTTTTAAGTTGGGTAGCAGAAGAAACATCCTGAACATGGACTAGAAGTGATTGTGAGCAGGACTACAAAAAAGTCTGCTAGCTCAGTTAGTGTTTATTTCCACATATCCTACTATTATTGCATTTTTAGCCATTTATCTTTTTCTTTTCCAAGATGTGACTCACTGAAGTATGTTTCCTAGCTGCACTGCAATCTTTGTGGTACAAAACAGGAACAGAACATGTCTGGGTTTTACTTCAAGCTTCATCTCATAAACATTGTGCAAAGACCCCGTGTAAACACCCTAACTGAGTTAGCATGTGAACTTACCATAGATTCATCCTATAATAAATTTTTAAGATCTTATAGATGCCAATAAACCAGTCTGTTTCATTTAGCACACTGAAGTCTGGGTAGAAATAAATAAATGCTAATGTTTTTTAAGTTTCATATCCACAGAAAATGGTGAATGGTGTCCCAACAAATGATGTGCAAACTGTTGTATAATCTGTCCCTATCACACTATGAAGAGGACTCCTGCCTTCTGTCAGGGAGCACTTGTCGTAGTGGGATATTTTGGCTACATTTATAATAGGATATTACCCGAGTATCTTGTAACAGGATATTTTGGTTTAAATGCGGAATTTTCTTCCCTTTGAGGGGTGGATTGTAACACTGACAGGTTTGTGAATCCCACTGGCATCTGATGGAGGACTAGAGGATCTAGCTTGGTATATAAACCCCTTTAGCTCAGAGGTTGCTTTCTTATTATACATTTAAAGTGTATAAAGAAGCATTGGTCTAGGACTGAACAGTCAAATATTGTTGGGTTTGAAATATTTCATAGAATTTTATGCATTAAATTAACTCCTTCATGGAATAGAGTACATGTGTGCTTATGCACAGGAAGTACTTTTACTCCTTTTGTTGTCTCTCATAATTATTTCCTGCCCTGTCTTGTATTTAGCAGCAGAGGTAGAAAGACAAGTTTCTGAGGATGCTTCCTTTCTGAGGATACTTTTTTTTGATCTTGCAAAGAAGTGGCTCAGAGCAAAAATGCGTTGGCAAGTCCAGTGACCTGTGAAATCAGTCAGAGATCAGATGAATCAGCTAAGGAATTAACTGCAGAAATAAATTACAAAATATTAAAGCATCCTCACTGCTGCTTTAGTTGTTTCTGCCTTGGAATCGTTCTATTAGATATTCATAAGAAAAGCAGAATCTGAGTTCCCCTGCTAAACCGATAAAACAAATGTGAACTATCACATACAAATTTACATGTAGCTTAACAGAAACACTTAATTTGAAATGTTCAATAGACCTTGCCATGGAAGTGGGAACCTGCTTTAAGAAACCATATGTCCTATCTCCAAAATACAACAATTGTAAAACTTGGATGAAATCGTGGGATAAAACCAAAATAGTTTAAAAGGAAGGAAAGAAAGAAAGACAACAATTCAGTTGTGTGAGAACAGGCTTGGAATTCAGGTCTGTATGTTTTTACTTCTTTAAGTTTTTTAGAGAATTTGCATCTCAAAATATCCTTAAAGAGGAGAAAACAGTGTATCTGACATAATACATCTTCCTGATTTGAGTGTACTGTTCATGTAGCATGGACAACACAAAGAGGGCGTCTGAACATCATGCAACCTAGCACACTGCTGTCTGGGGAAATTATTCTGCAGAGACTGATTGTGTTAAATTAAATAGTGTCACTTGTGTCAAACTCACTGGATGAATATTACTACATGATGTGTAAGCTTTGGTAATTTAAAGAAAGCAGATACAAAATTGAGGCCTTCCTTCCCTGTCAAAAAAAAGAGTTTATTTTTCTTTTGGAGAAACTTTACAGCATGAATGAGGGGTGAAACAAGTGGGAACGGTACCTGCTAGTAGCACTGCATATTTATTTTAGCAACTCTTAGGTGGCTGGCAGAGCTTAAGTGTCATATCTGACAGAGAAGGGAGACCAAGTGTTATTAGCCAGTATGTTTGCTTTGTGTGGGAGCTAAAGTCACTGGAATTTTTCCTTAAAGGACTTGACTGTGACCTCCACAATCAAAACGTGCCCTCTGCTCCTCACGGTTAGGTGCTGTCAGCAATCATTCACACCCAAAGAGCGGCAGTGGTTTGTGTGCTGTGTGCAGAGCTGGGAGGGCTGTGGTTTTTGCGGCATTGCTAAAACACCTGACCAAGCTCTGCGGGCCGAGCTGGTGCTGCAATGGACAGCACAAACAGCAGTGAGCTTTTCATCAGCTTTCATGGCTTCTACTGCTTGCCATGAACTAGTGCGTTGGGTCCCATGATGCAGAGCAGCTAAAGGAGCTGGGATGAGGCAGCATCCATGAAATAAATGGCATGGAATATCAACTGAAGCATAAATGGAAATGGTTTATGTCAAGCTGGCATCTGTTGGAAGACCCATACTGACAACTGCTTAGCCACAAAGGTTTTCAATTGCTCTGTTCAATGTAAAATCCCCAAGGCTAATTAAAGAAGGTGGTTCACGCACATGTAGTGATAGTGAGTCATAAAGCTGCCCACAACTGAATTAGAAGTCACTTGCTTTACCAGAGTTCTGTCTGGTGAACAAAGATTCTTTTGCAGGAAAAGGGAATGAACCAGCTTGCAATCTGTCTCTGCAGTGAGTCTTTCCAGGAACAACATAATTGCGTTACAAAGAAGTTATTTTAGATGTGACAAAAATACTATAAACACATTACAGTTTGTTGTATTTACTTGATTTCATCGTCTTCACTGGACTGTTTCAAGGCAATGCCATCACTGAGCTTGGAAGCTGTTGTGAAGTATTTTTGAAGATGCTTTGATGTGCTTACTCATGAGAATTTGGACTTAAAAAGCCTTTTTCCTCTGCTTTTATCAAAGTAGTAGCTCAAGCTGTGGAATCATTTGTCCCAGCATCACCAGCTAGAGAAGGAAGTACCATCCCTCTCCATTCTAAAGAATAATGAGAGGAAAACAGGAAATGTACCTCAAGAAAATGTTCTTCCTGTGTTCTAAAAGATGATGGCTCATTAAACAGACTTCATCTATTTTGCTAGGGTGCAAATCAAATAGCTTTAACCAGTGTTATGTTGCTCACCCACATCTGTTTTACATCTACCTATCAAATTGATTGTGGTGTGTTTGGGGATGTGTGCAGTCTGGGGGTTTTTTTGGGGTATTTGGGCTTTTGGATTTTGCTTTTTTGTTTGTTTTTCTGATGATAAATTCCTAAATGAGCAGATACACAAGTTCTTTGATTTCTGTGAATTAGGAAAAAAGAAGCTTTTCCTTTTTGTGGGTGGGAGTGGAAGAGGTGCAAGTGTCTAAAATTGCTCCTCCTTTCAATTTTATGCACCTCGCACAAGTGCTGACAAATACGTGATTGTTTTGGTGCTTATGTAGGAGAAAAAGCCTGTGAATCTGATTTCTCTCCCCTCTGACTCTTCAGGGGAACTGTGCTTCTTTTAGTAAGTTTTATGACTGACTGTGCATTTGGTTGAATAGCTGGAAATACTACAGACAGTAACTTCCATGCATAGCTCTAAGGAAGAGGGTGTCCTTTTTTATCTTTTTTGCAGTTGCTGTGACTGTTGATTCAATAAAAAGTATTTTCTCCTTTAATCTCATCACAAAAATTGAGTTGATCTTAAAGTCTTTGCAGTGTTACTGTGCTGTCTTTGCCCTGAAGCTACTGCCTCGAGCTCTAACAGGAGGAGGCTTGCCCAAGCTGCAATCCTATCCATAAACATAACTTTCACCAGAAGTGGATGGTTGTTCTTTACTTCACCTTCTGTCAGGGTGCAGATTCCAATTTAGTTTAGGATACCTTATCATTTGCTGTCAGAAACATTCTGTGGCATGGATGAAGCTTGCCCACTCAAATGGGACAAGTTTTCCATTGCTTTCCCGGAAGCTGCCTTTCCACAATTTACTAGGAAGGAATTAACTGAAAACCTAAATTTACCACCAAATGAAGCAGCACAGATTTGCCTAATGGAGCTTCACTGCCCCTTCCCAGGGAGTGCATCACTGAAGCAGGAAGCATTGTGTGCTGGGTGGGACCAGTGATTACTGTGTTGCAAATTAATAATAATTCAGCACTGCAAAATACATTATTTTTTCCCTCTTTTTGAAGCAACAAATATATATTTTTCTACTCACATCACAATTTTAAAAACCCTTTTTTAAAGACTGACTTATCTTTTAAAATATGAATTGGATGTCAGTTGATGATCCAGTTTTTGGTTGTTCAGGACAAACACCTTGCACTTCACAGGACTTTTGTTCTGCCTTTCTCCTTTTTGAATGTTCTTACAGTTCTTCAAACAAAGTATATAAAGATCTAACTTTTAGCATGTTTTTTTTTCACTCCAGGTTTGCTTGTCTTTCTTCTCACTAATTAATTTTCACTCCTGAAATTAATGCTGCTGAAGTTAGCAGCACCCAAGACAGTTTCAGTAAAACATAAAAGAAGACACTGATTTAGCTCTCTGAATTTTAATTGAAATAAGGTATTGGTGCACCTTTTCTGGCTCTACTTTTTTTTATCTAAAAGAGCAGCAAAATATTTATTAAAATTACATTGCCTTGTATAAGTTACAAGTTATAGATCCTTTTCCGATTTTCACAAATTACTTGTAAAACTATTTCCTTTTCTCTTTTGGATGCTTTAAACACCTTCAAGAACAATTACATTAAAAGAGAACTGTCAAAGGGGTTCTGTCAGAGACACTAGAACAAAGTGGGGCTGAGACAGTTTGGAGGAAATAATAGTCCAACTTTGCCCTTCCATTTGTAATCCGTATAAATGTGTCAAAACAAAGGACACATCCAAGAATATTTCTATCCCTTCAAAGACACAGAACAAATTACAACCAAATTCTTTCATCATTTTTGTTTTTTATTTGGCCAGTGTTTTGAGTTAGGTAATGGAAACTTAATCTTTCCCTGCTGCAAACTGTTTTGCAAGACCAATGACTACAAAGTCCACCTGCTCAAATCTGAAGAACAAAAAGATATTTAACATTTGTTGTTGTTCTAAGAAAATATCCCAGAGTAGTCTGGCAAGGCTCTTTCAAGACAAAGCTAAACCTCTGGTTCAAGAATGATATTTATCATGACCTGTAGGACAATGTTGTCATCAAGGTAGCAGACTTGGACTGCTCAGGTTGAAAGGCTGTATTACTCAATCTGACAAGCTTAACACTTCCACTCAGCAAACCACACTTAAATTCCTATCTTGACATGACTCTTCAGAGTCCCTTAGGCCATATTTGGCCCGTGGTTCCTTAGGAACCACCAGCTTTTGCAGGAACTACAGAGGGATCTCCTCACAAACAAGTGTCAGGATTTCATGATGCTGAGTCTGCACACAGCCTGCTGAGTGGAAATAAATCTTTTCCCACAACTGCTCTGTCAATAACAGAACTGCTTGGAATGAGTTGCTGCGGGCCAGTGTGTCTGCAGCATGACTGTGAATATTGTACCTATATGTGACACTCTCCTGAGCACAGCCATCCAGCACAGATGGGTTTGTATTCAGTCACCACTGGGCCAATATTTTTCTTCATATTTTTCTGCTTTCCTCAGGACTCTTTCTTATGTCCACGTATTTAAAGGGACAAATCACTAGTGACATAGTACTTATTTTTCACTGCAGGATGTTCATTCAGCAGTCCTCCTAACCTGACCTGAGGCAGTCAACCTTTGGTTTTAACAGATACTCTCCCCAAAGTTCATACTGAAGAACTGAAAATGTTCCAAGGTGGTTAAATACCTTTCAGATGTATCCTGCCCAGCTGGCACACAAGGACCAGTCAATAAAAGGAGCCTACTAGAATGTTCTCCTAAAATTGTCTGCTATAGGTTTCCATACTATGGAATATCCTGTTCTGGGAATATCTGTTCCTGTAGAGTGTCCATTCTGGATTCCTGAAAGGCCCTGGCACTAAGGAGGAGGAAGAATTCTTGAGTGGAAGATAAAATAAGAAGAGACAGGAAATGCTTGGTTGAAGAGAGGGAGGATAAACCTGCCTGACAAAATGTGCCATTATGTGTCTAAAGGAAATGCTGGAATCTCCCTTCTCAAGAGGCTTCAAAAACTAAGCATTAGAAAATGTACTGCAGGGAACAACACTTCATTGGCAGGGAAATGGGATGGATGATCTAATTATTTTCCATCTTGCCTAAGTCTATGAATAATCCAGATCTCTTTCGCTGCTCTTTTTCTCACTAATTTCCAAAATACTGTAAGCTGGAAATTACTTATTTTGAAAGAAATCATATTAATAATTATTTCTTTTAATCCATCAGGTTTGAGGGTCAGCATATTCTGTAACCTACTTTCCAAATTTGTAGCTAGGTGTAGTACTAAGCTCAGGCAGAAATGTATAGATACAGCTTGTTTCTGCAGTGTATATTTGCAGAGTTTTGGGGCAGTCATACTCAACTATTTGGTGGGGTGGTATGAATAATTCTGTGCAAGGAAACCTGTAATGTTTGCACAGTAATCTTTGAAGAGACTTGATGTAATTTCCTTTGTTCTCCCACTACCACAGATTTTTCCTGAAAGAATGACAGCAAGTGTCCCAGTATCTATATGGATGTTAGTTAGCATGACAAGCATACACCACCTATATGTCTCTAGCAGGCTTGGCAGTATTCATTCATTTAATAAGGGAACAGAAGCATAAAGGACATTTTTGCTGAGTTGGAAATTTTATGGGTTTTGTTATGCTGTTCGCCTACAAGGTTTAAGGTGATTTATTTGTGCAAAGAGCCTTCATCTTACCTTTCCCTTATTTCTATAGCCCAAATACAGTGTAGTTTGTATTGTTTCCATGTGACTTTTGGTTTTACTTCCCCATTAAGAAAATTTTATCTATAAGCACATGTGCGCTTGCATAAATATTAAACGAAATATCAGGGAGACACTTAATTCTGTCCCCAGTGTGAAAAGTATTACATTGCTTTAACTACAGCCATTCACAGACTGAGACAGCTGAATCAGCATCTCAGGACACATACACAGATTAGATAAGCAATGTGGATGTCGCTTACAGTTAAACAGCAAGACTGTAAGTTCTTTAAGACAGAATTCATATAGCTTTATCCTTGAGTTCAGGGAGGTGAGCTAAGCAGTCTTCAACAAGTCATTACTTCACAAGCAGTAACCAGTTTATCATCCTAACTCCTATATTAAGGAGTATGTCACCAATGTGTTTTCACACCAAGGAACCAAGGCATACAAAAATTGTACTCAGACTTACACAAGCAGCAGATGGCCTTGCTGCTGATCACTGGAAGTATTCAGGGTAAGTTATGTGCCTCAAGATCGTGGATACACATCTTGCATCCAGGTCCTGCACTGAAATATAGACCTTGGCACACACGGTAACTTGACCCCAGAAATGTGTTGTTTCATAATGTACTCAATCAGTAAGATATAGCTCATTCTAAAACCAAAATACTAGCATTAACTTTCTTTTAGAAGAGGTAGTATCAGGAAGCTACATCCATCTAAGTATCTACCTGTAAAAAAGAGAATCTATTCTCTTTTGGGTCCAAGGCATTACAATGACTTGTTTAGGATAGACTTTCAAGGCTGCAATTAATGCTGAGAGCCAGTTACTTTTGCTAAACTCATAAAATTGTTAATCCCTTTGTGAATCTATTATGGAGAACTTGTATTAGTCATCACAATGAGAAATAAATTATTTTGGAATGTCCAAGCTAGAATTCGTGATGCTGTTTAGTAATTTGAGAATATGGGCTTTCATTTAGCTCCTGCCACAGTGAAACTAGTACAACACACTCAGAACGAGAGCATCCAGCAGTAACACAGCATGTTCTTAATCAGAACAAATTTACTGTGAGCCAGGAGTCAGTCAAAAAAAGGAATAGGAAGCTTGCAGCTCTCTTTGTGAGGGTCGATAAACCTGTCCATCAATATCTGTTCAGCAGTTCTCTATGTTGCAGCAACACTTACATGAAATATCAGTCAATTTAAATTTAGCCTGTAAAATCCTGTCCCATATGCCATAACTGTTCATGATTCAATTATTTTGTATATACTGTAACTCTTGAAATAATATTGTTTTAAATAGTTATAGCTGGAAAAAAATCTTGGGCTTAGGACAGGAATGGCTAAACTGATGAATAGTTCATTAGAAAGTGAAATAAATGTTAGTTCATCATTTACAGTCAGTAATAATAAAGTTGTACCTGAAAGAGCTAAAGGAAAATAAAACAGCTGAGTCAGTTTCAGCTCTAACACTTGTCTAAATCACTGAGCTTCTTCTAAGAGACCTGACTGATATTGGGATAGTCCTTTGGGTTGGGGAAGATTCTTCTTTTGAATTGAAAATATTTTCAGTCTTTTTAAACTTCCTACTACTTTTGTGCAGTAGAAGTTTAGCTATCCTGAAGCACTTCAGTAAGAACAACCCAATTGTTTGGTCTCGATGTAAATGAATTTGAAAACTTGTGCCTAGCAACCATAAAAATAAAATGCTATTGGTTTGGGTTTGGTTTTTGGGGGTTTTTTAAGGTATTTTTTTTTCAGTAACGCAAATTTAAGTTTGAATATGTGATGGAGGGAGTGATTCTTCTTTTTCTATTTAAAAAAAATATCTTTGAGGCTAGCCTCACTCTAGACAGGGGAAGTTTCCAGTCTGTTTCAAGCTACGTGCTTGAATCTTCAAGCATTTTGACAGTCTTATGTATTTTCTCCCTGCCCATGCAAAACCATGAATTTCCTATTGAAGATGTGATTGCAATTTCATTGAGCTAAGAGGCTTTATTTGAGTATAGATTGAAACCCTTTAAAAAGGTATTTACCCTAAAGAATGTGCAGAACCTTTCTTAAAATATGCCTATGATTGCCAAAAGAAAGGGCTTTTAATGTATGCATGTGAAATATTCAATAGAAATGAACTGCTGCCTCAGCTCTGAAAAAAGACTGTACTGAGAAACTTTGCCAGATGACACCAGGTCGTGAAGTGCTTTGTGAGAAATGTCTTGGCCTGTTCTAGTTACTGATGAAACTTGCTTTCCATTTCAGTAAGGCCAAAATTTTACAGTTGGATGATGCCCTAGAGATTATCAAGAACACTAAGAAAAATTTCCCATCACCTCTGATTAATTACCCAGAATAACAAGTGTTCCCCTGGGCCACGTTGTGTCTCAGCTATAGATAAGCACTGCTATGTGAATTTTAATGAAGTGCAAACTCTGCAGCAAGCAGGATAAATTCACCACTGCACCATGTGTTCCTGTTGGCAACCTGGTAACATAAATCTAGAAAAACAGTAATTGCTCTCTAATATAGTAGTGCTAAGAGCTTTAAGGTTACTGATTCAAGTGTATTTTGAGGTGGGGAGGGTGAAAAGAGGGAAGAAACACACTTGAAGTGCTTCAGTGGAAATTAATTTAATGTGTAAGAGTTATTTGTAGAGGAAGTCGTGGAATATTGGCAAGAGCGTGAAATCCATGAAAAATCTCCAATCCTTTCTACAGTATGAACACTGATTTTTTTTCTTTTAAAATATTTCTTCTTTTAAATACTTTTTCTTTTAAAATATTTATTTTTATATCTTTCTACAAGTTAGTGCATTTAAAGTATTTAGTAATGTCCACAAGAATATGTAGTAGGTTATCTGAAACAGATGTGGTTTTTCAATTAAAATGAAGTGCTCCTTTGTTATAATCAATATGTTACAACATATAATTAACTCATGAATACCATGATCACATCAGGATAGTACACTGAGAATTATTCATAAAGGTTAGATCTATTGGTTCTTCTTCACTTGGTTAAACAAAGTCATTGCCTTTCCCAACATACCTTGCCTTGCTTATATTCTCACAACTGAAGGAAAAAAAGGTATTTGTTTAGCTATGCAAATAAAAACTCATTTGGATATATTTTTGTTTTGCCAATTCACATGTTTCAGTATCGTTCTCCCTTCTTTTTAGTCCTAAGCTGAAGAACTGCTTTTCTTAAAATTGGAGTGGAGGGTGTACGTGTTTTGAACGTTTTTTTCTTTCTGTTACTTGTATAGAATGCAAGTTTGAGAGAGCTGGAATAATAGAGACACGAGCGTCTCTTAAAAATCTGCATAGTTTCAAAATTTTCTGTAGGCTTGTTTGTAATCCTCCAAGCAGTCCTCTGTGAGTAGGGAAGCATAATTTGTCTCGTTTTATAGATCGTAAACACAGAAGTGGAAAAGCTACACAACTGTAAAAACAGACAGATGGTCCCTAATCTTTGATACGAAAAAGGATCAAGGGTGGTGGTGGAATAAAAGAACAACCCAAGCAAACAAACCAAACCAAACAAAAAGAACCCAGCCCCAAAAAATTGCCAGAAAACCTATCAGATTTACTACTGAGTTTATCCAGGGAAAAGCTTTGATGATTCGCAAGTGGCTCTTGAGCTGCCAGTCTTTTCACTTTGCTTGCTGTGCATGTAGTGCTGCCCATCACCTGTTGTTAATTATAACATCCTATAAATCTAATGTTAGAAGACCAGCAGTGGGACACAGTGCCTGCCCTGGCTTAGTGGACACTCTAGGAAAAAAATAATTTTTCAAGAATTTATTCCTGGACCAGCTTCTATGAACCTGGCATTGTCATGAACTGATACTTCTATTAAGAAAAACACAAGTGAGTGCCTTTAAACAAATACGGTGCTGGCTTTGTAAAATCATTGTGGTTTCAAGCACTGTATCAAAAAACACCATGATGGGAAGCTATCATTTAATAAATCACAATAGCTTGCTTGGTAATAAATATTTTTCTTAGAAACCACAATATTCTCTTTTCTATGGATCATATGACTTTCCAGTTCCTGAATTTTTTCACATTACTGGAGTAACAAAGGAACGTGGGAAATAACTCTGCATGGTGCAATCATTCCGTTAAGCTGTGGTTAGAACAACTTAAAAATGTGTGATTTCAGGCATAGGTGATCCAATTCGTCCCTTTTTCAGGTAGCCACAATTTGGCTGAATTGGGCAGTACTGCCTTTCTGAGATGAGGAAGGTGTTTAGTTTTGACTAAATCACTTAAATTTCATTTCTCATCTTTGTATTCTACAAAGGGGTGAGCAATATTTCCATCTAACAGTATGGGAAATAGTTTCTTGCCTGTATGGGCTCTGAGCATTAAAAAAAACCACAACAAACTGAAGAAGGCCATGAATCGTTGCTATTGACTCTGTTCTATGTTGGCTGCTGTTCAAGTAACTTCCACTTATATTGATAAATCAGCCTTTGTAGTTAGCAGTAAAAAGAAAGCCAGTATTTAAAATAAAAATAAACATGAAAGAAACTGAACAAAGATGTATATTTTGCTGTCAGTGACAGCAGTCTAAATTCAGATTTGGTCTAGATGCAAGTCCTGTAAAGACTTGCACACAAATAACATCCATAAGAAACACACTGTTGCCTTTACACATATGTATTCTCACATGCAGAATAACCTACTGACATAAAATATCAAATTGACTGGCACCTATCTATTGACATTACCAAAGACAGTTAGGTGGTCCTAAATATTTAGCGACAGACTTTGCTGAAAACATATAAGCACTTTCATACTTGCATGTTTTTGTATATCAATTCAAACATAAGTAAGTGTCACCTAAAGAATACAAGTAATAAATAGTTCTGTAAGTAATATGCTCTGTACAAAATCCCTCAAGTTTTCCAATGGCTGCTAAGAAAGGGATAAAAAAAGTTTATACAAAGCCTGAAGATTCACCTTGTTTTACTGGAATCCCTTTATGATGCACTTCTCCTGCAAAGCCACTGTATTCTTCTATTTTTTGGTTCCACAATTATTCAGTGTTCTGAATTTTTGTGTTCCTGGGTGTGAGATTCTTTTTCTAATGAAGTGCAATGTGGATATGAATATATTTGTATAGCTTCAATGACTTACTGGCTCTGCTTGCTGGTAAAAATATGGTTTTGATTATCCTTAAAACTCCTGATTCAACCTACTTTGGGAAAGTTGAGCTATATTGTTTCTTACTGTCCACATGACATGGTGTGCATTCTAGCTGAGATCCAAGGTACTGTACAGTGGACTCACATCAAAAGAGAAACTGTTGCAGCAAACCTTGATTGGAAGCTGAAATGTAACTTAAGGAATATTAATAACAGAAAGGTATTGAAATCAGAGTTCTGGCTTTAGGCAAACAACTTTTCAGTGGTCCAAAGTGCTGGTTTAGGAGACAGATAGGACAAAAATTGCTGAAAATATATAAGAAATATGAAGCCTTGGGAAAAAAAATAAAATTGGAGTATCATTTGTTTAACAGACAGGCTTTAAATGACCTCAAAGAACTATGTTCCATGTTGGTTACTGTTTCGTAATGGAATTTCATTGCTTTGAAAGCAAATGTGGAGCCTGTGGCGGCTTTGTTGGATATATTTGTAAGAATGTATCTATCCTCTAGCTGATCTTCCTGTGCTCCTATCTCTGAATTTTGTTTCTTTTTATCTGGAGTGGTGATTTTATGACAACACATTTAAATCTTTACGATTCATGTTAATATACTGTGAATGTTGTGCAATGCTATTAGGGCAATGGACAGAAAACTGACAGTATCTTGATTATTGATATGCCAGGAAAGGAAGAGATACTTTCTGAAAATCTTTTTTACATAACTTGGTTCTGAAGGTAATTACATCTCTGCACGCTTATGGGCGAGCCTCAGAGCCACCTGCTTAGTTTGTATTTTTTTTCTCAATTCTGCAGCTGAGCACCTTCCTGTCTGCATCCTAAGCTATGTGTTCCTGTAACACTGTGCCTACATCAGCCCTGTGCTGTGTGCAGTTCCTTTCCTGAGGGAAAACGTGACACTGTTCACCAGTGACTGGTGGGCTTTCAGAAAGGCAGTTTTCCTGCTGAGTGAGCCATATTTATGAAGTAGGCCACTGTAGGGATGCCCATCCCAATAAGCAGAAACCGATCTCAGTTTGTGTCCGAAAAGAAGCTGATGTCGTCGGCAAAGCCTCCCTCTCTCAGAATAATACCCTGACATCTTCTGCCTTTGTGAATGGAGAAATTCTAATCTCTAGGTAGGGGTTAGCATTCTCATGTAGTTTCTACCCTTTGTCTGTGAAGATTTTTGGCAAGATAGATCCTTTCCAATGGCAGTATTTTCTCTCAGGAAATGAAACTTTAAAAGACCTATTAATTGCGTTGTTTCAGCAGTAGACTTTTTCATTAATCATGGCAGAAAATTACCTCAGTTTAATAGGAGAATACTTCACTATACCAATTCTGATATCCAGGCTCAACATCCAGTAATGAAGAGATCGTAAAAGTGCCAAGTATCAAATTTGAAGGATTCTGACAATCTGCATTTTCTTTTCTAGAAAGAGAAGGAAGAAAGAATGTATGTTAATAGCCTTCAAAAAGGCAGGAGAGAAAAAAGATATTTTTTACTTTACTTGAATAAATAAGCTACAGAGAGTTTATTTTATTTTCCTATTTTAATATTTTTCGATGTAATGAGACATTAATACATGAAATAAACATGAAACAGCCCAGGAAAATTGTGTTTAAAACTGTTGCTCAGGTTACAAAGACACCATGAAGGGCTCACATTTTGGTTTGTACTATTTTTATGAGTAATATCGTCTGCATTCCTCCACTATGCTTTGGTGCAGCTCTGTAATTCACAGAAAACTATGAGTTATTTTCTCTGGACTACTTTTTATATTACAAAGGATCATTATTTCTAGTTGTACACAGCTGATTTTTCTCTTCTCAACAGCAGTCAGTTTCAAGCTTGGTCAGAATTTTGAACAAGCGAAAGCTGGAAAGATGAGAGAGAAAATTGAAGTACTTCAGTGTACAGTGTAAACTCTAGTTTATCACAAAATACCAGACAACAAATTGCATCAACCAAAGCCTAAAACCAAAGTAGTTTTTCCCCTGCCTCATAAACGAGTAACAGTCGACAGCTCTGGAATGCACACTCCTCTCCCATGAAAACATTTTTCCGCTCTGCCTTTTCCAAAACTCAGAAGTTCAAAGCTAAACTACTACATGTTATAAAAGAACAAATTTACCATGACACTTAAACAAAGACATGAGTCAGTGTATTCAGATTTCTTGAGGGAGGAAGGAGTTATGTTTCTTGTTAAGGCAAGGTTTGCAGTAAAGAAGTTATTTTTATAGTTTTATATATCTCCTTATAATTATTTATTCACACAGATGTTCTGTTTTACTGCGCAGTTAAAGTTGTAATTCATGCCCTTTTTGTAATGGATATATTAATTGAGGTTTACAACATTTCTCCTCAGAAAGCAAAATATTAACATCTTCCTTAAACAAATGGGCAAATGCAATCACAGACATTAAGAAATTTGGTTCACTGTTATTCAGGACATCCATGGCAGTCTGGGAACCTCAGCAGTTGCTCTTTACTCTGAAGTTGCTCTTTACACTACTTGCGTTCTTGGGAATGGCACAAGTAAGGTGGCCAGCATATATGTTAACAACAGAGACAAAATGAGGTGGCTATGGACTGCTGTGGACAAAACAACTTATATCTGGAATAAAAAGCCTGTGATTTTTTGCCCTCTTAAATGTGAGATGTAGAACATAATAGATTAAGCAGCTGAATTGCTGTATGTAGTTTTTAAAGCTGTCTAGGAAACTTGGAACACCATTTCCATTTATTTGGAACAAGTGGCTGACTCATTTGTCTGCCTTGAAAAACCTCTACGACTGTTCCTGACTGAAATGAATATTCTGAAAGTCATTGCTTTTGTGAAACAGGAAAGAAGTACAGAAAGTCACAGAGCTCCTGTTAATACTGAGCCTCACTGAATGTAGTATCAATTTGGAATATGTTAAAGGATGCAAACTTCTAGGTACTGTAGCAGCTTTAATGTGTTCACTCTTTCAAGCAGATTGATGTGGCCAAGTCTTGCCCTTCGTGGGTACAAAATCTGGGGCAGCTAGGTCAAAGGTCTGCTCTAGATTCGGGCCTTTGACACTGAATGTTATATTCAGTAGGATGGAACCAAAATCAGAAAATCCTTGAGATAGCTGACATATCAAACTGTATCCAACAGCCCATGCACACCATCAGGATTCAGTTTTCCCTTATTAATGTGTAAAGGTTTATTAGGTCAGTCTCTAAAAGCTGTGTTTAGCAACTGTAGAGACAATATGCTCAAACTGAGGGACACAATTTTTTTCCTTCAAATGCATTTTTTGGGTTTTTTTGCCTAGCTGGTTGCTTTACTTATAGTCATAAGTTCTCTTTAGCCTTTAAAAAATACTATTCTATTTCACAGGGGAATACAGGGAGGCTTTGATGCAATTAATAGAAAGGGGTTTTTAAACTTTAACTTTCAAAATGGAAATGTTTTGGTTTTTCATTTGTCTGTTTTAGAGGCCTTTAACCAACTGTACCATTGAAATTAATGTTGGTTATGAAGGAGATTGTCTGTGGCAAGTAACATTTCTAATAAGGGAGAAGTCAGTGTCAGTTCTGTTGGATGCAGGCATATCACACTGGTGACAATGGCCAGAAACACCAGCCAGCTAAAGAGGGGAACCTGCATTAAGTGGCCCACTGGGTAGATGAACCATGTTTGATAACCTTTGGAATAAGGACAGAAGTGAAGAACTCTGCTTGAGAGACAATAAACTCATGTAATTTTCAGTCATCATCAGTAATCATCATTTTCAGTAATCATGCGTTAAACTTTCAAAGTTACTAAGAAAGCAAGACCAGGATATAAATGTCATTGAGCAGTAGGGTGCAATTAGGAGGCAGTGCCTTGTTGGAAAGAGAGCAGCTGATTGGTAACAGGCCAGTGGTAGCTGTGCTGGCCTCCTGTGTGCAAACAAGGGTGAGAAGGGGTTTGCTCCCCCCTTTCCCTGGAGCCAAGCACAGCCCTCACCTGTGCTGCTTTGTTTGGCTACATGGGCAACACAGGCAGCAATGCCTTACATGTTCTGCAGCAGTCAGAACCACAGTTTGGGCAAACTCAGTATCAAGCAGTGTAATAAGGATTGCACAGGGCAAATATGTATTCCCTTGGCCCTCGCTTCCACCTCCCACGTCACACAAGTGAGCAAGGAAGGGACTTTCACCAGAGGTTAGGAAAACTGTGATTTATAACATTGGTGGCAGGTGGAACAGGGGAGATCATGGGACCAAGGGAGCCAAGTATTTTAAGCATCTGTTATAGGCCTGTGCCAGATGCAGGATACCAGACAAGATGTGCCATTTGTCTGTTCTTGAATGGAATTTCCTATGTCCCTAATACCAAGCAAACTCTGTTTATTTATAATATAACTACTTCTGGTTTTGTAGAGATGATACACAGCACATTTCATCTTTTTACTTTCACAATGACATTTAAACACTTAGAAAGTTATTTATTTAGCTGTGTAAATTCAGTCAGGAGAGGTTTTGCTTTGTCATGCGTGGATCTGTAAAGGCTGGAAAACTACTCAGTTTAGGAAGGCTGCCTTGTGTAGTTTCCAGAAGTACAGTTTTCTCTAACACTTGTCTGGGATAAAAAATGGGACTCAGGTTCTTACAAGACCTGTGTAAGGCAGTGATTTCAAGTGATCGTTTGCACGGCATAGAAGGAATAATGATTTGGGAAATGCTGACTGTTCTCTCCTGACAGTGGATTTTCTTCCAATTCTAAGTGATTATATTTAATAAGTAATTCCAATTATTTCCCAAAGGAATAAGCAGGAATTTCTAAGCAAAACATTTTCTCAGAATATGTCAATTCAAAACTACAGCTTCCTAGTGGAAATGCATGCATTAGTCGTAAAAGGAAATGTCTCCCATTTCTTGGAGTGCATTTCTTGACAAGTTTTGACAGAAACAGAGACTTCCCAGAGTAACAGCATCTCATAATGAGACCGATTATCTGTAGTTGATTATCCTACCTTTAAGTCTCTCTGCTACCTTGTTAATACAAAAGACATAAGCCACAAATTACATTTAAGACCAGGAGAAAAAGTCAGTGCTGATATATCTAGCTCTAAAAGGAAAATGGAATAGCCCCACTGTCCCAAGACCTGGAGTCCAGAGTAAGCCAATGGCACAGAAGAGTCCATCTTCTGCATATCAACCTTGATTACTGTCAGCACCCTTCCTGTCACCACTGGAATGCCTGTTTGCTCTTGCCCCAAAGGCACATCAGGCTGGACTACCAAACCTGCCAGCCTTTTTCATGGGCCCTTTCTGGTACCTCCGCTCCAGCGTTGCATCTCCCAGTCCTTTACCAGCAAGCTGTGTCCTGATTACCTCACTGCTCTCTGAACTAAGACCTTTCTTTGAACTGTTGCTAGATTTTGAGTTTACAGGAGGTAACACCCAAGACAGACTTCTTGACCTGAGCCCTCAGTTGACCCTAGCTTTTTCACTGAAATGCCTTGGTTTCTCTCGGACAGGACAAGAGAATTTAAAATAAACAAAAATCTGCAAGATGGAAGAAGTGAAAAGCTGTAGTGGCAAATTTACTAACACAACCATAAGGCCCACAAAATAACTAATCATAATCCAAGTTCCTCCAGTGATAGTGCCTCCAACATTTTAGGTCACAAGGTGCATCAAAGTATGTGCAGTTAACTGCCTGCATCAATGTGCTTCAGAAGCTCATTCCTTCCTGCCTCACTTGTTCTGTTTGTAAAGCTGTGGCTGCATTATTAGACTGGGGCAGTGCTCTGAAGTCCAGCTTCTGTCAAGAGTTGTCATTACAATAATTACTGTAGCAGATGTCAGAAAAAAAAGCAGCCATTCAACAATCAAAGTACAAACCACAGTCATCACTTGTGTTGTGTGCTATTGCAGGTATAGAACCAACAGAGCAGAAAAATGTTCACACTTGCTTCTAGATTTAATCCTCTGTCAGGAGAGTATCTCCCTTCCCCCCCACCAAAGGTTTTTCCAGTACACTTTGCTGTTTTTAGCTGTAGCTAGAAAAGATACAGCTGCGTTTTTTGGCTTATACAGCTTGAGCTCAACATTCAGCAACAGCTTAGTCTGAGCTGTTTTACAAAACTATTTTTCTGTAAACATTTTCATTCAATAGTTACGATGCGATATCTGTGCTCCCTTAAAACACACTAGTGACTGCGTGCCTTATCTTTGCATTGCCAAACTGGTCAGATACTTACGTGGGAGGTGGTTTGAAAGCTGGGAACAGAGGTGAAACAGAGAGCACTTAATGAAAGCTGGATTCTGACATGGAGTCCTGTGATAGACAGTCTGACAAGTTGCTGCTGACTGAGACAGAGAGCAGCATCTCAATTGGCAGCTGAATGAATATAGTCAGTTTGAAGAAGAATTTTTAAGTTAGCCTTTAGCTCATGGCTTTGGAAACTGTCTTTTGCAAATGGACCTCACACAAACAGAGCATAAAATAGAGGATCCAGGCTGGGGCTTGGGGATTTTGCACACATTTACACTGTCAGGTACTCAGGTCCTTGCCTGAGGTTCAGGGCAATCATAAATGTAGCTAAATCATGCAGTGTACAGAGGCTGCTTTAAGGACGCTGCTGCTTCCCACAGAGGTAAAGTCCGGCCAAGAATAGCATGTGTTTCCTCCTCTGCATCTAGCACAACTGTGGCTAAGTGGTTGCTTATGTTCAAAAATGAATGAAATATTCAATGAAAACAAGAATCTTCACTGACACGACCACTGCTTCTTAACCATTACACAGAATAGTGTTGTCTTGCCCAAGCGTGCCTGGCTCTCTAAGAATAATGGAGACAGGACAGTGTTTGGATAGCTGCTGTTTTTCTGAAGATCGGGGAGGGTGTGCCTGTTTTGGGGGCATGTTCACAAAAGTTTTAGCCCAGAAAGAAAGAGATACATCTGGAAAGAGTATAAACCAGGTTGCCAGACTCTGGCGCTGCTACTAGAAATAATTCTTTCTCAGGAAAGTACCAAAATGTGGCTGTCTGGTTTGCCCACAAGTATCCGGGCATTTTTCTTGGCAGGCATGGATACTGGCGGCTGTTTGGCATGTTGATTGCTGCCCCAACTAGTGTCTATTCTTTCTCTGCTGAAGATGGAAGAATACACTTGTGGTTAAATCACTGGCCTAGGGATTAGGCAAAATGGGTTCTGCTCAGATTTTAGTCTGCATCCTTGGCCAGGTCACTTAAGCAAGAATTTTGAGAAGTGCTCAGCACCCACAAACGGGATCAGATTTTTCAAAAGCTTTCTGCCTCCACCAAGGCAGTGGCCAGATGATCAAAGGAACTTCTTAGAAAATCTGGCTGCAAGTGTCACTGCGAGAGCTACTGGGTGCTGACCACTCGTGAAAATCTGGTTCTCATTGAGGTGCCCGGATGGGAATCAAACTCTCCAGCTAGCTCCCATCATGATGGGAAGACACTTGAGAATCTGGCCAGGAGCAATCTCTGGAAATGCTACACCAGCAACTTTCTCTGTGCCTCTATTTCCTCTAAAATGAGAGTGATGTTGCCAGGGTTCTTGTAAGGATAAATTTATTAACCTGCTGTGTGTGAGGTTCTTGGATGCTTCTGCAGCCAGAAGAGGGAGGTGAAGCATTTGTAGCATAGTATCTTTCCAGACATACCAATCATCTGTGTAAACAGGAGTGTGTTAAAGTGACTGGAGCAAGAGTCCAGGAGTCAGCTTTGCTCTGTGTACAATTTACAAGCCTTCAAGTTCAGGAGCTGCTGCTCTTTGTCTCAAAACCTTGATCATGATTCAGGGCTTCACCATGCTAGGGGCTGTAACATACAGATCAAAAGGACTCAGCCTTAAAAACCTTTGTGCTGAACAAAGTGGGGCTAGGAGAATACATTGTTAAGAAATGATGAAGCTGTTCCGTTCAGCTGTTTGCCCTCTGAACTCCCTGCCTGTTGAGTACAGTAGTTTTATAATTTTCTTTACTCACATGGTATTTCTTTCCTCACATCCCACCCAAGTGTTTGGTATTTCTGGGGGGAGTTTTGAGGGTTTAGAATTTTAACTCTACAGGACTGGTTACTCTTCCTATACTAGATACCCATATACAGTAGTATCTTTTGCAGGTGGGTTTTTGGATTTTAAGACCCAAGAACATTAACTTCAAAATGGACCTTTTTTTCCTTTCTCCTTTCTTTCTCCTTTCTCCTTTTTTAAAACTCACAGTGGCTTCAGTTTTGCCTCCAGATGTGGAAATCTGAAAGGTCCTGAACCTCCTGTAGTGTGTGCCTGGAGCAGCTTTCCTTCTCTTTCTGAGCAGCCACCCCTCACATGATGCGACGTTTTCTTTCCAGCTGAGAGTGGAGCCCCCCCCTTCAGCCCCCCTCATTTTTGGCCTTCCAGCACTGTCAGCATCTGTGCGAGCTAATGCTGCCCAGATCCTTCTCCAAGGGGCACCGAGGGCTGGCACGCAGAGGCAAAGCCCCCAGGCTGTATCTCTGAAACCCAAGAAACCTCAAATGCATTGTGTTTCCATAAATGCTCCTCAGCTGACTGGGCTGTGGGGAGTTCCTGCTCTCCTCAACCCTTGCCTCTCCTTTGGGAATGGAAGGCACAGGTTGTAAATGAGTTTTCTGACTGCCCCGTGCAGAAATGGCGCTGACATCGGAATGTGAGGGAACCACAACCACCACGTGAGACGGGAGGTGCTCCGGGGCAAGGGGGGCCCAGCCTGAGTGACGAGGGGCTGTGAGCCAGGGCCATGCTTGGGCTGGCACTTCCCTCACCACAGCCTGGTGAGGCTGAGATGTCACCACAGCCTGGTGAGGGCGAGATGTCACCACAGCCTGGTGAGGCTGAGATGTCACCACAGCCTGGTGAGGGTGAAATGTCACCACAGCCTGCTGAGGGCGAGATGTCACCACAGCCTGCTGAGGGCAAGATGTCACCACCCTGCTGGGCCATGGCAGCTTTCCTCAGGACCGTGTTACTGGCAGGTAATGGCCGTGGAGCAGGGTGGAGCCCTCAGGGTGCCCTGCGGTTTGGCTTTGTTTTAGAGCAGACTACAACGCCATTACAACTCGATTGTCGCTAAATGCAATCCGCTTGTTGCAAAAGGTGGAATATGTAAAATTTTCTTAAGAAAGGATGCTCTTTAATGTTTGATCTTTGTACACTTTCAAGTCTGATCAACAAGAAGGGAGATTTAATCCACGAAACAGCAGCTAAGAAGCAAGTTCTAAGGGATGTCCAGGGGATAGAAATCTAATTACTTGGTAGAATTGCCTTGTTAAGGTTTAGGCCTTGATGTCAAGGTTTAGGCCTTGACATGCCTCTGTGATCTTAGACCTGGGAGGAGGTTAACAAAGCTTGGGAAGAAGGATGCCCACTGATAGTGGACACAAAGAATGCAGAATTTACAGAATGCAGACAGAAAACCTCTGCTATCTCAAAAGCTTTTGGGCATTAGGTACGACATTTTGTGTTTTCCTGAAGCCTCAACTTAGAAGCAGTTGAGAGAGCAAAAATATTTCTCCTCATCATCTCTGGTGGCAGAGAAGGAGAAGCCAGGAAGGAAGGGTTGTTGCACCCTGAGCTGAGGTCTGTCATGCTGAGTGCTCCCAGAAGGTCCCATGTTACTTCCTCAGTCAGCTTCAGGTTTGAGGGGAGTTGCAGGAGCAGCTCTTGGTTTCAGATGCAGTCATTGTTTTGATGGATAAGGCTGTGTTTATGTTGTGAATGTACATCAAGCTAAAATTCCAGCTCTTGAAACGAGCTTGACAAATGGAGCATTGAAAATGTAATAGGTTTCTGTTTGCTTAGTTTTGAAATACTTATTTTCATGAGATAAGCAGTTAGTAGAAAGTTCGAAACACGTAGCAGAGAAAATGTCTTTGTGCAATCACAAATCGAATTTATTTTGCTTGTCAGTCCTTTTGTATTGAGTTCTTGACAGTATTTAGCATAGGAGTGAGAGATGTGATGTTGAAAACAGAGTATTTCGAAGAATAATATAAAATATTCATTGTAAGTGAATTCTGAACGCAGTGAAAGGCAATTTCTGTGCTTGAAATTTGAATCGAAGAGCGATCTTGTCCTGACTGTGGAACAGAAATAATCCACAAAAATCACATGGCAGAACTAGCCACCACTGCTTGGATTTTAGACACTGAGTATTTGCAGCTAGTTGCTTAAGAGCAATCTAAAATTGAAATGGAATGAAGGTGACATTACAAAACATAGCTGAGACAAATGGATTTCCTTTAACCTACAATTTAAAAGCCAACTGATAATTCTATACCAGTGCATAAATTAAAAAAAAAATTAATCCTGCAAACTACTCTTTAATCAAGTATGAGGACTGAATGTTACACATACAGTTTTCTATATGAACAATGTTTTTAACTGGGACTAGTAATGCAAGCTTAGGGAACAATCCTAAAATGTTTTTCCACGTTTCTTTATGTAATAAGTTATGCTCAGATATCCAAAAAATAATAATAGTCTGTAGGAGTTCCTAAGCATAAAAACTAAAAAAACCCATCCTTGCAGTGGCAGCTTGGACTGTACTGCATAAGAACTCCTAAATTTAGGTAGGGTGGCTGAACTGGAGGAGAGCAGGAATTCCTGTTACAGACAGAGAATGTCCAACTACGGCGCCACTTTTTACTGTGGAAGACAAAAACTGCTGCTGCCTCTGCACCTATATGAACATACAGCAAGACAGTGCCTGGCTTTGCATGCAACTTGTGTGCACAGCAGGAGCTCAGTTCATCATGAATGCCTTCAGCCTTCACTGCAGTGAATTTTTTGAGCTATTCATCCATAAGGCTGGGATAAGATGGGACAGAATCCTTCCAGTGGTTAATTCACTTAGGGGATTGCTACTTAATAAATAGGCAGGGTAGCTCTTCTGAACTAACACTCAGCTGGTGAATTACAGATTAAAGTACTGAGGCTTGTCCAGCAACCTACAGCAGCATATCACAAGGTGTACCCACAACAAATACTGCAGTCCTGGAATATCTTCAGTTAGAGCCTAATAATGATTACAGCCCTTTCTGAAAGCACATCTGGATTTTGCTAAGCTCTGCCCACCTTCAGAAAAAGTCTGTCCATTCATTGGAAGGCTTGTGTTCTGTTTCAATGTTCTTTGTTTTTTTTTTTTTTTACTCTGAGTTAACCAGAACTTGGCTTTGATCCTTTAAATCCTTCTCCCTATCAATTCAGCAACCACAGAGGCAGTTTATTACTGAAAAGAAATCTAAGAATCAGTTTTGGCCAGCATTGTCTTGGAAAGTTCATTTTATTAACATGGTTTTGGTTTTATTTCAAAAACATTTTGACAAGCACTGACATTTTTGGAACCAGTAAAGCACAAGAGACTTACTCCTAAAGGCCTAAGCTTTGCATTTTTCTGCAGCAAACAATGTGATGTGCTACTATGGTAAATTCAATTCAAGCCACTGACTGAAAGGAAATAAGTACTGAATGTTGTCTTTTTTTTTTCCCCCTTCATTTTCTAAAATATGTTTTGTGTGAATGTTAGTGCTTGTGAGATATACTTCCTTAACTACTCTTTGCTTATTTGCTTTTTATCTACAGTGCAGGTGACAGATCTATCAATGCTGGCAACATAAACTTTCCTCACACGCCTGCTTTTATTGCTCAGCTTTGACCTAAAGCAGCTACCTCTTGACTTTTTGCTGAGATTTGCCAACAAGTGTCCCAGTTGTGTGTTTTACATTAATATCCATCGACTGAGAGTGCAGCTAAGATCACCTACTTCATTTAAAAAGAAATACTAGGAAATATCTGAACCTTTTTTTTTTTTTTTTGTAGCTGCTTTTCTTTAAGGCAAGCTGGAAGAGAATTTCTGGTCTCCAGGCTACATAAAGACTCTTGTTCTGATACTATGCATCCACTGGAACTCCATGCGTGGTGGGAAGAATGGAAGGGCAGAACAGAGGTGAGTTATGTGCTGGCATAAGCAGACTTGACTGCTAGATTTCTTTAGTGGTAAATTGATTATCTTTGGTTTGTGTGTCCCTGGGTTGTGCCACCTTCCATTCTGTCCCTTTGAAAACTGTGTCGAGTAAGCAAGAGGCAAAGTAAGCACCTCGATTTCAGAGAGTACGTATTACATACATGTGTTGTTGCTTCATATAATAAGAGTGGGTTTTGTCAGAAACTTGTTTTACTCTCCAGAATTTTCAGTTGCAAAAATGGTCAAATGCTTTGCTTGAAGTTCCCTATGCAAATCCACAGTGTGCTACTGTCAATTTCTTACTTTCAGAGTGAAGAATGCAGCATTATGTTGGTCTGGAAAGAGTGGCTGCTTTTTTAGTTAGCAGGAAACATATGCTGCAGATGTTTCAAAGTTCTGGCTTTTAATATACCTTTGATATCTACTATGTCAAGCTGTTAGTTTTGACTCATTCTCCCTTTAATGGGGTAGGTTTTATGTATCCTATATGTTGCCATGATAGATTCCTAGGAGCTGAAGTAAACTGGCATAGCTGATCCAGGAGTTTGTGATTTTTAGTGCTGTGGATATTTATTTAAAACAAAATCTCTTTCTTAAGTTTGCAGTACATTTTTTTTTTCATCTCAATTTTATTTCAAAATGACTGCATAAATTGTATGACCTGTTTCTCCAGTGGTGTAGCCAGGTTATATAGGCCTTTTCCTACACAAATGGGAAAGAATAAAAAAGACATTCTTTTTCTAACTTGTTCTGTGGTGGAGTTTTCTGTTAGTTTTGCTTTGGTTTTTTTTGAAGGTTGGAGTGTTCTTTTTGGTACCCTTTACTTCTTGCTTGCAAATGTGGAGTTCGCAGAAGCTGACACTCTGAAGTGTTACATTTCAGGATTGCCAAGAATATTTGTGCTAACCGCCCAGATGTCTCTAAACTGAGTGTAATGAACACACGCACACATTTTTCTTGAAGAGGTGGAAAAAGCAAGGTGTGCATATGATGCAGAACAGAAGGGATCTCTTAACTGGGTAGAATTATGAATGACGTAGCTGCTAGCATGCTTCTCAAATCCAAAGTGGGAAGTTTCTTACCTACCAGGAAGTCCGTATTATTTTTGAGTGCCCTCATGTTGAACTCAGTGTGGTTGTTGATGAGACCCCATAAAGAATGATGTCCACAGACGTGCACAGACACCACAGTCATCAGTTTACCACAGGCTCCCAGCACTGGGAATAGAACCTCAGACCTTCGCCTCCGCAAACACAGCTGCTCATCTGGCCTGGGCTTTGTAGCCAGCAGAGGGAACTGACAAACACTCTCATAGGGCTGCTTTCTGAGTTTTTTCTAACCAAGAGAGGGCACTGATTCTCACTCCTTTTGAAAAGGGTCCATTTCATGTCACCCCTCAACAGTTTCACCTGCCATTCAGGAAGCAACAAACTTACATTTATCTTGCTTTTGCTGTAAAATATGGACTTGCATGAAGTTGTAATCACCTAAAAATGTCCCAAGACTGCACGGTGGTATTAATTCCCTGCAGTGCAATTATGAGACATCAAATTCATTACACATCAAGACAATTACAGAAACACATGCAACATTTCAGGAGTGCAGGGAGAGCAAGCATAATTGTTTACTGGTGAGTACAGAGAATAGGCAGTTATTGCTCAAGACCCACAAAAGGCTTCAGAACCAGGACTCGTTATCTTTTTGAACATATACAGCTCCACAACTTTTGCTGGGATTTCTGTTTGCAGAGGGAAAGCCACGAAAAAGGCAACAACACTTACACAAAACTCTACAAAGTGTAAGTGGCAAAAATAAGAAACCTTTGTACAGTTTAGTACAACTGTTTGCTGTTTTTTTAAACAGGCAGAACAAACCACCTCTAATGTTTTTGTCTTGTCTTGTTCCTGACTACATCACCTCCACTGAACCATTGCTCTTCTAGAAATATGAAAGTAGTGAAAATTAAAAATTATCTCCCTGTAGAAGGAAAGAACCCACAGCTTACAAAAACTGGAAGGCAAAAGAAGTAAGGGAAAGTATAGGGATATATTTAAGCGTAAGAGATAAAACTTAATCTTACCTCCCCTGAGATGTACAGCAAGACATAGAATAAGTGGGCAGAAAATTCTGCCATGCAGATATACTCATAATTACATAAAAATTGTCTTCTGTGGCAGATACTGAGATGACCACCAATGGCTCTTTTTCTAGTTCTCCAGTTACCTCTCACACATTCACTACATATCTATGAACAATGCATGCTTAGCACTAATTTTTTAAGTTAAAAGAGTAAGAGACAAGGCCTCCATTGCTAGGGTAATAACTCTAGAAATTGAGCACTGGAATGTGTTGGGTGAGGTGGTTTTTTTGTTTATTTGGTTTTGGTTTTGTTTTGTTGGTTTTGAGGGTTTTTTGAAATGCAGTATTTGCAAGGCCACAGGAGCAATTATGAGTCTGTACCCTCATAAATTAACTCGAGGGCTAAAAACTAAAGGGATAGGACAAAACTGGTGGTTGGGTTTTGGTTTTTATTTGTTTGCTTGTTTGTTTGTTTGTTTTAATGGGTACGAAGTTATATCCTATATGTTTGTAGAAGTGGCACATGATAGTGAATGTAGAAAATAAGGAAGACTAATATTAATGTCCCCTACAGGATCCTTTCAATAATTTTGCTTAAGCACTGTGAGTTTCTCTTTGAGCTCTTTACTGCTGCTGAGTTACCAAGACTGAGTTCTTATAGTCAGATGTTGCCCATAATTTCTGGTCCACAGCAGTGGATCTCTGCTTCCTCAGCCTGCCAAGAGTGGGTTGGTCTCCTTTAACCACAGAGTGTAAGAAAGAGATGAGCATTTGTTTATTTGTTTAATTGTTTATTTACACCCTCCAAGAACGATTATTTGTAGATCCTGTTAAGGGGTTTGTAAAGTGTCTCACAGGAAGTTTGAAAGTGTTAGGAGTAAATGACCTCTCTCAAGATTTGTCACTGGAATGTTCAGCCCTAAAGAATCATGCAAAGACAGAGCAGCTACAAAGGGGTGGACTTCATAAGGCTGAATATAAAATGAAGTATGGGATTAAAGTGCTGGCTTGGAAACCAGAGCAGCTAAATCTGACACTCTACCATGAATGTTCACTGTGACCATGAGTAAAATATTTTATATATTTAGTGACAGCATGGCCAGGGGAAAACATAATCTTGCCCTACAGAGAGGTGTGAAAATAAATTCCTGCGGGTAAGAATTTCTCCCAAGCAGTGGTAGTGGCAGAACTATGCATAGATAAGCAGACAGTGATATGTTTATCCTCTGTTTCTATGTATCTAGTCTAGCACTTTAGACAGCACTGGGAGTTACACTAGTGGCTTAAGTAGATATTACTGCCCTAAATAAACACCTAAAAAACCTAAGCATAACTGCCAGGAGAAGTGGCTTAGCATCCCTGCTTAACACTTAACTGGTCTTTGGCTGAAAAAAATAATATAGTCTCTTTACATTTATTATTTTTAAATGTTATGATCATTACTCAAAAATTCTGAATTCCTTGTTCTCCCAGTGATTCCCTTTTTCTTCCTTTAATTCAGGCAGTAGCATTACCTTAAAATTGCAGTATTTTTATTTTAGTATCAGTGTACTTTGATCTTGTAAAAAGGAGTTTCAGACCAGCACAGAGGTCAATAAATGCATTCCTCAACATCTGAGTTCTCTTGGAGACCTGCTGGGTGCAGTTTCCCTTCATCCCCTGCTGCAAAGTGATGCTAAGCTGAATTATCTACTCAGCCTAAGAGAGAAATTGCTCAGAGGAGATTCTGCTCTAAATTAGATGCATTCCTTTCAATAGAGTTTTCTTAATATGTCCTGCAATCCATTTTTCAAATGCCAAAACATTACATTTCACAGCAGGCTTTAATAAAAGGTATTTTGTTATATATACATTTCTTGTGGCAAATGCATTATTTTTTTTTCCACGAAATTTGCTCTATTAAAAATTTTGATTTATCTGATAGAGTAAAATTCTGTGTGAACAAATGAGGTTTTACTGCCACACTGTAGACCTAAATTCTGTATGCATTGAACTTAAAATCACATATCTGTGTTTTACAACAGGGGTGTTTTTGGAAAGGGGAGGTTTGCTGTAAAAATCAGATGTTAACTTAGAAATAAAATTTTGTAGCTCAGAGTTAGTGCCAGTTATGAGGAAAACCATTGGGCTCTATTCCTGTCTTCCATGGGCAATTGATATGAACTACCTGGATGTAAAAACAGTTTGACTGTAAGTTTACTATAGAAAGCACTGTACTTTATTTTTTGAATATTTCAATTTATTTGGGTTTTGGATTTTTGTTGTTTGGGTTTTTTTAAAGATACTTATGTAATCTTGCAGGCAAATAGCTGAAGGCAGTGTTTTCCTTTCCCCACTAGTTAGAATAGATAACATATAAAATACAGAAAAAATCTTAGATACAGTATGCAGAAAAGGGTACTTTGAGCAGAGTTCTGCTGTTATACAGTGCTATAGCTTAAAATATTGCAGCTAATGTGAGTACAGTTAGATGTGGACATAGTTCTTTTTTAGAGAAGACTTTCTATTTTTAAAGACCAAAAAAGGCTCAATTTAGAAAGACAATTAGACATTAAGAGGAAAGTATCACTATTTAACTGAAGAATGTATTATGTATTTACAGACAGTGTTAACTGCTTGCTTTTGGTAGCTCATGCTTTCCTTCCTCTCTGAGCACTGGAGAGAGGCATTCTAGGATTAGGATTTCTGGGGTGGAATTTCTTTAAACAGGTGACTGTGTGTTAAAAGTGCACTGACTCAACATAAGAAACTGCTACTGGTCACTAATAGATTCGTCTCTGTGAGGATGGATAGATGCATGGATGGGAATGCAAATACAGTTTTGAAACCGCTTTTAAATGTTTTAACTGTTCAGTAGCTGTCTCTGAGGCACTTAACTATTCCTTCCTCTAATGCTAGAAATGCTTATCTAGGAAAACTGTAGATAAAATATAAACAAGCTGATCTAAAAGTTTCATAGAGACACAAGGTCTGTTGTTCCAAGAAACAGAACTTTGCATGTAAAACATGTACTTTAAGCATATTTGGTACCAGATAATGAATTCCATCAGTCTTATTACTGTGCTTCTGTGAGGGCTTAAGTTCCATCACATTTTTTTTAAAGGCAATGAAACCTGTGAAGATGCACTTCAGTCCCGTGATTGTCTCAACCTGGCTAGTAAATGATATTAGCGATAAAACCCAATTCCTTCCTAAATTAGCACTAAGCATTTTCTTTTTGTCAAACAGAATTTAAGGAAGCTTTACAGTGAAATTTTTTGATAACTTTGACTGGACTGAGAAGGAGACTATTAAGAGGGATAATAAATTGTTATAATTGGTCTGGGTATACTAATCTCTTCAAAATCAATCAGAAAGGGAGAGAAGACCTTTTCCCAGCCACAGTGTTTCCCAGCGAGATCTGTTTTTATTTCATTGCTAAAACAACAGGCTGTTACTAACTTAAATGTCAGATGACACTACATCTGAAAAAAAAAAAAAAGGCGGGGGGGGAGCCAGCACCACCCAGCAAGGCAGTGCTAGAGTTCACATTAAGACTTCCTCACAATAGCTGGTTAGAACAGAAACCTGAAGTAGCAGTAATCTTACCTTGAGTACACAAGATCCAAGGAGAGAAGATCACTGGCTCAAAACAGTGGAGGACTGAGAAAGTGCTCTGATCTGCTGCTGGTAGCATGCACTTGGCTTTTATGTGCAGGTGGGAGGAGCTGCTCCCTACGGTAGGTGGGCAGTGAGGATAGCAGGCAGACAGCCTTCAGAAGGCATTGTAGAGTAGGCTTTTGCTCTTTGGGGACAGACAGAGGGAGGAAAAGCAAGCTGGATGGCATTTACATGAGAAATAGTGTTGGATTTATTTGCTGGTAGTTTTTTTTTCTGTAAATCTGTAGTTAACGAAAGATTTTCTACTGTATTTATTTTTCTAAATCTAAATCTCTGAATTATTCCAGTTGCAGTTACAATGTCACTAGGTCTCACTTTGTGTTTTGGAAGGATTTTTGTAGCAGTGAGATACTAATGCAAAGTCTTTATCAGAAAGGTCAGCGTTTCCCTTTCTGAAAAGGGATAGCTATGAAGAATCAGCCCCTTGATCTTTGAAGTTGTCTGTTTTCTCAGGGATTGAACTTCCTTTATATTCCAAATGTCTACTAGATCTCAGCTCCGGAACCCTCCTAAGTTTCTGTTTTGCCGAGCTACACAGCTTTTTCTTGACACAGCTGTAACATGTTCCATCTACACACTGGCTTTCTAGCAGTTTAGTTTAGAGCAGTTTTATTGTTCACTGTGTCTGAGTTCTAAACAATTTTCCCAACTGGTATTCTCAAAAGGCAAATGTAGCCAAAAAGACAAACCAGTAGGAATATGCATTCCTGGTGGTTTCTGTGTAAAATCGTTCATTGTTCATTTTAACTCATTCATTGCTTTCCACTTGGAAGAGTGAATGGCACAAATTCCAGACACTGGCTCCTGCAGGTGAGACAGTTGTACCCATCTCAAATACACTAATTCTCTATTTCCACATCTTCCTGCATGAGGCATCTGGGCCTGCATTATTTTCCATAATACATGAGTAAATCCTGTGTCATATTGGAACATTTAGTGAATAGAGAAAGCTGAAAAGATAGAACAGGAAGGGGAGAGCAGTAGTGTGCAATTAAGAGAGAGTCTAGAAGTGCATCCTGACTTAAAACTGGGAAGGACCAGGTAGAAAAATGAATGAGTTTCTTAGTTACAGAGTTGAGATAAGCAAGTTTGTAGCAGAGCTTGTGGAGATGAGATATGATATCTACTGCATCTTTCACAAGAGGGCCAAACTGATCACTGGTTAAGGAGTTATACCTTTTTTTTTAAAAAAAAAGCAGTACTGAGTGAGTTGATCAGAACATTCTAAGTTACATACAACTTTATTTGGTCCTGTCTTTTTAGAAAAAGGCTTACAAATCAAGCACCCATCAACTTGGATGACAGTGTTATGTGGCAAAAGAAGCTGCATAACCCTGGTGATGTAGCCTCTGAGATTTGGAATTGTCAAGCTGAAAAGGATTGGTTAAATTGCTGATATTTCTCACAGGTATTGATTTGCTGTTGGCTAGGGCATTTTCTACATTATTGCAACTAATTGGGGAAAGAATTCATGTTATTTTGTTATTTCTGCAGCACTCACAAAGTATTTTTACAGTTCTCATTAAGAAATGAGTTTCTGCTGTGAAGAGATTACAGCGTGCTTTTAGGAAGGCTGCACGAAGTAATTAAAACACAGGAATAGGGAAAGAAAGGGTACCACTTACTGCAGTAAGCTTATGTAATTAGTTCAGTCATGGTACCTGGTAGTGGTTCAACTGACTAAATGATATACATAAAGCGGAATTCTACTCAGCTAGCATCTAAATAATCAGATGAGTTTGTACTTAGACAAATCTAGGTTGAGAATTTTCAGAAATTAGAGAGTAAATAGGTACCCATGTCCTTATGTGATGATTAAACTGCTCTACTGTCTCAAAATTGCTCAGCTTTTTGTAGGTCCCTTCTAAAAATCAGTGGATGCTTCCATAATTCCATACCTTCAAGAGATCGAGTTCTCTTTTTTATTTTCTTGGGAAGGAAAGTTTAAATGTAAAGGACTAGCTGTATGTTGATCTATTTCTATTTGTTTTTTTAACTCCTGACCATAAGCTTCAGGTGCTGAGCACCACTCCAATTCTCAGAAGTGAGTCAATACTCTTCCCTACTCCATGGGTTGTGTGCCCTGATCATGTGTCCTACTGTACTGCAGACTCAAGGACAGCCTTACCTTTTTATACTTCTAGAAGAGAATAATTAAAGAAGTTTTCCTTATTTCCTTCCTTTGGGGACTCTTAAAGCACTTTACAAGTGTTAAATAGACCTACCAACACATAACATGGATAAAAAGTATTAGACCTATATTAATGCTTATTAAAGCACCATCATGATGCAGTTAAATGGAAGATTACCTAATGAGGTTACAACATTATGCAGAGACTTCATAGAATTATTCATATTAATTCCCTGAGTTGGAAGGGACACACAAGGATCATCAAAGACCTGCTCCTGGCCCCACACACCAAGAGTCACACCCTGTGCCTGAGAGCATTGTCCAAACACTTCTTCAACTCTGTCAGGCTTGGTGCTGTGACCACTTCCCTGGGGAGCCTGTTCCAGTGCCCAACCACCCTCTGGGGGAAGAACCTTTTCCTAATTCCCAACCTAAACCTCCCCTGACACAACTTCAGCCCATTCCCTCGGGTCCTGTCACTGGTCACCACAGAGAAGAGACCGGTTCCTTCCCCTGCACTTCCCCTCATGAGAAAACTCCCCTCGGTCTTCTCCAGGCTGAACAGACCAAGTGACCTCAGCCGCTCCTCATACGGCTTCCCCTTAAGGCCCTTCACTGCTTCATTACCCTCCTCTGGAATCTCTCTAACAGCTTTATATCCTTCTTATATTGTGGCTCCCAAAACTGCCCCAGCACTCGAGGTGAGGCCGCCCCAGTGCAGAGCAGAGCGGGACAATCCCCTCCCTTGCCCGGCTGGCGATGCTGTGCCTGATGCCCCCCAGGACAGGGTTGGCCCTCCTGGCTGCCAGGGCACTGCTGACTCAGATTCAACTTTCCCTAGACCAGGACCCCCAGGTCCCTTTCCACAGGGCTGCTTTCCAGCCTCTTGTTCCCCAATCTGTATACACAGCCATGGTTGCCCTGTCCCAGGACCTGTGGGTTTCTGGTCCCTGCAACACTTATCTTCTGTAATGAGACCTGTAGTAGATGAAACTTTACCAAAATATCCGTGGAAAATTTGAATTAGGTCATCATATGATCAACTGGATTTCAGGGCATACTGCCAGGCTGGACAGTAAATTCAATGTGGATACATGGCAGGAAAGGTTGTCATGTTCCTGTGACCAGGAGTGATGTCCAAACATTCCGTTTCCATCTGCCTTTTAAAAATAAAGTTACTTTTTCAAGGAGACCCTCCAGTGCTCTAGCCCTCTTGCTCCATTCTTGCCTCAAAGTATCTGGATTGGTTTGCCATGAGCTTCAAAGAATTGTTTGAAGTGGCCTGTCCTTTCCAAAATCTGTATCAGGTACTTGCTTTACCTGATGGTAGGGCTATACCCATAGTGCAGAACAGAACTGTTAGTAAGGGAATTGACTTCATGAAGTACTCAAACTTGGGTAGATAGTTTTATCGTACTTTTGAGAACACTGCACATCTTCTTTTCAATGTGTCTTCTAATAAATTTGTTTAGTAATAGAGTCTTCTATTAAATAAAATTAGTTCTGGCATACAAAGTGTATGGCAGAGAGCAATTATTAATATAATCCTTAAGAGACAGGTTAAAACTATAGCTGTACAACTGACATGCATTTCACTCTAGGTCTTTTAAAAGGAGATTAGCCAAAATTCCTGTGTTTGTTCCATAAAGGAATTGATTACTCCCAGTTTGCCCTGAATGTGACAGAGCTAAACTAATGTGGCCTAATGTGTTGGCAGTGGAAAGAATCACCATGGATAGATTGGGAGGTTGAACCTTTGGAAATAAGTGGCCATTTCCATAGCATCACACCAGTAGCTCGGGTAGGTGGCTACTTGCTTGCTGCTTGACAATATTATCAGAGCAGCAGGGTCCCCAAACAGCTGGATAACATGGTGATGGCAGAAGATTAGCTGTCAAGATCAAGGTGTCATTATTGTTTTTAAACACAACCCAAAAAGTATTAGCCCTCCTAATATAAAGTGAGATAACACAGGCAATAGCAACTTTGTGAGGTAAAAGTTAAAACTTCCAAATTTCAGCTGTAAATGTAAAAAATTCATGATTCAGGAAAGAGGAAAACATTTCAGAGTTTTGTTTTGATGGTTGTTAATAGAAAAATATTCTGAACAGCCTAAATTTCTGTTACCCTATGCAACCCTCATGTAAATATATTTTTCTTTGCATCTTATTTGACTGTAGGACTGTAGGGCCACAGACACACACAATGTCTCCATTTCACCAGTGGTATATTTTATTAACCTGTGGTTTCAGGCAACGTTCTGTCCTCTGTCATACTTCCCATCATTGTAAGTTTTATTCAAAGTCTTTCCAGCAAGTTTGCCTTTTAAAGAATTAAATGTGACAGTATTGCAGTTTTTATAGAGTATTGTTGGCTGGTGGTTTTTATTTTAATAGTAGATTCATAAACTTAGAGGGGAGAGTAATGGGAGAGAGTGAACAGTTCTCAAAGTTTTCTCTGCATGATACTGAGAGTCTGTCTGATATTGCCTTTCAGATTTGTATCTGTAGATTGGTGCCAGTCGGATGGTCTGGCTGCAAAACCACGGTATGCCATCCAGCGTAGGATACAAAATCAGGATACATTCTGAAAATGCAGATGTTGCATTGTAGATGAGCATACACCCAGGGCCTTACTGCATGTGGAGGAAGCACCTGTCTACCTCAAACAATGTTTACTCCAGTATTACAAGGTTCATTCTTTAGCACATGACCTGATAGAGGCAGAATTGAAAAAAGAAAAAGAATTGATACAGACCATACTGTAGCTGTAACTAATGCCATTTTGGATGTCTTGACTGTGCTGATTCTGTTATGTCCACCAGTGAAAAGGGAATGCAGTCCAAAGCTGTTAGTATCAGTTCAATCAATCCGGCCTACTAATGCATCATTTATCTCCTATATTTACTGAATTCCTTTATCTGTGTGTCAGCTCTGGAATTTCCACTGGGATTCTCTAGCTGATGTTGATGCTTGCCATACCAAAACAGAAAAAAAAGATAACATATTTTTTTAATGGAGCAACTCTTTGCAGTGTTAACTTAAAGACTGGCAGTTTTTCTGGAAGGTGTATGATACAACATTGGCCAAATTGAACATATAAAAGCTATGAGCTCACTGACTGGGGAAGCAATTCCACTAAAACTGGGGGAGTCTTGCTAGACAGCAAACTGAACATGAGCCAGTAGTAGTTTGGGGCAGCAAAGAAGGACAACATTATCTTGGACTGCAATAACAGGAGCACAGCCAGTAGCTTGGGAAAGCGATTATCCCCCTCTACTCAGCACTTACTAGACCATATTTAGAAGATCATGTCCAATGTTGAGCCTCCTGGTGCAAGGAAGATGCCAGTGAACTGCATCGGGGTAAGTGGGGGGCCACTGACGTTATCTCCGGGGCTGCTGCACGTGCCCTTGGAAGTGAGGCTGCAGGAATGAGGCTCGTCCAGCCTGGCAGCAGTCACGTTTGGGGGTCTGTCAAGCAGCAGCCTCCAGTACCCATGGGGAGGTTATTAAGAAGGTGGAGACAGGCTCTTCATGGTGGTGGAAGGACAACTGACAGCAGGCCTAAGCTGAAGGAAAGGAGGGTGTGTCTGGATATAAGGAAAAGCTTCTTCCCTTTAAAAGCAATCTGGCAGTGGAACTGGTTGTTGGTGAAGCTGTGCAGGCTCCATCTTTGGAGGCTTTCAAGAGCCAAGTGGGTAAACTTTGAGCAGCCTGGTCTGACTTCATGGCTGACCGTTCTTCAAGCAGGGACTGATTCAATTAAAGATCTTCTAAGATTCCTAATTATGCTGCATTGCTATGCTACTGTACAAAGACACTGAGTAAGTTTCCACTCAGGTGATATTGTACAAGAGTTCAGATTAGATGGGTGTCAGTTCATCTGCATTTCAGAGATTGGGACACTGGCCCAGAGGATGATCAAAGCTGATAAATTGTCCCTGTATTCAAATCTAGGGTTTGTCCATTTCTGAGAAGTAACCAAGATAAAACACGGAAGTCATAACCTTTAACACATGATTGAGGATTAAATAAGACTTGTCTTCAGTTCCACCAGGATGTGCTTGGTGGCAGTATTATGCATTCTGTGTGTGCATTTTGAATATTTTTGTTTTAAATAAGCTTCCTGAAATTTTATTTAATGAAGCCAAGTGACACACATTTTGTCTGTAACATATCTATTGTTTTAAAACTTTCTGCCGAAAGATTGTATAGGGTTTGTGTTTTTTTATTATTTTAGAAAGATAATTTGTGCTCTGTTTCAAATGAAATATAGCATCCTTGGGAAAATATATTTATGATCAAAGGAAATACTTGGCTCAGTGACACTGAAGTTAAAAGGGAATCAAACAGAACTTGAATAAAAATGTTCATGTTTTCTAATCCATCTCTACCACATGGGTCTTATGCCTTATCTCACAGATATTTCTCACTTTGTAACTACACAATTAATGAATTTTGAAATAATACATTATTTTGATATCCTAGTTACCTCATTAATAAATTTTTTTCCCTTCTGCACAAAAAAAAAGCCGTATAGAGACAGAATTAAATTTTTCATCTTCATTAATGTTCAAACTGCCTAATATTATGAGAAAATCACTAAACCATAGGAATTTGATTCCAAACATCATAACAATTTTTTTCTTCAGGACTGGGGAAAATGTAGTTTTATTGCATATTTCATCACTGGCAAAAATAGATCTTGTAGCAACAACCCTCATTTTCTTCAAATTGCATCAAATTTTAGTGTTGGGGGAGACACAGTATTTTTTATTCTAACTCCTGAGAATGTGGTGTGAAGGAAGAAGGCCAGCTTCTGCTCTCAGTTGTACTGTGGAAAAATAGGAGCTTGAGCAGAGACGTGGTTGGCAATGCTCACAGGTTTTGGTAGAGTTGCTTTTCAGTCCTTCACTCTATTTCAGTCTTCTTACTTTGCTGTAGTAGATCAGAGCATGGCCTACAGAGTGTTTAGCAGAGAATCTGTCGGCTCAATGCCGTTTGCAAATCTTTCATCAGTTCCCTTATTTTTATTTTATATTAAGTTGCAATCAGTTAAGTTGCAAGTTACTGATTTTGGTTCACAGTTCAGTGTTTCCATTGCTCTCTTTTAGAGACATTGAACAATGTTAACTTGTTCCCAAGAACCATAGGCTAAGTTCATGTAAATGAAGGACTAACACAGGGTTTTTTCCCCCCTACTTTAGTTTTCTTCCTGCCCTCCCCCCCCCTTTTTTTTTTAAGAACAAAGTACTTTAGTGAACTTCTAAAAGAGCAATCAACTCTGGAAACAAGTCCTCTGAGTTCATATTAGCAAGATGATGAAGAAGACATGAGTGCTCTGTCCAGGTTGTGTCTCTGATCTTTCACAGAAAGCCACTGAAATAATTGCTACTGGGCAGCAGCTACATCAAAAGAAGTTCTGATATGGATGAAAAGTTTCTCTGACGTTGCTGGTGAACAGATACAACACCCAAGTAAATTTCAGCGCTCTTAAGATTTTTCGAAGTGTTGGTTTATTACTGAGAAAGAAATTTGCTTGCCACCATGTTCACCAGGAGGAGAAAAGGAATAAAAAATGAATGCTTCATGACACATCAGCATTTCTGCATGCATTCCCAAACTGATACTTTGATCTCTTTTTTTGCCATGGCATTTCATCTGGAAAGAAAACCTCTTTTTTTGTGAGCATTCAAAACATTACCTTGAAACAATGAATAGAAAATGGTCATTTCTGTGTATTATATTCTGGACAAAGGCCTTTTCCTAACTGCAGAAATTCAGACAACTCTTTAAGTTCATAACAATTTCTTTGGTTTTATAAACTTATCTCATTTTGCATAATGGATACATTCTCATACTGTTCCTATAGGTGGAGGAGTTAGATCAGTATTTAGTATTTTTATTTAATCTATCCAAAGTTTTAGGTAGCCTTAATTAATGCATTCAGTAATGTTAGACTGATGACAGGAAAATAAGTTCACCAGTTACTTAACCAAGACCTTTTGCATTTAAGATAATGTTAGTAAGCTTGTTTTTCACTTGTGTTTGTCTCTTGGAGAGACTTCAGTGGCAACCAAGCAACAAACCTGCAGAAAGGATGTTCCAGTTTTCCTTATCTCCAATCCCCCTTTTGCCTAGATATTAAGAGGAACTTCGGTAAAAGGAAAGAACATTTCATGTTCATTCACAGAATTTTTCTCCTAGTGCAGACCAATTATATTAATGCCAGAGGGGGTGAGGCATCCATAATTATCTTATCTTTTTAATAGCAGTGTGCTTCCATGGCCAGAGAGGGAGAATAATGCATCTAGTACAGACCCTACATTCTCCTGTGGGAGATACATAGACTTATGCTATTCTAACAATGTGTCTCTCTTGCACTAGAATACTTTTAGACTCTTTATCAAACTGCTTGTAGTCCCATTTCCATGAGAGAATTCAGTGTTATAAATTTTTAAAAGTGTAGAGAACTTGACATTGTTTTATTTCTGTGAGTGCTCAGTTCAGGGTTGTTTATTTTACAAAAGTACAAGGACTCTTCTAGCATCTGTCATTCATGCACTTGCAACAAGAAAAGGCAGGCTGAACTACTGAAGCTTTAGCTTTCAGCGTAGTGTGTTATGTGAAAGCCTTTCTACTCCATCCAAATGCAAAGGCCCTTCATATCTTAAAGCATTTATTTCTATTTATGTTGGACTGGATGGAGTGAACAAGTGTTATTTCTCTTCAAACAGTTAAATGCTTGTATGTTACTGTTAACATTTGAATAAGCTCTAAGCCAAAATCATTTTGTCCCACAGACATCAGATGAAGTTTATGTGAATTAAAGAAGCTTTTTATTTGTATATTTTTGGTTGGGTTCTTGTGTGTTGTGTTTTGTTCTGTTTTTCTAAATTGATGGAGTCAGTTCTCTGTAGCTCCATTAGGCTTCCCAGCAACAATTCCAGAGTAATTCCTCCCAGAGGTCTTCAGAAATGAACTGGATGTACACAGTTGACTATAGAAGGAAGTAGTTTGTTTGGCAAGTCAGCTGCTGCTTGACAACTCTGCATATTCTTACCATGCAGCAAAGCTGAGGTAGCTCTGAATAAAGAACCGCTCAGGGAAGAGAAATTTGGTGTAAAATACTGACAAATGTGCTATCTTGCACCCCTGTGTCTGTGCCATGGTTTATCGCAATTTTGCTTGATAAAATGTTGTCTAACCAGATATCCATTCCAGAGAAACTCTGGGGGTAAGTCCTTTTTCACTTTTTGGTTTGGATAGTCAGTGGAAGTCAGAGATGCTGGAAATAACTTTCTCACAGGATTCTCTCTACTTTTCTGGTGCTGGAGGAAATACCATGACTGCATTCTTTCTCAGGCTGTTATGATGAGTAGTTTTGGATGAGGAGGGCATTGTTATATGTACTTTGTTAATGATTTGGAACTATCAGCTGGTTTTCTCCATAATTTTTCTTTAAGAACATTTTCATATTAATTTGTTTGCTTAGTGTTATGGAAGAAAGAAAATCACAACATAGTCATGTGCTGAGCTCTTCTTCTGTTGTCATCTCAGAAGATAAGGCACCCTGGTGGAAGAACACAGAATCACAGAATGGCTTAGGTTTGAAAAGACCTTTAAGATCATCAAGTTCAACCATTACCCCAGCACTGCCAAGCCCGCCACTAAACCCTGTGCCCAGGTGCCACATCTACACATCTTTTAAATACCTTCACGGATGGCAACTCAGCCTCTTCCCTGGGCAGCCTGTTCCAGGGCATGACAATCCTTTCCATGAAGATTTTTTTTCCTAATAACCAATCTAAACACATTTAAGGCACAATTTAAGGCCATTTCCTTTTATCCTATCACTAGTTACCTGAGAGAAAAGACCGACCCCTACCTCACTACACCCTTCTTTCAGGCAGTTGTTGAGAGTGATAAGGTCCCACTGAGCCTCCTTTTCTCCAGGCTAAACATCCCCAATTCCCTCAGCCACTCCTCATAAGACTTGTGCTCCAGACTCTTCCTCAGCTCTATTGCTTTTCTCTGGATATGCTCCAGCACCTCAACATCTTTCCTGAATTTAGGGACCCAGAACTGGACACAGAACTTGAGGTGTGGCCTCACCAGTGCCCAGTACAGGGGGACAATCACTGCCCTGGTCCTGCTGGCCACACTATTTCTGTTACAGGCCAGGTGCCATTGGCCTTCTTGGCCACCTGGGCACACACTGGCTCATGTTCAGCTGCTGTTGACCAGCACCCCCGGGTTCTTTTCCTCTGGGCAGCTTCCCAGCCACTCTTCTCCCAGTCTGCAGCATGGGGTTGTTCTGAGCCAAGTGCAGCACCTGGCACTTCGCCTTATTGAACCCCATACAATTGGCCTCAGCCAATCAATCCAGCCTGTCCAAATCCCTCTGCAGAGCCTTCTTACCCTCCAGCAGATCAACACTCACTGACTTCTTGTTGTCTGTGAACTGACCGAGGGTACACTTGGATGTATTTTGAAAACACAGTCGTGTTGCCTGAAGCAAATGAAATTTTTTAGTGTTTCTTTAATTATGGTGAACAACAGAAATCGAACTGGGATGAAGTTGCAGGCAACTTGGAGGCTATGTCATTCACTCTTTTTTAATGGAGTCTAGGTTTGTCACAATTTACTTAAGTTTGTTTTAAAGTTTCATACCAGTTTTTGTCTTACACTCTGATTCTTACTCTCAAACTCACTTCCTCTGCCCAGTAAAAAACATTTTATTTTTTTCTTCCCTCTGTACTGCAGGTGGTGAACTAGTACAGTAACAGCAAAAACCACAGTGTGGTAAGAGCAAAAAGTGATTTCATTTATTTTTTCATGGTGTTCAGTTCATGAGGACCAGTTTCCATCAGGTCTTTCCAAGCTGTGTCTCTGTAGGCCAACTTTATGATTCTGGAACAGCAAATTTCAGGGTGAAGTTCATGAGAACTAGTGAAGAGGTGGACTTGGTCAAAGCTTCTGACTATGGAATAATCCACAGAGGGAGACAAGACAGAGCCAACGTCAGATAACACTCCAGAAATTTGCTGATCCTGTTACTTTTTTTTCGTAACTTTTTTTAAGAGTTCACAACTTTCCAAAATTACAGCTTGAGGATTCAAATATGGCTATACTTCAGAGATGTCTTATTAATTTCTTTTCTTATTAGGGAGCACTTTGTGCTCTTTTTTGTTGGTTTGTTGGGGGTTATTTTTGTAAATAAGATCCCTACAATGGGTCATAGTCCCATTGCTGAAGTTGCTGAAATTTTGGTAAACTTTGCTGACAAATTTATTGATCTCTTACATTAAAAAAAAATCCCTACAAACTACTAGAAGGGCAAATTTTGGAAAGGCACTGTGTAGTCCCAGTATATTTGCTCAAGTAAAACTGTTTCAGGCAGAATTTCTGTATAATATTTAGGTGCTGTAGAAATTCTGCCAAAAAACCCCTAACATTAACATACCTATGTAATATTCATTGTCAATCAAAAAAGAAGGCCTCATGTACAAATCTGAGCTCATGTTCCTTCAGCGTATTTTTTCCAGACTTCTGAGAAGAGGGAAATAGGAGGATCCTCAAGAGATTTTTTTTTTTCCTTGTTTGACTGAACTTGGGATCTTTAGGAAAGGGAACAGTGTATTCCAAGCGTGACTGTCTGGTAGAGGAACTTCCAGCATATGTATTAATTTATTTACTTAAAAATGAGAGTTGGGAACCAGTCACAGCCTGTAGATTGGCTAGTAAGTAAAATGGGAATGCAGTTACGTTTAAATCTGTCATTTTAAAATTTATGCACTGTGCACACTGGCTACAGAAGAAGGATCAAGGGCGTTTACTGAATATAAACATTTAACTTTCTTAATGCTCCCAAATAACATTTCGTGTCATAATATTTTCCACATTCCTAAGACAATTGAGAATAAATTATACTATATATGCGGAAAGAATCTGTGACCTTTTAATAAGAATGAACATAGGTTTTGAGTGTTGCTCCCATGTAATTATTTGATTTAGCATTGGGGATTGTGGAGGTTTTTATGTATGCATATATATATTTATATGTAGCTGTGCTTATACTGGGTTGATGCAAAATAGTGAGTCATTAGAGAGGTGGCTTATAGCTCTTAATTTACCTCCCCAACTATTAATGACCCGGCTGTTCTTTAGGTGGAGTATTTTAATTTTTGCTCAAAAACTTCCAATGAAACTGGCATGGACTGATACGTGTGCAGCAGTGAAAGGGTTCAGTGCGTTCCTGTTGATTGATTATTCATTGTCATTCAGTTGGTGCTTACCAATACAGCTGGAACAAAATAAAAGCATAAGATTATGGATATCCAGAGACAGAAAATTAGGTTATTTAACCAAAAAAGACCAATTCTGGCTTTTACCATCTGAATATTTGGGGTGCCACCTTTTTGCTGTTTGCATTTGTTTGTTCACTTTTAAAACATGACGGTTTCTGCAAAAAGGCGTCGTTCTACATAAGAAACTATTCTCCACAGAGCTGATGAGGGCCCACTTCAGGCACCCAGCTTCTAAAGACAGGATTCTACAGAGGAAGAGGATTTAGAATACAGCAAGAAGAATGATCAGAGCTTTGTGGCTTCTTACCTATGAGGAATGTAGGAGAGCTTGGGTAGTTTGGTTGAAAGAGAAAATTTAGGGGGGACACAAAAAACCTTCAGAAGTATGTAAAAGCACATTACAAAGAGGAAGAGGCAAATGAATAAGAGGTCAAAAATTGGATTAACAAAAAGCAGAGTTTGATGTCATGTAAATTCTTTATTTGCAGAAGGATCTCAACTAGTCTGTTTGTGTTGGAACATTTGTACAGTCAACTTTAGAGACTTCTGGGTTGCACTGGGAGTTACCCAGTGTGAGAATCAGTATCACACTGCATGCTTTGAGTAGTATGTACTCAGGGCCATTGTGATTATGAAAATTTTGTGTGCGGTCTATAAAGTGGAACATACATAAAAAAGTTACTTAAATAATTTTGAATGCTGATCTGTTTAGGGATCAATTCTGAACTAAAAGGGTCTAAGTTATTCCTATGAACTGTCCAACCACACTCAGTATATTTTTCCTTCTAAATCATTCAACACTAGTATTTCCAGGTTTTCCCATGTATTCAATCCTCATGTTTCATTTAATTCCTTCTCATATTAATTTAATTTTAAAAAGTGTGGTTGTTTTCTGCTGTCTCCCATGTCTGTCTATTTCTATATGTTTCTGTATGTTTCCAGTTGCCTCTTGTTTCCAGTTTATGCCCTTTGTTGGGAGAGCTGTTAATAAAGAGTAACGTGGTTCTTGGAAAAAGAAAATATGTGCTGAAGGTCTTTTCCAAATTATATTTTAATATATTGCAGAAACACTGTGCCACTTCACATTATCTTTCAGTATCACAGAAATCAGATAAATCCCATAATACTAAGAAGAAAAGAAAGAAAGAAAGGTTACAATTTCTAAATGACACTTTTCCCTACCTTTCAGTTTCCTTCTTCTTCCTGAAGTGATTTCACCCCTCCAACGAATCAGATTACTATCCTGGTAAATTAATAAAATAGATGTTAGGAGAGAAACTTATTAACCTTCTAGATACTAAGTTTGATTCTAGTGATGGCACATTGCTGCTTTTAGCAAGAGAAGAAAGGCTTGGTGTGCAAGTCCTGGGTCTTAGCTTATGTGAAGACTTCCAGTAGATGAGTGGGGTACTGCAAAACCAGGCTTTTCACATTAATATCCTAATTATGAGGCATGCAGGTGTAAAATGGGGAATCAGGGCCAGTATCAGGAGTAAAAAATTATAAAAAATTTTTACAAACCCCTGTATTTGTTTCTGAGTCATCATCCAATACTCTCTTAATTTGTAGAATAAAGTAAGTGATAAACTGCTGCGGTTCAGAGTTACTGTGTGCATGTGTGTGACTGCTTGTGGAGATCTCTTAGCAGAACAAGATAAGTTGGACATTTTTTGTTTAATTGAACTGTCTCATGGTTTGTCTGTTGCCAATCAAGCATTGGCACGGGAAGCATTTTTTTAAAAAATTAAAACTTTTTGCACCTTTGTTTATGCCATAAATTTAGACATTTCTTTAGATAATCCATCTCAACCCCTGTTCAAACTTAGGTTATTTGCAGATATATTTGAACTTTCAGTTGTATCTGCAAGTCAGTTTTTTATTCACTTAAAACTGATGCTTATTTTCTTATTGCTGCCAGAGCCACCCAAAGAATTTGAACAACAAGTTTGCCCTGTAATTCTTGTGTGGAAGAGACAATGAAGAGCTATCATAATTTCCCTGTAACAGTCATGATTTTATGGGCCACTACTATAACCCTTCTTGGCTGTCATTTTCTCCAGATAATAATTTGTGGGCCTCACCCAATACCCATTGCTCTCTGAGTGAAATATTCTGGTCTGGGAGGCAAAGTGCAGGGTACCTGATCACATCCATAATTGCAGGCTTGTGAAGTGGCCTGTGACATGTACTCAGACTTACACCTGGAGTTTATATTTGTGCACAGTGATGTGTATAGAGGCCTGATTAAGGTAGGGGAGAAGCTGACAAAACAAACACTGAGTCAATTAATTCATCTGTATATAATTTTTTGTGTTGCTGAAAAGCCTCGTAGAGAAAAAAAACCTCAGTGCAGGACAGTCATTCCTGACCATCAGGCAGTCAGAAAGAATAGTACACTGGGAAGTTTATTATAAAAACAAGCGTACACAAAAATATACACATGCAAGCACTTAGTGTAAGAAAAGCCCTGGCGAGGATCCTAAAAATGTGTTTATGGAATCATTACAATAGTGAAAATGTCACTGAAAATATAGTTAAACCAGTGAGTATTTAGAAGAGAGAAAAATACTTAAACTTCTGTACATTTGGGGGTATTTGCAGAGCTTCTATCACAGCTGCAGTGCAGGTACACCTAGATATGGATGCTCACTGCCGAGCCTGAGGCACGGAACAGAGCGTGTAAGAAAATTACATTTAAGGGCAATATAAGATTGTTAGTAAGGGGGATGATGTAATATTGTGGCACAGTTACAAAATAAGTAGTGTTTTACATTTCTCTGAGTGTACTCTGGCTTCTCAGTGGGCCTTGCTCTGGGCATAACCATGTGTCCCAGTTGCTGGGGGACTGGGGATAACAGGGCAGCCTTTCCCAGCTTGTCCAGTTTGGCTGTGAGACCCCTCACTGCTGGAGGAGGTAGGCCTGTCACTAGGGAACCACCTCAGGGCACTTGGGAATGTTATTTGTTTTACCCTTTTCACGTGTGCAGGAAAAACTGTAGAAAGAGTAAGATGCTCATATGCCTATATCGATCTTGTACCTTCATCCTTCCTTGCCTGCACTGAAATCCCTTCCATGTCAGAAATTCCGTGTCTATTTAAACCTCTGAGAGCCTGATGCCCTTATCTACACTGAGCTACAATTTCCTAGCCCCAACACAACAAATTGTTGTAAATGGTTAGAGGGAAAAGATGACTTTTTCCTTGTGTCTGAATGCCAGAGATGCCACCAAGCAAAGGCATCAAGCTGACCCTTCTTGCAGAAAGACTAACTAGGCACTCCATGTCTTCTGGGTAATAAATAGAAATACTCTGCATTCTTTTCCTTGTTGGTCTAAAATAGCCCATAAAGGAAGATTTTCCAGGCCCAGTGTTTATAAAAACCTGGAGAGGATTGAGTGGCACTTAAATCTTTAGATGGTTCTTGAAAGCTGATATCTGGCACAGTCAAGGTAAATTTGAATTACACTGTATTGACTGTAGCTGAAACTCTGTGCTACATGTGCTAGGGGCAGAGAGGTGATAGAAGGCATGCATGGTGAGTCTGAGGAAATGAAAATACTTCTCAGAGATGTGATTTCTTTTGCCCCCTTTCTGTAAAACGGGTTTTACAGATTGTGGAATTTCTTTGTCTTGTGTGATAGAATTGCAATATCGTGGTGGATGTGGAAGAGGGCTTTCTCTGGGAAGTTTCTCTTGTCTTGATAGCTGGATATTAATGTAGGCTGTTCCCATGCATAATAAACCCTCTGTGAGTGAAAACATCTGTGATATTAATTCCAAATTATATATACAGGAGTGACATGGTAGGTAGGTGTTAAACTCTCCATGATGGATAAATTGTAGTCTGAGTTGTTTGGTAATCATCTCCAAAAGTTGTGCTTTTTCTTATGAGAGAAAATCCTGTGCATTCTTACATAATAAAAAAAGTAATTTTTAGCATTTGTCTTCTAACACAGATTTTGAAGATATGCTTGTAAGCAAGAAAAGAGTGAGGGAAAGCAATCTTTTTTCTGAAGTGACGAGTGACAGCACCTGCTTTTTTTTTTTCAGTCCACTTTCCCAGGGATCTCTTGTCCAAGAGGCCTTACACTTTCCCAAAATAATTTCCTCTGGCTACAGACCAAACACAAGAATTTAAGGCAAAAAAAATGCTTCTTAAAAAAACCCCCAAAACTGAAAGGGTATCTGTTGCGTGATAAAAATGGAATTGTATTTAATGATGTTGATTTAGCACTTAGGGATAATAATTATGTGTTAAAACCAGATTCTGATTTTTGTATGGCTGCTATAGATTTTTCTTCTGTCTAGATGTTTACATCCAGTATGAAGGAAATACCAGATGGAAAGACCTCAGTGATACATCAGACTTGTTCCCAGCCATATTCTAGCAGTGCTCCATCCCATCACCATTAGCAGAACCCCTTTCCAAGGTCTCTGGTGGAAGGAAGTGGCTCAGTTCAGGGTTTGCTGGCCCCACTGCTGTTTACTTACATGGGAACAGCAGCTGGTCCAGTAAACAACATAGGGTGGTGTAACCCTTTCATTCCATTATTTTGATCACGGGCTGTCTGTCACAAGTGTCAAATTCTAAGCCCTCGGTGGGCAGAGGGTGCAGCTGTTGCTTATTCCATCAGCTTCCACAATAGCTGCATCCTCAGTGCAGACACGTGCCAGTGGCAAAGGTGAGATTTATGTTTGGGTTTTTTTCTTTAACAGTAATGTTCCTTAACCTAGTTGAAGTTCTCTTTGTTCTTTGCCTTGTACAAAAAAAATAGTAATATGAAAAAAACATCCCCTGGGGATTTAAAAATCTTGACAGATTTATTAATCTAAATATCTAAGAGGACAGCAATTGCACTCCTTTAGAGATTTGCTACAGAAATGAAATAAAACACCCACGTCCCAGCCACTATTTTCTTGCAGTTGGGGAAGGATGAAGGGAAGTATCTCATTAGAAAAGAAGGAACTTATTGTTAGCTACTGATTGAAATAAGAAGAGAGCCAACATTTAGATTTCTCTTCACAAAATGCTGGATGAAGTTGCATGTCACTGGCCTGTGTGTAGTCTCTATATATCAGCAATGTTAACCTTAAAAACAGCAACAAAACCATTCTTTTGATCAGTTGCTGAATCTCACATAGAAACTTTGTTTTTTGGAGATCCAAGTGGACATGAGATTTCATGGCTTGGATTCTCTTTGCCTTCCAGGTTTAGATTTTGTATGACCTGTAGCTTTGTAGGAACAGCATCTGTATCCCTTTCCTACTTGTGGAGGGAAAGATGGACAAACCCTGCTGTCTGTCAGAGCAGGCTGTTGGGAGGAACTGTGTTGGGGTGCACTGTGTGCTGGAAGAGAGGTAGGCCCTGCAGGCCAGAGAGAGAGAGCCTCTTTCTTGGACCCGGGGGTGACCCTGGGAGTGCATCCAGGTCACCAGGGATGGTCTGAGAGAGGATCGTGGGTTTGTGGACAGTGTTGGACCTATGGGAAGTGATAATTGTAGTTTGTGACCTTATAGGGTATTGTTTGCCTGTTACCATAACAGGTAATATCTGTGCAATACCCCAGGTGATTGGGGGACACTGAGGTGAACATCTTTCCTGTTTATATGATGTGATATCCTGTTGGGTGCTGGTATTTAGGGAATATTTTCCTGCGCAATAAACGCTTTGCACTTCTCCATCCTGTGTGCGGAGCCATGCCCTTGCGTGATTACTGCAGAACTGCACAAGTAACTGTTCAGCAGCATCAGTACAGTGTCAGACTGCTGCGTGTGTAAGGTGTAAAATGTGGAAATGAGCCATGTGGCCCTCACACTTACAAAACTTTTCTCACTTATGTAAGCCATCAGTAGACTCGATTAATGAAAGTTCGAATGGGGTAGAGAGTGCTGAAACCTGCTGATTACAAAGGAGATTCCATTATCTAAGAAGGAGTGCACATACATTGTGGCTTAGAGTAATTTCTTCCATGTTTAAATAGTGTTCTACTAAAATATATAATGTGGGTGTTTGCCTGAGCTCCTGACAACAAAATTTATTACAAATTACTCTTTTTCTGATAGACACATGCTACTTTCCATTTAAATTTCCTACAGATTTTATCTTTGGATTCAGCAGTGTCCTAATTTGGGCATAAATATCTTTTCTTTTTAACAAAGAAATTAAACAAGCCAGAGGTGGGGTTGTTTTTTCTGTGCCTAGGCCAGCCATATGATGACAGTAACTTGCAAAATACCTCAAAACCTCACAGAACATAGACAAGTGATGGTAGTGGGATTAATTTCCAAGTTTGTTGGAGGGTTATTTTTGTTTGGTTGGTTTTTTGGTTAGGTTTTTTGTGGTGTGGTGGTTTTGATTTTTTTTTTAATTGATTCATAAAGTAGATCAGGGCCTGCCACTTCCCTGAAAACAGATAAACTGAAGGAGGCATGATGACGTATTTCACAGATCTGAGCATCTTCCCTGGGGATCTTTCTGCAGTTGTAAGGCATCAGTGGAGCACCGTGCTACAGGAGAACCAGCAGGGGAAGGGCATTGGGAGTTTTCTTCCAGCAAGGAGGCAGACACTGGAAGAAATGCTCTCTGCACACATTCTTGGAATTGTGCAATCATCTTGCCAGGAAGGGAAAATATCTGCAGCTCATGCAATCCCTGCCATCTCTGGCATACTTATTTTGGTGGGTGTTGTGATGCAGGCTTTTGTTCTCTTAGAACTGGAAGGAGACATTTAAATGATAACTTTTGAATGTGGTATTAAAAAACTTTCAAACAAGTAATGGTTCAGAATAGCTATCCCAAAAGCAGCTTGCTTCCTTTAAAAATCTCCTGGGACTTTTGTTCTTGTTTGTTTGTTTGTTTGTTTGTTTTCTTGAATGCCCACATTTCTCCCCCCTCCCCCAAAAGATTCAAAATTACTCTGTAGCATAGCACGAAAAAGCCAGTCGAGGTGGAATTCCCCCCAAAATGCCTTTTTGTCTAAATCCCAGTGAAAGTCAGTGGTGTTGGTGCTCCAAAACCAGTTAATTATTTTAAAAATCCTACCTAAATAAAGCAATCTATCACCTTGATTTTGCTGAGTAACATTTACAGAGCCTGCACCATAACAGATTGTCTCTTCATTGAAGGAGGAGGACAAAACATTTTTAGATACCTAGTTTGAAGGTAGGGCTCATGCCAGTTAGGGCAAAAGTAAGCAGTATTTTTCACTCCAGTGTCTGTTGGATGAATGAAGCTGAAGATAAAGCTGTGGTGTACAGGCAGCTAAATGCTTGTAGCCATGGAGAGATGCAGCAGCTAATAGAAACTAATAAATCTTTTTGTGTTAGACAGTTCTGTCCAAGAAAGTAAAAGGCATGTGGTAACAATGAGTGTGACTACATTTCATTTTTGTTGAGGTTACAGTTACAGATAGAGTTATGCCATTAGCTGTTTAATCCCAGTATTAGAAATGCAGCAGGGCATGGTGTGAATGAAGCAGTTTCTTTACGATCGTAAGTGACACACAGGAACCTAATTCTTGCTGTCTTTCAAAATTTCTCCTTCATTGTATGCTTTCTCTTGGAGCAGAGCTTTTGAAATCTGCCAAAGGCATCACAGTGCTGGTTAACAGCTGGACTCAATGATCTTAAGGGTCTTTCCAATGTAAATGTTTCTATGATTCTATCCTATGGTTCTATCTAACTTCTCTGACAGGTTTCCACTTCTCAGTCTGGCTCTGCAGACCCAAAGTGCCTATTCAAACTCTGTGTGGGATGCAAGAGAGCAAATATTTGCCCCATTAAATAGAAGTTTGGGAGAGGCAAGTGACTTGTCAAGTTATAGAGTGGAATCCTTTCATCTTGGCATTCTTGAATGGCTTGTGGACCTAAATATTGACGTTTTGATACTGTGCATCTACAGAAAGGAGTAAGTGAAAATGAAACAGAACTGAAAAAATGTCTTGGTCAGAACTTTGCTAACAAAAACTGTGAAAGAAAGCATTTCATAAATACATGCTAGTATAGGTAAGGTTTTCTGGTGAAAATAAATAGCCTCTTATTTCTGGAGTTTTGTATTTGAAACACTTTGAAACAAAGCTTTTGATATAGGAAAAGAAACCCACTAAATATTTGAAAGTACGTTTTCAAGACCATTGTTTTGAAAATAAATTAAGTGAAAATAATTGAAACAAAAATAAATTAAACATATCATCCCTTTTGATTTGCTAAAAATTGAAGACATGCTTTGTTTTAGATTGTTGTGCTGTAACTTTTTTTAATTGTCAGCAACTGCAAAAGGTGTCTGTACAGCCTAGATCAAGAGTTCCTAGATCTGTATGAGAGCTCCCTGATACAATGATCTCTCAGGTTAATATTTCTATGATGTGCTATGTTTTTATTACTGCAGTGGTGCTACCTACAGTTGCAGACTCCAGCTTGGCTGTTGCACTGTCTCTCTGAAGCTGAAGTAATATGGTGGTTAAAATATAAATGGGAAAGGAATTGAATAGTATTTTGATTTTTTGTCCCCTGGATTTTTAAAGGAAGTAGACAGCTATTGAAATATTCCCACAAACTGATGTACCCTTTGAATTTTACATAAGTCCTGTTTTAAGAGCTAAAGTGGAATATGGGTTTCGCTGGTTATTTTGCATGGAAGTCAGCTTTACATTCGTTATTTTATTGCATGCAGTACTCAGATTCTTCAGGTCACTGACATTAGGTAAATTATCCAACTAAAAGATATTTTCACTTTAAATATGAAAGGAAGGAGAAAGCCTGAAACAGAGTTTCTTCATTTCTTTTTCTCATGACAGCATTTAATTGCATCCCTCATTATTTTTGACAGTATTTAATTTCCTTTTTTCTTTACCCTGTGCCTACAAAAATAGAAGTAGCAAAGTACCTTTAAAATAAAACAAGACAATTGATTTAATAAAACATCGAAGGGGGTGCCAAACCAAACCCCTGTATTCAAATGCACCTACACAACGAGTTTTAGGAGAAGTCGAGAATGAGACCTTGAATTCTGTGGCTCTGTTTATGCTCTAGTTTGTCCATGACTCAAAATCAAATATCTGGTCTCACAACTACACGTGAAGTTTTAATATGGTGAAAGGACTGATTGAAAACACTGTTTGAAGAGATTATGAGAAAAGACTTACCTAGGAAGCATGGCCAAGATTTAAGCCATTACTTCAAATGTGAAGCATTTGGCAACAAGAGATCATTTTCATCAAAAAATATGTCTTAGTTCATTATTTTTGGTCTGAGAATAATTTGGTTCTTTGCTTAAAGCTTCTCAGTGTACCAGCAAACAAACATTATATAAATAGAATCAAAATGCATTTTTTCTTTAATCAAATAACATAGCACCCTAAAGAAATTAGTAACATTATTTTACAGCCATGTGAAGTGCGAGATATGACCAGTTAATGTACAAAATCGATGCACCCCCTCCCATGCAAAATCAGCCTATTTATGTCTGGGTTGGAACTGGCACAGTTGGCCCAAGTGACTGGAAAGCTCAGGGGCTTTGTTTGTTTATTGCTGCAGTGCAGCACAGTTTCCACTGGATAGCTGTGCTGAACTGATGTAACCTCAGACAGATGTACATACAAATGGACAGACACACTCAGACTTCCTTGGACTGTATATCCAAGTGTTTTAATCAGAGCTTATTCACCTGAGCATCAAGCCCTCCCTTCTCCTTGGTGCATGCCTCTAATCATCCTGTCATGCTAGGAAGTAGTTTGCTCCTCTTTCCCCTCTTCCTTCCCATAGTACAAGTAGTACAGATTCAAGTCTTCTGACAATTTGTGGTATTTAGATCTCCCTTTCTTTGCCAGTTCTTTTGGGGAGAGAAATGTTTCTTTGCTGGGCTCTGGTGCTTGCTTCAGGGAACCATGGAAATTCAGGAGTATTCTTTGGCTTCTCAGAGATTCAGTTCTGTTCTACTGGATTTGGAGGATTTGACTGCAGTAAGAGCCATGCCTGTGGAAAAGCAAACAGACCTCAGAGGTCATTTTTTAAAGCAGGAGCACTTTTGGAACAGTAACACAAGCTCTGACAGGGTGGGCACAGAAGAGGAGGAAAGAAGGGAGGCCAGAGAGATCCATGACTAATGCAGCAGTAGTCCAGACAGATCTGAATCTTACGACAGATTTCAACTATGCCATGGACTGGCTTGACTCTGATCCCACTGAAATCAGACTTCAAGGAGGGGCAGAAGGGTACCACTGATTGATTTTATATCATTCTATGTTTCATTACTGTTCTGATCAAGTGCTGGAGTGTGTTTAATGTACCCACAAATTACTTTTAGGAGTATCTCACTGCTACTGCTGACGATAAATTCATGAAATAACATACACTTCCTGTGCCTTGTGTGTGCCAAGTTTGTGCATGTCTGCATTCAAATACAGATGAAAAATGAAATTTGTTTGGCTTGAGCAGTTTTCACTGACAGCATAACTCATTCCTCTTGAGTTCCTGGATAAGCTGAAGCTGAAACTATTTGTTCTGCTTTCACTGCCCAGTGCCTGAAAGCTGGGGTTAGAGCTGCCTTGCTTTATATCAAAGCTGTGCTGAGGCACATCAACAGCCAGGGCAAAGGCAATAGGCTGTCACTTTCCCAATCCTCCCAGTTCACCTATACTTTAGCATAAGACCTTAGAGAAGGAATAGACTTAGTTGCAGAAATACTGAGAATTCCACATGACTTTCAGTAATTACATGAAAATGGGTTTCTTGATACTATTTTGTTAATTGTCTGATACTTGACCATAATCGTATGTCTACATATCCTTCTTTCTTCATGTTGGAAATACTGGTAAATTCATGTCTTCCCATAATGATAATTGCAGTGAAAGCATAGTTGTAAGATTAGAACTCGTTTTTGTTGAATGCATGTCTATTTTATCTTGACAGCTAATTTACCTCAGCACTTTTCCAGGACCCAGAGAGTGTCACTCCAGTTAAATGGAGACTCCTCCTGACTGGTAGAAATGTTAGTTAGCATTAGCATTACCGAATACCAGCTTGATTTTAGAAGAAAATGTGAAGTTTTTAATCTTGCCTATTGATTAAATAGGGTGACTGTCCAAGAGGGAAATATGGGGAGACTTCCATCTTAAGAATCTGTCTTTAAAAAGTGTTCAAAGACTTTTGCAAGCATATCTAGTAAATATAAGACCGGTTCTGATTTGCAGTATGAGTAGTGCCATTACTCTGGAAGCATGAGTCGGCCATAAAAATTTTACAAATCAATTCCATGTTCCAACACTGTAGGTTGCTGCTCATTGAAAAAGAAAAATACTCATAAATGAGAGTCCATCATTAGAACATCCTGCAGCGGGATTATTCTTCCATTGTTCTCGACCAGTATATATGTAATATATGAAGATACTAAGCATGCTTACTAGCTTTTTCATGTGTTATTAGTGCTTTGAGGTGCCTTAGTTTAGGACCTACTCCAAAGAGCACTGTTTTCAGCAGAATCAGAAATGTGTATCACTTCAGGCTGTATCAAGTCAGTAGGAAGTATCAGCTGTCACTTTTGAAAGAGTGGGCAGTGTAGCAGATGGAGGCACAATTTTGAATTTCTAGAATTTGTACTACAAGTGTACTAAAAAAACCTATTTACAGCCTCAAATCCTACATCTTCCATGCTTACTTATTCCTTCAGAAAACACCTTTTTAATGACTTACTGCTTCCAGTGCATTGAGTAAAAACCTTTTCTTTGATATTGCAAGTTTTCCAAAATACCAAAGCAATGTGAGAGAAACATCATCTGTATGTTTTGCCAAACAGATTGACTTTGGCTACCCACATAAATTTTCTGGATCTTTTGATCAAATACTCCACCCTGTTGCAAATTTGGAATTCATGCCAAATATAGCATCCAGCAGTGAGATAAGTCTGAATTCCTTCATGTGAACTACAGTGGAGTTTTTAAATTCTTATTTGTGATAAATATTCTGTATATATTGTTACAAATGCTGGTCAAATAATTTATTCCTCAAATGATTCAAAAATACTGTTGTTGCTTTTGAATTCAACCAATTTAACATTCATTCTCAGAAAGATCTCGTTCCAATGCTGGTACAAGTACTACTGCTTTTCATTTCATAAATGTTTGCAAATACATATTGCTAGCTTTTGTTATGATCCAAAATTTTATTAGTTGGGAAAAAATTATATTTTTACTGGAAAATGATGTTTGGATATTGGAAAACAAATAGCAGACAGGGCTCACCCACTGAAGGCAGTGGGACTTTTTGTGAAATTTCCATTTAGTATGTCTGACAGAAATGGGCTTCATGCTGCTTCAGTTCAAGATATTTCCAAAAACATTGTTGGGAAACATTATGGCTGATGGTTTTCATCAATCAGGAATACTCAGTACAGCCAGATCCTGTTACTTAAGAAATCTTAATTAAAAAAGTAACAGGTGTAAAAATGTGCTCAGATTGTCCAGGATTGAAAGTATCCTGTAAGGAAGAATAAGAAAGCTTAGCCAGCATGTTAAGGCAAAACAAAAAGAGGGATATGATTGTATTCTATAAATACATTAGAAAAAGTGCTATTTACACTAAGGGAAATGCTGACACAAGAACAGATGGTATAAACTATTTGTGTACAGTTATTCTGGATTTTAAAAGGTTTCTAATTCTGAAAGAAATGAGACTCTATGAAGCTCTCCCCTAAGAGTACCAAGAGCAAAAACACCAAAAAAGCCCAACCCCCAAACCAAAAAAAATCTAATTGATTATAAGCAGAGCCATCATATGAAAAAGATTATATGGCATGATTGCCTACAAAAACAACGGACTGAACTCAATGACCCAAGAGTCCCTTCCAATCTGCTGTTCTTAATTAGATATATGAGTATCATGGGAGCTCTTCTAGCCTCCAGCTTGTTCCTGCAAGAAGATCCTTTTATTTGTGTAACTTCTCACTGATATCCCTGCAAATCTGCAGATCCCACTGACATGTAGGTGATATGGATTCTTGGATCAAATTCTAGGGAAGGGTTCATGATCCCAGAAGGAAATTCTATATCTGGCTTCTGTTTTCCTTCTTGATTTTGCATGCAGCTTCTGTTTCAATTCCCGAAACTCCCTTCTATTCATTGTTTCATTTTTCTTGTGAAGATAACATTTCTTCTTGAAGAATGAATTAAAAACTCATTAATAATACATTTATAATTAAAATCCATATGTCTGGGAATAGTTTTACACGCACAATACCTGTTGCCAACACCTGAGTGTCCTTGTCACTGTGAAATCTGTGCAAGTGGAGCATTCAGTGACTTTCAGACCCTTAAACCAATATTATCTTTCATTACTGCAGGTCAGGTCTTGTGCCATAAAAATTGAAGCACATCCTTCTCATAGGATCAGTGGGTAAATGTTTAGGTAGCCTAAGCTTCCAGTGTCTGTGGGGAAAAAATTGTAGTGGGACCCTCTGAAAATGAAGCTCTTGATCCGGTAGCGTCGTAGATGATCACACAGATGCCCTTTATGGAAGTCCATAGTGCAGTAGTTTTTGAGGCTGAATCCTTATCTTACCACTAACAGTCACCTCGAAGTACTCACTAAAGTCTTTCCTTTACACAGGATATAATCTGGCTGTTTCTGCCTCTGTTGCTTCACCTGTAAATCAGGGCTGTGTGTTGGACTGAACGTATTTGCAGGGGATATCTGGAGTCTCTGATAGAAAGTCCTCCTTGTCAATTGTTATGATAAAGATCTGTCCTAGAAATTATGTATCGCATTGGAAGTTCTAACTTGCTATGATGGCAGATGGGAATGGAATAATTCCCATTAATTTGGGATGGCTGGTAAAGCCCAACAGCTTCAGTTACTGCTTTCAATTGTTCAGGGGTTCTCTAATGTGCTGTTTTCACAGGGAAGTTCACCAATGACAATAATCCCAGGAGTTCTTACTGTTGGTGAGCTTGCTGTGTGAAAGCCATGACCTCCAAAACTCTGAAGGACCCATTTGCTCATGCCAGCAGCCATACCAGGTCTGCCTGCTAGGCACCCCCTGCCAAGGGGGAAGTATGGTACCAGGGCCTGAAAGGAATACAAGCCAGCCTCAAACGCTGAATAAAGAGGACTGACATTTTCTTCGATCGGCATTCTGAGTGGAAAGGATTTGATTCTGGCATTTTTCTTTAGCAGTGTTTTATCTTTGTACTGAGAACAGTGTATTTCTTCCTATTCTGGACACTGTAGTCAATAATCTTAGAATTTGATTACATTTTAAAAAATACTTTATTAGAGCAAACCTCTGCCTTTGACATGATTTGTGTCACTGTTAAAAAGTTTTAAAATTCAATCCTGACTACTAAACCAATGAAAAACCCATAATACCACTATTTCACTCTGCACTGCAGAAGGTAGCTGAGTGTCTTATCTCTGGAAGTCTAAGACACAACCACTAATCTGTGACAAGTACAGACCAAGAACAAACTTGCAAGAAAAAGGCTGCAGCTCTCATCAGACACAGGCCAAGAGGTTTCTTTGGCCATGGGTTTGCAAACTTCTGCAAGCACTTCTCTACTCAGAACCTTGTAGCCTGTGAATGGAAAAGAAAGATATTTTATCCAAAGCAAGTCAGCCTGAAACCCCTGCTGCCTTTTAGCTGTAAAGTGGAAGCTGAAGTGTCTTTCATTATCATGTGGCACCCGAAATGCTGCTCTTCTACTTGGCCTTTTCTCAATACTATCTGTACACGTGACAATTTGCAGTTTCTCAGAATGTTTCTCAGTCCATTACAAGCAACAGCAAACACAAGTTAAACTTAGACAGTTAAATGTTTTAGAAAGGCAAACTGTCTTCCTCTTCTATTGAATAGATGAACTGAACTCATAAATATCAGATCACTTTTATTTGTGCAGAGAACATGGGCAAAGGCGAGACTGTCTGCCTGTAAGAGGAGTCAGGAGAGCCTCCTTGCTTTATGATGTTCATGCTCCTATTTCCCGTTTAAAAACACTATAATCTGTACTGCTGTTCATCTTCAGGGACTGTCCCGCAAATTAATTAGTTAATCTTTTTTAACAGCATAGTTAAATGGAAAATACAGTATACACACTGAATATTGTCATTTGGTCTGGAGGATATTTCAGTGCATGTTTGGGGCAATTTGATTTTTTTATAGATATATACTGGCTCTGCCTTGGTCCCATTGCCAGTGCAAGTGATTTTGAATTTGACCGAACAATTTTCCGCTTTGTTTCTTCACATTTAAGATAGCAATTGCTTTGTGCCTCTGGGAGTCCTAAATTCCAAGATCTGTGGGCTTTTTTTTTTCTCTTCCTTCTGACTTGCAGGATATATTCATTGCAATGAAGTTTTGGAGGAAATTAAATCTGCCCATATAAGGAAATGCATGGAAAGCCATTCTGGAGACATAGAAAGCATAACCATTTATCAAACAAATCAAATCTGTTGTTTTAGAAGGCACTTTGAGTTTACTTCTTTTCACCTTAGTTTGCTTCTCACCGATGTAACAAACCTTTATTAATTGGTGGAACTAGCTGGTTTTGAGATATTTTGATTTGGACAATTTAAAATGAGAAGTTAAAATAATTAGCTGCACTTCCATCTCTTCAGCTGGCACCTAAGAGCAGTCTTAGGTTGACATCTCTAAGGGATGAAATCCCTACTCTGATCCTTTTACTTTGGCTATGACATCTGGATTTTCATTGCATTGCTTTTAGGATCTTCAACCTATTTAAAACACTTTGAGGTCAGTAACTTTGATTACAAAGTAAGTCCCCAATCAGGAAGAAATCAACTTTACCTCAGCATCCTTCCGTTCTAACACAGGGACTTACCATTACAGAGGTTAAGAGAGTCTGAATATCCATGTAGAATCATCTGGATTCTCAAGCTGAAGGTAATCAGGATGTTCTCTTCCTGTATTTTTCCTTTTTTGGGTAAAAGCATATTCATTTAATCTGTGAGTTATTCAAACAGGTTTCAAACATATTTATACTTCTTGAAGGTCTTTGCTACTGTTTCTGTTGAGCTGGAGCTGAATTTATTTGCCAATTAACATAAACTTTGATTTTATGAGCCACATTATGAACAGTACAAAATATAGGGTGGGGGATTTAAAATTATTTTCTGTAATTTGTACAGGTAGCGTTATCTTTTGAGAATGTGGCAAAATCTTAATTCCAATTTAAAACAGTTTAAACTCATTATGTGAAGATTGTTGCCCCCATTTCACTGGTTTGGAAAAACACACCAAAGAGGTTGTACCACTACCTGCTCAATATGTTCAGTTCCACACTTTCTATTCAGAAACACTGTATAGTTACATTTCCAGTTAAAATTAGTATTAACAGTGGTGAACACCTTATGCTTGTCATTCTCAAAATTTCAGAATTTTTTACATTCTGGCAATCCCTATATTTGAGTGTCAAAGCAAGCAATTTTACGTTGCCTTGTATTCCAAAGCCTTGAGTACCTGGCCTTTGAGGATCCATGCTCCTTCTCTTGGTGGTACAAGCACGAGGACTAAGATGTCTCAAAGCGGGACCCTCAAAATGAATGAACTTATTTTGGGATGAGACATTAAATTACTTACACCAGGATTCACTGTAGTTACGGTTAGACTTAAGACAGCAAATCAGGAAATTGTCACCCCTTATATTGTGATTGTTGTCATTCCTTTCCTCACATGAAACCAAATGGAATCTCTGTGAGCAAACACTCTCATAGAAACTTATTTTCTGTTTGAGGCCAAGAGCAGGTGTCTGAGGCATGTCAGAAATATGTCATCTGATCTGCTTTCTCTGTATGATCCAAAACATGCCGTCAGTATTCTTCAGGTTAGATACGTCAAAATGCATATGATGCTGGCCAAAACTGGAATTCTGTACTTACAGTCAAATAAAAAGAAGCCAAAGATCTCATATAAGAATAGGCTATAAGGTGGTGGTCTATTTTTCTTTGCAACCATTATGCCACCCCTACTGGGAGACAAGGTAGAAAGTGGTCTATTGAACAGCAGTACCAGAAGAAGTCAGATTACTTTCTTTATACTGTTTTCATTTGTTGAGCCAGAGGGATGGGTGTTGTTTATTTTTTGGGGGGGTGGGGTGGGATGGACTGTTAGGTTTTTGGTTTTCTTGTTTGTTTTTTGAGAGGCAAAAAAATTACGGTAGATGGTGCACAATGTTTGAAGGGTACATGGATTTGAGACCAGGACTGGCTTCTGTCCCACCTGTTCAGAGTAAAAGCAGAATGAGGTTGGGTCAATCTGCACCCACTGGAGTAGACAAGTTCTGTGTGGTGTTTTTAAGTGTGTGTATGTGTTACGTAAGGATGAAAGTCTTGGCAAATAGTCTCGTATGTATCTTCCACTGTATAAAGAATTTTGACAGCTTTGTTGAATAAATCAGGATTGATTTAGTATGTACAGCCCTTGAACACTTTTCAAGTGTTTTCATATAAATCTTTTGATTTCAGAGCCTGTTTATGGTGAACTCTTATGAGGCCATGTGGCTGCAGTGAGAGCTTCACTCAGTGCCTGTGGTTGTAACATATCTTTTCACTATGAGAGAAGAGCTGTAAGACTTACCAGCACATTATTGCAGCTTCTGTAAATGAAGTATCCTTTATACCCTCACTCTGTTGCTAAGGATAAGTTTGCATCTTTTCTTCAAACCAGGGAAAAACTGCAGGAACTTGATGGAATGGATCGGTACAAAAGAAATCTGCATTTCTTATATCACTACATTGGATGCTTTACTGTGTGTGATTTTAAACCGAATGCCGTTTACCTGCACGTGAGAGTTTGTTGCAACTGTCATTTAAACTCATTTTATAAATGGAAAACTGCAGACAGCTGTATGAACCTTGCCTAAAACATCTGTGTTGCAGTTTCATCTCTCAGGGCCTCAGCTTTTCCTAGACTTCTGCAGTTTGTGGCTATGGAGAGAATGAAAACATTTTTTCTTCTCTGCTTAGCTACGAATCCATTTGATAAGGTTCAGCTTCAGTAACCAAATCCCTTTTGAGAATGAAAGAAAATATTTTTTTCATTCCTAAAGAAAAAGTTTACAGTCTTTTGGAGAAGCTGTACTCCTGAGGTGGGTGTGGGTAGGATGTTAAATCTGGTGGGAAAGTTGCCAGGAAGGGCTTTGTGCATTTGAATGTGCTCAGAAAAAAACAGCTCTTAATTTTTTTTTTTTTTTTTGATAGGGTGAGGTGATGGCTAAAGAAGAATATTATTAATAGGTTATTTTCCTCATAAGCTAAATGCTGTCACTTTGGCATGATTCAGATTTGTGACCAATGCAAAGCTAACCTGCCTTTGAGGGAAAACCAGAGGCTATTCCTTTTCTGGACTCACAAAGCCTTTAGGAGGAGCCTAATGCATGAAAAGAGCTCCAGAGAAACTCTCCTTCATGCCGTTGTTGCACATGGGATTTACAGTCTTGGAGCCTGCCCTTTGTCCTTTTTATGGTAGGGCAAGCTTCCATGAAAAGAATTAGGAAACTTCTGTTGTACCATCTTGAGTTGGGAGGAAAATGCTTTTTCCCTAGAAGAGACAGCTCTTCCTTTCTCCCCATCCTCATCCTACAGAATGAGCACAAATACAGGAACAAGGATCAATACTTCCTTCCAAGTTTATGCTTAGGATTTTATGGCAATCAGGAATGACTACAACATGTTACGGCATTAAATTTGTGCCTTTGCAACTCTACAGCAGTGTAGCAACTACTGAACTTTTAATACATCCTCATGTAGCATTTACCTATCCTTTGTTGACCTTTCCTCCTGTCACCCATCAAACTTTCTCATACCCTGAGATGGCAAAGACACTCCAAAGTGAATGTGTGTGTGAGAGAGTTGCTTAATACTACAGTTATTTCAGTTATGTTTCACACAACCTAAACTTTAGTTATGATGCATAAACCAGTGAATTAATGTGTTTCTGGGGTCTTTTAGGGTCACTGTTTTGAAGCCATACCCTTAGGCTTGGAAGATTGATTCTCTTGGACTACAGAACTTTAATCTTAAGAGATATCTGTATTAATTTAGTATCGGAGTCAAAGGGTTTGTTTACATGGAGAATTGATCAGCATTGCTACAGCAGAAATAGCTTTATTTCAGTGTAACTCCCTCATGTGGACATTGTGCTCTGGAATAAAACCGACTTCATTTTTAAATAATTACTCTTACTAATTGTTCCAGAATAGAGTGTCCACAGGAGGGAGTTATGCAGAAATAGCCATAACAGAATATTTATAGGTCTCTGATTATGTTCACTGGGTAGGAATGCCTTGGGCAAGGGTGGCATGAGATTTGCAAGGGTAAAAATGTGGTAGATACTGTCATTTCTGCTCTTGTCAGCCAACTGGGTTGCTGGTGTTAGCTTTTTCTCCTATACAAACATTCATTGTTGCCACAGTGTTCTGGGAAACCGCAGCAATTTTGCTTTGATAGAACTCTCCAAATAACTCAATCAATTTAACATAAAATACAGCTTTGTTTCTTCTCTCCTTCTCCCCCATTTATTTTCGCTTTCTAAATTCAATTACAATTTCAACATAAAATTCTTGGGTGAAAACCAAGTTTTTATTTTTTCTTACAGTGTTCCCTGACCTGCTGGTATTTGGCAGTTCACTGACCTTTCATGCCTCTCATTACCTCTGAGCTGAAGAACACCTTCTTGAAAGACCTTTTCACCCTTGTCACCAGATAGTCAGGCTTTACCACCAAAAGGACATCAGGATGTCTGGTTTTCTTGGTTGCTTTTCTCCCCTGTAACAGCAAAGAGCTGTTTGCTAAAATATATTTCAGACATTGCTGATAGCTGCCTGAATTTCAAATGGCTGGAGAAAAACACTCCACAACAAACCAGAGAAGCAAGATAAAAGAAAAATTGTAACTTCTCCCATAAAACCTGCAGTTACAAAATATATTTTGTGACTCTTTGTAAATCTTAAGGAATTGAGGTTTTGGGCATTTTTGTGCAAGCTGTTCTGTAAAGGTGAGAATTGTATGTTTTAACCCTAGGTCTGCTAAAGAATCAGTCTGTGGCCGTAATAGAATCTCGTATGTGCCACCATTTGCTCTGTCTGTGCACAGAGACACACTGTACAGCATGTCTGACAGTTCAGACCACCAGGTAACAGGTGCCATGCCACTGCAAGTGCTGAACATTAATTTTTACTGCTCAGGTTGCAAGTTCTAAAAGAATCGTTCAGGGAAGTGGCTCAAGAATGGAAGCAAAGGTGCTGAAACTCTGATAACCTCTCTGTGATATATTGTGGGCCATAATGAGCTTACTCTTGCAGTTCTTCAAGCCAGTCCAAAGTTAGATAGTTGCACTGCCATAGGGATGAATCTGAGTTAATAACCTTCTTTTCCAAGGTGTAGCACTGTCCTAAGACACTCGCTCATGGTGCACAGTAACCTGGCTACCTCTAGGAGTGCTGGCTCAGCAGGCTGGCAGTCAAGTAGAATTTAGTGTAGACATTAAATACAAAGGTTCCTGTGTGAGGATAGCTACGTGTTTCAAATAGTCACCCTCACTGAATGGGAATTTGGTTTCCAATTTGCAGAAGAGTACTCCTAGCCAGTATATTGGGAAGGAAGGAGTGAGTGGAGAAGAGGTCTGAACAGGAAGGAAAAGTTTAACTACAGTTAAAATCATAGGTAATCCAGGAAAATGCTGGCTCACTGCTCTGAGTATAGCAGTATAGATGCTTCAAAATGGTGATAACTGGTACTACAGAATAAAAGAATCTGCACTAAGTGTAGTGAGAGAGAGTCTGTAGTGAAAAGGACAGAACACACCAATGTTGAAAGAAATTCTCATGGAATCACAGAAAAACAACTAAACCAGATGGCTTCTTTCCCTTCCCTCAACAAATAGCCTGTCCCTCTACCAATGCTATTTCCAATGAGCATAAAAATCAGTGGAATACTCTTCAGTCTGCAACAGCCTTTTACATTTTGGAATATTGCTGTTTCTCCTCACTTTCTCTTCACTGAAGAAAATAGTTTCAGCTTACTCGGTTTTTCCTCATAGGTCTTGCTGTGTAGATCTCCACTTGTTCCTGTTGCTCTCTTCCGGACTGTTTCCAGCAAGTTCATATGTCATTCATGCATGGCATTTGAGGCCTTACCTGTGCCTCACCTAGAGGCCAAAGGGCTACTTCATGTATTTTAAGTACTTTATATATTCTGCTGTGGTTTTTATCTGCACTAGTTTTAATGTGAGGAAAGAGAAGCAAGTGCTTTTGCAAATAAACTAAACTTACTCATTCCGACTAGCACTCAAAGGGAGGAAATGGGCCAGACCTGGGCTGCTACCAAGCTTAACAGAAGCTGTGAATAAGGAGTGATTTCCTCCCACAGAAACAGTATAAGAGGAGAACCAGGAAAATGGCAAGAGAAAGAGCAGCAAATTAAAAGCGAGGTTCTCTCAGCTATAGGCATCACACAGACCAAGATTAGATAAAAAAGTTTGTGCCTTGATGTTAGAGCTACAATTCAGTTGCTTCCTCTAACATGAGACTCCTATGCATCATACAACAACTGCTAATTCAGATGGGGTGTTTCTAAATTGGATTAGGAGGTAATAAAGGCATTCAGTCTCACCTGGATCTCTAGAGTGACTGCTTACATTCAAATCAGGCTAACTGGGGGGAATCTCATAAAATATCAATGTTTAACTGTGCAGTGATTAATAAATGTGTTTTGGCTGGTTTGATGTGGAAAGAAAACAGAAAGTAGAGTGAGGATTAAAGAGGGATCTCAAGCAGATCGAGAGAACCAAGTGGTCAAAGGGACTTAGTTTTCTTTTTTGTTATGGAAGATGTATTCACTTTGGTGTGACTTAGACATCACGGCAAAAAGGGGGCGCTGTATAGTCCATGCAGCAGCTGTAGCAAAGCTCTTCAAATGGAATATTTCATGGTCACTGGGGTTACTTTTGTCCAGCACACTCTTTCCAAGGCTTTACTGTGGCAGCATATTTTGCTGTTTTCTTTCAAAACAGTGTCTCAGCAAACATGAAGAAAGTATTAAAAAAATAAAAGCTATAGAAGGAGATCAGGCAGAGAAGAGAAATCTCTTAATTTGGCCATGAAGTGCTGATCCATAACAACAGAGGCTTTGAGCACTGAAAACTTTTAATGCCCTTACTTCTAATCTAGTGCAGTGCCTCTGTGGAAAGAGAACTCTGAAATCTGCACTTAATTCTGACAAGTTGTACTGAGGCATTGAAGAGATTTTTTGTAAAGAAGAATGTCAGATCTATTTCTTCACCCTGACTGTTGAGTTACTGAATGCTGAAATTAATTGTCTACCTGTCCAGTGATATAATGCTTTTCAGTCACTGCATAATTACCTCTGCAGAAAGAATAGAGCAGAGCATTATCCCCATCCTCCCATGTGTCCTCATTTCTCAGCAGATTTGTAGAAGATTACAGCCTTTACCAGCAGTACAGTGAAGCCCACAAAAATGGGCCACCCATGGCAGTGCAGACTGCCTTTTTCAACATTGTGGCATTGTGAGAGAGTGAAATATTCCCTGAGGGAATATGTCCTTGAGATTGATTATTTGGTAACTGTAACAGTTAAAGCAATGTGCTATTTATCATTGTTCTTCATTAAACTGAGAGACAGGATGTTCATTAAAAAGAAGAATGTTTCTTCTACATTAAAAGAAATTGTAATTCAGACCAACTGCTTGCATACTAGATTTCCACAGCTGTTGTGCTCAAAGTGAGGAGATTCAGAGTGAATTGTTTCTGAGCAGCACTCAGGTGGTCAGATTAGTCTCCAAGGTCCTGTCCTGAAGTGTTGCACTGCAGTTGTTTCAGTAGCACCGACTCATGTTAAAAAGTATCTGGATATTAAGAAGAGGACAGTGGGCACACTATTCCATCTGTCTCCTTGGACACAGATCCTGGCTGACATACATAATAGGATCCCTGCTTTTTTTCTCCCCTGCTCCCTGTGCTACTTGGGAAGCAGTCAGCCCTGTGCTGCTTCTCACCCCACAGCTTGCTATCTTCTCTAAATATCCTAGTCCAACATGAAAGCCTGATTTGGTAGCTAAACCTGTGCCAAGTTAAAAACTCCTATGTGAAGCTGTCCTCAGAAGGCTGCAAGATCTGATCAAGGGGGCAAAGATTGGGTTTTCTATCCTCTTAGCCTGGCATGTGAAGCTGTTTCTTAAAGAATTTAAACTATGTAATTGAGGCTCTTTGTTTTGTTTTGTATTTTTCTTGAAACAGGACTAATATGGAAATTTAAAGATCTAAGTGGTCCCTTCTGAAAGTTCCTAACATTGCTATCAGTATCATTCCTTTTTATAAACAGAACTGTTACAGTTCTAAGAAATAAAGTATTCAAAGAATGCACTCATAAAAGATTACGCATACAATGGAATTTTTTAGCCTCAATGGGAACAGAAGGCTTTGTGAGAAGTGTTTGTGAGCAATGAACATAATGTTTAAATCAATTTTTAAGCTGTTGCTAATGAAACACCACCATTTGAATAAGGGGATTCAAGGCATGCATCTTACAGATGCACAACGTATCCGTTCCTGCCCGGCATATCAAGACCTCGGGGCTTTAGAGTGTAAAACAAGTGTTCAAAAAGAACCATTCTAGAAGGGGAGGGGAGGAGGGAAAGAGCCTTAAATGCAGCTCGAAGCTTGATGTGAGATTTATTCCCTTAGCTCGTGTTTTCTGTAGTTTCATCATATGATTTGGCAGTTCTGCAGGGCTGGTGTTAAATACATCACATGGGAGTGTAACAGAGATACTTCTGAGCCTTGGATAAGTGACAGACCTCACAGAAAAGAAGTTACATGACAGTTCCTACCTGTTCCACTTTTGTAGTTCAGCTTTTCTTTCTTTTGTGGTCTCCAGTCTGTTTCTCCCATCACATAACTGATCTGACCACACCTTCAGGGCTTTCCTTTTGGGGGCCATGGCTGGTGGTACTGCCCCTACTCAGATTTTGCAGTGAATGGGAAGGTTGGGGGCATCCTTCCGCTTCGTCCTCTCTTCACATACATCATCTGCTGCCAGAAGTCCCCCAGGCAGATACTCTTCACAACTCAACCCCAGCATTGCTCAAAATTAGCGATGAAGAAATACAGTTGAGTTGGTTGTTCTGAAAGGTTCGGTGAATGGTTCAGATGGGTACATATCTTCCAGACTATGAATTGTTTCCAAATAATTTCCCCCAAGAACCAAGAAAGTTTGTTTCTCGAGTCTGCAAAAAGGTTCATTGCCAGACAATATCAGTGCTTGGTCTTGAATGGATAACTCTTGAGCTTAAAATTAATTTCCAGCATGATATGTGAATGTTTCTGTTGCCTTCTCACAAACATCAACAAAACCTTGCCGTCACAATTCTTCTCTTGCACGCACATTTATTTCTATGAACTTCCATGAATGACAAGCGAAATGAGACACACACACACAAAAACCCACCAAGCGCATTTAGTAGTTCTTTATTCAAGTGAATGCTTAGATTGACTGTTGTACAATAGTTACCCAGAATTGCGTAGAGCTGGGTATCTCTGCTATGAATATATCTCTGGAATTTCCACTGCTTAGCAGAGTTTGTTACATACTCATTCCAGCAAGGATAACCCATTAGAAAATAAACCACTGGGAAATACTGCACTTAGCTAGATCTTTCTTTGGTCTATTTTTTTATGGCGCTTTTGTTTAACTGTCACTGCATCTGGTGAGCACATTCAGACTGAGGAGACGGGGAAAAAAAAGCATAGAGAGCAAGTGAGAAGTTCTTGGAATATTACAAGCTGCTGTGTGATTGGGAATGGCGGGGCATGCAGGCGGAAAACGCTCTCCAAAGGTGACACTAGAGTGGGAAATTTTGATACTTATTAGCTAGCAAATTGTCTGAAGCAATAACCTTGAAGTAAATGTTCAGCTGCAAACAAATACTGAATGTCCTGCTCTTCTTAATTTCTTTCCCCATTGATTCTTACACCCTATGCTTTTCAAGACGTGTTTTCTGAACTATTGTTTGAAATCTTATGGTCCAGATGGCATGTTTTCTAGATCTAGGGACTACTGTACATTTTTTAATTACTTCAGTTGTTTTTATTTTAAAGTGATGGTCCCACTAAGACAATAAAACAGATTATTGTCTCTTTACAGATGCCATTTGGGATGAAGCAGAGATTACCTTGTATGCATTAAAGAGAGAAATTAGTTCATTATTCCATCTGCAACAAAGCTGATGTGCTGAATCCTTAGAAACAGCAAAGCCTGGTTCTCATGCTGTCCTGTGCACCATGTTTCCCGAAGATGTCTTCTGGCAGCTCCGTTAGCCTGCATATGTGTATAAGCTGTTGTCTAAAACAAGAGGATGTATTGTCCTTAAAAAAAATATGAGAGTAGCATACCTCTACCCTCATTCTTCACACATGGACTTATGCCATCGTCAGGATTGCATAAACAAAGTGTGGTTTTTTTCTAGTCTTCCTTTTCCTCTCTCTTAGAACTTTGTTCTCTGAGAGATTTTCAAAAGGGGGAAAAAACCAACCCAACACTTAGAGAAGCAATTGAGGGGGTGTAATTCATACTGACCATTTTGAACCTTTCCTTACCCCCACCCCTCAATGGCCCAAGAAGGACAAGAATTAGCTTTAAAGTGTACTCAGTTCTGGCTGTATTTGTGGTTTAAGGCCTGATTCCCAGAACCACTGCATAACAAAGGTTACCTTTCCTGACAGTTTAGGTATTCTTAATATGACTATGTTGCATGGTAAGCAAAAATTTTTGCTACATGACAAGCAAAAGTGATATTAAAAAGTCAAAGTTGAACATGAGGAAAAAGAGAGGAGGTAAAGCAGTAATCCATGCTCACATACCTGCAGGTATCTGTAAGATCAGGACTTGGGTACCCATCCTCTTGTTATGAGTGCCAAACAAATAGATCCAATGAAGTCTGTAGAGTTCTTGTGGTGTGTAAACAAGTGCAGTCACTTGGTCAAGTGTTGCTCCTCATCCACCCTGCACCCAAGCGCTTGTAGCTGTTTCAGTGACTGAAAGAAAAAATGTTCTGTTTTTTAACCCAAATGTACTTTTTTTTTTTTTCCCCTTTAATGCTTTAAAAACCACAGCTGAGCTACAATGTTTTTGGGGTGTATCTGCATAGTGATGGTAGCTCCACCCAATCTGCAAGCCACAGGGGCTGGTGACAGCTCAGGCTGGCACCCATTTTGGTGCATGGCTGTGGTCTGGTGGCTCAGGCGCCAGTCCCATGCTCACGCATCTGAGCATCTTCTGGAGCAGCGCACAGCCAGGCATCTGGAAAGACAGGCAGCGCAAATTCACACTTGTCTGCACCTGAGTCTGCAAACATCCCTTCTGATGCTGTAATAGCCTCAAAATTTTCCGGTTTCAGTGGAGCTTAGCAGCTCATCATGACAACTTTGCAATGGCTTTTAGGGAATCGAAGCATGCTGACTTAATTTTCACTTAGCATCAGCTGCAGGCGGGCTCGCCAGCTTATTAACAGCACTTGGCCGCGAAGGGCGGTGAAAAGGAGGCTGTGGAGCACCGATACAGGATGCTCGGAGTTAACTGTTGCCTTTGAATAGAAACCTTCCCTTTCTGGAGGTGCGGTAGCACGACATGGGCTGTGCTGCCACAAATAACATTTCGGGGCAGAGGAGGCGCAGAGGAAGGCCTGGATGGTCTAGAAGTCGTTGCCATGTCAGTGGCTCACAAATCTGCGGTGCCGCCCAGCAAGGCCAGGTCACCGGTGGGGTTCAGAGAGACTTTCACGCAGGCAGCTTTATGCCTGTCCCGTAGCACCGCACAGACACGGGGACAGCGTGGGGCTGTGTAAACGAGGCGGGTTTAATTTGTTCCTTCCCCTGTTCTTACACAAACATTTGGTCACACGGGAAAAGTCGCCTTTCCGTACACGTGGGAGAGGCATTTACGCAAACAGCCCCGCCCGCTACCGAAACAGGCGCCGCCCGCGGAAAGCCGAGGGGTGGGAGCACCATCTCCTGCGCAGGGCGGTGAAGCGGGGCCGGGGAGCGCGGGGTGACACCGGGCCGGGGGGGGACAGCGACGGGCCGGGGGCGGCGCTGGCCCCGGGCACCGCACCCGCGGCCCCCCGCGGCCCCGCCAGGTGGCGCCGTCCCCCGCCCGCAGGCGGCGCAGCGGGTCCGGGGGCCGCGGGTTCGTGTCCCGGGGCCCCGGGTTCGTGTCCCGGGGCACTCGTCCAGGCGCTTCCCAGAGCCCCCGCCATGAGCCGAGGGCTTTTCCCGGGGAAAGGCGCCCGGGAGCCGCGGGCTCTGCCTCCCGCGTCGCCTTACCCTCGCCGTTGACTCTGGCCCAGGAGGAGGAAGGGCCGAGGAGGATGATCTGCCCTGGGGAAAATTGTTCCGTGTCTAGACAAATTCATGATGGGGGGGTGGGGGGGGAGGGGGCGGAATGGAGGAAATTATTAACTGTTCCCCATGGATGCGTCTAATCTCCTAGCACCCTCACGGCTTGAAGTCCTGCGGGGCAGAGGAGGGGCTCGGCGCAGCAGGAGGATGGGGATGCACCCCCGCCGCTCCAGCTGTGTCCTAGGAGGCTAGACCCGGAGAGAGGAAGTTTTCAGCTGAACAAAAAGTGTTCCTGTCATTAAAGAAGCACCGCAGAAATAGTTATATTTCAACAAAACTTTTCCCTGGGAAGGCTTTGAAGATGGGGGAAGAGTGACTTTATACGAGGACCTGGTCCCTGTTCTGTCTGAATGAAGCCTCTGCTCAGAATCAGAGCAAGAGACCGGCACTGAAAGACCAAATTAAAAAAAAAAACCAAACCAAAACAAAACGAAACACTTTCCAAGTCCTATCAAAGTTTCTGTGCAACACTTTGCTTACTTCTGTTTTTTAGTGAAACGTCAATTGGCTTTAATTATATGAGAAGGAAATCTTATCTTGGTATTCTAAAGAGCTGCCGTGAAATGAAATCATTGTCCTCTTGGCTGTCATGGTGATTGATTGCATTTTTTCCTAATCATGGTGAGAGAGCTGTGGTTTCTTATCAGACAGCTGTGTTTATGTTATGTTCTGTATTTGTTTTATTATCTGCTAGGTATAAGAGCTGAAATCAATAAAGCTCAATTGCTTTACTGTTGCTTACGTGCATATGGGATACACTTTTCATATTTTTTAACAAATGCTGTAATATATGTATAAAACATTTAACTTTAACTTAACTGTTTGGGTGTAAGGCCCTGAGAGAGACAAGCCTTGCCGAATGTTGCAGGTTCTTGTCTGAGTTCACACTAATTTTACAGTGACTGATAAGCACTCTATTGTATTTCTTAGAAAAATCTGAACTTCCCAGAAATGTCTGAGGTATTACAGTGGCAAAACAACTCAGTTTTGCAGACTTTTGATGATTCTGAATTTGATGACAAGTACAGATGCAATTATGTAATGCAATGCCTCATATAGGCTCTCCTCAGTTTAGCTGATTCCTCTGGTATGTTTTTGCAAGCCGCCCTTCATTGCTGGGGTTGTCTTTCCTGTAACCATTCACAGGTAGGAGACTTGTTAGTACTTTACGTAATTAGTACGTGATCTTGTTCATTTTAGCCGAGACAAGAGGCTTGAACAAATTCCTGGGGACCCATCAGGATGACTCCCCATAGGACTGTGAAGAAGTTGCTTCTCTCTGCCTTATATTGCGCTCAGCTGTAAAACAGGAGTTATGATATTTTATCTATGAGAAGGGGTCAAGACTTGTAGGTGAAAAATGTGACTGTAAATTCAAACCTTTAGGAATAGATGAATTGGCCATATGCTGTCTAGAGAAATAGAATGAAAACCCCACCCTTTTGTGGTGACTGATCCAGTTTCTCTGAAGTCTGTTGGAATAGAACTGAAGTATTTCACATGTACAGAAATCTACACAAAGGCTATCCAAGCTTATAAAGTGTCAGATGGACCAAGCTCACTAAATATGTGCAAGATTCCAAAAGCACTTAGGAAAACTTGTTTTCCTTCCACTGGCAACACTGAGATCTTTGTATCTCTGCATAAAAAATGTTTATCATGCATTAAATTGGAACTGTATGTCATCCATAAAAATTATTTCCTTTCTCTTGCTACTCCAAAAACAAAGATTAATTTTATCTATACCTAAAGTATATCTAAATAAACTTTATCTATACTACTTTTTACCATTGAAGTGTTCAGCCTATGGACATCATCTAGTCAAAATAACATGTAAGAACATGTGTGATCGTGATAGAATTATTTAGCTTACAGCAATTTCTATAATGGTCGATTAAACAGACTCTTGCTCTTTACACAGGATTTTTATAATGCGAACAAGAGTGGTGATGATGGTGTCAGTTGAAAGTACAATTATTTTTGTAACTCAGCAAGCTGCTTCTTTCAGATAGTCATAACTTTCAGAGCGCTCGAGCAGAATTATTACATTCTTGCTTATAGGCAAGCAAAAAATTTGTCAGGAGATTTTCAACAGAACGCATCCACCCTTTATTAAGTCATTCTGATGCCAAGTATTAGAAACCACATCCACAATGAAGAATGCTTTTACTGCTCCTACCAAAACATAAATGTGCATGTGCCTATCTTTACAGTAATTTAGCTGCATATGCTGTAACTTGTCTTTTTGTAGCTCTCACTGAGTCCCAAAACTTTGAAAATAAGTTTTAAAATTATAACCACTTGCATAGATTTTTCAGTACCTCATTGTTAGCAAGCAGTGTCAAGGACATAGGCAATACTGTGCTTTAGCAGTGTCAGTACTTATTTTATCTCAGCTTGGTTGGAAAATTGCAAAAGGGAAGGAACAACTATAGCTCTTTTAAAATATATTCTTTATGTCTTGTGTTTTGATGTTGGTCCTCCTTCTCTAATACTGAGCTCTGATTTTCAGAGTGCAGAGTGCCTTTGTGCAGTTTAAGGCTTACAGATTCTTTGAAACTCTAACATGTTTTCATAAACACTTTAGGGAACCCGTGAGTTTTGGTACTGCTGCTGACGTACTCAATTAGGAGGCTTAGAAAAACAAGAAAAATTGTTAGGATGAAGGCTCCCAAGTTCTGTTTCCCACTTAGTTATCCAGACATACAAGTATTCCCATTAACAGAAATAAATAGGCGTCTCTTTAGGCTGGTTATTACAACCATTTCATAGGTGGGAAAATGGAATTTCAGGAAAGGATATGGGTTCACAGGCATATATATGTGTAAGGAAGGAATTGGCATCTGAAACAGGGTGCAGCTCCACCATAAGCAAAGTTCTAAGTCCCATATGTTAGCTGTTTCTTTACCTTCAGGGAAATTGCTTCTTCAGTCTCTGCTTTCTTACCTGGAAATTGAAACAAAATCAAAAAACCCCACAGATGCTCAAAGAATAATATCTCTCAGTTGTTTAATGCAAAACTCTTCCTTTTCTTATTAGCCCTTTTATGTTGATGATATGAAGAGGCCTAAGGAGGCCACTACAGTAAATTGTAAGTTAACGCATTATATAATGCAAGGTTCAAGTGCAGTAAGTTTCAGTACAGTCCATGTATTTTTCCTATGTGGCTCTGTCCTCAAGTTTCAAAGAAAGACTCATTCAAGCCAAATTCGAAGAAATTTTTTTTGGAGCTTTCACGCTGAGAAACTTATTCAACCTTTCCAGCAGCTTAGAAAGCCATGCTTTTGAAAGCTTTTATATGTAGGTTCCACTTATACTGACTTTATTAAAGTTGTTAATCATTGCTTTTCCTTCTGGTCTGAATTAGAATGCTGCCCTGACGGCAGAGCTAGAAGGTGTCTCTCTTGAACATTTTTCCTATTTCTTTCTTTACTCTTCTGCTGTCTCACCAGTGTCTCAAAAAATCTATTTTGGCATAATGTCTCTGCAGGTCCACCTAGTTTGTTCATGGCCTGCAAAAGATGAAGCAGGAACACTGTAGTGAGAGATTTGTTTCCTGTCTGTCAGTTTGCTTCTTGTGACTTCAGCTACGTATTGAATATGTATATGCCAGTTTAGTAGCTCCATGAAAGATTTGGTATTGTACATATCTTAGAAGAGCTGTCATAGCCTGTCCCTGCTTCATTTTGGTTATGCTGCGTGTGTAATTTCATAAATAAACATTTATTCACAGAATGTAAATTTGGCTGAATCATTCTGCATATGTGAGCCATTTATTCTTGAACAGAGTAATGTTCTGTATTCAGTAACTTAAATATTATATAACCACTGCAAAGCTTGTCCATTTGAAGGGAAAAAGAAAACACAATTTTCTTTTGGCCTCTTTCCTTCATTTCCGTAGAAACTTTTTCAATTGTGATTCAGCTTTGAAACACAAAAACATTAGCTTCATTTTATTCAACAGAGCTTTAGCTTGTGTTTATCAAAGGCATAGTGGAAAAAAAAGTAACCTTTTATTGCCTTTTGCTTCTGTTATCATTTAGACCTAACACTGCTCTGAAATTACTGAAGTTATGTTGTCACATGCAGCATCAGAGCAGATTACTGAATTTAAAGCATTTGCAATCCAGGATAAAGCCACTGCTAGAAACACAGCAAGTGTCACTGAGTCACGGTATGAATACTGGTTTGTGTGCTCAGCCTCTCCGGTGCTGTCAGCAATACATGAGAAAATAAATACTTCACGTAATTTGCATAGCATTGGCTGTGTTTGCACACTCTGTGAATGATTATGTTCAATTGTGAGTCACTGAATGCAGAAGCAGGGAGCTGCATGGAGACAGCAAGGTCCATTTTGTGGAACTGACTGTGGTGTCTTACTGCTGCCATCCAGAGGGACCCAGACCGGCTTGAGAGCTGGGCCTGTGCAAACCTTACAAAGTTCGACAGGGTCAAGCACAAGGTCCTGTACTTGGGTCAGCGAAATCTCAAGCACAGATTCAGGCTGGGCAGAGAATGGATTGAGGGCAGCCCTGAGGAGAAGAACTTGGAGGTATTAATGTGTTGGTGGACAAGAAGCACAACATGACCCAGCAACGTGCACTGGCAGCCCAGAAAGCCAAATGCATCCTGGGCTGCATCCAAAGCAGTGTGGCCAGCAGGGGAGGGAGGGGATTCTTACCCTGTGCTCCATTCTCCTGAGACCCCACCTGGTGTGCTGCATCCAGCTCTGGGGTCCCCAACAGAAGAAGGATGAGGACCTGCTGGATTGGGCCCAGAGGAGGGCCAGGAAGATGAATGATCAGGGGGCTGAAGCACTGCTCGTATGACAACAGGCTGAGAGAGTTGGGGCTGTTCAGCCTGAAGAAAAAACTTTGGGGAGACCTTACAGCAGCCTTTCGGTACCTAAAGGGGGCCTGCAGGAAAGCTGGGGAGAACTTTCTGTGAGAGCATATGGATTAGATATAGGGAAGAAATTCTTCATTGTGAGAGTGATGAGACACTGGAACAGATCACCCAGAGGAGCAGTGGATGCCTCATCTGTGGAAGTGTTCAAGGCCAGGCTGGATGGGGCTTTGAGCAACCCGGTCTAGTGAAAGGTGTCCCTGCCCATGGCAGGGTGGTTGGAACTAGATGGCCTTTAGAGTCCAACCTTTCTATGATTCTATGATTTGCACACATGAGGTTTTATATTAGGACAATAACAACCAGGCAAAAAGCTGCAGTCCTAGGTTGTGGAGGGCCTTGTTTGATTAGAGACAGGAAAAGTTGTTAGTTCAGTAGTACAAGCATGATTCACTCACATAAATAGCAGTCACCTCTGACATCAGTTTATAGGGTAAGAGGTGGAGGGATTTAAGTACCTGAGTGTTTGAATATGCTTTTCCCCATTATTTCTTCTTTTTCATCTTCTCCTTTGCCTTCTCCTTCATCTTCTTTGTCTTCTTCCGTGTGACAAGAAGCTTGCTGACAAAGGATCAGTTTTCCTGTGCTTTCTACCTACTTTGCCACCAGTTTGCTCTTCCAGGGAATGAATAGTTTGTTAAGTTCAAGGAGAGAGGACATAACTGTTCCCTTCTGGATCTCCAAAAGTACCCCCATTGCATGTACAAGTCCTCATTCTTCCATATATTTTTTGAATTTTCTCACACAAGAGCAGCCTGTCAATCAGTTGAGCTTACCCAGCAGACTCTCATGTGTTTCTGGTAACTGTGGTTCTTCTCTTAGATTAGCAGATTTGTGACTGAGTGGGAATAAGAAGGCCAGTCTGTTTAAGCTGAACTGTTGTATAATTCTAACAGCAGGAGTAAAGCATAACATTAGGGAAACATGATATTAAAATTATACCAGGTCTGTAAGTAGTTCACCTTTCCAAGTGCCTGACTTTCCTCTTCCTGGGGTTCCTAAAAGGTAAACCTTTCCCTAAATTCTCTTACAAAAGAGTTGCATTTCTCAGTCTCGAGACATAATCTCTCTCACTTTCTTTCAAGTGTATTTCTTGAAAAATTCTTGAATACCTGTATTCCTGCTCTCCCTGCAACAACTGCTTATCTCTTAAAAAAAACCCAAAAAAACAAACCAAACCTGAAACAAAACAAACCCCCCCCAAACGACTCCAATTTGTCTACTACAGATTCTATTTAAAAAATCCCAAGAAATGAAAACCAGGCTTTTCCCTTATGTCTCAGGTGTATGAAGAGTCTTAATCTAGCCCCACCTTAATTTTCCAGCCTGACTGTGCCACTATTGTATTAGTTCAGTATCTGTACACAGTAAGTCGGTGCATAGGATTCAGGAATTATCATGGGCAGCTTTAAATCTATTTAAAGGACTTGTTCTTTGTATTGAGTCAAAAAAAGTAAATGAGGAAAGCAAAATGAGGTATTACTGGTGTTCATTCTCAAAAATGAATCAAAGTCAGTAAGATGTAAATACTTACGTAGAAAGAGTTTGCAATTGCTTAGTCTTCGTTTGGCCTGCCTGATATCTTCTAGGCTGAGCGTGAGATTAAAAGTATCTAAGTGATTAATGATCAAGGCTGTTTGAGACTTAAAGGGGTTTTGTGCATTTAAGGCCTATCTGTACATTTTGGGCTATCCTTTCATGCTATTTTTTTCAGTCCCTAATGGTGGAAAACTGGAATGTAACAACTTCTGTGAGCTAAACTGTGTGTCTGCTATGGTACTGCTGGGCTGAGAAGAGTACCATAGGCAAGATGCATGTCTAATGTGGCTAGGCTCAATGATCCTGAAAATAGGATGTGGTTTGATCCAAAGTGAGAGATATTAGCTTAATTTTCCATCTGCAAAAGAGTTCCACTGTTCTGTTTACATTACTTCTCTGAGCCTGAACACTTGTTACAGTTCTTTGAAAGGGAGTCATTTACCCTCTTCCTTCTCAAGATATTTATCTGCAAACTCTCAGGTCTCTGAGAGCCCCCTCTATTCCCTCTTCCTTTACCTTTGCAGATGTTGGCACACAGCTAACTAGTCTTCCTGGCCAAAAAGTTCTGGATGTGGCTCCAAGCAGCGTCATTCAACACTGCTGTTGGCTGAATATAAAACATGTGCTGCTCCTGCTCCTTGTTACACAAGCTCTGCTTCCTGCCTCCGCATTGCGCATTGGAGTTTGCAGTGCAACTCCTATTTAATGAGAACATCTGACAAAAAAAATTGCCTGTTATCAACTTAGAACTTTAAAGATGTTCTTTAGGCTGTTTAATGTCCCAGAGTCCACTGATGCCTTTTTATATTTTTCATATATTTGTAGCTTTGTAGATTGCTAATGCATGGCTCTAGCTCCTAATACTTCCCTATCCTCTTTCCCTACATTTAGGAACAATAAGCTAACCTTCTAAACACATTCCTAAAATATTGTTTAGTCGTATTCCAAGAAGAGAACCACCTACAAGGATGTTCTGTTTTCCAACCAGAATCTGGACCAGACATAACTAAAGTGGGGCAAAGAAGCCCCTGGACTGCTTCCAGTGGGGCAGGACCCGGGGAATTATTCCCTAACCAACTAACCTTTTAATTGGACTAATCAATTAACCTTATAAAATTGTAGAAGTACTGTACCACATGCTTTTTTGCCATATTGTGTTCCTGAAAGCTTTCAAGTAAAGGTTTGCTTTTGTATTATCACTCTAACGTTGTTTGGGAAGATCTGTTCTGTTTTCCAGGCAACACCATGTTATTTGATCCTCTGCTGCTTCAGTAGTAAGCCTTCTTTTTCTGGAGCCTCATCCAGTTTTGTGTGATCATCTTTGGGAGGAAGGAATAGGGAAGGAACAAGAAACTGTGATTTTCCAAAAATTGTGTAGTCTCTGTTCCTGAAACAGTGGGGTATAATATTACAGTATGTGCCATGTGTACTGTTGTGCAAAATAGTGCTGAGAGTAGTATCCTACTTTTGAAAATGTGGTCTGCTGTCCAGCAGAAACTCGATACTTTTCAAAGGCAAACATTTGAAAAAATATCTTTATGTCATTGTAAGGAAGGTGGTCTATATGTCTTAAAAGACATGGAGAGATTCGTCAAAGAAATCTCAAAGATCTTCGGTTTGCGAGGGCAGAGGTTTGTGGCTGGTGGTATTCCCGAAGAACTTAAGGCCTTCTGTGAGTGTGTCTGAGCACAATGATAAAATTTAAGCCCTCTGCAGGGATCTGGAAACAACCTGAGGAAGGGAGTTCTCCACCTGCTCAGGACCACAAAGGCCACAAGCAGCTCTCTGTAAGGAAGGGAGAGCAAAGTTGCAGTGAAACTCCAGGAAAGGTCCGAAAGACAAAGTAAGGGTGCTGAAGGGGCTGTGTAGAGTAGGTAGTGAGGCATGATAGTAGCAGAGAAAAAAATACCATGAGATTTTGATCCAAGCATATGAATGGCATTGATGGGAACACTGCAAGGAAGGGGAGAGGGCTCTCTGCAAGATGCATAGCCATGCATTTGAGAACACCTGACTTTTACTGCTGGCTCTGTGACCATGCCAAAATCTTCTCTCCTTGCGTCTGAATTATTCAGCTATAATCTGGGAGCTTGTCTCATAGGGAGTATTCATATTATTTTGGTATTTGCCAGATAAGATGTAAGAAAGAAATACTTAGTGAAACCATATCTTCAGCAAAAGCCTCTATGAATTTGAGAATTATGCTGGCAGACATGTAAGTACTATCCTGTCACTGACAATATGTTTTTTCATGCAAAAGCAATTGATTGTACTTACTCGGTAGTGCTCTTTATCAACCTCATTCATTTCAAATGCACTACATACATTCACAGCTCAGGTTCTGTTAAATCATTACTGAACTTTGCAATGTTCTTGCTTGAAGCTCATAGGTGCAAGGAAAATCCTTTATATTTTCCATTGTGTCAGGTGGGGCAGACACTCTTTAAAAATCAAAGCTTTCACTATACCATTTCTCCTGCCAACCCCCTGAATGCTGAATGAGCTAAATTTCATATTTAGGAGCCAAAATAAATATTTCTGCCACTTACTGCTGGCAGTGTTAGTCTGATTCCACTCTAAGCTAAAGTAAAGATGTTCCTGGAAAAAGAAATTGTTGGCCAATGGTCGTCTTTCAGAATGTATTAGAAAGCTGGATGTATTCTGACCATCAGAGATACAGGATTTAAGTGGAATTAGATTAATAAGGTTTCTATAGTGTTTCTGTAGTGTGTGTATGCCAACATGCTGAGGAATATTTATTTCAGCTAATATGAACTTCTTATAATATAGACCATTAGTCTGGCTCCACATGTAGGCTTTTCATGGGGTCAGCAGATGAACAATTCCAGAAGGCAATTATTCTATTTACCTTTGACATCTGTGCTGGGACCTGGTGAGTTTCCCTCAGGTGTCTTCACCCCTTCAGCCCTTCATTGACTACAGAGGAAGCCTGTACAATCAGCCAAGCCTGAATGCATAAGTGACTTAAGTGACTACAGCTATCTATGATAAATTCACCTGGTACTGTAAGTATATGTACAATATGCAGCACAGAAAACTTGGAAAGCCCAGGGAATGCAAAGTGGTTTGATGTGGTGTGGCATGAAGGATTTATTGTTATACATAGTGTACAGACAAATCTCTGTGGCTTATCCCAAATTTGTCCCGTTTCTGCAGCCTAGAACCTTGCCTTCCAGGGGAGGATAATTGTTTAACCACACACACCCCCTCACACATCAGTGACTGATGTTTCGTCTGCTGTGTGATGTAGAAAATGTGGATATAGCCTGGTCCTCTTCCACTGTATTTTCGTAGAATCATGGAATAGAAACACAGAATCATTTACGTTGGAAAAGACCTCCAAGATCATTGAGTCCAACCTTTGACTGATCACCACCTTGTCAACTAGACCTCTCCTAAACCCATGCCTGAACCTCTGGTTGTGCTGTATGTGCCATGTGATTGCACTAAAGATTTTGTATTCACCCTCAAAATGTCTTCTCGATGGAACAAAAGCAATCTATTTGACAATACCTATTAGCTAAAAGAGTAGCGGGAAAACACTGAAGATGCAGGGAGCATGGGGTTTTTTTCACAGAACTGAGGGAAATGGCATTGAGTTATCAAATATTTTTTTGTTCTTACTGGAGATGAAACAATATAACAGTTTTAGTAATCCCAATTTCCTGCTTCAAAATGGCATCAGATCATGTTTGAAATAGTGGCAACAAGGGGTGCCAGCCCGAAGGGGGCAAAAGTAGAGATTTGATAAGACTTGGTTTTAATTTATGTAAAGTGGGCACTTCTAAAGAAGGCTTGGGTGAGATTTAAAGATAAAGGAAAAATAGTAGCATTGGCCTAAGATACCAACAAGTAGTTAGAAAGTTAAGATAATGACAACAGCTTGAAGGAATGGCTACAGTCCCACTGGGCTCACAGCCAACATACCAAGCAGAGAGTGAGGTACTGGTTTGTTAGCAAAAAATCTCAGTGGTTGATTGGAGGAGTGACAGGTAAGTCTGTCTTCCAGAAATAATCATGAGGGACAGCAACCTAGGGTAACTCATTTGTAATCATCACCAAGTTATAAATACAGGCTCCAGGAGTTCGCTAAACAGTGGAAATTCAGTTGGTGCTCAGGCGATTGACCCAGGGTGTGAATTCATTTTCACTTAGTGGCAAAGGGGAAGCAACAGTGCATTCACACACAAAATGAGAAGTTCAGGAACTGCAGAAAATTCCCTCATGTTGGTCTTCAAGGTTTTGGTGCGACAAGCCATATGTGGTGATCTTCCTCCTCTCTCCTCCCCCTCCCAGTTTATCCAGAGAAGCACTGCTCTTTACAGGCTATTCAAATGCCAAGTTTTATGTTTTGTTGTTTAGCCATCCAGGAATAATTGACCTGGAAAAACTTTGTAACAATGAACAAAATGTTCAATACATTTTGTATTGCATTGTATTGATATGTATTGTATTCAATACATATTGTGTTTCTCCCACACGTATCTCAGGCGTGTCTTGGTAGATTTTATGTTTTGTTTTGTTTTTCCCAAATGTTCTCCAGAAAAAATTGCCTTTGGCCAAATACTAAGCATGGAAGATTTTGGCCCAAAAGACCAATATTTTATGAGGTTGATGTATTATCATGGAAATTACTCAATAACCAACCAAGTTATCAAGTAATTAGATAATAATTATATCACTTGTCACATGTCTATGTCACAGGTGGGATTGGTAGCACTGTCTGCCCCCAGTCTTCCCATGATAACACCTTGCTTTTCCTTGCTTTCTAACTTTGTTGAACTCACACAGTTTAGGCTGAAAATTTCCATGTCAGGTGTCTGCCCCAGTCTGATTATTTTGGAAAACTCAGTTCAGCCATTTCCAAAAATAAGACTAGAGGAAAATATGTTGGTTCTGACTATGTCTAAAAAGCTGTGGCAAACTTTTTGTTGAAAAGCTCTAGAACTCCAGTGCCTTAAGGCACAGGTGTACTATTATCTGGGGTTATGAGGCTGAAAGCAGGGGAAAAGCTTCGTGTCAGTGATATAACTTCTGTTAGTCCACTCAGTGCTGGGCATGTATGGTCAAGTTATAAGCCTCTAAGAGAACACATTTTGCACAGACTCTGAAAAGGCCTACTTGTATGTAACAGTTTAATATTCCTAAATTATATCTCTGCTCAGACCATTTTGCACCTTAAGGTTTGGCAAGACTTTCTTTGCAACTACAGATAGGTGCTATGTTTGATCTAGGTAAGGGCAAAAGAAACACTAAAAGTAGGGCCCGTGACAGGAGATGGGAGTAAATAGGGAGATGAATGAAAAAATAAATGTGAATTATATTCAGATATATAGAGGTGGTATGAAGGAATTATCTGTGGCTAGTCAAGGTGACAGAAATAAGGAAAGAACATCTAAAGGAATGAAATTATGAGTTCCTGTACCAGAAGATGGGTGCTAAGTTTGGAGTCCTGAGGAAGGGCTTCAAGGAATGAACTAGTGAAGGAAATGAAACCCTGCAGATCTGGCCCTAGACATAGACAAAATACTTAGAAGAGCAAAATCAATTTGCTTGCTGCTTATTTTGGCCATGCTAAAGTCCTGAGAGGTTGACAGGCTTCTGAGGACAATAGAGAAGGAGATGGGATATGCAAGGCAGTGTGTGCTTCTGCTAAATCTCTTATGTCCCAGTTTTTGCAGGAGCAGGATCTCCTGATCTTCAGCAGTCACTTTGGCAATTTGACATGGTCACACCTCTTCTTCCCATGCCAGCCCTGAACAAGCCCTGACATTATCCATAGCATGGCATCAGGTGTCTTTCTCTTCTCTTTTCTGTGTTTGGCTGCCTGGGCTCATGACTGTGAACAGCACTTTGCTTGTGTGGTGTCCACAGCTGACCTTGAGTCCAAGAGAAGCCCTGATGAGCTCTTGACTGCTTTTCTCAGGAGCTGCTCCTAAGCAGAGGGGTTTGCCCTCGGTTCTGTCTGAGCTGTGTTGTAGCTATGCCCCTGCCTGACCGTGTCTCTTGCCCATCCACACCAGCTCAGGTAGGGTAGGAAAGTGAACCTGCAAGTAAAGCCTTAATATAGTCTTTACCAATCCAGCAGCTAACGCTCACAAATGAGATTGGAACCCAGTATGCTAAGTGTTGTGTTTTCTTGCCTATGGAAATGCAACCTCAGTAAATAAAAGATAGGTGAGAAAAATATGACAGGGAGGTGCAAAAACATGTGACATCGTCAAGATCAATCCAGCTGAAAACCCAATTTATTATCCATGTTTCCTGGCTTACATGTGGATCACACTGACAACAAAGATGTGCAAAATGTTATCATCTAAAATACTTGCCATTTCTAGGTGGTCTTTGACCATTGCATTGTTAGTTATTTATTTTTTAGTAGGATGGACTGGGAGTCTCTCTGGAAAGGAATCATAAGGGAAGTAGTTGGGGGTTGTCTTTGCAACTGAAATTGGGATGCAGAACCATAAAATTAAATATTTTTCATTGCTGGGTAACTCCTTTGGCTTTTTGGCTTTCATTTGGCACTTCATTGCTGTAGCTTTACACCACTGTAGTCGTGGCAGTAACACTAGCAAAGAACTGGAATTAAGCCTTGGCAGATCAGGAAGGCTAAAATTAACCACATTTCTGAGCATTTATCTTACTATTTTAGGGGTAAAATAGTATGTTTTCATAAAAATTGATCATATTGAGACTTGCTTTACCATCGAAGTAGGTTTTTCAAGTCCAAGAATTTAAATGTCACTATTGTATGTCAGCATTCAAAACTTGATGTTGATAGGAAGACAATATGGTATTTATCTCCAATAAATACGAGTGAAGTGCCCAAGGCATTTGTGTCCATAAGGAATCTTAATACTGTATATTCATATTTTAGTGCATGAAAGTAATTTGTTTCTGGCAGTGCTTCTTTTATCCAGGTTTGACATATAAACAGACAAAATTATATTAATAAATCCAGACCTCAGTTTGTGTCAACAAGTGCATAGCTGATTTTAAAAAATAAACAAAACCCAACACACCTCTGCTCTGTGCCATTGTCTTGGTCAAGCACCTTTGACATTCTGCTGGCTTGTGCTTTCCTGAGTGCTGGTAAAACGACGGGTAGGAGGTATTTGACAGTGTGTCTGTGACTAAAAGAAATTAAACTAATGGAGTACATCAGTTTGTAGCAGGTGGTGACATGCAATGCAGGAAGAAGAGAACATGAAGTCGTGTGGTGTGGTTCAAAAGTACAGACTGGAACATTTTATCTAATGGGAACACCAGGAAAGATTTGCGCAGCTAATGACAAATGAGTGCCACTGACACCTTTTTTCAAACTGGCTGTTATGTATTTGTTGTGTGTATGCTAGCAAAACTACTTCAGAAAGGTACTTAAAAATTGTATTTCCAATTTAAAATAAACATATTGAGAAATAAATAGAATAATAGAGACACTGAAATTCAGAATTAGATTGGAGTTGATACTTGAACACATTTTGAAGTACGTGGATTAGGACCACTAAATTTGGAGGCAAAAACCCACAAAATGAAGCCCCTGCCCTCTGGGAAAATTCAAATCTGATTCCATGGTGTCTGGCTGAGGCCCAGACATATAATACAGTATTTGCCTGCAAGCATGTACACATACAAGACACTGGTAAAAGGGAGATCATGTTTTGGTACAGCAGAGCTATCTGGGGTAATTCAACTGGAGTAGGAAGAACCACATATTTACAGCTGCGTGTCTAAATGAACAGCATGGTCCACAGTCTCCAGAGTGTTAAAAAACATTGAAAAATAGGGCAGTCTCTGAAAGTTCTCTCTGCTTTTGTCCTATTGAAATTATATAACATTTAATAATCCTTTCTTTATTTTCAGACTTATTTGTTAGGTCCAGGAATTATTATTTTTTCTTGGCAACAGCTAATCCATCATTCTCTAATTTCTCTACCTTGGAAATTGCATTTTTTATTTTACAATTGGCGTCATCCTCAAACAAACAAGCTGGTAGTCAGTGAAAGAAAGGACAAGAAACATTAAAGAAAGGAAAGGGAAAAAAAATCTTCAAATCATGTTTAGCCCCATCTAGCCCTAGAAAAACATGGAAATGGATGATCAAGTACAGATTCCAGGATGGGCTGCCTTTCAAGGGAAACAATATCTGGATATTTCTATGTCTAGACCACAGAAGAAAAAATGCTTTGGTGCTAATTAACCCATTAAAAGCTTACAAACCCCGAGTGGTGCCTGGCAACATATGTAGGGAAGTTAGCAGATTTAAGCTGCCAAAGGAAATGCGGGAGGGTGCAGCCTGGGAGTCAGGAGATCTGGGTCCTGCTGCTTACTCTAGCCCTGGCTTGCTCTTTGATTTTAGCATCAATAGCTCAGCTTTTCTCTGCCTCATTTTTTCTCACTCTAAAGTGGGATTGTGACATTGCTCTCCCTCCAAGAGCTCTCTGATACCAAGAGAGGAAAAATGCTGTGAAGCCAGTGCTAGGTCTTGCTCTTCTATGTTGTATACCATTTATCTGAGTGTTGTCTAAGTAGAAACCAGAGTCTAAGTCTGTATGCTGTAGTCAGATGTTAAATAGTCACTGAGTAAGCACTTCTTTAGGACCATCTATATTGCTAAAAGGGTACATACAGCAGAAAATAATATGCTCCATGCTTCTCTTTCACTGCACATGTTGAGAGTTTCTTTCTAACGGAGGTTTAGAGGGATATACTGATATTAGCCCCTCGGAAACCTATTAATCATGCTTTAAACTGATTGGGTTTTAATTGCTAAACTGTTTTCACTGTAAGTGTGCCCTTAAAAAACAGTTTCAGTATGGATGGAAATGAAAAAGTAGAAACAATATTTCAGAAAGGCACATGCTGCCTTTGATTCTTTCCATTCTTCTCAGCCCATCCCTGCAACCACCTGCCATTATGGTCCTGCTGGATGGGAACAGAGTGGAAATTGTTCCCATATGACAGCAAATATCCACTAGAAGACAGAAAAATCCACATTAGCTGCATCAAAGAGAAAAAAAAAATCAAAATCCAGGCCTGCCTGGATCTGGGAAATACAGTGATCATCTAGTACCTGAATTTTACCTCTTGCTCCCTTGTCAGCTCCCTCTAACACCTTGGCAACCCTCCCACTCCTCTGTTACCACAGTTGCTAGCTCAGGCCTTGCTGCACTAATTTCACTGTCTGCATTACCCCCTTTCCCATTTGGAAACACATGTTCCTCATTTATTTCCATACCACCTTTTTCCTGGGTTGCTCTGACTTTCACAAACTGGGTATTTCACAAACGGCTGGGGAGGAAAGGGAAGGTGGTGAAGGTAGGTTTGATGATGGCTAATGGGAACTCTGTGTTAGAGCTTCAAAACTTAGAGAAACCTTCAGTAGCACAACAAGTTAATTAATAATATGTACTTGGGGAAGGAGCTTGAGAGGGAAGGGTCGCTTTCTGCAATTTGGCATTCCTTCTGTGTTTACAGACATCTCACACTAAAAAATGAGTTCAGTGTGTTTCTTAGCATCTACTTAACCAATGTTTGGGTTGTCACCCACTGATTGCCAGCTCGAGAAGTGCCCAAGCAAAGATTTACAGTCCCACCAGCTCAAGATGCCTGTTCAGCAAGAATGCTGGCTTAGATGTTTAAATAAGTATTGGTACCTTGAGCTTCTAGATTTCCCTGGTAGGATCTCCTACCATGCTTCTCTTCATTCTTTCCTCTGTACTGCTTGTTTCTCACTCCAGCTTCCTAAAGGATGTTTTTATCCTCCGCCCTGCATAATTTAAATCTGTATTTTCATTCATTCTTATTATGGACCTCATCTCTTCTTCCATGCACCTGCATTCAGTCCTACACATCTTCATCACTAAATCCCAGAGTGGCACAGAGCAGCTCTCTGGAGTCTCACATTCAGTCTGCATGGCTGCTTAGAACCATATCCTGCTGGGTTTTGACATACCCAAGGATGACGACTCCACAACCTCTCTGGGCATCTTTTCCAATGTCTGCCCAGCCTTAAAGTAAAATATTTTTCTTCCATTTAAATGGAGCTTTCTATATTTCACTTTGTGCCCATTGCCTCTTATTCTGTCAGTGCATCCCTCTGAGAAGACTCTGGCTCCATCTTTTTTTACTCCACCTCCTCCACTATTTATACATTTTGATAAGATCCCCCCTTTCTTTTGGTAAGACCCTTCTCTTTTTTTTTATTCTCTCAGTTGGCTACCATATCAAATGTTGGACAGGGAGAGGACCACTGCAGTGAAAAAGCCCTAAGAAGTACTGGCCAGTTGCAGGATGAGACTGCCTGGAGTCGTCAGACTGCCTGTGCTTGGCAGACAAGTGTCCCAAGGCAAATGGATATTTCCCAGGGAGGAGATAGGCTGAGCATGGGCAGGAGCTCTCTCCTGGACTTCTCTGACAGTAGTGACAGGGAGTTGAACTCAGTATTCAACTCAATATTGGCTTGAAGCTGGAGAAAGTGGAGCAGTGCCAGAAGAAAGTCTTTCCTGGAGAAAAAGAGCTCTAGACAGAAAAACAAATAGCTTAGAGGGAAATAGGGTCAGGCATCTTCTTACTTCTTGATAAGATAAGAATGGATCATGGGTTGTTGTTTTCATAGAGTAGGTTGCAGAAATCTGGATGGTGGCAGAAATTTGAAGTTCATTTGGGGAACACGGGCAGAATAGTACCCAGACCCTTGAAAATATATCTATGCTGACAAAAAGCTGAATGGAGTTTTGACAACAAAACATTGATAAAAAGTGGCATTACAGGGTACAGGACACATTGGTGCAAAAAATGGTATCAAATACCAGCTGCAAAGCTCAGGTTTAGCTTTATATCCTTTGCTATAGCGTATTTCAGCATTTCATTTTCTGTCTTTGAGCTAGTCTCCAGTCTTAAGATATGAGAGGTTTTTTGCCCTTTCCAGAGACCCTGTAAGTTCGTAGGAGTGAAACCTTTACATCATATCCTGCTAATACTCATGCCAGAAGTGTGAACAAAATGTGAACTCCAGAGGAGACAGTAATAAGGGAAGTCAAGTCAGCTAACCTTTTAAACCAGATTTTTAAAAACATGCTCTGATTTGAGAATGAAGGAAATTTGTTTGAATTTGGAGCTTTGTTACAAATTGTCTTAACTCCTGAGTCAAATAGAGCATGCCAGCATATTGAAGTCAACTTACATAAAGCCAGACTGCCAAATGCATGTTGATTTATAACCTGTGAGATTATAAAATTACAATTAATGAAAATATAAACTTTGAATAGTGCAGCTGTGAGTTCATCTTTGGTCACTTAGGAAACTAGCTTTTGTCCTATCAGTCCAAAAGCATTCTCCTGTCTAAATGGGAAACATTTCTCCTAGATTAAGATTCAAGTGTATATATTCAGAATTGAAAATGGAAATATTTTGTTATTCTTTGTAGATGGTCTTTCCACTCTTCATCAGAAATAGTGTGTATGCATTTGTAGTACATATATATTCCCAATGTAAGCTCTCACCAAGTTAAGTCTTCTATCAAATAAAATTACTAACTTCAGCCCAGATTTCCTCTGCTGAGTATTGTGCTAACAACTGATTTTTGGTTCAGTAGCTGAATATTTAAAAAGTCAGATCTAAATTGAGTTATCTATTCCTGACCAATGTGGATAAATGATGGGGGGGTTGTAAGTCAAATTAACACTTTGGCATTTGAAAAGAACAGATAAGTGGAGATGAATGACTAGACTTGAGGAATGTGGACAAAGCCAGTGAGGAGGCTTTGGCACTGGGAGATAAAAAAGGAGTATTGAGATAAAAAAGGAGTATTCTCTCTTTGGCTTTTTCTTTGCTTTTTGTACAACTGTTGCAGAATGTAATGTTCTGCTAATGCTCAAATGAAATGTTGAGTGTGCAGGAAAATGTTTGTTTTCCCCAGTTTTCCTCTGAAGTGAAAAAAGGAAACAAGAATTGGTTCAGTCTAACATTTTAAAAATTTCCATCCAAACAAAAAGCAATTATTTGTTCATTTCTACTGACTAGATTTTGATAACTTGAATGGAAGAAGATACACCAAGCAACAGCATTTAATAGTAATTTCCCAGCTACGTACAGAGGGCTAATACTTGATTTTGAGTTGTTTAAGGAAGCCCATCATTCCCATAACATTTCCTATGTCATATAAACTTATTATTTCTTTTTTCTCTGAAAAAAAGGTCAAACTATACTTTATAATTATGCAGCATCGTTCCTGTTAATGTTTTATACCACTGTTATAGATCATGGTGGTGTATTTTGTGAGTATCCATTTCTTCTTCTTTCTACATATTTTATTACTAAATAGTCAAAGTGAAATTAAGCAGACTGTGTCTTAAAAAGTGAAGTTATTTTATATGATGTTGAAAAACACCTTGTTTTACTGACACAGGGTCATTCTGTTAACAAAGTAAAAAGGTGAACAATAGCAGCTCTGCTCATAAATCTGGTTTAGTGACATTTTTGTGTAGGTTTTTATTTCCTGAGAGATTAAAGCACATCACAGAAGAATTTGGAAAAGACAGATTAGAGGACATTCAATTAGTTTGGTAAGTGGAATTCTAATTTGGTTATTCCTACCAATTCCATTTGAATCAAATTTCATTAGAAGCAGAAGTAGGCAGATTACATGCAAAAAATATTTTAATATATGTTTAAACAATACACAGCTTTACACAGAAATCATAGCACTCTCTATTAGTATTCCAACATTCTTTGTACAAACCAAGAAATTTAGTGTGGAGAGTACTGAACAACATCAGGAATTGTACACATACATGTGTATCGAAGTTCTCACCAGAAGTATTCAAATCCCACTTTCATACATATTTGTTTGGAAGGGGAGTTATCTGTGCAAGCAGTAAAACGAATCCATGTCACTTGGGCAGCCATCATAGTAGGAGGAATGAAAATGCAAAACAGTAGTTGTTTCAAGTTTGCTGTGACCAGGTTACACGTCAGCCTTAGCTGGTCTAACCTGTTTCATGGCATGGAAGGTCTCTACAACCTGTGAACCAACAAAAAGTGCTAATTTAATTGAATTCAGAGTCCATTGTGAATAGTTAATTCATCTGAACAAAGACCAGTGTTTGGCCTCCTTGTGCAGGCTGATTAAGTCATGCTGGAAACCATTACCATTGCTGCTTACTCACTGTTTATAAACTTAGGTCCTTTGTGTGGTTCTGATTTTCCTTTCTCACACACCTCTCTAATGAGGTGTTGCAGTTACTTTGCAAACTACTGTAACTGAGGAGCCAATTTCTTAGCATTCCAGGGCTAGCTAGTATTCATACTTTTCCCATGTTTTCCTGAGTGCTAATATCTATTTCTTAGTTCTGCTTGGAGCCCATCATTGTACTGTATGAGTTACTGAAGTCACATCAACATCATTAATGGGGACACCATTTTACATTAAACAGTTTGTCATTAACTTCTTGAGTATCAAAATGCTGCAAGGAGTGTGGTTTGTGTTTTTCACTTTTTTGGTTTATAATGTTATTGATTTCCTTTGTGTCTGGAAGAGGTTTAAAGGTGGATAGGACATAGTCCTGTTGAAATTACTTTATGTTTTCAGTAGTGTGGTCCAGCCGTTTTGCATCTCCCCATATGATACCCAGCTGTTTCTTTCCCTTATCCTGTCATTCATTTACCCTTTGTGATGTAATGGAGTGATATTTGTATGAGCAAAAAATTCTTTACATAGCCATGACTGTGTAAAATCACCCTTTGTATTTCATAGATAGCAGCCCTGCTGTAAAATGCTTTAGAAATATGCAAATACAACAGTGGGATTTCACTGCACTACCTACTGCACTGTTCAGGATATTTGCCTTTTGCTTGAATAACAATCTCTGCCATAATTTCTGTCTTTCTGGAGGTTAAACCAAAAAAGATAGCATGAAGAGGGACTCAAAGGACTGAAGTCAAAATGACTTTTCCATTCCTGATTCACTTGGAGTCTGTGAGGGCACTTAGTTAATGTTGCCATAACAGTTCCTAAAGCACTCTGAATGCAGAATTGTGGAATCAGCTGCATTAATATGGTTATCTAGTTCTAAAGGAAATTTTAAGCATCTGAATTTAGGTTTTGGTTATAATATAAAAAATCTTGTAGACAAATAGACACTGCAGAGCAAATTCTCAGATGGTTGTCTGTCACTCAGCATGCCAAGTTATCAGTGGTTTGCATGGGCATTTCTGCCTTTGAAACATTTGTTTTGGAAACTCTTGCCCCATTGTGCAGCACAAAAAAGCCCATATTCCTGTTCTTCATTATCCCATATCCTTTGGCACTGCTATTGATATCGCTTGAGTGCCACAGTGTGGCTGGTGCCCTTCTGTCATGAGAAAATAGTTCTGGTTTCAAATGCTGCAGCACATGGTTTCTCAAGCCACTCTTTCACTCTCTCTTTTGTATTTGTTGTTTGGACCTTCTTTGTCCTCAGCAACAGTGGTATTCTCTCCACAAACAAGAGTGAGGTCCCAGGCTGCTTGAAGCAGCTAGAAGTTTTGCTTAGATGTAAAAGAATACATGAAAGAAGATTTTTCCTTATAGGGAGAAATCCTAATAGGGAGAAATCCTGATAAAGGGCAATTGTGTTTGTTCCTGTTATGACTGTAGGGTAAGATTCTTTCTGGGTCTGCGGTGGGACTCGGATAGTGCAATGGAAAAAGCAAAGAAGAATTATGGTGAGATTTTTTTTTTAAAAGGTCTTGCTCTGTTAATGTGTAGAAATATGTGGGAGATACTGGTAAACCTGAGGAAGTTTGTGCTTGCATTAATAAGGAAAGAAACTCAGGTCTGACATCTGCACAGCATCGTAGAGAGATTGTGGGACTGCCAGAGACAGTGTATGATTTTGCTACTGTTGTGATGCAGTGGTATGTCTCTGGCAGAGTTATCCCAGCACACTTTTTGGTAACCTTAGTTATTAGAGATGCTAAGTTGGCTGTCTGTGAAACTAACCTGGGTCAGAAAGACATGGGTTTTCTTGGATTCTTTGTTAACCACTACTGAGCTCTTACATGTATAACCTCTAGGGTCCCTAACCCTACATTTGCTAGGCTTCCCATGGGGTATTGTACCAAAATGGACGCCAGAAACAAAATGTCTATCACAACTGGAATTTTTGTAAAATCTTGAAGTCCTTGTTTGTTTGTTTATTTTAATTTGGTGGTTGTTTAGTTCTGGGCTTTATGCTCCGGATAAGGTTTGTAGCTCTTACTTCCAAAATCCAAACAATGCCTTATAGTGATTATTTTGCAAGATAAAAGCCTTATAAGATAATAATTATAATAAAAATAATAAAACACAAGTACTTTTATTTCTCTTTGACTGACGACAGTGTATAATAAAGCACATTCCTCTTTATGTAGCTATACTTGAATGTTGCAGAAGTGCAGGGAATGGTAATGATATCTTGTCTGACTGACTAAATGAAGACTGTCACTTCTTCAGTACATGCAATAAATGAAACAATTTTGTTTGTTACCAAGTTGAAAATGGGTAGAGTGCAGACTGATCTGTCGCTAATAAAAACTGACAGTGAGAATTACTCAGCATTGCAAATTCATAAATATTGGTTATATAATCTCAGTTCCCATTAAAATGTGCCCTTGACATCATAGCACATTCATTGGAATTCATTGGTAAATAAAGCAATTATATGTGATTAAGTAAGCCTACAACAATGTCAGTCTACCTTTCATCATATTTTGGGTTTTCCATGATGACATTTTGGCAAGTAAACTTGATTTTCATCTCCATAGTAAATGCACTTTGGTATGATTAAAGGCATACCACAGCAGTCAAACTTCCCCTGTTTATCTGGCCGGCTCCATGACAGGAGAGGAGAGAGAGCTCCCAGATCCAAAGTCTCTCTGTCTGGTGGATGCTCACAGCACAAGTCTTAACTATCATGGCTTACGCTCGCTTTGATGGATGGTTTGATTATATCCAGTGTTAAGCCTATATGACTTGTTTTATTACCCTTTTCAGCAAAGTTTGCCAATCATAGCAAAATAAATGTCTTTCCTGCAAGGAGTGCTGTGTTCGGTCTCCTCGGGAATATCTGCTGTGGCAGCAGGACGAGGGGGAGGAGTTTTAGAAAAGGGCTGTTTGCTGGAGAGGCCCTGCTACAGCAGGGTAGTTCCGGTGGGCAGACCAGCACCTGACATTAACCACGCAGAACGAGGTGAACAAAAGTAACCAAGCAATGCACTGGGACAGAAGGATGCAGAGACACTTCATAAATCTGTAATTCAAAGAACAGTTCACCACACATTCTAGGCTGACATTCAGGCCAGCTTATTACATTCAAACCTTCTCCTTTCTCTTCATCCGTGCTGTTGTAAGGTTGTATTCAGCAACCACCCTTACAAACAAATGGTTAAGGTAATGAAATATCTTGGACTAAGCTAATCCTGCAAAGGAACTGCTGATGCTTAGTCTGAGAGTGTTGAGAGAACAGAAAATTGGTGGGATGATGGGTTGGAGGACGACACAGAATGCCTTTTGAGTATATTGCTTCCTATTCAAATTCTCAGCTGGATGCCATATCAGGAATGTACTTTTTCATTTGGCCAAGATAGTCAGTCCTTTTTAATTCTGCAAGTGGTTGTTGGCATGTGAACCTGAAATCGAAAGAAGTAAAATGGAAGAAGCCAAGTACTTTGTGTAAGATTCAGAAAATAGTGTTAGAGGCACGTACAGCATTATACAGTTACGATACTTTTGCAGTATTCTTATAATACAATAGAGAAAAATAAAAGGCCCACACGATTACCAACTCTATATTTGTTGTGGGGATTTGATGGAAGAAGTGCATTTATCCATCAGGAACCTGATTTTGCTTCCATTGAAGTCATACGGAGTTTTGCCAAAGGCTTTAGTAGGTGAAAGAATAGGATCTGGGAGGCTATAGATGAGGAAAAGCCAGAGCTTGTAAAGTTTTCTCAGCATGCTATTGGATAAGTGCCACTATCTAGAGGGCAGTGGGTGGCCCAGAGAGATGTTTCACGAAAAAGAGGTAGAACATGAATTCAAGCCATTTTGGGGGGAAAAGTCTTGTATAAGAGAAAAGGCTTTCAAGGGACATCGTATCTATCTATTGACTAGTGACAGTGGAAGGGTCCACTGTGTCAGAAAAAAACCAGTGACAAGTCTAGGTTTGAGTTTTTAAGTGTGTTGTTTTGCAAAGTGGTGGTGTTAAAGGGATGCACCAGACAAAAGAAAATGGATTTGGGTGGCCAGTTGGTGTTCATGGCTGTCAGCCCAAAGGCTGAAATGAGGGTGTAGGAAGATATGCCTTGGAGATACACCTTGTACTTTGGAGACGTTTGTTCACACATCATAACATTAAGTGGAAAGCAATTCTGTAGTTGTCATCCTGGGGAAGGGGCACAGTCAGGGAAGGGGATATATGAGAACAGTTCACACATAAACTAGGAACAAAATGGCATAGTGAGCTTGACTATTCACCTACCTTCATTGACTTCCACAGGATGGCCTGCTGAGAACATCAAGAATGGTGGCTTATCAATTTTGGATATGTTTTTTTCCCACTATGTAGCTCAGGAGTTTTTAGAAGCCACAAATTTTCTAGTCTGTGATCCGTAAAGGCATCAGGAAGATGCTGCTGGATACACAGAGTAACTATAGTTACTCTACTCTCCACACAGTAGTCAACATAGTATAGATAAAGACAGGAAGACCTGGACTGTCTGGTCTTCACAGCACTGCTGTTACCATCAGAAAAAAATCCACTAAATTCGCTTCATGTCCTGTAGGAGACATCCTGGATAGACTATATTCATGCAGTTTTGGATATCTTAACTACTCTTGCCTTTTTACCTTGATAAAAATGGGCAGCTGACTACATGTGCAGACATCAATACACTTCAATCTCCGCAGTACCATCTCAATGGGCATGGCTCGAGGTGTGCAGGACATGCCCAGAGACTGGTTCTGGGAATACCAGTGTTAGGCATATGGGAAGAGACCTGAAGGTGCTAAGTGTGTCAGCCTTTTAGAAAGCAGAAAGACAGAGGTACTTGTATAGTGTAGGAGCATTATACTGAAAGACAGGAAAACTGACAGATTCAATGTCCAGCTCTGCCATTCTCCTGTTTGAACACTTGGGCACACCATTCTGCCCTCAAGTCTCATTTTGTAGAAACCATGAAAATATATGTTTCTACAGTGGTTTTTTTTCTGGTTTGGGAATTCTGAGCAAAGTGAATACAAGGTAATATCCTGAGGTGGATCAGAAACTGCTGTTTTAACAATCAATTTCAATCAAAAAAACCAAAACAAACCCAAAACAAAACCAGCTGTTGGCTTCAAGTATCTTCAGATGTGCAGTGAATTAGAGTGCAGAGGCCATTATTTTTATGGTTTCAACCAGGGTTCAGATAGCAAGACCAAGGTCTGAAATCTTTAAGCACTCTGCATTTCTGGTATTTTTCCTTATTTTTTTCCTATGTTTGATTTCACTTTATATATGTCCACTAGCAAGAATTCAGCCAGGGGCACTTGAGGCTGGAAAAGGTATGCCAGGGAATCATGGCAGGGCACCAACATTTCTGCCTCCACACTTTCCTAATTCAGGAAAACCATGGTGAGGGGGACCTTATCTGCCACCCCGAGATTGCATTAGGGTTAGAGTTCAGAGAGCCAGAAAGCTCTCAGTCCCAGGGACACTGGGGCTCAAAGGGTCATGCTAAGGGGATCATCAGGGCCCCAACATTGCCACCTCCACACCTTTCTCATCTGGGCCACCCAGGGTGATGGGATGAGGGGAAGTCATTTGAGGAGTGGCTGAGGTCACTTGGCTTGTTCAGCCTGAAGAAGATTGAGGGGAGACTTCATTGTTGTCTACAGCTTCCTCACGAGAGGAGGTGCAGGGGCAGGAACTGATCTCCTGCCTGGTGACCAGTGATAGGACATGAGGGAATGATGTGAATCTGTGCTTAAACCAGAGGGTGTTTGGGCACTGGAACAGGCTCCCCAGGGAAGTGGTCATGGCACCGAACCTGCCAGAGCTCAAGAAGTGTTTGGACAATGCTCTCAGGCACAGGGTGTGACTGTTGGGGTGTCCTGTGCAGGGCCTGGAGTTGGACTTTAATGATCCATGTGAGTCCCTTCCAACTCAGGATATTCTAGGATTCTATTATTCTATTTTTCTGTTTGGAAACAGCGATATGTATTACCACTTGCAACAGGAAAGGTCAGAGCACAGGATACAAACTTTGCACTCTTTAAAGTAATATTCTGGAAGGCACAAAGCTATAACTGAAAAGAGGAACTCCTAATTCACCTTTAATATCCATTTTCACCATTCACAGAGGGGGATACAGTGGAGACTCATGTACCAGAATTGCTAAATTAAGTGAAAATCTAATATATCTGAATGACCTGATGCCATTCATTAAACCAGGGATCATTGAAGACTTCTCTGTATGTCATCCTATTATATTTATCTGCCAAGAATCTTGGCTAATATATTCATCAGTTTTATAATGGAAAATCAGTTTGTGTGTAGTAAAGAACTTGCATTTTCTTCTTAGCAAGTTGTTAATATTTACAATGAAAAGGTATGCATCTGATCTACAAGCTGGGCAATAACCACTCTTGGATAGAGGAGTATAAGAAAAAAATTGGAAAGAAGAGGGACTTCTGTTCCACTGGTATCTCCTCTTGGGATCCTTCCAGCAAACACATATTTAAGCACTTCTATAAACCTACCATCTCAGAAGAAATATCACCACCAATTGCATTTCAGCCTCTTTTACAACCTGATAATTGTATGTGTTTTTTTAGGGACTTGTGAAGCTCTGTTTCAAATAGCAGTCACTGTTTTATATTGCCTAATGGCTTTCCCAATTTGCTCTGGTTAAATCTGATAGTAGCACTGCATGTGAACAGCAAATGGGCATACACAGATTTCACGTCGTGTATACAGCTTGTTAAAGAGCAGCAGCCTGCAATTCCTCCTGCAAGGTTGCAAAAGTCCTATCTTGTACCAAAGAATATGGAAAGTGCTTTTGCCATGGAGTTTCTTAACTCTCGAGGTTTAGATGCACGGTGAGGCCACACAGTTAAGAGAATACTGAGCATGAGAAACTTCCTTTGTCCTTTGCAAACACACCTCCTTCCTGAAAGCTGTTTGCCCCGTGAAGGTAAGGGAGGTTTTGTGATTTGATGCACAAGTTTACCACATTGCTGAAGAGCTGCAGTGGCTGTCTGAGGAGTCAGTTTGCAGTACACACGTGGGTCAGGGAGATGTGCTAAGACAGTGAAGGCCACACCTTGTGGCTCCCAGTGAAGTCCACTGAGCACATGTTCTGTTCACCTGTCACAGAAACGGCTGCAAAAATACACAGCACTCATCATCGAACCAGAACTGGGTTCACTTCTGCAAGCAAACCAGAACTGGCATCCTAACCCAGGTTTGGACAGGTTGTATGGATGATTTCAGGCTTCTCTTAGCTTTGTTCTCTTGCTCTCTTGTAAAAGGTTCAGTAATGGAGTGAAGCATTAAAAAAAAAAAAAAAAATCACAATCCAGAGCTTGCCTTTGTTTCCACAAGCAAATTTAAATATTTTTGAATTTTGAGGCTGCACCAGGCGTTCAGAGAACAGTACAGAGATCTATGCTAGAGTGAGAATCACTGGCAACTTCTCTCATGTTAATGTCTTGTGTATATATAATCTGAGGAACTGTGCTATCAATGGCATAATTTTCATATAGACTAATTCTCTTTACACCAGCTGTGCAGAACACACCTGAAGGTTTATTTATTTATATATTTATTATTACATGCAATTTCACACAAACAACTCAAGGTGGATTTAAAAAGGGCTCAGGATATCCCTTAAAAATATATTACTATTGCAAAAAATACCAATTAAGGTCATCCAGATTAATCAGATTGTCATATATGGTAGAATAAGAGAATAATTTTGAAATAGAAGTTTAATATTCTTTTAACTCTAAGTTTCAACTTATCTGGAAATTCAACTTAGTTATTTTTAAAAAATAACTCTTGCAGCAAAGCAAAGATTCAGGTCTTGGGTTTGGGGGTTTTTTTCAGTTTCTTTGTTATGTGTTTCCCGTAAACCATAAAAATAATCTTCTTTGCATTTGTGTTTCATATTTGCAAATTTTAATATTCTCCCAAACTCAAGAAAAATGGAAACTGACAGCAGCATATCCAGGAGAGAACAGCTTGGTATGTTAGAAATTAGTTGGTTTTGGTAAGATCCAATGGTCTACAAAACTAAATGCAAGTTTCATTTAATCTAGTTTGTACTTTTTAAAACAGTGAAACTAAGAATATCAATTTTAGGATAGAAAAGCATGATTTTATTTTTAAAATAAAGTGTTAGGATTCTTATATCTCAGTAAGAATGAAAACTGTTAATTTTGCCTTGTGTGAAGAGGCTTCTTGCAAAACGCCACAGTAAGGGCAGATGTTTACTTTTTGTGATCTGGGAGCATTTATTCATTTTGAGGAATTATTTTCAACACTGATTTTTTATCTTCTCATATGGAGATTGTGGTAGTTTACACTGTCTATATAAGTTTCCTTTTCACCTTTCACAGACTCCAGAGAAGCAGTTCAGTGGGCATGTGTTCACAGTCTGAAAATAAGCAGATAATAAAAGTAATATTATTACCTTACTCAGTTTAACATGTCCAGTATTGACAGAAAAGATTATGCAGTCTCCCTTTAGACACTCTTACAGTAAGGGAAGTATTAGAACTGACACAATGGTATCATGACCATGTAGTTTCATGTATTCTGTTTTGATATCTGAACCTCCTTTAAGGATTTTAGTCATACCTTTGCTGCATTTCCATGCAAACACAGGTATCCAACCTCGCACACATGTTCTTTGGTTCATGTGTAACACATACAAAGTTGGATTCATTGTTTTTGTTGCCTGGATGTGCATTTTATACTATGAGGTCTGAGAGGAGAGGTTGCTGAGGGAAAACCGGAGGCCATATGATGTAAATGGGTCATATAAAGTCATACTGAAAAAAAAAAAAAAATACATATATATATATGCCAAACAGCAAGTTCCTTGAAACCATGCTTACTTTAAGCTCATGAATAGTTTTTCATACAAAGTGACTAATGTCTAGTCTTACGTGTGAGAAAAAAAAAAGAGATGGACCCCAGATTACTTGCTAAATTTTGCTTTTCAGCATAGAATATTACTCAGATGCCAAGTCTACTAACTGTGCCCTACCTTCAGTATTTGGCTGAAAACACTGATGAATACTGCTAAGTAGGAAGTTTTATGCCAAGCAAGCCAGCAGCAACTTAAGTAAAAAGGAACTTAAGAATGGGATAAGTGAAAACAGACACTAACACTGTTTCAGTCTCCATTTCAAAGCCATATGGTTCTCCAGGAACTGTAACAAAGGCACTGTGACCTTATTGCAAACCAAGCATTGTGATTAAAGGAGTAATAAATTCAAGGCTTTTTTTTTCTATGAACGTGAAAACTAATTCTGTAAAAAAGAAACTTCACACACTTTCTAAGGTGAGGGGAAAGTCTATCATTTGGCTAGAATTAAGAATACTTGCTATTGGACTTTACAATGGCTTTGATTTTTGTTTTTATAATGAGTTAAGTAAGAGGAAATTTGATTTGGATTTTCCAAGTTGCACTGCCAGAGACTTATGACAAAACCAGACTTTCAGGAACCCATTTGAAGGAAGTATATTCTGCTGGATCTGTTGGACTTCCATGGTCTGAAAGAGAGACTGGCTTTGTGGAGTAAATGAGAGTGTTGGCTCTTCCCTGATCCAACAGGGAATCTACCTACACATCCCGTTCTGGGAGATTCAGTGCTTATCTGTGAGAGCAGGACAAACTGGCCTGGGCAACATGGAAAGATGAACTTACCCTCCTTGTTTTAAATTCATTTCCTGGTCAAAGAGTGCATGGAAACAGCAAAACTTACTCAATGCAGAAGAATAGCAGGGGTCACTAGCAGGTTTAAGGGTCTGTACTTACTTTTTATTATGGGTCTTATAGTGGCAGACAAAAAGATAAGAAAACAATTAGCTCTGACAGATACTGGAATTTGTTGCAAATGCATTCTGCTTATACTTGATGCATTTCTAAATGATTTGCCTGTGAAGCTTGTCTGGGTATCTGACAGTTTGCAGTTGTATGTTCATCTGTTACATGGAAATAACATTTGAGTGGAGAGCCCTGCTTGTATATTTTTAATGTCTGCTAAGCCAACAAACACAGCTGGTGTGTCGCCAATTTGTGGCATTGTTTTCTTCTAGTCTTAAATTCTCACTCATGCAGATTACTCCCAGCAACTACAAACTGACTCCCTCCTTGAATTCCTTCGCTTTTCAAAGTTTGCTTTGGATTTCTGAGGTTTTCATCAGATTTGTCTCTTTTTTTTGTCATTACTAATCTGTTTTTTTTCCAGGTCTGGACAATTAGGAAGATCATACCATCCACAAGAATTTCATAACACATTTCTGTGATGCTTATTATGGCATTATACTGTTTGGGTTTTTTTATAGATAGTCTTTTTTTACATGCAAAGCTGTTAAATGCTCCCTTTTTAAATTCAAGATTTTCTAAGAGATGTCGTAATAGGTCTCTATTTTAATTTGAATTAACTTTGCCAAATTTGAGCTGTTTATACTGGTATTTTCCATGTTGGTCTAGCCTGAAATTCTTGTTTTAATGTTTCAGATTAAATGGAACAGATGTTTCCCAGAACAAGATTAGGGATAACTGCATTGTTTTTATCTATTGTTAATCTTTTTTTTCTTAAGTCCATCAGGAATCTCTAGAGCCTTTCATTCTCTGGAACAAAGGTTTGAAACATTAGGATAAGAGGAAAGCCATGAGGAGGAGGTGCAAAAAGAAATGAGATGTAAACAAGCCCTAGGGGATCAAACAGCCTATCTAAACACTGTTCTCCTCCTGAATGTTGCTTTGGACCTATGTGTCCCAAGTGTTTCTTTCCCTTGCTCTCGGCAGTTAATTCTTTGGAAAACATTCTTTGGAGATATTTTGGAAAATGATTACTAGCCTCTTCCAGGTGCACATTGATGCCACTTGGGCAGTCCTCATTATGGCATTTCCTGAGGGGTTTTTTAAGCTTTGAATTGTAACTATCTTGATATCAACTTTTTTCCTTTTCTGTAGCTATGCATACAGTTTATGTGATGAGGGTATTCCAAAGGCAGCTAATGCAAAGGGGAAGAAAGAACTGCACTTCCATAGAGAGCTCCTATTTTAGTGTAAGGGCTGATGCAACATGTGAAGAATAGTAGTGCAGAAGGTGGCAAGGGAAATACAAGGGCTAAACAAAAGGTGTACATAAAATAATCGTTAGATTTTTTAATATGAAGCATCGCTTCATAGCTGTGGACTCAGTCTAAGGAAAATGAAAGACTGAAAACAGGGCTCATAGGGGCACTTGTTTTCAGATGACTCTTACCAGCACAACAGATAGTAAAGTCATGAGTAAATAAAGCTTTGTAATTCCTGCATTAATCTCTGACAAAAAACCAAACAAAAAAAAAAACCCAATCCCAAACCCCAAAACAAAACAGCAAACAAACCCCCCCCAACAACAACAACAACAACAACAACAAAAACAACAACAAAATTTTTAAGTTTTCTTTGATTTATGCTAGGATAACAAACCCAAATGTGTATTATTTTTGATAGGGACGTTTTCTCACGTTGAGTTTCCAGTTTTTACAGAACACATAGTCATTATTGCTCTCCAAGCAGAGACTTTGTGTCTTGCAACATATCACATATTCTAGTCTACAATACCATTGTGTTTGCAGAGCTTTGTATTTTTCCCTGGCAACCCTATGTGACCCACATGGTTCTGTCTTGTACCCTTCACAAATTGAAGTCTTCTTCCAAAATAAATGCCAAATCATTAGCCAGAAAAAAAAAAAAAAAAGGAAGATTCTGCCTATGGAGGGGAGGAGGGGAAACCCCTGTTCTGTAGTTCATTTTTAGGACAAATAATGTAATGGTAAATAAATTTGTCAAAGAAAATTGTTTCACAGATCTAAACAGATAAATATTAATAAGCACTTTCTGCATCCTTGGCTCACACAGTCTCCCCATGACTGCAGGGGAGAAAAAACTTGTGCTTAGAAAACATTTTTCCTTCATGTAGTCCAGCATATTTCACAGATCTGCATTGCCACAAACCATAGCCAAAGATGAGTCAAACTTATGTTTTCTGTGAGGAAGATCTCTGAGTCTGGAAAGGTTCAGGAACACATGGAGGTCAGAGTTCACATCCATTGGACACATTTTACCGAGTCAGATGCAGAGACAGGACCTGCAGCCCTAATGGCATCACATCACTCCCCAAAACAGTCGTGTCCCACAGTGGCTGGAGAGCAGCTCTAAGTTGCTCAGACTAAGGATAGACTATCAAGATATAATGAAAAAGACAAGCCTGAAAAGCTGAAAAAAAGGCCAGGAAGAAGTCTTATTGGGAAAGATGAGGCAGAAGGCAGGAAGATTGAGGAGATACAGCAAAGAATCTGTAACGATCCCAAGGAAAAAAAGATAGGATCGCACAACTAAGCATGCTGTCATCACGCACAGGCAGAATTAGACAAACTTAACCTTACCTTTGACATTTCCCAATTTTTGAGTGTTTGACTCTATGACTAGTTTCTAAAGTTGGTTGTTGGTTTTTGTTTGTTTGTTTTTAGTTTGTAACTATACACACATGTATAGAATGAATCAAACTTTGAACAGATATGTGGAAGGGTGTGTGCTGCCTTGGGCTGTCCTGCTTGTACATGCAAGTTAGATCTGTAACAGGCATTTTCAAATGGAAGATTTAAATGAACACAATGCAGCAGAGATGGAAGAGAATGTGATTTGTTGGGATTTCAGCAGGAATCTTATTCTGTACATCTACATGTTCTTCCCCGTGCTCCTCAAAAGGACAAAATAGGCTGAGGGTGTGTTAAAAAAACCTTCTAGTGTAGCAAGCAGGAGAAGTTTCTGAGCACACTGGTTAGGGACACCTGGCCATCTGCAAGGGAGTATACCTGGATGAAAAGCACAATGGAGATGTTTTGCAAGTGGAGGAGAAGACAAACTACTAGAGCCATCCTGGTTGCTACTTCTGTATTGTCCATCTGGCATGGAGCATGGTTGTTTTAGTCTCAAAATACTAAGTAAGGCACAGACACATCCTTTAAAGCTGCCTGGTGTAACCTGCGCTTTCTCTGCTCTCACTCTGCTTGAGTGAATGGGAAAAGGCAGAGAGGTAAGGAGTGTTCATGCTTATCTCCTCATCAATTCCCTTGCCTGTTAACTAGCTAGCTGATGGGTTAAGAACTTAACTGGTCACAGGGTTCAAAGTCATAGGGCGTTTTTTCTTATAAATCAAATTTATCTATTTGGCACAGAATGCTGTATGTCTGTTACAAGGATCAAGATAAAATGCAAGCCTCCCTTCCTTTCCTCCTCCCTTTTTCTTCTGTCCCTCTTTTTCTCTTTGCAACTTGCTAAAATGAGTACCAGACAGTATTCTTTGACAAAGGGGTAGAGCTTCCTGCAGGTCATATCAGAAGCAGGTCTCAAGTTCTCATGGGAAAATCAGATTGCAAATGAACAACACTCCACATAGAGTCTAGTCTTTAAATAAATTCTGATCTCTTGTCTTAATATTAGCATCTATCAAATACAATAAGTTGTTAAAACAATGTGAAGAATATGAGACTGAAATTATTTGTTTATAGGGAAAATTTTTTAATTGGTTTGTCATAGTGTGCAGGTACTGTTAGTGAGTGAATGAAAACTGGAATTTGCAAAGGGAAATGGCTGCCAAATACCCATTTTGGTGAGATTTGGATACCTTAATCTCAATTTGAAATTCCCAGCCACAGCTCTTAAATATATTGTTTTAGTCTATAAATGTTAAAAGATACTCCAAATTTTTCAAGAAAGATGTGTTTATCTGAAGTGATAAAGGATCTGGGTGTAGGATAGTAACATGAGTTCCATTCAGATGTTTTTTCCCCCCACGTTTGCACACAGGAGAATAGAGCTGTCCAAGCCCCAGATTCTTTCCCCCTCCAATCCAAGCAGTCCCCACTCCCTTCTTCCAGATGAATTTACAAGACTTCAAATCCAGGCTTTTATGCTGTCCATCAACTCATGACAGACAGTCCAGAAAATAGTGTGCCCTAAATGTCGTGTAAATGTTAGTCTTAATCAGGCAGCCAAATACAATATTGTGATACAGCTAAAAATGAATTAAGGAACCTGCCACACACACTTTTAAAAATTTCCCTAGAAAGGAAGGTTTAGGGAAAGTTCAAGCGCATAAAATAAGGAGAACATAGTCATAACAGGATATGCCTTCTGTTAACTGAAAAAATGAGGAAGGGTCAGCATTCAAAAGAAATGACACCCATTTAAAATGTTATGGTAGAGGGGAATCCATTGATGCTGGATGAGAAGGTCTACCTGTCTGTTCTGTCTGGGGAACATGGAAACAGTATAGAAAACCAAGAAGACTCCATATCTCAAGGCACTGTGAAAAAAAGTAGCAGAAAAAGCCATTTCCATCATTTCACCTCCATATTATCAATAACTTTTACAAAAATTGGCCAAAACCACCTTTCCTTTATTATTACCCTTTAGCACTATCTTAGGGATGAGTGGTTGGTCCCTTTTATAGTAGAGCTACCACTGTAGCAGTTACAGCATTCCCTGTTTCTTAATGGTCTATAATGAACTTTGCAAACATCTAAAAAGGCTGTCCTATGAATTATTACACTACATTCTGAGCCACCAAATGGCTATCCAAAGGGGCAGTCTTTCTTTTGGTTAGCAATTCCCAGTTCCAGAAAGGGATAGCAAAAGTGAAACTAAGGGTCCTTTATTGTGCCTCAGTAATTTTCAGGTCAAAGATCCTTCTGACCAGTTACTGAATTTGGTTTTTTCCCTGTTTCCATACTCAGTTGCAAAAGCTTGCTTTGTGTGGCACATGTGGCGCTTTATCCTTACTGTGAGGTGTGATATGATTCCTTTCCCTTGTATTCTGGTCAAGTCTATCAGCTGATTTTGGTTTGTTATTATGTTCTCACTTTGTTTCCTCCTGGTGATGCCTTATCAGGCCTCCTAGACACAGAGACTAGACAGAGTAAAGGAACAAAAGTAGGTATTTATTTGAAGGGCCTTCAAGGTACACCCTGGGGAGCCAGAGGCTATTGCCAAGATGGACCCCAAGATGGACGGCAGGTTACGAGTTCTTCACACTTTTATAAGTTTGGTTCATTTGCATATCAGGGTCAATTCTCCAATTAAAGCCCCAGTTTAATGATGTAATTCCCCTTAGCTACCCCCCCTTCAGAGACTCCTTGGTTTACACCCCTTGGGCTCAAGATGGTCCAGGTGTCCTTGAAGAGCAGTCCGGAGAGGCTTTGTTGTGTCTAACAGGCATGAGAGAGCAGAAAGTAACAGGCTACAAGAAGCTTCAAAGTTGCACACTAAGCAGTACAGAATTTAAAAAAATATAAAAGTTAAAACCTAAGGCATCACTGGGACATTGATAATTAGGTGACATTTGCTATGCTTGCTAACAGCTTTTATTGGCTGTTGTGGATATCACTATTCCTTGCAAACTGCTTTGGGGTTGGAGCTCAACAGCCTTGCTCTGATTGTAATCTGAAGGTTCTTGACTAGGTTTGTTATTTTTCTGTGCTCAATACAGACTGTAATATATCAGCCTGTTAGTTGTCTGAATTTGTACTCCTTTTGAAATATAGGCATGTAACCAAATAGCTAATCATATCATCTTACAATTAGTTTCTTGTAGGGAGAATGAGAATTAACAGAATGGTTTCCTTTTGTAGGGAAAGTTGATATCCCTTTTTAAATGCCAACAATTAGGCAATAAAAAGTTCCCACTTGTTATTTCCATTTGGAGAAAACACTCTGATGATGGTAGAGTGAAGCCGTCCTGCTTATGCATAAAGGATGTACACAAACCGTGTTCATCTGACCGTATTTGAACAAAAGCAGTTACATGGAGCCTGTAGCTCCATGCCTGTCTTTCCGGCAAGCTACAATAAAAAGGCTGGTGCTTTGCCATGCTGTTTGTCTCCTCCTTTCAGTTTTCCTCCTTGCTGTGTACAGTACACACCTAGGGTTGAATCCATGTCCAAATCCTGACGGCTTCTTTTGTTTTCTTGCGTAACACAAGGGCGCTGAACCTTCTCTGCCTTTGCCTAAGTGGCCTCTCCCACTTGATTAATTGTAGAAGTGTTTGTGATTTCCTTTAAATCACAGGCTTATTGTGTAATGTCTAATCAATCACTAATATTCTGGGCAATTGTGAAAAAATTTCCTTATCAATTTCTTTCTGTATATTTTTCTTTCAGTATCATGTAATTCCAGGAGGAAAATCAGATTCCAAGCCAGGATCCCGTCTACATAATTTGTTGCTTTTGAGTTAGAGCTGTTTTGGGATTTCAGCAGTCAAAGGAGCTAATCATCCAGACCATTAGCCTGGGAATGAACTCACTCTTTCTCTGCTTGGCTTTAAAGGTGTTGGAGATACAATGGCAAAAGGCAGGTTTGTTTCCAGGCCCTTTTAACTTGAATTGTTGCTACAAAAGGCTGTAGCTCTGGCAGCACTTCAGGGCATCACATTTGTAGTATATTGGCAAAACTGGCAGCTTCCATGAAACTATGAGACCTGTATTTGCTTCACTCAAGCTGTGATAAAGGTAACTCCACATCATAGTATAATCCTCCCAGGTAACAACTGATACAACACATCTTTACAAAGTTCAAAGCTCCTGTTTTTTACTGAAAAGTACCATTTTTATTGATTTTGGCATTAACAATACTTTTTTTTTACTTGATTCAAGTTCTTTTATATAAGTAACATTGACATTCAGTTGGGAATGTATTGCTGTTTTGAAAGAATATGTGGGAAAGAGGTAAGAAAGTTCATGAGGTATTAATTTGACACTTCATATTTGAAGTCTGGATACAAACATTGGTTCCCTTCTCTTGTCTGCTACTTATGTTCCACTTTCTGAATAAGAAGTACATTTATTTATCTGAAGTTTTTTATGTGATGTTTAAAATCATGTGCAATTGTAACTTTCCTCTGTATTGTGAATATGTTTACTGTTTCTAACAGAGACCTAAAACTCATGCTTCTTTCAGGTTATACATTCAGAGGCTTGCCTTTTGCCTTTGATGTATGATGTAGGAGCAAAAGCCTTTCATCCGCCGCCTTCCTGGGCACTGGGTTGTTTAGTCTGTTTTGCCCTTAGTCCTGCCAGTAGTGATCGTGGCCCTGCCTTGCTCTCCTGAGAAGATTTCAAAAACCAGTACTGCAGAAGCAATTACGAGCCACTGTGGGCCCCTAGTTTATGCAGGGGAACTATATTCTCCTCTGGCAGAGAACTGATGAAAATCAAACTCACTTTAAGGCTTCTTCATATTGGGGCTGGATTCTCAACTCCCTTATAGTTCTTAGGAATCGAGTAACTTGTCTGTTTGCCCGAAGGAGAAAGAGGGTGTGACAGGGTAGGCTAAAGATCTATCAGGATGCTTTCAGAGGCAGAATATTGCACTAATATGTGGGTCTGCAGCTGGCTGCAGGCAGCCATATCCCACCTACTTCTGACCTTCGTGTCTAGTTGGCAGAGTTTTGTAGTTGCAAATGGAGAAGACACTCAGTAGGGTAAAGCAATGAATCCCAAATCTTGCCAGTTTCTCTCTTCTCCACTTTTTGTTCTTTCTTACCTCTCTGTTACGGGTCCTGCTCAACCAGCATGACCTTGAGCCAGGCCTTCCTTCCTCATAAGCACTTCAGTGTGATAACTCCCTTTGTCCTCACTAGGGAGGACACAGCATAAGGGGTTTCCCTTATGCTATACCCTTCCTGTCTCTGATTGCCTTGTTCTTGGCTTCTGACTGGTCATGGGCCACAATACTTGACTCTACCTGCAGACCAGGACCCTTTGTGTCTTATAGCATGATGGAGCTGTCGGCATTTACCTGTTCTGTGATTCTTCCATTACATCAGCCACAAAGCTATGCAATATATAAGAAGATGAAGAATTATCAAAGAAAAAATCTCCTTGGAGCTCTGTATGGGTGTCTTTTTAGACACCAAAACAATCTACAGAGAATAACACCCATTATCTGCTATCAGTAAAGCGCAAGTCAGAGGTGCACTCATTCCTCCTGATAAAAGGCAAGAGCAACACCCCTTGTTCTTGCATGTGTAACCTGCACAGCGATCCATCGTAGCCTTTACTTTGCCCACCTGTGTCCATAATGCCGTTCTCTCTTGTCTTGCACAAACTGTGTGACATTTGCAATCACAACTGGTTATGCAGTTGGACTCACAACGAGAAGGAGGCACATCAGACATGTTTTCTACTGAGCATTTCTTTCAAATTGTAACTTCCTTTTCTGTCCTTGACTCCTAATCCTTCTGCTGCATAAAAGCCTTGACGAGGTTTGAGAAGGACTTGTTTGTTCCAGTGCAGGAGCCAGGAGGACATTACCTGGTTGGAAAATAACTTAGCAGCAGGTACCTCATCACCTAACTCACCATACACAGCAATTGCTAACACACAGTACAAATGAGATTTTTGTGAACCTCTCTCTTATAGGATCCTCCTTGATGCAGTGATATTTGTGGGGTTCAGTGTGAGGAATTGTGAAAACTGCAGCAGTGCTTTCCTTGCACTTTGAAAAGAGCCCAGATTGCTTGTGAACTTCAAGGTACAGCATTTATTATAGAGGCCTCTTTCTGATGGCACAAGCACATACCATGAGTCCCATTGAGTGGGCCAAAGATCATCTGTAATAATCTCTTAGGAACTGAGAGTTAGATGAAAATTACAGTTTCCAAACCAGAAAGGTCTTGCTGTTACCTAATACACTTTTAACACAGAGGGGCATTTGTTACATGTGAGTCTTTGGCAGTAACTTCTTAACCACCTTTTCCTGAAACTCTCACAGTTGAGAGTTGCTTTCTCAGACGAAGGATAAATTACTTATGAACACATAAACATAGTTATTCTGTTAATGCTTTGAGTATTAGTGTGAATGATAACATGGCCCTAAGCAAATGTCTCTTTGGATTTTAGACTTGTGAGGGAACAATAAGACCAATGATTCTAAAAGGGGTTATTTATTGTAATTCTTGTGTTGTGTCTTTGCAGATCTTGCTATTTTTACCAACTAAAATGCAGGGGAATTCTCAAAAGCAGTTTAAAATAATAAACTTGTTTTAAGTCAAGAACAGATCCTGTCAACATATTGGCTCCTGCTTCTGTTTTGAAAGGAGCATTACTGTACCAACAGCCATTCTTCTGGTGTGAGTTTCCCATGGGTTTTCACTGTGGGCTATCTCTAAGTTTTGACCAGATCTTAGACAGTGACATTATTGGAATTAACAGCTTCTGGATGAGTCCTGTGGAATAACATTTGCATTCTGTACAGCTTATATGACAGATTAGCATAAAGCCTTGACCTCCTAAGATTAGCTGTTTTCCTCATTCCAGCAGATGTCACTGAGAAAGGGGAGAGAAGATTTAAAAAAAATAATCCCCGTTTCAGACTGTCTTGGTTGGGTTTTTTTTCCAAGAAGTGAAATGATCTATAAAAATTTGAGTAATTAATGTACATGATTTCTTGACTCGAGAATTTGTGTAGGATGGAGATCAAAACGCAGAGCATACACAGTGAAGAATGTATGCTTGTCCAGGGGAGCTTTCCCACATAAGAACCTACAGCAGTGTGTGGCCTGTGGGCTCATCCTGCACTGTGTGCAGGGCATTCAGCTGCTGTTGCAGTGCTCCTTGGAAATCTGTCTTCTTGCACCATAACAGGTTTACCACAAACCTGTTATGTCTGACAATAAATTAAGCCATTTGATTGAGGGCCGCTAAGGAATGTCACAAAAAAGCTTTGCATACAGAATGGTGAACAAATTCCAGAAATGTGAGCATGAAGGAGGGTCTCCCCACAAGGTTTGTTGCGGGTCCGTGCCGGGAGGTCTGAGTGCCTCTGGAGCACTGCAGCCCTGTTCCTGGATCCAGCCTGTCAGTTACTGCTTTATTGCATCCCTGTCAGCAATAGGGAGCAACACGTGGTGACTACAGGAACCTCAGCAACCTACCACCCAGAAAGTGGGATGTCATCTATACTACCAAAAAATCTGCCTCTACCTTCATCCTGCCTGGAATAAAAGGCATCCCATCACAACTGACTCACTGTTCCTCTCCAGTACAGCTCTCTAGAGGATGGGGGTCAAAAGAGCTTGCAGATTTTGCCTCCTGTCCCTGGTGCTATATGAGACTTGATACAGAAAGGTTGGTGTCCCCAGCTACTGGAGATGCAGGCTTAGCTCAGGCTTAGGGTCAGAGCAAACCTCTTTCTTTCAGTCTGCACCTTTAGCGGGGCTCCAGGCTGAGCTGTGTCCTCACAGGCATGTGCCAACTCTTTTTTCCTCTATCAGGAAACAGGACTCTGCACACAGGTTCAAGGTACCTGGCTTGGGGAATTACTATCAAAACAAGAGATGAAATGTATAAAAACAGAAAAAACACCAAAATGCGTGCCTGTGCAAATGGCAAATCTGCTTAGAAGTGAAAGATCCATAAAAAACATGAAATCGTGCAGTGACAACTTCTAAGCTATTTTTCAGCATAGACCTACAATACCTATTCCCCTTGTTCATTCAGGGATCAGGCCAGGTATGGTGACCAGAGCAGGCTGGCTGGGAGTATGGATTCCTTGATTCTTTTCCAGAGCTGTAGTCAATCCTCTGGATCCTGCTGTTAAAGCAACAGCAACTGCAATAGCCATAGTCATGGACTTGAACAGAATATTTGGATTAGATCCTGAATGAGCTCAGACAAGCCAATTAGAATCTTTGCTATGGCTCCTCTGCATTTGGTTCAGTAATATTTTTTATACATGGCATCTGGGAGCAGTGATTAATGATCAGAATGTGGTTTTGAAATTCTTGAATCAAAGTGGCTGCATCGGTACAATGTCTAAATATTTTTAAATTAATTTTTTTTCTCTTAGTGCCAGTATTTTATACACTGTAAACTCTTCAGCACAGCATGAAACTCCAATCCCATTAAATTTTATTGAGCAACTTAATAAAAATGTGTGAAGTTCCAAAAAGAAAACGAAACTCAAGAATGAGCACAAGGAGCAGTTTTGTAAGCCCTTTTGTGGGTCTATGCAAGGATACCTGGGTGCATATGAAGCCCTCCTTACTACATTGATGCAGGCTTCCTCTTCTCAACACATTATTCACAAAGAAATAACCACAGGAGATCATCTTTTTTTGTGTGGCTGGTATTACAGCAGCAGTTTGTGTTTGCACCACGCAAGCCGGCATTAGAAAGCACTCCATGTGCCCAAAGCTTGGTTTGCATGGAAAGAAACTGATATTTGCTGGTTCTGCTGCTGAGGTTGCCAGAGGAATTGTCAGAGTTCCTGATTTGTTCATGACTTTTGCCATGGGAATGTTTTGTGGCAGTGAATTGGCCTGAGGCTACTGAGTCCACATTAAGCCCTCTAGTAGTATGCCTAACAAATTCAATAGTTTGGAGCCAGTGAACTGCAGACAGATAGAAACAGTGCTCACAACTTCAAGTGCATTAATTATCTCTTTACATGCTTCTGAAATAAAGCTGAGCAAGTAACAAAAAGGTGTTTCATAAGTATAAATCTTCCCTAATTTGGTTTAATCTCTTCTTAATATTTAAACATGCTTTCCTCATTGTTGCTTCTCTTAACCTGTAAAGTTACAGAACTTGTGGCTTCTTTGCTCATAAGGATATCCCATGATACTTAGAGAGAAGCAGAAATAGCTGAAAATAGTGAAACTCTCCTCTACACAGTCCCCTAGGGAAATATTATGATAAGCCTAGGCAGCAAGCAGGAAGGCTTGAAAAGGAAAGTAAGACATACCTCTCTGAATCTGTACAAACCCTAGGAAAGCAAGGCTTAAGAAATAAACTACATTTAAGCTTTTATTTTATATGAATCAATTTGCCTATCCAATGTAAAACACATGTCATAATCCATACAGGTAATAGGAACACGGAAAATCTCTTTCTGTGATCCTGCTGCTCCTCTGCACCCAGATGTGACCCTGGCAAACGATCAGAGACTTGTTTTACATTTTGTTGGTCAGCAGTATACATCGGTAAGGCTCTCAGGGAGCTGCTGCTTTTCCTGCTTGCACATCCATTCTGAGGCAGAAGTGCCTGAACCGTGGGATGTCCACAAAAAACCAACAAAATATTGATTTTACGCAAAGTATTTATAGATGGGAAATTGAATACGCTGTGGCTCAGATTATCAAGATAATCATGCTTTTGGGTGCTGTACTCTTAGGATGAGTAGCATGGTAATGCTAAGGGGGAGGAAGAGGTTAGAAACCAGGGAGCTAATTTTCTGGGAGGGTGCACTATTTCAAATTGTATTTCAAGTGTATTAACACCATCTGACTTCAATGTCTAGCTTAAGTGCTGGGCCCATTGGAAGGTCAATGCCTAGAATGTAGTAAAAACTCTCTGTCAGGTTCTGGTAAGCTCTGCAAACTCTGTTCTACAGTTTTTGCTGTAGTGTCCAAGGTGAGAAAGGATCCATGCTTTGCAGTCCCTTGTGTGTGTGGGAAGAGCACAGTAAGAGTTTTTGTACTTGGGTCATTTTATGTGGCATTTTATTAGCAAATTCTCTTCTTGTAAATTAAGGACAACTTCCAGTGCTACAAGTGAAAGCCCATCTTTACAAAATCATGGCTAACCACATGAATATCAGTTGTGTGAAACATGGGGGAGGGGGTTAAAAAAAATTCCCGAACCCAACCCCAAGCTATTTCTTAGAGTGATTCACCATGAGTACAGTGAGCAAGAGCAAATCTGCAGGTTAGTGCCCTCATCTCTCAGGCCTGCCCTGAGAACACTTACTCTTATATAACTCAGGGCAAGGCTGGATATTGGCTTACCCATCAGAAAAACATAAAATATTATATGCTTCCGTGAAGTTTTGGCAAGCTCCCGTTGCCTGTGTGTTTTATGTTCTGTTCGCTAAGGAGCTCATGTAACCCGACATCGTGCCACACCCTGGAGTCTGACTGTACCCATGTAGCAAGCAAACGGCTGTCAGAGTGCAGGCATTGTATTCAAAACCTTGAAACAGCCAAAAAATACCCCAACCCAAATAAACAAGAAACAACCATCCAAACTCCTGACTTCTAGCACAGTGTGCTAAAGACATTTTTCAAGAGGACTGTTTTCCAACTAAGAGTATTGGGAGATATTTAAAAATCCCAAATCAATACACTTTGCTCAAGGCTGAACTGAACTTTGATATTTGCCTTTAACCCTTGCACTAACTGCAATTGCATAGTGGTCTCTCCACATGGTTTCTTATCTCCTAAATGTGAAGCATGCTTTCAATGGGGTCACTCTGACACTTAGGGTTTTTTAAGGATAAAATATATGTGCTAAGCATTGCATACTTAACAGGAAATTGAATCATGAAGTGGTCTTAAAATACTTTTGATGGCATAGAAATTGCCAAGAGTTCCAACTAGGAGAGTATTCCTTAGGTCACGGTTCTTATTTTGGTTGTGGTACATATGGAAAAATCATCATCATCATCATCATCATCATCATCATCATCATCATCATCATCGTCTGTTCACAAAAGCTGTAATTTACTGGAGCAGTTGTACCAGGCTGGTACATTCTGTGTTCGGTCAGAGCTCTCATCTAGGATTATGTACCTTTTCTGTGGTCTATGTTGGTGTGCAAGAAACATTCTGAAGAGGATGGTCAGAGTGAGGCACTCACATGAGATTGCTCAGAAAAAGCAGAGTGTATTTCCTAACATGTTCAGAAAAGGCCTGGAGTAGAAAAAGCAGAGTGTTAGCCTACCTTTCCAAGAATTTTTAATGTCAAGTGAAGCCTGGAGCTAGAAAAACATTTTCATACCAGTCAGTCTGTTATATGCATAAAGCTGGTATTTTACAGGGCATTAAATATTTTTGCCATATTCAAAGTCATTTGCTCTTATTGGTGCCAATTCAAATACATGCTGCATTTTCTGATCTTTGTTACTTACTCCTGACTAGCTCCCTGTTCATAACTTTCCTTCTCCTGGCCTGCAGTTCTCAGGGGCATCTCATTTTTTACTTATTTTTCCTCTTGATATTTCACTAATTTGTTTTCCATAACATCTAATCCTTTTCAAGTTATTGGCTTCATCTATTCTTTTTAGTCTGTAGTCACTTTTCATCACTCCCATTCATTTATTGTTTTTTCTTATCAAATTTGTTTTCTATTTTTGCTTAACCTCTCTCTTTTAGTATTTTTCTACTCTGTCTAAGGAAAATACAGTCAGGAGATAAAAGGGCACTTCTGTCTCATACATTCCTTTCCCAAGAGACCAGGATTATTCCCATCAGTGCAGGACCAGACTTATTCCTTGATGAGGTCAGTTATATACCAAATTTTCAAGCCCAGTTTTTAATTCCTGAAACAGAAGGAACACATCTCAAGTATTATTTTTTGTAATGATCTAAGAATTGGTATGAGATGGTAATCTCATATAATTAGTTGGTTAGTGATTGACTAATGAGGGTAAAGGAAAACTAATGCAAACTAAGGGATGATCTAGAGGAGTAACAGCCAAGAAAGCTCTTGCCAAATAGCTGTTATTTCCCTGGTGTCCACATGGACACTTGCCTTCTAATTTCATTAAGTTTTGGACGGAAGCTATTTTACTACTGTGAAGATTTTGGAACGGTGGTGCAAGCTGATTTTTATTTTAACCAGCTGAAATAGACAGCTTAGTGTTCCTTATCTTATCCTCAGAAGGGCCAAAACTTTTAAATTTTAAATTCAGCAAACTTCATCTCTACATTTATACTGAAACAAGCATACCTGAACACACACAGTAATTTCCCTTATTTATGCAAAATTAAGCATACAAGTTTGAAACATTCAGCCAAAACCCCCTCAATACTAACACGAAACCCTTGAGCTTTTCATCCTTTCTCATAGTCAAATTCTTCTGTCCTATGGGCAAAAGTGAAAACTGTAAGGACTTCCTCTTCAAAACTATGCAGAAGGCAGGTGCAGCAGCACACTCAGAATCTCCTGGCACAGGCACTTGAAACCTCAGGCCTCTTATTGCAGGGTGTAGATGAGTGCAGCACAGCCATCACCTCTTGATGTGTAAGATTGAAATGGCAGAAATCAGAGAACTACTCCCATTCCCTGACAGAGTGGATGGGAGAGGGAACTCTGCAATACACAGAAACAGTGAGTCTGGCAGTACTGCCACCGCTGCAGTTGGTTTTCCTCAGTGCTGGAGTAACTAAACACAGGGCTGCCAGTTGCATGGGAGAGTTAGCATGAAATGTGAAGTGCATGGAGACCTTATACAATGTCCTTGCCAAGGCTTGCCTGATAACCTCTAACCTATGTAGATCCGGCAATGCCACGTGACACAGGGGAAAATACACGTTAAAATCCCCTGTCTCTCCCTTAAAAAAGATTGTTTCCAAAAGCAATATGGAATATTTGAGAAAAGCTCAGCCAGGTCTGACCATGTCTCACAGGTGAGCTCCCCTTCTCTTCACACCTCCAGATTGGGAGTCAGCATCCACCTGCAGCTCCTTTGCTACAAAAGTACATAGAGGCAGCAAGCATGGCTATTTCAGCTGAAGATGCAGCCCTTCCTCCCTCCTTCTCTCTGTGTTTGGAGGAATCTTGTTACAAATGAATTGGAAGTTGCAATTATAGCTGTCTGAAGTAGGATTTTGTTGTTATTTTTCCTCTTTCTGGTAAATGTTTTTCTTAATTTGTTACTTGAAACAAATATACTAATAGCTGTATTTAACCATGGATTCAGAGAGCAGTGATAACTCCATCTGCTGTGTTTGTGTCAGTTACCCAGAGCCTGACACTGCCCCAAACAGCCAAGCAAAGAAGAGAAAACTCTTGTAAACTTATCAAAGATAAACTCCCATTCCTAGCAGAGTGAACATTGTGCTGATAATAAAAACCTCAGTAATTAAGCAGTTCTTTAGCTATTTGTTCAGAAATGGTTTCATTGGCAGATGTGTCACATCAGGTTATAGTAGACTTCTGAAAATATAGGATCTGGGGTGAGAAAGCATTCAGACTGAATGAGAGATGAAACTTGAGTTTCAATAGTAAATAATGTGGTACAGGAATAATATCTAGTCCAAAACAGAGTTGTGATACAGTTTTTAGAAAGCAACTGCAACTTTGCTGAATAATGGTTTATTTTCTGTGTATTTGAGCAATAGAAGAGTTTATCAATCACTCTGGATTTAGGTTGATGTTATATGGGGTTATTTTTAGGTGTGAGCACCTATACCAGTGAGGTACATGTAGTATGCATATTTAATGTCTGACATTGTCTTAGAAGTGTGGAAAAAATATTTTTTAAAGGCAGTAATTAATGTTTTATTTGAGGAAAAACTTGGAAAGAGCATGTTTCTCTTTCTTATAGAGTAAAAATTTTGTGATTAGCTTTTTAATTTCATCATAGTAAATGCAAAATATAACAGCTAAGATTTTGTTAAGAGCAGAACACAGCTGCCAAAATCTGATTCTGTTAGATCTTGAATCAGCTAGCTAACTTGTGTTCTAACTCCCCTTATCGTGTGTATGTAATTTAGAACTGTAAACAAAAAAACCTGGGAATTCAGGTCTGAAATTTGACCAGTTGCTCAATGCTAGTAATGATGATGACTGAAAATACTCATATCTCCCTTTTGTGTGTCAGCATATTGGTCAGTTGTCAAAAATAATCCAACTGTATTTCTTGTCATTTTGGTTTTCTGAAAAGATGAAATAATGTTGAAAGAATTCACAGTGACAGTTATGCCCTCTCTGTTCCACATGGACTAGGAAACTGATTTACATCACCAATGTTACAAGAAGGGGGAAGGAAATTGTCTTAAAATATGTAAAGGAGAAAGTACACGTAAAGGGAAAATTTTGCCTATGCTTAGAAAGAATGAAAAATCGAATGTACATCTCTCTTTGGGCAGTCATTAGTGCAGCCTCAGTAGTACATGAAACATTTTCAGAACTGAAAGGATTGGAGTTTTATTGGCGCAGCTGCACATCCACACACAAGGACTCCCTTGTAAACTTCAGTGTCTCTTCTGGGAAGTACGGGACATCTGCAGATGTTTTAAAAAGAGCGTTGACAGAAAAAGGTTGTTGCTTAAACCTCATTTATAATGTGGAAGTGGCAGGTTCTGTAATAAGTTCAACAGTAGACAAAATGTTCTAATTTGTGCTGATCCTCTTCTCGAATTCAAGGAGGGATAAACATATGATCTTACAATAAATCCTGAAATAGGGTTTGTGGGGAGAAAAGAAATTCATTTCACTCTCATTTGTATCAAACTCTGTGGAAAGACTAGGGAGTTGAGTAAGATTTTAATGGACATAAAGGATTGTAATTCATAGGTAATTAAAAGAATCCTGTTGCATCTTGTGCTGACTTAAGGCATATGGAACATTTCTGATCAAATATGTCCCAGAATATGTGTTTTCTAAAATATAACCTAAGACTGTGTTTGTGTTCACAGAGGTACAGCCCTTTAAAGGTGCTGAAAGCCCTTTGGACTTGAAGAATATCCTGAATTTCCACTGTCTTCAGCAAGAGAAGAAAATACTCAGCACCAGGTAGGAAGAGACCTGATCTACTGGTCTCAAAAAATGAGGAATCTTGAGATATATCAAAGAGCCTTGCATCCTGAAGTCTTGAAATTCCTCGGGAATTCAAAATGAGGTTTCATTGTTCCTTAGGTCAAAACTCTCAAAAATAAGCCTGTCATCACGCCCTGAATTAAATATATCTTATGATAATCTGGTTGTATCCATATTACATTACTGTCTTGGCCTTACATGTGTTCATGATGGTGCCAAGTATTCCTTTTATTTCTCTTACATAGTTTAATGTAACAGCCTATGTTAGCAGAAGGGTGATGATTGGGTATGGAGGCCTAAAATTACTGAATTTTGCCCTTTCTACTCTTTTTACCCCATATATGTAACACAGTTAGTATCACTGCTGACATTTATAGTACTTACGGTGCACTGCTCCAGATGCTGGAAAATCTCCAGCAGGGAAACTTGCTGCATCTCTGATCCTATTCCTAGTAAAGGATGTGGAATCACACCAACATAAATACTGATACAAGTTCTCTCAAATAAGGGCATCTGACAGAGAGCAAGTATTTCTTTTGTTTGTGGATGGAAGTGAAGCTCAAGAGGGTGTTGGGATTTCTGAGCCTAAATTTGGCTGTGTGTCTTCAAGAATCATCTGTCACAAAGTATGAATTATGCACCAGGTATAAAGAGATGCACCAACCTTTAAGAGCCTGGAGTAGGCTAGCACAAAACATATTTAGAGTGCTGTCAATTAGTCAGCTAGTGACAAAACACGTTTTGTCATTAGCCTATTAAGTTGTTACCAAAACCCCTTTGGTTGTAGCCTAGCTAAGATGCAGTTAATCCACCAGTAGTTCTATACCTTTTCTTTGCTGTGGAACAAAGTTGTTGACATCCCAAAGCAGAAATGGATTTTCAGAAAAGCAGACACATATGGTTGAAACCACAGTATGGTAAGGACTTAGCTGGACATAAAGCCCAGTAATCTTATGCTAGTGCAAGAAATAAATACATAGCCTAACTACCTAAAAAGTGGAAAGTTATATTGTTTAAATTATTATTCTGTTTGTATCAGAAGATGAGGTAGTTCTTTAGTAGAGAATGGGAACTGGATGTTCAGATGGTCTTGAGTGACCCTTTATATTTTGCAAGCCAGGATGGAAGTCCATGTATCATGTCAGCTCTTGAAATGAGGCAAGAGGAGAGGAAAGAGCAGAACTGAATGATGGTGTATCAAAAGCTGAAGTCAGACACAGAGGGAAGGAGCAAGCAGCTGTCTGGCATAGAGGGAAGGCAGTGGTTAATTCCTTTTTTTTTTGCCAGCTAGCATGAATGCCTAATGTCAAAGATTGTGAATGAAAGGGTTCTTACCTGTGGCCATTCCAATGTTCCTAAATGTGCAAGTAAATAGTAATTAAGGGTAAATGTTTAAGATCTGAAAGTGAACTACTGATTCCTTAGTAGTGATTCTTTGGTCAGATGCCTCTTCACAGTAGAGACAGTGGAGGAAATGCTGCTGTCTGTCCTCCAGTCTGGCCTCTCTTCATACTCCTTCTGAACAGTCTGTGAGAACAAAAGGCCAAGCCTGTAAATAGAAAAGCTGCTTTTGCATATCATCACTACTTGATAAGTATAAACATAGCCTGTTCTCACTTAATTCCTGCCACAAAAGACTTCTGTTTTCCATATGATAGAGTTTATAGCACATGGGCAGAAAAACTTGGCACCTGATTTTTGAAATGCAGGTAGCAAGAAACAAGTTTGTTCATTTGTGATCGTATGTCTCTAAAACACTTCATAAAGAGTCTCCAGTGAGTTAATTTGCAGTAGCATAACAGAAACCTTTCTTCAAGGTCGTCAGAGAATTCAAAACTCCACTGACTGTATAGCTTTGAATTGTATAGCTTCCTATGGACTGACACTTCTTCCTGAGAGATCACTGTCTCTGGGGACTTTTCTCCATGTTGTCCTGGCAAAGTTCCGCCTAATACGTGGTTACTGAAAGCTGTCCTCAGATAGCCTTCAGGATTTCCCAGGCGGGCATTCCTGAAATGAACCGGGATTACAAAATAGCTAATTTGAGAGCCCAGCTACAGTTTAAAATAAATCCTGTTCCATCCTCAATGCTTCCAATTTTAACTTTTACACTCAAGTGGCATAAATTATATACCAAAGCCTACCAGTTGAGCCTGTTGTCATGTGCCTTTCTGGCTCTTAAACAAATGAAGTAAAAAGGTAGCAAAGAGCCATCACAGAACAGCAGGAAGCTGTGTTTCTCAGAACTTTACAGTGTGCAGGTGTGGAAGCAAAAGCAGGGAGTTAAGGGGGCTGAATAAGGTGGATCAAGTCACCTGTTTGTTTAAAAGAGTAGATGGGTCAGTGCAGCTCTGGGTTGGAGACTGTGCTAGGAAGTGACTGACCTCTACACTGCCTGAATGAGGAGTGAGAATCCTGTGTTCATCTATATTTACACCTGAGTAGGCCACAGGGCAAAATGCAGGAGAGGCCTCTTTCATACTCTCTTCTCTTGCCTGTGCTCCTCAAAGTCCAGATGTGGCCTGACCTTTGGTCTGTGTGTGATGTGTCTGGAAGAGAACCCAGAAGAGCTGGAGCTCTGGTGTTCTGCTGTCTGGGTTGTTCTGTGGGCCGGTGAGGATGTAAACAAGGGTGGGGAAGCAGAGAGCTTTCGTCAGCCTCCAATCTCCTCTCAGGAAGGAGGGAAGCCCAAGAGCCGAAAACATGGCAGCATTGTCTTTTAGAATAGACTGAACATGTGAAAAATCACTGTCCTAATGATAAGCACTGTAATAAATATTGGCAAGACATGAATCCAGCCTCTGCAAAAATGTCTTTTTTTTTTTTTCAGCTAAAATCACATTTTTCTTTAGCACATCTTTTTAAAGTTTGTTATCTTTCACCTCTCTCATTGCCAGCCATGTGGTGAAAGAAATGGCTCTTAGAACTGTTTTCTGTGGAACTGTAGTAGACATGAATACCAAACAACTTCACAAAACCACTAAATATTTGGCAAACTTCTAGTCTACTGTAATTTAAAAAAAATGCTCAAGACAAATATTTATGTTGAAGGGGAAAAAAATCCTCAGGATAAAGCTGTCAATTAATGGATAATTTCAGCCTTCCTATATAGCCCTGTTCCATAAGTCATACTTCATAAAGAGTGAATACTCTTCTAATTAAACTTTTCTGAACCTTAAAAAGCATTTGAATTGTCAGTGGATGCTGCTCTGGCTTTTTTGGCATATTACATACAGGACGTCTGGCCAATTCTCCAGTCTTGTCTCAGATATGTTACTGATCCAAAATATTTTCACCAGACACCCTGAAATGGAATCACATGTTTGCCAATTTCCATTTTGTGTATCTTCCTTAGAAAACTGAAAATTATAGCTCCTGAGCACTGGTGATTTGATTGCTCAATGTCCAAACTTAACTCACTGAAACAAAATAACAAGAAAGGTGCAGAAGATGATGCCTGGTCTTTGTGAGACAAAATTGTTTACAAAAAAAAAAAATCTACCTAATTTCCAGTTCAGAAGTTAGATGAGGGAAAATTGATGCTCTTAAAACACTGATGAAGTACAGATCAACAATTATGGTCCAACTTCTTCAGCAAAGTTACTGCATTATTACACTGACATTTCCCTGAACCTGCCCAGGTCTCCAAAGCAAAAGAGCAATTTTCAGTATCTTTACACTGTATAATTTTCAATTTTCTCAATTCTCTGAGCTTCAAGTCAGCACTTTTTTTGAGAAACATGTAAGTCAGAAGAAAATTCTCGACAAAGGTCTCATATTCTGATTTCCTTGGACTTTATAGCAAGATTTCAAATGCTGTTGAAACTGCCAAAGAAGAAAAATGTGTGTTATAGTATTACAGATGATAACATAGTCCAGCCTGGAGTTTTTCCTTCTACCCAGTGCTGTGAGAGCTTAAGCAATGTTATTTCACTAGGCCAGGAAGTCTAAGCAGAACTTCATTAAAGTACAGCTGAATGACCTGCTACATGAACTGAGCTGCACAAGAAAGTATTTGGGAGTTTGGCAATGCTAATGGTCCTGCAAGTTGGTTCATTGTTCACTAAAGCCCTTAAACATCTCTTGTCATCTAGAGAGGGATAGTTTTTCCTAGATGCCCCATAAGGTGTCTGGTCCTCATATTGAAAAGTTCTACCCTGGTTCAAGTAAAAGGCTAAAATTCCTTACTATTGTCCTGAAAAACACGCTGCCCCCCTCATTTTATCCAAGACAAATGCTGATCCACCACACCAGCCCATGCTGGTTCCAAGCTGAGGCTGTGTGTTGGGGCCACCTCTTCTCCTTCCAGAAAATCTTCAGGGTGGAAGGAATATGGACAGTGGAAGAGAGCTGTGGCTTTAGTAGTGAATCCCACAGGATATGCAACGCTATGGTGATCTGACTCTGGAGGATGAACATCCAGCTGATGTTGCCAGAAGCACTCCAAGAAGCTGGTAAAGATTACAGGTAGGCCCGGTCCAGTACTCCAGGTATGACCACCCAGATGTACAAGATATTTCGATCTGAAGCCCAAAGAGGGGACCATTTTAGGAACAAGTTCAGATTTGCAGAACTGGTGAGTGAAGTGACAGCTGTTTAGAAGGATACCATGATGTAACCAAAGCTCATAAATTCCCTAATTCAGACTTTGCCCGAGATATTTTGCCCAAACTCGTATTTTGACCTTGAAGGTGCTGCACATCCCATATAACAAGTGAGAATTTCAGGACCTGGATCTTCTAGGAAAATTTCGGCTAGGCAGACCAGCTGCAATTTGGAGGAAGTGATGTGAGAAGAAATACACACAGAGTCAAAAGGTGTATCAGGTCAGGAGGGCACTCTCTGGGGTGGTGTATGGTAACAGCCTGGCTGCCTCTGACATTCCTGAGCTCTTGCACCAACCCAGCTCTTCTCAAAGCCTGGAAACCTTTTCTCAACCCTCTCTCAGTGTAATGTAGCCACCCCACCAGGAAGCTCCAGCAGGAGTTGATAGGGAGTGTGTGGGTGATTTCCAGTCAAGGATATCTAAATATGCTCTGAATAATAAGCTTTACATATCGAATATTATACTTGAAGGAGAATAATATGATGTCTAGTGAGGGAGGGACTGCAAGCCCATGGGCAATCATCCAGAATTGTAAAAGAAGGCTATCTTTTATAGTAGTGTATATCAGTTTATAAATATCATCAGAGGGTTAAAGTAACTGCTTGCAGACAGGTCATAAAAATAAAGGAACACTGAGGAGATCCAGGAGTAGCTTTAGTGGTGGGAACACAGTATTTTTATTTGTAATTGGATACAGTCTATCATGAGCACAGCAGCCTCTTCATTTTGTGCAGTATAAAATGGAAGGGAACAGTGTCACTTCTGGCTGTGTCGTCTCAGCAAGTGCTCTGTGTTCAATAAAGGGCTTCAGTCATAAAGACTGCCAGCTCAACATGTTTCACTGAGGTAAAATAAGACATTACTTTAAAATGTTAAAAGCTGTTCTTGCCAGAACACGATCTGGAGAGCACTAACATGCTCTGCGTTCAGGGCAAAAGCAAGATGAATATCTTGTGTCCAACTCTCTCCCCTTTTTTCTGCCATCATGAATTTCTGCAAGGTGAGTGAACACCAAATAACGAAAGTGAAGTATGGGCAGTTTCTTTATCTACTTCCAGGTGGCCTCGTTCTATTCCAGCCAGTGAACTCTTGTTCATTGAGACTGATTCTTTGGCCCTGCTACTTTGAGGTGACAGCCTCTATCCCTCTTTGCACAGTTATCAGTGCCTACACGGCAGTGGAGGGTCTTTCCATGCTCCTATCCTGGCCAGCCTCCCAACCAGAGATTCCTTCTCCTCCCTTGGCTGGTGCACACAGGCAAGGATCAAGCTGCCCGATGAAAGCCCCAAGATGATTATGGAGGTTCATTACAGAGTGCCCAGCTGGAGGCTTGCAGCTGCTAGTAAGGATTGCTGTGCCTCAGGGGGTCACATTGCCTTTACAAAGGTGTTTCATAAGTAAAAGTATCAGGGATGTTTTAATCCAAACCAGATTATTCCTCCCCCAAATCACAGAAGAGGCAGACTGTGCTTTCATCCTCCAGGGTTGTTTCTGCTGCCATGGAGCTGCCCAGAGGCCTGTGCTGGGGCTGAGTGCCTGCAGAGTGCGGGGACCAGTGAGGACAGTGAGCCCCACCACTGCCTCCACCCCACCACTGGCCTTCTCCTGCTGCCTCCTGGGCTGCCAGTATCGTCTGGAGAGGCCATCCTAGTACTGTGCTCTTTGTGCGCTGTCAAAGGGGAAATTGCACATTACGGGAAGGTCAGATGAGATTCAGTGACCCTAAACCACCATAGAGAGGATTTTAAAGGGTTTTTAAAGCCAGAGCTTTCAAGTGCACAGCCAGAAGTTAAATATTTAAATCTGTGTTTAGGCATCAAAATAAACAGGGGTCTGATTTTTAAAGAGTTGTGGAACAATTTGGGTTTTCCACCCTATTCCCCAGAGCCTGCAATTTGTTTGTTTCTGGCAGCCTCTTTAGATCTTTAGAAATGGAGTTGCAGTCCCAGCAATCTGGGGAAGACTGAGAGCATCCCTCAAAACTTTGCTGAGTAAGGAACTGAGGACTGAAATCCAGAAAAAAACTGAGGCCTCTAGTCTGAAACACAGCAGGAATCTGGGTGCCTATACTCAGGAGCAAGACAAAAACAAGTAAGCAAAAGAATTGAAATAAAAAGTAGGTCCTCTCTATTTGTTGACTTCCCAGCCTCACCAGTCTTGTATAGCTTTCCTAAGCATTATAGTTTCCACATCACAGCTAGGTCCTTGGAGCTGAAATTATTACCTTGGGAGAGGACAGAAGTGGGCCCAAACCCCCTGGACTTGTGAGGCTTCTCCTTTCTGATCCTATGTTTCACTCCTTGCACTGTGATAGGAAACAAAGCACTGTTCTCACCCTTGTCCATCTTTTTTTTTTCTCTGAAGAAAGCAATAGCAGTAATGCCAGTTGCCAAAGGGGACCAATCAAAAACCATGAGATTTCTGTTGTTCTCACATAACTGTGTTAGTGGCAGGGCTGTAGCTGCTCTGCTCATTTGATTGTTTCTGTTCATCTGTTTTAGGTAGCTCTTTCTCAGCACACCTTTTTTTTCTTACTTGTTTTCCTGTGTGCTTAAATTTTCCCCATTCCCTGAATAAAGAATTCACTTGGGGCTGTGAATTCCTGTCCTGAAAACTCATGGCAGTTATTTCATTCCCCTGGGAGAACAGATCCTGTGACCAAGAGTCTTAACACCTGCTGTCACCATCTGAAAGGCAGATGCATAATCTGAAATCCTTGCCAGCATCCTCTCTGAGGTCATTTGAGAGAGGCAAAGACCCTTTCTAAGGGCGGTCCTGGCCAGTTATCTCAGATATCTTTCTGAGGAAAGGATAAATTGAGCCCAGTTCAACAGTCCCACCACTGACAGTAGAGGAAGCCTAGAGGAACACGTTGGATTAGATACCTAACAGCAGCCTGAAGATAATTGTCAGTTGTCACTGTCACATTCAATAAGTGATGTGTGGGTGGAGCTAGGAAAAGCATTTCCAATCAACACAGCATCTCTCCTTGTACACTGTTGTACAAGGCATTAGTGAAGAATTCAAGTCATTTGTGCTCCAGAAAGATGAATTCACACTGGAAGACATGTAGAGGAGAGTCAAATAATTTCCCTTTAAACTCCTACTTAAAAAAAGGCTCAATGGGATGGGACTCCAGTATTTAAACTTCCCACAGCTGGTCTTCCAGCTCTGGTGCCACCCCATAAACTTTAGATCTCTCTCAGGCAGACACTCAGGGAAGCTGCTGATACAGTGAGCATAGATATAAAGATACTGCATCCTCATGGCCCCTGCCATTTATCCTGGCCTCCTGGATGCTGTTCCCGGTCAGGAAAGAGATCACTAATCCTTGCTGGGCTTAGCACTGAAGTGGCTCTAGTTTCTGGACACGGTAACTGTTAGCTTGATGTCCTTCCATTCACTGCTCCCATTTCTGCATCATCGGTTTCCAGGGATATTGGGCGTTGCACTAAGTCTAGCACCGTGGTTTTAACTATTCCCCAAAACTGCAATAAAAATGAAACAATCCAGCCAATACTTTGATGTCTTTTTCTTCCTAAATCCATGAAAACATGGCTCTTACCAGCACTGGAAGTTTTCCCAACAGCTTTCCTAACAAAAAACAATATTTAGTTGACTAACAATGTCAGCTTTTTAAAAAAGCTTTTCATTAAAATGTGAGAAAGTAAATGTATTTTCCCATCAGTCCAAATGATTTCTAGGTGCCTAGATATGACCTTTGCCTGCATGAAGCAGGTTCATGGATGGGCACCTAAAGAAATGTGGAATTCATGCATTTATTGATCAAAAATATATAAAAACAAGCACTCTTTTCTAATGGGCCAAAAAAGGCTTGAGAGGCAGACAAAGCAAATAATTCCACTCATTCCTTCAACTCAAAAGATAGATCAGTGTGCAGACATAGTGTTGAACAGGAAGTTCTCCATAAATATTTCGGTTTAATGGCTTTGCACCATTCTCTCTGGTACAGGCTCCCCAGTGCTCATTGTCTTTATGTTTTAAATTGATACCATGAATTATTGAGAATTCTATTCTCCATAAGATGCTGCTCCACAGCCCATAGTATTTACCCATGTATTTATTTTAGCCTTGAAAGAGAAAGGATGACAACTCTGGGAGGCTGTACTCCAACAGCCCCAACATATACACCCACAAAGACAAAACTGGAAAATAATAATAATAATCATGTGAGACATTGCTATAACTTTTGCATTGTAACTGATAAGAGAATCTCAGAAGAATATCCATGAAGAGGATATAAATTAAATCACTTTTGTTAATTACTTGTGCTGCTGAAAGGGCCACTTAGGAACCCTATTTGTAACAGATCTCCCAAAAAACCGTGAAACCAGCCTGGCCATAACAAAAATATATAAGTCAGAGAAGGAAAAGAGGAAGGTTATTTTACAGAGAGATGTAAGTCTTAAACCTTCAAAGATTTTCATCTGGAGAAGATCTTGACAAAATCATCCTGAAAGGGCATGCCGAAACTAATAGTAAAATCCTAATCTCACAGTCCCCATGCCAACACTGTACATCCCATATTTTACATTATCTTAGGCATTTAGAGTGCATGGCTTCTGATTATTACCTTGCTGGTAACTGGGCACTTGAAAGCTCAGTAGAGAGAAGGTAGTCAGGCAATCACTGCTCTAAACCTACTAAGAAAGTATCTGTAGTAAGAGAGTTTGTTACAAGACCTGAAAGTGATATGAAGTTGATGTCTTAGTTGAAACAATTGTGAAAGAAAGAAGCCTCCCTTGGCCATTATTTTCTTCTCATCACTTTCAAGCACAGCAGTTCTCAATTGGCTTCTGACAACCCTCCACCAAAGGGTTTTTGTCTCACAGTTTAATTGTCACTTCAGGTGTCACTTCTGCAAGAACTCAAGAATGAGTGATTTCTGAATATGAGAATATGATGTTAAAATGATAGCTAGCACCACCAGAACCACTGTTTCTATTGCTGCTATGAAGAAGGTGTGTTAAAATCCATTGATCAAAAAAGCCACATCTACCCATAGCGGAGTCTATAAAGCCCAGCTATCATGGAATCGCTATCCTTGAAATCCAGCTTTGCTGAGGGAGATTTCAGGCAGCTCCTGTCATCTGCCTAGGTCCTCTTTTTGCCAGAGTTGTTTTTTTAGAGCCAGCATTTTTCATGTGACAGCTGTCGGATGGCATGCCAGTGACATCTTAATAGATTTATATCAGCTAAGCAAGGGGGTTATGGGCATAGCATGTGGTTTGGTGCTGTTCCACACAAATTCTGGAATATGGCTAAAGTACTGTATTTCCCTACACTAGCTTTAGCTGCTTGTATCAGTCATTAATGGGTTCTCTGCAAAATCCTTCTGATTGTTTTCTGTTTGTCATCTAGCTGTATCTTAAGGTATTAGCAATGCGTAGCTTGTGTCGAATGCTTTAATCAGCAGGCCTTGTGCTCCTTGGCTAAGAGACCAATGTTGTTTGCTCTGAGAAATGGAGAGGTTCTGGGACTGAGGCAGCTGCACATCCCATGATGAAGACAGAAATTCAGTATTTTGTTTTAATAAAGTTTGAGCCATCCTTTTAGTCCATTGGAAGCAGATAGAGTTTCTGTGTGGAAAATGTAATAGATGACATATGGCTAAAGGTTGCAGTAGAATTTCTGCAGGCAGGAAGGTCATATTTGTGTTGATCAAGCAGCAATTGATTCCAATAGTCCCCTCACATTTTAGTGCTTGATATTGGAGTCTTAATCGTGTTTTTTTCTGCGTATTTTCTTTAATCAAAAGCATTACCTACATTCTTCGCCATGTTTTCCTAGTTTAAATGCACAAAAGTGACTTATCACAGCATAAAACTGGAAAAATAAACAAATCTTTGCTTTGATATGAGTGAGTGATAAATCAGCAGTTTAAACTCAGAGTAGGTTTCAAAATATCATTTGGTTGTAAGTGGAAAGTACCACTGAGACCTAGAGACCTCTGATAGCTCGAGACATAACATTTTCATAGCATGAAGAATCTCTTCATAGAAGCTCCAGTTCAGAAAAATGTTACGACGTGTTCTTAAGTCCCACAGAAGACAAAGCACATCCTTTTCTGAGCAAGGGCCAGAAAAACAGTCTCATTTCCTCTTGCCCTTCCATTTACAGTCACATAATGCCTCCGTACCAACTCAAAACAGTGTATACCTGGAAAAATATGTGTGTTTCATTGCAGGCAGTTATGGATAAGTGGTTCTCTCCGTTCTAAAAAAAATTAATCATTCTGACTTCATTTGTTCCTTATTTCGTCTGCTTCTCCCATCTGTTCTCTTCCTCTCTCTCTTCCAGCTCACTCTGTTTTAGCAGAGTTTCTCCATGCAACTGAGATCGGAAGTTGGCCCAGCATGTGTTTGCAAATTTTATTATATGTGTCTTAACAAGGTCTTGTTCAAAGGTTTTGGGTTTTTTTCCTTTTTAAAATCTTTTTCTTTAAAAATGGATGCAATATCCACGCCTTTGGTCTCCCTTTTGTGGGAAGTCATAAGGTTTTCCCCTAGGGGTGGTCAAATGGGGAAGATAGTGTTACACGAAACCTGACTGATGGAGCCTTTCTGAGCTGAATAATATGCTCAGCTCGCAGTTTTGGAGAAGACCTACTTGATAGCCAGCCACATTTAGGAAGCAGAATGTGGGGTGTTTGTGAGGCAGGACTTGGAGGCCTCCCACCTCCTGCTCCGGTGCTCCATGCCAGAGTGACCTTTGTATCACATCAAGTGCTTTATATCTACTCTTGAAAGTATGTCCAGGCGTGGCAGGGGTTTTTGTTTTATTTAGGTATACATACTCTATTCATGTAGCTCCACATGCAAACACTCATCAAAGTAGATTGAGTAGACTAATGCCATTCGTCACGAGACAAAGCTTCTAAGTGGCTGTTTTCATGACATTTCTAATTCAAACATTTCTCTATGGCTTAACCTGTCCGATAAGCAACTGGTTTGCTTCTTTTCTTCACCTGCTGTGAAGGCATCTTCAATATAAAGAAAAATGCAGCAAACCAAATATGCCGTTATTCACTTGGAACGTGATTTAAAGTTTTGGAAGGGACATGCATTTCTGCCCTGCTTGACTGTTCTTGCTAAAAGAATCCTAGTTTGCTGCACATGACATTTGAGAACTGTTGTAGGTTTGTAGAACAACTTGATGTGTTCCAGGGCTGAACACATTTGTAACAGCCACATGGAAAGCCATAACTCTTACTGGTGCATTTGAAAAGCAGAAAGTTTTCCAGCGCAACTGAAGGATCCAATTCTGCTCTTCATACTGCCGCCAAAAATTGAGAGTAACTCCACTTGAAATCAGCAACATTGTTGCACTGGAGTAATACAAAAATCAGAAATCAGTTTCTAGACATAACATTTTTCAGTCTTTACAGTAAAACCAAGGAAAAAAACCCCTTGAATTTGGCAACCCTTTTGTTTCTTGTCTGATCCCACTGACTCTCCCTTCAGCCACTTGTCTCTCCATTCATCCAGTATCTCACAGGCACCCAGCACTGGTTTCAGTCTGTCATTAGATTCACTACTTTCAACTGCTCCTTTTTATTTATACTGTCCAGCACATACCGCAAATGAATTTGCTTCGGTGGGTTTCCTCTTCCATGCTGTTGGTCAGTGGCAGTCATGTTATTCACAGAGAGAGAAAGAGGCTTCTTTCTTTAAGCTCCTGTGCATAGTCTAGAGTAATTTTGAGCCACCATTGCTGTCCTGACCCCAGTAACCCTCACCTGGCTTGGCAGCAGGGCCCAGCCAGGGAGCGCTGACCGTGCTCTGTGGGGCAAGAGCCTCCAGAGATCATAGGTACTAAAAATCAAGGGCTTTATTAAGGATGTGCGAAATGCATTTTTTAAAAAAGCTTTCACAAAGACAGCAAAAAGGACTCCTGGCAGGAGTGCCCCTTCCTCTGCCAAATTTTATATACATTCTTTAGAGTATTAAACAAATTGCATACAAGAAATGGCCTAATTTTTTCATGTGTGGGCAAAACTTACTTTTCCTTAAGTTTCTTCTTAGAAACAATTGAACCATGACTCTTGAAATTTAAAAGCACATGAATAACAACAGCCTGGAACGAACACCAGGCATGGAAAATTCAACTGAACTTGTAAAAGTTTAATGAAGTTATAACAGCATCTTAAAACATGAAATGTCAAAAAGTCTCTTACTAGCAGTAGAATAATGGTGAAGCAAATCCAGCAGTTGGTTCTGGAGGGTGGATTAGGTAACAAGTAGCATCACAGGAAAAATAAATGAAAATAAATGAATGGTATGTAGTAATAGGTAGCACACACAAATTACAGAAGTTGTAGAAAAGTTTAGAAAGTATTTCAGAATATGTTTTTCTTAATGTATTCTTTTCTAATCATAAGAAGTATTAGTGGCATATTTAATAACAGTAAGAAAAAGTATAAAATACACTGGAATGTCGCAAAGTGGTGATAAAGTGATGAATTCTTTCAAACATCTAACTATTTTCATGGCTAAGGAGTAATATCTTGGGTGATCTTTTGACTTTGTCCTTCCAGTCTGATATTTTTGTAAATCGGGCTAATGTATGGCAGTCAATTCTGTGGCAGCCACTCCAAGTGCAGTGATATTAGGTCCCATTCCTCCCATCCATGACAAAGAAAACTCTCCATTGTAGGAAACATGTGGAAATCAACCTTTCCTATGCATTGTAAAGTATGGTTGTTAGATATGAATGACACTACTAGTGCACATCTAGACCATGGTACAGATGAAGCTTTCTGAAACCTTCTCTTGCACATGGTTTTTTCACCTATTTCACCCACAGTCGATGCATCCTCTTTTCTATTGCTGAAAAATAAAGAACAGATTCCCTTTCTTTGCTGTCCAAGAGGAGTTTTGCATCAGAGCAAAAACAGCTAGTATTCACTGAGATGAACGGGCTCTAGCTGGAGTTCTTTGCCTAGCAGCTTACAGGTAGTCTTTCCTTTTGAGGAGCAAAGAGTGTTAGCAACAAAGATGGGGTAACCCTTCACTGTCATATTCTATTACTATACCCACACAGTGGCTTCTGAAAGGTCATCAGTCCCTGAGGGTATCAGTACAGAATCCACCAAAACCACTGGATTTCCCTGTTTCTTGGGACCTGCTCTTGCCTAGGATTCAGGAGTAACTCTTTACACAGTTTTTTGGTCCCTCTTGTTGTCTATCTGCATTGCAGATGTTTCATAGGGATATGCATCTGTTTGAATGAGACATCTTGGCCTTCTCATTGGTCAGTTCTTGGGTAGAATAAAATAACTTGGGACAGTTGTACCCCTCCTTTCCCACCTCTGCTTGGAAAAGCTGCTTGTGTCTTTTGGGGAGCATCAGCTCAGGCTGGTCCCTTCCAACCATTCCATTCTGTCAGCCAAGTTTGCTCCCTTACCCGGTGCTATGAGGTTACCGACACATTCTGGGGATTTATTTTACTAGACAAAAAATAGCAGCTTCCCAAGACTCTGTGCAGTCAGCTATAAATCCAGCTGGACCTCAGAATAGACACTGGTGCAACTTTCAGCATTTTCAACAGTAATGAGTTAGATCACACAACAATAGAAAAAATATTATATTTTCTTTTGTTGAAACAGAAGGGAATAACTCCCAATCCACACAGGGTCTTTCCAGGGTTCTACACAGATCTTTCAGCAACATTGCCTGTCTGAAAGTCTTTATGAAAGCTGGAGCTTTGTGCTATGCCAAATACAGAACATTCTGACAAAAGAGTAGAAAAGCATATTCCAAAGAAAGGAATGCTTTTATATTTAATTCCCTGAGAATATTTCTTTAGCTTTGGGCTTAATTTCTCCTCCAATATACTTTTCCCCAAAAGGCTTAATTTAATTTCATACTGTCTCTTTAACATGAAACAGTGGAATGCATCGTAATATTTTCTCACTTGCCAAGATTTGCTTTTCCAAATATGTGCATTTATTGAATGAGGTAAAACCAGACTGCATTACACTTGGGCAGCAGATGTGGCAGAAGTCTTCAGAAATTCCCTGGCAGATGGCTAGGACTCAGTGAATCCTACATGGTGTAGCATCCAAGATGTTTCAGGAAGAGACAAGGACACTCTAAGGAGAATTTTTCAATGGAGACAATTTCCAAAAAATGGGTTAGTTTTCAGAAGGGTGATATGCTCCTGACCTTGTCAGACACGACAAACATTTCAACTCATCTCCCAGCCAAGACATGTTAATTATCTGATTATTTATTTATACTGTAATTATCAGTCAGTGTTAGTTTCTACCCTCAGCTGGAAAGCTGCATTTTCTGTGAAATATTGTGAAATATTTTAGTGTCATTTTCAATTTTCATTTCTAATTTTGATGGTAGAGGGATGGTATCCTTTTTATTGTGTTTTGTGTTGTATAACAAAAAAAATTATAAGAAGAATCAGGTGGCCTACACAGTGATGGTTGCACATGGTCATTATTAGTGATTACTTCCATTTCAGGAGCTGACATATCTAAGGACTATGCTCTATTTTACCCAGGAGAAAAAAAGTCTGGGGGAAGGACTGTGGCCATTAGTTTGGAAAAACCCCACAAAGCAGTAAATTTAGAAAAAAACCAAAAATTATAATCTTGATTTCTAGCATTGGTTGGTCTGTGCTTGTTTCTGCTTAAGGAAAAAGTATCTTCTCACCAGAAAGTTAATGTGTATGCACTCCTTCTGTTTCACGTCCTTTTAAAGCCCAAGGCCTTGCTTTTGGTTTCGCTTACATTTGGGTTTTACTGTAGCAGGCTGATTTAAACCAATACACGTCTGCTGCGAACGGGTCCCATTCGCCGCTGTGCACCAGGAGCAGCAAGCAGCCATTAACCCGGGATAACTTGTTATCTAACCCAGATTTACAGCTGCACATTGTCAGCGGCCTCCCCTTCTCAGCTTGCTTATGCTGCAGCAGTGCTTTTCAAAGTGAAGGTCATGTTGCCCCCGAGGGCAATGGGAAGGATCAAAGGCTGCAGGAGAAGCGGTGTTAATCGCAAGCAGCCCCGGCTGCGGTTCCGCCGGGTTCGCTTCGATTGCGGCGCTGGTGCGGGGAGTGCCCGACCCTTCCTCGCCGCTGCCGGCTCCTCTCCTGCACACCAGCCCCGGGAGGCTCCCGGCTGGGGCTCGGGGGTCACTGCACCTGAGCCAGACCCAGGGGTCTGCCTGGCTGCTGAAGTGCTCTGCCGCACAAACACACGCCCTGTCGCAGCCAGATGTGTTTCCAGGCCAGCTCTCCATGCAGACACGAAGGACCAGAGTGTTGCTGGCTTCATGCCGGCTGCGGCACAGGGTAAGAACTGTGGTTAAGCAGCAGAGGCACAGGTTAAGCAGCACAGCCACAAGCTGGGAGCTTGTCGTGTCAGGTCATTCAGGGTCGGGGAAAGTGGAGGCTGTAAATACTTGCTACAGTTTTGAAACTAGCCAGGAAACTACAAATTGACTTTAATTGCAGACAGTTTGTCTGCATGGAAGATGTGATTATTTAACTAATACAACATATATGAGCAGCCATTCTGGATCAGACCAATGTTCTTATTAGCACTGTATCCTGCCTCCGACATGAGCCAAGAAGTATACAAAGAAAACAGGCATACTCAGTACTTTCCCCAAATACCCTCCTTGCTGCCAGCCACTCGAAGCTCAGGGGTTTCTGAGCTACATATGGTTGAATTTAGCAGTCCTCAGTGGACTTGTCTTCTATGAATTTCTTTTTCTCCTTGAACCCATGTAAAATTTTACTATTTGCAATGTCCAAAGACAGTTTATGCCTTGATGTAGTAATTTCAGCGAGTCCTTTCTTCTTTGCCTTGGAGAAAGTGAGCTGCAGCTCACGCTTGGAGTCATACCGAGACAGATGAGCCAAAAGGAGTGGATGGAATTGCCACAGTTTCAAAAGGTTAAAGAAAACTCTTTTTATCCCAAAGAGGTAATTTGGTCACTGTGTGCATTGAGTAATCCCTTCAAGAACTTAAGAGATGTATCCTTTAGCTGGTGAGCACAGGTTTATCTTTACAGACTTCAACAGCAGCAAATTGCTTTAGCTTAGCTTTGAGCTTAGCTTTGTAAGTGGCCATCAACTGGCTTGTAACATCTGCTTTTGCTGCTGGGGGTGCTCTGGGGAGGGAATTGAAAGCAATGCTCCCTGCCTAGCCATCACAAAATCAGAAAGAGAATTGCTTAGATTGGCATATGATGAGTCATTTGTTAGCTAAAGAGTGGCAGAGGTCTCTGGTCATTGATCAAATATTTCAATATCCAAAATTCGGTATATGATTTTTGGTCATTGGATCAAAGCTCTGCCAGCTTAATTTCTGCCAAGGATTCATCAAGCTTTTGTGCTGACTGCATGTTGCAAACAAGCTGTACAAATTCTCCCTGCTGATGCACTTGTCTCTAACAATGACCATCAACTGGATAGGTATACAGTGCAAGCATAAAACCTGTCTCATTTGGCTTCCGGTTTCTGTGGGTTGTTCATTTGGTTTATCAGATATTAGTTGAGGTAGAATCATAGAATCATTAAGGTTGGAAAAGATACATCTTAAGCAGAATGTGTACTAGCTTTCCTTTTGGTAAATTCACATCACAGCCTCAATTCCTAGCTTACTGTAGCAAAAAATATGCCCTTCAGAGGCTCATTTGTTTTCTCTTAGAGTGTGTATCTAAGACTCTGAAAAACGGTATTGACCTACATCTCACTCTCGAGGACAGAAGCTGGGAAAGCTCAAAAATACCAAGTTGATGACTTCTAAGCACATCTGTGCTGTGACATGATAGATGTGCATGCACAATGAGTGCCAAGGAAAAATGTACTGTAACATGCGTGTTAGAAGATGCTGTGGGTTAGCCCTGGCAGGCAGCTCATTCCCACCCAGATTGCTCACTCACTCTCTCCCAGCGGAATGAGGGAGAGAATTGAGAGGATTAAAGTGAGAAAATTTGTGTTTTGAGATAAAGACAGTTTAATAAGAAAGGCAGTTGTGTGCACAAGCAAAGTGAAACAGTGAATTCTTCGCTACTTCCCATGGACAGGCAGGTGTTCAGCCATCCCAGGAAGGCTGGGCTCTGTCACGTGTGTGGGTAACTTGGGAAGGCAAACGCCATCACTACAAAAGTCCCCCCCTTCCTCCTTCTCCTCCCAGCTTTCACTGCTAAGCACAGCACCTTATGGTGTGAATATCCCCATGTCACTTGGGGTCAGCTGTCCCCGCTGTGTCTCCTCCCAAGCTCTTGTGCACCCTCAGCCGTGTTGTCGTGAGAAACTCGGAGCTGCGCAAGCACTGCTCAGAGTGGATAAAACATCCCTGTGTTCTCGACAGTTTTCATCCCAAATCCAAAGCATAGCACCATAGGAGCTGCTGTGAACAAAATTAACTCTATCCTTTCTAAAACCAATCCAAAGTCTGTATATTCTCCATACACTGTGCTGGGAATATACTTGTTTGCATATCCTCACCTAGCAGTTCTAGAATTGACTGGGAGGTCAGTATATCCTAAACATTGAAGTGACAGAGAAAATAAAACAAAAAGTTCAGTAGCTAGTGTTGAGTAAAAGCCATGGCTGTATTAAGATATTATCTTCACCAGTTATCTTTTATCATGCAGGTTAACTCACTGCTTCCTTAGTTTCACCAATACTTCCTGTCAGTATTCAGAGAAAGTCTCCCGGAAGAATTGACCCAGAGCACCGACACTCTGAATTGCTCTCAGAAGAGCTGCACTGTCTGTTCTCATCAGAGGAAGGACCTAGGAAGGCCTTTGGCCTGCTATTTTAGGTGCATGGAACTGGGTGACTTTATTGCGCCTTTTTCAGGGAGTCTAAGTGATTGAAAATCTTTTAAATCAATATAGAGATTCAGTCTCTGTATTGATTTAAGCTTTTTCAGAATTGTATGTGTGTTTCCAATATGATAGATTTGAATTTAATCTGTGTTACATTACGTACTGCTGCATGCAATGGCTCTCCAGTCTCTTTGTGTAATTAATGTACACCACACTTCATGATACCTCAGCGACCTGGAGTAGACCTCTCAATCTGTGCAATGATAAGGCTCCCAGTGGACTAGGGCACTGGAAGAGAACTAGAAAGATACCAGTTCTCTTTCCATCTCTGTCACTGGAGGATAGCAGGCGTTTTGCTCTCCTCTCACTGCTCATTTGGCTTCCTGGTCTGTGGAATTAGGATATTGCGTGCAACCATAACCCTCAGTGAAATGTATTAATGGAAAATTGAGGTAATAAATTTTACTGCAAGGTTTAACATTGCTGACTGCTTGCGTAGGTGCTCTCTCATCAGTCAGATCTAGGATAACTTCTCAGCTCTATGCTCTGTGTACCTACTCTGTCTGCATCCTGACTCTCAGGGATACACACTGTCACAACTCCTTGTTTAAAACACAGGCAACCGTGGGTGCAGGGGGGACAGAGCCAGGTCACCAGGCTGAGCAGTCAAGGTGCCAGGACTGTGAAGAGTCCCATGGAACACACCATGGATACAGGTATTGGCTGCTGTGAGCATGCACGCCAGCTTCACACGCACATGTGTATGCACATATTAACACCCTGCTTCTCTCAGTAGTTGGCTCCAGAGATCAAGATCTTTGCATTTTCCCCACTGCCTTTATTAAGGGATGAGAAGAAGGGATGCAGTTACAGTTGTCTTTTTCAATGACAGCTGTAGTGGCACTTTGTTACTGTTGAGGTACACCTGTGGCACAGAGAATGTGTCTGGAAAATATCTGACATGCCATCTTTAGGGTGGCAGTGCCTGAAGGCATCTTAAGTCTTGCAGATATGAATGGTATATGGCTGTGGCACAGCTGCTGTGAGCAGCCCTTTGCCTGCTGGGCTGTGCACACAAAATGCCAGCATCCCCTGTGCCAGAGAAAACAGCTGTCTTTTTGGTAGAGATCACTGAGTCGTTCTCGTAACTTCTGGGACCTGATTCATGCAGATCGTGGACTCTGAAGAGCAGTGCTCTTGAAAGGACACTTAAGTAACAAACAATTTGGATGATGAAAAATAATGTTGATGTACTGAAGGTAAATGTAATTTCGTATTTTGACTGCCCTCTGTCCTCCCAGTCTCCTTCAAGGATTATGTTTAACTTCTAAAACCTGAAGAACTTTCCAAGTTATCTCTTAATCATAGACCTTTTCCTTCAGTTGTACCAACCCATGACACTTTCCTTGAGTTCTTTTGCTCCAAATTGCATTGACCCAAGGTGTAAGACAGGCAATTAGCAGGTCTGAACTGATGGCAGATTTCAGATCAAGTGTCTCACCAGATCTAGGCATGGAAGCTTCCCAGTGCTGTGAGATATTTAATAGACTCAGAAATCTCTAAGACTTTAAAGAATGAGTGTATAACCAAAAAAAGAAAAAAGATTTTTTTTTCTTTTAGAAGTTTCTAAACTGTATTAACTGAGGATTCTATCTCTGTTTGAGTTCCATAGTAGCTCTAGATAGGAGAATAAGAAAATTCTAAATCCTCAGCTTGCTTCCAGTATATTTTTCTTTAAAATGCAAAATAATCTTTGTTCAAGCACACAGAATACTTGATATTTGCTCTGGTAAGTTATAGCTTTTAGCTGTAACCTCACATAACTGTACCTCAAGGTAACTCACATAACTCACGTAAGGTTGACAGCTTCTGAATACAGTTGGAAGAATAAAGGCCTTTTTTCTATATGCCTGAGTGGAAAAAATTGGAGAAATATTATTTAGGTTCAATTTGGACAGCTCAGGAAAACAGAAACAACAGACAGGTGTTTTTGGACAACTCCAAATATTTACTTTACTCTGAAATACAACATTTAAATCAATTTTTTTGTCATCATCATTGCTTTTTTAATAAGCTTTTTGTGCTTCCTTACTTACAAGGTAGGCCTTTCTAATGGAAAAAGGGCATTTTAAAACCAGAAATTAAAATGTCAAAGCAGACCACTCTGGCTCTCCATAGACAAATATTTCATATGAGGAGAATGGGGGAAATTGCCTTTTAGTCTTCAAAATTCTTTCAGTTGATCTTGGCACGAACTTTGGTCTGTTTCATTGCCTACAGAGCTCCATTTCTTCTACCACATCTAGTGGTCACTGGAAAAGAAAAAAAAAAGAAAAAAAAAAGAGCGCCTAACTCTATTCGAAATAAACGCATCCAAGCTGATGCCAGGAACCCTTTTTGCCTTAGCAGTGTGTTCTGAAAACCTGCTCGTACCGGTACCATGGGCTATAGTGGTGTAGATTCCCTGCAGCAGTTGTTAATTGCTTCCTCTTGTCCTAGACCCCTGGCTACCTTTGAGCAAACCTGCAGCACTTCTGCATACAGGGGCCTGCTCCATGGCATGAGCCAAGGGATCCAAGCAGCTTCTCTGAAACTGATGTGTTTGTACAGGGGCAGGCAGCTCCTGCCTTGCACACAGGGTCCGCAGAAGAGCTTAACCACAGCTTTGTACCACGGCTGAGAGCATCAACTACTCTGATCCAACAACTACCTATCCACTGACATCAATGACTTTTAATTAAATGCAGCGAAGGGAAGCACAGTAGGACAACAGCGAGCTCCAAAAGAAGCCAGCTTTGGACTTAAGGCAGTAGTGAATCTTTTGCAAGAGAAACACAGCAGGACTTAGGGGAAGATCCGTTCCACAGGAAAATTCTAGGGTGACTGGCTCAGCTCTCTAGGACCACTGACTGTCTGAAGGAGGGTAGACCACAGCCCGTACGACTGGCTACTAGAGCTGAAACAAATGAATCTAAATGCTGCACCATGAATGTTTCTTCAATTCTGAACTTTCAGGTGCAGTACCTAAAATTGCATGATGTTCTTCAGCTACTTTTTGTGGGAAATAGAAGGTGTCTCCTAGACTTGCCATATTCATTCTCTCTCATTTGAAGAGTTTGCTCCATGTGTGTGGTAAGGAGGAAGTGGATAGGAAGGACAGGGTTTTCCAGAATACTTACAACTTTCCTGAGCCCTTATTAAGCATGTTCACGTGATGCATCTCCTTCATTTCTTGCCCTAACATGTGGGTTTTATGCTTCATTTACAGAGCATTAAAAAAACCCCATAGAGAATCAAAAAAGCAGACATGCAGTTTGACTGAAAGAACTGGGAAACAATAATACTTTTTGTCAAGTCTGATTATCTTCATTTTACTCACCTAACAAAATGAGAAAACATGTTTTCGAGTGGAATTATTTGGAATCAGACTAGATGCAGGATGTGTCATTTGTCTGAGATGTAGAAATTTCTGGATTTATTTAGGAAAACATTGCTTTAAAGGGAGTTCCTCAGAAGAAAGCAATTAAATGTCATTTAGAAAAAAATGCATATTGCGGCATAAATGATGAAATACAATTGCAAAATGTATAGCTTTCTCTCCTGGATTTATTTTTTCTGGTTGAACCTACTCCACAGACCTGAACAGCAACAGCTAATAGTACTGAAATGTGGGAGAGATTTTAGTGGTTTTGGGTGTGGGAAAATACCTACCAGAAGGACAACTACTTGTTGCTCAGATCAGAGTTACAAAGTTCTGATCTGACTCAAATTGCCAAGGGTGAAAAACAAGTGCATTGAAAGCCCATAAAAAACAATAGCAGTCTTTCTTTTTACTTCGCTGACCTTTAAAAATTACTTTAAGGTTGAAATCCTGCCCTCACTAACTTCAGTGGTTCTTGGATGAGGTCCATATAAAAGTGTTTACCACCTCTGGAGCATTTCTTCAAAAAGTGGGGAGCTTCCCTGTGCTTGCTACATACCAACCCCACTGGCAAAGTGGAATCAGAACTCAGACAACTTTGCATAAGATCCAATGTATTTATTGATAAAAGTACTTTGAGCAGTCCTGCTGAATACCTGCATCCCTCTTACCAAAATCTTGCAGATACTGAGGGTTTTTTTCCCTATGCTTGGTTCTGCCTAAGGAATTTCTGCCATCCTCCTCCAGGGGCAGTGTGCAAGTACAACAATCCACATCCACAATCTCTGCTCCTCACAGTCAGGGCTCCCGACTGCGGATTGGAAAGTTGCTGTGACATTTTAAAAGGTTATGCTACCTTGTGACCCGCTTTTTCTCCTTTAGGAGTGGGAGTGAAAACCTGGATGCTTTTCATAACAGCCAATTATCGTGTAAAAAACCCAAGAGAACTTAAGACTGCATTTTCTCCCTTAGATTTAAGTAAAGTACTGTCCAGAAACAACTGCAGAGGCAAACATAAAAAAAATCTGTGTGTACACTTTGGTTAGGTTGATTCCAACCACTTTTGCGGCTTCTACAGAGACTGTCATTTGTCTGGTTTCAATATCAAATCTTCAGAAAAGTATTAAGGTACTGAATATGAAAGCAGAAATGTGTCAGCCTCAGCCCTGCACTCACTTGATCCCCACTTGCTGGGACAGCGGTTCATGTGCTTCAAGTGGTTGTGGTTAAAAACGCTTTTATGTCTATCTAAAGTTACCACCAATAACACAGGGCCCTCTACCAGCACTGTTGCAGGGTACAAGTTCTTGGAAGCCGTAATAACAGGATTGTTTCTCTTCCTGCATGTACGATCATTTTAACCTTAATTGTAGCTGTTCATTTATTAAAATAAATAACTCAGGAATATAACAAGTTTTAAATTCCAGCTGTTCAAACAGTCTTTTTATTTTCTTTGTGCACACGGTTTGGTGGGTAATTTATTGTATCCATTTTCTATTTTACTAAGAAATGTGCAATATATTTTCCAGATTTACTTGAGAACTATGTATGGAACCACCACTGGTTCAACACAGGGCCATAATGAAAAATGAACTTTGCTCGTTCTTTAATAGCATGTGACCTGTGATACTCATTGATTTCTGATTCTGATAATGATTCACAAAGTGATTGAGACTGCCACTGAGCAGCTTAATATTCCACCTGTCCCTTTGCTCTTCCCTTTACCTGCTAGCTCCTTTTCCCTGAACTTTGCTTAAATGCTTATTAGCATCCACTGTGCCTTCTCCCAAAGGGATACTACTCTGTCCTTGAGATACACACCAGACTCCATTTAACAGCCTCCTTTGAGATACAAAGCTCTGCTTCCTACATCAGACAGCTTACAGGGGATATACAGGTGTAGACTCAAGGCCAATTCTTCCCCATGCTCCTCCAGCGAAGCCAGAGAAGGGCTTCCTCACTTCCATCCCCTAGAGGAAGAGCAAGAGGGCAGAGAGGTTCTGGCCTCGAACTGTCCTCCCACGCCCTGTCAGTCCTGAGGAGACGCAGGGAAAGGGAGGCAACTTGCAGCAGCAGCAGAGTCAGCACTGCTGGCTGGCATCCAGGCATGATTCAGAACACAAGTTACGAAAATGTTCTCGGGAGCTGCTGATGATTTTAAACCTTTCATATACATTATTAAGTCAGACTGGAAGGGCAATATAATCACTGAATCCAAATGGGGTCTGTACAAAGGTCTTTCTTTTGTAGTTTTATATTCTTGTTATAACACCATCTCACACATGAAGCAAAGCTGGTGATTTTCTTGCATTCAGCAATGCAAAGCGTACAAAGAAGCATAGTTCCACTTGTAAAAAGAGATAAAGGAAACAATATTTTGTATCTGCTAGGGAAATGGGGCGCACAAATATGAATGCCTTGATCTTCATTAGCATTTAAAGTTGGCAGTATATTTGTCTGGTCTTAAAGCGGATATAGATCACTTTTAAACCCCTCTTTAGTTACTGGTATAGGGTAAAATGTCCCTGTAAATCAAACAGGGACAGGGTCTTCTGACCATTTATCTTCTGACCACAGACACTGTAAAACTCTAACGTGGTCAAGAAAGGCTGCAGCTTTTCTGCATGGTGACAGGTTTAAATAATCTGGAAGAGTGCATGTAAGGTCTGCTTCTGCTTACATGTGTATGCCAGTTGCCTAATTCTGACATGTAAATGCTTCCCGTATCCTAAAAACGGCAAAGCCTATATAATTCACCTCAAGTCACCCTGGAATTCTGAATCCAATTTGTGATAGGAGCCAATGTGTTCTGCTTCAGAACTTGTTTCCTTTCAAAAACAAAAAGAAAATCTCTGTGAAAGAGTGGTTGTTCACAGGACTACTGCCTCCTGATTTTCTCTGCATGGTGTTCTTCACACAGACTAGTTGTCAGTACTTCTGAGCGTGATGTCCAGCTTCCAGCATACTATAAGATGCTCATAGGGGAAAACATACCATTATTATGAAAGATAGTGTGCTGTCCCACAGGAGACACTTGGCAGAAGAAATAAGGAAATAAAGTCAGTTTGAAACTATAGCTGAACATTTGCAGACTGTTACAATGCCTGCAAAACAGGAGAAATCCCAGCATGTTTCAGTTATATTGCCTCTCCTATATTATGTATCCCATGATCTAGGCAGGTCTGTTCCACAGTTCACAAGCAGTAATAGTGGGAGAGAATGGATTAAAGTCAAGGAAGAAAAAGCAGCAAAGACAATAGAAGCATATTTCCTAGCTTTTGATGAGGAATCAAAAAATTTCCTTTTTTGATGAGGAATTTTGATAAGAATTCTAAAAGCTGGCCTGTCTTCAGAAATAGTTGCTTGAAGTTCCAAATCCTGATAACGCTTCCTGAAAAGTATTTTAAGCCTTCTGTTTAAAGGCAAGTGTGTGTGTGTGTGCATGTGTGTGTGTGTTGTGGGGTCTGCATTTTAGTTCTTTACCTTGGAACAGAAGTTCTTTTTTCTGCTTATGAAGAACTACTTATATGGTAGTGATGCTGGAGTTATGAGCAATGTAAATGCTTTTAACCTAAAAGAGAACTAAAATGTCCAGATACCAGGATAGGCAGAGGGCTTGTCTGGAAAAAATTTAGGAAGTTGCTCTGAATAGTGACTAACAGAAGATCCCCTTTCCACTTACACAGTAAATAAACTAGGCTGAAAATAACTACTGTCCACAGGTATGACAAAAATAGCTGATTCCTGTGACAACCATGAACAGATGTATGAGGAAACCTTCCCAGGGTTTGCAAAGCACGGCCTGGGGGCACCAGAAAGCTTTGTAGCCTGGAATGATTGCTGATGTTCTTCTGAATACCACACACGTTACCAACCACCAGAGAAGTCAGAGCTAGAGTGATTTTGTCTGAATCCCTTCCCCTCGCTGCTTTGTACATATCATCACACATCCAGTCCCATGCAAAACTTTCCAAATTGAAATCACACGTTGTGCTTCCCCTGAAATGTGCAAGCCATCTGCCACAACTCTGTTTGGGTTTGAGCCATTTCTTTGTGAATAGGTGCTTATCAGTTTCCCTTGTTATTATTTGTACTTTGAGGTAGGCAATGGACGAGTCCAAGACCACCAACACTCTCTTTGTCTGACCAGATGCATACAGAATTATTTTCTATAAATAATGGAAGAAGGTTCTGAAAAATGTATTCCTATTTATACTTCTATTGGATTTTTCATTAGTTCTGGCTTGTGTGTTTATTTTTAATGTGTAGAGAAATAAGAATAAAGAAGTATTGTAAGTATATTACGACAAAGGTGCTAATAGCATCAAAGAAAATTATCTGTTTTACAAAAATGGTGAAGAAAGTGTTTATGATTCACTATAAATGTATGCCAGTGTTTTCAGTAGGTGTTATGAAGCATGTGAAGTACTAGCAAGCAGTATTTGTTTTCCTCTGTGGATAGCTGAGATGGTCGTCACTGATATATGGGAGGCAAAAGGACAGTTTTGTTTTGCTTTGGTTTGGTTTGGTTTGGTTTGGTTTGGTTTGGTTTTGAAGAAAACCCTGCTGAAGAAGTGGCCTTTTTATTCCTTTGACCTACATGATCTTAAGACTTGGTTTGCTCTCCCATAAAGAATTCCATAGCCAGTAATTCTAATCCCCAAAACACTCTCCCCGAACACTGTCTAAGACAAAGTCAAAACATGTCTTTTTTTTTCTCATATTGTCTCAATGGAGCACAGCTGCTCTGTGGGTTGTGGACAGAAAGGTGATCTGATGCACACTTCAACATGCACAGGAATATATATGCATCTACACTACTTTTTTCCCCGCAGCAATTATCCTGAACATAGTAAGAAAAATAAATGTTATTCCCTCACAAAATGGAAAAGGTCTCAATAATTCAATAACCTGAAGTATTAGTTTGATACAAGTGTCTCTTGCTTCCTTTTGAAGGTAGCAGATTTATGTACATGTGTAAAAATAAGATGAAAAATCTAATTTGGGGTTAGAAGGGACCTGTGGAGCAGAACCGCTTTAAAGTTATTTCAGGTTGCTCGTGACCTTGTCTGGTCCAGTTTTAAATACCTCCAAAGAAAGAGAATCCATAACCTCCTTGAGCATGAAATATAATTTCATTGCTTCTATTTTTAAATAGGAATCTCCATGGCCACCTTAGTATTTCCACAATGAATTTAAGTTTTCATATCCATTATTAGAAAAACACAATTCAGGTCCTTGTATGATTAATTTAGATTCTCCTTTTTCAGAAGACTTTAGAGCAAGGGAACATGTCAGGCATACCAGTGTTTATTAAACATAGCAGCAAGACAGGAAGGCAACAGACACAACCTGTGAGCTTGAGTACACTGGTCAGAGTAGAAAATGCTTTTCCAAAAGTCTCTGGAATTTTTAAAGGAAATTGTAATTTGATTTTCACCAAAAAAAATTTAAAGCATTCAGTCCATTTGGGACACACTTGCCAGGAATATTTTAGTAAATGAACTTATTTTCTAAAGAAAAGAAAATTATTCACAGGAAATTAATTCAGAAGTCTTATCCAGAAACCAGAACCTGAGTTTTAGGTTTGTCCCATGACCGTAAAACTCTGTCCAAAGAAATAAAATTTGTACGCTTGCAATAAGACAGCAGAGCAAACAAATGACAAACCAAGGCTGAGTAAGTAATGGGTAAATTCAGGAAGATGGCATCCTTCCTGCAAATATCTTTCAAGCAGACAAAGCAGCGATATGTGCCAGGCTCAATGCTTGTTTTCATACACCTCTTATGTTGGTGCAGTCTGCAGAACACGTTATTTTAGAAATTTACAAAACCAGGTTGGCTGCTGGATAAAAGGAAAATCGGTTTCTCAGTGTTTCTTAACCTTCATCATTTGCACCACTTCTAACAACAATCCCTAGGAAAATTTCCTCTATGTACACAATATTTGCAAGGATCCTGTGCTGAGTGGAGGCAGTTCCTCTAACAGTGTCCGGAAAATAAATGAGTCTTACCCGATGACCAATCTCAAGTGCAGGCTGCTCTGCTGTACCTAACCACTGTTGTTCACTTTCTTGGAAATGTTTGGCAGCACTTAAAATCACTAAGGTTAATTCTTTTAAAATATATGTCTACCCATAAAGCCAGATGCCTTGGGAACATGAACGCAGTTTATGGATGTCTGAGAGACAGGAGGAGAGTGTAACTGATACTTTGTTTCCCCATCCCGTTTGAAATGTTTTGCTTCTCTAAAGTATGGTATCACTTAAGGAAGAAAGGAAGCACCTTGGTTGACCTCAATGGTCTTAGGGGTCTTTTCCAGCCTTAATGGTTCTATGACCTCTCCTAATGTGGAGAACACCACCAACTCCATTAAACAGTCCTGTGGATGGGCATAAAGATTGAGGTTTTAACTTTTCAGACATCTAGGAGTAAATGTTATTCTTCTTCTCCTTGAACGAGTGTGTTTCTTTCTTGTGAACACAAGTATGGGAGAGTTTGGGGCTTTACGTCTTATCCCTAAAGATGCATGTAAATTTGAAAAAAAATAGTGATATTTAAATAATACCCAACCTACAAGAGGAGCAGTAAAAATCAGATAAAATTCCACAGGTGTTTTGCCAGAGGCTGGTATCCCTCAACTGTATCTTCATTTTGCTGATCTGAAACTACAATGTCCTCCTTAATAATCCAAAAGAAGAAGCAGAGTGACAGGCAAAGAGGGAGATCAGCAGGAGAAAAGTAACCTGGACCACATTTACATGCTGACCTTAAATCCGTGAACTACTCTTTTAATAAGGTCCTCATAATTAATGTAAGCATTAGTATTTCATGAACAGCGTTTCTATGAATTTTCATTCTTTATATTGTAAAATTCCCCACAACAACATCAGCTCTGCCCACGTTATCTTTGATATTTCCCTTGGAAAGGGACAGCATTGCTGTGACCAGTCTGGGGCTGCATATATACTACCAGTGAATATGTGTGAACTCTTTGGCTAGGTTGCTGCAATTAATTTGTATTTATAAGGGCAGAGTTCTGCCCACGTTCTCTCAGACTCCGTCTTTTACCCAGCAGTGTTTGACACCATTTGAAGGAACTTTATTACCTACCCCTCTTTGAAACTTAGGTAAAACCAATTCACAAAACTCAAGTGATTGAGCTGGGAAGACAGGTAAGTCCCATTTCTTTGCAAAATTCCCACATTTTGTCAGTTTCTTGGCTTGAAAGAAGGCTGAATTAAGTTCTAGATATATCCAGCTGTAGGCATGATTTGGCATCAGTGTGTATATAAAAAGTGGTCTTATTTACAGTGGTCTCAAAAGTTATAATGCTGACCCCACGAATGTGTTTTCACACTGTCATGACTCTCCTCTTTAAATATCAAATTTCCCTGCCTATGAAATTAGAGCAATATAGAGGAGCAGCAGCTCAAGATTGTGACAGCCAAGAGCTTCTGGACCTTTTTACTGAAATGGTTGGGCATGAATGAGCAAATTAATTCTTAAACAAAAGATTACCCTTTCAGGAAACATTTAGTGTGAGGTAATATAGTTTTAATGGGAAAAATTTTGAGGCTTTTTCATTAATGTAATGTTGCCAAACTCCAGAAAAATCTAGTCTGATACTCCAGACTAGAAAAATCAGTGTCCTCACACACCCCGAGTTTGGGTGCCCTGCATCCAGAGCTGCAAATCTTGGCGTTGGAAGCCTCATGCAGTTTCCCCTTTTCTCCAGGCCAAAAAGTTTAGACAGGTCCAGAAAGGCATCAGATCTCCAAAAGCAAAGATCTTTAAGTTGTACATTTACATGTGGCTTGTTTTAAACCCTACTGCTACATCCTGTAAAACATACTAGGACTGCTGTTACTTCTTTATTGGCTTGTAAAATTTGATCATCTCTTCCAAATCCACAAGAGCACTGTTTACTAAGCTACTAGTTCCTGTTTTCCAAAAGATACCAGACACCTATAAGGAAAATTTAGTCTAGGAATTAAAGTACATCAGCTTTTGAAGTTTTGGGTTGAAAGATGTTGGCAAAGAAGATGCTGTTAGCATCAAAATCACTGGTAAGTGCTGAAACTGTATGTTTGTAATGAGAAAATCATTGTAATTTGATTCCCTGAGAACTGCTAGGGTGGTTTCTAATGAGTTGTATCCATATCTAATGCATAATGGAGGGCAAGATTCATGCTAGCTCAGGCTTACCTAATAATTAATAAGGGTTTTGATGAGTTATAAATTCAGGCCAGCTAACTTCATATGCCTTCCCTAGATTTAGCTAATGAAGTGCAAGCTTTCAGACTACTAAAATACTCATGTGATGGCTGCCAGATTCACTAGTGCTGGCAAATGCCCTGCTGGAAAACAGGAAATTCTCTGGCCAAGGAGGTAAGATGCAGCTGTCCCCTGCCCCCAGGAGGGGCAGTCAACGCACGGTCGGCAGAATGAGATGGAAAAGGATAGACCCATAGAGCATGGGTTGATTCTGAACTGAAAATATGATCCAAAGCAGGCAGGAGTTTAAATTAGTTGGTGAGGCAAATGGCGTTGCTATTCCTACTGTTGGTGATCAGCTGTCCAATGGCAGTAGTTTGGGATTTATCAACCAATTTGCTAATTTGTTGGCATCTAAACTTTCTTCAGGTACCTCCTTTTAGGCCTTCATTGTCAACCCTTTAAAAATGGTCTTTGCTGCAGTCTGAAGGAAGCTGCAGGAAGCAGAACACAGGCTGAATGTTATAGCAGCAGAGGGATGTGAGAAGTGTGGGATCTTTTGCCAAATCTTCTTGGCTTTTCTGCACTAAATTTGACTAATTTTTCCTATGTTTTAACCTTTGACACTGTTCTTTAGGGGCTCTGTATAGCATATATTTGAGTTGCTGAAGACTCAAACAGTCACAGTAAAAATCTAATGGCTTATTCATCAGGCATGTCAGGTTTTCAAGACTCAAGTTATTTCTTAGTAACCAGCACTTTTCTTAGCTGCAGCCTTGCGTCTCCTGGGCCTAGTGTACGGAGACAGCAAATACTCTCACATTCTCAAAAAATGAATGTTTCCATTCTTTTCAATGTGGGTGAAAATGGTGAATAGTTTTCATTAAACATAATTCTCCCAGTCTTCTGTATGGCATGTCTTTATGGTGAAAGTTCTATTCACCCAAAATAATAATAGTGATTTTTATTCCTTTTAACACTTTTTTCCCATAGTTCTTCAGAGACTGATAAACTAGATGTAATGAGTGACCACAACTGAAATGCAGCCAATTTTGAGGTGAATCACAGCAGCTATCAAATGGCAAAAAATAACATTTCAAAATAGGTTAGGAGAGGACAGAAGGAGTAATAGTATATGCAAGAGAAAATTCAGGGGAAATGTAAGAATACAAAACAGGAATTTGGTCAGTACATACCGTATTGAAAACTCACACTAAAAATAAGAATTTCAGGGGAGGGTTAGTAGCTGAATGTTCTTTTGAGTCTACATTCAGCTTGTTGCCAAGGGCATTCAGTGTGTGATAAAAGCAATTGAAATGTTTGACCAAAATGTGAAACATTGGGATTTTGTTTCACACTACACCTACTTGTAATTATTTTTACTAGTGAGCGCTATTCTAGTCAAAATAAGTAGCTACCCAGGAGGAGAAATAGGTGTGGGGAGCATCCATTGAGTTTAAGCCAAAGAGCACTCGGTGTCTGTCGGCACTTTTACTCCGTCACACCTTGTTCACAGAGGGATGTGACACTTACTGACACCAGGGCACACAGTGTCTTGATGGCTTTGTATATTAGCCATCAGGATGCTAAAAGGAAAACGAGGTATCCAACCACCCACAGTTTAATTTGCAGGTATTATTGTAATAGGCCCTGGATCTAAGGTGTGTCTCAGTAAATTCTGCCTTGTCTATACTCTTTTATATCCTCTTGGGATTTCCCTGCAGTTCCTCTTGAACAACATAAAACGCTCTCTATTCAGCCTATGAAAACTCCCATTTGCTCAACTGCCTCATGGAAGTGCATTGGTTTCAATTATTTTCAACAAGGGAATATTGGGCTTCAGACAAGGTAGACCCGACTGTGTTATTAGTCTTTTCCTGGCAATTTTACTTTATTGACTTTTTGCATTTTTGAGGTAACGCGTAGCAGCCCCTGGTAGAGTGGCCAATGGAGCCAGCCCCTGTACAAACATCCAGCTCACAGGCCCTGTTGGCCACTTGGTCTGTTCCAATGGATACCGCAAACATCCCACACTGGTGAAGGAAGCTGGTAATGGCAGGTAAATGATGGCATGAAAAGCAAAGTCTTGACTTTGTGTTGAGATAAGACACCCCAGGGCTGTACATCCATCTCAGCCTAGGTCTGGTTCAACATTAGAAGCAGACCAATATTCCAAGCATTTTTTACTGAACTGCTCAGGGCACCAAGCCCAAATGAAGGCACAGCCCCAGGGAGAGCTACTACCCAGCAGTATCCAGTTCCCACATGCCTCTTTTTTCAGGGGGATATTGGTAGGCATCCTATTTTAGGGAGAATATCACCAATTCTTACAGTAAATATCTCTCCTTCTTCTATCTCCTGGGCTGGCATTGTCTCTGAAAGCTGAAGGAAGAGCTCAAGAGCTGGTCAGGGGATGGAGGGTGAAGAGGGGAACAGCTCTACTGCTAATGCAGGGTTGAATTTTGCCACATCCAGGCTGCAGACAGAAAAGGGATTTTTAGCTTTGTTCGTCTCCTCCATCATTAGAACAGCACAATTGTATTTTTGCATATGTTGCTAGGAAGTCCGGAACTAACTTTCAGTAGGCAATAGAGCTTTATGTCTTTTTAAGTCCCTGATGTTGTTTAGCTCTCATGAAAAAAAGCTGACTTAATTTGTAGCCTGAAATTCAGATGGATAGTCCCTGCTGTTAACATTATTTTGCTGTTAGTCCAGCTAAAATGTGAGGAAGCAGTTCAACATGTATTAGACCTTTCTGATAGCCATTATAACCTCCAAACCCAAATGTTTCAGGCCGAATTGTTTAGCCGAGGAACATGCATTTCACAAAAAAATCATGTTGCACAGTCTGAGTAGTAGGTGTGATGGGAAATATTCTGTGTTGGCATCCAGCTAGCACAAAGGCCAGCTTCATTCTCTGCTGCATTGACATTCTTCAGCTTCTTTTCCACATTTTTTGTGTTTGTTCAGACAACCTGAATCTTGAAATGATGGAAGGATGCCTGCAGCCTCCTGGGTAAACTGGTGCCATTGGCAGTTCAGCCAAATGCTTTGCTGTAGCTTAAGACTCCACCAGAGATCCAAAGAACTCAAATGTCCGTACACTCCAGCCCAAGCAGACAATGTGTATATGTTTAGTCTGAGGTATTTTATTATCTTGTTTCTTGTCTATTTGAGAATGAACATTTAACCTGTTCTGGATTTTTAATATTTTTTTCTGCAATGGTTGAAAAATATAACGAAATCAATTTGCTGGACTGTGTCCTCCTAGTCTCAGTGAAAGAATAAAACATTTGAAATTCTCTAGTTTGAGGGAGTGAAAAATTATTGCTGTGGGCTCTCCAGTGAAATCCATGACTTGTGTAAAAAAAACTTTAAAAATCCTTCAGGCAGAATATTTTCGGAAAGAGATGATTTTTTTTTAACTGTTGAGAACTTTACTCAATATGGACAAGAGAAAACATTCTTCCGTGGAATGCTGGAGAGATTTCAATGTATTGGGCAGCTGGGAAACATTATAGATCAAATGAAAACCTCCTGAATTGAATTTTTTCATGGTGGTTGGTGATTATTACTTATTACAGTACATGTTAAATTGCCTTTGCTCACTCCTGGTGATTTAGCTTACATATTCACTCTTGAGTAGCTGAAAGGTTTGAATAGTGGAATTAATTCCACTTGGAAAGAAGCTCCCAGACTTCAGCATAAGATATGTCTCTCTGGTCAAATATTTCCTGCCTTTCCTGGCAGGAAGTTTTTCTTACAATGAGATGGCTTGAAAGGAAGATCTCATTGTTATTTCTTGCAGAGATGTGTGGGTGCTATTTTTTAGTTTTACTAGGTGACATAATGATGTCTATCTTAAAATAAATGCTTTTTGAAAACTTCATTTTCACAGACATTTCAGATGAAATCCAGCTGAATCACTGGGCCAGCAGCCACCCCAAATAATTGAGGCCATTAATTTCAGAAAAATGACATCAATGTTCAGTTTGCCTAGGAAACAGAAGACTCAAGATTAGTCACCCAAGTTAGGATGCTGAGTTTCTATTTAGCTGATTCAATTCACTTAAGGTAATTTAACTCAATGCCAGTGCAATTGGAGTACCCAGACACATACCAGGGATCCAGTAAACAAACCTTCATTTGTCCATCTTTTTCTTCAGCTCGTCCTTGTCTTTTATGGTTGTGGTGACCAGTAGTACCAAAGATTATGAGCTTCAGACTTATTTGAATGTATATATCATCATGAGGTGAAGGGAGAGAAGTAGACTCCTCATTTAGTAGATTGCTGTGCTGTAGGTGCTAGTGAAAAGAAAGGATTTTCAGGAACCTATGTACTTGTGATGTTCACCAAGTTATTTATTCAGTAGCGACTGAGTAGTAGGAGACCTGCAAGTTGAATCACTCGTAGCCTTTCTCCTGCTTTTCATTCATGCAAGTTCATTTTGCTGTGAGGTAAGATTTTACAAACATTTCAGCAGCCACAGTTAAGCCTGTGTTTAACAAGTTGGGCAGAACTGCAGCAGCTTGTAACAGTGAAGTCTTAAAACCAGCATGAAAATATTTTAAAGCTTCGACCAAAGCAGGATTAAGAACATGAGCTTTTTACTTCAATGATTACAAATAAGAAGGTTCTTCCCTGTTGCTCAAAACCTTTAACCCTCTAAACCTTACTGCTCGTGTCTGTACAAAGCTACCTCCATTATTTACATTAGCAGAAACACAGGGGTGGCTTTAGGACACAGGGCTGTTTTTCAGCAGACAGAGTAGGAAAATTCACAGGCCAAATCCTGCTCTGCTGGCTTGAAAGAGAAAGTTATTTTCCTCTGTTGCCATGTCACATGATGGAGGAGCACCCACATTTAAAATGGGTGCTAAATCCTTTCTTGCTACCCTCACCAAGTAAATCTATGGGGCTCAATTTTACTGTCAAGATGGATTACATCACTTAATTGTACTTATTTAGGTATTGACCCTGAGGTCAGTCTATTAAAAGCAGTGTGTTCTCCATGTGGTCTTCAAGAGAAAGAAAACTTTTTACAAAACCTAAAATTTGTTACAATTTTAAAATGAGAATTTTCTTTTTTTTTTCCCCTCACACAAACCTGAGCAAAAATTGCAAAATTGGTTTTTTGAATTTTCATTCAAAATTTTAACTGGATGCTTAATACAAAGACAATCAAGATAGTTCTCTGCTTTGTTCTACCCAACTATATGGACAAACTCCCTAGAAAGACTTTGTTTTTCCTACCTTTATAATCGTGTCATAGCTTAAAAAATTGAGCTTCCCCCGTCACCCCCATAGTTGTAATGGTTTTCCTTGTGATCTGAGAGTTAGGATATATGGCTGTACATCTGGAAACTTTTTCTACTTATCTCCAAGATCTTAGTACGAATGATACTAACAGGCAGCCAACCAAGGAAATTATGATGCTTGGACTGTGTCTTTGAAAAGGATGTTTTGAGTGATGCGTGGTTATAATTTTCCCGATTGCATTCAGATGTCAGAACTGGCAGTTGCTTCCCCAAACAGCAGGTGTTCAAGCTGACAGACATGATGGTAACAATAACCAGCATAAAATTTTATGATGAATTCTATATAGCACAATATCTGTGTTTGACTACATGCAGAGCCATTAGGCAGTGACAGATTTATTAAATCCCCAGACTGATAAGAACAGAATCTGAGTTCAGTTACTGAATGTGGGGAAAGTCAGTAAGCAATGAGCATGAACGCTCTTCATTCCTTATTAAAATGACAGACTTTTCCAGTACTATCTCCATATGTTTACTCCACGTCTCTTCCATGTGAGCACCCCTGTAAACATCCCTGAGACACTTATCTGCCCTAGCTCGTTGGGTTGTCTCCTTGCAAACAAAAGTGGAGAAAATTGTCAATAACATTTGAGCTATGCCCCTGAAAAGTTCTGAGGCACAGACATGGGTACTGGAGGCAAATTTAGAATTTGATGTATTCTTAACCAGAGTAAGGCTACATCAATATGTTCAAAACCTTTTGTATTACAGTTCACATAGAACTGTCATGAGATAGTTTAGAAAGAACAAACACAGTATTTCAATACAAACTTGGCAGAACAACCACAAAAGAAGCGTTAACAAAAAAAAAATTTAAAAACTGGAAGAGTCTGGTTTTAGATGCCTCTTTTTTTAGGCTGTAGAAAAGACTTGCAACTTATTCTAAACTGCTGGATGATCCTTCTGACAGACCTGTGCTCCTAATCTGACACGTACATATTATCTTAAAATATACATTGTTGAAATTTCAACAACACTAAGCTGAAAAGGTGGGTGATCCAAAGAAAACGTGCTTGCTATCCAAAATGCCTGTTGTTCCCTCACTTCAAATATTGACATTTGTCTGGGGACTTCTTGTTGTTTAGGTTGTCCACAGACCAACTTAACCAAGACCAGCCTGCCAAGAAATAGGACTTGTCTCAATAGGAAATTTCATAATCATTACCACTGTTTAGTGCCCGCTTTCAGTCTCATTATATTTTTTATAAATCAATTTAACTTACAAATTGATGAGGTTTGCTACCTGGATGTCACCATGCCACACTGTTCTGCCCTCACAGTAATGTTAAATACACAATTTTTTTCTACATTTATTTTCAATTAACTTTTAGGCGCACATTACTAGATAAGTATTGTTCAAAGGTCTGTTTACTGGTATATTACTTGGGGTTTTAATTTACTACTGTGAGCTTGGTGTCAGAGAAAGCCGTTAAAAGAAATTTGTCACAGATTATTACAGATCTACAGGCAGACAGAAAGCAGTTTTCATTCTAGAAAAATGTTTCTCGAATGGCTGAGAGATGTTGGATGAATTCAAATTCTTGTAAAGACTTGCTAATCTTAAAATGTGCCTTAATCTGTCCTTATTGTGTTGTAACTTTTGTTTTATTTTTCTTATAGTTACGGTGTCATTTTAGGGGACAATTTAACGGCACAAGAGAATAGAGATAGCAAGGGAAAATCTGATTTGATTCCAGAAAAAGAAATTCACAGCAAAGGAGATCAAACACTGGAACAAGAGGCTCAAAGAAATATTAAAATTTTCATCCTTGGAAATATTCTAGATTTGGCTGGATATTATCCTGAGCAACCTGCTCTAGCTTCAAAGAAGGGTCTGCTTTTAGCAGGGACTTGGACTAGATGGCCTCTGGAGATCCTTTCCAACCTAAATCATTCTCAGATTCTCAGAAAATTCTGCTCTTTTGTCAATAGTTTGTGAAGAAAGTTCTAGCACATTAAGGCTTAAAAATCTAAAATTTTGAAGGATAGCAATAAAATTCTAATTGCAAATAATTCCCTCTGAATACACAGTGACAGAAGATATTTCACTGAGTTGTCATAGATTGAATTCATCAGCATCTGTATCAGGGAGGCCCCTACTGTCTTTTCCTAGGTATTTGGTCTAACTCCTTTTTCTTTTTGATTAAAATAAAGCATCAGCCTCCACCTTCCACTGATTTTTTGCTGTCACTTTGCCAATTAAAATATCATAGATGAACATTCTAATGAATGGTTTGCTCCACCTCCCAGCAGTGGAAGAATCTCCCCTTCTGCATGCTGATGGTGTTTTTCCTTGTCTCATTTTAAATCTCCCAAGGTCTCCACTACTGCATTTGTCCATCTACTTATTAAACAACAAACAGAGCTCAGTCTCATGAAGTTTTCCCTATCTTGTCTTATCTTTTCCCGTTAATTCTATCTCGCATATTATATTAATATACCCATCTCACTTTTTGTGTTTAAGTATTTCTCATTCTTTTTGCAGTTTATATGTTATCACCTTTGTTTTCCTCTGGGTATTGCTCTTCCCAGCCACTTTTTGCTTCTCTAAAGTCTTGCCATCTTTTTGATCACTGGGCATGTGGAACTAAGTATCACCTTCAAAGCCCACATGTATGGGAGCCAAAAAGAATTTATGTTATTTTCCCCTTGCTCTGTGATGAGGTACCTCTGCAAAAACAGGACAGAGGTGCATTTAACTTTCCTTTCCTGAATTTATATTACAGTACAGCTGTAGAAATTTATCATCCACTGTCCCCATCAGGGCTCTTTCAGGATTACTGCCTCCCTTTGGAATAGTCCCACTGAGTAGGTGAACTCTGAGGTCTAAGAAATGATCCTTTAAGACAGGTTGTTAAAATCACTGGGATCATATGTCTTGTTGGAAAAACAGAAATAGAGGATAAATGCAGTGAAATGCTCTGTATGCAATGAAGCCAGCACAGTCTTTTCAGCATGTTTAAAACATTAATAGATGCTACCTACATGCCATGCAACTGTGTGAAAGCACAGACTATGCAGAGATTTTCATGCAGCTCTTAACTCAAATCAGATGTTGTAAAGGTCATCTGATGGACATGGGACCAAATGAGAAATACTTCAAGCATGTGAATGAAACAAACAAGTTGAGAAAGGGACAAGAGAGTTAAACTCAGTGTGGAGGGGAGAAGGAGGAGGGAGATGACAAGGAAATGGTAATTCCCCAATGTAAATAACCTATATAGCTCTCCCACTCAGAGTCCACATGATAAACTGAGAGCTATCCAAAATCTCATTCCCTTTCCTCCTGCTAATCTCCACTCCATCTGACTCCAACCCAGAGAAGGCCTGCTGAGAGTGTGTCTCCATGTCTGTAAAAAGATCACTTGTACCTGCTTATCTTTTGGGTATGTTCTTCATTCAACACCACCAGGAATATGTTTCTGATTAGCTAGAAAAAGAACATGTTCTATTTCACATTGAACCTCCCTTCAGGGAAAAGCAAACAAATGTGTTTAAATTGCAGGACGAAAAAGTTCACCAATTCAAAGTAGTCTGATGGGTCTCTAAACTCAAAACAGAAGCATGGGAGGTTTGCCCACCGGTATGAATATGTGAGTCTGAATCACCAGAGAGGGAGGTCAGCATGCCAGCAGAGCTCTCCCTTCACTCTGTCAGGAAAAGTCAGGGGCCCTGTGTTGACTGGGAATTCATCAGTCTCTGGCAGTAATCTCCATCCACATCTCTACTATCTGCAGGCAGGCAGGCAGGCAGTCTTGCAAACAGATGAGCACTCAGCCAACGCCCCGGGGGATGTTACCACGCAATCCGACCTGCGGGACACTGAACTCAGTGTCCATCACTTAGAGCCCCTTCTATAGCTGCTCCTATTTATCCTGAAACTTGTCTGTAGAACCTATTAGATAAAACAGCCTTTGATAAGCCTCTAAATAAGAGCTGTGCTGCAGTAACAAGCCAGTCATGTCTGTCAAAAGCTTGGGAAAAGCTGTACTTGATTCAAAACAGTACTTTTATTTCCAACTTTTTAACAGAGACCAGCTTCTAAATATGATATCTTTTTGCTAGTCTTTCTGGAAGTCAACATTTCTGTTTTCCTTTGGCATCTGCTATTCCAGCAAGGAATGATCTTAGTAATTTTATAGAGAGTTGGTTGGATTTTTCATCTCGCTGTTATGAGAAAAGCAACGTTCATGGATTGGTCAGTGTTTCCAATATATTACAGTTTGCATCTCCAAAGTTGAAGCAATAATGATTTTTTTTTTTTATTTGGGCACATCTTAGGAACAACACAAATTTTCAGTTTAGCCTGCCTGTAGGCTCTGTCCTGCCCTGTTTGCACTGGCTTCTCTGCTTGTCCTTTGTGCTGAGTGATACCAAAATGGCTTCTTCTCAGTGGGCAAAAGAGTTATGGGGTTTTTTTGTTCTGTCTGGCATCTGTTCACAAAATAAAAACCCACAAAATTGAAGGCATGATGCCATAGAGATGTATCAGAACTCTAAACCTCTGCTGATGCTGTATCTCAGTTTGGGAGGAGGGATAGTACCATTAGATACCCTAAATTAACCTGGTTTTCAGGAAATACAGATTCTGAAAAGGGGTTCCCTGTAAAAGTGTATCACAGTCGTCAATTCCATTCAAACATTTTTTTGGACAGCCATTCCCTCTTTCTTTTGTCTGTACCTGTTCAATTTTACCACCTTGTTCTAACAGCCCTTTTCTTCAGCTGTGTAATTTTCATACCTAATAGCAAAACATCAAGTGAAAACTTGCTGCTGTTTTAAAAGGATCATGAAAAGATGCTTCCCTCTTTACGTCTAATATCTCTCTGAGGCAGGCGTAGGCATCCTAGTAATTGGCATCTATTTTATTTGTGAAACTATAAGCTGAAAATGCTCATTAGATTCTTATTGAGGAGTTATTTTTATTTCCTTGAGCAAATTTTTTGTGAAATGCAAATTATCTAGAGTTAAAAATATTATTAAAACAGGATTTCCCCATAGGATGTGTGCTCTGTTTTATTTTTTACTCATTTTGTCCTTTGTATTTACATAGTTGATTTTTTTAAAAAATAAATATTTGAAAGTAATGCTTTCAGTATCCACAAAGATGTCTGTTTCTAGTGAGAATGTTTAATAATATCTAAGACTAGATAGCCACCTCCATGTTTTTTTCCAAGGGATGACAAAATTCAAGCAAAATACTTCCAGTTGCCTATAGTGCTTCTCCATGCAGTACCAGGAGACATAACATGCAGGGACTGTGCTGCTGTCCTAAGAATAGTTAATGCTGCATATTCCATAGCTCTTTCAAAGAAAAGGTATCTGAGGGGTCAGAGGGAAAGGGGGAAAGAGGCTGAGTGATGTGGTCAGGCTCAAAGCACAGAGATTGTTCAAAATTGACCATACAGAAGATACTAAGATGCTAATTTACTGAAGTTTAACATAACTCTTTGATACAGCAGTCCCTTTTCTCCTCTGTCTCTGAACTGAAATCCCAATTAGAGCTTTTCTTGGATTAAACCAGTATGATCAGTTTTAGGGATCCAATTTCCTATTATTGACATAAGTACATAAGGACATAAGTTAGTAATGTAAGGGACATAAATGTAAGCAATGTAAGTGTCTTAAAATTACATTCAGCTGGACTTTTTGAAGCTGAGAAGTCCTACCTTGTTCTTCATAATTTCTTAGTGCAGCCATCAATCCATGTAACCATGGAATGGGAATTTCACAGACAGATATTAAACTTGAAAAGGTATTGATCATTTGTGACATTAACAATTTAGTGCTTGTTGCAGCACCTCATTCTTCGCTATGTTGAACATGTACCATTACAGTTGCCTCAAATACTTAAACAAAGGTCAGGCCCTAAAATAAAACAGAAACCCAGCTGTGCTGTCCCAGTCAGCCTCTCTTCTGTCCTTAGAAATGAGCTTGTTCTTTCTCAAATTATGTTTTCTCACTTCTGCCTGTTAAAGACTTTTCCATTTTGAACTCAGACAATTAGTTTAAAATTGCATCTTTTGCCTGGCAGTGATGTGTTACGAACAGTCTGGCTGTAGCACAGGGACAAAACTCTCTTTTTCTGGAACAGCAAATATGATCTTCTTTTATCACCCAATCCCATATATTTTTAGCAATGTGGTGGGGGGAAATAGAAAGAAAACTATTTATTCAGTCTTTTACATTGTGTTATCAATATAGCAAGGGACCTGGAAAGTTTTAATTCCTGAGATGTTTGCCAAAAGTATCCTTAAAGGAAACACTGAAAGAACTAATAAAGTTGTATCACTCTAGAAGGAAAGAGGCTCTGTAATATGGCATCCCTGTAGACCTGTTATACTATTATTTATGGCAATAAAATCTAGTTCTTATTTGGCATTTTTTCTGAGTTGGTATCTGAGTGTTCCACAGACAGAGTCTTCATCTCCATTTTGCAGATGGAATAACTGAGGCTGTAAACTCTCTGCAAAGGATTGCCCCAAATGCTCTCAGCAGAGCCAGGATCAGGATTTGAGACCTGTGGGGTCAAGCCTTTGCACGGAGCAGGAAGCCAGGCTGGCCCTGCAAGGGCACTGACACCATTGTCTGAGAGTGCCAAACGACCTGGGCAATTTCCTTGGGGTGCATTTTGGAGAAGAACTCTGCTGTCCCTCCAGTCAGCCACAGTTCTGCTACAGGAGTCAGAGGGAGCAGAGTTCTAGATTATGAATTTTTAAAGAAATCCCTACCTTACATCTGTAAGGTACATCTTATTTGTAGCAGCACCTCTTATTAGGGAACCCGTTTGTGTTATTCACCATGAGCAAGTCCCACATGGTTACATCTCTGCAGCTGAAAGCCTCTTGTAAACTCCAATTTGAGATGAAGTAGCTGTTCTGCAGGCTGTTAGGCTCTCCACACTTAGAGATAACACACCAAATCTGTTATACCAGCAATTACGGATTACTTACAGAGCCATAATCTTCTTGTGCAAATAATCAGTCAAGATTTGGTCTGTTTGGTTTTTGTCCTGCTTCCAAGAGGCCAGACAGTCAGCTTCAGACTGCCTTGGGTTTTTCTCCTGGCTGCAAAGTAGCCAGGATCTTCACTAATATGGGAAGCCTGGGGCCCAGCAGAGTACCAACAGAAGGTTTCAAAATGCTTAAGAGAGGAAGACCTGTGAAGGCCTTAAGCATCTCTTACTGGCAATGTCCAATACATCCTTTCTTCACTGCTAAAAAAGGTTGTCCCCAATGCATCCTTTAAAAATAGGGATAACTAAGGCATTCAATGCAAAATAGCTGCTACTATAAAAAACTGTATCATTTTTATTCACTGAAATTTGAACAGCTGCAGCCTTCTTTTCTATATTGAAGGAGGCAATTTTTAAATTACCTCTATCCTGACATTTTGCATTTGGGGCTAATTATACATGGAAAAATGAATGGCTGTATCAGATCAAATTGAGTTGAACTCTAGCTGATCCAGGATCCTGCAACCAAAAAGTGACTAGAAACAGATACCTGGATAAGAGCATCAGAAGGGGGCAACCTCAGCGTAGTCATGTTTTCTAGCTGTATTCTATCTGAAGCCAGGATGATACTGTGTTTAAGTTCTGTCAGGAAAAAGAGAACATCAGGAGACATTGTGTCTGGGTCTAGTGCAATTACAAGTACATTCATTTTTTTGATGCCTTATTGCTTTCTGTTTAATTCACACATTTCTTTCTGCAGTTCACCTAACTTTGTGAATTACTTCTCAAAATGCCTCTTCTTGCTAGTTGGCCAGAGTAGAGAATTTTTAGTATGGCATGAAGGATTTGTCTGGTCTGATGTCACCTAACTCAGAAGTATTTTCCCTTTTGCCACATCTATCTATTAGCACTGTTTCCAAAAGATACCAGAATCAAATTCTGTATGTTTAATGTTTAAGTCATTATCAAAAAATTCTTGAAACGGACAAATCCTAACAAGAAACAAACCCAAATGGGAAACAAACATTTTCCTTTATTGTAAGTTCTTAGCTGTACACTCAGATTTTTCTCAGGAGGACACTTGAATGTTTTGCCAATTATGTCCTATAATCTGTAATACTATAGGACTTCTCATTCCTTTTCTTCATGAAAAGTCCTGAAACTGCTTCTCCAAGTTGCTCAACAGCTAATCCACTAAAATTGGGGCAGCATGTTAAAGTTAATGATGTGCTATATAAAAGTCTAATGGTAGTGTGTCTCATATCCAAAAAAATCTCTTTAGACTAGTGGCATTCCTTGGAGGAAAATCTCCATTCAGCTTACATCTGTAGGAGTGATATGTATTACAGGCTTAATGTTGAAAAGGCAGTGGAATTATATTTACAATATAGAAGTTATGACTCTGATTATCAGCATGTTAATTTATTGGGATTTGGGGTAATAAATCGTGCTCATACTCCATCATGGTTAAGTTTCTCTTACATGCTCCATTGGGCTGGTATGTCAGTATGCATCACTGCTTACATAGTACCAGTAGTTAGAATTACACCAATGCTAAAATGAACCAAACTGTCAGTCTTGAATGATGAAAGTCTAAAGCAGACAAACATGTGACAAGACATTGGACCAAAGACTTGGCGTCAGGAATGTGTGAAGAAAAAAAACTTTAAAGAATATTTTCCAAAGTCATGAAAGTGTGTATTTTGCAGAGACACAGAAAGCAATTATTGCTGGGAATTATACAAAAGGGTCTTCTCTAAGATTCATTTGTCTATTATAGAAGATGTTACTTTCCCTGCCACAGGGATCATCCCAGACTGCCTGGCTGTTTGGCTCCATATGGAGAACTTAGAGACTTCCTGCTGCTACAGCTCAGGAAGTCTAATGCCCTGCTGGCAACTGAAAATGTTAAAAACACAAATGCGATTATTCTTTCAGTTCTCATTTGGGTGCTTTGATTTCAGAAATATTATTTTCATAGCTGCCTTTTTAATATTACTGATTACCTTCATTGGCTGCTTTGCACATTGTTTTCTTTTTCACTTAAGGTGCATTGCTTACACTGGGAGAAGTTATGCAGCCAATGATTTGAGAACAAGGCCAAGTGGCAGAAGTTCTCACATCCAACATCCAGTTTGCCACTGATATTACATATTGCCTTGGGCAAATTGCCTGCTAGCACTGCCTATCAGGTGCCCTGTGCATTTATGAAAGGAGTAAATCTACCCTGTGGTGATATTCTGACTGTGATCACTGCCTTAATGGGGCAGTTGTGTTTGCACGCCCCAGCAGACCCATCCATCTCTGTGTTGTCTGGGGATTTGGTCCGAAAATATAGCATGGAAAAGAGGATGTAAAAAGAAAGTGGAGTAAGTAGGGAGTAAAGAGAATGCTGGCCTGCTTCTCAGCAGCATCATTCTCCCTAGAGGAAATCAAGGAAACACAAGTTTTGCAGACACTAGCCTCTTAGTTTAAATGCCTTCTGGGGTAAGCTTGATTACAGCTGTTGTTGGATACCTGTGCTTAGGCTTCACATAATTTTTTCCAGTGGAATAATTCTCTCAGTATAAAATTAGAAATGTTTGTTATTTTTCTTGGAAGATTTTTTTTCATAATAAAACTAAAAAGTTTTCCAATTCCAACCAAAACAGAAGCCAGATTAGTCTATACAGTCCTGCTGAATTTTTTTCACTGAAGTCAGCTTCAAACATGAAGACTGTGGTGGGGAGCTGGTCAGTGTTTGGCAAGTTCTGCCAAGTGCCTTCTGCTTGAACACAGCAGGTTTTTAACCTGAATCACCATGTTTTCCATTGTGTATTATCCTAAAGCTCACCCAACTCACAGAAATGAGCAGATTATTTTACATATAGAGAACTAGTATGCAAAGATTATTAAGATACTTCTATTTTATCTTCAATTAAAAAACTGTATTCTTCCTTTTGGTTGTAAATTGTTCCATAGCAATCAGATCTGTACAGCTGCTACTAAAGGTAACAGGGTAAATTTAAGTTTCTCAGCATGAGGGTGGCTCAAAGATTAGGTTTACAGCTGAATTATTTCCAAAAGAACCATTCAGCCATTCCCCAGAAGCTTATATTGCAGTCCATGATGTTTTAATAAAATGTGTGTCCTGTTTAAAAATGGTGAACCTGCTATTTTTAATTGAAGCTAAAGAATAGGTCTGAATATCTACAGGTGAGGGGTTTTTTTGAGGAGAGTTCCCTTCAAACATGATGGTCAGAAAATAGCTTGAGGAAACATTTTCTGTTATTACCTGTTATTAATGCAACACAAAGTATTAAGACTGGTTTTACTAAACATTGATCAGAAGGATGAGCCAGGGAGTCAGGGAATTCTCTGTGATAGCATTCCTATGGGCTGTTTGCTCAGGTGTAGGAAAGACCATGCTGATGTTTCAAAAGCACAATTCCCTGTTTCAGAAGGAACCAAATAAACAGGAGTTACATCAGGTCCCTCTGATCACATTGCTTATTCTCCTGTAGAAACACCTGTATTTAAAATCCACTTGGTGTATTATCCCCATGGTGAAGCCAGGAGAATTATTACTGGCCGCATTTTCAAGCCTTAGATGCTTAGATTTAAGCACCTAAATATGTGGCTTCATTTTTGAAGTACTGAACGCGCGCACACAGACACACACACACACGTTTTATTGAAGTCAGCTGGAGAAGCTGGGTCAGAAGCATTTTTGAAAATCGGACCACTGATTTAATTGTCTAAATATGGATTTATGAGCACAACTTCAGACACACTCAAATATAGTTGTAGCTCTCATATACACCACTGTATTTTTCCAGCACTGTACACACGCTTCAGACTAATCGTTAAGTCCCATTCCACAGTCACACTTCCTTCAATTAGGATGAATTAAAAAGAACATTTTTTTAGTAATTATTTCAATAAATTAAAACATTATTATTATTATTATTGTTGTTGTTGTTGTTGTTGTTGTTGTTGTTGTTGTTGTTATCATTCTAGGAGGGAAAGGATATTATTCTTCCTCTGCAGTAACTGGAGCATAAATGTAGTAGCCCTACTGTTTATTTGTGAGAGTTAGAAAGTCAGACAATTTTATTGACCAGTTTTTTCCTTTTGTTTCTTTTAAATATCGCAGTGCTTACTGAATCAGTGGTTATTACTTATAAAGAGCAAGGGGAACCCCAGATAGCCCTTGCTGTGCTACTGCAGCATTGTAGCTACCAACTGCTTTCTGCTCCAGGCTTGGGAGAAAAATCCAACCTTACCCAGGGGCATTAAAACTGAGCAATGAAACCCATTTTACTAAAATTTTCCGGTAAAAGTGGATGTCAACAAGGTGCAATTCTGTTGTTTAGCACCTGAGCAGTACCAGTTTATGCAAACCTTGGGAGGTTGAACCTTTTTGATGATTCCAATTGTACATGGAATGGAGTCATGCACTTTAAGTTTCACTGAACCAGGTGCATATTCAGCTGTCATGGCTAATTCAGCTGAAATCTGTTTGCTCTCTCCTTGTCTTTTCTCTCTCCCCGTACCAGAGAGAAGCTGATTAATGCAGAGGGCACTGCAGGGCTGAAGCCAGCTGGACTAGAACTTTTGAAATGGTTCTTCCCCCCTGTCCCAAGACAACTTTGTTTCCTCTGCCTTTTCAGCACTCATGTAATTTATAAAGCATGGTCTAAAATTACATGAGTGCTGAATAAATAAGAGCTAACTTGCAAACCAAAGAAAGATTTCCAATGGCTGAGTCCACACAGGAAAACATATAAAGTGAGTGGCAACAGTATTTCTTGGGCAAGCTTCTCAAAATGTCCTAAAATGCTTTATAAAAGAATGAATGTACATTCATTCTATCAATTCCATTTTTGTTTCTAAACATTCCCAGAAAAATATATTTAACATGGAACTTCCATTGATACTCATTTTGCTCCACTGCAGGACAGGTTTCCCTGCTATTTTTATTGTCTAGCTTTATCTTTGTCATGCTCTTCGGCAGTACCTCACTTTCTAGATGCTCCTTGCCAACTCCATAAACAATGAGTGACAGACTAAGAGGAGACAGATTAGTAGTCTCAGAAAAGAAACAGCAGGAGAAACTGAATTTAGCTCTGAGAATGAAAGAAGTAGGTAAATAAGAAAGGAACAGTTCCAAGTGAAATGTACATGACAGACTTCAAAGGAAAACTGGGAATATTTTTCTTCAGACACTCAGTAACAAAAACTTCAGTCAGCACCAGTGGGAGATTCCCAGTTCACTTAAACAGTAATAGTGTCAGAGCCCAATGTCCTGGGGCAAAATATCCCAGCAGTGTAAAAAGGTGCTTTTCACAAGTAGAGGAATTGTCCTGCTCTCACAGATCTTAATAGTCTGGAAAACAAAGGATGAGGCAGAGAAACCTGTGATATCCAACAAAGGGACTGGGGCACAGGCAGGTACATGATTTTTGGCTGGCTGGCTAATAATGACTTCTTGTTTCTAGCTGCATAAATGCCCTAACCTTTAGCTTCCTAACATGATTCAGTTCCTTTTTTTTTTTGCCTGCATCAGTTCACTCTCCATTCAGTGTCATCACTCTGCTACTTCCTTATAGTTGTCCTGTCTTGCCCACAGGAATATTGAGATAGTAAGCATGCCATCTGCTTAGCTCCTTGCTTAGAAAGCAAGAGATCTTCCTGAAAGTAAGGTGGTCCTGTACAGGGAGTATAGACCACAATGAAGAGGTGGAGGAGAAGAAGTGAACTTCACAGAGATGCTCAGCACAGGAAACCAAAGATGATACAATGAGACAGAAGCATGGGAACATGCAGAGTACGAAAGTCAAATTACTTTGAGTTTTTTTCACTCATGTAAACAATTAGCCTATCAGTATAAGGTTCCCTCTGGTACTTTCCATCACATAAACAGGCTGTCTCACAGTCTGGGAATGATGTGGGAATCATCTGAAAAGCAGATCATTTGAAATAATTGTGCCAGCCCTGGACTGGGAAGCAATAAGAAAATTTAGATTTGTGAGGAAGGGAAGGTCTTGAGCAAGTCACACTATAAAAAGATATTAAACAATGGCCCAAAAATGCATAGGAATTGGAGAGTTTGTCAGAAGATGAGATGTAAGACAGGCCATCTGAGGTGAGAAACAAATCAACATGTTTGTAAGGTCTGGAAAGATACAATAAGTAAAGTATGTTGCTGTCTTAACCACAGAAGGATTTTCAGTTCCCAGCTACCTTCATCAATAAGGAGCCCACTGAAAACAAAAGAAAGTTACTCATCAGATTTTTCTGGCAGTAAGACAGAGGTTATTCAGTCACAAGGTCATGTGCCGTACAAAGCCATTTATGACATCTGCAGGACAAGGATTTTATTGTGGTGGTTTTCTTATTGATTGCTCTAAAAAAGTAAAAAATTGAGTGTAACTTTTAGAGAGTAACACACATGCACACAGGCAGGACTGTGGGAAGAGGTCTTGGACTGATGTGGTGTAATTCAGGATTTGGGTTAAGACTGGTTACATGTTTCCATGTTCATTATTAGAAGGAAGTGCCACTTCTGGGCACACTAGGTTTGGAACAAACACAGAGAAGAATAAGTTTCTTCTCCAAAAAGCGTTAAAGTTTTGGGGTTTGTCCAGTCATAATACAGAACTTGTTTTAACACATTTGAAGTTAGACAAGCTGAAACCTGTTTCTCACAGGCTTAGCAGCTGGAGTTTTCTAAATGAATCCTGGACAGAGCATAAAGGAAATTTTCCCTGCTTCACTCCGTTCTTACACAGTGACGTGGCAGAAAGATGCTTTGCACCATCATTAAAAGCCAGGCATATAAAACTATCTGCCTATCCATGTACACAGAACAGCATGCTCTGCTTTCTCTCCTCATCTCATCTCCCCTGAATCCCCAGCAACACACTTCTGCATTGTCATTTTTTCTCTGTTATTTTCTAACAAATACTTTACAAATTCTGGTCTTCAGCAATGTAGTATTTATTGGTTTGAATCATGAATGCAGATACAGCTGAATCAAACCCATTTTTCTTACACATGAAGAAAATTTAAAACCTTTAAATTAAACTAGATGTAACAATAGACCAAGTAAGCCTGTATTGTTTTACTGAACCACCTCATCTAGATTATACTAAACCTTCTAGATTCACTCTCATATGAATTTGGCTTTCCAAAAAACATCTTCTTACCTGGACTGCTCTTATCCAGAGGCTTTAACTCATACAGTGCTTCGTCCTTCTCAGAAGTAATGACTCTGAAGTTTCTTTAGTTTCCATAATAGCAACAATCAAAAATCTCAGAAATTGCTAAGGGCACCAGTTCCCATGTTTTTATCTCTGTTCTGATGTCATCATGTGAGATGGTAGAGAGGAAAGAATTTTCTCTATCCCATAATGCAGCCTAATGTGTTGGAGTTGAGGTGAGATGTATTTAGGCCCCTTTTATTACTGGACCACCATCTGCACTTGGGAGTAATTTAGTAAAGGGATTTGCTTGATTTGTTTCCATAAAATGGAACAAGAACCAAATTTTTGGGGGGTGGACAGTGATAACAGTTTTCAGCACAGACATTGCAGAAGATTGCATGCAGAAGTCAGTTATGTGGCAAAGGGATGTTGTCCACATCAGCTAGAAATACCTTTACTTGTCAGATGAAAAGAGGCCTCACTCCTTCCGTGTGTGCTTTTTCAGTAAAACAAGTTGGTATTGCTGATGCTATATGAAAATTTGAAGTTACTGCCTGTAAAATGTCAAACTTAATGCCTGTCTGAGTGGACAGCAGAAAATCCATATGTTTTAGTCTCAGGCTGCACATGAATTTGTTGCCAAATTTGTAAAACACACTGCTGATGGTATTTTGTCAGCTGTGAATCCTGTAGGTACAGAATTACGTCTTAGCCCCACTGAAGCTGGGATTTGTCCTTATTACAGATGATCAGGCCCAGCAGGTAAACCACACTTGAGTTACACCACACTCCAGTAAAGCCAGTGAGGTTGTATCAGGGCAGCTGAGAAATGATTGCTCGTTTATCATTCCAGCACGGGCTGTCTCCAGTCATTGTTTTCATTTGCTGCTGCCTCTGAGCCACCAGACCTTTCTGCCTGAGAATGTTTGAATCCTTTGTTTTCCTCACCACCTAAACCGTATCCAATGGGCAACATATTTTCCCTCAGATCTTTAATATTGATTAGGTAACTGAATTTAAATTTTAGAGCTATGAAAGTTTGGAAACATCTGCAGACATTGAATAAAGTCTGTTTTCTCTTCCACAGTCTGCAAACAGCTGGAATCCTCAGCCTGAAAAGCCTTCTTTGTTTCCCAGGTTTCCATTACACATTTTTGTACCACACATGCAAGCTATCCAGGCCTATGAAGGAGGGGCAATTCTTATTTTTGTGAAAGATGTTTGCCATTTTCCATTCTGCACTCTTCAGACCTCTCCTTGTCCAATAAATGTTAAGTTGTTAAAAATGTCCTATTTTTCCCTCTACAGCTATATTTTTAGTGCAGATATTGAGCCAAAGTTTGATTTTGCACCAAATTTAATCCATCACACACAATTAGCATCAGCAAGTTTTCTCTAGATTTGTATTGAGGCATGACACAAACTTGTTAATGTCTTCCTAGGAAGCTGTAGAGCAAGTAAGGCATACATTAACCATGGTACCAACTAAAAATATCAGCAACATCGGTGAAGACCAGTATGTTCTTTTTTCCCCCTCACATTTGCATGCATAAAGTATTTTAGGTGAAGATTTATAGACCTTACTCTGCAATCTTTTATTGAGCATAATTCTTGTCTTGATATATGACTTCACTGATGTTCTGCTAATTTTCCATGATAAGGGCTATCAAAAATTGGTTTTAATAGCATGTTGGCCATGTTGTTCATGTATGAAATTATTCTGTAATTAAAAAGTTACATTTGGTTTGAGTATTCGTCAGTAGTCTAATCCAAAATCCTTGGAATAATAACAATGTCTGATCAATATCTATCTTATTTTGTCCAAGCTAACAGAATTCTTTTCAACATGTAGTACTTTGCTAGGAAATCATTGAATGCACATAGAAATGTCTATGAAACAGAGTGATACCCACTTCCCAGAGTTACATGGCAGTATTTTCAGACCTGGTTCTGAAATCAAAATATTGAGTTGCAATGTGCAGACATTCTTTGTCCTTGCAATTGCACACTCATAGAAACAAAAAGGGACTGTAGACGGTTGCTTAGTCGACCCTTTACCACGTGCAGGATGAACTACACTGTACTGTACTGTGCTTTTCTTCTAGCTATGGCTGATGGAAAAAAATCCAGCTTGATACTAAAAGTGTGCCACGGAAACTCTGCTGCTTTCCCATGCCGTGTATTCCAGGCTGAAATGACTTTATGCTTTGAAATGTTTTCTGGTGTTTTTTCTGAATCTCCATGTTTTTTCCTGCTACAGTGCATTGGAGAACATGTGGAGAACAACATACACATCTCCTCTTTGCAACAACTTCTTGCTTTTTGGAGACTGTGCCTTCAAAACATTTTTGGAGAGACAGACAAAGAGTTCGTAATAATCAAGGCATTTTGACTGAAATGCAGACAAACCTGGATTCAAAGAACTGCCTTTTAGTGATCATCTCTGATGATATTTGAAAAGACCTGGAACAAATATAAGTAAAGCATTTGTCTGTGCCATACTTTTAGTCAGTCCTCTGCACAATCTGGAAGAGTTACCAATTCCAGATTGACTAGGAGGAGGTTTTATTAAGGATAGACAGAATCACATGGACAGCAATGTGCAAAACTTGTACTGAAAACTGCTTTAGAATCATGCACCTGATTACCAGAGAGTGAGCTCAGAAGCAGTCCTACAGCTAGGAATATTGATTAATAAGGTATGTCACATTTTTTTAATTATACCACCAAAAGAAAAATTAGAGTAGTACACTAATAGAAAACTAGATAAAAGACAAGTTTTTTAGATTTTAAATCTATTTCCACTGAGGGACCACGTAAAGGACAGGGTATGGAGAAAAATTTTTTATCAATATTGAACTAATTTTTGCAGAAACACATTTCCAATAAACCCTCACCTTTCAATCTGTAGACACAATCCATCAATGGAATTAACTTCCCACAGAATACATTTGAGAACAGATTTTAAAAAGCAAAGCTGCTTCATTATTTTTAAGTAGATTTTTCTTATTAACATCATTTTGTCTGGCCCTTTCAAGCACGAGACCCCTCATTTTAAAACGACCTTTTCAAAAAGACTCCTGTGTAAGCTATTCACATAAATTCAATTTCCTAAAACTTCCTCCTGTTATTTCTAGATATTTTGTCCTCTCTACCTCTCTACATTGACAATATTTTTCTTGGTCATAAACAGAAATGGACATTTCTGGATTTTATTTTATTCCAGTCAAGACAAGAAGAGGACAGAAGCTCCAATAAATTATAACTCTGAATAATACTAGTTATAAAGGAATGGCAAAGCTTCTTGGCGATGCATTTGTGAGCCAGAGCCAGAGAACCAGAGACTAATGTCTAGTAAAAGATGTCAGATTCAATTCTTGCTGCCAATGTCTGGTGAAAAAAATCTGCTCAATACATGATTTACCTCATATGACCCAGTTGGCCTTCAGGGAAATGTTGCCTAATCGTCATAAAGATAGTGCAGGTAAATTGTAAGGAGGGAATGTAGTACTTCCCATACATCCCATTTCTTGCATACTGTTGTTCTCTGGATTTTAACACTGGGCATTCATCCATAACAGTACTGTCAGGGGCTTATAGGAACTTCAGTCTGCTGAAAATAGTGAAGTATTTGGGCTTTGAATCATTGCTGGCAGTGGGTGCTCACCCAGTGGACTCAAGAGAGCTTCTGCACTTCTTCACTGACACTCTATCTCTTTGACCTCATTTTCATAAGGGAGGGAAATCGCAAAGTCCTTGTGTTTCTGTGAAAAGAATAAACTTCCTTTCCCTTTGGCTTCCCCCAATGGCATCCCTATATAATGAATTGTACAAAACCCATATATTGAGTTGTACGATGGTATTTTAAGGGACAGAACACATGATAGCTGTCAAATACATGAAGCACAGCTAGCCAGGTTTCAGGTCTTGTTCCATAAAGCTGGGAGATTGTGTGCAGGATTTTGGTGGCTTATTGGATCTGTGATTGCTCGGCCCAGGAGCATCCGTGGATAAGTACTCACCTGTACTAACTGTGATGGAATGACATGAGACCAAAAATAGCTGAGGTGTTTATCCAATCAGTGGCAAATTGGCAGTAATAGGAGCTCATATCCCAGAACTGTGGCACCAGCTCCAAAGTGACATTTCTGCACGTATGCCTTAGATAGCCCAAGAAATTAGAGATGGTATTTTAAAAATGTCATTTCTCCCAGGCTATATAGAAGTTATTCCCTCTACAGTAAGCTCAGCACGCACAAACTTTGGCAGCTTGGCAAAGGCATGCTCCCCAAAAACGTCTGAGAACAAACTAAGTCCCATATTCGCTACCTGCTCCTGAATGGATGTCCATCAGGCACTCCATTACCTTGACAGGTTGATCCTAGCGAGGTCAATCAAATGACTATTTTTAAAAATCAGATACCAGCACATCTGTCTTGCCCTCCTTGACAAAAGAGGGAAGAAAAAGTGCAAAGAAAAACTCCTGGTCAAGGACAAAACAAGCAGGTTGAAATTTATGCCACTTACCATAGAAATCTCAAATAATGGGAATACCATCTGAATTCCCTGAATAGCATTTCGTTACCATGACAAGACAGCTCTACAAAGCCAAGAGATAAAATCAAAGCAAGAAAAGATTGCCCAAAATGAAGCTATACTAAAGCTTGACCAATTAACACTGACTGGCAAAATGTTAATCAAGACCAAATTGCTCAGTGCTTGCATTGAGCAGCAGTTTACCATTCAGCAGATTATTTCTCTGTGATGCCCAAAATGTGCTCTGCTTGGATATCAGCAGTTTCTGTGGTCATCAGGGAGAGCAGTCCACATTAGGGCTGCCCAGGATGTTTAGTCCAGCTGGTTGGAGGCATGCCATATAAAAAAAAAACCCCAAACAAAAAGCCCCCGCATTGTTTTCAGTGCTGCTTGCAGTGTTCATGCCTGACAAGATTACTGACTGACTGCAACTCCCAGATAGCAAAGACGTAATTTTCAGTATATAAAATCTGATGAATAAGCTGTCCCCTGGGCTTTGGCAGGACTTAGCAACTGCCTGAGATCTGCTGTAACTTTCTCCACTTGGCCTAAACTCTCTGATATGGGATGCCTGAGAGTTACACAACTAAAAGCCATCTTTAACCACTCAAAAAAGCAGACTGGTTTTAGAGACTCTGAAAACTACAATTCCAGCAGGAGCATACGGGAACACTTGCTGTGAAAATCAGGCCATTGTCATAAATGACTGCTTTAGGCACACCAGTCTGGAATAAAAAGGCCAATAAACTGAACAGTATCATTGGTGAATTACCCACCAGTGGCATTCAGTCAAAAGCTCGGAGATAGCAATTTGGATTTCATTCATTAAGATTTGCATGCAACTAATTTTCCCAGCTGCTATTTAAGGAACATTATAGAGAAATAGTGAGAACTTGGAGTTTTTTCAGTTTAAGTTCTGTGCTTTGAGTGCATATTTTATGAAGCCTGTGTTTGGCTAATAGTTGCAATTTCATCTCAGCGGCCTCTTTGATGACATGCATTTTTGAAACAGATGCTTGTGCTGATGGAGTGACATGTTCCAGTGTTAAGTGGGTCCTTCAAGACATAGCTCTGACTGCCTGCTGCTGGGGTCACCAAACTACTTCAGTGGGTTAATTTTAGCTTCCTGAAAGACACCCCTTCTGATGGCTTTAGCTCTTAGCAACATTCTTTTGCTTCCCAAAGACATTTTCTAACTTTACCATGAATGCAGAGTACAGTGTTCCAGCAATTCAATCCTGACTAGTTTTCATTTCTTCAGAGGCATTGTAATTAACCATATAATGTAATTATCCATGTAATTAACCCATGTAACATGGGTTACATGTTGGTTCATCTGCCAAAAACCAGTACACAGCAGCAAGTGAATATTGTTAATTAAATTTTTACAAGCCAGAGTGATCTAGTTTGCAGCCATCTTATGAAGAGATGCACACATCTCCATTCAGCATTTAAGAAAGTTTGCAAGAGGAGAGCAGTCCAGCTGCCTACTCAGAGTCTCCAGGGACTGGTGTTCAACTCACAGTTTATCAGTGCCATATTCTTATGTTTCTCACTTTGTCATTTGATGTCACAGTGTTCCAGGTCCCTCGGTGTCTAATGAGAATACTACAGCCTCTCATATCCTACAGTCAGTTGTTTTAAGGTGTAACTTTTCAGGGATTAATAATATGGTAGGAAGTACCATAATTTTACTTCTGTCTATAAAATGGTCTTTCTATGTTTTTGTATCTCCTACTTTTAAGCAAATTTGCTCCTAAGCAGTCAAAATTCTCATTCAGAATCAGCACTCATCTCTCTTTAAGGCTACAAGGAAACGTATTTGCCCTCTAAGTGTTTGTCTATTCCTCTTCAAGTTCAACTCTTCAAGTTCAGGTTGTGTTGGGCGAGAATAAGGTAAGATCCATGTAAGTCTGAGGTCCTTATCATTGTCCCCTTTGTCACAGTGTACAAGTACTTCATAGTCCCTAGGACAGCTCCCCTTCCTTCGCTGGTGTGTGAGTTCTCTGCTCACAGGTAACAATCCTTACCTTTCCTAAGGTGGTTTCTGGCAGTAGATCCAGAGGAGCACTACGAAACCGTTTCCCTGTTTTCCAAAAGAAACAAAGAGAAGAGTACAGAACAAGTGCATAATGTCCTTTTTTAGCTCTGAAGTGAGATTTAAATGGAGTTTAGATGCCAAGTCCAGGTGTGGAATCTGACTCTGTTAAGCACTCACATCCTCTAGCTTTGCCAAGAAAGGATCTCCCAAGCACTAAACCTGTGTTTCTGCATATGCTCAGAACAGCTTCTGATTTGGCAAGACTGATCCACTCCTAGATCTGCTGTTCAAGAGTTTACTCTGATGTCTCTGGTAATTCCTATCCCAGCCTTCTACTACAGTTGGAGTATAATTTGTAAACTGGCATTGGTAGGATTTATGTATTGCAGATCAAACCAATTTGTAGTGCTAATAATGTTACTGTAGGAACATTAGGAGATCTCCAGCATTTCCTCCTATACACTTTATCTAGTTTATGTTAAATTCTTGAAAAAATACATATTTTTTCTACTCATAGTTGATGTTCAGACATAATTTTGGCTAAAGCAAAGCATCTGGATATCCTGAGGTTGTCTCCATTATCTTCTCACTAGACAGGCATGATTTCCTGTAGGGCAAAAATGCTGCAGAATAATTCGTCCTTCTGCAAGTCAACAAGTATTTACTGAACAATTGGCACAAGAGAAGACAGAGGTAGAATAGATTTGGAAGAGAAGGAGCATACAGCTATAGAAATGGCAGGTTCTTCAATCTAGCAGGCATGGGGCTTTTTTCAGGAGATGAAAATGAGGGGTCAGAAAATAAATGGAGGCATTATATTCCCATTTCCTATCAGAAGCAATAAATAAATAAATAACATATGACATTCAGTTTACCCTGTATTTGTTAAGAATGGTGATTATTAAACTAAATCTATAAATTAAAGACTCTGGCAGTTTGAAATACACTCCAATTATTTAGAGAATGAGTGGAAAATATTTGTAGTCCCAGCACCTGCTGTTGAATTCCCCTGCTTTTCTGTGGTTTTACTACTACATTTTCCAATTTTAAAAAAGTGAAGCAGACTAGACAGAAGATATTGTCAAATGCCCAAGGCAAATAAACTGGAAAAATATTAAGAAAATTATATATAACTTTCTGTAACAGCAAAAGGAATATTAAGTGACTAATATTAAATTAAGAGACAATACTAAAAAGAAAAGAAAAAAGTGGAATGGTGTCCCTTTTAAACAAATATCCAAAATGTCCACTGAATCCTAAGGGGTGAAATCTTTCTGTGTTGTTTCAACACAGAATATGGGATATGAATCATCTTAATTTATGCAGTAGATTAATTGCACATTTTTAATGTGAATCAGATCCTTCAGGTTCTGTACTTATAAAAGTCACCTTTACTGGCCCCATATGAGAGCTCGGCGCCAAGACCACCCAGTGACTTTACTTTGAAGGATGCAGGAAACTGTAGAGTCTTAAATTCTCGTGCAAACGCTGATTCTCAAATTCCTAACTTAAAGAATGGGAAGATGGAAACTCACAGCGCATTACAATAAAAACACCCTTTGCACCTGGAAGAGGAAAAGTCGCTTGTGAGGTTCCCTTCTGGGTTTCCCTGTGTTTCTCTAGATGTCCCAAAAAGTGAACAAAAGACCTTTGATCTCATAGGCAATTATGACAAATCCAGCTCAGAGCATTAGGTAGGTGCCTGAGAAGCTGTATCATTAAATCCCTTCTGCTGTTTAGGAAGGGAAAGACCTAAAATGGGAAAGAAGGCCAGTACCATGTTAAACTACTTAAGAGGTCAAATAAAATCTGACTTCAGCCAGCAATGTTTGGATTTTTCCTTTGGCTTAGAGAACAAGCTGTACATCATCCAGTAAATGTGTACTCTACAAGGGGTCAGAGGAAAAGACATCTGCCCATACTGGGCAGCTGCTTCAGTCGCCTCTTGTTGCCAAGTTCCTAAAAGTGCCCAGAAGCATCTAGGTTGATGCACTAGGTCTCCTTCCTCTTCCTGGACTGATGGGTTCATGTCCACCCCAGACCCTTGTGCATTAAATGTGACATGTAATATGCAGAGAGAAAGGGAAAAGCACTCATGAACCATGTTTGTGCTTCTCCTAATATGGCTGCAACTCTTACATCAAATTTTTTTATCCCAGCTTGAAGGGGATTGTGGAAACCTTGAGAGGGAGAGAGAGCTCCTCACTCCTTTGCTGGTTTGTCTTCAGTCCACACACTTAAAAATCAAAGATGTTCCAGCCTTACCCTGAACACAATTTGTCTACTTGCAAGAAAGGAGATAAAATTCTCAGCTCAATGGAGAACATAAAACCATCTTTCTCAGTAGAAAAGACAGCAAAGCAGGAGGTGGTGAAACCTCCCTGGACAGCACAGCAGCATAGGAAAAGTATGTGGCAATGGGAGGGGTAGTTGCATTAACACTTCCTGACTCATGTTTTTCCTGTGAATGTATATTAAAATATGTACACAGATTTGTGTCTATGTATTTGTTGGTCTACAAAGCCACAAAAAATACAGCATTTGTCAGTAACAACAGGGATGGACTTTCAACAAATCAGCTGTTCTGAGACACACTGGAGAGAAGAATCATGTTGTAAGTATGAGGAAAACCTTTTTCACTTTCATATACCTGTAGCTCTACTGCATCTGGGACTGATTTCTGGCAGGTAATGCAAAAATATAAGAAGAGTTCCGTGGTGTACTGAGCATGCTGAACTTTACAGCCGCCTGCACTAATGACATTTTTAGTGTTTCAGTATGGTCTGGGATAGCAGTAATCTGCAAAAGGGATGGAAATGATTTCTCAATTTTTATTTCTTTTGAATGTGCTATCTACCAACCTGACTTTACTAAAAAAAATTAGATGGAGCTGGCCTAGGTATTTGGCTAATACTCTGTCTTCTTGCCTTCACCTTGAGCTTTTTTCTTTCCTCTAGGCATACAAAAACTCAGCAGTCTGTTTAAAAATGAAGAAGTCGTGACACCTAGTGGTGAGTCAGACACCAATAACTTCTATTTCCCTCGGGACTCGCACGTGTTTTCCACAGGCACGTTGTTCTTGGTCAGACTGCAATGCGAGAGAGATGAGCATTGCCCTCATGGCTCTGGACATCCAAGCAGCTCATTTCCTTTACAGTCCCCTGCAATGTGTATGTGTGTTTGTGTTGTTGCATCAGACTCCCTTGTTTCTCCACAGAAAGTGGCATTGTCAAAGCCCCTGTGCAGCCCCAGGTCATGTTCCTTATTGAACATGACATTTTGAGTAGCCATTTATACTGAGATCAGTTCGAGTGCCTTGACTCTGGAGAGAAAGGGAGCATGGCAGAATCCTGGCATAAGACCAGCTGGGAATTTCAGGCTCATTTTCTTGTCGAGTACTTATTCATCAAGGCTGTTTTCAGATGGTGACTCAAAAATGTATTATATGGCATGCTGCAAATTCCTGGCAGGCTGTTTAAACTGACTCAGTTACTGGCAAATTCTTTTGCTTTTGAAGACTACTCAGAGTCTGCCTTGGTCAGCAGCAGTCAAAAAGTACATACTGGCTGTGATACCATGACAAGAAGTCACACTGAAAAGCAGTAAACCAGTCTAGACATGTGCAAAAAAATTATAGGTTCTTTCCAAACAGTGGCAAGCCTTGGAGATTTTTTTAAATTTATTTTTTTAGGGAAGAAGAACAATGTACAGTTGTGCTCACGGTAACCAGGCTGCAATCACCAAGTGGCGAGATTTCTTGGCTTGTTGAGCCAACTGGCTGGGGAGTGCCCGTTTTTTATCACGAGAATGAGCTTCAGTGCAAAAAATTTCAAGTGAAAACATCACTGTAGGTTGTTCGGGAATCTGGGTGCATGCTTCTTTGCATCGGTAAGGGCTGTTAGCAGTGCAGCCTCACAGCTTCATGTCCATATTTGTGCATGCTATATCAAGCATACTTTCCATTGCCTTCAATGAGACAAACTCCTTCCTCCTCCTCTGTCTTGCAGAAGAGCTGCATGACAAAATCGCATGCTGTAACGGAGAAATGAAAACTGAGTTACTTTGAATATACAAGACTTACTTCATCTAAAGATTTATTTTACCACACATATTAGTACCTGTAACTTCACCAGTTTGCTGTCTTGGGTGTAATTAACACTTATACCACCAGAGTGTCTGGATATAAGGCAAGTGAATGTAAAAACATCAGTTCTGTCCAAAATGTTCCAGTTTCTATCCCTTGAATCATCAGCATGTGACCTGTTCTGTGCCAATATTAATAACCATTGCTCATGGCTTTCAAACAACTCAAACTACTTAAAAATTAATTCTGTTTACAGTGCCTTCTAGAGGAAGTATTTTGTACAAGTGAATAACTCAAACTGACTAGTGGCTACCCACAAAATATGACTATCCAGTAACAAAATGGATCATTTAGAACTTAGTTGGCAAGGAATGGACATATTGTTGGAGAAAATATCAAGTAGAAATCAGATCCAGCAACTGGGAGTCCTGAGTTCTTTTTCCACTGTACCATACCTTTCCCATGCTGCTCTGACAAAAGCAGGCCTAGCCTTTGTCATCCCAAATCCCACTGTTTGCTTTTTTTGCACAGAGCTGTAACCTGTGAGGGTGGCATTCATCTGTCGCTCCTAGAAACACTTGTAGTCATGAGTTGGAGGCCATAGATTATATTTTGACTTTGGTTTTCCCTCTATAAGAGGGAGATGGCCACCAGCTGGTGCATGAAAAGGTTGTTTGAAGTCCCCAGTATGGGCCAAGGGCTAGTATTTCTTCAGTCTGCACTGAAGAGAAACCACACACAATAGAAAGGCAACACTAATGCTGGCAGCTCTACAACCTGAAATAGGTAATGCAGTCATGGACAGAACCAGTGCAGGCAGAGTTTTTGAAGTGCCAAATTGAAAAAGTGACTTTGGTCTGTAGGTCCAGCAACAACGTGTTTGATGATTCTCGTGCCAGGCTGGACAGTCTGCTGCAGACTGTGTTGTGTGGGTACATACACCAGAACCTCTTCCATCCCTTGCTCTTGCAATTTCATGATTCGCCTACTGACAGATAAGACACAAGAATTTTAAGGTAGAAAGTAGCTGCCAGAGACACATTGAGGTGTAAATTTCTAGGAGATTTTCACTCACATAGGAGTTTGAATGCTCAGCCAGGATGTGACTTTTAAGCAAGTATCTGTATTGAGTGCAGCTGTGATGGGGACAGTGAATCCCCAGTGTATCACACTCACTTGCGTGGCTAAGCCTGCAACTGCAGAATCCCACGATGGTTAGGGTGAGGAGGAGCCTCTCGAGATTGTTTAGTCTAAACTCCTTGGTCAAAGCAGGCTCAACTACAACAGCTTACTCAGGACCATACTCAATTGTGTTTGAATATCTTCAAGGTCAACCTCTCTGGGCAACCTGTGATGATCCTGAATCATCCTCCAGTTTAAAAAAAAATAAGGTTTCTGATGTTTAAATGAAATTTCTTGTATTTCAGTTTGTGCTCATTGCCTCTTGTCCTTCCACTGGATACCACTGAGAAGAGTCTGGTTCTATTTTCTTTACACCCACTATATCAGGTATTCATCCATGTTATGAAGAATTCCCTCTAATCCTACTCTTACCAAGTCAAACAATCCCAGCCCTCAGCCTCTCCTACTATGTCAGATGCTCCAATCCATTTGCCATTTTTGTGGCGCTTCCCTGGACTGGCTGAAGTATGCTCACATCCCTCTTGCAGTGAGGAGCACAGCACTGGGCCCAGCACTCCAGACGTGGCCTCACCAGTCTGAGTGAAGAATCACTTCTTTGACCTACCGGCCACGCTCTTCCCTTATGCAGCCACAGAAGCTGTTGGCTGCCTTTGCTGCAAAAGCAAATCTCTAGTTCATGTTCAACTTGTTGTCTACCAGGACATCCATCTGATGTCTAGTTCCATATTAATGGCTAGTTCCAGCTGTAGCTTTCTTTAGCTTCCTTGATTTAACGGCTTGAGTTTCTCTTTAATACATAGATAAACGTGCCTGGTCTGTTGGGCATCATAGCACTGTTTCTGCATTAGTGCTATCTAATTATTCAGTGGCACTGGGAGCTCTAAAAAGGCTTCCAGGCTGTTGACCAGCTCAGCAGAATGGAGTCATACTTATCTGCCTAGAGCTGACAGAACCAGCAGCACATTACTGTGATTTCTGGTGAACCAGGGTAATACCGAACCTCTTACTATGCCATAAGCTTTACTGGCATCCTAACACTGCAGAACAGCTTGAATTGAGGGAGGAGCTGCTTTTCCTAGTAATCTCCTTGTTGTCCTTGTGGATAAAACAAAGATGTGATCTCTACATACATATTTGGGGCACCTCTCAGGCCTACGTTTCTTTGCCCTACAGCAGGAGGGAAAATTCACCCTAGTAACTGAGAGAAATTCTTCTACAAAAAACGCAACTGCATTCTCCAAAAAGCATCAAAAACTGAACACGGCATTGACACTCCAAAAACAGGAAATACCCCTAACAACACTCTATGTCATCACATAACCTAGATTTCAGTTGAGAATTTGGGTGTTGTTTTAGATAACAAAATACAACATGTGTTCGCTATTAATCTTCTTGAACATTTGTTTGGCCAGAAACTGTCTCTGATCAACTCACTTATGTAAACAGGTCTGTGCTTCAGACTGAAGTGGTAAGATGTTATTCCAAGGACTTGCATTGCAGGGAATCTCTCCTTAACTCTAACGAGATTCATTTAATGACAGCCTCAGTATTGGTGTCTGTACTTCAAAGACTTTTATGTTCAGTTTAAATTTCAAAATTTAATAAAAAAACTTGCCTCAAAGGAGAAAAGCACGACCTCTAAAAAATCTACCATTTGTCCCTATTCTATTTGTGGTTTCAATATCCAATGCTTTTGCATCTGGTTTGTGAAGAAACAAAAAGCTGTTTCATTACCGAAACGCAGATGCATTCATTGCAGGAGAACATCCTGGAGAGGCTTCTATTCATCATGTAATTTTTTTTACAGGTATAGGACCATATAAAAAAAGAAAGAAAAAATGAGGAAAATAAGCTTGGTTTATTTAAGGAAAATAAATGGTATATCTCAGTTGTGCCAGCTAGTTCTGGGCACAACTTGTGTATTTCATTTACGCTTGAAAATGTAGATAATTATGTAGGCACATAAACTATCAAAACTTTTAATTGCAGAATATTGGTGCAGTAAATTAAAACATGCAATTTCCTACAAGCTCTTGCTCCCCGTAGTTGGTCTCTTCATGTCTTTTTGTTTCAGACCAAAACAAGAACCTGCAAAAAGCTTCAGCCCAACCAGTCCAAAGGCAGTGTGTGAATGGGGAGCAAGGCTCTTCTGGAGTTGTGATCACTGCAGCTTCTTACTGACTGTGAACCTTCTCTGTCTTTCCTTCTGCATTTGCAAAATGTAAAATACATCTAAGACCTAGCCAAGAGCCATATACTTACTCATGTCTGGGGAAGTTAGCTCCTCACAATCAAAAAGAGTTAATGCTTTGAATTAACCTTGCTTGAAGGTTAATCCAGGACTTCAAACTGTCTGATAGGAATTCAGGTCCAGATAGAAGGAGCCCCAAGTTTGCAATAAAAACAGCCATTAGAAATATTTATCATTGAGTCAAAGCATTGAAGAGGATTAGTCTCAGCTGTGCCAATTCCAGAACACAGTATCTTAATTGCATTACATACTTTGGACGCTGTCCTGAAATGCTTCTGAAGATCGTTTAGATAAAGAACCCTTGAGATATGGTTTTGTTTTGCTTTTGAATCTGTAATTCAGTTTACCCAGGATGATTGTTTTAAGGATTTCTTAAAAAGTTCTGCATTCAGTAGCTGGGAAAATGGTACAGAAAAGAGTGTGTTAAGAGACATGTAGAGTAATAAGGAAAGTACAAAAGCTAGAAAGGGCAGAGTAAGGGAAATAAAAGCCAACTATGCTGGCTCTTAATATTTCAAATTTCTGAAGGGAGGAGAAGAAAATAGGGTTACTTTTGTAGCTGCAAAGAGAATTTGGTAGATTTAGAAAGATGACAACTGGTATAAATGACATGGCTGCTTCTCCCTGCTTTTGGCAGAAATTGTGCCCCTCAGAAAATGTGCTGCCATTCCACTGCATTTTAGTGCTTTTAAATGCATTTCAAAGCTATATCTACCATTCTGCAGAGCTTGCAACTAAAGAATCAGAAATGCTGACAAATTAAATGAGCTGAAGTCAGGTCTTCCAATTCCAAAATTATTAATGCCACCCCTTTTTCATTTCGACTTCAGTCCTAGTATACTGAACTGAACAGTTGCAAGTCTCCAATACACTGGGTTTTTCTGCCAAATGTTGCTCTGAAGCCCCTCCATCTATGCAGTTTGGCCTGCCACAATGCTGTCATGACAAAAGTCCATTCAGAGGTATTATCCCATTATATCTACAATTGATTGAGATCCACAGAAGTCTAGATTGGTTGTCTGGAGTTGTTGGAAATTACAAAAATCCATCTTAGCCTGTTATATAAACTTGTTTTGAAAGCAAAATGAAATTAGAAGCAGATAGGTTGGCTCGTATAAAACAGATAGGTTAAATCAATTGTGATAGTGAATATTTGCAGCTATTTGGTCATGCAATGATTACAACAATGAGAAAAATAGGAGGAAATGTTTGTAGCTGAAGTCACCAAAATGCACCATAAGTAATGTTCATGGAATGTGGTTGTCAGCTTTCATGTTGTTTTTCTGAGGATCACTGAACAGAGGCAGAGGAAAACGGACCGGGAAGAGCTCTTTTCATCATGGATGTCATCTTAGTGTGTCTCAGAGAGATCCATCATTACACTAACTCACTTCTAATAGGAGCCTGCTCTGGTGCTAAACCTGGATTTTGGCTGGATTTATTCAGTGAGAAAGACTCCCTGAGAGCCCTTATTTCCCGAGTCACAGCTTTGGAGCACTATCTGAATAGCTTTGGGGACAAGAATGTTAAAGGTGCAGCAAGTAAGGTCTTGGGCAATTCTTTTTCAGAATCTGGAAAGCTTCAAGGCTCCTTCTTACAATTTGAAAACTCAATCTTCCAGGATTCATTATTCCTAGACGTCAAATATATATAGAAGTTTAAGAATGCAAACAGAGCCAAGCACCTCCAAGTCTGCAGTCAAGATAATTTCTTTTGATACTGCCAAAATGTAATGTTTAGCTTCTGGGATTTTTTATATTTTCTCTTCCAAAACCAACTTCAGATATTTCCTGTCTTGCCTTCTGAGGTGGTATTGTTTCCTTTTTCCTGTTCTCTCCATCACTCTCTAGTTTCCATCCTAAAGAAAATCATGACTGTTAAAAGCTCCATAGTTCAGCAACGTAGAATCACAGAATCATAGAATGTCAAGTGTTGGAAGGGACCTTAAAGATCATCTGTCTAGTCCCAGTCCTCAACATGGGACGAGTGGAATTATCACAAGAGTCCCAGTAAACTGATGTTGTAGAAATGGTCTGAAAGAATCTGGATTATTTGGAAATAGGATTTTAGCCATGAACAAACTTCTCTCTAATGGAAGAAGAAGTAAGCTGCGCAATGACCAGTTTAAATATGTTTGGGTTTCTCTTACACATGATGCATTTTCTTTGTGTTCTGCTCTGTCATGGATAAAATTAAAACTACCATGATCTTCATACCAAACCTGCATCTGGAGGATTGTGTAAGTCTTCTGGCTGCTCTGGATGTTACTGTTTCAATAGGTGGAGACTACAACAGATTTATTACGTTTCTGTTAGTTTCTGCGTAATTTATGAGGGAACCAAAGGAGTTATATAATTTCAGGGGGGGACTGGATGGAGTATTTACCTAAAGTAGTATGGACTGTTATGTGAAAAGCTGAGGTGATATCAAATACAGACTGAGCAAACTGGGCCCGAAACGGTTTACAAACAGCTGCAACTCAGGTTTGAAGTGATCACTACTCAAAGTGCTCTTGATATGAGACACACAGTGGGGGAAATGAATTTGTTTCCTCTTTTGCAATGAGGATGTCATGGTTTAGCATGAATTGTCATGGTTTATCTGAATTTATTTCACATTTATTCTATACACAGTACTGGTATTAAAAATATAAACCCACTTGATGCTGTATTAAGAACCTAATCCACTGCCCATTTCTGAGTATCTTTTGAGTGTTCAAGCTGCCTGCAATCTGACTATGTATAGAGCTTTTGCAAACGAGCCTGTCTCTCCAATGGGCCTCTAAGTGATCGAAACCAAAATTCTGACTCCAGCTTTCCCTGTTTTGAGGACATTTCCCTGTTAATATCTGAATTTTGCTGCATGATCTTGCCATGTCTGTCTACTGCTGATAGCAGACACCTTTTCGTTTTCCAGGAGCTGTGTCTGTGCTCAGAGGGAGCAGCCAGACTGTTCTCAAACTATGTTCAGGGTCACACTAAGGAAACACCCTCTTGGAAGCTGCCTGGCTCTTTGTTCCTTCCATCAATCTAAAATAAATGCCATTGAAAATGTCTCATTCCTCCTTGAGTATGCAAAGACCATGGGAACACTGACAAGTCACTCTCTTTCAGATACTGCATACAAAATCAGAGGAAATAACAATGTTTGTATCTTTCAAGAAAATCCAAAGTGTCCAGATTTCTTTGGCAGACATTCCCACTTTGTTTTTCCAAGCTGAGAAGCATAGAAGTGCCTTTTCCACCTCTTTCCGCCTCCCTGTCACTCACAAGTAAGGCTGATCATACTTGGAATGAGAGATAAAACTTAAAAGTGGATGGAAAAACACATCCAGCTGACCCAAAGGGGAACTGCGTCCTCTACCTGCTGCTGCCTTCTTTCACATGTTTTACCTTCTTTCTGCAGGTTGACTCACTACATTCTTCTGCCAATTACTTATCTTCTGTTTTCTCTGTGTGCACAGCAAATCCCTGATGCACATGGGACTGTTCCAAGTTCAATAAAATTTCATTTTCTGAAGATTATAAGATTCCTCAAGCTCCAGTCGCGATCTGCAGCCAGAGGGAGGTCCAGTTTGCATAAACCAAAAGCTCTGCCACAGGCAAGTGACACAAATATCTCATTAATCATGTTCTCAATCTGAAAGTGTTATTTTCTATGTGGAAAAAGTCATCTTAACTGACTATAAACTATTGCTGAAATTTAAACTGGAATTATGCACACAGTCCTGGCTGGCACAAGCAGAAAATATTTGCACAGACATCCACTGTCCTGACCCACAGATACAGTTCAAACAAACACTGATGGGAAAATTAAATTAGAAGTACAGGATATTGTCCTTCATTCTCTGCATTCAGCCTACTCAGATGGCAGAATCTGAAATTTATATGGCATTTTAATTGGTCATAAGCAAACTCAAAATGATTCCAAGGTTGGATCTGAACAATTTTCATACATGAATATTTAATATTCATAACATTTGCAAGGAGGACTATTCCGAATGTTGAAACTTTGCATTCATCTGCAAAACAAGGAAAGCAAGAGGTGAACAGAGTAAGCTTAGGCAGAAAATGCCCTTAACACGCTTCCTGTGCTCCCCTGTGCCGTGCCATGGTGATACATCAAACACCTGAAGTGTTTACTTTTCCACTAATACTATCGATGTTTCTATTTTTCTCTTTAGTTTTTGTATCTGTATCTGTCTCCATGCATGAAGTTAAATCTGGTATGGCAAAGGAATTTAGCACTGTGAAAGAGGATTTTAGTCTATTTAGCCAAATGGAAAACTTCGGGAGAAAAATCTGTTTTGGAAAACCTGACACAGGAATTAAAAAAAAGAGCATTAACAAAAGCATCTGTTTTGTCCCAGCTATCACTATTTAATATAGTGTTTCATTTAAAAACTTTTTTGACGTTTTAACACGTATATAAATTTCAAATAAAATAAAAAGGAAAGAACATAATATCTTTAAATATTCAAATAAAACATGCATGAATGGGATGAAACAATTGCAATGCTATTTACCAGCTTCACAAACAGCTCAAAACTGTGATTTCTTGCTTGCTTTCTTTTCTTTACAGCAAACAATTCTATCCAGTCTCAAAATAATCCATAAAGGAGTCATCTTAGCCTTCATCAGACCCCTGTTAATACCTGCTTCTCTCCAAAAACAACCAGAAGGCATAAATCCAGTGTCCATCCCCAAGTCCAATCCCTATCCTATCCCAACAGAACTGGCAACAACACATCTCTCCACATCCTCCTTTCCAGCTATACTGAAATGAATAATAATTAACCTTTCTTGATGTCAAACTTTATCTCAGCTTTATCAAAACTCATGTTGAACATGGAGCAACTACCAAAGACCTAAAGCAAATCCCAAATTAAAATCTTCTTCAGAGTCTTATCCATGCCCCAGCTTCTTTCACAGATTACATACCTGCTTTTCACTACTTAGATCAACAGTGAAATGGGAATTATTGATCTCAGGGAAGCCAGGCACAGAACAGGCTTTATGTAAAACACAGCACCAACCATTGCTCCCCTCTCAGGAGAAGCCTTAGTTGCCCATGCAGAAAGCACACGCCCTCCCTAACCATAGCTTTCATCCTGCCCCGGAGAACTGAAGGACTCCAATAATGAGCCGACCTCTGCAGCCCCTGCTTTCCTGAACTGAAGTTTTAATATTGTCTAAATTCCAAGTCCAGAAAGATAATCTCCTTTTTCTAGGCCTTAATGCCCTGCAAGAAACCACACTACTATTTGAAACCACACTTAATGTTTGAATTTTGCTTCACAGATCCCTAGTTTCAAATCCAGTAATATTGGTTACCATATCCAAAACCTGTTCAGTGTTTCGTGCCATTCAGCTCTCACAGGAAGGATCAGCCACAATCTGTCAGGATCCTGCAAGAAAATTATCTACATTCAGCTTTCTTTACCTTAAACACAGTGTTAGCCAATAAACAAAATAAAACCTGACCTACTCAGACACCCTAAAAATTAAGTTTGGAGAGAACCACACAGCTCACTACAAATAATAGCTCACACATGATTTCCACAGAACTTTGTAGGTCCACCTATTAACTTGCTCTTGTAGCTTCCATAACATTCAAGATCAAGATGTTTTTTTAAATACAATACCAATAAGTTCTACTGAGTTCATACCACGAGCGGCTTCTCTGAAAACAAAGTTTGCTCTTTTTCCTTAGCTTCTGAAGGACCTAATGTAAAACAAGGACCTAATGTAAAACCAAGACCTTAACCATCTTTTACTGGACTTGAGATCCTAAGTCACCTAAGAGCATTCCTGACAGTGAATCCTCTAACATGCTTAGCCCAGTCATTGTTTACTGCCAGAGGATGAATTACACATTATTCATTGCTAAGAGAAATAGTCCTGAAACCGTTGGCCTACTCTTCCTATCTCAACTAGCCAGAAGCTATAAATCCTTGCCACCACCAGCCCTCATCCTAAGACACACCACACTGCCAAGATCCTGCAGTAAATGTATTTGTCCAGCTCTTCCTTTCCTGAACCCTAACCCCCACTGTAGCCATATAGCTCATCCCTACCACTCCAGAGCATCAGCCATAATTGTAACCTTAACTGTAACCAGTCACTTCTCTCCACCACAGAATTAATCACCTGCAGACTAATCATCTCTCCACTGCTACTTGGAAAACCTGTGAAATTAGGCTTAAAGGGCAGCAAAAATGCCAACAGAGGAAAATTATCTTCCAGTGATATGTTCCTTTTTCTCAATTGTTGCTTGAAAACCATTTTAAAAGGTACTACTGTCAGTTTTAACTGTGTTTTTGTTTGAAGCAATGATTTTTAGTCTTAGTGTAGCTTATCAACGCTTTTACAAGCCTGGGCTAAGAGACAATTTGATTTTTGTGACTTAATAGCAGAAGGAGACATTTGTGAAGGCTTTTTCAATATCAAGAGTGCTATGCAAGGACAAATACACTGTCTCCAGTAAATGTGCAAATGCTTTACCAGATCTAATCTGTATAGAGCTTTGTTGGATGGGATTTTTATCTTTACTTATATTTGTTTGTGTTGAAAGATATTTTCACTTATTGCAAAAAAAATCAAATAAATTCATGAAATCATAGTCTCTATTTTCCTCTGTAAAACTCTCACTCTCCTAATCCAGTGCTAATTAAATATTGTGATCTCCATTAATTTTAACAGGTTTTGGAAGAAACTGTAAGCCAGTACCTTATAAAACTAACAGCATGACAAAATAATGTCTCAGAATTAGCATGAACACTTCTCTCTATATATAAATTTATTCGAAAGCAATTGCCTGGAGTTTTCCACAGGTTTTTCTAATCATATTTCTTTTTTGGTAATGTAGTAAGTCATTCCCCAAGGGTACTATTTAGTTCCCCTTCAAGTCAAAGATAAAAATTCTCTTGAATTTCATGGGAACAAGAGCATTCTAAAAATAAAATTCCTTCTCTGATAACCTCTAATGGATTTTTTTTCTCAGAAAGCCAACACAACAAAGATGACCTTTACATTAGTTCCATTTCTGTCCTTAGGGTGTAACTCTGTTTAGTGCAAAAACAGCTCAAGGATATGTGAAGGCATGTTATGTCATCTCATGCTCCCTCTGGATTGCCCTGAGGCAAAATTGTCCCTTTCTAGTGGTAGTTTACAGCTGTTTCTGGGCTGTTTCTGGGCATTGGTGTAGCTCAGGAGCCTCCAGGTAAGTAGGGAAAAAAGATGATCGTCTTATACTGCAGCACAGCAGGGGCAACTCTTTTTCGAATTCTTGGGATTTCTCATCAGCCCTGGTATACTCCCCATGATTACCACAGAAGAGGCTGTAAGTCTGCTCTTAATCACTCTGAATCCTTCCTGAGGACGGGAAGAAACAGGGCTGCCACAGAGGAAGGTGGAACAAGGAACTAAACTTGTATCCCAGCCATATATCAAGTGTGTAAGTCAAAAAAGAATTAAAATCATTACACAGATTCAGGAATCAGACCATGTTTGAGCCTCTCTAGTTATAAGTTCTTCACATCTGTGCAGAGACCCACAAGAGACTTTGTGACCCAAGCTTTCCAGGAGGCGGATGTTCAAACTTTCTGGATCTCACTTTAGGTAAAACAATGAGCAATTTGTTGTGATGAATGCTGCCTGTGTGCCGTGCCCTTCTCCTCATCTGCTGTTTACTCTTGCAGTTAAACAAGGCTCTGCAGGACGTTTCCTAATGTCTTTTGGGGACTCCTTTGTCATTCTGCATGAATACGTGGTACTGCTGTTACTTTGCTCCAGGGCACTGAGCTGGGTGGCCATGCTGGGCTCAGCAAACACCACTGGAATTGGAGCTCCACTGTTCACTTGGGCATGTGAGCAGAGTGAGGGAGAGAACCACACGGACACAACCCATAGCAAAAACCATTGTCAGCCTCTCTAGAACATCTTTGCAAGCATCTCTGCTTAAATAAATGCTGTCCATCAGGTTATCTGTTCAGACAGAAGGTGAAAGAGAAAAGGATGTTTGCTTGTATAAGCATATACTGAATTTTTCCTGTTTTACTTGTGTTTTGTAGCTGGATTTTTAAAAAGAAAATAAAAAGAAGAAAAAGAAGAAGGAAAATGGGAAGGCAACGGGAAGCATTTTCCTGCATACACAGTAATGACAGAATGTTTACATTAAACTGATGGATTTACTTGAAGCAACTGCAGTCTGAAGACAAAATCACGCTTTTAGACACACACAAAGTTAAGTATTTAATTTTAATACTGACAATATATTAGTTTGTACAGCTATTACACCTTTCATTATTTTTAAGGTTTATTAAAATATCTCCTACTGTTCAAGCACTGCTTACACAACTGCTATAACTTGTGTTCTTCACCAGTAGAGGACAGCACGAACCCAGCTATTGTCTCAAAAGTTGCTCCACCTTTTTTCCTCCTTTCTTCACCCAACAGCTAGTCAGTGGAAGTTTCCTTGCTACCCTTTTTTTCAAGAGGAATACCTGGCCTCCCTACTGGATGTTTTTCAGTGAGGTAAAATTTAAGCGTATGTTTTATCACTGGCAGAAATCTCTAATGATCAACATACAAAGCTGCTGTTGTGCCTGTTTTCTTCCTTCCAAGATAACTTTGACCTGGGAGATCCTCTAACATGTCTCACAGACACAGAAAATACAGAAGTTAAATCACAGGCAAGCCTGACGGGCTGACAGATGAACAAGTTGTGTTCTTCTGCAGTTTGCAGATGTCACCAGCCTGCAGTTTGCTCTTCGCTTAATGCTGCTTTCCTAGATGGGAATCACAGAACTGCACCAGCCTTGAAAAGCACATAGAAAAACTGAGTCTTTGTCCTAAAACATATTTCAACTTACCTTAGACAAATCTGACCCATTCAGGCAGGTGGAAAGAGTCCTGGTAAGGGGATAAGCTGCAGATTCTGCACTGCAGTTCACAGTGGATACTCATAGGAGATGGCTGGTCCTTCCTTTCTACATAGGGATTGACCCGGAGACCTTACTGCCTAATTCATAAGATGCAATGAATTGTTCTAAATCCCTCATTATTTCAGCTTTTGCCTTAATTCTTGTTCGTGTTCCTTAGGCCTACCTCATGCCCATGTGTGATCTGGGCTCTGGGCTGTCCCTGGCTGCCACGCCTGGCTGGCCCTGCTTGGTTTACTCTGGTAGCACGGGGCTGACACGGCTTCTGCCCTATTGTCCTTGTTATGCTTGGCTTCCAGCTGCTCCCCAGCGCTGGAGACAGCTGGACTTTGCTGTATCCTCACATTCACCCACCTCACAGCAGCTCAAAATCTACAGAAAAATGACACACAAGAAACATTTAAGTTTTTCTTTGAATATTGCCTGGGTAGTACTTCTATCTCCCTGCTTATGTGAGTCCTACTTGTCTAAGTTTGTGGTTTTCTTTTTTCAAAGTGAGTGACAAGAATTTTTCCAAGTAAGGCTGCTTTAATGAAAAGATTGTTTTTAAAAATTCTTCCTCTCAAATGGACACTTTTGTGACTTGAAAAAAAGCCTACTCCCACTCTTTATACCCAGAAATTCAAAACTGAAGTCAACACCTTGTAGGAAATGCAGGTTTGGAGCTGCACATATGCACTATGGCTGGGTATAGAAAACGGTGTAGATATTGTTAGGGAATGATTGAGTTATTTTACTAAAGCTGTTCAACCATGAATATTTAAGATGAAACTGCAGGATGATTTCAAACCACCCAAGCTTTAATTTTGTCAAATGCTCTCCTGTTAGCTGTAGTGGGCAAGTTGCTGGCAACAAATTAGACTTCGGCAAAGCTTTGAAGTTTGTGTATGATTTAGGGCACCTAACTCTACATGAGATGAATGGAAGCCAGGTTAGAATGGGACACAGAAAACTGCAAGTTTTATTACACATTTACTTCAGCTTTACCTTCTGTAGTTTGGGTTTTTGTTGTGAGCTTCTACACAAGGGTACAAAGCACAACATTGCCAATAACTCGGCAAGAAATTATCAAATCCTAAATCTCTTTTGGTTCATAAGAGAACTTCTGTTGCTTTTTGAAAAAAATGAGTTGATAATAGGACAGTTAGGGGAAGCCCTTCTGATGGGGCACTGGATTGTTCTTGTGTTCATTCAACAAGCAGAGCCAAGAGCCTGTCGCTCTGTCTGCCTGTACTTGGATTTCTGTCTTGCTGTTGCATGCCTACAGCATATGCCACATCTGCTGCTTCTCTGCAGGCACTCACTGTATAATGCACTGAGTCTGGTCACCCTCAGCACTCACAGGGAATTCAGGGTTTGTCTCTACTAGAATTTGAATTGTAATGTTTGTCTGTGCCATGTTGAGTACACATGTAACACTCACAGCCACTTTTCCTCAGAGCAGTAAAGTTGGTATCCATTGAGCAGCTTTTCAAAAATGGTTTTGAAGTTGTTGGGAACAGCACATAATTAGGTATTTCTAATGCAGATCCCAAGTCTGTACAACTCTGAGTATTGATTTTGAATGAAAAGTTCCGCTTAACCTGACTTACAAGTTCTCCTTGAGTTCCTGCAGGGGAATCTCAATAGACCAGGACTTTGCCTTTTAATCCTCCTTTTTCATGATCTCTAAAGCATCCCAAGTGTTGCCTCAGCACTGATGGTACAGGCAGCAGTAACCTTGAAGACTTATTTTCAAATGCCCCGTATCTTCTCACATATTGAGCTGTGTCAAGTGTAGGCCTACCTTACACTTTCTGTAGGCTCTTACCTCCTAAAAGTAATCCTAAGAAATCATGAGAGATGGTACACTGTAAGTTATGCTTCATCTCAGGCCCACTTAGTCCTGTGATCTCTTCTTAGATAAATAATAAAGAGCTGGGAAGAGCTACAGATGGCTTTAAAGAAGTTAATAAAACCACCAGCAGCTAATACACATTCTAAGGTCTGTTTGGGTTTTGTGAAGATAAAGCAATACCTACTCAGCAATTTCCAATGCACTGATTAGTCTGCAATGCTAGCAATTCCTCCTGCTCTGTTAAAATAACACAGTATCCTTTATTTTGAAAATACGTTGTCTGTGTACAAAAAGAGTCTGACTCAATATGAATATTTATTTGACCAGGTTTATTGCATTCAGACTCTCCGGTTTGGGCGGGATGTTTCTGAGGAGATTCCTGTCTTAGCTTTATGTTACTGCCTTCCCAGAGAGATGGGAGATAGGTTCTTAAAACCATGAGGGATGATATTACATTTTTATTACAACACATCCCCCTGCCTGGTGATGGAATCTAGCTGAGAGGAGTGTCTGGAAAGTGCAGAGCCTCCCTCTGGCTTTGGTTGTCTCAAGCAAAGTCTGGGGTATATTGTAATTCTTATCTGATGTTCCTTAAGGTTTCTGAATTCTTTTGTCTGCAAGTAACAGTATTCAATCGTCTCTTTCATGACAGATATGCATAATATAATGGTTCTTTTTTTTTTCTAGAAAGGAAGACTGCCACAAATTAAATGCTAGGCAAGTAATCATGCATCTATAATGAGCAAGGACATGTACTCAGCAAGTATTTTGGGCTTTATTCTTTTCACAGGAATGCCTCTGCTCTTCCTTGAGGCCACCAGGCACAGTAGAATTTCAGAGAAATCTGTGATATTTCTTGGAGATGATATTCTTGCACAGAAAGGCAAATCTCTTGTACTATAGACATTAATCTAAATGTTCTGATGACTTGATCAAATGCCCCGTAAAGCAAGTATTCCCATGGGCTATTTGATCAGACTTGACACTAACATCTTTAGCTTGAAGGAATAAATGCTAATAGTAACTTTTTTTAATTCAAAGCCATATAACTTCCTATATAATAAATAAGAATTAATATCATCTCTTATTATCTGTGCTGCCCCACGTTTACCCCAACTGCCAGGCTACAATCTGTTTTACTAAGGTGGTCATCTTTTTTCCCCTTAATATTAACAGTGTTTATTCCTTTACCCTCTTTAAACTCTGCCTGATCACATAGTTGTTCCCCTAAAGGAAATTACAGGCTGCAGAGAAATCTGGAGAAATATCTGTGTTTTAATACTAGCTGTATGTCATCCAGGATCCCACCGGAGATGACATTATTACTTTTCAATGGCAAGAGCTGGTCACATGGGAGGTGATGTTTTTATTATAATCAGCTGCAGAGAACTGGTGAGGGTGAGCTCATCTGCAGCTGAGTATGTTTGAACTTTTGTACCTTTCAGTACCTTTCTGTGAGCAGTGAAAGCTCTCTCCAACTGGGATGTGTTAGGGAGTTAGATTTCCTGTGAATGTTGAGATCTTAGAAAACGGCCACAGGAAATGAACATTGCAAAATAAAATAGAACTGAAGAATTATGATGTTGATTATTGAAGCAAAGTAGTTTCATCTGGGTTCTGTAGGAAAGGATTATTATGGTTTAAATATCTGATTTGATTTTAGTCTTCCATTCACAGAATTACTCAAAAGACTTCTTGAATCTAAGTCATATTACGCAAAGCAGATTCCACTTACACCGTGGCTGGCCATTATGCTGTGAGTCTCCTGGGAGATGCTGAGCACCCTTAACTCCTACCTGAAGCTCCAGGGATTGGTCTTTTGTCAAAGCCTCGAGAAACATATCACATCTGCTTCCCCGGGACAATTTCCAGACAATATGCATTTAATTGACTTTCAGTGAGGAATAAATGGAAATCTAGTGGCACATCTGGTGCTGCCTTCAAATCAATTTACAGTAGTTAAATAGATTTGAATTGGCACTCACTCACACGAAGAACCTGTCATGCAGTTCTTTGTTCACTTCACCCCACTAACTAGGCTATTAAACAGTGTCTTTTGCCTTAATGCCGATTTTGCTGAAAAAAAAGATGACATTTTGCACATGGCTGGGCTTTGAGGCCGTTAAAGGAATTAAAGCACAGAACTCCCAGCACAGCAGGAAACCCAGATAACAGGAACAATCGTTTAGTCAGCACATTTCTGCTCCCACAGGAGCTGAGGCTAATTATCAGGGCCAAGGCATTCAGCATCCAGAGGGGTGAGGACATGACAGCACAACAGCATTTCTCTGCGCAACTGCCCTAGTCAAATTTATTTACACATTCTGGAGAAACAATGCTTTTGAAACACATTTTCACAGTGTAGACTGAGAAGTGTAGATAATAGATCCATGTAGCTGTCCCATCAAGTTTTCACAACAATTCGCAGTGTTTGGAAAGCAGCTTGGGCAGTGTATACAGTACCATCCACATGGGTTGACCCCTGGTAATTTTGGAAAAGATGTATCAAAGGAAAAAAGGAGTTTAGAGAGGGAAAGGATTCAAGTCTGGCAATCATCTCCACACAAAACAGACACTTTCTTTCCCCCCTGCCTAATTTAAGAAAAAGTCAAATAACATTCCACAGTCATCAAAGCACGTCCTCTTATCACCAAGCTGGCTTTGAGTTAACAGCGTACTTATTGATCTTTCTCTATTTTCTTTACTAAACCAGATCATAAAAGGTGAGAAAGAGCAGTTTTGTCTGAGCACTTTTATGAGTTAAAAGCATTATTTTGTGCTTCAGGCACTGGGCCAGATCTTCTAACATCTGGTTCAGTTCCTGCTTTTTCCTGTGTGACAAAATATATTTGCATTTCAATTCCCCATCTACAAGGCGGGGATCATGTTGTTTTATTGTTTTACAGAGGTGGTCAGTTCATGGAGTTTATGTGAATGTTTGCATGGCCCAGTTCAATGAAAATGTGACTTTAAGCTGTGTACAATGGTTGATTACTTAATGTTTTGATTATTCAGTCCCAGCCCTATCACTGTTTTCTGGGGCTTCAAAGTACTTTTTCCATTATTGCCATTCGTAATAGGAGAAAAATGCTGATTTCTTATTTCCAGTGGCAGTTGTGTGAATAAGTTGTTTACAATGCTTCCAAAAATGTGCTGTAAAGATGGAAATTATTTCAGTCACATGAACTCCATCCACTAAGCTATCTTTTGCAAAGAGAGTCCTTCCACTGCTTCTTGCTCCTCCTGCTCATAGAGCTTCTTCCCTGTTGTTTCCCATACATGAAAAAGTTTCATTCAGGCTTCACGCCTTACTATCTCCCAATTTTCAGGTGTACAAATCCAGTTGCAACATCGTGAAAGATGAGGAATGAGTAAATAATGGTTGCAGTCTGATTTTGGCCAGAACTCAGTTAAGATTTTATCTTAACGCTGCCTTTGGTGTCCAGGGAAAGGCACTGACCTGCAGGCCATCTTCCAGCTCGTGCCTAATTGGAATGCTGGCCCTTGGCCAACAGCCTGGCAGAAAGTCAAGTCGTGAAACAGGAGAAATCTTTGAGTCAACTCCTGAAATAGGTGGAGCGGTCGCAGGTGACAAAGTTTTTTTACCATCCACTCTGGGATACATCTTTCCTTCCAAAGATTTTATTGTTTCCATGGCTTCCTGATAGTTTTCCAGCAAGATTGCAATCTCGGCCTACAAAGCACCAGGAAGATTGATTCTAGCTGAAAATGATCTGTGGTAAACTGACAGGTTTCTGAGGACTCTACTTTTCTGTAAGGGAGCAGACTGTTTGGAACAAATGCTGCAGATATCTCATTTAGGCTGATAATTCCTGCTGTGAGTTAATTCAGGAAAACCTATTAAATTGCTACACAGGACCACAACTTTCCCAAATGTAAATATGCTGATTATCTGATCCTGTTCTTATATCCCAAGAATTTTTCCTTTTAATCTTTCGCCAAACATCATAAAATTATGTTCTCAAAATTACAGATTCAAATGTTTTACAACCTGTTTATACTGCAGTATTTCTGTAAACTGTGTGCTGATCCTTTTACTGCCTCCTTCTAACTGAAGGAGTGTATTTTTCTGTGATGAGGGAATTTTTTTCACAGTAATGCAGGGCTCAGCAATTCTGTGGAACACTCAGCAAATCGTGTCAATATCCTTCTTGAGCCAAAAAAACAAAAGGAAAGCAAGCAAGCAGGTTTTTGAGGAAGGATTCAGCTTTTCATTCCAGGGTTCTTACTCAGATCAATACACATTCCACAATTCCAGCCTGTTCCCGATAAACACAGAGCACACTCTGCTTTCTGAGGAACAAACAGTTTCTAGTAATTTATACATGAGTATTTTGATTGATGAAATGAAAATTAGATGTTTTGGAAAAAATGCCTGGTATATCAAGAAATTGTATGGAGATCTGGTCATACTTTCTCTAGAAGCACAACACATAATGTGGTACCCCAAAGGACTTTCTGAGACAAGAAATGCTGAGGGGTTTTTTCAGGTTTCCACTTAGCCCTGGGGGAAATAGCCACCAATATTTTTACTGTGGTTTGTTTTGAGAAGAGGATGATCAGATAACACAACACAATATCTGCTTCTGTAAAGAATATAAAGAAAAGGTAAGAGGGCGTGCCAGGGACTGGGAATGTTTGAACAAGTGCCATGCATATTCAAAGGGAGACAAAACTCCCTTCTCACCAGTCTAGAAATGCTTAGTAAACAACTAAATGAACAGTGTGGTGTAGAAAAAGGTCCCTTCCTTTGTAGCCGATTGTAGCTACAGCAACGTTGCTACATTTTAATGCTGTTGGGTACTCCTGAGACAGCTATAAAGGACCAGCTTGTATCTATGGATCTCCAGCAACTTTGGTAGAGTGGGTTTTTTTTATTTACATTAAGTAAATCAGGCCTTGGTCCTTCCTTGAGACCATTGTTAAGGAGAGTTTCAGGAATTTGTTTTGGAACAGCTATCCAGATAGTTAAATAGATTTGAATGCTTAAGAGTGGAGATTTCAGTGGTGTGGAAGTATAATTAAAACTAACACAGCATCTAGAAAGCTGGTGAAAAGTAGATCAAATAGTAAAGTCTGGTGGCAAATAGTGTGAACAGGCAGGACTTTTACATCAGAAATTCAGTGCAGAGAAGTTCATTCTCAAACATAGGTCAAATTTCAAGATGCTTCCTGATAACATGGGAGGTACTCTGTGCCTGCATGCAATTCCTCACTTAGATAATGCATAGGAAAAAAAATGATTTAAACTCCCAAGGTACCTGACCCTGTGTGCAGTTGTCTAGTAACAAAATTATGTACAAAATACTCAGATATTATCAGGGCCTAGTGTATATCGTGATTCCATAGCAATGGAATTTGCTGAAGAATTGTGACTCTTGCTTATTATTAGTTACTATATGAAAGGGCATGAGAAGGAATTTGGAAGTTGTCAGGGAAGTCTCTGTGGTGGGCATTTTGCAGACATCTAGTAAATGAATACAGACTACAGAACAGGAAACTGCACCAGAAAGTGTAAATCACAATGGTAGTTGCAACAGCTGTGATTAAAAGAAAAAACAAACAAACCAACAAACAAACACACACCCTCTGAAAAGAAAAAAAAAAAAACTATGAAAATGGGAGGTGGTAGCTTATAAAGTGGGTAATGTTCTAGTCTGTATGAGTATTAAAATACCTTTGACAGTGCCAGCCAAGTATCATCAGGGTACTGACCTATGCTTTTAATGTTAGCTGTGAGAAGGATGAGCTCTGATCATCTAGAAGGGATGGAAGGCAAATTTGGAAAGGAAGAATTCTCTTTAGAAATGGCACAATTCACCGTCTCATTGCAGAGTAATTCTATAATTCTGATTTCTAGTCATATTTATCCCATAAGCCTGTCCCTCCTACCATTACAGAAGTTTGTCATGCAAATGTAACTGCCAATAACTGAAAAGGAAAAAAAAACTATAATGAGTATGAAACTGAAAGGCTTCTTTGGACTGTTTGAGTTAGTGCTCAAAATAATTTTTTAGAAACTCTTACTCTTTAAAATAAAAATGAAACAGCTGTGAGATTTCTAATACTCCAGAATGTTTCATACTGAGTTCTTCAGTACACATCTAACATTATGATTTTTAAGTAATCATATCTTATGTTCAATTTAAATCCGACTTCTTTTAATAGATTGATTTTAAATTTCCATCTGCAACTCCCATTTAGCAGATCTAAGATTCATTCACACTCCCTCCTGATAACATCTTGTGGTGATTAACAGAGGCCCAGACCGTTCCTTTCTCATTTTATTTAAATTTTGACATCTGTTTGTTGGTTACCCTTACATTGTGCCACCTCAGCTTGGGGACAGACTATAGAAACAGCAGCCACAGCATCACACCAGGACACCTGTGCAGAGCCTGAGGCACCCAAGGAGGAGAAAAGGAAACAAACAGAGTGGAAGTAATCACTGCTAATCGAGCAGTGTTAATCACCAGCACTCCAGCGAGCTTGGTACTGCAGTTTACAAGGGCATGTCTTAGAACTTCTTCCCCCATCTCTGCTGGAGCTTTTCTAAGAGTCGGTTTGTGACTCCAGGTTTTTTTTGGAAAGAGAATCTGTGGATATGTCTCTGCCTTAATCTTCTAACCGTGATTTTATGAATCCCAAATTTGACTGATGACGTTCCAGACTAGCACAGCTCCACTGGAGGAGCTGTCGTTGTCCTGCCATGACTGGGTCAGTGTGTGTTTGGGGGACACTTGGCAGTTGTCAAAGTGAATAGAGTCAGGTTAAGAAAGCTAAAACTTAAAAACTTTCAGGTTAAGAAAGCTAAACTAAAAGGGGCAAGTTGTCTTGGGAAGGCAAAAGCTAAGGGTGCATCTGATATCATCAGCAGTCCATGATCAGACATAGGCAGAGGATGTTGCAGAATTTCCAAACTCTTTCAAGATTATACCCAAATACAGCCTAAACAAGAACTATTTGAGCCTCACCAGGACAAGCTAAACCTAGATGAGCACTACAACAAGGAGTAGGAGTTCTGCAGAACAACACAGAGAGGTATTGAGGAGTCAAAGAACAAGTAGTGAATTCACTAGAGCCTGAGAGGAAGCTAAACACTGCTTACAGCTCTTTGAGGCCATAGGGAGCTTTTCAAACTGTCTGTATTTAAGTAGATTCCTCAGTCCTAAGCAGCAGTGGCAATTTTAAAAGTCTTTTTGCCTCTTTGCTTTTTCTGCTTTCCATTGGAAGAAAGTGGGGGGGGAAAGAAGGTCATGTGAATCTGTATAAAAACCTTAAAGTCCACAAAGTGCTATCTCCTGTTATGGCAAACAGTCATTTAATAAAAATCTACTCACAAACTGTTAGCAGTCCTTTAAAACCACAGTCTTCTTGCACTCCTTATGTCAGAGGTCTGGTTTGGTAACTACCTGCTCTGCTCTTTAGAAATCTTGTTTTACCCCTCATTTTGCCAGTATCATGTTGTGCAATGAAGAACAAATTCCTCTTACCTATGGCCTTAACTATTTGCTCATTTGAACAACATCAGTCATTTAGGCACTTTATCCAGATAGGCTCTTCATGAATGTAGAATCCAGTCTCTTGAGCAGCCTAGCATCCCATCTCTGAAGGTGTTCTGTGCACCCAATACAGATCAAATTAATTTTTTTAATACTGGCAACCCATTCCAGGAGATGTTTTATTATTTTGTGTAAAATTAATATTTCCTTATCTCTGTTAAAATATCTCATCTCTCAGCTGAGCAATACATTTCTCTTTTTCATATCTTCATGTCAGTCATATCTCACAGTTAGGCCATCAACCTAACATGCAGGTCATTGTCCCTGCCTCCAAATGATAAACTGTCAACTTAAATGAGAAATTCTTATTAGTCTTTTTTATTGTAGTTCATCATGTTTTTATTACTCCTGACTTATAAATCAATCTTTCTTGTATGATAATCTGTTCCCCTTCCTTATACAGTATTTTGTCACTATACTGAAAATGCCTTCCACTGCGTCACCAGCAGATTTCATTAATGTGCTCCTATTCTTTGTGCCAAGGCCATCCATGAGAGTATTTTATAATACTGAGTTCCATAAACAGTCCTGCAGGATGTCTCTCTGTAATCTTCCTTGAACTCTCAGTGAAAAATGCTCATTCTCTCTTTCCCTTACTCTCCTTGCCAAATCCTCTTGCTATTATCATACTCATTTGTATTCACATAGTCAGGCAATTCCTATGCTACTTCATATCTTTTCCACTTCAATTTATGAACTGTATGAGAATACTTTACAGGAGTCATGATAAATGCACTGTATTTTCTTTCCCTAAAAAAAGCTGATTGCTGTCAAAAACAATGCCAGCAGAATCCATTATCTTCCATAAACCCAAACTCTATTTTGTCCTATTTTTTACTACCTTTATGCCTTGTATTTTCCTTTGCAACATATGCTAAAGCCTTGTATACTGTACTAAGTTTACAAGTGCCATAATCATGTTCTTTCTGTATTCTTAAATACAGAAGTTTATTTCCTATACACTATGAAAAAAAAAGCCCGCATTTTCTTGTGGTGTCTTTGGCAGATAATAATTCATTTCTGATTTGCTAACATTGCACAGTGATCCATTTTTTAAACAATTAAAGTCTCTTTCCCTACTCCCCTTTTTTTTTGTTTTTGACAATTCATACTTTGTTGCTATTTTTTCTCATCTCCAAGGCAGATTTTTTTGCCTAAGTTTTTGTTTATTTCTAACATATTTTTTTCAGGTAGCTGCTCATCCATTTACAGTAAGATCCCTCCTCTAAGAGTTACAGAGGCTTTTTGCATGTCCTATTTACCAATCCTCCCAAACTTTCTCACCATTCAGGACTTCAAACTATTCTGTCCACTCTACTTCTCCAAATGGTTCTCTTTCTTTTATGTCTTTTTTTTCCCTAACGCTTCTTTTTGATTAATTACAATAATTTAATTTATATTGATCTGATGTAATTTATAATCATCAGACCCAAAATTATTTTATGCTACTGTTGTTCTTTAGCCAGTTGGAGCAAAGACACAGTCCTTACTCAGTAGCACTTTTCCAGTAAATTCTCAAGCTTTTTCCTTCCGAAGCTAAATGAAAAACAATACAACAGAAAAATAAGGTGTTTCTTCTGTTAGAACAGCACATCTTTCAGTTCATGTGACGGCCACTCTCTTTACCCAGTCTCTGATTTATAGTGATTAAGAGACTGATGCATTCAATATACAGTCTTTCTCTGCAATGAAAAAGCATTGGTCTCAGGTTTTTTTAAGACACATTGTACCTATTCCAGTGATGCCTACTTTATTCTATAAGGCTAGAGCCCTGCCCCTTGAATAATCCTGATAATTTCCAATGGAGTAAGTTTTGGGCATGATATTCTGAGAAATAAGAGAATCAGGTCTTAAAAGAAAGGCAGTGAAGGTTACTGAGGGAGGAGAATTTTTATTGTATTCTAAAGGAGCGTGCTAGTAATTATGGGAAGAAATCCAGGTCAAAAAAAAAAGGATATAAGGAAAAGACATACTAAGACCAAAATACACTACAGCCTGGAGACATCTTCCAAAGGGAATTTTGGAAGGAGAAAAGTCTTGTACTTTTTAAAGCAGATTTGACAAAGCAATAGAATAGGGCCTACATTTTTAAGCTGGCTAGTGGAGACTTTTTCCATCTGTAGCTTCTCTGTGGAGCTTCCATGTGTCTGTGTTCCCTACCTTCTCTTTCCCTGACAGATGTTCTACTCCTCATTAAATAAGGAAGTATCAGGTCCCTTTACTGACTTTTTCTCAGTTTTCCTCATAGTTTAACCCCAGATTTAAATTGCTGCTGCACTGCTTTGATTTATTCCACTGAAATTAATTCCAGATAATTTTTCTCTTTGAGGTACAGTTCCTCTCCATGGCTCAGCAAGGGAGGGAAAGGAAGAAAAAAATGCTACCTGCATTTTAACAGTTCTGTGAATGAAAAAACCCATACATTTAATCACAGCTTGCAGTGGATAGGACTCAAAACAAGGTAGTTTTTATTCATTGTGTTTAATATCACACACTGAAGTTTGAGGCACCAATGGCAGGTGATCAATTTTCGTAAAACTACTTCCCATATCTCTAATTTCTTTACAATCTTTCTTTGTACATTGTCAGATTTACATGCATTCCCCCTTCAAACATAGGGCTGGAGTCATTCTTCATCTCTCAGGGTTAACTAATCCATCATTAGATGAACCCATGCAGATCCGCATGAAATGTTTGCTTTTAAAGCCAAGCTTTCTTACATCAGCTTTTGAAATTTTATTCACTTGGACAAGCTGATTAATGGTGTCAGCGTTGTTCATTTGCTTTGCAATGCACACTGAGCAGATGTTATATTGGCTGGTTGCCCCACGCTGAGCATGAAGGGGTAAATCCTTTGAGACCTTGCTTTTGTTAGTAGGTCACTTACCAAAAGGTCAATAAGTCTGTTTTATACATAAACATGATACTGATTAATCTGAGATATTTTGAATCAGTTCTTCTGGGAGGGGCTTTATATTAGAAGCACAGGGCCAAAACCTGACATGTCAGACTAGGCAAAACATTGGCTTGCTGCAAGTGTAATCTTTTCTGTGAGGGTTTCCAGGTTGAGCCAGTTGTGGGGTGCTGTCATTAATGCTTGCATTTTTTCTCTCAGGAGGCATGCAGGCAAGGACTGCAGGGAGAGGTAATGTCTTTTCATCAAGGCAATGAGATGTAAAAAAAGAATGTTTTAGGCTTGCAAATCTCTCTTTAGGTCTGAAATGGAAACCACAAACTTCAAGCTCAATACAGAGTGAGAAGGAAAATGTTCTTCAGAAAAATCTGGGTAAGTAGCCCTAGGAAAAATAGGAAATGTTAGCAAGAGATGAAATAATAAGCCATACATAAGTATTTTCCTTCAACATGGGCTAAACTTCAGAAATTAATCCACTGAAGTAGGACTACAGCTGGCAGAAGAGAATCAAAGCATTGATACAAACGTCAGAAACATTTTGCCACGAATTTTGAGTCAGGTATGAAGTTTCCCAAAGCTCAGGAAGTATTCAGAACCCGAGTTTTTACATAACAAAATGGAGGTGTAAGCCTACTTTATTTGTTGTCCTGAGAAAAAGATTTTGAATATGCTACTCTCACAGATAGAAATAGAATTATTATCTCCCTACTTTCTGAAAATGCAACGGAGTTATTAATTTTATTTAATTTACTAATGTATTAATTTTTATGTGTATGTATACACGATTATCAATATATCAATCTGTTAGTTCACACGTGGGGTGTTTGTTTTTGCTTATTGTTCCCTAGAATTCTTTCTCCATCCTAGCCAAAACGGAGAAAGAAATGCATTAATCCCATACAGGTAAAACTTAATCTATTTCAGTGAATGCAAGATATGAATATTCACAATGCTCTCAGGTCTTACAGCCCTCTCTAAGGCTCAGGGCCTGGCTCCCAAGTGAATCTCTATTAACACCCGGCATTAAATCTTCAAAAGAGATTTTATAAAATAATTTTAGTATTTGTAATATTTAAATACCAGAAGTATTATATTATTCGTTTTACAGCATAAAATGTTTGAACGTAAGCTACTTCAGCTAGAATGACACAATTATATTGGCATGAGTCTGCTGGTCAGGAAGACCTCTTACTTTACAACTGTTCTTGTCCCACAAGTTCCTGGGAGCTTGGTTATTTAGCTTAAGCTGAAGAGAATGGGTTTAGCCCTGGGGGTCCACAGTCACTGTCTGCTTTTGAAGGGTATGATGAATATTTAGTTCAATATTTCCTTCACATGCCTAGGAATACAAATGTAAAATGACAAAGACATAACTAGACTATAGCCTGTATTAAGTATATTTCCTGTTTATTACATGTAGATTGTTTGTATTTCTTTCCCTATTTACTTCCCTATATTCTATCCCATAGATAGCTTATTTATTTGCATGTTATTAAAATAAATCTTTGTCTTAACAATCATTAAGCATTGCACCCTGTTTGCTTAAACTATTGAGAGTTTATATGCACTAAAAGCCTAAAAGTAACAAGGCTTTAGTTACTGGACACCTTTAATATCCTGCATATCTTTCCCTGGGTAAGCTCAGTCTCAGTTGTGACATGAAGTGGTTCATCACCTTCCAGTTGACTGCACCCTTCCTGTTGAATAAGAATTTGCAGGCAAGAAAGCTACTGAAAGGTCAAGGGATAAAGAAAAGCAGCCCCATGAACAGAATGGCATTTGTTCCTTCCTCCACTTCAAGTTGCTGACTTCCTTGCTCTTTCCATGCATCCATTTGCATAACAGAGTTGATCATCTGGCCTTTATTACAGCAGATTGAACATAAATAATTACTGACACATTAACTACATCCTAGAGAACACTCTGCTCACTGACATAAAAATGAAGGTGCTATTGCTGCCTAAGGATACCAGAGGTGACAAAAGAAGAACATCAAGGTTGCTGATTGATTCTCATTGTTGCAACTTGCATGAGAGGCCTGCAGAAGGTTTTAATGGTCATGCTGAAAGAAGTGCTTCTTCTAGTTCACCACCCTTTTCCTATTGCTGTAAAGTTTTTTAAGAGACTGGACCTCATATCTCAGTATATCACTTACCACCAAAACCATCCCCATTTTTGATACCCTCTTGGACTGAGCTGTACTGCTAACACAGAGATTTTAGTTTACATTGAGATATAATCATGTACTTAATGGTCACAACCTAACGAAAAGACCCTCCTGATCTGCACCATTTTACTGAGCCATTCTGCTTAAAATATATTTATATATTATATTTATGTATTTATTTTATATCTTTACATATTTATTTATATTTATGTCTGGAAAGACACTCTTTTCCTTCTCAACATACAAGTAGCTGCAGGCTTTTATTCCTAACATTTAGAAACAGACTGAAAAGTGTAGGTTCCACACCTACTCAACCTTTTTGACAAGGATTCCCTAACTTTAATTTTTGCTAGAGCAGGCTGGGTTGCCATACCTCCTCTATCACTTAACAGAATTATTACACACACACACTCAGTCCAGGACTTCCCAGGAAAACATTGCACATCTGTGTTGCTGTGCCTCATCTCAGGAAGCCTGCGAGTTACTGCTCCAACCTCCTGATATTCAATACGGTCATTCTTCCCCTTTACATTTGCCCATAAGATATAATTTAGTGAACCTTTTCCTTCCCATCTGCTGCAACTGGCTGCCCAAGCTCTTCAGGAGTCTCTCCAAATCCATTTTCACTAAATTACTCTGTATTCACTGTATTACTCCTATCTCGTTCACAGGAGAGATTGACACTATGAGGTTGCAATCTCATCCAACAATTCACATCCTTCTCTTGAAGTCTTGCCCGAAGGACACTTTGGGGCATGTGTTGGCACAGAAGTTGCGGTGTTGCACCTCAAGAGGAGAGGGTGTCATTTGCCCCTTATGTCTGAAAATGCAAAGGGGTGAGGGAACTGAGTACTGCCAGTCACAAAAATAAATAATAAAAATAAAAAAAAAAATAAAACACCAGGGCTGAAAAGACAATACTATTTAAAGAAGATGCAGGGCCAGGGAGTCTTTCTTCTGTCTTTTGTTTTTATCAAACTTTCTGGTTGATTTGGGAATCTTTTAAAATTATTTTAACAATCATAAAGGCCAGAAATTTACCTTTTTGTACTATCTTTTATATCTCTCTTATTTTTTTTTAATTTGGATTTTGATTCTTGAAATTCTTGCACAGTCATTGCATCCAAGTGCTGGCAATAACAGAAAAAACACCAAGTTTGTGGGTTTTTTAGTTACTGGCAATGCTGTTCTCCAGGGAGAAGAATTAGCCCTGTGCACAGAGCTTGGATTTCATGTAAAACAACCCTAATTCTTTAAACTTAATCATATGCTCTAATGTTCATGAATGTCTTTATTAGTAAAGTGTAGTATTTCCTTTAAAGCTTTTAATATTTTCAGTCTTTCTTCCATTTAAAATGATAATTCTCTGCTATTTCAGTTAAATGCTACACCAATTTTCTTGAAGTTGAGTCATTTTTGCCTGCAGTTCTAGCTCTGAATTTCATCAGCACCAGTTAGGGCTGTCCATCAGCAGCACATTACTTAAATCTGTACAAAAGATATCCAGCTTTTCACCATTAATCTGGTGTTTCTAGAATACGTTTTCACATTTTGATTCTCCTCTTTTCCCTACAATTCGTTTTACTCATCACTGTACTGATACGGTTGCAGCTCAGCTCAGCTCAGTTTGCGTTGGTGGGACTGCAATCAATCAGACAAAAAAAAAAAAAAGCAAGTTGCTCTGCAGTTTCTTTATCTGGAAGAGAAAGAGCTGATATCAACATGTTCATACCCCGAGTCACAATTTTAAGAACAGGCAAAGTACAAACTCTTGAAACAAATGAATTTATTTGCTAAGAAAATTACCAATCTCATCTGCATCTATTTCTGAAACAGAAAATTTGCTTGAAGTTCTTCCTTTTGGTTCTTAGCTTCCAGACATTGTCTTCACAGGTCCCAGGTTGTAACATTATAGTCTCACCTCAGCGTTCTGTTGACATCTGAGGCTCCCCTGTAGACACATTAGGCACAATTATATTACAACTAAACATTCCATTGGTCTCTGACATCAATGTATGGATATAGTATTTTCTTTAGACTGGATCCAAAGCCGTGAAACGTGCCACACTTAATTCCTCTCTTTCACTTTCAAAAGGACAAAAGAAAGGGTGCTCTTAATTATTTTCCTAATCATAAATGTGATCTGTTCTCCTCACACATGTAAATATATCAGTAAAGAGCTGCAGCATTTGAGGAGCTAGACATCTAAAATTTTTCTAGTTGCCACTGGTCAGTGAGGTTGGAAGCAGAAATCAGTATAAATCAAATCATGATTCAACCTGGCACAGTGATGAAATTAATTCAGAGCTAAGAACAAATAAGAATGCAGGCAGAGAACTAGAACAATACAGGCAAGATACAGAATTTGGAGCAGGTGCAAGTCATGAAAGATTGTTTCAACCTGGGCTTTGCATGAAAGAAGAAAAGCTAAAAGATGAAACTAAAATCCTGACAAAACTGCAATATATAGAAGAGAATGTGAAGAACAGTATCTTAAATATAAAATAGAGATGAAATGTATGGAAATAACTGAAGTAGAAGACTCGTAGTTCCTGATTCAGCAAAATAGATGCAGACTTAAGTATGCTCTTAATTCCCACAGACGCTAAAGTCATGATTAAAATTTCGCCTGTGCTTAAGTGCTTAATTAATCTTATAGTAATCATAGGCTCCTCCTTCAGCTTTCACCGAGACATAGGTTTCACTGTATCCTGGGAATTTAAATTGCTCAATACTTCAAAATACTGCTTTTATTTAAATGTATAAAACCCACAGTTACAAGATACAATTCATCTTTAATGTTTTTCTAACTGTTTTTGCTTGAAGGATCTTAGTAGTACTGGGCATTGATCCAATAAACATGAACATGTTCAAGAGTAGAAGACAGTAAAAGATCCTCCCTAATATTTTCCTTCTCTATTTACCATGTTTAAATAAGCAAAAAATAGCTTATTTTTATTGCCAGCACTCCTGAATTGTTTCATACATACAGTACAGTAAAAATGTAATAAAATTGTTCTTGAAATTTATGCTACCATTTTCCCCTGATAATGACTTTCGGCACAGTAAAATTAACAGATGTTTCTTACCAAAATAACCCAGAACTAAATGTTAAGTGTTTATTCTCTTTTAAAAACACAAACCACTCAGCAACCAAATAACTCTAGACTGTCACATAAATGTGCTTTATGTACAGTCATGAGGCTCCTATCTGAAGTGAATTAATAATTAACCTCAGGTAAATATATCATGATGGCTTTATAAATGTGTTTCTGAGGATGAGACTAATTACGTACATTGATGTGAGTAATATATAATCAATACCCATTTTCCTTTCTAAAATGATGAACTTAAACCCATTCTGCAACTAAAACTTTGTTGTTACTCTTTAAAAAAATCAGCGTAATAGGCAATAAAAACTGGAGCAAAGAAAAAATGAGAGCAAAGAGAGGAGAACGATTTTTACTGAAAGCTATCACAAAAACTAAAAACCCCAAATGAGATGAAAAAGAGTAGCCAAGAGCAACAAAAGCCAGGTTCTAGAACATCACCTGGAACTATAGGACTTCGACCCATAGCACATTAGCTGGTATCTTAGAATCATACAGTCATAACTCAGGTGGGAAGGCACCTTCAGGGGTTATCTAGTTCAACTCCTTGCTCAAAACACCTCATCAGATCAAGTTGATCAGGGCCAAGGGAGTCCTGAACATCTCTACATAGGGAGGTTCTACAACTTCTTTGAGCAGCCTAGTCCAGTGTTTGACCATCCTCACGGTATATTTTTTCCCTTTCATCTAGAATATGGAATTTACTGTGTTGTAATTTGCGTCTGTTGGCTCTTATGCCATCATGGTGCACCTCTGAGAAGAGGCTGGTTCCATTTTCCAGTCCTGCAGTCTGGTAGTTGTAAGCAGCAACAAGGTCTCCTTTTAGCATTCTCTTCTCCGAGCTGAAAATATCCAGCTCTACCAGTCTCCTCATGCACATCACGTTCTCCAGCCCTGACTGTTTTGGAGGCATTTTCATTGACTCTGATCCATTTGCCAATATTGTTCTTGTACTGGAGGGAGCCCCAAACTAGTGACAGTACTGAGATGAGGTGTTATGGAAGATCATTCCCCTGGCCCTCACATTAATACAGCTCAAGATGCTGCTGGCCACCTTTGCTGCAAGGGCACAGTGCTGACACACATCCAAACTGTCCACTGGGACACCCAGGTCCTTTTGTGCTTCCAACAGCTCCCACCCTGTACTGTTGCATGGGGGTGTTCCTTCCCAGATGCAAGACCTTGGAACTGTTCTTGCGGAGCTCTCTCTGAGTAGCAGCCCTGCCCTCCAGCTGAATTCAGCTTTCGAAATGGAACAAAAGAATGTAAAATCTAGAGAGCTACAGTGGGAAAGAAGCCCAGCACTCAGAAGCTTCTCGAGGGAAATGAGAGAACCAGATGGAGATGATAGTTTCAGTTACCTCTAGAAGTTACTCACAATGGGAAGGAAACATTACAGAAATGCTTAGTTGGCTAAACATTCTTCTATCAGCACGAAGGAGCTGGTTTGGTCTTCTGTCTTACCATATTGAAAAAAACAGTATTTGTGCTGATTTCATAAGAGGTGTTGGCAACTTGCCTTATGAGATTGGTATCATATGTTATTATATTTGTATCTGCTTCCCAGAGCATTTGAATTTTGTATCTGTTTTGACTTGATGACAGTGACAGTTCTAAGTCTCAAACTAAAATGGAGTTTTTCTTACACAATTTTTTGCCCCAGAGGAGCTGCCTGGGAACTCTCACAGACCAAAATATGCAGTACTCTGCAGCTGGTGTACCTAAACTCATTTTGTGCTGGAATCTTCTCAGAAGGAAGATTCTGAAAGCCATAGTGACCATCTGGGTTTATCTAATTCTTCAGATTGTTCTATTGCATGAAAACCATGTATTAAGACAAGCCTTTCAAACAGTTGCATTGCTAATCCTTTGGCTATGTAGGTTCTATAAATCTGTGAGTCTTTTAAGGTGTATAACCTTTAATAGTTTGTCATTGCTTCTGTCAGGATGGTGGTGTTCCCTTTGCAAAACATGTAAGCTAGGGTCCACAAAAACTCTTCATGGTTAGGGAATGTAGCTTTGGGATAAACTTCCAAGATAGATTAGGCAAATTTGGCCTCTGGCTGCTCTTAGGAATTCTGCAAGTTTTCACAGCCCATTTAGAAATCAACCATTTCACAGATTCAGAGACTCCTTTTTTACGTGCACAAATAAAAACATTTAGAATAGTCAAATCAAGTTAACAAAATACCCTGACAATGGAACATAACACAGGAGGAAACCTCTGTCAGGTCCACCAGAGACTGTTATTGAATTCCACGTAGGATGTTCAGATGCTCCTCTTAAAGCACAGCACTACTAAGCCACAAATTATTAAAGGAGTGATTTTTCCAGTACACAACAAATACCACTAATGATTGGTGATCTTAGGAATGTGGTCTCTGTAGTACAGAAAGGATGTTATTGTAGTGATATAACTGCTTCACGTGACCTGTGGCATGAACTTCTGTGTCTGGTGAATGGAAGACAAAGGAATGTATGTAAATTGTTTTTGAGTCACCTTCCATTATGTGTTGTGGGATGCCTTGGTGACTATTACACCTTACAAGATGACTTAAAACAGACTCATCTGTGCTATCCTTCCATTGACTTTGCTTTCACTGGGGTCTCTTCCCATGTCATTAAATGGTTTCAAAAGGGGAAAAATATGAAACGTTCTAAAATCCTCACGTTTATCATTCCCTAATTATACGAGAAGCCACCTCCTAAGAGCTGTGGCACAAGTATGGGCCAAACAAATAAGTATGTGCAACAGAATTTTGCTGTCTTTAGTCTGAGCAGCCAAATCTATTCTGGAATCTTCTGTGATTTGGCACATGTGGTATGGATGATATGCTCAAGGAAGGAGAGCCTTCGTGTTTCTTTGTGAACAGGCTGTAATAGCCCTTATACAAAGCCCTTAATAAGCTGTAAGCACACCCTTGGACATAGTTCTGTTTTCAGCATCTTAGTAAGGAATAGTAATGGTAAAACAATTACTAAACATAATCTAAATACTTCTTCAAGCAACTCTGTGGATTGGGTAAGACTGACTCCTGAGATGGTTTTCCTGCCTTTTTGGTGGGGCCAGCACTGGGCACTCCTGCTGTTCCATAGAGCTGTTTGGGAGAAGTAACAATTTCTTCCTTAAGACACGTTTTACAGTGCAACCACTGGACCTGGATGCCACCAGGGGTTGACTTGCAACAGCACTTCCACAGCAGAAAGGATGAACCATGAGGCCTATACTGGCTGAGAGGCTGATCTTTGGAAGCTGTGGAGTCCCAAGTCCCTTCTGCTTTGTGGTGAGAGACTGTGGTCAGTGGAGTGCTGAGTATGTTTCAATCATGAAGCTGAGAGAAATGTGAAATTATGTCTGTGGAGGTGTGGCTCCCACCCTTCCTCTTGACCCTTAAACTTTGCTGGGAGGAATCTGGGTGGTCACTGCAGCTGTGGAAGCATGGACATGAGGTTTTACCAGCATTTGAAAATTACATTCATCGACCACTGAAAAACACTTAACAAAGTGCTCTTTCCATGATGATGGTATTAGAAAGGTGATTCTTTGATCTTACCAGTGCTTAAAATCTTGTGATTTTAAGACTTGACAGTTACCTTTTTTTTTTTCCCCCAAGTATTTATTTCCCACGGATGACTTCGGCCTTTAGGGCAAGCTCTCCGAACACACACTGTGCATGCTCAAAAGCTGAGGACAAGGACTAAAGCTGCAATGGCTTGGGACCCCATAGCCAAGCCCTCCCAGATCTAGAGCTGAATTCACATTGTGCGTGGCGCTCTGACACCAGATTATGCTCTTCTATTAACAACAGCAATACTCGTGTTTCCAAGGACTTTTGTTGGGGTTTTTCCCAGAAATTTTGCCTCAATCTCTACTTTGGGGAAAAAAAGACACAAAAAGCCCCTGAAATATTCATAGCCAGCTCGCAGAGGAGGACGCAGGCGAAACAGAGCGGGAATTCAGGGGCTGTCTCCTGGGGACTCGGTTTGGGGCCGTGAGCCCCGCGCAGGCCGCCCGGGAGGGCGCGGCTCGGGGCGGGGAGCGGAGGGGGCCCCTCGCTCGGCGGGGCCGCGCCGGAGGCGCTGCCGGAGCTGCTGCCCGGGGCTCCGCGGCGCCTGGAGCCGGCCGCGCGCGGCGGAGGGGGCGGCAGGAAGCGGGGCGGCCCCGCCGCGCCCCCGGAAGCGGTTGGGCGGCCGCGGGGGACGGGCGGGCTGGCGGGCGCGCAGGGCTCAGACGCGGCCCGGCGCGGCCGCCCCGCTGCCCGCGATGCCCTGGGACCGCCGGGCGCGCCGGCCACGCCGCGGGGCATGGTGAGCCCGGGGCGGCCGCTCCCCGCGGGGACCCGGCGGGCGGCCTCGCTGCTCCGCCCCAGCCTCCTCCTGCTCCTGCTGCTGTTGCGGGGCACTGAGGCGCAGAAAGGTGGGTGCGAGAGCGGCGGCGGGCGAGCCCCGTAGCCCCGGCGGCCGGGGGTGGGAAACCAGCCCTCGGGGCTGTGCTGCTGGGAAGGGGAGCCCCTCGGCATGTGGCCCCGCACGTCGAACCTGCCCCCTCGCTGGCCAACAAAGGGCGAGAGAAGAGCCCCGTTTTGGAAAAAAAGCAAAACATTGCAAACAAAACTAAACAGCACCTTTTTTCCTCCCCGCTCCCGCACTCCCAGGGGGAGGTGGCGGCGGGAGGGCTTCACCCGGCCGGGGCTCGGCAGGGAGCCGGGGCTGTGGAGGCAGCTCGGGGCACAGGGGCAGAGCAGGGCAGGGCGTGTGTGGGGTTTGGGTTGCCCGGTCCGCGGGTGACCCCCTCTTGCAGGCTGTGAAGTGTTTGGTGTGAGCCAGGAGGCGGATAAAGGGGAGATTCTGCTTGCTGTGAAAATAAACTTACACTCACCCAAGAGTATGCAGAAGTATATACAGGAGCGAGAGTCCGGAACGTGTGACAGACAGAGTAGGCGTTGTTGGTGTTTTGGGATTTTTTGTTGTTTAGAGAAATCGACGAGATTTCTTCTCCTCGGGTGGAATTAGTGATCAGGCATTACGAGGCACAGTTTGGACACTTCATGGCAGAAGATCAGAGGATGCCACTGTGGCTGTCACTTTGATCATGTACTTGGGACAAAGTGGTGGGAGTGAGTGTTTTGACAGCATCTTGAAACTCACTTCTGGAATTGGGAAGGGATTGAGAAGATTAATTTTGTGGTTTTCAATTCCACTTGCTTCTTGCACTGGTCTTGCATCGTTTCAGAAACTGATCTCCTTAGAAACTGTTCTAAGTTGTCACATAACTTTCTCCTTTTTTCCATGTTAGAGATGGAAATATGGTTGAATTTCAGAAATGCTGTATTTAAATGCACAAAGGGAATAGGAACTATATGCATGCTACTGTTGTTGCATGAAAATTAAACATTTAAATAGTTATTTAAAATTCATTAATTGAATGGAAAAAGTTCAGCAGTGTGTCCGCAGAACAAGCTAGTTGGGTGGACTTATCTTTTCCTATTATTTCCTGCTAATTTCATTTAAGTATGTTCCTATACACGTAGAAAACTAATACTAATAAGCATTTGACACACCTGGTTTTGTTTTGTTGTAATTTATATTGGAGGAGGAGGAGAAGGCGCATTTGCTTTTGAGAGGAAATTGGGCTATTTTAACATTCAGTCTTTTGAAGGTTGCTGCTGGGTGAGGCAGGCAGCAGCAAGGTGTTAGTTCATGCTGGAGGAGCATCACGCTTGTGCTGACCCGACACTTGTCTGACCTTTTGGTGAGCAGACTGAGTTTGTTATTCTAGGAGAAAACTGAAATAACTGTGGGGGTAGAGAAGAGTCATAATTTACCTCCAGATAACTGAGTTGAATTGGTTCACTGAGTAGTCAGGGGTGTGTTAGAGGGGGCGGGACCATGCAACAAGAAGTGGCGCTGCGAGGACAGTAGGCTTTTAGGTATAAGTGAAACTTTGTCTTTCTGTACTTCGGGAAACTACTGAAGAGCTCCTAACCCACATTTCAGTTTGCAGTGTTTCTCTAGTTAGTGCTTAAAGTTTGCTTGGAAGTCTCACTTTTGAGCAGGAGGGGATCCTCTTTATTGACAAGCTTCATTTTATTTGATAACGAAAAGAAGAGCTTGTTTTAAAGTGGGAGACTCTGGTGTTGTTGAATACAATGCTTCAGTATGAGAAACTGCTAGAGGTTCTAAGAAGAGTTCTGCTAGTGAGAGACTGTTTCCTTGCCAAAATATTTTCATTTATCTTATTCCAGAGAAGGTTGGGGAGCCCATATCCTGTATCCCTAAATGCTGGCATAATTCTAATTTGAGTAAGGAGTCCCATACAGAAATGAAGCTGCTGTCTTGCTCTTGAAGGGTCAGCACAAAGCTATTACTCAATTAGGGCATTAAATATGCGAACAGGCTTTTAAGAGAAGATCTTGATTGACAATGAAAGTAGCCAAGACTTGGGAATTCCACAGTTAAGGTTGCTTTTAAGCTCTTTTATAGAAGTACAGTGAGTGATACTAGGAACTCACTAGTAGGAACCTAGCCTCATTCATTATGTTAGAAGCTGATCCTCTGTTAATAAGCAATTGTTCATTTTCTTTTCTGTTGTTCATTCAGCAGCTCTGTCTCACATACAACATGGTGTTTAAATCTTTTTCTGAGGATAGTGTTTTCATTTCTCACATGCTTTTCTCTAGAGCAGCTTCCTGGTACTGACTGATTTAAAAAGAGCGTTATTTTGGTCAATGTGAAGCTTGTTTTTAATATTGAGTCAAATGTTGTTATCCTTTCCTTCCAGACAGCAGCAAACTGAGAAATGAAAATTGCAGGTATTGCAATGGTGAATACGTCTTTCACTTAGTAGCCCACTGTATTATCTTGTAGGAATCAAGTGGGATTTTTTTCAGTCTGCCATATTTCAAATCATTCAGTGTATGTAATTCAGAATTCCTTGGTCAAAGACTTGAACTTGAGTGTGTTGCTGTCTTGGAAAATTATGAACATTTTTTATTAGCTCAAACACCTTCAGAAGTGCCCTGCACTGCATTTCATAATCTTGTGCCTTGGTCCAGCCGATGGTTGTGCAAGTCAGCTCTTAAGATTTTTGAAGCAGTTCTGTAGTGATTCTAGCTCCTGGTTGCAAGGAAATTGATGTTTGAAAAATACTTAGGGTATTTTTTTGTTTTTCATGTAATTAGGCAGGTGTGACTGAAAGCAAGCCAGCACCATGTAAGCTTCCTGCTCTTTGTGGATTGCATTTGGAGAAACAGTGCTCTTAGCAGATGTTTAGGTATTCACATAAATTTGGTATGGTCTGTTCATTAGCTAAGTTTAACCTCTCTGGTTTTTTTTAATTCAGAAAAACACAGCTACAGGAGGAATGGTTGCTTAACTTTCATCCAAGCAGAAGTTGAATAATGTGTCAGTAATTCTGAAATAATGAAGCTTGTAGAGTCTGTAGAGCAAGAACTTTGTTCTCACATGTAGTTTGGTAGCCATCTGTTGGGATTCCTAGTGGATACCAGTGTACCTGTAGAACTGGCAAAAAGTGCTCAAAGTTAAAAGTAACCTTTTATTCTGAAGCTGATTCCCCAGTGACTTGAAGCAGATTTGTTTGCAGTCTTTTATTTAATGAAATTAGTGCTGGATGCTTGTTTTTGAATGTGATTCCCACATTTTGTTCTAAACAAATAGCGGCCCATGAGGATGTTGTTATATGCTCAAACCTCATTGAAAAAAGTGCAAAGAAGTGATTCACCACTGTATCTTACAAATGTTTGCTCCGGTGTAGCAGAGAAAATTAATTTTTGAATGTCTGGTACTGAGTTACCATCATCTCAAAAGTGAAGTGAAAGAACTAATGGCTCTGTGCCCATTGAGCCTCACGAAATGGTTTTCCGTGGCCTTGTGTTTTGGGACTCACCCGCAGTATTTCTGGATCGTTTGTGTGTTCCCTGTTTCTCTTCAGTTCCTCGGTGTGCTCTCCTCTCCGCAGCGCTCCTGGTCTCACCTCTGCTTGTCCCTCCTGCAGGGCAGTAGACAGTGCTGGTGGCTCTGGCTGTGGCCAGTCCAGAATTGGGCGTGTGCTGATCCCTCAGCCGTAGTTTGGGGAGAAGGAATCAGGCAAAGAGAAGATGGCTCTAGCTACGTATCCATCAGCTGAGCAAGAGACTGCAGCTTCTCCCTCAGGGTCCTGGAAGAGATGATTTCCTTCTAGAACAGGGGACTGACAAGGGTTCCCGCTGCCAGGGTGGCCCATTGCAGGTGTGTCTTTTCCTGCTGCAGGGAGCTCCGTGCACGTGAATACAAAGCACTGCCACAGTCACATGAGCAGTTGCCATGTGCTGCCTTGCACACAAGTGCCGTTTTCTATTCTTGTTAAATTAGATTGGGTGGTGTCTCACTGCCCTTTGTATTCCTTGTCCTTGGCTGGGCTCTTCTGGGAGGAAGGGAGTCACAGCCAAAACCACAAGGAATTATTTTGATTAAAAAGACCCTCATATCTTTGCATGAGGGATTTATTGTCCCTCAAATTAACATCAGATTAAGTGTTTTATGATGAAGAGGCCAGTGCTCTAATGAACTGTTTTGCTTTTTTAGTGGGACAGTTTTACTTAAGAGTTCAGAGTGTTTTGAAGATGCAGTTGTGCAGCTTGAGGATTCCGGGATTGGTACCATTTAGGCAGGAGTGCTGAGGCAAATCCCTTTCATCCCTGTGTTGAGAAGCATGGAAGAATTTTTCAAGACCAGGGCTTAAAGTTAGGTTAGGCTTATTTAGGTTTTCTGATGCTCTTTTTAACTTCCCAGTATTGTACCTTGAAGATAGATTTAGAGAGGAAGAACAGTGCCATAAAGAATTTTGAGGAGGAGTGCTGTCCCTGAAGGGAAGTGAGCTGGTATTGGAAGTATAGACCTAAAAAGAGTGAATATTCTTTGCTTTTGAAAACAAGAACCTCAGTAACATTATTTTTCCTCCTCTCTTTAATGAGCCTTATTTGAAGTGAGTATGTGGATCTGGTGGGCAAAAGGTACATCCAGGTGTTCCGCAGAGCATCCTTCCTGGGAGATTGCCTTGGTTTAAACTGGCTTGATTTAGCCCACCTCATCTGGGAGCCTTTTGAGGTTGTGCTAGCCTAGTCCATTCCTGTAAAGAATGCAGGAATTACCTGTTTGTGTAAGTACTCTTTGGAGCTCTCATAAGAATGTACTGCATTTTACATTTAAGCAGTACAATGCATGTTGGTTTTATGTGTGTGTGTCTGTGTGGCTATAAAAATCAAGCATCTGAGCTAGTGTTAAAAAGGCAATGTAAATGTTCTTTCAGAAGCTTGTATGCTGTTGCTGTGTGCATCTCAGGCCAGTGACCTTCCAGCACGTTAGTGCAGTCTTTAGGAAAATTATTTTCCTGCTACTGAATGGAGATGTTCAGCTTTCAAGACTTTCAGGAATGTTTTCTTATGTTATTCATGTAAGAGAAAAATAATCTGTCTCCTTTTTCTGCAATTCTGCCAACCTGCTTTATGCTGTGGGAAATGATGCATTAGGTTTTTAATGTGATCACTGCTGCTCTGTGTAGTTTCAGTCATCAGCTGGTTAAGGGCTGCCTTGAATGCATCAGCTTTCATAGCTCAGACAGTCATCAGTTCAGATGCAATCCTTGTTGGAATTGCTGCTCAGCATATTGTGAAATGTTTCTATATTGGTTATTTTATCCGTATTTTGAAAGGTTTTTAAAAAAAGCATTGCTTGTCACCCCCACTTTTATAACTGCACCCTGTGCTTTGGGCAAAGCACTTAGGATTACCTTGAATTTGTTTTGAAGTCAAAGAATTTCCTTCTCCTCCTGCATTTTCTAATAGAGTTCTTTTAGATTAATTTCTCTAAAATAGCATGGAACATACATGGTACTTTTATTTAAAATAGTGTAGTTGAAACCATGATCCAAGCATAGAGTGTGGATTTGTTACTAAACTGAAGTTAGGGGAGGTGGAGAGGGAGAGCAGGAGTAGTATTAATGTAGGTGGCCATGTGGTAACCTGCATTAAGATAGGATCTATAAAATTTTCAGTGCTGGGGTTGTTTTTATACAGAGTGGTAGGTTGTTATCTGTGAAACTTGTTCATTAATGCAGCAAGACTGAAATACCGGATTTTGCCAAGCTACATCCTTTGCCATCCATTACTGGAGGCAAACAGCTTGAACTGTGTTACTCGTATTCTATTTGAGCTTGTTGCTTTATAACTGAACATTTTATGTTACTTGGAACAAAAATTATACTTGAAAATCTGGTAGTGACTTGACATTTGGAGTGCAGAATAACAGTGATTTTGAAAATGACTTCTGGTTAATGCATTTTTTGTCTAGTGCCTGAAAAAAACCCCGAAAAACCCAAACACCAGCCCTGGGATGGGTAAGAAGCATTTAACCTATGCTTTCTTTTCAGGCGTATAATTTCTGGTGTTTCCCTGCATGACCATTTAGTTTCCCTTGGTGAAGAGTTGTAAGAGGATAACATTATGGTTGCTAAACTCTTTGAAAATTAAATTAAAGCAGATAGTTCATACTTGTTTAGCTATCTCAATATTTCAATCAGTTGGATCGTGTAATTGTAACTCAGTCGTTGTAACATGGCATTTGGATGCACGTTGTTGGCATTTCTTACAAAATCTCTGTGTTTGCAGTTGTCACTTTTGTTTGGTTATATTCTTTTTTTCTCTGCAAATACCAAAATAAAAATAATTTTCAGTGAGTTAGCAGTCTGTAAGGTTCAGACCAACACAGCTGGTGGATACTGAAGCCCAGTGATTAGTTATCTTTTTGATTTTGGTGAGTTTAGTTGCATCCTGAAAAATCAAGCATATAAGTGTTTATCTTTGCAGTAAGTGACAACTCATACTTCTAAATATTTTGTTGCAAGTTGGCAGTGAGACTGATTTGAGCTGACCTCTCTAGCTATAACACAATTGGAATATACTTGCAGAAGCAATATGAAATACGAGTCCATGAACCATTAGAAGTGCAAGGATTCTTAGCAGCTATTGGCAATTGCTTCTGAAAAAGTACATTCTTTTGAAGCAAAAGGATTCCTGGAAGCAGAATATGTGTAGATGGGGACTGACTATGTACATGTCAGACGTGCTTGCTTTTAATGTTTGCTGACGTGAGGAGGATGTTTTGGCCTCTTCACTGGTCTCTGTACAAGAGGTCTCTGTACAATGTCTTGTGCATTGTGACTGAGGTAATCACTGTTTTCCTACAGTTACTTGACTCCTGATGTTACTTTCCTACAGTTACTTGACTCTGTTCTCAGGATATTACTGAAAATACTAACTTCTGTCCTGTTAGTAGAAATTGCATGCCTCTTGTTTTTGAATGGTGTCGCAGCTAGAAGGCCCCAGTTCTGCACCGTGGCTGCGGTAGCGTACACTGCTATCGCATTAGTAGATGTTGGTGTGGAAGCTGAACCGAGTTTGTGAGCTCAGTTGTGTCATTCTTGGCAATACCAGTAGGTGTGTTTTTAAGAGTGTCTTAGAAACAGATGGGGTGGGGGGTTGTTTTTGTATTTTGTTCATTTGTTTTCTTCTCCAGGTGTTTAAAGCATGCTAGCTTTGGAAATAGTTAAAAAGTCTCTTTCTCAAGATGCGTTTGCTCAAGTCTGAAAACTTTCTGGAAAGAAATTTAATGCAACATCTGAATTCCCCTTAGTTAGAATAGCGACTAGCCAACTCTTGAGTAGCCAAGGTGTACAAGAAATCGTACTTAAAAAGGCCCTTCTGGTCTTCAGTGCTCTATGAATCCATCATTCTTTAAAATGAATTATGAATTGAGATCAGACAGGTTCAAACTTGCCGCTTTTTCCTTTTTGAGAGACTCTTAAGGTTTTTTTTGTAGTTTTTCAATGTTTCTTTTTTTTTTTTTTTTAAGGAAATATTTCTCTGGCATTTTCTTTATGCCAGAATTTGTCTTTCATTGGCAGGACTGTATTACAGTGGGTTTGTTAATTGTAGTATTAAGGAAAAAGCGAAACAGCTATTTTAAGATTTTTTTTTTTCCTGTGTGGGTATCTTTGATTTTGTTAACATTTTTTGTTGTTCAGTAAAAGTTTTAAGTCCGTGTATTACATTTCAACATTCTTCATGATGTGAAAGCTCAAGTCAACTAATCACAGGATACTATCTTATTAACCTTATTCCAGACATCACACATCATTTATGTACTGAAAAGTGAAAATAAAATCAATGGTCAGATCATCTATGTACTTTATTAAATACTTCCCTTTCCACTTTCTATCTTCCTTTGTTAATCCTCCCTCTAAATCTTCCTCCCAGATTTTTGAAGTTTTCAAAATTTACTTTTAGCTTAAGGAAGAGGTTTTGTCATCTAGGATTGGAATATTATCCATCAGAATGACAATCCTCGCCAGCAGCTCGTCTTTGGATTGTCAGTCTTGCTGGAATTTGATGGATTGTGCATGAGGTCACGTGGATTCTCTTTTCAAATTTGTTTCCCTACAATGGTTTTTCTGATAGAACCATTTCTTAAAAAAAAACCCCTCTGATTTTCTTAGTTCTTTACTTGAAGTGCTGTCAGAGGTAATAATTTGATACATCCTTGATGAATACTATTAATGGTGGAAAAGGGAACTTGAAAAGCTTGGCGTGCTTCTGAAAATGGTTGTGAGCAGATGATTCTTCTGTCATGGTTTCTAAAAATTATGATGGTGTAAAAGCTTCCCAGAGTGATGCTGTCAGTCATATCACACTGTTTATCATGACCTCTTAATTGCAAATTCTTGAAGTAGAAGTAGTAGCTCTTTCAGTGCCCAGTTGCAGCTTTGGATGTTGAAGGATAACACTGAATTGTTTTAGCAGTTCTCTTTAGATTCACCCCAGTATAAAACTAAAAATGCAAAAATGGGGTGTATAAAGTGTTTTAATTAGACGTGGCAAGACAAGCCACTTGTATAGCTACTTGCATGTAAACATGGGTTTTTTTCTGGAGAGAAACCCCACAGGAATGAGGCCGGTGAAAGATCCTCAACATCTTGAGTGGGAAGATGAATTACAGTAGTGCGATTTTGCTTGGTTACTCCTCAGAGTTCAGAGCTTTTGCCTCTGAAAGGGTTGTTCACCACAGCGATGTAGCATGTATGCTGAGTATGTTGTGCATGTATGTTTGCCTGCAGGTCCCACACGGAGTTTCTTAGCTGGCAGCCACTGCATCTTTAGCAGGACTGTGGCCAGTTAAAGCCCATATCTGGTTATTTTAACTTTGCTCCAGAATGGTTAAGATATGGAGAAAGACATCTTGCCTTGTTCAGTGTGGTGGAAAGAAGCCTTAAGTGCTTAATTTTTCTTTTGCAAGTCTGTGAGTTTTGTGATAAACCAAGAGGCCCTAAACCACATTATCTGTTAAATTTTATTTTTATGCAATTGTGTACAGGTGTCATACATCTCATTATCACACGGGTGGAAAGACGAATGTATTAAATTGAATGCTTTTAAACACTTACGTACACAGTCTAGTGATGATCAGTTTTTGTCTTTTTCCTAAGTATACTGGAAAATTTCAAATAAAGCATTTGCATTACTTTATATCTTCATTTTTAAAGTGATGTTTTCAAGTTCTCCAGTTCTCTTACACAAGGCATCATTTCCTTCTTGCTATAAAGAAGGTACAGCAAAGCTGATGAGGAAGCTTAAAGTTTACAGATAGTTTTTACTGAAGCTTCACACACTGACTTCCTACATGCTCTTGCTATACTTTTAGTGATAAATTTGGCACTTAAAAATGGTGACTCAAACATTTAAATTTACTGTCATCTTCCTAGTTAATCATTTTGTTATTCAGTAATACATAATGTTTATTTTATTTATTGTATTCATAGATGGTCAAAAGTGTGAAAACATCTTTGTTTTAAGGGAATATCTACAGGGCAAAATTAGGAATGAAGTGCCTTTTAGAACAGATTGTATATTAAATTTTATGATGCTAGAATGGAGCCAAGTTGTCCAAATGGGGGAACTCCAAACAGTTCCATTGTAATTTTGAAATTAGATTAGAAAATGAATGTTAGAAATCAAGATGATGGTGTATGCTACCTACACTGGGAGAAGGAACTGCTGGTGCAGGGATATAGAGTGGGACTGTTTCATCAGTTGGATGACAAACTTCAAAGAGGGTTAGGAATATGCTTTAAGTCTCTTCTTGGTGCAGCTGCAGGGTGCAAATAATGACAGCTGTGTTTTGAGGTTTTCTTTTTGAAAGCATCCACACTTGTTTTTTTTTGTTCGGGTACCCAAACCATGAGCTTCCTCCCTGCCAGCTTCTATTGATTCCATGGTACCAAAAATTATTCTTGCCTGTGGCTGCTGCTGTCTCCTCCCTTTCCCTGCCTTGTGTCCTCTGCATTGTTCAGGCTCCAGTGGCTGGTGGGCCATACCCATCCCTCACCTAGCAGAAGGCAGCTGCCATGGGAACCTGGGCACAGAGCTGTGGTGCAGCCCAACAGGGGTACAGTGAGCACTGGCAGTGGGTGCGGCAGGGAAGGGGCAGCTGCTCATGAAAGGCAAGATGGTGCTGCCACCATGGATCTGCAGTTCAGGCTGTGCAGTCTCATTTGTGAACTGGAAATGGAAGGGAGAAAATGTTGAGTGTAGTGTTAATTTAGCATGTGAATTACTGGTACGATTGGAGAACTTTTTGCCTCTTAGTTGACATATGTGAGATTTCATGTGATCCTAGTGTGGTGAGGAGGTTGAAGAACTTTCAGGAGGTTTGAAGCTCATTCTGACCCTGACTGTTGCTTATTCTCATAGTGTTTTGCATGACCATCTGTGTGTTATTTTTCATTTATTCATCGTCTGTGTTTCTTCTGTGTAGCACTTAAAGCACTGAAGCACAACAGTGTTTATTTTTAAGAAAGTGTTGGTGCAGATTGCAAAGTAAATGCTGTGTCTTGGGAAGTGGGCAAGCTGCATGTGCCAGCCAAACAAAGACATTCAGCATGAGCTGTCACTGTGAGTCATCCTGGGCAGCAGATCAGAAGGGCTTCTGCATTTTGTACCATTGAGCACAGAGTCCTCTCAGACTCCTCGTGTAAATCACTTTTCACCATGCCTAGCCTGTCTTCATAGGCTCGTTTTGCCAGCATACTATGTAAGCAAGTCATAACTGTCCCTGGAGACTCACATCGTTTCCCTGACATCAGTAAGTAAAAGCAGGAGAGTCTTACACAGCTCTTACACAGCTGATCTTTCTTCTGTCCTTTTGAAGTAGTCAGTTCAGTTAGTACACGCCAGTAGAGGAAGCATGTCTTACCTGCTCTGACAATTTAATAATTTTAGATAATTTATTTTAAAATGTTATCATATTTTGGATGCTAAATTTAGGATTCCTAAGTGTTACTCTTTGGTGTAAAATCCAGTGGCTGAAAGCTAAGACTGGTGTTCCAGAGATGATGACTGTAAACCTGCATGTACAAATTAAAATGAAGTGATAATTATCACTAGCCCAGCATGTGGCCAGTGTTGTTAATGAAAACAGTAAAATTTTGTTGTAATGGCGTATTAAATTTTGTACTTCTGCTGTAAGAACAAGAATCAGCCTCTGTCTCCTCTCACCCTCTCCTGTCACCCCACTGAGCTGCCAACATTTTGAAAAACAAAATGCTTACTGTGCCTTTGTCCTGTTCCTGTCTTTGTTAAACCTCAACCTGTAATTGCATTAACTGTCTAAGGGTGCCCCACAGCAGGTAAATCAATCCAAGCTGAGGCAGCCATAATCCCACCTGCCCTCCACTCCTTGCGCTGCTACTGGCACAAAGAGCTGCCTCAGAGAGGTGGGTTGGTGCAACCCAGCACTGTGTGGTGGCAGGGGGTCAGGGCACTCTCTGCAGCCAGCTTGGTCCCTCAAGCCAGTGCACCACTCGTGCTACTGCTCTTCCCAGAGTTGGGATGGTTTCTGCCTCTCTGGTTGGCATTCGAGGTTGTTTAAAATGCAAACACAGGTTGGCAGTGCTGGTGAAAGTAGCAGTTGCTGGTGTTTCCCTTCTCTCACACTGTCTTATCCCTCTGTCAAGGAAGGCGCTGCTGCATGTGCATACTCAAATAAATTAGGGGGTTGCTCTAGGTTAAAACTAACAGCTGTTTTTATGCCAAATCCCTGCTCTGGTTGGCCATGTGGCTGCATAAGTGTTTGCCTCCAGTACCAGGAAGGGTGTGAGAACATGTGGCCAAAAGTGAGAGGCAGACAAAGCTTGCTTTTGTCTGTGGCTGTGCTAATTTAAAGTGCCTTCAAGTGTTTATTGAGCTGTGACCTCGCTTGTGGCAGTGTGGGGTATTTTATGTTGTGAAACATCTGTAGTGGGATGAAATGCCCAAACCAATGTGTTACTGAGGCAAATAAGTGGCATAAAGATCAAAGTGGACTGCGTGCTTGTTGGCTTGTTAAGAAAATTAATTCTGACAGAGGAACGGATTCCTTCCTGAAGAACATCACTCTGTGGAATTTGGTGGAAACAGCAGTGAGTTTGGAGGACACAAATAAGGGCATTTGAAAATACTTGGACAAGCTATTTAGAATTTGATGTCTCTGTGGTCTTAATTCCTCAGTGTTTCTTATTTGTGGAACTCTTTTGTTCTTTGAGTAAACTTTCTTGCCCACACTGAGAAAAGCAAAAAGCAGATGCAGTGTCTTTTAGTGGTATGCTGGTAAAAAGCAGGGAAATGCAGAGCACAGGGGCTGAACAGAAGATGAGAAATTATAGTAGTGCATTGAATCAGAAAGAGTTGTGTATTTGAAGTTAAAATAAATGCATTAAAACACCCTTTTTTGCTTACATAACTAATAGATTTGGTTCTACCTTTGTTTAGTTAAAAAAGTTTTAATTACATCCAATATTTAGTCACAAACATACAGAAAGCCATAGCTTATATAAAATACACGTAAAATATTCTCAGGAAATCCACTGGTTAAATTGAGTCTGTTCAAAAGGCAGTGCCATGTGTTAAAATTGAGATTGGTGTTTTGATATGCTTTATAGATTATAATATTGAGCTGTCTAATGTCTTTATCACTTATTCTTCTCCAAGTAAGGAATGGGAAAGTATTCACTGGTCTAAAAAATTATTTTTTAACATGTTTTGATAGTGAGAACAAGGTTAGCAGTCACTAACAGCAACTGTTCTCAGGGGGGGAGAAGTTCTAATTAATTGACTTCCACAGCTATGAAATATAGTTAATCTTTTTTTTTGTGGCTATTAATAGACTACTTAGCACCCACTCCTGCATGTTCAATATTCTTTCATTTTATTAAATTCCACATTTTCTTCAATTATCAAAATCCTGTGGATTCGGTATGTTTGTGTTGGTCTGAGTCCTCTATTTTGTTGATGTAAAGAACTTGGCTTTAAGAAACCATGTCCAATCATCTGCATGATTGCATCAGACATCAGTGTGCCACAGCCTGGGGGTCATACGGAATCTGTCAGGAGGCTTCATGCAGACTGCATTCAGAGGTGCCTGCAGAAGAGATGGATCGTTCTCCTGATGACAGCAGTCTGCCTTCCTGTGCCAGCTGATTAAGAGGTGCCCATGTTTCTAACACAAGTTTTGGTGAAGAGCTGAGCTTTTGCTCTTTGCTGTGAACTTGGTCCCCAGGACGTGTGAAATTGGATGCACATCTGCAGGCCTTTCAAGTGTCAGGTGTGGTGTGTGCACACGAGAGATCTGGTGCTTCTACAAAGGGCTTTATCTATCCTGCAAGTGCAGGGGGTCTGTGATGTGACAGAGAAGTCTGAAAGAAAGCAGGAGGCTTGTTCAGCTGTGTACTGACAACAGAGGTTGTTAGCCCATCCAGGAATAATTGATTAGGGAATTGATGTCTCTCTTCAGTATGTTCTCAGATATTCTGCTCTCACATGCACAGATTAACAGAAGCAAAAGATTCTGTGGCACTTAACGACTTCAAATGAACGGAGTGACTACTGTCATATATGTGCTGCTGTAGTGCAAAGAATTGTACTTGGAGAAATTGCCGAGTGTTGTAGATTGCTCCCCTGATGCTGGATGTGTGTACGTGTCTCTGGAGTTCATCAGTGGTGTTTAAATAAGCATGGCAGAAATGATGAAGCACCACGTTTCATGGAGAGGCTCAAGAACTGCCCTTTTATAGTACCAGTACAACAGAATGTGGTTTCATCGTTCTGTAAGTTTTCACTGGAATTGTGATTTTTAAAATTTTCCAAATAGCTCATGAGTGATGCTGCTGCCCTTAGCACACTGTATATGCCATGGTAATCTTCAAATTCTTAAGGCATGAAGTGTCTGGCATTTCTGTTATCACTAACCTAAGTGAAATATAATAAAAAGATCTAAAATGTCCACTCAGAACGAGCTACTTTTAAAAATTGACTTCATAGTAAGATGCTGCAGTTCAGCACAACTGTTTTTCCTTTCCCTACCTTTCTAGTATGATTTGACAGCAGGTTCTTTAATATGGATAGAGGAGTATTTTTCCTCTCATGTTTTCAAGAAAGCCTGCAACAAAAATGAGGTTTGAGACTGGCATTCCCATTAAATTGTGTAGGCAAATTAGAAAGTTTTTCTCTCTAGGCATGGGAAACAAGACATTGTTCCAATCTACAGGGGGTAGTGTTGTCATTTTTAGTGATTTGTCTTTAAAAGAAAAAGCCCAATGTGTTTTTAAAACTTAAAATATTTTATTTGCATTTTATCACCTAAATGTGTTTAGTTGTTTTGGAGTTCTTTTGCTTCTCCCATCAGAAAGCTGTGACCTGTTTGTTCATCATGCAAGCACAGTGCAGGTATTGTTTGGTGCTTGAGACAGCTAAACAGCAAGCTAGTGGAGAGAAGTGTTTAAATGAATGTTAGGAATGATCTTTTCTACTTTTAACTGGAGAAATTTACAGTTTAAATACATTTTGGGTCAAAGAGGAGACCCAAGCTCTCCTTGGTCTTTGATTTCCAGCAGCATAGGCTTAAGATGCAAGAATGTGGGGAAGAATCAAAAATACAGAATCATGTGCATTATTGATGTTCCTGGTTTTAAGAAATAGTATTTGTGTGGTTACTATATTGCAATAACAGGCCTGTAGAAATGAGAAGTAATTAACTTCTGAGCAGTGTAGTTCATGCAAGCATTTTTATTTTCCTTAAAATGCACTCAGTACAGTGTATCTGCCCATACAGGTGAAAGCTGCTATGATTTCTTGTTCAAAAGGCCACTGTGTCAGTGTATCTGCAGAGTATTTTCAATCTGTGAATTAATAAGCAGTTGTTTAGCCCATCATGGAATAGGAAAAGCACAGAACTGGTTAATGGCTTATTGCTTGTGTTTAGGACATAACCTAAAACTGACTGCTGCTTGTGTTGATAATTATTTTTATATCTGCAATATAAAGAGTTTCTAAATGTTAACCCCAAATATATTCACCATGAATATAGTTGTTGTTTTTGTTGTTGTTAATATAATAAATTCCATGCATTTTGTAATGTGTGTGAGTACTTGCTTGTGAAAAGTCATTTTACTAGAAAAGGAATCCTTTATTTTTAAGTGTAACATATTAAGACTAATCAGGAATCTGACATTTGAATGCTTAGTGGCTAATAAACCAAGGCCCTGCAGGTTCTGCATGATAAAACTTTTACTTTTCTTAGGTTTATAACATGCCTTTTGAAAGAAACCAGGATTACAATGATACATAAAGCATGTGGTTTAAGTTACCTCTTTGTAATGCTGGACAATTGTGTCTCGTGTTAGAAAAACCCTAACTTACAAGAGTAATTTATCAGCTGTCCCCCAAAAGGAAATAATATTTGCCTTGGGATAGAACAAAGTGTTTTGAAGCAAATCACAGTAAAAAAACATGGCTGAACAACAGCTTTAGAAATAAAAGTTTTGATTTTACTAAGCAGATATTGCAGTTAACTTTTCCAAGGATGTATCATTTTCATTCAAGACTGCTAGCAAGATAAAAAGCTGTAGTTTGCATCTGCATCTGTATACCAGCAGCACTTTAGCTTTTATAACATGCAGCTATTTTTCCATATGCTTAGATTATAAGGAGACTAGTTTCTGCTAGCAGAAATTAGGTGTGTTTGCCAACAGATTAATCAGACATAGTTAAATTAATCACAGGGGTTTTGTTCCATGTCACTTCAGTGCATTGGACTTACTTTTCCACTCAGTCTTACATGTAATACATTTAAGAATTTTGACATTTTCTTAAAATTCTTAAATATGTGTACAATTTTTGTACCTAAAGCATGGCTTACCTTTTCGTATTTAGTAGAGGAACTACACATATTATTGTACAATATGAAACACTTTTAGCTGACAAAACAAACTTCTGTCAATACAAATTGTGCTGATCATTGTGAATGTTACTCTGAGAACATTCACATTTCTAAACCAGCACAGAAATTCTCTATACTTTTTGTGCTACATACTGGGGGAAACGCATGTCTACCTGTTGAGTAATTGAGTTTATCAGTTGGCTCTTTGTAATTTGATATTGACAATATATAATTTGTGCCATTGTTTTCCATCTGTTAAACAATTTTGTTTTAGTACTGTTCCAGCTGTTTAAAATTAATACTCAAATGTTAGGTAGAGGGGTCCAGGTTGGAGTTATGATTTCATTTGTTGTTCAAATTCCAAAAAATTGAGTATGTTCTCCAAATAACAGTGAATTGCAGCATTAAAATAGTGGTACAGCAGGAAACAACATATTAGCAGTTTGGTAATGGTCAGAGATGTATTTAAGTTGCTGCATTTTATTTGCTGTCCATTGGCTTTCCACTTCTTTTTCATTATGTTGTGAGTACAGTAACACAGTAAAACCAGTGCGCTCTTGTTTATTGTCAGGTTTCTCTGTCCTTTTCAGCACCTGTTTCCTTCTGTACTGAGGTGTTGAGGAAATACAAAGTAGCAGGGACACTTCCTGTACCATCCGTGCCATTTTTTAAGCCATTATGGTTGAATTTCCATCTCATTGAGGAAGCTGTAGCAGCCCTCTGTGATGATAAGCTAAGCAAAAGGCAACATTAGTTGAATGGTTTTTTCTCACCATTGCTGTGTCATTTGCATGTGAGTTACCTTGGCGTTTTCTCGCACCGTGGTTGGTATGGTGTGACGTGAGGCTTTGAAGATGAACATGGGAGCTGATTTCTTTGTCTTCTTCTTTCGTAGGTGATGGGTGTGGACACACTGTGCTGGGCCCTGAGAGCGGGACCCTGGCCTCCATAAACTACCCCCGGACCTCTCCCAACAGCACCGTTTGTGAGTGGGAAATCCGTGTGAAGCCTGGGCAGCGAGTTCAGCTCAAGTTTGGTGATTTCGATATTGATGACTCAGATTCCTGTCATTCCAGTTACCTAAGAGTTCATAATGGCATTGGCCCCAACAGGACAGAGATAGGTAGAAGCTTTAATTATCACTATTTGAGAACTGTTGTCTTGTATAGAACTTGGGTGTACTGTTGGTACTTTTGCTACTTTTTGGCAACAATTGTGTGCTAAACGCAACACAGATCCTATAATAATCTTTCATTCTTGAGATTCTCAAAGGAAGCTCCACTGCAATGCGCGGTTTTTTTCTCAGACATTTCCCAGTAGCTTGCAAAGTTCTTGTAAGCAGTAGAGAGGGAACTATAAAACTAGAAGCATCTTCATTTTACAAAGAAGGTGTGGATAGATAGATAGATAGATAGATATCTTACCTGAAATGCCTTTCTTTTTATATGGATTCACTTTGACTTTAGCTGTTCATCTTGGTGGTGTTAAAGGATGTCAGGCTTCAGAAGGTATGTAGTTCAAATGTCCTCCATCTTTTGATAATGTTCTTAGTTTAATTTTTGTTCTCTTCAGGAGAATTTCATGGTTAGAAGTCAGTGGGTTTTTTTCATACAGCAGTGTGATGTTGTCATCTACATCAAGGTATAGGTAGAGTGTTAAGGCTCCTGTGGTTACTTTGCATATTAAAATGAATTGTCTTTCTTCCTTCTCAAAAGTAGTTGTTATTATGCAGATTAACTTTATTTTCTTTCCTGAAACTCTGATTTGGAGAGAGATTAACTTCACTGTTTTTGTGCAATTCAAATGCTGATCCTGCTAAATTGAGTCTTTTTCTAAAGAAGCTAGTGGACTGTTAGCTTTGTTAACCCTCTTTTCCAGCTGTTACCTAGGTAAGTGTGTGTGAAAATAAGTATGTGCTTGGAGCTGCTGAGCCAGACTTGGTCTAAAATAGGAAACACTGAATGCCTTAAATGGCAAGGAACGTCAAGTTCTGATAAGTCTATTACTCACTTTTACAAGGGACTTCATGGGTTCGAGTAAATGCCTGCTTCATTTGTCTCTCTTGCTTTTCAGCTGTGGCCTGCTGGTGTAGCAGCACAGTGTGTCGAGCAAATGTATGCGTTGTTCTGCTCTTAATAAATTAAATCACAGGACAAACAGTGATGTTAAGAGTGGCAAATACAGATCATGCAGGGTTTGGGGTATTTTCATGTTTGAAGCAACAGACACTGGAGAGATTAAACAGTGACTTGAATTTTCTTGGGAGAAATCTGAATTTATCCTAAGTTTTTCCATTCAAGACTACTGATGTGGTCTAACATTAAAATACTTGTTTTACATAAAATCTGAAATTCAGTCATACCCTTTTTAACGCAAAATGACTTAAAGGTTGGCTGGTTAGATTAAAAAATAAGTTGTTACTGAGTTCATTGATAAACAGAGAGGGTTTCTAGTGAAGCTTTTAAGGGCTAGTGCTTATTCCAAGCCTCTTGAGTATTTATCAAGAAATCAAAAGAAGATTCAAATGCTCAGTGTTAGGCTTGTCTCTAGTATAAGTAAGATGTAGAGGAGTTTTTTATTAGATTTCATTACAGTCCAATCACTGTGCATCTGCAGGCAGATGTACTTATGTAAGACATGGGAGTTGCCTCTCCTGCTGTAATGTTGCTGTACGAAAGCACTCGGGGTCCTTCAATGCATAAGTACAGACAAAAGAGCAATATTACATCTTCTGCACATACAGCTGACAGAGGTGTTACTGCAGTCATGCTTTGTCCATTCCTGGTGCTTGCTTTTTCAAAGATTGACAAAAATCAGGCAGGAGGCTAGGGAAGAGGTAGAAAAATGATTTATAGTCTCAAAAGTATGTCTTGCCGTGAATCATGAGGTGCATGATTCACTGTACAGTTTGTCAAAGGCCGTATGTCCATGGTGCAAGCAGCACTGGAGAGTTTATCCAAGCTAGATTTAAATGGCTTGCACTGTGTATTTGCCTGAAGAAGGGGGATAAATGGTGTTTTGAGAGGATGGTCATGATGGTCAGTTATATAACGAGATCCAGTGGCTGAAAACAAAACTTAAAAAAGGGAAAAGAAAAGGTTGTGTTGGTATAATATAATTTGCATTTAAGTATTGTAAAATCTGTTTTCTGGGTTTTATTAGAAGATACCCTTGCTTTGTTAAAAAAAAAAAAAACCCGAATAAACAACATCTAGAAAGCTCTGAATAATGATAGGAATTTGTATTTTAACTTTAAAATTTTTTTTAAATTATTTTATTAGTGTTTGGGAGCGCAGATCACTTTTTAAAGGAAATTGACATATTCTATTTATTTTGTATTATATTTGTTAAGAATTATTCCTGCAGGACAGTGCTACTCCACTTCCTCTACTTTAGTATTGTAATTTGCCTTTATTTGAGGAAGGAGTCTTGCCTCTTTTTCTGCTCTTTTACAATATGATAACATACTTATTACGAGGAAAGCAAATGGAATGATGAGCTGAAACAGAGGCAGTGTCACTTACTGCTGGTGATTATCCACTTTGATTACCCACTGCAGAATCTTCAATAGGGTTATAGATGGTTTTTACAATATCAAATGATCAAGGTAGCCTGTAGAACAGAAGATTATTATTTTCTTAACAAGTTAATTAGCTGGTCAGTATCTTTACTAAAGTTTCTAGTTAGTAGGACTGGAGAATTCCGTGTTGACTGGGGTCTGTGTAACACCCATTCATCCATGAATGTGACTTGGTAGCAGTTCTAGAACCTCGTAGGGTAAATACTATCAACATCTGCAGACCCCAGCAGCTGAAATTGTGTTATTTTTGTTTATGTCGTATGGCAGGAGAAGTACCCAGGTACAGAACCTCTGTTAGATTTTTTAGGTGTGACAAAACAGAAAGAGAACTAACTGGTATTGTGTATTAATGGTGCTCACCTGTGGTATGATACATGTATGATACTGCTGAAATGCAGTGAGTTGTGCCTGCTCTTGTCCAGAATTAAGGGAAGTACTTGACAGAAACCATGAAAGAGTCTATGAGGAAGAAGTGCTCCAGCAGCTGAGGGAAAAGGAGGGCTTTTTTCTCATTTGCTTCTGTAGATGCTTCTCATTGTCCTAACTTGATCCTTTTCCTTGAGAGATTCCTCATGTTCTTTGAAGCGCTGACTGTGGAGGTTACGCGTGGCTGGAGGTGAATGGGATATGGTCACATTTATCTGCAAGTGTTGGGGTGTGAGAGACCTGTTGACAGTGACAAAACAAATGTGGAACTCACAGCCTGCCATTTGCTTTAGGTGGTCACTAAGCACGTTATTTAGTGCCATGCTCATGTATTTGCTTTTGAATATACACCAGAACTGATGTGAGCCTACACTGCAGATGAAATGAGGCTGGAAATTGAATAAGGTACTTATTACACATGTTGCTTTGGGTCAATATTTGTTCTCCTCCTTCTCTCCACAGGAAAATACTGTGGTTTTGGATTTCAAATGGATGGTTTAATTATTTCAAAAAGTAATGAAGTCACAGTACAGTTCATGAGTGGAATTCACACTTCTGGACGTGGATTTCTTGCAGCTTATTCAACCACTGACAAATCAGGTATTTATAATTATTTGGTAATTTTTCTTTGCTGGCAAAATTAGAGCTGTCTAGTGAAAACACAGAACTAAATAATTTACTCTCACATTCTCAAAAATTAACGTCTAAAAATTTAGTATACTTTTCATGATACTTCTGTGTAGAAAATTGGACTGCCAGTTACCTAAAAGTTGATGTAATTGTAAAGAAATGGTATCAAAGCTTACCTTGAATAGCAGAGAAAAAATGTCATTGTCTGTTATAAATGAAAGAACTGCTTCAGATTCAGGACAAAATGCATTTTTTCAGGCAGTGATCAAGGTGGCAGATAGGTGACAAGTTTTCTTACCAAACTGTATGTGTGTTACACAGACTAACCTCATGGAAACTTTTATTTCAGTAGCAGTATCCTCTACTCCCTCAGCTCTTTAATTACATTATTTGCTGACTAGTTTTTTGTCTTTTTCGTGTTTTTTTCCATGGTTTTGGTTACTTTAAGCCTCTGAAAGAGATTGCTGTATTTGTTTTGCATCTCCTCTCACTCATTGTAAAAGTGAGTGTTATACGTGGTCTGCAAGGAAGTGAAGGAGTGCCAGCAACTGCTTCAGAAGGCAAAAGCCCTATCTGGAAGTTATTCTAAAAAGAGCAGATAAGGAGTTTCAGTTTTTCATTTTGTAGGGGTTTTGATGCTTTCCTTTCTGTATTTTGGACTGTATGTGTTGATACACAGCAGACACAAACATGAAATTTGTGATATCAGTCATGGATGCCAATAACATGGCATTCTAACATTTGTTCTTTGTGGTGCTTGAGTTCAGCACTGCAGAACCATTAAATGTTGAAAACACAGGCCTCTTTAGCTTATTAATTTAATTTTGTGAAAAGAGCATATGTTTCTGCCTCTGATTTACTCTGAAGTATAGCTATAAATTAAAATTAAGCTGCACAGAAAATGAATTTTTGTAGTATGTCTCCTTATCTTTTGTCATATTCTCAGTAGATTTCCCAGTTACTCAGACAAATTAGCAAGGTTCTACTGTAATACAAAATCCATTGCAAGAAAATATAGTAGGATTATTTTTTTTATTCTGAGACTTTTGGTTAAGCCTCAGAGGCTCAAATGCATGTTTTCCTGCACTTTAAAAAGCATACTCAAGCTTGTTGTCTTTATCATCCTCTTGACCTAACATTTTTTCTTTCCAGACTTAATTACCTGTTTAGACAATGCAAGTCACTTTTCCGAACCAGAATTCAAGTAAGACTGATTTTTACCTGTTTCCTTCCCAGTCTCTTTAATGAAGTAATTTTAGTGTTTCTACTTGGCTTTGTTACTTATATCTGATGCAGCTTGAAAATTGGCCACCCTGAGAACTTGAGACGCAAACTAATTAGGGTCAGAGCCGAAGAATTTTGACATTTGCACTCCTCCTTCCTCCTCCCGTCTCTCCCATTTGTGTCATATACATGCAGTATACAGTAGAACCTCGTTAATTTGCACTAACACATAGGAGCTAATATCTCATTTCCACAGAAAGAATATTGTTTTTGTAAACAAATTACAGCAGGTACACAACTTAATTACTGAAATTCGTATTACAGTTACCTAAGGAGCACTAAATGATGAAATGTGTTAGAAATTGCCAACCCATTTCACAGTTTGATGCTCATTAGTGAGGTTCTGTGGAGACACAGAATGCTGTACATTCTGATGGGGGAAATGTGTAATTTCCCTGTTTTCTCCTTCTCCATTTCCATCTAAAGCAAAGACAGTGTTTAAAGGTGCAGACTGTTGTGAAATATCTAAGCTTACTTTTTGGAGAACTTAAGCCATGACATCATGAAACATTTCAAAGTACAACCTTTGCATTTCTCCTTCATTTTCCCAGGTTCCAGAATAGGGCTCTAACTGTGGGTTCTGGCCTTAACATGTGGCAAAGTCTCTGAATCCCACTGTTATCATGGAACCTTCAACGTTGTTTCAGCTGTTGCTGAACTGTGGTGAAAATGTTAATGAGTTTACTCCACTTTACTTTTAGCTAGTGAAGATGTGATAATTTTCATGTGTGCAGTATGAAATGGCCCTAGAACATGAACACAGGCTTGCTCCAGAGGTGCTGGTGTCTTGCCTCTCGCTTTTCATGAGCTAGTGGTAATTTGGCCAGTTTTTTATGATCAAAGCATTGCCAAAAGCTGTTACAAAATAGCATTACTTTTCAGATGTTTTATTTAAGGGTGCAAAACAAATAGCTATGCAGGTCTCTAGTTCATAAAAATCATTAATATTGTTACTTATATGACTTTAAATTTACAGGAGCCATGTGGTATTTATATTATAAAATGCTGGCTTTATTAATTCATGATATTGAGAGTGGGACTGTACTTTCAGCTGAAGCTTGTTTTGAACCATTTTCAAGTGTCTGTTCTCCTGTTGTGTGCTTGTGAGTATTTTTGGTCTGATTTGATAGGTCTTCCATTAGGAGATATCATTACATAGTGATATATGAATAGCAGAGTGTTGTAAATCAAAAACATAATAACTGTTTTATAACAGTAGGAGACTTGTAGGTGCACCCATATCCTGACTTGATATTTTGTTCTCTTTCAGTAAGTATTGTCCAGCTGGATGTGTTATTCCTTTTGCTGATGTTTCAGGCACTATTCCTCATGGATACAGAGATGTAAGTAAAAATACCATGGGCTCAAGTGAGTTTTGGTAAAACACGTGATGGGTAATACAAGTCAGTTTTAGTTGTTGGCATTAGTTGTGGCTCCTTTATGCTGGGATTTGTACCTCCTAAAAGTGAATAATTTGGTACTCGTTTTTTAGCACTGGTGCTAAATGACAGATGCTTCAGATGTTGCCATCTCTAAGAAGTGAAATAGTGTAGTGGAGTCTTAAATATTTTTAGAAGGCTTGCAAACAAGGGTGGATCAATCAAAAGATAAGGTGTGTTTTCTACTTCCTGTTTTGTTTTTGTTGGTTTCCTCAGGTTGGGAAAGTGAGATTTATAAAGAAAGAACCAGTTCTTTCAATGATGTCCTCTTGTTTTTGACACTGTAATGCCTCTCTCAGCAGTGTCTCAGTGGCTATCTTAATTTTTGTTACACTTGAGAGATGAAATATTGTTTATGCTCAGCAGCTATAAAATAATTTGCACAACAAAGTTAATACTGTAACAGTAGTTCTATAAATAGGTAATGAGCATCTTTAATAATGTACTATTTACTTAAAACATTGCAAAACCCTATACAGTATTTTTCTAATGTAAGCCTTTGCAGGTCAATTAGTAAACTTGCCATAGGATGGGAGGATGTTTGCTTTATTTTTAAGTGATTATAATTTTGCTAGCACTCTACCAAAAATTACATGAAATCTCTGGTTTTTATCTTAAAATACTCTTTTAATAAGCCCTTAGATGTAGCACAGAGGAAAGACAATGTGAAAATGCTAATAATCAAAGATTTTAGTATTAAATATGAACTTGAAATGTGCCTGTCTGGTTTTCTTTTCCCAAATATTTGTAAATCCCAGGCTACTTGCTTAAACAATCACCTCCATGTAAAAATGTCACCACAGTGTAACTGTGTTATATGTCCTGGTCCACAGTGAGTCCTCACTAAATGGCTGCAAGGTAATTTTTGTAGCTAGTAACAAGATGAAATTGATTCTCTGCCTCACAAATTTGCAGCGTCTGTAGGAGTTCTGCTTGTTGGGAGTTTTTTGCCAAAATCTGGAATAATTGTTTTCTATGGAGGAAAAGGAAACCTAAGGAAACTTAAGGAAATAAATGCCCTGTGACTTTTCTTTTTGTATACTTTATCACTCAGAAAAGGCAGAGAATTTCCCAGAAGTCAGGCTGTGTGGAAAGAAATGAAATTGTCCAGCACTTTAGACCAAGTTTCAGGTAGAGGCTTCTCATGCTTCTCTTTCAAATGCACGGGAACTGGTTGCTGCTTTAAAAAATACCCAAAATCTTGACTCTTTCCTGTGTGACCCTAATGTCCATAGTCCTTGAGGGCTGGGAGCTCTCATTGCTGACATCTGGTGAGCAGGGAGGAGAGAGCTGCATCTCCTGCAGAATGCCGTGCTCTTACTTGAATGGAAAGGGGAGCTGTGTTGATCCCAAACCTGTTGGATGTGAGCTTACTCTGTGCAAGCCTGAAGGACTTGATGTGATGAGTCCTGCTCACTGTGGCACAGGCAGCCTGCAAGCCGGGGAAATGTCACTGTGACATTTGTTAGTAGATTCTGTCATCCAGGGAGAGAAGGCAAGAACATGATACTCTGCAAAAACATTTTTTATCACTGATCTTCACTGACTTGTACAACGTAGGTAATTGACTTGTTTAGGATGAGTCGTATGCATGTATTACCATGGCTTTATATGGATCAGAGTGCTGGATGGTTAAACCATGTTTAACCCTGAATTAAGATCAAAAATACAACCCCTTGGCTAAAAGCTACAAAATCTGCAGTGCATCACCCCTTAATTTTGAGAAAATAAATAAACATACTTTCATTGTGCTTTCTATTAAAAGGTTGTCTATGTATTTATATCTTCAACTTCTGTTGTCTAACATAATTTGTTATAGGCTGAGCCTGGCTGTCTGGCTTTTTCAGACTGATTCACCTTGGTGTTGGTTTGAGGTTATTTAATTACAACAGTTACATTCCAAATACATCTGGGCAAGGACACAGTGAAATGTAGGGCCTTCTTTTTATGCTTTTTATAAATTCAATAATAAATAAAGGTGAATGGTTTCTAAATAACCAAGATAACAGTTAACTAAGAAGAGTATTTTAATGTAATAATAACAAAGATTGTAATTGGACAGTGTAACACTTACAATATATGTTGTGGTGTTTAATTTATTCACTTAGTAGTATTAAATTTTTCTTTCCCTCCCTTCTTCAAGTCATCATCACTTTGTATGGCTGGTGTTCACGCAGGCGTCGTGTCAAATACTCTGGGTGGTCAAATTAATGTTGTAATCAGCAAGGGCATTCCGTACTATGAAGGCTCCTTGGCTAACAATGTCACCTCAGAAGTGTAAGTGTACTTTCTATAATTACCTTATCTTTAGCACCTTAGAGGTAGTGTCTCATTGCGGGATTGATTTCAGCTAGTGCAGCTATGTGTTCCCTGGACAGGTTCTCTTCGCTAAGTTTCTCACACTTTTGCTGTGGTGTAATTGTTTTACCAAATATCTTTAATCTCTAGACCAGAAATTTTCATTTTCCTAATTCTGCAAGGCGTTTTTACCTTCTTGGCCATAAATTCCTCCTGGTCTGTGGAAAAACAGTAATTTAATGGCAGCTTTTCAGTTGCAGGGAAAGAGTGTACCTTGTCGTCGTATTTTAAGTCCCACAAATGAAAGCAATCACAGGAGATTGATTTGTGTTATTATGATTAGCTTAATTTGAAAGGAAAGCATTTTACTGAAGTCTTGCATTTGGCTGGGTAGATGTTTGTTTGAAAGTCTTTAACCCAGTATCTCTGGACTAGATTTCAGTTGAGAAGGTGTTTGTTCTGAAAGCGCTGCAACTTGCTGGCAGGATGTGTTAATCATTAAGTGCTTGTTCAGGCATATGTGCATAGGTTTCAGTGGCCAGCAGTCAGACAAGAAAAATAAATTGAAGACAGTTTATTTCAGTTTTCCTCACTGGGTACTGCAAAACATCATCTTTTGTTCTCTGCAGGGGCCCATTATCTACAAGTCTGTTCACCTTTAAGACAAGTGGTAAGCGTTATCACATATATTACATGTTATTGCTTTCATACAGACTTTGTGAATAGAAATAAGCATGCAGGTATTTGATTTCTTAATTTTTGTTCTCATTTGTGAGACTTTTTTAGTGCATTCCTCAATAATGTGTATTTTTAAATTGTTTTACTAGCTCAATTTGATGATTAATCGTCACCCCATTTGTAGGTACAGTGATGTTTAAGCCTTGCTTATCTGCAGGAAGAGGTTCTTTCAGGTTACATTCCCTGTTGTAGTCTATTTTAAAGTGCCTTGACTCTCACACTTAAAACACACTGCTAAAGCAGAGCTGGGCACTTGAGAGTTGCTCTCTATTTGTAAAAACTGCGTGTTCTAGTTTTCTTCCAGGTTTACTCCTTACACTTTCCTGGTTGTCCATTTAGAAAGCTGGAAGAAATCTCAAAATGATTCCTCACCTTTGTCCACCCGTCTTGGCTTCTTTATCTCCCATTTTTGTGCAACTGGACGCTGTGTGATAAATGACTGTCTCTCTTGCTCTGGAATGGCATTTAGGCCTTGCTCTGTGTCTGAGTTGTGTCCTTTTCTTGGCTGCTATATTTTGTTTTGTGCATGGGTACCAGGTTGACGATTGGTGTAACAAGTGTTGACCCTTTTTGAAGCTTTGCTGCTTTGCATGTTTCTTCTTTCTGTCTTACCTGGTTTTCAAATAAATTGGCTGTAGTTTTCTAAGTGGAAGCTAGTTTTCCTATAAGTCACTTTAAATGCCATCTCTGAGTGGTTGTTGGAAATACTGTGAAGACAGTGGCCTTTCCTTAGTCTCTTTAACTGTTTTAATAACAATGTAAAAACCATAAAACCATTGTGTCTGCTTTTGACAAAGGTAAAGTTAAAAAAAGAAAGGGGAGAATCATGCACCTACTCCTCAAAAGTACACAAATACTTTTCCTAAGACATAAATAAAAGGGACAGTGAATGGGGATGTAAAGACAGGAATCTGATGGGCAGGAGTGTTTGGTGATGGAAATGTATAAACAAGCAAAAATTAGAAAATACAATGCACATAATATTAAAATTATTTCTCTCCCAGACCTCTGCAAGAGCTGAAAGAAGGAATTACATACCTGGTGTCCTTATTCATAAAGAATATTAAACACAGTGATCCCAGGCAGGGTTTGCTGGGTTCTTTTGTCTTTCAGAATGTGATCTGATAGTGCGTATGAAAGTAATTAAATGGCCTGGAAATGGGAAGAGATAGGACAAAATGCTGATCTAGACTCTGTGAATTTCAGTGACATATGAGAAATTATTGAATAAGCTATGATGCAGGAGATGCAGGAGCTCACAGGAGAGGAGAAACTAGGCTGGGTTGTTCCGCCTGCCTGACTGAAGGCAAAGATTGCTCTCTGCTGATACTTCTGGGGACCAGGCATGTGAGAGGGGAAAACTGTCGATATTACAGGACAAGAAATTAAGCCCTGAATTTAGGAGATGTTTTTTAGCCACCAGCAGAATTCAGCGTGGGAAGAAACTAGTAAAAATGATGACCAGAAAAATGTAACTAATTCCAAGGATGTATTTGAGCTCAAGGCCAGGATTATGACAAGACTTCCTACATGCTTTGGTTTTTTTCAAATTAACACTGTGATACTGGGGTTGGTCTCAAAACCCTAGAAGTTATACAGACACAAAAAAGGAACAAATGAACCAGTAGGCTGTTTCCCATTCCTGCATGAACCATTGATACTCTTTAAACCATGAAAGTTCCCCAGTGCTTCTCATCGAGTGCTCTGTGTGACTGTGGTGATGGAGAGAATATCCACATTGCTCTTGGAACAGGCATGAATCATGGCATTCTCATGACTAGTTTGGTTAGAAAGCAAAAGACGGTGTGTTTTGTTGGTATTGTTGTTACAGAATAAATTTAGACAGCAATTTAATATTTGCATGTAAAATCTTGAAATCTAAGCAGTGTAACTTCATATCTCGTTTTCAGTCCTCACCTTTTCTGTCGTTCAGGTTGCTATGGGACACTGGGGATGGAATCTGGGGTGATTCCTGATTCCCACATCACATCATCTTCTATTCTTGAGTGGCCTAACCAAACAGGACAGGTAAACATTTGGAAACCTGAAAATGCTAGACTAAAAAGGATTGGACCTCCTTGGGCTGCTTTTATCAGTGATGAACATCAGTGGTTGCAGATTGACTTGAATAAAGAAAAGAAAATAACAGGTGAGTGAATCTGATGTGGCTTCTCAGCAGCTTTTAAAAAGTTTGGTTACGGACATCCTTTTTTCCAGTTCTGGGCCTTAGATAAAGCTCAGGTGGCACTGAATTTGGTTCCATGTCCTAGATAATACATCGAGGAACCTGGAGCTGAAGAGGTGTAGTTTCATAGCAGAAGATACCTCTTCCCTGAGAATCTGTTGAAGTGTTTCCTGTGGTTTTATTGGATCCTTGATACTTCCCTTTTCCTCCTCGTTGTCTCCTTGAAGGTGCAGATGGAAATGCAGTCAGCTCAGCCCACTGGTACCTCTGATGCAGGTGTACTGATTTGTGTTCTTAGGTTTTCCCTCCTGCCTGTCATGGCTGCAGTGAATCCAACAGCAGGGGTAGGAGCAGTTCCAGTGCAGTGTGAGGAAGCAGCAGACACAGGAAAGCAGCTGGCAGCCTCCCCTTCACCTCCTCACCTCAAATGGGGCTTGGGCCCAGAGCTGGGGACTGCAGACCCCTCAGCAGTCTCTGCTGGGCCTTCCCTCAGCAAATGGCCACGCAGTGCAGGCTTAGGCAGGTTAGGCCCTCCTCCTTCACAGAGAGGGTGATTTTAGCAGCTGTGTTGATTTGGAGAGACAGCTGGAGGTGCTGTTTCCCAGGCTGCTCTGGATGGTTTGTTTTCTGTACTGGGAGATGAGCAGCCAGCTCATGGTTACCAATTCCCGTTGACCACAGTGTTGCCCATTCCAAGTAGTGAAGCACTGGTTGGCTTTTTGGGTTTAATCTTCATGGGGCGTTGGCATTTTGGGTTTCATCTCCAGGGTAGCTGTGCAGCTGTTGTATCTTCAGTGCCAATGTTAGTGTTTTCTGGTTTAATCGTTCAGAGGTGATTTGCTGCTGTTAATGGGCATGTTTGTCATCTGATGTAAATCAAAAATAAATTGGGTTTAGGTGGAGGGCTTCATAGAGTCTGGGGCTTTAAGGCTGTTGTGAAACATGCTCTGCTGATCAGTTTGGGTTTGTCTCTTTCCGAAATGCCTGAGCTGGTCTCTGTAACCTCGGCTGCGCACCCTGCTATCAGCAGCATGGCTTCCTGCCATGAAGCAACTTTGGTTTACCAGTGGCCTTTGTTATTACCTCCCCGGGGACTCTTTGGATTTTGCATTACTCCTCTAATTCCTGTGCTAATAAGCTTTTCCAAAACAGCTTTCCTGTGGGAGTTGTGCTGCAGCATCAGCTGTAGGAAGCTGCAGTTCTTTCAGTGGTGCCTTTAGGTTGGCAGTACAAGAAGAGCTGTGCCAGCAGCTGGGGACAGGAGTGGGCTGTGGTCAAATGAAAGGGCTGTTTCCATCAAGAAATGGGGGGAAAAGGGCTTAGCAAGGTTATATCATGAAAATTAAAATACAAAGTAAGTAAAATGATTACTGAGTTTCAGTTACTGTGGAAGTTTCAGACCCTGGCACTTTGGATAAACTTGAAATTAACTGGACCATTGAAGACTCTCAACTATGCAACTCTGGATGCAAAAACTGATCTGTTAATTTTTAAAAAGTGGTACCAGTTTTTTGTCTTAATTGGGCACCTCAATTTTCATAGGTATTATAACTACTGGATCAACTTTAGCAGAGCACTACTATTATGTCTCAGCCTACAGAATTTTATACAGCGATGATGCACAGAAGTGGACAGTGTACAGAGAACCTGGCATGGATAAAGATAAGGTAAAAATACCACATGCTTTCTAGGTGTGTTCTGTGGAGATTTCACAGTTGTAAATACAACTCATTTTGGTATGGTGAAGAATCATTAAATAACTTTCCTTTTCAGTGTTATTTTGAATCATAAACAGCAGATAAGCAGATGGAAATATGACAATATGCAAATATGTGAGGATTTGGACAGTTCTAAAGCTCAGATGTTACTTTTATTACTCTTTGGGGTGGGAATATTCTATACAAGAAACTTCTGTTGCCAGTGGTAGGCTGCCTCGTACTGCGTCACTTCAAGAATAATTCTATTTCTTTTAAAAGAGGCTGTATGTTTTAAAATTAAGTTTTACTTTCTTATCTTCTTGTGGTTACAGAATAAATGTTAGGGGTTGTATAGTTTTTCATGTTTTATGTTTCTGTCAATCTCAGTTTTTAACCAAATACTGTTAAGTTTCTTACATAAGAGAACAGCCTTCGCAGAGGGGGTGTGTTCAGACTGCAGATGTTTTGCTGCACAGGAAAAGTCCCTAATGTTAGCAGCAAGATAATCTTATTTCCCCTGTGTTTAAAGCTCTGCAGTATGTAATCGACAGTAAAAATGAGAAAATCTGTGTCTTTCCAGTGGTTCAGATGAGATTTTCTTAAATGACAGGATTCCTGGTAATGTGACTGCAGCTAAATTTTCCTTCTTCTTCTTAAAATCCTTGGGTTTATTTTACCTTAGTTCTGTAGGCCTGTGGTATTATGTACATGTAACTGCTAGCCTGGTAGATTTTTAGAAACAGGCTTTAAGAATGGTCACTCTTTGGCTGTCCTTGGTCATTTTCTCTTTACTCTGGGTTAAGAATGTTTCAAGGTAGGATGTAGCATCCTGTTGATGAAGTAAAAGGCTGAAGTTTGTTAAATTAAGAGATTTTTGAACACTGAACATAATTTCAGTGGGAAACCCTTGAAAGAGAGGAGGAGAATTTACTGTCGGGTCTGAGCCTACATGTGAACTAAAGTGACTGTTGGTCTGAAATATTCAAGAAAAAAGGAAAACTTCAGCATCTTTTGCTAGTTTTGAGTACCCTCTTCTGGCCATAAAATAAGATCTCAGTTAGCAAGCTGCCTGGATTTAGGCTTCAGTGTTGGTTGGATAATTTTCTTAAAAAAATCTTTGCAGCTATTGCCTTGAATTTGAATGTTTTGTTCCTCTTGCATGCTCATGAAATGAAACAAATTTTGGTTCCTGAAATTACAGGCAACAGATCTTTCTTTGCACTCTGTGTGTCATTAAGGGACAGGGCATGAAGAATCAGAGGTACCCAGAAGTGGCAACTGTATTTAAATGACAGAAAAAATGGTTCAGTTTGGTTCAAAATAGCAGATTTTCTCTCCATCTGCCATCACCTCACTTGACACAGATGTGATTTTGGATGCATCTGCTCGCAGGCTTCTCCCTTTGAGCACAGCAGACCAACCGGGAGGTGCTATTCCCTGTTTTTTTAAAAAATGTTTGAAATTCCTAACATTTTTCAGGAGACTAGAAGCTTTTCCAAGATTTTCCTGTAGTCTTTTTTGCAAATACCTTTTAGAGATTCGGCAGTACTCAAGAAAAGCTTTTCTTAACTTTTCATATATGAAAAAAGGAGTAAAATGCTTGAATTGGGGAAAAAAGACAAATCAGAGTTGCAGGTTGGAAAAGCTTTGTTTAACAGCACAGAGGGAAATGGAAAGAGTTTGATAATAAAAAGAATATGAAAGTGATTTCTCATGAAAAAGTTTGTACTGTATTGAGCTCAGAAGCAAATTATTTTTAATGGAAAAATTAGAGTAACAAAAAATATGGAGCTGCAGGTAAAGTTAAGTTACTTCTGTAACACCAGACATGAAAAGCTTGACTGATAGAAGCCTGGAGTAAAGATCTTTACTGTTAATCTTTCTTGAAGGTAAGAGTCATCATTGATTCTTTTTGCCCTTGCAAACCTCAGCCTCAGAAACCTGACATGAGATTTAACTTTCAGAGCTGGGCATCTGTGTCCCTAGTCTGTAACTTCTGCATGTGTTGCTTGGGCAGCCTGATGTGCCTTCTTTTGGTGCTGGGCTCTGGCAGGCACAGCCCAAGCAAGGATGCAGTACAGCAGTTCGGGCTGGGTGCATCCCCTCAGGAAGTCACCTCTGTATTTTGCTTCTCACTCACATCCTTACCAAAACAAGTTATTCTTTGGTCATAAAAAAGACCAAAAGTCTGTCATAAAAAGAAAAAAAAAAAGTGGCTGTAAATTGGAACCCAGTCTGCTGTGGACACATGGAATATGACTACTTGGTGTTACTCACTTCTTTCCAAAATAACATCATAGGCTTGCCCCTGCATTTACTCTGTCTTCATTTGTTGCTACTAAGTATATTTAAGAACAATAAGCTTAAATTCAGAGCAGGGACTTCTTTTGAATGGATGGTTTCCTGGAATAATTTTTCAGATCTCTAGGGATATTCTAGTCATTTTGTTCAAATACCTTAAACTCAGGAGTGCAATACCGAAATCTCTTCTCTTGTGTATCAAGGCTGAAACAGCAGTGATTTGCATTTATCAGAAATGTGCTAAAAGCTCTTGACTACTCCATGTTATGCAGACACATCAGCTGTTACACAATGCAGTGCTTGTCCTTAAGAATGGCAGGGTGCTTTATTGGTTACCAAGTGGTGTGAGTGAGCACAAAATTCCTTGTAATACTGACTTTTTCCTGGCAAGTACCATAATTCTGTTCTGCCTTGTGTCCACTGTGATTTGCAGTATCTGGGTCAGTGCCTTCAAAAGAAAGAACTCACTTACTGTCACCTCAGTGGTGTGACCTGTGTTGTAGCAGCACCACAGAGTTGCATGGGCAGGGCCAAAGCCCCACTGCTGTGCACTAATGTGGGAGACAGCTCACTTCCTACCAAAAGGGACGGTGCCAAACCTGTCCTCCTAAAGGAGAGGGAGGGTTGGAGTACTGGGCCAAGCTGCTGTATTGTTTTAAGCAGCTCAGGGGTGAAAAACCCATGGTTGCCTGCAAATTTGTGAGTGTGCTTCCATTGCATCTCTCAGGTACCCTGCTCACTGCTTTTAAGCTTCAGCCAGACTCGTTCTGTATTGTCACATTTTGATGAGTTCTTTGTGTGCAAGGGATGGCAGTGAAGGCCCAGCTTGAGCTCATCCTTCATGCAGTCGGTGCCCTTCTCTTGCAGAACCTCATGGCTCAGTATGAGACTGAGAAGAGCTTTCACATTCTGAACCCAAATTCTTTTCTTTTGTTGTGGCTCAGCACTTGCAGGCAGCAGCCACGAGAGGACAGTGTGGTTACACACTGGAGGGTGCCTCCCAATGCTTTCTAATGAATACCATCCTCAGACAGACTGTGCTGAACTGCTGGGCTGTGTGAAGGCACCACTCAGTTCCTGCTTGCACAGTGTCACTACTCCTTGCTATCCACGTAGACTTGAAGAGTTAAGTGCAAAATACCAAAAAAGGACCAAGTTGCAATGACTCAGTGCCATAAACATGTGAGATGTGTGTAACAGCAGGCACTGCCTGGGGAGCATCAGTAGGATATTACATGGTACCTTTACTCTGAACTATGTAGCTGTGTGCATACATGTGCACACACCTTTCTTTATTTTATTTATTTTATTTAGTTGTAAATGTAATGGGGCCAAGGGAATGGACAAGTGCAGGCAGCAGCACTGTTCTGGGGTGAATTGGATCCTTCACTGCTTATTCTTCCTAAATAAAATGTCAAAATTGGTAGTAGTTACTTAATTGCTATTGTGTTTGTAGAACATAATGTTTCTCTCTTTTTTTCCCCTTCTTTTCTAGATATTTCAAGGGAATACTGAATTGTACCAGGAAGTTCGCAATAATTTCATTCCACCTATTATTGCACGTTTTTTTAGGATTAACCCCGTAAAATGGCACCAGAAAATTGCAATGAAAGTAGAGTTGCTAGGATGTCAGTTTAGTATAGGTAAGACAATTGAAAGCTTTCAACTGTGCAAGACAAGAAGTGAAACTTTTAAGGTTGTAAGTGAAATTATTAAGGTTAAAAGTTATATCGTGGGTATAATTTCAGTGAGACTGAAGTACTTTTTGGCTGCATAATCCTTCTGTAACTGGTACTTCTGAGTTTATCCAAAAGTTCCTACACTTAACTAGGAAAATACTGAATTTTGGTGTACACAAGGTAATTTACAAAATAAGTGTGTCAAAAGACACCAATCACTTGCTTTCCATGTCATTGATTCATGGGGGCATTTCCTCATTATGTAACATGAACAAAAGCAAACTGTTCCAGTTGTCTTCTCCTAAAAAGGAGATATGGAGAACTAGCACTTCAAAGAGCTTACCTTATAAATTCTTTTCTTCTGAAGGTCGTGCTCCTAAACTCACCTTGCCACCACCACCTCAGAACAAGAATGATGAGAAGAATGCTGACTTCATGGATGACTTCATTCATTCAGTGAAGACTTCCCTGCAGACAGATAAAACAACTTTCACACCTGAAATAAAAAACACTACAGTGACTCCAAGTGTAACCAAAGGTATCCACAGTTAAACAGTAGAAGTGTTTGGAACTCCTTATAGTGCTTTGGCATATATTAAGTGTGCTTTCTGAATTGAAATTTTCTCAAAAATTAACATATTACAGCAGATTATCAATGTTTGACTTCCAATACTTACCAGTTATTAAATACAAATATGATAAAAGATGTACAGTTGCATACTGCATGCAGAAACAAAACCAATCTGCCAAGTAATAGATACAATATAAATGTATACACAATATATATTACATATATATATATATAAAAAATAGTTCCATCTTCCAGAACTTGCTCAAACTGAGTTCAGCTTTTAATCACTGAACGGATTTTGTTAGAAGGAGAAGTTGTAACTTGGATTTCCCTTCTGAATTAATCAGGTGTAACTGCTTTATTTAATAATTTCTTAGAACAAAACACCTTTGACATAGCAAATCTGGAGCAGTCTTGTTGACATGAAATTTGAAAAATGTCACCTGGCGTAATCATTTTGTTTATTGAAGAAAATGGTCAGAAAAGGGGAACAAAGTCACTGCAGATGTGGGCACTGCTGAAGTGTCCTTTGGATGGCAGGGGACAGGATCACACACAGACCCAGCACAGGCTGATTGGGATTAATTGGTAAGGTACTGTGGAATTTACTTCTTAAAGTAGATGCAACTTCAGTGGTGGCACTAAGGGATTTTCTGCATAAATAATAGAATACATTGTTGTAACAGAAAAACCATGTATTAAAACAAACTGGTTGATTATGATGAAAAACCCTACAAAACCACCAGCTGTGCATGCATGTAGAAGAGCCAGATGTTAATTGAAGTCTGCACTGTGGGAGCATCCAGCACAGTGGCTTAGCTGAGGGATCTGGTGTGATAGACACTAAATGTGAAAACTCTGTGCTTTACCCAAGTAATTTTCAAATCAAAAACTGATTGATGAGAAGCTCTTTCTGTCTGACACCACTCAATTTAATGGCTTTCAGATGTGGCATTGGCAGCAGTTCTGGTTCCAGTGCTGGTGATGGTCTTCACTACTCTGATTCTTATCTTAGTTTGTGCGTGGCATTGGAGAAACCGGTAAATGAATAGATGGATGAAAGTGCTTTAAATGAATGTTAGCCTGGTGTGGGGGAATGAAATACTGCATGTATTGCTGTGGGAACTCTGTGGTCTGCATTTGTGGAAAGAATTGCATTCTTTCTGAGAAAATACTCACTTGAATAGCAAGGACAAAACAGCTTTTTGTAACTGTTTTCATTAGAAGTGCTTTGACTAAAATCTGGTTTCTCTGGTAGCAGCAGACTGGTGAGCCTGGCAAGCCAGGTTACTGGTGGTTATGCATTAAATTTGAGGACCAGTTACAGCCAAGATGATAGTTGGTCAGCAGTAATTAATGCATCTTTTGATAAGTAGACTAGCTAAAATAACCCTTTTTTTCCTTTTTTTTCTTTCACAGCAAGAAAAAAACTGAGGGCACATATGATCTACCTTACTGGGATCGTGCAGGTAACAAAATGGTTTTATGAAGCCATTTACTCAGCTTTTTTTGTTTGATGTGTATTTCAGATTGCACTAACGCATTTTCCACTAGCAGAAGCTTCTCTAATGCTAACTGAGGGAGGCATAGCAAACATTGAATGTCTTTTCTGGACAAACTTCACTCCTTCTTTCTCTGATTTCTTTTTTTTTCAGAAATAGTAAATGTCATTACTCCTGTTAGAGCTGACAGCTTCATGGGTTTTTTTAGTGAACAAAGTATAGAACCTCTTAATTATACAACATGAGGGAAAAAAAATGTATAAGGAATGTGTTTACACATTTGATAACCATTTCTTTGCTACTTTTTTTTGTCCTGGAAAAAATCTTTCATCTTGGTGTATAAATTCTGTCCAAAATTTGTCTTCATTGCCCTAGTAAGCATGTGGGATTTAGGTGTATCTTCCATCGCACTGTCTTGTGCTTCACAAACTTAGGATCAGACAATTGCACCAAGCAACCCTTTGCAGTGGTCCTGAAACCGCCTGTGCCCCAGTGCAAAGGGCAGCTGCAGCAGTTGGGTTGGTGCTGCTGTATGACTGTGCTTCACTTCTCTGGCCTCGTGTTGAAAACTTGCACATCCGTGTGTCTGCTTACTGGCAATCTTAAGTATGTCTTACCCTTTAGACAAGGAACCTTTTAATGACCTCACTTTGATTTGTTACATGTCTGTTTCTGAAAAGTCACAGCACTGTTCTCTTAGGGTATTAATCCAAATAGTGATAATTGAGTTATTTACCTGCTTCAACAAAATACAAGCTGTGCTGAAAAATATTTTAGGAGCTTAAAACACAGTATATACACAATCTTGGGTGGTTTGTTTGTTGGTTTTTTTTAACCCATGTGAAGGATGGTGGAAAGGAATGAAGCAGTTTCTCCCGACCAAATCAGCAGAACATGAAGAAACTCCTGTACGCTACAGCAGCAGTGAAATCAGTCACCTAAGACCAAGAGAAGTCCCAACAATGTTGCAAACAGAGTCTGCAGGTACTTTGTGGGCCATGGTTTTATATATATATATATATATATGTGACACGCCAAGAAATGTCAGGAATCTAGCTACATTTAGTTATTTCCGGGTTTTTGGGGGGGGGAGCAGAGGAGAAATGAATAGTTCTGTGGGTAAGCATATCTCTTACAATGCACGCTTTTTCATGTCTGTTCTCTCATTCAATGTGCTGTAGATAGACACTTGCCCAAGTTAATGCAGTTCTTAATTTGTTTTTAAACCTCATAAAGGGTTAAAGAATTCTTTTGGTTATGTTTTCGTGCACTGGAAATAATTTCATCACAATACTTTTTGCACAAATCTGTAATGTGGCACCTGATTCTCTACCCTCACTATATGGGTTAAATCATGCTTTTGATCTGGAAAAGGAGGATTTATGGATAGCGGCACATGCGCTTTCCCTGGTGACCCAGGCAGGAGAGGAGGATGTCTGACTGTGCCTTTGGTTCTGTGCTTACCTGCTGATGGCAGAATTGGGCAGATGTGCAGGAATTACAGCTTCACTGCAGGCAGAATTACTTTTCTCCTTGTGGCTGCTTGTCTGTTTTTACCCAGCTAAAAAGTCAGGCTTTTCACCTGCAGCTTTTGTAACTCAGATTATCAGTGAGCCAAAACACCTCAGCTGACTACATGCACATCCCCTCAAAGGACAAACCCTGCACCCCAAGGACCAGTTTTCATCCAGACACAGGCAGAATAATTTTATTAAATCTAATTTAAAGAGAAGAACATTTCAATAAGCTTTATTTTCAGGCAGATTTGCAGCATGGGAAATTGCAGCTCACCTGGGAAGAAGTATAAACCGGAGAAGTGGGAATGTTTTGGCTATCCCAATGGCTTTACCTGTTGGGTGGAAAGGAATCCTTTTCCAAAGCGATTGGCACTGGTGGACAGAGATGGACCACTGGTTTGATGTGGGATAATGATCTCTGTGAGACTACTGACAGGTTGTCTGTAAAACAATCCATTAACCGTGTTTCTATTTTGTTTTGTTGGGGCTTGCAACACAGAATATGCTCAGCCCCTGGTAGGGGGAATTGTGGGCACACTTCACCAGAGATCAACCTTCAAACCAGAGGAAGGAAAAGAAGCCAGTTACGCTGACTTGGACCCCTACAATTCCCCCATCCAAGAAGTTTACCATGCCTATGCCGAGCCACTGCCTGTCACTGGACCCGAGTACGCCACTCCAATCATCATGGACATGTCCAGCCATCCCAGCACACCTCTTGGCGCTCCTTCCATTTCCACCTTCAAAGCTGCAGGGAATCAAGCTCCTCCACTGGTTGGAACGTGCAATAAACTGTTATCCAGGACAGACAGTGCATCCTCAGCACAGGCACTGTACGATATACCAAAGGGGCAGCTGGGGCCAGGCAGTGCCGACCAACTCGTGTACCAGGTGCCACAGAGCGTGGCCCATCCCAGTGGGAGTAAGGATGAACAAAGTTAGCTCACGAGTAAGGTAGAATGATGGCTTGTTTCTAAAAGCCAGTTCCATAAAGCTCACTGTTTCATTTTTTTAATTCCATTGTTTTGATATTGTTAGTCTTAAATAATACAATGTTGAACCAAAAGATGTGGTGTGGGAGGTCTGGGAAAACAGTAGTTCTGCCTTTCCTCAAGCTGTCTGTACAATTAACAGCTTGTCTCCTGCAAAACCGTGGACTTTTTTATTGCTACTGTACAATTGTCTGTCTGACATGAGAGAAGAGCTCTTCATGATTGGCTTCAGTAATTCATAGATGTGGACGATAAATTGGGAGAAACAGTTTGAGTACAAGAGCCAGTCATTTCTTCCTAATGGTACTATTTCTTGGGGAAAAAAGCCCCACTCCAAACCCCAAAGCTCTTAATTTCTGTGCAAGCACTACAGCGTCTAAAATTCCTCATTCCTTATAAAATGTCTGCACAACTTTGGACTTAACAAGCTGCTGTCAGGACTGATGGCAAAAGTCCCTTTAGCTTCATGGCATAAAATAGTTTTGATTCTGAATTACATTATTTCAGCTTTTGTTAACAGAATTGGGAATTGTCAGCTGTGTGTTCCTCAGAAGGTTTCTGCCTTTTTGGTTAGCCTTCCAAAACTAGAAGCTGCTGTCTGTACAATCTCTTTTCTGCCTCTTCTCCTTAAGCCACTCAGTCTTGTTCCTTCCTAGGGATCCAGGAGGCACAGATTGGCACAAGCAAACTACCTGGCAATTGCTTTTACATTTTTCCTGTGCTGTGAGGGCCACTTGAATAGCATCTGCCTCCAGGTTAGACTTCCCTGCTGCTCAGTGCAAGAAGCATCCAGGTCTTGGAGGTGACTTGAATTGAGAAAGGCCCTGCCCTTCCCTTCCCCAGAGCATCCATTATTCTGTGTTCAGGTGTGAGCTTATACAAAGAAAGATCTGTACATACTTTTGTGAGTGCTTAAGGAAGCACACAAATATTCTAATGGTGCACATTTTGTGTTAGACATGCATTTAGCACATATGGTACGTTTTAGCACAACTGACAAACTTTAGCCTTAGGGCTTTTTTAATGATTGTTCTTATTAGAAGCATGAAAGATTCCAAAACCTTTGCAAAAGAACTAGTACTATTCCAAAGAGTGTCCATTTCAGACATATTTATTGGAATTTGTATCCTTTGAATGTTCCAGTGTTCTGTACTATGAAAACATTGCAGTCATTTAGTGGGGTAATGTAGACTCATTTTAGCTAGGTAATCACAAAATGAAAACAACATGAATGTCATATTTGCCATTTTTTATCTTGTTAGAAAAAAAAAGCACAGCTTTCTTACCTAAGTAGTAGGAAAAAAACCCACTACAAAAATGCTGTATTTTTATTCTAACAGCACTGTTGGGAGGATGCTGAATTAATTAATACATATGAGACCCCCTCCCTACACAGGAGCCCAGTTTTATGGACTGCAGGGGTTACTGGTTGTTTTTGTGATGTAATTCAAAGCCTTGTTTACTGCCCAGGTCCTTAAATGCTGTGGAGAACATCTAAATGGAAATTGCAGTGCTGTTCAAGGGGCTGCCACCATGCCTTAATACCAGTACAGTATCCTCACTTAGCACTTGAAAATCTGTTTGCAGAGGGGCTGTATATAAACTCTCAAAAATTACTTGTGGCCTGTCCAGCATATAAAATATGATATTACGTAGAATCATAGGATGGCTGGGGTTGGAATGGGCCTTAAAGATCATCTAGTTCCAATCCCTTGCCATGGGCAGGGACACCTTCCACTAGGTCAGGTTGCTCAGAGCTCCATTGAACCCAGCCTTAAACACTTCCAGGGACGGGGTGTCCATAACTTCTTTGAGCAACCTGTTCCAGTGTCTCACCACCCTCACAGTAAAGAATTTCTTCCTTATATCTCACCTAAACTTCCCGTCTGTCAGTCTGTACCCATTTCCCCTTGTCCTGTCACTGCTGTTCCTGACAAGGAGTCCCTCTCCAGCTTCCCTGCAGGCCCCTTCAGACACTGGGAGTTTGTAATGAGGTTTCCACACAACCTCCTCTTCTCCAGGCTGAACAGCCCCAACCTTCTCAGCCTGTCTCCATAGGGGAGGGGCTCCAGTCCTCTCACCAACCTCATGGCCTCCTCTGGACTTGCTCCAGCAGTTCCATGTCCTTCTTCTATTGTGGGCACCTGAGCTGGATGCAGCACTCCAGGTGGGGTCTCACTAGAGCAGAGGAGAATCCCCTCCCTCACCCTGCTGGCCATGCTCCTTTTGATGCAGCCCAAGATTCCACTGGCTTTCTGGGCTGTGAGAGCACACTGCTGGCTCATTTTGAGTTTTTCATCAGTCATCACCCCCCAGTCCTTCTCTGCAGGGCTGTTCTCAATCACTTCTCTGCCCAAACTGTGCCTGGGATTGCCCTGATCCAGGTGTAGGACAACACCTTGTTCAACTCCATGAGGTGCCAGCTCTCAGGCCTGTCCAGGTCCCTCTGGATGGCATCCCTGCCCTCCAGCATCTTGACTGCACCTCACAGCTTGGTGGTGTTGGCAAACTCGCTGAGGGTGTGCTCAGTCCCACTGTCCGTGTCACCAGCAAAGATGCTGAAAATACTCTGTGCTACCTTAAACCCCAATTTACAATTCCTGATCATTCATTCTCATTCATTGAGAATGACTTTTTTTTAATTACTTGTTTTAGAGTTGGGCATCTTAAGCCTAAATGTGAATGTAAGGACGGTAAGTAAGACCCATTTGTGAACAGCAAATTCCTGCCTATAATTGTACTTCTGATGTTACTGCAACTTTTTCTGCCTGACAAAAATAGTCTGCAGTCTTTGTAGTTTTGCTTAAACAGGTGAGTAAGTGTTCTTAGCTATCAGCAGCAACTATAACTGAAATTACCTGAGCTGATTCTATTTGAAAGGGGGTGGGAAGTTGTTAGTTTCCATTGAGATGTGACAATACAATTACAGCCAAGTTAAGAATCCTCTCCATTCTCAACATGCACCAGTTTAGGCTTAGAAAAATTACCATAAAACAGATGGATGTGTTCAAGTCAGTATAAACACACCTGGATTTAATTTTTACTTCAGACCAGGAATGGTAGAACTGTGGATAGCTGGAGGCTAAGGTGGTGTAAGAATTAAACAGTTTGTCTACAGTGGGTCATTTTTTAAGAAAACATAATGCAGCTTCATCATCTGAGGAGCATGAGCTGTTAAAGAAATTGATGTTTTTTAAAATTTAAGCCCCTTTTCTGAAGGAATTTGGTCCCAGGCTTTGCTCCTGCTTCAGACTTTGAACATGTTACCTCCTAGGGCTAAGATACATTTGAATATGTAACAGTTGGGTTTCATTGCATGACACACTAAGACTAAGAATTGGCCTGTGTACAGTAAAGCAAAGGTACATTTCCTGGGTCTCTCTTATATGTGAAGACATGTATATAATACGTATTTCACTCTCGTTTGGCTTGAGTATTCTCCCAGAATGTATGTTCTTACCTCAGCATGTACTGTAGTTGTTCAGTATTTGTATATGTTGCTAGGACTTAGACTGTATAAATAGTGAGGGGGTTTTATATGTTAAGAAGTATTTGAAATAAACTGGACATTCATATTACTCAGCATGTTTGCAGTTAACACCTACCTTTTATCTAATTCATTTGCAGTCTGGAAATGCCGCAGTTATTTGGGAGTTACACGGGGTCGGGCCCTGTCTCCAAGAGTTTCCTGGCAGGAGATGGGCTGGTGCCTGTCCCCAGTCAGCACAACACCTCTGCACTGCTGGAGAGGCTGCTGGTTCAGCCTTCAGCTAGACCATGGCTATTTCCAGTTACTGAGTAAAGCTGATGCTGCTTGTGCTTTTTCCCCTTCACATGAATTCCAGCCCTGCAGTGCCTCATATAAAGAACTCAGTCATAATTACTCTTGTTTATGAGTAAAAGGCGGTGTGAGTTCACAGTGGCTCGTTGCAAGCTGGAAGAAACTGCTGTTGCTCTACCAGGCACTTAAATGTCTCTTGAAACATCAAAGAATGCACATCATTAAAGCAGGTGATGCTGACCTGTGGGGAGATGAACACTAAGGAATTCTACTGCACGTGATAGTCCAGTGTCAGTCAGCTTTATGAGTTCTCTGTTCCTTAGGTAAGAATTAAAACAATTGTTGATGATCCACTGCATACCAGTGGAATCCTCCTTCATAAATGCAACAGTTTAAAAGCTCTCTCTAGTGACAAATTGCTTTGTTGGTACAAGCAGAGAGGGGTGCAAGGAAGCTGTTTTCCCATGGGAACACTATTATACTTCAGAGTTTGTTGTTTTGTTTTTTTTTTAATAACTAGTTATGAAACTTCACATTTTCTCAGGATCTTGGATGCAGAACATCTCAGAGCCAGCAGACTGACACTGAACAGTTCCGAGCAGCTGTAAATACAATTTTACGTTGTTTCAACCAATTTTTTTCTCCGTTCATTTTGCATGGTAAGATATATCTGACAAATTCACTATTTTCAAGTTCTGCAGTTCAAACACAAATATTTTCAGATCTTCATTCACTTGGTTAAAACAAATCCTTACCTGGCATTCCTTTTTGTGTGTCTTCAGACTTCACCTCAGATGGTTTTCACGTCTCCTAACCATGAAGCTGCACAGAGAACCAAACAGAAATTTAACATTAAAAAAAGAAGTTATTTTTCCTTAACTGATCCTTTACCTACAAACACATGCACAAGGAATGTCTATACAGTATTTGCTTACAAGTATACAGTAAATACAACTACATATAATTAGTTATTAGTTAGGTGCCATATGTAGTTCCAATTCAAGATAGCATTACTAAGCTTTGCAAAATGAAACCAAACTCTAATTGTCACTTAATTTGAGGGCCCTGTGAGGGTGCCAAATAGTGATCCATCGGAAACAATGGTGGCTGCCAAATAGTGAGCCAAGGGGGGGTGCCAAATAGTGGTCTATGAAGCAATGGTGGCTACCAAATAGTGACCCGTGGGGGGCGCCAGATAGTGATTCATAGGAAACAATGACGGCTGCCAAATAGTGATCCCCGAGGGCGCCAGATAGTGACCCATAGGCAACAATGGAGGCTGCCAAATAATGATCCAAGGGCTCCAAGTTTTTGTGGATTATTTCTATTTAAAATATCTGCAATCTGACACAAGACACGTGACGTGTTGGTGACGACTGCTGATGAGGGGTCCTAACTCAGGATCAGAAATACTGTTCTAGTAGTCACTTCCATTTTTCACTTTTTCAGTCTTATTTTGATATATCTCCAGGTCTGTAGGAGACTCCAGCAAACCTTGTTCACCTTTAAGTGCCCCATCAGAAAGTGTCAAATTAACTTCTGCCAGCCAAAGACCAAAGGTGAGACTGAAAAATCTTCAGCCAGAAAATTTTATCATGTTGTCAGAAAAGGAAAAAGATGATCATAAGATGGATGAAGGGAGGAGAGCTCTGTCCTGTTTTAAATATCCCAAGGCTATTATGAATCGATTCATGGCAGTTTGGATTATAGACAGTTGGTAAGAAGAGACCTGAGAACTAGTGGCATTCATTATTTTCTGCCACAGAGTTGTTGTTTACAAGTGAATAACCCTTTTCTGCTGTGGCATCTTTGTGTGTTAGAACTGGAAACCTTTGGAAGTCTTTCCCTGGTGGCTTCATGAACCTCAAGCCATGATTATGATGTACTGGTAGAGCCACAGTCAAGAGGCAAGCAAGCTCTTACCTAGCTGTTGCACAAGTCAGTTGCTGAAGGATGAATAAATCCAAATGTCAAGAAAAAGCCCCAGTCCAGATTTCTGATTCCTGATGTGCAAAGAAAAGGATAGTCTGCATAGTGAGATGCTTTCACAGGGAACTCTGCAGGGGTACAGTCTGATAAACCAGTCAGAGAGCTGTTTATAGGCTTGAAAGCAACCATGAGGACATACTAATGACACCTATTTCTTGGTGTCCAAAATAACCTAAATTAGGAGTGATAAAGAGAACAGAGTTAGGGTCCAGGACTTCCTATCCTGACAGCAAACTATACATCCCCAGAAGGGAAATTTGAAGTTATTAAGGTTGAAGTAGGTGGTGTGACTCCCTCCATGGTGCCAATGGCAGACAACAGTCCTAACACACAAGTCCATGGGAAGTTTACTGTATATGAATCTCACCTGGTTTCTTCTTTTACAGGTAGAACAGCAAAAAGAAGAAGGATGGTTTGCATTGTCAATGCACATTATGTAACAGAAGCTGAGCTCAAGTCCTGTATTTTTAAAATATTTTTATGAACCACAAATAAATCACAATCTCCTTCTACAGATGTACAGTTTAATCTGAAGTGTTTTCATGTCAGTGCCATTAGTATGGCAAGGTCCATGTGCTTATTGTGTTTGTGCCCTACAGAGCACTCTAGGAAGCCCTGGGAATGAGTTTCTGAGCTGGACACACTGCTGTGACCTTACAGCTTTACACCAAAAAAATCGTTCATGAGGTTGTAAACTCAGGCTGCTGGAGCTTTACAGGTGAGGACCGGGTAACTCTGTTAAGTATGCTGAAGGCAGGTTTTAGAAATAGCCTGTGAAACTTTCTGGAGCATTTATTTGCACAAGATATGGGAACAAAATGTCAGGAAGAACTGAGATGAGGGAAGGTACCTGTGTTGAAAAGGAGCCTGGAGAGATTAGGAAGCCAGTCTGTTTCTGGTGGATGAGGATTTGTTCCTTCTGTGGTGTCTTGGGAATGGTTTTTTTATCCCATACCATTTTTGGTTTTTTGTGTTGTGTCTGGGGTGGTCGCTCCACCCCCCCCCCCACCTCAGCTCTGGGACTATTGCAATGGGTGAGAGCCAGACTGGGATTTCCTGTGAGAGTTTGGGGGAGTGGTGTCACAGGTCCTTCCTTCAGGGCAGGTGTATTGGTTTTGCACAGCCTGGTTTTTGGTAGTGGGGGGACCACAAGAGGTGGCTTCTGGGAGAAGCTGCTGGAAACTTCCACCATGTCTGGCAGAGCCAATCCCTGATGGCTCCGAAGATGGACATGCTGCTGGCCAAAGCTGGGCCAATTAGAGATGGTGGTAACGCCTCTGTGATAACGTATTTAAGAAGAAAAATCAAAACAAAGTGCACACAATTTTTCTTCTAGTCAGAGAAGAGGAGGAGGTGAGAGCATGTGAGGAAAACAACATGACAATGGAAAATTTAAATAAATGCAATAGTACAAGAACACTGACAGAGTCAGGATACAACCTGACACCCTGTTAGTCAGAGTGGTGGTAGCAGTCCAGATGAAGTGGTTCTGTTGAAGCAGTGATCCTGTAGAAAAGGGTCTGGTCTTCACCTGAAGGCCCAGTGGTAGCTCTTGTCCTCTGGGAATCCAGTAGGTAAGGATCCCTTGTGCTGTTCCAAACCCCAGATTATATCCAGGTGGGAATGCTTGGCTCCTCCCCCTGGGTGGGGCATCTCACAATGGACTGATGAGTCATGGGGTGTGTCCTTGACTGCCCGAGGGCATTGTCAAGGATGAGTCATGGTAGGAGATAACAAACTGCCCCACCTGTTTTAACAGCTTGTGAAGCTGATAAGAGAATACAGACTATTGGTTACATCTTACATTGTAACCTAGGACAGCCAGTTAGGGCAAGAAAACCAGAGTTGTTGGTGAGAAAGATAAAAATATCAGCAGTAAGAATTAGGCACAGAAGGGGAAAAAACCCACTTTCTAATAGGAGCTGCAGGGTAGCCAAAGGACTGGAGCTTGCTGTGCTAATTTAGATTGTTACTGTTGCTCCTTCTCACTTTGATAATGAGCAAGCAGGATTTGTGATGCGCAGTCTGCTGCAGTTCCTCTGCCACCCTGCAGCTGCAGCATTTCGGAATTGTCTGAAAAACCAGTCTGGATTTCCCCCCAATCTCTACTCCAGGGGAAATCCATTCCATATTTTAGAAAAAAGTCCAGTCCGAGTTTTCCCCCATTCCGTACTCTGGGAAAACTCCAGTCCGGGTTTTCCCCCATTCCGTACTCCGGAAAAAATCCAGTCCGGGTTTTTCCCCATTCCGTACTCTGGGAAAAGTCCAGTCCGGGTTTTCCCCCATTCCGTACTCCGGAAAAAGTCCAGTCCGGGTTTTCCCCCATTCCGTACTCCGGAAAAAATCCAGTCCGCGTTTTCCCCCATTCCGTACTCCGGGAAAAGTCCAGTCCGGGTTTTCCCCCATTCCCTATTTTGGGAAAAATAAAGTCCAGCTTTTCTCTAAACCCAGGTTTTGCAGAGAGCGGTCTGCTGCCTGGCCTTTTAAATCCTGGTTATTCCTTTATTTTCTGCAGTCTTTCTAGCCCTTTATGGAACAAAGAGTGGGATATACAATCCTCACAGTCAATCCAAACGGGCGCTCTGCTCTGGAGACTGCCGTGGCAGGGTGTCAGGACATGGGATTCGCACTGGTATTACTCTCCGGTAAGGATTTGGGCAACCACAGCGGTCCAGCACTGGCCTGGAGCCCCAGGGCCTGATGGAGAGCATCTGGCTTCCCCGAGTCACAGGAAGATGGTCCATCTGCCCGTTCCCAGGTAGCCTTTGCTCTGCACTAATGACCGAACTACAGTGGAGCTCGGAACAGCTGGGAATGCTCGGCTCCTCCCCCTGGGCGGGGCATCTCACAGTGGGCTGAGGAGTCATGCGCTGTGTCCTTGATTGCCTATTAAAAAGAGCTAGCCCCTGGAGAGCGGTGTCAAGGATGAGTCGTGGTAGGCGATAACAAGCTGCCCCACCTGTTTTGTGCAGCTGATAAGAGAATACACACTATCGGTCTGCAGGCTGTGGAGATGACCATGGTGAAGCAGCTGTGCCCTGCAGCCCATGGGGATCCCCCGGGGATGCAGAGATCCACCCACAGCCCGTGGGGGAGGTGCCCGTGCCGGAGCGGGTGGGTGCCTGGAGGAGGCTGTGATCCAGTGGGAGACCCGGCGGAGGGAGAGGGTCCCTGCTTCCAGGCTGGAGCAGCCTGTCCTTGGAGGGCTGCACCCCGTGGAAGAGCGACCCACGTCGCAGCAGTTTTGGGAGGACTGTTTGCCCATGGGGGGGAATTCACATTGCAGCAGGTGTGGCAGGACTGCTGCTCCTGAGAGTGGAACCACACTGGAGAAGTTCATGGAGAACTGTCTCCCGTGAGAGGGACCCTCACAGGGGAAGGACTCCTCTCCGGAAGCAGTGGAAAAAAATCTCAGGTGACGAACTGACCAAAACCTCCATGCTCTCTATCCCTGCACTGTTGGTGGGAAGGAGGGAGGGGCTGGGGGGAAAATAGGTGTTTTAAGGGCTTGTTTTACTTCTCCTTATCCTCTTCTGATTCTGTTAGTAATAAATTCGCTTTGCAATTTTAAGTTAAGCCTGTTTTGCTCTTGGAGTACTTTTCTCCTGGTCCATATCTCAACTCATGAGCCCTTCGTTAATTTTTTTTCCTCTCCTGTATCCAGCCGTGGCCGGGCAGGGTGAGTGAGCGACTCCCGTGGGTGCCTGGCGTTGGGCCCGTGTCAAAGCACGACAGCGGGCGATTCGGCTGGCCACGCAGTGTGGTGTCTCTGACCAGGGACATTGTTGCTTTGTGGGTTTTGCCCATTTCTTTTTGTTTCTTTTCCTTTGGACTGTGACTGGGCTTACTGGCTTGCTTCTCTGCTGTTCGGGAGCCCGGAGCCAGCGCACGCCGGGCCGCCCCCCACCTGCCTGTGCCCAGCCCAGCCCCAGGGACGAGCCATCGCAGGTGAGCTACCCAGGGGAGCGATTCCCTGCTCAGCCCCACTGCTTTTCTGCCACTGCGCTGGGTTTTTCGCTACGCTGTAACCCAACACCCAACGCCTGCCGGGCAGGCTCACCCCGCAGTTCCTGTACAACCGCGGAGTTTCTGGTACCCGCGGGGTGAGGCAGCCCCTGCCGTCCCAGCCGCCGCTCCAAGGTTCCTGCTACAGCCCATTCCGGCATGCAGCCCGCCCGCCATTACTCCGTGAGGGAGACGCGGCCGAGCCCGCGGCGCAGCGCCCCCTGCAGGCGCGGGGCAATCCCCGCACCCGCCCGGCCCGGCTGTGAGCGGAGCTGCGCCGAGGGGAAAGGGCCCGCGGCCGGGAGAGGCTGTCCCGGGGCTCCCGGTTCTGTCTGGTGTCGCTTGTTTGCCCTGTTATCCGTATGCACACTAGTGAAGAACTGGTATTTCTTTTCCCATATGTTTGCTAGAAAGCCCCTTAATTTCAAAGGGATAATCATTCAGAGGGAAGAGGGTCATATTTTCCATTCCAAGGGAGGTTCCCGCCTTCCTTGGCAGACACCTGTCTTTCAAACCAAGACTCATTTTGGTGCCCAGTGTAGGGCCTGAGGGCAGCAAGAGGAAAAGGTGCAAAAGGAATAACAGTTCCTGGGTAACATTTTTTGTGTGCTGACTACAGAGACCTCGTTAAGTGGCACCATGTGGTCTGGCTTACCCTGCTTCGGTTGGCACACGGTTGAAAGGAATAAGATGAATGTGTCTTTACAAACAGACCGTGCGAATCTGCTCGTAGGTAGGGCCAGGAGCTTAGAGACAGGGCAGTAACAGAAGAAAACTCGGTTCTGGAAGATGTTACTGATCAACATAGAGTGGTGCTCAGCCAAGGCCACATTAAATTCCTGAACCTAGAGAGAAAGAACAAAGACTTAATAGAATTATGAACAGGTTTTTTTCTTTTATATAAGAAAAAGGGGGGTGCCTATTAGAGGGTGGCATAGAATAGGCAATTGGAGAAGTCTGTACCTTCTGTGTACCTCAGCCAATGGGGAAAGGAAGAGGGCGTTGTGGCTGGGAATTAGGATAAAAAGGGGGTTGCATCCCCCAACAATTCCAGAGACCCCATGGGAAATGCCCATGGCCTCTCCCTTTATTCAAAAAAAGTTACAGGACTCGTCTGTCTCCTTTTTGGACATAAACCTCTGCTGTTTGTGAATTAATTTTCCTGACAGGACCTTCTGTGCATAAAAGGCCGCTGTGAAAGCAAACCCACAGGCTCCCAAGTCAGAGCACTCCGCAAAGTTGGTAACATCTGAACATCCTGGAGTGGGTCCACCTGGCATGGTGCTGCCTCCCAGTGCCTCCACCAGGCAGGAAAAAGACAAATACAAGACAAGAGGACGTGACAGCTGCGTCCCAACCGCTTTCCCACATCTCCCATCTTCTAGGCTGAGATTTACATCACTGCATTAACCTGGCTGCCTGTGAAAGAGGTACATTTGGACACGGTTCCTTTTTTACTAGAACAGAATCAAGGAAATTTGGAGGGGTTTTGTTTAAGCATAAAAAATTTATGCTTCCAACTTGGTTCACATGTAACTGTGTGATCCTCACTGATCAACTAAGTGCCTGTGAGGAAAATGCTGGATTGATCCTGACATTTTCCAAGCACTTTCCTTCTCTAGTAGGAAGAGTAGGAAGTCTGCAGTGTGCTTATTTTTGAGGCCTTCTGAATACAGTTTTTATCTGAAAATAGTTATGTTAGTAAACAGATGTACAGTATTTTTTTGTCATGATATATAACATTAAGTGCTTTTTTGTATAAATAATTCTGTTCTGAGCTGAAGAATACCTCACTTACTTGATATGAAGGCAAAACTTTTTCCTTTTTTAAGCTGCAATAACCCACATTCAGAATTCAGGCAACTTTTGACTTGGTAGGGTTGTTCTTAAGTATTTGCCATTGCATATTTAGATGATACAGTCAGTCTTACTTTGGTAATCAGCCTCCAAGTAGCCAGTAACAAAATCCACTTGTTTCCATGGAATTGTCAATGCTAGGAGGAAATAAACTTCAGTGCAGATGTACTAGAGAAAAGCTGATTAAGACAGTGGCATTTTTATATAATTGGTTCTATAGAAAAAATAAGACCGCACATGCTGTTTTTCCTCAAATTATGTGAGAATAAGAGTTTAGTTTCATTTTGCAGAACTTAGTAATGCTATCTTGAATTGGAACTACATATGGCACCTAACTAATAACTAATTATATGTAGTTGTATTTACTGTATACTTGTAAGCAAATACTGTATAGACATTCCTTGTGCATGTGTTTGTAGGTAAAGGATCAGTTAAGGAAAAATAACTTCTTTTTTTAATGTTAAATTTCTGTTTGGTTCTCTGTGCAGCTTCATGGTTAGGAGACGTGAAAACCATCTGAGGTGAAGTCTGAAGACACACAAAAAGGAATGCCAGGTAAGGATTTGTTTTAACCAAGTGAATGAAGATCTGAAAATATTTGTGTTTGAACTGCAGAACTTGAAAATAGTGAATTTGTCAGATATATCTTACCATGCAAAATGAACGGAGAAAAAAATTGGTTGAAACAACGTAAAATTGTATTTACAGCTGCTCGGAACTGTTCAGTGTCAGTCTGCTGGCTCTGAGATGTTCTGCATCCAAGATCCTGAGAAAATGTGAAGTTTCATAACTAGTTATTAAAAAAAACAAAACAACAAACTCTGAAGTATAATAGTGTTCCCATGGGAAAACAGCTTCCTTGCACCCCTCTCTGCTTGTACCAACAAAGCAATTTGTCACTAGAGAGAGCTTTTAAACTGTTGCATTTATGAAGGAGGATTCCACTGGTATGCAGTGGATCATCAACAATTGTTTTAATTCTTACCTAAGGAACAGAGAACTCATAAAGCTGACTGACACTGGACTATCACGTGCAGTAGAATTCCTTAGTGTTCATCTCCCCACAGGTCAGCATCACCTGCTTTAATGATGTGCATTCTTTGATGTTTCAAGAGACATTTAAGTGCCTGGTAGAGCAACAGCAGTTTCTTCCAGCTTGCAACGAGCCACTGTGAACTCACACCGCCTTTTACTCATAAAACAAGAGTAATTATGACTGAGTTCTTTATATGAGGCACTGCAAGGCTGGAATTCATGTGAAGGGGAAAAAGCACAAGCAGCATCAGCTTTACTCAGTAACTGGAAATAGCCATGGTCTAGCTGAAGGCTGAACCAGCAGCCTCTCCAGCAGTGCAGAGGTGTTGTGCTGACTGGGGACAGGGACCAGCCCATCTCCTGCCAGGAAACTCTTGGAGACAGGGCACGACCCCGTGTAACTCCCAAATAACCGCGGCATTTCCAGACTGCAAATGAATTAGATAAAAGGTAGGTGTTAACTGCAAACATGCTGAGTAATATGAATGTCCAGTTTATTTCAAATACTTCTTAACATATAAAACCCCCTCACTATACAGTCTAAGTCCTAGCAATATATACAAATGCTGAGCAACTACAGGACATGCTGAGGTAAGAACATGCATTCTTATCACCATACATCATACAGCACGGGGAGGGAACAGAAAATTGAGTTGTGAAAAGACTTTCACACCCATGTTTGCTCATCTTCAAAGTCTTACTAGTGACATATAGTAGTGGCATGTGGTAGTAAATCTAGCAGGTGAAAGCAGTGTAACTCTAATTTCAGTATGACATTGTTCCTGCAATAAAAGTAATACTAGAACTACAAACAAAGCTTCTGAGTTTTTATTAAAAGAAAACTCAGAAAAAGTTGCAATGTGCATTCTGTATTGAGAGACCTCTGAAAAGTCCAAATTCAGTTGCAGACAGGATAATAGTAAAATGCAGCTGCAAATTACTTCCTTGTTGGTAAACTCTTTAAAACCCAGCTTCACAGATCCATCTCTGCACAGATTTATAATACTCTTCTCCAGTAGGTCAATTGTTTCTCTCTTTATCTGAACAAAAATCAAAGAAAGCATAAAAAGTTACTGATAATGACTCCGTTATTTATTTACTCAGGCACCTTACTATAGGACTAGAAATTAAAGAAGAGATTCCTATACAAAATCCTCTAGAATGTTTCCATTTTTTTAAACACCCAGAATTTGCCCTGCAGTCCTGAAGTCCCATTTAGCATGGCTACAGGAAGGTTGTCATTGGCAAAGAGCTGATAAAGCATGCCACAGCAAAAGGCCCATCCTGGGCTACAGAATCCCTCCAGGACTTTCCAGAGTAACCATTGACATAAAGTAGATCAAGGGCAGTACAACAGGCAACACGAGATGGACAACATGAACCAGATCTACGGCTTCGAGGGCGAGGCGAAGGCCAAGCACACGGCGCAGATGTTCGCTGTCTTCAGCGAGGTCTTTGAGTGGCTGCCCCTGGCCCAGTGCATCAGTGGCAAAGTGTCACCGTTGTACTGTGGCTGGAGAGAAATTACGACACAGAAGTCCAAGTTCAGGAAGAGAATAGAATGGCATGAGCCCTTTATTATTCTACAGACCTGTTTATATACCCTAGCATCCTTGCATGGCATAAGGTCATTGATCATCTGCCTCCCGTACTGGTTGGCTAAAACCCACAACACCCATTTCAAAATATTTTTTCCGTCAGTATCATAACAATACCACGTAACAACTGCTGGTGCATGATAGAGAGAATTCGTTTACGAAACCGTAGCCCTGTTTTCCATAGCTTCTGTGGGAAACACGGAGCTCTCACAGAATGCTGCAGAAAGGTGGAAAATTTTTCTGCCTAAAGCTTTTCAGTGTGCACGGCAAAGTGCTGGTGAGGGGACACCGGAGGAGAAATTGTCACAGAGCTCACAGTCTGGCAGCGCCCAATGAGGGCAATAGATCCCTTTTTGGCAGCCCCCCCCTGCCCCCACCGGGGTCACTCTTTGGCAGCCCCCCCGAATCAGTATCTGGCATGTCCCACTGTCCCCAGCTGTCCCCTGTGACTTCTGATACCTGTCCTTGAGGGAATTTGGGGGGGAGGAGGGTTCTCCTGTCCCCATGGGGTGATCCCCATCCCTGGGAGGGGGGTTGGGGTGTCTCTATCACAAGTTGGGGGGCTTCCTTCCCTCCCCAGGGTCTTGGGGGTCCCTTGTCACTGCCTCAGTGTCAGGATGGCAATTGTTCCCCCCCGTCCCTGCTGTCCCCCCTGTCCCTTTGTGCCCTCCATCTCCTTGTCCCTGCTGTCCCCCCGTGTCCCCTGATGTCCCCACCACGTGTCCCCACCCACATCATGCACGGGGAGGCTCTTCAGTGAGGATGGGGTCACCCTCGATGACACCCGCAAGATCGAGCGGAACCGGCAGCCCCCGGACTCAGGTGGGACAGGGACTTCCCCCTTGAGGTGTCCCCATCATGTCCCCAGCTGAGCTGTGACTCCCCCTGTGTCCCCCCAGGGCCAATGTGTGACCTGCTCTGGTCCGACCCCCAGCCCCAGGTGAGCTGTGAACCCCCCGGTGATGTAACCTGCCCTGTCCCCGGGTCTGGTGTCACCCTTGCCCTGTCCCCAGGTCCTGGTGATGTCCCCTGCCCTATCCCCGGGTCCTGGTGATGTCCCTTTTTGTGTCTTTAGGTCCCAGTGCCATCACCTGCTGGGTCCCAGTGCCACCTTCTGCCACGTCTGGGTGTCCCAGTGCCACTCTTGTCCTGTCCCCAACCTTCCAGTGCCACCAGCTGTACCCCCAACCCCACCACCGCCCCCTGCCACATCTGCTGACCCCTCTGTCCCCCCACGGTGTCCCCACGGTGTCCCCGTGTCCCCAGAATGGCCGCTCAGTCAGCAAGCGGGGGGTCAGCTGCCAGTTTGGCCCCGATGTCACCAAGCGCTTCCTGTTGCGGAACCACCTCGAGCTCATCATCTGCAGCCACGAGGTCAAGCCTGAGGGCTATGAAGTGGCCCACGATGGCCACTGTGTCACCGTCTCCTCCATCCCCAACTACTGGTGAGGGACAGAGGGGACAGCGGGGGACACTGGGGACACGGGTGGTGGGAGGGCCTGCAGTGACGGCGTCGCGGTGTGGCCTTGGTGCTGTCTCCAGTGTCCCCTTGGTCTAGTGTCACCTGAGCTGTGTTGTCCCCTTGATCCAGTCCCCAGATGTCCCCTGTACCTCAGTGTCCCCAAATGTCCCCATCCCTGGTGGTCCCCGAGCCTCGGTGGCCCACGGGGACTGTGCTCTGGTGTCCCCAAGTATCCCCAAATGTCCCTTTGATCTGAACAGTCTGTGGCTGTGCCCCTTTCAGTGTTAGCTCACAAATCAGTTGCGGTCTCTGCTCGGAAAGTTGTTGAGTCCAAAAAACTTGAGGCGCCCCAGTAGAACCAAAATTTTGGTCTCCTCTCTCTTTGCATCCGGTCCTGGGAACACAAGACTTGAAAGGTACAAGTAGAGTAATACAAATATGAGCAAGTATGACTGCAGGAGGAGCGGGTGTAGAAACCATAGCACATATTTGTCTTGTGAAGTCTGCATCGATTACTCCAGGATGCACAAAAATCCCTTGCAAAGTAGCACTTGATCCTCCTATTAGCAAAGCACTTAAGTTTTGCCCTATAGGTCCATGTGCATCCAGAGGCACTTTATGAACTGCAGGAGAGTCTATGATTACTGTGTCAGCGCTGCAAACGTCCACCCCTGCTGAGCCTTTTGTTCCGCCGGCAAGCCGGTCACATAGACCTGTGCCGGGTGCAGCGGTTCCTGGGGAAGCATTTTTGTCTGCACATGCCGTCCCCTCGTGCTCCGTTGGGAGTTTCTTTGGTCTTTAAGTGGCTGCCCATTGGCGTGGAAACGAGATTTACATTGTTTTGCACAGTGTCCCGGTTTACCACATCGGTTACACAGAACTGCTCCGGGGGGGGGGCTGCTTTGTTATTGTTAGTTGCTCCAGAGGATGGAGTTCTGTGTGGGCACTGAGATTTAAAGTGGCCTGGCTGTCCACAGCTGTAGCAATTATGTGTCATTTTAATAGCTGCTGCAACAGCTGTAGTAACAGACTCGGTTGGCATAGCCATTTGATGTGGTGCAGTCTCTATTTTGGCACATGTATTAATCATATCCTGCAATGAGGGCTTTTTCATAGGCAGCAAATCAATAGCTTTCCTACATTGCTCATTTGCATTGTCTTGTGCCATTTGCAAAATTAAAGACAGCATCACCTGCAGCAGACCTGCATAAGGAAAGTGGAGAACACAATCATGGCATTTGGGTCTTTTTACTTACAAAGCATATTTTCTGTGGCTTAAAAGTAGCATTTCTTAATGTACACACTGCCCCCATGTCCTTTCAGTACCTACGATGGTTGTGCCATGATAATCTGTTATTTCTATAAAAGGCTTCTTACAACTCTCCAGACATGTTCCTCATTTCTATAAAATGCTTCTTACAGCTCTCCAGGTGTCCTGGATAGTTGTTGTTTGCATCCAGATGCAGCTGCCTTTGGCTTTTGTGCCGATCAGATACACAGCTCATTGGAGTTACTTGAAAATGTTTTTGTGTTTAAACCTGAAGATTTATAGTTTCTTATAAACTGGGATAGGAAAGATGTGATAAAGTTGAGGTGGACTTTTGTTTTTCATTCTGTATCTTCGTACATCAAGATTTGCCCACGTTGAACTGCGGTAATGTGGCCAACTACATCTCCAGCAGTAATGCAGCCCGGGTCAGAATTAAAAAGAAGGAAAAATAAGATGTTCTAGGGTAAGCCAAGGCTTCACTGGAACATTTTCAGTTGTAGCCATTTTACAATAGCAGATCCCCAAACCTGTTTTTGTAGTCTAGAGCTTGCAAGTGGGCCGCAGAATTTGGTGAAGACCTTAAGTTTCCGTACCTAGATATGGAAGGTGTTCCTGAGCTACAGATCCATTCATTTGGATGTCTCTCTAATGTGACCAAAAGGTACTGGAGACTTAATTAGTCAGTGGCTTTTCAGAAGAAGGCATGGGAGGACACCAGCAAATTAAAACCAAACCCTGGGTCCGTGCCTGACTGTTGTGTGACCTTGAATGCAGATCCAGAGGAGCTACTGCGCGCCCTTCAGCACCTACAGAAATGGGACCCCGATGGCGCCGTGCGGGGCCATTGCCAACAGCATGTTCAATGGTACGTGGGCACCTTCCTCTCCCACCTCACTGATTCCCTCTTGAAACTATTCCCTTGCCCCAGTCCAGGGGGTCCTGGTATTGCAAGGTCTCTTTCTCCCACAAAAGGCTTTGTTTGGTGGTGCTGCTCTAGTGAATGTGGGGCTCTGCTTCCTACTGTTTTGTAACTTGGCCCTGGTTTGGAAACTGAGGGAGATTTTTCATTTTCTAAGGCTGCCTTCCACATGAGTGTACAGCAGGAGTGAGGAATGAAATAAGGAATTGATGAAATAAGGAATGAGGATACAAGGGATTTAGTGTATTTCCTTGCTAAAAAGTACATTCTTGTGCAGTGATGGGAGAGATTCTGCCTTCCCACAATCGTATGCTTAGAAGGAGGGAGTCTCCATGTTCTCCACATTGTTTTGGACCTTGGATGTACGTGGTTTCATTTTTGTTCTTAGAATGCCGGAAGCATACATAGTCTTATTTTGATCCTGGGTTTGATCTTTGTAGTAACCTAGTTGCCATAATCTGCTTATGAGTACACTTGGGAGATTTCAGAATGTATCTTTGGAAGGAAAAGCAACAAAACCACCTGTACAGACTTTTCTCCCCTACCTCATCTTTTTTGTCTTCCAATCTCTGCTGCTCCCCACTCCCACCCTTTTTTTAACCTGCTCCATGCAGCAGGTTTTGGGAAGGCAGCAGCTCTTTCCAAGCAGCTGAGCCACCCACACCAGGGGACTTGTGAAGGCCAGTTGCGTTCAGTAACTTCTAGATCCATTTGATTTCCATGTACCTGTGCACCCACCTGGAAGTGTGATTTACTGGGCTGGCCCCAGACCAAGGCCAGCAGAGCCCGGCTGTGGCAGCCCACGCTGTTCTGGAGCATGTGAGGGAGAGTCAAGACAAGCAAGTAAGCAGGCAGAGCTCAGAGCATTGCAACTCCTGTGAACAAACTGGTGACAAATAGCTGGGGATGTGGTGGGCCACAGAATGAGCACTTCCCCAGAAGGGTGTGTCTGAGCTTTAAGGAGCTGTGTGAACACAGGTTTTGGAGCAGGAGGGAAAAAAAGTATGTTTTCACTGATGGTCATGCATCTGAGTTGTGCTTTTCACACCTCCTAAAAGGCAGCCCCTCCCCATCTGTATCATCTGATTATCCCTGCCCATCATCTCATTGACTGCCATGGGGTTTACAGAGCTGTTAATGAGACCTATCATGTTTTTGTTAAACTAATCTGTGTAGGAAAATATAATGGATAAAAACAAGTGCTCTTCACCTCTGAAACTGGATGGCATGGTTAAGCACAACTTTAACTAAATGGTTATTGATTGAAGAAAGTGTTTGTGTCCAAGTTGGTAGGCAAGCTCTAATTGGCATAAAATTAAAACAAAATTTTCTCCAAAGGACTGGATTCCCTTGATTGTGCTTTTACATCTACCCTAGTGCCTGAAAAGACATCATGTATAGCAAAGTTTTAGGACAACTGTCAAAGAAATTCTAGGGAAAACTAACTAGGACACTAACTTCTGTAACTAGTTAGAGAGCTCAGAAAGTGACTTGCAAAGAAGTTAGTCCCACAGGAGGTGATGGACATGAGGAACATGCACAGCGTACACAGGGATTGGTAGGAAATGTTTAGTCTTTAAAACTTCAGAAGTTCTAAGACTGGTACCTTAATGCTTCTCATGAAATGTGCAGTGCTCCATTCACATGATGAAACCTTTCCCAGGATGTTCTGGTTTCCTGTCCACTTGAAAGATGCTTCAATGTGACTTTTTTTTGTTAGTCATGTGGCAATTAGACTGACTGTTTTTGACTCACAGATGTTGCTTATTGTATTCCCTGCAGATACTATTGATCTTTTTTACAATCGTAACTCAACTGTGATTCAAGTGCCACTGCTGAAGACTGGAAACAGTTGGTGGACAGATAAAAATGTGAAATTTTGCAATCCTGAATCATACAATCTCTCTTCTGCATTTGCAGTTAACAGGGTTCCTGGATTTCAGCCCTTGCACCTGGATCTGTCAGCAGCTGTGGAAGAACACCACCCCTCACTGGGCTGGACAAGACAGAGCATGAAGCAGTGCATTCAACAATGCTTCAGCTCGTTAGTCTAAATCACTTTTAACAGTGAGACATGCTCCTACACCTTTTAAGTCCTTTTGAAAATGTGATCCCATGCTGCTCTCTGGAAAGCCCTGATGGGATTTCCTGACAAAGCTGAACTTATGTTTTCTGGTTCCTAACAGACCATAGCAACTTCTTTATTTTTCTCTTTCTCATTGTTTTTATGTGGTTTTTTTAATCATCTGAGAAACTGACTTTTGAGAAATGATAGGGGTGGTTAAGTCACGATGCAATTGTCACTGATTTTATTTCTTCATGAAGTATGTGGTAAAAGAGTTAGTAAAAGGCGACTGAATAATGAGGTGTGTATTTCAGTGAGTCAGTGTCCACCAGGAAGAAAACGTTCTCTAGAAAACACAGCCCAGCAAGCAGCGTTTGCCCATTATCTCCCAGAGGTTTGTGCAAGAACCTCTTCTCTTGAAACGGAGATTGTCTTCAAACCCCTCCATAGGGAAGATCTGTCTTCAAACAAGTCTTTCTGTTTTTCCAGTTGTCTAAGTCTTTCTTTATAAACCCAAAATCTCATTTTTCACCTTGCCACAGCTTTATACATGCCTTACTTCTTTCTGGTACCCTCTGAACAGTGTCCTTGGAAGCTGCCGCTTCTGCTCCAACCATTTCTGTTGTTAGCTCTGAGAAGCTCTGCAGTGTCTGGTTCAGGATGGCGCTGCCCAGACCAGAGCAATGGGAATGGCAGCTTTGATTAATTACTCCCAGCAGATGGAATCTGCCTTGCTCAAAAGGGTGGGAAATAAGTGTTAGCAACCTCCTTACGCTGCCTTTTGTGCCAGTGCTGCAGCCACGCTGTGGGTCTGCCCCTGTGCCAGAGCTGGCACAATTATACCTTTTCAGGAAAGCTTTGCAAGTGTGTTCCTCAGTGCCCACACTGAGAATACTTCTCTATCTACATGAAATGTTTGTTGAATTCTTGTATGCTGCTGCTGCTGCCTTATTCCCTTTCATGCAGGGGCTGGAACAGAAGTGAGAGGCTGGGCTGAAGGACTGGCCTAACCTAACAGAGGGATGGTAAAAGCCACCATTAACTGCTCCTCGTTGTGCCATGTCCCAGGGGATTGTCCGCTTTTGTCAGCTGCTGATAGCAGCAGGAGGCACGAGTCCAGGCAAACATCCAGTGGGATTTTGAATTCATTTATTCTGGCTAGTAGGAGATCATTAGATCAGTTGGATCAGGGAAAGCAACACTGAGGTTTGGAGGGCAGAGGTAGGAAGGAACCAGAGATCTTCCACTTTTCCTATGAAGGAACCAGAGATGTTCCACTTTTCCTGAGGTGCAAATTACTTTCAGAATACCTGGAGTGTTACAACCAGTATTGTGTCTTTGACTTACCCTGCTTTTGCCTTGCCCATTTGATTTTATGAATTAAGGTTATGTGTCTTGAGTAAAAAGGAAAATTTTAAAAAAGGTGCCTTGGTAAAACTTTCCCAAATAGAACTTTAATCAGCTTATCTATCAAACAAACTTTCACCAACAGTAAGTGGGCTCTTTTCTCAGAGAGATTGACTTATGTAGGCTTGACAACTCAGTGCAAAGATGTCTGGGTTTACGATTGCTGAATGACATTAAGAGCTGTACCTGAAAATTCTTAAGTCAACAGCACCACCGTGAGGGCTACAACACTAAGCCATAAAAGAGTAATTGCCATTATTTGTAATGTCTTGGCATATCATAATTATTAAATTGTTGGTTCCTTTGTTACAGCTATTTAAAGCCTCATCTCGCATCATTTCTGCGTTTTCAGTCCCTTTGAGCTAAATGAAATTCTGCAATTTTCTTCACTCTCAACAAAAGAAAGATGTATGTCAGAAATGGGGTTTAGGTTTGGTGAACTGAAATTAATGATGTCATAGATGCTGAAAGTACTAGAAAGTGATTTTTTTTTTATTTTCCCCATCTTTTTTCCTAGAACAGATAAATAAAGGAGGACATTAGTTATTCAATTTTTTTCTTTGGGGGAGTGGATATTTAGTAAATGGAAAACTGGACAAAGGATTCCTGTTAACCGATGTAATCTAAATTCATATGGTGAAAATGGTCTAAAATAGATAAGACAAATGGGATATATGTTTCTGGGGTTTGTTTATGATTTTGAAGATGGCAGTTACATGTGGGAGCATCTTCTGGGATTCTTTAGTTCACTTTTTAACAGTGGCAAAAATATCTGGAGGGGACAAGATCCCATATGAAAAACCTACCTGCAATTTAAATCTCATTTCTAAACTACAGGGAGGTATAGAAGACATTTATATTTTAATGTCAAAAACTGTTGTAGTGGTTTTGGTTGCCAGCTCCTTTGAGGATTAAATTTCATTAATGGATATAACTCTATATCTAGAAAGAGAGACATTTTTTATGGACCCAAAATCTCATTTTTCATCTTACCACAGCTTTAAATATGCCTTCTATCTTTCTGGTACCCTCAGAATTAATCAGGTGTATTTTAGTGATGCACTGCAGTGTAAAAGCTTCCTCTCCTTCCTCTGAGAAATGAAACTCATATGAGAGTGAAGTCAAAGATGGCAGTTCAGGGAAGGCAGGGCTTTGTAAGCTTTGACAATATAAAGAGAGGTTGCACAGCAATTTGGATTTGAGTTAGATCTGAGAGAGGAGAGAGCATTTGCCTGTCACACAAGAAGGTGCTGTCATCCTCACTGGGAGCAGCAGGGATTGAAACAGCTGATTTGAGAAAAACCTGGAACCACAAAATGAGGGGAACGGCGGAAGGGGAAGAAGTACTTTTCCTGCTCTTGGGTGTGGAGGCAAAGAAATTTGGCTGAGCTGCTCAAGATGATGGTATATCCTGACATGTGATCTGGAAAGTCCATATGATTTGAGCAGCAGCCAAGTTAAGCAAAAAAGTTTCTTGGTTTTCAGTGCAGTCTGAACTACAGTGCATAGGTTTTGAGCTAATGTGTCTCGACTGGGTTCTCTGTAATTGCATCACTCCCTACAATTCCAAGAATAATTTTGTTAGGAGCTGGGAGTGCTTTGGGCAGCTGCCTTCAGTTTGGTGGTCTCTTGTTTCCAAAAGAGGGATTGTGGAGCATTTTTGTTCTCTTTGGGTCCTGCTTTTTCCTCAGGTTATGGAAGCCAGGCAGGGGAAGAGTGGGGCTTGTTTTGCTTTTGCTCACATTCATGAATGAATGGAAAAGGTTTTCTCCCTTTTCCCACGAAGCTGCCTGGGAGAGGAAAAGGGCTATAGGGCTGATTCTGGGCCAGTGCAAGTAGAGGCAGTATTTAGATGACATCAAATAGTAATTGCCACAGGTAAAGATACCAAAATACCCTCTTGTCAGCCATTCCGGCGCTGGGAGGGGCTTCCTCCGGTCATCGGAGGTGCTTTTAAAGAAGGCTCTAGGGAGCGGCAAACAGGAGCGGGCAAATAGGGGTGTGGCACGGCAGCTCGCACAGGCAGGGCAAGCTGGCAGGGTTGCAGCCGTCCTCCTGCTAGTGGGGTTTTTATTTGGTGTTGGGGTTTTGGCTGCTTGGTTGGTTTGGGGGTTATTTTTTTTCAGCAATGGTCCCCAAACGATCAAAAGCTTGTTCTTTGTTAAAATTGTAATATCAAAGCAGGGAATTATATTTGTTCTTTTGCAGTTATTCGGAAGGATCTTAGAATGTCAGTAGAATGTTTTCTGTTTATTAGGAATCCATCCATTTAATAGCATCAAATTTGTGTTATAAATATAATGGCAGTTATAATCCTATTTAGATTGTCTTTAATTTGTTTTCTACAGAAATGAGTTATTCCTGAGCCTCAGACTTCTTCCAAAGCTATCCCATAATTTTTCTTGTGTAACCTTTCCATCCCTCCAGAAGCGGATTATTGCTTGCAGAATTGTCTGTAACACTCATAAATTTACTACCTAAATTCTTAAGTAGCAACATGAAGAAGTCATGTGAAGAAGTCATGTCTCCCGCAGTAAACTCCTGGAAAAGCTGGCAGCCCACGGCTTGCACAGGAGCACTCTTTGCTGCGCTAAGAACTGGCTGGACGGCCGGGCCCAGAGAGTGCTGGTGAATGGAGCTGCATCCAGCTGGTGGCCAGTGACCAGTGGTGTCCCTCAGGACTCTGTGCTGGGGCCAGTTCTGTTCAATATTTTTACTGACGACATGGATGAGGGTACTGAGTCTTTCATTAGTAAATTTGCAGCTGACACCAGGCTGGGAGCGTGTGTCGATCTGTTGGAAGGTAGGAGAGCTCTGCAAGAGGACCTGGAACGGTTGGAGGGGTGGGCAGAGTCCAGTAGGATGAAGTTTATAAGTCCAAGTGCCGAGTCCTGCATTTTGGCCACAATAACCCCCTGCAACACTATGGGCTGGGGACAGCGTGGCTGGACAGTGCCCAGGCAGAAAGGGACTTGGGGGTACTGGTCGACAGCCGACTCAACATGAGCCAGCAGTGTGCCCTGGTGGCCAAAAAGGCCAACGGCATCCTGGCCTGTATCAGAAATAGTGTGGCCAGCAGGACCAGGGAGGTCATTCTTCCCCTGCACTCGGCACTGGTGAGGCCACACCTCGAGTGCTGTGTCCAGTTCTGGGCCCCTCAGTTCAGGAAGGACGTGGAGACACTTGAACATTGTGCCAAAGGAGGGCAACAAGGCTGGTGAGGGGCTTGGAACACAAGCCCTGTGAGGAATGTCTGAGGGAACTGGGGGTGTTTAGCCTGGAGAAAAGGAGACTCAGAGGTGACCTTATCACTCTCTACAACTTCCTGAAAGGTGCTTGTAGTCAGGTGGGGGTTGGTCTCTTTTTCCAGGCAACAACTGACAGAAGGAGAGGACACAGTCTTAAGCTGCGCCAAGGGAAATTTAGGTTGGATGTTAGGAAAAAATTTTTTACTGAAAGAGTGATAAAGTTCTGGAATCGTCTGCCCAGGGAGGTGGTGGAGTCACCATTCCTGGATGTGTTAAAAAAAGACTGGATGTGGCACTTGGTGCCATGGTTTAGTTGAGGTGGTGTTAGGGCATGGGTTGGACTTGGAGGTCTCGTCCAACCTGGTGATTCTGTGATGTCACTCAAGCTGCATAATGTGGTTAATTGTATTCAGACTTGCTTGAGATAGACACTGCCTTCATAATCTAAAGTGACTTTTCTCCTTTTCAGGGAGGTTTCATTACAATTAGAATTTGAGAATTTGCTGGGAAGAAGCACAGCTTCTCTTGAGTATTTCCTAAAACCTGGTCCCTGTGATGCCAGACATAAATCAAGCACTTGTGTGCACCCTCCGTCTTGCCTAGCCAGCAGAGTTAGCAGAATTCCAATGCCTGGATTATAACTGGCAGTGGCTTTTAAGAAAATGACCTTGCAGGGGATATTTTAAAAGCCTCTAATTTTAGTTAAATAGTCAGTTAGACAGTCAGTCTTCATGAGGTTTCAAAGTTTTTAGACAGATTCCCTTCTCTTCTTCCAGTTTTGCTGCAGAAAAGCAGGGGGATTGCAATAAAGGATGTTGCTTGATTTATTCTCAAAATTGTATCCAAAAAGTAGGAAGAGAAACTTGAATTCAGGAATCTTTCATGGAAATGTTTTTATTAAGTGATTAAAAAACCAATACCTATAAGAAGGAAATAGTGAATACAGAAGAGGCTAGAGAAAAGGAGAAAAAGAAACCTCTGAAGTGTTTGCAAAACCATATGAAATTCTTAAAGGGAAATGGATAAATCTGACTTGGTTTCTAAACTAATTTTTATATCAACTTCCAAATCTAGAATGCATCATTCCCTCCCCGTCCCCATTCTGCTAAGAATGCTGTTTCTTTGCCAGACCCACATGGCAATAACAGTATGGGCATATTCCCTGAATCTGTGCTGCTCTCTTCTCCCTCTCTGCTGCATGTTCTGGTGCAGGGTTAAAGCTCATGTGATTAGAGCCACACCTGGCAGTGGGCTGGGATGAAGATACTTCTTCCAGGGTATACCAGGCCCAAATTCTGCCTGGGGGTAGGAATGGATGTTAACCCTGTTGTTTTCCCCATGCATAAACGTACAACAGAGCTGCTTGGAAGCTTTTCCTCCAAGACTAGCTTAGTGCTGTGTAGGATTAGTAGGTACAGCAGCTCATCCAGAGGATCTAAGGCATCAGTTGGCTTCATCACTGCTGCCAGGGTAGAAGTGCTTATTTTGTGCTGTCTTTGGTTTCTGAAAAAGAGAGGACCACGTACAGTTTTTTCTAATCCATTTTCTGAGTCAGCCTGCTTCGCTTGGATCAATACAAAAAACCCTGTTCTCTCTAGCTGGAAGAGAAACAGAAAATGGATGCCTTGTCTCTCATGTACTTAAGGGAGGTGTCTGTGTCTAGTGATAGTAACTGTGAGTTAGTCTCAAAAATACTCATTCATTCATTTTATGTGGATGCAGAGCTGTTTTGTCATACATTTGAAACCCTCTAGAACTTCTCTCATGAAAAACATTAGAAGGCAAGTAGTTTCTCCTTTATTTAGCCAAATTTGTTTTCATTAAGGGATTAGGGAAACTAAAGTATAGGCACAAGCAGAACAGGATACTGACAAGCATCAGCACACCTGGAATTACTTAATTCCTCCTTGAAGATTCAGTGACATAAGAAACTGTATCTGTGCAGAAAGAAAATGCTTGTAGTTACATCCTGTAAAAGTTGTAAAGGCAGAACAACAAGGATGTTTAGGATTCCCTGCAGTGTCCTGGAGGAACAAAGAAAAAGCAGTAAGCTCTCTGACAGTTCTCAAGCCCTGACAATTGGATTTGGTCATGAAGGTAATGAAATCAATTTAGCAATAGGGGGAAGAGCTGTTACATGATGATGTCATAATGGCTCGTTCCTGTTTTCAGATATGAGTCTGTATTGGTTTATAGTAGGTTTTTAGTTTTTTCTCCCTCTTTAGACTGAAATGCAGCTGCATGAGAAAGAGATGATGAGGCAGCAGCAGGAGGAGATGTTGAATGAACACAGAGAACTGATTGATGCTCTGACTGCAGAAGTACTTCAAGTAAGGGAAGAAAACGTTACTATGCAGGTACTGAGCCCCCCTTGCTCCTTATCCATCAGGATGACTTGTTAGAATCCTGAGTTCTGTTGCAAATATGGGCTGAGATGCATTGTCCCATGTTGTGGAGATTTTAACAATAAACAGAAAGAAAATGATAAAATTGAATGAGGAGCCTGAGAATTACAGTAGCAGGTATGGGTATGGAATGTTTGGAAAGTTGTTCGTTTATCTTTATTTAACTTCAAAGCCTGAGAAAGTGCTGGTTCTGTGAAACTGAGCTTTATCCATCTACAAGTTTAGGCATCTTCCTTCCTACTTCTATACTGTTAACACTACTGCAGCAATGAGTAGATGTAATACCACATTTTCCTTTTTATATTTTGCAGTGCAGGTAGATTTGATCAATGGCTACATTTGGGAATGGAGTGATTAAGACAGCTTAGAAAGGAAGTGAGGTCATGAGTAAGAAAAGGGACAACAAATCATTCATAAATGAGAAACATGGAGCCAATAGTATTTAATACCTCACTGGAATCCTACAGACTCATGCAGTAGTATTAAGAGGCCAAATTTCTTCTCAGGGCTGCTGGTAGTGTATAATTTTCTAATCCATGTTGCTAGAATACAAATATCTGAATTCTGTGTATCTTTTTTTTTCCTCCTTTAGAAGAAGCTTCAGCAGTACATGATGGTAACAGATGAAAAGCTGATGTGTCTCACACAAGCATTTAAAGGCCTCCCTTTGGTAGAACCTGAAAGAGAACAAAGTCCAAAGCATTTTGGAATTGCAAGCAAAGGTCCAGCAAACAGCCAAGGTGTGTGCATGAATGTGTGAAGGATGAAAGAAGAGTTGTGGCTAGTGTATCCCTGTAGTGGAAAATGTGGTGTTTAATCGATGTCTGCTTGCACAAGTGCCTCTTGCATGAGCGTGAATGTCACTTCTGTAAATTCCCATGCCATGGGTTCTGCTGGGAGCACAAGCACAGGAGGAGAGTGGCCTTCCCCCATTAAGATGGCTTCCAAAGTCAGTTTCGTTCCGAGGGTTGTGAAAAAACCCCAGAAACCCAAAGAAATCGAATTCAATAGAACCAGGATCTCAGCTTCCTGTTGCTGAGCAGCCTGACAGTCTGAGATTGGTTCTTCCATAAGACACTGGAGGTCGCTGCTGGCCAAAACAGCAGCAGCTGAGGCCCGGAAGCCAACCAGCCAGAGAGGTCTGTAACTTGGTATTTGTGACTTTGTGAGAGGGGAGTGACCAGCTGAGTGATGTGTGCCATGGAGACAGGCTGAGCTAAGCCAGTGGCATTGGTGACCAAACTAGCCAAAGATGATTCACCTTGGACTGTTAACCACCTTTCACCACTGAGTTTTCTCCCAGCTGTTTTTCCTGGTTGGTTGTTTAAATGCACTGCTTTTGCTCTCAAGGTCAGTAACTTGTTGTGAATCCCAAGATTTCTTGGAGTTATTTGTGTTCCATAGTTAAATGTTGGTTTTGGGAATCTTTCTGTCGCTAAAAGCTTTCTTCCTGGAAGAAACTTCGTCTTGGGAAGAAGCTACATACCAGAGTAGTTTTTTTTTTTTTTGCTTGACCCAGGCCTTGTAAAAGCAAACAAAAGGAAATCATCCTCCAAAATAGAAAATCCAAACAGTCAGAAAAGCACACCTCAAAAAAACCCCCACATAACACCCAAACCTTCACATTCAACAATTCTGCAGCACTAGAATTTCCAAATCTTTTCCTTACTTTCCTTAGTTAAATACAGAAGAGTAACTTTTTTTTTTTACTGATGAGATATCTCATTTGAATTAAATGATAAGAAGATCACCAAAGCTCCAAAAAGCCTTGAATTGTTTTCTAAACCATTGTTGCCATGAAATTTATATTATATCTCTCACCCTTGTTCCTTTAAGATCTTACTTACCATGCTGAATTTACATGACAACAGCCAAAGAAGCATTGGAAGTGTTGTGACCCAGCCCATGAGTCACTGCATATGCACCTGCATGCAAATGCACACACACTGGTCCCTCCTCTCCCTCCCTCCTTCCTCTCTCCAAGTCCTTCCCCCTTTATACATCCTCTGTGGTTTCACAAGGGGAAAGGACACGTGTCCCACACAGAGCGTGTGTACATGGTCACATGCAGTTCTGCTTGTAATGACAACGACTCCATGAAAAGATAAAGCTGCCCTGACCTCCTGGAAAGTAATTTTTTTTATAGTTACATATGGCAGCTAATCTATGACTCTTGAATCAGCAAGAATATTCCCTAAGCTAACTTACCTCTTTACATGACTGGAAGCTCCAGTTACTCCTTTCTATTAGCACTGGCAGTAACTGAGCAAGACAGTCTGATGGGAAGAGTACCCAAAAGACCAAAAACTAAACTGTGGTTGAGAATAGGATAACCACTCTGCCATGATTTTTAGAAGTCTGATGGAAATACTTCTGTCTTTTTCACCCAAGATGCTGCACGATACAGGATGGGTTAAAAAGCCCAGTGCTGCCCAGCAGGGACTATCACAGAATCAATTAAGTTGAAAATCTGAGATCACTGAGTCCAACCTTTGACCACCACCTTGTCAAACAGACCAAGGCACCGTGTGCCACTGTGTGCCAGTCTTTCCTTAACACCTGCAGGGATGGTGACTCCACCATGCCCCTGGGCAGCCCATTCTAATGCCTGACAACCCTTTCTGTGCAGAAATTCCTCCTCATGTCCAAATGCAGCACCTGTTCTTCAGACAAGAACACAGCAAAGAACAGATTTAACATGAAGCATGGTACTTGCAGCAGACTAATTACTAAGAAGGCAACTTTAGGAGAGGTTTAGCTGATGTATTTTTAGCTCTCTGAAGTAAGCAGTGTTTGTACCCACACAGTCATTAACAGCAAGTGTACTGCTGACCACAACCACTGATCCAATAAGATAAGGACTCTCAAAAGGAGAAAAACATTGTCTTACTAGTTTTTGTTTCTCCTGAAGCTGGGTACTTACCAGTATAATTCAGGGATGGGGCTGGAACAGGAGGCAGCACTGGAGGGACCATGTCAGCAGCAGCTGCTTTCTGCTGGTCTATCAACTGCAAGAGTTTATCCCGTGCTTCTGTGCTCTGGCGATTCAGCTCTGCTATTCTTTCCTCCAAGCTCCTCAATACCATGAGATGACTCTACTTGGATAATGGGATAATTGCTTCCAATGAAAAGTTTACAATTGGCACCCTCAAGGAGGGCATACAATATATTTCAAGTACTTCTATGCATTTAGTTTTCAAACTGTAAGTGAATATAATTATATAGCACTTCCTATGAAAAATCTGGTTTTGTCCCTTTCACTATCCCGTATCTAAGTCCTTAACTGATTAAGCATTACAATATTTTATACTGATTTTCCTTCAAGTAGGAAAAATACAGCTATTGTCCATATAATTAGAGAAAGAAAAAAAGACCCAAACAAAAAAAATCCCAAATGAACCACCAAACCAAACCAAACCCACCAAACATCCAGCAATTAACTACAATTAAGAATATACTTAATCAGAGAGACACATATTCAGGAGGGTGTGGGGAAGCAAAAGCAGGTTTCTAGCAGAATTGTCCTGGAACTCATCTTTAAGCCAGGTTTTGATCCGCTTGGACCTCTTCCCCTCCCTCTCAGCAATTGCTTCCACAAAAACAACACTTACTAAAAGTTTGCATTACCTTGTACAACCAAATGACTAAATATGACACAACATAACACAATGTGGAAAGTGACTCTCAGCCTACATTAAAATGAGGAAATTTTAAATCTTTAGGATCCTTAATTGAACAATCAATCAGTCACTGTGATGGAACACATAACAGCAAGACAGTAGCAAAGGCAGGGATGCTTTTGTGATGTTAACTTCACTCACTGGGATGCCACTGAGTAACTGCTTACTTGCAGGTTAAAGTTTTTCCATGTAAACTGAAGCCTTCAAGATCTGTATTTCCCGAAATCTTTGGGATTTCCCAGAAGACGACTGACAAGACAGACCCAACAAGCACATACACTAGGATCAAACATTTGCAAAAAATGCACCTACACTAACAATAATCTCATGTGCTTTTGGGTCACAGTAGCAGAGGAGATGTATGACATGGCTTAAAAAAGCACTTTCCAAGCTTGACAAGAACCTGTGGGTTGGTGCAGTGCTTTCACTGCTAAGATTATCCAAACTACAAGAGTTATACCTGATCACATTGCACTGAGCACACCTCTTTTTGCAGCACAATCTTATCCTAAACTTATAAATGTGCTGTACACGTTTCAGAACCCATATACAACACAGGGCCAATACGAGGAACTATTGCTGATCTGCTTAAGGAATAATAATTAAAAAAAAAAACAATCACAAGTCCCCAAGCAAACAAATTAAAATAGTAACCGACAACAGGAAAGACAAAAGCACGAGTAAACTACAGGAAAGCAGAAGGGAGATCCTTCCTTTTCTCACCTGCCCTTGTGTAGAGTCTGGACTAGGATCTGCATTTTGTGTCGCGTCTGGCTGATGTAGGCAATCACTTTTGTCTCCAGAGACACCTCTGAATTTGCTCAGTTGAGCTTTAATTAGAGCATTCTGCCGTGTGAGCTCAGCTATCTGTCCCAGCAGATCCCCACTTTGAAGTAACTCTTCAGCTGTGCTGTTTTTCCCAGTGTCACCTGGGCAGGACAGATTGATTTTCTTGTGGGAACTCTCCAAGTCTTTGGCTGCAGGAGGAACTGGTTGCCTTCGAGAGATGGGACAGTTTTCCTCAGCTGTGCTCTGTGTTCTCAGGGAGGAAGGTAAGCTCCTTTCCTTGCATGGCTCTCTTTCAGTAGACTGGGAAAAGGCTGCAAACACTACAAACATGAAATAAAGGAACAGTAAGGACAGGGACATGTGATCCTCACTGAGGAAACTAACAGTGACTTTATTGCATCAGGTTACTAATAATCAAGCAGGAATCTGAATTGTAACATCTGGTCTGAATGGTGTTATGTTACTGATCAAATCCACTCCGTGCCAGTATCCTGCTGTAAGAACTCACCAGGTTAGAGATTGAGAGAGAATTCCCTGAGAAGAAGATAATTGTTTTAAATGTCTTAGCTGACAGATCAAATACTGCTCCTTAGTTAGTCCTCTATTTTCCAAAATTCAGTTACCTTACCTGATAAACAAAGTTTTTGTTTCAGTTCTGCCATTTATATTGGGTTATTAACAAAACTTCTAGGATACTAAAACAAAAAAATTCAAGACTTTTGGCATGATAATAAACGAACTACTTCCTCAGCCCCTAAAGAGGAAGCACTGTGGCCAACAAAAGTAGTTAGGTATTTTTTTGGTCATCATCATCATCAGCAAATAGATAACACACCAGACAGACATGACTCAATCTACAGCACTGTCAGCTGCTACATGCTAAGTCCAAGCTGAATTTTGTCATCAAAACTAGATTTTCTATGCTTCATACACCAAATAGCCCATTCCTCCACAAGCTTTAGCCTCTTGAGCAGAGGCGAACGCTTAAAAATTTAGACTCAAGTGTGTTTTATGAATCATTGAGCATAAAGAAACATTCATTAAGTTTAACATTTGTTGAGCCATTTAGCATCAGTCTTAAGAGAGTAACAATAGATTTTAGAGAAGTCTTGGAATACAGTTCTGCACTGTTGTTTCAAATGACAGAAGACATCTGACAGCTCTCAATGGGACTGAAACCAGACACTGCTCTTTGTAGAACAAGACCTTTACTTCATTTCCTCCAGATTTTTTATGTACCTCCTCACAGCACAGAAGCCCACCAAGTGGCTGAACTAGACATAAACTTCCAATTGCCCTGCCAACTCCTTAAAAATCAAAAGGACTTCTGGTTATTTCTCTCACTTGGAAAAGGCTTACAAAACAACACAGCTGAAAGGGAGGAAAAAGCAGGAAAACCCCAAAAGCCACTCCTGTACCCTCCTTCTTGTCAGCAGCCATCAGGCTGGCCATAGATGTAATTATCTGCCTCTCAACAAGGCTGTTATGCAGGGCCCTGGCATGTTCAGTGGGATGCATGTGGTTACAGTGACAGCTGCAGCAGGAAACAGCTCCTTTTGAGAATCACAGAGGGTGCTTCCTTCTGCTCACTTCAGTAAGGATAAATGAGAAATACCTTCCCTAATCACCTTGATGAACTTTCTTCCTCCCAACAATGAGAAGTGAGCCACCAAAATATGAAACCCCTAGAGCCTATGGGTACTGACACAAGACTGAGCTACCTGGTTATCTGGCACCACATAATTTCACCCAAAATTCCCTCAACCACGTCCTGTGTATGAAATGAAACCCAATGGGAACCTGGCTCCCACAGCTTCCAAAAACCCCTTTGCTGGAAAGATGGGCTCCAAGCAGGAGCACACAGCCTACAGACATCCTGGTGTGTCTGCAACATGGATTGCAGAAACAGAAGTTCCAGGCTTCAGTGGTCCCACCATTAAAGGTGATGGAGGCTGGATTACACCATCAGCAGATGGAAATCTGAAATGATGTGCTGTAGGTCATCGACAACGAGCTTCAGCAATCACACAGATGATAATCAAAATGAGTACCAAGTAAAAATGTCAGCCTGGATTGCCACTGACAGGAGTGCTGCCAGGAGATGGAAAACAGGAAGTGCACAGGCTGTCTAGCAGCAGGCATGGTAACAAAAGCAATGCATATCTGGGTGCAGCAGTAGGACATTCCAGCTATAGGGCCAATACATCTAGGCACACAGATTAAAAATTTTCCATAGAAAATACAACTTCAAAAGGTACTGTGGGATTGAAAGAGGAACACACAATACAGACTCCTAAGTCTCCTGCAGTCAGAGAGATCTCACCGCTCTGGAGGGAAGACAATTCCTGACTGCTCTTCTGCTGTGGTGGTGACAACAGCACAGCTGGCTGGAAGATGTGAGCTGGGAAGCTTCTACCAGGTCTCATATCACCTGAGGCACCTGGCCCTGGGGGAAACGTGAAAGGTAGTTCTTCCTGTGGAAATTTCAGTGTATTTTCCCTGTTGTCTGCATCAGTCCTGGGCTCAGAATAGGTCAAATCAGGTTTTTCTAAAGAAAAAGACAAAGCAAGGATAAAAGTTAAACAAAAAAACAACAACAAAAAAAAAAAAAAAAAAAAAAAAAGAAAAAGAAAAAAAAGAAGGAACAAAAATTAGTCAGAGTGAAATAGGAAAAATCTCAGTAACAACTCTTATGTTCAGGTATCTGAAAAGACAGACTAGAGTAGAGGATGTTCCACACACACTCCTACCTTTCTTCTGATGCCCAGGTACAGACTTCTTTCACTCAAGCATATTAGAAATCTTTACTGGGCATAAGAGCAAGTAAAACACTTACACAAAGCCTCAAAATTTCAGGACAGTAGTATGAGCTACTGGCTTAGCTCAGCCTGTCTCCATGGCACACATCACTCAGCTGGTCACTCCCCTCTCACAAAGTCACAAATACCAAGTTACAGACCTCTCTGGCTGGTTGGCTTCCGGGCCTCAGCTGCTGCTGTTTTGGCCAGCAGCGACCTCCAGTGTCTTATGGAAGAACCAATCTCAGACTGTCAGGCTGCTCAGCAACAGGAAGCTGAGATCCTGGTTCTATTGAATTCGATTTCTTTGGGTTTCTGGGGTTTTTTCACAACCCTCGGAACGAAACTGACTTTGGAAGCCATCTTAATGGGGGAAGGCCACTCTCCTCCTGTGCTTGTGCTCCCAGCAGAACCCATGGCATGGGAATTTACAGAAGTGACATTCACGCTCATGCAAGAGGCACTTGTGCAAGCAGACATCGATTAAACACCACATTTTCCACTACAGGGATACACTAGCCACAACTCTTCTTTCATCCTTCACACATTCATGCACACACCTTGGCTGTTTGCTGGACCTTTGCTTGCAATTCCAAAATGTTTTGGACTTTGTTCTCTTTCAGGTTCTACCAAAGGGAGGCCTTTAAATGCTTGTGTGAGACACATCAGCTTTTCATCTGTTACCATCATGTATTGCTGAAGCTTCTTCTAAAGGAGGAAAAAAAAGATACACAGAATTCAGATATTTGTATTCTAGCAACATTAATTAGAAAATTATATAGTACAAGCAGCCCTGAGAAGAAATTTGGCCTCTTAATACTACTGCATGAGTCTGTAGGATTCCAGTGAGGTATTAAATACTATTGGCTCCATGTTTCCCATTTATAAATGATTTGTTGTCCAATTTCTTACTCATGACCTCACTTCCTTTCTAAGGTTTCTTAATTGCTCCATTCCCAAATGTAGCCATTGATCAAATCTACCTGCACTGCAAACTATAAAAAGGAAAATGTGGTATTACATCTACTCATTGCTGCAGTAGTGTTAACAGTAATAGAAGTAGGAAGGAGATGGTTGGTGTGGT